>CP136055.1:445017027-447552027 GCA_032464435.1 Aegilops umbellulata
ATACTCGTAATTGGAAAGTTATGGAAGGAGACCCATCATTTTGCAATGAAAACAACATATAAACCTCTGGACAATTTCGAAATCAGGCCAAGCGTCTTAATACATATGCAAAAAAAAATCATTATTGGCCCACCATTGATTAGAAGATTTAGCTTGTATGAATCGCCATTGGTTTGATACGAATAATGACAATCGTTTCAGTATGTTAAGGATACATATGTATCCACAATTCATTTAGAGTTACTTAATAGTCTATTTCTTATACCATATCTCTATCCCGTGAAATTCTCGAGCCAAAAGATGGATGCATATGCTGTGTTTCAATTTGCTAAATGATATCAATTAAATGGTGTATCAATTCCATAAATTGCATATAGCAATAAATAAATCAGCAAAATTATTTCTAATATTTTAGATATAAGAAATGTTTCTTCTATCTAAAATATTACAAAGAATGTACCCTTCTATCCAAATCCAATTTGCATCGATAAAATAAATCCAAATTCCAGTAGTAGATGAATAATTGCAAATTTGTGTGTGTACGAGATTAGAATAACTTCAAAATAACTGACATAATTTTGTATTTTTCCTGATCAGAAAAATACATGAAAAAGAAAGGAGGTATAATTTTTTTTTGGATTTATGGTTAAAGAAGAAAAAGAAGAAAACAGGGATTCTGTTGACTTTCAAGTATTCAGTTTCACCAATAAGATACGGAGACTTGCCTCACATTTGGAATTACACAAAAAGAAGATTTTTCATCGGAAAGAGGTCCACGAAGACTTTTGGGAAAACATCGACGTTTGTTGGCTTATTTGGCAAAGAAAAATAGAGTACGTTATAAGAAATTAATCGGTCAGTTGAATATTCAGGAGCAGTAATTTAATCATTCAATTTTTTTTCTTCTTTTATTATTTTTTTAGTAGTCTTATAGTAGTCTTAGATTTTTCATTTTGATGAGCCTCGCTTTGAGGAATTCATGGAATAATCCATTTTCATGGAATAATGAATTATGGAAGAAAGGATATGAGTCTACCGCTTACGAGAAAAATCTCATGATAGTCAATATGGGCCCTCAACACCCATCAATGCATGGTGTTCTTCGACTGATCGTTACTCTCGATGGAGAGGATGTTATTGATTGTGAACACATATTAGGCTATTTACACAAAGAAATGGAAAAAATCGCGGAAAACCGAACTATTATACAATACTTACCTTATGTAACAAGGATATAGAGAGATTCTAGAAAGGGATAGGATAGTTATTTTTGCAAGAGACTTGTTGTAAATTCCTTAACTTAAGAAAGAAAAAAGAATAAAAACACAGATACATAACATAAAAAAAGAATAAATAAGACGAGATTCGACCTCCCCCTACATATTTAATTTCCTCTCCTATACAAAAACTAGCAAGACCCACTCCATTGGTAATTCCATCAATAACACCCTTATCAAAAAACTCCGTGAGTTCGGTTAACCCTCTTATACCGTGGGTAAAGACCCTAGTATAGAAAATATCTGTATAACAGCGATTATATGACCAACTATATTTTTTTACTTGATCTAAAAATTCTTTTTTAGGATTTCCTTTGTAAAAAGAGTTTATTAAATCCAAATTCTGAAAAAAAGAATAAGCGGATCCATAGAAGATATATGCTATGAATAAACCAAAAATAGCTAGACTTACAGAAGAAATTGCATTGGTAATAAATTCATATGAATTTACAAAAGAATTAGAACTTTCCTGGGTAAAGTTTATTGAGGGAGTTAACCACTTTGATAATATGGTTAACTCTGCTATTCCATTACCAGTTCCTCCATTATCAAAAGCGATTCCTATGAATCCAATGAACAAAGTGAAAAGTAGTAATATAAGAAGAGGAAATAACATAGTATTTCCTGTTTCATGCGGATAGGCAAAAGTGTTTTTAGCGCCAAAAGATGTAGTGAAGGATCCTATCCTATTTCTTGTATTACCTTGAATTTTTGGTATATTTTGTGGAAAAAAAGAAACTCCACTCTTCGTTGTTGATAAAACGAAATCCCTATTCACTCCTTTGGGTATCCTTTTTCCCCATAAGGATATTGAATACAAGGAACTCTCTTTAGTTCTACTGTAATTTTGAAAATGAACATGCAAATACCCATCAAATGTAAGTAAATATATCCGAAACATATAAAAGGCAGTTAATCCTGCAATAAAGGAGGCTATTATTCCAAAAAAAGGGCGAATACAACCAACTATTACTAAGGATTTCACCTTTGGACCAGAAGCAAGCAAGAGGTGGAATACCACAAAGAGAAAGTGTACCCCATAAAAAAGTAGTTCTTGTGATTGGAATGTATTTTCTTAAACCGCCCATAAGAACCATATTTTGACTTTTATCTGGTGAATATCCAACAAGAGGTTCCATTGAATGAATAACGGATCCGGATCCCAAGAACAATAAAGCTTTTGAATAAGCATGAGTGATCAAATGGAATAAAGCAGCTTGATAAGAACCTATACCTAGAGCTAACATCATATAACCCAGTTGAGACATTGTAGAATAGGCTAAGCTTCTTTTAATATCTCTCTGAGCAAGAGCTAAAGTAGCTCCTAAGAATAGTGTTATTGTACCTACTAAAGAAATAAAACTCATTATCAAAGGTAAAGATATGAAAAGAGGAAGAAGTCGAGCTAGAAGAAAAATTCCCGCAGCAACCATAGTTGATGCGTGTATAAGAGTCGAAATAGGAGTGGGCCCTTCCATAGCATCGGGTAACCATACGTGAAGAGGGAATTGTGCGGATTTCGCAACTGCACCAAGGAATAATAAAAAAGCACACAAAGTAGTAAGTAAAGAGTTAATTCCATTATTAGGAATCCTGTTATTAGCTATTTTGAACAAATCCCTAAACTCTAAACTACCTGTTATCCAAAAAAACCTAAAATTCCTAATAATAGACCAAAATCCCCTACACGGTTAGTTACAAAAGCTTTTTGACAAGCACTCGCTGTGATTGGTCATGTAAACCAAAAGCCTATCAATAAATAAGAACACATTCCCACGAGTTCCCCCAAAAAAAATTTGTATCAAATGGGAGCTAGTAACCAATCCCAACATGTAAGTATTGAACAAACTTATATAAACAAAAAAATTCAAATATCCTACATCGTGAGACATATAACCATCACTATAAATAAGAATCAGGATTGCTACAGTAGTAATTAGTATTAACCTTATAGAAGTAAGTGGGTCAATCAAGTGTCCAAATTCTAAAGAAAAATCATTATTAACGGTCCAAGACCATAGATATTGATCGATCGAACTTCCATTTATTTGTTGAATAGACAGTTGAACTGAGAATACCATAGCTATACTTAAGAGTAAAACACTAGGAAAAGCCCATATGCGACGAAGATTTTTTGCTGCTGTCGAAATAAGAATAAGGCCAAATCCCATTAACATAATAACTGGAAGTGGGAGAAGAGGGATTACCCATGCATATTGATGCGTATGTTCCATAAGAAAAGAAATTGCAATTTTTACTTCAGTTTTTCTATAAAATTGTTTTTGATTCACCAAACCAATTCTTATCTCTTTCTGAAAGAATAAATAAAAAGAATAAGAAATAATACTGAAATTCTTAAATTTTCCAAAATTTATCTCATTGAAATAATTAAAAATTAAGAATGGGTTTAGTTGGTTAAATTAAAAAAGTTAATAAAATAACTTCGTTACCTAGTTATTTTATTAACTAAATAAAGATATTTATTAAAAAAGTGGAATCATTTTACTTTCTATTCATAATTCGTTTTTATATTTCTTTAAAACAAAGATGAAACAACTCTCTTGTTCTATAATTAACTGATTGAGTGAATTCCAATGAAAACCTATGTTTATAAGAAATTATCGAATAGTCCTTACTTCATATAGAACTAAAATCCTAATGACTATAAATTACCTAAGTTTTAGAATGTCTTGTTTAAGGGACTCGGTATTTTTTGTTTTGATTGGAATTCCTTTCCGGCGTGAGGATGTCGTTGATGGATCCGTATGTATCTTTATCTTTCCGTCAAATTCATGTAGTAGTATATGGTACTACTAGTAATTATATTACCTTTCTCATCAACTTCATAATTTTCCTACGTACTCCATGCATGAACCGCGCCAGAACCAAACTTCTCATTACTCTAGGGAAAGTCGTTATTTCTATCAATCAGTCGCCCCATGGAGCAGAACCAAATTTTATAAGTTACAAGTTCAAAAGGAAAAGCTTGCCGTGTTCGCGTCGCACCCCCACACGGTTTGTTAGGCACGCCGCTCAAGGGGGAATGTGTGATGTGTTGCATTTTCACTTACAAGTGGGACCGTAGTTGAGCAAACTGACTATCGGCAAACCTCCACCACGCCCACCATGCGATGGCTGAGAAAACAGGAGGGAGAACAGATGGATGTTGCTAGCACGGACCCCAAGAAAATTGGTGTCTGATGGGACTCATGTGGGTGGCGTGGGCCGTACTACTAGACATGAATGCTAGTTACTCCACCCCACTATATCGAGGTGCTGGTTACTCCACTATATCAAGTACGTAGAACAAATTTCCTAGAGTCCATGCTCAGCCCTCCTCTATCTCTCTTCTCTGCCAGCCAGCAAACGCGCGGAGCCCATCATCTGTTTGCTCACATGCGGCCCCACATGTCAGTGAAAACGCAAGAGGACCCATTGAACCTGCACGTCTTTCACCTCGACGTGCTGGTGATGAAAAACAAATCCAATAAAGATCTTCGGTGGCCGCTTTTGGAGTTACTCAAGAGTACTAAAATTCTATTTACAGTTTAACCCAAGATGCACATCACGTGGCTTCACCTACCACTCTATTTTCTTGCATGACATGACCTGGATGCTGGATGTCCCACGTGTCGGCAAAAGGAGGAAGAACTTGTCCAAATCTTCGGTTGTGCTCTCGGATTAAACTAGTTGTGCTAACTTAAAATTTTATTGTGTAGAATGGATGCAAGTTTTGGTATTGGGAAGTAGAGTACAACGATATATTGATAGAGTGCAATTTAGTAGATGTTCTAGCACTTTTATCTATCATAGAGGCTAGAGATGAGACTAGTGCACTTGTTGATAGAATAGAGTCTAGACACGTCTACTTCTTTACACTCGAGGAAGAAAAAGCATGCAAGATCGAGCCTCCGCAGATCAACAATGAATGCATCGAGAAGGCATTAATCCAACTTACAGGAGCAGTTATGGAAGTTGGATATCCTCTAAAATGTATTCTTGTGGTTCTTGTTTTCTTTGGTCTTGCTTTTCTAGTCAAAATTTTGGTGATATATTTCCATGTACCAAAAAATCAATGATGAAAAAAAGATATGTGTTTGCAAAGAAAAATGTACGTGGCCAGGATGCGGTCTCCCGTTCGGCGCACGACCACCGCATCCGAGAAATGGCCAGGACATGACCCCATTGCCCTACCCAAGTGGACAGAATCAGGGCAAAATGGAGGTCCGTTTGGGGTCGTGCGTTGGAGTTGGCCTTACAAGTGGGACCGCAGTTGAGGAAACCGACTATCGGCAAACCCCCACCTCGTCCGCCTCGCGATGATTGAGTTAATTAGTAGAGAAGGGAAACTTTCAAACTCGCATGCATGTGTATGAAACAATTATAATTACGGTGGAAGACAAACGTACCAAAACTACGAGGATACCATGCAAAAACTGTGACGCCCCCGATTCAATCGTACACTAATCATGCACGCATATGTGTACGATCAAGATCAGGGACTCACGGGAAGATATCACAACACAACTCTACAAATAAAATAAGTCATACAAGCATCATAATACAAGCCAGGGGCCTCGAGGGCTCGACTACAAGTGCTCGATCATAGACGAGTCAGCGGAAGCAACAATATCTGAGTACAGACATAAGTTAAACAAGTATGCCATAAGATGGCTAGCACAAACTAGGATACAATCGAAAGAGGCGCAGGCCTCCTGCCTGGGATCCTCCTAACTACTCCTGGTCATCGTCAGCGGGCTGCCCGTAGTAGTAGGCACCTCCCGAGTAGTAGGAGTCGTCGTCGAAGGTGGCATCTGGATCCTGGGCCCCATCGTCTGGTCGCAGCAATCGGGTAGAGAGATGGGGAAAAGGGGAAACAAGGCAACCGTGAGTACTCATCCAAAGTACTCGCAAGCAAGGAGCTACACTACATATGCATGGATATGTGTGTAAAGGGCCATATCAGTGGACTGAACTGCAGAATGCCAGAATAAGAGGGGGATAGCTAATCCTGTCGAAGACTACGGTTCTGGCAGCCTCCGTCTTGCAGCATATAGAAGTGAGTAGACTGAAGTCCTCCAAGTAGCATCGCATAGCATAATCCTACCCGGCGATCCCCTCCTCGATGCCGTGTTAGAGAGCGATCACCGGGTTGTATCTGGCACTTGGAAGGGTGTGTTTTATTTAGTATCCGGTTCTAGTTGTCATAAGGTCAAGGTACAACTCCGGGTCGTCTTTTTACCGAGGGACACGGCTATTCGAATAGATAAACTTCCCTGCAGGGGTGCACCACATAACCCAACACAATTGATCCCATTCGGCCGGACACACTTTCCTGGGTCATGCCCGGCCTCGGAAGATCAACACATCGCAGCCCCACCTAGGCACAACAGAGAGGTCAGCACGCCGGTCTAAACCTAAGCGCGCAGGGGTCTGGGCCCATCGCCCTGAGCACACTTACACGTTGCGAGGGCGGCCGGAAGCAGACCTAGCCTAGTGGCGTTCCAGTCCAATCCGGCGCGCGCCGCTCAGTTGCTGACGTCACAAAGGCTTCGGCTGATACCACGACGCCGAGTGCCCATATCTTTCCCGCGTAGTTGGTTAGTGCGTATAGGCCAGTAGCCAGACTCAGATCAAATACCAAGATCGCGTTAAGCATGTTAAGTATCCGCGAACGCCGACAGGGCCAGGCCCACCTCTCTCCTAGGTGACCCCAACCTACCCTGTCGCTGCGCCTCAAAGATCCACTCGCGGGTACTCCTACGAGCCGACCCGTCTTTGTTCACCACATGTATCATGTATGAAGTGAGTATATACCCGTGATCAACTCCCGAGTGACCACGACCCGATAGTATAGCACAACAGACGGACAAGAATGTAGGGCCTCTGATGGAAAACTAGCATCCTATGCTAAGCAGGTAGGATTCCAGGTAAAGGTAACAACAGTAGTAACAAGGACATGCTATGCATCAGGATAGGAATAACGGAAAGCAGTAACATGCTACACTACTCTAATGCAAGCAGTATAGAGGAGAGTAGGCGATATCTGGTGATCAAGGGGGGGGCTTGCCTGGTTGCTCTGGCAAGAGAGAGGGGTCGTCAACTCCATAGTCGTACTGGGTAGCAGCGGCGTCGGTCTCGGTGTCTAGCGAGAGAAGAGGGGGAAGAAACAATAAATACTTAAGCAAATAGATGCATAGCGATGCATGACATGACAAGTATCGGTGCTAGGGGTGCCCTAACGCGGTATGTGGTGATGCCGGTGAAGGAGGGGGGACAACCGGGAAAGTATCCCCGGTGTTTCGCGTTTTTTGGCAGAGAAGCCGGAGGGGGAAAGTTGCGAGATTGATATGTTAGGGGTGCGTGGCGGACGAACAGGCTGCTTATCCGGGTTCGTCTCGTCGTTCTGAGCAACTTTCATGTAGAAAGTATTTTCATCCGAGCTACGGTTTGTTTTATATTAATTTTAAAAGATTTAAATCATTTTTAGGATTTATTTAATTTATTTAAACCAACATTATCCAGAATAGTGTTTGCTGACGTCATCATGATGTCAGCATGACATCAGCAGTCAAAAGCGGTGTTGACTCGTCAGCTGACGTGTGGGTCCCGTCTGTCATTGACTATTTAGCCTAATTAGTGTTTAACTAATCTAACTACTGTTTAGTTAAACTAATTAGGTAATTAGGTTAATCTCATTATGGTTAATTAACTTAATTAATTCCTTAATTAATTAATTTAATAATTATTATTTATTATTTTTTTATATTATTATTTTTTCTATTCTTTTTTTAATAAAACCATTCTGGTCGTGGGGCCCCCGTCATAGGCACTGGGGGCCTAAACGGGCGACGGGTTACGGGCAGGCGCCCACCATGCGAGGGGAGGCGAGGCCGGCCCGGGCTGTGCCAGGCGGCGGCGAGGCCACAGCGGGGCGGCGCCGGGGCGCGGGCGCGCAAGAAGAAGCGGCGAGCGATGCGCGCGTGCGCACGCAGAGCGCTGCGGTGGCGATGCGTGGGCAGGGGCGCCGCGAGCTATACGGGGGCGAGCGGGCGCTGGCTCGCGGGCATGCGGGGCGACGTGCTGGGCCAGAGGCGGGAAGCAGGGGGCGAGGTCATGGCCGGAGCGGGACACGACCGGCGGGCGGGCGGTGATGGGCTGCAGAGGCGGGGTGGAGCTCGAGCGCGGCGGGGGGGGGCATGGTGGCGCGGTCGCCGCGCAGCAGCGCGAGCGTGCGCAGAGGGGGAGCGGGGTGAGCGCGTGGGTGGCCGCGGTGAGCGCGAGGCGGAGCAGAGGCCAGAGCGGGGGAGGCGGTCACGATGGGCGCACACGGGAAGGGGGCCACGGCGTAGCGTGCTAACGGCACGGGCGACGACACATCGAGGGGGGAACAGAGGCGAGGTGGGGCCAGCGGCCACGGAGATAGCAGGCGCAGTAGCACAGCCGCGGCAGTAGCGAGGGCGGCGAGCAGGGCGCAACGCGCGAAGAGGGGCAGGCGGGGAGCAGGGCGCGAGGCAGCCGTGGGGACGCGAACGCGATCGGTGGCGGCTAGTTCGTCAGGATAGAGGGGAAGAGGAGGAGAGGGGATCGCTGCTCACCCCCATTGCAGGGGATCTGGGGCGGCGAGGCTCATTGGAGCCGTTGAGGAGGAAGACAAGGACGAGGCGACGACGGAGAGGACGGCGAGGTTGCAACGGGGTCGACGACGAGGTGGCCGTGGTGGAGGCGTTCCGCGCGGTGTCGAGGCGGCGGGGATGGTCAACGGGGTCGGGCCACCATGGGGGGGGGGGGGTTCGTTCCCCCGATTCAGATCGGGAAAGGGGAGGGAGATGTGGGGATCGTGGGAGGGGGAGTGGGGCGACCGGGAGCTTGGGTTACGGCAGCAGGGGGTTATGGGAGTGGGGATGGGCCGGCCTGGTCGTTAGGCCAGCTGGGTCGTGGCCCGGAGGGTGGGGGGTTTCTTTGTTTCTTTTATTTCTTTTATTTCTTTTCTGTTTTAGCTTAGTTTTCTATTTTATTTTCTATATATATATGTGTTTTATAAAACATATAAGTAGTACCTAAATTAGTGTCTCAAAATACCCCAATACCACAAAAAGTTTGGTGACAAAAAAACTGTTTAGTATTTTATTACTTGAAGAAGGCATTTAATTAATTGATTTTGCTACTGTCATATTTGTTTTAGAGTAGTTAAACACTTTATAAAAGTTTGGTTTCTCCACCATAATTACTTATGCATTATCTGGCACAAACCGAACATTTTAGTTTTAATATTTAAAAGCTTTTGATGTTTGCCTAAATTTTGAATTTGAATTTTGAATCGGTTTTGAACCAACGTGAGATTATCAACCCTAATCGAGGTGACGTGGCATCATTTCCAGAGGATTACTGTAGCTTAATTATCCGGGCGTCACAATTCTCCTCCACTACAAGAAATCTCGTCCCGAGATTTAGGAGGGGAGTAAGGGCGAAAGTTCTGGTTACGAAAGTCTAACGGATCTTCTCGGTCTTGGCTGCTCTTCTCGCAGAAGTTAATCCCTTTCGTTGATGTCTTCAATTCTCTATTTCAGGTCATCATGATGAAGTTGGCATCTTTTTTTTTGGAACTCCATCGTACTTACGAAAAAAAGGGTGGGTATTCCGGGAGAACGGACCTCTGCAAGGTTGACTATCTGGTCGATAACATTGGGAAAGGTGGAGGATAGTAACTCTCGAATTGAAACTTAAGAAAATATGGAGAGCAAAGTAAGGAGGTATCATGGGAAGTTTCGAGCGGGCAGGCAATCGTTCGATGCCTGAAACAGGGCGTGAAAGGGGTTCCAAGCAATGGGAATAAGTATTGTGTCTGATACCAGGATTGATGATCCCTCAGACTTGGCTCGTAAATAACATACGGGGCCACACGCGAGGAATAACTTTGGGAACAGGGGGTGTACAGGAGAGTCAGGTTTCGATCCTGTGGAACTGTGGGTTATGGGCCCACCATGTGGCTTAAAAGTTGAAAGGGCGTTGATATCTTGCACGGTCATGATAGCAAGACATGTCAGAAGGTAGCTTATCAGTTATGTTGGCAACAATGTCGATACCAAGGGCGAGGGACAAAGAGAACCATTATTCTGCTCGTTGAACGAGGCGGACCATTAGGTAAAGTTCTCGTCCATCGGTGGCTACCGAAAAGTCATCAATTATAGTAATAGGGTCTTACTGGCAGAGTTGTACTACGAGGTGCTTACCTAAGCATGGAATTACCACTGCTTAGTTAAGTAGATTATAAGAAAGTTTGAACAAAACAACGGAAAGAAAAATGTGTTTAAACACATATATTAGGGGGTATACCCTTCCCAAAGTCAAGCCGAGGATGATATCCAAGACAGGATATAAAGTAGAAAACCCTTTAGATAAGAGGAGAGAAATTTCATGACCTTACCCATACAATGGTGTTTGGGTAATTTCAACAAGAAACATTTAGCATGGTGCTTCAAATGTTCTTGTTGAAAATCGGAGTACCACAGACATGCTTCGAGATAGCATTGACATGGTCTTCAAGCAAAGGTCAGACTTTGGATACACAAGGATCCATCAGGATAAACTTATTAAACAAGGCATTCAGTTTCCTCATGAAAAAAGAAAAAAAAGTGGTTAACCTTGTTAAAAAGGGAACTATAACAATAGGGCCTTTGGCCAGGGGTGCTAAGCAAAGACACCTCCTTACCGGGTTATGTAGAGGCCAATGTTATAACTCTTGGGGATATGTCCCAACCATCATATCGGACCGAGATTCAGATCTGATTGGTGTCAGGATACCTCAGACTCAGGATGTCTGAGAATAAAAGGTGCAACACAAATTGACGAGATGACATTGTAAGATTCTCGGGAAATGAACTATGGAAGCAAGTTTTCGACACAAGAGTTCCTCATTAAACCAAGGAGAGGATGAGGAGGTGGCTGATGAACTTAGCGATAATTCATTGAGATTTTCAAAAGATGAACTTCCACAATCATGTGAACAAAGAGATAACATTTGTCAGATCAAATGATATAAGGAGATATGCTCGAGGAAAACATACCCAATTTAAACATTGGTTGAAAGATGCACCCGAAATATGTGCTAGGTAGCATGACCGATGTTATAATGGTGATTCAATAACCAATGGTCTAAGAATGAAATGTCAACCATTAACTTCAAAGCAATAGGGTTGCTAGAAGGGAAGAATCCAAACAACAACGTTCACTTGCTGGAATCAACACGGGGACCAATAAAGAATGGTGATGGTGAGAAGTATCACTATACCAAGAATTCTTAAGAGGTGGAGTAATCCTCATGACATTCTTGACATAAAATATGGTAATACTCCAAGGTATAGAAGAACAAATGTTGGATAGCAAGGAACTCAAGGTATGACACAGAACAAGAACAAGTTTGTGTTGGAGGGAAGGCAATAAAGTGGTCGATGACAACACAAATCATCGAGGGCAAGGATGGTATTTCTCATCATGAATTCAATTGATATCTAGGAAGGAGTCGTTGGTTGATGATGATCACGACAAATTTTGTCGAGAGGTTTCATGAGGATGTAATCGATCAGCGATGACATCAAGCCAAAGGAATGATGAAGCAAGAGGTTATTGGAACCACAGGTACGACACAAACTCGAAATCAAGCTTGTTGTTCAAGGCGAAATGGTATGACGAGGGAGATCGGTGTAAGCTTAGCTCATCATCGAAAGTTGTGCTCCGGGGTTAAGGACTAGGTAGCATGATTAAAATCGGCACGATAATGATATAGTCGAGCAGGCTAGGACTTACGTGATTGAGTTCAAATTCGTAAGTAAAGAAGGTTACCAAGAGTTGTTTAATCGCGGTGCGAGCTCGATTCAATTATCGGTGTCTTTGAGTGTTTAATAACTCAGAGCCCATGAAAAATTTGAATCAGTGAGAATGTAGTACTTGATGCAGAACTCATAAGAGGTTATGCAGTTCCATGATAATCTCGAGATACCAGGGGGTAATACTCGACGACAGATCAAAATAGAGGTTGGACTGGGGTATTTCTCTGCAGAGGACAAGTGCTTAAACTTGCACGAGAAATGGTAGTTAAAGGAGAACATGGCCGGAACCACGATTGCAAAAGGCCAGACCCCAGATATAAGATGAACTTATACCAAAGGAATAATTAATTTAAGATAAGCTTTAATGATAAGATCTACATCGTGTCCATGGGCATGAACACAAAGTTCAAGGTCGACTCCCACTTCTCCAATGCATAACCTTTCATTCAGTTCTCGCTTTCGAAGAAGTTGTAGTGCTGAAATTTTATGTGGCAAAATACCAGGAGAGTATGACTTGTGAAAACTTTCGAGTTCACACTTATTAAGGAGGCATAGGTTCAACCCATCAGGGTATCATGGAAATATACACCACAAGCTTCAATAGTAAATATCACCAGTTCGAAAGTAGAGCATGGCTATCAAAGCAGAGGATACAAATTGCCAAAGGCATTGTATAACAGGGAGAGAAGTTCTCGAGGTTTTTGTATATGAAGGACACTGTCGGATGATATTTCAACAAAAGATCCGACGGTCCATAGCGAAGTTGATGTGAGTATCGACACACAACCAGAGGAAGAAACAATGTGAAGGCACTGGGGTATAGAAACAACTGACTAATTCAAAGCTCAAATGTAAAGGAATTACTATTTCCAAATCAATGGATCAGAAGCAAATGCTCTGATTAAGGATGGATAAGTCGGGTAGCCTTAGGGGTACAATTGACGACAATTTGATTGGTTGATAACCAGTTCACGTTCAAAATGACATCTGAGCCGGGAGGGTGAATTCTAGGATTCGACTGAGGAATGTGAGCATCCTCAACATATTGAATCAACGGACTTAAAAATGATAAAGGCAAGGCATGCCAATAAGATTACGAGACTTATGGGATTAACCATAATGCAAGCAAGCAAGAATTTCAAGAGCAATAAGCTGCTAAGGATTTTCGGAAGATCGAATATTATTTCGAAGACCATAGTGAAACACATAAACAACCGGGGATGGGCGGATACTCGGTATGTGCGAGGAATTATCCGTAGGGGTGTTCATGTGGGTAATGAACTGCAAGGCAGTAGGCACAAAGTATTCTCGGAACAATAGAGAGAAATTTCAGGGTATCTTGTAATAACAAGGTCCATGGGATTCAAAAGGCAAGTGTATGTAGTTATCCATAATGATATAATAGTGGTAGGGAAATGCAAAAGCAACAGGCACAAAGTCTCAAAAGGATATCGGAGAGTAACTTCGAAATCTTCTCGTGCAGTCGGAGATTATCTCGACTGAAGGGGCTCTCCGGGAGAAAGTGTTTTCGAGAACCTAAAGTTATATTTTAGTAAAGTTCATTTAACCCGAATAGAAGAGAGATTATAGTCCCAGAGTATAGGTCGAGGAATAAAAGATCCTAATACCACCCAATGGCGACGTGGGCCCATGGGCCGCACAGCCATGTTAGTAAAAGTTTTTGTAAAGTCTAGACTCGACTTCGGCCAAGGAGTTGGAAAGGGGGATTCCTACAGGCAGTCGGCTCTGATACCAACTTGTGACGCCCCCGATTCAATCATACAGTAATCATGCACGCAAATGTGTACGATCAAGATCAGGGACTCATGGGAAGATATCACAACACAACTCTACAAATAAAATAAGTCATACAAGCATCATAATACAAGCCAGGGGCCTCGAGGGCTCGAATACAACTGCTCGATCATAGACGAGTCAGCGGAAGCAACAATATCTGAGTACAGACAATAGCTAAACAAGTTTGCCATAAGATGGCTAGCACAAACTGGGATACAATCGAAAGAGGCGCAGGCCTCCTGCCTGGGATCCTCCTAACTACTCCTGGTCGTCGTCAGCGGGCTGCACGTAGTAGTAGGCACCTCCCGAGTAGTAGGAGTCGTCGTCGAAGGTGGCTTCTGGATCCTGGGCTCCATCGTCTGGTCGCAGCAATCGGGTAGAGAGATGGGAAAAGGGGAAACAAGGCAACCGTGAGTACTCATCCAAAGTACTCGCAAGCAAGGAGCTACACTACATATGCATGGATATCTTTGTAAAGGGCCATATCAGTGGACTGAACTGCAGAATGCCAGAATAAGAGGGGGATAGCTAATCCTGTCGAAGACTACGCTTCTGGCAGCCTCCGTCTTGCAGCATATAGAAGAGAGTAGACTAAAGTCCTCCTAGTAGCATCGCATAGCATAATCCTACCCGGCGATCCCCTCCTCGATGCCCTGTTAGAGAGCGATCACCGGGTTGTATCTGGCACTTGGAAGGGTGTGGTTTATTTAGTATCCAGTTCTAGTTGTCATAAGGTCAAGGTACAACTCCGGGTCGTCCTTTTACCGAGGGACACTGCTATTCGAATAGATAAACTTCCCTGCAGGGGTGCACCACATAACCCAACACGCTTGATCCCATTTGGCCGGACACACTTTCCTGGGTCATGCCTGGCCTCGGAAGATCAACACGTTGCAGCCCCACCTAGGCACAACAGAGAGGTCAGCACGCCGGTCTAAACCTAAGCGCGCAGGGGTCTGGGCCCATCGCCCTGAGCACACCTGCAGGTTGCGAGGGCGGCCGGAAGCAGACCTAGCCTAGTGGCGTTCCAGTCCAATCCGGCGTGCGTCGCTCAGTCGCTGACGTCACGAAGGCTTCGGCTGATACCACGACGCCGAGTGCCCATATCTTTCCCGCGTAGTTGGTTAGTGCGTATAGGCCAGTAGCCAGACTCAGATCAAATACCAAGATCATGTTAAGCGTGTTAAGTATCCGCGAACGCCGACAGGGCCAGGCCCACCTCTCTCCTAGGTGACCCCAACCTGCCCTGTCGCTCCGCCTCAAAGATCCACTCGCGGGTACTCCTACGAGTCGACCCGTCTTTGTTCACCACATGTATCATGTATGAAGTGAGTATATACCCGTGATCAACTCCCGAGTGATCACGACCCGATAGTATAGCACAGCAGACGGACAAGAATGTAGGGCCTCTGATGGAAAACTAGCTTCCTATGCTAAGCAGGTAGGATTGCAGGTAAAGGTAACAACAATAGTAACAAGGACAGGCTATGCATCAGGATAGGAATAACGGAAAGCAGTAACATGCTACACTACTCTAATGCAAGCAGTATAGAGGAGAGTAGGCGATATCTGGTGATCAAGGGGGGGGGGCTTGCCTGGTTGCTCTGGCAAGAGAGAGGGGTCGTCAACTCCGTAGTCGTACTGGGTAGCAGCGGCGTCGGTCTCGGTGTCTAGCGAGAGAAGAGGGGGAAGAAACAATAAATACTTAAGCAAACAGATGCATAGCGATGCATGACATGACAAGTATTGATGCAAGGGGTGCCCTAACGCGATATGTGGTGATGCCGGTGAAGGAGGGGTGACAACCGGGAAAGTATCCCCGGTGTTTCGCGTTTTCGGGCAGAGAAGCCGGAGGGGGAAAGTTGCGAGATTGATATGTTAGGGGTGCGTGGCGGACGAACGGGCTGCGTATCCGGGTTTGTCTCGTCGTTCTGAGCAACTTTCATGTAGAAAGTATTTTCATCAGAGCTACGGTTTATTTTATATTAATTTTAAAAGATTTAAATCATTTTTAGGATTTATTTAATTTATTTAAACCAACATTATCCAGAATAGCGTTTGCTGACGTCATCATGACATCAGCAGTCAACAGAGGTGTTGACTGGTCAGCTGACGTGTGGGTCCCGTCTGTCATTGACTGTTTAGCCTAATTAGTGTTTAACTAATCTAACTACTGTTTAATTAAACCAATTAGGTAATTAGGTTAATCTAATTATGATTAATTAACTTAATTAATTCCTTAATTAATTAATTTAATTATTATTATTTATTTAATTATTTATTATTTTTTATATTATTATTTTTTTCAATTCTTTTTTTAATAAAACCATTCTGCTCGTGGGGCCTCCCCGTCATAGGCACTGGGGCCTAAACGGGCGACGGGTTACGAGCAGGCGCCCACCATGCGAGGGGAGGCGAGGCCGGCCCGGGCTATGCCAGGCGGCGGCGAGGCCACGGCGGGGCGGTGCCGGGGCGCAGGCGCGCAAGAAGAAGCGGCGAGCGATGCGCGCGCGCTCACACAGAGCGCTGCGGTGGCGATGCGTGGGCAGGGGCGCCGCAAGCTATACGGGGGCGAGCGGGCACTGGCTCGTGGGCATGCGGGGCGACGTGCTGGGCCAAAGGCGGGAAGCAGGGGGCGAGGTCATGGCTGGAGCAGGACACGACCGGCGGGCGGGCGGCGATGGGGCTGCAGAGGCGGGGCGGAGCTCGAGCGTGGCGGGGGGCGCGCGGTGGCGCGGTCGCCGTGCGGCAGCGCGAGCATGCGCAGAGGGGGAGCGGGGTGAGCGCGTGGGTGGCCGCGGTGAGCGCGAGGCGGAGCAGAGGCCAGAGCGGGGGAGGCGGTCACGATGGGCGCACACGGGGAGGGGGCCGCGGCGTAGCGTGCGAACGGCACGGGCGACTGCGCATCGAGGGGGGGAACAAACGCGAGGCGGCGCCAGCGGCCACGGCGATAGCAGGCGCAGGAGCACAGCCGCGACAGCCGCGAGGGCGGCGAGCAGGGCGCAGCGCGCGAAGAGGGGCAGGCGGGGAGCAGGGCGCGAGGCAGTCGTGGGGACGCGAATGCGGTCGGTGGCGGCTACTTCGTCAGGATAGAGGGGAAGAGGAGGAGAGGGGATCGCTGCTCACCCCCGTTGCAGGGGATCTGGGGCGGCGAGGCTCGTTGTTGCCGTTGAGGAGGAAGACGGGGACGAGGCGACGACGTTGAGGACGGTGAGGTCGCGACGGGGTCGACGACGAGGTGGCCGTGGTGGAGGCGTTCCGCGTGGCGTCGAGGCAGCGGGGATGATCAACGGGGTCGGGCCACCATGGAGGGGGGTTCGTTCCCCCGATTCAGATCGGGAAAGGGGAGGGAGATGTGGGGATCGTGGGAGGGGGAGTGGGGCGACAGGGAGCTAGGGTTACGGCAGCAGGGTGGTTATCGGAATGGGGATGGGCCAGCCTGGTCGTTAGGCCAGCTGGGTCGTGGCCCAGAGGGTGGGGGTTTCTTTGTTTCTTTTATTTATTTTATTTTATTTTCTGTTTTAGCTTAGTTTTCTATTTTATTTTCTATATATATATATATATATATATATATATGTGTGTGTGTGTGTGTGTGTGTGTGTGTGTGTGTTTTATGAAACATATAAGTAGTACCTAAATTAGTGTCTCAAAATACCCCAATACCACAAAAAGTTTGGTGACAAAACAAAACTGTTTAGTATTTTATTACTTGAAGAAGGCATTTAATTAATTGATTTTGCTACTGTCATATTTGTTTTAGAGTAGTTAAACACTTTATAAAAGTTTGGTTTCTCCACCATAATTACTTATGCATTATCTGGTACAAACCGAACATTTTAGTTTTAATATTTAAAAGCTTTTGATGTTTGCCAAAATTTTGAATTTGAATTTTGAATCGGTTTTGAACCAATGTGAGATTATCAACCCTAATCGAGGTGACATGGCATCATTTCCAGAGGATTACTGTAGCTTAATTATCCGGGCATCACAAAAACAGTCCCACGAGTGGTGGCAGCAAACACGAGACCCTCGCATTCAATTGCATCATTGTACACATTCGTGTATACATTTTGATTTTGGAGCAATATCCATCCAGTCGAACCACGAAGGACGGTAACAAGCTTGTCGAAGATAGCAACAACTTGAGAGTTCTTGTAATTCCAAGAGTGGTTGGGAACTCGAGAAATTGCTATCTTCCGTAGATGACAGTCACCATGATCATATTTGAACGTACGTAGATCATCTATGTGTTCAACCTAAGGGCACTCGGAGATTTTTGGAAGTGGAATCCGCTGACAAGTGTACACATTCACAAGTTCCCACTCGCAATTGTACCCAATATAAACAACCCAATCTCCATTTGTGCCTGCCCAAGCCTTGCCCTCAAGCGATGGCATCTTAACATCATACGTATCATTATCAAGCGGCATCAACTTGCACAAGGCGAGGCTTCCCTCGTCCCCGCGCCAGTCAGCAGGGTCACGGAGAAGAAGATAGGGGAGATCAAACCGCTCCTGGACCCTTGGTTTCCTTGTAATGATGTTATTAGTTGAGTCGAGAATGTTCTTGAACGAACCTGCCATGCTAGCCGAGGTGATGATGTCGCATCGATCAACGAGTTCCCCCACCATGTTATTTATCAGATCGGGGCAAGAATGACGGGGTCATTTCCGGCTTGTTCCCTCCATGGAGAAGACGATCGAACAATGGCAGAAGGAAGGGTGAAGGCAAATGGAGGAGGGAGGAAGAGCGTGCGACAGCAGTTCCAAATCGAGAGGAAAAGGCGAAGAGTCGGTGGATGTTTGCCAGTTTGCCACGGTACATGAAGAGGTGCCTCGGCCTACACGTCCTTTCGGAAATTGTACAAAAGGACTCGCCGTCTTCTCACTGACATGTTGGAACAGGGCCACATGTAAATGAAACATGGTGTGTAATTTCTCGTGCAAAATGTGATCTGGTCGCATTGGCCCGAGGTGACGCATTAGTTATCGACCTTTATTTTTTAACATACAATCTGAGTGGATAGCTCCAGTGGTCATCACACGTGAGCGAATATATATAGGTGGGCTAGGTGGGCAGGCGGCAACAATCTAAGTGCTAAAAGAGTTGACCTCGAAAAAAGAGTTGATCCAATGCTTGGTTTTGTTTGGATTTTCGAACTATGACCATTGGATAGAGTGAATCAATGGCTTACGTTCAATGTTATTCTCATACTATAGAATGGTATAGGAACGTGGAGAGATTTGGTTGATTTTATATTGCTGAATAATATAAAATATTATGAGTGCAGACGCTCCACCTCGAGGTTTGTAGCTCCTTCTCGATCGTAGGGAATCTATGTTCTTCCACTCTTTCATTTAAGACATGAGCTTTGTTCATCCTGTTGCCGACACATGGGACATCTATATGCCTCCATTTTACAAAATCATACTATATGCCTCCATGACACGCAGAACATCTAGCATCAAGGTGGCGTGTCATGCAAGAAAAGTGAGAGATGCAGTGCGTAAGTGAGTCATGCACTTCGATGGCACCTAGTACTACACAATATTTTTTTCTCCTCAATGGCACGCGAATAGTGCACGTATTCAATGACAGAGCATAGGATGGTAGCCATGGACATGGTCGGCCCTTTTTGAAGAGAGCACTAATAAATAACTTTGATGTGTCCCGTCAACTCATAGAATGACGTGAAGCTTGCTTACTAGGCCTTCACCCTCGCCAACGTGTGCGCGGTGGCTCGCAGCACAAGGAGAAACTTTTTGTTACGAGCGGTGGACGTGCAGCAGTTCATTTGGTGTCAGATTTCCAGAAGTACTATTGTAGTACCATCATTATTGTTCGACTTCTGGAAGAGGATAAGAGCCAAGCGCAAGGTCACCTACTAACCTAGTACAGTACTACTATAGCCAAAGTTGGTCCACCTTTTTAGAGCATGGTTAATAAATATAGGCGGCTCTTGCAGCGGCACATCACTTATAGCAAGTACTCTCTTCGTAGGAATAAAGGAAGTGAAATAAAAGTTGGAGTGGATGCTATATTGCCAATTAAAACATGATTACATAGGGAAAAAATCCTATAGCATTCTATCCTATGAATCAAACGACCAATGTAGGAAAATTATGAGGGGGGTCTCTCCAACGGTATTCCTTGGCTTGCACCTAGCATCACGATGGTCGAACTTGGAGTCCACACTTATTATGTGAGAGTGGGATTTTTCGAAGTCTAGAGTGGCATTTTTTTTCGAAATCTTTAAAAAGACTTCGCACCTGCCCTTTTGGGAAGGACAGAGAAGCCTGCCATCTAGAGATGGAAGAGCATGACCGCTTTTCTTATCACTATATGAGAGACTTTAGGAAGATTGGTTTAACCATCCCAAAGACTGTATTACAGGCATTTTTAGAAGGCTTCTTCTATAAGTACCCGGAATTCAAAGCTCAGATTGTAGAATTTTTCTGCAATACAAAGCTATTAGTCAGTGTGGGGTCTCACGATGAGTGGCTCCAAACTTTATCAGGATTCCATATGGGCTTCTTTAATGAAGGTCTCACATGGATTCAGTATACAGCTCACGCGATTGTGCTGGAAAGCATGCAATCGAATAAAGCTTTTATTAGATTCACAGCGTTCAATGATGACTCATTGATCTCCTGTAATGATTACCATCGGTTAAGTCTTTACGCAACTAAAGACCAAGACCTTTGGAATGATTTAGCTGTCCCACTCTCATATAATAAGTGTGGGCTAGCAAAGAATGATTTCTAGTGGCATTTTTCGAAGTCTGGAGTGGCGTTTTTCAAAATTTGCAAATTGCAGTGGCATTTTCCAAAGTTTGCAAAAATTGCAGTGGCATTTTTCAAAGTTTAGAAATTGCAGTGGCATTTTTATGAATCGTCATATTTGTTGTGGCATTTATCTAATTTGTTTTTGAGACGGAAGCAGGGTGTCAACTGGGCTGTGCGGGGCACTCTGGCCTGTCTAGACAGCCTTCACTTTTATGTTTACCACAGACCAGCTGCCGGTGTCAAAACCGGCGGATCTCGGGTAGGGGGTCCCGAACTATGCGTCAAGGTCGGATGGTAACAGGAGACAAGGGACACGAAGTTTACCCAGGTTCGGGCCCTCTCGATGGAGGTAAAACCCTACTCCTGCTTGATTAATATTGATGATATGGGTAGTACAAGAGTAGATCTACCACGAGATCAAGGAGGCTAAACCCTAGAAGCTAGCCTATGGTATGATTGTGTATGATGATGGTTCGTCCTACGGACTACAACCCTCCGGTTTATATAGACACCGGATAGGGTTAGGGTTACACAGAGTCGGTTACAATGGTAGGAGATCTTGAGTATCCGCATCGCCTGGCTTGCCTTCCACGCCAAGGAAAGTCCCATACGGACACGGGACGAAGTCTTCAATCTTGTATCTTCATAGTCCTGGAGTCCGGCGAAGGTATAGTCCGGCTACCCGAACACCCCCTAATCCAGGACTCCCTCAGTAGCACCTGAACCAGGCTTCAATGACGACGAGTCCGGCGTGCAGATTATCTTCGGCATTGCAAGGCGGGTTCCTCCTCCAAGTCCTTCATAGTAGATTGTAAACACTAAAAATAGTGTCCGGCTCTGCAAAATAAGTTTCCACATATTGCCATAGAGAGAATAATATTAACACAAATCAAATCTGCTGACGTATTCCGCAGTGCGTCATCACATTGCGGCCAAGCTCTTTATACAAATTGTTTTCACTTTTCCACCTGAGCACGTTCAGCGAGGCGGTTTCCTTGGCATGTCTTGTCAAAGAAGAGATCGTGTGCCCCTTTTAACGGGATTCTCATCAGTACGGACGTGGGTAACCCAACCGCGCCATTTACCACGGCGCTTGGGAGGCAAGCGAGTTTTATTAGGTAGGTGGGGACGCATAACCGCATCCGCCCATATAAGGGGATAAGGATCCACCTTTTTTACCTACGCATTCTTCCTCCTTTGCCAATCCATCTCTCGCGCACCTAAGCTCCAGCGCCCAAGCCCGCTCTTCCCACCTCGACCTTCTCCAGCAATGTCCGGAGCGGGAGGCAAGTGGATGGTCTCCTCCGTTATGGAGGTTCAAGTAAAAAAGCTAAGGAAGGTCGGATACCTGTCCAAGGTCATCCCGCACTGGCTTCCTAAGAAGGGGCAGCTTCTCCCCACCCCAAGGCCCCATGAGAGGGTAGTTTTCCTTCCCCACTTCCTCCGCGGACTGGGTTTTCCACTTCACCCATTTGTCCGGGGAATCATGTTCTACTACGGCCTAGATTTACATGATATGGCCCCGAACTTCATCTCAACATCTCGGCGTTCATCGTCGTGCGTGAGGCCTTCCTCCGCGTCCGCCCCCATTTCGGCCTTTGGCTCAAGACCTTCAGCGTCAAGCCCAAGGTGGTGCGCGGCAGCCAAGCGGAGTGCGGAGGTGCTATGGCTGGCAAGATAGCCAACGTCCTCTGGTTCGAGGGCTCTTTTGTGGAGACCCTAAAGGGGTGGCAAGCCGGGTGGTTTTACATCACCGAGCCGCGCGATCCGGAATGGGTCGCAGACCCCGAGTTCAGATCCGGACCCCCCACGCGGCTTGTGTCCTGGAAAGAGACGGGTCTGTCGTGGGGCAACGAGGAAGAGGTGACCGGACTGAAGACCAGCATCCAGTCCCTGGTAGACAAGCCAATCCGGCTGGTCAATATAGTCCAGGTCATGCTCATTCGTCTGATCCTCCCGTGCCAACAACGGGATTTCAATTTGTGGGAGTTCGACCCGGCGCAGCACCAACCCTCAACAGGCTCTTCGACACGACGTATGAAGACGTCTGGAAGGTGCTAATCAAAGGCGCCGGGGCCCCCGCATCCTCTTCCGAGGACCGCGGATATAGCATGGAGCGTCACGCTAGCGAGGTAAGCTATCTACACCTTTGACATGATTTTTAAGCTCTTTTTCATAGATTAACTCTATGCGGGATCTAAACTCCCTTACCCTTGACAGGCTTGGCAGGCGATATCCGGACCAATTAACCGTTCGGCTCCCCTGCCTGAAGACCCAGCCCCAGCTCTCCTAGTGAAGCTGCTGACTCCGGCACCTTATGTGGTGTCGGAGAAGAAGGTCAAGAAGAAGAAGACCACCGGGACTCGAAAGAGTGCCTGTAACTTGGTGGTGTCAGGTTCGTCGTCTGACGAGTCCGAGGCGCCTTCCACTCATGAAAACGAGGAGGAAGAAGACGGCTCTCCCCACACCCCCCCCCAGTGGAGGGAGGAGAGAAGAAGAAGGCCGCCCCATCAGGGGAGGCCGACGGGTCTAGGAAAAGGAAGACCCCTCCGCCGGACTACTCCCACGACGCCGAGGAGAGCGGAGAGGAGTGGCCGAACAGGGCCAAGCGTCCGGCAAAATCATAAGTATTCGTATACCAGAGTGACTCATGATATTCCTAGGTTGTTCAGCTTTCCATAATGCCGAACATAATTGTGCAGCCCGCCCGGGGCCGAACTCGACGATTCGTCGAGTGGCTCCCTGGATACATCGGACGTGAACACAGTTCCGCCCGCTGTCTCCCCCCGCACTGTAGACGACGCCGAAGTGGCGTCGCAACAAGATCCGGGTCAGGAGGAGGTGGTCGTGGAGGAGCCAAAAGGCGACCTCCCGGACCCCAGGAATAAAGGGGACAATACCCCCCATGGATCCGAGTCCGGCTTTGTGCCGGACGTCGCGCCGGACTCTTCAACAGCTCCGGCCCGCGGTAGGCGAACTCCTTCCAAGAGGAGCAAGCCTTCTGAGCCGGCGGCCTCCGTCCAACCGGAGGTGCCGGACAATCTGTTGGAGGTACTTGACGGCGCCTCCATCGACGAGGAACACCGTACTATTATGAGTTTGTGATCCAAAGGGTTCAGTCCGCCAAGAGCGGACTGACTGAAGCTTGTGCTAGCCTTCTGACAGGCTTCGAGGTAAGTAAAAATATGTCAAAATATTACCGCATAGATAGTAGCCCCTGATGCTCTGTTCGGCGTTCGGAAAGAAAAACCGAATAGAGGATCTATTAGTTTTTGCAGGAGTCTAACAATAAAGAGTCAATATGCGTATGCAGGCTTCACTGCTATCCACCGCCGCACTGTCTGCGCAGGTGGATGTCCTAAAAAAGGACCTCGGGCGGACCGAGCAAGTGCTCGGCCTTGCCAAACGGAAGCTTGAGGAAAAAGAAGGTAAGAAATACCCTACCAAGAAAAAAGGTGCCTATAGAGAGGCGTGATTGCAAAGAATAACAGGATCGTCCTGCTTATTGTAGGGGCCATAGCTAAGGTGGCGACCCTCAAGCAGGCGCTATCTGAGGCCGAAAAGAAAACGGCCGAGGAGCGCACCGAGCGAGAAAGACTTGGGGCTCAGGTTGGCGAGGTGCAGCAAGAGCTGCAGGCTCTCATGAAAAAACATGAGAGCTTGGAGCTTGAGTCAAAGGCGCAAGCATCCGAGCTCGCGTCGGCCCTTGAGACCGCCAAGGGTGCCAAGGCTAAAGCCCAAAAGGCCCTCCAAGAGTTTGAGGAGATGAAAAAGATAGCAGCGGGTAAGGCATTCTTAATGCAAAGTAGAAATATAAAAGTAAACTACTTGTCACTTACCCGCATCCGGAGTTCTCCAGGGGCATTCGTAGATCTTCCCCGCAGCGTATCCGACGCCGCGGCATTCTACCGAGCTGAAGAGGGCAGCTCGACGGAGAGTGTGTTCTGGTCTCAGTATTCTGAGGCCAGACACCCTGTGCCCTTGAGCGACCAGCTGAAACAGCTGGTCGAGCTCCACAAGGCGGCCGAACAAGCCATGAAGGGCTTCATAGTTCCGCTGTGGCACGGAGAGGCCCTGCCTGGGAGCTACTTCGGGCTGGTGCGGCGGCTGGTGGAGGCATGTCCAAGGCTTGAGGTCATCAAGCGTTCCGCCTGCATCGAAGGTGCCCGAAGGTCCCTTGCTCGTGCAAAGGTGCACTGGGGTAAGCTTGACGGTGAGAAGCTGGTGAAGGACGGGCCGCCGCAGGGGAAGGAGCATCGCAAGCCCGAGAACTACTACAAGGATGTTCTTGCTGGTGCCCGCCTTATTGCGGATGAATGTACGTAAGATGTAAATTTTTAATGAACCCGCTCGTGTTTATCCTGTGCGCTGAAAACTTGTTCATATGCGCTAAGCAATGCTTATTGAATTTAAAATATTATTTTCTGTGCGGCCGTTTATCAAAAATTGAGAGATGGCCAGTCGTCGACTTCTGCCCCCATGCCGCTAGTGCTGGGGTGTTCGGGATAAACCTGAGTTCTCTTTTTCCCATGGTTGGGTCCTTCGAGGGAGGCGCTCAGCACAACGAACCAGGCAATCGGACTATAATGCTTGAACACTCTCACTTAGCCATAGAACTTTATAATTTTAAATTTCGGCGAAGCCCCTAGTTCGGAAGACCGAATTTGGGGCGCTATCCACGCCTTTGGCCGAACAAAGCCAGCTCCTCGCTTGAAGTGGCATAAGCCTTTAGGGACTCGAAAAACCTCTCGAACAGCGACCGGTCTCTCGCCTTATCATGACAGTCAGTTTTAGCTTTCTACACTGAGGTGCTTAACCCAGCTGAACCGGGGCACAATCGCAGTGGTTCTCCTAGTGCTACCTTAGTCGATCTAGCGGAACGTAAGGCACCAAAACATAGGAGCCGGGCAAACCCAACTATTGACCCAAATCATGATTCGGAGCCGATGCATATAGTGCTATAACTTCGGGGTGCCGCACTTGTGAAAGTGTACGGACTTCTCATGCCAGATCAAAGGGTACTGAAGCCCCTGGCGTGTTTGCTGTACTATGGTGTACGGGTGCGATCATGTTATTTAATAAACATATATATTAAAAGAGGATAATGCAAAAAATAGACAAAAGGCTATGCATTGTTTATAAAGAGGCTATTTGTCAAAGCCGGACGATACAAGTAGTGCGATAAGAAAAAAGATATTAGACTATTTAACATGTCCTAGCCAGGGGCAGGCCGCGGAATTGTGTTCGAAACAGATATACCGCTCGTAATAGAGACCACCTGAGAGTTCCATAATGCGGCGTAGCTTTGTCTGCTTCCCTGGATCTTGCATCGTTTGTGCGGCAGTCGAATTGCCAAATAGGTCGTCCAAAGTGTGGAGTCCTGAAAGTAAAAAAAAGAATCCGACAGCCCCTAGTACGTTTTAAGCCGTATTCCGGGCATGCCGTTACTGTGCCCCTTCCCCTGTGCCCATGGTATTTCAAGGGTGTAATTATATACGCGAGGTACTAGCTTCGCTATGTCGCGATGGCCGGGGTTGGGGCCGCATTGCTACGCCTGCTCAGATCGTGCCAGGCGGTCTTGTTGTAGGTTACTCCGGGCGCGCTTGACAGTGTCTGGCTTTTTAACGGCCGGACTGGAGAGTTGCCTAAAAAGGCTGCTTTGTACTTCCGCTGCGAGAGCCGCCGTGTGCTCCTCCGTACGGAGGGAGCGTTCGGTGTTTCCGTTGACCGTGATTACTCCTTGAGGGCCTGGCATCTTGAGATTGAGATATGCGTAGTGCGGCACCGCATTGAACTTGGCAAATGTGGTTCGTCTGAGCAGGGCATGATAGCCACTGCGGAACGGGACTATGTCGAAGATTAACTCTTCGCTTTGGAAGTTATCCGGAGATCCGAAGACCACATCAAGTGTTATGGAGCCTGTATAGTTGGCTTCTACACCTAGTATATCGCCTTTAAAGGTCGTCCTTGTGGGTTTAATCCTTGATGGATCTATGCCCATTTTCCGCACTGTATCCTGGTAAAGCAGGTTCAGGCTACTGCGGCCATCCATGAGGACTCTTGTGAGATGAAATCCGTCGATGATTGGGTCGAGAACCAATGTGGCAAAGCCGCCATGACGGATGCTAATGGGGTGGTCCCTTCGATCAAAGGTGATTGTGCAAGAGGACCATGGGTTGAACTTTGGGGCGACTGGCTCCATCGCGTATACATCCCATAGCGCACGCTTCCGCTCCTTCTTGGGAATGTGGGTTGCGTATATCATGTTCACCGTCCGCACTTGTGGGGGAAACCCCTTCTGTCCATTGTTGTTCGGCGGCCTGGGCTCCTCCTCGTCATTGCTATGCAGCCCCTTGTCTTTGTTTTCGGCTCTTAACTTGCCTGCCTGCTTGAACACCAAACAATCCCTGTTGGTGTGATTGGCTGGCCTTTCGGGGGTGCCATGAATCTGGCACAGGCGGTCGAGTATTCGGTCCAAACTGGACAGGCCCTGAGTATTCTTTTTAAATGGCTTTTTCCGCTGACCGGATTTATAGCCTCTGAATCCGGCGTTGACTGCTGTATCTTCATTGTTGTCGCTGCTAACACGGCGCTTTTGCTTATTTCGACGTGTCCTGCCACTTTTGTCCTTGGTATCCGAATTACTAGGGTTCTTTGATAAGTTGTTGCTGCGAGCTAGCCAGCTATCTTCGCCCGCGCAAAAGCGGG
Organism: Aegilops umbellulata; assembly: GCA_032464435.1. Lineage (NCBI taxonomy): Eukaryota > Viridiplantae > Streptophyta > Magnoliopsida > Poales > Poaceae > Aegilops > Aegilops umbellulata. The sequence goes on from CP136055.1 coordinate 445,044,424, forward strand.
TCATGAGTGTCGTGAGGGTTGCCATAGATTTCGGCTTTTCCTGTCCCAGGTGCCGGGCAAGCCACTCGTCGCAGATGTTATGCTTGAAGGCTGCTAGGGCCTCTGCGTCCGGACAGTCGACTATCTGGTTTTTCTTTGTTAGGAACCGTGTCCAGAATTTCCTGGCCGATTCTTCTAGCCGCTGAATTATGTGGCTTAGGTCGTCGGCATCCGGTGGTCGCACATAAGTGCCCTGGAAGTTGTCGAGGAATGCGGCCTCCAGGTCCTCCCAAGAACCGATTGAGTCCGGTGGCAGGCTGTTAAGCCAGTGTCGGGCCGGTCCTTTGAGTTTGAGAGGGAGGTATTTGATGGCGTCTAGATCATCGCCACGTGCCATGTGGATGTGAAGGAGATAATCCTAGATCCATACCGCCGGATCTGTCGTGCCATCGTATGATTCGATGTTTATGGGTTTGAAACCCTCTGGGATTTTATGATCCATTACTTCATCTGTGAAGCATAGTGGGTGTGCGGCGCCCCTGTGCTGGGGTATGTCACGACGCAGCTCGGAAGGAATGTGTCTGCTGTGTTCGGCCCGGCCGGATTTATTATGTCCGGAGTGAAGATCATCGTCACGTGTCGTCGGGCGCCTGCGCGATCCGTAGATCGATCTTGTTTGCCTTGATTTATCCTCCAGTACATCTCGCAGGTCTGGCGCATTTTCCCGTGTCTTGGTTGAGCGGCGTCGGGGCATGGCTTGCTTGGAGGTCCGACAGGCCTCTCTGTCGCGGCCGCGAGGTGGCCGGTCTGCCATGTCGTGCGCTGGTGATGTAGGCGCTTCCTCCTCTGATCGGGGTAGCGGCCTGCGCTTTGGGTAATTCTTGGAGGGGCGCTCGAGTTCATACTCTTCGGCTGCAAGGACTTCAGTCCATCTATCAGCTAGCAAATCTTGATCAGCTCTAAGTTGTTGCTGCTTTTTCTTTAGGCTGTTCGCCGTGGCCAAAAGCTTGCGTTTGAAAAGTTCTTGTTCGGCGGGGTCTGATGGTACGACGAATTCGTCGTCATCGAGGCTTGCCTCGTCTTCGGAGGGAGGCATATAGTTATCATCCTCAACCTCTCGTTCTGCCGCTCTCTCATGAGGGCTGGCTTCTCCATCTTCCTGCGCTGAATCTTGTTGGGTTGGGTGTTCTTCGGCGCTATCCGGGGTAGTATTATCTCCCGTGCCGGAATCACCGTTTTTGCTTTGGCGGCATTTAGAGCGGCACCGTTGACGCCGACGCTTTGGCTGTTTCTTGGAGGTGTCATCCCCCGCTGTTCCATCGCCATCTCCATCTTTTGGAGTATCCACCATATATATGTCATATGATGAGGTGGCCGTCCAGCGCCCTACAGGTGCCGGTTCCTATTCGTCTCCTACCTCGTCGTCCATACCGTCGAAGTCTTCGGAGCCGAAGTCAAGCATGTCGGTTAAATCTTCGACAGTGGCTACCAAGTGGGTGGTGGGAGGCCTTTGAATTTCTTCATCGTCTGTATCCCATCCTCGCTGACCGTGATCCGGCCAGGGCTCTCCTGATAAAGAGAGAGACTTGGGAGAATTCAGGATGTCGCCAAAAGGCGAGTGCTGAAAGATGTCCGCGGCGGTGAACTCCATTATCGGCGCCCAATCGGTTTCGACTGGCAGGGGCGCGGGGGTTTCAGAGTCCGGGGAGGAGTCCGGGCCCTCGGGATCACGGGTCACGCGGAGTGAGGGGCTGGTGTTCGGCTCGATCGCCTTTGAGATCGCAGCCCCCGAGGTGACGTCCAACCGCCCATCCTCAATTGGCGCAATGGGCTCCGAGTTAAGGGTCGGAACCGGTGCGTGTGCGGCCTCCAGGACGCTGTTTGGAGGCAGAGCTAGATCATGCCCCTCGAGATAGTGCGGCGCGCTTGGCTGTGGCTCGAACCCGTCGAAGATCAAGTCTCCGCGGATATCAGTCGTGTAGTTTAAGCTTCCAAGCCTGACTTGATGGCCAGGGGCGTAGCTTTCGATCTGCTCCAGATGACCAAGCAAATTGGCCCGCAGAGCGAAGCCGCCGAAGACGAAGATCTGCCCGGGGAGAAAAGTCTCACCCTGGACCTCATCGTTGTTGATGATCAGAGGAGCCATCGGGCCTAAAGGCGACGGCACAGAGGAACTCTCAATGAAAGCACCAATGTCGGTGTCAAAACCGGCGGATCTCGGGTAGGGGGTCCCGAACTATGCGTCAAAGTCGGATGGTAACAGGAGACAAGGGACACTAAGTTTACCCAGGTTCGGGCCCTCTCGATGGAGGTAAATCCCTACTCCTGCTTGATTAATATTGATGATATGGGTAGTACAATAGTAGATCTACCACGAGATCAAGGAGGCTAAACCCTAGAAGCTAGCCTATGGTATGATTGTGTATGATGATGGTTCGTCCTACGGACGACAACCCTCCGGTTTATATAGACACCGGATAGGGTTAGGGTTACACAGAGTCGGTTACAATGGTAGGAGATCTTGAGTACCTGCATCGCCTAGCTTGCCTTCCACGCCGAGGAAAGTCCCGTCCGGACACGGGACGAAGTCTTCAATCTTGTATCTTCATAGTCCAGGAGTCCGGCGAAGGTATAGTCCGGCTACCCGAACAGCCCCTAATCCAGGACTCCCTCACTAGCCCAGTATTTTTTTTTTCTTTCTAAAAATGGCTAGCCCAGTTTTTTGTGATTTGCCAAGTAAGTCGCTTTGTCAGGCTTGTTGGGCTATAAATCTTGCAAGACGAGGAGAGCTTCATTCGGTTGGACGAGAAAATGGCCTATCAGTAATGAGAAATGGGATGTACATTTTTAGAACACATCAAACTGGCAATTAATTTCAAATTTCTTTTTTTCATTTCAAGATTTTAAATTGCATTAATTTTTATATGTGGACAATTTGTTGGATTTTATATTGATATACATTTATTTTTAAAATTAGTTTGAATGTGACTCGAAATTTCGGGATTAAAAACAGTTCGGACCGCACCGAAATATGCAACATTTCGTATAATTTTTTAACCGTGGCCACAATATGGGCTGTAATGCTAACAAAAAGAATATGGGCTCCAAAAAAAGCCTTAAGAATTAGTAAATGGGCTGTAAATCATTAGAAATAATGGCAGATGGGATGTATGTTGTTTTCCACAGATTTGAGGCTTTCCTAAAAAAGGGTTGACGCACAAGCAGTGACTATTGGATGTCCATCCAACGGCCGTCGTGCTTCTTCAATCTCTACTCTTCCTGCTCCAGCCGCTCAAACAAGCGCCGGCGAGACTGCCTGCTCCCTCATCCCCGCGGCCGGCTGTGCGGCCGCGCAGGCCTCACCGCCCCACCGTACACCCATCGCTGGCCTAACCATCCCTCTACTCATCCACACATGTTGTTATTCTCTGGCGATGGCAGACGAACCAGTAAACCCTCGTACAGTCGTACTCCCTCCGCGTGGGAAACAACTGTCGAGTCTTCCCTGCCTCCGTGTCGTTCCCTTCCTAGGCCTCGCCGTTGTCCACCGCTCTAGTGCTCTCGGCGCGGCCTGGTCAACGTGGTCAACGACGGACATGCATCTGAAGTGGATTGTACATGGAGAGGCTGACAGCTGGGTCCACGACCGCACGCAAGTAAATGCCTCCTTATTACACGCAAAATAATGATTCCTCCACCTGACATCTGGGACCCACCAAAAGGGCCTCTGTATTTCACGGAAAAAATGTTAACGCCGCTGACAGCTCGGACCCATCAGCTATATCTTCGCACGCAAGGAAGTGCGTCCTTATTACGCACAAAAAAAATGAATACTCCCCCTGCAAGCTGGGACCCAGTATAGTGACAGGCTGACTTGTGGGCATACTAAGTTGACGGGGACGGAGGGCTTTGTCAACTTAGTCAATATGCATGATTCTAGCTCCAGTGACCGTACGATGTCCATCCAACGGCCATAGTGCTTCTTCAACCTCTGGTCTTCTTGCTCCAGCCGCCCAAACTAGCGTCGGTCGTGCCTCGTGCTCCTGCCTCCCGTGGCCGGCTGCGATGCGGCGGAGGCCTCACCGCCCCCTACTACTCCCACCGCTGGCCAGACCATCCCTCTACTCACCCACAGCCCTTGTTATTCTGCGGTGACGGCAGCCTCACACCGCAGCGAACCAGTGAACCCTCAAACTCCTCTCCGCACGGGCATCCACTGTCGCGTCTTCCCCGGCTCCACGTCATCCCCTTCCTAGGCCTCGCCGTCGTCCACCACCCTGGTGCTCTCGGCGTGGCGTGGTCAACGTGGTCAAGGAACGGCTTCCATGGGACACGGACTGTACGTGAAGAGGATGACAGCTGGGTCGATGGCCGCAGCAAGGAAGTGCCTCCTTATTACGCGCAAAATAATTATTCCTCCACCTGACAGCGGGGACCCACCGGACGGGCCACCGTATTTCATGAAAAAAACATTTCTCCCTGACTGCTGGGACCCACCAGCTACATCTTCGCATGCAAGGAAGTGCGTTCGGGCAAAAAAATGATTCGCCCCCTGACTGCTGGGACCCACCAGCTACATCTTCGCATGCAAGGAAGTGTGTGACAGTCGGGACCCACCTGGTCGAAGCGTACGTAGCGTTGTCATTCTGGTCGTGAATGTGTACGTACATACTGGTCGATGTAGAGGCGCGCACGTGTCATAGTAGAGGCGCGCACGTAGCATGTACACATACGTACATCGGCCAGGGTGCAAGAAAGAAAATACGGCCACGTACGTACAAATGGGCAGAGTATCGAACGCCTACTCGCGCATACATACGGCCAGGGCTCGTGTACATGGCTAGGTCGGAACGGAGAAACTGCGTCGTCGTCGTGTTCATGGGGAGCCAACCGGCTGGGTTGGAACGGAATGCGTCGTCTTGTTCATCGGGAGGGCTTGGACGGAACAGTCGATGGAAACGAGGCCTGGCGTACCGCAGAACGGAGGAAACGACCTTGTGTCTGACCGGCCACATCCGAAACGGGCTCCTGTTCATCGGGAGGGGTCTAGCGTACCGCAAAACGGAGGAAACGGACCTCCTACGGTTGAAACGGGGGTCCTGTTGATCGGGAGGGGTGGGGCGTACCGCAAAACAGATGAAACGAACTTGTGTTGGAGCGCTATGGTCGAAACGGTTGTCCTGTTCATCGGGAGGGGTGTGCCATACTGCAAAACGGGACTACACGGGATACTATTCATCTCCACCGTCGACCCCCTCCAGCCTCCATGGGCTACTGTTCATCCACCGTCGACCTCCTCCAGCCTCCACCTGCGACTGTTCATCCACGGGCTCCTGTTCATCCAGCCTCCACCACGCGCTACTCCACCGGCTACTGTTCAACCAGCCCTCTCCACGGGCTGTTGTTCAACCACCCCTCCACGGGATACTGTTCATCCTGCCCTCCACCTTCTACTGTTCATCGTGCCCTCCACGGGGTGGTCCTGTTCATCCTGCCCTCCACGGGGTCCTGTTCATCCAGCCCCAACCGGCTCGATCGATTGGGGTCCTGTTCATCCAGAGGCAACACCACGGGGCCCTGTTCATCGACCCCCACCGGGAACTGTTCATCCAACCCCCTCCTCCCCCCCCACCCCCGCAACGCTCACTGTTCATCCAGAGGCGGCATCGACCGGCTTCAGTTAGCAGCATTAGTGAAGGAATCGCTCGATCGGGTTCAGTTAACAGGCATCAATCGATCGCTCGGATTCAGTAACGCATACCCTGCAGTGCAATCGCTTGGGTTCAGTTAGAGCCCAACGCCTCGCTCGGGTTCAGTTAGAGCCCGACGCCTCGCACACACGCACGTACGTACGAGAGAAACGCGCATCACCACAGTTTTTTCCGTCATGGATGGCCCAAAGAATGTCATGGAGCTGCGTCTTCGGCCCGCCCAGGACGAAAAGCCCATTTTTTGTCATGATTTTATGTCATATAAGTAGGACCCCACCACATCTATGATGATACCGGGTCTTGTCACAATTATCATCATAGAAGTGTCATAAGTATGACATAAAAGATTTTCGTTCGGCCCAAAATGTCACGGATGTGTCTTTTCTTGTAGTGATGGGAGTCCTACTAGGACTCCAGTTCCAGTAGGATCCCCCCCCCCCTTTTCATTCTCATGGAGGGGGAAAGAGGGAAGGGAAAGGGAAGAGGAGAAGGAAAGGGGGGCGCGCCCCCTCCCCTAGTCCAGTTCGTACTCCCTATGGGAGGGGGCGCGGCCACCTAATGTGTACTACACAACCTTCTTCTTGTAGACGTTGTTGGGCCTCCAAGTGCAGAGGTTTGTAGGACAGTAGCAAATTTCCCTCAAGTGGATGACCTAAGGTTTATCAATTCCGTGCGAGGCGCGGGATGAAGATGGTCTCTCTCAAACAACCCTGCAACCAAATAACAAAGAGTCTCTTGTGTCCCCAACACACCCAATACAATGGTAAATTGTATAGGTGCACTAGTTCGGCGAAGAGATGGTGATACAAGTGCAATATGGATGGTAGATATAGGTTTTTTTAATCTCAAAATATAAAACAGCAAGGTAACTAATGATAAAAGTGAGCGTAAACGGTATTGCAATGCGTTGAAACAAGGCCTAGGGTTCATATTTTCACTAGTGCAAGTTCTCTCAACAATAATAACATAATTGGATCATATAAATATCCCTCAACATGCAACGAAGAGTCACTCCAAAGTCACTAATAGTGGAGAACAAACGAAGAGATTATGGTAGGGTACGCAACAACCTCAAAGTTATCCTTTCTGATCGATCTATTCAAGAGTCCGTAGTAAAATAACATGAAGCTATTATTTCTGTTCGATCTGTCCTAGAGTTCGTACTAGAATAACACCTTAAGACACAAATCAACCAAAACCCTAATGTCACCTAGATACTCCAATGTCACCTCAAGTACCCGTGGGTATGATTATACGATATGCATCACACAATCTCAGATTCATCTATTCAACCAACACAAAGTACTTCAAAGAGTGCTCCAAAGTTTCTACTAGAGAGTCAAGACGAAAACGTGTGCCAACCCCTATGCATAAGTTCACAAGGTCACTGAACCCACAAGTTGATCACCAAACAATACATCAAGTGAATCACGTGATATGTCATTGTCACCACAGATAAGCACATGCAAGACATACATCAAGTGTTCTCAAATCCTTAAAGACTCAATCCGATAAGATAACTTCAAAGGGAAAAATCAATCCATGACAAGAGAGTAGAGGGGGAGAAACATCATAAGATCCAACTATAATAGCAAAGCTCGCGATACATCAAGAACGTGCCAAATCAAGAACACGAGAAAGAGAGATCAGACACATAGCTACTGGTACATACCCTCAGCCCTGAGGGTGAACTACTCCCTCCTCGTCATGGAGAGCACCGGGATGATGAAGATGGCCACACGGTGAGGGATCCCCCCTCCGGCAGGGTGCCGGAACAGTGTCCCGATTGGTTTTTGGTGGCTACAGAGGCTTGCGGCGGCGGAACTCCCGATCTAGGTTATGTTCTGGGGGTTTCTATATATAAGAGGTTTTGGCGTCGGGAACAAGTCGGGGGGGTCCCTGAGGTGGCCATGAGGTAGGGGTGAGCCCAGGGGGTAGGGCGCACCCCCCACCCTCGTGGTGGCCTCGGGACTCTTCTGGCCCATCTCCGATGCTCCGTGGGCTTCTTCTGGTCCAAAAACAATCTCCGTTGAATTTCAGGTCAATTGGACTCCGTTTGGTTTTCCTTTTCTGTGATACTCAAAAACAAGGACAAAAACAGAAACTAGCACTCGGCTCTAGGTTAATAGGTTAGTCCCAAAAATCATATAAAATAGCATACAAATGCATATAAAACATCCTGGATGGACAATATAATAGCATGGAACACTCAAAAATTATAGATACATTGGAGACGTATCAAGCATCCCCAAGCTTAATTCTTGCTCGTCCTCGAGTAGGTAAATGATAAAAACATAACTTTTGATGTGGAATTCTACCTAACATAATTATCAAAGTAATCTTCTTTATTGTGGCAAGAATATTCAGATCCATAAGATTCAAGACAAAAGTTTAATATTGACATAAAAATAATAATACTTCAAGCATACTAACCAAGCAATTATGTCTTATCAAAATAACATAGCCAAAGAAAGCTCATCCCTACAAAATCATATAGTTTGTCCATGCTTCATGTTCGTCACACAAAAATGCTCTCATCATGCACAACCCTGATGACAAGACAAGCAATTGTTTCATACTTTAGTATTCTCAAACTTTTTTCAACTTTCACGCAATATATAAGCGTGAGCCATGTACATAGCACTATGGGTGGAATAGAATATGATGATGGGGGTTGTGTGGATAAGACAAAAAAGGAGAAAGTCTCACATCAACACGGCTAATCAACGGGCTAGGGAGATGCCCATCAATTTATGTCAATGCGAGGAGTAGGGATTGTCATGCAACGGATGCACTAGAGCTATAAATGTATGAAAGCCCAACAAAAGAAACTAAGTGGGTGTGCATCCAACTTGCTTGCTCACGAAGACCTAGGGCATTTGAGGAAGCCCATTGTTGGAATATACAAGACAAGTTCTATAATGACAAATTCCCACTAGTATATGAAAGTGACAATATAAGAGACTCTCTATCATGAAGATCATGGTGCTACTTTGAAGCACAAGTGTGGAAAAAGGATAGTAGCATTGTCCCTTTTATTTTATTTTATTATTTTTTCTTTTTTTCCTTTTTTTGGGCCTTTCTTTTTTTGGGCCTTTCCATTTTTATTTGGGACAATGCTCTATTAATGATGATCATCACACTTCTATTTATTTTGCAACTCAATGATTACAACTCGATACTAGAACAAAGTATGACTCTGTATGAATGCCTTCGGCGGTGTACCGGGATGGGCAACGAATCAAGAGTGACATGTATGAAAAATTATAAACAGTGGCTTTGCCGCAAATACGATGTCAACTACATGATCATGCAAGGCAATATGACAATGATGAAGTGTGTCATAATGAACGGAACGATGGAAAGTTGCATGGCAATATATCTTGGAATGGCTATGGAAATGCCATAATAGGTAGGTATGGTGGCTGTTTTGAGGAACATATAAAGAGGTTTATGTGTAATAGAGAATATCATATCACGGGGGTTGGATGCACCGGCGAAGTTTGCACCAACTCTCAAGGTGAGAAAGGGCAATGCACGGTACCGAAGAGGCTAGCAATGATGGAAGGGTGAGAGTGAGTATAATCCATGGACTCGACATTAGTCATAATGAACTCACATACTTATTGCAAAAATCTACAAGTCATCAAAAACCAAGCATTACGCGCATGCTCCTAGGGGGATAGATTGGTAGGAAAAGACCATCGCTCGTCCCCGACGGCCACTCCTAAGGAGGAAAATCAAAGAAACACCTCATGCTTAAAATTTGTCACACAACATATACCATACGTGCATGCTACGGGACTTGCAAACTCTAACACAAGTATTTCTCAAATTCACAACTACTCAACTAGCATGACTCTAATATCACCATATTTATATCTCAAAACAATTATCAAGTATCAAACTTCTCATAGTATTCAATGCACTCTGTATGAAAGTTTTTATTATACCCATCTTGAATGCCCATCATATTAGGGCTAGTTTCATAACCAAAGCAAATTACCATGCTGTTCTAAAAGACTCTCAAAATAATATAAGTGAAGCATGTGAGATCAATAATTTCTATAAAATAAAACCACCGTCGTGCTCTAAAAGATGTAAGTGAAGCACTAGAGAAAATGACAAACTACTCCAAAAGATATAAGTAAAGATCAATGAGTAGTTGAATAATTATGTAACTATGTGAAGAATCTCTAACATTTAAGGATTTCAGATCTTGGCATTTTATTAAAACAGCAAGACAAACAAAATAAAATAAAACGACGCTCCAAGCAAAACACATATCATGTGGTGAATAAAAATATAGCTCCAAGTAAAGTTACCGATGAACAAAGACGAAAGAGGGGATGCCTTCCGGGGCATCCCCAAGCTTAGGCTCTTGGTTGTTCTTGAATTTTACCTTGGGGTGCCTTGGGCATCCCCAAGCTTAGGCTCTTGCCACTCCTTATTCCATAGTCCATCGAATCTTTACCCAAAACTTGAAAACTTCACAATACAAAACTCAACAGAAAACTCGTAAGCTCCGTTAGTATAAGAAATTAAAACCACCACTTAGGTACTGTTGTGAACTCATTCTAAATTCATATTGGTGTAACATCTACTGTATTCCAACTTCTGTATGGTTCATACCCTCCGATACTACTCATAGATTCATCAAAATAAGCAATCAACACATAGAAAACAGAACAGTCTGTAGTAATCTGTATCATTTGAATACTTCTGTAACTCCAAAAATTCTGAAATAAATTGGTGGACCTGAGAAATTTTTCTATTAATCATATGCAAAAAGAATCAACCTAAAAGCACTCTCCAGTAAAAAATGGCAGCTAATCTCGTGAGCACAAAGTTTCTGTTTTTTACAGCAAGATCGCAAAGACTTCACCCAAGTCTTCCCAAAGGTTCTACTAGGCACAAACACTAATTAAAACATAAAACCACATCTAAACAGAAGCTATATGAATTATTTATTGCTAAACAGAAGCAAAAAAGGAAAGAACAAAAATAAAATTGGGTTGCCTCCCAACAAGCGCTAACGTTTAACGCCCCTAGCTAGGCATGATGATTTCAATGATGCTCACATAAAAGATAAGAATTGAAACATAAAGTGAGAATCATGAAGAATATTACTAGGAAATTTAAGTCTACCCCACTTCCTATGCATAGGTATTTTGTGAGCAAACAACTTGTGGGAACAATAATCAACTAGCATAGGGAGGCAAAACAAGCATAACTTCAAAACTTTAAGCACATAGAGAGGAAACTTGATATTATTGCAATTACTACAAGCATATGTTCCTCCCTCATAATAATTTTCAGTAGCATCATGAATGAATTCAGCAATATAAAAATCACATAAAGCATTCTTTTCATGATCTACAAGCATAGAAAATTTACTACTCTCCACATAAGCAAAATTCTTCTCATGAATAATAGTGGGAGCAAACTCAAAAAAATAATTATCATGTGAGGCATAATCCAATTGAAAACTAAAATCATGATGACAAGTTTCATGGTTATCATTATTCTTAATAGCATACTAGTCATCACAATAATCATCATAGCTAGCAACTTTGTACTCGTAATCAATTGGAACCTCTTCCGAGATAGTGGATACATCACTAAATAAAGTCATGACCTCTCCAAACCCACTTTTATAATTATCACAATAAGATTTAACACCCTCAAAAATAGTGGGATCATTACTTCCTAAAGTTGACACTCTTCCAAACCCACTTTCATCAATATAATCATCATAACTAGGAGGCATGCTATCATCATAATAAATTTGCATATCAAAACTTGGGGGACTAAAAACATCATCCTCATAAAACATAGCATCCCCAAGCTTTTGGCTTTGCATATCATTAGCATCATGGGTATTCAAAGAATTCATACTAACAACATTGCAATCATGCTCATCATTCAAATATTTAGTGCCAAACTCTCTAATACATTCTTCTTCTAACACTTTGGCACAATTATCAGAATCCTTATTTTCATCAAAGATATTAAAAAGATGAAGCATATGAGGCACCCTCAATTCCATTTTTTGTAGTTTTCTTTAATAAACTAAACTAGTGATAAAACAAGAAACTAACAGATTCAATTGAAAGATCTAAAGATGTACCTTCAAGAACTTATCTCCCCGGCAACGGTGCCAGAAACTACTTGATGTCTACTACGCAACCTTCTTCTTGTAGACGTTGTTGGGCCTCCAAGTGCAGAGGTTTGTAGGACAGTAGCAAATTTCCCTCAAGTGGATGACCTAAGGTTTATCAATCCGTGGGAGGCGTAGGATGAAGATGGTCTCTCTCAAACAACCCTGCAACCAAATAACAAAGAGTCTCTTGTGTCCCCAACACACCCAATACAATGGTAAATTGTATAGGTACACTAGTTCGGCGAAGAGATGGTGATACAAGTGCAATATGGATGGTAGATATAGGTTTTTGTAATCTGAAAATATAGAAACAGCAAGGTAACTAATGATAAAAGTGAGCGTAAACGGTATTGCAATGCATTGAAACAAGGCCTAGGGTTCATAATTTCACTAGTGCAAGTTCTCTCAACCATAATAACATAATTGGATCATATAACTATCACTCAACATGCAACAAAGAGTCACTCAAAAGTCACTAATAGCGGAGAACAAACGAAGAGATTATGGTAGGGTACGCAACCACCTCAAAGTTATCCTTTCTGATCGATCTATTCAAGAGTCCGTAGTAAAATAACATGAAGTTGTTCTTTTCGTTCGATCTATCCTAGAGTTCGTACTAGAATAACACCTTAAGACACAAATCAACCAAAACCCTAATGTCACCTAGATACTCTAATGTCACCTCAAGTATCCGTGGGTATGATTATACGATATGCATCACACAATCTCAGATTCATCTATTCAACCAACACAAAGTACTTCAAAGAGTGCCCCAAAGTTTATACCGGAGAGTCAAGGCGAAAACATGTGCCAACCCCTATGCATAAGTTCACAAGGTCACTGAACCCACAAGTTGATCACCAAAACATACATCAAGTGAAGCACGTGATATCCCATTGTCACCATAGATAAGCACATGCAAGACATACATCAAGTGTTGTCATATCCTTAAAGACTCAATCCGATAAGATAAATTCAAAGGGAAAACTCAATCCATCACAAGAGAGTAGAGGGGGAGAAACATCATAAGATCCAACTATAATAGCAAAGCTCGTGATACATCAAGATCGTGCTGAATCAAGAACACGAGAAAGAGATATCAAACACATAGCTACAGGTACATACCCTCAGCCCCGAGGGTGAACTACTACCTCCTCGTCATGGAGAGCACCGGGATGATGAAGATGGCCACCGGTGAGGGATCCCCCCTCCGGCAGGGATTCGGGACAGGGTCCTGATTGGTTTTTGGTGGCTACAGAGGCTTGCGGCGGCGGAACTCCCAATCTATGTTATGTTCTGGGGGTTTCTGTATATATATAAGAGGTTTGAGCATCAGGAAAAAGTCAGGGGGGTCCCCGAGGCGGCCACGAGGTAAGGGGTGCACCCATGGGGTAGGGCGTGTCCCCCACCTCGTGGTGGCCTCAGGACTCTTCTGGCCCATCTCCGATGCTCCGTGGGCTTCTTCTGGTCCAAAAACAATCTCCGTTGAATTTCAGGTCAGTTGGACTCCGTTTGGTTTTCCTTTTCTGCGATACTCAAAAACAAGGAAAAAACAGAAACTAGCACTTGGCTCTAGGTTAATAGGTTAGTCCCAAAAATCATATAAAATAGCGTACAAATGCATATAAAACATCCTAGATGGATAATATAATAGCATGTAACAATCAAAAATTATAGATATGTTGGAGACGTATCACCACCCCTTGTGGGCTACCTCCCCTCTCCCCCATGGCCCATGTAGGCTGATTACTTTCCCCGGGGGTTTTGGTAACCCCTCGGTACTCCGATAAACATCCGAAATGTCTGAAAACCATTCCGGTGTCCAAATACTATCGTCCAATATATCAATATTTACCTCTCGACTATTTTGAGACCCCCGTCATGTCCGTGATCTCATCCGGGACTCCGAACAATCTTCGGTCACCAAATCACGTAACTCATAATACAAATCGTCATCGAACGTTAAGCGTGCGGACCCTACGGGTTTGAGAACTATGTAGACATGACCAAGACACTTCTCTGGTCAGTAACCAACAGCGGAACCTGGATGCCCATATTGGCTCCTACATATTCTATGAAGATCTTTACCGGTTGAACCGCATAGCAACATACGTTGTTCCCTTTGTCATTAGTATGTTACTTGCTTGAGATTCGGTCGTCGGTATCCTCATACCTAGTTCAATCTTGTTACCGACAAGTCTCTTTGCTCATTCCATAATGCATCATCCCGCAAATAACTCATTAGCCACATTGCTTGCAAGGCTTTAGAGTGATGATCATTACCAAGAGGGCCCAGAGATACCTCTCTAATACACGGAGTGACAAATCCTAATCTCGATCTGTGCCAACTCAACAAACACCATCGGAGACACATGTAGAGCATCTTTATAATCACCCAGTTACGTTGTGACGTTTTATAGCACACTAAGTGTTCCTCCGGTATTCGGGAGTTGCATAATCTCATAGTCATAGGAACATGTATAAGTCATGAAGAAAGCAATAGCAATAAACTAAATGATCATAGTGCTAAGTTAACGGATGGGTCTTCTCCATCACATCATTCTCTAATGATGTGATCCCGTTCATCAAATGACAACACATGTCCATGGCTAGGAAACTTAACCATCTTTGATTAACGAGCTAGCCAAGTAGAGGCACACTAGGGACACTTTGTTTGTCTATGTATTCACACATGTACTAAGTTTCCGGTTAATACAACTCTATCATGAATAATAAACATTTATCATGATATAAGGAACTTTATTATTGCCTCTAGGGCATATTTCCTTCAGAGACGCCACACACGACTTGGAACAATTGGTGTGTCTCCAAGGGGTGCCCTGCCCAGGTATATAAAGGAGGGAGAGGAGGAGGCCAGCCACCAGGGGCGCGCCAAGGAGAGGTGAGTCCTACTAGGACTCCAGTCCTAGTAGGATTCGCCCCCCCCCCCCTTTTTCCTTCTCATGGAGGGGGAAAGAGGGAAGGGAGAGGGAAGAGAAGGAAAGGGGGCACGCCCCCTCCCGTAGTCCAATTCGGTCTCCCTATGGGATGGGGCGCGGCCACCCCTTGTGGGTTGCCTCCCCTCTCCCCTATGGCCCATGTAGGCCGATTACTTTCCCCAGGGGGGGTTCCGGTAACCCCTTGGTACTCTGATAAATATCCGAAACGTCCTGAAACCATTTTGGTGTCCAAATACTATCGTCCAATATATCAATCTTTACCTCTCGACTATTTTGAGACTCCTCGTCATCCAGGACTCTGAACAATCTTCGGTCACCAAATCACATAACTCATAATACAAATCGTCATCGAACGTTAAGCGTGGGGACCCTACGGGTTCGAGAACTATGTAGACATGATCGAGACACATCTCCGAGCAATAACCAACAGCGGAACCTGGATGTTCATATTGGTTCCTACATATTCTATGAAGATCTTTATCAGTCAAACCGCAATAATAACATACGTCATTCCATTTGTCATCGGTATGTTACTTGCCCGAGATTCGATCGTTGGTATCTTCATACCTAGTTCAATATCGTTACCGACAAGTCTCTTTGCTCATTCCGTAATGCATCATCCCGTAACTAGCTCATTAGTCACATTTCTTGCAAGGCTTACAGTGATGTGCATTATTGAGAGGGCCCAGAGACATCTCTCTGATACTCGGAGTGACAAATCCTAATCTTGATCTATGCCAACCCAACAAACACCTTCGGACACACCAGTAGAGCATCTTTATAATCACCCAGTCATGTTGTGACGTTTGATAGCACACAAGGTGTTCCTCCGGTATTCGGGAGTTGCATAATCTCATAGTCAGAGGAATATGTATAAGTCATGAAGAAAGAAATAGCAATAAAACTTAATGATCATTATGCTAAGCTAACGAATGGGTCTTGTCCATCACATCATTCTTCTAATGATGCGATCCCATTCATCAAATGACAACAGATGTCTATGGTCAGGAAACTTAACCATCTTCGATTAACGAGCTAGTCTAGTAGAGGCATACTAGGGACACTTTGTTTTGTCTATGTATTCACACATGTATCAAGTTTCCAGTTAATACAATTCTAGAATGAATAATAAACATTTATCTTGATATAAGGAAATATAAATAACAACTTTATTATTGCCTCTAGGGCATATTACCTTCAGCGTCGTTGTCGTCTCGCCAACTATTGCTTCTACAACTATCACTAACGCATAGTGATAAAGTAAAGCAATTACATGGCGATTGCATTTACAATAAAGTGACAACCATAAGGCTCATGCGAGTTGCCGATAACTTTTACAAAACATGATCATCTCATACAATGATGTATATCACATCATGTCTTGACCATATCACATCACAACATGCCCTGCAAAAACAAGTGAGACGTCCTCTAGTTTGTTGTTGCAAGTTTTATGTGGCTGCTACGGGCTTCTAGTAAGAACTGTTCTTACCTACGCATCAAAACCACAATGATGTTTCGTCAAGTTTGCTATTTTAATCTTCAACAAGGACTGGTCATAGTCAAATTTGATTCAACTAAAGTTGGAGAAACAGTCACCCGCCAGCCACCTTTTTGCAAAACATGTTGCATGTCTGTCAGTGGAACCGGTCTCGTGAACGTGGTCATGTAAGATTGGTCTGGGCAGCTTCATCCAACAATACCGCATAATCAAAATAAAACGTTGGTGGTAAGCAGTATGACTATCACTACAACAAACACCCCCATATACCAACACATGTCTAGCAACGATGATGGTAATATGTGTTGTTTGGGTTATCCTCCCAGCTCCCCCACTTAGATCTAACAGTCCCATTAACTTAACCCCCGTAGCCCCATCAAAAAAACTTAACCCCCGTAGCCACCTCCTTCGCTCCAAATATCACGCACCAAACAGTGAGTCTTTTTTATCCACGATCTCTCTCTTCCCCCGGTTCCTCCCTCTCTCCCACACCACCTCCATGATCCCCGCCGTTGCAGCCGCCACCTCCATTTTTGGCTGGTCCAGCGTGCTAGCGTGTCGTGGCTCACCTGCCTGGCTCCCCGCAGTGCTCTCCTTCGATCCTCTGCCGCCGCGATGTCCTCCGCGCCCTTGCATCAACCTAGTCATCATGGTTGCCAGCGTGGCTCCCACCCTCCTCACGTTTGTAGGACCACTACCACGCGTCTCTGCACACGCTGCTACCAGTTTGGGGCTTTGGGCTTGATGTTGCTGCTTTGTCTTGGCTACCTCAACTCCGACACATGTGGTTCAGTAAGGCATCCCCCTACTCTGCATTATATCACTTTTCAGAAGGTTGATGAGTGCTTGCATATCCAAAATGACAGCTACGTTGAGATTTTTTGCTACTTGGCTATTAGCCCAGATTTGGAGCAATATGTCCATGTGCTAACTCATACATGTTGTGCTAACTAGTTTACATAGTAAGGAAATCAAGCATCTCTTTATGATCTACTTCATAATTCAGACTCAATATCTCGACATGTCTACTACTTGTGTAAAGGGGCAGCCTGGTGCATGTAGCTCCAGCTTGCGCACGGTCTGGGGAAGGGTCCGGCCACTTTGAGTCTATTGTACGCAGCCTTTCCCTACATTTCTGTAAGAGGCTGTTTCCAGGACTTGAACCCATGACCTCATGGTCACAACGCAACAGCTTTACCACCGCACCAAGGCTCCCCTTCATGTCTACTACTTGTGTGATTGTGATTTTTGCATTCGTTTCATCACAAGCATTGCCTGCATTGGACTGCTTTGCAATTTCATTTAGGAATCAAGACAACTTAAATTCTTAACCAAAATGTAGCTGTCATGATTACAGGGCATGTTTCCTCTCAGGAATGAGATAGAAATTGAGCAACGCGGTATAGTGGGTATAGCGAATCGACCAGACAACAAGATTGCAGCAACTTCTGGTTGGGATCACAGGTGTGTCCCCCATTCTTAGCTTTTATTGCAGCCAAGGTATGCTAATGTAACCTTTTTTAGTGGCTTAGTGTATCTGATTGCCTGAGTCAATAACTGCATCTAATTTGAATTAGGTCTGTTTATTGGTAGGTTATAAATATACTTGAATGATATTGAAAGTAAATAAATCAAATGGATGTCTCATGATTTCCATGGTGGACTAGGCGATCACAACTCCTATGTGGCCACCACCACAGGGAGCTGGCAAATGTTGAGAGGAAGGGGATGGAGCCAGCACTACAAAAAAAGACACTTCCGTGATGATACGTGTTTGTCATAGTAGGTCACGTTTTCTGTCATGCATGTACATCCATGACAAATTTATGACAGAATCAAGATAGTCATACCTGTGCTATCGTAGAAGTGTTCCATGACATTACCAAAATTATCATCACGGAAGTGTCCACTTCCATGACGATAAATCACGCGTCATGGGAGTGCTTTCGTCAAGGGTGACTGACACGTGGAATCCACCGTAACGGGACGCCGTTAAGCTATCGGGTCAGGTTTTGGATCCGATAACCTGCTACCCACATGTAAAATTCTCACTGGCCGGAGGAAACATGTGTTGGCTCACCGTTAGGATAGATGTCATCCATTCATTGGACAGGAGGCGCCTATGATACGTTGACACGTGGCACGGCCCAACAGAGGCCCATTCCAGTGAAAAGGTCGGCCCATTTGACATGGTCAAAAGGTAACGGGCCGGCCCACGGAAAGCATGCTAACGGCATGTTCGTATATATACCATTTACGGCTCGCTAACTGACGGTCCGTTACGGCCTATCCGAATTAAGACCAATAGCTTCATCTGGGCCTTCCAATATGATTCCAGCCCATTGTAACTTCCAGCCCATGTGTGGCCCATGATGTCTTTCGGCCCATACGAGACCATTTGTAACTCTTGGCCCATTAACGGCCCATGGTGAATCTGGCCCGCAATGAACAGTGTACCCCTTTATACCCATTAACGGCTCATTATTCCATTGGGCCATTTCCAACCCATGTTATCTTTCGGCCTTCTCAAGGCCCATTTATTCTTGGGCTCATTTCCAGCATTCGGTTACTTATGGCACGTCATTGGCCTTTTATGCCTGTGGGCCAAATTCATCATGCAGTTACAATCGGCCCGTTTGCGGCCCGTTACTCCGTTGGGCCATTTTCATAACGTCATCAAATACGGCCGATTAACGACGGCCTGTTATTGTCGGCCCATGAACGGACGATTCCAAATCTAGCCCGTTTACGGCCCATAATGCGGTTTGTTATTGGCCCATGTTTGGCCTATTGATCATACGACGCGTACAAGGCCCATTGATGCTACGGCCCGTACAAGGCCCATTGATGCTACGGCCCGTAGAAGGCTCATTGATGCTACGGCCCTAAGAAGGACCATTGTTTCTACGGCCCGTAGGAGGCCCATGGTAACTACAGTAAATATGTAGCCCATGGTTATTGTGGCCTAGTTTTAAAAACTAGGTTATTGCGGCCACTAGCAAACCGCGGAAAAAGAACTACACTGACTACAAGCAACCAAATAAACAAGACAACAAGGAAATAAATAAGCAAGCAACTTACCCTAGGATATCATGGCTATTACACATATTACATCCACTAGGCATCAATGTTCGCCACCAGTGCAAATATAGGGAACAAAGCAGCATATCATATGCACTGGTTGTCAAAGTTGGCGACCAGTGCAAATAAACACCATAGCAAAACAAGTCCAGAACTGAAACCACTTCAGAAGAGCTCAACAAACAATATCCTGGGTACCCATAATGCTGGCAAGATGCTTAGCAAGCTTATTAACTTTCTCTTGTTTGGCGCTTAAATCCTCCAGTACTTGAAGTTGCACCAGAAAGTATGCATCTGAATTCTGCAGGGAATTCCTCAGTCCTTCGGCTTCCTATCGCATAACATATGATCGATGTTGTCGGTGTCAAAACCGGCGGATCTCGGGTAGGGGGTCCCGAACTGTGCGTCAAGGTCGGATGGTAACAGGAGACAAGGGACACTTTATTTTACCCAGGTTCGGGCCCTCTCGGTGGAGGTAATGTTAGGGAACGTTGCAGAAAATCAAAATTTTTCCTACGGTTTCACCAAGATCCATCTATGAGTTCATCTAGCAACGAGTTATGGGAGAGAGAGATTGCATCTACATACCACTTTGTAGATCGCGAGCGGAAGCGTTCAACGAACGGGGATGATGTAGTCGTACACACCGTGATCCAAATCACCGGAGATCCTAGCACCGAAAGCACGGCACCTCCGCGTTCAACACACGTACGGTCAGCGTAATGTCTCCTTCTTCTTGATCCAGCAAGGCAAAGGAGAGGTTGGGGAAGAAGACTCCGGCAGCAGCACGACGGCGTGGTGATGGTGGAGCCGCAGTACTCCGACAGGGCTTCGCCGAGCTCTTACGGAGGAGTAGGAGGTGTTGGAGAGGGAGAGGGAGGCGCCAGGGCATAGGGTGCGCAGCCCCCCTTCCCCTTCCCCTTTTATATAGGCCTCTGGGGGGCGCCGGCCCTGTGAGATCTGATCTCCCAAGGGGGGCGGCGGCCAGGGAGGTTTCCCTCCCCCCAAGCCATCTAGGAGGTGCCTTCCACCACTAGGACTCCTCCCTTTTGGAACCCTAGGCGCATGGGCCCCTTTGGGGCTGGTTCCCCTTGGCCCATGCAGGCCAAGGCGCACCCCCTAAGGCCCATGTGGCCCACCGGGGCAGGTGGCCCCACCTGGTGGACCCCCGGGACCCCTTCGGTGGTCCCGGTACAATACCGATAACACCGAAACTTGTCCCGATGGCCCAAATAGCACTTCCTATATATAACTCTTTACCTCCGGACCATTACGGAACTCCTCGTGACGTCCGGGATCTCATCCGAGACTCTGAACAACATTCGGGTTACTGCATATACATATCTTCACAACCCTAGCGTCACCGAACCTTAAGTGTGTAGACCCTACGGGTTCGGGAGACATGCATACATGACCGAGACGGCTCTTGGGCAATAACCAACAGCGGGATCTGGATACCCATGTTGGCTCCCACATGCTCCACGATGATCTCATCGGATGAACCACGATGTCGAGGATTCAATTAATCCCGTATACGATTCCCTTTGTCAATCGGTATTTTACTTGCCCGAGATTCGATCGTCGGTATCCCAATACCTCGTTCAATCTCGTTGCCGGCAAGTCACTTTTCTCGTACCGTAATGCATGATCCCGTGATCAAACACTTTGATCACATTGAGCTCATTATGATGATGCATTACCGAGAGGGCCCGGTGATACCTCTCCGTCAAGCGGAGTGACAAATCCCAGTCTCGATCCATGTCAACCCAACAGACACTTTCAGAGATACCCGTAGTATACCTTTATAGTCACCCAGTTACGTTGTGACGTTTGGCACACCCAAAGCACTCCTACGGTATCCGGGACTTACACAATCTCATGGTCTAAGGAAAGGATACTTGACATTGGAAAACTCTAGCAAACGAACTATGCGATCTTATGCTATGTTTATGATTGGGTCTTGTCCATCACATCATTCTCCTAATGATGTGATCTCGTTATCAATGACATCCAATGTCCATAGTCAGGAAACCATGACTATCTGTCGATCAACGAGCTAGTCAACTAGAGGCTCACTAGGGACATATTGTTGTCTGTTATTCACACATGTATTACGATTTCCGGATAACACAATTATAGCACGAATAAAGACAATTATCATGAATAAGGAAATATAATAATAATGCTTTTATTATTGCCTCTAGGGCATATTTCCAACAGTCTCCCACTTGCACTAGAGTCAATAATCTAGTTACATTGTGATGAATCGAACACCCATAGAGTTCTGGTGCTGATCATGTTTTGCCTTAGGGAGAGGTTTAGTCAACGGATCTGCGACATTCAGATCCGTGTGCACTTTACAAATCTCTATGTCTCCATCTTGAACATTTTCACGAATGGAGTTGAAGCGACGCTTGATGTGCCTGGTCTTCTTGTGAAACCTGGGCTCCTTGGCAATTGCAATAGCTCCAGTGTTGTCACAGAAGAGCTTGATTGGCCCCGACGCATTGGGTATGACTCCGATGTCGGTGATGAACTCCTTCACCCAAATTGCTTCATGTGCTGCCTCCGAGGCTGCCATGTACTCCGCTTCACATGTAGATCCCGCCACGACGCTTTGTTTGCAACTGCACCAGCTTACTGCCCCACCATTCAAAATATACACGTATCCGGTTTGTGACTTAGAGTCATCCAGATCTGTGTCGAAGCTAGCGTCAACGTAACCTTTTACGACGAGCTCTTCGTCACCTCCATAAACGAAAAACATTTCCTTAGTCCTTTTCAGGTACTTCAGGATATTCTTGACCGCTGTCCAGTGTTCCTTGCCGGGATTACTTTGGTACCTACCTACAAAACTTACGGCAAGGTTTACATCAGGTCTGGTACACAGCATGGCATACATAATAGAACCTATGGCTGAGGCATAGGGGATGACACTCATCTCTTCTATATCTTCTGCCGTGGTCGGACATTGAGCTGAGCTCAATTTCACACCTTGTAACACAGGTAAGAACCCTTTCTTAGATTGATCCATATTGAACTTCTTCAACATTTTATCAAGGTATGTGCTTTGTGAAAGACCTATGAGGCATCTCGATCTATCTCTATAGATTTTGATGCCTAATGTATAAGCAGCTTCTCCAAGGTCCTTCATTGAAAAACTTTTATTCAAGTAGGCCTTAATGTTGTCCAAGAGTTCTATATCATTTCCCATCAAAAGTATGTCGTCTACATATAATATGAGAAATGCTACAGCGCTCCCACTCACTTTCTTGTAAACGCAGGCTTCTCCGTAAGTCTGCGTAAACCCAAACGCTTTGATCATCTCATCAAAGCGAATGTTCCAACTCCGAGATGCTTGCACCAGCCCATAAATCGAGCGTTGGAGCTTGCACACCTTGTCAGCATTCTTAGGATCGACAAAACCTTCTGGCTGCATCATATACAATTCTTCCTTAAGGAAACCATTAAGGAATGCCGTTTTGACGTCCATTTGCCATATCTCATAATCATAGTATGCGGCAATTGCTAACATGATTCGGACGGACTTCAGCTTCGCTACCGGTGAGAAAGTCTCATCGTAGTCAATTCCTTGAACTTGTCGATAACCCTTAGCGACAAGCCGAGCTTTATAGATGGTCACATTACCATCCACGTCTGTCTTCTTCTTAAAGATCCATTTATTTTCTATGGCTCGCCGTTCAACGGGCAAGTCAGTCAAAGTCCATACTTCGTTTTCATACATGGATCCTATCTCGGATTTCATGGCTTCTAGCCATTTGTCGGAATCCGGGCCCGCCATTACTTCCTCATAGTTCGAAGGTTCACCGTTGTCTAACAACATGATTTCCAAGACAGGCTTGCCGTACCACTCTGGTGCGGAACGTGTCCTTGTGGACCTTCGAATTTCAGTAGGAGCTTGATTAGAAGTATCTTGATCATCATCATTAATTTCCTCTCTAGTCGGTGCAGGCACCTCAGAAACGTTTTCTTGAGTTTCGCCGTTTTCCGGTTCAAGAGGTAACACTTCATCAAGTTCTACTTTCCTCCCACTTACTTCTTTCGAGAGAAACTCTTTCTCTAGAAAGGATCCATTCTTGGCAACAAAGGTCTTGCCTTCGGATCTGAGGTAGAAGGTATACCCAACAGTTTCTTTAGGGTATCCTATGAAGACGCATTTTTCCGACTTGGGTTCGAGCTTTTCAGGTTGAAGTTTCTTGACATAAGCATCGCATCCCCAAACTTTTAGAAATGACAGCTTAGGTTTCTTCCCAAACCATAATTCATACGGTGTCGTCTCAACGGATTTCGACGGAGCCCTATTTAAAGTGAATGCGGCAGTTTCTAAAGCATAGCCCCAAAAAGATAGCGGTAAGTCGGTAAGAGACATCATAGATCGCACCATATCTAATAGAGTGCGATTACGACGTTCGGACACACCATTACGCTGAGGTGTTCCAGGCGGCGTGAGTTGTGAAACTATTCCACATTTTCTTAAGTGTGTGCCAAACTCGTGACTCAAGTATTCTCCTCCACGATCTGATCGTAGAAACTTGATCTTTCTTTCACGTTGATTTTCAACCTCACTCTGAAATTCCTTGAACTTTTCAAAGGTCCAAGACTTGTGTTTCATTAAGTAGACATACCCATATCTACTCAAGTCATCAGTGAGGGTGAGAACATAACGATAGCCACCGCGAGCCTCAACACTCATTGGACCGCACACATCGGTATGTATGATTTCCAATAAGTTGGTTGCTCGCTCCATTGTTCCTGAGAATGGAGTCTTGGTCATTTTACCCATGAGGCATGGTTCGCACGTGTCAAATGATTCATAATCAAGAGACTCTAAAAGTCCATCTGCATGGAGCTTCTTCATGCGTTTGACACCTATGTGACCAAGGCGGCAGTGCCACAAATATGTGGGACTATTGTTATCAACTTTAACTCTTTTGGTATTCACACTATGAATATGTGTATCATCACGTACGAGATTCATTAAGAATAAACCATTAACCATCGGACCATGACCATAAAACATATCTCTCATATAAATAGAACAACCATTATTCTCGGATTTAAATGAGTAGCCATCTCGTATTAAACGAGATCCAGATACAATGTTCATGCTCAAACTTGGCACTAAATAACAGTTATTGAGGTTTAAAACTAATCCCGTAGGTAAATGTAGAGGCAGTGTGCCGACGGCGATCACATCAACCTTGGAACCATTCCCGACGCGCATCGTCACCTCGTCCTTCGCCAGTCTCCGTTTATTCCGCAGCTCCTGTTTTGAGTTACAAATGTGAGCAACTGCACCGGTATCAAATACCCAAGAGCTACTACGAGTACTGGTAAGGTACACATCAATTACATGTATATCACATATACCTTTGGTTTTGCCGGCCTTCTTGTCCGCTAAGTATTTGGGGCAGTTCCGCTTCCAGTGACCACTTCCCTTGCAATAAAAACACTCAGTCTCGGGCTTGGGTCCATTCTTTGGCTTCTTCCCGGCAACTTGCTTACCGGGTGCGGCAACTTCCTTGCCGTCCTTCTTGAAGTTCTTTTTACCCTTGCCCTTCTTGAACTTAGTGGTTTTATTCACCATCAACACTTGATGCACCTTCTTGATTTCTACCTCTGCTGATTTCAGCATAGCATATACCTCAGGAATGGTCTTCACCATCCCCTGCATATTGTAGTTCATCACAAAGCTCTTGTAGCTAGGTGGAAGCGACTGGAGGATTCTGTCAATGACCGCTTCATCCGGGAGATTAACTTCCAGTTGAGTCAAGCGGTTGTGCAACCCAGACATTTTGAGTATGTGTTCACTGACAGAGCCATTTTCCTCCATCTTACAGCTAAAGAATTTGTAGGAGACTTCATATCTCTCGACCCGGGCATGAGCTTGGAAAACCATTTTCAGCTCTTCGAACATCTGATATGCTCCATGTCTATCAAAACGCTTTTGAAGCCCCGGCTCCAAGCTGTAAAGCATGCCGCACTGAACGAGGGAGTAATCATCGCAGCGTGACTGCCAAGCGTTCATAACGTCTTGTTCTGCAGGGAGAATAGGTGCGTCACCCAGCGGTGCTCGTAGGACATAATCTTTCTTGGCAGCTATGAGGATGATCCTCAGGTTCCGGACCCAGTCCGTATAGTTGCTACCATCGTCTTTCAGCTTGGTTTTCTCTAGGAACGCGTTGAAGTTGAGGACTACGTTGGCCATTTGAACTACAAGACATATTGTAAATATTTAGACTAAGTTCATGATAATAAAGTTCATTTAATCAAATTATTTAATGAACTCCCACTTAGATAGACATCCCTCTTCTAGTCATCTAAGTATTACATGATCCGAGTCAACTAGGCCGTGTCCGATCATCACGTGACACGGACTAGTCAACATCGGTGAACATCTTCATGTTGATCGTATCTTCTATACGACTCATGCTCGACCTTTCGGTCTTCTGTGTTCCGAGGCCATGTCTGTACATGCTAGGCTCGTCAAGTCAACCTAAGTGTTTCGCGTGTGTAAATCTGTCTTACACCCGTTGTATGTGAACGTTAGAATCTATCACACCCGATCATCACGTGGTGCTTCGAAACAACGAACTGTCGCAAGGGTGCACAGTTAGGGAGAACACTTTCTTGAAATTATTATGAGGGATCATCTTATTTACTACCGTCGTTCTAAGTAAACAAGATGCAAAACATGATAAACATCACATGCAATCACATAATAAACGTGACATGATATGGCCAATATCACATAGATCCTTTGATCTCCATCTTGGGGCTCCATGATCATCTTGTCACCGGCTTGACACCATGATCTCCATCATCATGATCTCCATCATCATGATCTCCATCATCATGTCTCCATGAAGTTGCTCGCCAACTATTACTTCTACTACTATGGCTAACGCGTTTAGCAATAAAGTAAAGTAATTTACATGGCGTTTCTCAATGACACGCAGGTCATCCAAAAAAAATAAAGACAACTCCTATGGCTCCTGCCGGTTGTCATACTCATCGACATGCAAGTCGTGATTCCTATTACAATAGCATGAACATCTCATACATCACATATAGATCATTCATCATTCGTCACAACTTTGGCCATGTCATATCACAAAGCACTTGCTGCAAAAACAAGATAGACGTCCTCTAATTGTTGTTGCAAGTTTTACGTGGCTGAATTAGGGTTCTAGCAAGAACGTTTTCTTACCTACGTGAAAGCCACAACGTGATTTGTCAACTTCTATTTACCCTTCATAAGGACCCTTTTCATCGAATCCGCTCCAACTAAAGTGGGAGAGACAGACACCCGCCAGCCACCTTATGCAACTAGTGCATGTTAGTCGGTGGAACCGGTCTCACGTAAGCGTACGTGTAAGGTTGGTCCGGGCCGCTTCATCCCACAATACCGCTGAAGCAAGATAAGACTAGTAGCGGCAAGAAGAGTTGACAACATCTACGCCCACAACAAATTGTGTTCTACTCGTGCAATAGAGAACTACGCATAGACCTAGCTCATGATGCCACTGTTAGGGAACGTTGCAGAAAATCAAAATTTTTCCTACGGTTTCACCAAGATCCATCTATGAGTTCATCTAGCAACGAGTTATGGGAGAGAGAGATTGCATCTACATACCACTTTGTAGATCGCGAGCGGAAGCGTTCAACGAACGGGGATGATGTAGTCGTACACACCATGATCCAAATCACCGGAGATCCTAGCACCGAAAGCACGGCACCTCCGCGTTCAACACACGTATGGTCAGCGTAATGTCTCCTTCTTCTTGATACAGCAAGGCAAAGGAGAGGTTGGGGAAGAAGACTCCAGCAGCAGCACGACGGCGTGGTGATGGTGGAGCCGCAGTACTCCGACAGGGCTTCGCCGAGCTCTTACAGAGGAGGAGGAGGTGTTGGAGAGGGAGAGGGAGGCGCCAGGGCATAGGGTGCGCAGCCCCCCTTCCCCTCCCCCTTTTATATAGGCCTATGGGGGGGGGCGCCGGCCCTGGGAGATCTGATCTCCCAAGGGGGGCGGCGGCCAGGGAGGTTTCCCTCCCCCCAAGCCATCTAGGAGGTGCCTTCCACCACTAGGACTCCTCCCTTTTGGAACCCTAGGCGCATGGGCCCCTTTGGGGATGGTTCCCCTTGGCCCATGCAGGCCAAGGCGCACCCCCTAAGGCCCATGTGGCCCACCGGGGCAGGTGGCCCCACCTGGTGGACCCCCGGGACCCCTTCGGTGGTCCCGGTACAATACCGATAACACCGAAACTTGTCCCGATGGCCGAAATAGCACTTCCTATATATAACTCTTTACCTCCGGACCATTACGGAACTCCTCGTGACGTCCGGGATCTCATCCGGGACTCTGAACAACATTCGGGTTACTGCATATACATATCTTCACAACCCTAGCGTCACCGAACCTTAAGTGTGTAGACCCTACGGGTTCGGGAGACATGCAGACATGACCGAGACGGCTCTCGGGCAATAACCAACAGCGGGATCTGGATACCCATGTTGGCTCCCACATGCTCCACGATGATCTCATCGGATGAACCACGATGTCGAGGATTCAATTAATCCCATATACGATTCCCTTTGTCAATCGGTATTTTACTTGCCCGAGATTCGGTCGTCGGTATCCCAATACCTCGTTCAATCTCGTTACCGGCAAGTCACTTTTCTCGTACCGTAATGCATGATCCGTGATCAAACACTTTGATCACACTGAGCTCATTATGATGATGCATTACCGAGAGGGCCTGGTGATACCTCTCCGTCAAGCGGAGTGACAAATCCCAGTCTCGATCCATGTCAACCCAACAGACACTTTCAGAGATACCCGTAGTATACCTTTATAGTCACCCAGTTACGTTGTGACGTTTGGAACACCCAAAGCACTCCTACGGTATCCGGGAGTTACACGATCTCATGGTCTAAGGAAAGGATACTTGACATTGGAAAACTCTAGCAAACGAACTATGCGATCTTATGCTATGTTTACGATTGGGTCTTGTCCATCACATCATTCTCCTAATGATGTGATCTCGTTATCAATGACATCCAATGTCCATAGTCAGGAAACCATGACTATCTGTCGATCAACGAGCTAGTCAACTAGAGGCTCACTAGGGACATATTGTTGTCTGTTATTCACACATGTATTACGATTTCCGGATAACACAATTATAGCACGAATAAAGACAATTATCATGAATAAGGAAATATAATAATAATGCTTTTATTATTGCCTCTAGGGCATATTTCCAACAGGTAAAACCCTACTCCTGCTAGATTAATATTGATGATA
Source organism: Aegilops umbellulata (assembly GCA_032464435.1). Lineage (NCBI taxonomy): Eukaryota > Viridiplantae > Streptophyta > Magnoliopsida > Poales > Poaceae > Aegilops > Aegilops umbellulata. The sequence goes on from CP136055.1 coordinate 445,073,147, forward strand.
TGGGTAGTACAAGAGTGGATCTACCACGAGATCAAGGAGGCTAAACCCTAGAAGCTAGCCTATGGTATGATTGTGTATGATGATGGTTGTCCTACGGACTACAACCCTCCGGTTTATATAGACACCGGATAGGGTTAGGGTTACACAGAGTCGGTTACAATGGTAGGAGATCTTGAATATCCGCACGCCTAGCTTGCCTTCCACGCCAAGGAAAGATCCTTCCGGACACGGGACGAAGTCTTCAATCTTGTATCTTCATAGTCCTGGAGTCCGGCTGAAGGTATAGTCCGGCTATCCGAACACCCCCTAATCCAGGACTCCCTCAGTAGCCCCCGAACCAGGATTCAATGACGACGAGTCCGGCGCGCAAATCGTCTTCGGCATTGCAAGGCGGGTTCCTCCTCCGAATCCTGTGTACCTGTACGAATAACGTCCGATTTTTATAATGCAGCGCTCCTTGGCTTTCACGCCCAATAATGGCCGCCTTCCACATGTCAAACGAATGCGAAAAGCCGGGGTAGTTTTACATCCAAGCCCCTAGCCGTATAAACGAGCCGCCTATTTAACAGGATGAGGATTCAGATCCAAACCACACCTTCCCCTTCTGCGAGAAATCATCAGAGCGTCTCCAGCAAAGATCCATTCTAACATGGTGAGCCGCCGTAGCTCCTCCTCTCGCCCTTCCAGTCCTATCCCTGGAGACTGGGAGTGTTGTTCCATCCCGCACAGCAAATTAGTGTCGCTCCAAGCCAAGGGATTTCTCCCTCAAGCCTATATGGTCTCGGTCCGAGCCAGACTCACCACTTATCAAGGCGGAAAATAGGCGGAGAACTCACCTAGTCCCTCTAAAGGGGAGCGGGTGTGCCTGGTCCCTTATCTAAAAAGGGGACTGGGATTTCCAATTCATCCCTTTCTCCGCGGGCTTTTGGAGTTCTATGGCCTCCAGCTGCACCACCTTACGCCCGGCTCCGTGTTACACATCGCGGGCTTTGTTGCTCTTTGCGAGCTATTTTTAGGCGTCGAGGCTCATTTCGCGCTGTGGAAGAAGATATTCTGCCTGGTGCCCGGTTCCCAAGAGGGGTCCATATATCAAGTGGGCGGAGCCGAAGTATGGCGCATCGCCGGGACCGGATACCCGTCCGGAACCCCGAAGAAGCCGTCCGAGGACTGGCCTTCAGAATGGTTCTACATAGACGACGTCCCCCTGCCGGACCCTATCTGGGCCGGTCTCCCTGAGTTCAACAATGCTCCCCTGAAGAAACGCCTGAGCTGGCGCCCTCGGAGCTCTCAGAGAGAGAATGACAGAGACGTCCTTTACTTAATGGGCCGGATTAAGCTACTGTCTCATTCCGGACTAACCATGATTAAAGTCATGGCCATATGCATTATGCGGGGGGTGCAGCCGCTCCAATACAGAAGCCACCCCATGTGGGATTTCAACGGGGAAGATGACGCCACCCGTTACGGCCGTAAAGGGCCGGACTCGCCTGCCGCTCTAATGAAGATCTTATCCTCTTTGTACAAGAGAGAAGAAGAGGAATTCCTCCGCGTCGACCCACAGGGAGGATTTTCCATGTATAGTCCTCCGAATTGGGTAAGCGGACAGTCGTGCTTCCCTGTTCATTTTACATTCCCATGATTAAATAGGCAGTCTAACGACTTCAATGCAGGACCTGCGTCAGGAGGTAAAAAAACATAAACAGCCGTCCTCCACAGCCAGAGGACCCAGAACGGTCCCTCGATCCGGACTCCGAAGAGGATCCGGACTTAGCGGTGGAATTCATCGACGGAGTGTTTCATCAGCTAAGCAAGGACGATACCTTGGTAGCTATTATAGCTGATTACCCAGGGTTAATCCCGGCCTCCCAGGTGACAAATACCGGAGCTTTACCCCCTTAAGAGGGGTTCCGTTTTCATGGGTTTGGTTGTTCTGACAACAACCGTGCTTTGTAGGGGAGATTCCCGAGGGGGGAAGCCGACCCCGCTGCAGCTAGCCGGCGGGGGGCCGCAGGGCCCCGTGGGGAAAAAAGGAACGTAGTCCGGTCTGAGGTGCCAGAGCAAAGGTATGGCGTACCCTTTCTTTTTCCCTGGTGTTTTACTCCTCTAGGGTATATTAACATTCATGCTATCTTCAGGACGAAGAGACCTCGCCGGACTATATCCGGAGAAGTTGCCAACCGTGCCTCCACCAGCCAGACTCCAACGCCCGGCCCGGAGGCGGAGGCCAGTGCAAGGCACGCACCGGACGCTCCTCCATCAGAGGATGCGGACAGGCTGTCTGCCACCCATTCTGAGGTGGAGAGTGTCATGAACCACAGGCGTCGCCGGACAGTTCTTCGCGACGCTTGTTTCTCCCAGGAGGCTTTAAATGCCTTCAATTCAGGAGACGCGTACCTCCGTGCCGCTCAAAATGGTTTAGCCAGAGCCACAGAGCAGTATGTAAAAGACATACGGGTAAGAAAATTTTGGTAAATATAGATATGCCAGTAGCCCCCGAGACTTGAAGCAGTGGAAATAACTGATTCGAGAATCATATAACATGCAGTTTCTTACCGAGAAGAACACCGCGCTGTCCCAGGAGATGGAAAGGTGCAGGGCCCAACTAGAGGCCGCACTAACGGCAGCAGGGGGGTCTAAAGAGACCCCTGCAGGTAAACAATACACCAGAATATTTAGTATTGTACGGATTTAAGTGCCAATCTGACAAATGGTATTGCAGATGGCGCCAGACTCGATCCGGACAGGCAACAGCTTCTACGTCGGTTAAAGGCTGGTTAAAGCATGCTAACAAAGGTGAGGCGGGAGAAGAATGATCTCCAGGATGCCAACACCAGGCTGGATGTTGAACTAAAAGATGTTCGTGGCCAACTGTCGGACTCCAATAAGGAGAATCAGCGACTTCGATGCGGCATTTTTAGTAAGTGCTTAAGCGAACTCTTGAAAAAGGAGTTCGGCGAGGAAGACGTCTAACAGAGTTATGTCTGTAGGTATGCTGACAGGTCGTCCTGCAGAGGAGATGCCCGGTTCAACGGGCAATCTTCTTCCCGAACTCTCGCAACTGCACGAACCAGTTCGGCAGGCGATGCGAGATATTGCCCAAGCCTTGTGGCCTGCCCACTCCATACCCGAGGGCCTTGGAGAACTTGCAGAGAAGTTGAAGGAAGCTCGGCGGTGCTTCCGGTTGTGGAAGATATCAGCCTGCCGGCAGCGCGCTAGGGAGGCTTGGACCATGGTGAAGACCCGCTTTACGAAGTCTGACCCCAATCACATGGCCGAGGTCGGACCGGTGGGGCCTGACGGGAAGGAGATCCCTGTGAGCTTAGTGTATGGCCAGGTAGAATTGGCCGCAAAGTATTCCCAGCAGGACTGTAAATTAGACAGCCTGTTAGATGGTATAGAAGAGGAATACAATCAGTCAGGATGACTATGTAATTTATAATTGACATGTGTAATGCCTTCTAGCCGGATTGTAGATCGTTTGTCGTTGCCGACCTTTTCGCTTCGACCTCGGGACCTGACGGTCCGGTGTGTGTCCGAATACCATAACGGTTATATAAGAACCGAGGTATGCGTGGAGACCAGGCGTAGGGGTCATTAGTGCTTTATCAGACAAGTGCCCAACTAGTTATGTTATATTACATGGTTAGTAAGAAACATCTTCCAGAGAGAATAGTTCCGTTAAGGGTTCCTTTCGCTGGGGTGGCGTGCCCTGAAGTGCACGTCCGGACTGCAAATGTAGGAAAACATCTGGGGGCATGTATAAGTAAAAAAGGTTCATCTTTAGTTCACCGACCGAATATTCCCTTAAGAACGCTAGCTTTCGGCTTCACCCAGTCTGAGGTACACATCCGGCTTATCCGGCAGTAGCAATCGCAGAGGTGCTCCCTTTACCGCCTAGCCGAACAATCGGGAACGTAGGGGTAAGCATAGGAGCCAGGCAACCCAGCTTGGCCAAAACTTAAGTCATATCGATGCATATAATGGTGAAGAAAAGTTGCATGCGGAAGTCTGACGCATGCGTTGGGCGTGAAACCCATATAAACAAGCTTCTGTTAAAGAAGCCCCCAGGTTTAAGGAGCGCGGGTAGCGCGTCACATGATGAGCCTTTAAGGGCTATAAAAGGAAAGAGTGGGGGGAGACAAAAAATAGAAAAATATATAAAAATGGACAGAGGAAGGAGACAAACCCTGAGTCCGGCGCTAGGCATAGAATCTTCGGAGACGTGCGGCGTTCCATGGGTTCGGCTCGAGTCGGTTATCCGACGCATCTCGCAGGCGGTACGCTCCACCAGTCAGGACTTGGTCAATTATGAAGGGACCTTCCCATTTGGGCTTGAGTTTGTCCTTTTTCTTATCCGGCAGGCGTAGAACTAGTTCGCCAACGTTGTAATTTTTGGCTCGTACTTCTCTGCTTTGATATCTTCGAGCCTGCTGTTGATAAAATGCGGAACGGGCTTTAGCCACGTCGCGCTCCTCCTCTAAGGCGTCCAGGTTGTCCTGCCGATCAAGCTCGGCTTCTCTTTCTTCGTACATGCGCACTCGAGGTGAGTCATGAATTATGTCACAGGGCAGAACTGCCTCTGCGCCGTACACCATAAAGAATGGTGTGAATCCGGTGGTACGATTCGGCGTGGTTCGCAGCCCCCAGAGTACGGAGTCGAGCTCCTCCACCCAGTGCGTATTAGATTCCTTGAGGGAGCGCACTAGTCTGGGTTTAATGCCGCTCATGATGAGACCATTTGCACGTTCGACCTGACCGTTAGTTTGTGGGTGATAGACAGAAGCATAGTCGAGCTTAATGACCATGTTTTTGCACCACAGCTTTACTTCATCGGAGGTGAAGTTTGTGTCGTTATCGGTGATGATGCTATGAGGGACACCATAACGGTGTACGACCCCGGATATGAAGTCTATCACAGGTCTGGATTCGGCCGTCCTAACAGGCCTGGCTTCTATCCATTTGGTGAATTTATCCACCATGACCAATAAGTATTTTTTCTTGTGGGTTCCACCTTTAAGGGGTCCCACCATGTCAAGCCCCCAGACCGCAAAAGGCCAAGTGATGGGGATAGTTCGGAGGGCGTTGGGCGGCATATGGATTTGGTTTGCAAAGAGCTGGCAACCGACGCATCGTTTGACTAAGTCATGAGCGTCTGCTTGGGCCGTCGGCCAATAAAAGCCCATACGGAAAGCCTTGCTTACAAGGGACCGAGCTGCGGCGTGGTGGCCACCGAGTCCGGCATGAATTTCATCCAACAGACTCCGCCCTTCCTCTTCGGAGATACATCTTTGAAGGACTCTTGTAGTGCTTTTCTTATATAGCTCTCCCTCGTGGACTTTATAGGATTTAGATCGCCGCACTACGCAGCGTGCCTCGTTTTGGTCCTCTGGGAGTTCCTGCCTAGTAAGGTAGGCTAGGAATGGTTCTGTCCACGGGGCGATGACCGCCATTATTACGTGGGCTGAAGGTTTGATTTCGGTGGCAGGGCCTCCGATTATGTCGGATTGTTCGGCGTCGGGTTGTGCGGTTGTGTCCGGACTGTTATCCGAGGGTTCCCCCTCCCATGCTACAGATGGCTTGAATAATCTTTCTAAGAAGATGTTGGGGGGGACTGCATCTCGTTTTTCTCCGATGCGTGCCAGGACGTCCACTACCTGATTATTTTCTCGGGCTATATGGTGAAACTCCAGTCCCTCGAACCGAACTGACATTTTTAGGATGGCACTGCGATAAGCTACCATTTTTGGGTCTTTGGCGTCGAAGTCGCCATTTATTTGGGATATCGCGAGGTTTGAGTCCACGCGTACTTCCAGGCGTTGAATGCCCATGGATACTGCCATCCGGAGACCATGTAGAAGGGCCTCATATTCGGCTGCATTGTTGGAGTCCGTGTACATAATTTGGAGTACATATTGGACTGTGTCTCCTGTAGGGGACGTCAAAACGACGCCAGCCCCTAGTCCGGACAACATTTTGGAGCCGTCGAAATGCATGATCCAGTTTGAATATGTGTCGTACTCTTTAGGGAGTTCGGCCTCTGTCCATTCGGCGACGAAGTCAGCTAGGACTTGCGATTTAATGGCTCGTCGTGGTTTGTAGGTTATGTCGAATGGGAGGAGCTCTATGGCCCATTTTGCTATCCGGCCCGTTGCATCGCGGTTGTTGATAATATCGTTGAGTGGTACTTCCGAGGCTACTGTTACAGAACACCCTTGAAAGTAGTGTCGTAGCTTCCGGGATGCCATGAACACCGCGTATGCGATCTTTTGGTAATGTGGTTACCGTGATTTGCATGGTGTAAGGACAGTGGACACGTAGTAAACCGGCCTTTGAAGGGGGAGTTTGTATCCGTCCATTGCCCGCTCGATGACGAGTACTGCGCTAACAACTTGATGAGTTGCGGCAATATATAATAACATGGGTTCGCCAGTGTTCGGCGCGGCCAGGACTGGGTTTGTTGCCAAGATGGCCTTTATTTCCTCGAGTCCGGCCGTGGCAGCATCTGTCCACTCGAAGTGTTCGGTGCGCCTAAGGAGGCGGTAAAGGGGCAATGCCTTTTCTCCCAGGCGGGAGATAAAGCGGCTTAAAGCCACCACGCATCCGGTGAGTTTCTGTATTTGTTTGAGGTCTTTTGGGGCATCCAATTGTGACAAAGCTCGGATTTTAGCTGGATTTGCTTCAATTCCTCTACCGGATACAATGAAGCCCAGGAGCTTTCCGGCTGGAACGCCGAAAATGCATTTTTTCGGATTGAGCTTAATGTCGTATTTTCGGAGGTTGTCGAATGTAAGCCTCCAGTCGTCTACTAGAGATTCAACATGTCTTGATTTAACGACCACATCATCTACATACGCCTCCACTATTTTGCCGATCTGGTTTGCCAGGCATGTTTGAATCATGCGCTGATATCTTGCGCCGGCATTTTTTAGCCCAAAGGGCATCGTGTTGAAGCATAATGGGCCGTATTGTGTGATGAATGCTGTGGCGGCTTGGTCTGATTCTGCCATCTTGATTTGATGGTAACCGGAGTATGCGTCGAGGAAGCACAGCGAATCGTGTCCTGCAGTGGCATCGATGATTTGATCTATTCGAGGGAGGGGGAAAGGATCCTTTGGGCAAGCCTTATTAAGGTCTTTGAAATCGACACACAGGCGCCAGGATTTGTCCTTCTTTGGTACCATCACCAGGTTTGCTAGCCAGTCCGGGTGTTTTATGTCTCTAATGAATCCGGCCTCCAATAACTTGGCTAGCTCCTCTCCCATAGCCTGTCTCTTTGGTTCGGAGAAACGCCGAAGAGCCTGTTTGACAGGTTTGAATCCTTTCTGGATATTTAGGCTGTGTTCGGCCAAACTGCGTGGGATTCCTGGCATGTCTGAGGGGTTCCAAGCGAAAAAGTCCCAGTTCTCTCGTAGGAACTCTCGCAGTGCGGCGCCTACATCAGGGTTCGGTCTTGCCCCGATGGAGGCTGTTTTATTGGGGTCCGTTGGGTGGACCTGGAATTTGACTATTTCGTCCGCTGGTTTGAAGGATGTGGATTTGGATCTCTTATCGAGTATCACATCATCCCTATTGACCGTGGATCGCAGCGTAATCAGTTCTTCGGCCGCTAAGGTTTCGGATAGTGCCTCGAGGGCCAGTGCGGCTATCTTGTTCTCGGCGCGAAGTGCTATGTCCGGATCACTAGCGAGGGTGATAATTCCATTTGGCCCAGGCATCTTAAGCTTCATGTACCCGTAATGGGGTATGGCTTGAAAAATTGTGAAAGCCTCCCGTCCTAGTATAGCGTGATATCCGCTTTTGAACGGGGCCACCTGGAACGTGATCTGTTCGGACCTGTAATTATCCAGCGTGCCGAATACCACATCTAGTGTGATCTTTCCGGTGCAGCGCGCTTCCTGACTGGGGATTATTCCTATAAAGGTTGTGCTGCTTCGCTCAATGCGGTTCTGGTCTATTTCCATCTTTTGGAGGGTTTCCTCGTAAATGAGGTTCAATCCACTACCTCCGTCCATGACTACCTTTGCGAGGCGACAGCCGTCCACTATGGGACTGAGGACCAATGCGGCTGGTGCTCTGGCTGCTCGAATTTTAGGTTTGTCACTCGCGTTGAAGGTGATAGCAGTATTACTCCATGGGTTTATTGTCGCTACTTGATAGACTTCAGTGAGGCTGCGGAGTGCCCTTTTTCGCATGTTATTTGATGCGAAAGTCTCAAAGACTGTGAGAACTGAACTGAAATTCTCGGGCTGGTTTCTTTCGACCTCTGGAATTAGGAGGTTCTCACCAATTTTGGCCACCTGCCGGAGTATCCAACATGCCCTGAGGCTGTGAGTTGGGGTGGCGTCCTCTGCACTATGAATCTTGCAGGGTCCATCTAGCCACTTTTCCAGTACGGTTCCATGCCCTCTAAAGGGTTTTGATTTTTTGGTATTTAGTCCGGGCGCCTTACTGTGGTGCGCCCTCTTAATTCGGACGGGATTGCTATTCAAGGCCGGATTATCCCAAAATTTTATTTCGGTTTTCCAGGCACTTTCCATCGCACAGTATTTTTGTACTATGGACGCCAACTCAGCAAAGCGTGTAATATTACGACGACTTACGGCGTTGAGTATTCCCTTGTCCGTGCAGTTACTGCAAAAGATTGAAATTGCGTCTCCCTCGCGGTAGTCCTTTATCCTGTTCATAACCAGGAGGAATCTGGCCCAGTAATGATGTATTGTTTCTTCGAGCATTTGCCTGATTTGGGAAAGATCGCTTAAGATCGGGCGGGCGGGTGTCGTTGAATCTGAGACCTCGCCCAGTTTGTTGTTCGGAGGCCGAAGAACTTCCGGATTCTGAGATCCAGAGTCTTGGATGTTGTCCGATTTGCCTGATTTTAAGCTCAGGTCTTGGATTGTATCCTCCCCTCCGCGGATATCCGGCATGGAGGGTTCGGGGATTCGGACGTAGCTAGTCCTTAAGATAGATGAAGGGTCGCCGCATTGTGTCTCCACCACAGCAACGTGGTGGGTGACTTGGGGAGAGTTAATTTCTCTTAGATCGGGTTTAAGCCCAACCTGGTCGTAATTTGTAGCGACGCCCAGTGCGGCGATACGATCCAGGAGCTCGTTTACAGAAGAGAGCTCCATCGGATCCAATTGCTCGGCGAGTTCTGAGCCGACGTGGAGGTTGCTTTCGATGACCCGGGAGGTCACCGTCGGCGCAACAGCCGAACAGGCGGTTGCGAGAAAACCACCTAGCCGGAGAGTTTGGCCGACAGCCAAGGCTCCATTTGTAATGGCGCCGTCTTTAAAGACGGGAAGAGGCATCCTTCCTGATCGCGACGGTACAGAGGAACTCTCAATGAAAGCACCAATGTCGGTGTCAAAACCGGCGGATCTCAGGTAGGGGGTCCCGAACTGTGCGTCAAGGTCGGATGGTAACAGGAGACAAGGGACACTTTATTTTACCCAGGTTCGGGCCCTCTCGGTGGAGGTAAAACCCTACTCCTGCTAGATTAATATTGATGATATGGGTAGTGCAAGAGTGGATCTACCATGAGATCAAGGAGGCTAAACCCTAGAAGCTAGCCTATGGTATGATTGTGTATGATGATGGTTGTCCTACGGACTACAACCCTCCGGTTTATATAGACACTGGATAGGGTTAGGGTTACATAGAGTCGGTTACAATGGTAGGAGATCTTGAATATCCGCACGCCTAGGTTGCCTTCCACGCCAAGGAAAGATCCTTCCGGACACGGGACGAAGTCTTCAATCTTGTATCTTCATAGTCCTGGAGTCCGGCTGAAGGTATAGTCCGGCTATCTGAACACCCCCTAATCCAGGACTCCCTCAGATGTCTTTCAACTTAAAGTTGAGACTCAAGAAGCCGAATTGATTCAGGCAGCAAGTTCGAAGAGCCGGTGCCAGTAGTAGTAGCTAGTAACTCGAACACTACATCAACACAGGACTTTGGGGTTGTCTCAGTGTCTTCAATATAGTTTTATCAGCTTTTTTGGAGACCAACAGGGATGTCTCACTATCTTGAACCTTATCTGCATTACTTCCTTTACCATTGCATAACAGGATACTCTTCTCCAATATTTTATCCGCGTTCTAAAAGAGAAACAAGCAAACACATCACATATTTACGATGTAGCATATGGAACTCATTTTGGTAAACCAATTCAGTAGTAAGGTGGACAGGACAACAGCATGAAAAAAACATATATCTATGTAGTATGGTCACTGTATGATCTATATCATTCTAGTTTATGTTGCCAAATCAAGATAGATACATTTTGAATCATATATATTTAAGACAAAGCAGCATAGACAGAATATAAGTGTGGGAAACTACACAGCAATAACAACACTTGTAATGTGCATGGCATTAGAACATTATTGTTTATTCAATTGAAACTAAAATCAACATAGAGCAAGTTACAACAGCAAACAAGTTAAAGAAACAGGTTTAAAAACATACCTGTTGTGCCATTGGAGTTTCAATTGCATCCTTCAGTTTGAAATTAGTTGGTATGAGTAAATATAGTGATGCAAGAGCAAAGTAGTATGAACCATAGCTACGGAGCCTGACGTGAGAACAATTCTTCTTCTGCTTTAAGCGTTGACTTGGGGTTCGGAGTGGTGGTCCTCGTGCTTTGGGCACTGTAGTGGCCTTACTAACTGCTCGTGTTTGGGTGCTCTATGGTGGAGAAAGTGATGTGTCAACTGGAACTGGGTTACTATCTGCTAGGGTTGGGGTTAGAAGGGGTGTAGTTGGTTCTCTGTCCAACTGGGTAGGGGTACAATCTACGTGAGTATGAGTTATGTGTGGTGGCGCTGGTTCTTGGGGAAGTACAAGCGTGGTTCCATCTGCATCGACAGGTAGCACAATCTTTTCCAAAGACTGTGTTTTTACTCCCACAGATATTGTCGTCACCCCCTCCAATTGAAATGGCTGATAAACAAGAAAAGTAATTGAATGTATAAACATTGTAAGATAGACAGGTGCAATGGATAGTAGGGAAGAAAACAGGGCATTAAATAATTCACATTATTTTGTTTAACCAAACAGAATAGCAGGACATAATTTCACATATATGATGGCTAATTAAATAGGATAGCATGACACAATTTCAAATGTATGATGGCTAACTAAACAGGATAGAATGACATAATTCAAAACATGATGACTATGTAAACAGGATGAGATGATATAACTATATTATGTCTTTAGAAAATGGGTTGGCATGCCATAATTCAGATACATGTTGTCTATGTAAACATCTTGGCATGATATAATTCAAATATATGATTTATATACTGAGCAAGTGAGCAGAGGGCAATCGCATATATGATGTGTCAACTAAGGAGATGGCATTCAATATTGTGCATATGATGTAAAAACTAAGCATTGCAATACAAAATATGCATGATATGAGTAATATAACCCTGCCAAGTTTGAGCATACACCTCAGGAGGATAATAGGACTGGTCATCTACCTCTGAATCCTCCTCTGAAGAGCTATCTATAACCAACAAGATATCTGCTTCAGCAGGTAGCACTGTCTACTCTGAAGACCTTGTTTTCACTCCAGATTTCTCCATCACCAATTCAAATGGTTGATGCATAGGAAGAGTAGTTGAATATACAAACATTGTCGACAAATGCAACGAGAAATACAAAAAAAAGGATGGCATGATATAATTCACATATATGACGCTTGGCTAAACAGCATGGCATTGCATAATTCACATATATAATGCCTTGCAACAAGATGGCATTGCATAATTCACATATATAATGTCTTGCAACAAGATGGCATCGCATAATTCACATATATGGTAATTAGACACCAAACAGGTGGCATTCACACAAAGCATGTCTAAACTAAGCAAATGACATAGCAATGCAAGATACCATACACACGATATGAGCAACATAACCCTGCCAAGTTAGAGCATGCACCTCGGGGGGGGGGGGGCGAATAGGACTGGTCATCTGTCTCTGAATCCAACTCTGAGGAGCTATCTGTAACCAGCAAGACATGTGCTTCGTCAGATAGCATTGTCTGCTCTGAAGACCTTGTTTCCACTTCAGATATTCCCATGACCATGCCGAACAGCTGATGCACAGGAAGAGTAATTGAATGTACTAAAATTATTGACAAATTTAACACGTAATAAAAAAATGATGGCATGATATAATTCACATATAAGATGACTGGCTAACCAGGGTGGCATTGCAAAATTCACATATATGATGCATGGCTAAACAAGATGGCATTGCATGATTCACATATACGATAAAGAAACTAAACAGATGGCATTGACACAAAGCATGTCTAAACTAAGCAGATGACATATTTGATGTATCCAATAAGCAATGCGAGGCACCATATGCATGATATTACTGTAGTGACCCGACCCGAATGGATCAAGTCTCTATGCTTAAGTGTCATCCCTGGATCGGTATGCTGACACATACAGTACTCGAGGATTTATAACAGAGGTAAATCACATGTATAAAGTAACGTAAATACTATTACCTCAATCCATATAGCGGAAGCGACAAGGTTGTGGATTCCCATCAACACCAACGGCAAAGTTGAGTGTAGAAATCGTAACCCTAACGTATCACTAACTCGTCGTAAGAAACCTGCAACATGAGACGTTGCAGCCCGAAACGGGTCAGTACATTGAATGTACTGGCAAATTCACACCATAGAGAAAATGATGAACAATGGCTATCACTACATGCATATATGGTTGGTGGAAAAGCTCTATGGTTATAATGTTTTGCGAAAAGCCAATTTTTTCCTACTACAAAGGAATATATTTTATTTAACTATCATGGTGGATGTTAAACATTGAGAATGGTTGATAGCATTCTCAATCCCAATTAAGTATCATCATTAAAACCCAACAAATTATTTGAGTAACGTGATGAGATCAACAGGATAATCCAAGTACTAGATACTCAAGACGTCCATAACCGGGGACACGACTAATCATGATTAGTTTATACACTCTGTAGAGGTTTGTGCACTTTTCCCCACAAGACTCGATCTCCTCCGTTGGATTTCTCGCACTACATGGTGTTTGAGAAACGGATGACCGAGACATAGTCTTTCAGAAGCGTTAGCACCTTACGATGGGTAGACCGTACCACCTACATCCCCTACGTCTGCTTGTCTACCACTGTAAGAGTTCACACGACTTAATCAACTATGCTAGGGCCCATAATAGCTTGTGGCTGCACACGGAAGTTTCTAGTATGAATAATCTCATGATCCCTTTGAGCCTGGGTGGCGGTCCATAAAAAAACAGGCAATCCTGGAATACCCAGGTGCCTAGACAGGCAATCGCTGGAGTAGTCAGGTGCCTCAATCCACCCAGATGTGTGTTAAAGTTGCCACCTTAAGTAAACCATTAATTAACAATCTCACATCAGGCATGAATACTCTCAAAACCCAATCCACGTCTACGAGCATAGCATGGCCATATAAGCATAACGTAAAAGTAACTCTCAAGGTTTTAATGCAGGGCAATAGGTTCCTACCTCATCAACTACTTCCCAATACCCACATGTTATCAAATCCTACTCATGCAATGTTTGAGGGTTGAAACTAATGCATAAAACTGGGTATGAAAAGGGATATGATCAAAGTGTGAACTTGCCTGCAATGTTGATGAAGATGATTCGCACTCAAAACTCTTGATAGATCAACTCGTCACACTCCGGTCAATCTATCGTAAGCAAGCAATAGTAACCACACATAAGCAATCACTCAAAAGATCAGAAAGATCGAAGAAGACGATCCAGAAAACATCAAATCAAGAAAATAACTCTTGCAACATAAAACAATTTCTAACAGTACCAAAATTATGTGAATTTGGCCTTATCAGAAAGTTTAGGTCAAGAGCTTCAATTTGCAAAAAGAATCAACTAAAACGGAGTTACAAAACTCGAGTTACGATCAAACGAAGTTTGAATTCAAATCTGATCTAATTAAAATTTTAATATTTTCAAAAACATGTTTGAGTTGGATTACTGGATAGAGGGGATCATAGCAAAGAAGTGGGCGTTGGTTTCATTGGATTTGGACAAACGGGTGAAAAGTATGAAGGTTTAAAAAGCAAGGGCTAAACGGTAAAGAAACTAATTACACATAGGTCCCTGACTAAACTTACAGAAAAAGAAAAGACTAAATAATGAACGTTCGTTTATAAGATCTAAACAGTGGACGTTCGCTGTTTAATAAAACCTAAAAAACAGATCTAGTCTAGGTTTTTTTTTTAAAAACCGAAGTTGAAAGAAAAATCGGATCGAACCGGCGGTTTTATACCGGTTCGGAAGGTTTCGACGACGGCGGCGGTTTCCGGCAAGAACGGACGGCGACGGCGGCTCGGGTTCGGCCGGGACGGCGGCTCCGGTCGTCCAGGAGGGCGGCGAAGGGGTTGGGGAGGGGCGGCGCGGCGAGGCAAGGAGGATGGCGGCGGCGGCGGTGGTCCGCGGGGCGGGACGGAGCGAGGCGGTGGCGGTGGATCTCGCCGGCGGCAGCGGGATGCGGCGCAAGGGCGGCGGTGCGGGGAAAAGAGGGAGAGACGGGCGGCGGGCGCGGCTTTAAAGGAGGGGGGCTGCGCGAGGCTTGGAGAAGGGGACAAGCAGAGGTGGCGGCGGCGTCCGTGACGACCACGACGGCGACGTCGTGCGGCAGGCGGTCTCTGACCAAAGGTCGGGGACGGCAGAGTTGGGTCGGCTGGGCTGCGGCTTGCCTAGGCTGGGCCGGCGCGGTGCTGGGCCGGCTGGGTTCGGCCCAGTCGGTCCGAAGAGTTTTTTAATAACATTTTTCCAGAGAAACAAAAATAAACGCAAAATAATTAAAATTTTACCGAGGCATATAATATTTCAAGATTTTCAGAAAAAGATTTCCTACAAAGTGAACATTTTTATAAAGTCAAATAAAATACACATAAATTCAAATAAAGCAAAGAGTGCTTCTGCTCTAGTAAAGTCCAGTAAAAATCATTTTAAAAATACCAAAATTAATTCAAATTTATTTCTCTCCAATTTTTTGATGTAGGGAATCATGTTACCATATTTTCCATATATTTTATTTTTGGACAAAAATAATTTGAATAAAATCCAAATAACTCCAAATTGAAAAATACTTCCGAAAAGGATTTTAATTTGATCCTTTTAAACTTCCAACTCATATTTCATCTGTTTTGAAAAAGTCATTTTATCTTCTCTCATGAAAATCATTGAGTTGCATAAAGTTCTAGAATTGGAAATATTTTCAAATGAAATTCAAATATTTTCAACACCCCTTGTCATTTAAATAAATGGAAGAAGTCATGTCATCTTCTCTCCAGGGTTTTGTGGTGAAAAGTATTTGAATTCACGGAGATCATAAAATGCAAAATGAAAGTTTGGGAAAGTCCTTTTATTCCCTCTCATTTAACTTTCAAAAAGTTTCGGATTCACTCAATTTCACACAATCAATCAAATCTATCTATTTATTATACCATTCCAAAATTTAGAATTTTGGGATGTTACAATTACCAACATCAGCATGCCAAGTTAGAGCGAAGAACTCAGGGGGTAAATAGGAGTGGTCTTCTCCTTCTGAGTCCCCATCAGAACAGTTATCTTCCTCTTGATTATGATCTGAAATGGGTGGAGGGGGTTGCCTTTGCGCCCACCATGGAGTGACGTCTGCATGAAATTTTATTGCCACACAAGGCTCGTCTCTTTTTCTCTACATGTTCAGTTCCATTGTGTACAATAACTGACATGCATAGTAATAAAACATAGTGAGATTATGTAAGGACTGCATGCACAAATCCATAGTGATGGTAGCAAACTGTGGATAGACCCAAAACCAATGATAGCAGGCAGATAATAGCTTTAGTTAAAAAATACAGATAATGGCTCCTTTAATGGTTGTTTTCACCCAACATGAAAATCATAGTAGACACCCGAGATTAACCAGATAGTAGATAGATAGTACTGATTGTTTCCCCAATATGTACCCCACAACCATTTAAAAACTCAAGTTTCAGCATTAGTTTGGACCTGACTCGGAGTCTAATAGGTGAACACGACAATAAAGTAGCATGTCATCATATTAAGCGATGCATAACGTAAGCAGACACGAAAGAGTGCGACCTCTCTTGTGGACCCGTGTAGTCCTCAAGGTCATCTGCTCAGTTGATGATAGTAATGCAGTTGTCGTGGTTGCCGGCGGCAGGGAAGAAGATCTGAGGCGGCAAAAGATAGTCTGGAGAGAGGATCCCTACTGTGGTGAACCCTTCCATCGTTGGAGCAGCTAAGCTAGGGTGGAACACAGCGCAGTAGGAGCAGGAAAAACCACACAAGGTTTTCTTTTACACATATCTGTAACAGAAGTAATTGTGTAAGGGCTTGTTTGAATTTGAGGATTCTAACAATCCAGGGATAGGAAATAGACATGAATAGGATAGGAATGCACGTGCAAAACTGAGATTTTAAAAACAGGATTTATGCCAATCTGGGTGTTTGATTCACAAGAATTTGAAGATCACAGGATGCAAAGAAGCAAGGTGAGATTAAGTCAAACCACAAGAAAATGTACGGTTATAATACTATTATACTACTATCTCTTAGTCTTGTGCTTCATGAATAAGAATTTGAAAAGGAGGACAAGTGGAAATTAAAATTCCTACGGTTTTTCTTTCAGGGAGACACTAAAGGAACAAATCCTATAGTTTTCCTTTGCTCCATTCCTTTGAACCAAATTCATGAATAGTAGAACCAAATTGATGAGGTGCTGCTGTGGACGACATCGTCGGGGAAGAGGCTCCGGCTGGGTGGCGGACGGAGGAGGGTGTGGGGCTTCGTGGGCTTTCGAGGCCTCGGTGTATGAATGGGTGGGCGGATGGGATGGGAGTGGGGAACCATGGCTTAGGGACGCGCTTGTTTGAAATGTGGGGTAAGTTGCGAAATTACGCCCATCGATTTGAGCTAGGTGGTTCTTTCGGTTCAGGGGTATCACGGGCATTTCGCGTGTCGGGATTTCACAGGAGGTGGGAGTTTTCACGCGCGTTGTAATTTTGGAATAGTAAGGCGCGGGTTGAGATGGAGGGAACTGTCGGAGCACAATGAGACAAAGATATATCTTAAATATTTCGGGGTAACAAGGCGCGGGTTGAAGAGCGGGAGTTTCGCAGCATGATAGACAGAGACGCTAGCTTAAAATTTTGGCATAACAAGGCGCGGCTTGAAATTTCGGGAGAACAAGCTTAACGTGTACGAGAAAAGACAATTCTCACCTCATCACTAGAGAGAGCTATGCCCTGTTTTACTATATTACTAGAAATGCATTCAAATACAACAAAAAAATAAAAAAATCAGGACAACAAACATAATGTGTACAGTACCAAAGCAATTTGCACTTCCCACAACAATAAAAAACAATGTGTGTTGTCTAGCATATGGACTAAATTTGAGTACATTTTCCCTGTTCGAATGGGGTTGTACTCGGGTTAGTTATACAACCATCTAAATATTATCTTCACAACACATGACATGAATATAGGAGAAGTAAATTCCATTATAAATATGAACTACATGTACATACGATCTCAAATTCAAATATATGTATAGATTTTATGTTGAATTCAAATCATAGTACATGTATGCTCTAGCTAGATGTTCGGAACCTAAACCATGTATGATATACTACGTACAATGTGTTTAACAAGCACAACACACACACAATCACCATTTAGACTAGTAAGGTACACGTGCATTGCACGCATGAGATTTGGCAACCAAATTATGAATAAATACCACATTATAGCATGTAAGCTTTGAGTCATATATGCATGATGTAAATGTTCGTTTAATTCTTATAGTTCATTTCATTAAAAATCATCTAGTTTTTATAAGAAAGCTATTCTATTTTAAGATTCATGGAATTGTGCGTTGTAAGGCATAAAGTAAAAACAAATAGTGGAAAATCATGTAGAAAAACATTTGGGCAATTCTGATATGGAAGATTCTAGAACAAAGAAGAAGTGCTTGTGTTTTGAGGTTTGTGCATTATGCTTTAGTTCAACGGGAGTCTTCTAGATCGTACATGTGGCAAAATCCGGTGGAATCTATATGATATCCAACGGCCAGATGTGCTCAAATTTGCCATCTCTGCACCATCGGATTGGCCTCATCCAACGACCATCTTTCAAACTTAAAGTTATCCGCACACTATATAAAAATTATAATATAATATATATAGGGGTATAGATATAGATATGTGATGTGAAAGCCACCCATCATCACGAATTAGAATAGTGTGTCCATGCACGGATGCAATGTGGCCAAACGATGTCTGCCATTGATATCTCAAATACAAATCAGTCTGACCTTGTTCAATGTGTATACAGTACAACATGCTCGTTTCCAAACCACACCACGCATATATCACTTACATTCATGCATGCATGGGTTTCAAACATCATGATCTCTTATTCAAATATTTGAATTCTACTTTAC
This sequence comes from Aegilops umbellulata, assembly GCA_032464435.1. Classification (NCBI taxonomy): domain Eukaryota; kingdom Viridiplantae; phylum Streptophyta; class Magnoliopsida; order Poales; family Poaceae; genus Aegilops; species Aegilops umbellulata. The sequence goes on from CP136055.1 coordinate 445,091,669, forward strand.
ATTGATTATGACGTCACCTAGTCTTTTACACCCACACAGTCATCTTCTCTTTATAATTGTACCATTAACTTTCTCTTGTGCATGCATGCACGCACAGTACCAGTCGGCATTATCCATCGCACACATGCAATCTTTTTCTTTAGGTCGGTCTCCCATGCATGCACACACACACACACCTCCCCCTCCCCATCATATCGGGCATTCTTTATCTCTCATGTGCAAGCACAACGATCGATGTTCCTCTATGTGTGTGTGTGTGTATAGCTAGGTCTTTCACATTTTTCCACACAAACCGATCAATCTATATATCTAGTGAGGTCTCACCCTCTTTCCCACGTCCACATTGATCAATCTATACCTCTCTATATGGGATTACATAGCTAATACACCCACAATAATTATATATCCAATGTCCCCCTCTCATCATCCATGCCTCCGCTTCATCTCTCAGACGCGCGCACAGTGGCGAAGACAGGGCAGCAAGGGCCCTGCCCCCCTAACATTACATATATCGAGGCTAATATGAATGTGATCATTAGACAATTGTTGGTAAAATGGTTTAAGTTGATGAATTGGCCCTCCTCGTAAAGGATTAGCAATGCTTGGCCCCCTAGCTCATTTATTTTTCATGGCTCCGCCACTACGCGTAACAGCGCACGTTCTCGCCCCCTCTCTTCAAATATCGATCTCGCACTTGTGCACTCCTTCATAGTCTCCCTCCACTTCGCCCCTCGCACCAGCCCCCCATCGGATTTTGCCACATGTACAATCTAGCAGACTCCATGGTTGAACTTAAGCATAATACACAAACCTCAAAACACAAGTGCTTCTCCTTTGTTCTAGAATCTTCTGTATCATAAATGCCCAAACTTTTTTCTAGTTGAATTGCCATTGTTTGTTTTTACTTTATGCTTTACAACGCACAACTCCATGAATCATAAAATAGGTTAAGGGCTTCTTTGATTCAAAGGATTCTCAAAGGAATTTTGGAGGATTCTAATCCTTAGGAATTTGTTCTATCTTGGTTGTTTGATTCGTAGGTTTGTAAACCATAGAAATTTTTCCATAGGATTCATTTACACTAGGTTTCATAGGAAACATTCCATCCACTCAAACCACTTTGAAAGAATCCTGCGTTTTTTCTATGCACAATCAAACACTCATACAATCCTATAGGATTCAAGACGACATTCCACTCTAATCCCATGTTTTTCCTATTCCCGCGTTTTGGAAATCCTATGAATCAAAGTGGCCCTAGCTTTTTATAAAAACTAATTTATTTTGAATGAGATGAACTATAAGAATCAAACGAAGGTCTACAGCACGCATATATGACTCAGAGCTTACATGCTATAGTGTGGTATTTATTCGTAATTTGGTTGCCAAATCTGATGCGTGCAATGCACGTGTACCATACTAGTACTTCGAGTATGTGCAAACACGTAAATTAGAATTCCAATGGCACGCTACACAGTGTCTCTCTTACAGTTCATGAAGCTAAGTGGCACATGTGGAGGCGTTGTCGCAACCTCCTTGTGTGGATTGATCACAGTGACGTGTTGCTTCTTCCAGAAGAATGTACTCGTCCTCTCTGAGCCACACTGGCGGTACATGCACGAAGCGAAGATGTGCACGCATGCCACGCATGCACCCATTCCCTCGCACGCACACGCGGGTACATGGGGAGACGCATTTTTGTACGAAGATCCACCCCATGTGATAATTTGACGCGTGTAAAGTCCTTCATTTCATTGATGGTCAATTAATAGAGTGCATGCAAATTGAGTGGACGTGAGGGCGGAAGAAAGACATTACTACTCCACTGCGTGCATGCGAGCAGTTAAATCATGGGGTGCCAGTACTTCCATTGGTCTCCTTCGTATTTTGTGCCAATTTTTGACCATATTTGTAAGTAACATAATATTATGCATGTCATAAAAAGTGGCACAAAAAAGGGGGCCAATAAACCAGGACGTAGGCAGCATGATCAATTTTTGCCAGGGCTACTGTTGGTGGCCTTTGTATTTAAATATGGACCAGTTGTGGTGGCGCCGCTGGGCATGCATCGTAGGTGAGGTGAGCTGCCCTCCTTCCCCGCCAGTGATGCAGTGACCTGATCGGTTGCTGCTGCAGTGAACTTGCAACGCTATGTCTGTTTGCAACCTTGACAATCACTCCATCTATATGTATTGTTTTCCTGTAAGGAATACTTGGTCATTTGGAAAAAGATGGTAATTGATTATCACTAGTTTTAGAATGCTTGGTCGTGACAATCAATCGAAGCCACAAATAGAAGTCTCCATCGCGTAAGTACTTTACGGTCGGTCGCACCAACAGACGGTCAGTCGGACCCGCGTCTCACCGAAGGGACACGCATCGGCTTGGTCTTACATGTACGACCAGTTACATCACTGACTTTGCGACCGCATTTGAGGAGTGTAGTACTCCCTCTATCTCAGTTACAAGTCTTGCACGTGCACCTAGGTCGTTAATTTGACCAACTTAATAAGAGGCATACATTAAGAAAAATATATCATTACAAACTTCAAATATTCTATTTTTTAATGATATATTTTTTATGTTAGACAATTTATGTTCTACTAAACTCATCGGGAGTACTTGAAATTTATGTTCAACTAAACTCATCGGGAGCCGTTTCGGGCCTCGAAACCAAAGCCATCAATTAATCTTTACCTTGTTCCCATCACGTTCCAAAGTACTGGTGCTACAATTAACTGCAAGCCTGCTCACACCTATCAGTACATACCAAACCTGAACGTGTTCCCACTATGCAATTACCGAAAATTACTCTACCTTCCTCCTCATAAGTCATCCTTCTTCGTCCGTCCTTGCCATGGCCTATGTGCAGAGCTCTAGGTCGAGAACTATCCGAACTACTCGTAACAAGGGAGCGGCAACCAAGGCTGCGGAAAAAAAGAAAGGGCTCACGCCACGCAGAGACCTCGAAAGATCTATCACGGGCAGGCGATGGCTCCCAAGAGCGCCCTAGCCATGGAGGCGAACATGCCGAGATGGAGGCGCTGGAGTCGTTATCCCTCGACGGCATGCCCGATCAGCTCAATAAGCACCTCAATAAGCAGAAGGAGTTCATCCATGGCTTGGTAGAGCTGCTGAAGGAGAGCCTCGACGACATGCCCGCTGAGCTCAATGAGCAGGGGGAGTTGACCGTCGACTTGGTGATGCTGCTGAAGAAGAGCATTGCCTCGGAGAAGAAGGCGACCGGCGAAATCCTGCAACTTTAGGAGGACAAGGCGAAGCTCTGCCATGAGCTCGACCTGCTGAAGGAGGAGAACGCCGGCTAGAAGAAGCTGCATGAGAATAGTAGTTCCTCGATGAAGATGCCGCAGGCCCTTGTCATGGAACAGAAGGAGGAGTTGGTGAAGCTCCGCATCAAGCACCAGGCTGCTGTCAAGGTACATAATGCGGCCACGGAACAAATGATGAAGGCTCGCGTCGAGAAATACTGCGTCATGGACACAATGAAGAAGATGACGGAGGAGACGCGCAAGGAGATGGAGGTCGTGGACGCAATGAAGAAGCAGTTACGACTCCGCGGCCAACAACCCTACATGTAGTGAGAGCAGCGCCCCAGACTTGTGTGTGCGTCTTCCTTCTTGTTTTGGGGTGATAATCTTCCTTCTTCTTTAGCTCCTGTGTTTCTTCTTTTGCTTCGGGTGTTTTGCCGCACGTGTCACCTTCTCTGTGAGGCATGAATAGAATAATGCTAAAAATGAGGTGACTAGCAAATTATATCATTCTTTATTGCCAATAGAACAATGCCTCTTGCTAGTAATATATAATAAGAGTAGAAAGTAGAGGATATGGCACTGGGCTGCCGTGTTTCGTGCTCCTCCGTCGTACTCCAGTGGAAAACATGAGTATACCGCACGGTTCTTTGCTCCTCCTCAGGTCGCCGACACATTTATACAAGCAGTCAAATCACAAGGCCCCGCCTTCCAACAGTAATGAGCCGTCAAATCACAAAGGCCCTCGCCTCTCTTCAAACCGACCAAGCTAGACTACCACGACCTCTAGCCTTTTAAAAAATGTATACTTTTGTACATTAGTAGTATCGATGGATTGCGCCATGGAGCAAAACTAACAAGATGAAATTAAAGAAAAAAGGTGGTACATATAGAGAGCGCTCGTCGCCAAATTATGCATATAATACTACTAAAAAAGCTAGTACATGCTTAAATGGGGTGCTAAATTATATTAAAGAAATTAGCATACCTATTTAATTCTTGGGTTCTTATTATTTATGCCACTAGTTGTGTATCACTACTCAGTTTTGCCATTAGAAGTTACAACTACTCAAAAATGCCATCGATCCGTGACATGCCTGCTGAAAAATGCAATTAGATATCTAAAAAATGCCAGCGTTAAGTTAGATGTTTGCTCAAAATGCCATTAGACATTGTTATTTTCACATCAAACCCGTTGACCATGTTATATGAAAAAATATGTCGATTCTCACAATGATAAGTGTGGCCCCGCTTGTCAGGACTAACCAAGCGAATAATTTTACAGGAAAATAAGAACGTTGTTGGGATCAAGTAGGCCCCACACTTTATTTTACTGTAGTGAGATAGAGGGAGGGCTGGCATGTTGATCCATCAGTATTTATGTCATTATAAAATGGCCAAAGAGATTTGAGTCACAATAATGGTGTCCAGCACAACACACCCCTCAAATAAAACTAAGCACCCTGAAATTCTTTGACAACTAAACTGCTGGCTATATGTTGTTGGACATATATATTGTACGTATATAATGTGAAGAAATGAGTGGTAGTACTATACCAACTAAAAGATGAACTATAAGAAATACTAGTATGTACGTACTGAAGAGTTAATGTAACGAGAAGGAACATAACATAGTTCTGTTGGGGGCTCAGCACAACACACCCCTCAAATAATATTAAGCACACATAAAATTAAACTAAGCAACTAATCCGGTAGACACTGCATTAGAACCACCATGAGCAACGACACTGCCACCTTACTCGGACTCCTCGTCCACGTGCTCGACTTCATCCTTGTCCCTTTTCCTCTTGGGTGATACTTCTTTGCTTGAACCGCACACTTGGCTCTTGCTCTTCATCCAACCCTTGTAGATGTTGAAACAAAGGTAGCCACCCATTGCAGTGTAGCGGATGTGTTCTATATCTAGTACATTCCACTCCCATGCATGATGAAAGTTGAACGGAAGTTCGTTCAGTGTACCGTACGAAGGATGAACCATGGCTCCTACCAGGGTCAGCATTGAAGGCTGATCACGGGAGGGCGCCAGCCATTCCTTCTGGAGGTCAATGGGGTTGCCCACAATGAGGCCTATCCAACCAAGGATTTCCTTGTCATTCCTAAAGTCTATAGTAACGAATTTGACTAGGCCACTCTTGAGGAACTTCTTAAATTCCTCGCACTCAACGTCGTCATGGCATATGTGGTAGACCAAGCATAAGTCATGCACGCAAACCTGGATCACGGCGGGCTTCTTCTTCTCTGCCTCCTTTAGATTCTTCTCACTTTCGAGGACTGTGGTGTACTCAACATCTAGCCCAGTGACCCACTCATCATTTGAGTTTTCGAACATGCGTCTGAAGCGAGCAAGGCATCCTTTCACTGTTGCGAAAGAACGGGTGTTGATGACGTCAAACTCATCCCGGTGATGGGTCTAACCTTGTACTCACCGCCAATCATGGAGATTTGGGCGCCATGGATTTGGGAGGAGGGTGAGGATTGGTGGAACTGTCGTAATGTGAAAGGACGGGATGACTAGGAGTGAACTACCGTAATGTTAAAGGACGTCCGGGGACGAGTACGAGCGAGAACTGCCAGCGGTTTTTGTAAAAATGTTGAGTGGGGCGTGCGAACGGCAGGGTAGTGGCTTGCCTGGTGGATTAATGGATTAATGCACAGTACTATCGGGGCCCAATTAGATGTCATGTCTACTTGACGCCCAATTAAATGGCTTTCGATGTCATGTCAAGTGTCGGGAAAATTATAGGTGATACGAAACTTCCGAGAGCCCTTGGATCTGAGATCGAACGGTTGCATGGCGTCATTCTAGACCTATGGGTGAATATCCTATCCTGGAGGGTTATTCTGCAAATTTTCAGCAACTTAGCATGCGACCGTTCGATCTCAGATCCAAGGGCTGCCAACAGCCCGTATCATGGCCGCGCCTACCACGACCGTCGCCTCGCTCGCGCGGTCACGCCCTTGGAGATTTAACACGGTGCGTTAGGCTATCTGATGTTGGCATGTCATACATAGTCATCACTTAGTCACTCATACTACAACAAGGTTAGCTATATGGTTGGCTATAAGAGTATTTTCTGTTTACTTCTCTCTGTCTCTTTCTTCGTAGTATTTATTGCATTTGCCAAGGAGTGACCTCTTCCAATGAAATGGTGCTTAGATGAGGTGCTATGGGCATTAAATGGCTTAGCAACTCAAGTCCCCAATGCATAGGTGCTTAGTTTTTTGTTGCTAAGTTTGCTTCATCTAGGTACATGCGCTTAGCACCGTTTCTTCCTGGGGTCACCAAACTAGTCTCTCTCTTCTTAATTAACTTGCCACATCAGACTTTATGCCTATGTGGCAGGCTTAGCACCTATAGGATCAAGTACAATAGTGGGTGATGACCCACAAGTATAGGGGATCTATCGTAGTCCTTTCGATAAGTAAGAGTGTCGAACCCAACGAGGAGCAGAAGGAAATGATAAGCGGTTTTCAGCAAGGTATTCTCTGCAAGTACTGAAATAAGTGGTAATAGATAGTTTTGTGACAAGATAATTTGTAGTGGGCAACAAGTAACAAAAGTAAATAAAGTGCAGCAAGATGGCCCAATCCTTTTTGTAGCAAAAGGACAAGCCGGAACAAACTCTTATATAAGGAAAAGCGCTCCCGAGGACACATGGGAATATCATCAAGCTAGTTTTCATCACGTTCATATGATTCGCGTTCGGTACTTTGTTAATTTGATATGTGGGTGGACCGGTGATTGGGTGCTGTTCTTACTTGAAAAAGCATCCCACTTATGATTAACCTCTATTGCAAGCATCCGCAACTACAACAAAAGTATTAAGGTAAACCTAACCATAGCATGAAACATATGGATCCAAATCAGCCCCTTACGAAGCAACGCATAAAGTAGGGTTTAAGCTTCTGTCACTCTAGCGAAACATCATCTACTTATTACTTCCCAATGCCTACCTCTAGGCCCAAATAATGGTGAAGTGTCATGTAGTAGACGTTCACATAACACCACTAGAGGCTAGACAACATACATCTCATCAAAATATAGAACGAATACCAAATTCACATGACTACTAACAGCAAGACTTCTCCCATGTCCTCAGGAACAACCGTAACTACTCACAAAGCATATTCATGTTCATAATCAGAGGGGTAATAATATGCATAAAGGATCTGAACCTATGATCTTCCACCAAATAAACCAACTAGCATCAACTACAAGGAGTAATCAACACTACTAGCAACCTACTAGCACCAATCCCGGACTTGGAGACAAGAATTGGATACAAGAGATGAACTAGGGTTTGAAGATGAGATAGTGCTGGTGAAGATGTTGATGGAGATTGCCGTCTCCCGATGAGAGGAGCGTTGGTGATGACGATGGCGATGATTTCCCCCTCCCGAGGGAAGTGTCCCCGGCAGAACAGCTCTGCCGGAGCCCTAGATTGGTTCCGCCAAGGTTCCGCCTCGTGGCCGCAGAGTTTCGTCCCGAAAGGTTGCTTATTTATTTTTTCTCGAAGAAAGACTTCATATAGCAGAAAATGGACGTCGGAGAGCCACTAGGGGGCCCATGAGGTAGGGGGCGCGCCCTAGAGGGGGGCGCCCCCCACCCTCGTGGACAGGGTGTGGGCCCCCTGGCCTTCATCTTTGGCGAGGATTTTTTATTATTTATTTTAAGATATTCCGTGGAGTTTCAGGACTTTTGGAGTTGCGCAGAATAGGTCTCTAATATTTGCTCCTTTTCCAGCCCAGAATTCCAGCTGTCGGCATTCTCCCTCCTTATGTAAACCTTGTAAAATAAGAGAGAATAGCCATAAGTATTGTGACATAACGTGAATAACATCCCATAATGCAATAAATATCGGTATAAAAGCATGATGCAAAATGGGCGTATCAACTCCCCCAAGCTTAGACCTCGCTTGTCCTCAAGCGAAAGCCGATAACGATAAATATGTCCCCATGTTTAGAGGTAGAGGTGTCGATAAAAATAAAATACGGACATGAGGGCATCATGATTATTCTCATAACAGCAACATATATAGATTTTGTCATATGATTACTTATGTTCAAGTGATGATCTATTCACAAAGCAAAAGTATGAATCAGAAACCTTATTGAGCACCAACAAACTATAACCTCAGTCATTAAAGCAATTGCAATTTATCATAACATCAGAAAGGGTCTATGTCAGAGCTTAAAAGCAAGTCCACATACTCAACTATCATCTAGTCCTTCATAATTGCTAACACTCACGCAATACTTGTGGTTACGGAGTTTTAATCGGACACAGAGAAAGATAGGGACTTATAGTTTTGCCCCACAATCTTTTACCTCAAGGGTAATGTCAACAATAATAACTCATGCCCCCCTACATCCAATTACATATATATCAGGTTCTTGCCAACATGTTGGGCTTGCCCAAGGATAAAATGAAAAAGGAAAGGTGAAGATCATCGTGACTCTTGCAAAAGGTAGAAGGTAATAATAAAACATAGGCCCTTCACAGAGGGAAGCAGAGGTTGCCATGCGCTTTTATGGTTGGATGCACAAAATCTCAATGCCAAAGAACGTCACTTTATATTGCCCCTTGTGATATGAACCTTTATTATGCAGTCCATCGCTTTTATTACTTCCACATCACAAGATTGTATAAAGCTTATTTCTCCCACACCAGTCAATCATACATATTTAGAGCAATTTTTATTGCTTTGCACCGATGACAACTTACTTGAAGGATCTTACTCAATCCATAGGTAGGTATGGTGGACTCTCATGGCAAAACTGGTTTAAGGGTATTTGGAAGCACAAGTAGTATCTCTACTTAGTGCTGACAATTTGGCTAGCATGAGGGGGAAAGGCAAGCTCAACATGTTAGAGGATCCATGACAACATACTTTATCTCAGATATAAGAAAACATAACTCATTACATTGTCTTCCTTATCCAACATCAACTCTTTAGCATGTCATATTTTAATGAGTGCTCCCAATCATAAAAGATGTCAATGATAATATATCTATATGTGAAACCTCTCTTTCCTTATTACTTCCTATTAATTGCAACGATGACCAAGGCTATGTCTGCCAACCCCCAACAACTTTTAATCATCATACAATTTCTAAGTGAAGTCATTACTCTCAATAAGGTCAATATGAACTCTTTTGTCTCTTTTTATTTTTATTTTCTGTCTTTTCTTTTATTCACCCAAGATCATAGCAAAATAATCAAGCCCTTGACTCAACACTAATCTTTATTATATAGCTCACGGACTCGAATACAAAGAGAGATCATAAAGCAAAACTCAAAAACTAAATCATGCAATCAACTTTATTCTACTAGATCAAGATGCTACTAATAGGATCGAACTAAGAAAAATGGTAAAGATAGGAGTTGTGATACGATATCGGGGCACCTCCCCCAAGCTTGGCAGTTGCCAAGGGGAGTGCCCATACCCATGTGATTATGTCTCCTTCTTTGTTGGTGAAGAAGGCAAAGGTGTTGGATAGTCGCATATCGAGCGTAGGAGGTCCTCTAGCTTGTGAATAATGCCCTTGAGCCCAAAGATATGCTCCTTCAACAAAATATTTTCACTTGTGTGATACTTGTTTTGAATACGAGTTAACTCGATCATCTGGAAAGCTTCGATCTCAGTTGGGGTAAGAAGGTGGTGATCAAGTTGAAGGATGTCTTCTGTTGCCGAAGCTTGGTTTTCCGCGACCTTCTTGATCCCTTCATCCTTGTTGGCCTCCATGGGTTCCTCCCTCTTCAGCTCTATCTTCATTAGCCAAGCATCTTTGTCACCATTATTGGAGGAGGGGGACGACATGATGCCTGGCCTTGACAACCCTGACGGAGAACAGCCCAAAGCAAGAACAGAGGATAATTGCGTGATATGGGAGTCAAAACCTTCGGGAGAATATATAATGAATTTTTACCGACCAAAATATGTATCGTGCAAGAAAACAGAGTCCGGAAGGCACACGAGGTGCCCACGAGGTAGGGGGCGCGCCCCCACCCTCGTGGGGCCCTCGTGTCTTTCCCGGACTGCAACTTATTTTTCTATTTTTCTAAATATCCCAAAACGGAGAAATATTGCCTTAAAAATTGTTTTGGAGTCGGTTTACTTACCGTACCACATACCTATTCCTTTTCGGAGTCTGAAACGTTCTGGAATGTGTCCCTTATGTATTCCTCTGGGGTTACGGTTTCAATAATATTGGTTTCAACATTTATGGGATTACCTGAGATATAATGTTTAATTCTTTGACCGTTTACCACCTTTGGATTTGTACCTTTGAAGTTGTTGATCTTTATGGCACCCGAACGATAGACCTCCTCGATAACATAGGGGCCTTCCCATTTGGAGAGAAGTTTTCCTGCAAAAAATCTTAAACGAGAGTTGTATAGCAATACTTAATCACCTACATTAAACTCACGCTTTTGTATCCTTTTGTCATGCCATCTTTTAACTTTTTCTTTAAACAACTTGGCATTTTCATAAGCTTGGGTTCTCCATTCATCAAGTGAGCTAATATCAAATAACCTCTTCTCACCGGCAAGTTTGAAATCATAGTTGAGCTCTTTAATAGCCCAATATGCTTTATTATCTAGTTCGAGAGGTAAGTGACATGCTTTTTCGTAAACCATTTTATACGGAGACATACCCATAGGATTTTTATATGCAGTTCTATAGGCCTATAATGCATCGTCAAGTTTCTTAGACCAATTCTTTCTAGACCTATTGACAGTCTTTTGCAAAATTACTTTGAGTTCTCTATTACTCAATTCTACCTGACCACTAGACTGTGGGTGATAGGGTGATGCAATTCTATGATTAGCATCATATTTAGCAAGCATTTTACGGAGAGCATCATGAATAAAATGTGAACCACCATCAGTCATTAAATATCTAGGGACTCTAAACCTTGGAAAAATAACTTCTTTAAGCATCTTAATAGAAGTGTTATGATCAACACTACTAGTTGGAATAGCTTCTACCCACTTAGTAACGTAATCAACAGCAACTAGAATATGTGTATATCCATTAGAGGCAGGAGAAGGTCCCATATAATCAAAGCCCCAAACATCAAATGGTTCAATAACAAGTGAATAGTTCATAGGCATTTCTTGACGTCTACTAATATTACCAATTCTTTGGCATTCATCACAAGACAAGACAAACTTACGGGCATCCTTGAAGAGAGTAGGCCAATAAAAACCGGATTGCAATACCATATGTGCAGTTCTGTCTCCAGCGTGGTGTCCTCCATAAGCTTCGGAATGACACTTGCGTAGGATCTGTTCCTGTTCATGCTCAGGTACACAACGTCTAATCGCACCATCTACTCCTTCTTTATAAAGATGTGGGTTATCCCAAAAGTAATGTCTCAAATCATAGAAGAACTTTTTCTTTTGTTGGTATGTGAAGCTAGGTGGTATAAATTTAGCAACAATATAATTAGCAAAATCAGCATACCATGGAGTGCTACGAGAAGTGCTTATGACATTTAATTGTTCATCAGGAAAGCTATGATCAATAGGTAGTGGGTCATCAAGAACATTCTCTAACCTAGATAAGTTGTCTGCAACGGGGTTCTCGGCTCCTTTTCTATCAACAATATGCAAATCAAATTCTTGTAGCAAGAGAACCCATCTAATAAGTCTAGGTTTAGCATCTTTCTTTTCCATAAGATATTTAATAGCAGCATGATCAGTGTGAATAGTTACTTTAGAATCAACAATATAGGGTCTGAACTTATCACAAGCAAATACAACTGCTAAGAGTTTTTTTCAATAGTAGCATAATTTCTTTGAGCATTGTCTAGAGTCTTACTAGCATAATGGATAACATTTAATTTTTTATCAACTCTTTGCCCTAGAACAGCACCTACAGCCTAATCGCTAGCATCACACATAATTTCAAAGGGTAGATTCCAATCAGGTGGCTGAACAACAGGTGCAGAGACTAATGCTTTCTTAAGTATTTCAAATGCTTCTACACAATCATCATCAAAGACAAATGGTACATCTTTTTGTAATAAATTAGTCAGAGGCCGAGAAAGTTTTGAGAAGTCCTTAATGAACCTCCAATAAAATCCGGCGTGACCAAGGAAACTTCTTATACCTTTGATGTCCTTGGGACATGGCATCTTTTCGATAGCATCAACCTTGGCTTTATCAACCTCAATATCTCTTTCAGAAACTTTGTGCCCCAAAACAATACCTTCATTAACCATAAAGTGGCACTTTTCCAAATTCAAGACAAGATTAGTTTCTTCACATCTCTGCAGAACTCGATCAAGATTGCTCAAGCAATCATCAAAAGAGGAACCATAGACGGAAAAGTCGTCCATGAAAACCTCACAAATCTTTTCACAAAAGTCAGAGAATATAGCCATCGTGCATCTTTGAAAGGTAGGAGGTGCATTGCATAAACCAAAAGGCATACGTCTATAAGCAAAAGTACCAAAAGGGCATGTAAAAGTAGTCTTTGATTGATCTTTAGCTGACACAGGTATTTGAGAGAAACCAGAATAACCATCTAGAAAGAAGTAATGTGTATGTTTGCATAATCTTTCTAGCATTTGATCAATAAAAGGTAAGGGGTAATGATCTTTCTTAGTAGACTTATTTAATTTGCAGAAATCAATTACCATCCTATAACCTGTAATAATTCTTTGTGGGATCAATTCATCTTTATCATTAGGAACAACAGTTATACCTCCCTTCTTAGGGACACAATGGACAGGACTTACCCACTAACTATCAGCAACGGGATAAATTATACCTGCCTCCAGAAGCTTGAGTATTTCTTTTCTTACCACTTCTTTCATTTTAGGATTCAGACGTCGTTGAGGATCACGAACTGGTTTGGCATCTGTTTCCAAATTTATTTTATGTTGACATAGAGTGGGACTAATGCCCTTAAGATCATCAAGAGTATATCCAATAGCAGCACGATGCTTCTTCAGAGTTTTCAATAATCTTTCTTCTTCATGCTCTGAAAGGTTAGCACTAATAATAACAGGATATATCTGCTTTTCATCAAGATAAGCATATTTAAGGTTATCAGGCAACGGTTTAAGTCCAAACACGGGATCACCCTTGGGTGGAGGAGGATCCCCTGAGATTTCAACAGGCAAATTGTGTTTCAGAATAGGTTCCTGTTTAAAGAATACTTCATCTATTTCCCTTCTTTCATTCATGAACATATCATTTTCATGGTCTAGCAAATATTGTTCTTAAGGATCACTAGGAGGTACGGCAATAGAAGCAAGACCAATAATTTCATCCTTACTAGGCAATTCTTCTTCACGGTGTTGTTTACTAAATTTAGAGAAATTAAACTCATGAACCATATCATCCAAGCCAATAGTAACAACATTCTTTTCGCAGTCTATCCTAGCGTTAACAGTGTTCAAGAAGGGTCTACCAAATATAATGGGACAAAAGCTATCTTGTGGAGAACTGAGAACAAGAAAATCAGCAGGATATTTAGTTTTCCCACACAAGACTTCAACATCTCTAACAATTCCCACTTGTTATATAGTATCCCTATTGGCAAGTTAATTGTGACATCAATGCCTTCTAACTCAGCAGTTGCAATTTCATGCTTAATTTCTTCGTACAAAGTATGTGGTATAACACTAGCACTAGCACCCATGTCACATAAGCCATGATAACAATGATCTCCTATTTTAACAGAAATAACAGGCACGCCTACCATAGGTCTATGTTTATCTTTAGCACAAGGTTTAGCAATTCTAGCAGTTTCACCGTTGAACTGACTAACATGCCCATCAATATTATCAGACAAGAGATCTTTAACAATAGCAATATTGGGTTCTACTTTAACTTGCTCAGGAGGTGTATAAGTTCTAATATTGCTTTTACGAACCATAGTTGAAGCTTTAGCATGATCCTTTATTCTAACAGGGAAAGCTGGTTTCTCAACATAAGAAGTAGGAACAATAGGATCATTATAAGTGACAGTGTTTTCTTCAACTTTAATAGGTGCATCTACTTTTACTTCTATGGGAGGATGATATTTAAACCACTTCTCCTTGGGGAGATCAACATAAGTAGCAAAAGATTCAAAAAAAGAAGCTACTATCTCAGAGTCAAGTCCATATTTAGTGCTAAACTTACGGAAAATATCGGTATCCATAAAAGATTTAACACAATCAAACTTAGGTGTCATACCTGACTCCTTACCTTTATCGAGATCCCAATCTTCAGAGTTGCATTTAATTCTATCTAATAAATCCCATCTAAATTCAATAGTCTTCATCATAAAAGAGCCAGCACAAGAAGTATCGAGCATGGTGCGATTGTTTTCAGAAAGCCGAGCATAATTTTTTTTAATAATTGTAACTCTTGGAAGCTCATGATTGGGGCATGAATATAACATTGATTTGAGCCTCCCCCAAGCTTGAGCGATGCTTTCTCCTTCGCAAGGCCAAAAATTATATATATAATTGTGATCACGATGAACAAGATGCATAGGGTAATACTTTTGATGAAATTCCAATTTCAATCTTTTATAGTTCCATGATCTCGTATCATCACATAGCCTATACCATGTCAATGCGTCTCCCTTCAAAGATAAAGGGAAGACCTTCTTCTTAGCAACATCATCGGGTATACCTGCAAGCTTAAATAGTCCACAAACTTCATCCACATATATTAGGTGTTCATCAGGATGCTTTGTTCCATCTCCTGTAAAAGGATTAGCTAGCAGTTTTTCTATCATACCCAAAGGAAATTCAAAAGGAACTTCATTTTCAATAGGTTCAGTAGGTTGAGGAGCAACTCTTTGCTCTACTGGACGGGGTGAAGATACCCCGAACAAGCCCCTCAGAGGATTACTTTCCATAGTAACAAGTGACAGTAAATTTCAGCACACTATATAAATTTTTCCTTACCAAATTCCACCTACCAAAGGCACTACACTCCCCGGCAATGTGTCAGGACCGGTTTTTCGAGATATAATTTCCCAGAAAATGGCCCTTGTGCTCATCAGCCCCAGGATTACTGTTAGCTGATGAGGCACCAACTTGATACAGAAATTCCAAGCAAAGTACATAATGTGTAGTACAAGACCATTCTGGCCTATGAGTACAACAATTGGTTTTTCTAGTGGCTGAAGGCGGAAGCGGTTTGTGGATCATCAGCGTCTATGGAACTCCATTTCCTACGGGAAAAGCTGACGAGGATAACTCCTATCTTCGCGAGGCTGCTATCTCCATTGCGTAGGTTCCGGGGCTGTCATCACAACGCTCCTCTCTACGCAAGAAATCTGGCCAAGACAATAGCCAGGGACAAGCCAGTGAGTACTTTGAATGTACTCGCAAACATTAAGAACACAGGTATAATATAGCCACTGATAATCATGCTTTAAAATATTCTATGATCACTTCATCAGTTATGATATAAGGTTCATGATGCACGCAAGTAGATCATTTAAATAAATCATGAGTAAATAATCAGGGTGTAAAAATGTAAAGCACCGATCGGGTGTCTGAAGCGACGCCTCGAAAGGATAATAATATGAAGCATGCCTCAGTCGGGCGTCTGAGCGACACCACAGAAAGGGCTTATATATAAAAGGAATAACAAGCATGCCACGGTCGGGCATCTGAGCGACACCACATAAGGGCTTATAAGTAAATGAAAAGGCAAGCATGCCACAGTCGGGCGTCTGAGCGACACCACATAAAGGGCTTATGAATAAATGAAATAACGAGCATGCCACAGTCGGGCGTCTGTGCGACACCACATAAAGGGCTTATATATAAACAAGATCACGGTGAACATCCAGGAGGTAGTACCGTCCCAGGGATATTCATTATTTCAAATAATACAAATGGTTATTCCATAATGATAATAATCATAACCATCATATATCACAAGTCATAATCAATATTCTGGTTTAGTAGTTTCTCCTCCGAAGACCGACACTAAGACCGATACTTGACCCATCCTAGACTGTAGTCCTTAACCATGGACACGGCTATTCGAATAGGTTTAATATCTCTGCAGAGGGTGTACTCTTTACCCACGAGTAACGGATTTCTTTAGTCCATCGGAACTAATTCCGTCTACGGTCTTTTAGTCGAAAACACGCCTGACTTGCACACACCAGCTTTTACTCGTGTCGGGAATCACCCATGACACCTGTTAAGCAAAACTCTAAGTGGGGAGGCTACAACCTCGCGTAGCATGAGATCAAATTTCTATCGCGCGCTCTAAGGGGTGCCCCCCTCTCGGTCCCAACCGGAAACACCCATGCCCCCGGACCAGGTGGCATGCCTACCGGATGCAGCCGGTATCTACCACCATGGCCTCTCTGTAGGGTGTGTGCTAAGACAGGGGTCGACAACTTACTGAACCATACCCAACCTATGGCAGGGACAAGTGGCAGCACGCAACAAGTATGGGGGTTACTGGAACAAGACTCGATCTATGGCTGTCGGTGTACTAAAGTAGGGGTACCTTAGTATCCCGAACTTGTGCACGGGCGGTCGCAGCGTCCCGCGGCAAGGCTTGTCGGGTGACCACCAAGGTCCTCCGTGGATCCTTTGAAGCCATTCGAGAATAAAGTATTTAAGCCAAGAAGACAAGTCCCCAGCAAGAGGAGCTTGCCGGGAAGGCCGCTCGAGGCACAAGACCCCGGCAAGAGGAGCTTGCCGGGAAGGCCAACCAGAGCATCTCAAAGAACCTGCCGCGACGCGCCACGCGTCCCGGCCGGACTCGGCGAGCGACAAGTTCCCGGACGCGGCAAGACAACTACCGCGGCAAGGCACTTGCCGCGGCAGGCAACCACTCTGTACCCGCGCTCCAGCTCACCCACCTACGTGTCGCTCCGGGACCCTTCCTGGCGTACGTGGCGGGAGGCTGTGCAGCCAGGGGTACACTGTGGCATGCAGCGCTGACAAGATCGCCATCGTGGCGAGCGGTGGCGCCCCTGACGGTCCCTTTTCTGCACCGTCTGGGCGTCGTAGATAGGCATTTAATGCCTTTGTCCCCTGTCGTCAGGGTTAGGTATGATACACTATGTAGGTAGCTGTACCTACCATGGCATATTTCCATTTTTGCCCTTACCTACGTTGCCACCTGTTGGAGACCCCTTGAACATATAAAAGGAGGCCCATGCACAACGTAGAGGGGGATCGGCCCTCGGAGAGCGATCTCTGAGAGGAAAACAGAAGAACGCTCGGTCTTGTTAGCTGCTTGAGTGCACTGTAGCACTCAGCGCTCTTGAGCAAGAACTGAATACAATCCACAAAGCAGCAGTAGGAGTATTATCTCTCCGGAGAGCTCCGAAGCTGGGTAAAAAAAACCGTGTGCTTCGCCTCGATCCGCTCTTCGGGCGACCTCCGCCCCCCGCCGAACCAAGAAGGGGCGCCGTCCCCATAGGTGCTCGGGGAGCCAGAAAACCCCGGCATCTTTGGCGCTCCAAGTAGGGGGCGTCGAGGTTGTGTGAACCTGATCCAGCGTTCACGCGAGCTAAATCTTCATCGACTTCATCGACATGCCGCCGAAGAAGAAGGCTTCGGAGGCGGCTGCGCCGTCCGCGTCGAATCCACCGCCGCCGCAGCAAACGGCCGGTGGGGAGGACGCTGGCGGAAGAACGGGCGTCCACGAGGGAGCCCACGGTGCCATTAAGTCCAAGGACAAGACCGCGCTGCCCGTTGGCGGCGTAGTCGGCTCCCACGACGACCGGGCGTCCGTAGACGCACCGCGCCCATCTCAATAGGCGCAGGACCGGCAGCGTCGTGGTACTCATGGTACCGTACGCTCGCTGGACCCAAATCGAGCTGGCGGATCCCGGGATGCTCAAGGCCAACATGCACGCCAACGTGCTGGCGCGAGCGAAGCACGGTTGCCTAGACGGAATACTACTCCTTCTAACATTGTTGGAAGTCCGAGCATATCCCGCTCCTTGCACCGTTCGCCACCGCTACCCGCCACTCCAGCAGAAGCTTTGGCACGAGCTCAACTACTCCTAGACTTCCCTCCAACGCCAGACAAGATCGACGACTGGAGGGCCACCATTCAGAGTCTCATCGGTTTCGCCAACGGCGACACTCCGTGGCCGGCGACCACATCGCAGCCGCGGCAGGCCAGCCAAGTGCGAGCCGATGGCGACAAAACCGGTGGAGGTGCAACCACCATGCACTCTCCGCCCCAAAGGCCAAGATCGCCGACTCGCCGGGTCCGCCACGACAACGACTCCACTGCTTCCTCAGATCCGTGAACTCGTCACGATCAGCGCCACGTTCTTCACGAACGGCGGCAAGAAGACGCTCGTACCCGCATCGAGCGCCGGAGAGAAATGTGGCGTCAATCAGACCGACGCGCTGGCCCCGCTGTCGACATGCAAGCGCCAGGGGAACCAGGCGACCTGCCGTACGCGGTAGGTTGCCCTGCGTTTACTCGTGAGCTGCGGCAAGTCCAGTGGCCCAGCACGAAGAATTTCAAGCCAGACGTACCAGAGAAGTACGACGGTAGGCTGCATCCGTCGGAGTTCCTCAGCATCTACACCATCGCGGTGCAGGCTGCCGGGGGCGAGACGACAAGATCCTCGCCAATTACTTCCCTCTGGTGCTCAAGCCCAACGTCAGGTCCTGGCTCATGCACTTGCCGGAAAACTCCATATCTTCCTGGGCAGACCTATGCCATCAGTTTGTCGGCGCCTTTACAGGCGGCCACAAACCTCATGGCCAGGAGAGTGATCTTCACCTGCTTGCCCAGAAGGAAGGGGAGCCTCTACGCAAGTACATCCAGAGATTCAGCCAAGTGCAACGTAACATCCCAGACGTCCACCCTGCCGCGGTCATCAGTGCGTTCCACCAGAACATGCGTAACCGCAGGATGCGGGAGGAGATGGCGATGTGCAAGATCAGAGACGTCAGCGAGCTGTATGCCCTGGCCGACAGATGTGCACGTGCTCAGGAAGGGAGGAAACTCCCCGGAGAGAACGTAGAAACAGGAGGATCTGACAGCGATGATGCCGCCCCGACAAGCAAAAACCGGCGGCGGAACAACAGGAAGAGGAAAGGCAAAGATGTGCTAGTTGTCGAGCAGTCCGGCAATGAAGGTGGCGCCAAGACAGCAAAGACTGGTAGCTCCGGCAAGGAGGTTGCCGCATGCGCCAACTGCCAGGCTGTGGCGGCCACCGATAAGCAGGACGGCACCAACAAGCAGTACTGCAAGATTCACCGCACCAAAGGCCATGACCTCCAGAGCTGCAAGAAGGTCGAGTAGCTCGTTGAGCTGCAAAAGGCCGAGTACGAGCGACGCGACAAGGAGAAGGCCCAAGGAGGTGCTGTAGGATCCGGTACGAAGCGCACCGGCCGGGGGGGACGCCGCGGCAACACCAAGCAGCGGCAAGGCGACAAACCTCCCCGCGGCCGCGACAAGGATGAAGATGACGACGACGACGAAGACATGGATGACGCCGAGACCAGCGAGCAGGAGTTCCAGAAAGCCACAGAAGTTTTGTGCATTGACGGCGGTGCTTCTCTGCATACTTCACACCGCCAACTCAAGCAGTGGGTGCGGGAAGTCAATGTAGCAGAACCACCCGTTGAGTCACGCAAGCTTCTAAAATGGTCCAGCATGCCTATCATCTTTGATATTGAGGACCACTCCGATCGCACAACTGCTGTCGGGTGTTTGCCGATGTTGGTCTCACCAACTATCCGCAACCTCAAGGTCACTAAGATGCTAGTTGACGGCGGGGCCGGCTTGAACCTGATCTCCTCCGCTGTGCTCCGGAGACTCCAAGTCCCTGACAGCGAGCTCGAAGAGACCGGCACGTTCCAAGGAATCAACCCGGGAAGGAGCAACCCGAAGGGGAAGATCACGCTGCCAGTGACATTTGGCAGCGAGCTGAACTTCAGGACTGAGAGGATCACTTTTGACATTGCCGATTTTCCATTGCCTTACAATGGAATTCTCGGCCGTCCTGCGCTCGCCAAGTTCATGGCGGCCTCTCACTACGCGTACAACATGCTGAAGATGCCAGGCCCGATAAGTATCATCTCTGTACATGGCGACAAGAAAGACGCTCTTATCTGTGCTGACAAGATCTACCGGGAAGCAGCAGCCGCCGCAGATCACGAGACACTTGCCGCTGAAGCTCCCGGGGGGAAGAAGAAGACCAAGTCTGGCAAGAGCTCTGATGCCCACTCCGGCAAGTGCACCTCTTTGGAGTGCTGCGCTACCGTCGAGGACGCACCATCGAGCTCCACCGGCAAGTGTAAGAAGACGATGGCAGCTCCGCCAGCGACCAAGAAGGTGTCCGCCAAGGAGGACGGCACTGGTGGTACCTTCACCGTCAGTGCCACTCTCGACCCTAAATAGGAAAGCGCGCTCGTTGCTTTCCTACGGGCGAATGTCGATGTGTTTGCGTGGCAACCGTCTGACATCCCCGGCGTTCCTAGGAAAGTAATCGAGCACCACCTTGCCGTCTGTCCTCATGCGTGGCCCGTCAAGCAGAGAGTCAGGAAACAAGCAGTGGAGCGCCAAGAGTTCATCGCCGAAGAGATCAAGAAGTTCGAAGCAGCAGGCCTCGTCAGAGGAGTGCTCCATCCTACGTGGTTGGCCAATCCTGTAGTCGTGCGCAAGGCAAACGGGAAATGGAGACTTTGCATCGACTTCACCGATGTCAACAAAGCTTGTCCCAAAGACCCATTTCCCTTGCCGCGCATTGACCAGATTGTCGACTCCACAGCCGAATGCGACTTGCTTTCATTTCCTGACGCATACTCAGGATACCATCAGATCTTCATGGCAGAAGAGGATGAGGAGAAAACCCGTTCATCACTCCATGTGGCACGTACTGTTTCGTACGAATGCCTTTCGGTTTGAAGAATGCTGGTTCAACATTTGCAAGGATCGTCCATACTGCTTTTGAGCCGCAAATACACAGAAATGTGGAAGCCTACATGGATGATATAGTGGTCAAGAGCAGCGACAAGTCAACTCTGATTCAAGATCTAGAAGAGACTTTTGCAAATCTGTGCAAGATTAGCCTCAAGCTCAACCCCGAGAAGTGCGTGTTTGGAGTCCCTTCCGGCAAGCTTCTCGGGTTCTTTGTGTCTCAGCGGGGGATTGAAGCCAATCCCGACAAGATCAAGGCCATTGAGCAGATCAAAGCACCGAAGCGCGTCAAGGATGTACGAAAACTTGCCAGCTGCGTGGTGGCTCTCAGCAGGTTTATCTCTAAGTCTGCTGAGCGCGCCCGGCCATTTTTCAAAATCTTGAAAAAGGCAGGTCCAATGAAATGGACTCCAGAAGCGGAGGCTGCGCTGGAGGACTTGAAGAGATACATGTCCTCCACTCCAATACTTGTCGCACCTAAACCGCAAGAGAAGTTGCTGTTATATCTGGCGGCAACCAATCAAGTGGTTAGTGCTGCGTTAGTAGCGGAGAGAGAGGCAGATGATGAGCCAGCAACCACGGCAAGCACATCCTGCGACAAGCAGGGGGCTTCCCCGACGAGCTCTGGTCCCGACGAAGATGGATCTGTGCAGATGTGCGAAGGGATACAGAAGAAGAAAATGGTGCAGCGCCCAGTCTACTTTGTCAGTTCCCTTCTGCAGGGGGCTAGGTCAAGGTACTCTGGTGTGCAGAAGTTGCTTTTCGGCCTTCTTATGGCCTCGAGAAAGCTGCACCATTACTTTCAAGCACATGAGATCACAGTTGTCACTCGCTTTCCGCTGAAGAGGATACTACAGAATCCAGAAGCAACAGGCAGGATTGTTGAGTGGGCATTGGCACTGTCAAGCTTTGGCCTCAAGTTTGAGAGCACTTCAACTATTCAAAGCAGAGCATTGGCAGAATTCATAGCAGAGTGGAAACCAACACCAGACGAAGAAATTCTAGAGACGAGCATCCCCATCAAGGAAGCAAACAAAGAGTGGCTGCTGTACTTTGATGGTGCGTTCTCGCTGCAAGGCGCCGGTGCTGGCGTGCTGCTTGTCGCACCCACCGGAGAGCACCTCAAGTACGTGGTCCAGATGCACTTTCCCAAAGAGCAAGAAACAAACAATACTGCAGAGTATGAAGGATTGCTCGCCGGTCTCAGGATCGCGGCACACCTTGGGATCAAGCAGCTCATTGTCAGGGGTGACTCACAGCTTGCCGTCCGCCAAGTGAACAAGGATTATCAGAGTCCGTTGATGGAAGCTTACGTTGACGAAGTGAGGAAGCTGGAAGAGCGCTTTGTCGGCCTACAGATGGAACATGTTCCAAGAGCTCAGAACGACATCGCTGACGGCCTGTCAAAGTGCGCGGCATTTAAGTTACTTGTGGAACCAGGGATCTTTGTGCTCAAGCTGACTCAACCATCCGTGACGCCACCAACTGGACAGAGCAAGAAGAGGAAGTTGATTTCTGGTGACTATCTTCCAGCAGAGCTTCTCGAAGCCGCCGCCAAGAAGGTCCCCAAGATCAACGCCAAGAGTGCTGAGGAGCAGTCTGCTCCGACAAGCCCCAGGGTTTGTTTCGTTGAAGCAGACGCTCCCGACAAGTTTCGCTCCGGCAAGCTTGCCGGGGATCATCAAGCTCCGGCTGAACCGCAGGTTCTCGCCGTAGAAGCGGATGTTCCCACAGCAGCAGATATGCCTTTAGTCCTTGTTGTCGAGCCACAGGCTCCAGCATGGGCACAGCAGATCGTCCGTTTCCTCCAGTCAGGACAACTTCCCGAAGAGCCAGAAGAAGCGGAAAGAGTAGCCCGGCAGTCTAGTATGTACTAGTTCGTTGACAGCGCACTGTACAGAAGGAAACTCAACGGAGTGAAATTGAAGTGTATCCCCCGGGAAGATGGACAGAAGCTGTTGGCAGAGATACATGGAGGCATTTGTGGTCACCACATTGGCGCAAGAGCGCTTGCCGGCAAAGCATTCCGGCAGGGCTTCTTTTGGCCGACAGCCCTCCAGGATGCAGCTGCACAAGTAACCAAGTGTGAAGCGTGCCAGTTCCATTCCAAGCAGATACACCAGCCAGCTCAAGCTCTCCAGACGATCCCTTTATCCTGGCCATTTTCGGTCTGGGGGCTCGACATCCTCGGCCCCTTCCCCCGAGCAGTCGGGGGCTTTGAGTACTTGTACGTCGCAATCGACAAGTTCACAAAGTGGCCGGAAGTGGAACCAGTGAGGAAGGTGACAGCACAGTCAGTAGTCAAGTTCTTCAGGTCGATTGTTTGCCGCTTCGGAATCCCTGACAGGATCATCACCGACAACGGTACACAATTCACGAGTCGCACCTTCATGCAGTACGTCCAAGACCTTGGCGCCAAGGTCTGCTTCGCTTCTGTTGCTCACCCCAGGAGCAACGGTCAAGCAGAGAGGGCAAATGCTGAAGTGCTGCGTGGACTCAAGACCCGGACTTTCGATAGGCTGCACAAGTGCGGAAGAAACTGGATCGAGGAGCTGCCGGTGGTTCTTTGGTCGATCAGGACGACGCCAAATCGAGCCACTGGCCAGACACCTTTCGCTCTAGTCTATGGAGCAGAGGCAGTTACCCCCACGAAACTCGTATACGGGTCACCTCGAGTGCTCACTTATGATGAGCTTGAGCAAGAGCAGCTGCGACAAGATGACGCGCTGCTCCTTGAGGAAGACCGTTTTCAGGCTGCTGTACGAGCTGCTCGATACCAGCAAGCTTTGCGCCGCTACCATAGCCGCAAAGTTAAAGCCAGAAGTCTCGAGGAAGGCGACCTTGTTCTTCGGCGCGTTCATTCCGCCAAGAATTCCAACAAGTTGACGCCGAAGTGGGAAGGCCCTTACCGGGTGAAACGAGTCACTAGGCCTGGTGCTGTCCGCCTTGAGACCGAGGATGGCTTTCCGGTGAGCAACTCCTGGAACATCGAGCATCTTCGTAAGTTTTACCCGTAAGACGCGGTTGTCGGACCTTGTCCGGCAACCACCATTTTGTACAAGTCTTGCCGCTGTTGCATGTAATCCTTTGTACAAAGCCAGGCGCAGACCCTGAGCGAAGATAAAGCGCTGGCGCCCTGAGTTTTAGCATGCATGCTGAGTCGAGTCTCGTCCTTGGTTAGGGTTGACAGTGCTTAGTAGCGGCTAACCCCTAACTTAGAGGTCGAGTGTGCGTCCTTTTGTCGTTCTTTCGTTCCCTTGGTTCGCAGGACTCGCGCACCCTGACCGGACCACTTAAGGACGAAAAGAAGAAGACGGACGGACCAACACCCGGACCCCGGCGAGCCAATGTTGCCGGGGGCTGCAACACCCCGGCAAGCCAGCGTTGCCGGGGGCTGCAAGTGCAAAGATTAGCCCACGGCGAACCGAAGTTGCCGGGGGCTGCGACCTCAGATAAGTTTTTCATCCCTTATCATGCATTCTCTTATGGGCTGGGGTATGAGAAACCTCATTTCTTCCTAAAAGCTACCATGCTCCCTTAACTCTAGGCCCTTGGGCTCGTTCCCGGGGCCAGATTTGGTCGTAGTCGCGGCAGCAAAGGGACGAAGCGAGGAGCCTGAACCCGCCTCCTCCCTGCCTCCGCCAAAAGCGTGAGAAAGGGCGAGCGACATGGGAAGAAGGCAGGGCCTGCTGCCGGGAAAGGAAGTGTCTATCTTAAAGATATAAAGGATTCGCTCCTTGACATGGGTTCCACCCACGAGACAAGTGACCCGGCAAGCATCCCCTTTTCATTAAAAAGCATTCCACTCATGTATAGTTCATAAGAGGGTGAAAAACATGAATAATGGGATTACAAGCTTTAAATGCAACTAAGGCCCGAGGGCTTACAAATTAAAAAGAGATAAGGTGCCCGTAATCCCTCTCTTGTCCCTCTCTTCAGGAGGCAGGTCAAGGAGGCGAAAAGGGCAAAAGGGGCGCCTAGACGAGCTACGGGTGGCAGAAGACACCAAGAGAACGTCTCGGCGGCATGGTGATGGCGGCGCCGGAGGCAGAGCTCGAAGACGAGGCGGCAGGACGTCAGCACGCTGTCGAGGGCGTCGTTCCCTCGTACTCCGAGTTGACGGCCTTGCCGCCTGCCCTCTTCCTCTTCCGCAGCCTCCCTACGCCAGCCGCCCAAGGAGACGACCTCGAGAAGCTCCAGGAGCGAGCGACGCGGATGATGGGGTCACCGGTGCCAAGCGGAGCGGCACCCGACACCTAGTCGGACCCGTCATCCCGCCGCCCGCCGCCCTCGTCGTCGCTATCGCTGTCCTCCTCGTCACTCCCGCCCGAGGAGGAGCCTTCGCTATCGGAGGAGCTCTCCACGCAGCACCGTGCCCGAGTCCCGAAGCACCCGAAGACCTTGACGCAGAGGAGACCGCCCTCCATCAGCTTAAAATGGAGGGTGAGCCCCGCCATCAAGTTGTGGATGCGGGTGAACATCTTCCACCCTCGACCATGATACATCACATTAGGGGCCGGGAAATCAACGCAGACTCGCGTACCGCTGATTCCACAACCCCTCATGTGCAACCTCAGTGTCTCGGGCAGATCCAACTCCATCTCGCTCGCAAACGGAGTCGGGAGACGAAGGCGACGACGAGGCGGCCGACGCAGCCTGACGAAGAACTCGCAAGGGTCGTCCCCGATATGGTCCGCCACGGGGAGAGGATCTGCTGGCGGAGGCGAGGCCGGCGGACTGCCTCGCCCACCTCTTCCTCGACCGCCTCGGCCTCGCCCTCGACCTCGCCCGCGGCCTCGTCCCCTCCCTCTTCCCCTTGCAGCTGGCTCTGCCGCCACGGGTGCGGGGGGAGGAGGGACGCGTTGCCTAGCGGCAACCCACGTCGCCACCGTCGAAGGACCAGGGTTCCCTTTCTCCATGGCGAATGAGAGAGAGGGGAGCAGAAGCTGAAGAAAGGAGGAGATGAGAGAATGCGGGTTTCCGTCCCCCCCCCCTATCCCGCTCCTTATAAAGGAGCGGGGTGGGGGCTCAGCCGCCCCGCTCAGCCAATCGAGACACAGAAGTCGCAGGGAACTGGGCCCGACCCGCTGCCTCGACCCGTGACGACCCGGTTTCCTGCCTCCATCGTTCGCCACTCCAAGCGCATGGAGGCCGCGTGGCAGGAGTGCAGAGTTGAGGCGACGGATGAGGCGACCTCTCCCCACCCCGTGATCGTGGGGGGTGGACGCCTCGAAGACCATGCCTCCACGCCTCCACGCCTCCCTCCGTTTATGAGGAAGATACGAACCGCCAGGGGGCGGACGTTTCGCCTTTCCGAGTAAAGGAACCACCCACGACCTCTCCCACGACGCCGCAATCGACGCGTGCCGTTCGGGGAGGCCGCGGTGGATACGGAGCAAGGTGCGACGTGACCCAGGCCGCCCGTGCCCGTGCCCTGTTTTGGGCCTGGCCCAACAACGCTCGGCACCGTGTATGGCCCAGGCCCGGGGACTCTTGTTGGTGTACTAAAGTAGGGGTACCTTAGTATCCCGAACTTGTGCACGGGCGGTCGCAGCGTCCCACGGCAAGGCTTGCCGGGTGACCACCAAGGTCCTCCGTGGATCCTTTGAAGCCATTCGAGAATAAAGTATTTAAGCCAAGAAGACAAGTCCCCGGCAAGAAGAGCTTGCCGGGAAGGCCGCTCGAGGCACAAGACCCCAACAAGAGGAGCTTGCCGGGAAGGCCAACTAGAGCATCTCAAAGAACCTGCCGCGACGCGCCACGCGTCCCGGCCAGACTCGGCGAGCGACAAGTTCCCGGACGCGGCAAGACAACTACCGCGGCAAGTCACTTGCCGCGGCGGGCAACCACTCTGTACCCGCGCTCCAGCTCACCCACCTACGTGTCGCTCCGGGACCCTGCCTGGCATACATGGCGGGAGGCTGTGCAGCCAGGGGTACACTGTGGCATGCAGCCCTGACAAGATCGCCATCGTGGCGAGCGATGGCGCCCCTGACGGTCCCTTTTCTGTACCGTCTGGGCGACGTAGATAGGCATTTAATGCCTTTGTCCACTGCCGTCAAGGTTAGGTATGATACACTGTGTAGGTAGCTATACCTACCACGACATATTTCCATTTTTTCCCTTACCTACGTTGCCACCTGTTGGAGACCCCTTGAACATATAAAAGGAGGCCCATGCACAACGTAGAGGGGGATCGGCCCTCGGAGAGCGATCTCTGAGAGGAAAACAGAAGAACGCTCGGTCTCATTAGCTGCTTGAGTGCACTGTAGCACTCAGCGCTCTCGAGCAAGAACTGAATACAATCCACAAAGCAACAGTAGGAGTATTATCTCTCCGGAGAGCTCCGAAGCTGGGTAAAAAAAACCGTGTGCTTCGCCTCGATCCGCTCTTCGCGCGACCTCCGCCCCCCGCCGAACCGAGAAGGGGCTCCGTCCCCATAGGTGCTCGGGGAGCCAGAAAACCCCGGCAATGGCCGACTCAGGAGGCTTAAGTATGTCCTGCATGATTAGCTCAAGAATAATATTTCACAACCATCAGGTACAACCACCACTCATCATACCTCCCCCTGCCCCACCGGTCATAACCATCTCGACGAGGGACAAGCTCGGGTCTACCCAAGACAGAGACTTTCCCGAACCCTTCCCGGTAGGCATGAGGGGCATATGAGGGTGATTGCTATCACAAACATATCCATTTCCAACAGCAAAAAATTTCATTATGCATTCAATGCGTATGATCATATCGTCACATAAAAATAGCTAATGCTTCATGTCGCGGTGGTATTGTATCCGTATCAAACAACCCACAAAATATTATGCCAGGGCTCATAATGCTTGCCTTCAAGTTGTGGAGGGGCAGGGTGCATTCCAAAACTTTGAATGTTTTCTTCTCTCTCCAACAAATCCTATTTTTGGAAATATTCAAATTAACACATAATTTAAAAACAATACAAAAAAGTTGCTTGGAAAATTTTGAAATAAATATGAGATTAAACTAGACAAGATTTGAGGAACAACAGAAAAAGAATCAAGTCATTTGGATTTATATTTTAAAAGTTATAGCCAGTCAAAGTTTAGTCAAAATCTGTTTTTAAAATAAAACAGAAAAAAGAAAAACGCTTCGATGAGAATACGCTTTCGAGCAGAGGAGACGTACTCTGGGGTGACGCGCTTTCACTTAAACACGTGGACCGTGCGGGGTCACTGACAGTGGGTCCACGGGGCCCACTGGTCAGGTTTGACCGGTCTCCTTTCCCTCTTCTTCCTCTGCCCGAGAGGGGGCGGGACTCCGGCGATCATCGCCGACGATTGGCGTCTCCTCGCGGGGCCCCGAGGGCGGGGATGGATCGGCCACTCCAGGGCGGTCCTCCCGGTGGTCGCCAGGCCGGAGGGGACGGAGGGAGCTGCCGGCGGCGAGCTCCTCGGTGGAGGTGACCTCGGGAGCTTTTGGGGGTTGGGGCTATGGTGGTTCCCGAGCTGGATTGAGGTGCTGGGCAGCTCCGCAGGGTCACGGGGATTCGAATGGTGGCGCTAGTTTGACGAGAGGGGCTCGGGTTGTGACCGAATGGACTAGAGGGCGGCGGCGGCTAATCCTGCCGAAGCTGGGGAAGATGACCTCTTCTCTTCGATTGTTGGCTACGGGGGAACTAGGGGAGTGGACTGAGGTCGCATGGGTGCTCAGATGAGCTCGGGGTCTCTCTTTATAGTGCAACGAGGTCGGTTCCGCGGCGGCAGTGGATAAGGTCACCAGCGAACCGCCTCTCTGTTGCTGCAGGGGGTCGTGGCGGTGAGGAGCGCTAGGGGACACGCTTGTGGATGAGCTCGCGCTGCTCCAGGGGCAGGTGGCGAGCCGGGGTGGCTCGGGCGGCGCCGACCGGGGCAGGAGCCACTGTGGCCGGCCGCTAGCCGCCGTGGCCGACCTGACGGCGGCCCTGTAGGGCGCCAGGGGAGGGCTTGGGTGTTTCTTGCGATTGGATGAGGTCGGGCGCAGCTCTGCGGGCGAGCAAGGGTCAGTGGCGCGAGGTGGGCGCGACGCGGCGGCTCGGGTGCACGCGCGTGCAAAACGCATGCTTTGGGCGCGCCCAGAGCATGCACGGGACGTGCTCGTCAAAATGCCAGGGCATGCTAGAGGTCCTGGGTGAGGTTGGGGTTTAACAGACCTAGGTTAAAGTCATCTAGAGGCTTGGTGGACATGTTAGTTTTCCCAGGGGTGCAGGGTCACAGTGCAATGACAAAAGTCATGTCAAAGTTGTTCATGCCCTCAAGGTGTTTGACAAAATGCCACAGGCACCTAGACATTTCTTGGGGTGGCCCAAATCTCCAGATTAGAGTCTCTTTGGATGAATAAGAGAGTGGTGAGGTAGTTTGCCAAAAGCAGAAACTTGTTAGTGTAAGTTTTGCCAAACTTCAGTTCTGGCCAGAAGGGAAACGGCATTGTTCTATGAACCAAAAATGCTCCAATGAGTCCAACCTCCTGGACTTAAGAGTTTGGTATGGAGTACTACAAGCAGGAGAAAGCTCACGGTCACTAGGGCAGAATTAATTAGGGATGCAGTAGGAAACATCCAACTGGGCCAGAATGAAAAAGAGGTTGTTTTACTCAAATTTTTCAAAGAACACAAAAGGGTTTTTTCATAAAGTTGAATAATATGCTCCTATTAACATTCCATAATTTTGGTGGAGGCTGGAATGGAATATTTAAAGGGGCTGTAGTGCAAAACTGCCATCTGGACCAGTTTTGAAAACTTGGTGTAGAGATCAGAATATCCCATGAATAATAGATACTTTTGCATAAAAGTGATTTAAAAACATCACATGACATCCCCAAATTTTGGTTGAAAATTTTAAATGAATTAATCAAATGGTTGTAGTTAAAATTAGGACCATAAAACCATGGGGAACCAATTTTCAAGAAATAAAAATTAGAAAAAATAATAATTATGTGATTGATTCCATTGATAAAAGTAAAGTTTTCTTGAGAGGTTAAACAAGTCCAATAATATATTTGAAAAGTTTTTACTTGGGGTAAAAACTCCATAACAAAGAAAGTAATGATTTTGAAATCAAAAGAAAATCCAGAAAAATGAAAATTTTAATTTCCTGGCAGAATTTTAATTAATAAAACAAGGTCGGGTGTCACACAACGGCGCCAGAAAAGAGTCTTGATGACCCACAAGTATAGGGGATCTATCGTAGTCCTTTCGATAAGTAAGAGTGTTGAACCCAACGAGGAGCAGAAGGAAATGATAAGCGGTTTTCAGCAAGGTATTATCTACAAGTACTGAAATAAGTGGTAACAGATAGTTTTGTGACAAGCTAATTTGTAGCGAGCAACAAGTAACAAAAGTAAATAAAGCGAAGCAAGATGGCCCAATCCTTTTTGTAGCAAAGGACAAGCCGGAACAAACTCTTATATAAGGAAAAGCGCTCCCGAGGACACATGGGAATATCATCAAGCTAGTTTTCATCACGTTCATATGATTCGCGTTTGATACTTTGATAATTTGATATCTGGGTGGACCGGTGCTTGGGTGCTATTCTTACTTGAACACTCATCCCACTTATGATTAACCTCTATTGCAAGCATCCGCAACTACAACAAAAATGTATTAAGGTAAACCTAACCATAGCATGAAACATATGGATCCAAATCAGCCCCTTACGAAGCAACGCATAAACTAGGGTTTAATCTTTTGTCACTCTAGCAACCCATCATCTACTAATTACTTCCCAATGCCTTCCTCTAGGCCCAAATAATGGTGAAGTGTTATGTAGTCGACGTTCACATAACACCACTAGAGGCTAGACAACATACATCTCATCAAAATATCGAATGAATACCAAATTCACATGACTACTAACAGCAAGACTTCTCCCTTGTCCTCAGGAAGAAACGTAATTACTCACAAATCATATTCATGTTCATAATCAGAGGGGTAATAATATGCATAAAGGATCTGAACAAATGATCTTCCACCAAATAAACCAACTAGCATCAACTACAAGGAGTAATCAACACTAATAGCAACCTACTAGCACCAATCTCGGACTTGGAGACAAGAATTGGATACAAGAGATCAACTAGGGTTTGGAGATGAGATGGTGTTGGTGAAGATGTTGATGGAGATTGCCCTCTCCTGATGAGAGGAGCATTGGTGATGACGATGGCGATGATTTTCCCCTCTCGGAGGGAAGTGTCCCCGGTAGAACAGCTCTGCCGGAGCCCTAGATTGGTTCCGCCAAGGTTCCGCCTCGTGGCGGCGGAGTTTCGTCCCGAAAGGTTGCTTTTTTATTTTTTTTTCTCGAATGAAGATTTCATATAGTAGAAGATGGACGTCAGAGAGCCACCAGGGGGCCCACGAGGTAGGGGGCACCCCCCCCCACCCTCGTGGACAGGGTGCGGGCCCCCTGGCCTTCATCTTTGGCAAGGTTTTTTATTATTTATTTTAAGATATTCCGTGTAGTTTCGGGACTTTTGGAGTTGTGCAGAATATGTCTCTAATATTTGCTCCTTTTCCAGCCCAGAATTCCAGCTGCCGGCATTCTCCCTCCTTATGTAAACCTTGTAAAATAAGAGAGAATAGCCATAAGTATTGTGACATAACGTGAAATAACAGCCCATAATGCAATAAATATCGATATAAAAGCATGATGCAAAATGGACGTATCAGTGGGCTATAAGCCCGCTTCAGAGCATCTCCAATAGCTTGTCTATATGGATGTCTATACTCGTTTTCCATGACGTGAGCCCAAAACAGGCGTCCAACAGCTTGTCTATATGGTCGTCCAAATATACACATCCTCTAAATCGACCTCGACAATGTCCACGCCTGGACAATGTGAAGGTGCCATCTAAACTCAGCTGCAGTCATGATTTCTTCCTCTCCCCTGCGATGGCCCACCTGTCATGGTCCCTGTATATAGACGTTCTGATGCAAAACTGGATGTGTATATGAGGTAATCTTTTTAGACCATTTTCTATATGAATATATAGACATCCAAATATACACATGCTATTGGAGATGCTCTTACATGGAATTTTTGCATATGTGGGGGAAAGAGGCAAGGAAAAAGTGGAGGAGTGGTCTCTCAAGCAAGAGCCAGCCTCTACATGGTGGAGCATCGGAAGAGACACAAGTATGGAGGTGGTCAGGAATCAGGAGACTCACGCCGGTCATGGCGCCGTAGTTAAAATGATAATGGCAAGTCAAATCGCCGGGCCCCACCTGTCCAGCAGCAACTCGCTTTAAAATCACACAGCCCTACGTTTGCAGCAGCCTACTCCCTCATCTTCTCGCGTCTCTGTCGAACCGACTAGGCAGAACTGCACCGCCTACCGCGCGGGAACAACCCCGCCCTCGACTTTTAAATAGTACAGTATACTAATTTTGTATCCATGGATTGCGCCATGGACCAAAGCCTCAAGAAAATGGCGGTACACATTTACGGAGTATGGTATACAGCACGCCCGTCGCGTTCGCGTCGCACCCCAGACGGTCGGTCGGTCTGGCACGCCTCTCTCCGAATGGAACGCGCGTCATATTGCGTTTGCACACACATGTGGGACCGCAGTTGAGAACCAACCATAGACACACTCCCCGGCCCCGCAAGTCGGGTGAGTTAATAAAAGAGAGAGGCGAGCAATAGTATTAGAGAAGTGTTGTACAGATGTTGGTGCTTGGACGATCCCTGCATGACACAGAAGATCAGTTCGTCCATGCATGTGACCAGACTCCAGCAGACACGCCTGGATTGGCTATCGTCTACATATCGTGCAGGCTGTGTTGTACAGGGTTGTAGTTATGGTGAGAAATCTAAAAAAAGGTTTCTTGTTATCTCGCAAAATTAGGTGTCATGTGCTTCGGATCACTGCGAGGGTTAATCAGCGACAACTGAGTTCCTCCAAGGCGCTAGTCATGGGGGCCACATGCACAAAGACTACTCGGCTGACATCTATGTCAAGCTGGCTATGTTAATTAGGGCATCTATCGATGGACCCCTTTTTTACGAGATTATCTTTAATTTGATCTTTGATCCTAGTCTAGTTTGTCCGTCGGGATTCATGTTGTCTCCTTCGGGCAGTGAGGTTATGGTTTCTTGTCATGTTATAGTCCGGTGCTTCAGATCAAAATGAGGACAACTGCTCCTCCAGGGCACGTGCATGAAGACAGTCATTGACGAGGTCAAGCCGGCTCCAGTAGACAAAAGAAAACTAGTAGTACTCCACTATATAGGCAGGAGCCTCCGCGCTTGCTTGCTAGTGTTTTGGAATGGAGATGATGGAGAGGAGAGGAGGTGCTTTTGCAATGGAGAAGAAGGAGAGGAGCATGCGGCAGCGGTTTAGGATTGGACGAGAGGGCCAGCGCGCTGTGACTGGATCAAGATTAAAATCAATTTACCCTTCAATTAAGAAGGCGACCCCACATTAACTAGTCTCCCTTTTATTCTGGGTCATAATTGGCCATGATTTTCACAAATAAAATATATGTTATACGTTGCAAAAATAATATAATTTGAAAGTACATTCAGATACAAACGAAACGATACAATTTTTGGTGACATGCATTCACATTTTGCTTGTGAAATACAGTACGTGGTCAAACTTTGACCCAAAATACGCAAAACAAAAAAAATTCGAAGACCAGCGCCGCTCCTCTCCTCTTAAACCACCGCCGCTCCTCTCCTGTTCCAATCTAAATCCACCGCTGCTCCTCTCCTCTTCCATTTCAAAACCACCGCCCCTCCTCTCCTGTTCCAATCCAAAACCAACGTCGCTCCTATCCCGTTCTAATCCAAAACCAGCACTGCTCCTCTCCTCTTCCATTCAAAAACCATCGCCTGCGAGTGAAGGTGTTGTGGAGAAGTAGATCGATGGAGGAGTACAACCA
Organism: Aegilops umbellulata; assembly: GCA_032464435.1. NCBI lineage: Eukaryota > Viridiplantae > Streptophyta > Magnoliopsida > Poales > Poaceae > Aegilops > Aegilops umbellulata. Next base: position 445,125,730 of record CP136055.1, read on the forward strand.
ATACGTGAGGATCACATACGGCGACCTTGTGAAGCTAGCTAGGATGTTGGAGATACAGTCTTGGTTTGACAACAAGGACCAACTAGCGGCGACGATGACATCCATGGCCAAATATCTGCAACAGAGCGAAAAGGCGGCGATACTCCCAAAGGGAGTCGCGCGGGAGTACATAGAGTCCTCTGGGCCATGGAGCAAACAGATTCACCGAATCTAATCGTGAGGGAGCGGTGGTGGGAGTATCGATCCCAGACGGAGCATCCACCAGAGATTGAAGGATCGAGCATCTACAGGGTGCCGTTTGTGAGGGTGTCGTGCCAGAGCAAGCCGGTGAGTCTTCGTCAACCGAACCCAGCTGCAAGAGGAGAAAAGCAGTTGGCCCGACGACGCTTCCCTGCCATCCTCTCCCTCGCCGTTCATATCGTCTCACGGGGCGGTTGTCTGCCACCAAGGAATAGGAGGGGACTGCCCCCCCCCTAGCCCAATAGTCGGGCAGGTTGTAAATTGTCAGGAGGAGCTTAGGGTTGTCAGTATTTGCAGGTTGTGAATTGTGTTTTGTGTTGTGTATTTTGAGAGTACTTTCATATATGAATGTCTTTTGAATTTCATATTTGCAGTATTGAGCATACGAAGTATTTTATGAATTCTAGAGATCTATTTTTAGCACTTCAAAAAATGTTGTTTAATAGGAGTATAAAAGTGCAGAGAATGTGATTCTCAAAGAAGAAACTGCAAGTTTCAGTTTCAGATAAGAAACTGCAAGTTTAGTTTCAGATAAGAAACTAAAACTTTCAGAGGCAGAGCATTTATATTAACACGGCCTTTTCAAACAGGGTTAACATCATGTTGGAAGTTTTATTCATGGTCGAAAATGGAACTACCAGCCAGTTAACATCATGCTGATCAACATTCGTGCATAGCACATCTTCATATGATGCACAGTCAAAAAGATATGCTATTTTCAAAATGCCCACACAATGTCGAGTGTGCGAAAAACAGAGAAAACAACGGACGAAGTTTTGGCAATTGTTGGACATGGTGTGAGTAGATGACAATGGGGACCCACATGTCAATAATGGCAGAGGCAAAAAATTTGCGATATGTTCCCTGCATCAGGTGGAATTGAACCCGGGTAGAACAGCTGTCGAGTAGTGTCACTTGGCTACTGGGCTAGTTCAGTACTTTCGTTACAAATAAGGCACTACCTTGGGTGGTCCAATCACCTCCTGCGCCTTTGTGCGCTCGTCGCGGCGCCGCTGTCTGCTGTTGTGAACATGTTGAACAAACGAGAGGAATCTAGAGAGGACTGTACGTGGAGAGGCAGGCAGTCGGGACCCACCAGGTCTATGGACGTACGCATTGAAAAAACTTCCTCCTAATGCTATACTGAAGTTGGGGCCCACAGGTTTGTCAACATAGTTACATTTTTTTAGGTGCTTCAATGTAGGAGATAAATTCATAACCCAGCTATGGAGTTGGCATGTAGTATCATTTATTATCACTGGGGCAGCAAGTATCCGCTGGGTTTTGGGCTGCCCCGTCTAGGCTTTCTTTTTTAACATGCGCAGCCCACGATATGCTGGTTTGTATTTTTTTTAGAGCCGTCATGTATCGACCGGCCTATGGACCTCCAATCCGAAGTTTTATTTTTCTTGAAACATCGGCAGCCCAATTTATGTTTTTTTTAAGAAAACGCAGAGGTCTGATCTATTTTTCTATATAAGAATAGGAACGCCTGGTCCAACTTTTGTTTCCCTTCTAACTATATTATATATATTTAAATTATTTTATATGTTATTATATATTATTGTTATTGTCATCATATATTTAACAGATACTTACGTATGTAAGAAAACAATATCCCACATCTTATTAACTTATAAAAATAATTTCTTAACAATAAAATACTAGATTTTTTTGGCAACCAAAATCCTGGTGATTGTATACAAAAGCTTGGAAAGATTTAAGGACCAATGTAATAATAAATCACTTATTTTTTAAATATATTTATAACAAAATACTCAACCCCTGTTTATTTTTTGATAACATTGATGTGCCCAACCCAACATTATAATTAGAATCAGCCTAGCAAAATCATGTATTTCGAGAAAGTGCAAATGGCCTGAAATTTTTTAGGAGAAAAATGAATGGGCCGCATGGACGCTACATTATTTGTTCACCCAGCCCAGCAAATGGACTGTAATTCTAAAAAAAGATCAAATTGACTGTAAATTCTGAAAAAATGGGTTGAATACGTGCCACATTTTTCGAGGCTGGAATGTGGGCCAAGAGGTCAAAGCCAACACAAGTTGTTGTCAACTTAGTCAAAAAATGATTCTGACATTGTTAGCCGTTGAATTTACTTCCAATGACCGGTATCCATCTTTAATCTCTCATCTTCTTCCTCCAGCGCCGCCGGGACCACCTGCTCCCGTCTCCTGCTGCTAGCAGCTCTGCTTAGCACGCTTCGCTGTGAAGCACTACCCCACCGTTGGCCAGGCCATCCCTCCACCCCTCCACACCTCCTGTTCTTCTCCACCGACTGCCGAACCACACCGCACCAGAACTAGTTAACCCTCGTACGCCTCTCCATCTGCGACTCTACTCTCGCGTCTTCCCATCTCCGGCTCATTGCTATCCGGGGCCTCGCCGTCGTCCACCACCTTGGATGCGCTCGGCGCGGAGTAGTCAACGTGGTCAACGAACGACATCCATTGGAAGTAGACTGTGCGTGGAGAGTCTGACAGCTGGGTCCACGGCCGCACGCAAGGAAATGCCTCCTTATTACGCGCAAAATAATGATTCCTCCACTTGACAGCTAGGACCCACCGGAAGGGCCTCTGCATTTCATGAAAAAATGTTCCCCCCGCTGACAGGTCGGACCCACCAGCTATATCTTCGCATGCAAGGAAGTGTCTCCTTATTACGCACAAAAAAATGAATACCCCCTGCTAGCTGGGACCGTCCATAGTGGGAGGATGACTTGTGGGCCTACTAAGTTGATGGGGACGGAGGGCTTTATCAACTTAGTCAATATTAACGATTCTAGCTCCAGTGACCATACGATGTCCATCCAACGGTGGTAGTGCTTCTTCAACCTCTGGTCTTGTTGCTCCAGCCACCCAAACCAGTGCTGGTCGTGCCGCGAGCTCCTGCTTCCCGTGGCCGACTGTGACGCCGCGGAGGCCTCATCGCCCCCTACTATTCCCACCGCTGGCCAGGCCCTGCGGCGACGGCAGCCTCACACCGTAGCCGAACTAGTGAACCCTCGTACTCCTCTCCGCGTGGGCATCCACTACCGCGTCTTCCCCGGCTCCGCGTCGTCCCCTTCCTAGGCCTCGCCGTCATCCACCGCCCTGGTGCTCTCGCCGCGGCGTGGTCAATGTGGTCAAGGAACGACTTCCATTGGAAGAGTACTGTACGTGGAGAGGCTAACAGCTAGGTCCACGGCCGCAGCAAGGAAGTGCCTCCTTATTTCGCAAAAAAATGTTTCCCTCGCCTGACAGCAGGGACCCACCATACTAGCCATCGTATTTCGCAAAAAAATGTTTCCCCCTGACTGCTGGGACGCACCAGCTACATGTTCGCACGCAAGGAAGTGTGTCCATATTACGGGCAAAAAAATGATTTGCCCCCCTGACTGCTGGGACCCGCCACCTACATCTTTGCACGCAAGGAAGTGCCTGATAGTCAGGACCCACCCGGTCGAAGCGTACATGGCGTTGTCATTCTGGTCGCGAACGTGTACGTACATACTGGTCGATGTAGAGGCATGCACTTGCGGTAGTAGAGGCGCGCACGTGTGGTAGTAGAGGTGCGCACGTGTGGTAGTAGAGGCGCGCACGTAGCATGTACACGTACGTACAGTAGCCAGGGTGCAAGAAAGTAAATACGGCCACGTACGTACATACGAGCGGGGTCTCGAACGTCTACTTGCGCATACGTACGGCCAAGGCTCGTGTACATGGCTGTGACTGGGTCAGAACGGAGAAAATGTGTCATCGTCGTGTTCATGGGGAGGCAACGGAATGCGTCGTGTTCATCGGGAGGCAACAGAATGTGTGTTGTTCATTGGGAGCCAACCGGCTTGGACGGAACAGCCGATGGAAACGAGGACTGGCATACCGGAGAACGGAGGAAACGGCCTTGTGTTCGACCGGCCACGGTCAAAACGGGATCCTATTCATCGGGAGGGGTCCGGCGTACCGCAAAACGGAGGAAACGGACCTCCAACGGTCGAAATGGGGTCCTGTTGATCGGGAGGGGTGTGGCGTACCACAAAACAAAGGAAACGGACTTGTATTGCAGCGCTACGGTCGAAACGGGGTCCTGTTCATCGGGAGGGGTGTGGCATACCGCAAAACGGGACTCCACGGGATATTGTTCATCTCCACCGTCGACCTCCTCTAGCCTCCACGGGCTCCTATTCATCCACGGTCGACCTCCTCCAGCCTCCACCTGCGACTGTTCATCCACGGGCTCCTGTTCATCCAGCCTCCACCACGCGCTCCTCCACCGGCTACAGTTCAACCAACCCTCTCCATGGGATCCTGTTCAACCACCCCTCCACGGGCTACTGTTCATCCAGCCCTCCACCGACTACTGTTCAACCAGCCCTCCACCGGCTACTATTCATCCAGCCCTCCACGGGGTCCTGTTCATCCACCGGCTCGATCGATCGGGGTACTGCTCATCCAGCGGCACTACCTCTACTACCACGGGTTCCTGTTCTGAAGGAAATATGCCCTAGAGGCAATAATAAAGTTATTATTTATTTCCTTATATCATGATAAATGTTTATTATTCATGCTAGAATTGTATTAACTGGAAACATAATACATGTGTGAATACATAGACAAACAGAATGTCACTAGTATGCCTCTACTAGACTAGCTCGTTGATCAAAGATGGTTAAGTTTCCTAGCCATTGACATGGGTTGTCATTTGATTAATGGGATCACATCATTAGGAGAATGATGTGATTGACATGACCCATTCCGTTAGCTTAGCACACGATCGTTTAGTATGTTGTTATTGCTTTCTTCATAACTTATACATGTTCCTATCACTATGAAATTATGCAACTCCCGTTTACCGGAGGAACACTTTGTGCGCTACCAAACGTCACAACGTAACTGGGTGATTATAAAGGTGCTCTACAGGTGTCTCCGAAGGTACTTGTTGGGTTGGCGTATTTCGAGATTAGGATTTGTCACTCCGATTGTTGGAGGGGTATCTCTGGGCGCTCTCGGTAATGCACATCACTTAAGCCTTGCAAGCATTGCAACTAATGAGTTAGTTGCGGGATGATGTATTACGGAACGAGTAAAGAGACTTGCCGGTAACGAGATTGTACTAGGTATTGAGATACCGACGATCGAATCCCGGGCAAGTAACATACCGATGACAAAGGGAACAACGTTTGTTGTTATGCGGTTTGACTGATAAAGATCTTCGTAGAATATGTAGGAGCCAATATGAGCATCTAGGTTCCGCTATTGGTTATTGACCGGAGACGTGTCTCGGTCATGTCTACATAGTTCTCGAACCCGTAGGGTCTGCACGCTTAACGTTACGATGTTTTATTATGAGTTTATATGTTTTGATGTACCGAAGGTTGTTCGGAGTCCCGGATGTGATCAAGGACATGGAGGGGAGTCTCGAAATGGTCGAGACATAAAGATTGATATATTGGACGACTATATTCGGACACCGGAAGTGTTCTGGGTAGTTTCGGATAAAACCGGAGTGCCGGAGGGTTAACGGAACCCCCGGGGAACTAATGGGCCTCGATGGGCCTTAGTGGAGAGAGAGAGAGGGGCGGCCAGGGCAGGCGGCGCGCCTCCTCCCCCTCTGGTCCGAATTGGACTAGTAGAGGGGGGCGGCGCCCCCCTTTCCTTCTCCCTCTCCCTCTCCTTCCTTCCCCGTGTCTCCCTTTTGGTGGAAACCTACTAGGACTTGGAGTCCTAGTAGGATTCCCCTCTTGGGGGCACGCCATAGAGGGCCGGCCCGCCTCCCCCTTGCTCCTTTATATACGGGGGTAGGGGCACCCTAGAGACACAACAATTAATCTGTTTGATCTTTTAGCCGTGTGCGGTGCCCCCCTCCACCATAGTCCACCTCGATAATACTGTAGCGGTGCTTAGGCGAAGCCCTGCATCGGTAGAACATCAACATCGTCACCACGCCGTTGTGCTGACAAAACTCTCCGTCAACACTCGGCTGATTGGAGTTCGAGGGACATCATCGGGTTGAACGTGTGCTGAACTCGGAGGTGCCGTGCGTTCGGTACTTGATCGGTCGGATCATGAAGACGTATGACTACATCAACCGTGTTGTGCTAACGCTTCCGCTTTCGGTCTATGAGGGTACGTAGACAAGACTCTCCCCTCTCGTTGCTATGCATCACCATGATCTTGCGTGTGCGTAGGAATTTTTTTGAAATTACTACGTTCCTCAACAGTGGCATCTGAGCCTGGTTTTATGCGTTGATGTTATATGCACGAGCAGAACACAAGTGAGTTGTGGGCGATATAAGTCATACTGCTTACCAGCATGTCATACTTTGGTTCGGCGGTATTGTTGGATGAAGCGGCCCGGACCGACATTACGCGTACGCTTACGCGAGACTGGTTCTACCGACGTGCTTTGCACATAGGTGGCTGGCGGGTGTCAGTTTCTCCAACTTTAGTTGAACCGAGTGTGGCTATGCCCGGTCCTTGCAAAGGTTAAAACATTACCAACTTGACAAACTATCGTTGTGGTTTTGATGCGTAGGTAAGAACGGTTCTTGCTAAGCCCGTAGCAGCCATGTAAAACTTGCAACAATAGAGTAGAGGACGTCTAACTTGTTTTTGCATGGCATGTTGTGATGTGATATGGTCAAGACATGATGCTAAATTTTATTGTATGAGATGATCATGTTTTGCAACCAAGTTATCGGCAACTGGCAGGAGCCATATGGTTGTCGCTTTATTGTATGCAATGCAATCGCTCTGTAATGCTTTACTTTATCACTAAGCGGTAGCGATAGTCGTAGAAGCATAAGATTGGCAAGACGACAACGATGCTACGATGGAGACCAAGGTGTCGTGCCGGTGACGATGGTGATCATGACGGTGCTTCGGAGATGGAGATCACAAGCACAAGATGATGATGGCCATATCATATCACTTATATTGATTGCATGAGATGTTTATCTTTTATGCATCTTATCTTGCTTTGATTGACGGTAGCATTATAAGATGATCTCTCACTAAATTTCAAGATAAAAGTGTTCTCCCTAAGTACGCACCGTTGCCAAAGTTCGTCGTGCCCAGACACCACATGATGATCGGGTGTGATAAGCTCTACGTCCATCTACAACGGGTGCAAGCCAGTTTTGCACATGCAGAATACTCAGGTCAAACTTGACAAGCCTAGCATATGTAGATATGGCCTCGGAACACTGAGACCGAAAGGTCGAGCATGAATCATATAGTAGATATGATCAACATAGTGATGTTCACCATTGAAAGCTACTCCATTTCATGTGATGATCGGTTATGGTTTAGTTGATTTGGATCACGTGATCACTTAGAGGATTAGAGGGATGTCTTTCTAAGTGGGAGTTCTTAGGTAATATGATTAATTGAACTTAAATTTATCATGAACTTAGTACCTGATAGTATCTTGCTTGTCTATGTTGTTTGTAGATAGATGGCCTGTGTTGTTGTTCCGTTGAATTTTAATGCGTTCCTTGAGAAAGCAAAGTTGAAAGATGATGGTAGCAATTACACGGACTGGGTCCGTAACTTGAGGATTATCCTCATTGCTGCACAGAAGAATTACGTCCTGGAAGCACCGCTGAGTGCCACGCCTGCTACAGGAGCAACACCAGATGTTATGAACATCTGGCAGAGCAAAGCTGATGACTACTCAATAGTTCAGTGTGCCATGCTTTACGGCTTAGAACCGGGACTTCAACGACGTTTTGAACGTCATGGAGCATATGAGATGTTCCAGGAGTTGAAGTTAATATTTCAAGAAAATGACCGGATTGAGAGATATGAAGTCTCTAATAAGTTCTATAGCTGCAAGATGGAGGAGAATAGTTCTGTCAGTGAGCATACACTCAAGATGTCTGGGTATAATAATCACTTGATTCAATTGGGAGTTAATCTTTCGGATGATAGCGTCATTGACAGAATTCTCCAATCACTGTCACCAAGCTACAAGAGCTTCGTGATGAACTATGACATGCAAGGGATGGATAAGACAATTCCCGAGCTCTTTGCAATGCTAAAGGCTGCGGAGGTAGAAATCAAGAAGGAGCATCAAGTGTTGATGGTCAACAAGACCACTAGTTTCAAGAAAAAGGGCAAAGTGAAGAAGAAGGGGAACTTCAAGAAGAACATCAAGCAAGTTGCTGCTCAGGAGAAGAAACCCAAGTCTGGACCTAAGCCTGAAACTGAGTGCTTCTACTGCAAGCAGACTGGTCACTGGAAGCGGAACTACCCCAAGTATTTGGCGGATAAGAAGGGTGGCAAGGTGAACAAAGGTATATGTGATATACATGTTATTGATGTGTACCTTACCAGAGCTCGCAGTAGCACCTGGGTATTTGATACTGGTTCTGTTGCTAATATTTGCAACTCGAAACAGGGACTACGGATTAAGCGAACACTGGCCAAGGACGAGGTGACGATGCGCGTGGGAAATGGTTCCCAAGTCGATGTGATCGCGGTCGGCACGCTACCTCTACATCTACCTACGGGATTAGTTTTAGACCTAAATAATTGTTATTCGGTGCCAGCGTTGAGCATGAACATTATATTTGGATCTTGTTTGATGTGAGACGGTTATTCATTTAAATCAGAGAATAATGGTTGTTCTATTTATATGAGTACTATCTTTTATGGTCATGCACCCTTGAAGAGTGGTCTATTTTTGATGAATCTTGATAGTAGTGATACACATATTCATAATGTTGAAGCCAAAAGATGCAGAGTTGATAATGATAGTGCAACTTATTTGTGGCACTGCCGTTTAGGTCATATCGGTGTAAAGCGCATGAAGAAACTCCATACTGATGGACTTTTGGAACCACTTGATTATGAATCACTTGGTACTTGCGAACCATGCCTCATGGGCAAGATGACTACAACGTCGTTCTCCGGTACTATGGAGAGAGCAAAAGATTTGTTGGAAATCATACATATAGATGTATGTGGTCCGATGAATGTTGAGGCTTGTGGCGGATATCGTTATTTTCTCACCTTCACAGATGATTTAAGCAGATATGGGTATATCTACTTAATGAAGCATAAGTCTGAAACATTTGAAAAGTTCAAAGAATTTCAGAGTGAAGTTGAAAATCATCGTAACAAGAAAATAAAGTTTCTACGATCTGATCGTGGAGGAGAATATTTGAGTTACGAGTTTGGTCTACATTTGGAACAATGCGGAATAGTTTCGCAACTCACGCCACCCGGAACACCACAGCGTAATGGTGTGTCCGAACGTCGTAATCGCACTTTACTAGATATGGTGCGATCTATGATGTCTCTTACTGATTTACCGCCATCGTTTTGGGGTTATGCTTTAGAGACGGCCGCATTCACGTTAAATAGGGCACCATCGAAATCCGTTGAGACGACGCCTTATGAATTGTGGTTTGGCAAGAAACCAAAGTTGTCGTTTCTGAAAGTTTGGGGCTGCGATGCTTATGTGAAAAAGCTTCAACCTGATAAGCTCGAACCCAAATTGGAGAAATGTGTCTTCATAGGATACCCAAAGGAGACTGTTGGGTACACCTTCTATCACAGATCCGAAGGCAAGACATTCGTTGCTAAGAATGGATCCTTTCTAGAGAAGGAGTTTCTCTCGAAAGAAGTGACTATGAGGAAAGTAGAACTTGATGAGGTAACTATACCTGCTCCCTTATTGGAAAGTAGTTCATCACAGAAACTGGTTTCTGTGACACCTACACCAATTAGTGAGGAAGTTAATGATGATGATCATGGAACTTCAGATCAAGTTGTTACTGAACCTCGTAGATCAACCAGAGTAAGATCCGCACCAGACTGGTACGATAATCCTGTTCTGAAAATCATGCTACTAGATCATGATGAACCTACGAACTATGAAGAAGCGATGGTGAGCCCGGATTCCACAAAATGGCTTTAAGCCATGAAATCTGTGATGGGATCCATGTATGAGAACAAAGTGTGGACTTTGGTTGACTTTCCTAATGATCGGCAAGCAATTGAGAATAAATGGATCTTCAAGAAGAAGACTGACGTTGACGGTAATGTTACTGTCTACAAAGCTCGACTTGTTGCGAAAGGTTTTCGACAAGTTCAAGGGATTGACTACGATGAGACCTTCTCACCCGTAGCGATGCTTAAGCCTGTCCGAATCATGTTAGCGATTGCCGCATTTTATGATTATGAAATTTGGCAGATGGATGTCAAAACTGCATTACTGAATGGATTTCTGGAAGAAGAGTTGTATATGATGCAACCGGAAGGTTTTGTCGATCCAAAGGGAGCTAACAAAGTGTGCAAACTCCAGCGATCCATTTATGGACTGGTGCAAGCCTCTCGGAGTTGGAATAAACGCTTTGATAGTGTGATCAAAGCATTTGGTTTTGTACAAACTTTTGGAGAAGGTTGCATTTACAAGAAAGTGAGTGGGAGCTCTGTAGCATTTCTGATATTATATGTGGATGACATATTACTGATTGGAAATGATATATAATTTCTGGATAGCATAAAGGGATACTTGAATAAGAGTTTTTCAATGAAAGACCTCGGTGAAGCTGCTTACATTTTGGGCATTAAGATCTATAGAGATAGATCAAGATGCTTGATTGGACTTTCACAAAGCACATACCTTGACAAAGTTTTGAAGAAGTTCAAAATGGATCAAGCAAAGAAAGGGTTCTTGCCTGTGTTACAAGGTGTGAAATTCAGTAAGACTCAATGCCCGACCACTGCAGAAGATAGAGAGAGAATGAAAGATGTTCCCTATGCTTCAGCCATAGGCTCTATCATGTATGCAATGTTGTGTACCAGACCTGATGTGTGCCTTGCTATAAGTCTAGCAGGGAGGTACCAAAGTAATCCAAGAGTGGATCACTGGACAGCGGTCAAGAACATCCTGAAGTACCTGAAAAAGACTAAGGATATGTTTCTCATTTATGGAGGTGACAAAGAGCTCATCGTAAATGGTTATGTTGATGCAAGCTTTGACACTGATCCGGACGATTCTAAATTGCAAACCGGATACATGTTTACATTTAACGGTGGAGCTGTCAGTTGGTGCAGTTCTAAACAAAGCGTTCTGGCGGGATCTACGTGTGAAGCGGAGTACATAGCTGCTTCGGAAGCAGCAAATGAAGGAGTGTGGATGAAGGAGTTAATATCCGATCTAGGTGTCATACCTAGTGCATCGGGTCCAATGAAAATCTTTTGTGACAATACTGGAGCAATTGCCTTAGCGAAGGAATCCAGATTTCACAAGAGAACCAAGCACATCAAGAGACGCTTCAATTCCATCCGGGATCTAGTCCAGGTGGGAGACATAGAAATTTGCAAGATACATACGGATCTGAATGTTGCAGACTCATTGACTAAGCCTCTTCCACGAGCAAAACATGATCAACACCAAGGCTCCATGGGTGTTAGAATCATTACAGTGTAATCTAGATTATTGACTCTAGCGCAAGTGGGAGACTGAAGGAAATATGCCCTAGAGGCAATAATAAAGTTATTATTTATTTCATTATATCATGATAAATGTTTATTATTCATGCTAGAATTGTATTAACTGGAAACATAATACATGTGTGAATACATAGACAAACAGAGTGTCACTAGTATGCCTCTACTAGACTAGCTCGTTGATCAAAATTGGTTAAGTTTCCTAGCCATTGACATGGGTTGTCATTTGATTAACGGGATCACATCATTAGGAGAATGATGTGATTGACATGACCCATTCCGTTAGCTTAGCACACGATCGTTTAGTATGTTGCTATTGCTTTCTTCATAACTTATACATGTTCCTATGACTATGAGATTATGCAACTCCCGTTTACCGGAGGAACACTTTGTGTGCTACCAAACATCACAACATAACTGGGTGATTATAAAGGTTCTCTACAGGTGTCTCTGAAGGTACTTGTTGGGTTGGCGTATTTCGATATTAGGATTTGTCACTCCGATTGTCGAAGAGGTATCTCTGGGCCCTCTCAGTAATGCACATCACTTAAGCCTTGCAAGCATTGCAACTAATGAGTTAGTTGCGGGATGATGTATTACGGAATGAGTAAAGAGACTTGCCGGTAACGAGATTGAACTAGGTATTGAGATATCGACGATCGAATCTCGGGCAAGTAACATACCGATGACAAAGGGAACAACATATGTTGTTATGCGGTTTGACCGATAAAGATCTTCGTAGAATATGTAGGAGCCAATATGAGCATCCAGGTTCTGCTATTGGTTATTGACCAGAGACGTGTCTCGGTCATGTCTACATAGTTCTCAAACCCATAGGGTCCGCACGCTTAACGTTACAATGAGAGTTTTATTATGAGTATATATGTTTTGATGTACCGAAGGTTGTTCGGAGTCCCGGATGTGATCACGGACATGACGAGGAGTCTCTAAATGGTCGAGACATAAAGATTGATATATTTGACGACTATATTCGGACACCGAAAGTGTTCCGGGTAGTTTCGGATAAAGCCGGAGTGCCGGAGGGTTATCGGAACCCCCGGGGGAACTAATGGGCCTCGATGGGCCTTAGTGGAGAGAGAGTGGCGACCAGGGCAGGCCGCACACCCCCTCCCCCTCTGGTCCGAATTGGACTAGGAGAGGGGGGCAGCGCCCCCCTTTGCTTCTCCCTCTCCCTCTCCTTCCTTCCCCATGTCTCCCTTTTGGTGGAAACCTACTAGGACTTGGAGTCCTAGTAGGATTCCCCTCTTGGGGGCGCGCCATAGAGGGCCGGCCGGCCTCCCCCTTGCGCCTTTATATACGGGGGCAGGGGCACCCTAGAGACACAACAATTGATCTGTTTGATCTTTTAGCCGTGTGCGGTGCCCCCCTCCACCATAGTCCACCTCGATAATACTGTAGCAGTGCTTAGGCGAAGCCCTGCATCGGTAGAACATCAACATCATCACCACGCCGTTGTGCTGACGAAACTCTCCCTCAACACTCGGCTGGATCGGAGTTCGAGGGACATCATCGAGCTGAACGTGTGCTGAACTCGGAGGTGCCGTGCGTTCGGTACTTGATCGGTCGGATCGTAAAGACGTAGGACTACATCAACCGCGTTGTGCTAATGCTTCCTCTTTTGGTCTACGAGGGTACGTAGACAACACTGTCCCCTCTCATTGCTATGCATCACCATGATCTTGCGTGTGCGTAGGAAATTTTTTGAAATTACTATGTTCCCCAACATGTTCATCCAACCCCCACCAGGAACTGTTCATCCAAACCCCCCAACAACGCTCACTTTCATCTAGAGGTAGCATCGATCGGCTTCAGTTAGCAGCAGTAGCGAAGGAATCACTCGGCTTCAGTTAACAACAAGGGATCGATCAATCGCTCAGGTTCAGTAACGCGCGCGTTGCCTGCAGTGCAATCGCTTGGGTTCAGTTAGAGCCCAACGCCTCGCTCGGTTTCAGTTAGAGCGCAACACCTCGCACACACACGCGTACGTACAAGAGAAACGCACATCGCTCGGCCCCTGACCACCGACTGTAACCGGGAACTCCCCCGATATTTTCCTCCCCCTCGCTTCTACCACGGTTTTCTCCGTCATGGATGGTACAAAGAATGTCATGCAGCTACTGTTGGAAATATGCCCTAGAGGCAATAATAAATGGGTTATTATATTTCCTTGTTCATGATAATTGTCTATTGTTCATGTTATAATTGTATTGTTTGGAAATCATAATACATGTGTGAATACATAGACCACAATGTGTCCCTAGTAAGCCTCTAGTTGACTAGCTCGTTGATCAATAGATAGTCATGGTTTCCTGACTATGGACATGGGGATGTCATTGATAACGGGATCACATCATTAGGAGAATGATGTGATGGACAAGACCCAAACCTAAGCATAGCACAAAGATCGTGTAGTTCGTTTGCTAGAGCTTTTCTGAATGTCAAGTATCATTCCTTAGACCATGAGATTATGCAACTCCCGGATATCGTAGGAATGCTTTGGGTGTATCAAACGTCACAACGTAACTGGGTGACTATAAAGGTGCACTACAGGTATCTCCGAAAGTATCTGTTGGGTTGGCATGAATCGAGACTAGGATTTGTCACTCCGTGTGACGGAGAGGTATCTCTGGGCCCACTCGGTAAGACATCATCGTAATGAGCTCAATGTGATCAAGGTGTTGTCCACGGGATGATGTATTACGGGAACGAGTAAAGAGACTTGCCGGTAACGAGATTGAACAAGGTATCGGTATACCGACGATCGAGGAGCTGAAATTGATTTTCCAAGCTCATGCCCGGGTCGAGAGATATGATGTCTCCGATAAGTTCTTTAGCTGTAAGATGGAGGAGAATAGCTCTGTCAGTGAACACATACTCAAGATGTCTGGGTTACACCACCGCTTGACTCAGCTGGAAGTTAATCTCCCGGATGAGGCGGTCATTGACAGAATCCTTCAGTCGCTCCCACCTAGCTACAAGAGCTTCGTGATGAACTACAATATGCAGGGGATGGAAAAGACCATTCCCGAGTTGTATTCAATGCTGAAATCTGCAGAGGTGGAGATCAAAAAGGAACATCAAGTGTTGATGGTGAATAAAACCACTAAGTTCAAGAAAGGCAAGGGTAATAAGAACTTCAAGAAGGACGACAAGGAGGTTGTCGCGCCTGGTAAATCAGTTGCCAGGAAGAAGTCAAAGAATGGACCCAAACCTGAAACTGAGTGCTTTTATTGCAAGGGAACTGGTCACTGGAAGCGGAATTGCCCCAAGTACTTAGCAGATAAGAAGGCCGGCAACACTAAAGGTATATGTGATATACATGTAATTGATGTGTACCTTACCAGTGCTCGTAGTAGCTCCTGGGTATTTGATACCGGTGCCGTTGCTCATATTTGTAACTCAAAACAGGAGCTGCAGAATAAACGGAGACTGGCGAAGGACGAGGTGACGATGCGCGTCGGGAATGGTTCCAGGGTCGATGTCATCGCCGTCGGCACGCTACCTCTACATTTACCTACGGGATTAGTTTTAAACCTGAATAATTGTTACTTAGTGCCAAATTTGAGCACGAACATTGTATCTGGATCTCGTTTAATACGAGATGGCTACTCATTTAAATCTGAGAATAATGGTTGTTCTATTTATATGAGTGATATGTTTTATGGTCATGCTCCGATGGTTAATGGTTTATTCTTAATGAATCTCGTACGTGATGTTACACATATTCATAGTGTGAATACCAAAAGATGTAAAGTTAGTAACGATAGTCCCACATACTTGTGGCACTGCCGCCTTGGTCACATTGGTGTCAAGCGCATGAAGAAGCTCCATGCTGATGGACTTTTAGAGTCTCTCGATTATGAATTGTTTGACACGTGCGAACCGTGCCTCATGGGCAAAATGACCAAGACTCCATTCTCAGGGACAATGGAGCGAGCAACCAACTTGTTGGAAATCATACATACAGATGTGTGTGGTCCAATGAGCGTTGAGGCTCGCGGAGGCTATCGTTATGTTCTCACTCTCACTGATGATTTAAGTAGATATGGGTATGTCTACTTAATGAAACACAAGTCTGAGACCTTTGAAAAGTTCAAGGAGTTTCAGAGTGAGGTTGAGAATCAACGTGACAGAAAAATCAAGTTCTTACGATCAGATCGTGGGGGAGAATATTTAAGTCACGAATTTGGCACACAGTTAAGAAAATGTGGAATCGTTTCACAACTCACGCCGCCTGGAACACCTCAGCGTAACGGTGTGTCCGAACGTCGTAATCGCACTCTATTGGATATGGTGCGGTCTATGATGTCTCTTATAGATCTACCGCTATCATTTTGGGGATACGCTCTAGAGACAGCCGCATTCACTTTAAATAGGGCTCCGTCAAAATCCGTTGAGACAACACCGTATGAACTATGGTTTGGGAAGAAACCTAAGATGTCATTTCTGAAAGTTTGGGGTTGCGATGTTTATGTCAAGAAACTTCAACCTGAAAAACTCGAACCCAAATCAGAAAAATGCGTCTTCATAGGATATCCCTAGGAAACAGTTGGGTATACCTTCTACCTCAGATCCGAAGGCAAGGTCTTTGTTGCCAAGAACGGGTCCTTTCTAGAGAAAGAGTTTCTCGCGAAAGAAGTAAGTGGGAGGAAAGTAGAGCTTGATGAAGTGCTACCTCTTGAAAATCAGAGTAGCGCAGCTCAGGAAAATGTTCCTGTGGTGCCTGCACCGATAAGAGAGGAGGTTAATGATGATGATCAAGATACTTCTGATCAAGCTCCTACTGAACTTCGTAGGTCCACAAGGACGCGTTCCGCACCAGAGTGGTACGGCAACCCTGTCCTGGAAATCATGTTGTTGGACAACGGTGAACCTTCGAACTATGAAGAAGCAATGGCGGGCCCAGATTCTGACAAATGGCTAGAAGCCATGAAATCCGAGATAGAATCCATGTATGAAAACAAAGTATGGACTTTGAATGACTTGCCCAATGGTCGGCGAGCCATAGAAAATAAATGGATCTTTAAGAAGAAGACAGACGCGGATGGTAATGTGACCATCTATAAAGCTCGACTTGTCGCTAAGGGTTATCGGCAAGTTCAAGGGGTTGACTACGATGAGACTTTCTCTCCCGTAGCGAAGCTGAAGTCCGTCTGAATCATGTTAGCAATTGCCGCATACTATGATTATGAGATATGGCAAATGGACGTCAAAACGGCATTCCTTAACGGCTTCCTTAAGGAAGAATTGTATATGATGCAGCCGGAAGGTTTTGTCGATCCTAAGAATGCTAACAAAGTATGCAAGCTCCAGCGCTCCATCTATGGGCTGGTGCAAGCATCTCGGAGTTGGAACATTCGCTTTGATGAGATGATCAAAGCGTTTGGGTTTATGCAGACTTATGGAGAAGCCTGCGTTTACAAGAAAGTGAGTGGGAGCTCCGTAGCATTTCTCATATTATATGTGGATGACATACTATTGATGGGAAATGATATAGAATTCTTGGAAAGCATAAAGGCCTATTTGAACAAGTGTTTTTCAATGAAGGACCTTGGAGAAGCTGCTTATATATTAGGCATCAAGATCTATAGGGATAGATCGAGACGCCTCATCGGTCTTTCACAAAGTACGTACCTTGACAAGATTTTGAAGAAGTTCAAAATGGATCAGTCCAAGAAGGGGTTCTTGCCTGTATTGCAAGGTGTGCGATTGAGCACGGCTCAATGCCCGACCACGGCAAAAGATATAGAAGAGATGAGTGTCATCCCCTATGCCTCAGCTATAGGGTCTATTATGTATGCCATGCTGTGTACCAGACCTGATGTAAACCTTGCCGTAAGTTTGGTAGGTAGGTACCAAAGTAATCCCGGCAAGGAACACTGGACAGCGGTCAAAAACATCCTGAAGTACCTGAAAAGGACTAAGGATATGTTTCTCGTTTATGGAGGTGCCGAAGAGCTCGTCGTAAAGGGTTACGTCGACGCTAGCTTCGACACAGATCTGGATGACTCCAAGTCACAAACCGGATACGTGTATATTTTGAATGGAGGGGCAGTAAGCTGGTGCAGTTGCAAGCAAAGCGTCGTGGCGGGATCTACATGTGAAGCAGAGTATATGGCAGCCTCGGAGGCAGCACAAGAAGCAGTCTGGGTGAAGGAGTTCATTACCGACCTAGGAGTCATACCCAATGCGTCGGACCCGATGACTCTCTTCTGTGACAACACTGGAGCAATTGCCCTTGCGAAGGAGCCCAGGTTTCACAGGAAGACCAAGCATATCAAGCGTCGCTTCAACTCCATTCGTGAAAGTGTTCAAAATGGAGACATAGAGATTTGTAAAGTACATACGGACCTGAATGTGGCAGATCCGTTGACTAAACCTCTCCCTAGAGCAAAACATGATCAACACCAAAATTCCATGGGTGTGCGATTCATCACAATGTAACTAGACTATTGTCTCTAGTGCAAGTGGGAGACTGTTGGAAATATGCCCTAGAGGCAATAATAAATGGATTATTATATTTCCTTGTTCATGATAATTGTCTATTGTTCATGCTATAATTGTATTGTTCGGAAATCATAATACATGTGTGAATACATAGACCACAATGTGTCCCTAGTAAGCCTCTAGTTGACTAGCTCATCTATCAATAGATAGTCATGGTTTCCTGACTATGGACATGGGGATGTCATTGATAACGGGATCACATCATTAGGAGAATGATGTGATGGACAAGACCCAAACCTAAGCATAGCACAAAGATCGTGTAGTTCGTTTGCTAGAGCTTTTCTGAATGTCAAGTATCATTCCTTAGACCATGAGATTATGCAACTCCCGGATATCGTAGGAATGCTTTGGGTGTATCAAACGTCACAACGTAACTGGGTGACTATAAAGGTGCACTACAGGTATCTCCGAAAGTATCTGTTGGGTTGGCATGAATCGAGACTGGGATTTGTCACTCCGTGTGACGGAGAGGTATCTCTGGGCCCACTCGGTAAGACATCATCGTAATGAGCTCAATGTGATCAAGGTGTTGTTCATGGGATGATGTATTACGAGAACGAGTAAAGAGACTTGCCGGTAACGAGATTGAACAAGGTATCGGTATACCGACGATCGAATCTCGGGCAAGTATCCTACCGATGGACAAAGGGAATTGAGTACGGGATTGATTAAGTCCTCGACATCGTGGTTCATCCGATGAGATCATCGAGGAGCATGTGGGAGCCAACATGGGTATCCAGATCCCGCTGTTGGTTATTGACCGGAGATCGTCTCGGTCATGTCTGCATGTCTCCCGAACCCGTAGGGTCTACACACTTAAGGTTCGGTGACGCTAGGGTTGTAAAGATATTAGTATGCAGCAAACCGAAGGTTGTTCGGAGTCCCGGATGAGATCCCGGACGTCACGAGAGGTTCCGGAGTGGTTCGTAGGTAAAGAATTATATATAGGAAGTGTCGTTTCGGCCATCGGGAATGATCTGGGGGTCACCGGTATTGTACCGGGACCACCAGATGGGTCCCGGGGGTCCACCGGGTGGGGCCACCTATCCCGGAGGGCCCCGTGGGCTGAAGTGGGGAGGGAACCAGCCCATAGTGGGCTGGTGCACCCCCCCCCCCCCCATGGGCCTCCCCCCTGCGCCTAGGGTTGGAAACCCTAGGGCAGGGGGCGCCCCACATGGCTTGGGGGGCAAGCCATCCCCCCTGGCCGCCGCCCCCCTGGAGATGGATCTCCAAGGCCGGCGCCCCCCCCTAGGGGGCCTATATAAAGGGGGGAGGGAGGGCAGCCGCACCCTGCAGCCTTGGCGCCTCCTTCTCCCCGTTACACCTCTCCCTCTTTCCACAGAAGCTTGGCGAAGCCCTGCTGGAACTCTGTTGCATCCACCACCACGCCGTCGTGCTGCTGGATCTTCATCAACCTCTCCTTCCCCCTTGCTGGATCAAGAAGGAGGAGACGTCGATCGTCCCGTACGTGTGTTGAACGCGGAGGTGCCGTCCTTTCGGCGCTGGTCATCGGTGATTCGGATCACGGCGAGTAGGACTCCATCATCCACGTTCTCCTTGAACGCTTCCGCTGCGATCTACAAGTGGTATGTAGATGCTCTCCTATCCCCTCGTTGCTAGAATAATCCATGGATAGATCTTGGTGATGCGTAGGAAAATTTTAATTTCTGCTACGATCCCCAATAGTGGCATCATGAGCTAGGTCTATGCGTAGTTTCTATGCACGAGTAGAACACAAAGTAGTTGTGGGCGTCGAATTGTCAATTCTTCTTGCCGTTACTAGTCCTATCTTGGTTCAGCGGTATTGTGGGATGAAGCGGCCCGGACCAACCTTACACGTACGCTTACGTGAGACCAGTTCCACCGACTGACATGCACTAGTTGCATAAGGTGGCTGGCGGGTGTCTGTCTCTCCCACTTTAGTTGGATCGGATTCGATGAACAGGGCCCTTATGAAGGGTAAATAGAGATTGACAATTCACGTTGTGGTTTTAACGTAGGTAAGAAACGTTCTTGCTAGCAACCTATAACAGCCACGTAAAAACTTGCAACAACAATTAGAGGACGTCTAACTTGTTTTTGCAGCAAGTGCTTTGTGATGTGATATGGCCAGAAGTTGTGATGAATCATGTGATGTATGAGATGATCTTGTTATTGTAATAGGAATCACGACTTGCATGTCGATGAGTATGACAACCGGCAGGAGCCATAGGAGTTGTCTTTATTTATTTATGACCTGCGTGTCAACTTAAATCGTCATGTAATTACTTTACTTTATTGCTAAAGCGTTAGCCATAGTAGTAGAAGTAATAGTTGACGTGACAACCTCACGAAGACACGATGATGGAGATCATGATGATGGAGATCATGGTGTCATGCCGGTGACGACGATGATCATGGCGCCCCGAAGATGGAGATCAAAGGAGCGAAATGATGTTGGCCATATCATGTCACTATTTGATTGCATGTGATGTTTATCATGTTTTACATCTTATTTGCTTAGAACGACGGTAGCATAAATAAGATGATCCCTCATTAAAATATCAAAAATGTGTTCTCCCTAACTGTGCACCGTTGCTAAGGTTCGTCGTTCCGAAGCACCACGTGATGATCGGGTGTGATAGGTCCTTACGTTCGCATACAACGGGTGTAGGCCAGATTTACACACGCAATACACTTAGGTTGGATTGACGAGCCTAGCATGTACAGACATGGCCTCGGAACACGGAGGACCGAAAGGTCGAACATGAGTCGTATAGAAGATACGATCAACATGGAGATGTTCACCGATGATGACTAGTCCGTCTCACGTGATGATCGGACACGGCCTAGTTGACTCAGATCATGTATCACTTAGATGACTAGAGGGATGTCAAATCTGAGTGGGAGTTCATTCATTAATTTGATTAGATGAACTTAACTATCATGAACTTAGTCTAAATCTTTACAATATGTCTTGTAGATCAAATGGCCCACGCTAATGTCACCCTCAACTTCAACGCGTTCCTAGAGAAAACCAAGCTGAAAGATGATGGCAGCAACTATGCGGACTGGGTCCGGAACCTGAGGATCATCCTCATAGCTGCCAAGAAAGATTATGTCCTAGAAGCACCGCTAGGTGATGCACCATTCCCAGCAAACCAGGACGTTATGAACGCCCATCAGTCTCGTGCTGATGATTACTCCCTCGTTCAGTGCGGCATGCTTTACAGCTTAGAACCGGGGCTCCAAAAGCGTTTTGAGCAACACGGAGCATATGAGATGTTCGAGGAGCTGAAATTGATTTTCCAAGCTCATGCCCGGGTCGAGAGATATGATGTCTCCGATAAGTTCTTTCGCTGTAAGATGGAGGAGAATAGCTCTGTCAGTGAACACATACTCAAGATGTCTGGGTTACACCACCGCTTGACTCAGCTGGAAGTTAATCTCCCGGATGAGGCGGTCATTGACAGAATCCTTCAGTCGCTCCCACCTAGCTACAAGAGCTTCGTGATGAACTACAATATGCAGGGGATGGAAAAGACCATTCCCGAGTTGTATTCAATGCTGAAATCTGCAGAGGTGGAGATCAAAAAGGAACATCAAGTGTTGATGGTGAATAAAACCACTAAGTTCAAGAAAGGCAAGGGTAATAAGAACTTCAAGAAGGACGACAAGGAGGTTGCCGCGCCTGGTAAATCAGTTGCCAGGAAGAAGTCAAAGAATGGACCCAAACCTGAAACTGAGTGCTTTTATTGCAAGGGAACTGGTCACTGGAAGCGGAATTGCCCCAAGTACTTAGCAGATAAGAAGGCCGGCAACACTAAAGGTATATGTGATATACATGTAATTGATGTGTACCTTACCAGTGCTCGTAGTAGCTCCTGGGTATTTGATACCGGTGCCGTTGCTCATATTTGTAACTCAAAACAGGAGCTGCAGAATAAACGGAGACTGGCGAAGGACGAGGTGACGATGCGCGTCGGGAATGGTTCCAGGGTCGATGTCATCGCCGTCGGCACGCTACCTCTACATTTACCTACGGGATTAGTTTTAAACCTGAATAATTGTTATTTAGTGCCAAGTTTGAGCATGAACATTGTATCTGGATCTCGTTTAATACGAGATGGCTACTCATTTAAATCTGAGAATAATGGTTGTTCTATTTATATGAGTGATATGTTTTATGGTCATGCTCCGATGGTTAATGGTTTATTCTTAATGAATCTCGTACGTGATGTTACACATATTCATAGTGTGAATACCAAAAGATGTAAAGTTAGTAACGATAGTCCCACATACTTGTGGCACTGCCGCCTTGGTCACATTGGTGTCAAGCGCATGAAGAAGCTCCATGCTGATGGACTTTTAGAGTCTCTCGATTATGAATTGTTTGACACGTGCGAACCGTGCCTCATGGGCAAAATGACCAAGACTCCATTCTCAGGGACAATGGAGCGAGCAACCAACTTGTTGGAAATCATACATACAGATGTGTGTGGTCCAATGAGCGTTGAGGCTCGCGGAGGCTATCGTTATGTTCTCACTCTCACTGATGATTTAAGTAGATATGGGTATGTCTACTTAATGAAACACAAGTCTGAGACCTTTGAAAAGTTCAAGGAGTTTCAGAGTGAGGTTGAGAATCAACGTGACAGAAAAATCAAGTTCTTACGATCAGATCGTGGGGGAGAATATTTAAGTCACGAATTTGGCACACAGTTAAGAAAATGTGGAATCGTTTCACAACTCACGCCGCCTGGAACACCTCAGCGTAACGGTGTGTCCGAACGTCGTAATCACACTCTATTGGATATGGTGCGGTCTATGATGTCTCTTACAGATCTACCGCTATCATTTTGGGGATACGCTCTAGAGACAGCCGCATTCACTTTAAATAGGGCTCCGTCAAAATCCGTTGAGACGACACCGTATGGACTATGGTTTGGGAAGAAACCTAAGATGTCGTTTCTGAAAGTTTGGGGTTGCGATGTTTATGTCAAGAAACTTCAACCTGAAAAACTCGAACCCAAATCGGAAAAATGCGTCTTCATAGGATATCCCAAGGAAACAGTTGGGTATACCTTCTACCTCAGATCCGAAGGCATGGTCTTTGTTGCCAAGAACGGGTCCTTTCTAGAGAAAGAGTTTCTCGCGAAAGAAGTAAGTGGGAGGAAAGTAGAGCTTGATGAAGTGCTACCTCTTGAAAATCAGAGTAGCGCAGCTCAGGAAAATGTTCCTGTGGTGCCTGCACCGATAAGAGAGGAGGTTAATGATGATGATCAAGATACTTCTGATCAAGCTCCTACTGAACTTCGTAGGTCCACAAGGACGCGTTCCGCACCAGAGTGGTACGGCAACCCTGTCCTGGAAATCATGTTGTTGGACAACGGTGAACCTTCGAACTATGAAGAAGCAATGGCGGGCCCAGATTCCGACAAATGGCTAGAAGCCATGAAATCTAAGATAGAATCCATGTATGAAAACAAACTATGGACTTTGAATGACTTGCCCAATGGTCGGCGAGCCATAGAAAATAAATGGATCTTTAAGAAGAAGACAGACGCGGATGGTAATGTGACCATCTATAAAGCTCGACTTGTCGCTAAGGGTTATCGGCAAGTTCAAGGGGTTGACTACGATGAGACTTTCTCTCCCGTAGCGAAGCTGAAGTCCGTCCGAATCATGTTAGCAATTGCCGCATACTATGATTATGAGATATGGCAAATGGACGTCAAAACGGCATTCCTTAACGGCTTCCTTAAGGAAGAATTGTATATGATGCAGCCGGAAGGTTTTGTCGATCCTAAGAATGCTAACAAAGTATGCAAGCTCCAGCGCTCCATCTATGGGCTGGTGCAAGCATCTCGGAGTTGGAACATTCGCTTTGATGAGATGATCAAAGCGTTTGGGTTTATGCAGACTTATGGAGAAGCCTGCGTTTACAAGAAAGTGAGTGGGAGCTCTATAGCATTTCTCATATTATATGTGGATGACATACTATTGATGGGAAATGATATAGAATTCTTGGAAAGCATAAAGGCCTATTTGAACAAGTGTTTTTCAATGAAGGACCTTGGAGAAGCTGCTTATATATTAGGCATCAAGATCTATAGGGATAGATCGAGACGCCTCATCGGTCTTTCACAAAGTACGTACCTTGACAAGATTTTGAAGAAGTTCAAAATGGATCAGTCCAAGAAGGGGTTCTTGCCTGTATTGCAAGGTGTGCGATTGAGCACGGCTCAATGCCCGACCACGGCAAAAGATATAGAAGAGATGAGTGTCATCCCCTATGCCTCAGCTATAGGGTCTATTATGTATGCCATGCTGTGTACCAGACCCGATGTAAACCTTGCCGTAAGTTTGGTAGGTAGGTACCAAAGTAATCCCGGCAAGGAACACTGGACAGCGGTCAAAAACATCCTGAAGTACCTGAAAAGGACTAAGGATATGTTTCTCGTTTATGGAGGTGCCGAAGAGCTCGTCGTAAAGGGTTACGTCGACGCTAGCTTCGACACGGATCTGGATGACTCCAAGTCACAAACCGGATACGTGTATATTTTGAATGGAGGGGCAGTAAGCTGGTGCAGTTGCAAGCAAAGCGTCGTGGCGGGATCTACATGTGAAGCAGAGTATATGGCAGCCTCGGAGGCAGCACAAGAAGCAGTCTGGGTGAAGGAGTTCATTACCGATCTAGGAGTCATACCCAATGCGTCGGACCCGATGACTCTCTTCTGTGACAACACTGGAGCAATTGCCCTTGCGAAGGAGCCCAGGTTTCACAGGAAGACCAGGCATATCAAGCGTCGCTTCAACTCCATTCGTGAAAGTGTTCAAAATGGAGACATAGAGATTTGTAAAGTACATACGGACCTGAATGTGGCAGATCCGTTGACTAAACCTCTCCCTAGAGCAAAACATGATCAACACCAAAATTCCATGGGTGTGCGATTCATCACAATGTAACTAGACTATTGTCTCTAGTGCAAGTGGGAGACTGTTGGAAATATGCCCTAGAGGCAATAATAAATGGATTATTATATTTCCTTGTTCATGGTAATTGTCTATTGTTCATGCTATAATTGTATTGTTCGGAAATCATAATACATGTGTGAATACATAGACCATAATGTGTCCCTAGTAAGCCTCTAGTTGACTAGCTCGTTGATCAATAGATAGTCATGGTTTCCTGACTATGGACATGGGGATGTCATTGATAACGAGATCACATCATTAGGAGAATGATGTGATGGACAAGACCCAAACCTAAGCATAGCACAAAGATCGTGTAGTTCGTTTGCTAGAGCTTTTCTGAATGTCAAGTATCATTCCTTAGACCATGAGATTATGCAACTCCCGGATATCGTAGGAATGCTTTGGGTGTATCAAACGTCACAACGTAACTGGGTGACTATAAAGGTGCACTACAGGTATCTCCGAAAGTATCTGTTGGGTTGGCATGAATCGAGACTGGGATTTGTCACTCCGTGTGACGGAGAGGTATCTCTGGGCCCACTCGGTAAGACATCATCGTAATGAGCTCAATGTGATCAAGGTGTTTTTCACGGGATGATGTATTACGGGAACGAGTAAAGATACTTGCCGGTAACGAGATTGAACAAGGTATCGGTATACCGACGATCGAATCTCGGGCAAGTATCCTACCGATGGACAAAGGGAATTGAGTACGGGATTGATTAAGTCCTCGACATCGTGGTTCATCCGATGAGATCATCGAGGAGCATGTGGGAGCCAACATGGGTATCCAGATCCCGCTGTTGGTTATTGACCGGAGATCGTCTCGGTCATGTCTGCATGTCTCCCGAACCCGTAGGGTCTACACACTTAAGGTTCGGTGACGCTAGGGTTGTAAAGATATTAGTATGCAGCAAACCGAAGGTTGTTCGGAGTCCCGGATGAGATCCCGGACGTCACGAGAGGTTCCGGAGTGGTCCGTAGGTAAAGAATTATATATAGGAAGTGTCGTTTCGGCCATCGGGAATGATCTGGGGGTCACCGGTATTGTACCGGGACCACCAGATGGGTCCCGGGGGTCCACCGGGTGGGGCCACCTATCCCGGAGGGCCCCGTGGGCTGAAGTGGGGAGGGAACCAGCCCATAGTGGGCTGGTGCGCCCCCCATGGGCCTCCCCCCTGTGCCTAGGGTTGGAATCCCTAGGGCAGGGGGCGCCCCACATGGCTTGGGGGGCAAGCCATCCCCCCTGGCCGCCGCCCCCCCCCCCTGGAGATGGATCTCCAGGGCCGGCACCCCCCCCCCCTAGGGGGCCTATATAAAGGGGGGAGGGAGGGCAGCCGCACCCTGCAGCCTTGGCGCCTCCCTCTCCCCGTTACACCTCTCCCTCTCTCCACAGAAGCTTGGCGAAGCCCTGCTGGAACTCTTCCGCATCCACCACCACACCGTCGTGCTGCTGGATCTTCATCAACCTCTCCTTCCCCCTTGGTGGATCAAGAAGGAGGAGACGTTGATCGTCCCGTACGTGTGTTGAACGCGGAGGTGCCGTCCTTTCGGCGCTGGTCATCGGTGATTCGGATCATGGCGAGTACGACTCCATCATCCACGTTCTCCTTGAACGCTTCCGCTGCGATCTACAAGTGGTATGTAGATGCTCTCCTATCCCCTCGTTGCTAGAATACTCCATGGATAGATCTTGGTGATGCGTAGGAAAATTTTAATTTCTGCTACGATCCCCAATAGCTACGTCTCTGGCCCGCCCAGGACGAAAATCCCATTTTCTGTCATGATTTTTTATCATAGAAGTAGGAGCCCACCACATCGATGATGATACCGGGTTTTGTTACAATTATCGTCATAAGCATGACAGGAAAAAAATTCGTTCGGCCCAAAATGTCACGGATGTGTCTTTTTTTGTAGTGCAGAGGCTAAGCATATTTTTTACGCCCTGGTGATACTAGCTTTGTGGGTGACACTACGTTTTGTGTGTGATACTAAAAGCCTGGGTGATACTACATTACACATGCAAACCATGTATGAGATACAAGAAATTATTAAATTTACAAAAAAGCACATGAAATTTTTTATGATATCAGAGAAGACCTGCTCTGATCTTTGTGTGTCATAGCCATCATTCCACGTTTCATTCTTTGTCGTTGATCACGACTTTGATCTCCTTGACACCACTACACCGCCCCTACCACTTCCGCTGCTTCCGCTGGAGCAGCAGGAGCAACACCACCTCCATTGACTGGAGTCTACAGATCTATGTGTCGTTGCCGTGAACTTCATCCCCATGTTTGTCATCATATTCAATTTAGCTGTCACTCCCACGATTGTATCATCACTTGTTGATGGTTCACCTACCATGTGCTACCAATCATGCACTAACAACACTATGCTGCCTCAAATTTGAGTGGTTGGACAATCATCTTACCTGTCAATATTTTCTAATATCTCTCTTGCCCCTTTTAATTTCATCTCTAGTTCTTTGACTCTCAATTTTATAGGGTTGGGGGCTCCATGGTTGCTTCTTTGCTCTAGTGCCTAACTCATTTGGAATATTCGCATGAAATGGGGGACAATTGTTGTGCTACGTTAACACCATATATCCCTCAAGCATGTCAGGGCGCCGGCCATTTACATCCCTGCCCCCTAAATCTTATTGTATGCTTGTACTTCTGTCCATTGTAATTTATTTGTGTGCGGTCCCGATAGTTTGGTCATCCCGTGATGTAATGCATATAACTGAACTTGTGCCATTCAAAAGTATTAACTGGCCATTTGCATGTATAATTTACTGGTGTATCCTTTTTTTGTCTTTTGGGTGATCTCTGAAATTTTGAATCACACTGCTAGCTAGTGCTTATGGTACAGTCTATGATCCTCTATTTGGATTTGCAGAACTCAAATGTCCTTGCACCGTTGCACGGGCTTACAAACTGAGTTCATCATTCTTTGTAGCACCAAAATTTACTACATATCCATTCTGGTCTTAGCTATAAATGTACAAATGGATGAATTGATCAAATTAAAATATTTTCCTTATTCTAGTGTGGTTGTGTATGTCAATGCTATTCAGCTTTGGGGATAGATCAGGGGGCTACTGCTTCTGCAGAGACGTACGACCGCATAATTCCCCAACGCTTGAGAATGTCAATCGGTGATTTACGTGACATAATCTGCAATGCTATTTTAAAAACTCAGGTTGAAAAGTTTATGTATTCACTCCTCACTCTTCAGACTACTATAGTTGATAGTACGCATCTATATGAATCAAAGTGTCAAAAAACACACTTATTAGCATTCAATTCGATACCTGATTTTTAGGTTCATGCGAATTATTTTCTCTCAACTTCAAGTACTTCTAGAAACTTTGAAATCTCTGCATTTATACTTATTTTTTTGGAGAACTGTTGAACCACGTATGCATAGAAGGACGTGCGGCTGAATTAACATACTAATAAATTGCTGAACCACGTATGTATATTACTTTAGTATGTTATTTTTTAGGTGTTCAACTGAATTAACATATGGCTAGTTTGTTCATAAGAAAACAAAGATCAAAGGTGGTTGTCATACTTAGGCTAGTGCTCTATTTTCTCTAGAGTTGAGCGATACTGTTGGGGTTGTAAAAGGTGTTTCAAACAAATTATGACATATAAAAGCATTCATACATGACCACATATTTTATATGATGAAACTATTATTGTCTTCTAGTGCTTGCTTCAACTTGGGTGCTGCTTGCTTCAACTTGGGTGTCCAGAGAAGTGAAACTTCAACTAATGTGTTCGCGGAAGCACTTATTGTATCTGAAGTGAAACTTTCTCTACTATATGGGGATGCAAGTGGAACAATCAAACAAATATGCTTCTACAGATAAGTTGTGATCATTTTATATTGTTTGGAATCCAACATGACTGAGCAACGTTATTGTTGCTTGTAATTTTTACAATATGAATGTTAGTTATAGTTTTTTCCAAGCCTGCGACTTCAAATAACGCAATGATGTTGCTCATGCTACACCAAAGTACTGACCTATAGTATAATATTAAATTTGACGGTGTTGAGACTGAGTATGAATTCATGGTAGTCCTAGCTGATATGACCAGTCAAAAGGTCTTTTTTGCTCATGTAGAAATATTATTTATTGGATGCCATAACCTTGTATGTGGCCCTTTAAATTGTACTACCATATTAACCTATGTTTATCTCATGGTATTAGTGATCTCATTTCTTTCTTGTTCTAAATTGGCGGGACAAATTGATGATGACTCAAGCTGATTACAGGGTCCGAAATGGGGCTACTACTAGATTGTTTCATAATATATTTTAGATTGTCATTTTTAGGGCCGATGTTCCAAACATAAATTTTGGAATGGTTGATGTTGATTGTAAGTTTGAGAATCGGACAACTACAGATAGTTTCACATCTTGTAATCTTTGTATTGCGTTCTTTGTAGTGCCACCAGTCTATTTAACATATGAGTTAATATATGTGACCTTTCTGGTTCTTATATTGTTTTTCCTATGCACTATTAGCATTGTAATAATTTTGATGGTCATGTACGAAAATACCATTAATTGTTCATGTAGCGTATCAAGGTTTATATGCATTGGCTATTTGGAAATCCTTTTTGTGGATAGTAGACACCAATGCATATGAAGCATTGTTAGGATCTAATCATATATGTTGCTATCTTACAACGCTTAATTATGTCGTTTACCAACGCATCAACATACGTTGTTATAGACCCTTGCAACGCCACATATGACAACACATCTCCGGTCAATAACCAACAGTGGAACCTGGATGCTCATATTGGTTCCTACATATTCTATGAAGATCTTTATCGGTCAAACCGCAATGACAACATACGTTATTCCCTTTGTCATTGAGGGAGTCCTGGATTAGGGGGTGTTCGGATAGCCGGACTATACCTTCAGTCGGACTCCAGGACTATGAAGATACAAGATTGAAGACTTCGTCCCGTGTCCGGAAGGATCTTTTCTTGGCGTGGAAGGCAAGCTAGGCGTGCGGATATTCGAGATCTCCTACCATTGTAACCGACTCTGTGTAACCCTAACCCTATCCGGTGTCTATATAAACTGGAGGGTTGTAGTCCGTAGGACAACCATCATCATACACAATCATACCATAGGCTAGCTTCTAGGGTTTAGCCTCCTTGATCTCATGGTAGATCCACTCTTGTACTACCCATATCATCAATATTAATCTAGAAGGAGTAGGGTTTTACCTATACCGAGAGGGCCCGAACCTGGGTAAAATAAAGTGTCCCTTGTCTCCCGTTACCATCCGACCTTGACGCACAGTTCGGGACCCCCTACCCGACATCCGCCGGTTTCGACACCGACATTGCTGCTTTCATTGAGAGTTCCTCTGTGCCGTCGCAATCAGGAAGGATGCCTTTTCCCGTCTTTAAAGATGGCGTCACTACTAAGGGAGCCTTGGCTATCGGCCAAACCCTCCGGCTAGGTGGTTTTCTCATGACCGCCTGTTCGGCCGTTGCGCCGACGGTGACCTCTCGGGTCATCGAAAGCAACCTCCACGTCAGCCCGGAACTTGCCGAGCAGCTGGATCCGATGGAGCTCTCTTCCGTAAACGAGCTCTTGGATCGCATCGCCGCCCTGGGGGTCGCTACAAATTACGACCAGGTTGGGCTTAAACCCGATCTAAGGGAAATTAACTCTCCCCAAGTCACCCACCACGTTGTTGTGGTGGAAACACAATGCGGCGACCCTTCATAAATCTTAAGGACTAGCCACGTCCGAATTCCTGAACCCTCCATGCCGGATATCCGCGGAGGGGAGGGTACAATCCAAGACCTGAGCCTAAAATTAGGCGAATCGGACAACGTCCAAGACTCCGGATCTCAGAATCCGGAAGTTCTTCGGCTTCCGAACAGTAAACCGGGCGAAGTCTCAGATTCAACGACACCCGACCACCCAATCTTAAGCAATCTCTCCCAAATTAGGCAGATGCCCGAAGAAATAGTACATCATTACTGGGCCAGATTCCTCCTACTTATGAACAGGACAAAGGACTGCCGCGAGGAAGACGCGATTTCAATCTTTTGCAGTAACTACACGGACAAGGGAATACTCAACGCCATAAGCCGTTGTAATATTACACGCTTTGCTGACCTGGCGTCCATAGTACAAAAATACTGTGCCATGGAAAGTGCTTGGAAAACCGAAATTGAATTTTGAGATAATCCGGCCTTGAATAACAATCCCATCCGAATCAAGAGGGCGCACCGCAGTAAGGCGCCCGGACTAAACACTAAAAAATCAAAACCCTCTAGGGGGCATGGAACCGTACTGGAAAAGTGGCTAGATGGACCCTGCAAGATTCATAGTGCAGCGGACGCCACCCCAACCCACAGCCTCAGGGCATGTTGGATACTCCGGCAGGTGGCCAAAATTGGCGAGGACCTCCTAATTCCAGAGGTCGAAGGAAACCGGCCAGGGAATTTCAGTTCCGTTCTCACAGTCTTTGAGACTTTCGCATCGAATAACATGCGAAAAAGAACACTTCGCAGCCTCACCGAAGTCTATCAAGTAGCGACAATAAATCCATGGAGTAATACTGCTATCACCTTCAATGCGAGTGACGAACCTAAATTTCGAACAGCCAAAGCACCAGCCGCACTGGTCCTCAGTCCCATAGTGGACGGCTGTTGCCTCGCAAAGGTACTCATGGACGGAGGCAGCGGATTGAACCTCATCTACTAGGAAACCCTCCAAAAGATGGAAATAGACTGGAACCGCATTGAGCGAAGCAGCACAACTTTTAGAGGAATAATTCCCAGTCAGGAAGCGCGCTGCACCGGAAAAATCACACTAGATGTGGTGTTCGGCACGCCGGATAATTAGAAGTCCGAACAGATCACGTTCCAGGTAGCCCCGTTCAAAAGCGGATACCACTCTATACTAGGGCGGGAGGCTTTTACAGTTTTCCAAGCTATACCCCATTACAGGTACATGAAGCTTAAGATGCCTAGGCCAAACGGAATTATCACTCTCGCTAGTGATCTGGACATAGCACTCCGCGCCGAAAACAAGACAGCCGCATTGGCCCTCGAGGCACTATCAGAAACCTTAGCGGCCGAAGAACTGACTGCGCTGCGATCCACGGTTAACAGGGACGATGTGATACTCGATAAGAGATCCAAATCCACATCCTTCAAACCAGCGGACGAAATAGTCAAATTCCAGGTCCACCCTACGGACCCCAATAAAACAGCCTCCATCGGGGCACGACTGAACCCTGATGTAGACGTCGCACTGTGAGAGTTCCTACGAGAGAACTGGGACATTTTCGCTTGGCACCCCTAAGATATGCCAGGAATCCCACACAGGCTGGCAGAACACAGTTTAAATATCCAGCAAGGATTCAAACCTGTCAAACAAACCCTTCGGCGTTTCTCTGAACCAAAGAGACAGGCTATGGGAGAGGAGCTAGCCAAGTTATTGGAGGCTGGATTCATCAGAGATATAAAACAGCCGGACTGGCTAGCAAACCTGGTGATGGTACCAAAGAAGGACAAATCCTGGCGCCTATGTGTCGACTTCAAAGACCTCAATAAGGCTTGCCCAAAGGATCCTTTTCCCCTCCCTCGAATAGATCAAATCATCGATGCCACCGCAGGACACGATTCCCTCTGCTTCCTCGACGCATACTCCGGTTACCATCAAATCAAGATGGCGGAATCAGACCAAGCCGCAACAGCATTCATCACACCATACGGCCCATTCTGCTTCAACACGATGCCCTTTGGACTAAAAAACGCCGGTGCGACATATCAGCGCATGATTCAAACATGTCTGGCAAACCAGATCGGCAAAACAGTGGAGGCGTATGTAGATGATGTGGTCGTTAAATCAAGACATGTCGAATCTCTAGTAGACGACTTGAGGCTCACATTCGACAACCTCCGAAAATACGACATTAAGCTCAATCCGGAAAAATGCGTTTTCGGCGTCCCAGCCGGAAAGCTACTGGGCTTCATTGTATCCGGTAGAGGAATTAAAGCAAATCCAGCTAAAACCCGAGCTTTGTCACAATTGGATGTCCCAAAAGACCTCAAACAAATACAGAAACTCACCGGATGCGTGGCGGCCTTAAGCCGCTTTATCTCCCGCTTGGGAGAAAAGGCATTACCCCTTTACCGCCTCCTTAGGCGCACCGAACACTTCGAGTGGACGGAAGCTGCCACGGCCGAACTCGAGGAGATAAAGGCCATCTTGGCAACAAACCCAGTCCTAGTCGCGCCGAACATTGGCGAACCCATGTTATTATACATTGTCGCAACTCATCAAGTTGCTAGCGCAGTACTCGTCGTCGAGTGGGCAACGGACGGACACAAACTCCCCCTTCAAAGGCCGGTTTACTACGTGTCCACAGTCCTTACACCATGCAAATCATGGTACCCACATTACCAAAAGATCGCATACGTGGTGTTCATGGCATCCCGGAAGCTACGTCACTGCTTTCAAGAGTGTTCCATAACAGTAGCCTCGGAAGTACCACTCAATGATATTATCAACAACCGCGATGCAACGGGCCGGATAGCCAAATGGGCCATAGAGCTCCTCCCGTTCGACATAACCTACAAACCACGACGAGCAATTAAATCGCAAGTCCTAGCCGACTTCGTCGCCGAATGGACCGAGGCCGAACTCCCTAAAGAGTACGGCACATATTCCAACTGGATCATGCATTTCGACGGATCCAAAATGCTGGCCGGACTGGGGGCTGGCGTCGTTTTGACGTCCCCTACAGGGGATACAGTCAAATATGTACTCCAAATCATGTACGCGGACTCCAACAATGCAGCCGAGTATGAGGCCCTTCTACATGGTCTCCGGATGGCAGTATCCATGGGCATTCAACGCCTGGAAGTACGCGGGGACTCCAACCTCGCGATATCCCAAATAAATGGCGACGTCGACGCCAAAGACCCAAAAATGGCAGCTTATCGCAATGCCGTCCTAAAAATGTCAGTTCGGTTCGAAGGACTGGAGTTTCACCATATAGCCCGAGAAAATAATCAGGCAGCGGACGTCCTGGCACGTATTGGAGCAAAACGAGATGCAGTCCCCCCCAACATCTTCTTAGAGAGAATATTCAAGCCATCTGTAGCATGGGAAGGGGAACCCTCGGTCCACAGTCCGAACACAACCGCACAGCCCGATGCCGAACAATCTGACATAATCAGAGGCCCTGCCACCGAAATCACACCCTCAGCCCACGTAATAATGGCGGTCATCGCCCCGTGGACAGAACCATTCCTCGCCTACCTTACTAGGCAGGAACTCCCAGAGGACCAAAACGAGGCACGCTGCATAGTGCGGCGATCTAAAGCCTATAAAGTCCACGAGGGAGAGCTCTATAAGAAAAGTACTACATGAGTCCTCCAAAGATGTATCTCAGAAGAGGAAGGGTGGAGTCTGTTGGCTGAAATTCATGCCGGACTCGGTGGCCACCATGCTGTAGCTCGATCCCTTGTAAGCAAGGCTTACCGTACAGGCTTTTATTGGCCAACGGCCCGAGCAGACGCCCATGACTTAGTCAAACGATGCGTCGGTTGCCAGCTCTTTGCGAACCAAAGCCATATGCCGCCCAACGCCCTCCGAACTATCCCCATCACTTGGCCTTTTGCGGTATGGGGGCTTGACATGGTAGGACCCCTTAAAGGTGGAACCCACAAGAAAAAATACTTATTGGTCATGGTGGATAAATTCACCAAATGGATAGAAGCCAAGCCTGTTAAGACGGCCGAATCCGGACCTGTGATAGACTTCATATCCGGGGTCGTACACCGTTACGGTGTCCCCCACAGCATTATCACTGATAACGGCACAAACTTCACCTCTGATGAAGTAAAGCTGTGGTGCAAAAACATGGGCATTAAGCTCGATTATGCTTCTGTCTATCACCCACAAACTAACGGTCAGGTCGAACGTGCAAATGGTCTCATCATGAGCGGTATCAACCCCAGACTAGTGCGGTCCCTAAAGGAATCTAATACCCACTGGGTAGAGGAGCTCGACTCCGTACTCTGGGGGCTGCGAACCACGCCGAATCGTACCACCGGATTCACACCATTTTTTATGGTGTATGGCGCTGAGGCAGTTCTGCCCTGCGACATAATTCATGACTCACCTCGAGTGCGCATGTACGAAGAAAGAGAAGCTGAACTTGATCGGCAGGACAACCTGGACGCCCTAGAGGAGGAGCGCGACGTGGCTAAAGCCCGTTCCACATTTTATCAGCAGAAAGCTCGAAGATATCAAAGCAGAGAAGTACGGGCCAAAAATTACAATGTTGGCGAACTAGTTCTACGCCTGCGGGATAAGAAAAAGGACAAACTCAAGCCCAAATGGGAAGGTCCCTTCATAATTGACCAAGTCCTCACTGGTGGAGCGTACCGCCTGCGAGACGCGTCGGACAACCGACTCGAGCCAAACCCATGGAACGCCACACGTCTCCGAAGATTCTATGCCTAGCGCCGAACTCTGAGTTTGTCTCCTTCCTCTGTCCATTTTTACATATATCTTTCTGTTTTTATTTTTGTCTCCTCCCACTCTTTCCTTTTCTAGCCCTTAAAGGCTCATAATATGACGCGCTACCAGCGCTCCTTAAACCTGGGGGCTTCTTTAACAGAAGCTTGTTTATACGAGTTTCACACCCAACGCATGCGTCAGACTTCCGCATGCACCTTTTCTTCACCATTATATGCATCGATATGACTTAAGTTTTGGCCAAGCTGGGGTTGCCTAGCTCCTGTGCTTACCCCTACATTCCTGATTGTTCGGCTAGGTGGTAAAGGGAGCACCTCTGCGATTGCTACTGCCGGATAAGCCGGATGTGTACCTCAGACTGGGTGAAGCCGAAAGCTAGCGTTCTTAAGGGAATATTCGGTCGGTGAACTAAAGATGAACCTTTTTTACTTATACATGCCCCCAGATGTTTTCCTGCATTTGCAGTCCGGACGTGCACTTCAGGGCACTCCGCCCCAGCAAAAGGAACCCTTAACGGAACTATTCTCTCTGGAAGATGTTTCTTACTAACCATGTAATATAACATAACTAGTTGGGCACTTGTCTGATAAAGCACTAGTGACCCCTACGCCTGGTCTCCATGCATACCTCGGTTCTTATATAACCATTATGGTATTCGGACACACTCCGGACCGTCAGGTCCCGAGGTTGAAGCGAAAAGGTCGGCAACGACAGACGATCTACAATCCGGCTAGAAGGCATTTCACATGTCAATTGTAAATTACATAGTCATCTTGACTGATTGTATTCCTCCTCTATACCATCTAACAGGCTGTCTAATTTACAGTCCTGCTGAGAATACTTTGCGGCCAGTTCTACCTGGCCATACACTAAGCTCACAGGGATCTCCTTCCCGTCGGGCCCCACCGGTCCGACCTCGGCCATGTGATTGGGGTCAGACTTCGTAAAGCGGGTCTTCACCATGGCCCAGGCCTCCCTAGCGCCTTGTCGGCAGGCTGATATCTTCCACAACCGGAAGCGCCGCCGAGCTCCCTTCAGCTTCTCTGCAAGCTCTCCAAGGCCCTCGGGCGTGGGGTGGGCAGGCCCTAAGGCTTGGGCAACGCCTCGCATCGCCTGCCGAATTCGCTTGTGCAGTTGCAGGAGTTCGGGGAGTAGGTCATCCGTAGAACCGGGCATCTCCTCTGCAGGACGACCTGTGAGCATACCTACAGACAATACTCTGTTATTCGACTTCCTCGCCGAACTCATTTTTCAAAGTTTGTTCAAGCACTTACTAAATATGCCACGTTGAAGCCGTTGATTCTCCTTCATGGAGTCCGACAGCTGGCCACGAACGTCCTTCAGTTCAACATCCAGCTTGGTGTTGGCATCCTGAAGATCATTCTTCTCTCGCCTCACCCTTGTCAACATACTCTCACCGGCCTTTAACCGGCGTAAGAGTTGTTGCCTCTCCGGATCAAGTCCGGCGCCATCTGCAACATGAATTGTCAGATTTGCACCCATGCCGCACAATACTAATCTTTCGAAGTGTATCTTACCTAAGGGGGTCCCTTTCGGCTCCCCTATTGCGGCTAGTGCGGCCTCTAGTTGGGCCTTGCACTTTTCCAGCTCCTAGG
This sequence comes from Aegilops umbellulata, assembly GCA_032464435.1. Lineage (NCBI taxonomy): Eukaryota > Viridiplantae > Streptophyta > Magnoliopsida > Poales > Poaceae > Aegilops > Aegilops umbellulata. The sequence goes on from CP136055.1 coordinate 445,163,078, forward strand.
ACAGCACGGTGTTCTTCTCTGTAAGAACCTGCATGTTATATGATCCTTAAATCAGTTACTTTAACTGTTTTAAGTCTCGGGGGCTACTGATATATATATATATATATAACCAAAATTTTCTTACCCGTATGTCTTTCACATACTGCTCCGTGGCTTTGGCTAAACCATCTTGAGCGGCACGAAGGTACGCATCTCCCGAATTAAAGGCATTTAAAGCCTCTCGGGAGAAACAAGCGTCGCGTAGAACTGTCCAGCGACGCCTGTGGTTCATGGCACTCTCCACTTCTGAATTTGTGGCAGACAGCCGGTCTACATCCTCTGTTGGAGGAGCGTCCGGTGCGCGCCTAGTGCTCGTCCCCGCTTCCGGACCAGACGTTGGAACCTGGCTAGTGGAGGCGCGATTGGCGACCTCTCCGGACATAGTCCGGCGAGGCCTCTTCGTCCTGGAAACAGCACGAATGTTAATATGCCTTGACAGAATAACACCAGGGATACGGAGGGCGCGTTATACCTTTGTGCCGGAATCTCAGTCCGGACTACATTTCTCTTTGCCCCACGGGGCCCTACGGCCCCTCGTTGGCTAGCCGCTGCAGGTTCGGCCTCCCGCCTTGGAAATCTCCCCTGCAAAATACGGTTGTCGTTTGAAACGCCGGAATATGTGAGAATGGAATCTCTCTTGAGGGAATAAACACTCCGGTTTCTGTCACCTGGGAGGCCGCGATTAACCCGGGGTAATCGGCCGTGATGGCCACCAAGGTGTCGTCCTTGCTTAGCTGATGGAACACCCCGTCGATGAGCTCCACCGATATGTTTGGATCCTCTTCGAAGTCCGGATTGAGGGACCATTCTGGGTCCTCAGGCTGTGGAGGGCGGCTGTTGATATCCTTTACTTCCTGCCGCAGTTCCTGCATTGAAATCGTCAGATTACGTATCTAGTCGTGGGAGCGTTAAACAGACAGGCAAGTGCAATTGTTCACTTACCCAACTTGGAGGTTCGTACATAGTGAATCCGGCCCGCGGGTTGACGCGGAGGAAGTCCTCCTTTTCTCCCTTGTACAAAGATGTTAAAATCTTTACTAGAGCAGCAGCTGTGGCTGGCCCCTTACGACCGTAACGGGTGGCGTCATCCTCCCCGTTGAAATCCCACATGGGGTGGCCTCTATATTGAAGCGGCTGCACCCCCCCCCCCCCCCGCATAATGCATGTGGCCATGACTCCAATCATGGTTAGTCCGGAATGAGCCAACAGTCTTATCCGGCCCATCAGGTAAAGGACGTCTCTGTCACTTTCTCTCTGAGAGCTCCGCGGACGCCAGCTCAAGCGTTTCTTCGGTGGAGCACTGTTGAACTCGGGGAGACCGACCCGGATAGGGTCCAGCAGCGGGACGTCATCTATGTAAAACCATTCCAAACGCCAGTCCTCGGACGCCTCTTTTGGGGTTCCGGATGGGTATCCGGTCCCAGCGATGCGCCATACTTCGGCTCCGCCCACTTGATAAATGGACCCCTTTTGAGAACGGGGCACCAAGCAGAACAACCTCTTCCACAGCGCAAAATGAGCCTCGACGCCTAAAAATAGCTCGCAAAGGGCAACGAAGCCCGCAATATGTAGTACGGAGCCGGGCGTGAGATTGTGCAGCTGGAGGTCGTAGAACTCCAGAAGCCCGCGGAGGAATGGATGATTTGGAAATCCCAGTTCCCTTAATAAATAAGGGATGAGGCACACCCGCTCTCCTTTAGAAGGATTGGGGGTGCTCTCCGCTTGCTTTCCGTCATTATAGGTGGCGAGTCCGGCTCGGACCGGGACCATATATGCCTGAGGAAGGAATCCCTTGGCCTGCAGCGACACTAACTCGCTGTGTGGGATGGTGCAACTCTCCCAGTCTCCGGGTTTAGGACTGGAGGGGCGAGGGGAGGAGCTGCGACGGCTGGCCATGTTGGAATGGACCTTTGCTGGAGACGCTCTGATGATAACTCGCAGAGAGGAGAAGATGTGGTTTGGATCTAAATCCCCATCCCGTTAAATAGGCGGCTCGTTTATATGACTAAGGATGTGGATGTAAAAACACCCCAAGCTTTTCGCATTCGTTCAGCACGTGGAAGACGGCCATTATTGGGCACTGAAGCCGAGGAGCGCTACATTACAAAAATCGGACGTTATTCGTACAGGTACACAGGATTCGGAGGAGGAACCCGCCTTGCAATGCCGAAGACGATTTGCACGCCAGACTCGTCGTCATTGAAGCCTGGTTCGGGGGCTACTGAGAGAGTCCTGGATTAGGGGGTGTTCGGATAGCCGGACTATACCTTCAGCCGGACTCCAGGACTATGAAGATACAAGATTGAAGACTTCGTCCCGTGTCCGGAAGGATCTTTTCTTGGCGTGGAAGGCAAGCTAGGCGTGCGGATATTCGAGATCTCCTACCATTGTAACCGACTCTGTGTAACCCTAACCCTATCCGGTGTCTATATAAACCGGAGGGTTGTAGTCCGTAGGACAACCATCATCATACACAATCATACCATAGGCTAGCTTCTAGGGTTTAGCCTCCTTGATCTCGTCGTAGATCCACTCTTGTACTACCCATATCATCAATATTAATCTAGCAGGAGTAGGGTTTTACCTCCACCGAGAGGGCCCGAACCTGGGTAAAATAAAGTGTCCCTTGTCTCCTGTTACCATCCGACCTTGACGCACAGTTCGGGACCCCCTATCCGAGATCCGCCGGTTTTGACACCGACAGTCATCGTTATGTTACTTTGCCGAGATTCGATCATCGGTATCTTCATATCTAGTTCAATCTCATTATCGACAAGTCTCTTTACTCGTTCCGTAATACATCATCCCGCAACTAACTCATTAGTCACATTGCTTGCAAGGCTTATCATGGTGTGTATTACCGAGAGGGCCCAGGGATACCTCTCCGATACTTGGAGTGACAAATCCTAATCTCGATCTATGCCAACCCAACGAACACCTTCGGAGATACCTGTAGAGCATCTTTATGATCACCCAGTTATGTTGTGACGTTTGATAGCACACAAGGTATTCCTCCGGTATTCGGGAGTTGCATAATCTCATAGTCAAAGGAATGTGTATAAGTCATGAAGAAAGCAATAGCAATAAAAATTAACGATCATTATGCTAAGCTAATGGATGGGTCTTGTCCATCACATCATTCTCCTAATGATGTGATCCTGTTCATCAAATGACAACATATGTCTATGGTCAGGAAACTTAACCATCTTTGATTAATGAGCTAGTCTAGTAGAGGCATACTAGGGACACTATGTTTTGTCTATGTATTCACATATGTATCAAGTTTCCGGTTAATACAATTCTAGCATGAATAATAAACATTTATCATGATATAAATAAATATAAATAACAACTTTATTATTGCCTCTAGGGCATATTTCCTTCATAACATCCATTGTGGTGACAATGGACATGTGAAGATGTGCCGAAGAGAGGTTCGCCCATAGTGGAGTATGGGGGAGCAATCTCCTAGTCTTGATCGAGCCAGCGCAATCAAAAAAGGTGGTCCAACTTGAGAAGGACAAGATCATCATCATCGAGCTCAAGTGGACTATGCGCAAGGCAAAGATTTGACCTTGATAAGTTTTCATTTTACCGCTCTCATGGTGTTAGTGGGGAGACAGGGTTATAGGATTGATTGATTGTCGTGCTATCAAGGGGTATCTCGAGTGAGTAACTTGATCGTATCGTGTCTCTCGAGTGACTAACTTGATCGTATCATTCATAGAGAGCTCAAACCATTGCATTCTTGGCATCATCTTTCTTGGTTCTTGTTTGGTTTTCTCTATGCGAGTTTTGGAGCTTGTGTTCATCTTCATGAGTAGCTCAAGTTCATCGAAAACGGATTTCGTATGCATCATCTTACATGTTTTCGATGTTGGAGTTTATGCCGGATCTTCACTGATGGAGGTTTCACACCTCTATATCATTGGCATATATCTGTTGCCACTTCTGAAGATTTCCAGTCGTGATTTGATAGCTCTTATCGTAAGCTTTCTATCAAGGCTTGAGTTCGTTGAAATTAGAGTTCATTTGCAGAAGTTTTGGTAGTTTTGGTCTTACTTGCATCCTTCTGTTTTGCTTGGGCAGTTTAGTACCGCTTAGGCAATACTTCCTCAGACCAGTGCCGCTCCTACCTCCACTTGTTTTCTAGCTTTTGTGAGTCTTTGTTTTATAAGTGGTAGTAGAACGGTAGTACTGCTATGGCAGAACTACTGTTCTTGTACTTCTGTACTTGTTGGGTTTCCTTGACCGGGTATAAGCAGTAGTACCGCTCCCCGGAGCGGTAGTACAGCTTGTGCACGACCAGAGCACTTAACGGTTGGATTTGAGCCCCCACTATAAAAGGGGATCTTCTTCCCCATTGCCCCTCACGACTTTGGGCAAGTTTTCTCCTTCATTGTCGACCTTCAAAATCTTTGCCTTCTCTCCATTTCTCCCATGATTCTTGCTAGTTTTTTAGGGAAAAGAGAGAGGAGATTTAGATCCACATTTTTCACCAATAAATCTCTCTGAGGGAAACCCCTTGGATCTAGATCGTGGAGTACTTCGTGTTCTCTTCTTCGTTCTTCCTCTCATATTTCATCATAGCTTTTGTTGTCGTGGTGGGATTTGAGAGAGTAGAACTTGGGCACTCCATGTGCCCTTGCTATTGCATTTGGTGCATCAGTTTGAGTTCTCCACTGTGATCCATGGAAGTGAAAGTTGAGAAGCTTATTACTCTTCAGTGTTGGGCACCCTAGAGCTTGTTCCCTCTTGGGTGCTTGGGCGCCCTAGACGGTCGGTGGTGTCGCTGAGCTCAATCATTATGGTTTAAAACTCCGGGCAAGCGTCGAGGTCCAGAATTAGGTTGTGGAGGTTGCCCCGAGCAATTTGTACGGGTTCGGTGACCGCTCCCAAGGGTTGCCAATTGTACGGGTTCGGTAACCGCCCCCAAGGGTCTCCATTTGTATGGGTTCGGTAACCGCCTCAAGGGTCTCTTAGTGGTACCACGGCATCTTGCATTGTGCGAGAGCGTGAGGAGACTACGGCGGCCTTAGTGGCATTTTTGGGAGCATTGTGCCTCCAACCGCTCCAAACGGAGATTAGCATGCGCAAGGGTGTGAACTTCAGGATACATCGTCGTCTCCGCGTGCCTCGGTTATCTCTTTCTCGGGCCCTTTACTTATGCACTTTACTTTGTGATAGCCATAGTGTTTCATGAAATATATCTTGCTATCACTTAGTTGTTTATCTGGCTTAGCACAAGTTATTGGTGTACTTAGTTGAGCCTGGCTTATTTAGGTTTTGTGCTTGACAAATTAAACGCTAGTTTTATTCCGCACTTGTTCAAGTCTAAACCGTAATTATTTTAAAGCGCCTATTCAATCCCCCCCCCCCTCCTCCTCCTAGCCGACGTCCATGATCTTTCAGAAGGAAGCTGGGACATGTTGGAGCTCACCATGGGCTTGTAGGACACAAAGCGGAGGTCCGAGAGGTGACGGTGTGCCGGCGGAGAGTGCTGACCGTGGTGGTTGCTCTGGGGAAGAAGAAGGTGCAGACGAGGAGATGGCTTCCGTGGACATGTGGACGAGGGCATGGGCGCGGGAGACGGCGGCAACCTACTGCGCTGCAGCCTACATCCAGTGGAAGGGGGGCGAAAATGATCAAGGTCAAGGTGTTGGCCACCAACGAGAGGTCCGAGGCGGCGTCAGAGTCGTGAGTCGCGACCAACTCGGTGGTTGGGTCGGAGCAGTTTCGGGGGAAGCCACCCATGGGATGGATGCAGTGGGTGGGAGAAGAGAAACAAAGGGGGTGAGAGGTGGGATGGGTTGGTGGGCTAGGCCGGACAAGGAGGGACATAGACGAACGTCCGCTCTAGGTCCGTCTCGACCCAAATTTGACACGGAAATGAGTCAAACCGACACAAAATGGACATGTAGAGTAAATGGGTCGCTGCGTTGAGTGCTGCTATTTGTCTATCCGGACCCAAATGGACATATCCGAATGAAATGGGTCTCCCTGTTGGAGTTGCCCTTGGCCATTTATTAGAGATCATCTAATTAAAATTGGACCGACCCAAACATTCGAAACCTCACAGACGAGTATCAAACTGGACGAGCTTCACGGGAGTTCGGAGGTCCGCCATACCAGACTCTTAACTTTTCGGACCCACCAAAACCCCCTTTGAAGCCCGTATTTTTTGGACTCCACTACAAATCTGATGTCAGCATTTTAATCATGACAAATTATGTTCTTTGAGAATGACAAATCTAGTTGGCGAGCATGGCAAAATGCCGTGCTTGCAAACTAATTTTTTTATCATCGTGCCAATACAAACTGTCATAAAACACATCAGTTTTGTCATGCCTAAAAATCTGATGTCAGATTTACAGTGCCTCCGTCTATTTTTAACAATCATGCTCTCCTTCTCAGCTGTCTATCTCAGCTTTCGAGGACCGACGCCGCCCCGGTAACCCCCGGACGCATCTGACTAGCTTACACGTACGGGCACAATGCTGGTTCCGATGGGAAATTCGATCTTCTCGCCGCGCGGCTGGAGGAGTTTCTGGCTCGAAGATTCCCAGCTTGGGCAAGCTGTCTTTGCTAATCGGTACGAAGACTGTAGAAGCTGACGGCCGCGGATGGTGGGCTTGTGCAACATGAAGAGCAAAAAGTTGCCGTGGCGAAAAAGCAATGGCACCTGGCCAACAATTTCAACTCGAATCTCGGTCGACCTCCTGCGTGCGTATCTGCCCATGGATTGTGCGCAGGTCACCGGCCGGCCGGGATCTCTGGGTCTGGGAGGAGCCTGCCCAAATGCTGCCGCCGTCCCATTCACCTTGGTCGGAGTCGATGCTGCACGCACTCGCTGACACGGGGAGCATGCGTCACGGTAAAATTCTCTAGACTAGATGCACGGTCAGCTCGGCCATTGATTCTCACGCTGGACGCGCCTAGGCCTAGCCAACGTGGTCTCATACGGAGCGGGAAGAACCACGGTCCGTCCAAGCTCGGTGGCAGGGCCGGCAGATTTTTTGCCGAAAGGCGGTTCGGTGGACGGTGAATGATACCAGTACACCCCGAATGGAGGAAAGCATAGCCTGGCTAGGAATTTTTATTTTTTTTGTATGCTGAAACTATGGCCTGGACTCTCAAGTCTCAAGATCTGGCCATGGTACGCTGGAGCTGTGGCTTATTGGTGATGGGGGGCACTGTTCTTGACTGAATAGGGAGTCCTCGCGTCGCCACTTTCCTTCGTCGCGAAGCAAGAAACTCCAGCCGCGAGGTCGAATTTCTAGCCGCAATGGTTGCAGCAGTGTTCCGACCGCACGGACGATGCTGATGGTTGCAGCAGTTGACGTGGACTGCATCTGTGACGAGCATTCCACTCAACTGAAGAAATGAAGCGATTGAAGGAAAACAAGTGAAGGGTATGCGCATAGTAGCAAACGGGTTGTTTAACCTTCCATGGCCTCTAACAAAACTTGGGTTCTACTTTCTGTCTGATGAACATGATTTTTGGCCAGCCAAGTCACCTGCAGTGACAACCTGAATGTGTGCATGGTAGATAAGTGATGACACTGAAAAGATACTCAAAGTATTTGTGACCAAATTAAACGGTTAACTCCGTGATTCTGACGTTGCCATGCATCAACATTATCTGAATGAAGGCTGCTTCCATGCCCCGGAGAAGAAGGTTGCAGGGATACAAAACAAGTAGTAAAAAAAAAAAGCACTATAGAATGAATCAGACCAGGTTCACAGTCCTAAGGTGAATTGTTCGCATACACGACCATTTCCCATACAAATTTCAGAAGAGAAGGGAGCATCTCATCCAGATTACCGTACTTCTCTGGGTCTCATTGCACAAAACACTACCCACAAGAATGGTTTGATAGTAGGTTTGCGCACAACCTGATGGCCTGTGGACAAGCACGGACGCACACGCAGTTCCTTCTGATCTTACCTCAGATTGCGGGGATTAAAGAAGAAAACTTCAGGCACGGAGAAACTGTACATGTATCAAGTGACAAATAGTTGCAACAAAACATATAGCAGCATAAAGAGTCTACAGAACGTGTGTCGGGCAAAGTTGCAAAACAGCATCATTTTCCAGGCCTTTTAGCGTTTCTCTGTACAATGATCACATGTCATCTACTAACAGCTCTCAAACACTACACACTGGTACTCTGACGAGCGAATTCAGAACTAGGTGCAACACCATCCAGCCATTCAAATGAAACATGATATTGAGTGCTGTCTACCCTGGGACGCTGCTGCTTAGTTGCCGGCATTGATTCCAAAAATCCGGACCTTGTGCATGTTCGGTAGTTTCGCGACAACCAGTACTGTGACTGCAATGGTGTTCAAAAAGAGCATAGGATGTTGATAGTCTGTGGTGTGCGAAGCGATCAAGTACCTGCAAAGGACAAGAGACATCCCCATAAATCACGATGCTCACTCAGATCTATAAAGGACAGTCGAAAGAAATGGACAACCCATGAGGAAATCATGCATATACGAGGAAAGGATGTATTTACGTTCAGACAAGGGCTAAAGAATTCACATTTTCCGTAAGATCAGGTGACCTGGTAGTTATTAAAATAGCACAGTTCAACTACATACAATTCACGGTTTAGCATAAAAAAAAATCTGTTGTTTAGCATAGTTTTAGCTAGGGAGGTAAGCTATTTTTAGAAGAAAGAACTAGTGATACTGTTCCAAATATATGAGTTATCAAAAAACTAGTCATACTGTTCCAAATATTAGAAGCCTGCCGAACAACATGAGAGTTTTTCTGATAACGAACTATCAGCTTAACATAAATAAATGTATTAAGATTAATCTTATCTTTGCATTTCATGGATAGAAGCAAAGGTTTCATGTCGTTGAGTCGATTCGTCGAGCCCAGGGTGCTATGTCGACATGGCGGGCGTTCGGCAAAATTAATAAAAATAATATTTATATGGCAGGAAGTAAGAAATTATAATCTCATACGGCAGCAAATTCCAACCTTATGTGACAATTAGGCTCAACAGGTATTCCTGAGCTGGCAACATTAAGCCCAACAGCGTGGACTATATATATGACCCAACACTAACCCTAGCAGCTCTGTCGCTCGCATCCTATCTCTCTCTAACCCAGCTCCCTTGTACGGCGCGCCTAGCTCAATCTTTCCCTGTATGCCCCTACTGCACCGCCCTTACCACCTTCTCTTTCCCAACAACCAACCCCGAACCTTTTCCCAACAACCAACCCCGCACCTACCTCCGCTCCCAGCAGCCCCCAGGCCGGCGAGCCTCAGCGAGCTCAAGCACTAGCCCAGCTCCACATCTCCTCCGTCCACAAGCAAATCGGCCACACCGAGCGGCGGCCCCTCTCTCAATTGCACCCTCGCTCGCTCCAGGTCCAAAAAGTTTTCACACATTCTTGTGCCAAAGCTCTACCTTATCCCTCCGACCCCCCCCCCCCCCCCTGACTGAGTGACACAGTTAGTTCCGGCGACACCAGGCGGTATGTTCTCACCATTAATTTCTGGGCTCTTGCCTAACTGAGAAATTCTGGGCATCGATCTCAGTCGTCCACCTCAGAGCGCCCACATGATGAAACGACGTTTAGGAGATGACTTATTCCCTTGGATAAATCAGTATAACTATGTACAAAATTTCCGCATACCAAAGGGCAGCCCGGTGCACGTAGCTCCCGCTTGTGCAGGGTCCGACCACTTTGGGTCTATAGTACGCAGCCTTTCCCTACATTTCTGCAAGAGGCTGTTTCCAGGACTGGAAACCGTGACCTCATGGCCACAAGGCAACAACTTTACCGCTGCGCCAAGGCTCCCTTTCACAAAATTTCCACATAGTAAATAGTAATAATGCCATGTCAAAAGAAAAAAAAATTCTTCAAGAGATACAAATTAGCAGGCCTGTTCTGAACATGAGAAGCATCTTGATCAAGCTGGTGCAGACCGTTAATATTTACCAAATCTTCAAACTAGTGGATATAAGGTTAATATCGTTCTGTCCTTAACAGGCCGATATGGCATACTGTTAGCCTATATGAGCGCAAAATGAGTCAATACTTACGTACCGACAAGCAGCCCAAACCACAACATCAACTGATATTGTGGTCACTACAAACAATACGCAGAATTCCATCTAGCTAAAAGGTTTGTTTCTGCAAGGAGCTAAGTAAAAAGTTTGGTAATAGAAAATAGAGAATCTGGAAATATCAAGCTGTATTTATTAGTCCTACAATAATAACGTGCGGCACACACAAATCATTGAAGTCATGACAAAAATTTAATCAAATCTCATGAAGCATCTCATATGATGGAAATGAAGATTTACCGTGCATGTTATCCCAAAATTTAATGTCCATGCACTAAATAAGAAACATATTAAAGCCAAACATATTTCGTATATGCCAAACAATCACTATTTAATTTTATCTAAAAAAGACACAACATACTGTTTTGATTTGTCCACCATAATTCATATATAAAATGTGACTGATCTGTCCACTCATAAAGAAAAAACTAAAATTGTAGTTTAATCAAACAGAGTAATCATGTGGCTAACTATGTTCTCAGATGGCACATGAACAATTCTAGTGAATTACAGACCGCACAAAAATAGTATAATCAGTTGTGATCACTTTGTTGCTTGCTCACACACCAACCACAAGCGTGATCATAGCCAAGTGCTTAACCAGTTTGCCGCCAAGTTTACTACTCCCTCCGTTCCAAATTATAAGATGGTCTAACTTTTTTCTGAATCGGATGTATATAGACGCGTATTAATGTGTTTGTTCACTCATTTCAGTCCGTATGTAGTCCATATCCAAAACATCTTATAATTCGGAACGAAGGTAGTATCATCATCAATTATTAAAGATAATTAAGTCAATCAGACAAAATTTTGGATAAAAACACTTATGCATGAAGCCACGGAGATAATACCACAAGAAATAAAGATATAACACGCAATCACTTAAAAGACATGGGATGGCCCATATAAATGTTCATATGAGATCCTTGATGTCGAATTTCTACAAACAACAACAAAGCCTTTAGTCCCAAACAAGTTGGGGTAGGCTAGAGGTGAAACCCATAAGATCTCGCAACCAACTCATGGCTCTGGCACATGGATAGCAAGCTTCCACGCACCCCTGTCCATAGCTAGCTCTTTGGTGATACTCCAATCCTTCAGGTCTCTCTTAATGGACTCCTCCCATGTCAAATTCGGTCTACCCCGCCCTCTCTTGACATTCTCCGCACGCTTTAGTTGATGTCGAATTTCTATAAACATTTAATTAATTACATTGATGAATTATAGTTCCTTGGATGATTTGATGTCACTTGCACAAAATTATTATATTCAAAGCAATGGCCAATCCCTACAAACGGATAATAGCGTAAATATGCTAGTTAGATCGGATGTTACTAACAAGTGATCTTTGCAAAATTAATGAATAGGTATAGTATTTGATGTATAGTATTTGATACTAGCCAGAATTAAGATTTTTGCATACATCCTGCGATGTTGCTCCTTGCCAAATAAGCCCCCAAAAGCAGTATTGAAGAGATTGAAACAGAATAACACTTACAGGACTACAGGAACCACAACAAGAAATTTTCTGTTGCGAGTAAGCTGCTTGCCGTTGTCCATTTGCTCCCACCAAGTCAATCTATTATACATCCCCTGGTCATCAGCAAATGGAGTTCCCTTCTTCCAGTGGAAGAAGTGGTATGTAATCTGAAATGAAGATTCAATTAGGAAAGAAATGACAACAGAAAAATAAATAGATGGTATGCTTCACAATATAATCTTATATGAGAAAAATAGCAATATTTATTACTTCCAGAATTGAGGTTGGGGAAAACAGAACGGAGGTATTTCACTACCAGAAAAAATTCATGGATTTTGCCACTACATTATTATATCATATATTATATTTAAAGTGGCAAAAGAATGATTAAATGCAAGCTATTTATTTGGCTATTATGAAACAATAAACATTCAAACTAGAATACACTTCATGTGAAGGTTAATCGCCATGACAATGCATACCCTGGGTTGAACCTATTCTCTAACACAACGCATCACCTCTGAATTTTTTAGTCTTTCCTCCTGCTCCACAGTGACCAAGGAAACGCTTTGGATATAGATACTGACTTTGGGTGCATTAAGGACAATACAAGGTTGGAAATGTAGCAAATTGTGGTTAATTCGCTCTAGTAAGTAGTCAGTACTATCCAAGAATACATGAATGATATATATAGTAAACAGACATGGTGTAGGGAGCACTGCATAACTGTATGGTATCTAAGCTAAAAAGCACTGTATAACTATATGAACTCTGCGCTAAAAAGTCTTTGGAAGTATATGTCAGTGTACTCTGCTCTTTTACGTACAATACACCCAACAGAGGCATAATTATGTTTTGCTATTTCAACACTTTGAGGGTAGAAATGAGAGACATCAATCCTTGCTAGTGATACTTATCTAGTCTGTATACCCATAAGGCAAGAACATGCAAGACATAACAACAAAATGATGGTAAGCTGAAACCTGAATGCATAGAGGATTAGATAGAAATCCTAAAACACCTTGGTGCATGGACTGAAATGCGGGCTACCGTGGAGGTTTGGAATTCCATTCATTTCAAACCACGGATAGTGCTTGCTGGTACGCGAATGGTGAGTGGTTGAGTAGGGGGGGACGCATCCAGTAGGGTGGGAAAGCCAAGCCAATACTAGCACCAACAATTAGTTGGCAGGTTGGGCGAATGCGTCATAGCAATTTGTAGCTAGGGGAGGCGATAGGGAGGCAGATGCGAACCATCTATCCCCAATTCCTGGCCTCACAGAGCAAGGAATCGGGGTAAACTAACTCGAACCGCAAGCCTTCAGATCCACGGGGGGCGCCTAGGCCTAGCCAAGCAAGCAGTCAATCCCCATCGAAATCCTAATCCAGGACAGACGACGATGTGCAAGGGAGGGAGGGAAGGAAAAGGAGGCGGGTACCGCGAAGTGGCCGAGGTTGACGAGCGTCCAGGCCATGCCCGGGGTGCAGCCGAAGATGGAGAGGATGAGGAGCCAGGAGACGAAGAGGATGAAGATGTAGGTGGTCCAGACCCCCGGGTACATGAACCACTCGGTGTTCTTGTTCAGATCCGGCGGGGGCACCGCCTGCACGTACAGCTTCGCCATCGATCCCCTCCCCTCCCTCGCCCTACCGGCGCGCGCGTGCTGCGGGGCGGTGGCTCCTCCCGTCCGTCCGGCTCGGCGTCGCGGGAGCTGCGGCCGGAGTGCTGCTACGGGCTGAGAGGCCGGAACGGATTGCCGCTATGTAGGAGGGGCCTGGTTTGTTGCCGGGGGGGAGGGTGGGGTGAGGGTAGGTCAGCGCGGAGGAGGAGGAAGGTTCAAAGATGGGGGACGGAAGAGTATTTCCTGCGAGAGGAGGAGGAGAGGTGAGGTGAGGGTGGGCGACCGACGGGGACGAAGCGACGCCGACCGTAGGATGCACCGCGCGACCGCGATCGCGACGGGCGGGCCGCGCTTGGGCCTGGCCTGGTTATTTTGAGTAGAGTATATTTTCTCTTTTTGTTTTATTATAGTATATAATGTTTTCTCCTGCTTCCTCCTTTCTTTGGTTTTTTTTCCTTTACCCGGCCGTAAAGCGAGACGAGATGTTCTCGTTGAATTTGTTTTCTTTTTTGGGGGAGCGAATGCTCTGGTTGGATTTTGTTCGATTGTTGGTTGGGATGTTCTTGTTGGATTTGCGATGGGTTAGTTGCGCTAACTTGTAAGATGTTCTAGATTCTCACTCCTGTTTATTATTGGATAAACTAGTGCGTCGTTTTCAGTGCTCGGTGATGTTCATCCTATCATGCCCCCTCGAAGAATATCTATGGTTCCAAAAAAAAGAATATCTATGGTTCCCAAAAAAAAGAATATCTATGGTGGCCGGAATGATTCTGCTTAATATAATACTAGTGCCAAGCGAGCCTGGGTTTTCTCTGCGACTCCACAAATCGAGCTGCTAAATAATACTCTCTCCATTCCTAAATCTAAATATAAGACGTCGAGCCGTCGAGGGAGTATGTTTGACAGATGAGCTGCCCTCGTCAAAATTTCAGGAAAATTTCCCCTTCTCCATAGTACATGTGGACTGTTGTTCATCAAGAGCAGATTTATGGTACGGGTAGTGGTCTCTTTCGTGATGAATGCTGGGTGGTTGCATAGTGATCTCATGTGATATGTAGGATGTTGACTCTGAATGTGTATGATGAAGAGCGTGCTGGCATCGGCCGCGTTCGTTAAATACAAGGTGCTCGTGTGGACCGTGTGCGTAACCAACGCGCAGAAACTTTGTTAATCACGAGTTTAGCATCACTATCATGTGCTTACTCAACCAGAGAACCTTCGGGGTTTCATTTCCTATTTCCGTGAATCGTGACACACAGGCACGAGTTTTCTTTGTTTTGCGCTTTCCTCGTTCTTCTTCAACTCGTCCGGGTAGTCTGAGGATTAATTTCTTCGAGTATCACAGAATATCAAAACATTTATTTTTAGAATTTTTCATTCATATCACGAATCAGTACAAAGTAGTTGACCCTTACAAGTACACTGAAACGCAAACACAAAGGACCATGAACACCTAGAGTACGCTAAGACAACCATAACACAAGAAAATCTCCGGAACCCTGTGTCATCATCCCTGAATCTTGAGAGAAGACCCCTGCGGCAGAAGGATCTGCAACCAGTCGCAAACAGGTCATCATCTTCGACCACGGTACAATTGCCGTCACGCTGCTTCCTCCTTTCTTGACACCAGCGCTGAGAGGGCATGGACATCAATCCAACACACCTGCAACCGCCGTCGTCATATTTGGCTTTGAGTACCACAAAAAGTGTCCCTTCCGGAAGGAAGAGAACTCGAGTCATCCGACCGGTCCAGCACCGCGGCCGGGCCATCCGCCCGGACAAAGCAGGATCTCCCACCAGCATTAGCGCAGAGGAAGGAGAAGAACAGCAGCAGCAAATCATACCAACAAGGGAGAAGAAAGGTCTTCGTCTCCCTGCCTCCATCGCCATCTGAGGATCCAAACGGCCAGTGCCGATGAACCTCCAACCACCATAGCCCGCGACCTTGACGAGATCCGGGGATCCCCAACACCGCTGGCTCCTAGACGAAGGCAAAAGCCTCGCCTAACCGCGAACGGAGCCCGGAAAAACTTATTCCGACACGACACCACTGCAACGGCCTCGGCAGCGTCTCCCTCAAGCCTAACCCTACCACACACCCACCTAGTGAACAGATCCGAGGTTCCCCCTCCCTCCCACCGCCAGAGCGGCCGACGGAGATAGAGGGAACCGGCGGCGTCGCCGGCGGCGCGCAAGGGATCCCTAGTCGCCTCCTTGATCGCCTGTGCAATCCAACTTTTCCGGGCATCCGGTTCGGCTCTCGTTGCAAAAAAAAAGGATGTGAGTTGGCCGTGCACGAATGGTTCGTCGCCCAGAATATCAAAACATTGATCAACGTGTCTACATAGCACTCAACAAAACTCACCAGAGCATGTTTGATTTTTTAGAAGTACTAGATGACCCGTTGCGCCAATTGGCGCATAGACCAATTATAGCGTGAAAGTTAACGAATTATTTAAAATATTTTTGTCTCAACTAACTGCAAATGGTTATGTTCATACTGCATAATAAAGGGGTTGATCACACCCCTACAATACATAACCAGAAATGTCGAAACATCCCGATCGAAACAAAAGAGACGACTCGTGACCCATCTGCTTTCCCATCTGAACCTGCAACAACATTCTTATTTGAGCGTCCACCCGTTGCATCATTCACGTAGAGACCAACTGCAACCCTAGAATTTAAGCGTACTATTTAAACATAAGACGGAAATTAAGTGAACTGTTAAAAGATACCAACGACAGTCATTGGCGTTGATATATAGGGTAGGCTTTAGGCCCTGATACGTCTTCAGTGTATATATAATTTTAATTGCTCCATGCTATTAGTATCAACCTGAATGTTTTATATGCAATTATATGCTTTTTTATATCATCTTCTGGGACTAAACTATTAACCAGTGCCAAGTGCCAATTGTTGTTTTCTGCTTTTTTTAGGAAATCGGTATCAAACTGAGTCCAAACGCTATGAAACTTTTTGGCGATTTTTTTCTAGACAAAAGAGACCCTAGAAGCTTCGGGAGACTGGAGGAGACCAGACGAGAAGCGAGGAGACGTCAAGGCAATAGGGTGCGGCCGGGGGGTAGGTGCGCCCTGTTACCTTGTGGGCCCCCACGTGGCTCCGTTTGACCTACTTCCACCTTTATAAATTCTTTAAAATTTGGAAACCAACAGAGAGTCACCCCAAAAACTTTTTACGCTACCGCAAGTTTCTGTTCTTCCGCGATCCCATCTGGATCCCATTTCCGGCACTCTGCCGAAGGGGAAATCGATCATGGAGGGCTTCTACATTATCCTTGCTGCCCTTTCGACGATTCGTGAGTAGTTCACCAACGACCTACGGGTCTATAGCTAGTAGCTAGATGGCTTCTTCTCTCTCTATGATCTTCAATACAATGTTCTCCTCCATGTTCTTGGAGTTCTATCCGATGTAATCTTATTTTGCGGTGTGTTTGTTGGGATCTGATGAATTGTGGGTTTATGATAAGATTATTCATGAATATTAATTGAGTATTTTCTGAATTCTTTTCTGCATGATTATTATAACATTGTATTTCTCTCCGATCTATCTGTTTAGTTTGATCAACTAGATTGATTTATCTTGCAATGGGAGAGGTGCTTTGTGATGGGTTCAATCTTGCGGTGCTCTATCCCACTGACAAAGTAGGGGACAAGACACGTATTTCTAATGTTGCCATTAACGATAAAACGACGGGGCTTATTCATATTGCTTAGGTTTACTTTGTCTACATCATGTCATCTTGCTTAAGGCGTTACTCTGCTTTATGCTTAATACCCTAGATGCATGCCGGATAGCGGTTGGTGAGTGGAGTAATAGTAGTAGATGCAGGCAGGGGTCGGTCTACTTGTCTCGGACGTGATGCCTATATACATGATCATTGCCTTGAATATCGTCATAACTATGCGCTTTTCTAACAATTGCCCAACATTAATTTTTTCACCCACCATATGTTATGTGTTGGAGAGAGAAGCCTCTAGTGAAAACTATGGCCCCCGGGTCTACTTTTATCATATATAAAAACACAAAAATACCTTGTTGTTACTTTACTTTTTTTATTTTGTTTTACAATTTATCTTATTACCTATCACTACGAGAGTTAATCCTTGCAATTAACCGCCGAGGGGATTGACAACCCTCTTGTTTGCGTTGGTTGTAAGTATTTGCTTTTGTGTGTGTAAGTGTTGCTAACGAGTTTTTATCTAGTTCTCCTACTGGATTGATAACATTTGTTCTACTAAGGGAAATACTTGTCTCTATTGTACTGCTTCATCCTCTTCTCTTCAGGGAAATCCCAACGCAACTCACAAGTAGCAGTAAGAATCCTGGCACCGTTGCCAGGGATACATCACCAAAACCTATCAAGTACCTTCGCAAAAACTATCATCTACTTGCTCTTAATTTTCATTTGCCTTTTTATTTGTCTTTGTCTCTCGTTTTCATCTCCCCTACTTCTAAACTTCTTTTACAAAAACACAAAAATATTTTTATTTGCTCGTTTGCTTGCTTTGTCGCTATGTCTTAAGAAAACACTAAGTTGTGTGATTTTTCAAATACTAATAATAATAATTTTATTAGTACTCTAATTGCTCCTCCCGTGACTAGTGCGGAGTCATGTGATATTAATGTCGCTTTGCTAAATCTTGTTATGAAATAACAATTCTCGGGTTGTCCTAATGAAGATGTTGCATTTCATCTTAATACTTTTGTTGAATTATGTGATATGCAAAAAAAATGTGGATAATGATATTGTTAAATTGAAATATTCCTATTCTAACTACAAGATCGTGCTAAAACTTGGTTTTTATCCGTGCCTCAAAATAGTATTGATTCTCGGGATAAGTGTAAGGGTGGTTTTATTGCCAAGTATTTTCCTTCTGCAAAAATGATTTCTCTAAAAAAATCAAATTATGAATTTTAAGTAGCTTGAGCATGAACATGTTTCACAATCTTGGGAGACAATGAAATCAATGATAAGAAATTGTCCTACTCATGGTTTAAATTTATGGATGATTATACAAAATTTCTAGACTAAACTTTATTTCTAAAAATCTTCTAGACTCTGTTGGAGGTGGAACCTTTATGGAAATCACATTAGAAGAAGCTACAAAACTACTTGATAATATTATGGCAAATTACTCTCAATGGCATACCAAAAGAGCTCCAACTGGTAAGAAGGTAAATTTTGTTGAAGAAATTACTACGTTGAGTGATAAGATGGATGCTCTTATGAAAATGGTTGCTAGTAAGAATGCTCATGTTGATCCTAATGATGTGCCATTGTCTACTTCGATTGACCAAAGTAATGACGTTGTTAATGTGAGTTTTGTGTCTAGAAATAATTTCAATAACAATGCTTATAGAGGCAATTTTAATCCTAGATCGTATCCCAGAAATTCCTCTAATAAGTATGGTAATTCTACGGAAATTCTTATAACAATAATAACAGGATACCTACTGATCTTGAGAGTAAAATTAAATAGTTTTAATTCTTAAAAGATATTTAATGTTGTGTGGAAGAAAAAATGAATAAAGTTGATGATATGACCATGAGCATGGATAAAATTGCTCATGGTGTGGAAAATCTAAAATCTAAAATTTTTCCACCTAAGCTTGATAATAATGAGTCTATTAAAGCTATTTGTGTCTGCATTAATGAAAGTAAAGAAAGAACCGCTAGGTTGAGACCTAAGGGAGAATTTCTAGAAAAGGCTATTCCGCCTGATTTTTACCGTAATCATAATGAAGATATTAAAATGATTGGTGCCTCACCCATAGAATATTTATTTAGTAATATAAAACTTGATGAAAAGGGACTAAAGATGAGTCAACTTTATCTAGAAGGCATCCCAATTGTTCGGAGGGTGATGATCTTAATGATAAAAATGATAAAAGTGGGTTTGGATAGGTCAAGACTTTAACTAGTGATGTGCCCACTACTTTGGATTTCAAGGACTTTAATTATGATAGTTGTGCTTTAATTGAATGTATTTCTTTGTTGCAATCCATGATAAATTCACCCAATGCTTATGAACAAAGAAAAGTTTTAACGAAACAAATTTTAAAAGCTATGATGAAAGCTTCTGAAGAAAAACTAGAGTTGGAGGTTTTAATTCCTAGGAAATTATATGATGAGTGGGAACCTACTATTAAAGTAAAGATTAAAAATTATGAATGTAATACTTTATGTGATTTGGGAGCTAGCATTTCCACTATACCAAAATCTTTATGTGATGTGTTAGGCCTTCATGATATGGATGAATGTTCCCTTAGTTTGCACTTAGCGGATTCAACTATTAAGAAACCATTAGGTAAAATAAATGATGCGCTCATTCTTGCTAATAAAAATTATGTGCTCGTGGATTTCATTGTGCTTGATATTGAATGCAATTCTTCTTGTCCTATAATACTTGGTAGGCCTTTCCTACGAACCATAGGTGCTATTATTGATATGAAAGAAGGAAACATAAGGTTACCATTTCCATTAAAGAAAGGAATGGCACACTTCCCTAGAAAGATAATTAAGCCACCATATGAATCAATTATGAGGGCCACTTATGGATTGAAAACTAAAGATGACAATACTTAAAACTACGCATTACACCTAGCTAGGGGCGTAAAACAATAGCGCTTGTTGGGAGGCAACTCAATAGTTATCTTATTTTTCTAGTTTTATTTTCTGTTTTCATGTGTCCACGCAATTATGCTACTGTTATGATTGTGTTTTTATGTTTTAGTTAGTGTTTGTGCCAAGTAAAGCCTTTGGGATGATTTGGCTGATAGTTGAATTGATTCTGTGAAAAAACATAAACTTTTGCGCCCAGTACTGGAATTTTTTCAATTCACTAGAACGTGAAATTTTTTGTACTTTTTACGCACTATCGATATACAAGTTGCCCATGCTTTCCTAATTTTTTAGAATTTTTGGAGTTACAGAAGTATTGAGTTTGTTCAGATCATTACAAACGGTTCTATTTTTTACAGATTCTGTTTTCGTTGCATAGTTTGCTTGTTTAATGACGCTACGGATTATGTCGGGGGGTATAAGTCATGGAGAAGTTAGAATACAATAGGTATTAGGCAATAATAAAATATGAATGGGTTGACAATAGTATCTAAAGTTTATGATTTGCTTGTTATACTAATGGATCTCACGAGGTTTCTGTTGAGTTTTGTGTGGTGAAGTTTTCAAGTTTTGGATGAGATCACGATGGACAAAGGAATAAGGAGCGACAAGACCCTAAGCTTAGGGATGAACAAGGCACCCCAAGATAATATTCAAGGACAACCAAGCATCTAAGCTTGGGGATGTCGTGGGAACGGATCTGACAGTAGAGATGGGGGTACGTAGGAGAGGGCAAAGCCTAGCTACAACGAGGTTGTACACTCGGATTTACGAGTTCAGGCCCCTCCCAGAGGAGGTAACAACCCTACGTGTCGGTGTCACGGAGGCTTTGTTGATTGGAGTGTTGAGTTATAGGGGGTGTGAACCCTTGTGCAAGAGGGGAGGGGTGGCTTATATAGAGTACGCCGACCCCTCACATCCCTTAGTTACACAAGGGTTCAATGAGAGTATAATGTCACGAACGTTACTAGAAACGCCTGTGTTTAATGATCTTTAAGATGACGGACTGAATGACCGACCGTTGCTATCCAGAGGTGACCCTAGGTCTTCTGTCCTTTGAGTGGATTCTTGTACTCTGAGTGAATGCCGACGGTTGAGTAGAATTGGGGTATCTGAGTGGATCTTCTGTCGAGTGGGTTACACTCTGTCATGATTCCAATCGGTATCTTCTTTCTATCTTCGTAGGCCTTGGCCTCTTGTGTAGTGTCCTTTGGTAGGGCATAGAGGTCAGGCCCAAGACCCTACCCTAGTTACATGTCATCGTCATTAGCCCCCGAATGGATCGAGCATTGAGTGAAGAAGGATTGAAGTTGACTTCGACCCGACTCAATGTCTCGGAGACACTTTCTTGGGGGTCTGAAAGTATGCTAGTTGTTTAATCTTTCATTAGTCGGCTTGATCAATTCTAGCATCTTGAATATCCGAGTGAAATAAGTAGCATAGCATCGAGCAGATTGGATTTGGATATCTCTGACGTGGTCGACTGATTCGCTGGATCCGGATTCTGCGGGATTCGAAATTTGGAGAAGCGCGCGGGCCGGCCGTAGCGCGGTAAGCGGGGCAAGTGGGGAGGGACTCCTTGATCTTCACACCATCTTTTTCGCCATGTATTGGGTTGGCGCCAGTTGTGGGACGCACTGAGATTGCGCGGGCCCACGGGTCAGTCACTCGGACACGCGGGTATAAAGGGCGAAGCGGCCGATGTGTGCAACAGTGTCCACCATCATTCCCCTTTCTTCCTTGTCTCTCTGCCTCGCCAACTGCAGCGCAGTGCCGCTCCGCTCGTTCCCGTCGACCACCATGGAGATGGTGAAGGACAAGACAAAGGCACTGGAGCGTGCTAAGAAGACGACCAAGGGCAAGAAGGTGTCGACCTCATGACCCGCTCTGCCGCCGGGCTGGATCCAAGGGGATTGGATCCCCTCGTTGGTCATGGAGGAAGATCTGGAGGGGGCTCGTCACCGACGGTCTGCTGGCGTCCGGATCTTGGAGATTGCCGGAAGGAGAATCTGAGCCTGCGCCGCAAGAAGGCGAGCGGGTTTTGCTTCTGACCCACGTGGAAAGAGGTTTCTCTCTGCCTCCACATCCATTTTTCCGTGGGTTCTTGAATTTCTTTGGTGCACAAATCCACCACTTTCCTCCGAACACTATATCATATCTTGTTGTGTTTGTTTCAATGTGCAAAAACTTCCTCGGGTGCCATCCTCATTGGGGCCTATTCAAAGATATTTTCACCTGTCGCTCCCAGTGGGTCAAGAAAGCCAATCTGAGTGATGCTAAAACCTACGTGATCCAGATGTGTGGGGGTTTAGGTGTCCAAATGAGGGGTAGGAGTGCTTTCCCTTCCATGATGTTTCCTGAGTGAGTTAGAGGGTAGCAGTCGACTTGGTTCTACTATCAAGACGTTCCGACTCCTGGTGCATCGACTGGACTTCCCCCTTTTTCATTGGAGAGACTCCGCGCCCCTCGTTCCTTGACCGTAGAGGAGGAGGAGAAGGGCGAGGTGTCGATCTTAGTTGAAGCAGTTGTTGAGCTGATCCGGGGTGGAGTGACAGGCCTGGATCTGCGGGAGGTGTTCCTTAGTCGGCGCATCTGATACTTCTCTGTCGTATCTAATTTTTTTGATTGTTTCATGCCATTTTTTTTACAAATTTTATATACTTTTGGAAACAATTTATATGATTTTCTTGGAATAACATATTGATCCAGTGCCTATTGCCAGTTCCTGTTTGTTGCATATTTTTTGTTTCGCAGAAAATCCATATTAAACGAAGTCCAAACGGGATAAAAACTTACGGAGATTATTTTGGAATATATGTGATTTTTGGGAAAAAAGAATCAACGCGAGACGATGCATGAGGAGTCCAAAAGGCAGGGGGTGCACCCTGGGCCCTTGTGGACACTCCGTATGGCGGTTGGTGCCCTTCTTTCGTCGCAAGAAATCTAATATCCGGATAAAAATCGTGTTAAAATTTCAGCCCAATCGGACTTACGGATCTCTGTGAATTTAAGAAACGGCGAAAGGCCAGGATCTAAGAGCACAAAAACAGAAGGAAACAAGGAGGGAGATCCAATCTCGGAGGTGCTCCCGCCCCTTTGCCGCCATGGAGGCCATGGACCAGAGGGGAAACCCTTCTCCCATTGATACGTCTCCAACGTATCTATAATTTTTGATTGTTCCATGCTATTATATTATCTGTTTTGGATGTTTAATGGGCTTTATTATACACTTTTATATTATTTTTGGGACTAACCTACTAACCAAAGGCCCAGTGCAAATTGTTGTTTTTTGCCTATTTCAGTGTTTCGCAGAAAAGGAATATCAAACGGAATCCAAACGGAATGAAACCTTCGGGAGAGTGATTTTTTTGGAACAAACGTGATCCAGAGGACTTGGAGTGGACGTCAAGAAAGAAGCAAGGAGGCCATGAGACAGGGAGGCGCGCCTGCCCCCCGGGGCGCCCCCCACCCTTGTGGCCCCCTCGCAGCTCCACCGACCTACTTCTTCCTCCTATATATACCCATATACCCCGAAACCATCCAGGAGCACCACAAAACCCTATTTCCACCGCCGCAACCTTCTGTACCCGTGAGATCCCATCTTGGGGCCTTTTTCGGCGCTCCGCCGGAGGGGGAATCGATCACGGAGGGCTTCTACATCAACACCATAGCCTCTCCGATGATGTGTGAGTAGTTTACCTCAGACCTTTGGGTCCATAGTTATTAGCTAGACGCTTGGTTATCATTGAATATTACCTTGGGGTGCCTTGGGAATCCCCAAGATTAGGCTCTTGCCACTCCTTATTCCATAGTCCATCGAATCTTTACCCAAAACTTGAAAACTTCACAACACAAAACTTAACAGAAAACTCGTGAGCTCCGTTAGCGAAAGAAAACAAAACACCACTTCATGGTACTATAATGAACTCATTATTTATTTATATTGGTGTTTAACCTACTGTATTCCAACTTCTCTATGGTTTATATAACTATTTTACTAGTCATAGATTCATCAAAATAAGCAAGCAATACAATGAAAACAGAATCTGTCAAAAATAGAACAGTCTGTAGTAATCTGCAACTAATGCAAACTTATGGAACTCCAAAAATTCTAAAATAAACTGGTGGACCTAAGGAATTTGTCTAGTAATCATCTGCAAAAAGAATCAACTAAATAGCACTCTCTAGTAAAAAGTTGAAGCTAATCTCGTGAGCGCTAAAGTTTCTGTTTTTTACAGCATGATCATAAAGACTTCACCCAAGTCTTCCCAAAGGTTCTACTTGGCACAAACACTAACTAAAAGACAAAACCACATCTAAACAGAATCTAGATGCACTACTAGGAAAAGGCCTACTAATGGCGCACTGGTTTTGCCTACTAATGGCGCATTACCAGTGCGCCATTAGTAGCACGCCACTAGTATATCTTACTAATGGCGCACCACAGGTGCGCCATTAGTATCTGGTATACTAATGGCGCACCCACTAGTGCGCCATTAGTATGTAACAGCATGCGCCATTAGTGTGCCTCCTGGGGGGGCATACGTAAGCATGGCTTTGTCATAGTAATGGCGCATTCTACGCTGATGCGCCATTAGTATCCTTTGGCACACTAATGGCGCATCTGGTGGTGATGCGCCATTAGTATGAATATTTGGTTTATTTTTTTCTTTTCTGATTTTTGCGCAGGTTACAAAATATATTATTAGATAGAATATAAAATATATTATTAGACATAATATAGTCAGCAGCACACAACAACATCAGATTCATCGAATACAATAGAAGATTAGTCTCCGAATATAATTCATCATATTAGTCTCTGAATTCAAAAGACCGAACAAAGATAAAACATTACAAGTCTCAAGACTGCGAGTATCGAGTTTGTCTTCACATTACAAGTCGATATCGATCATCTAAACTACCATCACATAGAAGAGAGCTGTGGTCATCACGATGAGCATCATCGCGATCAAACTGGTCTTCATCCGGTTCCTCCAACGCTCCCTCCTCTCTCCCGCTAGATAGCGGGCGTATCTAGATTCGGCCTCCGCCCTAGTGGTGTACCCTTTGTAACTGTTACCGTTGAAATGGTGAACCTGTCTTCGGCACTCCTCCCAGTCGTCGTAGACTCCGGGAACCTTACCCTTGTGCACGACAGACGACGGCATGTCTATGCACAAGCCAAACAATAGACAATACATAATTAAGCAATATGTAAGTATGCAACAAAAGGATCGGAAGAGAAAAGCAAGACATTAATAGCATTTCATGGTCCTACTAATAAATAGCATCGATTACATCTAAGTTGAACGACTGTCCAAACCAAAGAGACATACGAATTCATTAAAGTATAATTACAACATGAGCCAATCAATGTTTCAGAACTACACATCACTACTTTCGACTCGACTCATCGGACAGGAGCGTGGATGAAGCCGCCGTCTGTCGTGATGGTCATGAAATCGCGGTCGTTGTCACCCTGCATTTGTAGCGTTCCATCTATCTCACTGTTGGACGGTTGATATCTGCGAAAGAACTGCCCCGAGGTATGAAGGACATCTTGATGGATGATGTCCGCAAACTCCGACTGGATGTGAAACAATTCTTGTCTGAGGTCCGCGTCCTGGACTGCCGACAAGCTCGCGGCCCAATATTTGAGATTATCTGGTAGCAGAAGTTGATGATGGTCCCTTACGATCGCCCGCATGTGATGGAGGGCATAGTAGGCATCCTTCTGACCGCCAGGCGGCTGCTTGACGCAGCAGAACTTTGTATTGTGTGAGAACATGTGCTTGCCGTACTTATGAACTGGCCTGGTGAAGGTGCCTCCAGATTTGGCGTAGCCGGGGAGAACATCATCAAGAACTTTCTTGACATTTGTGTAGTCTATGTTGGAGTTATGGTTCGGGTCTAAATACGTGGCCATGGAATATTTCGGGCTTAAGAGGATGAGTGTGCAATGTGTGTCACTGCACAGCACACGGAATGTTAGAAAAAAAAAGAACGATCGAAATCTAAGAAATCATATGTTATGGGGCGGTTAAGGGATGACTTACTCGGGAAAGTAAGGCACAAGGAAGTTATCCTTATCTGCGTTTGCCAGAATGACGCCTTCGAGGTGTGAACTTGCAACTTGGCGGTCCCCAGCGCTGCTCAAGTGCTTGGCACGCATGTAGAAGGGGTCGACTATCACGATGTCCGGGGTCTTGTCTCTAATGATCCGCATCTGCATGCTCAGCGAAAACAGCCGAACGAAGGTGTAGTGCAGCGGATGAAGGTTCAACATAGCAAAGATGTCATCAAACCGCATGACGATCGTACCCCCGATGTCGCCATCCACAAAGCCCTTTCCCTCTGGCACCTTGGCCACAAAAACCGGGTATGCCACATCCTTCTCTCTGAGACGCCGCTTCTCCAAAGAAAGAACACTGTCGTGCAGACTCCGCATAGCACCGGTTGCAGCATTCAGCATATTTGGCGGTAGCATCGCCCTACCCGCCACATGCACCCTCCTCAAGATATCCTTAGGTGAAGGTGGCCCGTTGTAACGCCCTCGATGCGGCTATATCTCCCACGTGTCGAAGCACGACTTAGAGGCATAACCGCATTGAAAGCAATGTCGCAAGTGAGGTAATCTTCACACAACCCATGTAATACATAAGGGAAAGAGATACATAGTTGGCTTACAGTCGCCACTTCACACAATACATAAATAAACATTCATCATCCAGATTACACTCAAGGTCCGACTACGGAACCAAAATGAAAGAAGACTACCCCAAATGCTACACAGATCCCCGATCGTCCCAACTGGGCTCCACTACTGATCATCAGGAAAAGACACATAGTAACGGCCACGTTCCTCGTCGAACTCCCACTTGAGCTCGGATGCGTCATCTGCACTGGCATCGTTGGCACCTGCAACTATTTTGGTAGAATCTGTGAGTCACGGGGACTCAGCAATCTCACACCCGCGAGATCAAGACTATTTAAGCTTAAAGGTAGGAAAGGGTTGTGAGGTGGAGCTGCAGCAAGAGACTAGCATATATGGTGGCTAACAACGCAAAAGAGAGCGAGAAGAGAAGCAAAGCACGGTCGTGAAGCTAGAAGTGATCAATAAGTGATCCTAGAACAACCTACGTCAGACATAACTCCAACACCGTGTTCACTTCCCGGACTCCGCCGAGAAGAGACCATCACGGTTACACACGCGGTTGATGTGTTTTAATTGAGATCAACTTCGGGTTTTCTACAACCGGACATTAACAAATTCCCATCTGCCTCATAACCGCGGGCACGGCTTTCGAAAGATAATACCCTGCAGGGGTGTCCCAACTTAGCCCATTATAAGCTCTCACGGTCAACGAAGGATATTCCTTCTACCGGGAAGACCCGATCTGTCTCGGAATCCCAGACTACAAGACATTTCGACAGTAATAAAACAAGTCCAACAAAGCCGCCCGATTGTGCCGACAAATCCTGATAGGAGCTGCACATATCTCGGTCTCAGGGCACATCAGGATGAGACATCCTACGAGTAAAACCAAGCCTCAAGTTGCCCTGAGGTGGCCCCGCAGTCTACTTGGTTCGAACCAGCACTCAGAGGGAGCACTGGCCCGGGGGGGTTAAAATAAAGATGACCCTCGGGCTCGCGAAAACCCGGGGGAAAAGGTGTAGGTGGTAGTCAAATGGTAAAACCAATGTTGGGCCTTGCTTGAGGAGTCTTATTCAAAGCAAACTGTCAAGGGGGTCCCATAAATCACCCAACCGTGTAAGGAACGCAAAATCAAGGAACATAACACCGGTATGACGGAAACTAGGGTGGCAAGAGTGGAACAAAACACCAGGCATAAGGCCGAGCCTTCCACCCTTTACCAAGTATATAGATGCATTAATTAAAATAAGAGGTATTGTGATATCCCAAAATAATCATGTTCCAACAAGGAACAAACTTCAACTTCACCTGCAACTAGCAACGCTATAAGAGGGGCTGAGCAAAGCGGTAACATAGCCAATCAACGGTTTGCTAGGACATGGATGGTTAGAGGCTGACATGGCAATATGGGTGGCATGATATAGCAAGTGGTAGGTATCGCAGCATAGGCATAGCAAAAGAGCGAGCATCTAGCAAGCAAAGATAGAAGTGATTTCGAGGGTATGGTCATCTTGCCTGCAATGTTCTCAGGGTTGTCGAAAGCTTGATCCTCGTAAGCGTTCTCAACAGGTTCCTCGTTCACATACTCGTCTCCCAGCACTACCCAAAACAAGAACACAAGCAAAGTAATAACCATCAATCACGATGCAATGGGCAAGCAACATGATGCAAAACATGGCATGATATGCGAGATGTGATATGCAATGCATATGCGTGCGCGGGAAGGGAAAAGATGAACAAGGCATAATATTGGCAAACCAAGTATTCCACTGGAAAGGTGAGGTGATTTCGGTTGAAATCGATATAAAGATCACCGGAATCGGATGCACGGTTTGCAAATGACAAGCAAAACAAGAATGACAAGATTCTGCCATTAACAGCATGATGCTACATAGCAAGCAACAAGAAATTAAACTACTGCACCCAAACGTACCGGCAAAGCATATGACAGTAATCTACTCAAGATGCTTGACAAAAGATGAACACTGAGCTATGGCTAAATCACACCAAAACAGGTTCAAACAAGCATGGCAAAAGTGCAAAACATATCAGCTTCACAGACTTGGTGAAAATACTATCATGCCAGAAATTAACATCAGGATGACATGTTTAGAGCAAAGAAACAACCTGCTACAAGAACAGGACATAGCAAAGTATGGCATGGCATGAATCTACTCAAGGCATTGAACAAAAGTCCCTTAGTGACCATGAGCCAAAAAGGACCAGAAAATATAATAACACCCATGTCAATTAAGCAAGTTTTGTTACAGGTTTCAGACTTAGCAGAAAAACTGGACATGTCAAAAACAGATAACAAGTAGGCATGTTCGTGAGCTCGACGCACTCACTAAAGAGGATTGCATGATAAACTAAGCATACATTCATCAAGAAGACATGTCATAGAAGCTATACATGGCAAGAATAACATCATAGCATGCAAGGATCAACTACACCAAGCTTGGCAAAATCGAATAACATGTAAACAATCTGCCAGTAACATTTTATAGCAAAAGTAGAGCTCGATTGACTCAACCTATGGCTCTCCATAATTACAAACAAAGGCATGGATGGATAGAGCAAATCCATGTTCAAAACACTCGTACTGATCATGCTCAAAAGAGGCATAGATCTCTCTGAAACAACAAGAACACATGGCATAAAAATAACAGCAGCACATGACTTGGTGAAAATACTAAGTCTCTGAAATCAGCAACATTATGTACCCTAGTTTGCATGCTTGTGCTAGTTACCACAAAGATCAAAAAAATACATGGCATAAACCCCTGTGAAGATGGCATGGCATATTTCAAAACACAAGTAGGACTCAACTTCATAGGATGCACACATCAATGATGGCAAAAATGACAAAAGTACAAGTCCTGAAACAGATCTGAAACTAACATCACATAGCCCTCTTCTAACAGCATTTCGGGCACCAAGATGATCTCAAATGAAAATGATGCAATGAGATGAAATGATGTACTCATCGAGGCGAACAATTCGATATGCTATATGTCCAAAACGAAGCTACGGATGCGGAGATATGGCAGGTCAAATTATGCACAAAAGTTAGGGTTCGGAGGGGAAAAAGTCAACCGAAACTCAGATCCAGATCGGGATCTCGCGGCTCCGAGATTCGTCGGCGCCGGAGCCGGAGAGGAGAAGGCCGGCCGGGGCGGCGGCGCAGCGCGCTCGGCGGGGAGCCGGGCGGCGCGGCGGAGGCGGACGCCGGCGAGGCGGCGGAGGGAGCCGGGCGGCGCGGCGGAGGCGGACCCGCGGGCGGCGATCGCCGGCGCGGGGTTCGCAGCGGCGGGCGGCGGCGGGGCGCCTCGGGCGCGGGGAGGCGGCGGCCCGGTCGGGCGCGGGGAGGGCCGGCGCTGGGCCAGGCGGGCCGGCGGCGCGGGCGACGGCGGCGCGCCACGTGGCGGACACCGGTTGGTTCGGGGCGGCGGGCGGACGCGTCCGGCTCCGCCCGGACGTGTCCGGCGGCGCGAAGAGGAGCGGGGCTAGGGTTAGGGTGGAGTTGGACCCGGGATTTCGGAGGGGGAGGTGTATTTATAGGTAGGAGGGGCTAGGAGGCTCCAAATTGAGCACGGTTTTCGGCCACGCGATCGTGATCGAACGACGATGGACATGGGAGTGTCTTAGATGGGTTATTGGGCTGATTTGAAGGGGTTTTGGGCTGCAACACACATGAGGCCTTCACGGTTACCCGGTTAACCGTTGGAGTATCAAGCGACCTCCGAATGACCCGAAACTTGACAGGCGGTCTACCGGTGCTATACCAAGGCCGCTTGGCAAACCTCGGTCCATTCCGAGAAAGTTTAATACCCGCTCACGGAAAAAGGTAAAAGGGGACGCCGGGGAACATAGGAGCGCCGGATTGCAAAACGGACAATGGGGAAAATGCTCGGATGCATAAGACGAACACGTATGCGAATGCGATGCACATGATGACATGATATGAAATGCATGACAAGGACAAAATGCAAAATGACGGGAAAACCCAACCACGGAGGGAATATCATATCACATAGCCGAATATGGCAAGAGTTGGAGTTACAATTATGGCAAGTTACATCCGGGGTGTTACACCCGTCCTGAGCACGGATCGAACTCGGTGCCGGCTGGCTTGCACCGGCGCCCTTGTTAGTCTTTCGTTTCCGTCCCTTCTTCTTGATCTCCTCTAATGGGACCGAGTTATGCTCACAGACCGCCTTCTTGAGCGTGTTGGGGCTGATAATATTTCGCACCTCAGCTATCTGAGGCTCGGTGAAGGCGGGAGCTGGAGGCGTGTCCTGAGAACTGAACGCCAGACGACGCTTGTTGCAATTGGATTTCTCCGCCGTACCAGCTAGATCGCGGTCGTCTTGGTTGGGTTCTTGAGAAAGAGGCCCGCAGAACTCGTCAACGTACCCATGTTCGGCAAAGTACTTATCAACTTTGGTAAATGTACCGTCATCGTTGTCGTCGACGTCCGGATCCTGTGCGATAGGGCTGTCCGGATCCTGTGCCATAGGGATGTCCGGCAGGTCCGGTAGCGTTGCGGCGTTCTTGCCATGGCTTGGCGCCGGCATGACTGGCGGTCTTGTCTGTGGGGTGGTGTCCCCCGCCCCCAAACGAATCTGGCTCTTCGGCCAAAGCAGGGGCCAGTTTACGCAGGTGCTGAGGGTCATCTCATCTTCTTCGTCGGCCCCAGCGGGTCGAATCGGAGGTAACAGCTCGTCGCAGCCTGGCAGCACGCGAACCACTTCAACCCTATACATTGTGGGTGGCATCGGATTACCGTGGAACATGGGGTTTCCCGGTTGAACGATTCTGCCCTTGGCGACATCGACCAACTCGGCGCCCACGAAGTGCAGAAGAGTGCAAGGAACGTCGGCGGTGCCCTGCGAAAACATGTACAGGGTGTCAGAGATGCCCATTCAAAGGCAAGGAGATGAAATCATCGGCCGAGAGGCTTAGTTACCGTGATGCCATCGAGCTCGGCTAATGTCGAGGCACCGCCAACGGCGGGCGTGCAGCTGACGAAGGGGGCGCTTGCTGGCGAGGTGCCGGCCGGCGTACACCCGGGTGCATTAAGCTCCAATGCCCGTGTCGGCGCCGGAGACACGAATACCGCCTCCGCCGGAGACACCAATGGCGCCGCCGCCGGAGACACCAATGGCGCCGCCGGAGACACCAATGGCGCTGCCTGCGCGCTGTGCGAGTTGCTGGCGGTGAAGTTGGGAACCGGGGGAGGCCCCTGTTGGCCGCCCGCAATCCACGTCATCAGCCCATGAATCAACGTAGGCACCATGGCGTTGAGCGTCGTTCCAAGTTGTTGTTGCACTTGCTCCTGGACAAGCTCCGGAATCCACGCCACTTGTGCCTTGAGTTCTTCAACCTCGCGCGTCTGGCTTTCCGAGCTGGTCTTTTTCTCCTTCCGCACACCAGCGGTATAGTATGACCCCCATTTTGTGGACAAGCCTTTGCCGGCCACACGACCAGCTGACGTCGGCTTATTGAGCTTATCCTTGTTTTTCATTACGTTCAACGCCCTATTTAAAGGGGTGTCGAAAGGGGAGCTCTTAGACGACCCCACGCTACTGCTTTCAGTGTCCTGCGAAAGGAACGTGGACCATTTAGAAATATTGGGGATTAATTAGAGTGCAACCATATGGAGCTAATTACGGGGGGGGGGGGTGTATTCCTTACCAGAAGAAGCTCAAGCGCCCTGGTCTTCGGATCCGTGGTAAGCTCCTTTGTTATCAGGTCCTCCTTGTACCGGGCCCTGACATAGTTCCTGGTCTGCTTGTCACCGCTATATTTCTCGAAGCGGGGCGGTAGGCCTTGCTCGGCACGCTCCGCGTCCTCCTTGTCCCATATAGGCTCCGCCACTGTAACCGCCGGGACCGAGTTTGTGTTCCCCTAAGTTCAACTCCCGCATTTCTTTCCCCCACTGACTTGATTCGGAGGTTGCGGGGCTCTCGCACTTGATCTTGAACTCCTTGTAGTCATCTTCGCTCAGCAAAGGATATTTCACCTTGATCTTGTCATAACTATCACCTTTATCAATCATTCTCTTCACCGCGCTTCTCCAAGTAGACAGGGCCGTGCTCATCTTCGTCAGGGTGGCATTGTTCACTTTATTCCCTGAGAGGCGTGTGTTTTCAAATTCGGCGGGGAACTTGTATCGTTCGTGCAGCTTCGTGAAGAGGAGGTTGCGCAAATTCCCTCGGTCCTTATGCCTAAGGTTCTCGGTGTTGATCGAGACGGTGCTCCGGAAATGCACCCGAGATGAAGCGAGTACCCCTTGACTATATGTTTGGGCTCCGTTGGATTCCCGTCGAAGTCCACTTGAGTGAATTCCTCCTTGAGGGCGCGGAGCGCATTCGGGCGCCAGTCCTTCTTTTGCTTCTTCGGTTGGCTGCCATCTGTGTGTGCGCCGCCATCATCAGTGGTGGCATCCTCGGCGGCACCATCAGTGGTGTCATCCCCGACGCCACTAGGGGTTGTGTAATCAGGATCGGTGTCTTCCGCGGCATCCTCATAGCAGTGAGGTTGTTCCTCCATCTCCTGGGATAGCTCCCAGAATGGCTTGCCGCCCGAACC
Source organism: Aegilops umbellulata (assembly GCA_032464435.1). NCBI lineage: Eukaryota > Viridiplantae > Streptophyta > Magnoliopsida > Poales > Poaceae > Aegilops > Aegilops umbellulata. The sequence continues at coordinate 445,196,207 of CP136055.1, forward strand.
ACCGGCCTCATCGTTGTGGGCCATGTTTCTCTCTAAATAGGAAAAAAGTTTGGTCAAAAATTTGGTTATTGTCAAGGAACAAGATCATGGTCTCATCATTTAGGGTTTGTCGACACCGAGGCACCCTAAAAGCCTAAGCTTTCATCATTTAGGGTTTGTCGATGCCGAGGCACCCTAAAAGCCTAAGCGTACATCATTTAGGTTCTCATCGACACCGAGGCATCCGGGGCAGCCAAGTTAAGTTTTCATCATTTAGGGTTTATCGATGCCGAGGCACCCTAAATGCTAAGTTAAGTTTTCATCATTTAGGGTTTATCGATGCTGAGGAGAATTCTAAGTTGGGCCTAATCACTTGGCTCTATTGCCACCTATGGTTTAATGCAGCAAGAATAAAGGGGCAGTTGATCCTACTTAATTAAGTACTAATATACACCGACCCATGCATTAGTAGCAAGTACCTCATATGTCCGATTTTTAGCAAAGTCCTGCTAAAATTCACGAAAAATTTCAACATGACCTTTGCTGAAAATAGGACATATGGAGTACCTGAATTTGCCGGAACGGAAGTTAATCGACATTCCGGCAAACTCAAGGGCCTCTCGGGGTACCTGCAAAATCATCACGACATGACGGTCGGAGACAAAACCCAGCCACAGACCATATGGTCCTCTGCTTTCATATGGAAAAAAAATCAGCTCAACTTATGTGAGCTTCCATTCCAGATATAATATGTCACGCAACAAAAAATCATCAATAGTTTAGCAAGTCTGTACAAACACAGAAAGAATGACAAATGTATTTTATAGATCATGGCATTGTTTTTACTATATGCACCATGGCAAATTTCTTTTCTTTTTGCAACATGGAAAATTTCTTTTAGCCATGATCCTTGAGGATTAGAGCCTCCACAAGTCAGACAAAATTAGTGTCTCCACTTATGTGATGTGCATCCCAATTAGCCTTTTCATTTTCCATCTATTTCACAACATAAATTTTAAGGTTAATTGTCAAGCACTTCATGCACATACTACTGTCATGCATTGTTGTCATAACACTTTAATCAATCAACACATATACTAATATAGGCTAATCTGACCATATATTTGACATACATCAACACAGTTTGTATTATTGCAGCAAGAATTCACACAAATATGTCCAAAATTAGAAAAATCACAAGGTACTTGTCGTGGTTCTAAGTCTGACAGTAGAATGGGGGTAGGAATGGAGAGGCAGAATCCTAGCTTTGGAGTAGTTGTGCACGCAAGAGGTTTACGAGTTCAGGCCCTTCTGAGAAGAAGTAATAGCCCTACGTCTCGGAGCCCGGAGGCGGTCGACTGGATTATATGCGTGTGTGTTACAAAGATGCGAACTCTTCTTCCCGTGGAGGGGGGTGGCTTATATAGAGTTCGCCAAGACCCCTGCCAGCCCACGCAATGAAGGATCTTAAGGTACATTAAGGCAGGGCGTTACTGGAAATGCCCTGTATAAAGTGCTATTAAGCCTATAAAGGCCATTTAATTACATACCATTTGGATGCGGAGTGGCTCCTGTGCTTCCGATGGTCGAGTGAGTCCTCATGGTCGAGTGTCTCTATGCTCGTCGAGTGTTTTGGTATTAGTCGAGTGGATGCTTATCAGGTCGACTGGTAAGCAGCCTCTTTTAGTAAGTGACTTTGGGGAGGGTACCCTTGGGCAGGCCTATGACCCTACCCTAGGTACATGACTTCATCATTAGCCCCCGAATGGATCGAGGTTTGAGTGAGGAAGGAGTTGATAGTCTCCCGACCTGTTTCTTGCGTTGCAAGTGTGTCTTGCTCTGGATCAACGGCTTTTCAGCGATGGCTTGAAACTCTCTTTCAGTCGCCTTGATCCATTCTTTGCGTTTGTCGAGTGAACTTCGTGGTCTTGAGGATCTCCGAGTGACAGATCGGTGGAGACTCGCTGTCTGGCTGGTTGTTCTGCAGTTAGCGGATTTCACGGGATCCGAATTTTGGGAAGCGCGCGAAGCGGAGAAAACTGCGGCACTCGGATGGGACGAGACGATGACGCCTCGATCTTCGCGCCGCCTTTTTCGCCATGTACCGCTCACGCGCCTGTTGCGGGATTTGACAGATTGCCTGGACCTACCGGTTAGCCACTCGAAAGTGGCCTTATTTAAGGCGCCGGGCAGGGGTATTTTGAATAGTGCCAACACAATCTTCGTCTCCCTCTGCCCCCAAATCTCTCTGTAGCATCCGTAGCTTTCTCAGCGCCGCCGCTTCGCACCAGTCTCGCCGGCGACAATGGGGAAGGAGAAGACCGCGGCTCTGGAGCGGGCGAAGAAGGCGACGGCGACGGCGAAGGGGAGGGCGTCAAGCCGGGGCGGATCCTCGTCTCGGTCTCAGCTGCCGCGGGGTTGGGTCCAAGGAGATTGGATCTGCTCGACCATCACCGAGAAGGACCTCGCCGATCTGTCCGACGAGGGTCTGATCCCCCACGGGTCGGCGAGGCTCCCGGGAACAGAGTCGCAACCGCAGCCTAAGGAGGGTGAGTGTGTTCTTCTGGCCACTCATGTAGATCGTGGGTTTTCTCTGCCGCCGAGTCCTTTCTTCCGAGGGTTTCTGAACTTCTTTGGGGCACAACTCCATCATTTCACTCCCAATTCCATCGTCTACCTCGCTGCCTTTGTTTCGCTGTGTGAAAATTTCTTGGGCTGTCGGCCGCACTGGGGGCTTTTCAAGCACATATTCACCTGTCGCTCTCAGTCGGTGAAGAAAACAAACCCAGACGATGAGAGAACTCAAGTGATCCAGATGTGCGGGGGACTCGGAGTCCAGAGGAGGGGCAAGAGCGCCTTTCCGGCGATGACTCTGCCCGACTCAGTTAGAGGGTGGCAGTCGACCTGGTTCTACTGCCAAGACCAGTCGACGCCGGGGCAGTCGACTGGGCTCCCCCTTTCTCCATGAGTCGAGTAGACAAGCCATCTTCTCTGAAGGTGGTACCGGAGGAGAAGGCCCAAGTGAAGTTGTTGATGGGGCGCGTAGTCCAGCTTATTCGCGACGGGGTGACTGGCATGGATCTCCTGGAAGAATTCCTCCGACGGCGAATTCAGCCACTGCAATACCGAGGCCATCCGATGTGGATGTACTCTGGTACCGAAGACGCTACTCGGGTTCATCCAGAGGAGGTCGACGAAGCCACGTTGGAGAGGTGGATGACTGCCATCACTGGGAACAAGGACAATCCACGAGGTGCCAGGAGAGTTCTCCCATTCAACCAGTCTCGTCAACCAGATAAGGTACGAACACCTTTCTCCGACTGATTTGCAATATTCAATCTGCTTGTTTCCTCTTCCGAGATAGTCGATTGACCTTTACCTTGTTTGTTGTTCTCCAGGAAATTACTGAAATGTATTCGACGCCCAATGGAGCGCAGGAGCAGGCTGTGGAAGGAGAGGCGACCGGAGGCGAGAGCGGAGACGAGCTAGAGGAGTGGGAGTCCGATGGCAAAGGGGAGGGAAGCGGCGACGCCGACTCCAGTGAGGAGGAGGAGGAGGAAGAGGAAGCTGAACCTCCTCACACAGAAAGGCGGTCCAAGCTTACGCACGACCCTGTGCAGGAGCGGGGCAAGGCGACTGCTCCTGTTGGGCAGTCGTCGAAGCGTCCCAGGACTTCTTCGCCCGCGCCGACTGAAAAAGCTCCCAAGCATCCACGTGCGACACCGTCCAAGCCCCCCAAGGCCTTGCCCAGGATGAAGATGACTATCCCCACCATTTCTGGGTAAAGAGTTGAACTTGTCTTCTCTTGCTGAATGTGACAAATTTTGGTCGATTAATTGAGCGAGTCGACTGACTCTCGAAATTTGCAGTGTTGCTACCTCGGAGATTTCCGCCAAGGGTGATGATCAGGAGATGGAAGACGCTGTTACCTCCAACCCGGGTATGATTACTAATGCTTTGTTTTGGGTCGACTGCTGATTTCTTATCATTCCGGTCGGTTGAACTTTTCTTGCAGCTCCTCCTCATGTCATTGACCTCCCTGATGACGACGACGAAGAGCCGCTGAGGGCGGGGAGGAACAGGAAGGCTCTGGCCGGCAAGACTCCACAAGATACCCCGGCGCCTGAGGTCGTGGCTCGGGATGGAGGTGATGCTACTCGGACTTCAGTGACTTTTGCTGCACCGCTGACGAGTGCTCGACCCACTTCGTCGACTGTTGCTCCACCATCTCTTTTTGCTACCCACCACGTCCCGGAAGACCCAGTGAGCGCTGCTAAGGAAGCCATACGCCAAGCAGGGATTATGATGGTACAAGTGAAGGTGGTCCGAGAGGCCGGTCAGGCGGCTTATGATGCTAGTTCAGCTCTTCAGAATAATGTTCAGGTAAGTTGACTTGTCTGTTTCGTTATGAAACACCACCTGAAAACTGCTTCTTTCTGAAGATTTTTGCTGTTTGTACACCCACTGGGGTGTGTGTGTCGATTGAATTTCTGTGGGGGCACGCTGAGTGCACCCACTGGGTGTAGTCCCCGAGGCTATGGTGGACTGCTGGCAGTCGACTATAGTCTTTATACTTTCAAACTTCTTCACTCGGCCTGGACGGACCAAGTCGAGTGGAACCAACAAAAACCTGTGGGGGCACGCTGAGTGCACCCACTGGGTGTAGTCCCCGAGGCTATGGTCGACTGCTGGCAGTCGACTATAGTCTAAAGAACTTTATGCTCTCCTTTTTTTAGATGCGGCTGGCCGCTGACTATTAGTCATGGCTCTAGAATCATATTTGGTCGACTGATCGAGCAAAATTTTAAAAGATTACCGGTGGGGGCACGCTGAGTGCACCAACTGGGTGTAGTCCCCGATGCTACTGTCGAATGTTTTGATTCGGCTATAGTCTTAGAAGTGCTACAACTTTTCCTTTAGTCACTCGGAAGTGACTTGTCTTTGATGTCTTTTGTCAATTGACTCTTTGCAGAAGTCTTGCGAGCTTGTTGCTCATCTTGCTGAATTGAAGGAGAAACAGGTCCAGCTTAACCTCGACTTGAAGTTTGCCCAGGAAAGCTTGCAGAAGGCGAAGGACGAAGCAAAAGGTATGACTGGTGAGGATTCGATGGCTGTCTTTGTTTTTCTGTCTATTCTCAACTCCGTTCTCATTATTGTTTTGCAGACCAACTGGAGGAGGCTCTGAGGAAGAAAGATCTTGACCTTGCAGAAGCACAGAAGGCGGCTTCGGAGAAGACGAAGCTCGCTGAGGAGAAGCTTGCTTCAGTTGGTCAACTTGAAGATGAGAATGCCAAGCTGAAGTCTGCTCTTGACGCGACCAACAAGGAAGCAAGTCGATTGAAAAAGGACAAGATTGCTCTGACTGACAAGGTCGGCCATATGGCGGGGAGGCGAAATGATCTGGAGGCTTATCTCGGAGGACTCGCCAAGAAACTATTCCTCATGCTTGAAGGTAATCCCCTTTACTCGATTGACTTGTCGTTGTCGACTCACCATTCAATTATAATTTTGGACTGTACCTTTCAGAGTTCTGTCAAAACTTCGAGGAAGAAACTGGTCGAGTGGAAACCAGTCTGGATCCTATCAACTCTCCTGTGAAGGACGAAGCTGCCATGAATGTCCTCCGACTGGAGTCTCGCGTCGCCAGCGTGGTGGACTACCTTGCTCGACTGAAGGCTGCAATGTCGCGGATCGACTCTGCACTCTGGCCAAAACAGATACTTCAGAATGACCTTGAATCCTTGGTCACTCGGCTGAAGGAAATCCCAAGTCGAGTGCATGAATGGAAGAAGTCTTCTGCCAGGTGCGGTGCCGATGTTGCTCTGTCGCTGGTTCGAGTCCACTGCAAGGAGGCGCGAGAAGAGAAGTTGGCCGCCCTCCAAGTTGCCAATACCAGGAAGCATAATTTCCAGGACTTCATGGAGACCTTCATTGCTGCTGCCACTCGTATCTCAGACGGGATTGATTTGGACGAGTTTGTTGCCCCATCCAGTCCTCCACCGGAGGAGTAAAAAACTGCCGTGTCTCACTTTAAATTTGCCTCGGAATGCCGAGTGGTTTGTGTAACCGATAAACTCTGTCGAGCTGGAGGCTCGAGTACTTTCATTTGCGGTCCATGACCTTTTGATCTTATCCGAACTTGATTTATCGTTGAATATCTTCGTGTTTTGTCCGTTGAGGGAGACTTGACTTTCACTCAAAATGACTTAGGCGAGCACAGGGCTGCAGCTAAGCCTCCGAGTGGGAGGTTTGCTCTCCACTCGGTAGGATTTTAATCACTTAGGCGTGCACTGGGCTGCAGCTAAGCCCCCGAGTGGGAGGTTTGCTCTCCACTCAGTAGGATTTTAATCACTTAGGCGAGCACTAGGCTGCAGCTAAGCCCCCGAGTGGGAGGTTTGCTCTCCACTCGGTAGGATTTTAATCACTTAGGAGAGCACTGGGCTGCAGCTAAGCCCCCGAGTGGGAGGTTTGCTCTCCACTCGGTAGGATTTTAATCACTTAGGCGAGCACTGGGCTGCAGCTAAGCCCCCGAGTGGGAGGTTTGCTCTCCACTCGGTAGGATTTTAATCACTTAGGCGAGCACTGGGCTGCAGCTAAGCCCCCGAGTGGGAGGTTTGCTCTCCACTCGGTAGGATTTTAATCACTTAGGCAAGCACTGGGCTGCAGCTAAGCCCCCGAGTGGGAGGTTTGCTCTCCACTCGGTAGGATTTTAATCACTTAGGCAAGAACTGGGCTGCAGCTAAGCCCCCGAGTGGGAGGTTTGCTCTCCACTCGGTAGGATTTTTGAATATAGCTTCTGAAGGAGAAGGAGGTAGTCGACCTGCGCCTTGTCGTCCTTGCGAAGCGTTCATTGTATTGAGAGTTTGACTAAATCCTTGGACTGTTATTAAGCCCTCGAGCGGGAAGCTGGCTTTCCACTCGGTAGGAATGTTAAATACTTAGGCGAGCACTGGACTGCAGCTAAGCCCCCAAGTGGGAGGCTGGCTCTCCACTCGGTAGGATTTTAAATACTTAGGCGAGTACTTGGACTGCAGCTAAGCCCCCGAGTGGGAGGCTGGCTCTCCACTCGGTAGGATTTTACATACTTAGGCGAGTACTTGGACTGCAGCTAAGCCCCCGAGTGGGAGGCTGGCTCTCCACTCGGTAGGATTTTAAATACTTAGGCGAGCACTGGACTGCAGCTAAGCCCCCAAGTGGGAGGCTGGCTCTCCACTCGGTAGGATTTTAAATACTTAGGCGAGTACTTGGACTGCAGCTAAGCCCCCGAGTGGGAGGCTGGCTCTCCACTCAGTTGGATTTTACATACTTAGGTGAGTACTTGGACTGCAGCTAAGCCCCCGAGTGGGAGGCTGGCTCTCCACTCGGTAGGATTTTAAATACTTAGGCGAGTACTTGGACTGCAGCTAAGCCCCCGAGTGGGAGGCTGGCTCTCCACTCGGTAGGATTTTAAATACTTAGGCGAGTACTTGGACTGCAGCTAAGCCCCCGAGTGGGAGGCTGGCTCTCCACTCGGTAGGATTTTAAATACTAAGGCGAGTACTTGGACTGCAGCTAAGCCCCCGAGTGGGAGGCTGCCTCTCCACTCGGTAGGATTTTAAATACTTAGGCGAGTACTTGGACTGCAGCTAAGCCCCCGAGTGGGAGGCTGGCTCTCCACTCGGTAGGATTTTAAATACTTAGGCGAGTACTTGGACTGCAGCTAAGCCCCCGAGTGGGAGGCTGGCTCTCCACTCGGTAGGATTTTAAATACTTAGGCGAGTACTTGGACTGCAGCTAAGCCCCCAAGTGGGAGGCTGGCTCTCCACTCGGTAGGATTTTAAATACTTAGGCGAGTACTTGGACTGCAGCTAAGCCCCCGAGTGGGAGGCTGGCTCTCCACTCGGTAGGTTTTTGAGTACTTAGGCGAAACGGATTCGCAGCTAAGCCTCCGAGTGGGAGGCTGGCTCTCCACTTGGCAGGATTTTTTACAAACTTAGGCGAAACGGATTCGCAGCTAAGCCACCCACTGGGGGAAATTTCAACAAAAAGAATAACAATCTTCTGTGAAAATTATAACATTCTTGCTTTAGATAAAAGAACTACAGAGGTACTTTTATTACATCTCAACCGAGTGAGTTTTTTTTTCAAGTGTAAAAAGGACGGAGTAACTCCGCATTCCAAGCTCGAGGCTCGTCGATCTGGCGATCAACGTTGTAGAGGTGATATGCTCCATTGTGGAGGACTTTGGTGACGATGAAGGGGCCTTCCCAGGTTGGAGCGAGCTTGTGAGGTTTTTGCTGATCCACTCGGAGGACCAAGTCTCCTTCCTGAAAGGCTCGACTCTTCACGTTTCTAGCATGGAACCGACGTAAGTCCTGCTGGTAGATAGTCAAGCGGATTATGGCCATCTCCCTTTCTTCTTCCAAGAGGTCGACTTCATCTTGCCGAGCTTGTTCCGCTTCTGCTTCAGAGTATAGTTCGACTCGAGGTGCATTGTGAAGCAGATCACTCGGCAGAACCGCTTCAGCCCCGTAGACCAGAAAGAATGGCGTTCTTCCAGTCAACCGATTAGGAGTGGTCCTTAATCCCCAAAGAACCGACGGAAGTTCGTCGACCCAAGCTCCTGCCGCGTGCTTGAGATCACGCATCAGTCGGGGTTTCAGTCCTTTGAGGATGAGACCATTTGCACTCTCTGCCTGCCCATTCGACTGAGGATGGGCAACCAAGGCATAGTCGACCCGCATGCCTTGGGAAGCGCAGAAGGCTTTGAATCTGTCGTTATCAAAGTTTGATCCATTGTCCGTGATGATGCTATGTGGAACTCCATATCTGAATATCAGCTCTCTGATGAAACTGATAGCAGTGCTTGCATCGAGGTTCTTGATGGGTTTGGCTTCTATCCACTTGGTGAACTTGTCGACTGCAACCAGTAAGTGAATGAAGCTGCTTCTACCAGTTCTCAATGGTCCAATCATGTCTAGCCCCCAAACAGCGAAGGGCCAGACGAGTGGAATGGTCTTCAGAGCAGAGGCGGGCTTGTGTGACATGTTGGAATAAAACTGACACCCTTCGCACTTGTCGACTATGTTTTTGCCATTTCATTCGCCCTCGGCCAGTAAAATGCCGCTCGGTACGCTTTAGCCACAATGGTCCGAGAGGACGCATGATGGCCACAGGTCCCCGAGTGGATATCCTCTAGAATTATCTGACCTTCTTTCGGCGTGATGCACTTCTGGCCAACTCCAGTCGCGCTTTCTCTGTACAACTGCCCTTTGATTACTGTAAAGGCCTTGGATCGACGGACGATCTGTCGAGCCTCTCCTTCATCTTCTGGGAGCTCTTTCCTCATAATATATGCGATGTATGGCGCTGTCCAGTCGGGAGTGACGACTACAACTTCCATAATCAGGTCAACCACGGCTGGAATCTCCACTTCAGTCGGATCGCTGGCGCTCCTTGGCTGCGGAGGTTCTTCTGTGAAAGGATCTTCCTGTATCGATGGCGCACGAATGTGCTCCAAACACACATCACTGGGGATGGCTTCTCTCGGACCCTATTTTCGCCAAATCATCCGCAGCTTGGTTTTTCAGTCGGGGTATATGATGGAGCTCTAACCCCTCGAATCTCTTCTCCAACTTTCTCACTGCATTGCAATAACCCGTCATGGCTGGGCTTCGGACATCCCACTCCTTCATCACTTGATTAACAACCAGATCTGAGTCGCCGTAGACCATAAGGCGACGGACGCCGAGTGAAATGGCCATACGCAGTCCATATAGGAGTGCTTCATATTCTGCCTCATTGTTGGAGGAATCAAAGTGAATATGGAGGACATATTTGAGCTTATCTCCTCGGGGGGAAACCAATACAACCCCCGCACCGGACCCATTCAGCATCTTGGAGCCATCGAAAAACATAGTCCAATGCTCCGAGTGAACTTGAGTCGGAAGTTGTTGTTCAGTCCACTCGGCAAGGAAATCAGCTATTGCTTGGGACTTGATAGCTTTCTTTGCCTCAAACTTGATATCAAGGGGAAGAAGTTCAATCGCCCATTTTGCCACTCGACCAGTTGCATCTCTGTTATGAAGAATCTCTGATAACGGGGCGTCGCTGATGACTGTAATGGAGTGATCAGAGAAATAATGAGCAACCTTCTTCGTGGTCATGTAAATCCTATAAACAAGCTTCTGATAGTGAGGGTATCTTTGCTTTGATGGGGTCAGAACTTCAGAAAGGTAATAAACTGGGCGCTGAACTTTGAAGGTTTTTCCTTCCTCTTCCCGCTCGACCGTAAGCACGGTACTAACGACTTGTCCAGTGGCTGCAATGTAAAGCAACAATGGCTCTTTGCTGATAGGAGCAGCAAGCACCGGCTGGGTGGAGAGTAGAGCTTTTAGCTCTGCAAACGCCGCGTCAGCTTCTGGAGTCCACTCGAACTTGTCTGACTTCTTCATCAATCGGTAAAGAGGCAATGCCTTTTCACTGAGTCTAGAGATGAATCGACTTAAAGCGGCCAAGCATCCAGTAAGCTTCTGGATATCGTGCACACGCACAGGGCGTTTCATTCGGAGTATGGTGCCAACTTTTTCAGGGTTGGCGTCGATTCCTCGTTCGGAAACAAGAAAACCGAGTAACTTTCCTCCAGGAACTCCAAATGTGCATTTTCATGGATTAAGCTTGATATCATACCTCCTGAGATTGGCAAATGTTTCAGCAAGGTCAGTCAGCAGGTCGGAACCTTTTCGCGACTTGACCACTATATCATCCATGTATGCTTCTACATTCCGACTGATTTGAGTGATCAGGCACTTCTGAATCATTCTCATGAATGTAGCTCCGGCATTCTTGAGACCGAAAGGCATGGTGACATAGCAGAAGCACCCGAACGGGGTGATGAAAGCTGTTTTTATTTCATCGGGTCCATACAGACGGATCTGATGGTATCCGGAGTAAGCATCTAAAAAAGACAACCTCTCGCATCCTGCGGTCGAGTCGACTATTTGGTCGATGCGAGGAAGAGGGAAATGATCTTTTGGGCAGGCCCGATTGATATGTTTGAAATCGATGCACATGTGCAACGACTTGTCCTTCTTGGGGACCATTACAACGTTGGCGAGCCACTCGGAGTGGTAGATCTCGCGAATGAACTCTGCCGCTAAGAGTCGAGCCACCTCTTCGCCAATGGCCTTTCTCTTCTGGACGGCGGACCGTCGAAGATGTTCCTTAACTGGTTTGACTTTTGGGTCGACTCGAAGGCGGTGCTCAGCCAGTCCCCTGGGAACACCCGGCATGTCAGCAGGCTTCCATGCAAAGATGTCCCAGTTCTCACGGAGGAACTGGATGATCGCTTCTTCCTATTTAGAGTCGAGTGTAGTGGAGATGTTGGTCGGAGCCGCATTAGGGTCGGCCGGGTGGATGTGAACCTGTTTTGTCTCACCGGATGACTGAAACGCTGACTCTGTGGCAGGCTTCTTGGCTCGCAACAAATCACTCGGGTCTGCGGTCTTCTGGTACTCTTGTAACTCCATTTCGGCCATCTGAGCATCAGCAATTTTGGAGCCCTTCTGGAAGCACTCTTCTGCCTTCTTCCGATTGCCCGTGATAGTGATCACACCTCTGGGACCGGGCATCTTCAATTTAAGGTACACGTAGCATGGTCGGGCCATGAAACGAGCGTACGCTGGCCTTCCAAGTATGGTGTGGTACGCCCTCTGAAAATCCACGACCTCAAAGGTCAACTTTTCCTTCCGGAAATTCTTTGAGTCACCAAAAACTACATCGAGAGCAATTTGGCCGAGTGACTCAGTCTTCTTTCCAGGAATGACTCCGTGGAAGCTCATGTTACTGGTGCTGAGTCTGGACATCGGAATGCCCATCCCTTTCAGCGTCTCTGCATACAACAAATTCAAACCACTACCACCATCCATCAAAACTTTGGTCAGTCGAGTGCCTTCAATGACTGGGTCGACCACCAACGCTTGCCTCCCTGGGGTAGCAATATGAGTCGAGTGATCGGACTGGTCGAAGGTGATGGCAGTCTGAGACCATTTCAGATAATTGGGCATCGTCGGAGCGACCATGTTCACTTCTCGATTGATAACCTCCAATCGACTCTTGCTTTCGACATCAGCGAAAATCATTAGGGTGGAGTTGACTTGGGGGTACTCCTCACCGCTGTCTTCTTTTTCCTCAACTTTGTCTGACTCTTTCTCTTTGTCTTTGGCCTGTTTCCCTTGAAACTGCTAAATCAGGAGTCGACATTGTCGAGTGGTATGCTTTGGGTAAATGAGTTTACCCTCCTCGTCTTTCTTCGTGTGAATGTGACACGGTAAGTCCATCACATCGTTCCCATCCTGGTCTTTCACTTTCTTGGGGTTCTAGGGACCCTTGGGTTTCCCCTTAAACTTTCCTGGGGTCACAGCCAAGGTCTCTCCAGGAGCAGCTGGCTCGGCTTTGCGCTTTTGCTTCCGACTGGAGTTTCCTCCGCCGGCCTCATTAGCGGCTGCTTTGTACTTGCCACACCGGAGCCTATCTTCTTCTTCACCGTTTGCATACTTGGTGGCAATTTCCATCATCCGACTCAATGTCATATCTCCGGTTCGACCGAATTTCAAACTCAGCTCTCTGTTCTTGACGCCTTCCTTGAAGGCACAAACTGCCTGGTGATCAGATACATTCTCGACTGTGTGATGTAAAGTGATCCATCTCTGGATATAATCCCTCAGAGTTTCACTCAACTTCTGAACACACGACTGCAATTCTGTCAACCCTGCTGGTCGCTTGCAAGTCCCTTCAAATGTCCTGACAAACACTCGGGCAAGATCTTCCCAAGTGTAAATACTGCTAGGTGCCAACTGGTTCAACCATGCTCTGGCTGATCCCTCCAACATAAGAGGCAAATGCTTCATGGCTACCTCGTCGTTGCCGCCGCCAATCTGAACAACCACTCGGTAATCTTCAAGCCACGTGTTAGGCTTGGACTCGCCGGTGAACTTACTAACTCCAGTCGCCAACCTGAAGTTGGGAGGAATTACCGCGGCCCTGATTGCTCTGCTGAAACATTCTGGTCCTGATACATGAACCCTGCTGCTGGAGGGAACGTCTCTGTCATGGCCTTCTCGGTGAGCTCTATTCCTGTCGACCAGACCTTGAACGATAATGGATCTCGCACCAAAGCCTGGTTCCCTGGGGTCGACTGGAAACCTTCACCCAACACTGTGCTGGCGTCTGTCATCTTGCTGCCGAGGAACGTACGATCCACCCCTTGGGGGAGAAGTGGGCACTCAACGTCGATCATTGCAATCGAATCGGTGCTCGTACCGCTCACGGCCTTGATATTGATCATCATGCCGGCCTCTACGTTCCTCACGCCTTAGGGGCGATCCTGGACTGTGAGCCGACTGCACAGAATTCGCAGCGACGGATCGGCTGTGAACCCTGTTACGCGACTGCGATACAACTGAGTTCTGATCCCCTGCTGCCCGGAGCAAATCTCTGATCTGTAGCAGACCTCTCCCTGCCTCTGACTGAGAAGGCTGGATCGACTCTGCTATGCGGGCTGCAGCTGCTAAATTCTGAATCAGAGTTCCGGCTGAAAGAGGCGACGTCGACTGGATTCTGGAACTGGCGGTCGAGCGCGCTCGTCGAGTACTCTCTGGAGGTTCTCCAGTCGAGTGCGTTCAGCCAGGTTGGCCAAGCGCGCCTCCTCCAGGGCGCGCGCCTCGGGGGTTTCTCCAATGATAGGAGTGTGAAGCGCGTCCATGTTCCGGCGACGAAGTTCCTCCCTCTGCTGCGAGGTGAGGGGCTCGGGTCTATACTCTTCGTGGCCCCGCGCCGGACCTCCTCCTCCGACAACCTCTTCGGTGTGGGGGAATCCGGGGGGACTGCGCTGTCCGTCGACCATCAGTACCTCCGCCGCTGGATCGCTGCTGTCGCACTCGGACGCAATCTCTACGGAGCCAGTCGACAGATCGAACAGGCCGTAGAGAGATTCGTCGGGCTCGATCGCCGCGACTTGGGGGGTGGCCGACTGGCGGGCCAACGCATGCCTCACCCACCGCTGGAGCCTCGACCGACCGGAGCGCTTGCGCCGGCGGGAAACTGGGAGCGAGGACGAAACGGGTGCCGACCCGTACTGGGCCGACGGTTGCAGCAGAAGGACGCCACGAATGCACGCGCGAAAGTGCGTTGCCCCGCGGGCGGGAAGCGCGTCCACGTCGAGTGGAGCCTCCTGGAGCCAAGCAGAGTCATCGACAACGAAAGTGAGGGCGCCGAGACGGATCTCGCAGCCCTCGACCAGGACTCCGCTCGAAGACATGATGGGAGATATCGAAAGAATCCCAACTCTTCCAACAAATCGCTAGAACACCTGCCCCACGGTGGGAGCCAACTGTCGTGGTTCTAAGTCTGACAGTAGAATGGGGGGTAGGAATGGAGAGGCAGAATCCTAGCTTTGGAGTAGTTGTGCACGCAAGAGGTTTACGAGTTCAGGCCCTTCTCAGAAGAAGTAATAACCCTATGTCTCGGAGCCCGGAGGCGGTCGACTGGATTATATGCGTGTGTGTTACAAAGATGCGAACCCTTCTTCCTGTGGAGGGGGGTGGCTTACATAGAGTTCGCCAAGACCCCTGCCAGCCCACGCAATGAAGGATCCTAAGGTAAATTAAGGCAGGGCGTTACTGGAAACGCCCTGTATAAAGTGCTATTAAGGCTATAAAGGCCATTTAATTACATACCGTTTGGATGCGGAGTGGCTCCTGTGCTTCCGATGGTCGAGTGAGTCCTCATGGTCGAGTGTCTCTGTGCTCGTCGAGTGTTTTGGTATTAGTCGAGTGGATGCTTATCAGGTCGACTGGTAAGCAGCCTCTTTTAGTAAGTGACTTTGGGGAGGGTACCCTTGGGCAGGCCTATGACCCTACCCTAGGTACATGACTTCATCAGTACTTTCTCTACCTAATAAACTCCATATGACCACATAAAACCCTGTTTAACACACCTGTAAAGAGGAACAACCCCCCTAAGGAGCTAGAAAGCTATATCGCCCGCTACCTCGTCGAATGTCTGTCAAGGGAAGAGATAAAGAGCATATAAAACATTACCCACACAAAATGAGAGCATGTAAAAAATTTGAAAACGAGAACCATATTAACCAATCTAAACTTGACATTACACTTGGCACGGAGGGAGTACACAATGAAATAGTAGTTATCATTTTTCTCCTGTATGAGCAGTAGCAATCCCCACATACAAGAAAAAACTGAAAGCAAAGCTTTACTCTCCCAACAAGATTATGAAATTGACATAGTAGTATTTCTAAAAACTAAAAGCAAACCATATTGATCTAATAGTAGTATTTCTAATTCTATAAGCCTACAAGTTTATGAAATTGACACAAACCAATTTGGTTAGCAACTCACGGCAGCACAATTTGTGAGCGCGCCTGGGCGGAGCCAGGGCGCGGCCCGAGCGTAGTGGAGGCGCGGTCGCGGTGCGGTGAGCGCGCCTGGGTGGGGCCAGGGGCCGAGGGGAGCACGGCCACGGGGGGCAGCAACCAGGAGCTGGGACGCGGGGTGCGACAGTCTACGGCGACGAAATCGAAGGGGGGGGGGAAGGGGAACCGGTGCAGCTCACCGAGAGGAAGACGATGGCGAGCCAGTGCGGGGCCGGGGTTGACGAGGTGACGCGGATAGACGATGAGGCCGCGGTGGCCGGAGGTGGAAGAAGACCTCGATCCGCACGATGCAGAGTCGTCGATCTCGAACGGCTGGCCGTAGATGACGTAGAAGAACACTGTAGAGCTCTTGGACTCCTTGGTGGGGTGCGGGGACGACGGTGGTTGCGGGGACGATGCGGTGTCGACGGGGACGACCTAGTCGGGTGAAGCAACACGAGGGGAGGGGAAGTGGGGAGGTGCTAGGGTGTGGAGCGGGTGCGGGGGTCGTCGGAGCGGGCGCGGGGGAGCCGGAGCGGGTGTGGAGCGGGCGCGGGGGTCGCCGGAGCGGGTCGGGGGTCGTCGGAGCGGGTGTGGCGGGGGAGGGAAGGGGGATCTGGCGAGGGAGAGGGAAGGGGGGATCGGGCGAAGGGGTATCCAGCTAGGCACTAATGCAATGGCGCACCACCCTCTGGTGCGCCATTAGTAGTTTTTTTTCTGATAGCAATGGCGCACCCTTCTCCGGTGCGCCATTAGTAAAGTTTTTTTCTGACAGCAATGGCGCACCTTCCTCTGGTGCGCCATTAGTAACATTTTTTTTCATTATTTCTTGTTGCATCTAATAATTTGTTTTTTTATCAAATTTGTTATTTAAAGATATCATCAAATTTTTATTTGAAAATATCATCAAATTTGTTATTTTAAAATATCTTCAAAAAGTGGGGGAGGGTGCGGGTGTCGGCGGCGGCGGTGGAGCGGGCCGGGGGAAGGTGCGGGGTGTCGGCGGCGGCAGTGGAGCGGGCCGGGGAGGGTGCGGTGGGTCGTCGGTGGCGGTGGAGCGGGGGAGGGTGCGGTGGGTCGTCGTCGGCGGTGGAGCGGGCCGGGGAGGGTGCGGTGGGTCGTCGTCGGCGGTGGAGCGAGGGAGGGTGCGGGGGGTCGTCGACGGCGGTGGAGCAGGGGGAGGGTGCGGGGGGTGCTCGAGAATTCATGATATCAAAAAGTGCCCATGAAATTTAAAAAGTGCCCATGAAATTTGAAAAGTGCCCATGAATATCAAAAAATATTCATGAATTCAAAAAGTGCCCATGAAATTTAAAAATATTCATGATATCAAAAAGTGCCCGAGAAATGAAGACTACGATTAAAATACAATCGATCTTAGCTAGCTATCTGTTCACAATCTTCTTGCCCTTCTTTTTCGCAAATGGAGTTCTTCTGTGGAACAGACGTCCTTTAGGTAGGGTGGTCCTGCTTCTTCTTGTGGTGTGTGCTGCTACTTCATCGTCGTCGTCATGTTCGATCTTTGGGTCGCCGTACTTGTCGAAGTCTTGCTCATTGGCTACTCCATCCATTCCGATGATCTTCCTTTTGCCTCTCCTCACGACAACACGACTGGGCTTTGGCGGGTCGGTAATGAAGAAGCATTGGTCCACTTGGGAAGCCAGTACCCATGGCTCATTTTTCGCGGTGACGTTTGCGCCCGCGGTCTTGGATTTGGCTTCGGGTATAACCATGGTGGTGAAATACCGGTCTTCTTTTAGGACGCTCTTGGCCCATCTGACACGGAACATCGGGAGCTTCTCTCCAGCGTAGCTCAGCTCCCAGATCTCCTCGATCCTTCCGTAGTATCTGTCCTTGTCGTTGCCGGTGTAGGATTCCATCGTTACCCCGGAGTTCTGATAACCATCGCTCTTCATGTCCTTGTCCTCGGTGTAGAATGTGTAGCCGTTGATATCGTATGCCTCATAGGTCATCAGGTTGTGCTCGGCGCCCTGTGACAAGGCGAATATGAGTTGTTCTTCCGCGGAAGAATCCTCATGTAAGGGGTACGACAGAAGCTTCTGCTTGAACCAACGCGTGAAACATGAGTTGTGCTCTTTGAGTATATCTCCGCCCGTCCACTGTTGGCCTCGATCATTGTACGTCTTCTGAATAAAGGTTTTGTGCTCTACCACCCAAGGATCGACCACGTCTATGTGTTGTAGCACGACTAGGTTTGCTCTTTCAAAGTCGGCGAGTCGACCCTCGAAGTCGACATGCATTTCGCGGCGACCCTCACGGTGACCCCATCCAGCGAGCTTGCCGAGGTGCCTGTTGACGGGCAGACCAACGGGGTTCTTGATGCCTAGATAAGTCGTGCAGTAGGAGATGCACTCTTCGGTCAGAAAGCCCCTGGCTATACTTCCCTATGGATGTGACATGTTGCGAACGTATCCTTTGATTACACCATTCATCCTTTTGAACGGCATCATGCTGTGCAGGAACGTCGGCCCGAGTTGGATGATATCCTCCACGATATGGACCAGCAGATGCACCATAACGTCGAAGAATGCGGGCGGGAAGTACATCTCAAGCTCGCATAGTATCACCACGATCTCTTCCTGTAGCCTTCTGAGTTGCCTCACGCCAATTGACTTCTGAGAGATGATGTCAAAAAAGTTGCATAGGCCAAATAGCATTTCACAGACGTGCGCGTCCATGATCCCACGGATTGCAACTGGAAGTATCTGCGTCATCAGCACGTGACAGTCGTGAGACTTTATCCCGCTGAACTTCTGCTTCGCTGGGTCTAGGTATCTGCTTATCTTCCCCGTGTAACCGTAAGGAAGTTTTACTCCTAGGAGGCAGGTGAAAAACTGCTCGATCTCCTCCTGACTGAGAGTGAAGCACGCGGGAGGGTAGTCATTTCCGGTCTTCTTGGCCTTTTTGCCTTTGCGACGACTTTCTGTGTCCTTCTTCGCCTCATCATCATCATCATCATCATCATCATCATCATCATCATCATCATCATTAGCGTGAAGCTCCTGCCTGATGCCCATTGATTTCAAGTCTGCCCTTGCTTTCGGCCCATCTTTAGTCCTCTCTGGCATGTTGAGCACGGTACCAAGCAGACTCTTGCACACGTTCTTCATGATATGCATGACATCAAGGCTGTGAGGCACATGGTGGATCTTCCAGTACGGCAAGTCCCAGAAAACAGATCTCGTTTTCCATACCTTCAGCAGCGGCTCTGGCGCCTTTTGCTTCTTTCCCGGCTCTGGTGCCTTTTGCTTCTTTCCCGGCAGTGGGCAGTCTTTCCAATTTTTCAACAGCTTGTCTATTTCCTCGCCGCTCCTCGTACACGGACGTTTTCGGGGTTTGGTTTCACCATCGAACAGATCCTTGCGTTTCCTCCACGGGTCATCGTCGCGAAGCCACCTTCGATGTCCCATGAACACGGTTTTCGAAGACCCGGGATCTCTATCTGGCTGGCGATACGTTGTGTCATCCATGCACCTTACGCATCCAGAAAATCCGTGGACTACCTGCCCCGCGAGATATCTGTAACCGAGATAGTCGTGCACCGTCGTGAGCAGTGCGGCTCTCATAGGGAAATATTCTTTCTCTGCGGCGTCCCACGTATTGGCTGGCGTTTTCCACAGCGTGTCTAGCTCCTCCTTCAGTAGCCCCAGATACAGATTGATGTCGTTCCCTGGTTGTTTCGGCCCTTCAATTAGCATACTCATGTGAATGTACTTCCTCTTCATGCACAACCAGGGGGGAAGGTTGTACATCCACACAAACAAAGGCCAGGTGCTATGTGTGCTTCTCTGGCTGCCAAACGGATTGACTCCATCGGTGCTCGCGCCCAGCACGATGTTCCTTGGATCCTTTCCAAATTCTGGGTATTCGAAGTTCAACGCTTGCCACTGGCTCGCATCCTTAGGGTGACTCAGCATCTTGTCTTTTTTATTTATCTCCGGATCATTTCCGTCATCTTCCTGCTTCTTCTCCTCCCTATCCGCGTGCCAACGCAAGAGCTTTGCTACCTTAGGGTCCGCGAAATACCGCTGCAGACGAGGAGTGATCGGAAAGTACCACACCGACTTTCGAGGAGCTTTCTTCCTCTTCTTGTATCGAGTGACGCCGCACACCGGACATATGGTAGACTCCGCGTGCTCGTCCCGATAAATGATACAATTGTCCATGCACACATGGTATTTCACGTGCGGTAAATCCAGAGGACACACGATTTTCTTCGCCTCCTCGAAACTGGTCGGGCACTTGTTCCCCTTGGGAAGACGTTCGTGCCAGAATGACATGTTCTCGTCGAAGCATGCGTCGGTCATTTTGTGTTTTACCTTCATCTCCAGAGCCATGAGCGTTACTTTCAGGCGGGTATCCTCGGGCCTGCATCCTTCATACAATGGAGTAACCGCGTCTATCTCCAGTTGATCCAGCTTTGCTTTCTCTCGGGCGGCAGCTCTTGCGTTATCCGTCTGTTTGAGAAGCAGCTCTTGAATATGAGGGTCCTGCACCCAGCCCCCATCGTCGTCTGCTCCAGCATCTTCATCTTCATGATCATGCACTTCGTCTTGATCTTCCTCATCATCATGTACGACATCTTCTATATGATGACTGTGTACAGCATCACCGTCGTGATCATGTCCTGGAGGTTCTTCGTCTTCTCGCCCGCCCTCGCCGCGGTGGTACTTGTCTTGTTACCCTTCCTCATTTCTTGCCCGGCGCCGGCCATGGACGACTTCATAGTCATCTTCATCACCTTGCCACTGATAGCCATCCATGAAACCACGCAAGAGCAGGTGGTCACGCACCTGCCCGGAATCCGGGTCCGCAATAAGGCTCTTCAGCTTGCATCTTCGACACGGATATCTTATCTCCGTCTCGTTCTTTTGAAGCATCTCGGCCTTCGCGGAGCTCAAAAACCTATTCACGATGCCTTCAGTCATCGTGCGGACCATGGTCGCCTGCGGGGTAGAGCAAAACGATATTTTAGAACCAAGAAAAAATTTGGCATGACCTTCCCTAAAAATAGGACCAAAAAGAATGCATAGTGCCAAAATTCTCGCCGAAACGGAAATGAATCAAAACATTCCAGCAAATATTGGCAAGTATCGCATTTGAAATACCGGTACCTTCAAACACAAACATATATGCAACACCACAAACACATGCAACACCACAAACATACATAGATCTAGCTATAGGCCACAAAAAGTGCATGTGCACGCTGTTGGAGCGAGCTAGGGAGAAAAAAGTAGATCTACATCATGAAGATAGCTTTCCCTTACTTACCTATCAAAAAAAGGTAATTTCACCACTTAATTTTGATGAATCTATGGTGGAAATGAGGTGAGGAGGAGGAGATGGCCGAAAGCTTGGAGAAGGAGGTGGATGGAATGAAGTCGGGAAAGTGAGTGGGTAGGTGTGGGGCTGTCCAAAATATCTTGTTGGGGTCCCAGGTTACTAATGGCGCACCACCAGCAAATGCGCCATTAGTAACCCTGGTTACTAATGGCGCACCTGCAGGCGGTGCGCCATTAGTAGTTTTGCAAAAAAGTAAAAATAAATAAATATATATACTAATGGCGCATCTTCTCAGAGTGCGCCATTACTAGTTTAAACTAGTAATGGCGCACTGTGGGAGGATGCGCCATTAGTAGTTTTGAAAAAAAAAGAATAAAAAAAAGTTTGCAGTAATGGCGCACTCTCTGCCTGGTGCGCCATTAGTAGTTATAACTAGTAATGGCGCATTATGGACCAGGTGCGCCATTAGTATGTATGGAAAAATGAAAAAAAATCATACTAGTGGCGCACCCTGTTTCCGATGCGCCATTAGTGTCTTCCACACTAATGGCGTACCACAAGCAGGTGCGCCATTAGTATATAGTAGTGGCGCACTACTTTCATGGTGCGCCATTAGTACCAATCCTATCTATAGCCCTTTTCCTAGTAGTGATGGATTATTTATTCCTAAACAAAACCAAAAAGCAAGAAACAAAAATAAAATTGGGTTGCCCCCCAACAAGCGCTATCGTTTAACGCCCCTAACTAGGCATGATGATTTCGATGATGCTCACATAAAAGATAAGAATAGAAACATAAAGAGAGCATCATGAAGAATATGACTAGCACATTTAAGTATAACCCACTTCCTATTCATAGGGATTTTGTGAGAAAACAATTTATGGGAACAATAATCAACTTGCATAGGAAGGTAAAACAAGCATAACTTCAAAACTTTAAGCACATAGAGAGGAAACTTGATATTATTGCAATTCCTACAAGCATATATTCCTCCCTCATAATAATTTTCAGTAGCATCATGAATGAATTCAACAATATAACCAGCACCTAAAACATTCTTTTCATGATCTACTAGCATAGAAATTTTATTACTCACCACATAAGCAAAATTCTTCTCATTCGGAATAGTAGTGGGAGCAAACTCAACAAAATAACTACCATGTGACTGAAAATTAAGATCAAGATGACAAGTTTCATACTTATCATTGTTCTTTATAGCATATGTGTCATCACAATAATCATCATAGATAGGAGGCATGCTTTCATCATAGTAAATTTGCTCATCAAAGCTTGGGGGACAAAAAATATTATCTTCATCAAACATAGCTTCCCCAAGCTTGTGGCTTTGCATATCATTAGCATCATGGATAAGGAATTTATACTAACAACATTGCAATCATGCTCATCATTCACATATTTTATGCCAAGCATTCTATGTAATTCTTCTTCTAGCACTTGAGCACAATTTTCCTTTCCATCATTTTCACGAAAGACATTAAAAAGATGAAGCGTATGAGGCAAGCTCAATTCCATTTTTTGGTAGTTTTCTTTTATAAACTAACTAGTGCTAAAACAAGAAACAAAAAGATTCGATTGCAATATCTAAAGATATAACTTCACTTACCTAGCCTCCCCGGCAACGGCGCCAGAAAAGAGTTTGATGTCTACTACGCAACCTTCTCCTTATAGACGTTGTTGGGCCTCCAAGTGCAGAGGTTTGTAGGACAGTAGCAAATTTCCCTCAAGTGGATGACCTAAGGTTTATCAATCCATGGGAGGCGTAGGATGAAGATGGTCTCTCTCAAGCAACCCTGCAACCAAATAACAAAGAGTCTCTTGTGTCCCCAACACACCCAATACAATGGTAAATTTTATAGGTGCACTAGTTCGGCGAAGAGATGGTGATACAAGTGCAATATGGATGGTAGATATAGGTTTTTGTAATCTGAAAATATAAAAACAGCAAGGTAACAAGTGGTAAAAGTGAGCTTAAACGGTATTGCAATGATAGGAAACAAGGCCTAGGGTTCATACTTTCACTAGTGCAAGTCCTCTCAACAATAATAACATAGTTGGATCATATAACTATCCCTCAACATGCAACAAAGAGTCACTCCAAAGACACTAATAGAAGAGAACAAATGAAGAGATTATGGTAGGGTACGAAACCACCTCAAAGTTATTCTTTCCAATCAATCCATTGGGCTATTCCTATAAGTGTCACAAACAGCCCTAGAGTTCGTACTAGAATAACACCTTAAGACACAAATTAACCAAAACCCTAATGTCACCTAGATACTCCAATGTCACCTCAAGTATCCATCGGCATGATTATACGATATGCATCACACAATCTCAATTCATCTATTCAAACCAACACATAGAACCTCAAAGAGTGCCCAAAGTTTCTACTGAAGAATCACGACGAAAACATGTGCCAACCCCTATGCATAGGTTCATGGGCGGAACCCGCAAGTTGATCACCAAAACATACATCAAGTGAATCAATAGAATAACCCATTGTCCATGGTTATCCCACGCAATACATACATCAAGTGTTCTCAAATCTTTAAAGACTCAATCCGATAAGATTACTTCAAAGGGAAAACTCAATTCATTACAAGAGAGAAGAGGGGGAGAAGGAAGATAAGATCCAACTATAATAGCAAAGCTCGTGATACATCAAGATCGTGCCAAATCAAGAACGCGAGAGAGATAGAGAGATCAAACACATAGCTACTGGTACATACCCTCAGCCCCGAGGGTGAACTACTCCCTCCTCATCATGGAGAGCGCCGGGATGATGAAGATGGCCACCAGTGAGGGTTCCCCCCTCCGGCAGGGTGCCAGAACAGGGTCCCGATTGACTTTTGGTGGCTACAGAGGCTTGCAGCGGCGGAACTCCTGATCTAATCTCCGTTCTGGAAGTTTTACGATACGTAGGTATATATGGGTGCAGGGGGTACGTCGGTGGAGCTACGGGGGCCCCATGAGGCAGGGGGCGCGCCCTAGGGAGGGGGGCGTGCCCTAGGGAGGGGGGCACGCCCCCACCCTCGTGAGCACCTCCCGTATCTCCTGACGTAGAGTCCAAGTCTATCCGGTGGCTTTCCTTCCAAAAATAACTTCTCCAGTTGATTTCGTTCCGTTTCAACTCCGTTTGATATTCCTTTTCTTCGAAACACTGAAATAGGCATAAAACAGCAAATCTGGGTTGGGCCTCCGGTTAATAGGTTAGTCCCAAAAATAATATAAAAGTGGATAATAAAGCCCAGTATTGCCCAAAACAGTAGATAATATAGCATGGAGCAATCAAAAATTATAGATACGTTGGAGATGTATAAGCTGGCTCTTGCATGAGAGCCCACTTCTCCACTTTTTCCTTGCCTCTCTTTCCTCCACATATGCAAAAATGCCATGTAAAGCGCACTATTGTACTTACTTTTACTTGCTCCTACAGGTGCTTAAGCTTGCCACATAGGCATAAAGTCTGATTTGGCAAGATAATCAAGAAGAGAGAGACTAGTTTGGTGACCCAAGGAAGAAACGGTGCTAAGCGCGTGTACCTAGGTGAAAAGACAATTTTGAGTCTATAGCTAATTAAATGAAGCAAACTTAGCAACACCATTTCATTGGAAGAGGTCACTCCTTGGCAAATGCAATAAATACACGCGCTTAGCACCGTTTCTTCCTTGAGTACGAAGAAAGAGATAGAGAGGAGTAAAAAAAATACACTTATAGCCAACCTTGTTGTAGTATGAGTGACTAAGTGATGACTATGTATGACATGCCAACATCAGATAGCCTAACGCACCATGTTAAATCTCCAAGGGCGCGACCGCGCGAGCGACGCGACGGTCATGGTAGGCGCGACCATGATACGGGCTGCTGGCAGCCCTTGGATCTGAGATCAAACGGTCACATGCTAAGTCGCTGAAAATTTGCAAAATAACCCTCCAGGATAGGATATTCACCCATAGGTCTATAATCACGCCATGCAACCGTTCGATCTCAGAACCAAGGGCTCTCGGAAGCCCGTATCATGGGAAAATGGAAAGCCACTACCCTGCCGTTCGCACGCTGGCAGTTCGCTCCTGCTCGTCCCCGCACGTCCTTCAATACTACGGCGGTTCGCTCCTAGTCGTCCCGTCCATTCACATTACGGCAGTTCCACTAATCCTAACCCTCCTCCCAAATCCATGGCGTCCCAAATCACCATGATCGGCAGTGAGTATAAGGTTAGAACCATCACCGGCGATGAGTTCGACGTCATCTACACCCGTTCTTCCGCGACGGTGAAAGGATGCCTTTCTCGCTTCAGACGCATGTTCGAAAACTCAGATGATGAGTGGGTCGCTGGGCTAGATGTTGAGTACACCACAGTCCTGGGACGAGAGAAGGATCTAAAGGACGAAGAGAGGAAGAAGCCCGCCGTGATCCAGGTTTGCGTGCATGACTTATGCTTGGTCTACCACATATGCCATGCCGATGTTGAGTGCCAGGATCTTAAGGACTTCCTCAGGAGCAACCTAGTCAAATTCGTTACTGTAGACTTTGGTAACGACAAACAAGTCCTGCGTCAGATAGGCCTCGTTGTAGGCAACACCTTCGACCTCCAGAAGAATCGGCTGGTGTCCTCTTGTCAGCCTTCAATGCTGACCCTGGCAGGAGCCATGGTTCATCCTTCGTGCGGTAAACTGGAGAAACCTCATTACACGTTTCATCATCATGCATGGAAGCGGAATGTACTAGATATAGACCACATCCACTACGCGGCAATGGATGGCTACCTTTGCTTCAATATCTACAAGGGTTGGATGAAGAGCAACAGCCAAGTGTGCGGTTCAAGCAAAGAAGTATCGGCCAAGAGGAAGAGGGACAAGGACGAAGTCGAGGACGTGGACGAGGACTCCCAGTAAGGTGGCAGTGTCGTTGCTCATGGTGGTTCTAATGTAGTGTCTACCGAAATAGTCGCAAAGTTTAATTTCAGGTGTGCTTAATTTAATTTGAGGGGTGTGTTGTGCTGAGCCCCTAGCAGAACTATGTTATGTTTCTTCTCATTACTTTAACTCTTCAGTACGTACATACTAGTATTTCTTACATTTCATATTTTAGTTGGTATAGTACTACCACTCGTTTCTTCACATTATATACGTACAATATATATGGCCAACATCATATACCCAGTAGTTTAGTTGTCAAAAAATTTCAGGGTGCTTAGTTTGTCAAAGAATTCCAGGATGCTTAGAGGGTGCTTGGATCCAAGGGACTTATCTTAGAGGGTGCTTCTATACCCCTATATATATTATATTATATATTTTTTTATTGTGTGCGTGTAACTTTAACTTTGAAAGATGGTCATTGGATGAGGCGAATCCGATGATCCAAAGATGGCAAATTTGAGCACTACTGGCCGTTGGATATCATCTAGATTCCACCAGATTTCGCCACATGTATAACCTAGAAGACTCCATGGTTGAACTTAAGCATAATGCACAAACATCAAAACACAGGCACTTCTTATTTTTTCTAGAATCTTCCGTATCAGAATTGCCCAAATGTTTTTCTACATGATTTGCCATTATTTGTTTTTACTTTATGTCTTATGACGCACAATTCCATGAATCTTAAAATAGATCAGCTTTCTTATAAAAACTAGATGATTTTGAATGAAATGAACTATAAGAATTAAACGAACATCTACATCATGCATATATGACTCAAAGCTTGCATGCTATAATGTGGTATTTATTCATAATTTGGTTGCCAAATCTCATGCGTGCAATGCACGTGTACCTTACTCTAGTCTAATTGGTGTTTGTGTGTGTGTTGTGTGTGTGTTGTGTGTGTTGAGGTGCAAATTGTCTTTTGTTGGGTACATGTTAAGCTTGTTCTTCCGAAATTTAAAGCCGCGCCTTGTTATGCCGAAAATTCAAGCTAGCGTCTCTGTCTATCGTGCTGCGAAACTCCTGCCTCTTCAACCCGTGCCTTGTTAGCTCGAAATATTTAAGATATATCTTTGTCTCGTTGTGCTCCGACAACTCCCTCCATCTCAACCCGCACCTTGCTATTCCGAAATTACAACATGCGCGAAAACTCCCACCTCCTGTGAAATCCCGACACGTGAAATGCACGTGGTACCCCTGAACCGAAAGAACCGCCTCAAATCGGTGGGGGGTACTTTCGTAACTTACCCCACATTTCAGACAAGCGCATCTCTAAGCCATGGTTCCCCACTGCCATCCCATCCGCCCACCCATTCCTACACCGAGGCCACGAAAACCCATGACGAAACCCCACACCCTGCTCCGTCCACCACCCAGCCGAAGCCTCTTCCCCGATGACGTCGTCCACAGCAACACCTCGACGTCCCTCATCCACCGTACCGGATGAGGATCCGTCGTCGATCTCATTGTCTCGCCGGTTCATCCACCCTGTCCTCCACCTCCAAGGAGCTGCCCCGATGTTCCCCTCATCTTTCGCGCCACCTCCATTCCCACACCGCCGTCTTCACCTACACCACCGGAAGAGCATCATCATCACCATTTCCTTGGATGAGGCTACTGCCTAATCGGCGCCACCAAAGAGGTTGTACACTAATCGCCGCATTTTCTTCTTGATTCGATCTCACGGTGCTGTCGGCGCTCGGTCCCGAGCTGAGTCATTGCATATCCCGGTACACCGCCGGAGGCATTCATATAGAGTCATACTTTTTTCTAGTATCGAGTTGTAATTCTTGAGTTGTAAGTAAATAAAAGTGTGATGATCATCATTTTTAGAGCATTGTCCCAAGTGAGGAAAGGATGATGGAGACTATTATTCCCCCACAAGTCGGGATGAGACTCCGGACGAAAAATAAAAAAAAGAGAAAAAAGAGGCCATAAAAAAGAAGAAGAGAAAAGGCCCAAACAAAAAAAAATAAAAAAATAAAAAAATGAGAGAAAAAGAGAGAAGGGACAATGCTACTATCCTTTTACCACACTTGTGCTTGAAAGTAGCACCATGATCTTTATGATAGAGAGTCTCCTATGTTGTCACTTTCATATACTAGTGGGAATTTTTCATTATAGAACTTGGCTAGTATATTCCAATGATGGGCTTCCTCAAATGCCCTAGGTCTTCGTGAGCAAGCGAGTTTGATGCACACCCACTTAGTTTATTTTGTTGAGCTTTCATATACTTATAGCTCTAGTGCATCCGTTGCATGGCAATCCCTACTCACTCACATTGATATCTATTAATGGGCATCTCCATAGCCCGTTTATATGCCTAGTTGATGTGAGACTATCTTCTCCCTTTTTTTCTCCACAACCACCATTCTATTCCATATACAGTGCTATATCCATGGCTTAGGCTCATGTATTGCGTGAAGATTGAAAAAGTTTGAAAATGTCAAAAGTATGAAACAATTGCTTGGCTTGTCATCGGGGTTGTGCATGATTTAAATACTTTGTGTGGTGAAGATAGAGCATAGCCAGACTATATGATTTTGCAGGGATAACTTTCTTTGGCCATGTTATTTTGAGAAGACATGATTGCTTTGTTAGTATGCTTGAAGTATTGTTATTTTTATGTCAATATGAACTTTTGTCTTGAATCTTTCGGATCTGAATATTCATACCACAATTAAGAAGAATTACATTGAAATTATGCCAAGTAGCACTCCGCATAAAAAATTATCTTTTTTATCATTTACCTACTCGAGGACGACCAGGAATTAAGCTTGTGGATGCTTGATACGTCTCCAACGTATCTATAATTTTTGATTGCTCCATGCTATATTATCTACTGTTTTGGGCAATATTGGGCTTTATTATCCACTTTTATATTATTTTTGGGACTAACCTATTAACCGGAGGCCCAGCCCAGATTTGCTGTTTTATGCCTATTTTAGTGTTTCGAAGAAAAGGAATATCAAACAAAGTCTAAACAGAACGAAATCAACTGGAGAAGTTATTTTTGGAAGGAAAGCCACCGGATAGACTTGGACTCTACGTCAGGAGATACGGGAGGTGCTCACGAGGGTGGGGGCGCGCCCCCTCCCTAGGGCACGCCCCCTACCTCGTGGGGCCCCCGTAGCTCCACCGACGTACCCCCTGCACCCATATATACCTACCTATCGTAAAACTTCCAAAACGGAGATTATATCGGGAGTTCCGCTGCCGCAAGCCTCTGTAGCCACCAAAAGTCAATCGGGACCCTGTTCTGGCACCCTGCCGGAGGGGGGAACCCTCACCGGTGGCCATCTTCATCATCCCAACGCTCTCCATGACGAGGAGGGAGTAGTTCACCCTCGGGGCTGAGGGTATGTACCAGTAGCATTGTGTTTGATCTCTCTCTCTCTCTCTCTCTCTCTCTCTCTCTCGTGTTCTTGACTTGGCAC
Organism: Aegilops umbellulata; assembly: GCA_032464435.1. NCBI lineage: Eukaryota > Viridiplantae > Streptophyta > Magnoliopsida > Poales > Poaceae > Aegilops > Aegilops umbellulata. The sequence goes on from CP136055.1 coordinate 445,225,282, forward strand.
GATCTTGATGTATCGCAAGCTTTGCTATTATATTTTGGATCTTATGTTTCTTCTCCCCCTCTTCTCTATTGTAATGGGTTGAGTTTTCCCTTTGAAGTAATCTTATCGGATTGAGTCTTTAAAGATTTGAGAACACTTGATGTATGTCTTGCGTGGGATAACCGTGGTGACAATGGGTTATTCTATTGATTCACTTGATGTATGTTTTGGTGATCAACTTGCGGGTTCCGCCCATGAACCTATGCATAGGGGTTGGCACACGTTTTCGTCGTGATTCTCCGGTAGAAACTTTGGGCACTCTTTGAGGTTCTATGTGTTGGTTTGAATAGATGAATTGAGATTGTGTGATGCATATCGTATAATCATGCCGACGGATACTTGAGGTGACATTGGAGTATCTAGGTGACATTAGGGTTTTGGTTGATTTGTGTCTTAAGGTGTTATTCTAGTACGAACTCTAGGGCTATTTGTGACACTTATAGGAATAGCCCAATGGATTGATTGGAAAGAATAACTTTGAGGTGGTTTTGTACCCTACCATAATCTCTTCATTTGTTCTCCGCTATTAGTGTCTTTGGAGTGACTCTTTGTTGCATGTTGAGGGATAGTTATATGATCCAACTATGTTATTATTGTTGAGAGGACTTGCACTAGTGAAAGTATGAACCTTAGGCCTTGTTTCCTATCATTGCAATACCGTTTACGCTCACTTTTACCACTTGTTACCTTGCTGTTTTTATATTTTCAGATTACAAAAACCTATATCTACCATCCATATTGCACTTGTATCACCATCTCTTTGCCGAACTAGTGCACCTATACAATTTACTATTGTATTGGGTGTGTTGGGGACACAAGAGACTCTTTGTTATTTGGTTGCAGGGTTGCTTGAGAGAGACCATCTTCATCCTACGCCTCCCACGGATTGATAAACCTTAGGTCATCCACTTGAGGGAAATTGGCTACTGTCCTACAAACCTCTGCACTTGGAGGCCCAACAACGTCTACAAGGAGAAGGTTGCGTAGTAGACATCACCAGCATCTACTACATGGTGGAGCATTGGGAGAGGCACCTGTATGGAGGTGGTCAGGAATCCGGGAGACTCATGCCGGTCGTAGCGCCGCAGTTAAAATGATAATGGCAAGTCAAATCACGGGGTCCCACCTGTCTAGCAGTAACTCGATGTCAAATCACACAGCCCTACGTTTGCAACAGCCTACTCCCTCGTGTTCTCGCGTCTCTGTCGAACCGACTAGGCAGAACTGCCCCGCCGCCTACAGCGCAGGAAAAGCCCCGCCCTCGACTTTTAAATAGTATACAGTATACTAATTTTGTATCCATGGATTGCACCCGCGCCATGGAGCAAAGCGTCTAGAAAACGGCGGTACACATGTACAGAGTATACATCACGCCCGTAATGTTCGCGTCGCACCCCAGACGGTCGGTCAGTCTGGCACGCTGCTCTCCGAATGGAACGCGCATCATATTGCGTTTGCACACACATGTGGGAGGCAATTGAGAACCGACCATAGGCATATTCAATTTACCCTTCAATTAAGAAAGCGAACCCACATTAACTAGTCTCCCTTTTATTCTGGGTCATAATTGACCATGATTTTCGCACATAAAATATATGTTATACGTTGTCAAAATAATACTCCCTCCATTTTTGTATACAAGGCCACTATGAAAATTAGAATTTGCAACTATACAAGGCCACTAACATTAATCGAGGCAAAATTGATGGCGTTTGCCTCGTACTAGCACCCGAGGACATTAATATCCCTTGTGTGCATGCGGGAGTGACAAGGTTAGCTTGCATTCCCAACATTAATCAACCAATGAGGAGTAAGAGGGTTGGCTTGTGATGCTTGGGAGAGAAAAACCACATTAATTAACACGACAATCAAGGTGACAAGCTAGCTTGCAACATTGACTTAAACATAGCATTGATTTTACCTTGGTGCCTGTAATATGAGTTTCTTGTATAATTTGAAAGTACATTCAGATACGAACCAAACAATACAACTTTTGGTGACATGCATTCACATTTTGCTTGTCAAATACAGTATGTGGTCAAACTTTGACCCAAAATACGCAAAACAACAAAAAAATACTTCCAAGACCAGCGCCGCTCTTCCGCTCTTCTCCTCTTAAACCACCACCACTCCTCTCCTGTTCTAATCTAAATGCAGCGCCGCTCCTCTCCTCTTCCATTTCAAAACCACCGCCCCTCCTCTCCTGTTCCAGTCCAAAACCAGTGTCGCTCCTCTCCCATTCTAATCCAAAACCAACGCTGCTCCTCTCCTCTTCCATTCAAAAACCACTGCCAGCGAGTGAAGGTGCTGTGGAGAAGTAGATCGATGGAGGAGTACAACCGATACGTGAGGATCGCAGACGGCGACCCTGTGAAGCTAGCTAGGATGTTGGAGATACAGTCTTGGTTTGCCAACAAGGACCAACTAGCGGCGATGGTGACATCCATGGCCAAATATCTGCAACAGAGTGAAAAGGCGGCGATACTCCCGGAGGGAGTCGCGCCGGAGTGCACAGAGCTGCTCCTCTGGGCCATGGAGCAAACAGATTCACCGAATCCGATCGTGAGGGAGCGGTGGTGGGAGTATCGATCCCAGATGGAGCATCACCAGAGATTGAAGGATCGAGCATCTACAGGGTGCCGTTTGTGAGGGTGTCCTGCCAGAGCGAGCCGGTGGAGTCTTCGTCGACCGAGCCCAACTGCAAGAGGAGAAAAGCAGTTGGCCCGACGACGCTTCCCCGCCATCGTCTCCCTCGTTGTTCACATCGTCTCATGGGGCGACTGTCTGTCGCCGAGGAATAGGGGGGGGGGCTGCCCCCCGAGCCCAATAGTCGGGCAGGTTGTGAATTGTCAGGAGGAGCTTAGGGTTGTCAGTATTTGCAGGTTGTGAATTGTGTTTTGTGTTGTGTATTTTGAGAGTACTTTTAGATATGAATGTCTTTTGAATTTCAGATTTACAGTATTGAGCATATGAAGTATTTTATGAATTCTAGAGATCTATTTTTAGCACTTAAAAAATGTAGTTTCATAGGAGTATAAAAGTGCAGACAATGTGATTCCCAGAGAAGAAACTGCAAGTTTCAGTTTCAGATAAGAAACTGCAAGTTCAGTTTCAGATAAGAAACTGCAAGTTCAGTTTCAGATAAGAAACTGCAACTTTCAGAGGCAGAGCATTTATCTTAACACCACCTTTTCAAACAGGGTTAACATCATGTTGGAAGTTTTATTCATGGTCAAAAATGGAACTACCAGCCAGTTAACATCATGATGATCAACATTCATGCATAGCACATCTTCATATGATGCACAGTCAAAATGCCCACACAATGTCGAGTGTGCGAAACATAGAGAAAACGAGGGACGAAGTTTTGGCAAGTGTTGGACGTGGTTTTGGGCTGCCCCGTCTAGGCTTTCATTTTTAACATGCGCAGCCCACGACCTCGGATGGGAGGTCCATAGGCTTGTTTGTATTTTCTTAGGGCCGTCATGTATCGACCGACCTATGGACCTCCCATCCGAGGTTTTATTTTTGGCAGCCCAATTTATGTATTTTTTTGAAGAAAACGCAGAGGTCTATTCTATTTTTCTATATAAGAATAGGAACGCCAGGTCCAACTTATGTTTCCCTTCTAACTATATTATAATATTTAAATTATTTTATATGTTGACTGTTTAGTTCACATACTCCCTCCTTTTCGGTTTATAGGGCTTATCTCAAAATTTTAGTTTTTCCATTTTATAAGGCTCAATTTGGTTGTTTTCCATGACATGTTCAGATTCCAAGGTGCATTAAATCATTGCATGCAAGTATTAAGAGAAAATTGGCCAATGCATGTACTTTATGCATGCATGCATTGCAATTTATGCATTGATAAACATATTTTTTTGAGGAAAACAAGTGCATTAATTAGGTGCTTTTGTAAACTACAAAAAGTATTCCACAATTCATCATCTACCTTGGTTGGTGAGATTTTTGAATTGAGCCCTATAAACCGAAAAGGAGGGAGTAATTAGCAAATAGATGACTGCTCTCGCGATCCCCTTCGCCCCCGCCACCACCTCCACCCTCGCCGCCGCCCCCGCCACTACCTCCACCCTCGCCGCCGCCATAGAACTCGCCGCCACCCCCAGCCTCCTGACTCCGGGCACGCCTGCCCCCCTCAGCATGTCCGCTTGCGCGCCCCATGGAGTCGCCGGCCATATCCGCGGGGGAATGGCTGGAAGACAGGCAGATGTACAAGATGCATCTCCCACATGTCTACAAAGCCTTCCTGCGGATGCTCCAGCCGCTCGACTCCGTCGCGCCGGCGGTGCTGTGGGAGACTCGAGGGAGGAGATGGAGGGAGCGGGCGATGCGGATCCGCGACGACGCTCTCTCCTGGACCCAGTGCACACGTGAATGGAGGGACGCACAGGAGGAAGCTGCGAGGGAGGAAGCCGAGGAGGGACTGAATCCGTTCTCTCACTCGCGCAGGTATGCTCGGATGTGCAAGGATCATGTGGATTGGGAGCTGCTGAGTCTAGCCCTGCGGTTCTACTTCGAAGGAGATTTCTCGGAGAAGCACAGGATGCCCCACCCCAGTGAGCCGCCGATTGCATTCGTTTGTTGGGCGAAAGGAGAAGTGAATTCAGGAGATCCACGCTGTGCTGCGAGATGGGAATGCTTGACTGGACTCCTGCCCACCAGCACACCACCGGAGCCGGAGCAGGTGGATCCCCTACCTTACCTCTCCCCCAAACTTGCAGAAGATTGAAATTAGGCTTGCAATCTTCTTCAATTGAGTTGTCTGGTGGTTATTTCTGCTTCCTGAGAGACAACATATGGCTGGAGGATGAGAAGGAACCAGGAACTCCGACGAATTTCCCCTATCACAATGGGGGCGAGCGCCGGTTGGGCAGTGGTACGGCCCACCTCCGCCCCAAATGGGGGCACAATCTGGGCAGGCTCCTATAATTGCCCAAGATCAATCTGCTGGTGGTTCTGACTCTCAGATCAGTGGGAAATCTCAAGGCAAGAATCAGCAAAAGAAGAGATAGGACATCCAGAAAACTGCTCCTGCCCCTGCTTCGGGCCTTATGGCATACTCTGAGGTGATCTGCTACAACTGTGGGGAACCAGGGCATCATTTGGATAAATGTGTTAAGCCCAAGAGTTGTTTTATCTGCAAAATGGTTACCCATAAAGTTGAGAATTGCCCTGTCAGAAGGAAAACCCACAGTTCTGCTAGATATGTTGGAAGTGCTGCTCCAGGATTATGTCCACCATTGACATAATTTTCTGTGACACGGAATTAGATAGTTTCTTTCCCCTTTCTAGTTGTAGAGCTCTGCCTAGATGTGGTAGTGACCACACTCCTTTGCTCTGTGACTCTGGTCTTAACCAAACTCCAAAGAGAAATAGTTTTAAATTTGAAATGTGGTGGTTGCTTAGAGAAGATTTTACTGAGCTAGTCAGGAAAATCTAGAATGAGCCTACTGGGAGCAGCTGCCCCCTAGAAAATTGGCAGATCAAAATCAGGAGATTTAGAAGAACTACCAAAGGGTGGAACTCCAATGATGAAGCTAATCTTAGAAGATACAAAAGGCTTCTCCTCCTTGAGTTTGATTCTCTAGATATTAAGGTAGAAACCACTGACCTCTCTGAGGCTGAGACTAATAGATTAAATTTTGTCCATGGAGAGCTCAAGAAAATTTGGCTTCAAGAAGAAATCAAAGCCAAACAAAGGTCTAGAGATAGGAACATCAAGGAGGGTGATAGAAATACTGCTACTTCCATGCAGTAGCTAACCAGAGGAGGAGGAAAACCCTCATTCACTCCCTTGATGGCCCTAATGGCCCTGTTACTGAGGTAGATGAGATGCTGAAAGTGGCTAGTGACTTCTACAAAGACCTGTTTAAGAAAGAAAACCCTTCTGGGTTCTCTCTACAAAACAATTTTTTCTCCGCTTCTGAAAAAGTCTCTCCTGCTGAAAATGAGCTTCTAGAAGCCCCTTTTTCAGAGACAGAGGTGAAGGAAGCCATTTATAGCTCTTATCCTGATGGGGCTCCTGGTCCTGATGGGATTCCCTTCTTGTTTTACCAGCATTTTTGGGACTTGGTGAAAAATGATCTCTTAGATCTTTTCCAAGCCTTTCATAGAGGAGAGTTGGATCCAACAACTTACTCATGGGGGGTCTGTTGGGGTCAAGTTAAATAACTGTGAAAGTGATTTTTTCCTTGCTGGTAAAGGCCTTAGGCAAGGTGACCCCATCTCCCCACTTTTGTTTAATTTAGTAGTGGACGTTCTTACTAAAATGCTAAGCAAAGCTGCTGATCATAGTCTGATTGCAGGGCTCTGTCCTGAGGTCTGCCCTAGTGGCATCATCTGCCTTCAATATGCAGATGATACCATCCTTTTCTTAGACAATGACTCCAGAAATGCTAGCAATCTGAAAACTGTTCTAACATGTTTTGAACAAGTCTCAGGCATGAGAATTAACTACTCTAAAAATGAACTCATCCCTATCAACATAGATGACCAGGAATTAGCTGACTTCCTCTCTATTCTAGTCTGTAATAAAGGTAACTTCCCCATTAAGTACCTAGGTATCCCTCTCCACTATGATAAACTGAGGAGACAGGATGTAACACCCCAGATGTAACTTGCCATATTTGTAATCCAACTCTTGCCATTTTCGGCATTGTGATATAATATTCCCTCCGTGGTTGGGTTTTCCCTCTTTTGCTTTTTGTTCATGTCATGCATTTCATATCATGTCATCATGTGCATTGCATTCGCATACGTGTTCGTCTCATGCATCCGAGCATTTTCCCCGTTGTCCGTTTTCCAATCCAGCGCTCCTATGTCCCCCGGCGTCCCCTTTTACCTTTTTCCGTGAGCGGGTATTAAACCTTCTCGGAATGGACCGACGTTTGTCAAGTGGCCTTGGTATAGCACCGGTAGACCGCCTGACAAGTTTCGGTTCATTCGGAGGTCGTTTGGTACTCCAACGGTTAACCGGGTAACCGTGAAGGCCTCGTGTGTGTTGAAGCCCAAAACCCCTCCATAACAGCCTAATAACCCATCTAAGACACTCCCATGTCCATCGCCGTTCGATCACGATCGCGTGGCCGAAAACCGCACTCCATTTGGAGCTTCCTAGCCCCCTCTACCTATAAATAGACCTCCCCCTCCGAAATCCTGGGTCCATTCCACCCTAACCCTAGACAAATTCCCCTCCCGCCGCCACCGGACAAAAATCCGGACGGACGGACGTGTCCGCCCGCCGCCGCCAACCAACCACAGGCCGCCACGTCAGCGTCCCCGCGCCCACTTCGCCGCCGGCCCGTGGGGCCCAGATCCGGCCGCCGCGGCCCGCCGCGCCCCGCCGCTTGGCCCGTCCTGCTCCGTCGCCCGGCCCGCGCGACGCGCCGTCGCGCGCCTCCCACGCGCCCCTGCCGCCGTTCGTCGCCAGCCGCGCCGCCTCTCCGCCGCGGCCCCCGTCGCCACCTGCTCCGCCACGCCGCCGCCGTCGCCTCCTCCGCCGCGCCCGCGCTGCCCGGCCTCGGATCCGGCCGGTGCAGCCCGGATCCGGCCGGCCCCGCCGTCTCTGGTCCTTCTCCGCCGCCGAGTGCCCCATCTCCGGCCGCCGCGCCGCCCGCCTCGGTTCGCGTGCACGCGGGTTGACTTCTTCCCCTCTCATTTTTTCTTCTAAGTCATAATATTTTGCATTGTCGTCACATGTTCATCGCACCATATCTCTGCATCCGTATCTCAGTTTCATGCGTATAATATGTCAAATTGTTCGACTCGATGAGTACATCATTTAATCTCATTGCATCATTTTCATTTGAGCTCATCTTGATGGCCGAAATGCTGTTAGAAGAGGGCTATGTGATGTTAGTTTCTGATTCTTATCAGGACATGCACTTTTCTCATTTTTGCCATGTTTGATGTGTACCTCCTATGAAGTTAAGTCCTACATGTGTTTTGTAATATGCCATGCCATCTTTACAGTGATTTTTGCTATGTATTTTTGTGACCTCTGGGGTGACTGGAACAAGCATGCAAACTAGGGTACTTAATGTTGCTGATTTCAGAGACTTAGTAATTTCACTAAGCCCTTGCCTGCTGTTATTTTTATGCCATGTGTTCATGTTTTTTCAGAGAGATATATGCCTCTTTTGAGCATGATCAGTAAGAGTGTTTTGAGCATATGGATTTGCTCTATCCATCCATGCCTTTGTTTGTATTTATGGAGTGCCATAGCTTGAGTCAATGGAGCTCTACTTTTGCTATAAAATGTTTCCTGGCAGATTGTTTACATGTTATTCAATTTTGCCAAGCTTGTTGTAGTTGATCCTTGCATGCTCTGTTGTTGTTCTTGCCATGTATAGCTTCTATGCCATGTATTATTGATGGATGTATGCTTAGTTTATCATGTAATGCTCTGTAGTGAGTGCATCAAGCTCACGAACATGCCTACTTGTTATCTGTTTTTGACATGTCCAGTTTTCTGCTAAGTCTGAAACCTGTAACGAAACTTGCTTATTTGACATGGGTGTTCAGTAAGGGACTTTTGTTAAGTGCTTTGAGTAGATTCATGCCATGCTTTATTTTGCTATGTCCTGTGCCTGTAGCATGTTGTTTCATTGCTCTAAACTTGTCATCCTGATGTTAATTTCTGGCATGTTGTTATTTTCACTAAGTCTGTGAACCTGTTATCTTTTGCACTTTTGCCATGCTTGTTTGAACCTGTTATGTTGTGATTTAGCCGTAGCTAAGTGTTCATCTTTTGTCAAGCATCTTGAGTAGATTACTTTCATATGCTTTGTTGATATGTTTGGGTGCAGTAGATTAATTCCTTGTTGCTTGCTAAGTAGCATCATGCTGTTAATGGCAGATTCTTGTCATTCTTGTTTGGCTTGTCATTTGCAAACCGTGCATCCGATTCCGGTAATCTTTATATCGATTTCAACCGAAATCACCTCACCTATCCAGTGGCATACTTAGTTTGCCAAGATTATGCCTTGTTCCTCTTTTTCCTTTCGGAGCACGCATATGCATTGCATACCACATCTCGCATATCATGCCATGTGTTGCATCATGTTGGTTGTGCATTGCATCGTGGTTGATATTTGTTCCTTTGCTTGTGTTCTTGTCTTGGTTAGAGCCGAGAGACGAGTATGTGAACGAGGAACCTGTTGAGAACGCTTACGAGGACCAAGCTTTCGACAACTCTGAGAACCTTGCAGGCAAGATGACCATACCCTCGAAATCACTTCTATCTTTGCTTGCTAGATGCTCGCTCTTTTGCTATGCCTATGCTGCGATACCTACCACTTGCTATATCATGCCACCCATATTGCCATGTCAGCCCCTAATCATCCATGTCCTAGCAAACCGTTGATTGGCTATGTTACCGCTTTGCTCAGCCCCTCTTATAGCGTTGCTAGTTGCAGGTGAAGATGGAGTTTGTTCCTTGTTGGAACATGGACTTGTTGTTCCTTGTTGGAACATGTTTACTTGTTGGGATATCACAATACCTCTTATTTAATTAATGCATCTATATACTTGGTAAAGGGTGGAAGGCTCGGCCTTATGCCTGGTGTTTTGTTCCACTCTTGCCATCCTAGTTTCCGTCAGACCGGTGTTATGTTCCCGGATTTTGCGTTCCTTACACGGTTGGGTGATTTATGGGACCCCCTTGACAGTTCGCTTTGAATAAGACTCTTCCAGCAAGGCCCAACATTGGTTTTACCATTTTCCTACCACCTACACCTTTTTCCCCCGGGTTTTCGCGAGCCCGAGGGTCATCTTTATTTTAGCCCCCCCGGACCAGTGCTTCTCTAAGTGCTGGCCCGAAATGAGCTGCCTGCGGGGCCACCTTGTGGAAACTCGAGGCTTGGTTTTACTCGTAGCTAGTCTCATCCGGATGTGCCCTGAGACCGAGATATGTGCAGCTCCTATCAGGATTTGTCGGCACAATCGGGCGGCTTTGGTGGGCTTGTTTTATTACTGTCGAGATGTCTTGTAGTCCGGGATTCCGAGACTGATCGGGTCTTCCCGGTAGAAGGAATATCCTTCGTTGACCATGAGAGCTTATAATGGGCTAAGTTGGGACACCCCTGCAGGGTATTATCTTTCGAAAGTCGTGCCCGCGGTTATGAGGCAGATGGGAATTTGTTGATGTCCGGTTGTAGAAAACCCGAAGTTGACCTTAATTAAAACACATCAAGCGCGTGTGTAACCGTGATGGTCTCTTCTCGGCAGGGTCCGGGAAGTGAACACGGTGTTGGAGTTATGTTTGACGTAGGTTGTTCTAGGATCACTTCTTGATCACTTCTAGCTTCACGACCGTGCTTTGCTTCTCTTCTCGCTCTCTTTTGCGTTGTAGCCACCATATATGCTAGTCGCTTGCTGCAGCTCCACCTCACAACCCTATCCTACCTATGAGCTTAAATAGTCTTGATCTCGCGGGTGTGAGATTGCTGAGTCCCCGTGACTCACAGATTCTACCACAACAGTTGCAGGTACCAACGACGCCAGTGCAGATGACGCGACCGAGCTCACTTGGGAGTTCGACGAGGAACGTGGCCGTTACTATGTTTCTTTTCCAGATGATCAGTAGTGGAGCCCAGTTGGGGTGATCGGGGATCTGTGTAGCATTTGGGGTATTCTTCTTTCATTTTGGTACCGTAGTCGGACCTTGAGTGTAATCTGGATGATGAATGTTTATTTATGTATTGTGTGAAGTGGCGACTGTAAGCCAACTATGTATCTTTTTCCCTTATGTATTACATGGGTTGTGTGAAGATTACCTCACTTGCGACATTGCTTTCAATGCGGTTATGCCTCTAAGTCGTGCCTCGACACGTGGGAGATATAGCCGCATCGAGGGCGTTACAAGTTGGTAATCAGAGCCTTCCCCAACCTTAGGAGCCCCCACTGATTGATCGTTTGTAGTGGCCGAGTTGTGTCTAGAAATTTTTTTTGAGTCATTTAGGAATTATATATCGAAGAGTTTAGGAATTCTTTTTACTTCCCAGTCTCCTCATCGCTCTGGTAAGGCATCCTGTCGTAGAGTTTTAACTCTTCTCTTCTCAAATTTCACTATATTTTTTTTAGGATCACGCGGGTATCTTAGAATCGTTCCGATGGTTTTATGATGACAACATTGTCTTGGTTGCCTCCCGTCAGCAGGGGTTTTAGAGGAGGTGTCCCGGGGAGTTGAGCTCTGAGGTGTTGTCGTCATAATTTTATCGTTGCAGTTCTGGAATACCTGAGTTTAGTACGCCGACATCGAAAATCTCTTTTGTACAGTTGTTGGTGAGATAACCCTGATAGCCCAGTACTGAGGCGAGTGCGGGAGTATTGCCATGACTTGTATAACGGATGCTTTTCGAAGGTTGAGGTAGACGATTTCCGAGGATTTCTTGGTTATGTGTTGAAGGATGGATATAGCTGGATCTAGGTATTGTTAGTTTGGGTGATATATTTTGTGTCCCCTGTATCCCCAACACCTGATTGCATAACCAGAAAGTTTCGGGAGTTTATAAGTGGGAATTCATGTAGCTCTAGTACTTCTTCCGCAGATATTTGGTTCGTGATTGGGTAATCCTTACCAAGTATTTGTTCACGTCCGTACCTTGTTGATTTTATTCCATACCTTGTTCTAAGTGGCTTCTCAACTTATGGAAGTGTGATGATTTACTTTGGACTTCATTCGTTCATTCTCGTTCGGATGTCTATTGTGAAGACTATATGTTGCAATTTCGTTCCTTTGATTCAGCTTGAATATATCTTTTTCAAGATGCTAATGGATGTCACCCTCTTCAGGATGGCTCCGCCAACGCGTCAGAATCCAGAACGCAATGAAGGAAGTCAGGCTAACCCTCCGCCACCACCTCCGCCTCCGGAGGCATGGCAAGCCCTGATGACTGCCACAAATGCCAACGCTCAGATTCTGATTCAGCTCTTGCACGATCGCAACCAAGGGCAAGGTAATCAAGGGAATCAAGGCCAAGGCAACAATCAGCCGCACTTCGCTTCACTCAATCAGTTCCTTGCTAATCAGCCAAAGACTTTCAGCTACTGTGTCGAGGCCACAGACGCCGATGATTGGCTCGTGGACATCTACAAGCACTTCGAATGTAGCAATGTTAGACCTGAGGACTTTGTCAAGTTTGCCTCTTTTTAACTCAAAGATCAAGCCGCTGAATGGTTCCAACAATACAAAGATTCCAGAGGAGGTCGTGTGATTACCTGGGATGATTTCCGCCGTGACTTCAAAGCTCACCACATTCCAGAAAGTGTTGTTGAGAGTAAGCATGAGGAATTCCGCAATCTCAAGCAAGGCAACAGGTCTGTCTATCAATACAACACTCAGTTCCAGAAGCTCTCTCGTTTTTCGAGGCAAGACATCCCTGATGAGAAGAGTATGATCTACCAATTCAGGCGTGGTCTCAGAGAAGATCTGCAACTTGCTCTCGTGCTTTTCGAGCCATTAAAGTATGATGAATTCTACAACATGGCGCTGAAACAAGAAGCTACTCAGCTCAAGTGTGAGGCATCTAAGAAGAGAGTCAGAGACGCAGTTCAGTCTTCTTCTTCCTCACTTGTGGCAGCTAAGCAACAGAAGTTCTGGTTGCCTCCTCCTCCTCTGTTCCGTCAGCCTTATCAGCAGAAGAACTCAGGTGGTCGTGGATCTTCCCACCCACCCAACCCTGGTTATCAGAACAAGTCTCAAAATCAAGCTCCAAGGCCAAGTGCTCCTTACCATCGTCCGCTCTCAGAGGTGACTTGCAGGAAATGTCAGCAAAAGGGTCACTATGCGAACAAGTGCTTCAACCAAAGGCGCCTTCCGCCTCCTCCTCCTCCTGTGAAATCTTCCAGCAATGCAGTGGTCAAGCATAATCCTAAGTCTGCAAAGGTGAACATGTTGAATGCAGCTCAAGCAGAGGATTCTTCAGAAGTGATCATGGGTAACCTTCCTGTTAATGATATTCCTGCAAAAGTCTTATTTGATACCGGTGCATCGCATTCTTTCATGTCATATCCTTTTGCATCGAAGCACAATTTTGACACAGAGGCGTTACCTAAAGCTTTGCAAGTTGTTTCCCCGGCTAAACGTTTGAGTTCTAGCATGATGGTTCCGAATGTTGGTATCAAGATGGGCGACTATAAATTCTTGGCTAAACCAATTGTTCTTGGTGACTCTGATATTGATCTTATTCTCAGGATGGACTGGCTTTCTAAGCACAAGGCTCAGCTTGATTGTGCTGCCAGGGAAATTCAATTGACTCATTCTTCTGACGATGTGATCATTTATGCCGCTCGTGATGATACCATTCGGTTGTTTTCTCTCAATGAGAAGGGTGAATTGGATCCTATCTCTCAAATTCCAGTCATTTGTGAGTACCAAGATGTTTTTCCAGAAGAGCTTCCGGGTATGCCTCCCCGCCGGCCAGTTGAATTCGTTATTGATCTTGAGCCTGGCACGGAACCCGTTTGCAAGCGTCCTTACAAGCTTGGACCAGATGAGTTGAAGGAATTGAAGAAACAACTCGATAAACAAGAGCGTCTGGGTCTGATCAGACCGAGTTCTTCTCCTTGGGGTTGTGGTGTTCTTTTGTCCGGAAGAAGGATGGCACGGACCGACTTTGCGTCGATTACCGTCCATTGAACAAGAAGACAATCAAGAATAAGTACCCACTTCCCAATATCAATGAACTATTCGAGCAACTTAAAGGTGCTAAGGTGTTCTCCAAGCTTGACCTTCGTATGGGGTATCATCAGATTCGCATTCGTGAAGAAGATATTCCAAAGACAACATTCAGAACAAGCTTTGGTTCTTATGAATATACTGTCATGTCTTTCGGCCTTGTCAATGCTCCTCCAGCATTCACTCGCTTGATGAATTTCATCTTCAACCCCTACATCAACGAATTTGTCTTGGTCTATCTCGATGATATTTTGGTCTTCTCCAAGAATAAGAAGGATCATGCCATACATTTGCGATTGGTGCTCGACAAGCTCAGAGAGTATAAATTATATGCGAAGTTCTCCAAATGTAAATTTTGGCTTGATGAAGTTCTTTATCTTGGCCATATCATCTCTGCCAAGGGCATCGCTATTAATCCTGAGAAGGTGTCTGCAGTTGTGAATCGGGAACCTCCTCAGAATGTCAAGTAGCTTCGCAGTTTTCTTGGACTTGCAAGCTATTGCCGAAGATTCGTTGAGAATTTCTCAAAGATTGCAAAGCCTCTTTCCAACCTCCTCCAGAAGCATGTGAAGTATGTCTGGTCTCCTGAGTGTGACGTTGCTTTCAACACTCTCAAAGAGAAACTCGTCACTGCTCCAGTTCTGACTCCTCCTGACGAATCCAAGCCTTATGAAGTTTTCTGTGATGCTTCTCTTCAGGGCCTCGGTGCCGTCTTAATGCAAGAGAAGAAGGTTGTGGCCTATACCTCTCGTCAGTTGAAGCCCAACGAAAAGAACTACCCCACTCACGATCTTGAGTTGGCGGCAGTGGTCCACGCACTAATAACATGGAGACATCTCCTGTTGGGTAGGAAAGTGGACATTTTCACCGATCACAAGAGTCTCAAGTACATCTTCACTCAGCCCCACCTCAACCTCAGGCAAACTCGATGGGTCGAAATGATTCAAGAGTATAATCCGAGTATTGAATATACTCCAGGCAAGGCTAATGTGATTGCAGACGCTTTGAGCAGGAAGGCTCATTGCAACAGCTTAATCCTCAAGCCCTTTCAACCGGATCTTTGTGAAGCTTTCCGCAAGTTGAATCTCCAAGTTGTCCCTCAAGGTTTCCTTGCCAACCTCATCGTCTCTCCTACTTTGGAAGATCAGATTCGTGAGGCACAATTGTTGGATACCATGGTGAAGAAGGTGAAACGTGGTATTGACAAGGGCATTTCCAAATACAAGTGCTATCGAGTCGATGACAGAGATACTCTTTTCTTCGAGGACCAGATCGTGGTTCCCAAGGGTGATCTTCGTAAAGTCATTATGAATGAAGCGCACAACTCTCTTCTGTCAATTCATCCTGGAAGTACGAAGATGTACCATGACCTCAAGCAGTCGTATTGGTGGACTCGAATGAAGCGAGAGATTGCTCAATTCGTGAATGAATGTGATGTCTGCAGAAGGGTAAAGGCAGAACACCAACGACCAGCTGGTCTCCTCCAACCTCTTGCTATTCCAGAATGGAAGTTTGATCATATTGAAATGGACTTCGTGACTGGATTTCCTGAGTCCAAGCGTGGAAATGATGCTATTTTCGTCGTCATCGACAAGCTCACTAAAGTGGCTCATTTTCTTCCTATCAAAGAGTCTATCACAGCAACGCAGCTGTCAGAGCTCTACACATCCAGAATTGTCTCCTTGCATGGCATTCCATAATTGATTTCTTCGGACTGTGGCAGCATCTTTTCATCCAAGTTTTGGGATTCTTTTCAGAAGGCCATGGGCACAAATATTCGCTTCAGCACATCTTTCCACCCTCAAACTAGTGGACAAGTCGAGCGTGTCAACCAAATTCTTGAAGATATGCTCAGGGCTTGTGTTATCTCTTTCGGCATGAAGTGGGAGGATTGTCTTCCATATGCTAAGTTCTCTTACAACAACAACTTTTAAGCCAGCTCGGGCAAAGCCCCATTCGAGATTCTCTATGGCAGAAAGTGCCGTACTCCTCTCAATTGGTCTGAGACGGGCGAACGTCAACTTCTTGGCAACGATTTGATCTTAGAGGCTGAGGCAATGTGCAAGGTCATTCGTGAAAACCTCAAAGCCGCGCAATCGCGCCAGAAGAGCTATTACGATAGCAAACATCGTGATTTGGCATTCGAGATCGGATACCATGTCTACCTCCGCGTCTCTCCAATGAAAGGAACTCGTCGCTTCAGTATCAAGGGGAAACTTGCCCCTAGATACGTGGGCCCTTTCAAGATCATCGGCAAACGAGGCGATCTCGCCTATCAACTTGAGCTTCCCTCCAACTTTGCAAATGTGCACGATGTCTTCCACGTGTCACAGCTTCGCAAGTGCTTCAAGACGCCTGAGCGCACCATCAACTTCGAAGAGATTGATCTTCAAGAAGATTTGTCCTATCATGAGCACCCCGTTGCTATTCTTGAAGAAACTGAGCGCAAGACTCGCAACAAGTCAATCAAATTCCTGAAAGTGAAATGGTCACACCATTCAGACCGAGAAGCCACCTGGGAGCGCGAGGACTACCTCCGTTCCGAGTATCCGGAGTTCTTTCAGTCCTAAATCTTGGGACGAGATCCTCTCGTAGTGGTGGAGTGTTGTAACACCCCGGATGTAACTTGCCATATTTGTAATCCAACTCTTGCCATTTTCGGCATTGTGATATAATATTCCCTCCGTGGTTGGGTTTTCCCTCTTTTGCTTTTTGTTCATGTCATGCATTTCATATCATGTCATCATGTGCATTGCATTCGCATACGTGTTCGTCTCATGCATCCGAGCATTTTCCCCGTTGTCCGTTTTCCAATCCGGCGCTCCTATGTCCCCCGGCGTCCCCTTTTACCTTTTTCCGTGAGAGGGCATTAAACCTTCTCGGAATGGACCGAGGTTTGTCAAGTGGCCTTGGTATAGCACCGGTAGACCGCCTGTCAAGTTTCGGGTCATTCGGAGGTCGTTTGTTACTCCAACGGTTAACCGGGTAACCGTGAAGGCCTCGTGTGTGTTGCAGCACAAAACCCCTCCATAACAGCCCAATAACCCATCTAAGACACTCCCATGTCCATCGCCGTTTGATCACGATCGCGTGGCCGGAAACCGCACTCCATTTGGAGCTTCCTAGCCCCCTCTACCTATAAATAGACCCCCTCCGAAATCCCGGGACCATTCCACCCTAACCCTAGACAAATTCCCCTCCTGCCGCCGCCGGACAAAAATCCGGACGGACGGACGTGTCCGCCCGCCGCCGCCAACCAACCACAGGCCGCCACGTTAGCGTCCCCGCGCCCACTTCGCCGCCGGCCCGTGGGGCCCAGATCCGGCCCCCGCGGCCCGCCGCGCCCTGCCGCCTGGCCCGTCCTGCTCCGCCGCCCGGCCCCCGCCGCCGTTCGTCGCCGGCCGCGCCGCCTCTCCGCCGCGGCCCCCGTCACCACCTGCTCCGCCACGCCGCCGCCGTCGCCTCCTCCGCCGCGCCCGCGCTGCCCGGCCTCGGATCCGGCCGGTGCAGCCCGGATCCGGCCGGCCCCGCCGTCTCCGGTCCTTCTCCGCCGCCGCGTGCCCCATCTCCGGCCGCCGCGCCGCCCGCCTCGGTTCGCGTGCACGCGGGTTGACTTCTTCCCCTCATTTTTTCTTCCAAGTCATAATATTTTGCATTGTCGTCACATGTTCATCGCACCATATTTCTGCATCCGTAGCTCCGTTTCGCGCGTATAATGTGTCAAATTGTTCGCCTCGATGAGTACATCATTTGGTCTCATTGCATCATTTTCATTTGAGCTCATCTTGATGGCCGAAATGCTGTTAGAAGAGGGCTATGTGATGTTAGTTTCTGATTCTTATCAGGACATGCACTTTTGTCATTTTTGCCATGTTTGATGTGTACCTCCTATGAAGTTAAGTCCTACATGTGTTTTGTAATATGCCATGCCATATGTACAGTGATTTTTGCTATGTATTTTTGTGACCTCTGTGGTGACTGGCACAAGCATGCAAACTAGGGTACTTAATGTTGCTGATTTCAGAGACTTGCCTGCTGTTATTTTTATGCCATGTGTTCATGTTGTTTCAGAGAGATCTATGCCTATTTTGAGCATGATCAGTAAGAGTGTTTTGAGCATATGGATTTTCTCTATCCATCCATGCCTTTGTTTGTATTTATGGAGTGCCATAGCATGAGTCAATCGAGCTCTATTTTTGCTATAAAATGTTTCCTGGCAGATTGCTTACATCTTATTCGATTTTGCCAAGCTTGTTGTAGTTGATCCTTGCATGCTATGTTGTTGTTATTGCCATGCATAGCTTCTATGCCATGTCTTATTGATGGATGTATGCTTAGTTTATCATGTAATGCTCTGTAGTGAGTGCATCGAGCTCACGAACATGCCTACTTGTTATCTGTTTTTGACATGTCCAGTTTTCTGCCAAGTCTGAAACCTGTAACGAAACTTGCTTATTTGACATGGGTGTTATCATATTTTCTGATCCTTTTTGGCTTATGGTCAGTAAGGGACTTTTGTTAAGTGATTTGAGTAGATTCATGCCGTGCCTTATTTTGCTACGTCCTGTTCTTGTAGCATGTTGTTTCATTGTTCTAAACATGTCATCCTGATGTTAATTTCTGGCATGTTATTTTCACCAAGTCTGTGAACCTGTTATCTTTTGCACTTTTTCCATGCTTGTTTGAACCTGTTATGTTGTGATTTAGCTGTAGCTCAGTGTTCATATTTTGTCAAGCATCTTGATTAGATTACTGTCATATGCTTTGTTGATATGTTTGGGTGCAGTAGCTTAATTCCTTGTTGCTTGCTATGTAGCATCATGCTGTTAATGGCAGATTCTTGTCATTCTTGTTTGGCTTGTCATTTGCAAACTGTGCATCCGATTCCGGTGATCTTTATATCGATTTCAACCGAAATCACCTCACCTATCCAGTGGCATACTTGGTTTGCCAAGATTATGCCTTGTTCCTCTTTTTTCCTTCCGGAGCACGCATATGCATTGCATACCACATCTCGCATATCATGCCATGTGTTGCATCATGTTGGTTGTGCATTGCATCGTGGTTGATATTTGTTCCTTTGCTTGTGTTCTTGTCTTGGGTAGAGCCGGGAGACGAGTATGTGAACGAGGAACCTGTTGAGAACGCTTACGAGGACCAAGCTTTCGACAACTCTGAGAACCTTGCAGGCAAGATGACCATACCCTCGAAATCACTTCTATCTTTGCTTGCTAGATGCTCGCTCTTTTGCTATGCCTATGCTGCGATACCTACCACTTTCTGTATCATGCCACCCATATTGCCATGTCAGCCCCTAACCATCCATGTCCTAGCAAACCGTTGATTGGCTATGTTACCGCTTTGCTCAGCCCCTCTTATAGCGTTGCTAGTTGCAGGTGAAGATGGAGTTTGTTCCTTGTTGGAACATGGACTTGTTGTTCCTTGTTGGAACATGTTTACTTGTTGGGATATCACAATACCTCTTATTTAATTAATGCATCTATATACTTGGTAAAGGGTGGAAGGCTCAGCCTTATGCCTGGTGTTTTGTTCCACTCTTGCCACCCTAGTTTCCGTCAGACCGGTGTTATGTTTCTGGATTTTGCGTTCCTTACACGGTTGGGTGATTTATGGGACCCCCTTGACAGTTCGCTTTGAATAAGACTCTTCCAGCAAGGCCCAACATTGGTTTTACCATTTGCCTACCACCTACACCTTTTTCCCTCGGGTTTTCGCGAGCCCGAGGGTCATCTTTATTTTAGCCCCCCCCGGACCAGTGCTTCTCTAAGTGCTGGCCCGAACTGAGCTGCCTGCGGGGCCACCTTGTGGAAACTCGAGGCTTGGTTTTACTCGTAGCTAGTCTCATCCGGATGTGCCCTGAGACCGAGATATGTGCAGCTCCTATCAGGATTTGTCGGCACAATCGGGCGGCTTTGCTGGGCTTGTTTTATTACTGTCGAGATGTCTTGTAGTCCGGGATTCCGAGACTGATCGGGTCTTCCCGGTAGAAGGAATATCCTTCGTTGACCGTGAGAGCTTATAATGGGCTAAGTTGGGACACCCCTGCAGGGTATTATCTTTCGAAAGTCGTGCCCACGGTTATGAGGCAGATGGGAATTTGTTGATGTCCGGTTGTAGAAAACCCGAAGTTGACCTTAATTAAAACACATCAACCGCGTGTGTAACCGTGATGGTCTCTTCTCGGCGGGGTCCGGGAAGTGAACACGGTGTTGGAGTTATGTTTGACGTAGGTTGTTCTAGGATCACTTCTTGATCACTTCTAGCTTCACGACCGTGCTTTGCTTCTCTTCTCGCTCTCTTTTGCGTTGTAGCCACCATATATGCTAGTCGCTTGCTGCAGCTCCACCTCACAACCCTATCCTACCTATGAGCTTAAATAGTCTTGATCTCGCGGGTGTGAGATTGCTGAGTCCCCGTGACTCACAGATTCTACCACAACAGTTGCAGGTACCAACGACGCCAGTGCAGATGACGCGACCGAGCTCACTTGGGAGTTCGACGAGGAACGTGGCCGTTACTATGTTTCTTTTCCAGATGATCAGTAGTGGAGCCCAGTTGGGGTGATCAGGGATCTGTGTAGCATTTGGGGTATTCTTCTTTCATTTTGGTACCGTAGTCGGACCTTGAGTGTAATCTGGATGATGAATGTTTATTTATGTATTGTGTGAAGTGGCGACTGTAAGCCAACTATGTATCTTTTTCCCTTATGTATTACATGGGTTGTGTGAAGATTACCTCACTTGCGACATTGCTTTCAATGCGGTTATGCCTCTAAGTCGTGCCTCGACACGTGGGAGATATAGCCGCATCGAGGGCGTTACAGAGGATATCCAACCCCTTCTGGATAAAATCATTAAAAGGATTGCTGGGTGGAGGGGCAAACTTCTCTCTTACAGAGGTAGATTGATCCTCATACAAGCTTGTTTGGCTAGCATTACAGTGTATCTCCTCTCCTTCTTCAAGTTTCCTAAATGGGCAGTGAACCTCATCAATTCTCAGATGTCTCATTTCTTGTGGAATGATTTTGAGGGAAATAGGAAGCTACACCTTGCTAATTGGGCCCTAATCTCTATGAAAAAAGATTTTGGAGGCCTAGGCTACCTAACCTCCAAGAAATTAACATCTGTCTTCTAGGGTCTTGGATTAAAAGATTCTATGAGGAAGACCTGAAACCCTGGAAGCTTCTTATTGCCCATAAATACCTAGGAAATAAACCTAATATTTTCGTCCCTTCCTCCAACCCTAAGACCTCTAGATTCTGGAAAGGATTAAAATCTATTATGCATGCTGTGAAATTTGGCTACAGATGGAACATAGGGGATGGGAGCAGAACCAGGTTGTGGGAAGATACTTGGTTTGGCACATCCCCCCTAGCAGTCCAATTTTGGCCTATTTACTCTATCTGCAATGAGCTTAACAAAAGTGTTAATGAAGTTTGGGACGGTCAATGCCTAAAACTCTCTTTTAGAAGGAACTTTAGTGATAGTCTCATGGAACAATGGTTCCAGTTGGAGGAAATTGCCAAAAGCATTACCTTTACTGCCGAGCCGGATGCCCTAATTTGGCAGCTGGACAATAAGGGGAAGTATTCTTCTAGCTCCCTCTATCATGTTATCAACTTTAGAGGGGTTCAACCCGTGTTTATCCCTGCTGTCTGGAAATTGAGAGTTCCCCCTAAAATTCATGTATTTCTCTGGCTTCTCTCCAAAAACAAATTGATGACTAGGGATAACCTTAGGAAGAGACACATCATCAAACCCCTTGATTGTGTTTACTGCTTGGAACATGAGTCTTGTTCTCACCTATTTTTTGAATGTATAGTTGCTAAACATCTCTGGGCCCACATTGAGGAATATTTCTCTAGTCAGATTGGCTCATCCTTCGATTCTGTCGCCAGATTCTGGATTGCTACCAAAAAGTGCTTAGTTTTAAACACCGTTAGCTCAGCTGTCCATTGGTGCCTCTGGAAATATAAAAATGCTATGATTTTCAGTAACACCTCCTGGATTTCCATTCCGCAGGTCTTGAGGTTGATCAGGAACATGGTGAGCAACTGGGCGATTCTCTCCTCCGGATCGGACACGGACAAGTTGATGAGCTTCGTGGAAACCCTAACAAGATCCCTCCAGAAACCATTGGCGATCACTTGTGGCTGAACAAGGCTCGACCTGCTCTGGGGCTGGACCCGTGGGCTCATCTCAAGATCTCTGATGAAGATGATGGGCACCTGGCGCCGAAAAAGAGGGACATCCACCATGCTACGCCTTCCAGCCCAGTGTCTCCGCTTGCTTACTGGTCGCCGCAGGCTGACACGGCCCCTCGGCTGAAGACCATGAAGGCTTCGCTGGACCCTCCTTGTGTCATTTGAGTGCTCTATCCGCTCTGCCTTTGGCACCGCTCGGGTGATTTGTGTTATTCAGATAACTTGTTCATCCACCCCCCTAGTTTGTAGCTTTTCTAACTTTGCTTTCGAACTGCTCTTTGAGCTGCTGTATCAGAATATGTTGTGGTTTCGTTCTCAGCAATGGAACCGGCGAGATGCTCCATGTTTTTCTAAAAAAAATTATATGTTATTATATATTATTTTTATTGTCATCATATATTTAACAGATACTTACATATGTAAGAAAACAATATCCCACATCTTATTAACTTATAAAAATAATTTCTTAACAAATAAAATCCTGGATTGTTTTGGCACGAAAATCCTAGTGATTGTGTACAAAAGCTTGGTAAGATTTAAGGAAGAATATAATAATATCACTTATTATTTAAATATATTTATAACAAAATGTTCAGCCCTTTTTTATTTTTTGATAACATTGCTGAGCCAACCCAACATTATAATTAGAATCAGTCTAGCAAAATCGTGTATTTCGAGAAAGTGCAAATGGCCTGTAATTTTTTAGGAAATAAAATAAACGGGCCACATGGACGCTACATTATTTGTTCACCCAGCCCAGCTAATGGCTGTAATTCAAAAAAAAAAGATCAAATTGACTGTAAATTCTACCGCGCAAAAAAGACTGTAAATTCTGAAAAAATGGGTTGAATACGTGCCACATTTTTGGAGGCTGAAATGTGGGCCAACAGGTCGAAGCCAACGCAAGTCGTTGTCAATTTAGTCAATAAATGATTCTGACATGTTAGCCGTTGGATTTACATCCAACGACCGGCATCCATCTTCAATCTCTCGTCTTCTTCCTCCAGCGCCGCTGGGACCACCTCCCGCCTCCTGCTGCTAGCAGCTCTGCTTAGCATGCTTCATTATGAAGCGCTACTCCACCGTTGGCCAGGCCATCCCTCCACCCCTCCACACCTCTTGTTCTTCTCCACCGACTGCCGAACCACACCGCACTAGAACCAGTTAACCCTCATACACCTCTCTGTCTGCAATTCTACTCCCGCGTCTTCCCATCTCCAGCCTGTTGCTGTCTGGGGCCTCGCCGTCGTCCACCACCTTGGATGCGCTCGATACGGCGTGGCCAAGGTGGTCAATGAACGACACCATCGGAAGTAGACTGTGCGTGGAGAGGCTGACAGCTGGGTCCACGGCTGCACACAAGGAAATGCCTCCTTACTACACACAAAATAATGATTCCTCCACCTGACATCTGGGACCCACCGGAAGGGCCTCTGTATTTCGTGAAAATAACATGCCCCCACTAACATGTCGGACCCACCAGCTATCTTCGCACGCAAGGAAGTGCCTCCTTATTACGCACAAAAAAATGAATATTCCCCCTGCCAGCTGGAACCCAACATAGTGGGAGGCTGACTTGTGGGCCTACCAAGTTGACGGGACGGAGGGCTTTGTCAACTTAGTCAATATGAACGATTCTAACTCCTGTTACCGTACAATGTTCATCCAACGGCCGTAGTGCTTCTTCAACCTCTGGTCTTCTTGCTCCAGCCACCCAAACCAGCGCCGGTCGTGCCGCGTGCTCCTGCCTCTCGTGGCCGGCTGTGATGCCGCGGAGGCCTCACCGCCCCCTACTACTCCCACCGCTGGCCAGGACATCCCTCTACTCACCCACACCCCCTGTTATTCTGCAGCGACAGCAGCCTCACACCGCAGTCGAACCAGTGAACCCTCGTACTCCTCTTCGCGTGGGCATCCACTGCTGCGTCTTCCTCGGCTCCGAGTCGTCCCCTTCCTAGTCCTCGCTGTCGTCCACCGCCCTGGTGCTCTCGGCACGGCGCAGTTAACGTGGTCAACGATCGACTTCCATCGGAAGAGTACTGTACGTGGAGAGGCTGACAGCTGGTCGAGGCGGCCGCAAGGAAGTGCCTCCTTATTACGCGCAAAATAATTATTCCTCCACCTGATAGCAGGGACTCACCGGACGGGCCACCTTATTTCGCGAAAAAAACGTTTCCCCCTGACTGCTGGGACCCACTGGATGGGCCAGCGTATTTCGTGAAAAAACGTCCCCCCCGCTGTCAGCTCGGACCCACCGGAAGTGCCTCCTTATTACGCACAAAAAATGAATACTCCCGCTGCTAGCTGGGACCCACCATGGTGGGAGGCTAACTTGTGGGCCTACAAAGTTGACTGGGACGGGGGCCTTTGTCAACTTTAGTCAATATGAACGATTCTAGCTCCAGTGACCGTACGATGTCCATCCAACGGCCGTAGTGCTTCTTCAACCTCTGGTCTTCTTGCTCCAGCCGCCCAAAGCAGCGCCGGTCGTGCCGCATACTCCTGCCTCCCGTGGCCGGCTGTGCTGCCGCGGAGGCCTCACCGCCCCTACTATTCCCACCGCTGGCCAGGCCCTGTGGCGACGGCAGCCTCACACCGCAGCCGAACCAGTGAACCCTCGTACTCCTGTCCGCGTGGGCTTCCACTGGCGCGTCTTCCCCGGCTCCCCGTTGTCCCCTTCCTAGGCCTCGCCGTCGTCCACCGCCCTGGTGCTCTTGGCGCGGCATGGTCAACGTGGTCAAGGAACGACTTCCATCGGACGTGGATTGTACGTGGAGAGGCTGACAGCTGGGTCCACGACCGCAGCAAGGAAGTGCCTCCTTATTACGCGGAAAATAATGATTCCTCCACCTGACAGCTAGGACCCACCGTACGGGCCACTGTATTTCATGAAAAAACGTTTCCCCTGACTGCTGGGACCCACCAGCTACACCTTCGCATGCAAGGAAGTGCATCCGGGCAAAAAAAAAAACAAAACGATTCACCCCCCTGACTGCTGGGACCCACCAGCTACATCTTCGCACGCAAGGAAGTGCCTGACAGTCGGGACCCACCTGGTCGAAGCGTACGTAACATTGTCATTCTGGTCACGAACGTGTACGTACATATATACTGGTCGATGTAGAGGCGCGCACGTGTCGTAGTAGAGGCACGCACGTAGCATGTACATGTACGTATAGCGGCCAGGGTGCAAGAAAGAAAATACGGCCACGTATCTGTACATACGGGCGGGGTCTCGAACGCCTACTCGCGCATACGTACAGCTAGGGGTCGTGTACATGGCTGGGTCAGAACAAAGAAATAGCGTCGTCGTTGTGTTCATGGGAAGGCAACGGAATGCGTCATGTTCATCGGGAGGGCTTGGACGGAACAGGCGATGGAAACGAGGCCTAGCGTACCGCAGAACGGAGGAAAGAGCCTTGTGTTCGACCGGCCACGTTCGAAACGAGATCCTGTTCATCGGGAGGGGTCTGGCGTACCGCAAAATAGAGGAAACGGACCTCCTATGGTCGAAACAGGGGTCCTGTTGATCGGGAGGGGTGTGGCGTACCGCAAAACGGAGGAAACGGACTTGTGTTGGAGCGCTACGGTCGAAACGGGGTCCTGTTGATCGGGTGGGGTGTGGCGTACCACAAAACAGGACTCCACGGGATATTGTTCATGTCCACCGTCGACCCCCTCCAGCCTCCACGAGCTACTGTTCATCCACCGTCGACCTCCTCCAGCCTCCACCTGCGACTGTTAATCCACGGACTCCTGTTCATCCAGCCTCCACCGCGCGCTACTCCACCGGCTACTGTTCAACCAGCCCTCTCCACGGGCTACTGTCCAACCACCCCTCCACGGGCTACTGTTCATCATGCCCTCCACCATCTACTATTCATCTTGCCCTCCATGGGGTGGTCCTGTTCATCCAGCCCTCCACGGGGTCCTGTTCATCCAGCCCTAACCGGCTCGATCGACCGGGGTCCTGTTCATCTAGAGGCAACACCACAGGGTCCTGTTCATCCACTTCCACCGGGAACTATTCATCCACCCCCCCCGCAACGCTCACTGTTCATGCATAGTCAGCATCCATCGGCTTCAGTTAGCAGCAGTAGCGAAGAAATCGCTCGATCAGGTTCAGTTAACAGCCATCGGTCGATCGCTCGGGTTGAGTAATGCGTAGCCTGCAGTGCAATCGCTCGGGTTCAGTTAGAGCCCAACGCCTCGCTCGGGTTTAGTTAGAGCCAACGCCTCGCACACACGCGCGTACGTGTACGAGAGAAACGTGCATCGCTCGGCCCCCGACCTCCCACTGTAACCGAGAACTCCCCGAAATTTTCCTCCCCCTCGCTTCTACAACGGTTTTTCCCGTCATGGACGACCCAAAGAATGTCATGCAGCTGCGTCTCCCTCCCGCCCAGGATGAAAAGCCCATTTTCTGTCATGATTTTTTTGTCATAGAAGTAGG
Source organism: Aegilops umbellulata (assembly GCA_032464435.1). NCBI lineage: Eukaryota > Viridiplantae > Streptophyta > Magnoliopsida > Poales > Poaceae > Aegilops > Aegilops umbellulata. Next base: position 445,251,700 of record CP136055.1, read on the forward strand.
AGGCCACCACATCTATGATGATACCGGGTTTTGTCACAATTATCGTCATAGAAGTGTCATATGTATGACAGATTTTTTTTTCATCCGGCCCAAAATGTCACTGATGTGTCTTTTTTTTGTAGTGTCTAGTGCATCCGTTGCATGGAAATCCCTACTCCTTGCATTAACATCAATTGATGGGCATCTCCCTGGCCCGTTGATTAGACGCGTCAATATGAGACTTTCTCCTTTTTTGTCTTCTTCACATAACCCCCATCATTATATTATATTCCACCCGTAGTGCTATATCCATGGCTCACGCTCATGTATTGCGTGAAAGTTGAAAAAGTTTGAGATTACTAAAATATGAAACAATTGCTTGGCTTGTCATCCGGGTTGTGCATGATGAGAGCATTCTTGTGTGAAGAAAATGGAGCATGACCAAACTATAAGATTTTGTAGGGATGAACTTTCTTTGGCCATGTTAATTTGAGAAGACATGATTGCTTAGATAGTATGCTTGAAGTATTATTATTTTTACGTCAATATTAAACTTTTATCTTGAATCTTTCAGATCTGAACATTCATGCCACAATAAAGATAATTACTTAGAAAATTATGTTAGGTAGCATTCCACATCAAAAATTCTGTTTTTAACATTTACCTACTCGAGGACAAGCAGGAATTAAGCTTGGGGATGCTTGATACGTCTCCAACGTATCTATAATTTTTTATTGTTCCATGCTATTATATTATCTGTTTTGGATGTTTAATGGGCTTTATTATACACTTTTGTATTATTTTTGGGACTAACCTACTAACCCAAGGCCCAGTGCAAATTGCTGTTTTTTTCCTATTTCAGTGTTTCGCAGAAAATGAATATCAAACGGAATCCAAACGGAATGAAACCTTCGGGAGAGTGATTTTTGGAACAAATGTGATCCAGAAGACTTGGAGTGGACGTCAAGAAAGAAGCGAGGAGGCCATGAGGTAGGGAGGCGCACCTGCCCCCTGGGCGCACCCCCACCCTCGTGGGCCCCTCGCAGTTCCACGGACCTACTTCTTCCTCCTATATATACCCATATACACTGAAACCATCCAGGAGCACCACAAAACCCTATTTCCACAGCCGCAACCTTCTGTACCCGTGAGATCCCATCTGGGGGCCTTTTTTGGCGCTCCGTCGGAGGGGGAATCGATCATGGAGGGCTTCTATATCAACACCATAGCCTCTCCGAAGATGTGTGAGTAGTTTACCTCAGACCTTCGGGTCCATAGTTATTAGCTAGATGGCTTCTTCTCTCTCTTTGGATCTCAATACAAAGTTCCCCTCGATCTTCTTGGAGATCTATTTGATGTAACTCTTTTTGCAGTGTGTTTGTCGAGATCCGATGAATTGTGGGTTTATGATCAAGATTATCTATGAACAATATTTGAATCTTCTCTGAATTCTTTTTTTATGATTGGTTATCTTTGCAAGTCTCTTTGAATTATCAGTTTGGTTTGGCCTACTAGATTGATCTTTCTAACAATGGGGGAAGTGCTTAGCTTTGGGTTCAATCTTGCGTTGCTCGATCCCAGTGACAGAAGGGGAAACGACACGTATTGCATTGTTGCCATCGAGGATAAAAATATGGGGTTTATATCATATTGCTTGAGTTTATCCCTCTACATCATGTCATCTTGCCTAATGCATAACTCTGTTCTTATGAACTTAATACTCTAGATGCATCCTGGATAGCAGTCGTGGAGTAATAGTAGTAGATGTAGAATTGTTTCGGTCTACTTGTCGCGGACGTGATGCCTATATACATGTTCATGCCTAGATATTCTCATAACTATGCACTTTTCTATCAATTACTCGATAGTAATTTGTTCACCCACCGTAATACTTATGCCATCTTGAGAGAAGCCACTAGTGAAACCTATGGCCCCCGGGTCTATTTTCCATCATATTAATCTTCCGTCAACTAGCTATTTCTGTCGCCATTTATTTTGCAATCTTTACTTTTAATCTTTATCATAAAAATACCAAAATATTATCTTATCATCTCTATCAGATCTCACTTTTGCACGTGGCCGTGAAGGGATTGACAACCCCTTCATCGCCTTGGTTGCAAGGTTCTTATTTGTTTGTGTAGGTACGAGGGACTTGCGTGTGGCCTCCTACTGGATTGATACCTTGGTTCTCAACAACTGAGGGAAATACTTACGCTACTTTGCTACATCACCCTTTCCTCTTCAACAGAAAACCAACGCATGCTCAAGAGGTAGCTCCCATCTAGGGGGAAGTTCAAGGAAGAAGAAGAATAAGGAGGGGGGCTCTCTCCCCCTCTCTCCCGGTGGCACCGGAACGCCGCCGTGGCCATCATCGTGACGACGATCTACACCAACAACTTCGCCGCCGTCATCACCAACTCTCTCGCCCTCTATGAAGCAGTGTAAGACCTCTTCTCCCTGTTGTAATCTCTACTTAAACATGGTACTCAATACTATATGTTATTTTCCAATGATGTATGGCTATCCTATGATGTTTGAGTAGATCCATTTTGTCCTATGGGTTGATTGATGATCGTGATCGGTTTGAGTTGCATGTTTTATTATTGGTGCTGTCCTATGGTGCTCCCCGTGTTGCACAAGCATGAGGGATGCCCGCTGTAGGGTTTGCAATATGTTCATGATTTTCTTATGGTGGGTGGCATGAGTGACAGAAGCACAGACCCGAGTAAGTAGGTTGTTTGCGTATGGGAGTAAAGAGGACTTGATACCTTATAATGCTATGGTTGGGTTTTACCTGAATGATCTTTAGTAGTTGCGGATGCTTGCTAGGGTCCCAATCAACTACTAGGGAAAAGCCTATACACAGAATCTTACCAGCAGCGCGCTTTAAAATCAGGCGCTGCTGCTAAGTAGCAGTAGCGCGGGTTTTTAACCCTCGCTACTACTAAGTTGATAGCAGTAGCGCTGGTTTTTAACCCTCGCTACTACTAAGTGGTCTCTACCGTACCCCCCAGGACATGCCATAGTAGTAGCGCGGGTTTTTAACCCTCGCTACTACTAAGTTGATAGGAGTAGCGCTGGTTTTTACCCCTCGCTACTACTAACCCCCCTGGATCACCTTTTCGATTTTGTAGAAAGCAAAATAAGATGATAAAAACTTCAAAAATTAAAATCCTTTGAGATGTAGTTATGTTACTACATCTACCAGTTAGGAAAATTCAAAAACTTAAATTTGGTCATGTTTTGCAAAATGTGTAGGGAAAATGTAAAACGGCTATAACTTTTGCATACGATGTTAGAAAAAAACGTATAATATATCAAAATGTTTCAAAAATTAAAATCCTTCGAGATGTAGTTATGTTACTACATCTACTGGTTAGGAAAATTTAAAAACTTAAATTTGGACATGTTTTGCAAAAAGTGTAGGGAAAATGTAAAACGACTATAACTTTTGCATACGTTGTCAGAAAAAAATGTATAATATATCAAAATGTTCAGCACGAAAATCCGCATCCGATGGAGACGGCCTACGGCCTGTTTGCAAATTTTTAGAATCCTCAAATTCTAAAAGGAAAAAAAGTTATGCTCAAATTTCAGTTTTTTTTAATTTTGGTCAAGTCTGGTCAAACTGTGGTCAAACTACTTATTCAAGAAGTATTAGTGTTACTTAATATTTATTCAAGAATATTAGTGTTACTAAATAATTATTTTAGTTTTTTGGATGTTTGGTCAAATCTGGTCAAACTGTGGTCAAACTTTGGTCAAAATGTGGTCAAACTACTTATTCAAGAAATATTAGTGTTACTAAATAATTATTGTTTTTTAGAACAATAGTTTTAAATTCAAACAGTGAAATGTGTGACTTCATGCTCAAGCTAAACTCCCGAGGGTTAATAGGATTGACATCTTACTATTGTCAGGAAAACAACAAGTGTAGACTTGGAATCGAGGGAGAATAGAACCCGGAAGTTAAGCGTGCTCAGGCTGGAGTAGTGAGAGGATGGGTGACCGTCCGGGAAGTTAGATGATTTGGAATGATGAGGGGTGATTAGAGATTAAATTGAGCAGCGATGAGGGGTGATTGGAGATTAGAGGTTAAAATAATTCAAAATTTTGAAAATTCGGGCAAAAAAATCAAAAAAAAATTCAAATTTTCAGATTTCAAAAAATTTGAAAATTCGGGCAAAAAAATCGAAAAAAATTCAAATTTTCAGATTTCAAAGCACGGGTTAGTAGTAGCGCGGGTTTTTACCCACGCTACTACTACGGACGTAGTAGTAGCGCGGGTTGCACCCGCGCTGCTGCTATACGTTAGCTGTAGCGCCTTATTAGTAGCGCCGGCCCCCGCGCTACTAATAGGCCCAAAACCCGCGCTGCTGCTAGGCTTTTCCCTAGTAGTGATCATAAGTGCATATGATCCAAGAAGAGAAAGTATGTTAGCTTATGCCTCTCCCTCATATAAAATTGCAATAATGATTACCGGTCTAGTTATGTATTGCCTAGGGACAAATAAATTTCTTGTTACAAAAAGCTCTCTACTAAAACTAACTTAGTTGTGTCTTTATCTAAACAGCCCCTAGTTTTTATTTACGCCTCTTTATTATCTTGCAAACCTATCCTATCACACCTGTAAAGTACTTCTAGTTTCATACTTGTTCTAGGTAAAGCGAACGTTAAATGTGCGTAGAGTTGTATCGATGGTCGATAGAACTAGAGGGAATATTTGTTCTACCTTTAGCTCCTCGTTGGGTTCGAGACTCTTACTTATCGAAAGAGACTATAACTGACCCCTATACTTGTGGGTTATCAGCATCCAGCCTCTGCAAGCGCGCGACCACCCCATGTGGTTGTACTCGGGTCCAGTCGACACCGCTAGGACACATCCAAAAGAGGTCAGCGAGGATACAATGGCCCAGTGGCTCAGGAGCATCACCGGAGCCCACGATAACCCACGCAGAGACAAGTGAATTCTGCCTTTTGATGTTGAACAACCCCCATGAGAGGTGACTCATAAATTATCGAGTGAATCATTTCTGTTTTCAATATGCAACTGAACTGGAACCCGACTGATCCTGAAATCTGTATATTGCAGGCATTCACGTAGATGTACTCGCCCGTGCCGAACGGGGTACAACTCACTAGCGGGGCGGAAAGAGAGGACGGGAGCACTGAATTTGATTATGCAGACAACAATGAAGACGACAGCGATGACTCTGACGATAGCGAGGAGGTCGAGTCGCCACCGCGCACCGTGCGCCGTACCAAGCAGACTCAAGGTCCGGTAGCCGTCCAGAGCAAGGCTGTAGTGTCATACTGCTTACCACCAACGTCTTACTTTGAAATACTACGTTCCCTAATAGTGGCATCAGAGCCAAGTTTATGCGTAGATGTTATATGCACGAGTAGAACACAAAGAGTTGTGGGCGATAATAGTCATACTGCTTACCACCAACTTCTTACTTTGATTCGGCGGTATTGTTGGATGAAGCGGCCCGGACCGACATTAAATGACCGCGTTCTTGATACCAGTTCCACCGACATACATGCAACTAGTTTTGCATAAAGGTGGCTGGCGGGTGTCTGTTTCTCCAACTTTAGTTGAATCAAATTTGAGTACGGCCGGTCCTTGTTGAAGGTTAAAACAACAAACTTGATGAAACACCGTTGTGGTTTTGATGCGTACATAAGAACGGTTCTTGCTAGAAGCCCGTAGCAGCCACGTGAAACTTGCAACAACAAAGTAGAGAACGTCTACCTTGTTTTTGCAGGGCAGTCAAGACATGATGTGATATACATTGTTGTATGAGATGATCATGTTTTGTAAAAGTTATCGACAACTGGCAAGAGCCTTATGGTTGTTGCTTTATTGTATGAAATACAAACGCCATGTGATGTCTACTACACAACCTTCTTCTTGTAGACATTGTTGGGCCTCCAACTGCAGAGGTTTGTAGGACAGTAGCAAGTTTCCCTCAAGTGGATGACCTAAGGTTTATCAATCCGTGGAAGGCGTAGGATGAAGATGGTCTCTCTCAAGCAACCCTGCAACCAAATAACAAAGAGTCTCTTGTGTCCCCAACACACCCAATACAATGGTAAATTGTATAGGTGCACTAGTTCGGCGAAGAGATGTTGATACAAGTGCAATATGGATGGTAGATATAGGTTTTTGTAATCTGAAAATATAAAAACAGCAAGGTGACAAGTGGTAAAAGTGAGCGTAAACGGTATTGCAATGATAGGAAACAAGGCCTAAGGTTCATACTTTCACTAGTGCAAGTCCTCTCAACAATAATAACATAGTTGGATCATATAACTATCCCTCAACATGCAACAAAGAGTCACTCCAAAGACACTAATAGCGGAGAACAAACGAAGAGATTATGGTAGGGTACGAAACCACCTCAAAGTTATCCTTTCTGATCTATCTATTCAAGAGTCCGTAGTAAAATACCCTAAAGCTATTCTTTCCGTTCGATCTATCATAGAGTTCGTACTAGAATAACACCTTAAGACACAAATCAACCAAAACCCTAATGTCACCTAGATACTCCAATGTCACCACATGTATCCGCGGGTATGATTATACGATATGCATCACACAATCTCAGATTCATTTATTCAAACCAACACAAAGTACTTCAAAGAGTGCCCCAAAGTTTCTACCGGAGAGTCAAGACAAAAACATGTGCCAACCCCTATGCATAAGTTCATGAGGTCACGGAACCCGCAAGTTGATCACCAAAACATACATCTGGTGAATCACGTGATATCCCATTGTCACCACAGATACACACATGCAAGACATACATCAAGTGTTCTCAAATCCTTAAAGACTCAACCCGATAAGAATACTTCAAAGGGAAAACTCAATCCATTACAAGAGAGTAGAGGGGGAGAAACATCATAAGATCCAACTATAATAGCAAAGCTCGCGATACATCAAGATCGTACCATCTCAAGAACACGAGAGAGAGAGAGATCAAACACATAGCTACTGGTACATACCCTCAGCCCCTAGGGTGAACTACCCCCTCCTCGTCATGGAGAGCGCCGGGATGATGAAGATGGCCACCGGTGAGGGTTCCCCCCCTCCGGCAAGGTGCCGGAACAGGGTCCCGATTGGTTTTTGGTGGCTACACAGGCTTGCGGCAGCGGAACTCCCGATCTCTTCTGTTCCCCGAAGTTTTTAGGGTATATGGCTATATATAGGCGAAAGAAGTCGGTCAGGGGAGCCACGAGGGGCCCACGAGGGTGGGGGGCGCTCCCAGGGGAGTAGGCCGCCTCCCTGCCTCGTGGCCACGTCGGAGCTTCCTTGACTTCAACTCCATGTCTCCTGGATCATGTTCGTTCCAAAAATCACGCTCCGGAAGGTTTCATTCCGTTTGGACTCCGTTTTATATTCCTTTTCTGCGAAACATTGAAACAAGGGAAAAACATGAACTAGCACCGGGCTCTGGGTTAATAGGTTAGTCCCAAAAATAATATAGAAGTGTAAAATAAAGCCCATAAACATCCAAAACAGATAATATAATAGCATGAATACTTCATAAATTATAGATACGTTGGAGACGTATCAGCATACCCAAGCTTAATTCCTGCTCGTCCTCGAGTAGGTAAATGATAAAAGAAATAATTTATGAAGTGTGAATGCTAGCAGGTGCACAAGTTTGATCAATGATAATTTCAATCACCTTTTATAGCATCATTATATATCATAACAGTAGCTCAACTCATAGGACTTCTCATGATCAAGTAACAAGCTATTCACATGTTAAAGTATAGATCATAAACTTTCTTGAAAACTAACAAACCGTGTTATTAGTCATCAAACAATTACAGTTCATCTTATTTCCAGGAAGGGTCTATGTCAAAGCTTTGATTCAGCAAACTTCACATACTCAACTATCATTTAGTCTTTCACAATTGCTAACACTCACATGATATTTAGGGGTTCAAAGTTTTAATCAGACACAGAGAAAGATAGGGGCTTATAGATTCGCCTTGCAACCTTTTACCTCAAGGGTAATGTCAACAATAATAGTTCATGATGCCTTACATCCAATTGGATATATATATCAGGATCTTTCCAACACAGTGTGCTTGCCAAAGGATAAAATGTAAAAAGGAAAGGTGAAGATCACCATGACTCTTGCATAAGGTATAAGACAAGAATAAAACATAGGCCCTTCGCAGAGGGAAGCACGCGCTTTTATAGTTGGATGCACAAAATCTTAATGCGAAAGAACGTCACTTTATATTGCCACTTGTGATAGGGACCTTTATTATGCAGTCCGTCACTTTTATTGCTTCCACATCACAAGATTGTATAAAGCTTATTTTCTCCACACTAGTAGATCATACATATTTAGAGAGCAATTTTTATTGCATGCACCGATGACAACTTAATTGAAGGATCTTACTCAATCCATAGGTAGGTATGGTGGACTCTCATGGCAATACTGGTTTAAGGGATGTTTGGAAGCACAAGTAGTATCTCTACTTGGTGCAAAGAGTTTGGCTAGCATGAGGGGGAAGGGCAAGCTCAGCATGTTGAATGATCCATGACAATATACTTTATTTCAGATATAAGAAAACATAACCCATTACGTTGTCTTCCTTGTCCAACATCAACCTTTTAACATGTCATGTTTTAATGAGTGCTCACAATTGCAAAATATGTCCAAGATAGTATATTTATATGTGAAATATCTCTTCCCTCAATATTCTTTCATAAATGGTTCAAGTGACCAATACAATGTTTGCTAACCTTCAATAAATTTACCACCTCTACTTCTTATATGTGAAGTCATTACTGCACATGGGATAAGCATATGAAACATATATAATTTCATATTTATTATATTCAAATCATTCAACTATTTACTCATAGGATATAAGTGAAGCACACGAGTAAATGACAAACTACTTCAAAAAGATACAAGTGAAGATCAATGAGTAGTTAAATAATTGTTTAGCTATGTGAAGACTCCCCCATTTAATAATTTCAGATCTTGATACTTTATTCAAATAGCAAGCAAAACAAAATAAAATGACATTCTAAGAATAGCAAACATCACGTGGAGAAGCAAAAACTTAGGATCAACCGATACTAACCAATAGTTGTCGAAGAAGAAAGGTGGGATGCCAACCGGGGCATCCCCAAGCTAAGACGCTTGAGACTTCTTGAAATATTATCTTGGGATGCCTTGGGAATCCCCAAGCTTGAGATTTTGTGTCTCCTTAATTCCTCTCATACCACGGTCTCGCTAAATCTCGAAAGCTTCATCCACACCAAACTCAACAAGAACTCATGAGATAAGTTAGTATAAACCAATGCAAAAACCTTATCATACTATACTGTAGAAAATCACTAAAATTATTATTCAACATTGCATACTAAATGTTTATGCATATTTAATAGTCCTATCCTCAAATAGAATCATTAAAGAAGCAAACATATGCAAACAATGCAAACATAACAGCAATCTGCCTAAACAGGACAGTCTGTAAAGAATGCAGCAAGATCCATACTTCCCTAGCTCCAAATATTATGAAAGAAAATTTCCACTGTAGTAAATTTATCAAAGCTTATTATGCAAAAGGTTTCAACATTTTATCACATTCTTATTTCTAGGGAATTTTTGCAACAGTGGTAAACTTTCTGTTTTCAAACAACAACATGAAGACTTGTAAAATAGGCATAGTAAAGGCTATCAATGCCACTTTTATTGAAATAAAAGATGCAAAACATTGTTATAAATAAAATAAAGAAAATCCTAACAAAATAAATTGATGCTCCAAGAAAAACACATATCATGTGGTGAATAAAAATATAGCTCCAAGTAAAGTTACCGATGAACGAAGACGAAAGAGGGGATGCCATCCGGGGCATCCCCAAGCTTAGGCTTTTGGTTGTCCTTGAATATGGCCTTGGGGTTCCTTGGTAACCCCAAGCTTAGGCTCTTGCCACTCCTTATTCCATAGTCCATCGAATCTTTACCCAAAACCTGAAAACTTCACAACACAAAACTTAACAGAAAACTCGTAAGCTCCGTTAGTATAAGAAAATAAATCACCACTTAGGTACTGTTGTGAACTCATTATAAATTCATATTGGTGTAATATCTAATGTATTCCAACTTCTCTATGGTTCATACCCTCCGATACTACTCATAGATTCATCAAAATAAGCAAACAACACATAGAAAACAGAATCTGTCAAAAATAGAACAGTCTGTAGTAATCTGTACCAAATGTATACTTCTGGAACTCCAAAAATTCTAAAATAAATTGATGGACCTGAGGAATATGTCTATGAATCATATGAAAAAAGAATCAACCTAAAATCGCTCTCCAGTAAAAAGTTATAGCTAATCTTGTGAGCACTAAAGTTTCTTTTTTTACAGCAAGATCACAAAGACTTCACCCAAGTCTTCCCAAAGGTTCTCCTTGGCACAAACACTAATTAAAACATAAAACCACGTATAAACAGAGGATAGATGGATAATTTATTACTAAACAGGACTAAAAATCAAGAAACAAGAATAGAATTGGGTTGCCTCCGAACAAGCGCTAACGTTTAACGCCTCTAGCCAGGCATGATGATTTCAATGATGCTCACCTAAAACATAAGAATTGGAAATATAAAGAGAACATCATGAAGAATATGACTAGAACATTTAAGTCTAACTCACTTCCTATGCATACGGATTTTGTGAACAAACAACTTATGGGAACAATAATCAACTAGCATAGGAAGGCAAAACAAGCATAACTTCAAAACTTTAAGCACATAGAGAGGAAACATGATATTATTGCAATTACTACAAGCATATGTTCCTCCCTCATAATAATTTTCAGTAGCATCATGAATAAATTCAACAATATAACCATCACATAAAGCATTCTTTTCATGATCTACAACCATATAATTTTTAGTACTCTCCACATAAGCAAAATTCTTCTCATTCGGAATAGTAGTGGGAGCAAACTCAAGAAAATAACTATCATGTGAGGCATAATCCAATTGAAAACTAAAATCATGATGACAAGTTTTATGGTTATCATTATTCTTAATAGCATACAAGTCATCATAATAGTCATCATAGATAGCAACTTTGTTCTCATAATCAATTGGAACCTCTTCCGAAATAGTGGATTCATCACTAAATAAAGTCATGACCTCTCGAAATCCACTTTCATAATCATCACAATAATATTAAACATCCTCCAAAATAGTGGGATCGTTACTTCCTAAAGTTGACACTCTTCCAAAACCACTTTCATCAATATAATCATCATAAATAGGAGGCATGCTTTCATCATAATAAATTTGCTCAGCAAAACTTGGGGGACAAAACATATCATCTTCATCAAACATAGCATCCCCAAGCTTGTGGCTTTGCATATCATTAGCATCATGGGTATTCAAAGAATTCATACTAACAACATTGCAATCATGCCCATCATTCACATATTTTATCCAAGCATTCTATGTAATTATTCTTGTAGTACTTGAGCACAATTTTCCTTCCCATCGTTTTCACGAAAGACATTAAAAAGATGAAGCATATGAGGTACCCTTAATTCATTTTTTTAGTTTTATTTTATAAACTAAACTAGTGATAAAACAAGAAACTAAAATATTCGATTGCAAGATCTAAAGATATACCTTCAAGCACTCACCTCCCCGGCAAGGGCGCCAGAAAGTGCTTGATGTCTACTACACAACCTTCTTCTTGTAGACGTTGTTGGGCCTCCAAGTGCAGAGGTTTGTAGGACAGTAGCAAGTTTCCCTCAAGTGGATGACCTAAGGTTTATCAATCCGTGGAAGGCGTAGGATGAAGATGGTCTCTCTCAAGCAACCCTGCAACCAAATGTTGGATTTCGGGTTCCAGCAGACCCTTAAGGTTCAAACTCAGGGGTGCACACGAAGATCTTTCCCCTACCAACTCGCGCTTCTATGGCTCACAAGAGATGTAGCCCGGGAAGAAGAACACACAAGGGACACGAGGTTTATACTGGTTCGGGCCACCGATGTGGTGTAATACCCTACTCTAGTGTGTGGTGTAGTCGATTGCCTCAGGGGCTGATGATGAACAATACAGGGGAAGAACGGCCTCGCGAGAGGTGTTCTTGAGCTGGTGCGGTGTGTTCTGCTTGGTCTCCCCTGATCCTTATGGTGGCTAGTCCTATTTATAGAGGCCCTGGTACTCTTCCCAAATAAATAGCGGGAAGGGCGCCAACAATTGGCCATTTTGAAGGGGAACATCCATTACAAGTTATCCTGTCCAAAGGTGGTCTACGACTGCCAAAAGCACTGGTGATGACGCCGTCTTGGGCTCCACGGTGACCTCCGTCCTGCCGCTCTGCTGGTCATGGTCTCATTGCACCGGAATGGTAACCTTTGCCCGATGCCTTGGCTTGTGCTTGCTCCCTTTGCACCAAAGGGGAAACAAGGACAATGCGCAGGCCGGCGCCCGCCTGGCGCCCGCCTGATCTCGATCGTCATGGCTTGCGTCACGGGCTCCTTGCGAGGTGCCCTTGCCTTGATCTCTTCGCCTCCTCGCGAGCCTACCTGATGAGGCTGCTCCAGAGGAAGCTTCCTGTCGTCCGCCCCGCAAGGCTTGGCCCCTCGCGAGGGTCCTGAACCTGAGCTGATGAAGTTGGGCCGCGCTGGGCCCCCGCTCGAGCCACGCCGTAGGCAGGCAAGTCTGGGGACCCCCGTTCCCAGAACGCCGACAGTAGCCCCCGGGCCCAAGGCACGCGCGGGCTTGGCTTAGCAGAAAAGCGAAGGGGCAAGCGCAAAGCGCCGCGGGCCCCAATAGCCTGCAGCCTTGGGCGCCGCGTGGCGATTGACTGGACGTGGGCGTCTTCGCTTCCCACGACGCCTCGGCAACTACACGAGTTGACAAGTCCCTGCATGCAAAGAAATGGGTCATGATTACCTGCAATCGTGGTGGCCGGCGGTTGGCCTTCTCCGGCTATAAGTACGGAACTGCGTGAGCCTCGTTAGCCCATCCCTTCCTGCTACTCCTTTTCTTCTTCTTCCCCGTCCTTGCTTCTCCTTACGCCAATGGCACCAATCCGCCGATTTTCTGCAGAAGAGAAGGGAAAGGCCCCCCGAGAGGGTCCTGACCCGCTTCCGCCGAAGAAACGGCTAGTCCTCCAGCGCCGAGATGAGGGTGCTTGGCAGGAGGCATCGAGGCCCTAGTACAAGCGGCCGCCACCTGGGTTTCCGCTGCCCTTCTACGACCAAATCGAGGGCCCTGGGAAGAAGGCGTCGAGCGACACCGGCGGTGCCGCCGCCGACGCCGGCGAGTCACGGTGGTGCGCGTCATTCCTCGGCGTGGACTCCTCTTGCGAGCTCGTGCTTCACGCCACCATGCCTCCAAGCTCTTGGATCCGCCTTCCACCCTCCTTCGCCTTTGAGATGCCGCCGAGCAGGTCTCTGGAGCTCTGGCTATAGCACGCCGACTGTAGCACCCTCGCGACCGAAGCGGAGGTCGCGGTCGTCGCTCTGGGAAAGGTCTACGTGACCCGGGGCTGGGGTGAGATCGCCCGGGTCTGCAGGACAAAGGGTGCCCTCGTGGTTCATCTTGAATACGATGGCGCCTCCTTGATGTTCTTCAAGGTCTTCGATGCAGAAGGACGCCGGCTAGAGTGCTGTCGGATTTCGGGTTCCAGGAGACCCTTGAGGTTCGAACACTGGGGTGCGCACGGAGGTCTCTCCCCTATCGATCTACGTCTGATCTTCTCGTGCGAACTAAGATGAAAACGATGAACAACACAAAGGACACGAGATTTATACTGGTTCGGGCCACACTTGTGGTGTAATACCCTACTCCAGAGTGTGGTGTGGTGGATTGCCTCTAGGGCTGATGATGCATAGTACAAAGGAAGAACAGCCTCACGAGAGGTGTTCTTGGGCTGGTGCGATGAATTGCTTGGGTCAGTTCAGTCGCCTCTCTCTCTAGCTCTCTACTTAGGCTCTATCAGATTTCTCTATGCCTACGGCCGGATAGCTGGATCGATAGATCCTCTACTCTGTGGTGGCTAGCTCTATTTATATAGGCCCTGGGCCTCTCCCCGAAATAATTGAGCGGGAAGGGCGCCAACAATTGGCCATTTTGAAGGAGAACATCCAGTACAAGTTATCCTGACCAAAGGTGGTCTTCGGCTGCCAAAAGCTCCGGTGGTAACGCCGTCCTGGGCTCCACGGTGACCTCCATCCGGCTGTCCAGCTGGTCTTGGTCTCGTTGCACTAGAATGGTCTTGGTCTCGCAGGCAGGCAAGTATGGGGACCCCCGTTCCCAGAACGCCGATAGTAGCCCCCGGGCCCAAGGCGCGCGCGGGCTTGGCTTAGCAAAGAAGCAAAGGGGCAAGCGCGAAGGGCCGCGGGCCCTAACAGCTTGCGGCCTTGGGCGCCGCATGGCGGTTTATTGGACGTGGGCGTCTGCGCTTCCCCACGACGCCTTGGCGACTGCGCGACTTGACTAGTCCCTGCATGCAGAGATATGGGTCATGATTACCTGCGATCGTGGTGCTCGAAAGTTGGTCTTCTTCGGCTATAAGTACGGGGGCCGCGTGAGCTCCGCCAGTTCGTCCCTTCCTGCTTCTCTTCTTCTTCTCCTTGGCCACTTGCCGCTCTCATGGCTCCGAAGAGGTTCTCAGCCATAGAGAAGGGAAAGGCCTGCCGGGCAGGGCCCGACTCCTCCCCGGCCAAGCGCGGCCAGGGTCGTCCTCGCAAGCATCCCTCGGTCCCTGTTGCGGCTTCCCGTGGCCACAGGGGTGGTTCCCCGCATGGTGGTGAGCGCTCGGCTGCCAAGGGGAGGCAGGCCGTGGCTGCGCGGCCCCCCAGGCCGCGCTTTCGCTCGGCGGAGGTGCTGCCGGAGTTCGTCGTGTGGTCAGCGGAGCCGACCAACATCTGGGCCCAGCTCCCCCGCTTCTTCATTGGCGAGCTGCCGGCCAGTGCCCGGTGCGGCTTCTAGCTCCAGGCTGATGGTTGTGCAGCAGGGCCACCTGGGTTTCGCTTGAAGTCTCCCCTTCTGGAAACGGGGCCCTGACTCATGGCTGGCAAACGTTTGCCCGTGCGCGCGGCCTGAGTCAGCGGTGCACCCTGCAGTTCAAGTTCGACGGTGACGCCACCCTCTAGATGAGGGTGTTTGGGGAAGATGGTCGCCGCGCTGGGTGCTGCCCCGAAGATGATGACCGCGACCGCCCGCCCAGTCCCGGCACCGACTAGGGTGGAGACGACTCCAGGCGTGCTGGTTGCGGTGGCCAGAACTTGTGCGGCCATCGCACCTGCCGCAGGGTGGGGGCCAAGGCCAGGAGCCCCCCGGCCACTGCGCTGGCGTCTGCTGCCGGGGCCGGCACCGCGTCATCCGCCATGGGTGTGGAGCGCAGTGTTGACGGAGAGAGGATCATCGGAAGGGAGGAAGGATTCCGGCGCACCCCTACCTGGCGAGCCAAATGTCGGATTTCGGGTTCCGGAAGACCCTTGAGGTTCGAAAACTGGGGTGCGCACGGAGATCTCTCCCCTACCGATCTACGTGTGATCTTCTCGTGCGAACTAAGATGAAAACGATGAACAACACAAAGGACACGAGATTTATACTGGTTCGGGCCACCGTTGTGGTGTAATACCCTACTCCAGTGTGTGGTGTGGTGTATTGCCTCTGGGCTGATGATGCACATTACAAAGGAAGAACAGCCTCGCGAGAGGTGTTCTTGGGCTGGTGCGATGAACTGCTTGGGTCAGTTCAGTCGCCCCTCTCTCTCTATCTCTCTACTTAGGCTCTATCAGATTTCTCTATGCCTATGGCCGGATAGCTGGATCGATAGATCCTCTACTCTGTGGTGGCTAGCTCTATTTATAGAGGCCCTGGGCCTCTCCCCGAAATAATTGAGCGGGAAGGGCGCCAACAATTGGCCATTTTGAAGGGGAACATCTAGTACAAGTTATCCTGACCAAAGGTGGTCTTCGGCTGCCAAAAGGTCCGGTGGTGACGCCGTCTTTGGCTCCACGGTGACCTCCGTCCGGCCGTCGGGCTGGTCTTGGTCTCGTTGCACTGGAATGGTAACCTTTGCCTGATACCTTGGCCCGTGCTTGTCCCCTTTGTACCAAAGGGGAAACAAGGACTCTGCACAGGCCGGCGCCCACCTGGCGCCCGCCTGGCCTTGATCGTCATGGCCTGCATCACTGGATCATCGTGAGGTACCCTTGCATTGATCTCTCCGCCTCCTCGCGAGCCCTGCCTGATGAGGACGTACTTGAGGAAGCTCTCTGTCGTCCGCCCCACGAGGCTTGGCCCCTCGCGAGGGTCTTGAGCTTGTGTTAATGGAGATGGGCCTTGGTGAGCCCCCACTTGAGCCACGCCGCAGGCCGCAGGCAGGCAAGTCTGGGGACCCCCGTCCCCAGAACGCCGACAAGTGCTTCCCCAAGGAAGGCAGCCGGGGCATCGGATTGGCGAGGACCTGGCCTGCCCATCGGCCCTCCAGCAGCTCCTCAGGCAGCAGCGGCAGAGCTGGCGAATCCAGCGGCTCTCCCGAGCTTGTCGCGACTTCAGAGATGAGCGACGACAGCTACGTGCCCCCGAGCTCGCACCGTGCTCGGAGTAGGGCAACTGCATCGGGCCACCGACGCCACTGATCTGGGTGGGGTTGGCGCCCGCGCCGGGCAGTCCACTGTTGATGATGGCGTCCCCTGCGGAGGAGCACGCAATTAGCGTTCCTTAGGATTAGCACCTTTTGTTCCCTGCGAGGAATCGAAGCAACACCCTGCGGGGGTAGGTAAGGCGCATGCCATGTCTTTTGTGAACATTATATCCTGAATATGAATCGATGCGAGATGCTTGTCCTGTCCCGGCTCGGCTCCCCCTTTGTATCCTCACGAGGACTTGGCGCTCTACACTGACAGGTCCCAGTCCCCAGGCAGACTTTAGCCGTCGCTGGTATGCCAGGTCGCGATGCCATGGTCAAGGCTAGGAGGTGAGTGGCCCGAGGTCCGGTAAGAGCCCCCGAGTCGCGATGCTCGGGAGGTCCCCTTTAGCGCTCGAGCAGCCCTCGCTGGGTGAGAAAGGAAGGCAACGTCGTCGTGACAGAGCCGCACTAGGCGATAGTTTGGCGCTGCGTTGGTCTAGCTTCTGTAAGGGCGTGACTTATCTTTTGAGTTTGGAGTAGTTCTTCGACGAGGGGCCTGGCCCAGGTGGCGGCTGCCGTGGTGCTGCTGGGTTAATTCCTTGCGAGCTTCTTCCCACTCCCCCACACTTTCCTTAATACTCTACGTCCTCAGGTCCCGGCCCTCGAGCGAGCTCAGCCACCGCTGGTATGACAGGTCGCGATGCCGTGGGTCAAGGCCAGGGGTGAGGGCTGGAGAGCCAGTAGGGGCCCATGAGTCGTGATGCTCAGGTACCCCCCTTTTAACGTGCAAGCAGTCCGTGCCGGAGAGGGGGAGAGATAGCCCGCGACGTCCCCAATGTTGCTCCTGGAGTGGGTCCTGCATACCAATCATGAGGAGAGACAAGACCTGTCGTTACGGTTGCCAGCCAAGCATTGGTTGCTTCGAGGGAGTGATTGGGGCACTGAGGGCCTGGTGAGGTGGCGCCTTGCAGGGCTGCCGCGGCCAGAGCTCGACCACTCAGATTTATCGGTGTTGCAGGGATGGACCCGTACGCAAATGCCGTGCCAGAGCGAGCGACTCCATAGGTAGGTGTCAATCGAGCAGGCGATTAGGCCAGGTATGTTAAGCACAATGGAGCAACTTCATTTCAGGTAGATGCGGGAAAAGAAAACGCCGCTGGGCTAGGCCCGAGCAGCTTGGGGATGATGCAGCCCGGGGGGCGCCCCCAACAAAGTAGGTAAAAGAGCATAAGAAAAACGGGTACATGCCGTAGGGACAGACCCACGCGACCTGGGAATGACGCGGCCCTGTGGGCGCTCCCAGCTAAAAATGGAACTTTGAAAGAGGTCACCTGATGCCGTTGGAGATGAAGTGATGCCGAAGAAGCGGGCGGCGCGTGGTGAAGACGTCGACCCTCACGAGCCCCCAGGCCCAAGAGCCTTGGGAGGCTCCGGGGGCACAGGTGGGTCTTCGAGGGCCATCTCCATCTCCGCGAGGACCGCACAATGCCCGACCTCCTGAGCCTCCAGAATGCTCCTCAGCAGGCGCTGATGAGCGGCGACCGCGTTCGGCAGGCCGAATGGCATGCGAACATAGCTGTGAGGTGGACCCTCACAACGCCCCGCACGTGAAGGCCAGAGACGCTCCTGAGACGCGGCTCGGTTGAGCCCTGGCACGTCGATGCAGACGCGCAGCCCACCATCCTCGCCTGGATGTGGGGCTACGGTCGGCTACCGCGCATGACTGTCGACTCCTGTAGCTCCTGGGTGTTTCTTGCGATGAACTCCTGAGGGTTTGGTCCTCCTTGACTCGTACCTTCCTGAGGGAAACGTGCTTGGAAGCACCCCTCCAAGTGGTGCTCGAGCGCCTCCCTCGTGACCTTGGCAAATTCGGTGGCTCTCCAAGAAAGAGCCCCTGAGCCCTGCCTGAGGAAGGCGCCGGGTGCGCCTTCCTATGCGACAGAGGGTGGCGCTCCTTGAATGGGCGCAAATCCTGACGCAACGCCTCCGGAGGTGCCTGCCTCCTCACGGCTTGGGCCAAGCGAAGCCTTCTTCTTCTTAGGGGTCGTCTCGACAAGTCTTCTGCTCCTATGATCTGGGTCTTCGATTGCTGCGGATTGGAAGGCACGCTCAAGTGAACACACTGCGTCCCTTTCCTCACAGGGTATTGTGATGACTCCACCACTTCCTGGCATCTTGAGGACATTGTAGCCATGGTGAGTCACTGCCATGAACTTGGCTAGGGCTGGGTACCCGAGGATGGCGTTGTATGGCAGGCGAATGTGGGCGACGTCGAAGTCGATGTGCTTGGTGCGGTAGTTGTTGCGCTGCCCGAAGGTGACTGGAAGGCGAACCTGCCCTATCGGAACAGTGGAACCATCAATGACTCCTGAGAAAGGCTTGGTCGGCTGAAGCTGATCATACGACACTTGGAGATGGTCGAACGTCTCGATGAACAAGAGGTTGAGTCCTGATCCGCCATCGACGAGGGTCTTGGTGACCTGCACATTGCTGATGACTGGGGAGCAAAGTATCGAGAGGACTCCGGCCATTGCCGCGCACTTGAGCTGATCCGCTGAGCTGAATGTGATCGCGCACGCAGACCACCTGAGAGGGCGCATGGCCTCAAGCTTGGGGAGGACTGCATTCACCCCGCAAGCAAACTGCTTGAAGATGCGCTTTGAGGCTAGGGCCTAGGCGCCACCCAAGATGCAAGCGATTGCGCGCGGCTCCTGGAAGCCCCCGGCCCCCTCGTCTTGATGTTGGTCTTCGTTCCTCCTTGGCGGTGGCGGTAAAGGAGGGAGGCCTGCGTTGCCGTGCGGGCGATCCTCACGAGGCTGTTCCCTCCAGCCGCCCTCGCGAGGCTGGTCCTTCCAGCGATCCTCGTGAGGTCGGTCACGCCACCCTTGGCGAGGGCCACGGTCTTCCCATCGTCCTCCACCTCTTCCTCCTCCTCGGCCATAGCCCCTGTTGTTGCGCTCGGGGCGTCGGCCGATACGACTATCTCGCACGGCCCTGAGCTCTTGGCATTCATTGGTGTTGTGGGTGTGGAGGTCGTGTTACACGCAGTATCGACTGCCCTTGGATAACTCAGGCTGATCCCTGCCTCGCTTGGTGTCTGGTTCCGCTGTGAGCACGTCAGCTCCTTTACGCTTCACGTCCTTGGCCATGGGCTTTTTCTCTTCTGGGTCGGCCGCCGGGAGCTCGAGGAGGGAGATGCGCCCTTCCTCAGCCCTGACGCACTTGGTCGGCAAGTTGAATAGCTCCAGGGATGTGCACAGGTCTTCATGGATTGCTAGCTCCTCCTTCATCTTGATGTCGCGCACGCCATCGGAGAAGGCGGATATAATGGCTTCCTCAGTCACCCTGGGGATCTTGAGACGAGCGTTGTTGAAGCGCTGGATGTATTTCTGTAGGGTTTCCCCTGGCTATTTCTTGATGCAGCGCAGGTCGCTCATGGCCGGGGGCCGGTGGCGAGTCCCCTGGAAGTTGGCGATGAAGCGAGTGCGCATCTCAGCCCAGGAGGAGATCGTGCTAGGAGCCAGGTTCAGGAGCCAGGTGCAGGCGTCGTCCTTGAGCGCCATGGGAAACCGGTTCGCCATGACCTTTTCATCTCTGTTGGCGGTTTCGATTCCCAGCTCGTAGAGCTGTAGGAATTCCACGGGGTCCGCCGTGCCATCGTAGTGGGGGGGGGGCAGATCAGGCTTGAACTTGCCTGGCCATGCGATGCCGCGTAGCTCGGGGGTGAAGGCGCGGCAGCCTGCTGTGGCCATCAGCGCCCTTTGCTGGTGCTGGGCTTGCTCCTGAGGGTTACCACGCGCCGTCGCTTGGAGCAGCACGGGGTCTTGGCATGGAGGCACAGGGACGCGGTCTTGGCGCGCTGGTGCTGGGAGTGTGCGAGCACCTTCTTGGGGACGAGGGATCTCTTGGCAGCTCCCTTCTTGCCGCGCAGGCGCCGGATGTGGAGGGTCTCGCCCTGGGGCTGCGCGCCTTGGAGCTAGGGCGCCTTCTTGGGGAGGAGGCGGCGGAGGCGCCTCTTGATCCTCGCCCCCTGCACGGAATGGAGGGCGAGGCAGCGAGAGGGACGACAAGGGAGAGCCCCCTGCGGCGCTGACGAGCTCGGTGATGCGGGCGAGCCAGTCTTCGTAGAGGTCGTCGACGGGGCGGTAGTGCAGGAGCTCTCTCGCCAGGAGCAGCGCGGCGTGCGCGTCCGTGGGGGCGTGACGGGCGTGGGACGACGAACCGGCTGGAGTCAGCGACGGGGTGGCGGTGCGGCCCTCCCGCCGCACCGAAGGATGCAGGGACGAGGCCTGCTGCTTGATCCCCACCGGGCCGGTGGCGGCATTGGCGGCAGGCGATGGGGAACGACGGGGACGTCCGCCGACGGGCGCCGTCTGGGCGACGCGGGTGGCGAGATCAGCCCGTCGCTTGGCGCGAGCCCGACGAGCGTCAGCCATGGACACAACGAAAGATCACACGTGAACAGCGGAAGGAAGATCCCGACGCACCCCTACCCGGCGCGCCAAATGTCGAATTTCGGGTTCCGGCAGACCCTTAAGGTTCAAACTCTGGGGGTGCGCACGAAGATCTTTCCCCTACCGACTCGCGCTTCTGTGGCTCGCAGGAGATCTATGCCGGGAAAAAGAACACACAAGGGACACGAGGTTTATACTGGTTCGGGCCACCGATGTGGTGTAATACCCTACTCCAGTGTGTAGTGTAGTGGATTGCCTCAGGGGCTGATGATGAACAATACAGGGGAAGAACGGCCTCGCGAGAGGTGTTCTTGAGCTGGTGCGGTGTGTTCTGCTTGGTCTCTCCTGATCCTTATGGTGGATAGTCCTATTTATAGAGGCCCTGGTCCTCTTCCCAAATAATGAGCGGGAAGGGCGCCAACAATTGGCCATTTTGAAGGGGAACATCCAGTACAAGTTATCCTTGTCGGCGTTCTGGGAACGGGGGTCCCCAGACTTGCCTGCCTGCGGCCTGCGGCGTGGCTCACATGGGGGCCCAACGTGGCCCATCTTCGTCAACACAAGGCTCAAGACCCTCGCGAGGGGCCAAGCCTCGCGAGGCGGACAACATGGCGCTTCCTCAGGCACGGCCTCCTTAGGCTGGCTCGTGAGGAGGCGGAGAGATCAAGGCGGGTACCTCACGAGGTGCCCATGACGCAAGCCATGACGACCAAGGGTGCCAGGCGGGCGCCAGCCCGCGCGGCATCTCCCTTTCCTCTTTGGTGCAAAGGGGGCAAGCGTAGGCGAGAGGATCAAGCAAAGGCACCCATTTCGGTGCAACGATACCAAGACCAGTCCAACGGTGGGAAGGAGGTCACCATGGAGCCCAGGACGGCGTCACCATAGGGCCTTTGCCAGGCGAAGACCAACTTTAGTTAGGATAAGTGTACCAGATGTTCCCCTTCGAATTGGCCAATTGTTGGCGCCCTTCCCGCTCAATATTTGGGAAGAGGCCCAGGGCCTTTGCCTATAAATAGGACTAGCCACCCCCAGACGAGGGGAGGATGGAATCCGGCATCTAGAGAGAGAGAAGGGCGATCGAACTCCCCCTCGCAGTTCATCCCCTAGCCAAGAACAGGCCCTCGCGAGCCCGTTCCCCTTTGTACTGTTCTTCCTCATCAGTCCAAGAGGCAATCCACCCACCACAAACTAGAGAAGGGTATTACACCACAATGGTGGCCCGAACTAGTATAAACCTTGTGTCTCTTGTGTTGTTCTTGCAGTAGTTAGATCCTTACGAGACGGAGAGGTAGAGGGCACGATCTCCGCGCGCACCCCAGAGTTCAAACCTCAAGGGTCTGCCGGAACCCGAGATCCGACAGTTGGCGCGCCAGGTAGGGGTGCGCCGGAATTTGCCTTCCACCGCTCTGTCCTCCCCCGGCTGCGGCATCCATGTACAGCGCGCGTCGAGCTCGTACCACGCCAGCGGCCCTCGCTGGTGGACTTCCTCGCCGTTCCCCATCGTCCGCCGTCAACACCGCCACCGGCCCGACGGGAGGCGAGCAGCAAGCACCACCCTGGCGCCTGTCTATGCGACCGGGCAGCTGCACCACGACGTCGACGCTCCCGGTCGTTGCGGCCCTCCTGGGCGGCTCGCAGGCGCCACCAATGAGCCGCCACGTCAAGCCATTTGCCCGCCGGATTGGCGCCGTTTCCGCGCGGCGGGGGCTCCCCCGGACCGGGCGGCGCGCGAGGTTGGTCTGGCCTTCTGCTCGGAGGACCACCCAGCTAACTTGGCCGGCTCGGGCGCGCTCCACCTGTTGTGCACCCACACCATCTGCCAGGTGGCCGTCACCAGAACCCTCGTCAATGGCGGCGCGGGCCTCAGCGTGCTCTCGGTCGAGACCTTCAACCTCCTCAGCATACCCCGGGAGCAGCTGCAACCCAGCCGATCCTTCTCAGGCGTCGGGGGCGGGTCGTCCGACTCCTTGGGACAGATCCGGCTCCTGGTAACCTTCGGCACCTACGACAACTTCCGCACGGAGATGGTCGACTTCGACATCGCCCCCATCGACCTCCCTTACAACGCCATCCTCGGCTACCCGGCGCTGGCCCAGTTCATGGCCGCCACGCACCCGGCGTACAACCTCATGAAGATGCCCGGGAGCAGCGGTACCCTCACCGTGCACGGGGACACCAGGGACTCCCTGCAAGTACTCAAGCTGGCCTTCAAGACGGCGGCATCGGCACGGCCCGCCGACGCGGGGACCTCTGAGCCCAAGGGGGCTGCGCCTACCAAGAAGAAGCAGTTGTTCACCCAGGACAAGGCAGAAACCAAGCAGATACCCGTCGACGAGGACGGGTCCTCCAACGCCACTTTCACCATTGGCGCCAACCTGGGGCCTGAGCAGGAGGAGGCCCTGGTCAAGTTCCTGCGTGCAAACAAGAAAGTGTTTGCTTGGGAGCCCGATCAGTTGGCAGGGATCCCCAGGTACGTCATCGAGCACCACCTCAACGTGTGGCCCAATGTGCGCCCCGTGAAGCAGAAGGCCAGGCGGCAGTCCGCAGAGAAGCAGGCCTTCATCGTCCAAGAGACCCGCAAGTTAGAAGCCGCTAGAGTCATTCGCGAGGTCCGGTACCCAGATTAGTTGGCCAACCTTGTCGTTGTGCCCAAGAAAGGGGGGAAGGAACGCATGTGTGTCGACTTCACCAACCTCAACAAGGCATGCCCGCAAGATCCGTTCCCGCTCCCTCGCATCGACCAGATCGTCGACTCTACCGCCGAGTGCGACCTGTTGTGCTTTTTGGATGCCTTCTCCGGGTATCACCAGATCAAGATGGCGATAGAAGACGTTGAGAAGACCGCCTTATTGACCCCGTGCGGGGTATACTGCTATACATGCATGCCATTTGGACTACGCTACGCAGGGGCAACCTTTCAGCGGCTGATGCACATCACCTTGGGCCCGCAGCTCGGGAAGAATGTTGAAGCATATGTCGATGACATTGTGGTGAAATCTCGAGAGGCCAGGACCCTGATACAAGACCTGGAGGAGACCTTCGCGAGCCTCGACGCAGTGAACCTGCGGCTCAACCCGGAGAAATGTGTGTTTGGCGTTCCCTCGGGCATGCTTTTGGGATTCCTCGTATCTCACCGTGGCATCGAGGCCAACCCCGAGAAGGTCAAGGCGGTCGAGGACATGAGTCCGCCAAAGACCCTCAGAGAAATGCAGAAGCTCACTGGGCGTGTGACCGCACTAGGGCGCTTCATCTCCAAGTTGGGGGAACGAGCGCTGCCCTTCTTTCAGCTGATGAAGAAAAAGGGGCCCTTTGAATGGACTAAAGAGGCAGATAAGGCATTTCAAGATCTCAAGAGGTACCTAACCAGTCCCCCAGTCATGGTGGCTCAGCGCCCTCAGGAGCCTCTGCTGCTTTACCTTGCCACCACTCCCTACTCCGCGAGCGCGGCCTTGGTGGCGGTTAGGGAAGAGCGCCAGGTCAAGACCGAAGCGGCAGCCCGAGGCAAGGCAAAAAAGGGACAAGGAAAGCTCGAGGAAGCCAAAACTACGGATGAAGAGAGTCAGCTGCCGAGGGACGCACCAGAGACAGGAGAGGCAGCATGCCCGGATGGTCCGCCTCCCGAGGCCACAGCATCTCGTGAGGTGCCCTCACCTCCCGAGGGCACCGCAACCCAAGCTGTTCTCGGCCTTGTTGAGCACCCGGTCTACTTTGTTAGCACGGTGCTACGGGACGCGAGGGCACGATACCCGATGCCTCAAAAGCTCCTCCTCGCGCTGTTGGTGGCCTCGCGCAAGCTGCGGCACTACTTCCAAGCTCACCCGATCAAGGTCGTCTCATCGTACCCCCTAGAGAGGGTGCTCAGGAGCCCTAACTCAGCCGGAAGGATCGCTGAGTGGAACATAGAGTTGCAAGCGTTTCAGCTCGAGTTCAGCACAACTAGGGTCATCAAAGGAGCCGCATTGGCAGATTTCGTGACGGAATGGACAGAGGCGCCAGGCCTCGAGGACAACGAGGATCGTTCCCTCTCCCCAGGGAGCGAGGCGCCAGAAGGCTGGGTCATGTACTTCGACGGGGCATTCTCCAGGCACGGCGCGGGGGCTGGTGCTGTGCTGATATCACCCACTCAGGATAAGCTTTACTATGCAGTACAACTCTGTTTCCAGCACGGAGCAAAGGTCTCCAACAACATAGCCGAATATGAGGGACTGATAGCCGGGTTGAAGGCCGCAGCGGCCTTGGGAGTGAACCGCCTCACCATCAAAGGCGACTCGCAGCTCCTAGTCAACTTCTCCAATAAGGTGTACGAGCCGAAGGACGAGCATATGGAGGCCTACCTGGCAGAGGTCCGCAGGATTGAAAAGCAGTTCTGGGGGCTGGAGCTGAAGCACGTGCCCCGTGGCACCAACCAGGAAGCTGACGACATAGCCGGACGGGCGTCCAGGCGGCTGCCGCAGGATCCCGACGTCTTCGAAGAGCGGCTCTTCAAACCTTGAGCGCAGCCAACATTATCAAGCAAGGCTCAGCCTCGAGAGGAGCTCCCTTAGCCGCCAGCCTCGGGAGCCCCGGCCTGCGGACCGCCCTCAGGAGCACGCTTGCTCCTGACGATGGAACCTCAGGAGGAATGCTGGATCACAGAGCTCCGGAATTACCTGACACGTGGGGCCCTGCCAGAGAAGGAGGAGGAAGCAGAACGTGTGGCGCGGCAGGCCACAGCGTACTGCATCAGAGACGGAGAACTCTACCGGAAGCGACCCAACGACGTATCTCTATGCTGCATCTCCAGGGAGCAAGGAAGGGAACTACTGGGGGACATACACGGCGGAGACTGCAGTCACCACTCATCATCACGGACCCTCGTCGGCAAAGCATTCCGTAGTGGGTTCTATTGGCCCACCGGACTCAACGACGCAATCGAACTAGTAAAGGCTTGTGAGGCCTGCCAGTTCCATTCCAAGCAGATCCATCAACTAGCGGGGAGCCTGCAGACTATACCCCTCTCGTGGCCATTCGCAGTTTGGGGGTTGGATATTCTGGGCCGATTCCCTCGGGCGCCAGGGGGCTACCGTTACCTCTACGTCGCCATTGACAAGTTCACCAAGTGGGCAGAGGTGGAGGTTGTCCGTACCATCCCCGCAGGCTCTGCGGTCAAGTTCATCAGGGGTATCGTGTGCCGGTTCGGGGTGCCGAACTGCATCATCACAGACGACGGTTCGCAGTTCACCAGTAATCTCTTCAAAACATACTGTGCTAACCTTGGAACGCAGATATGCTACGCTTCGGTGGCACAACCGCGAAGCAATGGGCAAGCTGAACGAGCCAACGCGGAGGTCCTGAGAGGCCTCAAGACCAGGACGTTCAAGAAGAAGCTGAAGGCCTGCGGCAGGGGTTGGTACGACGAGCTCCAATCCGTGATGTGGTCCATCCGCACAACCGCGACCAAACCAACTGGGGAAACCCCATTCTTCCTGGTCTATGGAGCCGAAGCAGTCCTTCCTCACGAGGTCAGGCGTCGCTCCGCGCGGGTTCTGGCGCTCGACGAGGCGCAGCAGGACGCCATGCGGGGGATAGACCTTGTGCTGGGGGAGGAACGCCGCCGGGAAGCCGCGCTGCGAGCGGCAAGGTACCAACAGGCGCTACGGCGATATCACTGCCGCAACATCCGCCCCAGGACCCTCGAGGTAGGAGACCTCGTAGTTGGGCGGGTCCTCTCCAGGGAAGGGCTGCACAAGCTCTCTCCAATGTGGGAGGGCCCGTTCAAGGTTGTTCATGTTTCCAGGCCTGGCTCCGTGCGCTTGGAGACTCAAGAGGGGGAGCCGATCCAGAACGCGTGGAACATCCAGCACCTCCGGAGGTTCTACCCCTAAAAGGCCCAGAGCCTGTGAAGAAGGCAAACGCCTGTGTAGATCGTCTCTTTTTGGAAAAGGCCCTGAGCCTGTGAAGAAGGCAAACGCCTGTGAAGATCGTCTCTTTTTGGAAAAGGCCCTGAGCCTGTGAAGAAGGCAAATGCCTGTGAAGATCGTCTCTTTTTGGAAAAGGCCCTGAGCCTGTGAAGAAGGCAAACGCCTGTGAATATCGTCTCTTTTTGGAAAAGGCCCTGAGCCTGTGAAGAAGGCAAACGCCTGTGAAGATCGTCTCTTTTTGGAAAAGGCCCTGAGCCTTTGAAGAAGGCGAACGCCTGTGAAGATCGTCTCTTTTTGGAAAAGGCCCTGAGCCTGTGAAGAAGGCAAACGCCTGTGAAGATCGTCTCTTTTTGAAAAAGGCCCTGAGCCTGTGAAGAAGGCGAACGCCTGTGAAGATCGTCTCCTTTTGGAAAAGGCCCTGATCCTATGAAGAAGGCGAATGCCTGTGAAGCTCATTACCTCTAAGGGATAAGGCCCAAAGCCTGTGAAGAAGGCGAATGCCTGTGAAGCTCATTACCTCTAAGGAGAAAGGCCCGGAGCCTGTGAAGAAGGCCAATGCCTGTGAAGCTCGCCGCCCCGTGACACTCTCACGTAATAATGAGTGGGGCTGTACATGCCCCGGAGTCTCAGGAGCGCCGGCCTCAGGCCCTGGGGCTCCCTCCCACGCCCAGTGGCAGCACTTAGCTCCGCGCTGGTGAGAAGACGTCGAAGACTAGACTAGGTGCCGGACACGGCTTTTTCATTTGCTTTCCGCATTTGGCGTGTTTTACTTGCATTTGAAGTCTTATCGAAACTATCGCCGTTGTTGATTCGTGGTTTGTCGATTTTCGCTCCTCGTTTTGATTTTCCCTCATGAAAGGCCTCGCGAGGGATGGGACTCGAACGCCCTCGCGAGCGTTTCTGCTCTAGCTGCTTAAAGGTTTCACGGCCCGGGCTCTCTACAGGAGCACCCCTCTGGTCCGTGCCCCTCGGGCACCGCGACATGCACACAGGGCCTGGGTTGGTCGCCCCCCGGCTGGGGCCGCAAACTACCTACGCGAGGGCAAATAGCTAAGAAGCGCAACAACAAAATCAAGGGAGCAAAAGGAAAAAGAAAGGGCAAGCCCGGCGCGGCCCGCCCCACCTCGGCCTGTTGAGGCGACACCGGATGCCTCCGGAGCTCAGGCGGACTCCCTCTCGCGCTTCACCGGGGCGCGGCGACGGGTGGATGAATAGCCACCCCCCAAGCAAGCGCGGAGGCGAGGGGGCTGGCTGCGGCCACCGCTGGAGGAGCCACCTGAAGAGGAGTTGGCGAAGCTTGGGGAGCCTCGGGCGCCGCCAGCAGAGTGGGTGCTGTCTCCTCCATCGTCGTCCTCAGGGCAGCATCCTACGCGGCGACCATCTTCCCCAAACGCCCTCACGTAGAGGGTGCCGTCGCCGTCGAACTTGAAGTGCAGGGTGCACCGCTGGCCCAGGCCGCACGCGCGGGCAAACGTTTGCCAGCCGCGGGTCAGGGCCCCATTCCCAGAAGGGGAGACCTCGAGCGAAACCCAAGAACCCCTATTGCAGCAGCCGTCAGCCTGGAGCCAGAAGCCGCACCGGGCGCTGGCCGGCAGCTCGCTGATGAAGAAGCGAGGAAGCTGGAGCCAGGTGCTGGTCGGGTCCGCCGACCACACGACGAACTCCGGCAGCACCTCCGCCGAGCGAAAGCGCGGCCTGGGAGGCCGCGCAACCACAGCCTGCCTCCCCATGGCAGCCGAGCGCTCACCACCACGCGGAGAACCGCCCCTGTGCTCACGGGGAGCCACAGCAGGGACCGCGGGATGCTTGCGGGGACGACCCCGGCCGCGCTTGGCCGGAGGGGAGTCGGGCCCCACCCGACTGGCCTTCCCCTTCTCCGCGGCTGAGAACCTCTTCGGAGCCATGCGAGCGGCGGCGGCGAAGGAGAAGAAGAAGAAGAGAAGCGGGAAGGGATGGACTGGCGGAGCTTGTGCGGCCTCGCACTTATAGCCGGGAGAGGCCAACCGACGAGCACCACGATCTCAGGTAATAATGACTCGTATCCATGCATGCAGGGACTAGTCAAGTCACGCAGTTGCCAAGGCATCATGGGGAAGTGGAGACGCCCACGTCTTGTCAAACCGCCATGCGGCGCCCAAGGCCGCAGGCTGTTAGGGCCCGCGGCGCTTCGCCCTTGCCCTTTCGCCTCTCGGCACGGCCAAGTCCGTGCGCGCCTTGGGCCCGGGGGCTACTGTCGGCGTTCTGGGAATGGGGGTCCCCAGACTTGCCTGCCTGCGGCCTGCGGCGTGGCTCACATGGGGGCCCAGCGTGGCCCATCTTCGTCAACACAAGGCTCAAGACCCTCGCGAGGGGCCAAGCCCCGCGAGGCGGACGACATGGCGCTTCCTCAGGCACGGCCTCCTTAGGCTGGCTCGCGAGGAGGCGGAGAGATCAAGGCGGGTACCTCACGAGGTGCCCATGACGCAAGCCATGACGACCAAGGGTGCCAGGCGGGCGCCAGCCCACGCGGTGTCTCCCTTTCCTCTTTGGTGCAAAGGGGGCAAGCGCAGGCGAGAGGATCAAGCAAAGGCACCCATTTCGGTGCAACGAGACCAAGACCAGTCCAACGGTGGGAAGGAGGTCACCATGGAGCCCAGGACGGCGTCACCACAGGGCCTTTGGCAGGCGAAGACCAACTTTAGTCAGGATAAGTGTACCAGATGTTCCCCTTCGAATTGGCCAATTGTTGGCGCCCTTCCCGCTCAATATTTGGGAAGTGGCCCAGGGCCTTTGCCTATAAATAGGACTAGCCACCCCCAGACGAGGGGAGGACGGAATCCAGCATCTAGAGAGAGAGAGAAGGGCGATCGAACTCCCCCTCGCAGTTCATCCCCTAGCCAAGAACAGGCCCTCGCGAGGCCGTTCCCCTTTGTATTGTTCTTCCTCATCAGCCCAAGAGGCAATCCACTCACCACAAACTAGAGTAGGGTATTACACCACAATGGTGGCCCAAACTATTATAAACCTTGTGTCTCTTGTGTTGTTCTTGCAGTAGATAGATCCTTACAAGACGGAGAGGTAGAGGGCACGATCTCCGCGCGCACCCCAGAGTTCGAACCTCAAGGGTCTGCTAGAACCCGAGATCCGACAATCCTGTCCAAAGGTGGTCTTCGGCTGCCAAAAGCACTGGTGATGACACCGTCTTGGGCTCCACGGTGACCTCCGTCCTGCCGCTCTGCTGGTCTTGGTCTCGTTGCACCGGAATGGTAACCTTTGCCCGATGCCTTGACCTGTGCTTGCTCCCTTTGCACCAAAGGGGAAACAAGGACACTGCGCAGGCCAGCGCCCACCTGGAGCCCACCTGATCTCGATCGTCATGGCTTGCGTCACGGGCTCATCGTGAGGTGCCCTTGCCTTGATCTCTCCGCCTCCTTGCGAGCCTGCCTGATGAGGCTGCTCCTGAGGAAGCTTCCTGTTGTCCGCCCCGCAAGGCTTGGCCCCTCGCGAGGGTCTTGAACCTGAGCTGATGAAGTTGGGCCGCGCTGGGCCCCCACTCGAGCCACGTCACAGGCCGCAGGCACGCAAGTCTGGGGACCCCCGTTCCTAGAACACCGACAGTACGATACCACCTCAAAGTTATCCTTTCTGATCTATCTATTCAAGAGTCCGTAGTAAAATAACATAAAGCTATTCTTTTCGTTCGATCTATCATAGAGTTCGTACTAGAATAATACCTTAAGACATAGATCAACCAAAACCCTAATGTCACCTAGATACTCCAATGTCACCACAAGTATCCGCGGGTATGATTATACATTATGCATCACACAATCTCAGATTCATCTATTCAAACCAACATAAAGTACTTCAAAGAGTGCCCCAAAGTTTCTACTGGAGAGTCAAGACGAAAACGTGTGCCAACCCTATGCATAAGTTCACGAGGTCACGGAACCCGCAAGTTGATCACCAAAACATAAATCAAGTGAATCACGTGATATCCCATTGTCACCACAGATACGCACATGCAAGACATACATCAAGTGTTCTCAAATCCTTAAAGACTCAACCCGATAAGAATACTTTAAAGGGAAAACTCAATCCATTACAAGAGAGTAGAGGGGGAGAAACATCATAAGATCGAACTATAATAGTAAAACCCTCGATACATCAAGATCTTACCATCTCAGGAACACGAGAGAGAGAGAGAGAGAGAGAGAGAGAGAGAGAGAGAGAGAGATCAAACACATAGCTACTGGTACATACCCTCAGCCCCGTGAGTGAACTACTCCCTCCTCGTCATGGAGAGCGCCGGGACGATGAAGATGGCCACCAGTGAGGGTTCCTGTCAGTGTCAAAACCGGCGGATCTCGGGTAGGGGGTCCCGAACTGTGCGTCAAGGTCGGATGGTAACAGGAGACAAGGGACACTTTATTTTACCCAGGTTCGGGCCCTCTCGATGGAGGTAAAACCCTACTCCTTCTAGATTAATATTGATGATATGGGTAGTACAAGAGTGGATCTACCACGAGATCAAGGAGGCTAAACCCTAGAAGCTAGCCTATGGTATGATTGTGTATGATGATGGTTGTCCTACGGACTACAACCCTCCGGTTTATATAGACACCGGATAGGGTTAGGGTTACACAGAGTCGGTTACAATGGTAGGAGATATCGAATATCCGCACGCCTAGCTTGCCTTCCACGCCAAGAAAAGATCCTTCCGGACACGGGACGAAGTCTTCAATCTTGTATCTTCATAGTCCTGGAGTCCGGCTGAAGGTATAGTTCGGCTATCCGAACACCCCCTAATCTAGGACTCCCTCAGTAGCCCCTGAACCAGGCTTCAATGAGGACGAGTCCGGCGCGCAGATTGTCTTCGGCATTGCAAGGCGGGTTCCTCCTCCAAGTTCTTCAAGAAGATTATAAACACCAAAAAATAGTGTCCGGCTCTGCAAAATAAATTTCCACATATTGCCATACAGAGAATAATATTAACACACATCAAATCTGCTGACGTATCCCGCAGTGCGTCATAACACTGCGGCCAAGCCTTGTATATAAATTGCTTTCATTGTTCCACCTCACCTCGTTTAGCGAGGTGGTTTCCTTGGCACGTCTTGTCGAAGCAGAGATCATGTGCCCCCTTTAACGGGATTCTCATTAATACAGACGTGGGTAACCCAATCGTGCCTGTTAGCACGTCTTGCCTTAATTAAAGGCCAGTCCAAGACAGTTACGGGGAGGGCGCTTGATATTCTGCCTCTTAGAAAGAGACCAAGGCTCTGTTCCCCGCTTCTATTCTCAAAACGAGCTCGCCCGTCGCCTCGAGTTCCAACACCCTAGGCTTCCAGATTCCGAGCGCACCGGATATTCGATAATGTCCGGCTCCGACCTCCAAGGCCGATGGATGCCCTCCTCTGTTACGGAGGAGGACGTATCAGGATTAAGGGAAGCTAGATTCCTGACCAGGGAGATTCCACACAGGCTGCCTGTTCAAGGACAGGTGATCCCTAGCCCTCAGCCCGGCGAGAGTGTGGTATTCATATCCCACTTCCTTCGGGGATTAGGCTTCCCCGTGGATCCCTTCATGAGGGGGCTGATGTTTTATTATGGGCTGGAATTCCACTACTTAGCTCCGGAGTCCATCCTCCATATCTCCTCGTTCATAGTTATGTGCGAAGCGTTCCTCCGTGTTACCCCTTACTTCGGACTGTGGCTCAAGACCTTCAAAGTAGAACCGAAGATAATCGAAGGGCGTCACGCAGAGTGCGGAGGCGCTGATATAAAAAGAAATGCCGATGCTCCATGGCCCGAGGGCGCTTTTCAAGAGGAGCTTGGCTTATGGCAATAGGAGTGGTTCTACATCACCGCTCCTCGGGGCACCGCATGGGTGGCGCCTCCGGCCTTTCGCTCGGGTCCACCACCACGGTTAGCATCGTGGATTAAGGGTTAGATCGGGGCTTGCCCAAAGACGTTCCTCTGCTGCAGGGCCGCATTAAGGATCTCTTGAAGGGAGACTTCAACTTGGTCAAGTTGACACAAGTCATGCTGATTCGCCGGACACTGCCCGGCCAACGTCGCCCCCTTCGCTTGTGGGAATTCAATCCGGAGGGACCACGAGCTCTCCAGAATTTTATGGGCGTGACGCCTGTTGAGATGTATAAACTGTTCTTGGATCACAAGAAGTGAGTCCGGATTTGACCGAGGATGCTGGTTTAAGCCGCAATCGCCCGGATACTCAAGTAGGTGACCTTGCAACCGGACCTTCTATCCGCATAATTAACTTGCTTTTAATAGCGCTTCTTCTTTTAAGCAGGAGTGGATAGCGAAGGCGAAGCTGATCAGGTGTCCGACACCCCTTCCCGAAACCAGGCTGGATCCCGTGCTAGTCAGTATGCTGGAGGAAGTGCCTTTGAAGTGGGAGGACAAGGAAACCGTGGCCTCTTCGAAAGAGGCCCTTCCGAAGGGGGGAATCGATAATTCCTCTCCTAAGGGAAAGAAAAGGGCCGCCTCTGACGACCCGGAGACCGTAGCCTCGAAGCGGGGGAAAGAATCCTTGTCAGAGGACCGAACGCCGGGGAGCCCCTCGGCCGAACTAAACCCTAAAAGGGACCAGCTCTCGAACGAGCCGTAAGTAGAAGAAGAGTTTTTCTTTTAAGAGAAATCCTTGATTTATATCTGAGAAGTTTTAACAAATATTTTACTCTGTAGTTCAGACCTCAGCCCTTCTTAGAAGAACTCGTCCTCGGGGGATCTTCTTCCGGAGATGATGGAGAGCGGAATGCCTCCTCCTTCTGTATCGCCTAGCAAGGCGGGCGACGCTGAAGTGTCGTCACGGGGGATTTCTCCGGATCCGCTAGGGGTGGAAGGTGCTGCCCCCCAAGGTTCTCCGTGTCCGGCCTTTGAGGAAGGCCATGGGACGAGTCCGGCACCATCTGGTGTTCGGTCGGAGGAGCTGAAGATTCTGCTGGGGCGAGCCTCTGTCTCAGAGGAGCACCCTGCGTTAATGAGCACGGTGATTGAAAAGATTTCATCCGCAGAAAGCGGACTGCACGAGGCCGTCAAGAGTTTAGTGGAAGGCCTTGAGGTACGTTTAAAATAATGTATATTTGTATTAATTGCGCATAAATAAAGTGCGTCCTGTGTAGATAGTAGCCCCTGAGACTCTGTGCGTCGTAAAGATGTACGGCGCGTAGAGGATCTTAATCCCAGGTCCTTTAAGTGGCACCTTTATATGTAGGTGGCTGATTGTCCGGAGTCAAGCCGGACTCGTGAATATGCCGAACTAAGGCGACAACTGGATGAGGCAGAAGCCGACATCGTGCTTGTTAACAAGCGGCTTGATGGTGCTCAAGGTATTGAAATCATTAGGCGATTGTTAGTAAGACGAGCTGTATGTCAATATCTTGCCGTGTGTGTGCTTGACGCAGATGGTGCGGCCGCCGTGGAAGGTCTTAGGGCCGAACTCGCCCGAGCGAATGAACAAGCCAGAAAAAGCGATGCGGCTGCCGTGAAAGCCCTTGAAGAGCTGAAAGCTGAACAGGCTGCCCATTGCCGAAGCAAGGAGGAAATGGCTGATATGGCCGTAAAGTTAAAGAGTGCTACTGACCGTTGCAAGCTTCTTGAAGAAGAAGATCGGGCGAGGCAAACAAGCTTAGAGAAGGCTGTTGCTGACGCCAAGGACGCCCGCTCTATAATGAGAGCGGCAAAGGAAGAGCTGCGTCAAGTCGGACAAATTGCGGATGGAAAGCCCTTCTCACTGCGGAGAAAATTTTGTGATCCGAAGTTTGCCCCGTTAAACCGGATGTCGAGTATATAGGACACCTATCTGGATTTGGCGGCTAGTGCCACTGATGCGACCGAACACTTTCGAGATAAAAAAGATCATGAAGTGGAGAAGCTCTTTTGGTCGCAATTCATCAATCCAGAGCGTCCGCTGGCAGTGGACGATCGCCTGGCCCAATGGGCCGAACTGAATAGGTTGTCCGGACTCGCCATGAAGTACGTCATGGATCGTCTGTGTCCGGGGAGATCAAAGCCGAAGAGTTATTTCAGCTTGGTGCAGCAATTGCTAGACGCGGTGCCACGTGTCGATGCTATGAAGATGCCAGCATGCATAGAGGGCGCTCGGCTGGCTCTTGCCCGTGTCAAGACATACTGGGAAGATATGGAGCCCACCATTGTTGCATCCCGGGATTCGGATAAAAGCCGAACACCTACCGAGCACTATTTTGAGGAAGTCCTCGAAGGCGCTCGCGTAATAGAGACGCAGTGCTCGAAGGATGCTATATTATGATAGCATATGTAATCATAAAACAGTATTTTAATAAATTGTAGTGGCATTTTTTTAGACTTGTGCCTTCAAGTATTAAGAACACCTCCTGTGCGGCCGTTTTAATATATAAATTCTGAAAGATTGCAGTCGTCGGCTTCAGCCCCCACGCACATAGTGCGGGGGTGCGCGCAGAAGACGCATTTTCACACTTAACCCAACATCTTGGTCCTAAAAAGGAGGTGATAGCGCAGCAGGCTAGGCAACCGGACTATAATGCTTTAACACTTTCACTTAGCCATAGGAGCTTGACAGTGGGACTCTTTAGGTAGCCCTTTAGTGGCGACTGCGCTTTGCCCGAGTTCGGAGCGCGTACGTGCCTGACCGGGAAACGACCCTTCGTCAAAGCGGAGGAATTCGATAAATCCCTATGAGTCATCGAGTGGCGACCAGTCTCGCGCTACATCATGACAGTCGGTTTTCGGCTTTATCTACTGAGGTGCTCACCCGGCCGAACCGGGGCACAATCGCAGTAGTTCTCCTGGTGCTACCTTAGCCGATAGAGCGGAACGTAAGGTGGCCGAACTCAGGAGCCGGGCAACCCAACATATGACCAAAATCATGATTCGGAGCTGATGCATATAGTGCCAAAACTCGCGACGCCGGACACTCCCTAAGGTGTTCGGTCTTTATAAGTGCGGGTGAGACAGCACCCTTAAAAAAAAGAGCCCCTAGTGTCCAGGTACGAGCAAAAATTCTGGCGTGGCCACATGCCAAAACGCCAGCCTCCTCCTTGGTTATAGTAGAAAAAACCAGGGGATGTATAGCAGCAAGAGACAGTAAAAAAGGTTTATGCAGGGTCTTAATCTAAAAAGAAACCTTAAGATGGGTCCCTACTGCACGTCTGCGCCTGTGTCTCCGCTGTGCCGTGTCCTGGACGGGCGCCGCACGATGTTCATCTGTAAAAGAGAGGAACTGAATTGAAAATGGGTTGTGCGGAATAAAAAGATAATAAACAAAATATAAAGTAAAAAATATATTAAGTTGAGCTTTATTGTCTCTGCGTATAGCCCCTGGTACGGGGGTATATGGCGTTATGAGCCTGCGCTGATGATGGACTTGTGCCGAACTCGTTGAGTCCGGGTCCGTGGCCTTTGATGACTTATAAAAAAGTCTTTTGGCTGGCGAGGCCACTTTATTGTGCGGCTGTTTAAGCGGCTGCGCAATCCTCCATTTGGAGGAGGCGTATTTTAGTGCGCTCCCTTTAAAGAGATGATGACTCGTGGACCGGGCATCTTAAGTGTGAGAGATGCGTAATGCGGTATTGCGTTAAAGCGAGCAAAAGCTCCGCGTCCCATTAGTGCTTGATAGAGACTTGAAAACGGGACTACATGGAAGGTCAGCTTTTCGCGACGGAAGTTATTGGGAGAGCCAAATATGACCTCAAGCCAGAGAAAACCCATACAATGGGTGTCTGGGCCTAGTGCTACCCCTTGAAAGGAGGTTTTGCTGTGGCGGATTCTTGCTGGGTTTATGCCCATGCGGTGGATTGTATCTTGATATATCAGGTTTAGTCCACTGCCGCCGTCCATAAGGACATTGGTAAACTGGAATCCATCGATTATTGGATCCAGTATCAGGGCAGTCCGGCCTGCATTTTTGATATTTCTAGAATAATCTAGCTGATCAAAAATGATTGGCTTTAATGACCAGTGGCGGGACTCCTGAGGGGAAAGTTTGATTGTACGTACCTTTATGGGTGCCATACGATTTGTTACATGAAGTAAGTTCACTGTTTTGACTTCTTGCGGGAAGTTCTTTTGTTTCCTGGTATTCTGCCTTTGGGGTTCGTCCTCTTCTTCACTTGGTGTGTCGAGCCCCTTGTGTTCGGCGTTAAGCTGTCCGGATTGTTTAAAAACCCAATAATCTCTGTGGGTGTGATTGGCAGGCTTCCCAGGAGTACTGTGTATCTGACATATTCTGCCCAGGATTCTATTTAAGCTGGACGGATCATTCCTGTTATCCTGAGGGGGTGGTTTTGTTTGATTTTGCCGCGAGCTTTTGAATCCGGCATTGACTGCCGCACTCTTCGGATTTTTTCCTTTGATTCGGCGACGGTCCTTATTTCGTCGCAGTTTTCCGTTTCCATCCCAGATTTCGGATGTACTTGGGTCGCTGGGGCTACATCGTGCCAACCAGCTGTCCTCTCCTGCGCAAAAGCGGGTCATGAGGCTTGTGAGTGCGGCCATTGTTCTTGGCTTTTCCTGGCCGAGGTGTCTGGCGAGCCATTCGTCTCGGACATTATGTCTGAAAGCTGCTAAGGCTTCGGCGTCCGGACAATCCATTATTTGATTCTTTTTAGTAAGGAATCCGTTCCAGAACTGTCGCGCTGATTCTCCGGGCTGTTGAGTTATGTGACTGAGATCGTCTGCGTCCGGAGGGCGGACGTAGGTCCCTTGAAAATTTGCTCATAAAGCATCCTCGAGCTCTTCCCAACTTCCAATTGTGTTTTTGGGAAGGCTTTTAAGCCAGTGCCGGGCTGGCCCTTTAAGCTTAAGGGGTAAATATTTGATGGCGTGGAGATCATCTCCTCTAGCCATATGTATGTGGAGGATATAATCCTCGATCCAGACTCCGAGGTCTGTTGTTCCATCGTACGCCTCTATGTTGACGGGTTTGAATCCCTCTGGAAATTCATATTCCAGGACCTCATCGGTGAAACATAGGGGGTGTGCGGCGCCCCTGTATTTGGGTGTGCCGGATTCTGATGATGGCTTTTTTGCATTGCTTGTGAGAGCTTGCTTTCTTGGCCCGTAAATGGACCTGGCTGGGCCATGATGCGAGTCTTTAATTGGGTCGCATGCCGCATTGAATGCGGCGCCACTTGCCGTTTTATATTGCCCGTGTGGTTGTCTATCCGACCGTATGGCTTTTTTATTTTTCGAATGCGAGGGCTCTAGGGCCTCTTGGTCGAATTCGGGCAGTAGTTTTCTCCTCGGATAGCTTTTAGTGCGGCGGC
This sequence comes from Aegilops umbellulata, assembly GCA_032464435.1. NCBI lineage: Eukaryota > Viridiplantae > Streptophyta > Magnoliopsida > Poales > Poaceae > Aegilops > Aegilops umbellulata. The sequence goes on from CP136055.1 coordinate 445,289,947, forward strand.
TGCCGCCGTATTTGTCTGCGGTCTTGATTACCTTGCTCCATCTTATTCTGAGTGCATCTTCTGCCGTCTTTAGCTTCCGCTTCTGCTTTTTCAGGCTGCATGCTGTAGCAACGAGCCTTTCGTGTAGATTCTTCTGCTCCGTGGTTTTATCCGGTGTGAGATCGTCCGGAGTTCTGTTATGGTCGGGGGAGGGCTGTCTGTCCTCTCTATCCGCGTTGCCCTATTCAGACGGTTGCTTTGAGGCGCGCTCGTCGTCTACTGGCTCATCCTGCTCTATGGCTGGGTCTTGATCGAGGCGGGGCTTGGCTCGGCGTTTTCGTCGCCGCTTTGATTGCTTTTTGGAGGGTTTGTCCCTTTTTTCGTCCCCTTTTTCCTTGTTGTCGTTTCCTTTAGGGGTATCACCATGAATACATCATTAGGTGGGGTGGTGGTCCAGCGCCTTATAGGTGCTGGTTCCTGTTCGTCTCCATCTTCGTCGTCCATACCGTCGAAGTCTTCGGATCCGAAGTCAAGCATGTCGGTTAAATCATCGACAGTGGCTATCAAGTGGGTGGTGGGTGGGCTTTGAATTTCTTCGTCGTCCGAATCCCAACCTCGCAGGCCATAGTCTGGCCTGGGCTCTCCTGATAGAGAGAGAGATTTGAGAGAATTCAGGATATCACCAAGAGGTGAGTGCTGAAAGATGTCCGCGGCGGTGAACTCCATTATAGGCGCCCAATCGGATTCAATTGGCAGGGGCACGGGAGGCCCGGAGTTCGGAGAAAAATCCGGCTCCTTGGAGTCACGGGCCGTGCGGAGTGCGGGGCTGGCGTTCGGCTCGATCGCCTTCAAGATCGCAGCCCCTGCGGTGACGTCCAACCGTTCATCCTCAAAGAACGCAATGGACTCCGAGTCAAGGATCGGGGCCGGAGCGTGTGCGGCCTCCAGGGTACTATTCGGAGGCAGAGCCATATCATGCCCCTCGAAATAGTGCGGCGCGCTTGGTTGTGGCTCGAACCCGTCCAAGATCAAGTCTCCGCGGATATCAGCCGTATAGTTTAAGCTTCCAAACCTGACTTGATGGTCAGGGGCGTAGCTTTCGATCTGCTCCAGATGACCAAGCGAATTGGCCCGCAGAGCGAAGCCGCCGAAGACGAAGATCTGTCCGGGGAATAAAGTCTCACCCTGGACCTCGTCGTTGTTCATGATCAAAGGAGCCATCGGGCCTAAAGGTGATGACACAGAGGAACTCTCAATGAACGCACCAATGTCGGTGTCAAAACCGGCGGATCTCGGGTAGGGGGTCCCGAACTGTGCATCAAGGTCGGATGGTAACAGGAGACAAGGGACACTTTATTTTACCCAGGTTCGGGCCCTCTCGATGGAGGTAAAACCCTACTCCTGCTAGATTAATATTGATGATATGGGTAGTACAAGAGTGGATCTACCACGAGATCAAGGAGGCTAAACCCTAGAAGCTAGCCTATGGTATGATTGTGTATGATGATGGTTGTCCTACGGACTACAACCCTCCGGTTTATATAGACACCGGATAGGGTTAGGGTTACACAGAGTCGGTTACAATGGTAGGAGATCTCGAATATCCGCACGCCTAGCTTGCCTTCCACGCCAAGAAAAGATCCTTCCGGACACGGGACGAAGTCTTCAATCTTGTATCTTCATAGTCCTGGAGTCCGGCTGAAGGTATAGTTCGGCTATCCGAACACCCCCTAATCCAGGACTCCCTCAGTTCCCCCCTCCGGCAGGGTGCCGGAACAGGGCCCCGGTTGGTTTTTGGTGTCTATAGAGGCTTGCGGCAGTTGAACTCCCGATCTCTTCTGCTCCCCGAAGTTTTTAGGGTATATATATATATATATATATACACATATAGGTGAAAGAAGTCGGTTAGGGAAGCCACGAGGAGCCCACGAGGGTGGGGACGCGCCCAGGGGGCAGGCGCGCCTCCCTGCCTCGTGGCCACCTTGAAGCTTCCTTGACTTCAACTCCAAGTCTCCTGGATCACGTTCGTTCCAAAAATCACGCTACCGAAGGTTTCATTCCGTTTGGACTCCGTTTGATATTCCTTTTCTGTGAAACACTGAAACAAGGGAAAAAACAGGAACTGGCACTGGGCTCTGGGTCAATAGGTTAGTCCCAAAAATAATATAAAAGTGTAAAATAAAGCCCATATACATCCAAAACAGATAATATAATAGCAGGAATACTTCATAAATTATAGATACGTTGGAGACGTATCACCATGTAATTGCTTTACTTTATCACTATGCGTTAGCGATAGTTGTAGAAGCAATAGTTGGCGAGACGACCAAGACGCTAAGATGGAGATCAAGGTGTTGAGCCGGTGAAGATGGAGATCATGATGGTGCTTGGAGATGGAGATCAAAAGGACAAGATGACGATGGCCATATCATGTCACATATTTTGATTGCATGTGATGTTTATCTTTTATGCATCTTATTTTGCTTAGTACGGCGGTAGTTGAGGGTGTCATGGACTAGGGGGTACTCACCAGAGTCACCACGTCATCTCCCGACCAGCTGGATCGGGCTGAGGACCCCGTGGCGGTTCATTCATGGGCCACTTCGGGTAGCCCATGCCGCATACAAGGAGGTTTCCACAAGACTTGGTGCACAAGGCGAGGACTCTCCAAAACCCTAGGCCTCTGGTGCATATATAAACCGAGGCCAGGCTAGTCAAAAGATGATTACATGACATTGATATTCATTAGATCAATCTCGTGGTAGACACATGTACTCTGTACTACACCCCATATGAACATAATCAAAAGCAGGATGTAGGGTTCTACCTCCATCAAGAGGGCCCGAACCTGGGTAAAATCCCGTGTTCATGTTACCATCACTCCAAGATACCTAGCTTAGGACCCTTACTATGAGATATGCTGGATATTGAACCGACATTGGTGCTTTCATTGAGATCCTGCTGGGTGTTCGTCGTGGTTTGATGGGGATCAAAATCAATGATCAGGTGATGTTTTTTCGGTTAGATCGGTATTGTATAAACTTGTTTGTTTGCAAAGAATTTTTGCTGTCGCCTCTTTTGTTTTGTCTGCAGATCAGATCGGAGTTGACAGAGAGCCAGGTCCTTCGGTGACTGTTATATCCGCCGTCTGATAGTAGAACAGACCCGAGCTACTGATACGTCTCCAATGTATCTATAATTTTTGATTGCTCCATGCTATGTTATCTACTGTTTTGGGCAATACTGGGCTTTATTATACACTTTTATATTACTTTTGGGACTAACCTATTAACCGGAGGCCCAACCCAGATTTGCTGTTTTATGCCTATTTTAGTATTTCGAGGAAAAGGAATATCAGACGGAGTCGAAACGGAACGAAATCAACCGGAGAAGTTATTTTTGGAAGGAAACACACCTGATAGACTTGGACCCCACCTCAGAAGATACGGAGCTGCCCACGAGGGTGGGGGGCGCGCCCACCCCCCTGGGGCGCGGCACCCTGCCTCGTGGGGCCCCCGTGGCTCCCCTGACGTGCTTCTTCTGCCTATATAACTCCATATACCCTAAAACTTCCAGAACGGAGATTAGATCGGGAGTTCCGCTGCCGCAAGCCTCTGTAGCCACCAAAAACCTAATAGGGACCCTGTTCCGGCACCCTGCCGGAGGGGGAACCCTCACCAATGGCCATCTTCATCATCCCGGCACTCTCCATGACGAGGAGGGAGTAGTTCACCCTCGGGGCTGAGGGTATGTACCAGTAGCTATGTGTTTGATCTCTCTCTCTCTCTCTCATGTTCTTGATTTGGCACGATCCTGATGTATCGCGAGCTTTGCTATTATAGTTGGATCTTATGTTTCTTCTCCCCCTCTTCTCTCTTGTAATGGATTGAGTTTCCCCTTTGAAGTTATTTTATCGGATTGAGTCTTTAAAGATTTGAGAACACTTGATGTATGTCTTGCCGTGCGTATCTGTGGTGACAATGGGATATCACGTGCCACTTGATGTATGTTTTGGTGACCAACTTGCGGGTTCCTCCCATGAACCTATGCATAGGGGTTGGCACATGTTTTCGTCGTGATTCTCTGGTAGAAACTTTGGGCACTCTTTGAAGTACTTTGTGTTGGATTGAATAGATGAATCCGAGATTGTATGATGCATATCGTATAATCATACCCACGGATATTTGTGGTGACATTGGAGTATCTAGGTGACATTAGGGTTTTGGTTGATTTGTGTCTTAAGGTGTTACTCTAGTATGAACTCTAGGGCTGTTTGTGACACTTATACGAATAGCCCAATGGATTGATTGGAAAGAATAACTTTGAGGTGGTTTCGTAACCTACCATAATCTCTTCATTTTTTCTCCGCTATTAGTGTCTTTGGAGTGACTCTTTGTTGCATGTTGAGGGATAGTTATATGATCAAATTATGTTATTATTGTTGAGAGGACTTGCACTAGTGAAAATATGAACCCGAGGCCTTGTTTCCTATCATTGCAATACCGTTTACGCTCACTTTTACCACTTGTTACCTTGCTGTTTTTATATTTTCAGTTTACAAAAACCTATATCTACCATCCATATTGCACTTGTATCACCATCTCTTTGCCGAACTAGTGCACCTATACAATTTACCATTGTACTGGGTGTGTTGGGGACACAAGAGACTCTTTGTTATTTGGTTGCAGGGTTGCTTGAGAGAGACCATCTTCATCCTACGCCTTCCGCGGATTGATAAACCTTAGGTCATCCACTTGAGGGAAATTTGCTACTTGTAACGCCCTCGATGCGGCTATATCTCCCACGTGTCGAAGCACGACTTAGAGGCATAACCGCATTGAAAGCAATGTCGCAAGTGAGGTAATCTTCACACAGCCCATGTAATACATAAGGGAAAGAGATACATAGTTGGCTTACAATCGCCACTTCACGCAATACATGAATAAAGCATTACATCAAACAGATACAATCAGGGTCCGACTACGGAACCAGAATAAAGGAAGACTACCCCAAATGCTACACATATCCCCGATTGTCCCAACTGGGCTCCACTACTGATCAGCTAGAACGAAACAACACAATGAACAAGATCTTCATCGTGCTCCTCCTTGAGCTCGGGTGCGTCACCTGCACGGTTTCATCGGCACCTGCAAACTGGTTTTGGAAGTATCTGTGAGTCACGGGGACTCAGCAATCTCACACCCGTGAGATCAAGACTATTTAAGCTTAAAGGTAGGACAGGGTAGTGAGGTGGAGCTGCAGCAAGCGACTAGCATATCTGGTGTCTAACATACGCAAATGAGAGTAAGAAGAGAAGGCAAAAGCACGGTCGAACAACTATGATCAATAAGTGATCCTAGAACAACCTACGTCAAGCATAACTCCAACACCGTGTTCACTTCTCGGACTCCACCGAGAAGAGACCATCACGGTTACACACGCGGTTGATGTATTTTAATTAAGATCAACTTCAGGTTTTCTAAAACCGGACATTAACAAATTCCCATCTGCCACATAACCGTGGGCACGGCTTTCGAAAGATCAAACCCTGCAGGGGTGTCCCAACTTAGCCCATGATAAGCTCTCGCGATCAACGAAGGATATTCCTTCTCCCCGGGAAGACTCGATCAGTCTCGGAATCCCGGCTACAAGACATTTCGACAATAATAAAACAAGACCAGCAAAGCCTCCCGATGCGCCGACATCCTGATAGGAGCTGCACATATCTCGTTCTCAGGGCAACACCGGATGAGCAGTCCGTACAACTAAAACCAGACCACAAGTTTCCCCGAGGTGGCGCTGCATGGGGCTCTAGTTTGGACCAACACTTAGACAAGCATTGGCCCGGGGGGCTAAATAAAGATGACCCTCGAGAGAGCGACTCCCAAGGGAAAAGTAGGTGGTGGTGAGGCAAATGGTAAAACCAAGGTTGGGCCTTGCTGGAAAAGCTTCATTCAAAGCGAACTGTCAAGGGGGTCCCATAAATCACCCAACCGCGTTAGGGACGCAAAATCCGGGAACATAATACCGATATGACGGAAACTAGGGCGGCAAGAGTAGAACAAAACACCAGGCATACGGCCGAGCCTTCCACCATTTAACAAGTATATAGATGCATTAATAATATAAAAGGTATTGTGATATCCCAACCAGTAAACATGTTCCAATCAAGGAACAACATCTCCATGTTCCAACAAGGAACAAACTTCATCTTCACCTGCAACTAACAACGCTATAAGAGGGGCTGAGCAAAGCGGTAACATAGCCAAACAACGGTTTGCTAGGACAAGGTGGGTTAGAGGCTTGGTTTGACAATATGGGAGGCATGATAAGCAAGTGGTAGGTATCGCAGCATAGGCATAGCAAAAGAGCGAGCAACTAGCAAGCAAAGATAGAAGTGATTTCGAGGGTATGGTCATCTTGCCTGCAAGGTTCTCAGAGTTGTCGAAGGCTTGAGCTTCGTAAGTGTTCTCAACAGGTTCCTCATTCACGTACTCGTCTCCCGGCTCTACCCAAAACAAGAACACAAGCAAAGGGACAACTATCAACCACGATGCAATGCGCAAGCAACATGATGCAAAACATGGCATGATATGCGAGATGTGGTATGCAATGCATATGCGTGCTCCGAAGGAAAAGATGAACAAGGCATAATCTTGGCAAACCAAGTATTCCACTGGAAAGGTGAGGTGATTTCGATTGAAATCGATATAAAGATCACCGGAATCGGATGCACGGTTTGCAAATGACAAGCAAAACAAGAATGGCATATTTCTGCGATTAACAACATGATGCCACTTAGCATGCAACAAGAAATTAAGCTACTGCGCCCAAACGTACCAAAAAAGCATACGACAGTGAACTACTCAAGATGCTTGATAAAAGATGAACACTGAGCCACGGCTAAATCACACCATAACAGGTTCAAACAAGCATGGAAAAAGTGCAAAAGATAACAGGTTCACAGACTTAGTGAAAATAACATGCCAGAAATTAACATCAGGATGACATGTTTAGAGCAAGCAAACAACATGCTACAGGAATACAATATAGCAAAGCAAGGCACGGAATGAATCTACGCAAAACATAGAACAAAAGTCCCTTATTGATCATGAGCCAAAAAGGAACAGAAAATATAATAGAACCTATGTCAGTTAAGCAAGTTTCGTTACAGTTCTCAGACTTGGCAGAAAAACTGGACATGTCAAAAACAGATAACAAGTAGGCATGTTTACGAGCTCGATGCACTCAATACAAAGCATTGAATGATAAACTAAGCATACACCCAACAAGAAGACATGGCATAGAAGCTAGACATGGCAAGAATAACATCATAGCATGCAAGGATCAACTACAACAAGCTTGGCAAAATCGAATAACATGTAAACAATCTGCCAGTAACATTTTATGGCAAAAGTAGATCTCGATTGACTCAAGTTATGGCACTCCATAATTATAAAAAAAGGCATGGATGGATAGAGCAAATCCATATTTTCAAAACACCCTTACTGATCATGCTCAAAAGAGGCATAGATCTCCCTGAAACAACATGAATACATGGCATCAAAATAACAGCAGACAAAGACAGTGAAATTCTAAGTCTCTGAAATCAGCAACATTGAGTAAGCTACTTTGCAAGCTTGAAGCAAACAATACATGGCATATCATGACAAATGGGTTGCACCACAGCAAAGATGGCATGGCATAATACAAAACACATGTAGGACTCAACTTCATAGGGTGCACACATCAATCAAGGCAAAAGTGCATGTTCTGATAACAGACAGCAGTTAACATCATATAGCAGTCTTGCAACAGCATTTAGGGTACTAAGATGAACTCAAATGAACATGACAGAATGGAACAAAATGAAGAGCACAACCAGATGAACATTTAAATATGTTACACACGTAAAACGGAGCAGCATGCAGAGAGTTATGATGCAATGAACAGGGGCACATAATGATAGGATTTCGGGACTTGGAAGAATTTAGGGGTCAACCTAGGGTTCTCTGGATCCAGATCCGGGTGGCGCGGACTTCGAGGCTCGCCAGAGAAGGAGAGGAGGCGGTTCCGGAGCGGGCGGCGACGGCCAGTGGCGAAGGGCGGCGACGGCGACCCGGCCGGAGACGGCGCAGCCGGGCGGCGGCGTGGGAGCCCGCGGGAGGCGTCGGGGCCGCGGGAGCGGCGCCGGAGTGGCGGGCGTAGGCGGCGGGGCACGGCGGCGCGGGGGCGCGCGCGGTGGCCCTGCGAGGCGGCGGGGAGCGGAGCTCCGCGGGACGCGGGAGCCCGCGGGAGGCGGCGACGCGGCGAACCGGGCCTGGGCGGGCCAGATTTGGGCCTGCGGGCCCGGCGGCTGCGTGGGAAGCCGGCGAGGCGATGTGGCGCGCTCCCGTTGGCAGGAGCGGCCACTGGGTGAGGTGGCGCGACCTGATTGGTCCTGGTGATGTGGCTGGGCGGCGGTGGACGTGTCCGGCCGCCGGGCGGACTTGTCCGGTGGCGCGGAGGGAAGAGGAAGGCTAGGGTTCATCCGCGAAATTTTGGGGGGAGGGACATATTTATAGGTAGAAGGAGCTAGGAGGCTCCAAAAGAGGTGCGGTTTTCGCCCACACGATCGTGATCGAACGACCGAGAGGATGGAGGGTGTTAGGATGGGTTTTGGGCCACTTTGGAGGGGTGTTGGGCTGCACACAAAACAGGCTTTCACGGTTACCCGGTTAACCGTTGGAGTATCAAACGACCTCCGAATGACCCGAAACTTGACAGGCAGCCTACCGGTGCTATACCAAGGCCGCTTGACAAACCTCGGTCCATTCCGAGAAAGTTTAATACCCGCTCACGGAAAAAGTGAAAAGCGGACGCCGGGGAACATAGGAGCGCCGGATTGCAAAACGGACAACGGGGAAAATGCTCGGATTCATGAAACGAACACGTATGCGAATGCGATGCACATGATGACATGATATGAAATGCATGACAAGGACAAAATGCAAAAGAAGGAAAACCCAACCACGGAGGGAATATCATATCACATTGCCGAAAATGGCAAGAGTTGGAGTTACAAATATGGCAAGTTGTATCCGGGGCGTTACACTACTGCCCTACAAACCTGTGCACTTGCAGGCTATCGGGGATATACCCCGCGACGTAAACCGGCCAGAAGTTAACCCGGCCGGACTTGGCGGTTTATCTGAAGACGCGCCCTGACCTTGGCGGTTTACAAGCAGCCCGCTTGGTCGTTATGACTTACTGGTAACCCGGCGGGCGGATTAGACGGATGACAAGCCCCAAGGCCCAGAAGGCCGCTTCAACTATGATGGGTCGGTTTAAGAGGAAAGGAATATTTGCCTTACAAGGAGTTAAGGCCAGGACTTGTATCCGGTTTGTATTAGAGATAGACTAGTCCTAATCCTAATAGGACTCCACATGTAAACCGCCCCTTCAACATATATAAGGAGGGGCAGGGCTCCCCAAAGAGGAAGGAGAGCAATGAATAATCTCTAGGGCTAGACACAAAGAGTCGGTTTACGGCGTCTCCCTCAGGGGTGATAATGAGACCTAGCCTCAAACAGCATGTAGGGTTATTACCGGATGATGTTTCCCGGGGCCCGAAGCTGTCTAAATCCTTGTCTTGCGTGTTGATCCGCCCTGCGTCTCTCGTCCCACTCAACCCCTCTCAAGCTACCACATAGATGCGTTGGCCTCGCGACTAAGTCCTGACACTAAGGACATCCGACGTGACAATTCCACGACAGTTGGCGCCCACCGTGGGGCCCGCGCACGGTGGTGATGAGTTCTTGGAGGGATTTTTTCTCAGGGATTGAGAAGTTCATAATTTTCCAGATGAAGAAAGATCGGTTTGGAAAGATCTGCATCAGTTTGAGTTCATCAGTCTAAAAAAGCAGTCAGATCTAGTGGCCGAACGAGGTTTTGAGTTCAAAGGAAATTTGGGTTAAGTCACCGAGGATCCGGTGATCCGTCGAAACCGAAGGCGTCAATATTTGCTACGGTCGCTGACATAGGTCGCCCCTGTTGTCAGCGTCAAATTACACCTGAAGCCGTTTCAAGCCGGGCCTGCCTTTGTCTCGAGGCTAATCTGCTCTTCTGCCGAGGTTCGCTGCGACCCACCTCCACCTTGTGAAGATACCGCCCCGGTCAACCTACCATGGCTTTAACCCACCGTTCCAAGTGACCGTTCTGCTAAGTGGTCAAACCGCCCCGTCTATGGCCTCAAGTGGCCTCTTCTGCTGCGCCGTAAGCTGCCGACCACCAACATCTGCTAATACATGGAGGGCTTTAGCACTAGTACATGGAGGCTCAATTTTTTTCAGTAGCCGTGATCACCAACATCTGCTAATACATGGAGGGCTTTGGCATTAGTACATAACCAACGTGGAGATCAGGAGCTGGCTGCTACCCCATGCTCTGCCGCCTTATCCTTAAAGCGACCCGGATTGGACGGGGTCGTGGGCGTTGATTCGTTCCCGCCGCCGCTGCAACTGTGCCTCGAGCCCGCCTCCGAGCCGGACTAGTGCCGGGCCGCCCCGTACTCGCCTCTGTACGTCAACCCGCCTGGAGGGAGGGATCCGATTCGCCGCTGTTTCCTGTTGACGCGGATCGGCTCGCCATCCGCGCGCCTGCGAGCGCCGGCCTCGCCCTCTCCTATTCCGCCCGGTCGTCTCGAGTCGGTTTGGCAAGGACCGAGTCGCCCGCGTGCGGCAGGCCGCAAGTCGTCTCACCAGTGTGACATTGCTGAGCTGCGTGGCCTCATCCCGCCTTCAACTACGACCCAGTTTCGCTGCTGCCAAATTTATGCCAGGATGAACCGACACCGCTGCAAAGTCACCGTCTTCGCGGCCAAGCCGCCCCGGCCTCGCTCAGACCGGCTTCACCCTTACCCCTGCGGTTAAGTCGCCCCGTCTCTAAACCACCGTCCACCCCCGACGGCCGTGACGCGCAGCGTGGCCTTGCTTTGCCTAAACCGCCACTGCCGTGGTGTGCTTGGTCTCAGTGTTAAGCTGTCCCGGACATGACTCCGGTTTACCATCGGACCTTGCTGTGCTTGAACCGCCTTGCCTCTCAGCTGTGCCCTCGCTTATTCGCCTCCGCTGCCGGGTTGAGCCGGCCCTACCTCCTCCAAGTCACCATGTCTCTGCCAAACCGCCTGTTGGCCTCCCCATCACCACTGGGCCGGCGCGTGTCTCAGCACTGCTCGCTGGCTCGCGCGCACGCCCGCTTCGCTAGCACCGCAGCCCGGAGGACCGCCTTCTAGCGCTCATTACTGAGGCTACTGGTCACTGCAACCGCCGCGGCACCGCCTGGCTGTTTCCACCACCATGGCTCACTAGCCTGTCCAAAACAAGACTGACAAAACAGCAAGCGCATCCGCTGTATCGGCGCCAGCATCCGGGTTCATCCGGCAAAAAAAAATACCAGGTGTTATTTTTCTTATGTATTTTAGTTAATTCATCCAACAACGATTACTCTGGCCTGTACTATTTTTATGCAGAAAGGCTATTAAGAAAAAAAGGGATGGTATTATACCACGGAGGCACGTTCGGCTGTGCCGCGCAGCTTCACGGATACGCATATCACGGTCCGGTTTACATCAACGCCACGGACGACTTGCCCGTTCGCTCTCACCGCTGGTTCACGCGTCCGCACCGGTTTATAACGCGGAGGACAACTTGCTCGTCCGCACCGGCTTACAACGTTGCGGCCGGTTCATCTATCTGCTCGCATGACCTACTTGCCCATAATTGATTTCAGCTTCAACATGGTGATCATTAATTCTGCGGTGGATATTTTTTTGGCTAACATATCAGGTGAAAACCATCCGCTATATTTTCATACTACATATTGCTTTCTTTAAAAAAGAGCAATTACTCTGGCTTGCAAGTTTTCCAATGCAGGACAAATTGTCTATTGCAAAGAGGGATTATTATATCGCTGAGCTATTGGATAACCCGTGCCGGTTTATATCGTGATCCAGTCCGCGTCAACTCGTCAGGACCATGCGAATTACCCAATAGCGCGTGCACAGGCTGCCATCCCCCGCAGTCCGGTCTACATCAACATACCGGGCCGCACCTGTCTGCACGAGCCATTATCGAGTATGAACAAGTCACAGCTTGGGTAGCCCGGTATTCTTTCAAATTGGAGGCAAATTATCATCAACCACCGTCTGCACTGGATGGATAAATGGACAGGCGCACAAGTCACCGCCGCTACAGTTTGGTTAACTTCAAATCACCAGTTGGAAGGAACCATTGGCCGAGTTGCTGACACGGTTCATACGGGATCATTTACAACCCGCCGCAGTCACCTCAACCTTCTGTGGATTCACATCGTGTTATCAACACCAATGATATACAAGTTATGCCGGTTTTTATCACAGGTCAAATATGGAGAGTCTCAAGCCAACTCCTCGAGTCACCTTTGAGGCTCGGGGGCTACGATGACATGACTCAGCAAATCTTGCCAGTTTCAGCAAATTTAAGAACCCCAGGACGATGGAGGGAAGGATAACCCGGTCCCGGAGGCTACTGTTATATTGATGAAGTTTAAAGGCCGTCAGAAAATTTCCGGCTTAGAAAGTATATGACAGTTATAAAATCCCGGCTCAATGAAGAAGTTCCGGGTCATCAGAAATGACTCCGGTTTAAAATCCGGCTCAAGGGAAGTCAGTCTCGCTGAAGCTCTCAATATCCGGTTTATAATCCGGTTCAAGAAAAAACTATTTTCCCACAAAGCTCTGAAGCGCTCAAATCCGGTTTAACAATGTCCGGTTCAAAAAGGAACTAACTTCTCGCAAGTTCGAGTTTAAAGGCCGTCAGAAAATTTCTGGCTAAAAATGAAGATTCCGGTTTAAAATCCGGTTCAAGGGGAAGATGTGTCCCGCAAAGCTTTGAAGCTCTCAATATCCGGTTCAAGAAGAATTTATCTCTTGCAAAAAACTTAAAAATTACCGAAGAGGACCTGCTGCCATGAGGCACGGTTCAAACATGGGTATCCTGCCTTATTGGCCTGACATATTATTGATCACATGGGGGCTCCCGCTTTATAAAGCGGGGTATTTATTCTTTTATATCATGTGTGGTTACATGGAGTTGTTTTAAAACAACATCCGGTTTACCCCTTGCAAGTCTTATCAAGATCACTTGGGGCTTCCTGTTCAAACATAGGTCGTATTCAAACCAAAGAGAACATAGCCGTCCTTATAAGGTCATTTGGGGGCTCGGTCATGTTTTGAACCGATGCAATGCCTCTTGGCCGGCGAAAGCCACCAGGTCACTTGGGGGCTCGGTCATGTCCGAATCGATGCAATACCTCTTGGCCGGCGAAAGCCACCAGATCATTTGGGGACACGGTCACGTCTGAACCGGTCACGCCTCTTGGTCGGCCTACGGGCCTTAGAGTCATTTGGGGGCTTGGTCGAACCCTAACCATAGCAATGCCACTTGGCCGGCGTAACGCCACCCGTCATTTTGGGGTCCTGGCTGACTGGCACCATCGCTACGCCTTCGGGGGGCTTGGTTGCGTCTGACCATGGTAATTCCATCTGACCAAGCTCAGTAGAGCTCTTCTTTCGCAAAAAGTTGTTGCCATTGCTTTTGCTTTAATAGCCTTTCTTGAGAAGTTGCTACTTTATTTGCGTTTTTTAAACCGACAGTATTTTGTACCGGTTCAAACAGCTAAATTGGCGGGACACGGTCCATTTTTAGACCGGAGATTATCTGCCCGGTTTGATTTTCTGTTACCATCCTATTATGGAGTAAATCGGTGTTTATCAACCCGGCTCGGCTTTCAACTACAAGTTGTGAGTACATGATCAAGTCATAATCCGTAGATTATCAGCCCGGTCTGGTTTGACTACAAGTCACCAGTATTATATATGGTTAATCCGGTGTTTATCACAGCCCGATACGGTTTTATCATAAACCGGCACAATATGGAAGGAGTTATCATTACTCAAGATTGGGGTTATCACTCTTACTACAAAAAGTTGCTAAACCAACGATGTGATTCAATGTCACAGGTATGATATATTTCATATTTTTAAGTGCAGCCTTGGTTAGAAACCCAGGTTATATGTTGGGCATTATGACCCGTCCGGCGGTAAACCGCTAGGACACTTTAAACTTGTTGAATGCAGAAACAGGTTGAATAACGCATGGTTATAAATTATCCGGTGTTTATTAAACCGGCCTGGCTTTAAGACGATAAGTCGCCAGTATGATGATAACTTATCCGGTGTTTGTTAAACCGGCCTGGCTTTAAGACGATAAGTCGCCAGTATGATGATAACTTATCCGGTGTTTGTTAAACCGGCCTGGCTTTAAGACGATAAGTCGCCAGTATGATGATAACTTATCCGGTGTTTGTTAAACCGGCCTGGCTTTAAGACGATAAAGTTGCCAGTATATGATGAGAAATTATCCAGTGTTTATTAAACCGGTCTGGCTTTGGACTATAAGTCGCCAGTATATATTTGGATTGCGCCATTGGAATCATGCGCTTATAAGTTATTGGATTATATTATTCAAATAGCCAAACTTGGCTAAATTTTCATTATGATATTGGATGAATAAGGTTTTCATACCAGATTATATTATCTTGAATAGCCATCATGGCTGGATTTTTATTATCGTTATCAATAACCAGTATTATAATTAAGGTTTTCAAAGTCGCTTTAGCGCAATGGCTATCATATTATCAATGGATATGATTTATTCTACAATTGAAGGAATAGTCCCGAGTCACTGCAGGCTTACTACCCGGCACTTGGGGGCTACATTGTTCAAAGTTGAGATTCAAATATGCAAGTCTCATGTCGCTGCAAGCATGCACCATGACACTTGGGGGCTAATGCAAAGTCATTTTTGCTCATCTTATTATAGACCCAACTCATCACATCGTAATGAGCTGGCCCTTGGAGGCTACCAATTGCTCCTGTCAACTATTCAAGGTACAAAGCTTTTTATCCATTATATTGAAGGGTTCACTGCTCAGTTGGTAAAGCACAAGGCTATTAACCTTGTGGACGTGAATTCAAGCCTCATGATGGGGGTTACATCATATGATGTTATTTTCATTGAAGTATATATATCAAAGTCCCAGCTCAATATTATCTTACTGAGCCGGCCCTTGGGGGCTACATTGGTTGAAGTTTTATGGGCATCAGTCAATTAAAAGTCCCAGCTTGCTGCAAGCATGACAACCCGGCACTTGGGGGCTACAGGTATTATATTATTATCGAAGAAATATTTTCAAATTCTCTGTTGAGCAAATTAGATTGACCCGGCGTCACCAATCATTATGGCCCTGTGGCTGCAACCCGGTGTCATCAATAATCATAAACCGGTGTTGGCAACAATCATGAGCCGGTGTCTGCAACAATCATAATCCGGGGTCATCAGTTTTTATAACCCGGCCATTTGGTAATGTTAAACCGGCAAGTTTTCAAGACCAGGATCATCTTCAAACCGGCTGAATATCAGATGAATATTTCAAGACCAATATTTCTTAAACCGGCGCTTTGGAAGCCGACTCAAGTGGATTATTCTTCACAATATTTTTCTATGAGAAACCAATGTCAGCAATTTGAGTATGAAGCTGGTTATTAACCTGGATTTTTCTAGAAGGAGGGAATAACAAAGACTTAAGGATGATCAGTGCCGGTCTACAAGAATTCTTAACCCGGAGCACAACCTGTCAAATTTGTGCTGGTATTTATTTGGAGCATAAGTTTACCATGGATAAGTCCAAGCTAAACTTGGGGGCTAATGTCGGGGATATACCCCGCGGTGTAAACCGGCCGGAAGTTAACCCGGCCGGACTTGGCTGTTTATCTGAAGACCCGCCCTGACCTTGGCGGTTTACAAGCAGCCCGCTTGGTCGTTATGACTTACTGGTAACCCGGCGGGCGGATTAGACGGATGACAAGCCCCAAGGCCCAGAAGGCCGGTTCAACTATGATGGGTCGGTTTAAGAGGAAAGGAATATTTGCCTTACAAGGAGTTAAGGCCAGGACTTGTATCCGGTTTGTATTAGAGATAGACTAGTCCTAATCCTAATAGGACTCCACATGTAAACCGCCCCTTCAACATATATAAGGAGGGGCAGGGCTCCCCAAAGAGGAAGGAGAACAATGAATAATCTCTAGGGCTAGACACAAAGAGCCGGTTTACGGCGTCTCCCTCAGGGATGATAATGAGACCTAGCCTCAAACAGCATGTAGGGTTATTACCGGATGATGTTTCCCGGGGCCCGAAGCTGTCTAAATCCTTGTCTTGCGTGTTGATCTGCCCTGCGTCTCTCGTCCCACTCAACCCCTCTCAAGCTACCACATAGATGCGTTGGCCTCGCGACTAAGTCCTGACACTAAGGACATCTGACGTGACAATTCCACGACACAGGCCCAACAACGTCTACAAGAAGAAGGTTGTGTAGTAGACATCATGCTCTTTTCTGGCGCCGTTGCCGGGGAGGCTAGGTAAGTGAAGGTATATCTTTAGATCTTGCATTCGAATCTTTTTGTTTCTTGTTTTAGCACTAGTTAGTCTATAAAAGAAAACTAAAAAATGGAATTGAGTCTACCTCATACGCTTCACCTTTTTAATATCTTTTGTGAGAATGATGGAAAGGAAAATTGTGCCAAAGTGTTAGAAGAAGAATGCATTAAAATGTTTGGAACTAAATCTTTGAATGATGAGCATGATTGCAATGTTGTTAGTATGAAATCCTTGAATATCCATGGTACTAATGATGATTGCACTAGTTATGATGAAAATGCCTCCTATAAACATGCCAATTTTTGTGGAGTAAATTGGGTTTGCAAGGACACACCAAATAGGGAAGATAGATATTGCAAGAGGCATAATTACTTAGAAACCAAATTGTTGCAAGAAAGTCTAGAAGTTAGTGCTGAAAATTTAAGATATATTAGCCGTACTTGTGAACTTTGCAATGAACATGGTCATTTAAATATCAATTGCAAATTGTTTCATGACCGAATTATGTCCAAAAATTGTGATGACTTGATTTCCCTTGCACATTATAATGAACTTAGTTTTCTCTTGGGTTATGAAGAAATGAAACGTCAAACTAAGCATATTCCAGAATATAACCTTGAGAAATTCCTCGATATTGATCTAGAAGAAATTTATATGTATTGTGCAGTGAATTGCATTGAAAATCCTTATATTTCCAATTACATAAAGAAAAGAAAACAAGTAGAAGATGAAGGGAATACTAATGAAAGGTAAGAGACTTCCCAATATCCTCCTATTATTTCTTATGATGAATCAGGTAACAAGGAGGAGCCTTCTATTCAACCAATCTCATTAATAAGGAGGCCAAAAAGAGGATTGAACCCACACATGATGTGGTGAATAAGAAGAAAAGAAAAAGAAAGAGAGGTAAAAAGGTATCTCTCCCAAATAAAGTTGCTCCTGTTATTGTTGTGCCTCATGAAAATGAAGATGATACACTTGATGATGATCTCGTTATGCCTATATCTTGTTGTGATAATTATGATTGGGAAGATAATGATACTTCTTATGATCTTGAAAATCTTTTTGGCACTTGCTTGGAAGAATATAATAATTGCTATACTATTGGTGCTATCCATGCTATTAATGATGAGAGTGATTATGCTTATGATACGAAAAGGCCCAAGCTTGGGGAAGCTATGTTTGATGAGGATGACATATTTGAGAATATATTTGCTGAAATTAATGTTTGTCCCAAGCTTGGGGATGCTATGTTTAATAATGATGATATTTTTAGCCTCTCAAGTTTTGATATGCAAAGTTGTTATGATGATAACATGACTTCTACCTATGATGATTATATTGATGAAAGTGGGTTTGGAAGAGTGTCAAGTTTAGGAAGTAGTGATCCCACAATATTGGAGGATGTTGAATCTTATAATATCTATGAAAGTGGATTTGGAGAGGTCATGACTTTATTTAGTAATGTATCCACTATTTCGTAAGAGGTTTCAATCGATTATGATGAGAACAAAGTTGCTACTTATGATGATTATTGTGATAAAACTTATGCTATAAAAAGTAGTGATGATTATATTTATAAAACTTGTCATGATTATGAGTACCCTTTCTCTGAACATTACTCCTTTAATGTGGAAAAAATTTATAGTATTCAAGTCTCTTATGATACTCCCACTATTCCTAATAAGAAGAATTTTGCTTATGTGGAGAGTAATAAAATTTCTATGCTTGTAGATCATGAAAAGAATGTTTTAGGTGCTGGTTATATTGTTGAATTCATTCATGATCCTACTGAAAATTATTATGAGGGAGGAATATATGCTTGTAGGAATTGCAATAATATCAAGTTTCCTCTCTATGTGCTTAAAATCTTGAAGTTATGCTTGTTTTACCTTCCTATGCAAGTTGATTATTGTTCCCATAAGTTGTTTGCTCATAAAATCCCTATGCATAGGAAGTGGGTTAGACTTAAATGTGCTAGTCATATTATTCATGATGCTCTCTTTATGTTTCAATTCTTATCTTTTGTGCGAGCATCATTGAAATCATCATGCCTAGCTAGGGGCATTAAACGATAGCGCTTGTTGGGAGGCAACCCAATTTTATTTTAGTTTCTTGATTTTTGGTTCTGTTTAGGAATAAATAATCCATCTAGCTTCTGTTTAGATGTGGTTTTGTGTTTTAATTAGTGTTTGTGCCAAGTAGAACCTTTGGGAAAACTTGGGTGAAGTCTTTATGATCATGCTGTAAAAAACAGAAACTTTAGCGCTCACGAGATTAGCTAGAACTTTTTACTGGAGAGTGCTATTTAGTTGATTATTTTTGAAGATGATTACTAGACAAATTCCTCAGGTCCACCAATTTATTTTAGAATTTCTGGAGTTCCATAAGTTTTCGTTACTTACATATTACTACAGACTGTTCTGTTTTTGACAGATTCTATTTTTCGTGTGTTGTTTGCTTATTTTGATGACTCTATGGCTAGTAAAATAGTATATAAACCACAGAGAAGTTGGAATACAGTAGGTTTAACACCAATATAAATAAAGAATGAGTTCATTACAGTACTTTGAAGGGGTGTTTTGTTTTCTTTCGCTAACGGAGCTCACGAGTTTTCTGTTAAGTTTTGTGTTGTGAAGTTTTCAAGTTTTGGGTAAAGATTCGATGGACTATGGAATAAGGAGTGGCAAGAGCCTAAGATTGGGGATGCCCAAGGCACCCCAAGGTAATATTCAAGTATAACCAAGAGCCTAAGCTTGGGGATGCCCCGGAAGGCATCCCCTCTTTCGTCTTCGTTCATCGGTAACTTTACTTGGAGCTATATTTTTATTCACCACATGATATGTGTTTTGCTTGGAGCTTCATTTTATTTTCTTTAGCTTTGATTGATGTTTGAATGAAGTATCAAGATCTTAAATCCTTAAATGTTAGAGATTCTTCACATAGTTGCATAATTATTCAATTACTCATTGATCTTCACTTATATCTTTCGAAGTAGTTTGTTGTTTACTCTTGTGCTTCACTTATATCTTTTAGAGCATGTTGGTAGTTTTATTTTGAAGAAATAGATGAACTCTCATGCTTCACTTATATTATTTTGAGAGTCTTAAATAGCATGGTAATTTTCTTAAAATTCTAATATGCTAAGCATAAAAGATTTGTAAGAATTCTTATGCGTGTGTTGAATACTAAGAGAAGTTTGATGATTGATGATTGTTTTGAGATATGGAGGTAGTGATATCAAAGTTGTGCTAGTTGAGTAGTTGTGAATTTGAGAAATGCTTGCATTGAAGTTTGCAAGTGCCGTAGCATGCACGTATGGTAAACGTTATGTAACAAATTTGAAACATGAGGTGTTATTTGATTGTCCTCCTTATGAGTGGCGGTCGGGGACGAGCGATGGTCTTTTCCTACCAATCTATCCCCCTAGGAGCATACGCATAGTGCTTTGGTTTTTGATGGATTTTAGATTTTTGCAATAAGTATATGAGTTCTTTATGACTAATGTTGAGTCCATGGATTATACGCACTCTCACCCTTACATCATTGCTAGCCTCTACGGTACCGTGCATTGCCCTTTCTCACATTGAGAGTTGGTGCAAACTTCGCCGGTGCATCCAAACCCCGTGATATGATACACTCTTTCACACATAAACCTCCCTATATCTCCCTCAAAACAGACACCATACCTACCTATTATGGCATTTCCATAGCCATTCCGAGATATATTGCCATGGAACTTTCCACCATACCGTTCTTCATGACACGCTCCATCATTGTCATATTGCTTAGCATGATCATGTAGTTGACATAGTATTTGTGGCAAAGCCACCGTTCATAATTGTTTCATACATGTCACTCTTGATTCATTGCATATCCCGGTACACCGCCGGAGGCATTCATATAGAGTCATACTTTGTTCTAGTATCGAGTTGTAATCATTGAGTTGTAAATAATTAGAAGTGTGATGATCATCATTCAATAGAGCATTGTCCCAAAAAAAGAGAAAGGCAAAAAAAAGAAGGCCCAAAAAAAGGAGAAAAAAAAGAAAATAAAAAGGGGCAATGCTACTATCCTTTTACCACACTTGTGCTTCAAAGTAGCACCATGTTCTTCATATAGCGAGTCTCCTATATTGTGCTTCAAAGTAGCACCATAGTCTTCATGATAGAGAGTCTCTTGTTTTGTCACTTTCATATACTAGTGGGAACTTTTCATTATAGAACTTGGCTTGTATATTCCAATGATGGGCCTCCTCAAGTGCCCTAGGTCTTCATGAGAAAGCAAGTTGGATTCACACCCACTAGTTTCTTTTGTTGAACTTTCATACATTTATAGCTCTAGTGCATCCGTTGCATGGCAATCCCTACTCCTCGCATTAACATCAATCGATGGGCATCTCCATAGCTCATTGATTAGCCTCGTTGATGTGAGACTTTCTCCTTTTTTGTCTTCTCCACATAACCCCCATCATCATATTCTATTCCACCCATAGTGCTATAGCCATGGCTCACGCTCATGTATTGCGTGAAGGTTTATGAGTTTGAGATTATTAAAGTATGAAACAATTGCTTGGCTTGTCATCGGGGTTGTGCATGATGAGAGCATTCTTGTGTGATGAAAATGGAGCATGACTAAACTATATGATTTTGTAGGGATGAACTTTCTTTGGCCATGTTATTTTGAGATGACACAATTGCTTAGTTAGTATGCTTGAAGTATTATTATTTTTATGTCAATATGAACTTTTGTCTTGAATCTTTCGGATCTGAATATTTATATCACAAGTAAGAAGAATTACATTGAAATTATGCCAACTAGCATTCCATATCAAAAATTATCTTTTTCATCATTTACCTACTCGAGGACGAGCAGGAATTAAGCTTGGGGATGCTTGATACCTCTCTAACGTATCTATAATTTTTGATTGCTCCATGCTATGTTGTATACTGTTTTGGGCAATATTGGGATTTATTATCCAATTTTATATTACTTTTGGGACTAACCTATTAACCGGAGGCCCAGCCCAGATTTGTTGTTTTATGCCTATTTCAGTATTTCGAGAAAAAGGAATATTAGACGGAGTCGAAACGGAACGAAATCAACTGGAGAAGTTATTTTTGGAAGGAAACACACCTGATAGACTTGGACACCATGTCAGAAGATACGGGAGCTGCCCACCCCCCTGGGGCGCGCCCCTGCCTCGTGGGGCCCCCGTGGCTCCCCTGACGTGCTTCTTCTGCCTATATAACTCCATATACCCTAAAACTTCCAGAACGGAGATTAGATCGGGAGTTCCGCCACCGCAAGCCTATGTAGCCACCAAAACCTAATCGGGACCCTGTTCCGGCACCCTGCCGGAGGGGGGAACCCTCACCGGTGGCCATCTTCATCATCCCGGCGCTCTCCATGACGAGGAGGGAGTAGTTCACCCTCGGGGCTGAGGGTATGTACCAGTAGCTATGTGTTTGATCTCTCTCTCTCTCATGTTCTTGATTTGGCACGATCTTGATGTCTCGCGAGCTTTGCTATTATAGTTGGACCTTATGTTTCTTCTCCCCCTCTTCTCTCTTGTAATGGACTGAGTTTCCCCTTTGAAGTTATTTTATCGGATTGAGTCTTCAAAGATTTGAGAACACTTATGTATGTCTTGTCGTGCGTATCTGTGGTGACAATGGGATATCACGTGCCACTTGATGTATGTTTTGGTGACCAACTTGCGGGTTCAGCCCATGAACCTATGCATAGGGGTTGGCACACGTTTTCGTCGTGATTCTTCGGTAGAAACTTTGGGCACTCTTTGAAGTTTGTGTTGGATTGAATAGATGAATCCGAGATTGTGTGATGCATATCGTATAATCATACCCACGGATACTTGTGGTGACATTGGAGTATCTAGGTGACATTAGGGTTTTGGTGGATTTGTGTCTTAAGGTGTTACTCTAGTACGAACTCTAGGGATGTTTGTGACACTTATAGGAATAGCCCAATGGATTGATTGGAAAGAATAACTTTGAGGTGGTTTCGTACCCTACCATAATCTCTTCGTTTGTTCTCCGCTATTAGTGTCTTTGGAGTGACTCTTTGTTGCATGTTGAGGGATAGTTATATGATCCAATTATGTTATTATTGTTGAAAGGACTTGCACTAGTGAAAGTATGAACCCTAGGCCTTGTTTCCTATCATTGCAATACCGTTTACGCTCACTTTTACCACTTGTTACCTTGCTGTTTTTATATTTTCAGTTTACAAAAACCTATATCTACCATCCATATTGCACTTGTATCACCATCTCTTCGCCAAACTAGTGCACCTATACAATTTACCATTGTATTGGGTGTGTTGGGGACACAAGAAACTCTTTGTTATTTGGTTGCAGGGTTGCTTGAGAGAGACCATCTTCATCCTACGACTCCCGCAGATTGATAAACCTTAGGTCATCCACTTGAGGGAAATTTGCTACTGTCCTACAAACCTGTGCACTTGCAGGCCCAACAACATCTACAAGAAGAAGGTTGTGTATTAGACATCAGCTACCCTGTGCACCATAAAAATCCTGGAGAAGTGCATGTACGAACAGTAGCCTGGAGCTGGCAGATTCCTTGTATGGGTCAAATAAAAAATCATATAGTACTCCAGTGCGTGTGGCCGGCCGACGGGAGTTTAGATCGACGGCAACACATCAACCAGATTTGTTTTCTTCCCTTTTTTAATTCAGCTCCTAACCGGCCATTGTTTGTTGTTACCCTTTTTGTTTCTTTAATTAAGTGCATAGACCTAAAGTGCTACTGACCAAATCTATACCTATACTAATTTGTGACTTCCCAGAAATTCCCACGTTAATCAGTAATTAGGAACCGTTAATCTGGTGGGTCCGAATTATTACGGTGTAGATCCTTTGATGCCTCCCTACAAATATCCATGTTAATTAAAAATTATGAGCTATTTATTTGGTGGGTCCGAATTATTACGGTGAAGATCCTTTGATAACTTCCTAAAAATTCCTCACGTTGATAACAAGTTTCCTAGAAATTATGAGCCGTGAGATGCATGAGATGATTAGCAGACCTGATCTGAAAATCAAACATGCCCTCTGGCTCTCCCCAAATCCCTCAGCATTCTCTTCTCTCAATCGGCCAAACAAAAAAATCTCCAGCAATTCCCTCACGATTCTTCTTTCTCTCTATCAGCCAAAAAGAAAAAAATTCAGCAAATCCCTCACGATTCTCCTTTCTCTCGAAGTTTCGATCAGCCAAACAGAAAAATCTCCAGTTCTAAAAAATGATAGGCAGCGTGCCCCTCTCCAAATATCTCAGGACTCTACTTTAAGGTTAGCAAAGAAAAAAAATTGATCTAAAGAATGATAGGCATGCGTAATGCCTCTCCAAATCTCTCACGATTCTCCTTCCTCTCGGTCAGCCAAACAGAAAAAACTGCAGTTCTCAAAACTGATAGGCAGCGCTGCCCAACTCCCAATATCTGTGGACTCTTCCTCTAGGTCATCAAAGAAAAAAAACCGATCTCACAAATGATAGGCATCCGTAGTACTGCTGCAACAACCAGGAAACCTATAGATAGTTGTCGCACAACGCCGGGGACTGAGCTGCCATGTTGATGAGTCATCCTCATGGGGCGAACTTCTGAGGGTCGAGGCTAATCATCTCAGGACGTTTGATCTTCTGGCAGGAGAGTACTCACCAGTGCCAGATGAGTATTTGCCGGAGTATACGTGTATGTGCCTGGCTACATCCCATAGACCTCTAGATGCAAAACTGAATCTGGTGGGTCGGTCTGCTATTTGTGCCTTATGAGCGAATTCATACTTCAAGTAATTTGTCCCATAAGCATGTATATGGCTGATGCATGGTGATCAATTAATTTTGAGAAAATCCTATAGCACAATGAACGCACCGCCCGATCCACCTGACCACCTATCCTAGGACTACCAGCCACCTCAAGATTCATGTTGTACTAACCCCACCACAAGTTGATGTGCATGAATCGGTCGATTCCCAGGTTGCTTTCCATCCCTATGCAATCTCACCGATTTTTCATATGCTACTTTTTCTGATTTCTCACTAGATTT
Organism: Aegilops umbellulata; assembly: GCA_032464435.1. Taxonomy (NCBI): domain Eukaryota; kingdom Viridiplantae; phylum Streptophyta; class Magnoliopsida; order Poales; family Poaceae; genus Aegilops; species Aegilops umbellulata. The sequence goes on from CP136055.1 coordinate 445,314,526, forward strand.
CTATGACTGCAGATATTATATCGATTAGGTCTGCAGCAAGGTCCATCGGTGGCGACACATGCAGTTCAAAGTGGGAAAGTAGGACAAGGTAAATTCCAACCATGCCTACAAGAAGAAAGCAGGGATAGCGGGCGGGCCGATGGATACGTACGTGCTTGGGGGATGGGAATCTTAATAATCCGTTTAACTAACATGTCGCATCTGGTTTAACTAAATCAGACTTCTGTTGTATTCCACATATATGATTATGTTTCTCAAAAGAACTAATGATCGTCTTAGTATTTTATTTCCAGAGTCTTTGATTCTCTTTGAGATGAAATAATCAGTTTTTAAATGCAGTTTAGTTGGTTTTTGGAGGACGCATGTATGTTTTCTCATTATTGTTTTTTCTTCATTTTTTATATTATGGCAATTTAGCAACAATGAGAACCAACCACATGCTCTACAATTGTTGTAAGAGATACAAATAAAATAATGGTCTCATGGTTGAATAGTATCTTAACAAGGTGCAAGGTAATGATTCCTGATAGATCCTTAAACAAATAGTATGGATGTCTCCCTCAGGACATGGTTTTATATACAGACACTTCTGTGATGGCCCATGGAGTCATGCATGGTGGCAAAATAAGCAGCATGCAGATATATTGGTGTTATTCTCCGGGACATGAGGAAGAAGAAACCGACTAATGAGGTAGTATAGACCTTTATGTCATTGGCTCATGACCAGTGGTCAAGGAGTCCAGCGGCAATCAGGCAGCTGAGGGAAAAGGCATCAACGAGCAGTGGCACAATATCGTGAAGTTGTCATGTTGCATAAATAGGAAAGTCAATGTGGTTCACAGTGGACTTCCCCACAAAAAATCACATGGTGGCAGGTTTGTGGTTGAATTTGAAGTAGTCACTGAGGAAGGAGGAGAGAAAGTGTTGCTGCCCAGAAAAGATATTTTTATTTTAGGCATGTACATAAGCAGCACCATGACTTCAAACAGAGTAGGAGAGTAGCAATCCATGTTTGTTGTATTTGATCACAGTCAGCAGGTAAGTCAGATTAGGTCAGGTCTACAAGCAGCATGAGTTAATTTATTTCTCTCTTAAAGCGATGATGGTAAAACAAAGGGTTTCTTGCAATTTTTAGTGATTGCTCTTGATACAGAAACATCATGGTAAGTATGGTCAAGATTAATTTTGCTTACCGTTAGTGCCTAAATACATACGGGTGCATATTGTCTATGTAGACAACATTAAAGGATTAGAATGGCGTTGATGTTTACAGTACTGCATCGATTAATTCTGTGCTAACGTAGTGCTTATTGCATATATATCTGATCTGCCATGTCAACTTACTTTTTGTTATATAAATATTGGAAGTACTAAGCAACTTATATTTTATATACTACATATAGGATTAATTTGGAGTATTGCCTACAGTTCCAGTACGCATGCAAGGATATTATACTCGCTCTATTACTATCTGTAATTTTCTGAAAACTGTTTCTCTGTTTTATTTGTTTCCAAGTTGTTTGTAGACCAATTTTATTATTTCTTAGTACTGGTGAGTAGCCTCTCCCATTTTCGTTAGTTACTAAGCATGAGGTAAATATATACAGAGAGAACACTTGAGGATGTCAATATAATATAGTAGTTCGATTTCTCTCTAAATCCGTTTGAATTTGATAGTGTTTTTACAAAGATCAGGGTACGAATATATCTCTGTAAATAACACACTACAACCACTTAAGTTACATAACGATTATAAGCAGGCTCGATTGGTCTATGTCATTTCTGCACAATAATATTCTATCTCACATAAGATCTCGTTCTCTTATTCATAGAGTAGCATGCATTAATCTATCTGGAATTAGGTGTAGCTATATCACAAACTTAGATTTGTACAATGTTTGTTTCCACTTAATCAGTTGTGATCTAACATCTCCATATAAAGAAAATGAGGATATCTCAGTACAAACTCTGAGCAGTGTGAATTGGAGGTCAATAAAACTGGAATAAATTAGTACCATAACGTAAACCAAGCATAGTTTTAGCAAGGATTTTTCATATGAGATTATAGTTGACTGAATAAAATTCATAAGTAAAAATATGAAACGGGAACATGTATGAAAGAAATACACATTTGAATTCAAGCAAAACAAATAATCAACCAAAAATTATACACTAGCCATGCGCATGCATGGGCTGGTGACTAGTTGAGTACTAATTTTGCACCATTGCACACTAGGTTTGTCATTGGATTCTAGTAGTAGTCCGAACACTACTCCACCTAAAAGATCAAAACCAATCTAGTCTTGGTATTGGTTGTTAGTAGTTCTGTACAAACTGCTTCCTTTTACCTGCTTCGCAGATGTAGCTTGTGAGGATGTTCTGCACATCGTGGGAGATCCCGAACAGCTGCGTTCCAGCCAAGAACATGCACACAACATCAAGCTAAAGCAGCAGACACAGGCTGAATTCGAATCGCTCGGCGGCATATAGGGAGACTTAATCCTTCTTTCTTTTCTTTGTTATTCAATGAAGGCGGACTTTGATTTTTGCTAATCATAGTCTTTCTTGCACTTCTCATATGCTAGCGTTGGTACTAGTGCTATTACTAGATGCAAGTCCATGAACACCCACATGTGTTTCTTCGGATTGCTACAATAACTAAACCAGGTGCTATTAATCCTAGTAATTTTTTACATGGGTTTATTTTTTATGATGAATTATTACTCTGGTTTGTTCCATTCTCTACACACAGGTCTATCTAATGGTGGCCACATTAACAACGGTCACATGGTGGTTCGGTCAATTTCCGTACACAGTTCGGCGAACGCCGCATCCGAAACTCGGACCGACCTGTGAATTCAGGCTTTGTCACGCCTTTAACGCATCACGCTGACGCCCTGCATCGACATTGACTTCGGCGCCAGGCCACATATCTTTAAACAAATTATTTTGCGTAAATTAATTATGCGAGTTTTTTAATATATTTATATTACTATTTGTGTACTGCACTATTTTATATGTGCAGGTAATCGATTTTGACTATGTTACGCGGTCACTTTGGTGTCACCAGCCGACTTGCTTCCACACCTCGGCTGGCATGAGACTTCGACATCACCAGCCGACATGCATGAGACTTCGGCATCTGCCGATCACAACTTCGCCATGTTAACTAGACCGAGAAATTCATCTCGCCACATCGGCTGCGCAGCGTCGTCGCTTCATCAAACTAACGTCCACCATGCCGAACAGGTCGACTGGCGTGGCGGCTTCATTGTCACCTTGCCGACCAACTCCGCCAGCTCGGCTATACTAAGGGCTTCGCATTACCACATCGGTCGAGCCGTGTCACTACTCCTAAGTGCCGAACTCCTTGCTCGGACACCTCAGGCTTGGGGCTGGGACCTCGGCCATGCCGAGGACTGCAAACCATGTCAGATCTGTCACATATCAATGGGCGTCTTCGTCCCGCCACAAGCCCGAATCGCATCGCCAACGCCGAGCACATTACCCAGCTAAGTCGCTTTCATGCTCAAAAACTTTCAGTTTTAAATTTTGTTCGCTTCGACCAAGAATTATACTTTTTGGCAAAAAGATGTTTGTGAAAAAGTTCCTTGTCAAAACTTTGTTTGTGACACACAAATTCAAATACCCAGTTTATTTGGGGGCTTCCTTTGTGAAGCCTTTTCTCTTGCATATGATTATACTTGTATGGCTTCATTCCTTGTTCGTGTATTACGTCACAATATGCACCATGTTGACTTAAGTGTTCCGCAAGCTGGGTTTCCTTGCTCCTGTGTTTACCCCTACGTTCCTGATTGTTCGGCTAGGAAGTAAAGGGAGCACCTCTGCGATTGTGACGATCGCGTCATCCGAGCTCGGACCTCAGACTGTGTGAAGCTGAAAGTTAGCGTTCTTATTGTTTTCAATCATGGTCGGCACACAACGGAACTCATGAGTACAAAAAATCTATTGCACAAGTCTCATAGTAACAATGAGCAACCGAAGAAAGGTATCGGTGGGGGTACTATTTTATTCGAAGATGATTCTTACACTTCGTCAGTAATATAGCATAAGTTCCCTGAGCATGCTTTATCTGTTACAGCCTTATGGCCTGATTGCCTGGTTATTGGAAACACCGTCGATATTCTCGACAGGTGGAGTACATAACACTTTTCGGCCCTTGACCAAAGTGGGAGAAGTCGACGGTCGATTAAGAAGCGTTTAAAGTTCGGGTGAACACAAATATGATACAAGTACTTCGGTACATACAATCATTATGCATAAAATTCTTTTACCCAAGTCACATGGGGGCTCTTAAATTAGTATGAGCCGTTTTATAATAAGTGTCTTCTTCTTAGTCGTTGCAAAGTCTTTTTCTATCACTCCTTTTTTTCGACACGAGTGTGTGGTTAATAGCCAGGGAGCCTAATATCTCTCCCAAAGCTGCTAGAGTTCAGTTTGCTAAACTGGCCTAACGAGAAGTACTCCGCCTTCGGGATAGTAGGTTGAAGCCGTAGGCTGACCTGCTCGAAGTCTTGACATAGGATGTGTCATGTTAAAGCACGACAGAAGCACAATTTTTCTAAATTCCAATTTTCAGATTGGCACCGAATACTTGATCTAGTTCGGACGTCAAGGTTTTACTCCAGTTTTTGGATTCTCCAAGCCTATGGCACTTTTAAACTATTTGTGTGTTTCCAGCATAAGTCTCGCAGTGCAACGCCGGACATCTTTAGAGATTCGGAAAAAACATTCTCGGATATTGCTATATACATGCATCGGTCTTGAATTGTGTCTTCGGTCAATAGTTGGGTTGCCCGGCTCCTGTGCTTGCCTCCTATGTTCTGCTTTGTTCGGCTGGGTGTGCAAAGGGAGAGCCACTGCGATTGTGCTTCCAGCTTGAATGGTTAAGCACCTCAATGGAGAAAGCCAAAAACTGATTGTCACAATGGGCGTAAACTGGTCAGTGATCCGATGACGGTGTCACACTATAGATCGATACCGATTACCATGTGTTAAATGATGGGCCTTTCATAACATTGGCCGAAGTGTTAATGGCTAGACTTCGGTCGGTGTCGAACACTAACCAGGCGCTCATAGCTAGCTTCCCCAGTTTAAAGCTCCTATGACTAAGTGAAAGTTATAAAGCCCGCATATCTGATTGCCTCGTTTCCGCTAACACAACCGCCTTCGGGCACCGAGACATCGACTAAGGGTTGTTTTGTTATTGCGGAAACACCCTGCATAGCATCTACAAGGGGGTGGAAGCCGACGATGGGCCACTTTCAACTGATAAACGATCACAACGGAGTCAAAATAAACATATCATCGGCTTTTGTATTTAATATACAAAGGCTGCCTTCTGTAATCATCGTTATAAATCCATACATATGCATCAATTTGACAATATCTATGGACTCTTCCTCTAGGTCATCAGAGAAAAAAAAACCGATCTCACAAATGATAGGCATCCGTAGTACTGCTGCAACAACCAGGAAACCTATAGATAGTTGTCGCACAACGCCGGGGACTGAGCTGCCATGTTGATGAGTCATCCTCATGGGTCGAACTTTTGAGGGTCGAGGCTAATCATCTCAGGACGTTTGATCTTCTGGCAGGAGAGTACTCACCAGTGCCAGATGAGTATTTGTCGGAGTATACGTGTATGTGCCTGGCTACATCCCATAGACCTCCAGATGCAAAACTGAATCTGGTGGGTCGGTCTGCTATTTGTGCCTTATGAGGGAATTCATACTTCAAGTAATTTGTTCCTTAAGCATGTATATGGCTGATGCATGGTGATCAATTAATTTTGAGAAAATCCTATAGCACAATGCACCCACCGCCCGATCCACCTGACCACCTATCCTAGGACTACCAGCCACCTCAAGATTCATGTTGTACTAACCACACCACAAGTTGATGTGCATGAATCGATCGATTCCCAGGTTTCTTTCCATCCCTATGCAATCTCACCGATTTTTTATATGCTACTTTTTCTGATTTCTCACTAGATTTCTGTGACTGCAGATATTATATCGATTAGGTCTGCAGCAAGGTCCATCGGTGGCGACACATGCAGTTCGAAGTGGGAAAGTAGGACAAGGTAAATTCCAACCATGCCTACAAGAAGAAAGCAGGGATAGCGGGCGGGCCGATGGATACGTACGTGCTTGGGGGCTGGGAATCTTAATAATCCGTTTAACTAACATGTCGCATCTGGTTTAACTAAATCAGACTTCTGTTGTATTCCACATATATGATTATGTTTCTCAAAAGAACTAATGATCGTCTTAGTATTTTATTTCCAGAGTCTTTGATTCTCTTTGAGATGAAATAATCAGTTTTTAAACGCTGTTTAGTTGGTTTTTGGTGGACGCATGTATGTTTTCTCATTATTGTTTTTTTCATGCTTTATATTATGGCAATTTAGCAACAATGACAACCAACCACATGCTCTACAATTGTTGTAAGAGATACAAATAAAATAATGGTCTCATGGTTGAATAGTATCTTAACAAGGTGTAAGGTAATGATTCCTGATAGATCCTTAAACAAATAGTATGGATGTCTCCCTCACGACATGGTTTTATATACACACACTTCTGTGATGGCCCATGGAGTCATGCATGGTGGCAAAATAAGCAGCATGCAGATATATTGGTGTTATTCTCCAGGACATGAGGAAGAAGAAACCGACTAATGAGGTAGTATAGACCTTTATGTCATTGGCTCATGACCAGTGGTCAAGGAGTCCAGCGGCAATCAGGCAGCTGAGGAAAAGGCATCAACGAGCAGTGGCACACTATCGTGAAGTTGTCATGTTGCATAAATAGGAAAGTCAATGTGGTTCACAGTGGACTTCCCCACAAAAAATCACATGGTGGCAGGTTTGTGGTTGAATTTGAAGTAGTCACTGAGGAAGGAGGAGAGGAAGTGTTGCTGCCCAGAAAAGATATTTTTATTTTAGGCATGTACATAAGCAGCACCATGACTTCAAACAGAGTAGGAGAGTAGCAATCCATGTTTGTTGTATTTGATCACAGTCAGCAGGTAGGTCAGATTAGGTCAGGTCTACAAGCAGCATGAGTGAATTTATTTCTCTCTTAAAGCGATGATGGTAAAACAAAGGGTTTCTTGCAATTTTCAGTGATTGCTCTTGATACAGAAACATCATGGTAAGTATGGTCAAGATTAATTTTGCTTACCGTTAGTGCCTAAATCCATACGGGTGCATATTTTCTATGTAGACAACATTAAAGGATTAGAATGGCCTTGATGTTTACAGTACTGCATCGATTAATTCTGTGCTAATGTACTGCTTATTGCATATATATCTGATCTGCCATGTCAACTTACTTTTTATTATATAAATATTGGAAGTACTAAGCAACTTATATTTTATATACTACATATAGGATTAATTTGGAGTATTGCATACAGTTCCAGTACGCATGCAAGGATATTATACTCGCTCTATTACTATCTCTAATTTTCTGAAAACTATTTCTCTGTTTTATTTGTTTCCAAGTTGTTTGCAGACCAATTTTATTATTTCTTAGTACTAGTGAGTAGCCTCTCCCATTTTCGTCAGTTACTAAGCATGAGGTAAATATATACAGAGAGAACACTTGAGGATGTCAATATAACATAGTAGCTCGATTTCTCTCTAAATCCGTTTGAATTTGATAGTGTTTTTACAAAGATCAGGGTACAAATATATCTCTGTAAATAACGCACTACAACCACTTAAGTTACATAACGATTATAAGCAGGCTCGATTGGTCTATGTCTTTTCTGCACAATAATATTCTATCTCACATAAGATCTCGGTCTCTTATTCATAGAGTAGCATGCATTAATCTATCGGGAATTAGGTGTAGCTATATCACAAACTTAGATTTGTACAATGTTTGTTTCCACTTAATCAGGTGTGATCTAACATCTCCATATAAAGAAAATGAGGATATCTCATTACAAACTCCGAGCAGTGTGAATTGGAGGTCAATAAAACTGGAATAAATTAGTACCATAACATAAACCAAGCATAGTTTTAGCAAGTATTTTTCATATGAGATTATAGTTGACTGAATAAAATTCATAAATAAAAATATGAAACGGGAACATGTATGAAAGAAATACACATTTGAATTCAAGCAAAACAAATAATCAACCAAAAAATATACACTAGCCATGCGCATGCACGGGCTGGTGACTAGTTGAGTACTAATTTTGCACCACGGTACACTAGGTTTGTCATTGGATTCTAGTAGTAGTCCGAACACTACTCCACCTAAAAGATCAAAACCAATCTAGTCTTGGTATTGGTTGTTAGTAGTTCTGTACAAACTGCTTCCCTTTACCTGCTTCGCAGATGTAGCTTGTGAGGATGTTCTGCACATCGTGGGAGATCCCGAACAGCTGCATTCCAGCCAAGAACATGCACGCAACATCAAGCTAAAGCAGCAGACACAGGCTGAATTCGAATCGCTCGGCGGCATATAGGGAGACTTAATCCTTCTTTCTTTTCTTTGTTATTCAATGAAGGCGGACTTTGATTTTTGCTAATCATAGTCTTTTTTGCACTTCTCATGTGCTAGCGTTGGTACTAGTGCTATTACTAGATGCAAGTCCATGAACACCCACATGTGTTTCTTCGGATTGCTACAATAAATGAACCAGGTGCTATTAATCCTAGTAATTTTTTACATGGGTTTATTTTTTCCGACGAATTATTACTCTGGTTTGTTCCATTCTCTACACACAGATCTGTCAAATGGTGGCCACATTAACAATGGTCACATGGTGGTTCAGTCAATTTCCGTACACAGTTCGGCAAACGCCGCATCCGAAACTCGGACCGACCTGTGAATTCAGGCTTTGTCACGCCTTTAACGCATCACGCTGATGCCCTGCATCGACATTGACTTCGGCGCCAGGCCACATATCTTTAAACAAATTATTTTGCGTAAATTAATTATGCGAGTTTTTTAATATATTTATATTACTATTTGTGTACTGCACTATTTTATATGTGCAGGTAATCGATTTTGACTATGTTACGCGGTCACTTTGGTGTCACCAGCCGACTTGCTTCCACACCTCGGCTGGCATGACAGTTCGGCATCACCAGCCGACATGCATGAGACTTCGGCATCTGCCGATCACAGCTTCGCCATGTTAACTAGACCGAGAAATTCATCTCGCCACATCGGCTGCGCAGCGTCGTCACTTCATCAAACTGACGTCCACCATGCCGAACAGGTCGACTGGCGTGGCGGCTTCATTGTCACCTTGTCGACCAACTCCGCCAGCTCGGCTATACTAAGGGCTTCGCATTACCACATCGGTCGAGCCGTGTCACTACTCCTAAGTGCCGAACTCCTTGCTCAGACACCTCAGGCTTGGGGCTGGGACCTCGGCCATGCCGAGGACTGCGAACCTTGTCGGATCTGTCACATATCAATGGGCGTCTTCGTCCCGCCACAAGACCGAATCGCATCGTCAACACCGAGCACATTACCCAGCTAAGTCGCTTTCATGCTCAAAAACTTTCAGTCTTAAATTTTGTTCGGTTCGACCAAGAATTATACTTTTTGGCAAAAAGTTGTTTGTGAAAAAGTTCCTTGTCAAAACTTTGTTTGTGACACACAAATTCAAATACCCAGTTTATTTGGGGGCTTCCTTTATGAAGCCTTTTCTCTTGCATATGATTATACTTGTATGGGTTCGTTCCTTGTTTGTGTATTACGTCACAATATGCACCATGTTGACTTAAGTGTTCCGCAAGCTGGGTTGCCTTGCTCCTGTGTTTACCCCTACGTTCCCGATTGTTCGGCTAGGAAGTGAAGGGAGCACCTCTGCGATTGTCACGATCGCGTCATCCGAGCTCGGACCTCAGATTGGGTGAAGCTTAAAGTTAGCGCTCTTATTGTTTTCAATCATGATCGGCACACAACGGAACTCATGAGTACAAAAAATCTATTGCACAAGTCTCATAGTAACAATTAGCAACCGAAGAAAGGTATCGGTGGGGGTACTATTTTTTCGAAGATGATTCTTACACTTGGTCAGTAATATAGCATAAGTTCCCTGAGCATGCTTTATCTGTTACAGCCTTGTGGCCTGATTGCCTGGTTATTGGAAACACAGTCGATATTCTCGACAGGTGGAGTACATAACACTTTTCGGCCCTTGACCGAAGTGGGAGAAGTCGATGGTCGATTAAGAAGCGTTTAAAGTTCGGGTGAACACAAATATGATACAAGTACTTCGGTACATACAATCATTATGCATAAAATTCTTTTACCCAAGTCACTTGGGGGCTCTTAAATTAGTATGAGCCGTTTTATAATAAGTGTCTTCTTCTTAGTCGTTGCAAAGTCTTTTTCTATCACTCCTTTTTTCCGACACGAGTGTGTGGTTAATAGCCAGGGAGCCTAATATCTCTCCCAAAGCTGCTAGAGTTCAGTTTGCTAAACTGGCCTAACGAGAAGTGCTCCGCCTTCGGGATAGGAGGTTGAAGCCGTAGGCTGACCCGCTTGAAGTCTTGACATAGGATGTGTCATGTTAAAGCACGACAGAAGCACAATTTTTCTAAAGACCAATTTTCAGATTGGCACCGAATACTTGATCTAGTTCGGACGTCAAGTTTTTACTCCAGTTTTTTGATTCTCCAAGCCTATGGCACTTTTAAACTATTTGTGTGTTTCCAGCATAAGTCTCGCAGTGCAACGCCGGACATCTTTAGAGATTCGGAAAAAACATTCTCGGATATTGCTATATACATGCATCGGTCTTGAATTGTGTCTTCGGTCAATAGTTGGGTTGCCCGGCTCCTGTGCTTGCCTCCTACGTTCCGCTTTGTTCGGCTAGGTGTGCAAAGGGAGAGCCACTGCGATTGTGCTTCCAGCTTTTATGGTTAAGCACCTCAATGGAGAAAGCCAAAAACTGACTGTGACAATGGGCGTAAACTGGTCAGTGATCCGATGACGGTGTCACACTATAGATCGATACCGATTACCACGTGTAAAATGATGGGCCTTTCATAACATTGGCCGAAGTGTTAATGGCTAGACTTCGGTCAGTGTCGAACACTAATTGGGCGCTCATAGCTAGCTTCCCCAGTTTAAAGCTCCTATGACTAAGTGAAAGTTATAAAGCCCGCATATCTGATTGCCTCATTTCCGCTAACACAACCGCCTTCGGGCACCGAGACGTCGACTAAGGGTTGTTTTGTTATTGCGGAAACACCCTGCGTAGCATCTACAAGGGGGTGGAAGCCGACGATGGGCCACTTTCAACTGATAAACGATCACAACGGAGTCAAAATAAACATATCATCGGCTTTTTTATTTAATATACAAAGGCTGCCTTCCGTAATCATCGTTATAAATCCATACATATGCATCAATTTGACTTAAGATTTTGGCCAAGCTGGGTTGCTTGGCTCCCGTGTTTACCCCTACGTTCCCGATTGTTCGGCTAGGCGGTAAAGGGAGCACCTCTGTGATTGTTGCTATCGGGTCATCCGAGTTAGTACCTCAGACTGGGTGAAGCCGAAAGCTAGCGATCTTCAAAGATATAATTGGTCGGCAATGACGGAAGTGAAAATTTAGGTTCGCTAAAGACCACATAGTTCAGGAACTTTCCCCAAACTAAATCCTCAATATTTTTCTCCCACATTGTTCGGAGCTGAGGTTTCGTGATCATGCTTAGCATGGCAACCCAAAGAAAGGAACCAATAGCGGTACTATTTTCTTTGGAGGATATTTCTTATGTTAAACAGTAATATAGCATATCTCTCTGCGTACCTTTGTTTATAAAACCGTATTGCCGTATTGCCTTGTTTGTCGTAAATCTTTGCCCTCATAAAGGCTTTATAAAGTAGGACAAACACTCCTCAGCTACTGGTCGAGGAGGTGGAAGCCGATAGTCGGTTAACAAAGTTTCGTACAATGCGGATCCGAGCATTAATGATGTAAAGTACTTGGATACATAGAATCATTACACATAATTTGAGATTTTATTTCGGATATCGATCCTTAATTCGGCCACCCATGCCCACATTAAGGCTCGAGGGCTACTGGGCATCGGGCTTATCATTTACTAATATTAACGGGGCATAACGATCCCCTGATCTGGTGTTGCCACCCGACCAGTGTCTTGGGTGCTTCTGCATTGCCTATTCAATGCAGAAAATTCAAAGGGCTCAGTGTTCGGCTTGACCGAACTATGGGCAAACGCGTCTTCGGACAACAATAGGCACCATCTGCGACCTATCCGACATCAAGCTAATGTATTACGGCAACTTCTCAAAACCCTCTCTCAAGGGCCCGTCTGCCGATCACTATTACCTCTAATATATTACACTGCGTTTCTATTCCTATGTATGTTGCCGAGCTAGGAGTTGACCTGCATCTCAGGAGCTACTAGGATCAGTGGTTTCATATTTCCTTCAGGTGCATCTCGGATTTTAGGCCGACGGACACCTTGAGGGCTACTGGCTATACCTCTCGTCAGCAAATAAATTGCATCAATCGGAAATGAAATCCGCAAGCAATCAACCCACGGCCGAGGTGATGCACCACCTTGGAAGCATTCCGGCATATAGCTCGGATCCAAGTGGCTGGCCCCATAGAGGTCATTTCCGGCTATCGGATGTGGGGTTCCGGCAAAACCCTTAAGGTTCGAAATCTGGGGTGCATGTGAAGTTCTTTCCCTCCTACCGATCCACGCCCTAGCTCGCTAAGATCTCACGGACGAACTCGACCAACTCGCAACATAGAAAGACACGAGATTTATACTGGTTCGGGCCACCGTTGTGCTGTAATACCCTACTCTAGTGTGTGGTGGTGGATTGCCTCTTGGTCTGATGATGAACATTACAAAGGGAAGAACAGCCACCTGAGGTTGAGGTGTTCTTGTGCTCTGTGGACTTGTGGATGAGAACTCAATCAGTTCAACCCCTCCTGCTGTGGTGGCTAGTTCTACTTATATAGGCCCTGGTCCTCTCCCCAAATAATGAGCGGGAAGGGAGCCAACAACGGCGGGCAAATTTGAAAGGGGACAACTAGTAAAAGCTATCCTGACAAAAGTGGTATTCGCCTGCTAAAGGCTCTGGTGATGACGCCGTCTTGGGCTCCTTGGTGATCTCCGCCTTGCCGTCCTGCTGGTCTTGGTCTCGTTGCACTGATATGGAAACCTTTGCCTGATGCCTCGGTACTCTGCGCCTGCGCCTGCCTCCTTAGCACTAAATAGGAAACAAGGATGCTGCGCCCGTTGGCGCCCGCCTGGCGCCCGCCTGGTGTCGATCGTCATGGCTCACGTCACGAGAGCCTTGTGAGGTTTGCCCCGCTTTGATATCTCCGCTCCTCGTGAGCCTGCCTGGCTAGACCGCTCCTAAGGAGGTTTTGCATCGTTCACCCCGCGAGGCTTGGCCCCTCGTGAGGGTCTTGATTGCCTTTGTCGATGAAGATGGGCCGTATGGATCGCTAGCTTAGCCACGCCATGGGCCGCAGGCAGGCAAGTCTAGGAACCCCCGTTCCCAGAATACCCACAGTAGCCCACGGGCCCAAGGCGAGCTCAGGCTTGGCTTCGAGGCGAAGCCAAGGGTCAAGTACGGAGCGCCGCGGGCCCCAAAAGCCTGCGGCCTCGGTTGACGCGTGGCGGTTGATTGGACATGGGCGTCTCCACTTCCCCACGCTGCCTCGGCGACTGCACGACTTGACAAGTCCATGCATCATGCATCAGGCCTCGTGGAGGCGTTTAGACTTTTCATTTGGTATTGTGAGGACAATATGTTTGTAATGTTTGCTTTGAGATTTTGTGCTTTCCTTCCTATTTGCTTTGTGTTCTGCGTTGGCAGAGCCCGACCCCGCGCATACCTCGACCGCGATTGGGCCGACTGGAGACCAGGGCGGACCAAGGAGTGAGGGGCTACGTGACCAGTTAGGCTCCTGAGTCGCGATGCTCAGGAGTCCCCCTTGACGCGCAAAAAGCTTATAGGGAGAGTTCGCGAGGATAGATTAATGTTCTACGTCGGCAGAGCCCGGCCTCGCGCATACCTCAACCGCCATTGGGCCGACCGGAGACCATGACGGACCAAGGAGTGAGGGGCAACGTGACCAGTTAGGCTCCTGAGTCGCGATGCTCAGGAGTCCCCCTTGACGCACAAATAGCTTCCATACCTGTCCTCGTCGAGGCCTTGGGAGCGGCGTGTATAGTTGTTTATCACCAGCGCGGAGCATAGTGCTTCCGCTTGTGCACGGGCATAGCCGTTCCTCTGCAGTGTCGACGGCCAGCATAGAGCATGGTTCTTCCACTTGTGAGTGGGAGGGCCCCCCCTCCGGGAGGAGCCCCCGGGGTGTGTACAGCCCCCTGACATGTTGCTTGCACGGCAGGGCTACAGGTGTATCTGGGCACTCGTGAGCCAGCGCGGGACTCATGAGGCTCTTCCTCAAGGCGGGTTGCGCCTGGTCTTGAGTCTTGATGTCTGTATGTTCCTGCAATGCGGTTAGGTGCAAGAACTCTACGTCCTCAGGTCCAACCCTCGAGCGAGCTCAGCCGCCGCTGGTATGCCAGGTCGCGATCCCGTGGTCAAGGCCAGGGGGTGAGGGCTGGAGAGCCAGTAAGAGCTCCTGAGTCGCGATGCTCAGGAGCCCCCCTTCAAGCAAGTGAATTGCACGGGGTGAATGGACCCGTGACGGGTGGCGATCGAGCAGGTGAATATCATAGGCAGATCAAGCATGGAAGGTAAATCAGCTTGGGTAAGTGTAGAAAGATACATGCCACTGGGTCAGGCCCGAGTGGCTTGGGGATGATGCAGCCCGAGGGGCGCCCCCAGCAAGGTAAGCTAAAGACACAAGAAAAGGATACATGCCGCAGGGACGGACCCACGCGGCCTGGGAATAATGCAGCCCGAGGGGCTCTCCCAGCTAAATGAACTTGGAAAATGTCACCTGGTTCCGTCGATGAAGAAGAGTTGGTGCAGCTGAAGGAACGCGACGAAGAAATGGCTCCTCACGAGGCACCAGGGCCCTGAGCCTCGGGAGGCTCTAGGGGTTTAGGTGGTTCCCCGAGGACCATCTCCATCTCCGCCATGACGGCGTGGTGCCTGGCCTCCTGAGCTGCCATGATGCGCCGCAGGTTGCGCTGATAGGTTGACGACACGCTCGGTAGGCCAAAGGGCATGTGAACGTAGCTGTGCAATGGACCCTCGTAGCGTCCCATGCACAAAAACCAGAAGAGCTCCTAAGATGCAACCCTGTTTAGCCCTGGGACGTCGATGCAGACACGCAACCTGACATCCTCGCCCGGATGGGGAGCTGCGCCTTGTGAGCGGCGGTCGCCGCGCATGGCCCTTGCATTTTGCAATTCCTGAGTGGTCTCGGTGATGAACTCCTGAGCGGTCGGCACTCCTCTCCTTGTGTTCTCCTGAGGGAAACGTGCCACGAAGCACGCCTCCAAGTGGTGCCCAAGCGCCTCCCTCGTGATGTGGGCAAGATCCGAGGCCTTCCAGAAGAAAGCCCCCAAGCCCTACCCGAGGAGGGCGCCGGGCGCGCCTTCCTATGCGACAGATGGAGGCGTGCCTAGAGCGGGAACCGATCCTGACGAGGTTCCAGCCGCGATGCCACTCTCCTGAGGCCCGACACGGCACAACTGCTTCTTCTTGGGGACGGCCTCCGGAGGGCCCTCACTTTTGCTGTCGGGGTCGTCGATCGCTGTGGCTTGAAAGGCGCGCTCGAGGGAGAACACCGCATCTCTTTCTTAACATGGCCCGTGATGATTCCGCCGTTTCCCGGCATCTTGAGGACGTTGTAGTCGTGGTGGGTGACGGCCATGAACTTGGCCAGGGCTGGATACCCGAGGATGGCATTGTACGACAGACGGATGTGAGCGACGTCGAAGTCGATGAGCTCGGTGCGGTAGTTCTTGCGTTCCTCGAAGGTGACAGGGAGGCGGACCTGCCCTATCGGTGTGGTGGAACCATCGGTCAATCCTGAGAAAGGCTTGGTAGGCTGAAGCTGGTCATAAGGTACTTGAAGGTTGTCGAATGTGTCGACGGACAAGACGTTAAGCCCTGCGGCGCCATCGATGAGGGTCTTGGTAACTTGCACGTTGCTGATGACTGGTGAACAAAGCATCGGGAGGGCGCCAGCGGTGGCTGCACACTTGAGCTGATCTGCCGAGTTGAAGGTGATGGCACACTGGGACCACCTAAGCGTACGCGTGGCCTCGAGCTTGGGGAGCACTGCGTTCACCTCATGAGCAAACTATTTGAAGATGCGCTGCAAGGCTGGGGCCTGAGCTCCGCCCAAGATGTAGGCGATTGCACACGGCTCCTGGAAGCCCCCAGCCCCCTCGTTTTGATGGTGGTCGTCGTTCCTCCTTGGCGGTGGCGGCAGCGGGGGAAGACCGGCGTAGCCCTGAGGATGGTCCTCACGAGGCTGGTCTCTCCAGGCGCCCCCGCGAGGATGATCCTGCCAGCGGTCCTCGCGAGGATGGTCGCGCCACTCCTGTCGTGGGCCATGGTCGTCCCAGCGTCCGCCACCACGTCCTCCTCCTCGGCCGTAGCCATGGTCGCTGCGCTCGGGGCGTCGACCGAAGCGCCCTTCGCGAATGGCCCTGAGCTCTTGACAGTCGCTGGTGTTATGGGTGTCTAGGGTGTGGAAGGCGCAAAACGGCCGGCTGCTCTTGGATGACCCGGGCTGATCTCTGCCCCGCTTGGTGTCGGGCTCCGCTGCGAGCACATCGGCTTCCTTACGCTTCATGGCCTTGGCCTTGGCCTTCTTCTCCTCTGCGCCCGCGGCTGGCAGCTCGAGGAGGGAAAGGCGCCCCTCCTTAGCTCTTGCGCACTTGGTCGCCAGGTTGAACAACTCTTGAGACATGCACAGCTCCTCTTGGATAACAAGCTCTTCCTTCATCTTAACCTCGCAAGGCCCTGCCCAGGAGAAAGGTTAATCTGCCCATTGCTTCAATGTGAGTGCTTCTTCTTTTCTTTCTTCATTGCTATTGCAGACCTTAATGTTTTAATTGACCGAGTGGAATTTTGAATCCCAGGGCAGCTACCTCCGCGACGTCCCACATGGAGGTCGATGATGAGCATGCAGACACGGAGACTTGGGGCGCAACCACTTCTTGGGCAGGTATGATCAACTCACACCTTGTTTTGTCTCGATATTTGACCTGGCGGTCGACCGAGATCTCACCGTCAAGTGACTGGAGCGCCAACCAACATCATCCATCTCCCAAACGATGAGGAGGAGGAGCCACCAAGGAGCACAGGAGGAAGAAGCAGAGCTTCGACCACCTCACGGAAGCTTCACCAAAAGAAGGTCTTCAGGCCAGATGACCCATCACTGCTAGGGAAAACCTTATACACAGAATATTAGCAGCAGCGTGGTTTAAAAACAGACGCTAGTGCTAATTAGCAGTAGCAAGCTTCAGCAAACAACGGTACTAGTATCTAAGTAGTAGTAGCCCTCTAGGAGCGCTACTACTATAATTGCCACGGTGTTGCCTCTAGGCTAGATATAGTAGTAGCGCCCTTCCGAGGGACGCGCTACTGCTAAAGTACTTAGTAGCAGCGTTTTTCTTCAAAAGTCGCTGCTGCTAAGTATCACCGCAACTAATTAAATTTAGTCCCATACTGCTAAGCGAACAAGGTGTTTACCACCTTAAATATGTTACTTCTCAACCTATCTCGAGCACTTGGTCTTCATTGAACTATATGTGTATGATTTGTGGCTGCAATATGAATCCTCGCCTGTACCTATACAGGTACAGTGAGGATTCATGTTGACTATTTAGATTCTACGCAAAAAGATCAATGATGACAAATGTATATTTTTGATGTTTTTACATTGCTTAGACTTATAGCGTTTTTTCACGACAAAGCGTTACTGATATTGGGATAAACAAAAGAAATAACTACTTCCATTAGCAGTAGCGTTTTTCTCTAAAATGCGCTATAGATAAGTTAGCTATAGCGCGTTTTCCTTATGAGCGCTACTGCTAGTTCGACTTAACCACCCCCCGGCTCAAAATTTCGCTAAGTCCTCCTTTCCCCCATGTTCCCCTACTCCTATCGCCGCCACCCGAGCCCGAGCATGCCCTCACTGCCGCTGCTCGAGCGCGCCCTCAACCTCACCGCCGCCGCCCGCCGCAACTATCGACCACACTATCGCCGCCGCCCTCGACCTCACCGCCCCCGCCCGAGCCCGCCCAAGACCGCCGCCTCCCGATCCCGAGCCCGCCCTCACCGCCCCTACCTCCGTCGCCGAGCACCTCCCCGCCACCGTCTCTCCCCTCTCTGTAAGCCCCTGTAAACGCCCTCGATGCGGCTATATCTCCCACGTGTCGAGGCACGACTTAGAGGCATAACCGCATTGAAAGCAATGTCGCAAGTGAGGTAATCTTCACACAATCCATGTAATAAATAAAGGGGAAAGATACATAGCTGGCTTACAATCGCCACTTCACACAAGTACATAAATAACATCCATCATACAGATTACACTCAAGGTCCGACTACGGTACCAAAATTAAGAAGACTACGCCAAATGCTAAACAGATCCCCGGATCACCCAACTGGGCTCCACTACTGATCATCTGGAAAAGAAACATAGTAACGGCCACGTTCCTCATCGAACTCCCAAGTGAGCTCGGTCGCGTCATTTGCACTAGCATCGTTGGTACCTGCAACTGTGGTGATAATATCTGTGAGTCACGGGGACTCAGCAATCTCACACCCGCGAGATCAAGACTATTTAAGCTTAAAGGTGGGAAAGGGGTTTGTGAGGTGGAGCTGCAGCAAGCGACTAGCATATGGTGGTTACGACGCAAAAGAGAGCGAGGAGAGAAGGCAAAGCACGATCGTAAAACTAGTAGTGATCAAGAAGTGATCCTGAAACGACCTACGTCAGACACAACTCCAACAACCGTGTTCACTTCCCGGACCCCGCCGAGAAGAGACCATCACGGTTACACACGCGGTTGATGTGTTTTAGTTAAGGTCAACTTCGGGTTTTCTACAACCGGACATCAACAAATTCCCATCTGCCTCATAACCGCGGGCACGGCTTTCGAAAGATAATACCCTGCAGGGGTGTCCCAACTTATCCCATTATAAGCTCTCACGGTCAACGAAGGATATTCCTTCTACCGGGAAGACCCGATCAGTCTCGGAATCCCGGACTACAAGACATTTCGACAGCAACAAAACAAGTCCAGCAAAGCCGCCCGATTGTGCCGAGAAATCCTGATAGGAGCTGCACATATCTCGGTCTCAGGGCACATTCGGATAAGTCAAGCTACGAGTAAAACCAGGCCTCGAGTTTCCTCGAGGGGGCCCCGCAGGCTGCTCGGTTCGAACCAGCACTTAGAGAAGCACTGGCCCGGGGGGGCTAAAATAAAGATGACCCTCGGGCTCGCGAAAACCCGGGGGAAAAAGGGTAGGTGGTGGCAAATGGTAAAACCAATGTTGGGCCTTGCTGGAAAAGTCTTATTCAAAGCGAACTGTCAAGGGGGTCCCATAAATCACCCAACCGTGTAAGGAACGCAAACTCCAGGAACATAACACCGGTATGACGGAAACTAGGGTGGCATGGAACAAAACACCAGGCATAAGGCCGAGCCTTCCACCCTTTACCAAGTATATAGATGCATTAATTAAATAAGAGGTATTGTGATAACCCAACAAGTAAACATGTTCCAACAAGGAAACAACAAGTCCATGTTCCAACAAGGAACAGACTTCATCTTCACCTGCAACTAGCAGCGCTATAAGAGGGGCTGAGCAAAAGCGGTAACATAGCCAATCAACGGTTTGCTAGGACATGGATGGTTAGGGGCTGACATGGCAATATGGGTGGCATGATATAGCAAGTGGTAGGTATTGCAGCAAAGGCATAGCAAAAGAGCGAGCAAACTAGCAAGCAAAGATAGAAGTGATTTCGAGGGTATGGTCATCTTGCCTGCAAGAGTCTCAGAGTTGTCGAAAGCTTGGTCCTCGAAAGCGTTCTCAACGGAATCCTCGTTCACGTACTCGTCTCCCGGCTCTACCCAAGACAAGAGAACAAGCAAAGGAACCAATATCAACCACGATGCAATGCGCAAGCAACATGATGCAAAACATGGCATGATATGCGAGAGGTGATATGCAATGCGTATGCATGCTCCGGAAGGACAAGGATGAACAGGGCATAATCTTGGCAAACCAAGCATGCCACTGGATAGGTGAGGTGATTTTGGTTGAAATCGATATAAAGTTCACCGGAATCGGATGCACGGTTTGCAAATGGCAAGCAATACAAGAATGACACGAATCTGCCATTAACAGCATGATGCTACATAGCAAGCAACAAATAATTAAGCTACTGCACCCAAACATGACAACAAAGCATATGACAGTAAACTACTCAAGATGCTTGACAAAAGATGAACACTGAGCTACGCCTAAATCACATCATAACAGGTCCAACCAAGCATGGCAAAAGTGCAATAGATAACAGGTTCACAGACTTAGTGAAAATATCAACAAAGCAGAAACTAACATCAGGATGGCATGTTCAGAGCAATGAAACAACAAGCTACAGGATCAGAACATAGCAGAATAAGGCACGGCATGAATCTACACATAGCACTTGATAAAAGTCTCTTACTGACCATAAGCCAAAAAGGATCAGAAAATATGATTACACCCATGTCAAATAAGCAAGTTTCGTTACAGGTTACAGACTTAGCAGAAAACTGGACATTTCAAAAACAGATAACGACTAGGCATGTTCGTGAGCTCGATGCACTCACTACAGAGCATTGCATGATAAACTAAGCATACATACATCAAGAAGACAGGGCATAGGAACTATACATGGCAAGAACAACATCATAACATGTAAGGACCAACTACACCAAGCTTGGCAAAATCGAATAACATGTAAACAATCTGCCAGCAACATTTTGAAGCAAAAGTAGAGCTCCATTGACTCAAGCTACGGCACCCCATAATTGCAAACAAAGGCATGGATGGATTGAGCAAATCCTAAAGTCCAAAGCACCCTTACTGATCATGCTCAAATTATGCCTATATCTCTCAAAAACAACATGAATACATGGCATGAAAATAACAGCAGTCAGGGACTTAGTGAAATCAGTCTCTGAAATCAGCAACATCAAGTGACCTTGTTTGCATGCTTGTGCTAGTCACCACAAGTATCACAAAAATACATGGCAAAATTATCTGGAAAGTTAACATGGCATATTTCAAAATTCATGTAGAACTCAACTTCATAGGAGGTACACATCAATCAGGCAAAAATAACAAAACTGCATGTTCAGATAAGATCCAGCAACTAACATCAAATAGCCCTCTTCTAACAGCATTTCGGGCATCAAGATGACTTCAAATGAAAATGATGCAATGGAACAAAATGGTGTACTCTTCGAGGCGAACAATTTGACATATTATACGCGCGAAACGGAGCTACGGATGCAAAGTTATGGCAGGTTGAACATGTGATGTTGATGCAAAATTTTAGGGACTTGAAGAAAAAAACGAGGGGAGGAGGGTCAACCCTAGATCTGGCCCGGCTCCGGCGACGGCGGATCCGGCCGGCGCGGACGACGCCGGCGACGGGGAGGGCAGCGGGGCGACGCGGCGAGGGCGGCGCGGCGCGAGGCGGCGGGCGCGGGCGGCGAGCGCGGAGGCGGCGAGCGGAGTGGGCGGCGGCGGCGAGGCTCGGGCGGCGGGAGGAGGCGACCGGGGCGGGGCGCCGGCGTGGAGGCGGAGGGCGCCCGCGGGGCAGCGGTGGCGGCGCGGGACGGGGACGGGGCGAGGCGGCGCGAGGCGCGGGCCAGGCGGCGGGGCCGCGGGCCGCGGGAGGGCCCCGCACGGGCTCGCCGGGCCGCGGCGGGTGGGCGGCGGCGCTGGCCACGTGGCGGCCTGGGAGTGGTCGCGGGCGCGGCGGCGGACGGTGTCCGGCCATCGCGGACACGTCCGGCGGCGCGGGGGAGGAATTCGTCTAGGGTTAGGGTGGTTTTGCCCGCAAATGGAGGAGGGGGAGGCCTTTTTATAGATAGGAGGAGCTAGGAGGCTCCAAATGGAGAGCGGTTTTCGGCAACGCGATCGTGATCGAACGGTGGAGGACATTGGAGTGTCTTAGATGGGTTGTTGGGCTGTTTTGAAGGGGTGTTGGGCTGCAACACACACGAGGCCTTCCCGGTTACCCGGTTAACCATTGGAGTACCAAACGAACTCCGATTGACCCGAAACTTGACAGGCAGTCTACCGGTGCTATACCGAGGCCACATGTCAAACCTCGGTCCCTTCCGAGAATGTTTAATACCCTCTCACGAAGAAATGTAAAAGGGGACGCCGGGAGACATAGGAGCGCCGGATTGCAAAACGAACAACGGGAAAGATGCTCGGATTTATGAGACGAACACGTATGCGAATGCGATGCGCATGATGACATGATATGAAATGCATGACATGACCAAAATGCAAAACGAGGGGAAACCCAACACGGATGAAATATCATAACACATAGCCGGAAATGGCAAGAGTTGGATTACAAATATGGCAAGTTACATCTGGGGCGTTACAACACACCACCACTATGAGAGGATCTCGTCCCGAGATCTAGGACTGAAAGAACTCCGGATACTCAGAACGTAGTGGTCTTCACGCTCCCAGGTGGCTTCTCGGTCTGAATGATGTGACCATTTCACTTTGAGGAATTTGATTGACTTGTTGCGAGTCTTGCGCTCAGTTGTCTCAAGAATAGCAACTGGGTGCTCATGATAGGACAAATCTTCTTGAAGATCAATCTCTTCGAAGTTGATGGTGCGCTCAGGCGTCTTGAAGCACTTGCGAAGCTGTGACACGTGGAAGACATCATGCACATTTGCAAAGTTGGAGGGAAGCTCAAGTTGATAGGCTAGATCGCCTCGTTTTCCGATGATCTTGAAGGGGCCCACGTATCGCGGAGCAAGTTTCCCCTTGATACCGAAGCGACGAGTTCCTTTCATTGGCGAGACACGGAGGTAAACATGGTCTCCGATCTCCAATGCCACATCACGGTGTTTGCTGTCGTAATAGCTCTTCTGGCGCGATTGCGCGGCTTTGAGGTTCTCACGAATGACCTTGCACATAGCCTCAGCCTCTGAGATCAAATCATTGCCGAGCAATTGGCGTTCACCGGTTTCAGACCAGTTGAGAGGAGTACGGCACTTTCTGCCATAGAGGATCTCGAATGGGGCTTTGCCCGAGCTGGCTTGAAAGCTGTTGTTGTAAGAGAACTCAGCATAAGGAAGACAATCCTCCCACTTCATGCCGAAAGAGATAACACAAGCTCTGAGCATATCTTCAAGAATTTGGTTGGCACGCTCGACTTGTCCACTAGTCTGAGGATGGAAAGCTGTGCTGAAGCGAATATTGGTGCCCATGACCTTCTGAAAAGAATCCCAAAATTTGGAGGTAAAGATGCTGCCACGGTCTGAAGAGATCAATTGCGGAATGCCGTGCAAAGAGACAATTCTGGAGGTGTAGAGCTCTGCCAGCTGCGCTGCTGTGATAGACTCTTTGATAGGAAGAAAATGAGCCACTTTGGTGAGCTTGTCGATGACGACGAAGATAGCATCATTTCCACGCTTGGACTTAGGAAAACCAGTCATGAAGTCCATTTCGATATGATCAAACTTCCATTCAGGAATAGCAAGAGGTTGGAGAAGCCCAGCTGGTCGTTTGTGTTCCGCTTTCACCCTTCTGCAGACATCACACTCGTTCACGAATTGAGCAATATCACGCTTCATTCGAGTCCACCAATACGACTGCTTGAGGTCATGGTACATCTTCGAACTTCCAGGATGAATTGACAGAAGAGAATTGTGCGCTTCGTTCATAATGACTTTACGAAGATCACCCTTTGGAACCACGATCCGGTCCTCGAAGAAAATAGTATCTCTGTCATCAACTCGATAGCACTTGTATTTGGGGATGCTGTTTTCAATACCACATTTCACCTTCTTCACCATGGTATCCAACAATTGTGCCTCACGAATTTGATCTTCCAAAGTAGGAGAGACAAAGAGGTTGGCAAGCAAACCTTGAGGAACAACTTGAAGATTCAACTTGCGGAAAGCCTCACAGAGATCCGGTTGAAAGGGCTTGAGGATTAAGCTGTTGCAGTAAGCCTTTCTGCTCAAAGCGTCTGCAATCACATTAGCCTTGCCTGGAGTGTACTCAATACTCGGATTATACTCTTGAATCATTTCGACCCATCGAGTTTGCCTGAGGTTGAGGTGAGGCTGAGTGAAGATATACTTGAGACTCTTGTGATCGGTGAATATGTCCACTTTTCTTCCCAACAGGAGATGTCTCCATGTTATTAGTGCGTGGACAACTGCCGCCAACTCAAGATCATGAGTGGGGTAGTTCCTTTCATTGGGCTTCAACTGGCGAGAGGTATAGGCAACAACCTTCTTCTCTTGCATTAAGACGGCACCGAGGCCCTGAAGAGAAGCATCACAGAATACTTCATAAGGCTTGGATTCATCAGGAGGAGTCAGAACTGGTGCAGTGACGAGTTTCTCTTTGAGAGTGTTGAAAGCAATGTCACACTCAGGAGACCAGACATATTTCACATGCTTCTGGAGGAGGTTGGAAAGAGGCTTAGCAATCTTGGAGAAATTCTCAACGAATCTTCGGCAATAGCTTGCAAGTCCAAGAAAACTGCGAAGCTGCTTGACATTCTGAGGGGGTTGCCAATTCAAAACTGCAGACACCCTCTCTGGATTAATAGCAATGCCCTTGGCAGAGATGATATGGCC
This sequence comes from Aegilops umbellulata, assembly GCA_032464435.1. Taxonomy (NCBI): domain Eukaryota; kingdom Viridiplantae; phylum Streptophyta; class Magnoliopsida; order Poales; family Poaceae; genus Aegilops; species Aegilops umbellulata. Next base: position 445,339,357 of record CP136055.1, read on the forward strand.
AAGATAAAGAACTTCATCAAGCCAGAATTCACATTTGGAGAACTTCGCATATAATTGATACTCTCTGAGCTTGTCGAGCACCAATCGCAAATGTTTGGCATGATCCTTCTTATTCTTGGAGAAGACCAAAATATCATCAAGATAGACCAAGACAAATTCGTTGATGTAGGGGTTGAAGATGAAATTCATCAAGCGAGTGAAATACGGAGGAGCATTGACAAGGCCGAAAGACATGACAGTATATTCATAAGAACCAAAGCTTGTTCTGAATGCTGTCTTGGGAATATCTTCTTCACGAATGCGAATCTGATGATAACCCATACGAAGGTCAAGCTTGGAGAACACCTTAGCACCTTTGAGTTGATCAAATAGCTCATTGATGTTGGGAAGTGGGTACTTGTTCTTGATAGTCTTCTTGTTCAATGGACGGTAATCGACGCAAAGTCGGTCCGTGCCATCCTTCTTGACAAAAAGAACACCACAACCCCACGGAGAAGAACTCGGTCTGATCAGACCTAGACGTTCTTGTTTATCGAGTTGAATCTTCAATTCCTTGAGCTCATCTGGTCCAAGCTTGTAAGGACGCTTGCAAACGGGTTCCGTGCCAGGCTCAAGATCAATAACGAATTCAACTGGCCGGTGGGGAGGCATACCCGGAAGCTCTTCTGGAAAAACATCTTGGTACTCACAAACGACTGGAATCTGAGAGATAGCCTCCAATTCATCATTCTCATTGAGAGAAAACAACCGAATGGTATCATCACGAGAAGCATAGATGATCACATCGTTCGAAGTGTGAGTCAATTTGATTTCCCTGGCAGCACACTCAAGCTGAGCCTTGTGCTTAGAAAGCCAGTCCATCCCGAGAATAAGATCAATATCAGAATCGCAAAGAATAATTGGTTTAGCCAGAAATCTGTAGTCACCCATCTTGATACCGACATTCGGAACCACCAAACTAGAGCTCAAACGCTTGCCCGGAGAAACGATATCCATGGGTTTACCCAAATTTGAAGAAGAGAACTCATGCTTGGCAAAGAATGGTCTTGACATGAAACAATGCGATGCACCAGTATCAAATAAGACTTTTGCAGGAATATCATTAACAGGAAGGTTACCCATGATCACTTCAGAAGAACCCTCTGCTTGAGCTGCATTCAACATGTTCACCTTGGCATGCTTAGGATTATGCTTGACCACTGCATTGCTGGAAGATTTCACAGGAGGAGGAGGGGGAAGGCGCCTTTGGTTGAAGCACTTGTCCGCATAGTGACCCTTTTGCTGACATTTCCTGCAAGTTACCTCTGAGAGCGGACGATGATAAGGAGCACTTGGCCTTGGAGCTTGGTTCTGATACTTGTTCTGATAACCAGGGTTGGGTGGGTGGGAAGATCCACGGCCACTTGAATTCTTCTGTTGATAAGGCTGACGGAACGGAGGAGGAGGAGGCAACCAAAACTTCTGTTGCTTAGCTGCCACAAGTGAAGAAGAAGAAGACTGAACTGCGTCTCTAACTCTCTTCTTAGATGCCTCACACTTGAGCTGAGCAGCTTCTTGTTTCAGTGCCATGTTGTAGAATTCATCATACTTTAATGGATCGAAAAGCACGAGAGCAAGTTGCAGATCTTCTCTGAGACCACGCCTGAACTGGTAGATCATACTCTTCTCATCAGGAATGTCTTGCCTTGCAAAATGAGAGAGTTTCTGGAACTGAGTGTTGTATTGATAGACAGACATGTTGCCTTGCTTGAGATTGCGGAATTCCTCATGCTTAAGCTCAACAACACTTTCTGGAATGTGGTGAGCTTTGAAGTCACGGCGGAAATCATCCCAGGTTATCACACGACCTCCTCTGGAATCTTTGTATTGCTGGAACCACTCAGCAGCTTGATCTTTGAGTTGAAAGGAGGCAAACTTGACAAAGTCCTTAGGTCTCACATTGCTGCACTCGAAATGCTTGCTGATGTCCACGAGCCAATCATCTGCGTCTGTGGCCTCGACACAGTAGCTGAAGGTCTTTGGCTGATTAGCAAGGAACTGGTTGAGTGAAGCGAAGTGCGGCTGATTGTTGCCTTGGCCTTGATTCTCTTGATTAGCTTGCCCTTGGTTGCGATCTTGCAAGAGCTGAATCAGAATCTGAGCATTGGCATTTGTGGCAGTCATCAGGGCTTGCCATGCCTCCGGAGGCGGAGGTGGTGGCGGAGGGTTAGCCTGACTTCCTTCATTGCGTTCCGGATTCTGACGCGTTGGCGGAGCCATCCTGAAGAGGGTGACATCCATTAGCATCTTGACAGAGATATATTGAAGCTGAATCAAAGGAACGAAACAGCAACATATAGTCTTCACAATTAACATTCGAACGAGAATGAACGAATGAATTCTAATGTAAAATATCACACTTCCATAAGCTGAGAAGCCACTTAGAACAAGGTAAGGAATAAAATCAACAAGGTACGGATGTGAACAAATACTTGGTAAGGATTACCCAATCACAAACCAAATATCTACGGAAGAAATACTAGAGCTACATGAATTCCCACTTATAAACTCCCGAAACTTTCTGGTTATGCAATCAGGTGTTGGGGATACAGGGGAAGCATAATATCTCACCCAAACTAGCAAATCCTACAACCAGCTGTATCCATCCTTCAACACATAACCAAGAAACCTTCGGAAATCGTCTACCTCAACCTTCGAAAAGCATCCGTTATACAAGTCATGGCAATACTCCCGCACTCGCCTCAGTACTGGGCTATCAGGGTTATCTCACCAACAACTGTACAAAAGAGATTTTCGATGTCGGCGTACTAAACTCAGGTATTCCAAAACCGCAACGATAAGATTATGACGACAACACCTCGGAGCTCAACTCCCCGGGACACTGCCACAACCCCTAAATGTCAGGAGGCAACCAAGACAATGTTGTCATCATAAAACCATCGGAACGATTGTAATATACCCGCGTGATCCTAAATTTTTTTTTAGTGAAATTTGAGAAGAGAAGAGTCAAAACTCTACGTCAGGATGCCTTACTAGAAGGTCGAAGGGACTGGGGAGTAAAAAGAATTCCTAAACTCTCCGATATATAAATCCTAAAAGACTCAAAACATTTTTTTTCTAGACACAACTCGGCCACTAAAGACGATCAAACAGTGGGGGCTCCTAAGGTCGGGGACTGGCTCTGATTACCAACGACGAGGAACGTGGCCGTTACTATGTTTCTTTTCCAGATGATCAGTAGTGGAGCCCAGTTGGGTGATCCGGGGATCTGTTTAGCATTTGGGGTAGTCTTCTTTCATTTTGGTACCGTAGTCGGACCTTGAGTGTAATCTGTATGATGGATGTTATTTATGTACTTGTGTGAAGTGGCGATTGTAAGCCAGCTATGTATCTTTCCCCTTTATTTATTACATGGATTGTGTGAAGATTACCTCACTTGCGACATTGCTTTCAATGCGGTTATGCCTCTAAGTCGTGCCTCGACACGTGGGAGATATAGCCGCATCGAGGGCGTTTACAAGTATCTCACACCCGCGAGATCAAGACTATTTAAGCTTAAAGGTGGGAAAGGGGTTTGTGAGGTGGAGCTGCAGCAAGCGACTAGCATATGGTGGTTACGACGCAAAAGAGAGCGAGGAGAGAAGGCAAAGCACGATCGTAAAACTAGTAGTGATCAAGAAGTGATCCTGAAACGACCTACGTCAGACACAACTCCAACAACCGTGTTCACTTCCCGGACCCCGCCGAGAAGAGACCATCACGGTTACACACGCGGTTGATGTGTTTTAGTTAAGGTCAACTTCGGGTTTTCTACAACCGGACATCAACAAATTCCCATCTGCCTCATAACCGCGGGCAAGGCTTTCGAAAGATAATACCCTGCAGGGGTGTCCCAACTTAGCCCATTATAAGCTCTCACGGTCAACGAAGGATATTCCTTCTACCGGGAAGACCCGATCAGTCTCGGAATCCCGGACTACAAGACATTTCGACAGCAACAAAACAAGTCCAGCAAAGCCGCCCGATTGTGCCGACAAATCCTGATAGGAGCTGCACATATCTCGGTCTCAGGGCACATCCGGATAAGTCAAGCTACGAGTAAAACCAGGCCTCGAGTTTCCTCGAGGGGGCCCCGCAGGCTGCTCGGTTCGAACTAGCACTTAGAGAAGCACTGGCCCGGGGGGGGGGGGGGCTAAAATAAAGATGACCCTCGGGCTCGCGAAAACCCGGGGGAAAAAGGGTAGGTGGTGGCAAATGGTAAAACCAATGTTGGGCCTTGCTGGAAAAGTCTTATTCAAAGCGAACTGTCAAGGGGGTCTCATAAATCACCCAACCGTGTAAGGAACGCAAACTCCGGGAACATAACACCGGTATGACGGAAACTAGGGTGGCAAGAGTGGAACAAAACACCAGGCATAAGGCCGAGCCTTCCACCCTTTACCAAGTATATAGATGCATTAATTAAATAAGAGGTATTGTGATAACCCAACAAGTAAACATGTTCCAACAAGGAAACAACAAGTCCATGTTCCAACAAGGAACAAACTTCATCTTCACCTGCAACTAGCAGCGCTATAAGAGGGGCTGAGCAAAAGCGGTAACATAGCCAATCAACGGTTTGCTAGGACATGGATGGTTAGGGGCTGACATGGCAATATGGGTGGCATGATATAGCAAGTGGTAGGTATCGCAGCAAAGGCATAGCAAAAGAGCGAGCAAACTAGCAAGCAAAGATAGAAGTGATTTCGAGGGTATGGTCATCTTGCCTGCAAGAGTCTCAGAGTTGTCGAAAGCTTGGTCCTCGAAAGCGTTCTCAACAGAATCCTCGTTCACGTACTCGTCTCCTGGCTCTACCCAAGACAAGAGAACAAGCAAAGTAACCAATATCAACCACGATGCAATGCGCAAGCAACATGATGCAAAACATGGCATGATATGCGAGAGGTGATATGCAATGCGTATGCATGCTCCGGAAGGACAAGGATGAACAGGGCATAATCTTGGCAAACCAAGCATGCCACTGGATAGGTGAGGTGATTTCGGTTGAAATCGATATAAAGTTCACCGGAATCGGATGCACGGTTTGCAAATGGCAAGCAATACAAGAATGACACGAATCTGCCATTAACAGCATGATGCTACTTAGCAAGCAATAAATAATTAAGCTACTGCACCCAAACATGACAACAAAGCATATGACAGTAAACTAATCAAGATGCTTGACAAAAGATGAACACTGAGCTACGCCTAAATCACATCATAACAGGTCCAAACAAGCATGGCAAAAGTGCAATAGATAACAGGTTCACAGACTTAGTGAAAATATCAACAAAGCAGAAACTAACATCAGGATGGCATGTTCAGAGCAATGAAACAACATGCTACATGATCAGAACGTAGCATAATAAGGCATGGCATGAATCTACACATAGCACTTTATAAAAGTCTCTTACTGACCATAAGCCAAAAAGGATCAGAAAATATGATTACACCCATGTCAAATAAGCAAGTTTCATTACATGTTACAGACTTAGCAGAAAACTGGACATGTCAAAAACAGATAACGACTAGGCATGTTCGTGAGCTCGATGCACTCACTACAGAGCATTGCATGATAAACTAAGCATACATACATCAAGAAGACAGGGCATAGGAACTAGACATGGCAAGAACAACATCATAACATGTAAGGACCAACTACACCAAGCTTGGCAAAATCGAATAACATGTAAACAATCTGCCAGCAACATTTTGAAGCAAAAGTAGAGCTCGATTGACTCAAGCTACGGCACTCCATAATTGCAAACAAAGGCATGGATGGATTGAGCAAATCCTAAAATCCAAAGCACCCTTACTGATCATGCTCAAATTATGCTTAGATCTCTCAGAAACAACATGATTACATGGCATGAAAATAACAGCAGTCAGGGACTTAGTGAAATCACTAAGTCTCTGAAATCAGCAACATCAAGTGACCTTGTTTGCATGCTTGTGCTAGTCACCACAAGTATCACAAAAATACATGGCAAAATTATCTGTAAAGTTAACATGGCATATTTCAAAACTCATGTAGAACTCAACTTCATAGGAGGTACACATCAATCATGGCAAAAATAACAAAAGTGCATGTTCAGATAAGATCCAGCAACTAACATCAACTAGCCCTCTTGTAACAGCATTTCGGGCATCAAGATGACCTCAAATGAAAATGATGCAATGGAAAAAAATGATGTACTCTTCAAGCGAACAATTTGACATATTATACGCACGAAACGGAGCTACGGATGCAAAGTTATGGCAGGTTGAACATGTGATGTTGATGCAAAATTTTAGGGACTTGAAGAAAAAAAACGAGGGGAGGAGGGTCAACCCTAGATCTGGCCCGGCTCCGGCGACGGTGGATCCGGCCGGCGCGGACGACGCCGGCGACGGGGAGGGCAGCGGGGCGACGCGGCGAGGGCGGCGCGGCGCGAGGCGGCGGGCGCGGGCGGCGAGCGCGGAGGCGGCGAGCGGAGTCGGCGGCGGCGGCGAGGCTCGGGCGACGGGAGGAGGCGACCGGGGCGGGGCGCCGGCGTGGAGGCGGAGGGCGCCCGCGGGGCGGCGGTGGCGGCGCGGGCCGGGGACAGGGCGAGGCGGCGCGAGGTGCGGGCCAGGCGGCGGGGACGCGGGCCGCGGGAGGGCCCCGCACGGGCTCGCCGGGCCGCGGCGGGTGGGCGGCGGCGCTGGCCACGTGGCGGCCTGGGAGTGGTCGCGGGCGCGGCGGCGGACAGTGTCCGGCCGTCGCGGACACGTCCAGCGGCGCGGGGGAGGAATTCGTCTAGGATTAGGGTGGTTTTGCCCGCAAATGGAGGAGGGGGAGGCCTTTTTATAGATAGGAGGAGCTAGGAGGCTCCAAATGGAGAGCGGTTTTCGGCCACGCGATCGTGATCGAACGGCGGAGGACATGGGAGTGTCTTAGATGGGTTGTTGGGCTGTTTTGAAGGGGTGTTGGGCTGCAACACACACGAGGCCTTCCCGGTTACCCGGTTAACCGTTGGAGTACCAAACGAACTCCGATTGACCCGAAACTTGACAGGCAGTCTACCGGTGCCATACCGAGGCCACATGTCAAACCTCGGTCCCTTCCGAGAATGTTTAATACCCGCTCACGAAGAAATGTAAAAGGGGACACCGGGAGACATAGGAGCGCCGGATTGCAAAACGGACAACGGGAAAGATGCTCGGATTTATGAGACGAACACATATGCGAATGCGATGCGCATGATGACATGATATGAAATGCATGACATGACCAAAATATCATAACACATAGCCAGAAATGGCAAGAGTTGGATTACAAATATGGCAAGTTACATCTGGGGCGTTACAGCCCCCCACCCCTCCCCCACCCCCTTTCTCTTTGCTTATTTAGTAGATGATTTCAGTAGTAGTAGATGTTAATTTAGGGTTCATAGATAATGATTTTTAGTAGTAGTAGATATTAATTAGTAGTAGTGATGGTAAACTAGTTGTATAATTAGCAGTAGTAGATGTTAATTAGTAGTTGATGTAGTAGTAGATGTTAATTAGTAGTAGTAGATGTACTAGTTTCTTTATATTTATAGTAAGTTTATATTTAGTAAGAACAAGTTGAATTAATAGAACTAGTTTAGTTCTAGTTGAACTAGTTTAGTTTTAGTTGAACTAGTTTAGTAAGTAAATTAATAAAGTAGTTGAATTAATAGAACTAATGTATTTTTAGTAAGAAAATTGAAATAACTAGTTGAACTACTTTACTTTTAGAAAGAACTAGCTTTTTTATATTTATAGTAAGTTTATATTTAGTAAGAACTAGTTGAATTAATAGAACTAGTTGAACATGTCATATTTGTTGTTATTTTTTAGTTTAAGCAATTATTCGGGATGTATTAGTTATAACTTATAGGGTTTTTGCTGTTGCAGAAATCAAGGAGCCCCTCCATCATCCCCGCTGTCGTCCCCGTCACCGACCCCCTCCGACCTCGAGGTGAGACCAGGCAAATCTCCATGTCAATATGAGTCCTATAAGATATATATGATGTAGATAAAAACATGTATATCCTGTGTTGCTCAAATAGGATATGTGGTTGCCCAAGTGCCCGGTCATGTTTTGGTTACACCTCCGAGTGGCCTATGTTTTGCCGGAGTGTTGATTAATTTCCGTTCCGGCAAATTTCAGGCGCTCGATATGTCCTTTTTTAGCAAAGGTCATGCCGGATTTTTCCGTGAATTCGGGCATGACTTGTGCTAGAGTATGTAGGAAATATCGAGTGGCCTGGATTTTCTCGAAAAATAATGATCTAATTTAGGTTTTTTGTACATATAATTAATTGTACAAGTTTAATCTTTGAATTATGAACGTAGGAAATTTCGTACTCGGACGACGACAGCCTCCCGGGGGAGTGCAGCTGGTGCCACGACGATCGAGGTATGTGCGACAGATTCGTTGAGCTGGATGAAGATCGGCGCGTCAGCATTAAGCTCGAGGAGACCTTCGATGTTGAAACGGTACGCAACAACTACAAGTGTTTTTTCGTAATTAAGCATGACTTCAACTATTTCAACGACTAATTTTCATCTTTTGCAATTCGACTAGCTTATCCCATGCCATGCAAGACGCTGTGTCTTGGAGAGGATGGGTTTTGAAGACCATGAAAATTTTGAAACAAAGAAAATACACCTAAGGACCCATCATGATATCGATTTTGAAGTAAATCTGTACAATTCTCAGAGCGTAACCCATTTTGGTTGCCAAAGTTGGGAAGCACTTTGCAAAATGTATGGTTTTTATGAGGGTATGATTGTCACCATGGATCTTGGTAATCCTGACATCGAACAAGACAATATGGACATTTGGGTCCTTGTTGATACGCTTCCGATTCTACCGCAATGTGAGTTTCTCAAACATAGTTATTAACTAATTTATATTGTTTATTTCAAAATAGTTGACAGCTTATTTCCATTGACAGCTTATTTTGAATCTTCAAATAATGTGCAGAAGATGGTAGACAAAACCCACTACACTGATGGCTCCGAATTCACTTATAACGAGAAAAGTCATTTGATTGCTTATTGTACTTTTCTTGAGAATTACAATACCTATTATCGAACTCCTCCAAATTATGGTGAATACGTGCCACTAGTGCACGTGTTGATCCACGGTGACTTCTATGGAGGTACCCTGGTAAGATTTTTTACTATTACGACATCCATGCATCTTTTGCATACTTCTAAAACTAGTACATCATTGCTAACTATGAAGTTATTACTATGTTTTTCAATAGGAAATCCCGATGGATTGTGTGCCTCATCTGATGTATCAGAATGGTCGCCTTGCAGTTATGAACATACAGCCAGGTCAATCTAAGGAGCTCACCTGTGCATACCGGATTTCTAAAACTGGTGAACATATGCTAATCAAAGAATGGAAAAAAATGTTTGGACATTCGCAAGGAGGTTCTTGGAAGTAACATTAAGCGAAAAGCAAGAATTGGAGACACGATAATCTCCATTCTCCATAATGGAGAGTCAGGGGCTATCTTGTTTTTTGCTATTTTACCTTAGAGAATATAGTAGGTCCTAAGAGAGTGTAGTAGGTCCTATGAGGTACAATATGATTATTATGTGATACAATGTGTTAGAGTTGATGATGAGGAGTACTTGTGATTACGACTAGTGACCAATTTGATATGTGATGTCTCATTGATGAAAATGATAATCTTGAGGAGGTGTTATATGACAATGATGTATTATGATTATATCACTGGGTGAAAGAACCGCGGATTAGTTTCAAGTGGATGTCCATCCACTTGAAACTAGTCCACGGTTCTTACACCCCGTGATGTAATAACTCATTATGATGTAAAAACAATTTCTAAATTCCTGTTGTATGAAAACGTGTGTAAAGGTGTACGAATACAACATGAAATAAAAAAGAAATAAAATATGAAATAATAGTAGCAGCGCGGGCAGGGAGAAGCACTACTACTAATTACCAGTAGCGCCCCTCTGGGAAGTCGCTACTACTAAGTCAATTTAGTAGTAGTGTGGGCGGAGGCACGCTACTGCTATACGTTAGCTGTAGCGCCTTATCAGTAGCGCATCGCCCCCGCACTACTGATAGGCCTAAAAGCCGCGCTGCTGCTAGGCTTTTCCCTAGTAGTGCATACGCCGCTTGAACCTGCTCTTCAGGAGCCAGGTGGTTCGTCTTGAGTTGGTGTTTCTTTTGTCGCCCCTCTGTCGAATGCTCAGCCTATGGTGTCGAATGCTCAAGCCTCGGGTCCAACTGGGCAACTGCAAGTGCTGATCCCTCCAGCTGCGCCACCAACTCCTGCGTCGAGCGCATTCACTCTACACCAAAAGGACAAAACAGGAGCTGGCAAGGAGGCTATGATTCAAGCTAGCCTGATGATGCAGCAACTGAAGGAGGTGTATGAAGCCAGCAAGTCCGCTTACAACCCCAGTTCTACACTTCAAGCCAATGTCCCAGTAAGTACGATTGTAAGTTGATTTCCGATTGGATTTTCTCTATCTTGATTTAGTTGAATTTTTACACCCACGGGTGTTTTCTTTTTGTTATGTATTCCATTCACTCGAAATGGTCAGGCCGCGCCGAGTGGGGAATCGATCCAGTGGGGGCACGCAGAGTGCACCCACTGGGTGTAGTTCCCGAGACCATCGTCGAATGTTTGATTCAGCGAGGGTCTTAAGATATCTTTGCCTGAAGTTCTTCATTCGGAACGGTAAGGCCGGGTCGAGTGGAAAACTGATCCACTGGGGGCACGCTGAGTGCACCCACTGGGTGTGGTCCCCGACACCGCCGTTGAATGTTTGATTCGGCGGGGGTCTGAGAATAAGCCTTCTTTTTTTGGTACTTCACTCGGACCGGTCAGGTTGTTCTGAGTGGGAAATCGATCTAGTGGGGGCACGCTGAGTGCACCCACTGGGTGTCGTCCCTGAGACTTCCATCAGATGTTTGATTCGGTGGTGGTCTGAGAATATGTTTTGGAAGTAATCGTCTATATTTGTCCTTCTCCACTCGAAAGTAGAGGAAGCGATTTGAAAAGTCTTACTTGTCGTCGACTGAACTCCCCTTTTTTTTGTTGATCCCATAAATCGTGTGAACTTGGAACCCAATACATTGCCCTGGAGAAGGAGAAGATCCAACTCCAACTAGACTTAGAATTTGCCAAGAAGAATTTGAAGCAGGCTCAAGAGGAGGTGAAGACCATGGGAGGTAACATTTCGCTGACTGTGAGCTTTGTCATTTTTTCCTTTCTGTCCTTTGAGCTGAGTGACTCCACTCAAACAAATGTGCATAGTGAAAACCAGCAACTCCAAGCATGACTTAAGAATGTTATTTCTTTAGACGCCATGAAGCAAGCCTTAGAGAAGAAGAATCAGGAACTCGCGGGCACCCAGAAGGTGGCCAAGGAGAAAACCGAGGCTGCTAAAGCAAAGCTAGCCTTAGTCAGCAAACTTGAAGAGGAGAATGCAACTCTGAAGATGGCTATTGAGGAGGTGAAGAAGGAAACTGCCCAAATTAAGGAGGAGAAGGCCGTCTTGGCCGACAAAGTGGACCAGCTCACCTGGAAGAGGGACAAGCTGGAGAAATATTTGGGAGGCTTTGCAAAGAAGATGTACGACATGCTGGAAGGTACCTCTCTTTGGTCGAGTGAATTTTTGCGAGCTTTGAGAGTAATAGCGCAATTAACTAATGCTTTCTCCCTTGTGCAGAGTTCTGCCAGAACTTCGGAGAGGAGACAGATCAGATCGAGATGAGTTTAGACCCCACTAAAACACTCGTGAAGGACATAGTGGCTCTGATCATGTTGCACCTCGAAGCTCGTCTCGAAGGTGTTCAAGGATATATCACTCGCTTGAGGGCTGCGCTGGCAAAGATCTACAAGGAGCAGTGGCCTGAGGATACGCTTCAGAATGACATCGAGTCAATGATGACTTGGCTTAACGATATCCCAGGTCGGGTGCAAGAAATGCCCGTTGCGGAGCTGACGTGGCTCTCTCACTCGTCAGAGTCCATTGCAAAAATGCCAAGGAAGATAAACTGAAGGCCCTCCAAATGGCAAACACGAAGAAACTCCAGTTTCAATCTTGTATGGAGACTTTCATCGAGGCAGCCACTCGTATAGCTGATGGCATTGACCTGGACACCTTCATCGAGCCAGCTAGTCCCCGCCGAGTGAATAAAAACTTAATGATTTGAACTTATTTGCCTCGGAATGCCGAGTGATCCTGTAACCGTTAAACTCATTCGGGCCTGACACCCGAGTACTTTTTCTTGCGTTCTTGAACTTGATGGATTTATCCGAATATTGCTTTCCTATTTACAGCATGCTTCGAGTGAATGGATTTTTTAGCTTAGGCAAAACGGGTTCGTGGATAATCCTCCGAGCAGGAGGGATACTCTCCACTCGGATTAATTTTTAACTTAGGCGAGGACTGGCTCGCGGCTAAGTCCCCGAGTGGGAGGGATGATCTCCACTCGGAGTAGTTTTTAAACTTAGGCGAAACTAGTTCGTGACTAAGCTCCCAAGTGGGAGGGATGCTCTCACTCGGAATAGGTTTTTAACTTAGGAGAAATTGGTTTGCGGCTAAGCCCCCGAGTGAGAGCATCCCTCTCACTCGGGGTAGTTTTTTAACTTAGGCGAGGACTCGCTCGTGGCTAAGCCCCCGAGTGGGAGGGATGCTCTCCACTGGGAGTAGATTTTTAACTTAGGCGAGGACTGGTTCGCGGCTAAGCCCCTGACTGGGAGGGATGCTCTCCACTCGGAGCAGTTTTTTAACTAAGGCGAAACTGGTTCGCGGCTAAGCCCCCGAGTGGGAGGGATGCTCTCCACTCGGAGTATATTTTTAACTTAGGCGAGGACTGGCTCACGGCTCAGCCCCCGAGTGGGAGAGATGCTCTCCACTCGGAGTAGTTTTTTAATCTAGGTGAAACTGGTTCACAGCTAAGCCTTCGAGTGGGTGGGATGCTCTCACTCAGAGTAGGTTTTTAACTTAGGCGAGGGCTGGCTCACGGCTAAGCCCCCGAGTGGGAGGGATGCTCTCCACTCGGAGAAGTTTTTTAACTTAGGTGAAACTGGTTCGCGGCTAAGCCCCCGAGTGGGAGGGATGCTCTCACCCGGAGTAGGCTTTTAACTTAGGCGAAATTGGTTCACGGCTAAGCCCCCGAGTGGGAGGGATGCTCTCCACTCGGAGTAGTTTTTTAACTTAGGCGAAACTGGTTTGCGGCTGAGCCCCTGAGTGGGAGGGATGTTCTCACTCGGAGTATTTTTTAACTTAGAAGAAACTGGATCGCGCCTAAGCCCGCGAGTGGGAGGGATGCTCTCACTCGGAGTAGGTATTTAACTTAGGCGAAACTGGTTCGCGGCTAACCCCCTAGTGCGAGGGATGTGATACATCCATTTTGCATCATGCTTTTATATTGATATTTATTACATTATGGGATGTTATTACACATTATATCACATAACTTATGCATTTTATCTTTTATTTTATAAGGTTTACATGAAGAGGGAGAATGCCGACAGCTGGAATTCTGGACTCAAAAATGAGCAAATATTAGAGACCTATTCTGCACAACTCGAAAAGTCTTGAAACTTAATGGAGAATTGTTTTGGAATAAAAAAATATTGGACGAAGAAAGCACCAGATGGGGGCCACCTTCCATCCACAAGGGTCGAGGCGCGCCTTACCCCCTGGGCGCGCCCCTGCCTTGTGGGCCACCTGGCAGGCCCCCGACGCCCATCTTCTGTGTGATACATCTCCAACATATCTACTTTTCCTAACGCTTTTCCTCTTGTTTTGGACCCTGATTTGCATCTTTTGAATAAAACTAACCCCGGACTGATGCTGTTTTCAGCAGAACTACCATGGTGTTATTTTTCTGCCGAAATAAAAGTTCTTGGAATGGGACGAAACTTTGCGACGAATTTTTACCCAATAAAAGAGAATTTCTGGAGCCAAGAGCAACCTGAGGGGGGAACCTGGGTGGGCACAACCCACCAGGGCGCGTATGCCCCCCCAGGCGCGCCCAGGTGGGTTTTCCCCACGCGGTGGCCCCGCAGACCCTGAAACCGATGCTATAAAATCCTATTTTTCCAAAAAAAAATCAGGAAGAAAGAATTATTGCAATCCACGAGATGGAGCCGCTGTCACCTCCCGTTCTTCATCGGGAGGCCAGATCTGGAGTCCGTTTGGGGCTTCGGAGAGGGGGATCTTCGTTCTTCGTCATCACCAACCCTTCTCCATCGCCAATTCCATGATGCTCCCCACCGGGAGTGAGTAATTCCTTCGTAGGCTCGCTGGTCGGTGAGGACTTGGATGAGATTCATCATGTAATCTAGTTAGTTTTGTTAGGGCTTGATCCCTAGTATCCACTATGTTCTGGGATTGATGTTGCTATGACTTGGCCATGCTTAATGCTTTTTTACTTTGGGCCTGGGTGCCATGATTTCAGATCTGAACCGTTTATGTTATCTTCATTACATCCATGTTCTAGATCTGATCTTGCAAGTTATAGTCACCTACTATGTGTTATGATCCGGCAACCCCGGAGTGACAATAGTCGGGACCACTCCCGATGATGACCGTAGTTTGGGGAGTTCATGTATTCATCATGTGTTAATGCTTTGTTCCGGTTCTCTATTGAAAGGAGGCCTTAATATCCCTTAGTTTCCAATATGGACCCCGCTGCCATGGGAGGGTAGGACAAAAGATGTCATGCAAGTTCTTTCCATAACACGTATGACTATTTACGAAATACATGCCTACATTATATTTATGAACTGGAGCTAGTTTCGTATCGCCATAGGTTATGACTGTCACATGATGAATATCATCCAACAAATTACCGATCCAATGCCTACAAATTTATCTTATATTGTTCTTGCTAAGTTACTACTATTACTGTTACTGTTGCACTTGCTACAAAACTACTGCTATCACTGTTACCGTTACCATTGCTGCTGTCACTATTGTCAAAACTATCATATTACTTTGCTATTGATCACGTTGTTGTAGATTATTAATCTCCAGGTGTGGTTGAATTGACAACTCAGCTGCCAATACTTAGAAATATTCTTTGGCTCCCCTTGTGTCGAATCTATAAATTTGGGTTGAATACTCTACCCTCGAAAACTGTTATGATCCCCTATACTTGTGGGTTATCAAGACCTTTCTCTGGCGCCGTTGCCGGGGAGCATAGCTATATTTGTTGAGTCACCTGGGATTATTACCAATCTATCACTATGAAGAATCTGAAGGATGCTAAGATTAAGATTTATCCATTTAAGACGAGGGGAGGTAAGGAACTGTCATCCAGTTCTGCTTTAGATTCACCTTCTTTTATAAGTAAACTTGCAACACCACCACATGCTATCAATCCTGATGTGTCGCAAGTTGTTGATGATGCTACTTCTGCTATGAATGATACTTATGATGATGCTAATACCGTCCTTAATGATGATGTGCCACTTAGTGATTTTCTTGACGAACAAATTGTTAGAGTAATACAACATGATGTTGTTGAATCTGATGATGAGCTTGAAACTGAAACTCCTGAAACACCTGCTAGAACTAGCCTTCCTAGATATGAATTGCCTAAGGTACCGAAAGGTTATGTTATGAATGAGGAGACAACTAGAGATATTCTTGCTTGTAAGGATAGAGATGATCTAGAGAAATTGTTATGCAAGTATAAAGAAAAATCTCTGAATGCTAGAATGCAATATGATCCTAAGTCTGCTACCTCACCTATCTTTACTGATGATAAGGATTATGAATTCTCTGTCAACCCAGAGTTAATTACTTTGGTTGAATTTGATCCTTTCCATGGTTATGAAACTGAAACTGTTGTGGCACATCTTACTAAGTTGAATGACATGGCCACCCTTTTTACTCATGATGAGAAAACTCGCTATTACTATATTCTCAAATTATTTCCGTTCTCACTAAAGGGTGATGCTAAAGCTTGGTACAACACTCTTGCTCCTGGTTGTGTGCGTAGTCCCTTAGTTATGATTTATTACTTCTCTGAAAAATATTTTCCTACTCATAAGAAACAAGCCGCCTTACAGGAAATATTTAACTTTGTGGAAATTAAAGAAGAGAGTCTCCCACAAGCTTGGGGGAGGCTTTGCCAATTACTTCATGCTTTGGCTGATCATCCACTTAAGAAAAATGAAATACTTGATATCTGCTATAATGGACTAACGATGCTTCTAGGGATTTCCTAGATAGTTGTGCTGGTTGTGTTTTCAGGGAATGAACTGTTGGGCCAGCTAAAGAATTATTGAATAACATATTGAAATATTATGATGATTGGACTCTTCCTGAACCACCACCTAAGCCCACTCTGAAGAAGAGGGGTATATTATACCTAAGTCCCGAAGATATGCAAGAGGCAAAGAAATCTATGAAGGAAAAAGGTATTGAAGCCGAGGATGTAAAAATTTACTTCCTATTGAAGAAATACATGGGCTTAATACACCACCACTTCCTAAGGCGGTAGAGGTAAGTTCTCTAATGAAATTCAATGATAATGGTTGTCGGTGTCAAAACCGGCGGATCTCAGGTAGGGGGTCCCGAACTGTGCGTTAAGGTCGGATGGTAACAGGAGACAAGGGACACTTTATTTTACCCAGGTTCGGGCCCTCTCGATGGAGGTAAAACCCTACTCCTGCTAGATTAATATTGATGATATGGGTACTACAAGAGTAGATCTACCATGAGATCAAGGAGGCTAAACCCTAGAAGCTAGCCTATGGTATGATTGTGTATGATGATGGTTGTCCTACGGACTACAACCCTTCGGTTTATATAGACACCGGATAGGGTTGGGATCACACAGAGTCAGTTACAATGGTAGGAGATCTTGAATATACGCATGCCTAGCTTGCCTTCCACGCCAAGGAAAGATCCTTCCGTACACGGGACCAAGTCTTCAATCTTGTATCTTCATAGTCCTGGAGTCCGGCTGAAGGTATAGTTCGGCTATCCGAACACCCCCTAATCCAGGACTCCCTCAGTAGCCCCCGAACCAGGCTTCAATGACGATGAGTCCGGCGCGCAGATTGTCTTCGGCATTGCAAGGAGGGTTCTCCTTCAAACTTTGTGTACCTGCAGGTATAACGTCCGATTTTTATAATGCAGCGCTCCTTGGCTTTCACGCCCAATAATGGCCGCCTTCCACGTGTCAAACGAATGCGAAAAGCCGGGGTAGTTTTACATCCAAGCCCCTAGCCGTATAAACGAGCTGCCTATTTAACAGGATGAGGATTCAGATCCAAACCACACCTTCCCCTTCTGCGAGAAATCATCAGAGCGCCTCCAACAAAGATCCATTCTAACATGGCCAGCCGCCGTAGCTCCTCCTCTCGCCCTTCCAGTCCTATCCCTGGAGACTGGGAGAGTTGTTCCATCCTGCATAGCAAATTAGTGTCGCTCCAAGCCAAGGGATTTCTCCCTCAAGCCTATATGGTCTCGGTCCGAGCCGGACTCACCACTTATCAAGGCGGAAAACAAGCGGAGAACTCACCTAGTCCCTCTAAAGGGGAGCGGGTGTGCCTGGTCCCTTATCTAATAAGGGGACTAGGATTTCCAATTCATCCCTTTCTCCGCGGGCTTCTGGAGCTCTATGGCCTCCAGCTGCACCACCTTACGCCCGGCTCCGTGTTACACATCGCGGGCTTCGTTGCTCTTTGCGAGCTATTTTTAGGCGTCGAGGGTCATTTCGCGCTGTGGAAGAAGATATTCTGCCTAGTGCCCCGTTCCCAAGAGGGGTCCATATATCAAGTGGGCGGAGCCGAAGTATGGCGCATCGCCGGGACCGGATATCCGCCCGGAACCCCGAAGAAGGCGTCCGAGGACTGGCCTTCAGAATGGTTTTACATAGACGACGTCCCCCTGCCGGACCCTATCCGGGCCGGTCTCCCTGAGTTTAACAACGCTCCCCTGAAGAAACGCCTGAGCTGGCGCCATTGGAGCTCTCAGAGAGAGAATGATAGAGACGTCCTTTACTTAATGGGTCGGATTAAGCTACTGGCTCATTCCGGACTAACCATGATTAAAGTCATGGCCATATGCATTATGCGGGGGGTGCAGCCGCTCCAATACAGAAGCCACCCCATGTGGGATTTCAACGGGAAAGATGACGCCACCCGTTACGGCCGTAAAGGGCCGGACTCGCCTGCCGCCCTAATGAAGATCTTATCATCTTCATACAAGGGAGAAGAAGAGGAATTCCTCCGTGTCGACCCGCAGGGCGGATTTTCCATGTATAGTCCTCCGAATTGGGTAAGCGGACAGTCGTGCTTCCCTGTTCATTTTACATTCCCATGATTAAATAGGGAGTCTAACGACTTCAACGCAGGACCTGCGTCAGGAGGTAAAAAACATAAACAACCGTCCTCCACAGCCAGAGGACCCAGAATGGTCCCTCGATCCGGACTCCGAAGAGGATCCGGACTTAGCGGTGGAGTTTATCGACAGAGCGTTTTATCAGCTAAGCAAGGACGATACCTTGGTAGCTATTATAGCTAATTACCCAGGGTTAACCCCGGCCTCCCAGGTGACCAATACCGGAGCTTTACCCCCTTAAGAGGGGTTCCGTTTTCACGGGTTTGGTTGTTCTGACAGCAACCATGCTTTGTAGGTGAGATTCCCGAGGCGGGAAGCCGACCACGCTACAACTAGCCGGCGGGGGGCCGCAAGGCCCCGTGGGGCAAAAAGGAACGTAGTCCGGACTGAGGTGCCAAAGCAAAGGTATGACGTACCCTCTCTTTTTCCCTGGTGTTTTACTCCTCCAGGGTATATTAACATTCGTGCTATCTTTAGGACGAAGAGACCTCGCCGAACTATATCCGGAGAGGTTGCCAATCGCGCCTCCACCAGCCAGACTCCAACGCCCGGCCCAGAAGCGGAGGCCCACGCAAGGCACGCACCGGACGCTCCTCCATCAGAGGATGCGGACAGGCTGTCTGCCACCCATTCCGAGGTGGAGAGTGCCATGAACCACAGGCGTCGACGGACAGTTCTTCGCGACGCTTATTTCTCCCATGAGGCTTTAAATGCCTTCAATTCAGGAGACGCGTACCTCCGTGCCGCTCAAAATGGTTTAGCCAGAGCCACGGAGCAGTATGTAAAAGACATACGGGTAAGAAAATTTTGGTAAATATAGATATGCCAGTAGCCCCCGAGACTTGAAGTAGTGGAAATAACTGATTCGAGAATCATATAAAATGGAGTTTCTTACCGAGAAGAACAACGCGCTGTCCCAGGAGCTGGAAAGGTGCAGGGCCCAACTAGAGGCCGCACTAACGGCAGCAAGGGGGTCTAAAGAGACCCCTGCAGGTAAACAATACACCAGAATATTTAATATTGTGCGGATTTAAGTGCCAATCTGACAAATGGTATTGCAGATGGCGCCGGACTCGATCCGGACAGGCAACAGCTTCTACGCCGGTTAAAGGCTGGTGAAAGCGTGCTAACAAAGGTGAGGCGGGAGAAGAATGATCTCCAGGATGCCAACACCAGGCTGGATGTTGAACTAAAAGATGTTCGTGGCCAGCTGTCGGACTCCAATAAGGAGAATCAGCGACTTCGACGCGGCATTTTTAGTAAGTGCTTAAGCGAACTCTTGAAAAAGGAGTTCGGTGAGGAAGACGACTAACAGCGTTATGTCTGTAGGTATGCTGACAGGTCATCCTGCAGAGGAGATGCCCGGTTCAACGGGCGATCTTCTTCCCGAACTCTCGCAACTGCACGAACGAGTTCGGCAGGCGATGCGAGGTATTGCCCAAGCCTTGTGGCCTGCCCACTCCATGCCTGAGGGCCTTGGAGAACTTGCGGAGAAGTTGAAGGGAGCTCGGCGGCGCTTCCAGTTGTGGAAGATATCGGCCTGCCGGCAGGGCGCTAGGGAGGCCTGGGCCATGGTGAAGACCTGCTTTACGAAGTCTGACCCCAATCACATGGCCGAGGTCGGACCGGTGGGGCCTGACGGGAAGGAGATCCCTATGAGCATAGTGTATGGCCAAGTAGAATTGGCCGCAAAGTATTCCCAGCAGGACTGTAAATTAGACAGCCTGATAGATGGTATAGAGGAGGAATATAATCAGTCAGGATGACTATGTAATTTATAATTGACATGTGTAATGCCTTCTAGCCGGATTGTAGATCGTTTGTCGTTGCCGACCTTTTCGCTTCGACCTCGGGACCTCACGGTCCGAAGTGTGTCCGAATACTATAACGGTTATATAAGAACCGAGGTATGCATGGAGACCAGGCGTAGGGGTCATTAGTGCTTTATCAGACAAGTGCCCAACTAGTTATGTTATATTACATGGTTAGAAAGAAACATCTTCCAGAGAGAATAGTTCCGTTAAGGGTTCCTTTCGCTGGGGTGGCGTGCCTTGAAGTGCACGTCCGGACTGCAAATGCAGGAAAACATCTGGGGGCATGTATAAGTAAAAAAAGTTCATCTTTAGTTCACCGACCGAATATTCCCTTAAGAACGCTAGCTTTCGGCTTCACCCAGTCTGAGGTACACATCCGGCTTATCCGGCAGTAGCAATCGCGGAGGTGCTCCCTTTACCGCCTAGACGAACAATCGGGAACGTAGGGGTAAGCATAGGAGCCAGGCAACCCAGCTTGGCCAAAACTTAAGTCATATCGATGCATATAATGGTGAAGAAAAGGTGCATGCGGAAGTCTGACGCATGCGTTGGGCGTGAAACCCATATAAACAAGCTTCTGTTAAAGAAGCCCCCAGGTTTAAGGAGCGCGGGTAGCGCGTCACATGATGAGCCTTTAAGGGCTATAAAAGGAAAGAGTGGGAGGAGACAAATAAAAACAGAAAAATATATATGAAAATGGACAGAGGAAGGAGACAAACCCAGAGTTCGGCGTTAGGCATAGAATCTTTGGAGACGTGCGGCATTCCATGGGTTCGGCTCGAGCCGGTTATCCGACGCATCTCGCAGGCGGTACGCTCCACCAGTCAGGACTTGGTCAATTATGAAGGGACCTTCCCATTTGGGCTTCAGTTTGTCCTTTTTCTTATCCGGCAGGCGTAGAACTAGTTCGCCAATGTTGTAATTTTTGGCCCGTACTTCTCTGCTTTGATATCTTTGAGCCTGCTATTGATAAAATGCGGAACGGGCTTTAGCCACGCCGCGCTCCTCCTCTAAGGCGTCCAGGTTGTCCTGCCGATCAAGCTCGGCTTCTCTTTCTTCGTACATGCGCACTCGAGGTGAGTCATGAATTATGTCACAGGGCAGAACTGCCTCTGCGCCGTACACCATAAAGAATGGTGTGAATCCGGTGGTACGATTCGGCGTGGTTTGCAGCCCCCAGAGTACGGAGTCGAGCTCCTCCACCCAGTGCATATTAGATTCCTTGAGGAAGCGCACTAGTCTGGGTTTAATGCCGCTCATGATGAGACCATTTGCACGTTCGACCTGACCGTTAGTTTGTGGGTGATAGACAGAAGCATAGTCGAGCTTAATGCCCATGTTTTTGCACCACAGCTTTACTTCATCGGAGGTGAAGTTTGTGCCGTTATCGGTGATGATGCTGTGAGGGACACCGTAACGGTGTACGACCCCGGATATGAAGTCCGTCACAGGTCCGGATTCGGCCGTCTTAACAGGCTTGGCTTCTATCCATTTGGTGAATTTATCCACCATGACCAATAAGTATTTTTTCTTGTGGGTTCCACCTTTAAGGGGTCCCACCATAACAAGCCCCCAGACCGCAAAAGGCCAGGTGATGGGGATAGTTCGGAGGGCGTTGGGTGGCATATGGCTTTGGTTTGCAAAGAGCTGGCAACCGACGCATCGTTTGACTAAGTCATGAGCGTCTCCTCGGGCCGTCGGCCAATAAAAGCCCGTACGGAAAGCCTTGCTTACAAGGGACCGAGCTGCGGCGTGGTGGCCACCGAGTCTGGCATGAATTTCAGCCAACAGACTCCGCCCTTCCTCTTCGGAGATACATCTTTGAAGGACTCCTGTAGTGCTTTTCTTATATATATCTCCCTCGTGGACTTTATAGGATTTAGATCGCCGCACTATGCAGCGTGCCTCGTTTTGGTCCTCTAGGAGTTCCTGCCTAGTAAGGTAGGCTAGGAATGGTTCTGTCCACGGGGCGATGACCGCCATTATTTCGTGGGCTGAAGGTGCGATTTCGGTGGCAGGGCCTCCGATTATGTCGGATTGTTCGGCGTCGGGTTGTGCGGTTGTGTCCGGACTGTTATCCGAGGGTTCCCCCTCCCATGCTACAGATGGCTTGAATAATCTTTCTAAGAAGATGTTGGGGGGGACTGTATCTCGTTTTGCTCCGATGTGTGCCAGGATGTCCGCTGCCTGATTATTTTCTCGGGCTATATGGTGAAACTCCAGTCCCTCGAACCGAACTAACATTTTTAGAGCGGCATTGCGATAAGCTGCCATTTTTGGGTCTTTGGCATCAAAGTCGCCATTTATTTGGGATATCACGAGGTTTGAGTCCCCACGTACTTCCAGGCGTTGAATGCCCATGGATACTGCCATTCGGAGACCATTTAGAAGGGCCTCGTATTCGGCTGCATTGTTGGAGTCCGTGTACATAATTTGCAGTACATATTGGACTGTGTCTCCTGTAGGGGACGTCAAAACGACGCCAGCCCCCAGTCCAGCCAACATTTTGGAGCCGTCGAAATGCATGATCCAGTTTGAATATGTGCCGTACTCTTTAGGGAGTTCGGCCTCTGTCCATTCGGCGAGGAAGTCGGCTAGGACTTGTGATTTAATGGCTCGCCGTGGTTTGTAGGTTATGTCGAACGAGAGGAGCTCTATGTCCCATTTTGCTATCCGGCCCGTTGCATCGCGGTTGTTGATAATATCGTTGAGTGGTACTTCCGAGGCTACTGTTATAGAACACTCTTGAAAGTAGTGTCGTAGCTTCTGGGATGCCATAAACACCGCGTATGCAATCTTTTGGTAATGCGGGTACCGTGATTTGCATGGTGTGAGGACAGTGGACACGTAGTAAACCGGCCTTTGAAGGGGGAGTTTGTGTCCGTCCGTTGCCCGCTCGACGACGAGTACTGCGCTAACAACTTGATGAGTTGCGGCAATGTACAATAGCATGGGTTCGCCGGTGTTCGGCGCGGCCAGGACTGGGTTTGTTGCTAAGATGGCCTTTATTTCCTCGAGTCCGGCCGTGGCAGTGTCCGTCCACTCGAAGTGTTCGGTGCGCCTAAGGAGGTGGTAAAGGGGCAATGCCTTTTCTCCCAGGCGGGAGATAAAGCGTCTTAAAGCCGCCATGCATCCGGTGAGTTTCTGTATTTGTTTGAGGTCTTTTGGGACATCCAATTGTGACAAAGCTCGGATTTTAGCTGGATTTGCTTCAATTCCTCTACCGGATACAATGAAGCCCAGGAGCTTTCCGGCTAGAACGCCGAAAACGCATTTTTCCGGATTGAGCTTAATGTCGTATTTTCGGAGGTTGTCGAATGTAAGCCTCAAGTCGTCTACTAGAGATTCGACATGTCTTGATTTAACGACCACATCATCTACATATGCCTCCACTGTTTTGCCGATCTGGTTTACCAGGCATGTTTAAATCATGCGCTGATATGTTGCGCCGACGTTTTTTAGCCCAAAGGGCATTGTGTTGAAGCAGAATGGCCCGTATGGTGTGGTGAATGTTGTTGCGGCTTGGTCTGATTCTACCATCTTGATTTGATGGTAACCGGAGTATGCATCGAGGAAGCACAGCGAATCATGTCCTGCAGTGGCATCGATGATTTGATCTATTCGAGGGAGGGGGAAAGGATCCTTTGGGCAAGCCTTATTAAGGTCTTTGAAATCGACACACAGGCGCCAGGATGTGTCCTTCTTTGGTACCATCACCAGGTTTGCTAGCCAGTCCGGGTGTTTTATGTCTCTAATGAATCCGGCCTCCAATAACTTGGCTAGCTCCTCTCCCATAGCCTGTCTCTTTGGTTCGGAGAAATGCCGAAGGGCTTGTTTGACAGGTTTGAATCCTTTCTGGATATTTAGGCTGTGTTCGGCCAACCTGCGTGGGATTCCTGGCATGTCTGAAGGGTGCCAAGTGAAAATGTCCCAGTTCTCTCGTAAGAACTCTCGCAGTGCGACGCCTACATCAGGGTTCAGTCTTGCCCCGATGGAGGCTGTTTTATTGGGGTCCGTTGGGTGGACCTGGAATTTGACTATTTCGTCCGCTGGTTTGAAGGATGTGGGTTTGGATCTCTTATCGAGTATCACATCATCCCTATTGACCGTGGATCGCAGCGCAGTCAGTTCTTCGGCCGCTAAGTTTCGGATAGTGCCTCGAGGGCCAATGCGGCTGTCTTGTTCTCGGCGTGGAGTGCTATGTCCGGATCACTAGCGAGAGTGATAATTCCGTTTGGCCCAGGCATCTGAAGCTTCATGTACCCGTAATGGGGTATAGCTTGGAAAACTGTGAAAGCCTCCCGTCCTAGTATAGCGTGATATCCGCTTTTGAACGGGGCCACCTGGAACGTGATCTGTTCGAACCTGTAATTATCCGGCGTGCCGAATACCACATCTAGTGTGATCTTTCCGGTGCAGCGCGCTTCCTGACTGGGGATTATTCCTCTAAAGGTTGTGCTGCTTCGCTCAATGCGGTTCCAATCTATTTCCATCTTTTGGAGGGTTTCCTCGTAAATGAGGTTCAATCCGCTGCCTCCGTGCATGAGTACCTTTGCGAGGCGACAGCCGTCCACTATGGGACTGAGGACCAATGCGGCTGGTGCTCTGGCTGTTCGAAATTTAGGTTCGTCACTCGCGTTGAAGGTGATAGCAGTATTACAACATGGGTTTATTGTTGCTACTTGATAGACTTCAGTGAGGCTGCGGAGTGTTCTTTTTCGCATGTTATTTGATAAGAAAGTCTCAAAGACTGTGAGAATGGAACTGAAATTCTCGGGCTGGTTTCCTTCGACCTCTGGAATTAGGAGGTCCTCGCCAATTTTGGCCACCTGCCGGAGTATCCAACATGCCCTGAGGCTGTGAGTTGGGGTGGCATCCTCTGCACTGTGAATCTTGCAGGGTCGATCTAGCCACTTTTCCAGTACGGTTCCATGCCCTATAAAGGGTTTTGATTTTTTGATATTTAGTCCGGGCGCCTTACTGTGGTGCGCCCTCTTAATTCGGACGGGATTGCTATTCAAGGCCGGATTATCCCAAAATTTTATTTCGGTTTTCCAAGCACTTTCCATCGCACAGTATTTTTGTACTCTGGATGCCAAGTCAGCAAAGCGTGTAATATTACGATGACTTACAGCGTTGAGTATTCCCTTGGCCGTGCAGTTACTGCAAAAGATTGAAATTGCGTCTCCCTCGCGGCAGTCCTTTATCCTGTTCATAACCAGGAGGAATCTGGCCCAATAATGATGTACTGTTTCTTCGGGCATTTGCCTGATTTGGGAAAGATCGCTTAAGATCGGGCGGGCGGGTGTCATTGAATCTGAGACCTCGCCCAGTTTGCTGTTCGGAGGCCGAAGAACTTCCAAATTCTGAGATCCGAAGTCTTGGATGTCATCCGATTTGCCTGTTTTTAAGCTCAGGTCTTGGATTGTATCCTCCCCTCCGCGGATATCCGGCACGGAGGGTTCGGGAATTCGGACGTAGCTAGTCCTTAAGATAGATGAAGGGTCTCCGCATTGTGTCTCCACCACAGCAACGTGGTGGGTGACTTGGGGAGAGTTAATTTCTCTTAGATCGGGTTTAAGCCCAACCTAGTCGTAATTTGTAGTGACACCCAGTGCGGCGAGACGATCCAGGAGCTCGTTTACAGAAGAGAGCTCCATCGGATCCAATTGCTTGGCGAGTTTTGAGCCGACGTGGAGGTTGCTTTCGATGACCCGGGAGGTCACCGTCGGCGCAACAGCCGAACAGGCGGTTGGGAGAAAACCACCTAGCCGGAGTGTTTGGCCGACAGCCAAGGCTCCTTTTGTAATGGCGCCGTCTTTAAATACGGGAAGAGGCATCCTTCCTGATCGCGACGGCACAGAGGAACTCCCAATGAAAGCACCAATGTCGGTGTCAAAACCGGCGGATCTCGGGTAGGGGGTCCCAAACTGTGCGTCAAGGTTGGATGGTAACAGGAGACAAGGGACACTTTATTTTACCCAGGTTCGGGCCCTCTCGATGGAGGTAAAACCCTACTCCTGCTAGATTAATATTGATGATATGGGTAGTACAAGAGTAGATCTACCACGAGATCAAGGAGGCTAAACCCTAGAAGCTAGCCTATGGTATGATTGTGTATGATGATGGTTGTCCTACGGACTACAACCCTCCAGTTTATATAGACACCGGATAGGGTTGGGGTTACACAGAGTCGGTTACAATGGTAGGAGATCTTGAATATCCGCACGCCTAGCTTGCCTTCCACGCCAAGGAAAGATCCTTCCTGACACGGGACGAAGTCTTCAATCTTGTATCTTCATAGTCCTGGAGTCCGGCTGAAGGTATAGTCCAGCTATCCGAACACCCCCTAATCCGGGACTCCCTCAATGGTAATCCTCACAATATGCACCCTAGCCAATGCCTTTATGAGTTTGAAAACTACATTATAAAGCAAGATCACTTCAATGCAAATGTTATGAAACAATTGAAATATAATTCTGATATGATTGCTCGCTTGAGTGACTTGCTATTTAGAATCTCAAATGATGTTAGAGGTGTGGGACAGCATGCTTCTATGGTTCAAACTCAGTTAGAACAAGTTGCTAAATCACAAAGAAAATTGCTTGATGAAATGAATAACAACATACATGACTTTGTTGTTAGAGTTGCAACTAGAGGAGGTAAAATGACTCAGGAACCACTTTATCCTGAGGGACACACAAAAAGAATTGAACATGATTTACAAAGGAACAACACCACTGCACCTAGTCCTTCTAAAAAGAAGAAGAAAAATAAAAATGATAGGACTTTGCATGCTTCTAGTGAACCTGAAGTAGAAAAACCTCCTAATAATGATAATGAAATTTCTATCTCTGATGCTGAAACTCAATCTGGTAATGAACATTCACTTAGTGATAATGAAAAAGATAATGCTGATGTTCATGAAGATACTCAACCAAACAATGAAAAAGAACCAGATAATGATGTTGAGATAGAACCTGCAGTTGATCTTGATAACCCAGAACCCAAGAATACATGATATGATAAAAGAGACTTTATTGCTAGAAAAGACGGTAAAGAAAGAGAACTGTGGGTTCAAAAACCTATTCCTTTTCCACCCAAGTCAACTAAAAAGAAAGATGATGAAGAATTTGAATGCTTTGCTGAAATGTTGAGGCGAGTCTTTTTGCGTACTCGCTTGACTGATATCTTGAGAATGCCTCCTTATGCAAAGTACATGAAAAACATCATCACCAATAAGAGAAAAATACCGAAAGCTAAAATCTCCACTATGCTTGCTAATTATAGTATTAAAGATGGAGTACCTAAAAAACTTGGAGATCCGGGAATACCAACTATACCTTGCTCCATGAAAAGAAATTATGTGAAAACTGCTTTATGTGATTTAGGAGCTGATGTTAGTGTTATGCCTTTCTCTTTATATAAAAGACTTGACTTGAATAAACTCACACCTACTGAAATACCTTTGCAAATGGCTGACAAATCAACTGCCATACCTATCGGTATTTGTGAGGATGTGCCCGTTGTTGTTGCTAATGTTACTATTATGACTGACTTTGTTATACTTGAGACGCCCGGGGATGACAACATGTCGATTATTCTTGCTAGACCCTTCTTGCATACTGTAGGGGCTTTATCGATTGCAAGAAAAGCAAGGTCACTTTTCATATTAAAGGCAATGAGCATATGGTGCACTTTCCCAAGAAACAATTCCAAGTGAATGGTATTAATGTTATTGAAAAATCTCCGACAATCACTATTGGAAGTTTTCAACTACCTCTACCTACTGTTAAAAAGAAATGTGAAATGCTTATTGTTGGGGACATTCATATCCCCGTTGAGGTAACTTGGTGATTTTACGAAAGTTCTTCGGTTTCATGCTAATCGAAAGTGGTTGTTAATAAGACCTGATCAACCTTATTAACGGATCATTTTCTAAGAGGTATGAAGTTGATGAATTTTGTAAGCACTACCTTCTCTCCCTACCTTTTGTTTACTATTTTATTAGTTAAATAAAATAAAATGCCATGTTTTGTCTGTTTCCTGAATTTCCTGTGCAATAAAAAATGACACAAAAATAAAAGTTCTCAAAATGCTCTAAAAATTTAATACATTTTTTCTGAATATTTAAGAATTTTTGGTGCAAATAATATCAGAGGGAGGTGCACTAGGTGGGCACAACCCACCTGGGCGCGCCAGGACCCCCAGGCGCGCCCTGGTGGGTTGTGGTCCCCACGTGGCTCCCCTCACTTATCTCTTCTTCCCACATCATCACCTACCTCCAGAAAAAAACACCCTTGCTCTCTCTCTCTCTCTCTCTCTCTCTCTCTCTCTCTCGTGTTCTTGCCCTCAAACCCGCCAATTTTGATATCTTTGCACGAAGCTCCGTTTCTGAGGGAGTCCTGGATTAAGGGGTCCTCGAGCGTCCGGACTATGATACGTAGGCCGGTCTGACGGGCTGTGAAGATACAAGACCGAAGACTCTCTCCCGTGTCCGGATGGGACTCTCCTTGGCGTGGAAGGCAAGCTTGGCGCCCTGATATGAAGATTCCTTTCTCTGTAACCGACTTTGTACAAACCTAGTCCCGTCCGGTGTCTATATAAACCGGAGGGCTTAGTCCATAGAGGCAATCATAATCATAGTCATACAGGCTAGAATTTTAGGGTTTTAGCCATTACGATCTCGAGGTAGATCAACTCTTGTAATACTCATATTCATCAAGATCAATCAAGCAGGAAGTAGGGTATTACCTCCATAGAGAGGTCTCGAACCTGGGTAAACATTATGTCCCCTATCTGCTGTTACCATCAACCTTAGACGCATAGTTCGGGACCCCCTACCCGAGATCCACTGGTTTTGACACCGACATTGGTTCTTTAATTGTGAGTTCCGCTGCGTCATCTTCAAGAGGTTTGATGGCCCCGTCAATCATCTAAAACAATGCTGTCCAGGGGAAAGTCTTGCTCCCGGGACAGATCTTCGTATTCGGCGGCTTCGCTCTGCGGGCCAACTCGCTTGGCCATCTAGAGCAGATCGACAACTACGCCCCTAGCCGTCAAGTCAAATTTGGAAGCTTGAACTACGTCGCTGATATCCGCGGACACTTGATCTTCAATGGATTCGAGCCAACGGCAGCCGCTCCCTGCCATCGCGATGAACATGACTTAAATCTATCATTGGACCACACCCAGGAGATAGCGCCTGTAACCGCTCTGGCCCTAGATCCGAAGCAGATCGGGACATCCGAGGACGGGAAGCTCAACCTCGCCACGGAAGCCGCATACTCAGCGGTGTTGGAGCCGCACATAGAACCAACCTCGGGTGGAATATGCGCCACCGAAGCCTCGGACTCGTTTCCGGCTACAGGTTCCAAACCATGTGCGTCCGCGTATGTCGAGCTTGATCGGACATCGATCGTGAATTCATCTCTGCGGACATCTTCCGGCACTCACCTTTAGGCGATGTGCTAAATTCGTTAAAAACACTCTCCTTAGCGGGGGACTCACAGCCGAACTATATCCGGTTCGAACTCGAGGCTGATGACGGAGAATTTTGCTTCCCAACCACCATCCACTTCATAGCCACTGTCGAAGACTTAACCAACACGCTCGATTACGGCTCCGAAGACATCGATGGTATGGACGACGATGCCGAAGAGGAGCAGGGACAAAAACCGCCATTTACCGGGCGCTGGACAGCCACTTCTTCGTACGACGTGTACATGGTGGATACACCTAAAGAGAACAATGGCGATAACGAGAAGGATCCAGTCAAGGATAAACCTACTGAGATACAGCCAAAACGCCGACGTCAGCGGCGCTGCTCGAAGTCACGCCATGGAAAGGACAGTGATACCGGCACAAGAGAAAACAATACTCCGGACGATGCCAAAGACAAGGAATACCTCGTTGAGTCAACCTCCGAACAGGACGGATGGGAGGACGGGTGATTTAGCCCTGATAAAATGGCCGTAAATGAAGACTCAGAGGACAGTAATTATCTTCCGCTCTCCAAGGATGAGGCGAGCCTCGGCAACGAGGATTTCATCGTGCCTGAGGAACCTCTCGAGCAGGAGTGCTTTAAGCGCCGGCTAATAGCCACTGCGAGGAGCCTGAAAAAGAAGCAGCTGTAGCTTCAAGCTGATCAAGACCTGCTCAACGACAGATGGACTAATGTCCTGACAGATGAGGAATACGGCCTCGATCGCCCAACTAAGAGTTACCCGAAGCGCAAATTGTTACCCTAATTCGATGACGAGGCGTTGGAGCCCGTACCATCAACGCGTAATGCGGCTGACCGACCACCACGTGGCCGGGATAAAGCGGCACCTCAAGCCGAACAACAGCCCGTCCTACGTCACCGTAAAGGCAGAGATAAAACAGCTCGGGGTTATACATATGACCTGCAGCAGGACCTAAAGAACAGAACAGGTCAGACCAGATCGATCTACGGATCGCGGGGGCGTGCCCTGACGCGCGACGACGGCCAGTTGGCCGGACCTGACAAACATAACCACGCACGGGCCGAAAATCACAGACAGACTACATTCGAACTACGTCGCGACTTGGCCCGATACAGAGGCGCCGCACACCCCCTTTGCTTCACTGACGAAGTAATGGAGCATGAATTCCCAGAAGGGTTTAAACCCGTGAATATCGAATCATATGATGGAATAATAGATCCCGCGGTATGGATTGAGGATTTTCTTCTCCATATTCATATGGCCCGCGGTGATGACCTTCACGCCATCAAATACCTCCCACTAAAACTCAAAGGGCCAGCTCGGCACTAGTTAAACAGCCTGCCTGAAAACTCTATTGGCAGCTGGGAGGACTTGGAAGACGCCTTCCGCGACAACTTCCAAGGTACATACGTACGACCTCCAGATGCTGATGACTTAAGTCGCGTAGTTCAACAGCCCGGAGAGTCAGCCAGGAAATTCTGGACCGGGTTCCTAACTAAAAAGAACCAGATTGTCGACTGTCCGGATGCCGAAGCCCTAGCGGCTTTTAAGCATAGCATCCGTGATGAATGGGTCGCCCGTCACCTCGGCCAAGAAAAGCCGAAGTCCATGGCAGCCCTCATGACACTCATGGCCCATTTTTGTGCGGGCGAGGATAGTTGGCTAGCCCGAAGCAATAACACTGCAAGCAAATCTGGCACCTCTGAGACTAAAAATAGCAATGGCAAACCTCGATGCAACAGGCACAAGCGTCGAAGCAACGGTTACAATACCGATGACACGACAGTCAACGCCGGATTCAGTGGCTCTAAGTCCGGCTAGCAGAAGAAGCCATATAAAAGAAACAATCCGGGCCCCTCCAGCTTGGACCGCATACTCGATCGCCCATGCCAGACCCATGGTACCCCAGACAAACCAGCCAATCATACCAACAGAGACTGTTGGGTTTTTAAACAGGCCGGCAAATTAAATGCCGAGAACAAGGAGAAGGGGTCGCAAAGTGAGGACGATGATGAGGAATCCCGTTCGCCGAACACAGGGGGACAGAAGAAGTCCCCCCCCCCAAGTTAAATGGTGAACATGATATATGCTACCCATATCCCCTAGAGGGAGCGCAAACGCGCGCTCAGGGACATCTACACGATGGAGCCAGTCGCCCCAAAGTTCATCCCATGGTCTTCCTGTCTGATCACTTTCGATCGCAGGGACCATCCGACCAGTATCTGTTGGGAAACATAGTAATTTCAAAAAAAATTCCTACGCACACGCAAGATCATGGTGATGCATAGCAACGAGAGGGGAGAGTGTTGTCCACGTACCCTCGTAGACCGAAGCGGAAGCATTGACACAACGTAGAGGAAGTAGTCGTACGTTCTCCTCGCGATCCAACCGATCACAGCACCGTTACTCCGGCACCTCCGAGTTCTTGGCACACGTTCAGTTCGATGACGATCCCCGGGCTCCGATCCAGCAAAGCTTCGGGGAGTAGTTCCGTCAGCACAACGGCGTGGTGACGGTCTTGATGTACTACCGGCGCAGGGCTTCGCCTAAGCACTGCAACGATATGACCGAGGTGGAATATGGTGGAGGGGGGCACCGCACACGGCTAAGGAACGATCACAAACATCAACTTGTGTGTCATGGGGTGCCCCCTGCCCCCGTATATAAAGGAGCAAGGGAGGGGGTGGCCGGCCTAGGGTTTGGCGCGCCAGGGTGTGGAGTCCTACTAGGTCTCCAAGTCCTAGTAGGAGTCCACCAAGAGGGGAGGAAGGGAGAAGGAATAGGAGGAGTAGGAAAGGTGGCCGGCCCCCTTTTCCCTAGTCTAATTCGGACTAGAGGGGAGGGGGGGCGCAGCAGCCTTTTCCTCTTCCCACTAAAGCCCATCAAGGCCCATTACTTCTCCCGTAATCCCGTAACTCCCCGATACTCCCGAAAATACCCGAATCACTAAGAACCTTTCCGATGTCCGAATATAGTCGTCCAATATATCGATCTTTACGTCTCGACCATTTCGAGACTCCTCGTCATGTCCCCGATCTCATCCGGGACTCCGAACTCCTTCGGTACATCAAAACTTATAAACTCATAATATAACTGTCATCGAAACCTTAAGCGTGCGGACCCTACGGTTCGAGAACATTGTAGACATGACCGAGACACGTCTCCGGTCAATAACCAATAGCGGGAACTGGATGCCCATATTGGCTCCTACATATTCTACGAAGATCTTTATCGGTCAGACCGCATAACAACATACGTCGTTCCCTTTGTCATCGGTATGTTACTTGCCCGAGATTCGATCGTCGGTATCCAATACCTAGTTCAATCTCGTTACCGGCAAGTCTCTTTACTCGTTCCGTAATACATCATCTCACAACTAACACATTAGTTGCAATGCTTGCAAGGCTTATGTGATGTGCATTACCGAGAGGGCCCAGAGATACCTCTCCGACAATCGGAGTGACAAATCCTAATTTCGAAATACGCCAACCCAACATGTACCTTCGGAGACACCTGTAGAGCACCTTTATAATCACCCAGTTACGTTGTGTCGTTTGGTAGCACACAAAGTGTTCCTACGGTAAACGGGAGTTGCATAATCTCATAGTTAAAAGAACATGTATAAGTCATGGATAAAAGCAATAGCAACATACTAAACGATCGGGTGCTATGCTAATGGAATGGGTCATGTCAATCAGATCATTCAACTAATGATGTGATCTCGTTAATCAAATAACAACTCTTTGTTCATGGTTAGGAAACATAACCATCTTTGATTAATGAGCTAGTCAAGTAGAGGCATACTAGTGACACTCTGTTTGTCTATGTATTCACACATGTATTATGTTTCTAGTTAATACAATTCTAGCATGAATAATAAACATTTATCATGATATAAGGAAATAAATATTAATTTTATTATTGCCTCTAGGGCATATTTCCTTCAGTCTCCCACTTGCACTAGAGTCTATAATCTAGATCACATCACCATGTGATTAACATCAATAGTTCACATCATCATGTGATTAACACCCATAGTTCACATCGCTATGTGACCGACACCCAAAGGGTTTACTAGATTCAGTAATCTAGTTTACATCGCTATGTAATTAACACCCAAAGAGTACTAAGGTGTGATCATGTTTTGCTTGTGCGAGAATCTTAGTCAACGGGTCTGCTACATTCAGATCCGCATGTACTTTGCAAATTTGTATGTCAACAATGCTCTGCATGGAGCTACTCTAGCTAATTGCTCCCACTTTCAATATGTATCCAGATTGAGACTTAGAGTCATCTGGATCAGTGTCAAAACTTGCATCGACGTAACTCTTTAAGACGAACCTTTTTGTCACCTCCATAATCGAGAAACATATCCTTATTCCACTAAGGATAATTTTGACCGCCGTCCAGTGATCTACTCCTAGATCACTATTGTACCCCCGTGCCAATCTCAGGGTAGGGTATACAATAGGTCTGGTACACAGCATGGCATACTTTATAGAACCTATGGCCAAAGCATAGGGAATGACTTTCATTCTCTTTCTATCTTCTGCCGTGGTCGGGCTTTGAGTCTTACTCAATTTCACACCTTGTAATACAGGCAAGAACTCTTTCTTTGACTGTTCTATTTTGAACTACTTCAAAATCTTTTCAAGGTATGTACTTATTGAAAAACTTATCAAGCGTCTTGATCTATCTCTATAGATCTTGATGCTCAATATGTAAGCAGCTTCACCGAGGTCCTTCTTCGAAAAACTCCTTCCAAATACACCTTTATGCTTTACAGAATAATTCTGCATTATTTCCGATCAATAATATGTCATTTACATATACTTATCAGAAATGCTGTAGTGCTCCCACTCACTTTCTTGGAAATACAGGCTTCACCGCAAGTCTGTATAAAACTATATGCTTTGATCAACTTATCAAAGCGTATATTCCAACTCCAAGATGCTTGCACCAGTCCATAGATGGATCGCTGGAGCTTGCATATTTTGTTAACACCTTCAGGATCGACAAAACCTTCTAGTTGCATCGTATACAACTCTTCTTTAATAAATCCATTAAGGAATGTAGTTTTGTTTATCCATTTGCTGGATTTCATAAAATGCGGCAATTGCTAACATGATTCGGACAGACTTAAGCATAGATACGAGTGAGAAACTCTCATCGTAGTCAACACCTTGAACTTGTCGAAAACCTTTTGCGACAATTCTAGCTTTGTAGATAGTAACACTACTATCAGTGTCCGTCTTCCTCTTCAAGATCCATTTATTTTCTTTGGCTTGCCGATCATCGGGCAAATCCATCAAAGTCCATACTTTGTTCTCATACATGGATCATATCTCAGATTTCATGGCCTCTAACCATTTCGCGGAATCTGGGCTCATCATCGCTTCCTCATAGTTCGCAAGTTCATCATGATATAGTAACATGACTTCCAGAACAGGATTACCGTACCACTCTGGTGCGGATCTCACTCTAGTTTACTTACGAGATTCGGTAGTAACTTGATCTTGAAGTTACATGATCATCATCATTAGCTTCCTTACTAATTGGTGTAGTAGTCACAAGAACAGATTTCTGTGATGAACTACTTTCCAATAAGGGAGAAGGTACAATTACCTTATCAAGTTTTCTACTTTCCTCCCACTCACTTCTTTCGAAAGAAACTCTTTCTCTAGAAAGTTTCCGAACTTAGCAACAAAAGTCTTGCCTTCGGATCTGTGATAGAAGGTGTATCCAACAGTTTCCTTTGGATATCCTATGAAGACACATTTCTCCGATTTGGGTTCGAGCTTATTAGGTTGAAGCTTTTTCACATAAGCATCGCAGCCCCAAACTTTAAGAAACGACAGCTTAGGTTTATTGCTAAACCATAGTTCATACGGTGTCGTCTCAACGGATTTAGATGGTGCCCCTTTTAACGTGAATGCAGCTGTCTCTAATGCATGATCCCAAAATGATATTGGTAAATCGGTAAGAAACATCATAGATTGTACTATATCCAATAAAGTACGGTTATGACGTTCGGACACACCATTATGCTGTGGTGTTCCAGGTGGCATGAATTTGTGAAACTATTCCACACGGTTTTAACTGAAGGCCAAAACTCGTAACTCAAATATTTTACCTCTGCGATCATATCGTAGAAACTTTTTATTTTCTTGTTACGATGATTATCCACTTCACTCTGAAATTCTTTGAACTATTCAAACGTTTCAGACTTATGTTTCATTAAGTAGATATACCCATATCTGCTTAAATCATCTGTGAAGTTCTGAAAATAATGATACTTGTCGCGAGCCTTAATATTCATCGGACCACATACATCAGTATGTATGATTTCCAACAAATCTGTTGCTTGCTCCATTGTTCCTGAGAACGGCGTTTCAGTCATCTTGCCCAAGAGGCATGGTTCGCAAGCATCAAGTGATTCATAATCAAGTGATTCCAAAATCCCATCAGCATGGAGTTTCTTCATGTGCTTTACACCAATATGACCTAAACGGCAGTGCCACAAATAGGTTGCACTATCATTATTAACTTCGCATCTTTTGGTTTCAATATTATGAATATGTGTATCACTACGATCGAGATCCAACAAACCATTTTCGTTGGTGTGTATGACCATAGAAGGTTTTATTCATGTAAACAGAACAACAATTGTTCTCTAACTTAAATGAATAACTGTATTGCAATTAACATGATCAAATCATATTCATGCTCAACGCAAACACCAAATAACACTTATTTAGTTTCAACACTAATCCCGAAAGTATAGGGAGTGTGTGATGATGATCATATCAATCTTGGAACCACTTCCAACACACATCGTCACCTTGCCCTTTAACTAGTCTTTGTTCATTCTGCAACTCCCGTTTCGAGTTACTAATCTTAGCAACTTGAACTAGTACCAAATACTGAGGGGTTGCTATGAACACTAGTAAAGTACACATCAATAACATGTATATCAAATATACTTATGTTCACTTTGCCATCCTTCTTATCCGCCAATCACTTGGGGTAGTTCCGCTTCTAGTGACCAGTCCCTTGCAGTAGAAGCACTTAGTCTCAGGCTTAGGACCAGACTTGGGCTTATTCACTTGAGCAGCAACTTGCTTGCCGTTCTTCTTGAAGTTCCCCTTCTTTCCTTTTGCCCTTTTCTTGAAACTAGTGATCTTGTCAACCATCAACACTTGATGTTTTTTTCTTTGATTTCTACCTTCGCCGATTTTAGCATCGCGAAGAGCTTGGGAATATTTTCCGTTATCCCTTGCATATTATAGTTCATCACGAAGTTCTACTAACTTGGTGATGGTGACTAGAGAATTCTGTCAATCACTATCTTATCTGGAAGATTAACTCCCACTTGATTCAAGCGATTGTAGTACCCAGACAATCTGAGCACATGCTCACTAGTTGAGCGATTCTCCTCCATCTTTTAGCTATAGAACTTGTTGGAGACTTCATATCTCTCAACTCGGGTATTTGCTTGAAATATTAACTTCAACTCCTAGAACATCTCGTATGGTCCATGACGTTCAAAACGTCTTTGAAGTCCCGATTCTAAGCCGTTAAGCATGGTGCACTAAACTATTAAGTAGTCATCATATTGAGCTAGCAAAACGTTCATAACCACTACAAGAAATGTGTCAACTTATGACCTTCTGTCAGTGACCCTCGAAGAATTGGTCATAAATTTATGACCATTTCAGACCAATTGGTCAAAAGCTGTTCGGGGGGCTCCAAACCCTAAACCATTGCGACCATTTTGGTCAGAAAGGTCGTAATTTCCTCACACGAAAAGGTCATAAAGCAAACAGCGCTAGTTCGCTGCCTTATTTCTAGTTGTTAACGACCAATATAGATGGTCATAGCCTTGTAAATTGTGGTGGATTGCTATGACTAGGCGCCACCTCATCAGTTTTGCCTATGTGTCATGTCCATGTGGCAGTTTTTGCCCTAGGTTGTGAAGCAACCTATATTTCTGTCATTCCCAAAATTCCCAAAAAAATCTCATAAATTCTTTGGGTCATATCTTCGTCAAATATGTAAAAACCTTCCTTGCCTAGTTCAAAAATAGTTCAAAAATATTCATTTTCCTATTCTGTTCAGAACAACAGTTTGTGAAGGAAGTACCACTTTGGCATGTCCAAATAGTATCCATTTTCTACAGTGCTTTCCTATGCCCAAATAAACATCCTCCACCAAATGCTAGCTCAATACATTCATTATTTTGAGCCGAGCTTCAACATTTGTAGTTATGTCCAGTGTGATAGTTTGCAAAGCAAGTACCACCTAGGCTCCTCCTTTTGAGCTAAAAATTTGTGAACACGGTCTTCTTAGTAACTGATCATCCTCAGCCAAAACTCATGCCCATTAGCCGTGTACATTTCCCGTACCGCTAATCAAACACTTGGCTGCTAATTCATGTTTGAGCATCGATCGGTCTCCTCGTGAGAATCTTATGTTGTAATTTTCTTCCTAGCACCAACCTGGGGAGTGCCCAACCCACTAGACATGCCTAGGCCACGCAGAACAAATGGCAACGTCACGGTCGCGCGGTGACCACGCGGCGGGCATGCGAGTTTACGCGCTCTAGAGTTGGGGCCCCCGGCCGCCGCCCAAACCTCGACGTATCGCCACCAAACCATGTATTTATGATTAAATAGGTCCTTATGTAACTAGAAATGATTTTTGGAAAAAATAAATAGCAAACTATGAGGCAGCTGCAGTTCAAATTTTACCCGCTTCCATGTGAATCGGCGGAAATTTGTCTTTTTCACGAGAGGTGGATCAAAACTTTTTACACCCAACCATTTTGTCAATTGTGCATTAAATATGGCCTAGTATTTTATAAAAATGATTTGATCCAATTTTGCAACAATTATTTGGTAGTTCCTTCACAAAAAAATCTCCTTTCGGGCACTCGAAAAATGGAAAATGGTTTTTTCGTCCAACGAAAATGAAAACTTCCTTAGGCAACATTGTTTGCCATTCCAATATGCACTCTTGTGCACAATATGAGATCATTTGAACAAACTATGCCATGAATGTGGCCATAAGATTGATCATTTGGCTTGAAAGCCATGAATCTTCAGAGATGATAGCTCATTTCTGAGAACACTTTTTTAAAATAATTGCCGTATTACAAGTTTGTTATTTTTCCTGGGAACTTGGCCACATATAATGACACAATGCGAAGGTTTCCCAATTTTTTGATTTTTTTTTGAATTTTTATGCCCGTTTCAAAATGCGGTCAAAACGGCGGGCTTGACCGTTCCTAGCTAGTGGTTGAATCTTGGAAAACTTTTGGTGTTTCTATGATTAAATAGATACTTATGTACCTAGAAATGATTTTTGTAAAAAATAAATAGCAAACTATGAGGCAGCTGCAGTTCAAATTTGACCCGCTTCCAACTGAATCGGCGGAAATTTGTCTTTTTCAGGAGAGGTTGATCAAAACTTTTTACACCCAACCATTTTGTCAATTGTGCATTAAATATGTCCTAGTATTTTAGAAAATTGATTTGGTTCAATTTTGCAACAATTATTTGGTAGTTCCTTCACAAAAAAACCTCCTTTCGGGCACTCGGAAAATGAAAAATGGTTTTTTCGTCCAAAGAAAATGGAAACTTCCTTAGGCAACATTGTTTGCCATTCCAATATGCACCCTTGTGCACAATACGAGATCATTTGAACAAACTATGCCATGGATGTGACCATAAGATTGATCATTTGGCTTGAAAGTCATGAATCTTCACGCATGATAGCTTATTTCTGAGAACACTTTTTTAAAATAATTGCCGTATTACAAGTTTATTATTTTTCCTGGATACTTGGTCACATATGATGACACAATACGAAGGTTTTCCAATTTTTTGATTTTTTTTAATTTTTTATGCCCGTTTCAAAATGCGGTCAAAACCGTAGGCTTGATCGTTCCTAACTAGTGGTTGAATCGTGGAAAACTTTTGATGTTTCTCTGATTAAATAGATACTTATGTACCTAGAAACGATTTTTGGAAAAAATAAAGAGCAAACTATGAGGCAGCTGCAGTTCAAATTTGACCCGCTTTCAACTAAACTGGCGGAAATTTGTCTTTTTCACGAGAGGTGGATCAAAGCTTTTGACACCCAACCATTTGGTCAATTGTATATTAAATATGGACTAGTATTTTATAAAATTGATTTGGTCCAATTTTGCAACAAATATTTGGTAGGTTCTTCGCAAAAAAAATCATTTTTGCCACTCGAAAAATGATTAAAAATAGCTAGAAAGATCAGAAATGCATACAAATTGGTCCTTATCCATAAAATGTGGTCTAACTCTAGTGAAAATTTGTGTGGTGCTCTTTTGCAAATTTTTTTGATAGCTACTTCACAAAATCCCTTTGTTTTTAGTACTTGAAAACTATTTTAAGTCACTGATTTTCTGAAACCAATCAGAACTCTTCTCACGGATTGATGACATGGCGTCCATCCATCCATCCATCTCTCCATCCCACATCCATCCATCCATCCATCTTTCTACAGAAAAAAAGAAAAAAAGAAAAGATACCCCCCACCCGCAGCCCAAACCCTAGCTCGGATCCATCCCCTCGTCACACCCTTCTCCCTCCCATCTCCTCGCCGCCGCCGCCCCCCTCCTGATCCACTCCTCTCCCCGCCTCATCCCTCCCACAGGTCGCCGCCGACAGCATGCGAAACGCCTCCTCCTTGATCCAACGCGCCGCCGCCTCCTCCCCGATCCCCAATCCCCAATCCTCCCTCCACCATCTGCCTTGCCCTGCCCCCCTTCCTTCCTCCAATACAACAGAGAGATCGCGCCGCCGGCGAGAGAGAGAGAGAGAGACATGAGGAGCGGCGGCGACGTCAAGTCCTTCTTCCGGCAGCAGAAGGCCCACTCCGGCGCGGCGGCCACCAAGCCCACCGGCGGCGTCTCCAAGAAGGCGCCGCACCACCACCAGAAGCAAGCGGCGGCGCGCCCGACGCCAGGTACTCTGCCGCACGCCCAATCCCAAACTCCGCCGATTCGTACGCCCAGCTCGGATTTGACCGCTCGATCGATCGATCTGGTGTTTGTTTTTTTCAATCTGTTGTTGCATCTGCTGCAGACCACGGCGGCGGCGCCGACGCGAGGAGGGAGGAGGCAGAGGACACGGAGAGGAAGACCAGGGAGTTCGACATGGACATGCGCTACGGGCCCTGCTTCGGCCTCACCCGCACCCAGTGCTGGCAGCGCGCCGCCGCGCTGGGCCTCGCCCTGCCGCCGTACGCGCTCTGCTCCGACGACCAGTCGTGCCTCTGGGAGGGCCGCGTCGAACTAGGGCATCACCCCAGGGCCCCGCCAGCGCACCCAGCCTGGCCAGTGCCCGTCCAGCACGAAGGTAACCACCCATCTCAGATCTGCTTGCCGCTACCTGTTATAGTTTACTTTGTGATACTAGAGCAACGGCGACATGGGTGATTACGGCGATCTCTGGTAGTTCATGTGATGCGTTGTAGGATTCGCAGTTGCAAATTGATCTTGTTGCTGAAGTAGCGCTGTAGGCTTGTGCTTCTGTCCATAATGATTCCCTTTGTTCGAGGGTGTCCCGGCTGCAGAGGTGGTAAGTGGGGTGCCTCCCTCTGTTCACAGTTCACATAGTACTACTTTTGGTTGCATTCAGATGGTTTATTTGTTCGATTAACTTCAGTATTTCAGGTTTTAAGTGTCCTATGTGTCTGTCTCCAAATGATTTTGTTGCATATACCATGTTCACATAGTTCTATTATCTGAACTTTTTGGAAGAATCATAGAAGAATTTTGAAATCCCTATTATAACAAATACTGAAATATTAGTACTGCTCCTAGATGTTTCTCGAAAATTAATGATATTCGTTTGACTTTTACTGGGCTATACAGCCAAGTATATGCACACTATGGCAATATGCAGCCTTGAGATAAATATAAATATTTTCCAAGGGTGTATTAACATGTGCGCTAACTTCAAATTAAAAGGATGTGGGTGGATCATTTAAAATGCATAACACTTTTCAACTTCAGTGATTAATCTGCACTTATGGTGCCGTTACCACTTTTGTTATTTCTAATACTTTTCTTGTCTGCAGGACAATGGAAGTCCTTTGTTCGGAGAGGGAAACCAAGTTGAAGTGACGGCCATGGACGCACTCCTGTAGTCCTGTGTTACCTGAATTTGAGATAAGATCCCGCTTGTGTAATGAAACTGTTAATTAATCCCAAAAACAGTTTACTGAAACTTCTGCTACTCTGGTTCAGTTAAGACTTGGGAGTTTGTCTGAACTGTTGTGTTTGATATAAGTAGAAGTAGTTGAATGCTATACAGTGGTCTGAAGCTAATTAGTTGATTTGAAAATTATTGGTTTTGAACTGTCCATGATTTGGTTGAATCCAGTTCTTCAATTTAATCTATATATGCCGTACGAAACTTCAGAACTTGAAAACCCAAATCTGGTTCAGTCATCGTAGTTTAACTTTACAGATAAGGCACTGATTTCTAATTGATTTAGCTAGCCTATTGTATTAATTGTTGTGAGTAAGATGTGAACAAAATTCAGGATGTATCTCACATCACTACATGAAATACATTGTTTTCAGGTTTTGTACATCAGCTGCATTCTTTAATTATCTAGTTGGTGGATACTATTTTGTGGATGGCCATGCTTGTGTTGTAAGTAGAAGTTAAATGGAAATAATG
Organism: Aegilops umbellulata; assembly: GCA_032464435.1. Classification (NCBI taxonomy): domain Eukaryota; kingdom Viridiplantae; phylum Streptophyta; class Magnoliopsida; order Poales; family Poaceae; genus Aegilops; species Aegilops umbellulata. Next base: position 445,381,759 of record CP136055.1, read on the forward strand.
TTCAGATTTCTTCAGACAAACACTAAATAAAACAGTAGCCAGTAGGTGTGTACAAAACGTGGTCTGAAGCTTGTTGGTAGAAAATCATTACATAAGGCACATATTCACACTAAACCTTGACACAGAAATTATTGGTTTCATACTACTGTCCTTGATACAAATAGTATTAATAATCTTTGACATTTTGTACTAGTTCCTCCTGCTAGGATTTCGGTGGACCTCTTTGTTGCGCATGGCTGAGCTGAACGTCCTCGGCGGTGGTGGCGGCGCGTGTGAGATCCTCCTCCATGACAAGACCGCCGCCAGATCAGCTCCTCTCCGCCGGTGGATCCTCGCCTCTCCGACAAGGCCGCCACCGGATCCCCTCCTATCCGACAGCAACGCCTCCGGATCCACTCGTCCTCGACAACGATGGCACCGAGGAGCACCAGGAGCTTCGGATCCGGTAACTTATTATCTCCCTCTCTCCCTCCCGCAGTACCTACTATGTATCATGCTTATTGTTTACTGCATTGAGGCATGTGTGCACCAGAATCTGTAATCAGATTTGTTACCGCTCATGAATACGGCGATGTTCATGACTGATGGATGTGGCTAGGGGTTGAGGTATACAGTGCTATAGAATGCCATCTAGGATATCTATTAAGCCACTTGGTCAGTTAGTTTCTTTTAGTACATATACCATGAATCCAAGTTTGATGCGTATTGCCATGTCTCTCTATATTTATAAGTTGAATCCAGCACTAACATGTGAACAACACTTGCACTGCCTTATGTATTTACACATAAGGAGTTAAACTACATGTCTGCTATTGCAGGGCAGATTAGATGTATATCATTAGTTTCTTTGTTGATTTACTGATAAGTTACCATCCGATCCGCTGACAACATGTTTGTGTTATTGTGGTGCTGGTTTGACTCACTGTCATCTTACAATTTGTTCTTTCTGTATGCAGCTTGCCAGAAGAAGGCTGTGAAGATCTTCCCCCGCCCTACCTCTGGACCTCTTCACCCAATCGTCCAATGCCAGACCCGCAAGTACAACATGAAGGCCAGGGCTGGCAGGGGCCTACTACTGCTGCTGGGTAGAGTCCGGCCATGCTACTGCTAGGTATGATTCCCACCTCCTCTGAACCCCCTTGTACTGCAGGCCTTCATGTGCATGTGTGGAGTCCTATTTTTATGTTGAGGAACGCGGGCTGCTCTTACCAGGGCAAACACACGCGCCTTCATGTCTTATTTGCGATATATAAATCATCTGGAACAAATCGTTTTCATGAATTTGGTCGAGTTCCTCGTATACTGTATATTTTGACAGCATATGTCCTCACAAAAGAGAAAGGAAAAAATAATATTGCATAAGTCTCTGCATTTCAGTTCCATACTTTTGAGCTCAGCAAGCTAAACTTGTTTCAAACATTTAGATGGCTCACATCAGATAACCAGTAACTTGAGCATTACATGCATAAGCTGCTGGGGGAATGTCTTCAGCTAACCACAGAGAACTTTGTAGAAAAGATCTCTGTGCACAGAAAACGATTTCCCTGCTTTCATCTGTAAATAAGATTGTTGGGGCCTATCATCGCATTGAAGTTTGATCATGTTACGCATGCTCCATCGCCGTGAATCTGTCGCAAAACTAATGGCCTTTCATGTGTCTCTTTGTCTCATGAATTATAAAGTACAGTATATAGCTGAACACAAAGGAGCAAAATGTGGCCTGATATGAGCTGTCTGAATCCCCTGTAACTCTGAAACCTTTCACTTGTACTCCCCTGTTCTGTGGGTTTTCTGCAGCGTGTGCAGGTGGGGCTTCGAATGTTGCCTGATAGTGTCAAAAAATTGTCTTAGAGCAAGTGATAAGGGCATTGCCCTTCTGATCAGCCTAGCGTCGTATAAACTAGCCCCAGCTTTTGTGCATGCAATTAAACAAAACCAATTCAAATGGTTTCGTATATACTGTACTTTATAATTCATGAGACAAAGATACACATGAAAGGCCATCAGTTTTGCGACAGATTCACGGCGATGGAGCATGTGTAACATGATCAAACTTCAATGCGATGATAGGCCCCGACAATCTTATTTACAGATGAAAGCAGGGAAATTATTTAATGAACTTTGAGCATTACTGTGCATAGCTTCCTTTGTAGAAAAGATCAGTAGTTGTGTAGACTTGTGCAAAGCCTAAATTTTTGTACTAAGGTGGCCAGCGTGGTGTCGCGACATGATCACTAACGGAATTAATTATGATTTTGTTATTCTGCTTTGTTTTTCTGATCCTCACAAGTTAATGCTTTGCTCGTCCGGGTGTGTGATAATGCCATGTGTCTTGTGCAATCAGATTACATTTCTGTTTGTTATGGTAATATAAAAAATATTCGTGCTGTCAAAATTTTCACAGTGCGTGCTTTCCATTTCTTTAGTTTGATTGTTTCCCTTGTATTCAATATGCTTATAGTGGCTGATCCTTCCATTTTTGTTGTGGCATCTTTATTTTCACAGGTGTTGTGTGTTCTGGAAGATGGAAGAGGAAGGAAACCTATTTTTGTTGAACTAAATTTTCTGTATTCTGTTTTGTTGTACGTATCATTTGATAGTTTTGTATAGGAACAAGTGATACTATTTTGTAGGGCTTTATGGCCTGTGATGTAAACATATTTAGTTCTGAAATATGAAATTATTTGCAAAATTTGTCAAAAAGGTGGATCATATGTATGAATATGTGAATGGGCTGAAAAGAGTACTGAACCAACTCCAGGATTGAATTAATATTTGAATGTATAAAAAGGCCGAATGTAAACCAGAAATGGGCTGCACAAAATTGTACATATATTCTTGAAAGGCCAAACGTGCATAAAAATTGATGGGCTGACCAGTTGGGCTTGGCCCATGTAGCAGACAAAAATTAACAGAAATAAATATACCAAATGAGCCGAATTGTTGGGCTAGGCCCATGTAGAAAACCGAATTGGACCGGGCTGAATCTAGTGCCACATAAGCTTGCCACGCTGGATGCCTACGTGGCCTGGGGAGGTTGCTAGTGACCAAAACAGAACAATAAGCTTATTTTGGTCGTAAACGTCTTCGACCATTCCAGAAGAAAGGTCGCTATAGTTAGTTTATGACGGCCAGCTTTTGACCTTCTGTTTTTGGTCACAAAAAGGTCGCAAATGGAAATTTGTGACCTTTCAGTGACCAATAGTGGTGGTCACAAGTTGACATATTTCTTGTAGTGAACGTCTGCATCTGCTCCTGCAAAAGGTCCGTCACCTAGTGGTGCATCAAGGACAAAATTCTTCTGTGCAGCAATGAGGATAAACCTCAGATTACGGATCCAATCCGCATCATTGCTACTAACATTTTTCAACACAATTTTCTCTAGGAACATATCAAAATAAACACAGGGAAGCAACAATGCGAGCTATTGATCTACAACATAGATATGCTAATACTACCAGGACTAAGTTCATGATAAATTAAAGTTCAATTAATCATATTACTTAAGAACTCCCACTTAGATAGACATCCCTCTAATCTTCTAAGTGATCACGCGATCCAAATCAACTAAACCATGTCCGATCATCACGTGAGATGGAGTAGTTTCAATGGTGAACATCACTATGTTGATCATATCTACTATATGATTCACGCTCGACCTTTCGGTCTCCGTGTTCCGAGGTCATATCTTATATGCATAGCTCGTCAAGTATAACCTGAGTATTCCGCGTGTGCAACTGTTTTGCACCCGTTGTATTTGAACGTAGAGCCTATCACACCCGATCATCACGTGGTGTCTCAGCACGAAGAACTTTCGCAACGGTGCATACTCAGGGAGAACACTTCTTGATAATTAGTGAGAGATCATCTTATAATGCTACCGTCAATCAAAGCAAGATAAGATGCATAAAAGATAAACATCACATGCAATCAATATAAGTGATATGATATGGCCATCATCATCTCGTGCTTGTGATCTCCATCTTCGAAGCACCGTCATGATCACCATCGTCACCGGCGCGACACCTTGATCTCCATCGTAGCATCGTTGTCGTCTCGCCAATCTTATGCTTCCACGACTATCACTACCGCTTAGTAATAAAGTAAAGCATTACATCGTGATTGCATTGCATACAATAAAGCGACAACCATATGGCTCCTGCCAGTTGCCGATAACTCGGTTACAAAACATGATCATCTCATACAATAAAATTTAGCATCATGTCTTGACCATATCACATCACAACATGCCCTGCAAAAACAAGTTAGACGTCCTCTACTTTGTTGTTGCAAGTTTTACGTGGCTGCTACGGGCTTAAGCAAGAACTCATCTTACCTACGCATCAAAACCACAACGATAGTTTGTCAAATAGACTCCGTTTTAACCTTCTCAAGGACCGGGCGTAGCCACACTCGGTTCAACTAAAGTTGGAGAGACAGTCTTCCGCAAGCCATCTATGTGCAAAGCACGTCGAGGGAACCGGTCTCGCGTAAGAGTACGCGTAAGGTTGGTCTGGATCGTCTCGTCCAACAATACCGCTGAAGCAAAATATGACATGCTGGTAGGCAGTATGACTTGTATCGTCCACAACTCACTTGTGTTCTACTCGTGCAAATAACATCAAACCATAAAAACCTAGGCTCTGATACCACTGTTGGGAAACGTAGTAATTTCAAAAAAAATTCCTACGCACACGCAAGATCATGGTGATGCATAGCAACGAGAGGGGAGAGTGTTGTCTACGTACCCTCGTAGACCGAAGCGGAAGCGTTGACACAACGTAGAGGAAGTAGTCGTACGTTCTCCTCGCGATCCAACCGATCACAGCACCGTTACTCCGGCACCTCCGAGTTCTTGGCACACGTTCAGTTCGATGACGATCCCCGGGCTCCGATCCAGCAAAGCTTCGAGGAGGAGTTCCGTCAGCACGACGGCGTGGTGACGATCTTGATGTACTACCGGCGCAGGGCTTCGCCTAAGCACTGCAACGATATGACCGAGGTGGAATATGGTGGAGGGGGGCACCGCACACGGCTAAGGAACGATCACAAAGATCAACTTGTGTGTCATGGGGTGCCCCCTGCCCTCGTATATAAAGGAGCAAGGGAGGGGGTGGCCGGCCTAGGGTTTGGCGCGCCAGGGTGTGGAGTCCTACTAGGTCTCCAAGTCCTAGTAGGAGTCCACCAAGAGGGGAGGAAGGGAGAAGGAATAGGAGGAGTAGGAAAGGTGGCCGGCCCCCTTTTCCCTAGTCCAATTCGGACTAGAGGGGAGGGGGGGCGCAGCAGCCTTTTCCTCTTCCCACTAAAGCCCATCAAGGCCCATTACTTCTCCCGTAATCCCGTAACTCCCCGATACTCCCGAAAATACCCGAATCACTCAGAACCTTTTCGATGTCCGAATATAGTCGTCCAATATATCGATCTTTACGTCTCGACCATTTCGAGACTCCTCGTCATGTCCCCGATCTCATCCGGGACTCCGAACTCCTTCGGTACATCAAAACTCATAAACTCATAATATAACTGTCATCGAAACCTTAAGCGTGCGGACCCTACGGTTCGAGAACAATGTAGACATGACCGAGACACATCTCCGGTCAATAACCAATAGTGGGACCTGGATGCCCATATTGGCTCCTACATATTCTACGAAGATCTTTATCGGTCAGACCGCATAACAACGTACGTCGTTCCCTTTGTCATCGGTATGTTACTTGCCCGAGATTCGATCGTCGGTATCCAATACCTAGTTCAATCTCGTTACCGGCAAGTCTCTTTACTCGTTCCGTAATACATCATCTCACAACTAACACATTAGTTGCAATGCTTGCAAGGCTTATGTGAAGTGCATTACCGAGAGGGCCCAGAGATACCTCTCCGACAATCGGAGTGACAAATCCTAATCTCGAAATACGCCAACCCAACATGTACCTTCGGAGACACCTGTAGAGCACCTTTATAATCACCCAGTTACGTTGTGACGTTTGGTAGCACACAAAGTGTTCCTACGGTAAACGGGAGTTGCATAATCTCATAGTTAAAAGAACATGTATAAGTCATGGATAAAAGCAATAGCAACATACTAAACGATCGGGTGCTATGCTAATGGAATGGGTCATGTCAATCAGATCATTCAACTAATGATGTGATCTCGTTAATCAAATAACAACTCTTTGTTCATGGTTAGGAAACATAACCATCTTTGATTAATGAGCTAGTCAAGTAGAGGCATACTAGTGACACTCTGTTTGTCTATGTATTCACACATGTATTATGTTTCCAGTTAATACAATTCTAGCATGAATAATAAACATTTATCATGATATAAGGAAATAAATAATAACTTTATTATTGCCTCTAGGGCATATTTCCTTCAGTATCCATCATGGCAGTTCATCCGCACTGGTCCTCGACCCAATCATTGATGGATTCTATCTCACGCGAGTCCTCATGGATGGTTGCAGCAACCTAAACCTGCTCTATCAGGATACAGTGCGCAAAATGGGCATTAATCCCTCAAGGATTAAGCCCATGAAGACTACCTTTAACGGAGTCATACCAGGTGTAGAGGCCCGCTATATGGGCTCAATTGCACTAGAGGTTGTCTTCGGATCTCTAGACAACTTCTGTAGCGAAGATTTGATCTTTGACATCGTCCCCTTCTGAAGTGGCTATCACGCACTGCTAGGACGAACCACATTTGCTCGATTCAACACGGTGCCACACTATGCTTATCTCAAGCTCAAGATGCCCGGACCACACGGTGTCATAACAGTCAATGGAAACACGGAATGCTCACTCCGTACCGAGGAGCACACCACTGCTTTAGCAGCAGAAGTACAGAGCGGCCTTTTCAAGCAGAACCTTAATTCAACGGCCAAGCTCCTGGACACTGTCAAACGAGTCCAGACTACTCTGCAGCAGGACAGCCCAGCTCGTCAAGAGCTCAACTAGCAATTTGGCCTCCGTCCCAGTCCCGACCAAGTGGTGGCATTCGTACCACGTGTACATAACTACACACTCAAAATACCATGGGCATAGACAGAGGCATAACTAGAATGTGATCCATAATATGGCACGACCGCCCCTGGACACACATACTTTCACTTTTTCTTTTTTCCTTTTCAGGTTTCTTTTCCATAGGCCTTTCTTGACGTCCTGATCACCGGTCCTTTCGAAAGGATAGATACACCAAGACGGCAAGAAGCACTGACGTATAAGGGAATTTCTAGGTGGTATCTTTAACGATCACTCTACCTATTTTAAGGACCCGCACGCAGCTCTCCCTTGGTTGTGGCATATTAAATAGCATGTTGCTTATTGCACTACTTGTACAAATACGCTTTGACGTATTAATCAAACTATAATGGACGCAGTTTGCGGCCCAACTTCCGCGGCACTAGCTTAACCCCCTTTTTTTATTTTTTTTGATAATCTTATCAAGTCGCACCCGTACACTTCGGTACAATTTAATCCGCCAGGGGCTTCATTGCGCCCCATAATACGACAAAAAAGTCCGAACACTTTTTATAGTATAGTTCTGCACCCAGAATTTAGCATTATATGCATTGGCTCCGAATCATGTCTTTGGTCAATAGTTGGGTTGCCCGGCTCCTGTACTTACTACCTTATGTTCCGCTATATCAGCTAGGGTAGTAAAGGGAGAACTACTGCGATTCTGTCCTGGTTCATCCGGACGAGCACTCGAGTAGAGAAAGCCGAAAACTAACTGTCATGATGCGGCGTGAGACGGTCAGCTCTTCGGAGGTTTCAAATCTTTAGCGATTTTTTCCTCATTATGCGATGAATCGGTTCTTACCCGACGAGGTGTTTACAGCACCCTAGTTCGGATACTAGGGGCTCACCTAATTTTTTCCTTTAAAACTCCTATGACTAAGTGAGGGTGATAAAGCCACATAGTCTGATTGCCTGGTTCGTTGCGCTAAACACCTCCTTAAAGGACCAAACAATTGGATCAAGAGTGTTTAGATTCCATCCTGAACAACCCCATACTACCTACATGGGGGCTGAAGCCGACGACTGGCAAACCCTCAAATTTCATGAAAACGGCCGCACATGAGGTAAAACTTTAACAAGCATTATATTACATAATCGACTTTGTTCCATTAATACATGGCGAGATAATATGAATGTATTCATTCAAAGATCACATCTTTCGCACACTGCTCTGCCACAAGGCGGGATCCCTCCAGGACATCGAGCGTGCGGTGCTCCTTGCCCTCTGGCGGTCCCTCGATCGCGAGCTTGACGGCGTTCATCTTCACCCACTGGACCTTGACATGGGCAAAGGCCATCCGCGCACCCTCGATGCAGATTGATCGCTTGATAAAATCAAGATGGGGGTATGCATTGACCAGCCACTTCACGAGCCCGAAGTAGCACCTGGTTATAGCTCCTTGCCCTCGGCCACCCTATGCAGCTCGACCAGCTGTTTTAGCTGGTCGCTAAAGGGCACCGGATGTTCTAGCGCAAGGTATAGTGACCAAAATAGCATCTCCGTTGAGCTCCCCTCTTCGGCTCGGAAGAATTCCGCAGCATCAAAAACACTGCTCGGCAAATCCACAAACGCTCCTAGAGAACTCCAAATCTGGGTTAGTAAGAGGTACCTCTTCTTCACATATTTGCTCTGCATAATGAAGGCCTTACCGGCCTGTCGGAGTAATGGGCCACGGGTAGGCTAACCCGAGACCCAGAACCTTTCAAGACATCGGGGCCGGCTTCGCCCCTCAGGTGCCTCTGGACGGAGAGCCGCCTCTGGGAGTCGGCTGCGGCGCGGCCGACTACCCACTCACGGCCGAGCTTCAGGGACGACTACAAGATGAGCCGACTCCTGGCTGACGGCTTCCAGAGAAGCCGGCTATAGGGAGTCGGCCCGCGACTTCCACCACCTCATGCGCTCGTGAGGAGGGACGGGACCGGGCGTGGCCTCAGTACGGGCCACGCCCGCCCCTTACCAAGGGCAGGCATGGCCACAGTGCGTCGTACCAACTGAGTTCTCCGTCACGGCGCGACAGTGTTGCCATGCCAGCCCTGACATCAGCTCCACCGGCGGAACCCTGTGCCCACGTCGGCCTGCCTGTACGGCCCGGAGATGGCGGGTCCGCTTGTCGGCGGGGGTACAGAGGACGGCGAGAGCGCCCCTAGATGGACCCCGTGGGAGTGGGCCTCCAAGAGTCGGCCGGCCCCTCCCACGGGCCCCGCATGCCATTAACCGGACAAGACGGGAAGTGGTAACAGTGATCGCCCGTCAGGCGGCGGCACTGTTGCCATGACCCCATGACCAAGCCAACGTCATTAAAAGCACGGCTACGGTAATTCGCAGCCGGCCAGACCCGCCTGCGGCGGACAAGGACTGTCGCCCCCGTACCCGGCCAGTCAGCGGGAGCCACCAGTCGGCGGGCCCCAGAAGTCGGCTGTGAAGACGGCGGCCTGAGAGACAGACGGCTGGGACCCGCGCCCCGCCGGATTACAATTGTACCCCCGGGGGGTAGGCCTATATAAACCCCCCGGGGCACCCATGCAAAGGGTTGGATTCTTTTAGCACTAGACCAGAGAACACAGGGGGGGAAAGATCTAGCCTTGCCCTCTCCTACCTCCAGGAAACAGCTCAAGGAGCAACCTTGTATACACCTTGCCATAGTGATCATGCGGAGACCCCTCAGAGCAGCAGTAGGGGTGTTATCTCCTCGGAGCGCCCTGAAGCTGGGTAAGATTCGCCGGCGTGCATGTCTACGCCTCATCCCGTTTCCAGGCGACGTTCTACTCGCCCCCACCATGATAAGCCATCCTTTGGCATATGTCGCACCCAACCCCCGACATAGCAGCAATCTTCTTGGCCTCTCCGACGAGCCAGCATCCGACGCAGGCACCAGCGGCCCCGAGAGCCTTCTCGCGGGCCTCCTCAACGAACTCCATGTTGCCAGCGAGCCTGCCGCTGACCTGGAGTCCATAGGCTCCACCGACCCGATGCTGGTCGATTCCGACACCGCGTCGCTCGACGCGTTCCCTACCAACATGGTAGTCTACGACGAGCCGCTCCCTCGCGCGGAGAGCGGCGGAAGCACTGTCACCGAAGTGCTCGTCATCGGCCATGGCGAGCACTCCGACGGCTGAGCTCATGACCCGCTCGATGCGGCGCTGCAAGACCTGGATGCGCCCATCCCAGAAGACGCCGACGCCGAGACGCTGGAGGCACGCCGCCTCCAGCTCGTCGAAGGCGCGAAGAAGCTGGCAAGCATGAGACGCTTGTCAGAAGCCTACCAACGTGAGATGGATCGCGCTGTGGTCGGCTCGCCAGCCCCAGCGGGGCCTAGCCGCCTAGGCGCGGTCCGGCAGCGCGGCGCGGACATCGCCAACATGTTCGGGGCCAATTGCCCCATATACGCCACGCCCGCAGAAAACATCTGAGCCGCCCAGGCGGCGGCAGATGAGTTGGACAACCTCGAAGGCGAAGAACGCCGACTGATGACGGAGCGAGTCCAGCGACTCCTCGACGCGGTAGCTGCGCAGAACGCGGCCGACTGCCGCACCGAGGCGCCACAACGATAGAATGATGACCCGCCACCCCGCCGAGATCAAGGCGCGGCGTCTCGGACGCTGACTGGCGGCGTCCGCGGAAGGAAAGACAAGGATCTGGCTGCCAGTCGCAGTCGGACTCACATCACCATCGAGCGTGACCAAGATGGCCGCCCAAGGGCAGTGGAGCGGCGGGACGACTATGTGCCTCCTCCACCTCGCAGAGAAAGGCGAGTCTCCCCGCCACCCGTTGAGCATCCGACTCTCGGCTACCGCCTTGGTCGCCGAGAGGGAGTCGGAGAAAACGACGCGCGTCACCGGATCGATCGGCTCCACCGATCCCTGGCGCTGGAAGAGGAGGACGAATTGGGTCCACCGTGTTTCGGCCCCCGCATTCGAGATGAGCCCTTTCCCAAAGGGTTCACACTCCCCAGAGATACTCCCAAGTACACCGGCTCCATGAAGCCGGAAGACTGGCTAGTTGACTATGCCACGGTCGTCGACATAGCAAGCGGCAACAAGCGCGTTGCCGTGAAGTACGTTCCACTCATGCTCCAGGGCACGGCCCGGACATGGTTGAATAGCCTGAAGCCCTGCAGCATCAACAGTTGGGTCGACTTCACCGAATCTTTCGTCCGCAACTTCACAAGCACGTAAAAGCGACCTCCCAAGCCTCGCCAGCTTTCCTTGTGCGTGCAGGGTCCCAACGAGTCGACTCACGACTACCTCACGCGTTGGGCCGAGCTCCGAAACTCCTGCGAGGGCGTGCACGAGGTGCAGGCCATCGAGTACTTCACCGCCGGGTGCAGAGAAGGCACCCTCCTCAAGCACAAGCTCCTCTGCAATGAGCCAGAGACCCTGGATGAGCTGCTGATCATAGCAGACAAGTATGCCACAGCCGACTCTTCCATGAAGACGGAGATTCAAGTTAGCACGGCTGGCAAAGTAGTCCCTCAGGCTCCCAGAACTCCGGCTGGAGACGCCAGTCGGCGACAATTGCAGAGCGACCACAAGCGCAAGGCCCCGCAGCCGACTTCCAGCAGCCGGCAAGTGGCAACGGTCGAAGACCAGCAGCCGGAGGGGCAGCCTCCGCCCAAGCGGCAGAAAGGCGGCAAGTCAAACTGGTTGCCGGCCTTTTCTTACGAGCAGACTCTAGATGGTCCCTGCAAGTTCCACAGCGGCGCGAAGCCGTCAAACCACACCACCCGGAAGTGTCACTGGCTCACCAGGATTGCCAAGGGAGACGGCCTGATGCCTCCTCCGCCTGCTGCAGCCGCCTCCGCCTCTACCCCAGCAGCAGATTGTCAGGCCAGTCGGCGCAGTACAAGACGAGTACCCAGAAGAGCATGGGGCCTATGTGGTGTTCACTAGTGTGGCAGATGATAAACGCAGCAAGCGGCTACAGCGGCAAGAGGTGAACGCGGTGGCGTCAGATACCCCAGAGTTCATGCATTGGTCCGAGAGGCCTATCAGTTGGAGCAGAGCTGATCACCCAAAGGTGATGCCGAGCCCAGCCTCCTACGCCTTGGTCTTGGAGGCCACCTTTGCCACTGATAGGCGGGCCACACGCTTCTCGCGAGTGCTGATAGATGGAGGAAGTAGCATCAACATCCTGTACAAGGATACCATGGAGAAGTTAGGGATCAAGCAGAGACAGCTTCAGAACAGCCGGACTGTGTTCCACGGCATCGTGCCCGGCCTTTCCTTCTCACCAATCGGCAAGATTCTGATAGATGTCCTCTCTCGAGACAAGGATCATTTCCGCCGAGAGCCAGTCTGGTTTGAAGTGGTGGACCTTGAGAGCCCATTGTTGGGGAACGTTGCAGAAAATTAAAATTTTTCCTACGGTTTCACCAAGATCCATCTATGAGTTCATCTAGCAACGAGTATTCAGATTAGATAGCATCTACATACCACTTTGTAGATCGCAACGGAAGCGTTCGAGTGAACGTGGATGAGGTAGTCGTAGATCCAATTCACCGATGATCTAGTGCCGAACGGACGGCACCTCCGCGTTCAACACACGTACGGGACGGGAGACGTCTCCTCCTTCTTGATCCAGCAAGGGGGAAGGAGAGGTTGAGGAAGATCCAGCACGACGGTGTGGTGGTCGATGCAGCAGAACTCCGACAGGGCTTCGCTAAGCAACTACGGGAGGAGGAGGAGGTGTTGCAGGGAGGAGGGAGGAGCCAGGGCATTAGGGTTGGTTTGCTCCTCCTTTTCCCCACTATATATAGGGCCAAGGGAGAGGGGGAGGCGCAGCCCTTACCCCTTCCTCCAAGGAAGGGTGCGGCCAAGGGTGGGGAGGAGTCCATCCTCCCCAAGGCACCTCGGAGGTGCCTTCCCCTTGTAGGACTCTCCCCTTTTTTTTCTCTCTTGGCGCATGGGCCTCTTGGGTCTGGTTCCCCTTGGCCCAAGCAGGCCAAGGCGCACCCCCTAAGGCCCATGTGGCCCACCAAGGCAGGTGGCCCCACCTGGTGGACCCGGGACCCCTCCGGTGGTCCCGGTACAATACCGATAACACCGAAACTTGTCCCGATGGCCAAAACAGCACTTCCTATATATAATTCTTTACCTCCGGACCATTCCGGAACTCCTCGTGACGTCCGGGATCTCATCCGGGACTCCGAACAACATTCGGGTTACTACACATACATATCTTCACAACCCTAGCGTCACCGAACCTTAAGTGTGTAGACCCTACGGGTTCGGGAGACATGCAGACATGACCGAGACGGCTCTCGGGCAATAACCAACAGCGGGATCTGGATACCCATGTTGGCTCCCACATGCTCCACGATGATCTCATCGGATGAACCACGATGTCAAGGATTCAATTAATCCCGTATACGATTCCCTTTGTCAATCGGTATTTTACTTGCCCGAGATGCGATCGTCGGTATACCAATACCTCGTTCAATCTCGTTACCGGCAAGTCACTTTTCTCGTACCGTAATGCATGATCCCGTGATCAAACACTTTGATCACATTGAGCTCATTGTGATGATGCATTACCGAGAGGGCCCGGTGATACCTCTCCGTCAAGCGGAGTGACAAATCCCAGTCTCGATCCATGTCAACCCAACAGACACTTTCAGGGATACCCGTAGCATACCTTTATAGTCACCCAGTTACGTTGTGGCGTTTGGCACACCCAAAGCACTCCTACGGTATCCGGGAGTTACACGATCTCATGGTCTAAGGAAAGGATACTTGACATTGGAAAACTCTAGCAAACGAACTATGCGATCTTATGCTATGTTTAGGATTGGGTCTTGTCCATCACATCATTCTCCTAATGATGTGATCCCGTTATCGATGACATCTAATGTCCATAGTCAGGAAAACATGACTATCTGTCGATCAACAAGCTAGTCAACTAGAGGCTCACTAGGGACATGTTTGTTGTCTGTTATTCACACATGTATTACGATTTCCGGATAACACAATTATAGCACGAATAAAGACAATTATCATGAATAAGGAAATATAATAATAATGCTTTTATTATTGCCTCTAGGGCATATTTCCAACAGTCTCCCACTTGCACTAGAGTCAATAATCTAGTTACATTGTGATGAATCGAACACCCATAGAGTTCTGGTGCTGATCATGTTTTGCCTTAGGGAGAGGTTTAGTCAACGGATCTGCGACATTCAGATCCGTGTGCACTTTACAAATTTCTATGTCTCCATCTTGAACATTTTCACGAATGGAGTTGAAGCGACGCTTGATGTGCCTGGTCTTCTTGTGAAACCTGGGCTCCTTTGCAAGTGCAATGGCTCCAGTGTTGTCACAGAAGAGCTTGATTCGCCCCGACGCATTGGGTATGACTCCGAGGTCGGTGATGAACTCCTTCACCCAAATTGCTTCATGTGCTGCCTCCGAGGCTGCCATGTACTCCGCTTCACATGTAGATCCCGCCACGACGCTTTGCTTGCAACTGCACCAGCTTACTGCCCCACCATTCAAAATATACACGTATCCGGTTTGTGACTTAGAGTCATCCAGATCTGTGTCGAAGCTAGCGTCGACGTAACCTTTTACGACGAGCTCTTCGTCACCTCCATAAACGAGAAACATTTCCTTGGTCCTTTTCAGGTACTTCAGGATGTTCTTGACCGTTGTCCAGTGTTCCTTGCCGGGATTACTTTGGTACCTTCCTACCAAACTTACGGCAAGGTTTACATCAGGTCTGGTACACAGCATGGCATACATAATAGAACCTATGGCTGAGGCATAGGGGATGACGCTCATCTCTTCTATTTCTTCTGCCGTGGTCGGACATTGAGCTGAGCTCAATTTCACACCTTGTAACACAGGTAAGAACCCTTTCTTAGATTGATCCATATTGAATTTCTTCAATATCTTATCAAGGTATGTGCTTTGCGAAAGACCTATGAGGCGTCTCGATCTATCTCTATAGATCTTGATGCCTAATATATAAGCAGCTTCTCCAAGGTCCTTCATTGAAAAACTTATATTCAAATAGGCCTTAATGCTGTCCAAGAGTTCTATATCATTTCCCATCAAAAGTATGTCGTCTACATATAATATGAGAAATGCTACAGAGCTCCCACTCACTTTCTTGTAAACACAGGCTTCTCCATAAGTCTGTGTAAACCCAAACGCTTTGATCATCTCATCAAAGCGAATGTTCCAACTCCGAGATGCTTGCACCAGCCCATAAATCGAGCGTTGGAGCTTGCACACCTTGTCAGCATTCTTAGGATCGACAAAACCTTCCGGCTGCATCATATACAATTCTTCCTTAAGGAAACCATTAAGGAATGCCGTTTTGACGTCCATTTGCCATATCTCATAATCATAGTATGCGGCAATTGCTAACATGATTCGGACGGACTTCAGCTTCGCTACCGGTGAGAAAGTCTCATCGTAGTCAACCCCTTGAACTTGTCGATAACCCTTAGCGACAAGCCGAGCTTTATAGATGGTCACATTACCATCCGCGTTTGTCTTCTTCTTAAAGCTCCATTTATTTTCTATGGCTCGCCGTTCAACGGGCAAGTCAGTCAAAGTCCATACTTCATTTTCATACATGGATCCTATCTCGGATTTCATGGCTTCCAGCCATTTGTTGGAATCCGGGCCCGCCATTGCTTCCTCATAGTTCGAAGGTTCACCGTTGTCTAACAACATGATTTCCAAGACAGGGTTGCCGTACCACTCTGGTGCGGAACATGTCCTTGTGGACCTTCGAATTTTAGTAGGAGCTTGATCAGAAGCATCTTGATCATCATCATTAATTTCCTCTCTAGTCGGTGCAGGCACCTCAGAAACGTTTTCTTGAGTTTCGCCATTTTCCGGTTCAAGAGGTAACACTTCATCAAGTTCTACTTTCCTCCCACTTACTTCTTTCGAGAGAAACTCTTTCTCTAGAAAGGATCCATTCTTGGCAACAAAGATCTTGCCTTCGGATCTGAGGTAGAAGGTATACCCAACAGTTTCTTTAGGGTATCCTATGAAGACGCATTTTTTCGACTTGGGTTCGAGCTTTTCAGGTTGAAGTTTCTTGACATAAGCATCGCATCCCCAAACTTTTAGAAACGACAGCTTAGGTTTCTTCCCAAACCATAATTCATACGGTGTCGTCTCAATGGATTTCGATGGAGCCCTATTTAAAGTGAATGCAGCAGTCTCTAAAGCATAGCCTCAAAAAGATAGCGGTAAGTCGGTAAGAGACATCATAGATCGCACCATATCTAATAGAGTGCGATTACGACGTTCGGACACACCATTACGCTGAGGTGTTCCAGGCGGCGTGAGTTGTGAAACTATTCCACATTTTCTTAAGTGTGTGCCAAATTCGTGACTCAAGTATTTTCCTCCACGATCTGATCGGAGAAACTTGATCTTTCTATCACGTTGATTTTCAACCTCACTCTGAAATTCCTTGAACTTTTCAAAGGTCTCAGACTTGTGTTTCATTAAGTAGATATACCCATATCTACTCAAGTCATCAGTGAGGGTGAGAACATAACGATAGCCACCGCGAGCCTCAACACTCATTGGACCGCACACATCAGTATGTATGATTTCCAATAAGTTGGTTGCTCGCTCCATTGTTCCTGAGAACGGAGTCTTGGTCATTTTACCCATGAGGCATGGTTCGCACGTGTCAAATGATTCATAATCAAGAGACTCTAAAAGTCCATCTGCATGGAGCTTCTTCATGCGTTTGACACCTATGTGACCAAGGCGGCAGTGCCACAAATATGTGGGACTATTGTTACCAACTTTAACTCTTTTGGTACTCACACTATGAATATGTGTATCATCACGTACGAGATTCATTAAGAATAAACCATTAACCATCGGAGCATGACCATAAAACATATCTCTCATATAAATAGAACAACCATTATTCTCGGATTTAAATGAGTAGCCATCTCGAATTAAGCGAGATCCAGATACAATGTTCATGATCAAACTTGGTACTAAATAACAATTATTGAGGTTTAAAACTAATCCCGTAGGTAGATGTAGAGGCAGCGTGCCGACGGCGATCACATCGACCTTGGAACCATTCCCGACGCACATCGTCACCTCGTCCTTCGCCAGTCTCTGTTTATTCCGCAGCTCCTGCTTTGAGTTACAAATGTGAGCAACTGCACCGGTATCAAATACCCAAGAGCTACTACGAGTACTGGTAAGGTACACATCAATTACATGTATATCATATATACCTTTGGTTTTGCCGGCCTTCTTGTCCGCTAAGTATTTGGGGCAGTTCCGCTTCCAGTGACCACTTCCCTTGCAATAAAAACACTCAGTCTCGGGCTTGGGTCCATTCTTTGGCTTCTTCCCGGCAACTTGCTTACCGGGCGCGGCAACTTCCTTGCCGTCCTTCTTGAAGTTCTTTTTACCCTTGCCCTTCTTGAACTTAGTGGTTTTATTCACCATCAACACTTGATGCTCCTTCTTGATTTCTACCTCTGCTGATTTCAGCATAGCATATACTTCAGGAATGGTCTTTACCATCCCCTGCATATTGTAGTTCATCACAAAGCTCTTGTAGCTAGGTGGAAGCGACTGGAGGATTCTGTCAATGACCGCTTCATCCGGGAGATTAACTTCCAGTTGAGTCAAGCGGTTGTGCAACCCAGACATTTTGAGTATGTGCTCACTGACAGAGCCATTTTCCTCCATCTTACAGCTAAAGAATTTGTCGGAGACTTCATATCTCTCGACCCGGGCATGAGCTTGGAAAACCATTTTTAGCTCTTCGAACATCTCATATGCTCCATGTCTCTCAAAACGCTTTTGGAGTCCCGGCTCTAGGCTGTAAAGCATGCCGCACTGAACGAGGGAGTAATCATCGCAGCGTGACTGCCAAGCGTTCATAACGTCTTGTTCTGCAGGGAGAATAGGTGCGTCACCCAGCGGTGCTCTTAGGACATAATCTTTCTTGGCAGCTATGAGGATAATCCTCAGGTTCCGGACCCAGTCCGTATAGTTGCTACCATCGTCTTTCAGCTTGGTTTTCTCTAGGAACGCGTTGAAATTGAGGACTACGTTGGCCATTTGATCTACAAGACATATTGTAAATATTTAGACTAAGTTCATGATAATAAAGTTCATTTAATCAAATTATTTAATGAACTCCCACTTAGATAGACATCCCTCTTCTAGTCATCTAAGTATTACATGATCCGAGTCAACTAGGCCGTGTCCGATCATCACGTGAGACGGACTAGCCAACATCGGTGAACATCTTCATGTTGATCGTATCTTCTATACGACTCATGCTCGACCTTTCGGTCTTCTGTGTTCCGAGGCCATGTCTGTACATGCTAGGCTCGTCAAGTCAACCTAAGTGTTTTGCGTGTGTAAATCTGGCTTACACCCGTTGTATGCGAACGTAAGGACCTATCACACCCGATCATCACGTGGTGCTTCGGAACGACGAACCTTAGCAACGGTGCACAGTTAGGGTGAACACTTTCTTGAAATTATTATGAGGGATCATCTTATTTACTACCGTCGTTCTAAGTAAACAAGATGCAAAACATGATAAACATCACATGCAATCAAATAATAAACGTGACATGATATGGCCAATATCACATAGCTCCTTCGATCTCCATCTTGGGGCTCCATGATCATCTTGTCACCGGCTTGACACCATGATCTTCATCATCATGATCTTCATCATCGTGTCTCCATGAAGTTGCTCGCCAACTATTACTTCTACTACTATGGCTAACGCGTTTAGCAATAAAGTAAAGTAATTTACATGGCGATTCTCAATGACACGCAGGTCATACAAAAAAATAAAGACAACTCCTATGGCTCCTGCCGGTTGTCATACTCATCGACATGCAAGTCGTGATTCCTATTACAATAGCATGAACATCTCATACATCACATATAGATCATTCATCATACATCACAACTTTGGCCATATCATATCACAAAGCACTTGCTGCAAAAACAAGTTAGACGTCCTCTAATTGTTGTTGCAAGTTTTACGTGGCTGAATTAAGGTTCTAGCAAGAACGTTTTCTTACCTACGTTCAAACCACAACGTGATTTGTCAATCTCTATTTACCCTTCATAAGGACCCTGTTCATCGAATCCGATCCAACTAAAGTAGGAGAGACAGACACCCGCCAGCCACCTTATGCAACTAGTGCATGTTAGTCGGTGGAACCGGTCTCACGTAAGCGTACGTGTAAGGTTGGTCCGGGACGCTTCATCCCACAATACCGCTGAATCAGGATTGACTAGTAACGGCAAGAAGAATTGACAACATCTACGCCCACAACAAATTGTGTTTTACTCGCACAAGAAGAACTATGCATAGACCTAGCTCATGATGACACTGTTGGGGAACGTTGCAGAAAATTAAAATTTTTCCTACGGTTTCACCAAGATCCATCTATGAGTTCATCTAGCAACGAGTATTCAGGTTAGATAGCATCTACATACCACTTTGTAGATCGCAACGGAAGCGTTCGAGTGAACGTGGATGAGGTAGTCGTAGATCCAATTCACCGATGATCTAGTGCCGAACGGACGGCACCTCCGCGTTCAACACACGTACGGGACGGGAGACGTCTCCTCCTTCTTGATCCAGCAAGGGGGAAGGAGAGGTTGAGGAAGATCCAGCACGACGGTGTGGTGGTGGATGCAGCAGAACTCCGACAGTGCTTCGCTAAGCAACTACGGGAGGAGGAGGAGGTGTTGCAGGGAGGAGGGAGGAGCCAGGGCATTAAGGTTGGTTTGCTCCTCCTTTTCCCCACTATATATAGGGCCAAGGGAGAGGGGGAGGCGCAGCCCTTACCCCTTCCTCCAAGGAAGGGTGCGGCCAAGGGTGGGGAGGAGTCCATCCTCCCCAAGGCACCTCGGAGGTGCCTTCCCCTTGTAGGACTCTCCCCTTTTTTTTCTCTCTTGGCGCATGGGCCTCTTGGGGCTGGTTCCCCTTGGCCCAAGCAGGCCAAGGCGCACCCCCTAAGGCCCATGTGGCCCACCAAGGCAGGTGGCCCCACCTGGTGGACCCCGGGACCCCTCCGGTGGTCCCGGTACAATACCGATAACACCGAAACTTGTCCCGATGGCCAAAACAGCACTTCCTATATATAATTCTTTACCTCCGGACCATTCCGGAACTCCTCGTGACGTCCGGGATCTCATCCGGGACTCCGAACAACATTTGGGTTACTGCACATACATATCTTCACAACCCTAGCATCACCGAACCTTAAGTGTGTAGACCCTACGGGTTCGGGAGACATGCAGACATGACCGAGACGGCTCTCGGGCAATAACCAACAGCGGAATCTGGATACCCATGTTGGCTCCCACATGCTCCACGATGATCTCATCGGATGAACCACGATGTCAAGGATTCAATTAATCCCGTATACGATTCCCTTTGTCAATCGGTATTTTACTTGCCCGAGATTCGATCGTCGGTATACCAATACCTCGTTCAATCTCGTTACCGGCAAGTCACTTTTCTCGTACCGTAATGCATGATCCCGTGATCAAACACTTTGATCACATTGAGCTCATTCTGATGATGCATTACCGAGAGGGCCCGGTGATACCTCTCCGTCAAGCGGAGTGACAAATCCCAGTCTCGATCCATGTCAACCCAACAGACAATTTCAGGGATACCCGTAGCATACCTTTATAGTCACCCAGTTACGTTGTGACGTTTGGCACACCCAAAGCACTCCTACGGTATCCGGGAGTTACACGATCTCATGGTCTAAGGAAAGGATACTTGACATTGGAAAACTCTAGCAAACGAACTATGCGATCTTATGCTATGTTTAGGATTGGGTCTTGTCCATCACATCATTCTCCTAATGATGTGATCCCGTTATCGATGACATCTAATGTCCATAGTCAGGAAAACATGACTATCTGTCGATCAACAAGCTAGTCAACTAGAGGCTCACTAGGGACATGTTTGTTGTCTGTTATTCACACATGTATTACGATTTCCGGATAACACAATTATAGCACGAATAAAGACAATTATCATGAATAAGGAAATATAATAATAATGCTTTTATTATTGCCTCTAGGGCATATTTCCAACACCCATACCATGCGCTGCTTGGCAGGCCCGCTTTGGCCAAGTTCATGGCAGTCCCCCACTACGCCTACCTCAAGATGAAGATGCCGAGTTCCAAGGGAATTCTGACCATAGCCGGCGACTATAGAAAGTCGTCCGCTTGTGCGGCTGAGAGCAGTCGGCTGGCCGAGTCCCTGGTGATCGCAGCTGAGAAGCGGCTTCTTGATCGGGTTGTGGCGATGGCCGGCAAGCAGCCAAAGATGTCGCCCAACCCCAAGGAATCGGAAGCTGAGGGCTCGTTCAAGCCCGCCAAAGAGACAAAGAAGATACCCTTGGACCCAGAGCACCCGGAGAGGTATGCTGTCATAGGTGCAAACCTTGACAGCAAATAGGAAGGCGAGCTCGTCGATTTCCTCCATGAGAAGCGGGAGATCTTCGCATGGTCCCCCGAATACATGCCGGGTGTACCGACGGAATTCGCTGAGCACAAGTTACATGTCCGATCTGATGCGAAGCCCGTCAGGTAGCCCTTGCGCCGCCTGTCAGAAGAGAAAAGAAGAGTTGTTGGAGAAGAGATAGCCCGGCTCCTTGCAGCCGGCTTTATCATGGAGGTGTTTTTTCCAGAATGGCTAGCAAAGCCAGTCTTGGTGTTGAAGAAGAACAAGCAGTGGCGGATGTGTATTGACTACACAAGCCTCGACAAAGCTTGCCCCAAGGACCCGTTTGCTTTGCCGAGAATCGATCAGGTGATAGACTCCACAGCCGGATGCGAGCTATTGAGTTTCTTAGATGCCTACTCAGGATATCACCAGATCAAGCTGAACCCGGCGGACAGACTAAAAACCGCCTTCATCGCGCCATTTGGAGCCTTCTGCTACCTGACCAAGACGTTCGGCTTGAGGAATGCTGGCGCCACCTTTCAGCGTTGCATGCAGAAGTGCCTCCTCAAGCAACTCGGCAGAAATGCCCATGTCTACGTGGATGATGTGGTGGTAAAGACGGAAAGGCGTGGGACTCTGCTGGGAGACCTCAAGGAGACCATTGAGAACCTGCGCTGATTCCAGATCAAGCTCAACCCTGAAAAGTGCGTCTTCGGAGTACCAGCCGGCCAGCTCCTTGGCTTCCTGGTCTCCAAATGCGGCATAGAGTGCAACCCTGTGAAGATCAAGGCCATCGAGAGGATGGAGGTACCCATCCGACTGTTGGATGTGCAAAAGTTCACTGGCTGCCTGGCGTCCATCAGCCGGTTCATCAGTCGGCTGGGCGAGAAAGCTCTCCCTTTGTTCCAGCTCATGAAGAAGACCAATTTTTTCGAGTGGAACCACAAGGCGGACGAGGCTTTGCTCCAGCTGAAGAAGATGTTGGTTACTCCCCCTGTGCTGGCGGCTCCGACTCCCAAAGAGCCCATGCTCCTGTACATCGCCGCCACCAGCCGGGTAGTCAGTACAGTGATCGTAGTTGAGCGCAAGGAGGAAGGCAAGGCACTACCTGTTTAGAGACCAGTATATTACCTAAGCGAAGTACCGTCAACCTCCAAGAAGAAATACCCCCACTACCAGAAGATGTGTTACAGCGTACACTTCACCGCTAAGAAGCTGAAGCCTTACTTTCAAGAGCATCCAATTATTGTGGTCTGCACAGCCCCACTAGCCGAGATCATCGGAAGCCGAGATGCGTCTGGCCGAGTGGCCAAATGGGCCATAGAGTTGGCCCCCTACACGATCTACTATCAACCCCGCACCGCCATCAAGTCGCAAGCACTGGCCGACTTCCTCGTCGACTGGGCCGAGACCCAGTACCTGCCGCCAGCACCCGACTCCACCCATTGGCGGATGCATTTCGATGTCTCCAAAATGCGCACTGGCTTGGGATCCGGTGTTGTCCTCACTTCTACTAAAGGCGACAAGCTCAAGTACGCGCTGCAGATCCACTTCACCGCCTCCAACAACGTCGCTGAATACGAGGCGCTCATTCACGGGCTCCAGCTTGCCAAAGAACTTGGCATTCGCCGGATCCTGTGTTATGGCGACTCCGACTTGGTGGTCCAGCAGTCATCTGGCGACTGGGACGCCAAGGACGCAAACATGGCAAGCTACCGCTTCCTCGCGCAGCAACTCATAGGATATTTCGAGGGGTGTGAGTTCCTCCACGTGCCAAGAAACGACAACGACCAAGCAGATACCTTGGCACGAATCGACTCCACCCGCCAAGCAATACCATCTGGCGTCGCTCTCCAGCGCCTCCTCAAGCCGTCTATCACGCCTTCACCAGAGTCAGATTCCATTTTTGTGCCGGCTCCCCCCGAAGAAGTCGGATCCGACTCAAGAGCCCCAGCAGGCGGCCCAAAAACCCTTGCAGACGACTCCAAGAACGCCGCAGTCAAAGCCGGCCCGGAGACTTCAGAACCGGCCCGGGGACTGCGGCGACCAGACCGAAGACTCTAGAGCTCGGCCCGGGGACTGCACCATTCAGCCCGGGGACTGCACCAGTCGGCCCAGGGACTTCATTAATCCAGCAAGCGGCTGCGGACTCCAGCCCGCCGCCTCCCAGCCCAGCCGCCCTCGTCCAAGTCGCAGTTCTGGCAGTCGAAAAAATAGCAGCACCCTCATGGGCGCAGCCCATCCTCAAATTCCTGGTGAATAAAGAGCTGCCAACTGACGAAACATTGGCTCGGCAAGTGCAACGCCGGGCGGCAGCATACACCATAATCAACAGAGAGCTGGTCAGGTGCAGCGTCACTGCTGTCTACCAGCGTTGCGTCGAGCCGAAGCAAGGCCAAGCAATTCTCAGACACATCCATCAAGGCGAGTGCGGCCACCATGCGGCCTCAAGAGCACTCGTCGCCAAAGCCTTCCGGCATGGTTTCTTCTGGCCGACTGCCCTGGAAGAGGCCAAGGATTTGGTCCAGTAGTGCAAGGGGTACCAGAAGTTCCGTTCCAAGCCGCATCAGCCGGCTTCAGCGCTCAAGACTATCCCAATCGCCTGGCCCTTCGCAGTTTGGGGCCTGGACATGGTGGGACCATTCAAAACGGTGCAAGACGGCCTAACTCACCTACTTGTCGCGGTGGACAAGTTCACCAAGTGGATAGAAGTAAAGCCCATCAAGAAGTTGAATGGTCCGACTGCCGTGACCTTTATCTCTGACATCACGATTCGGTACGGCATACCGCACAGCATCATCACTGACAACGGCACCAACTTTGCCAAAGGCGCCCTGGCCCGTTTCTGCGCGACGCAGGGCATCCGACTGGACTTAGCGTCCGTTGCCCATCCACAGTCAAACGGCCAGGTGGAACGGGCGAATGGCCTCATTCTGTCTGGCATCAAGCCTTGGTTGGTCGAACCACTAGAGTGTTCGGCCGGCTGTTGGCTTGACGAGTTGCCAGCCGTCCTCTGGAGTCTGCGCACGACTCCAAACAAGTCGACCGGCTTCACGCCCTTCTTCCTCGTCTACGGTGCTAAAGCCGTCATCCCAACGGATATAGAGTTCGGCTCCCCGCGAGTCACGATGTACACCAAGGAGGAAGCAGAAGAAGCACGGCAAGATGGCGTCGATCTGCTGGAAGAGGGCCAGCTGTTGACACTCAGCCGGTCCAGCATCTACCAGAAGAGCCTACGCCGCTACTACAACAGGAAGGTCAGGCCGAGATCTTTCCAGGAGGGCGGCCTTGTGCTCCGACTGATCGAGCGGACGGCCGGCCAGCACAAGTTGTCGGCACCCTGGGAAGGCCCCTTCATCATCAGCAAAGTGCTGGGCAACGACTCCTACTATTTGATCGACGCTCAGAAGCCTCGAGCACGCAAGAGGGACGACTCCGGCAAGGAGACAGAACGGCCATGGAATGCAAATCTTCTCCGAGGATTTTACAGTTAATGCAGTATGTACCATGCTACCCCTTTTGTATTAAAAGTACCAAGACTTTGGGCCCCCCGAGACGAGCTCGGGGACTGCCCTTTTTTTGTTATCTGTATGATAAGAATTATGCCTTCGAGTATATTACTCTTTGTAATGCCACTTGGCACCGGGCTCGACTAATCGGCCCGGGGACTCGCCGCCTTCCGCTATGAAATGCTTCCTGCAGTCGGACAAGTAGTATGTGGTGCCTAAGCCATCTCCCGTCAGAGGCCACAGCTCGCAGAGCGACTGTTGGTGGGCAGGAGTAAGGAAGAATGGGCGCCCACACGAAAAATGGCCAAGGATTCAAAGCATAAACATAGCTCAAGCCGGCTTTCCGGCCTTTCTTCGCAAAAACCGACTCTTGAGTAGTCAGCTTGCCACCTTCTATTCAAATTGAAAGACCCTAAAAATGGCTGAGTACTTGCCTCCCCAAAAGTAGCCAAGCACTTGACCCAGCGGCAGTCCGCAGAGCGGCTGTCCGACTGGCAAAGACGACAACTAGGGGAAGGCGGCAAAGGAAAAAGCCAAGAGAGCGATAAGCGAGAAACGATAGAACCCAGATAAATATTTACATAGCATAGGCCCTTGGCCGAATCTTTGAACGGAAGTTCAAAATACACCCCGCGGGTGGAATTGTGCGAATTAACAAGTTCTTCAAAGACTATTAAGCAGATAAGATAAAACAAGGCTGCAGCCTAGGAAGCAGCAGACGGGTTTGGAGGCTCGGAGGAGATGGCGGTGTCAGACGTAGGGGCGGCCGGCTGAGCATTCTCGGCTTGATCGCCTCCGGTGGCAGCCGGCTTGGTTGGGCGCGGCTCATTGCTGGAGGCATGGTCGAGCTGAGGCTGGTCGCCTGCTCCGTCTTCTGGCGCCTCGGTCTCGTCTCCGACCTCCGCCTCGCCTCCCTCCTCGGGGCTGGAGCCGATCACCTCCGCCGAGTCCTCGTCGTAGTCCGGGTTCATCCCGAACCACTCCGGAGGTGCCTCCTCGCCGTCGTCAGCCCGCTCAGGAATGAAGACATTAGTATCGGCGTACTCGGCGATCGCCGCGGCGCGCTTGACAAGGGCATCTTCCACGGCTGCCAGCTCCGGCTGGGCCTCTGCCCGGAGCGTGGCTAGCTGGTCCAGGTCTGGATTCCACGCCTTGACGAACTCCAAGGCCCGACGCGCTCCAGCCCGTGCCGAGGAGCCCTTCCAAGCTTCAAGACGGCCGGCTGCGACCTCCAGCCAGTCGGCAGTCTGGCTAGGGGTGCGCAGAATCGGCATGTATGTCCACAAGGCAGCGATCGCTTGGGTGCCGACACGTTGAAGCCGACGTAGCATCCGGTGAGCCGGCTGCAGACGAGCCTCGATGCTCAGAAGCTACTCATCAAGGGTCTGGGGGGCATTGGCGGCAACCTCCTCGCCAGCTGCTCTCCGCGCCTCGAGATCAGCCTCGATGGCTTGGGTAGCAGCTTGCGTGTGGCCCGGGAAGAAGTCTGCCAAGACGGAAAGAGGCAAGTCAGAAAAGCCGGAGTCAGCCCGACCTACAGTTGGCGGCTCAAAGAAAGAAAGCAAAGAAAACTCACCATCGACGATATCCTCAATCTCATGAAAGTCGGAGGTCAGCATCGCCTCCTTGTCGGTCCAGGAGGTGCGCTCGGTCTCGAACTCGGCCAGGAGCGCAGTCTCTCTCCCTTCCGCCTCCTCCCGCGCCTTCTTGAGCAGCTCCTTCTGCTCCGCCAGCTCTGTTACCAGCAGGTCGCGCTCTGCGACGAGCTTGCTACACTCCACCTCCTTGGCACGCAAAGCGGTGTTGGCTTCGCCCAGCTGCTGCTGAAGAACGACGTTGGCCTCTGAAGAAAGAAGAAAAAAGACGTAAGTCATCAACAAAGAAGGTTGTTGGGAAGATCCGGCCCGACTGCTCAGCAGTCGGACCGAATCTCGGGAACTACAGCCCGCGGGTGCGCCAGCGCGCCCCCGCGAAGATGAAGGAAAACTTACTCTGACTGTTCGACAAGTCAGCAGTACGCTTGCCCAACTCTTCAACATTACGGTTGAAGGTGGTGACCCGGAGGTTGTGGTAATCCTGTGATAAACATTTTAAACAAGAGTAAGTATTTGTAACTCGCCAGTGGAGTTCTGACCCGCCTGCTCAGCAGCCAGCCCGGAACTCGGGGACTACACCCAGTGGGTGCGCTGGCGCGCCCCCACAAAGAAGAATGAGAAGAAACAAAGTCAAAAGAAACATACCCGGACGGCTGCTCGCGACTCCAGATATGCCTTGGTGCAGTTCTAGATGGCGTCGCCCTCAGCTCGCAGCTTTGCCTGGACGTCCAGGAGCGCCTTGTTCAGTGGGCCTGTGCTGCCTCCTCGCACCCACCCGACGGGCGCGACGCTCGTTGCCTCGACGTCTGGGATGGCCGAGCTGGCGACGCCAGCCTCCAGGGGGCGTGGCGCCGAGGTCACCTTTTCAAGGCGGCGGCGCGTTGGCGAGGCGACTTGGAGGAGTAGCCGCGCCACGGCCACGTCGTTAGTCGGCGGCACCGGAAGGTCCGCCGGCTGTTCACCTCGCGCGCTCCCAGACGGCGTTGGAGGCGGCGGTGGCGGCACGACCCTGTCCGACTCGGAAGCCTCGCCGCCTTCCTTCTCCATGATGGGATGATCGCCGCCGGCTTCCCCGGTCTGCTCCGTGAAATCCTGAGGCGGCCGCGCCGAGTTCAGCGGGATGACGAGCAGCGCCGACTGGCGGCGCGCGGCTTCTTCGGCCTGCTATTTTGCCGCGACGGTGGCTTCGTCTTCCTCCAGCTTCTTCTAGGCGGAGGTGGCCGCCTTCTCGGCCTCCACCTTCTCTCGGCGGGCGGCTTCGTCCTCGTCGCGCTTCTCCTGCGCGTTCTGCTCCGTCGCCTCCCGGAGTTCGGCGGCGGGGTCAATGCGCCGAGTGGCGGCAGACGACTCTGCCGACCCCTTGATGGAGGCGGCGGTAACCCTCCCGAGGGCGAGGGGAGCCCTGGAACAGGGAAAGAATATAAAAGATTTGGACAAAATCCACCAGAAGAAAGTAAAACAAGACGGAAGCACTTACGCAGAAGTCAGTGGCGGTTTCTTCACTTCCTTGCGGAAGCTTTGGGACCTCGCGACCGCCTCTTCCCGCTTGGTCGCGGCAGCCGCCCCCTTCAACTTCTTCTCCCGACCGCCAGTGGAGCTCGGCCCGGCCCGGCGTTTCCTCGCGCCGCCTAGACCGCCCAAGGCGGCGGACGAGCTCGCGCCATGGTGGCCGCCTCTTGCTTGGTGGCGCGGGGCGACTTCTCCCTCGTCATCGGCGGGCCAGTCGGCAAAGGTGGCCGAGGGCCTGAGGCCGCCTTCCTCTCCTCCGACGCCTCTGTCGGCGTCGGCCTCCATCGCCGCCGCCCCCAGGTCGGGTTCGTCAACGTCACTCTCCGCTCGGTCGGGGGCGAACTGGCGGGCCGGCCCCGCGGTGCCGGCCGAGGGCTGGACGAGAGGATTCGGATTCAAAGGCTAAAAAGATCAGGAGTTGGATTCGGCTGCAAAAAGGAAACAGAAGAAGAAGAGAGACAACTTACAACCGGCGGGGATTGGCGCGCGAGTACGGCTCCTTGCTGAACTGCCAATCCTCCGTGAGACCGCAGTTCGCGATATAATTTACTGTGTCCGCCACCTCCGCGTGGGGCATGTCTTTGGAGCACATCCGACTGGGGTCCCGCTGGCCGCTCATCTGACAGATCATATGAGGCCGGCCTTGGAGCGGGAGGAGTCGGCACGCCACGAAGGCGGCCAGCAAGTCGGCCCCGGTCAGACCCTCCAATTACGACAGCACTCGGAGTCGCGCAACGGCGGTGGCACCGGCCGGAGTCAGCGGCTTGGACCGGTGGAACCAGCTGGGGAGCCTTCCCGCTGGCGCGCCGGCTTCGTAATGTGGCAGGTTGACCCAGTAGCCCTCCGGGGCGATGTTCTTCACGTAGAAGTAAGAGCGCTGCCACATCTTCACCGACTTAATCAGCGAGATGGCGGGGAACGGGTTGTCGGCCACCGACCTCCGCATCACGATGTAGGCGCCGCACTGGGCCGGCACGCCGGCGATGTGCGTGCCAAGCTTGGGATGGAAGAATTCCCCCCATAGCTCGATGGTGGGGAGGACGCCGAGGAAGCCTTCGCACAAGGTGGCGAAGGCAGCCAGCAGCACGTATTAGGAGTGAGGTGGTGAGGTTGGAGGCCGTGGAACTCCAAGAACGAGTGGAAGAAGCCGCTCGCTGGCAGCCCAAGGCCGCGCATGAAGTGCGAGCGGAATACGACCCACTCGTCCTCCTCCAGCACCGGCGACACCTCCTTCGCCGGTGGGGCGCGAGCCCGCACTAAGTGCGCGCCGGGGAGGCGGCACGTCTTGCGGAGGAACTTGATGTGGTGGTCGTCGACATTGGAGCCGTCCCACGCGCCGGAGCGCGCGGCGGCGGGCACGGTGGCAGAAGAAGAGCTCATCACTGCGAGCACGACGTAGTTCGGCGCAACAGCGGCGGGAGAAAGAAGGAGCGAAGAGAAGAAGAGAGAAGCAAGGGAGAGCGGGCGTGCGTGCTTCGCAGCCCGCTCCCCCATGCCTACTTATAGGCCCGTAGGCTGAGAAGCCAAGGGGGCGTTGTGGGATTAACTGCGCCCAGGCCCCCACGACCCCCACGATTTACCACGCGCAGTTACTGCGCGGGGATCCCAACCGTTCGCACGGCTGCAATGGATCCGTTCAAAAGCCGAGGCACAGTAGTAGCGGGCCTGTCCCGTCGCGTGCGTGGGCGAGCAGACTGGCCGGGCCACGTGGCGCCGCCCGGCAGGTCCACAACGGGCGGCTGCTGGGAAGCTTATCTGACACGCCGTCTGAAACCCGCTGCGACTTTCAAACTATTTTAAGGAACGAGATGGCCTTCGACGATTTCGGCTCCGGATAGTCACCTTGCCTGGGACAGCCTAAGCAAGATCGCCTCCCGACAGTCGGCTTGAAGGAAGACGGCGGGCGAAGCCTAGATCCAGCCACCAGAAGGAAGAAACTGCTGAGGCTCCTCGACGTATCTCCCTCGGTGCCTCACCAGCTTCGGGGACTACTGTCGGAGTAATGGGCCACGGGTAGGCTAACCCAAGACCCAGAACCGTTCAAGACATCGGGGCCGGCTTCGCCCCTCAGGAGCCTCTGGACGGAGGGCCGCCTCTGGGAGTCGGCTGCGGCGCGGCCGACTACCCACTCACGGCCGAGCTTCAGGGACGACTACAAGATGAGCCGACTCCTGGCTGACGGCTTCTAGAGAAGCCGGCTATAGGGAGTCGGCCCGCGACTTCCACCACCTCATGCCCTCATGAGGAGGGACGGGACCGGTTGTGGCCTTAGTACGGGCCACGCCCGCCCCTTACCAAGGGCAGGCATGCCCACAGTGCGCCGTACCAACGGAGATCTCCGTCACGGCGCGACACTGTTGCCATGCCAGCCCTGACATCAGCTCCGCCGGCGGAACCCTGTGCCCACGTCGGCCTGCCTGCACGGCCCGGAGACGGCGGGCCTGCTTGTCGGCGGGGGTACAGAGGACCCTGTGGGAGTCGGCCTCCAGGAGTCGGCTGACCCCTCCCACGGCCCCCGCATGCCATTAACCGGACAAGAAGGGGAGTGGCAACAGTGATCGCCCGTACCCGGCCAGTCGGCGGGGCCCACCAGCCGACGGGCCCCAGAAGTCGGCAGAGAAGACGGCGGCTTGAGAGACAGACGGCTGGGACCAGTGCCCAGCCGGATTACCATTGTACCCCCGGGGGTAGGCCTATATAAACCCCCCGGGGCACCCATGCAAAGGGTTGGATTCTTTTAGCACTAGACCAGAGAACACAGGGGGGAGAGAGCTAGCCTTGCCCTCTCCTACCTCCAGGAAACAGCTCAAGGAGCAACCTTGTATACACCTTGCCATAGTGATCATGCGGAGACCCCGCAGAGCAGCAGTAGGGGTGTTATCTCCTCGGAGAGCCCTGAAGCTGGGTAAGATTCGCCGGCATGCATGTCTACGCCTCATCCCGTTTCCAGGCGACGTTCTACTCGCCCCCACCATGATAAGCCATCCTTTGGCATATGTCGCACCCAACCCCCGACACAGCCGCAATCTTCTTGGCCTCTTGAATCTCTTGGAGAGCGCCCTGGACTTCAACCCGGGCATCTTGTGCACTTTGGCGAGCATTGGAAAGTTCAATCTCTTGAGCCGTAATATCGCGCTCCAAGGACTCGCATTTCTTCACGGCATCCTGGAGCTCTTGCTGGACCTCACCAAGCCTGGCCTCGTGCTTTTTGCGGCTAGCTTGTTCCTTGGCAGCTCTCTCCTCAGCCTCGGCTAGCGCCTTTTCAAGGGCCTCGACCTCGGTCGCCTCTCCTACGAATATCATGGCACTATGGTCAATACAAATCATTTATTCTTCCTGATACACAGAAGGTCATTGCATACCTTGTTTATCTTCTAGCTATTTTCTCACGCGGCCGAGCTCTTGCTCGGCCCGCTCTAGACTCTGCTTCAGTCCAGAAACTTCAGCAGCATGAGGGGTCGCAACCAGTAACGACGCCTGCTTATTCACAATTGGCTCATCCGGTCAATCTCATGCAAAACTTGTTTGATCCTCTGTCTGGTTTTTATTTCTGAAAACCCGACAATGTCTCAGGGGCTACTGTCTATACTGTGACTTACATAATTACTTTGCTTACCTCAAAGCCTGTTACAAGGCTTGTGCAGGCTTCGGCCAGTCCGCTCTTCGTGGACTGAACCCTCTCAACCACCATACCCATAAGGGTACGGATGGGTACGGTGCTCCTCAATAATGGAAGCACTTCACAACGCTTCCATTAGAGTGTCCGGCACCTCTGGCGGGACAGAAGACACCGGCGGAATAGGCGCACCTTCTCCTTTCGAAGGAGGCTACTGGTTGGGTTCCGGAGCCGCATAGGCCTCTGGGACTTTATTCGGCTGGGGTCCGAACTGAATGTGGCTCCCATCGCCAGTCTGCATGGGGATTCACTCCCCCATGTGTTTGGCGGCCGGGGCTTCACCCTCTAGCACCGCCCTGGTGGCATCCCGCGTCTCCCTGGCCTGGGATCCTTCGGGACAACACCTCGGTGTCATCCATGGCCCTGGGAGAGGAGGCCGCCGGAAGGGACCTGCTGTCCATCACCTTCGGGTCCAGCGAATTCCCCAAAGATGAGGATCGCTCAAGATCGGTACACGTCGGACTGTAGGTGCATGATTCAACACGTTAAAACTATGAACTAAAGAGGCTGAATACATGGATGTCTCAGGGTCTTTGAGTACTCACGATTTGGCCCGGGGCTTATCTGGGGGGCGTAGCTCTGGGCTACTTTCGATGTCGCACGCAGAGTTATCCATGTGGGAGAGCTTCCCTTTCTTGGATGCCTCTGCCTCCAGATTTGTGGAGGCCGCCCTCTTCTTCCTTCCCCCCTCAGGGGGGAGTTGTTTTCTTCCTCCTCCTCATCGTCTTTGGCGGCGGAGGAGTGAGTCTCGGTGTCTTCAGACGTCACGTCCGAAGCACCCTTGCGGCGGAGGCCACTTCTGCCCCCCTTGGCCTTCTTCTCCGGCGCCTGGTAAGGCGGGGGGACCAGCATCTTCATTAGGAGTGGGATGGCTAGTTCCTCAGGCAGCGGGGCCAGACAACAAATCCGCTCCGCCCTCTTTGTCCAGCCCTGAAAAAATAAATGGTGAGGTTGAGGTATCTTCCCTGAACAAGCAAGTAAAGGATACACCTTGAAATGTGAAAGACTTACCGCACTTGCAGGATGGGCCAGGGTGTGCCCACGGTCCTCGATCATCTCCGGCGGCGTTTCGTTGCCCTTGAAGAGCACCTTCCAGATATCTTCATGCGTAGTTCCGTAGAACCGTTGCAAGGTCTGGTGCTCGGCTGGATCGAACTCCCATAAATGGCAAGTCCGGCTCTGGCATGGAAGGATCCGGTGAACTAGCATCACCTGGATATCACTGACGAGCTTGATGTTCTTGTCCACCATGCTCTGGATGTGCGTTTGTGGCGCTATCAGCTCGTCCGACGAGGACCAATTCAGGCCCTTCTCTAGCCAGGAGGTAAGCCGCATTAGGGCTCCAGACTTGAATTCAGGAGCCGCGGCCTAGGTGGCGTCGCAGGGCTCTGTGACATAGAACCACAGTTGCTGCCACCCTTTGACGGTCTCCACAAAGGTACCTTTGGGCCATGTGATGTTGGGCATCTTGCTCACCATGGCACCTCCACACTCTGCGTGTTGGCCATCCACCACCTTCGGCTTCATGTTGAAGATCTTAAGCCACAGTCCGAAGTGAGGTGGAGTGCGGAGGAAGGCCTCGCACATGACAATAAATGCCGAGATGTTGAGGAAAGAGTTTGGGGCTAGATCATGGAAATCTAGCCCATAATAGAACATGAGTCCGCAGACGAAAGGGTGGAGAGGAAATCCTAGCCCGCAGATGAAGTGGGGGATGAACACCACCCTTTCATTAGGCTTCGGGGTAGGGACGATCTGCCCCTTGGTCGGAAGCCGGTGGGCGATTTCTTTGGCTAGGTACCTGGCCTCCCGAAGCTTGGTCATGTCCTTCTCCTTGACGAAGGAGGCCATCCACTTGCCTTGCGCTCCAGATCCGGACATGATCGAGTGCTTTCTTGAGGCGGAAAGGATGAGGACTTAGGCGCTGGAGCTCAAGAATGGGAGGGAAGAGAGAGAAGGCGTGCGGGAAGGAAAGGAATCATTATCTCCTTATAAGGGCAGTCAATATCAAGCGCCTCCCCACTCTCCTTAAAACTCGCCTGTTCCCAAGGTTGTGCAGACGACACGGTTGGATTACCCACGCCCGTATTGATTAGAATCATGTAATAAGGGGACACGATCTCTGCTGCGACAAGACGTGCCAATAGAAACCGCATCTTGAAATGTGAAGCGGCAGGCAGAAAAATGGTTCGAAATAATAATCAGGCAGGGACGTGATATCACGCTACAAAAAAGTTGTCAGCGGATTGGACTCGTGAAATATTGTACTCCATGTGGTGGTGTGTGGTACTTGTTTTGCAGAGCCGGACACGTTCATTGTGTTCGAAGACTGTGTTGGAGTATTCGGAGAAGGAACCCGTCTTGCAATGTCGAAGACAATCTGCGCGCCGAACACCTCGTCATTGAAGCCTGGTTCAGGGGCTACTGAGGGAGTCCTGGATTAAGGGGTCCTTTGGCATCCGGACTATGATACGTAGGCCGGAGTGATGGGCTATGAAGATACAAGACCGAAGACTCTCTCCTGTGTCCGGATGGGACTCTCCTTGTCGTGGAAGGCAAGCTTGGTGCCCTCATATGAAGATTCCTTTCTCTATAACCGACTTTGTACAACCCTAGTCCCCTCCGGTGTCTATATAAACCGAGGGCTTAGTCCGTAGAGGCAATCATAATCATAGTCATACATTCTAGGCTTTTAGGGTTTTAACCATTACGATCTCGAGGTAGATCAACTCTTGTAATACTCATATTCATCAAGATCAGTCAAGCATGAAGTAGGGTATTAGCTCCATAGATAGGGCCCGAACCTGGGTAAACATTGTGTCCCCCATCTCCTGTTACCATCAACCTTAGACGCACAGTTCGGGATCCCCTACCCGAGATCCACCGGTTTTGACACCGACAGTTTCCAAAACTGTTTCGAGGGATTGTTGCTTGGTATGTGACTCCACCATTTGTCCAATTAGTTTTTGTTTTAGTGGTTTATATTTTGAATAATTAGCTACTCTTGGTGCTGCTGTACATGATCTTGCATGTTGAATTCTTAGAGTTCTAAGTATTTTGAATGCTTGCTATGGCCTCTATGCATCCCTATGAGTAGTTGCTATCAATCTTGTGAAAGTTTTGTTGAGAAAATTTGTGGACTAAAAAATTTCAGAATTTTTGTTCATAGGAAATGGATGACTATCTTTAGGAAATTTGGTTCCAAGAAGAACTCCAAGGGAGTTATTGGGGAGTCTTTTGACAGCGATCTCCATAACCGGAGGTTGGCGGAAGTACGACTGTGCAAATGGCCACATACCCTGTTCATGGAAGAGGCTGGAATCCTTCAAGAGTTTACACAATATGCTGCTAATGCCGGCCTCACTGACTTCATCGCAGCTGAATGTGAGCAGTATCATCTCCTCACAAATACCTTTGTTCAAAGTTTTAATTTCCTTCCTAGGAATAATCCTCCTGAAGTGCAGTTTAATTTATACTCTGAGGTGCAGATATAGGATTACGCCTGCAGATATCATTGCCTACCGGAACGACCAGTCTGCAGCAGAGGAGGAGCCTCAGTAGTGGGATCCATGGATGCCCGCTCCTCAGCACCCCAACTACTATCCAGGCTACTGACAGATTACCAAGTTAGGCCAAAAGCCTAAACTTGGGGGAGTACGTGTCTCTCACCAATATTACATTCATGTTCACACATTTCATTCCACTTTTCGGAGTCCACACTTTTTCATTGTATTATCCATGTTAAATTTATTTTCTTGCTTTCTTCTTGTGTGTTTGAAAAAACTTAGAAACACCAAAAAAATTAGTAATAGTTAGTTTACTTTCTATGCATGCTTAGTTGTAATACTTAAAAGAAAACCCAAAAAGATTTCCTTGTTTTTCTTTTGCCTGTTGGGAGCTTTCCCGTGTAAATAGTTTTTCTCGTTTTTGTTTTTCCCTTTTATTTGCTTGTTCAAGAAAACCAAAAAATCCAAAAACATTTCATTGTGTTTCCCCGAATTTCTTTTCTTTTTATTTGAGTCGTACCAAGGAGGAGACCAGGATGAAAATGTTGAGTGGCTCTCATATGCATAACTGTTGATCTAACAAAGAGCCCACCTTGTCTTCTCTTGTTGAATAAAATGTTTGCAGATTCCAGCTTAGTCCAAGACACTCTTGCACTATTATTATTTTCTTATCATTCGGTCATGCAAGTGAAAGGCAAGAATGAGGATATTCGATGAACTGGTCATGGCAGAGAGAAACGGGCATGAACTCGACTTGTTCTGTTTATGTAAATATGTTTAACCTAGTATCCATGATTCAGCCCATTATGATTAAACATGTTTGCAATGACAATTAGAGATTATAGTTTCTCATGCCATGCATAAGTACCTAGGAGTGGATAATAATTTATCTTGGATATCAACATTGCGTTAAAATGATTGTGATGTAGTATGATGATATGGTATCCTCCTCTGAATGTTCGAGTGGCTTGACTTGGCACATGTTCATGCATGTAGTTGAATCAAAACCAACATAGCCTCTATGATATTTATGTTCATGGTGTTCATATCCTACTCATGTTAGTGTCCAATGTTGCTTATGTATAATGCATGTTCATGATCGTTGTTGCTCTCTAGCTGGCCGCTTCTCAACCTATTTGCTAGCCTTCACCTGTACTAAGTGGGAATTCTGCTTGTACATCAAAAAGCTTGAACCCAAGTTATTCTAGATGAGTCCACCATACCTACCTATATGCGGTATTGCTCTGCCGTCCTAAGCAAATTTGCATGTGCCACCTCTAAAAACTTCAAAAAAGTATCCTTTTTGTGTGCCTGGATCGTTCATGGAACGTCAGGAGGTGGTAGGTATCTTCCATGCTAAGTGGGTTATTCTCAGGTCGAGTCTTTATTCACTCGCCATCGCACGAGAAAAGGGTGGTAATAGGGATGCCCAGTCCCAAACTGCAAACAGAAAAAGCTTACAAACAATAAAATGAAAACTCTCAATGGAGTATAAACCTTTACTTTACTTTTATCACTTGGGAACCGCCACTAGCATGCTTAGCATGGAAGATATTGATAACTGATGCTTGTGAAGTAAATAAGAAGGGTGCATGCCTCAAAATATCATTTACCTTTGTTTTAAAAACTTGAGCTCTGGCACCTCTGCAAATCATGCTTCCCTCTGCGAAGGGACTATCTATTTACTTTTATGTTGTGTCATCACCCTCTAAAATAAGCACCAGAACCTGAGAGCACTGCTGTCATGCTGATGCATTGTGTGTAGATAATGTTGGGTGCATCATGACTGGATCTTTTCTATCATGAATTACAATGTTTAGTCGCTGCTTGAACTTTGGAGGTGCTCTGCATTTATGTTTTGCGGTCTCAGGAAGGGCTAGCGAGATACCACTATTGTCATATTATATCACGGTTGTTTTGATAACATGTTGTTGTTTGAGATGTCTTATTATTTCTCGCTAGATGATAAGAGTTAATATAATTTTTAAGAGTTATTGTCGGCGTGGTTAGTTATAATGTTGGCTGAAAACCTAGGTGTTGTTTAAGCTTATTTATGCAAACAAGAGCAAAAGAGTTCATAGAATTTTTTATTTTTCACTTTCAGTTTATCAACTGAATTGCTTGAGGACAAGCAAAGGTTTAAGCTTGGGGAGTCGATATGTCTCCAATGTATCTACTTTTCCTAACGCTTTTCCTCTTGTCACTACAAAAAAAAGACACATCCGTGACATTTTGGGCCACACGAAATTTTTTCTGTCATACTTATGACACTTCTATGACGATAATTGTGACAAAACCCGGTATCATCATAGATGTGGTGGGCTCCTACTTCTATGACAAAAATCATGACATAAAATGGGCTTTTCGTCCTGGGAGGGCCAGAGATACAGTTG
This sequence comes from Aegilops umbellulata, assembly GCA_032464435.1. Classification (NCBI taxonomy): domain Eukaryota; kingdom Viridiplantae; phylum Streptophyta; class Magnoliopsida; order Poales; family Poaceae; genus Aegilops; species Aegilops umbellulata. The sequence continues at coordinate 445,419,412 of CP136055.1, forward strand.
CATGACATTCTTTGGGCCGTCCATGACAAAAAAAACCGTGGTAGAAGCGAGGGCAAGGAAAATATCGGGGTGTTCCTGGTTACGGTGGGTGGTCGGGGCTGAGTGATGCACGTTTCTCTCGTACACGTATGCGCGTGTGTGTGAGGCCTTGGGCTCTAACTGAACCTGAGGGATTGCACTAGCTACGTTACTGAACCCGATCGAGCGATTCCTTCGCTACTACTGCTAACTGAAGCCGAACGATGCTGCCTCTGGATGAACAGTGAGCATTGCTGGGGGGGTTTGGATGAATAGTTCCCGGCGGGGATGGATGAACAGGACCCTGTGGTGTTTCCTCTGGATGAACAGGACCCCAATCGATCGAGCCGGTTGGGGCTGGATGAACAGGACCCCGTGGAGGGATGGATGAACGGGACGACCCCGTGGAGGGGTGGATGAACAGTAGACGGCGGTGGGCTGGATGAACAGTAGCCCGTGGATGGGTGGTTGAACATGAGCCTATGGAGAGGGCTGGTTGAACAGTAGCCGGTGGAGTAGCGCGCGGTGGAGGCTGGATGAACAGGAGCCCGTGGACGAACAGTCGCAAGTGGAGGCTGGAGGAGGTCGATTGTGGATGAACAGTAGCCCATGGAGGCTGGAGAGGGTCGACGGTGGAGATGAACAGTATCATGTGGAGTCCCGTTTTGCGGTACGCCACACACCTCCCAATGAATAGGACCCCTGTTTCGACTGTAGCGCTCCAACACAAGTCTGTTTCCTCCGTTTTGCGGTACACCACACCCCTCATGATCAACAGGACCCCGTTTCGACCGTAGCGCTCCAACACAAGTCTGTTTCCTCCGTTTTGCGGTACGCCACACCCCTCCTGATCAACAGGACCCCGTTTCGACCATAGGAGGTTCAACACAAGTATGTTTCCTCCGTTTTGCGGTACGCCAGACCCCTCCCGATGAACAGGATCCCATTTCGACTGTGGTCGGTCGAACACAAGGCCGTTTCCTTCGTTCTACGGTATGCCAAGCCTCGTTTCCATCGATTGTTTCGTCCAAGCCGGTTGGCTCCCACGCGTTCCATTGCCTCCCGATGAACACGACGCATTCCATTGCCTCCTCATGAACACGATGACGACGCAGTTTCTCCATTCCGACGCAGCCATGTACACGAGCCTTGGTCGTACGTATGCGCGAGTGGGCGTTCGAGACCCCGCCCTATGTACGTACGTGGCCGTATTTTCTTTCTTGCACACTGGCTGCTGTACATACGTGTACATGCTACGTGCGCGCCTCTACTACGACACGTGTGCGCCTCTACATCGACACGTGTGCGCCTCTACATCGACCAGTATCTAAGTACACATTCGCGACCAGAATGACAACGCTACGTACGCTTCGACCAGGTGGGTCCCGACTGTCAGGTACTTCCTTGTATGCGAAGATGTAGCTGGTGGGTCACAACAGTCAGGGGGCGAATCATTTTTTTGCCCGGACGCACTTCGTTGCGTGCGAAGATGTAGCTGGTGGGTCCCAGCAGTCAGGGGGAAACTTTTTTCGCGAAATATGGGGGCCCGTCAGGTGGGTCCCCACTGGCAAGTGGAGGAATAATTATTTTGCGTGTAATAAGGAGGCACTTCCTTGCGGCTGTCGTGGACCCAATTCTCAGCCTCTCCACATACAGTACTCTTTCGATGGAAGTTGGTCATTGACCACAATGACCATGCCGTTCCGAGAGCACCACAGCGGTGGACAACGACGAGGCCTAGGAAGGGGACGACATGGAGCCGGGGAAGACGCGGCAGTGGATACCCACGCGGACAGGAGTACGAGGGTTCACTGGTTCGGGTGCGGTGTGAGGCTGCCGTCGCCACAGAATAACAGGGGGTGTGGGTGAGTGGATGGATGGCCTGGCCAGCGGTGGGAGTAGTAGGGGGCAGTGAGGCCTTTGCGGCAGCACAGTCGGCCACGGGAGGAAGGAGCAGGCGGCACGACTGGCGCTGCTTTGGGCGGCTGGAGCAAGAAGACCAGAGGTTGAAGAAGCACGACGGCCGTTGGATGGACATCGTACGGCCACTGCAGCTAGAATCGTTTATATTAACTAAGTTGACAAAGCCCTTGGTACATGTCAACTTAGTAGGCCCACAGGTCAGCTTCCGAAATGGTGCGCCCCAGATGTTAGGGGGAGGAATCATTTTTTGGGTGGGTGAAGCTAGAATATTTGAGATTGAAGAAGAAGCACGACATCCCTTGGATGGACATCCAACGGCCACTGCTGCTAGAACCGTGTGTTGACTATAAGTTGACAAAGCCTTGCATATGCCTCAACTATTTTTTTAGGGGACGCATCAACTTAGTAAGGCCACAAGTGTGTGGAAGAGAACTTATAGCCCATTTGGGATTTGTAAGAATGTGCTGCCAATTTTTTAATTCTAATGGAATTTACTACAGCCCATTTACAGTTTGCTAAAAGTACAGCCCATTTCAACCAACCGTTGAAAACATAATTCAATAAAATTTCCCACATTTTGATGGGATCTGAAATATTTTTATCTCGAAATTTCTATTCAGATTAAATACAATTTCAGTATAAATTTATATTACGTAAAAATCCAAAAAAACATTGCGCTTGCAACAATTAACGAAATTAAAATTTTCAATATCCAAAAATAATATTTTATAAAGTAATTATGTGTTTGGTGCATTTTTTATAGTTACTGCCCAGTTTTTATAATTACATCCCATTTATTATTTCTTAGAGCCCATTTTCTTGTTAAGCCTAATGCATCCCTCCTAGGAAAGATTTGCAGCCCAGCGGGGCGGAGAATAACAACTTGACCTTGCCTGGGTATTCTGAAAAAAATATCTGGCCTGGGCTAGACGGGCCACAGCCCGCCCAGTTAATACCTGCAACGATGTTTTCGTTGTTGTTCAGAGGAGAAAATTTAATATCTAGGCTAAACATCGCTCAAGAAAAACTCTGTAGTGCTCACACCTCAAAAACACAAATACTGCTCGAGATACTTGGTCCCAGCTGTCGGCCGCTTCTTGTGCAATTCTCTCGTTTAATGAACATAGGTTGACAATGGTGTGGGGCCGTGATGTTAGGAAACCAGGAAGAAGCAAAAAAATTATAGTTTTATATACTAATAAGGAGGCACTTGCGCACGTGCGGCTATGGCCCTGGTGGGTCCCCGCTGTCATCCTCTCCAAGTAAAGTCATCTCCTCATCCTCATGTCCGTTGACCATGTTGACAACACGAGACGGCAGTGCCACGGCGAGCGCAATAACTCGAAGGACGACGGAGAGGGCCTCACGAGCCCTACGGATAGTCTGATACAACGCCTGCTGCTCATTCGGGATGCCAGGATCATAGGGCCACATGTCCGCGACGGCATTGTCGTTCGCTTGTTCACCGGTGCTCGTTGAGGAGAAGGAGGTTGTAGCACAGGTCCTCCTGCGGTAGTAGCTCTTCCGCCATTAGGGCGTCGAAGTGCGGCCGCACCTACTCTATGGTGAACACGGCATGAACCGGCTTGGATAGTGGCGCCGGCTCCTGGTCGGAAGCTACGTCCATCGTCTGATTGTCGTCACTCACCTCGGCGAGCTAGCTGGTGAGCCAGCATGTCCGGCTGCTGGACCGACCCGCTGCCAAGCACGAGTTTGACTGCCCTGGCTCACCCAGACCGCCTCCCTCGCCCGCGCGTGCTTTCCGCCCAAAACGGTCAGCGCCGCCCGCCCCGCTTCCCGATGCAGGCCATTGCTCCGCCTTCAAATGACACAAGTGCCGTCTGTCCGTCCTTCTGCCGCCCACATTAATGATACGCGGTTGCCGAGGTGGCTACTCCGGCGCCACACGTCCGTCCCTCCGCCGCCCACCATTGCTATACAAACTCTGCGCCGGCCATAGCCGCAGTCATCCGCATCCGTTCCCTTTCTCCTGTCCATGCCACTACTGCCCACACTGGCTTACTCACGCTCCAGCGCTCTTCGGGACGGGCGGACGACGGACCACAAGGAGATGGCAGCCATTGCTGCCGACTGGCTGGCCGGCAGGTAGCCGGAGGACAATGACGTCCCAATGGAGAACATGGTAGTCGATGATCCAGCGCCAACCCCCTCTTCCGCGCCATCCTCGTCGGTGCATTGCACCATGACTATCGGCGAGGCCCGTGCCCAATATATGGACACGGTGAGGCAGAAGTGTGAGGAGCAGTTCCAGGAGGCACAGGCCGACGCCGCCTACAACCACCATCTCCTCCAGGAGCACCTCCAGGCGGAGGAGCAGATCACCGCGGAGCGGGCAGAGTAGGAGGCGCTGCTCGACTCGTATCGCTCCGCCCACGAGGGCCACCTCGAGCGCTGGCGGTACCGCATGCGGGTGGCGGAGGCTGCGACCGCCTACAAAGAGGGCGATGAAGTGGGCGAGGCGCTGTTTGGCGAGACTGAGGACGAGGCTGAGGACAATGCCGGCTCCGACGAATCGCCTCTCCGCTGGCGTCGACGAGGCCCTGCTCCGCCGAGGCCCCGCGGCACCAACAACAAGGCAGAGGACACAGCCGGCTCCGCCGAGGCCCCACACTGCCGACAACGAGGGGGAGGATTTCCCCCACTCTGTCGAGGCACCGCCCATCGACAACGAGATAGAGGACATCGCTGGCTTCGCCAAGGCCCCGCCCCTCTCCCAACGAGGCCGCGCCACACAGAAAGCAAGGAAGAGTAGAACACGGTAGGTCGCCGCCGCTCGGGTCCAAGTAAGGACACCACTGTTACCCTCCGGTTGAAGCCAAGCTAGGCGGGTTGACCACTGACGGTCGGTTAGCTTCTTGGCAGCGACGTGGAGTCGGAGAGCTATGTTGGAGAAGGACGCTGCTCCTACTTAATTGCTGGTGTAGTTGGCTGACTGACACGTGGGCCCAACAGGCATCTAAGCCACATGTCAGTTACGCAACTACACTTACAGTTAAGTCACTGAAGCTTCTGTTCGGCTCAGCCGGACACAGGTGGGTAGCTTCGGTTAATTAATTATACCTCCAACGCACCCCTTTTTAGTTGAAGAATGTATGAAATGTAATGAAATCCGACATGTTTATATGAAATCCAACCATGTATGAATGAGTTTATTTCGATTAGTTGGAATTCTTGTATCACTTGCATTGGATGAACATGCAAAACAATACGTACTAGCATTATTCCCAGGGTGATCACCTCGTTTGCAGTAGTTTCACATGTAGTCCATCCGGTCCTTTCTAGTCTGCATACAAGTTTTGTCTGCAGTCAAAGTATATCTACTTTGACCAATCTTATAGAAAAAAGTATGCACTTTCACAATTTGCGAAGTAAAAAGGAACATGAGTACAAATAGTTTGGGCAGCTTTTTAGCGTTCCTGTACATTGCAATCAAACACACAGGCCTGGCAATTCATAGAGAACATTCAAAACAATCAATGATTATGCATCTCAGCGATTCACATGTCTGAGCCAATATTTACTTCACAACTAAAGAATAAAGAAAAAATGGATCGACGATGCTGACAGCAAAGGGCGTCCCATTCGAAAATATCAAGCGCATGTCTTCTTGCTAAAATCAATGAGCAAAATTTGACGAGGTTGTCCCATTCCAAAATATCAAATGCCTACGATTGTGGAATAGGCAGGGTTTGGCATCAATTCGGACATTGACATGGCACCTCGTGCTAAATAAACCAGCTATTTCTTTTTGTGCAGTTCCACCAAAATCAACCAAATTCGCGCGTAGCTTGTATGATTTCGCCCTTATATGTTGCAACCCCTTGAACTTATCGGAACCTCCTTTCTTGTGGTGGAAATGAATGATTCGATGTATTCATGAACATTTTGTGCAGTTCCCATTGAAATCAACCTGAGCACCCCTGTTTGCACAAATACAAAAAAGTGATTAGTATAAAGCAAATTGTACTATGAATTGATAGTTTAAACAGGCACCTACATGGTCCATGTAGAGCACACTTTTAGAAAATTGAACTCACCGGAAAGAATCCTAGAACCACATTGTACTCGCGCATCACAACAAGAAAATGGAGATTTGTCAGTCCTTCTAAGATGTAACCATCCTTCAACTGCTCCTTCTGATGAGAAGATAGACATGGCTTCTTCATCCTGGCATAATCGGAACTAGTCACTTCACGTACTCCATATTCTTCTTCAGAGGAGGATGATCCTGTTGTGCAAAGACAAGAGGACAACTGAATGCTAGCATCCCTGATTGCTCGAAAAAAAGGAAAGGAAATATTTAAAACAATACATATGGAGCACTTCTCAAGGACAATACCACTTTTTCATGACAGTATCTAAACAGTAGCACGACACCAATAGAGATTAGTGGGCGAGTACCAACCTTTGTCAGGAGGCTTATTGTGTAGAGCATACAGATGAAGCACTTCTCCGGAACCATCTATTGCTATCTACTGTGGTGGCCATGCTTACTATATACTCCTCGATTAGTTTAATGTTTCCAACATCTTCTTGTGCACCTACACTAAAATATATGGTATCTTCAAAGAAGATCCCTGTTTGCACAAGTAGAGACGATTACGTATTACATCAAGTGTGGCATCAAATCAGTGGCAAAACAATTTCTCGTTCCAGCCATAGCAATAAATTAAGATGCAAAACTATATCATTACTTGTGTCATCACAGTTCTAGTGCTTCATTACAGCACCGGGAGTTGATTTTTGTTTTTCTTCCGCTTGTTCTTCCCCTTCATCACTTGGTTCAATAACAGACAATCTTCGCCTTTAATGTAAGATTTGGCATGTCAATTAGGTTGCACAAGTATAGCACTAAACAGTGAAACTAATTTTCTGATGAAAGTGGCAAAATACAGGCCAACAGTTGTGAAATATCCTTATCTTACCTCAATGGGATATTACAGTGCACATACAGATTAGAAGTCTTGTCTCCATTTGTGCAGCTCACTAAAATCAAGCAACATTATCGTACAAGTAGCACAACATATGAAAGCACACTGCAAAATCATGTGAAAGAAGGCTAGTATTGACCTCTCATGACGCGGAATTCAAACAACTCACAAGAAGAAGATCTGAACCAAATTTGCCAACACGGATAGGAATTAAGATCTCCTCTTGTGCAGTTCCACTAAGATCAAGCAGTCAAGCAGCATTGTCGGTGTGACATTTTGGTTGAACTGCACAAAACACTCTTAAAACAAAAGTGTTTTGTGCAGTGCAACAAAAGGTCACAATGGCAACGAGGTGAAGTAGATAACCCTATTTACACAGAGGTGCAAAGGAAACAACTAGTGGTCAATAACGATGGATGACACAGAAGCCAACAAAAAGAAGCATCTACCTTATCTAAATGGGAAAGAAAGCAAGACAGTAGCATTTCTCAAACGGTGCCATTCATTAATATTAACAGAGAGATTATATTAACAATAAAATTCATTAAATTTGTAATTTGCTTTTAACTGTGGCATTGCATCAATTTTCCAGTGGTACTATTAGAGGGTGTTTGTTTACAGGGACATTTTGGTGGAGGGACTAAAAAACCACTATGTCAGTCCCATCTAAACCAAATAGGAGGGACTTTTAGGGACTAAAAGTGGGTATTTCGGACTAAAGAAAGAAGACCCCGAGGGAGAGTCTTTTTGGGACTTTTTCCAACAGTTACCCCTGTCACGCATCGCACCTTGTCTCTATTAGTTAATTACTAGGGGTAACATGGTCTTTTAGCATGTCATTTAACAACCTCTAGTCCATGTTTAGTCCCTGGAACCAAGCAGGTAGGGACTAAGGAGTTTTTAACCAAACAAGGCCTTAGATTAACAACAACTAAAGAGTTGCACGGGACAGTGGACGCACCAGCACCATGTGCATCTACCGATGTACTAGGGTGATGCACAGTCTGTTGCAACAAAGAACAAACAACCAAGGAGCATATTTGTGTTGGTCCCAGTTTTGTTATCTTTAGACACCTTTCCCTATGTGAGCACAACAAATCTAGTCCTGCTCAAACTCTACAGCCTTGTCCCCCCCCCCAAAAAAAGGTCAGTTCGCCACAAATGTGCGTACTGCGTTTGTCATTGTTTTCCCTTTTCGACCAACGTAGGTGCTGGATAGCCAGTCTATACTAGTACTTTCCCCCTTTCCTTTCCTCTTTGAACCACGTCCTAGATTTATGCTATACAACTTTCCCCACTACTTCCCCCCATTCCTTTCCTCTTTGAACCACGTCTTAGATTCATGTGATACAACTTTCCCCACTAATTTCCCCCTTCCTTTCCTTTTTGAACGACGTCCTAGATTCATGCTATACAACTTTTCCCACTACTTTCCCCCATTCCTTTCCTCTTTGAACCACGTCCTAGATTCATGGTATACAACTTTCCCCACTACTTTCTTGTTTGATCCAACACCTAGATTCGAGTGTAGAAGCGGAAAAGGCCCACATGCAGCTAGAGCAATGCATGTGGAATAAGTAAATTATACCTTAAGGTTCTTGCGTTGTGGTTCGGTGGGTGACCGAAGGCCGTTCGGCCCACATTATGTACGACGACAAAGAAGAAGGGGTCGGAGGCCCTCCTGCGTCGCCGCTGGGTGAAAGTGAACAGCTGCACCGGTAGTGGATTCCCTCCCTCGCCGACGGCGACAGCGTTAAGCCTCCTTCCCTTCCCGGTGAACGGATCCTGCCGGCTCTTTGACCAACAGTGAGGGGAGAGAGAGAGTCCAATGAAGTATTTTTAGATCTGGAGAGGGTGAGAGAGTGTGAAGAGAGCAACCACAAGCAGACCAGCAGTGAGGGGAGAGAGAGAGGTCAACGAAGTCTTGTTTAGATCTGGAGATGGTGAGAGAGTGTGAAGAGAGCAACTACAAGCGCTGAGGCTCCAACATGTATATATATACTGGAGAGAGTGTGAAGAGTGCAAACCCTAGAAAATAAGCGCCGAGGCTGCAGCTGATCGTATAGCTCAGTATCTATCCATTTTGACCAGTCAAAGGATCCTCCTGGCACGAATTATGCTCAAGTGTAGTTATCGAACCCGATACCTCAAGTTTGATGAGCGAACAGGCTAACCAGTTACACAACCCTCCCATTATGTTCAATGAGAGGAAAATAACCTTTTATACATTCCTGCATTCGTGTGAGAAGCATGCCGTGTTTTTGTGTGTGGGAGTCATTGAGATTTAAATCATAATCGTGTCATGTGGCTTTGGTGGTAAGACTATCCACAGTTGTGTAGAAATAATGCAGCCTTGGTCACCTTACCTCTCTCCATGTAGTACGTTGGGTCCCACCAATCAGAGGGTGAAACAAACAAATTAATAAACTAAAAGTGCCAGTGGTGTATCTTACCTCACACATCTCGCTACTGCTCGGGAACACTGTCCAATTTATCCCTCTGTTCGCTCACGTACAATTTTAAGTGAATCCTTATTATGACATGCACACAATTTTGGGCACTTGTATTCTACCTAGTCAGTGTGCCGCTGTATCTCGGTCGACTCCCTCTGTCTAGGTGTAGTAAGTCACGTTACAAGGTGCAGCTGGACCAAGGTGCAAGAAGATTGGAGGAGAAGGAGAAACTTGACCGGTCATCCTCCAATCAAAGCCCTAATTTATGTCTCTAAATGCAACAATTAATCCAAAAAACTAAGAGATGACGTTTTAGCTACCATGCAGGGCCACGTATTAACTCGCATGCAAGCCGAATTTAATTTCTTGACTGCTCAACGCGTAGTTGCGCTCCATGCATTGGGTTTCCGGGGGAGATAACAAGGCAGAGTAAGGAGCGTTTGGTTACATTGCTTAGGCTAGTCATAGTGGTGAGTAACTTGTACTAGTAACATGCATATGTTACTACTACACGAAGTTTACCGTCGGAAGCGAGTCGATCTGGCTCTCCTGAGCTAGCAAGGTTTTTCTAGCCCACCCAAGCTAGCTGGCCCACAAAAGCTAACATATTTTAACAGCTCCAAACGCATAACCTTGCCCGGCTATGCTATAAGCTATTCTTTCTAAGGATCCAAACGCTCCCTAAGTAACAACGCTCGCTAGCAACAAGGCCAGGAGGGGATTGAGATGCGAAGTTAATGGACGACGCCTAAACATTTTGGGAATATCAGATTTGATGGAGGGAGTACTACTCCTCAGTCCAGGTTTGATGGAATATTCTTCACCTCTTCTGTTCTTGTATGTACTCCATTTGTATCTCACTTCCTATGGCTTCGCACTCGCACGACTTTCCTATTCTATGAACCTGTGTGTGCGTGTGCGTGCGTGCGTGCGTGTGTGTGTGTGTGTGTTTAACAGCATGTGTGTGTTAGAGAGAGCTACAGATCGACCTACTCCTACAAAGAGATGGTGTGTAGTGTATGATTTTAGACGCGAGAGTCAGTGCATCCTCTCGTTTCCGGGCATCCGGTAGGGACAGGCGGACAACTGCCACGCCCGCTCCTGACCAGACTGGCCCACCAAAAGCCCCTCCATCGCCCGCGCGTGCTTCCTGCTCGAAACGGTCAGCGCCGCTCCAAAGAGTCGGTGCCGCATTCATGCCCGAGCAGAGCGGACGCGACCTCTCACTGGCGCCTACGTTGAAGGGAGAAGCGGATTCAAGAGTGATGGTTGCTTTGTCCGTCCAACTTACTGCTGAGTCTATGTGATTTGACGGCTCATTGGTCATTATTACTGAGGTGGTAGTACTGCTGGATGTCCCACGCTTTCGGCGAAAGGAGGTACTATGAGATTACAATTTTCTCCATTCTTACGGCGGTGGAGTGCAAGAGCAGTGAAAACACGCAAGCTCAGTGATTACATGACCCACCTCACACTATCACCATATTTTCTGGACACCGTGCGACACCTAACTCTTTACATAGTACTCCCTCCGTTCCTAAATATAAGTCTTTTTAGAGATTCCACTAGGTGGACTACATACGGAACAAAATGAATGAATCTACACTTAAAATGCATCTATATACTTCTGTATGTGCTTCATGGTGAAATCTCTACAAAGACTTATATTTAGGAATCGAGGAAGTACTAGTATAGTACATACTGTAATTTATCAGCGAGATAGTACAATGCTATGAAGCTTCCAGCTTCTGTTACATGTATCTTGCGTCCAAGGTTGCCCGTTGCAACATTTCATCAAATACAAAGGAGACTAACATGCATGCTATTGCATCTCAATGATTGACAGATCATAGCAAATACCGGTTCCTCAAAAAGATCATAGCAAATATGTACTCTCTCTGTTCCAAAATAAGTGTCTCTACTTTATGCAAGGGGTGTTTGTTTCCAGCGAGATCATAGAAAAAGTCCCTCTTAGAGACTTTTTAACCAAACAGGAGGGACTACTAGGGACTAAAACTTGCTTATTGGGACTTAATGAAGAAGACTCTCAAGGAGTCTTTTTTGGGACTTTTCCAACAATGCCCCTCCATGCACCTATTGCCCTGCCGCCCCATGGTGTTGTTTGGTTGTTATTTTTCTGTATACTGGGGGTAACATGGTCATTCAATAACCTCTAGGGAGGGACTAGGGACTTTTTAGTCCCTGAAAAACAGGGAGGGACTTTTTAAGGAGTAGGGACTTTTTAGTTGGGACTAGAAAAAGTCCTAGGACTTATGAACCAAACAGGGCCTCAATATGGACTACATACGGAGCAAAATGAGTGAATCTACACTCTAAAATACGTCTATATACTAGTAGTTCATATTGAAATTTACTAAAGGACATATATATTCCAAACAATATAATAATCTCTCTAACCAAGGTAGTAGGGATGAGGAGTAAATGGAGGGAGTAGTAAAATTTTATCCTTGTCCTGCGAGGGAGAGGGCATAAGGCGTATAGTACTACTACTAGTAAGCAAGCTTCACCTCATCCTGCGAGCCACCGCGCCTGTGGGCGGGGGAGACGGTGTACTAAGCAAGCTTCTCCTCATTCTGCGAGTTGACGGGACACATCAAAAGTACTCCAGTGTATAGAGCCTTGCCTCTAAGTAGTCCCCACATGGTTTGCCTCTTCTTTAACATAACGCTTCAAGTCGCAATTTGTTTGTTCACCCGTGGTAGACGATCCTCCCTCCATCAAGTGGACAACCAGTACACGTGTCAAATTACCATGTGGGCTGCCTTTTCGTACAGAAATGAGCTCCACCATGTACCCGCGCGAGTGTGGTTGGGAAAGATACGGGAGTACGTGCGCCATGCGTGCACCTCTTCTCTTGGTGCACGTCCCCCACTTACGTGGGTGTGTGTGAGAGAGATACAAACCTAGACAAATGGCTTGTGTGTTCGTGAGTGTTTTTTGTTTTTTTGGGGGGTGATTTCATGAATGTATTTGTGGGAATATGTGTCGATGACATCTCAAACAAAATTTTGCATGCAATGTGTTTGAAATGGAGGCCTATCCATATCCTATATGTAGGGCCGGGCGATCCACGAGAAGAGATGGAGGGGTCATAGATATCGATAGAGTCAAAGAGAGGATCGAGTGGGTGGGTGCGAGATCGATGAAGAGAGCCATAAAAATTATGTGTGTGTGCAAGTAAAAGATATAGGGCGACTGACCTACAAGAACGTCAGAGGGCACAGGTCAAGTTTGTGTGTGGCAGGGAGACATGACTAGAGCGCTCTATGTATCAATGTGTGTGTGGGAGGGGGTGGGGGGAGGGGTAGGCAAATGCCTAACTATAGAGGTAGAACGACTCGTATATGTGTTGAGAAGGAGAGACCTAGCTATGTCTTGAGGGAGATCGGTCGACATCCATACATAACTAAAGAATGGGAAATAGGATGGGACAGAGAGAGAGGAGAGAGAGATGGAGGGAGAGGGGTAGAGTGCTAAATGGGTGATGGAGTTGCTTCTTGAAGATGGTGGGAGAGGCCTACTAGACAAACTGAGGGTGGAACTGCAATATTATCAATAAGAGCGGGGATGTGTTTCTGTGTGTGCCTGTGCATGATAGATCTGTCGGGACGCATCCATGGATGATGAAGGGGAACCATGTGTTTGGTAAGCAAACCTAACTAGATCGGTAGATCAATTGTTGTTTGTTGGAGGAAGGGAGAGACATAACTAATGAGGTAGATCGATCGACGCGTTGGAAAAACGAGTTATAAGGACCTAGCTAGCTATATGTATAGCGGGGAATCGGTCGGTGTACGTCCATTTGTTAGAGGAAACTAAGGCCCGGCGAGATAGATAGACAGAGAGAATGGAGCTAGGAGGTAGTGCGAGAGGCCCAACTACTAGCTAGATAGGGGGAGGAGTGTGGGTTGTGAGATCGATGAAAAGAGGGGCAAGAGTTTACACGTGTGTGGGACCGTATGAGAGACACGAGGCAAGGACACATAAAGGAGGAGATTGAAGGTGCATGTGTATGTTGTAAGCAGACATCGCTGGAGAGGTTTATCGATTGGTGTGTGTCGGAAAGGAGTTGTGGAGACTGTGGGAGAACGACCTAAAGAAAAAGTGAATGTGCGCGATGGATATAATGCTGAGGGAGGGGGAGGGAGAGGAGGGCGTGTGCATGCATGAGAGAAAGTTAGTGGTATCTACAAAGGTTAGAGGATTGTGTGGGTGTAAGAACCTAACAAAGATCATAATTTGATATGAAAGTGGATTCATATATTTGAATAGGAGGTCATAGTGTTTTAAACATATACATGCATGAATACAGCGGTGATACGCATGTTGTGGTTTTGCACATGTTTTAACATAATGTGATAATGCATGGCGTTTGCAACTCACAGCTAAATATTAAACAATCTAAACCATACTATACATCGAACAATCTCACATTTTATTTGAATTTGTGATAATGTGTGGCATTTGCAGCTTACAACTAAATATTGAACAATCTAAACAATACTATATATCGAACATTCTCACAATTTATTTGAATTTGTGGTAATGTGTGGTGTTTGCAACTCATATCTAAATACTTATAGGCGTAGGGGGCGGGGCACCATACATAATGTGATAAGCACCTTATACATATGAGACATGGTTTAGATTATGAAGATCTAGCTAGAGCTTGAAATGTATTGTGATTTGAAATCAACATAAAGTGGATTCAAAAAATCGAGTTCGAGTTCATATAGTACACATAGTTCATATGTAACTCGAGACTAATCATGTGGTGTGCTGTGAAGATAATACACAAACGATGGTTTAACTTGACAATAATGATGATTGTAGATCTTATTAAAACAGAGAAACGAATTCAAATGCTTTGACTTCACAACAATCATTATTGTAGATCTTATTCAAATAGAGAAACGAATTAAAATTTAGTTCATATTGAAGCGGTAGTATATATGTTTGGAATTCACTAAAACATTCATTTGAGTAGTAGGTTGCATGCATTATACACGTAGCGAAATATTTTAGTTGAACATAACATGAATTCAAAGTTTTGAATGACATTTGTAGTGCGAATTCATTTGGTACAGTACACGTTAGGCTTGTCCGGAAATTTCAACCCGCGCCTTGTTAGCCCGAAATATTTAAGATATATCTTTGTCTCGTTGTGCTCCGACAGCACCCTCCATCTCAACCCGCGCCTTGCTATTCCAAAATTACAACGCGTGCGAAGACTCCCACCTCCTGTGAAATCCTAACACGTGAAATGCCTGTGATACCCCTGAACTGAAAGAACCGCCTCAAATCGGTGGGGGTACTTTCGTAACTTACCCCACATTTCGGACAAGCGCGTCCCTAAGCCATGTTTCCCCACTCCCATCCCATCCGCCCACCCATTCGTACACCGAGGCCGGGAAAACCTGCGAAGCCCCACACCCTCCTTCGTCCGCCACCCGGCCGGAGCCTCTTCCCCAACAACGTCGTCCACAGCAACACCTCAACGTCCCTCATCCACCGTACCGGATGAGGATCCATCGTCAATCTGGTCGTCCCGCCGGTTCAGCCACCCCGTCCTCCACCTCCAAGGAGCTTCCCCGATGTTCCCCTTGTCTTTCGCGCCACCTCAATTCCCACACCGCCGTCTTCACCTGCACCACCGGAAGATCATCATCATCACCGTTTCCTCGGATGAAGCTGCGGCCTAATCGGCGTCACCAAAGAGGTTGTACATTAATCACCCTATTTTCTTCTTGATTCGATCTCACGGTGCTGCCAGTGCTCGGTCCCGAGCCGACACGGTGCGGCCCCATCCATGGCGGCATCGCCGACCACTTCCTCCACGGCATCGCTCCCTCGGCGGCGACGTCCACATCAGTAGGAGCTGCTGCTGCTTTAGCTCTTGCTCGCGCTGTTCCTCTGATCTTGCTCTTGGTCCCCTGCCTGGTCTGCTCTTGCTGTTGCTCGCACTGCTGCTCTTCCTCTTGCTCTTGCTTGCGATGCTACTTGATTTAGCTACACTTCAGTCAACTGAATTGACATTTGGGTCAGTCGATTTTCAGGGGGGGGGGGGTCGCCGGAGTTAAGGAAGAACCAGCCGCAGCGGGGAGGGGGGCTCGCTAGAGAGGTACCCCACTATCTATCTTAGGGTTCAGGGTAGGGGTGGTGGTTGCCGGTGGTGGTGGGGCGGTGGCGTGGGGATCGCCGGAGAAAAAGCTCGGAACGGGGGGGCCTAGAGGGATGGCCGGGGCGGCGGCCGACCGGCAGTGGGGAGTGTTTTCGGGACGGGCGGGGCGGCGCACCGCCAGCCGCGGGCGGCGGGGGGCATCTGTTTGGCCGGTGGTGGCTTGCGGCTCAGGGGGGTGGAGGTTGAAGATGATCTGCATGCCCATGATTTCATATCCAATGGCTGCAAAATCGACTGACCAAAGATGAAAATGTCAGTCGATTGACGTGTAGCCTGACCTCTAGTGCGTTCAGTTTCGACAGTAAAATTGAGTTTCGACAGAAAAATTCAGTTTCGACAGTTAAGTTCAGTTTCGACAGTTAAATTCTGTTTTGACAGTTAAGTTCAGAGATGAGCGACTGATGTATTCTACATCTAGCACTTTGTGGTTATGTATTATACGTCATCTATTGGAAATGCTATTAGAATTCCACTCAGGTTAACGTTGTTTCTCTTGTCCTTCTTTAGCCTCGGCGTCGTACAACTCACCGGAGCTGCTCCAACGACGAAACCCTCCATCTCCAGACGCCTAATATCTTCTTCCCCTCCTCCGATAGTGAAGTCATCCGGAGCATCTTCACTGGCCAACCCAATCACGCTGAGATCGACATGGCTTCGCCAAAGAGGTTGTACACTTGTTGCATCTCCTTTTTACTCTACATGTTATATATATTGTCTACTGAGCACATGGAGTAACAGGAAATACGATTATTTTATCCTGCTATATGACAAGAAGTGAGGTACTAGGCAACTTAGCTATCCGTGATGGACTCTCTTGAATGCCACCGTTATTTATCTCTGCACGTTTGAGCTGTGCATTTGTCGATGGCCTTGGGAGCTGAGCTAGTAGGGCAGTGGCCTGGGTCCAAAGTAATAGAAGTAGCAAAAAAACATTTTTTTAGTATAGGCTTTTCCTTGCTCAAGCCTGCCTACTAGAATCGCTAGTGCATGAAAAGTGATTGAAAAACATAGGAATTGGAAAGTTTCCTATGGTACTACTTCTCATGAATTTGGTGCAAAGGAATGGAGCAAAGGAAAACTGTAGGATTTGTTCCTTTAGTGTCTCCTTGAAAGAAAAACCGTAGGAATTTTAATTTCCACTTGTCCTCCTTTTCATATTCCTATTCATGAAGCACAAGACTAAGATATAGTAGAATAATAGCATTATAACCGTACATTTTCTTGTGGTTTGACTTAATCTCACCATGCTTCTTTGCATCCTGTGATCTTCCAATTCTTGTGAACCAAACACCGAGATTGGCAGAAATCCTGTGTTTTTAAATTCTCTGTTTTGCATGTGCATTCCTATCCTATTCCCGTCTATTTCCTATCTCTGCATTGTTAGAATCCTCAAATTGAAACAAGCCCTTACACAATTACTTGTGTTAGAGATATGTGTCAAAGAAAACCTTGTGTGGTTTTTCCTGCTCCTGCGGTGTTGTGTTCCACCGCAGCTCAGCTGCTCCAACGACGGAAGGGTTCACCACAGCAGGGATCCGCTCTCTAGACTGTCTTTCACCTCCTCAGATCTTCTTCCCCGCTACCGGCAACCATGACAACTGCATTACCATCATCAACTGAGCAGATGACCTTGAGGACTACATGGGTCCGCAAGAGAGGTCGCACTCTTTTGTGCCTGCTTACGTTATGCATCGCTTAATATGATGACATGCTATTTTATCGTCGTGTTCACCTATTAGACTCCGAGTCAGGTCCAAACTTATGCTAAAACTTGAGTTTTTAAATGGTTGCGGGGTACATATTGGGGCAGCAATCAGTACTATCGGTCTACTATCTGGTTAATCTCGGGTGTCTACTATGAGTTTCATGTTGGGTGCAAACAAACATTAAATGAGCCATTATCAGTATTTTTTTAACTAAAGCTATTATATGCCTGCTATCATTGGTTTTGGGTCTATCCACAGTTTGCTACCATCACTCTGGATTTGTGCATGCACTCCTTACATAATCTCACTATGTTTTATTCCTATGCATGTCAGTTATTGTACACAATGGAACTGAACATGTAGAGCAAAAGAGACAAGCCTTGCGTGGCAATAAATTTTCATGCAGACGTCGCTCCGTGGTGGGCACAAAGGCATACCCCCTCCACCCATTTCAGATCGTAATCAAGAGGAACATAACTGTTCTGAGGGGGATTCAGAAGCATAAGACCACTCCTATTTACCCCATGAGGTCTTCACTCTAACTTGGCATGCTGATGTTGGTAATATCATGCATATGGTGCCTTGCATTGCTTACTATATACATCAAACATGTCATCTGCTTAGTTTAGACATGCTTTGTGTCGATGCCATCTGTTTAGTTTCTTTATCGTATATGTGAATCATGCAATGCCATCTTGTTTAGTCAGGCATCATATATGTGAATTTTGCAATGCCGCCCTGGTTAGCCAGTCATCTTATATGTAAATTATATCATGACATCATTTTTTATTACGTGTTAAATTTGTCAAGAATTTTAGTACATTCAATTACTCTTCCTGTGCATGAGCCATTCGGCACGGTCATGGAAAAATCTGGAGTGGAAACAAGGTCTTTAGAGCAGACAATGCTATCTGACGAAGCGCATGTCTTGCTGGTTACAGATAGCTCCCCAGAGGAGGATTCAGAGACAGATGACCAGTCCTATATATCCCCCCAAGGTGCATGCTCTAACTTGGCAGGGTTATGTTGCTCATATCGTGCGTGTGGTATCTTGCATTGCTATGTCATTTGCTTAGTTTAGACATGCTTTGTGTGAATGCCACCTGTTTGGTGTCTAATTACCATATATGTGAATTATGCAATGCCATCTGGTTGCAAGACATTATATATGTGAATTATGCAATGCTATCTTGTTGCAAGGCATTATATATGTGAATTATGCAATGCCATGCTCTTTAGCCAAGTTTCATATATGTGAATTATATCATGCCGTCATTTTTTTGTATTACTCATTGCTTTTGTCGAGAATGTTTGTATATTCAACTGCTCTTCCTGTGCATCAGCCATTTGAATTGGTGATGGAGAAATCTGGAGTGAAAACAAGGCCTTCAGAGTAGACAATGCTACCTGCTAAAGCAGATATCTTGCTGGTTACATATAGCTCTTCAGAGGAGGATTCAGAGGCAGATGACCAGTCCTGTTATCCCCTTGAGGTGTATTCTCAAACTTGACAGGGTTATATTACTCATATCATGCATATGTTGTATTGCAATGCTTAGTTTTTACATCATATACATGATATTGAATTCCATCTCCTTAGTTGACACATCATATATGTGATTGCCCTCTGCTCACTTCCTTAGTATATAAATCATATATTTGAATTATATCATGCCATGATGTTTACATAGACAACATGTATCTGAATTATGGCATGGCAACCCGTTTTCTAACGAGATAATATAGTTATATCATCTCATCCTGTTTACATAGTCATCACATTCTGAATTATGTCATTCTATCTGTGAATTATATCATGCCATCATGTTTCCATCGACGGCATGTTTGTGATTTATGGCATGCCAACCACTTTAATAGACACATTGTATCGTTATATCATGTCATCATGTTTACATAGTCATCATATTTTGAAGTATGTCATTCTATCCTGTTTAGTTAGCCATCATACATGTGAAAGTGTGTCATGCTATCCTGTTTAATTAGCCATCATATATGTGAAACTATGTCCTGCTATTCTGTTTGGTTAGACAACATAAATGTGAATTATTTCATGCCCTGTTTTCTCATTGCACCTGTCTATCTTACTATGTCTGTACATTCAATTACTTTTCTTGTTTATCAGCCATTTCAATTGGAGGGGGTGATGGCAGTATCTGTGGGAGTAAAAACACGGTCTTCATAAAAGATTGTGCTACCTATCGATGGAGATAGAACCATGGTTGTACTTGCCCAAGAACCATCCCCGCCACACATAACCCAGACTCACGCAGATTGTACCCCTACCCAGTTGGACAGAGAACTATCTACACCCCTTCTAACCCCAACCCCAGCAGATAGTAACCCAGTTCCCGTTGACACAACATCATCTCCACCACAGAGCACCCAAATACGAGCAGTTAGTAAGGCAACTGTAGTGCCCAAAGCACGAGGACCCCCACTCCGAACCACAAGTCAACGCTTAAAGCAGAAGAAGAATTGTTCTCAGGTCAGGTTCTGTAGCTATGGTTCATACTACTTTGCTCTCGCATCACTGTATTTACTCATACCAACTAATTTCAAACTTGAAGGATGCAATTAACACTCCAATGGTGCAACAGGTATGTTTTAAACTTGTTTCTTTAACAAGTTTGCTGTTGTAACTTGTTCTATGTGGATTTCAGTTTCAATTGAATAAACAGTTATGTTCTCATGCCATGCACATTACAAGTGTTGTTATTGCTGTGTAATTTCCCACACTTATATTCTGTCTATGCTGCTTCGTCTTAAATAGATATGATTCGAACTGTTTGTATCTTGATTTTGCAAAATAAACTAGAATGATATATACCATACAGTGACCATACTACATAGATACATGTTTGTTTCATGTTGTTATCCTGTCCACCTTAATAATGAACTGGTTTACCAAAATGAGTTTCATATACTACATTATAAACCTATGATGTGTTTGTTTGTTTCTCTTTTAGAATGCGGATAAAATATTGGAAAAGAGTACCCCGTTATGCAATGGTAAAGGAACTAATGCAAATAAGGTTCAAGATAGTGAGACATCCCTGCTGGTCTCCAAGAAAGCTGATAAAAACTATATTGAAGACACCGAGAGAACCCCAAAGTCCTGTCTTGATGTAGTGTTCGAGTTACTAGCTACTATTGCTGGCCCCAGCTCTTCGAACTCGCTGCCTGAATCAGTTCGGCTTCTTGAGTCTCAACTTCAAGTTGAAAGACATCGATCAGATGTTATGCGACAGGAAGTCGAAGGACTGAGGAAGTTCCCGCAGAATTCAGATGCATACTTTTTGGTGCAACAGCAAGTGCTGGAGGATTTAAGCGCCAAACAAGAGAAAGTTAATAAGCTTGCTAAGCATCTTGCCAGCATTATGGGTACCTAGGATATTGTTTCTTGAGCTCTTCTGAACTGGTTTCATTTCTAGACTTGTTCTGCTGCGGCATTTATATGTTGCTTTGTTGCCTATATTTGCACTGGTGGCGAACTTTGATGCCCAGTGTGTTGGGGATATTACTGTTGGGCGTAAACCGGCCTAAGTGGGCTGGGTTGACTTCATCAGTAATCTAAAGGTGCTAAAGCCCAGAGGCTAGACAAAGGCCCAAGGCCGTAGTCGGTTCAGTATCTGTCGCCGTAAACCGGCGTGTATATAAACTTGTATTATAAGTTAGGAATAGGGAGAGACCAACCCGGATACGAATATAAACCGGAGATTGGGACTCTATGAACCGACGGGTGTCACCCGTGTATATAAGGGGACAACCCGATAGCGGTTCAGGACAGAGAACAATAATCGAGGCCTAGGCGAAGCTTGTTTGCTCCCTAGTCATCGAAACCCCATCAATTCCATCACAAACTAGATGTAGGCTTTTACCTTCATCGAAGGGGCCGAACTAGTATAAACTCCCTGTGTCCCTTGTCCGTTTTAACCCCTTCGAGTTAACCCGTTGCGATGGCTCCACGACTAAGTCCTTTCACTAGGACATCTGCCGTCACAAACCCACGACAGTTGGCGCCCACCGTGGGGCTATCGCACGATCGTTTCAAGTTCTTGGAGGGCCGCTTTGAAGGACTCGAGAGATACACCGTGGGTCAGATGACCAAGAGTCGTCGCGGCAAGATCTACATCGACGACGCAGGCTGGGGCCCCGAGGCCGCCTCAATTGAGTACGGGTACCGGGTCCCCTTTGGTGGCATACATGTCTTCATCGGCAAGATCGGTGAACCGGGCCCTGAGCTGGACACCTGCACCGACCTCGTCGAGACAGCTCAGCGCGCACGACCTGCCCGGGTTAAACCGGCCGTGAAGCGTGCCTTCGTGGGAGTCATCCATGGAGGAAGCTATGAGGACAGATCAGGATCTGGTGGTGAAACCGTCGTTTACTCTGGCGACGAGTCATCGACCGGAGAGACTGAGTCATTGTATCAGCTACAAGATGGCCAGATTGGGGGCTGTTCCGATGGCGACAGTATTCCGTACCCCTCCGATCTGCCCAACCGGGTTGGGATATTCATGGCCGGTACACAGGCAGCACCTCACTCATCGACAGCCGCGACAATGATTTCCGGTTCAGAAGCAGCAACGACTGCCGGAGCAGGAGGCTCGGTGCGCCCGCCGGTTCAAGTGTTATCAGGTCTATTCGACGCATTGACTGCACTCATGGCGGAGGCTAATCCGGTGGATCAGGATGCTCATAACGCGGAGATCGCAAAGGTGAGAGAGCAGATTACCCAGACCAAAGCGGATCTGGCAGCAGAAGAGGTCAGGATGACCATGGAGCGGGCCGCTTTGGATGCCCAAGCTTATAAACTCATGCTGGACCAGAACGCCTCACAGGAAGTCATGAGGAGGAAATACCGATCTCGGTTACCCTCAGTTTTTGAAGGAAGGAACCTTTTCAACACCCCTGAAGCAGGAATCAATAATCCGCCGGTAGTGAACCAGGCGGAGGCACCTGCGGCAGGAGCACCGGTTCAACCCCGTTTAATAGATCTGCCTCGTCATAATGCTGGTGTACCGCAGGCTGCGCCTACACCTCCGGGTCACTACTCCAATCCGATGGATAACCTCGTTGCCACTGCGGCACGGCTAGAGGCTATTCCGGTTGAAGGTGATTCATTACAGGCGATTGAAACGCGCCGAGTTAAGGAGCTCCTCAGAACGGCCTTGATCCAACAGGAAGCATACTCATACAGCCGCGACCGGATTCATTCCACCCCACGTCCGGCTCAGAGTTATAGCAGGCGTACGGAGGAACCAGCTGTGTCAAGTAACGTGCGGTGTGAAGCACCCCGCGGCAACAATCCGGCTCCCGATGACCAGGAGGTGGTAGACCGGGCCCGAGCGCGCAGGGAAGCTGAGTTAGCAGCACAGTATCAGACTCATCAGTTCACGCCGGTTCGTCCCACCACTTCGGTTGAACCGGGGCTCATGTCTAGCGCCTTGGGAGTGCATTGTCTTGTCCCTGCTTTACGCAATGTGCGCCTGCCCAAGGATTTTAAAGGCCCGCGCAAGGTGCCGAACTACACGGCAGATCAACCCCCAGAGACGTGGGTGGAGAGTTATGAGATGGCCATGGAGATGCTTGATGTTGATGAAGCGGCGTGTGCAAAATATTTTACCATGATGCTTGAAGGGACAGCCCGCACTTGGTTAAAAAGCCTGCCGCCCAATTCTATCAGTTCATGGGCCCAGCTGAGAGACCGGTTCATCAATAGTTTTAAAGACACGTGTAAGAAGCCCATGTCAATAGTGGATTTAGCTGCATGTGTCCAGGAGGAAGGAGTGTCAACGACTCATTGGGTTCGCAGGGTCTCACAAGTTCTGCACTCTTCAGACCGCATCAATGCAGACACCGCAGTTGTAATCTTGGAAGGCAATTGCCATTTTGGACCTTTGAAGTTGAAGTTAGGATGAATGAAACGCCATTGTACTGACATGGGAACCCTCATGGGCGCTTTGGTAAAGTACGCTGATTCTGATAGTACCAAGGATCCTGAGTCTGATGTTGAAAAGACAGGGAAGGGAAAGAAGAACGGCAACTTCAGAGGTCAGCACCATCACTCAGCTTGAAACGGTGGGGGAGGCAAGCGTAAAGCGGATGGCAACATGGATTTTGTGGCCAATACTAACGCACAGAACGGAGGCCAGCGACGGAAGGGCAAAAACCGCAGTGGAGGGCCCAGTCCTAATCCGGAACGCTTGAACTATCTGTTAAACCAGCCCTGTCCAAAGCATGGAACAAGGGAGGAACCGGCAAATCACCTTTGGAAAGATTGTTATATCATGCACGAATTCAAGAATTCCAATGCCTTACGGTATGACCCCAGCTCTGGTGGAGGTTTTGTGTCACGGTGGTGGAAATTCCGGTTCAGGATTTAATGGTAACCCGGGCGGGCATAACAACCAGCATAATCAGAATAACCAGGGTGGTAACAATGAGCAACAATAGCAGTCGGGTTACCAGAGCAATCCAAAGCAGCTAAATAGTGGGCAGTATCATGTATTCACCACTAGCTTGGACAAGCGGGATAGGAAGCTCCAGAAGCGGGCAGTTAATTCTGTTGAACCAGCCGTGCCCCGGTATCTGCGCTGGTCGGAGCAACCAATCATATGTAGTAGAGAGGATCACCCTCCCCGGGTTGACAATCGGGGTCAGCTAGCATTAGTGGTGGCACCCCAGGTTGGAGGTTATAAGTTCACCAAGGTACTCATGGATGGAGGTAGCAACATTAACATCCTGTACTATGAGACCTTTCGTCGAATGGGGCTAACAGATAAGGAACTCCGGCCTTCAAATACGGTTTTTCATGGTGTGGTACCTGGCAAGTCAGCATACCCCGTTGGGAAGATAGCATTAGAAGTGGCTTTCGGAGATGATCACGATTCCCGGTCTGAGACGCTGACATTCGAGGTGGTGAAAATCAAAAGCCCGTATCACGCCCTGTTCGGTAGACCGGCCTATGCGAAGTTCATGGCACGACCCTGTTATGTCTACTTGCAACTCAAGATGCCAGGTCATAAGGGGACCATCACGGTTCACGGAAGCCGCAAGATCGCTTTGGAATGCGAAGAAGGAGATGCAGCTTACGCAGAATCGGTTTGCAGTACCGAAGAACTCAAGTATTACAAAGATAATGTTGATCCGACGGATATGACTCCTTTAAAGAAGCCTACTACAGAGCATGACCCGGCCCTGAAGTTTACATCGGCCGCTGAGACTAAGCTTGTTGACTTCGTACCTGGCGATTCGTCCAAGCAGTTCAGTATCAGCACCAATTTGGATCCGAAATAGGAAAGCACGCTCATCGAGTTCATCCATGAGAATCGGGACATCTTTGCATGGAAGCCTTCTGACATGCCTGGTGTACCGAGGCAACTCGCTGAGCACACTGTTAATGTGGATCCTAAATACAAACCGGTGAAACAGTTCCTCCGTCAGTTCAACGAGGAGAGGCAAAAAGATATTGGAGAAGAAGTGGCCAGGCTCTTAGCAGCTGGCTTCATTGTTGAGGTTTTCCACCCTGAGTGGCTTGCTAATCCGGTGCTAGTCCTTAAGAAAAACGGCACCTGGTGCATGTGTGTGGATTATACTGATCTTAACAAAGCCTGTCCCGCTGATCCTTTTGCCCTCCCCCGTATTGATCAGATTATTGATGCTACGGCGGGTTGCGAGCGCTTGTGTTTCCTGGATGCTTATTCCGGCTATCATCAGATCAAAATGGCAGTGAAGGACCAGGAGAAGACGGTGTTCATAACTCCTTTTGGAGCCTTCTGCTATGTGTCTATGCCTTTTGGGCTCAAAAGTGCCCAGGCAACCTATCAACGGTGTGTGCAAAATTGTCTCCACAAACAGATTGGCCGTAATGTGCATGCTTATGTGGATGATATCGTTGTTAAATCAAGGAAGAAGGAGACTTTGGTCGATGACTTGAAGGAAACCTTTGATAACCTGAGGACGTACAAGATGATGCTCAATCCGGCCAAATGTGTATTTGGTGTACCAGCAAGCAAGCTATTGGGTTTTCTCGTGTCCAACAGGGGAATTGAGGCTAATCCGGAGAAGATCACGGCTATCACTTCTCTGGCTAAACCGAAATGTATTAATGATGTTCAACGCTTAGCTGGCCGGATTGCCGCGTTGAGCCGGTTTATCAGTCGCCTCGGCGAGAAGGCGATCCCGTTGTATCAGATGTTGAAGAAAACGGATCAGTTTATCTAGAGTTCTGCCGCGGATCAGGCGTTGGAGGATTTAAAGCGGCAATTGGCCAATCCGCCTATACTCGCCGCCCCCGTTGACAAAGAACCATTATTGCTGTATGTCGCTGCTAATGCTCGTGTAGTCAGTGTAGCTATAGTGGTGGAGCGGAAGGAGGCAGGCAAAGAGTACCCGGTGCAGCGTCCGGTTTATTATATCAGCGAAGTGCTTATTGAGTCTAAACAAAGATATCCGCATTGGCAGAAGCTGGTATATGGAGTTTTCATGGCAAGCCGGAAGCTGAAGCAGTATTTCCAAGGGCATCCCATCACAGTGGTCAGCTCTGCCCCTTTAGGTGATATCATCCAGAACCGTGAAGCAACAGGTCGGATTGCCAAGTGGGCCATAGAACTTGGGCCACACGGTTTAAAATACGTGCCTCGGATGGCGGTGAAGTCCCAAGCACTTGTCAATTTTATTAACGACTGGACAGAGCTACAGGCCCCTGAAGAGAAGCCGGATCACACATATTGGACCATCCATTTTGACGGATCACGGCAATTGGAGGGCTCGGGGGCTGGAGTCGTATTAACTTCCCCACGAGGTGACAAGTTTTGTTATGTTCTCCGCCTAATGTTCCCTTGTACTAACAATGCAGCTGAGTACGAAGCCTTGCTCCATGGTCTCCGGATGGCTAAAGAGATGAACTTAAGTCGGGTTAAGTGCTTCGGTGACTCGGACCTGGTAGCTCAACAAGTGTCTGGTTCTTGGGATTCTAAGGACCCACTCATGGCGGCATATCGTCGTGAGGTGGATGCTGTCGCTGGTCATTTCAAGGGTTATCAGGTGTTCCACGTGGACCGTCGGAAGAATGAAGCATCGGACGCTTTGAGCCGGCTAGGGTCACAACGTAAACCGGTCTCGCCTAATGTCTTTCTCGACATATTACACAACCCATCGGTTCAGCTACCTGGAGAAGCAGATTTGGCTGTTCCTGATCCAGAGGCTCAGTTGGTGGCGGCACTCCACGTCATTCCGGATTGGACACTTCCTTACCTGGCGTACATGAACTGGGGTGAGTTACCAGAGGATGAGACTCTGGCCAAACAAATAATACGGCGGTCCAAGTCCATGACAATCATCAATGGCGAGTTGCATCATTGCAGTGTATCAGGAGCATTTCAACGCTATGTGTCTCCCGAGGAAGGCTGTGAAATTTTGCGTGAGATTCATGAAGGGGATTGTGGTCACCACGCCGGTTCAAAGTCTTTGGTGGCTATGGCGTTTCGCCACGGTTTCTATTGGCTGACTGCCCATGCTGATGCGGAGGATCTGGTCAGGCGATGTGATGGTTGCCAAAAGTTCTCAAGACGCGCTCATGTTTCGGCTCAAGAATTGAGGATGATTCCAATTACTTGGCCGTTTGCAACCTAGGGGCTGGATATGGTTGGGCCTTTCAAAAGGTCCAAAGACAAGAAGACTCACCTCCTGGTGGCGGTTGATAAATTTACAAAATGGGTGGAGGCAGAGCCCGTTAGCAAGTGTGATGCAGCCACTGCGGTTCAGTTCATTAAAAAGGTGATTTTCCGGTTTGGCTTTCCACATAGTATCATTACAGACAATGGTACCAATTTGTCTAAGGGTGCCATGAGAGAGTTCTGCGAACGGGAGCACATCCGCCTTGACGTTTCATCGGTGGCACACCCGCAGTCCAACGGTCAAGCAGAAAGAGCTAATTAGGAGATCTTGAGAGGCATCAAACCCCGGCTTATGGTTCCCTTGCAGAGAACACCGGGTTGTTGGGTCGAAGAGTTACCCTCTTTATTATGGAGCATCAATACCACGCCCAACAGATCAACTGGATACACGCCGTTCTTCATGGTTTATGGAGCAGAGGCGGTTCTCCCTAGTGATATCCGTCACGATTCACCTCGGGTTGCGGCTTATGTTGAAGCGGACAATGAGATGGCCCGGCAAGATGCATTAGACCGGTTGGATGAAGAGCGAGACACAGCAGCTGTCCGCTCGGCGATTTATCAACAAGATCTTCGTCGCTATCACAGCCGTCGGGTCAGAACCAGAACCTTTCAAGAAGGAGATTTGGTGCTTCGACTCATTCAAGATCAAACCGATATGCATAAGTTATCTCCACCTTGGGAAGTACCGTTCGTGGTCAGCAAAAATCTGCACAACGGATCATACTATCTGATTGATATTCGAGAGCATAAGGACTCACGTAAGTCAGAAGAGGAGACCAGTAGGCCATGGAACATAGCTCATCTTCGGCCTTACTACACCTGAGCCATTGGCTCTGTTTATGTACATATTATGACAATGTATATATTCTCAATATAATAAACCGAATCCTCGGCTAAAGCGGGGTATCTGTTCGTTTCTATCATGTGTGGTTACACGGAGTTGTTCTGTTTTAAAACGACCTCCGGTTTACCCCTTGCAAATATTATCAATATCACTTGGGGGCTCGGTCATGTCTGAACCGATGCAATACCTTTTGATAGGCGAAAGCCACCAGATCACTTGGGGGCTCGGTCGTGTCCGAACCGATGCAACACCTCTTGATCGGCGAAAGCCACCAGATCACTTGGGGACATGGTCAAGTCTGAAGCGGTCACGCCTCTTGGTCGGCCTATAGGCCTTAGAGTCACTTGGGGGCTTGGTCGAACCCGAACCATTGCCATGCCACTTGGCCGGCGTAATGCCACGAGTCATTTGGGGACCTGGCCAACTGGCACCATAGCTACACCTTTGGGGAGCTTGGTTGCATCTGACCATGGTAACACCATCTGACCGGCTCAGTACAACCTCTCTTTTTGCAAAAAGTTTTATCACTGCTTTTGCTTTAAATAATTTTTCTTAAGGAATGGCTATTTATCTTAGTTGCGTTTTTAAACCGACAGTGCTTTGTACCGGTTCAAATAGCCAAATTGGCGGAACACGGTCCATTTTTTAAACCAAGGATTATTTGCCCGGTTTAATTTTTTCTGTTCACATCCTTTTTGGAGTAACAAAAGGCTATTATGATCAAAGCACGGTTTACACAGTAAGCCGGCGTTATATATACAGGAGCTGCTTTCTCCCATGACGGTTTAGGGTTATCAAACCCCCACTTCAAGATTAATTACGCGCCTACTTCGTGCCCAATAAATGGCAGGTATTTCGTATCACAAAACTTGATCATATTGGCAAATCTCCTGGCGTATCTACATGAAGATTCATAAACCGGATGGCGGAACAACCGCCCTGGTAGTTTAAGATTTTATGATTGCAGGAGATATAAGTTGGCAATGTTGACCTTACAAATAAAGGTATCAGCATAGATGCACGAAGGCATCTCAGGAACCAAAAAGTATTGTCTATCCTATTACAAGGCGGTTTGGAGCCCAAATGAGATAATTGTTTTCTTGACAAGACATAACAGGGAAGCTCGATAAAGCTGCCTTCGGTTTACGCCTGCTGACCACCCCGGTTTGATTGTTCTGGATCACCCTGCGCCGCTTCAGCTTCCTCGTCTCTATCCAGCGGCTGGAAGTCAACAGTGGTCCAGTCGATTCCCATTAATGCTTGAAAGACAACCTCTTCATGGATCAGTGAAGACGGTTCCATATCAGGGGCGTAAGTATGCTTACGGATTGGAGGAATCAGGTTTTCCGCTTCAGGGATTGGTGCAGCCACTCTTTTGTTCTGGTCATTATACTGAGCTTGATAATGCGACAAATTTTCTTCCTCCACCAATTGGCAGGCCAGAGGGCGCACCGCCCGGTTTATCTCTCTTAAATCATCTTCGCTGAATTCTGAGCCATCCTCCTTCAAGCTGGGATAGCCTTGAGCCGCTTCAACAGGATCAAAATCGGGCACCCATGCTTTTGCCCGGATTAAGGCATTAATGGCTCCGGTTCGAGCAGCAGACTTTTTTAGCTCATCAATCCGAGCAGGGAGCATTGACAGTCTCTTCAGAGTATCTCGGATTAAAGTGGGTGCTGGATTATTGTGTGACGCAGTTGCAATAATCCGCTGCGCTCCAGTGTACAGCTGCTCGATTAAGGTGTAGGCGGCTTTCAGTTTCATCTGCACATCTGACCCCAAGTGGTTAATATGAGTGCCTGTAACATGATTAACAGTTTACAAACTGAGTTGTTTTATAAGAGGATCACTATTATTATACAAGTTGGAAGAAGCTTACCAAAGATGGCGGCAGTCATGGCGTGCACTTGTCGCTTTACGCTAGTTAATTCATCAGTTATCGGTTTTAGGGCAGCCTCTGCATTTTCAATCTTCTTGGTTAAAGCGGCCTTTTCTGTGGCCCAGTTAGCCCGTTCCTTCTTGAAGTCCTCCTTCAGCTGCTCCATGCTGCTTAAAGCGCTGGTTAGCTCTTCCTTTGCCTTGGAGGTTTCAGCTTGTTGGGTTTTCAAATTCTCTTGAAGGTCGGCAACTTGGTTTTCTTTGGCCCTTACTTCAGCCTGCATTCTGACAGTTATACGGTTTAACAGCAAACATGAACAATGAAGTACCAACCACATAACAAGTTATGCGCTTTGTACTTGGGGGCTAATGCTTATTTGATCTATAGCTATCAGTTAATTGACAAAGTCCCAATCTCAATACAAATATTCAACTTGGCACTTGGGGCCTAATGGCTATTTGCTCTGATAAGTTTCTGATGCCACGGTATGAAGATTAAAGTTTCGGTTTTACTACATCAAGTTAAACCGACCCTTGGGGGATATATCAAGGAATTTTGAAGCATGGAATTTTTTATGTCAAGACCCGATTTAACTATGATAGGTTGAACCGGCCCCTGGGGGCTACAATGGTGATAAGCAGGAACAAATTCATGGAAGTAACCTCAAGCTTCTCTTTCATCAGCTTTACCAGATTAGCTTCATAATCACGGCTAGTATACAGCCGGTTCAAGTATCCAGAATGCACATCTTGGGCGCCCAGAGCAGTATATGTTGCCAGATCAACATCCCATTTGCCTTTACTCATGGCAGAAATTTCTTCTTTGGCAGTTTGCTTGGCTAAGGCGACGGGATTCCCCGGTTCAGAACGACCAATGCCAGTGATTATAACTTCATCATCCTTAGACTCGCCGGTTTGAACCGGCGTAGTCGGTTTATCGGCAGGTCTGGAAGGGCTGGTGGTTTTCTCAATCCGGATGGGACTGGCTGGCTGGTCAGCAGGACCGGAGCTGTTAACAAAACCTTCATCAGCAGTAACAACTTCATCTCGTACTAGCGGGTCATCAACCACATCTTCATGGATGACCGCTTCAATGTCTGGGGTAACATCTGGTTCAGGAGCAGCGTCTTCTTCAGCTGCCTTATCCAGGCGAGCTTTCTTACTTGGCCTAGGTTTGGCCCTAAAAAGAAGCAGCAAAATCAAGGACAGTACATGTTGAAAACTACAAAAATCAACAACGTTATGATAGGTGCAAGCTTACCCAAGCACGGTTTTAAGTGGAGGCAGCTGGGTGCCAGTTGACTCGCCAGAAGAGGAGTGCGAGGTGACCTGATAATCGGAGTCAGACGGATTAAGCGGTTGACGAAAACGGCCCGCTTTAGGACGAATACTGACAAGCAAATTAGAGACCTCTGAATGACGTCTTCGAACCGGATTGTTCGGTAAACCGGCGGAGGTAACTACCTGACCACTGTGACGAGTTGTGCATCGCACCTCATGCAGTTGGGTCTTCATAAGAAAGTTGGGATCCAAATAAGCAAGGGGATGAGAAAATTTAACTTTGCGGTTTGTCCGACGGATTTTATGTGAAGGAGGAAGGCTTGAGTCAGAGGAAAGGACAATTACCTCTACATTGTCAGCATGACTAGCTTTAGCATCATCCTGACAAATATTATCATCAATAAGGTGTACAAAAAGTAAACCGAGGGAATCAAGTTCTGCCTCAAGGTCCGGATTACCCACATCATCATCAGTGGGAGGATCAGAGGAAGCGGTGGTTCTCCTTTTATGAGCAGACTTCTTAACAACCTTGGTCTTGGGCCGGACTGGTCTGTCCGGTTTATCGGTTTTCTCTTGTGGGATTTTCTTGCTCCAAAACGGATCATTACCCTGCATCACACAGATGTCGGCATCAGTAATAAACAAGTACAATAGCATCAAGGCTAGTACAAAGGAAAAATGCAGACTTACGGCTGGCGGTTTGTTGATGGCGCAAAAAGGAAGCAGGCCGGTACGAGCGCAGACGTGCTCCGGTTCATTCAAAATTTTCTTTATAGCTTCTGTGACTTCTTCATCATTAAGCTGGATGTTTACATGCCGCAGCGGATCATCAACGCTGCCCGTATATTCACACATCAAACCGGAGCGTCGGCTGAGGGGCAGTATACTCCAGGATATCCAACAACGGGCAAGATCAACTCCAGTTAAACTGCTGGCTAGGAAAGCTCTGAGCTTGGATAATTGGGGAGCGTACTTACTCCTCTCTTTGCCATTTAACCTCCGAGGAAAAGGGTGAGTGTTGCTAAGCCGTTCCGGACGGAGACCAGGCAAGGGATTCTCTTCGGCAGGGGAGGTGTCTTTGCAATAGAACCAGGAATTATTCCACTCCTGGGGATGACTGTGCAGTTTCGCATGAGGATAAGTGACTTCTTTCCTTTTCTGGATTGCCATACCACCCAGTTCCATATTGGGGCCATCAGTAAACTCTGTGCGACGGTTCAAGTGAAAGAAATCTTGGAACAATTCCACTGTGGGTTCCTCTTGGAGGTACACTTCGCAAAGCACTTGGAAGTGGCATATATTAGTGACAGAGTTGGGACCGGTGTCTTGTGGGCGCAGTTGGAAATTGGCTAAGACATCCCGATAAAACTTTGAACCGGGCGGACTAAATCCCCGGGCCAGGTGATCCGCAAGAACAACATCCTCTCCCTCTTCAGGGGTGGGAGGACATTCTGTGCCTGGGACTCTCCAGTGGACGGTGTTTTTACTGCTTAAAGCGCCGGTGAGAACTAAGTTGTTCAACTGTGTTTCCGTAACACGGGAAGGAACCCAGTTGCATTCATATATTTGCTTGGCCATGAGGAAATCTACAAGACAAGTAGTTTCGGTTCAAGTATATGTTTGATTAAACCGGATGCATATCTATTTAAACCGAAGGTAGTCCTATCCAAACCGGAGTTATGTAAGGTGGCAACGTCTGGCGGTTCAACAAGGGGACTAATGATATATACTGGTCCTTCACATTTTCTAAGCTAAGGTTAAACCGCTGGATCTAAACATTGAAGGTAATCAAGGGTATACAAACACAGAAACAGATTTCACAAGACTTCTCTACAAATGACGGATCTAAAGCCAGTTCAGAAAAAGGAAAATATTTAAAAGTTCAAGGCGGAACAATATGGATTCAAAGAGCAGAAAGGTTATTTGGATCTATGAACTTAAGCATGAATCTACAAGACGAATGCTAAAGGCCCATTGGTAAATCACAGTAGGGTTTTCTTGGATCTACCTAGAGGTATGAGCAGGAACATGAGCAGTGAGCAAGAACATGGCAAGAACGCGAAACCCTAGTATGGATCCAGATTGATAGAAACAGAGATCTTACCGGAGCCGGGGGAGACGCGGAAGGACGCCGCGGTTTTCTGGTACGGTCAGGTCAATGCAGCGGCCCAAGACGATGCAGAGGTCAGCAGCGGCGGCGGAGCTCTGGGACTGGCGGTGCGGAGAAGACGAAGAGAAAGGGGATGAAGGAGAGAAAACGAAATGACCCTTCGGCCCTATTTATAAGGCAAAGGACATGTGTCAGGCGCGCGAATCCAGGAGCCACAAATTTCGGAGTTGTCGCCTTGATTATTGCGGATCTATTAAACAAAGAAGGCATCATAAAAGCCAGCTTCATGATGACGTCATGCCGGTTTACAGCAACCAAAGAAGATGACGACACGACGGTTCAACAGATACAGGAAGATGATGAAGACAAAGATTTTGGCTAAGGATTGACATGAACCTGTTCAAATCAATCTGGGGCCTAATGTTGGGGATATTACTGCTGGGCGTAAGCCGGCCTAAGTGGGCCGGGTTGACTTCATCAGTAATCTAAAGGTGCTAAAGCCCAGAGGCTAGACAAAGGCCCAAGGCCGTAGTCGGTTCAGTATCTGTCGCCGTAAACCGGCGTGTATATAAACTTGTATTATAAGTTAGGAATAGGGAGAGACCAACCCGGATACGAATATAAACCGGAGATTGGGACTCTATGAACCGACGGGTGTCACCCATGTATATAAGGGAACAACCCGATAGCGGTTCAGGACAGAGAACAATAACTCGAGGCCTAGGTGAAGCTTGTTTGCTCCCTAGTCATCGAAACCCCATCAATTCCATCACAAACTAGACGTAGGCTTTTACCTTCATCAAAGGGGCCGAACTAGTATAAACTCCCTGTGTCCCTTGTCCGTTTTAACCCCTTCGAGTTAACCCGTTGCGATGGCTCCACGACTAAGTCCTTTCACTAGGACATCTGCCGTGAAAAACCCACGACACAGTGGATGTAATATGTGTAATTGGCGTGATAGCCTAGCGTAAGTTGCTTGCTAATTTATTTCCTTATTGTCTTGTTTATTTGTTTTCTCGTAGTCAGTGCGGTTCTTTTTCCGCAGTTTGCTAGTGGCCGCAATAACCTATGTTTTAGAACTAGGCCACAATAACCATGGGCTACATATTTACTGTAGTTAACATGGGCCTCCTATGAGCCATAGAAACAATGGGCCTTATACGGGCCATAGACACAATGGGCCTTCTACGGGCCGTATCATCAATGGGCCTTCTACGGGCCGTATGATGTGTTGGCTAAACATGGTCCAATAACAGACCACATTATGGCCGTAAATGGGCTAGAGTTGAAATCGTCCGTTCATGGGCCGACCATAATGGGTCGTCGTTAACTGGCCATATTTGATGACGCTATGAAAACGGCCCAACGTATTAACGGGCCACAAACTGGCCGATTGTAACCACGGGTTGAATTTGGCCCACAAGCAGAAAATGACAGTAACGGGCCGTAAGTAAACGAATGCTGGAAATGAGCCCAAGAATAAATGGGCCTTGAGAAGGCCGAAAGATAACATGGGTTGGAAATGGCCCAACGGAATAATGGGTTGTTAATGGGTATAAAGTGATACACTCTTCATTACGAGCCAGTTTCACCACGTGCCGTTAATGGGTATAAAGTTATACATTGTTCATTACGGGCCAGTTTTACCACGGGGCGTTAATGGGCTGAGAGTTACCAAGGGCCTCATATGGGACGAAAGATGTCATGGGCCATACATGAGCCGGAAGTTAAAATGGGCTGGAATTATATTGGACGGCCCAGATGACGCTACTGGGCCTAATTCGAATAGGCCGTAAACGGGCCCTGGGTTAGTGGGCTGTAAATGGGCTATATGCGAACATGCCGTTAACAGGCTTGCCGTGGGCCGGCCCGCCACCTTTTGACCAAGTCAAACGGGCCAGCCTTTTCATAGGAATGGGCCTCTGTTGGACCGTGCCACATGTTGACGTATCAAAGGCTCTTTGGGTCCAATGAGTGGATGAAATCTGTCCCAACGGTGAGCCGACACGTGTTTCCTCCAGCCAATGATGATTTTACACGTGGAAAATCCCCATTGGTCGGAGCTGTTAACGGGTTATCGGATCCAAAACCGGACTCAAAAGCTTAACGACGTTCCGTTACGGTGGATGCCACGTGTCAGTCACCCTTGACAAAAGCACTTCTGTGACGCGCGATTTATCGTCATGGAAGTAGAAACTTTCATGATGATAATTTTGGTTATGTCATGGAACACTTCTACGACAGCACATGTATGACTATCTTGATTCTGTCACAAAATCGTCATGGATGTACATGCATGACAGAAAACGTGACCTACTGTGACAAACACGTATCATCACAGAAGTGTATTTTTTTCTAGTGCGTTTTGGACCCTAATTTGCATGATTTGAATGAAACTAACCCTAGACTGACGTTGTTTTTAGCAGAACTACCATGATGTTATTTTTGTGCAGAAATAGAAGTTCTCGGAATGGAACGAAACTTTGCGAGGAATTTTTACCCAAGAAAAGAGAATTTTTGGAGCCAAGAGCAACCTCAGGGGGGCACCTGGGTGGGCACAACCCACCAAGGCACGCCTACCCCCCTCCCCTAGGCACGCCCAGGTGGGTTTTCCCCACCAGGTGGCACCACAGACCCTGAAACCGATGCTATAAAATCCTAATTTTCCAAAAAAAAATCAGGAAGAAAGAATTATCGCAATCCACAAGACGGAGCCACGATCACCTCCTGTTCTTCATCGGGAGGCCAGATCTGAAGTCCGTTTGGGGCTCCAGAGTGGGGGATCTTCGTTCTTCGTCATTACCAACCCTCTTCCATCGCCAATTCCATGATCCTCCCCACCGGGAGTGAGTAATTCCTTCGTAGGCTCGCTGGTCAGTGAGGAGTTGGATGATATTCATCATGTAATATAGTTAGTTTTGTTAGGGCTTGATCCCTAGTATCCACTATGTTCTGAGATTGATGTTGCTATGACTTTGCCATGCTTAATGCTTGTCAATTTGGGCCCGGGTGCCATGATTTCAAATCTGAACCATCATTATATTGATGTTCTAGATCCGATCTTGCAAGTTATAGTAACCTACTACGTGTTATGATCCGGCAACCCCGGAGTGACAATAGTCGGGACCACTCCCGGTGATGACCGTATTGAGGAGTTCATGTATTCACCGTGCGTTAATGCTTTGTTCTGCTTCTCTATTAAAAGGAGGCCTTAATATCCCTTAGTTTCCAATATGGACCCCGCTCCCACGGGAGCGTAGGACAGAAGATGTCATGCAAGTTCTTTCCATAAGCATGTATGACTATTTACGGAATACATGCCTACATTATATTTATGAACCAAAGCGAGTGTCGTATCGCCCTAGGTTATGACTGTCACATGATGAATATCATTCAACAAAATACCGATCCAATGCCTACGAATTTATCTTATATTGTTCTTGCTAAGTAACTACTTCTACTATCACTGTTGCACTTGCTACAAAACTACTGCTATCACTATTACCGTTACCATTGTTGCTGTCACTATTATCAAAACTATCATATTACTTTGCTACTGATCACGTTGTTGTAGATAATTAATCTCCAAGTGTGGTTGAATTGACAACTTAGCTCTCAATACTTAGAAATATTCTTTGGCTCCCCTTATGTCGAATATATAAAATTGGGTTGAATACTCTACCCTTGAAAATTGTTGCGGTCCCCTATACTTGTGGGTTATCAATGTGTTTTGCCCTGGAAAAAATCAGAAGGAAGCTTTCAGAACGGAGTGCCAACGTCTCGAGGTGGAACCTGGGCAGAACGAATCTAGGGCTCCGTCGGAGTTGTTCTGCCAGGGAAACTTCCCTCCAGGAGGGGGAAATCGAAGCCTTCACCATCACCAATGATCCTCTCATCGAGAGGGGGTCAATCTCCATCAACATCTTCACTAGCACCATCTCCTCTCAAACCCTAGTTCATCTCTTGTATCCGATCTTTGTCTCAAAACCTCAGATTGGTACCTGTGGGTTGCTAGTAGTGTTGATTACTACTTGCTGTGTATGCTAGTTGGTTTATTCGGTGAAAGATCATATGTTCAGATCCTTAATGATAATTAATAATCCTCTGATTATGAACATGAATATGCTTTGTGAGTAGTTACGTTTGTTCCTGAGGACATGGGATAAGTCTTGTTATAAGTAATCATGTGAATTTGGTATTCGTTCGATATTTTGATGAGATGTATGTTGTCTTTCTTTAGTGGTGTTATGTGAATGTCGACTACATGACACTTCACCATTATTTGGGCCTAGGGGAAGGCATTGGGAAGTAATAAGTAGATGATGGGTTGCTAGAGTGACAGAATCTTCAACCCTAGTTTATGCGTTGCTTCGTAAGGGGTTAACCATAAGTGGGAGACTTGTCCAAGGAAGGGCAGCACCCAAGCACCGGTCCACCCACATATAAAATTATCAAAGTAGCGAACGTGAATCATATGAGCATGATGAAAACTAGCTTGACAGTAATTCACATGTGTCCTCGGGAGCGCTTTGCTTTATATAAGAGTTCGCCCAGGCTCACTATAGGAATCAGGCACTTTGCCGTCCTGCATGGCGGACGGCAAAGGCATACATGGCGGACGGCAAAGTTCTTTGCCGTCCACCAGCTGACGGCAACCGGTCCGGCTGAATAGGCTACGGCAAAGGCTTCTTTGCCGTCAGCTGGCTTACGGCAAATATGAAACGGTCTTTGCCGTCAGCCGGCTGACGGCAAAGGTCCTAGATGGCACGCGTGAGGACGTCTTGCCATTAGGGGGCTAACGGTGAGCTTTGCCGCCAGCTGGCGGACGGCAAAGACCATTGCATCTTTGCCGTCAGCCAGCGGACGGCAAAGTAACCAAATAGGACAGCCCCCACGCTGTATGGGGAGCTGCCACGTGGCATCTTTGCCGTCCACCAGCGGAAGGCAAAGATCCTGTATAGCCCCTTTTTTTGTGTTTTTTCTTAAATTCATTCAATTTGAACACACAAGTTTCAACGCACAAATTTCACAAAAGACATATCCAACACACAAGTTTCATCATATATACATACATAACCAACACATAGTTCCATCCATACATATTACAAAAGTTTCAAATTGTTCATCCAACACTGTTATCCATTCATATAACAAGTTCCATCCATGCAAGTCCATCGATACAAAATAAAAGCAGAAAGGGAAAAGAAGCACTCCATCCATGCAAGCTTCCGTGAATTAAATGAGATCTACAAAATGGGAAACAAGAAAGTTAGAAGAAGAAGAAGAAGAAAATGAAGATGAAGAAAATGAAGAAGAAGAAAATGAAGAAGAAGAAGAAGACTGGAATAAGAAGTAAGCATACTTAGGTAAAATGGAGCTAAACCTAGCTAATTATGCCATCTTTGAGTGAACTAAGCATATTATGCCATCTTGGTCATTTTGGAGCCAACCTAGGTAAACTAGGTCATTTTGGAGCTAACCTAGGTAAACTTGGTCATTTTGGAGCTAACCTAGGTAAACTAGGTCATTTTGGAGCTAACCTAGGTAAACTTGGTCATTTTGGAGCTAACCTAGGTAAACTAGGTCATTTTGGAGCTAACCTAGCTAAAATGGATCATATTGGAGCTAACCTAGGTAAACTTGGTCATTTTGGAGCTAACCTAGCTAAAATGGATCATATTGGAGCTAACCTAGGTAAACTTGGTCATTTTGTAGCTAACCTAGGTAAAATGGATCATATTGGAGCTAACCTAGGTTAAATGGCTCATTTTGGAGCTAACTTAACTAATTATGCCATTTTGGAGTTAACTAAGCATAATTATGCCATTGTTTACACAAGTAAGCCAAGTGTATGTCATTATTGAGCAAACCTAGGAAACTAAGCATATTAGAGATAACTTAGCATATTAGAGCTAACTTATGTCATTTCAGAGGAAACAAAGCTAAGTATATATAGATCATTCTCGAGATCTGACATACCTGACATAGTTCACTCCTCATTCTTCTTCTCCTTCTCCTTCCTCATCCTAATGCGCCAAGAGCGGCGAGGCGGAGGAGGTAGTGGGATGTAGTCTTCTAGCACAATTGGCATGGTCATGTCGCCCGGCTGTGGGATCTCCGGCGCCACCACCATCGCGAGGTCATTGTCAGGCACCACCACCATCGCGAGGCCATCTTCAGGCAGCACCATGGCTAGGTCATCCTCAGCCACCACCATCTCTTGCCCATCGTCAGCCACCACCATCTGTTTCCCATCGTCAGCCTGCACCTCCTCATCCCCACTCCGCTCCTCTTCTTCCCCACTCCATTCTGGGTCATCTGTTTCTTGGCGGTCTCTGATGATTTCAGCAAGTTCTTCTTCATCAGCTTCACCATCATCATCACATGGTACAGTGAAGACTACCTGCTTCTTGTTGGGACTTGGGCGATTACCGCGGCCAGCAGTAGCCTTTTTCTTCAGCAGTGAGGGTCCAGCTGAGGAACTTGGTGCAGCCGAGGAACTAGCTGAGACACCAGAGGCGATAGAGACGCCAGTAGTCCTTTGGCACGAGGCCAGATGCACAGGTGCTGAGGACTTTGTTGGGACAACTGAGGATTGTGGTGGAGCAGGAGCAGCATGACGAATTTGCTTTGAAGATTTTGATGTGTTTGGCCGTGAGGGCATTGCAGAGGAACTTGGCCGTGAACGCATTGCTGGTGAAGCACTTGGCTTGCGAGCGGGCTTCTTGGGCATTGATTTCCTCGGCATGACAGAGGCCTCGGTGGCAGTAGCAGCATCAGAGTCTTCATTGAATTTCCTCACTGCTTCTCTAGCTTGCCTTGCCAATTTAGCTTGGCGCTTGGCCCATTCGGTAGGAAGTTCCTCACCACGCTTGATGCTAGTGGGATCAGCCACTTGGCCAGGTGCCAATGGGGCTCTTGGGCATCGAGGGTTCAGTGCGAATTTCTTCATGTACTTTGGAGTAACATATCTGTACTCCCTCCATTCACGTGCCCATCTCCTTTCAATCCTTTGAATGCGCACCTTGCGCTGATTTTTATCTTCATGAGGTGGTGTGCAGTAATCTTTGTATAAATCCTCAGGAATTTCAAAGGCAGTCATGACCTCAGGCCTCTTTCCTCCTTTCTAAGGCTTTTTACCGTCATCCATTTTCTTCAGTTGAGGAATTTGAACAATTGAGTTTTCTGAAGAAGTATGCAACTGTTCTTCGAGGAACGCTGCAAATGAGTTAAGTTGATGAGAACCTAATTATTCAGCAGCGGACATTTGTACCTGTGAACAGAGTATAGTTGCGAGGAATTTGAAGAGGTCATATGCGTTCTCAGAGTGTTTTTCATAAAGAACAAGTTTGGGGAATTTGACCAGATTCGTCTTGAAGAATTTCACTAAGCGCACTTTATCTTAGGTTCCGGAGTTGTATAGATCGAAGATCCACAAAATTTAGGAATCTTTGAAGAAATTGATGCTTAGGGAAATGAATCAAGAACAGATAACTTGTGAGGTGTTTTGTGTGTGAGGATTTGAAGCATAAAACACCTTTGACGATTTTGTAGAAAAATTTCGAATCAAAGAGGGCAGTAAAAGTTGCTTTTAATTACCCTGAAACGAAGAACACGACGAAATGTGAGTTGAAATAGTGAAGTTCGTCGATGCAGATCTTCCACGCCCTACCTTGGCGGAGGAAGACGTCTACGGCAGCGGCGGAGGTGAAGATTTCCGCGGTCGGCGCGAGTACGACGGCGATGAGGTCGAGGCAGTGAAGCTCTTCCTCACCGGCGACGATGGAGTAGCGGCGGCGCTAGGGTTTGGAAGCTCGAGTGGGAGAGTGAGATCGAGCGGGGTAAAAGAAGTGAGGAAGGGGACAGGGGTATTTATAGCCACGGTGAAAAACTGCTCGCCCGAAGATTTGGGACGAACGTGCCCCTGGCCGTTCTCCTTCTTGCGACATGTGTCACCCATGTACTGTGTAGTGGAGATCATGTAAGATCGTGGGTGGATAAGATAATGCATCGTGGGATGCGGAACGGTTTGAGCGGCAAAACCGAAAGTTTGGATAAGATTAGTTTTAACGTTCCGTTCGCAATTTCTTCAGCTGACAAGGACACATTGAAGAATTTGAACAAGTTCCAAATAGAACGCACATGAAGAATTTGTGAACAGATTGGATTGAGTATAGCATAGAGGGGGAAGGGTCCGATCACATTCACTTAGCAGAAGAACCAACTTGAAGAAATATCTATAAGTGAATGCTGTAGAGGACATAAACTCATATATATACATATAGCCAATGAAGAAAAACGACGGCACAAGTGAAGACGTTGCAAAGTTTGAAGAATTTGAAAAACTGAGGAATTTCAAAAGTTGAGGAAAAACACAAACTGAAGATTTTCTACTTTTGTGGTGGCGTCACCCACCGTATAAGAATGATGATTTCAGACAGCGCGTACAATTGTCGTAGGGTTCTGAGAATCAAATTCTTCATTAATTTCTTCACACTTAGAGTGTTATTCTTCATTGATTGAAGAAAAACGTTTCTTCATGTGTTGCACATCTAAGTCATCAATTTTGCATAAGTGTTAGGATGAGTGCCTTTTCAAAGTACATTCGAAGATTCTAAGATATTTAGCTCACACCGCAACTTGCTAAATCTCTTCTCATCCAAGGGCTTAGTGAAGATATCGGCTAGCTGTTCTTCAGTCTTCACATTTGAACATTCAGGTGAGGAATTAGCAGATTCTCGTTCAATGCATTTTAAACATGGAGGAATAAATTCTACCAGAGCAGCGCTGATTTGTTGAGCAAGTAATGAATCACGCTCCTTTTGAAGATCTTCATAACTCACTCTTATCTTCTCAAAATCTGACAAGAGAGAGTTATGCTGATCTTGAAGGGAGTCATACTTAGTATGAAGTCTCTGAAGACTTTCAGCCAGAGCTTGTGACTGATCCATTTCTTCACTCAACATATCATTGCTCTTACTAAGCATGTTGTTAGCCCTTTCCAGAGCTCTTTGTTGTTTAGCAGCAAGTGAGGCAAGTTTGACATAACGGGGTCCAAATTCATCACCAGATTCATCATCACTAGATTCAGACAGATAGCATTCAGTTACCTGTTCACCATCTGCCATGAGACATGGTGAAGAGGATGATGATTCTGGTTCAAATGTCATTGACTTGAGAGATTCCTTGAAGTCCTCGAACCAAGGATCATGACAGGTTCGATGGCCTTCATAGACATCAGAGAGACGGTCCCAGATAAGCTTCGCCTGATCGAGATGCATGATGTTTCTTAACTGGTTTCGAGACAGACTGGAGCAGATGACAGCCTTCGTTGTGAGGTTGAGTTGAGTGTACTTGCGAATGTCATCAGCTTCCGCCATCTTGCACAGATCGGTCAGACCAATCTCAGTGACGGTCCACAACTCACTGTTCATCACCATGAGACGCTTCTTCATCATGGCCTTCCATTTTGGATACTCGTGACCGTCAAAGATGGGGCATGGCACTTTCTTCATATCTGCGGTCGACATAACTAAAACTCCAGGCGGTTAAACCAAAATCACACAGAACAAGGGAGTACCCTGCTCTGATACCAATTGAAAGTGTGTTATATCGACTAGAGGGGGGGTGAATAGGCGATTTTTATGAAATTCTTCACTGAGGAATTTGCTCGTGAGGAAATTCCTTAGCGAAGAACTACTAGCAGCGGAATAAGTACTTAGAGGTAAACATAGCAGAATATATGCATTGTCATCATGATGAAATGAAGACAGACTCAGAGTACAGAAAGCGTAAACACAGGATAGCACAAGATGAAGACAAACAGACTGAAGAAATTGAACTGAGGAAATTGAGAAAGTCTTCAGTCAAAGTCTTCAAACACAGATATGAACAAACACACAACACAGTAATGAGGAAATGAAAGTGTTGAGGAAATAGAACCAGTAAGCTTGGTGAAGACAATGATTTGGTAGACCAGTTCCAACTGCTGTCTCAGTTGTACATCTGGTTGGAGCGGATTTAAACTCGAGGACACCTACTCCCGGACACACAGTCCTCACCGTATTCTCCTTGAGCTAAGGACACACAGTCCTCGCCCAATCACTCGTGGTAAGTCTTCAGGTGACTTCCAAACCTTCACAGACTTTGTCACTTGGCAATCC
The DNA here is from genome assembly GCA_032464435.1 of Aegilops umbellulata. Classification (NCBI taxonomy): domain Eukaryota; kingdom Viridiplantae; phylum Streptophyta; class Magnoliopsida; order Poales; family Poaceae; genus Aegilops; species Aegilops umbellulata. The sequence goes on from CP136055.1 coordinate 445,462,643, forward strand.
AAAATTCCTCTTGGATGCTCTAGACCTTGACGCCTAACCGTCTGGAAGAAGCACAGTCTTCAAAGGTAACAAGCATCGGATCCGTGCAGGATCAATCTCTTCAGTGATGCTCAATCACTTTGGGTTTGTAGGTGTTTTGGGTTTGGGTTTGGATTTTCCTCACTTGATGATTTTCGCTCAAAGTCCTCGGAGGATGGGTTGCTCTCAAATGACAGGTGTCAAGTTCTCGCGGAGCAGCCAACCAGCTAGTGGTTGTAGGGGGCGGCTATTTATAGCCTAGGGAGCAGCCCGGCATGATAAGACATAAATGCCCTTCAATGATATGACCGTTAGGTGGACAAGATATTTTGGGACAGCTGGCGCGTAGCACAACAACGGTAGGAAATTTGAGGTTCAAATTCCTCAGGGCTATCATGTTCCTCACTGTGTAGGCAATTCGCACTGGCGAATTCCTAACTCCTCAGTCAGAGCAAAGTCCTCAGTGACCAGAAGAACTGCGTCTCTGTCACTGAAGAATTTGACTAAACTGTATGAGATTTCCAATGGCTTCACTCGAAGGGATTGGTAGGTGTAGGATTTGAGTTGAGCATCACATGGAAATTTTCTCCTTAGTATTTCCTCGACCCCCTTTAACAGTATGGTGTTTCTTATGACTCAAGAAAGAGAAAATGGAACTACGAAAACAAAAGTCTTCACGCTTCATGTTCCTCGAATGAATACCAAGTCTTCAAGGTCACACCAATTTCTTCACTTTCAAAGTCTTCAGAAAGTCTTCAGTATATCAAAGTCTTCAGTCGAAGAACTTCATTTTTAGGGGTCGACTTTCTCTGTAAATATCAAACTCCTCATACACTTATAGACCTGTGTACACTCATAAACGCATTAGATACTTAACCTATAAGTCTTACACCAAAATCACTAAGGGGCACTAGATGCACTTACAATCTCCCCCTTTTTGGTGATTGATGACAACATAGGTTAAGTTTTCAACGGGGATAAATATATGAAGTGTAAAAACTGATATTGAGGAATTTGATTGCAAGATATAGAAGAACTCCCCCTGAAGATGTGCATAGTGAGAAATTTGCTTTTGAAGCAATGCACACTTGAAGAGTTGAATCATGGAGATCTCCCCCTATATATTGTAATTCATACACGCATTTGACATCTAATAAGAAGAATTGGAAATGCATGATGAAGTATGGTGCCTGATGTAATTCAGCATGGGTGCGATAATATTACTGAGGAATAAGCATGCAGGGTAGCGCATCAAAAGTATCAAAGCATAGTGCAACAAAAGTATCAGCGCACCATCGGGTTTAAGATTACAACTCGATCCAATAAAAGTTTCGGAAGAACAAGAGTTGTAACTTAGCAAAAAAATATGCCCTTATTATAGACCCGCTTGAAGACTAACTCAGAATTCTCCGCCTTTGTCATCAAATGACCAAAAGGATCAAAACTGAGGACTAACGCTCCTGAAGATATTCAAGTTGATGAAGGAGCGCCAGCATTGTTGGGGTCGGTCGTTGATGTAGGGCCTGCCGCAGTGTCGTCCAAGTCTTCATTTTCATCAGTGTCGCGTGATGAAGAATATGAACTGGCCACCAAAGAAGGAACTAGGACCTTCTTGTATTTCTTCGGAGGAGGTGCAGACCAGGCAAATTCTTCATTGAGACCCATTTTCTTCAGATCAGCAGCGCTGTAGACTTGAGATAGAACAACCCAGGTGCGGTTGAGGGTTTCATGAAGGTAGTAGTGGTTTTTCTTCACTGCATTGTGTGTGGAAGTCATGTTGTGAAGAATTGAACCAAACTGACGCTTGACCCATTTGTGATTGCGATCAACCTTTTGATGAAGACCGAGGAGTAACTCCCGATCAGTCATCACCCTGGGTACTGTGGCTTGAGGATTTGGCTTGGTAGTGTTGGCGGCAGTGTCACTGTGGCAGAGTCATCATTGGTGGAATATGATGCGGCCTTGCGAAATTGACCATCCAATGGATGAATGCCTTCATCGATCACAGCAGTGGCCTTGCCCTTTTCTTCAGCTGAGGAAAATGTCCTTTTGAGGACTTCAATGGGAGGCAAGTAGCTGCAGTGGTTGAGAGTTTCAGCTTTGTAGTTGAGTGAAGACCTTGTCCTGATGAATCTCATTATCCAAGGTGCATAAGGCTTCAGCTCAAATGGCGACATAGCAATATTGGCCAGAGTCCTCATGAAGAAATCATGGAAGTTGATGGGAACGCCATGAATGATGTTGAAAAGCATGTTCTTCATGATGCCAACGACTTCTTCATCAGATGAATCGTGGCCTTTGATGGGACTCACGGTCTTCGTCAGAATACGATAGACAGTCCTTGGAACATACAGCAATTCCTTGATGAGGAATTTGGTTCGAGGGCCCTGCCATGGCTTCAAAGGCTTCATGAGCACTTGCATATAGTGATTTGAAAGTTCAGGTTCGTTGTAAATACAACGTGCATCTTCAGTGTGTGGACTCAGAGGAAGGGCACGAAGCAATTCAGATGCTGGGGCCTTATAATGTGTGTTCTCAGTCATCCCGTCCAAAACCCATGAATTCACATCTTTAGAGATGCCGGTGATGTGCAGTGTTGCATAGAACTGAAGAATGAGTTCTTCATTCCAATCGCAGATGTCAGTGCAGAAGTTGAGTAGCCCAGCGTCGTGAAGAACACTGAGGACTGGCGTGAAGCACGACATTGACTCCATATCCACGTGAGGAATATGTGCATGGTTGAAGACTTTGTCCTTGTTGAAAAGCACAGAGGAATAGAAATTTGCTTGGCTTGCTGTCCAGAAACGCCTCTTCCTTATGCGAGCAAAGTCATAGGGATTGTATTCAGTGAAGAACACGTGCTCACCAAAGAAGTCTTCAGCCTTGAATTTTTGCTTCTTTGAGAACGGATCCTTTGGCTTGGGTAGAGGAGTGTCAGTGAGTTGCATCACTACCTCAGGAATCACGATCTCAGGTTCTTCAGGCTGAGGAATTTCTGGTTCCTCCTCAGGTGCAGTCACCTTTTCAGTTTCAGCAGCAGGTTCTTCAGCACTAGTGGCTGGAATTTCTTCATTCACAGAAGCAGTGAGATGAGTTTCTTCAGAGCCTATTTGAACAGTTTGGGCAGGGGAGTGAGGAATTTGCTGCAGTGGTGTGAAGAGTGGGGAATTTGGATGCTGACTTTCCCAAAAGTCGTCATTCATCAACGGGGTTGTGCTTCCAATATCCACATCTTCATCATCAATTTCTTCAACACCAGCCTCTTCAGCATCAAACTGAGGCATTGGTGATGAGATCATTGGGGTTGAAGGGATTGAATCCACTTCAATTTCTTCATCAATCCGCTCTGAGGAAGCAGCAGATTGAGTTTCTTCATCTGATCCACTTGGGATCACATAATCTTCACCAAAAGGAACAAGGTCCTTTGGTGGCATGGATGAGATGGGAACATCATCAATTGGATTGGCAAACGAGCTGGTCATGGGCTTCATCTTCTTGGGAGCTGAAGATTCTGAAGCGTTTGATGCCTTCCTTTTCTTCACTGCAGCTCGCTCTGCAGCCTTGGTCTTCTTCACATCTAGTGCAGAGGGAAGAATAGGAGTTGGTGTAGGCGCAGGTGGAGCTGAGGAATCTGGTTGATTTTCCTCAGGCGCAACTGATGCAGTTGCCCTGATTTCTTCAGTTTCTTCAGGCGCACCACTAGTGGGTGCCCTGGCAATTTCTTCAGTGGCTGGAGTAGAGTCATCAGCCTTGGAAGTGGCATTTTCTTCAGCAGCCTGAACTTCATCAGCGGTGCTGGCATGTTCTTCAGTTTGCTAAATAGATGCTTCAGCGTGAGGAACTTCTTGTTGCGATGGGGCTGCAACATTGGTGAATTTCTCAGTCAGTTTCACAAACCTGACTTTTGCTCCTTTCCAGTCAGCATAGTATGCATCAAAGTCATCGCTGAGGGCTTTGATGTCAGCCTGCATCTTGATGAGTTCTTCAGGCTTCATTGTGAGAACATTTTTCCTTAGCAGTTTCTCTTTCCTGTACTGTGATTTCTTGATCTACCTGGCCCTATCATATTTTCACTTCTCCTCTTGGATGAAGTGAGTCAGCATGTGACTTTGGCCAGGTGTCAGCTTGAAGTCGGGCATAGGTGTGTTGGGATCCTTATGCCAAATATTGATGTAATCAAGGATCGCCCTTGGATCCAGCAGTAGGGGCACAGGTGTGCCTTCGGCTTTAGCAGCCCTTTCTTGGCGGTCTCTGATGATTTCAGCAAGTTCTTCTTAATCAGCTTCATCATCATCATCAGATGGTATAGTGAAGACTACCTGCTTCTTGTTGGGACTTGGGCGATTACCGCGGCCAGCAGTAGCCTTTTTCTTCAGCAGTGAAGGTCCAGCTGAGGAACTTGGTGCAGCTGAGGAACTAGCTGAGACATCAGAGGCGATAGAGACGCCAGTAGTCCTTTGGCACGAGGCCAGATGCACAGGTGCTGAGGACTTTGTCGGGACAGCTGAGGATTGTGGTGGAGCAGGAGCAGCATTAGGAATTTGCTTTGAAGATTTTGAGGTGTCTGGCCGTGAGGGCATTGTAGAGGAACTTGGCCGTGAAGGCATTGCTGGTGAAGCACTTGGCTTGCGAGCGGGCTTCTTGGGCATTGATTTCCTCGGCTTGACAGAGGCCTCAGTGGCAGCAGCAGCAGCATCAGAGTCTTCATTGAATTTCCTCATTGCTTCTCTGGGTTGCCTTGCCAATTTAGCTTGGCGCTTGGCCCATTCGGTAGGAAATTCCTCACCACGCTTGATGCTAGTGGGATCAGCCACTTGGCCAGGTGCCAATGGGGCTCTTGGGCATGGAGGGTTCAGTGCGAATTTCTTCATGTACTTTGGAGTAACATATCTGTACTCCCTCCATTCACGTGCCCATCTCCTTTCAATCCTTTGAATGCGCACCTTGCGCTAATTTTTATCTTCCTCAGGTGGTGTGCAGTAATCTTTGTATAAATCCTCAGGAATATCATAGGCAGTCATGACCTCAGGCCTCTTTCCTCCTTTCTAAGGCTTTTTACCGTCAGCCATTTTCTTCAGTTGAGGAATTTGAACAATTTAGTTTTCTGAAGAAGTATGCAACTGTTCTTCGAGGAACGCTGCAAATGAGTTAAGTTTATGAGAACCTAATGATTCAGCAACGGACATTTGTACCTGTGAACAGAGTATAGTTGCGAGGACTTTGAAGAGGTCATATGCATTCTCAGAGGGTTTTTCATAAAGAACAAGTTTGAGGAATTTGACCAGATTCGTCTTGAAGAATTTCACTAAGCGCACTTTATCTTAGGTTCCAGAGTTGTATAGATCGAAGATCCACACAATTGAGGAATCTTTGAAGAAATTGATGCTTAGGGAAATGAATCAAGAACATATAACTTGTGAGGTGTTTTGTGTGTGAGGATTTGAAGCATAAAACACCTTTGAAGATTTTGTAGAAAAATTTCGAATCAAAGAGGGCAGTAAAAGTAGCTTTTAATTACCCTGAAACGAAGAACACGACGAACTGTGAGTTGAAACAGTGAAGTTCGTCGATGCAGATCTTCCACGCCCTAACTTGGCGGAGGAAGACGTCTACAGCGGCGGCGGAGGTGAAGATTTCCGCGGTCGGCGCGAGTACGACGGCGACGAGGTCGAGGCAGTGAAGCTCTTCCTCACCGGCGACGATGGAGTAGCGGCGGCGCTAGGTTCGGAAGCTCGAGTGGGAGAGTGAGATCGAACAGGGTAAAAGAAGTGAGGAAGGGGACAGGGGTATTTATAGCCACGGTGAAAAACTGCTCGCCCGAAGATTTGGGACGAACGTGCCCCTGGCCGTTCTCCTTCTTGCGACATGTGTCACCCACGTATTGTGTAGTGGAGATTGTGTAAGATCGTGGGTGGATAAGATAATGCATCGTGGGATGCAGAACGGTTTGAGCGGCAAAACCGAAAGTTTGGATAAGATTAGTTTTAACGTTCCGTTCGCAATTTCTTCAGCTGACACGGACACATTGAAGAATTCGAATGAGTTCCAAATAGAACGCACATGAAGAATTTGTGAACAGATTCGATTGAGTATAGCATAGAGGGGGAAGGGTCCGATCACATTCACTTAGCAGAAGAACCAACTTGAAGAAATATCTATAAGTGAATGCTGTAGAGGACATAAACTCATATATATACATATAGCCAATGAAGAAAAACGACGGCACAAGTGAAGACGTTGCAAAGTTTGAAGAATTTGAAAAACTGAGGAATTTCAAAAGTTGAGGAAAAACGCAAACTGAAGATTTTCAACTTTTGTGGTGGCGTCACCCATCGTATAAGAATGATGATTTCAGACAACGCGTACAATTGTCGTAGGGTTCTGAGAATCAAATTCTTCATTAATTTCTTCACACTTAGAGTGTTATTCTTCATTGATTGAAGAAAAACGTTTCTTCATGTGTTGTACATCTAAGTCATCAATTTTGCATAAGTGTTAGGATGAGTGCCTTTTCAAAGTACATTCGAAGATTCTAAGATATTTAGCTCACACCACAACTTGCTAAATCTCTTCTCATCCAAGGGCTTAGTGAAGATATCGGCTAGCTGTTCTTCAGTCTTCACATGCTCAATAGAAATGTCGCCCTTCAACACATGATCACGAAGAAAATGATGACGAATCTGAATGTGCTTTGTCTTCGAGTGCTGAACTGGGTTGTGAGCAATCTTGATGGCACTCTCATTGTCACAGAGGAGAGGCACATTCTTCACGTTGATACCATAGTCCTTGAGTGTTTGCTTCATCCATAGCAGTTGAGCACAGCAAGAACCAGCAGCAATGTACTCAACTTCAGCAGTAGACAGTGATACGCAGTTCTGTTTCTTCGAGGACCAACAGACCAAGGATCGTTCGAGGAAATGACAAGTACCAGATGTTGACTTGCGGTCCACACGGTCACCAGCATAGTCAGAGTCTGAATATCCAATGAGATCAAAGTCCGAGCCCTTGGGATACCATAATCCTAGTGTTGGTGTGTGAGCTAGATATCGAAGAATATGCTTCACAGCCTTATGGTGTGATTCCTTCGGTGCAGCTTGAAATCGTGCACACATGCAAACACTAAGCACTATATCTGGCCTAGATGCACATAAGTACAATAAAGAGCCAATCATGGAGCGGTATACCTTATGATCAAAGTCAGTACCATTTTCATCAGTGCATAAGTGACCATTTGTGGGCATAGGGATTTTGATGCCTTTGCAATCTTGCATGCCGAATTTCTTCAGGACATCCTTGAGGTATTTCTCCTGAGATATGAATATTCCATTGCGCTGTTGACGAATTTGAAGACCTAAGAAGAATTTCAACTCTCCCATCATAGACATTTGATATTCTTCACTCATCATATAAGCAAATTCATCACTATAACGTTGGTCAGTACAGCCAAAGATGATATCATCAACATATATTTGGCACACAAACAGTTCACCATCATAAGATTTAGTAAAGAGAGTGGGATCAAGTGAACCAGGTGTGAAGCCTTTCTTCATGAAGAATTCCTTCAATGTATCATACCACGCTCGTGGGGCCTGCTTGAGGCCATAGAGGGCCTTGTTAAGTCTGAAGACTTTGTTAGGATGTTTTGGATCTTCAAAACCTGGGGGTTGAGCAACATATACTTCTTCCTCAAGCTTACCATTCAGGAATGCACTTTTCACATCCATTTGATATAAGATGATATCATGATGGTTAGCATAAGCAAGTAATATGCGAATAGCCTCAAGTCTAGCAACAGGTGCAAATTTTTCATCGAAATCAATTCCTTCAACCTGTGTGTAGCCTTGAGCTACTAGTCGTGCCTTATTCCTCACCACAACACCATTTTCATCTTGCTTGTTGCGGTAGATCCACTTTGTGCCAATGATGTTATGCTTGCGAGGATCGGGACGATTGACTAGTTCCCATACGTTGTTGAGCTTGACTGATGTAATTCTTCTTGCATGGCCTGAATCCACTCAGGCTCCAGAAATGCTTCATCTACCTTAGTGGGCTCTGTGATAGAGACAAAAGCAAAGTGCCCACAAAAGTTAGATAGATGTGAAGCTTTTGAGCGTGTGAGAGGACCTGGTGCTCTAATGTCATCAATGATCTTCTCCACTTGCACTTCTTTTGCAATGCGAGGATGAGCTGGTTGTCGTTGAGGACTTTGATCAGCATTTTCTTTAGCATCAATTTCCTCAGCATTTTCTTCAGGTGCATCAGCTCGATGTTCTTCACGTTCTGGAATGAATTCTTCAGCAGATTCTTCAGTAGGAATGACATCTTCGGTAGCCTTGTGCTTGATAGAAACCTCAGGTGCTGGTTCATCTAACACAGAAGGTAGGTGCTCTCTTTGCGAGCCATTAGTTTCATCGAACCGCACATCTACAGTTTCAACAATCTTGTGAAGAACATTGTTGAAGACTCTGTAGGTGTGCGAGTCCTTTCCGTAACCAAGCATAAAACCTTCATGTGCTTTCGGTGCAAATTTAGAGTTGTGATGAGGATCTCTAATCCAGCATTTAGCACCGAAGACTTTGAAATAACTCACATTGGGTTTCTTGTCAGTGAGGAGTTCATATGCAGTCTTCTTGAATAATTTGTGAAGATATACTCTGTTGATGATATGGCACGCAGTATCAATTGCATCAACCCAGAAACGACAAGGGGTTTTGTACTCATCGAGCATGGTGCGAGCCATCTCAGCAAGAGTCCTGTTCTTGCGCTCCATGACGCCATTCTGTTGAGGAGTATAAGGAGCAGATAACTCATGAGTAATACCAAGTTCATCAAGATAGTCATCGAGACCCGAATTCTTGAACTCAGTGCCATTGTCACTTCTGATGTGCTTGATCTTCACACCAAAGTTGGTTGAAGCCCTCGAGGAAAATCGTTTGAAGACTTCCTGCACCTCAGTTTTGTAAGAGACAAGATGTACCCATGTATAACGAGAGTAATCATCAACAATAACAAAGCCATATTGAGATGCTTCATTTGAAACAGAGGAATAATGATTAGGACCGAAGAGATCCATGTGAAGCAATTCAAATGGACGAGTGGTGGTCATGATAGTCTTCGCTGGATGCTTGGCCTTTGTCATCTTTCCAGCTTCACAGGCACCGCACAAGTGATCCTTGAGGAATTTGACATTCTCAATGCCAATGACATGCTTCTTCTTCGCAAGCGTGTTCAAATTCCTCATGCCTGCATGACCAAGTCGTCGATGCCATAGCCATCCTTCTGAAGCTTTTGCACGTAGGCACATGGCTGGTTGTGAATCTGCAGAGAAATCAACAATATACAAGTCTCCTCTCCTAAAGCCTTCTAAGACTTTGGAATTGTCAGCTTCCATAATCACAACACAATGATACTTGCCAAAGGCAACAACCATATCAAGATCACAAAGCATTGAGACAGACATAATGTTGTATCCTAAGGGCTCAACAAGCATGACTTTGTCCATGTGTCGATCCTTTGTGATAGCAACTTTACCTAGACCCAATACCTGACTTTTGCTTTTATCAGCAAAGATTATATGCTTCATATGTGACGATGATAAGGGAGCATCCATCAAAAGATTCTTGTCACCAGTCATGTGATTTGTACACCCACTATCAAGTACCCACTCAGTGGCTTTGGGTTGATCATCCTGCAGATGAATTAGTGCAACTTACGATCTCATATACTTCAGCAGTGAAGAATATGATATCACAATTCATCAGATCAATTTCATCAAGCAGTAAGACAAATAAAACAGAGGGAGGACATGTGAAATGGAAGTTCATTTCATCATGGTTAGCCTACGTCCTTTCAGGCAATTTTGTCAGGTCCCCAGCAAATTCTTCAGACATTTCAGTATGTCTTGAGACCTGACCCTGCAGAAGAGATTAGTTCTTTTTCTTCACCACCCACATCTGAAGGGGTGGCAAAGAGTTCATCACTCTGCGAGCTCCATATGAGAATGGTGGCATAGCGGCCAAACCATTTCGTTTCACATAAGAGCGGTTAGGGTAAGCATATGAATAAGCAGAGAAATTCTTTGAGGACTTATGAACATAATAATTTGAAGAATAATGCTCATATTCATAGCCATTGGCTCTTCCCTGCGAAAAAGAGTTGTTAGCACGATGATGTTCATATGAGGACTTTGATCCATGTGAGGAATTTGATCCTCTTGAGGAATTTGGTCCGTATGAGGACTTGGATCCATATGAAGAGTTTGGTCCATATGAGGAATTTGATCTAGGGTTCCTTTTCTTCACAGGTGGTGTCATGAGGACATTCACTTGAAGACTTTCAAGGCACCTTTTGGGAACCCAGATTTTCTTCATAGGAGAACCATTCCTGCAGTTAGTGCCAACATATCTAGCAAATACTTCACCATTCCGATTTTTGAACAGTTTATAGTTGGAGTCAAATGACTCATCGGAAGAATGAGAAGATTCACATGTATAGCCAGATAAATTAGATGGATCAACTGGAGGTCCCTTTGCAGCAACCCATGAGGTTTTGGGGTACTGCTCAGGCTTCCAATATGTACCATCAGCATTGAGTTTTCTCTCAAATGCAATACCCTCTTTCCTAGGGTTCCTGTTGAGGATCTGCTTTTTAAGCACATCACAAAGAGTCTGATGCCTTTTGAGGCTTTTGTACATGCCTGTCATGTACAATTCCTTCAGCCCTGCATCGTCAGTAATACTAGCAATGTCCTCAGATGAGGAATTAGTGATAGCAGAGACAGGTGAAGAATTTGTAACATTTGAAGCATTTGAACATTCAAGTGAGGAATTAGCAGATTCTCGTTCAATGCATTTTAAACATGGAGGAATAAATTCTTCTTGAGCAGCGCTGATTTGTTGAGCAAGTAATGAATCACGCTCCTTCTGAAGATCTTCATAACTCACTCTTATCTTCTCAAAATCTGACAAGAGAGAGTTATGCTGATCTTGAAGGGAGTCATACTTAGTATGAAGTCTCCGAAGACTTTCAGCCAAAGCTTGTGACTGATCCATTTCTTCACTGAACATATCATTGCTCTTACTAAGCATGTTGTTAGCCCTTTCCAGAGCTCTTTGTTGTTTAGCAGCAAGTGAGGCAAGTTTGACATAACTGGGTCCAAATTCATCACCAGATTCATCATCACTAGATTCAGACAGATAGCATTCAGTTACCTGTTCACCATCTGCCATGAGACATGGTGAAGAGGATGATGATTCTGGTTCAAATGTCATTGACTTGAGAGATTCCTTGAAGTCCTTGAACCAAGGATCATGACAGGTTCGATGTCCTTCATAGACATCAGAGAGACGGTCCCAGATAAGCTTCGCCTGATCGAGATGCATGATGTTTCTGAACTGGTTTTGAGACATACTGGAGCAGATGATAGCCTTTGCTGTGAGGTTGAGTTGAGTGTACTTGCGAATGTCATCAGCTTCCGCCATCTTGCATAGATCGGTCAGACCAATCTCAGTGACGGTCCACAACTCACTGTTCATCACCATGAGACGCTTCTTCATCATGGCCTTCCATTTTGGATACTCGTGACCGTCAAAGATGGGGCATGGCACTTTCTTCATATCTGCGGTCGACATAACTAAAACTCCAGGCGGTTAAACCAAATTCACACAGAACAAGGGAGTACCCTGCTCTGATACCAATTGAAAGTGCGTTATATCGACTAGAGGGGGGGTGAATAGGCGATTTTTATGAAATTCTTCACTCAGGAATTTGCTCGTGAGGAAATTCCTTAGCGAAGAACTACTAGCAGCGGAATAAGTACTTAGAGGTAAACATAGCATAATACATGCATTGTCATCATGATGAAATGAAGACAGACTCAGAGTACAGAAAGCGTAAACACAGGATAGCACAAGATGAAGACAAACAGACTGAAGAAATTGAACTGAGGAAATTGAGAAAGTCTTCAGTCAAAGTCTTCAAACACAGATATGAACAAACACACAACACAGTAATGAGGAAATGAAAGTGTTGAGGAAATAGAACGAGTAAGCTTGGTGAAGACAATGATTTGGTAGACCAGTTCCAACTGCTGTCTCAGTTGTACATCTGGTTGGAGCGGATTTAAACTCGAGGACACCTACTCCCGGACACACAGTCCTCACCGTATTCTCCTTGAGCTAAGGACACACAGTCCTCGCCCAATCACTCGTGGTAAGTCTTTAGGTGACTTCCAAACCTTCACAGACTTTGTCACTTGGCAATCCACAATTCCTCTTGGATGCTCTAGACCTTGACGCCTAACCGTCTGGAAGAAGCACAGTCTTCAAAGGTAACAAGCGTTGGATCCATGCAGGATCAATCTCTTCAGTGATGCTCAATCACTTTGGGTTTGTAGGTGTTTTGGGTTTGGGTTTGGATTTTCCTCACTTGATGATTTTCGCTCAAAGTCCTCGAAGGATGGGTTGCTCTCAAATGACAAGTGTCAAGTTCTCGCGGAGCAACCAACCAGCTATTGGTTGTAGGGGGCGGCTATTTATAGCCTAGGGAGCAGCCCGACATGATAAGACATAAATGCCCTTCAATGATATGACCGTTAGGTGGACAAGATATTTTGGGACAGCTGGCGCGTAGCACCACAACGGTCGGAAATTTGAGCTTCAAATTCCTCAGGGCTATCATGTTCCTCACTGTGTAGGCAATTCGCACTGGCGAATTCCTAACTCCTCAGTCAGAGCAAAGTCCTCAGTGACCAGAAGAACTGCGTCTCTGTCACTGAAGAATTTGACTAAACTGTATCAGACTTCAAGTGGCTTCACTCGAAGGTATTGGTAGGTGTAGGATTTGAGTTGAGCATCACATGGAAATTTTCTCCTTAGTATTTCCTCGACCCCCTTTAACAGTACGGTGTTTCCTATGACTCAAGAAAGAGAAAATGAAACTACGAAAACAAAAGTCTTCACGCTTCATGTTCCTCGAATGAATACCAAGTCTTCAAGGTCACACCAATTTCTTCACTTTCAAAGTCTTTAGAAAGTCTTCAGTATATCAAAGTCTTCAGTCGAAGAACTTCATTTTTAGGGGTCGACTTTCTCTGTAAATATCAAACTCCTCATAGACTTATAGACCTGTGTACACTCATAAACGCATTAGATACTTAACCTATAAGTCTTCAATACACCAAAATCACTAAGGGGCACTAGATGCACTTACAGAAATGCTTTAGTTATATAAGGGAATTGATTGTGGAAGGGAACGTAAGGCTCTTTTTACTCCTTTACCTTATGCCCTTCTGATCTGAGTCAACCTCTTCTTTTCTACGGGGATTAAGAACTAGGCCTTCTCATCTATCTACTAGGATGACGAGTTCCTATATTAGAGACTTATATGATTGTTGGTTCCAGGAATCAACTCAGTTTCTACTACTTTTAGTATGTTGTCAGCTGAACCAGAACCTTAATATGATGTTGTTGAGTGACTATGCAAATCCTTGTGAATGTCTCAAATCTTTTTCTGAGCATTTACAGCCGTTATGCTGCCCGAGTCATCCCAGGTCTTTAAATAGTCTGATGCATTTGCAAATCCTTTCTTTCCGTTCTGATGTCCTTTTTGGTCAGAATAAGCACACTAACCGGTCAATTGAGGTACTCTATTGCCTCGACATATATGTTGGAGCTATTATTACGACCCTAGGTGTTTTAGGGAGTCACCTAGTAATCTAGTCATGTTTTGTGTTCCCGGTGTGATGATTCTGGCCACCATTCCTGAAAGCATCCCGTGATGCCATTTAGTAGTAGGTATTCTACTCTTGGGTTCTTAACCTGAGATTCACCCTACTTACCTCATGTTGATAGTGTTGCTAGTTCCTTTAGGATATTAGAAACCTTTGCATTAGTCCCCGAGGTCCGTGGTATTCCCTTCTTCCAAATACTATGAACCATCCTTGGCAGAAGTTCGTTTGAACCAAAAGATCACAACCAGGGTGCTCTTGAGGAGTACTCCATTCATATTGTGACTCTGCCAGTTCTACCCTTCTGCATGGGTTATCCGAAAAAATATGTTGAACTCGTTCGACATGCTAATCTATGCACCCACAACTCAGAAAAACATATGTTCCTTTGAGTTGTCCCTCTTTAGTTGTATCCTGACCTCCGTCTATCAATTAACAATCAGGAATAGTTGTGCCATTGTGTTCGTCAGTGTCTATTATCTTTGTGGTCCGTCAAGCCGTTCTATTTCAGAATGACTAGGATAAACAAACTCCAGTAGCTCATCCATATCTAGGATTGGGTCAAAGAAGTTATATTCCGCAGATCAAAATGCCAATCCAGCTTTTGATTCTATTCCACCTGGAGTGTTACCATCTTTATTGCAAGAATGTCATGAGAATTGCACCACCTCTTATGGATTCTTGACTCAGTGATACTTCTCTCTATCATTATTCATTCCTCGGTCCCGTGTTGTTGTAACCGGAATGCCTAGAAGTGAACTGTGATGTGTGAAATCGATACTCCTAGCAACCTCGTTGCTTGGTAGTTAATGGTCAATATTCCCATTCTTAGCGTGTTGGTTATTGAATCATCATTCTAAGATAGATAGTGCTACCTAGTCCTTATTCCTGGTGCACTCTTCGATCAAGAGTTAGGATTGTTCTTATTTAGCTATACCGTCTTTCCCTCAAAAGTAAGATTGTTCTCGAGCTTAGAGACATATCGGTGGTTCGTGATTTTCTGTATATATTCATGGAAGTATCACCAGGTTGTCCCCTGGCCGTTATGTTGAGTTCGTGATCAAGTTGGTTTTCCTATAAACTACCCCTTCTCCAAGAATCTGTGTTGGATATCCCTGAGCTAGTTGGTTAAGCTAAAACACCTTGGAGAGTTGGAAGATGAAAGTCTGTCCGACTTAGTTCATCACTAAGGATATCCTTGTGTGTGTGGGTGTTGAAGAAAGATGATATTCTCATCGATTGGTCCTCGTGATCAGTTGTTGGATCTGTTGTCTTGTCAAAACTTTGATTTGAGTGTGGGCTATCCTCAAATCAAATCAGAACCAACAATATTCGTAATGTTGTCTTACTCGTGGTTGATTCCTCGAGAATACACCATTATATCTTTTGGTCTGACCAATACTATCACATTGTCCACATGATGGTGGAAGTCCAGTGATATGGAAATTTCGATGAGTTGCTGTTGAGCCCATCAGCAATATTTTGTCTCCCCCATGATTCATGTTAAACATTACACTAGTATTGGAAACTTTGTAAGCATTGCCCTCATGTTTCGCTCATGACGTATATGTTTGGATGAAAGGAGTGACTTCCTCTAATTCACGTGCATTTGATGAAAGTTGCCGCCGTGAATTCGAGAAAGCTTGTTTTTGCTTCCTTCGGAACCATCTCAAGTCAGCCATGCATGTGCGAAGTATTATATGGTCTGATAGACTGATCATCTTCATTCCATACGTATCCCTAGCACACCAAGCCACTGATTGATTTGTTCAAGGAGAAGGAGTTCCTTCATAAGAGCTAGTCATGACTTATGTTAGGACTTCGTTATCCTCGATGATGGTTCCCAACCTGAACTCGGTAGTGTTTTATTATAAGACTACTATGTGGTCATGCTTGTCTAGGACAGCATGTTCACATGTGTTTAGCAGGACCAGCTCATGTTTTGGAGCTTGCTATCGTAGTTCATTTCCCGAGAATCTCGCAACGTCACCTCGTCGATTTGTGTTGCAAACTTTCACTTTTCTTTCTAGATTTGATGAGTCTGGAATATCCTGACACTAACTAGATCTGAATCTCAGGCAGATATGATGGTTGGAACGTGTCCCAAGAATTATAATATTGGTCTCTCGGTAACCCGGTAACGTGGATGTCGTGGCCAACCCACCTAGCCGGAAGGCCTATTATTGTAATATCTTGGTTGAAGAAGTTGGTCACCTCCCCATAAGGATCTCGCAGGATCTGCCTCCGTAGTTATTCCTTATGGATTCTTGAGCTTCCGAAGTCCGACCTTTTACTTGATGTTCTAGTTATCAAACCATATCTATAAATGGGTTGTGCTAGCACATCAAGGAGAACATTAGAAGCGGAGTGCTAAATGTCTCTCGGTCGATCATCTAGATCTTGTTTCCTTGGCCTTGCTAAGGTGAAATCTGAGTAGGTGTTATCTTCCTTTGCTTTTGCTCGTCCATCACTATTCATCATGGTAGTATGTTGTGTTGCCAGGATCCTTGACACGGATGTTGGTAAAACCTTGATGAATATGGAAATGCTCAAGTTATTGAGAGCACGCGCAAGCAAAATCATTCCTTGCATTGTCTTCAACAAGGTAGTCCACATCATCCATTCTAGTCCGAGTATGCCATTCTACCGCACTCCGGCAATGATTGTTGTGTTTTTGCCTTAGGCTGGTATAAAGAGTTTCAATGATCTAGATATCAAAAGTAACTCTTTTTGCCATTTAAGGGAATAACTCTACGAGTCACCTCCCCCAAGGTGCCCCGCTATGGGATCAAGGCAATTATTTCCTCGCCACCTTGACACCATCGACCATCTCTCTAAGCGTGGAATTGTTGCCCACCAAATCAAATCTCGTCGTTTTTTTTGCCATCCCTCTCGATGTGTTTTGTGTCTCAACTCGAGATGTTTCAACATCTCATTCCGCGAGTTGATATTGTATAGCTTGATCTTCGAGAAGATCAATCCTAGTAGAGTTTCTTTTTGTTGTCATTGCGTGGATGAAGATCTCAAAAGCGAGGATGTCAGAATCAACGTATGCAAAGAATCAACAACCTTATGAGGTGCAACCTGGATCGTGAAGGTTGTGTTGGTCTTGTGCCCCCTTTGTCTTCTTACCTCACGTCTTGAATCTCGGGAAGAGATTCTTGTTTAGTGGGGGTGAGTTGTCACAGCCCTAGCTTAGACCTTGTCTGTCTTTGCATAAGCATCCATGCATCATGTTTAAATTTTATGAAACCTTGAAATGGGGATCGATTAAACACTAGCACCAGAAATAATTCAATAGGATGAAATAAAATCTTTTTCAAGAAGCCAAAATGCCCTTCAGAAAATGTTCATCATTTCTGGATTGGGCTAAAACCCCTGGCAAAAATGGTGCACCCTTTTCTAGGACATTCTGGATTTTGAATTAAATCATAAGTATTTGAATTTGGACATTTAAATGCTATAAAATATTTTAAATGTCCAAATAATCTTGAAAGCATTTGAGGGCTGTTGGAAATAGTTTCAAAAGTGCCCGCAATTATTTTTAGGATTTTACAAAATGAATTAGTATTTTTACTAATTCAAAACAGAGAAATAAAATACAAAACAGAAAACAATTAAGTAAGAGAGAGAGAGAGAAGGCCACTAGGCCACTCACCTAGACCTACCTGGCAGCCCACCTAGCTGGCCCAGCTGGTGGCCTAGCCCACCAGGGCCCATGCCAGTCATCCTCTACCTCTGCCAGTAGGCAGAGGAGGGAGACAGCGCACGCGCGCGCCATGGCGACACGCCAACTCCCTGCCTTCCTGCGTCCCTCACCACCGCGACGCCTGAACCGCCTCCCCGGCCTCCCCTCGACCCCTGGACACCGCACTTTTTTCCTCTCCGCTTCTCTCTCGACGTTCCCCACCACAACCGAGCGTGCTCGCCACCGCTGACCGCCGCAGCCGTGGACACCGCCTTCCCCCGCCTCTCCGACGTGTTCCCGTGCTCCACCCTAACCTCCTCTTCCTCCTCACCGAGCCGTGCGACACCGGAAGCCCTAAGACGCTGCCAACACCGTCTTCTTCAACCTCGGTCCGCCGAGATCGCCGGCGACCGCGTGCCGTCACCAACCATTCCCCGAGCCCACCGAGCTTCTCTACGTGACCGCTGTGAGACACTGACCTTCCCCCTCCTCTTCTTTTCTTTCCCCGTTCTTCTTAGCGACTGCACCGCGCCCACCCGCCCGCGCCGCCGCCCGCGCTCGTCCCGGGCTTGAGCCCATTGCACTCTCTGCATCGCGTAGCAGTCGTAGGTGCTAGCGCCGCCCCGCCTAGGCCACTGCAGCAACGGGCCCGAGCTCGACCGAGCTTCGGCCGCCGCCGAGCTCGTCGCCGGCGCTACTCCGGCCACTCCCCGGCCGCGCCACCACCATGGTTGGATGCGGACGAGCGTCCGCATCCCGTAGCTGTGCTCCGCGCGCCAATCGGCGCCTTGTAGGCGAATCTCGCGCCGCTCCGCCGCGTCTGCTGCTGCCGGCGGCTAAACACTGGCAAGTTGACCGTTGACCGTTGACTGGGTGGGCCCAGTTTGACTCCCTGGGTCACTGACGTGTGGGCCCCAGGCCACTAACTAAACTAGGATTAGTATTAGTTTAACGCTAACTAAATTTAGTTAGTTAACTAACCACTGACCAGTGGGTCCCACTTGTCAGGGTTGACCTGGACCGCGCCCGTTGACCGCTGACATCACAGTGATGTCATGCTGACGCAATAACTCTTTTCTGGATTTATTCTTTTACAGGAAATTCCAGAAAATGTCCTAAAGTTCAAAAATTCATATAAATTCAACCGTAGCTCAGATTGAAATAATTTATATATGTAAAATGATTAGAAAAATCCAATCTATCCATCTGTACCATTTTTATGCATGTTAGAACAACTTATGGCTTCTGTTTAGGCCAAATCATATAAATGGCATTTAAACTCTCACATATGGAGTTTGAATTTGAACCTAGGGTTCAAACCAACTCCATTTAACATGTTGCTAGTTGCATTAGCTCAAAACACAGCATATTGACATGTCATGATCATGCATCATATTGTGCACTGCATTGATTGTGTTTTCCTTCTGTGTTGCCGGTATTTGTCCCCTCTCGGTAGACGCTGCTCCGACGCTGTTCCGACGTTGTTATCGTTGACACCTATGAAGACTCAATGTTATCTTCAGAAGTGCCAGGCAAGCAAAACCCCCTTGTTCATTCCGATACAATCCCACTCTCTCGCTCCTGCTCTCTTTTACTGCATTAGGACAACAATGATTCAACCGTTACTTGTTGTGGTAGTTGAACCCCTTTCCTCTGCATGACCTGTCATTGCCATAGTAAATAGATGAAACCCACTACAGGACTAGGAGTTGTTTGAGCCCTGGTGTGCCTACTCATTCATGCTTGTTTGTCATGCCTGCTACTGCTTAGAGTGGACTCAGGTCTGATTTATCGGGGATGAATCGGAGGTGTGTAAACATGTCCTACTGCTGAGAGCTAAGTGTGTGAACACGATTTCATAAAGGTAGCGATGAGAGGCCATGTAGGAGTACATGGTGGGTTGTCTCATTGAAGCCGCCCTCAGGAACTGAGTTCTGTGTTTGTGATCCATGAACAGCTACTTCCACACATTGGGATCCTTAATTGACTCTCTCAGCTTCTTAACCACCCTTGTCCTCTGTCCAGGAGTTGCAAGTAGTTTCTGGTGTTTGTAGTATGCTGGAGGCCGTGGGCAGCGCTGACCGGAGGGGTGGGCTATGATGCGGTAGGCACGTGGCCGGGCATGCCGGGCACCCATTTAGTGTCGCGGAACCCTGTACACATCGTTCGGGGCTGTATGTGCAAACCTCGGTCGGACTCCCTGCGGATGGAACCTGAATAGGCGATAAACCTGGACTAGAGACTTGAGTGTTTAGGTAGGCCGTGGCCGACACCCTCGCTGGGCTTCCACTTTAAGGTTGTCGAGTACATGTTGTGTAAACGGCGATAAGTGGTGAGAGCGTGTATGAAGAAGTACACCCCTGCAGGGTTAACATCATCTATTCGAATAGCCGTGTCCGCAGTAATGGACTTCTGGGTTGCCTGTACAGTTCATAGACAAGTGAAAGTGGATACCCTAAACACTACTAGGAAAAGGCCTACTAATGGCGCACCAGTTTTGCCTACTAATGGCGCACTACTGGTGCGCCATTAGTATCACGCCACTAGTATTTCTTACTAATGGCGCACCACTGGTGCGCCATTAGTATCTGGTATACTAATGGCGCACCAAACAGTGTGCCATTAGTATAGAACACCATGCGCCATTAGTATGCCTCCCAGGGGCCATATTTAACCATGTGCTTTGGCACACTAATGGCGCACTATTGGGTGATGCGCCATTAGTTTGATTATAACAGTGTGCCATTAGTGTCTTGTGTGGTGCGCCACTAGTATGAATATTAGGGATTTTTTTTCATTTCTGATATTTTCACAGGTTAAAAAATATTAGAGATAACATACAACACAGATCTGCTTAGCTTACATATAGGGGGCCATATGTAACGATGTTACCTGCGTCCACCAGATCATATCCAACACACAAGTTTCATCATATATACATACATAGCCAACACATAGTTCCATCGTTACATATTAAAAAAGTTTCACAATGTTCATTCAACGCCGTTATCCATCAATTCACAAAAGTTTCACATTGATACAAATAAAAACATAAATGGAAAACAAGCACTCCATCCATGCAAGCTTCCGTGAATTAAATCAAATCTGCAAAATGATAAACAAGAAGTTAGAAGAAGAAGAAGAAGAAGAAGAAGAAGAAGAGAAGAATAAGAAGAAGAAGACTAGAAGAAGAATAAGAAGAATAAGAAGAATAAGAAGAAGACTATAAGCTTATTATGTAAACTTGATCATTTTGTGCTAACATAAGTAATTTTGGAGCTAACCTATTGGAAACTAACCATATAAGCTCTAAGTTAGCATATTAGAGCCAACTTAGGTAAAATGAAGCTAACCTATGTAATTTTGGATAAGAAGAAGAATAAGAAGAAGACTATAAGCTTATTATGTAAACTTGATCATTTTGTGCTAACATAAGTAATTTTGGAGCTAACCTATAGGAAACTAAGCATATAAGCTCTAAGTTAGCATATTAGAGCCAACTTAGGTAAAATGAAGCTAACCTATGTCATTTTGGATAAGAAGAAGAATAAGAAGAAGACTATAAGCTTATTATGTAAACTTGATCATTTTGTGCTAACATAAGTAATTTTGGAGCTAACCTACAGGAAACCAAGCATATTAGAGATAAATAGGTAACTAAGTATATATATATATATATATATATATATATACATATATATATATATATATCATTTTGGAGATCTGACATACCTGACATAGTTCAGTTCTCATTGTTATTCTCCTTCTCCTTCCTCTGCCTGATGCGCCAAGAGCGGCGAGGCGGTGGAGGCAGCTGTGGGATGTAGTCTTCTACCACAATTGGCGTGGTCATGTCGCCCAGCTGTGGGATCGCCGGCGCCACCACCGGTGCGTGGTAAATGTCAGGCACCACCACCATCGCGAGGCCACCCTCAGCCACCTCCATCTATTGCCCATGGTCAGCCACCACCATCTCTTGCCCATGGTCGGCCACCACCATCTCTTGCACCTGGTCAGCCACCACCATCTCTTGCCCTGGGTCAGCCACCACCAGCGCTAGGTCATCCTCAGCCTGATGCCCATCGTCATCCTGCAGCTGCTCATCCCCACTCTGCTCCTCTTCTCCCCCACTCCAGTCCGGATCATCCTTCTTGCTGTCTTCGCTGCTGCCAGAATCGCTGCTGCCAGAATCGCTCCTGCCAGAATCGCTATAGCCAGTGTCACTGCTGCTGCTCCCATTGCCTGTCCAAATGCAACAATGACCGTTAACAATCGATGTGAGACAAAGCCAAATGTAGAGGAATAAGAAGAGGCAGAACGCACTGGCATCTTCGTCTTCAGCGTAGCGCATGCGACACATAGTCTTCTTGAAAACCTTCACGATGAGCATTGTGGCGTCATCGTCGTACCTCAAGAGAAGAAAGTACCCAGTCCGTAGGTCGTAGGCACTGTAGAACTTCTCCCAGCCACGGCACAGGTACATGTGGCCCTCCTCGATCACCAACTCCACATCCCACAGCCTGCGAACCCCGCTGCCGGCCTGTCGGAGCTTCACATTATCTGGCGGATCTTCACCCAGCATCTTCATAAAAGCGTCAGGCAGCCTCTGCAATTTGGGACAAGGAGTGATGTAGAAAACAACAGAGTTATCATAATGAGATGGGTGAAGGGGAGATCTCTCGTTTTATATACCTGCCTCGTGGCTGATACTGAAGAAGAGAGTATGATAGTGAAGAACTCGAAAGCATCCAACTCGTACTCCGGTGAGGCAGAGCGGCAGTGGCTGCTTCCCCCCATCTCTGATAAGCAGCAGAAGAGACCAATTAGTACCCTTACAACATTATAGCAGCATACATTTTGAGCAGAAGATAATCAACATTAGTCACAAGTACCCCATATGTCCTATTTTTAGCAAAGTCATGCTAAAATTCACGGAAAATTTCAGCATGACCTTTGCTGAAAATAGGACATATGGAGTACCCGAATTTGCCGGAACGGAAGTTAATCGACATTCCGGCAAACTCTAGGGCCTCTCGGGGTACCTCCAAAATCATTATCCCCGCATAATGAAGTCGCCAGTGGGTCATTCAGAAGATCACAAGTAGCATCATCACAAGTACAACATCATGACAAGTACAACAGTAGCAGCAGTGAATACAGGCATAACAGCAGCGGCAGTTAAGAAAAAGTTGCCGAAGCTTGTAAAACTATACTGTCCTAGAACGAATAAGCTGGCAGTAGGTCCATTGGGACTCGTTTAAATGCAGAAAGTCTTGTTTTGGGTTCAGTTTACATTTTAGGTCAAGACTTATTCCATGTCTCCCTCCTCTTGCTCTTTTGCTTTGCCCAGAGAATTATTGGTACCAAGTACTACTACTACACTTTTTTACTTTCACCGATTTAACACTTGTTACCTTCATACACAGTTAGCTAATCTAACCTGCTTTACACCTGCTTAGGAATTATTTACAGTCGAAGTTGGACTACCAGAATCACATTTTGATACTACTAACTAGCCAAGAAAGCTGTACATGAACATGTGACCGTTCCATGTCTGAACATGAAACCCAGAACATGAAATAATATTGCTGTCAGAAGCAAACAGTTGAATAATTTCCTAATGCAAGCAATTTATTTCTGGTGAAAGAAGGAGGAGCCGTATCGGTCTCTCTCAGCAGCCACATTTGATGCAACAGCTTGCTTATTTAGTGACTGAAATAGGAAATAATAGGTTTCATACTTCAGCTTGCTTTGTATAAGGAGACTAAAAAACTATCTAAGGAGTTCTTCAAGTTCAAGTTTAGTGCATGATGATGCAACATTTTCTGATTAAATGTAGTCTAAACTGACTATTAGACAGATTTTCCATCAAAATTGAAAATAGTTATGTCGGGTGGTAGGTGCGACATATGCCAACGGGTGGCTTATCATTGTGGGAGCCAGTAAGACGTCGCCGGTGCCTGGAAGCGGGATGAGGCGAAGACATGCACGCCGGCAAATCTTACCCAGCTTCGGGACTCTCCGTGGAGATAACACCCCTACTGCTGCTCTGCGGGGTCTCCGCATGATCACTCGATGAACAAGTAGCTACAAGATGCTCCTTGAGCTGTTTGGCGAGAGGAAGAAGAAGGGCAAGGCTAGCTCTACTCTTCTCTCTATGTGGGGTAAAACCTAGATGAGATCAACCCTTTGCATGGGTGCCCCGGGGGGTTTATATAGGCCTACCCCCCAGGGGTACAATGGTAATCTGGCTGGGTGCGGGCCCTAGCCGTCAGTATCTATGCTCGCCGGCTTCTGCGCCGGCTGCTGGGGCCCGCCGGCTGGTGGGCCCTGCCGGCTACCGGCTCATTGGTCGACAGGAAGGCCCCACGGCCAAGGGCCCTGTCGGCGGCTGGTTACTGTTGCCTCAATCCTGATGATGAGGGCTTTGTCGAGGTGAGCATGGCAACAGTGCCGCCGCCTGGCGGGCGATCACTGTAGACTCACGTCATCTTGTCTCCTTAGTCGAGCGCCTCCTTTGAGGGAGGAGGCAAGCCGGCTTGGGGAAGTCGGCCATGTCTTGGGCCGACTGGAGGAGGCTTGGCCGTCTTCGGGTGTCTCTCTGCCCGAAGGGGCCCACCGCCCGTGGACCGCGCTGACAGCCCGCTGTGGATGGCGCCATAGTCAACATGGCAACAGTGCCGCGCCGGACGGGTCAGGGCTACCCCGTACAATGCACTGTGCCAGGCGTGCTCTGGGTTTCGGGGGTGGCAGGCTTTAATGTAGACACGCCCCGTCCCATCGCCGTTATGTGGATGCGGGCTTCGAGGGGACAATGCTCTAATAACGAAGATCTGGACCGCGTTATGGGAGCCGGCTCCTTGGAGCCGCCTTCTCATGGCCGGCTTCTTGGAGCCGGCCCTCCCACGGCTTTCTTCATGAGGGTTAAGGCCGGGCCGCCTTCCTTTAGTCGGCCTGAGGGGCAGCCGGCAAGGGAAGGCGGCCCCACGTCTTGGATTCTTGGAGGCTGGGTCGGCTCGTAATTTTTTCTGAAGTTCCACGGGGAGCCGGCTAGGCTACCCGTGGTCATTTACCGCCACAGTAGTCCCCGAAGCTGGTCGTGCTTCGAGGTTGGCGAGGGAATGAGAAGCTCGGTCAGCTTCCTATCTTGAGGAACCGGCAGCTGGGAGCCGGCTCTACTTATGCGCGCCGCCTCGGGAGGGCACCGTGGCCTCGTCAACGGGAATGTGGGCCAACTTGCGTGCTGACCGCGCACCTCCCCGTGTGCCACGTGGCAGAATAGGCCTGCCATTGCGCGCGCGTGACGGGATGTCGCCGCAGGCCTGGGCCCACCACTCCTGGCCTCGGCCCAGGCGCGGATCTTCTGCGGCCCAAGATGGGCTGTTTGCCTTCTCGCGGCGGTTTCGCCACACCACGTCTCCTTGGCTTTGCCGCGCGGGTCTATAAGTAGGGGGAGGAGGGGGAGCGGTAAAGGCTCGCATGCTCTCCCTCGCTCCTCCCTTTCTCACTCTCCTTCCTGATTCTCTCCGCCACCGCAGCGCCTCATCGCCTCGCCGTTCCGCCGCCGGCCCTCTCGGTTCGCCGTTGCTCCGCTGCAGCGGGGTCGCACACGCCTCTGCCGCCACCGCACCCTGCTCTTCGCCGCACCGTCCCAATGGTGCTGTCGAGCTCATGGGACGGCTCCAACGTCCTTGACGAGCACATCGAGTTCCTCCGTCGGACGCGGCGCCTGCCCGACGAGAACTACGTGCGGGTTCGGCGCGCCCCGGAGAGGGAGATCTCGCCGGCACCGGAGGAGGGCAATCATGAGGTCTTCCGCTCGCACTATCTGCACGGCTTCGGCCTCCCGGCGAGCGGGTTCCTTCGCACCTTCCTCGAATTCTACCACCTTCAGCCGCATCATCTCACCCCCAACGCAGTGATGCTGCTGTCGGCCTTCGTCACCCTCTATGAGGGCTTTCTTGGTGTTCTCCCCACCCTGGAGCTTTGGGGAGAGCTCTTCCAAAGCAAGCTTGGCACCGTCGTCGCGGGCGTGCCCGCCCCATGCGGAGCTTTCATCGCCATGAGGCGGACGGGCGAGAACAATCCGTTCCCGCCCATCCCGCTGATCCAGTCGGTGAAACTCTGGCAGAAATCCTACTTCTACGTGAGGAACGTCGCCCCGCAAGGCGACTTTGTCAACCTGCCGGCTTACGTAGCCGGTCCGCCGGCTGCGAGGCCACCCTCATGGAGCTACCGGGCCAGGACGTTGTCTCAGGCCGGGAACGCCGCCATCGCCCGACTCCCGGTGATGATCCAGTCGGAGGACCTGGTCGGAGCCGACTTGGTGGCCGCCTTCGTGGAGCGCCGGGTACTCCCGCTCCAAGGCCGGCCGCACATGATCTGCCAGATGAGCGACCGCTTTAACCCATGCCGGCTGAGCACCAACGAGATGCCCAATGTCGAGGTGTCCTACCTGGTGAACTACATCGCCAACTGCAAGCTCCCCGAGGATTGGCGATACGGCAAGGAGCCGTACTCTCGCGCCAACCCTACGCCTACCGTAAGTCTTTCTTCTTTCCTTTCTTTTGTGTTGCCGGCCTCGATATGACTGGCCTCTGATCAACCGGCTTGTTTTCTGCAGAATCCCGTACTTCCGCCGGCGGCGGGGGCCACAGGGGCAGAGCGCCAGTTTCTCCCCGACCGTATAGTGGATGACGTTGACGATCCGGATCTTGGGGCGGCCGCCATGGAAGATGCCGCCGCGGTGGAAGGTGGCGAGGCAGGCGGCGCTAGGCTCGGAGCCGGCCTCGAGGACTGGGCAGACGACGACGAGGTCGAAGTCGTCCCGCACCGCCAACCGGCGCAGGATCATCAAGGCGCGGGCCCTTCCGCCGCGCCGGTCGCCCGTGGCGGCGCACCGAAGCGCCGGGCCGTGTCGACCTACTTCGGCAGCCGGCCTAAGAAGTCCAAGGGCGCCGCCACGGCAACCAAGCGAGATGAAGTGGCCGCGAGGGCGGCCTGCTTCCAGAAGGTCGTGAAGCAGCCGCAGGCGGTTTCGGCGTAAGTGTTAAGCGTCTTGTATTCTTGCCGTGTTCTTCGATTGAAGTTCTTCTAAACTCCTTCTTGGTTGACCGGCCAGGGCGTCGCTCTCCCTTGAACGGGGCCTTGCCAGCTCTGTGGTCGGATCGGCTGGGGGGTCTTCGAGCTCCCGCCGCGTGGATCCCCTAGCCGACCTCATGGAGGCTATGGAGCGGAACGCGCGGGAGGAGCGGGAAGCGTCGGAGCGAAGGGCCACCCAGGCGGCGAAGGAGCAGGCCGACGCGGCGGCCAAGGCCCAGGCGGAGGCGACGGCCGCGGAGAGGGAGGCGGAGGCCTCGCGCAACCAACCTCCACAGCTCGTCGTTCCCCTCCATAGTGTGGCTCCCAACGTCCCCGTGCCTCCGTCTGAGGAAGCCAACCGCGGCCGGTTGGAGGTGGAGCGGAGGGAGGGTGATGTGATTGTCTTGGAGGGGGTGCCGCGGACGGCGCCGACTGGGGCGGGCCAGAGCGGTCAGTCGGCTGCGGCGCCGGAGCAGCCGGCTGGGAGCGAGCCGGCAGCATGAGCCGGCCTGGTGGTGCAGCCGACATCACGCCGGCGCGCGGGGGAATCTACCCCCGTGCCGGAGCCGGACAGAGCTGCGAGCGCCAGCCAGACGGCGGAGGCCCTGGAGGCAGCCATCTCCAGCACGTCCGAGTGGACGCCGAACGGGGGGACGACCGAGCTGAACGCGGCGGCCCAGGAGGTCCGGAACCGGCTTCAGGCTCATGCTACCGCGCTGCAGCGATATACCCGAGATTTTCTTGCGACGCGGGCCGTCGTCCGGTGATTCTTCTGGCCTTGGTTGTTTTGCTTTTTTGATTTCTTCTGTGGGGGCGCGTCAGCGCACCCACTGGGTGTAGTCCCCGAGTTCCGAGTCGGCTGCTGAGCAGGCGGCTTAGAACTTACTAGGTCATGACAGTTATCTTATTCCTGCATCCTGTCTGATCTTCCAGGAGTACCATAACCAGAGCGCTGCCGCCTTCGATTCCCCGGCCCAGGAGCTGCGCCAGAAGAGCGAGATCTGACCGACAGCCGGAGTGCGTGCTCTGTTTTGTTCATATCCTGTGGGGGCGCGTCAGCGCACCCACTGGGTGTAGTCGCCGAGATCCGGGCCGACTGCTGAGCAGTCGGGTCGGATCTTCCCCGACGACTTCTTCCTTATTGTTTCTTCCTTTGTCTTCATGCTTGCAGGGGCCAATGCCGACTTGAGGGAGCAGCTCGGCAGGGCCCAGACCGCCCTTCACGCCAAGGAGGCCGAGTTCAACGCCTTAGTCCTGGAGCGTGACCGCTTGGCCAAGAAGTTGGTCGATCAGGAGGAGAGCCACAAGGCGGCCCTGAAGAAGGCGCAGGACAGCGAGGCCGCCCTCAAAGCTGAGTTCGAGACCGAAACGGCGGGCTGGGCTGAGGCGAAGCAAGCGCTGATCAAGGGTTATGGCCGGATCGAGGATCTGATCGACGGCAAGCCACCTTCCTCACTCCTTGCTCACCCCCTTGCCCTCTGATCACTACTAGAAAAAGGGCTATAGGTGGGATTGACACTAATGGCGCACCAGATAGGTGTATACTAATGGCGCACCACAATCTGGTACGCCATTAGTGTTGAAAGTACTAATGGCGCACCTTGCCTAGGGTGCGCCATTAGTATCCTAATTTTTTTGAACTAGCGCGTCTGTCCAAACACACTAATGGCGCATCCTGGCACGGTGCGCCATTACTAGTTGTAACTAGTAATGGCGCACTAGTACCAGAGTGCGCCACTAATGTTGTTTTTTTAATTATATTTTTTATTCCTTTTGTTGGAAAACTACTAATGGCGCACTGTCCCACCGTGCGCCATTACTAGTTCAAACTACTAATGGCGCACCGTTGGAGAGTGCGCCATTAGTATGATTTTTTTTCTTTTTTTTCGCAAAACTACTAATGGCGCATCAGATAGAGGTGCGCCATTAGTAACCTGGATTACTAATGGCGCATTTACTGCTGGTGCGCCATTAGTAAGTGGGCAGCAACAAGATATTTTGGGCACCTTGCCTAGGGTGCGCCATTAGTATCCTTGTCTCGGGTGCCTCCTCTTTTTCACCTCATTTCCACCATAGATTCATTGAAATTAAGTGGTTAAATTACCTTGTTTTGATAGGTAAGTAAGGGGGGAAGCTATATTTATGTTGTTCTCCCTACAACAATTTGCACATGCACTTTTTATGGCCTAGCTAGATCTATGTATGTTCGTGGTGTTGCATATGTTTGTGGTGTTGCATATGTGTTTGTGTTTGGAGGTGTACCGGTATTTGAAATGCGATAGTTGCCAATATTTTGTCGGAATGTTGATTCATTTCCGTTTCGGCGATAATTTTGGCATTAAGCATTCTTTTTGGTCCTATTTTTAGGGAAAGTCATGCCAAATTTTTTCTTGGTTCTAAAATATCGTTTTGCTCTACCCCGCAGGCAACCATGGTCCGCACGATGACCGAAGGCATCGTGAATAGGTTTTTGAGGTCCGCGAAGGCCGAGATACTTCAAAAGAACGAGACGGAGATAAGATGTCCGTGTCAAAGATGCAAGCTGGAGAGCCTTATTGCGGACCCGGATTCCGGGCAGGTGCGGGACCACCTGCTTTTGCGTCGTTTCATGGATGGCTATCGGTGGCAAGGTGATGAAGATGACTATGAAGTCGTCCATGGGGGCCGGGCAAGAAATGAGGAAGGGCAGCAAGGCAACCACCGCGGCTCGGGCGGGCGAGAAGGCGAAGAATCCCCAGGAGATGATCACGACGGTGATGCTGTACACAGTCATCATGTAGAAGATGCAGGACATGATGATGAGGAAGATGGCGCCGGAACATGATGATGCCGGCGGAGCATACGATGATGGACCATCGATGGGCTGGGTGCAGGACCCTTATATTCAAGAGCTGCTTCTCAAGCAGACGGATAACGCAAGAGCTGCCGCCCGAGAGAAAGCCAAGGTGGATCAACTTGAGTTAGACGCGGTTACTCCATTGTATGAAGGATGCAGGCCCGAGGATACCCACCTGAAAGTAACGCTCATGGCTCTGGAGATGAAGGTAAAACACAAAATGACCGACGCATGCTTCAACGAGAACATGTCATTCTGGCACGAACGTCTTCCAAAGGGGAACAAGTGCCCGACCAGTTTGGAGGAGGCGAAGAAAATCGTGTGTCCTCTGGATTTACCGCACATGAAATACCATGTCTGCATGAACAATTGCATCATTTATCGGGACAAGCACGCGGAGTCTACCATATGTCCGGTGTGCGGCGTCACTCGATACAAGAAGAGGAAGAAAGCTCCTTGAAAAGTGGTGTGGTACTTTCCGATCACTCCTCGTCTGCAGCGGTATTTCGCGGATCCTAAGGTAGCAAAGCTCCTGCTATGGCACGCGGATAGGGAGGAGAAGAAGCGAGAAGATGACGCAAATGATCCGGAGATAGATAAAAAAGACAAGATGCTGAGTCACCCTAAGGATGCGAGCCAGTGGCAAGCGTTGAATTTTGAATACCCAGAATTTGGAAAGGATCCAAGGAACATCATGCTGGGCGTGAGCACCGATGGAGTCAATCCGTTTGGCAGCCAGAGAAGCACACATAGCACCTGGCTTGTGTTTGTGTGGATGTACAACCTTCCCCCCTGGTTGTGCATGAAGAGGAAGTACATTCACATGAGTATGCTAATTGAAGGGAATGACATCAATCTATATCTGGGGCTGATGAAGGAGGAGCTAGACACGCTGTGGAAAACGCCAGCCAATACATGGGACGCCGCAGAGAAAGAATATTTCCCTATGAGAGTCGCACTGCTCACGACGGTGCACGACTATCTCGGTTACGGATATCTCGCGGGGCAGGTAGTCCACGGATTTTCTGGATGCGTACGGTGCATGGATGACACAACGTATCGCCAGCTAGATAGAGATCCCGGGTCTTCGAAAACCGTGTTCATGGGACATCGAAGGTGGCTTCGCGACAATGACCCGTGGAGGAAACGCAAGGATCTGTTCGATGGTGAAACCGAACCCCGAAAACGCCCATGTACGAGGAGTGGCGAGGAAATAGACAAGTTGTTGAAAAATTGGAAAGACTGCCCACTGCCGGGAAAGAAGCAAAAGGCGCCAGAGCCGGGAAAAAAGCGAAAGGCGCCAGAGCCGCTGCTGAAGGTATGGAAAACGAGGTCTGTTTTCTGGGACTTGCCGTACTGGAAGATCCACCGTGTGCCTCACAGCCTTGATGTCATACATATCACGAAGAACGTGTGTGAGAGTCTGCTTGGTACCCTGCTCAACATGCCAGAGAGGACCAAAGATGGGCCGAAAGCAAGGGCAGACTTGAAATCAATGGGCTTCACGCTATATATGATTATGATGATGATGATGATGATGAGGCGAAGCAGGACACAGAAATTCGTCTCAAAGGCAAAAAGGCCAAGAAGACCGGAAATGACTACCCTCCCGCGTGCTTCACTCTAAGTCAGGAGGAGATCGAGCAGTTTTTCACCTGCCTCCTAGGAGTAATACTTCCTTATGGTTACGCGGGGAAGATAAGCAGATACCTAGACCCAGCGAAGCAGAAGTTCAGCGGGATGAAGTCTCACGACTGTCACGTGCTGATGACGCAGATACTTCCAGTTGCAATCCGTCCGTGAAACGCTATTTGGCCTATGCAACTTCTTTGACATCATCTCTCGGAAGTCGATTGGCGTGAGGCAACTCAGAAGGCTACAGGAAGAGATCGTGGTGATACTATGCGAGCTTGAGATGTACTTCCCGCCCGCATTCTTCGACGTTATGGTGCATCTGCTGGTCCATATAGTGGAGGATATCATCCAACTTGGGCCGACGTTCCTGCACAGCATGATGCCGTTCGAAAGGATGAATGGTGTCATCAAAGGATACGTTCGCAACATGTCATGTCCAGAGGGAAGCATAGCCAGGGGCTTTCTGACCGAAGAGTGCAACTCGTACTGCACGAATTATCTACGCATCGAGAACCCCGTTGGTCTGCCCGTCAACAGGCACCTCGGCAGGCTCGCTGGATGAGGTCACCGTGAGGGTCGCCGCGAAATGCATGTCGACTTCGAGGGTCGACTCGCCGACTTTGAAAGAGCAAACCTAGTCGCGCTACAACACATAGACGTGGTCGATCCTTGGGTGGTAGAGCACAAAACCTTTATTAAGAAGACGTACAATGACCGAGGCCAACAGAGGACGGACGGAGATATACTCAAAGAGCACAACTCATGTTTCACGCGTTGGTTCAAGCAAAAGCTTCTATCGTACCCTTTACATGAGGATTCTTCCGCGGAAGAAAAACTCATATTCGCCTTGTCACAGGGCGCCGAGCACACCTGATGACCTATGAGGCATACGATATCAACGGCTACACATTCTACACCGAGGCCAAGGACATGAAGAGCGATGGTTATCAGAACTCCGGGGTAACAATGGAATCCTACACCGGTAACGACAAGGACAGATACTACGGAAGGATCGAGGAGATCTGGGAGCTGAGCTATGCTGGAGAGAGGGTCCCGATGTTCCGTGTCAGATGGGCCAAGAGCGTCCTAAAGTAAGACCGGTATTTCACCACCATGGTTATACCCGAAGCCAAATCCAAGACCGCGGGCGCAAACGTCACCGCGAAAAATGAGCCATGGGTACTGGCTTCCCAAGTGGACCAATGCTTCTTCATTACCGACCCATCAAAGACCAGTCGTGTTGTCGTGAGGAGAGGCAAAAGGAAGATCATCGGAATGGATGGAGTAGCCAATGAGCAAGACTTTGACAAGTACGGCGACCCGAGGATCGAACATGACGACGATGATGAAGTAGCAGCATACACCACAAGAAGAAGCTAGACCACCCTACGTAAAGGACGTCCGTTCCACAGAAGAACTCCATTTGCGAAAAAGAAGGGCAAGAAGATTGTTAATAGATAGCTAGCTAAGATCGATTGTATTTAACTCGTAGCCTTCATTTCTCGATTGTATTCATGGGCACTTTTTAAACTATCATGAATATTTTTAAATTTCATGGACACTCGATCTCGATCCCCCTCCATCTCGATCGCTATCCCACCTCGCCAGATCTGGTCCCCCTCGCCGCCGAGCACCCCCCGGTCCACCGGCCGCCGCCGCCGACCCCCTGCACCCCTCCCCTACTCAACCGCCGCCACCGACCCCCCTTTTAAAATTATTATTGTCTTATAAAAAAATTACTGTTATGATTTAAACAAGTTTGAACATATTTAAACACAAATAAGTATCAAACATCATTTTAAATGCATAAAAAAATTGGTTCGGGTGCTGCCAGGCTGCGACGAGTTGTTACCTCCGATTCGACCCGTCGGGGCCGACGATGATGACGTGATGACCCTCAGCGCCTGCCTGAGCTGGCCCCTGCTTTGGCCGAAGAGCCAGATTCGTTTGGGGGCGGGGGACACCACCCCAAAGACAACACCGCCAGTCGTGCCGGCGCCAAGTCGGCCCCATGGCAAGACCGCCGCAACGGTGCCGGACATCCCTATGCCACTGGATCCAAACATGCATATGGCACAGGATCAGAACGACGACGATGACGATACATTTGCCAACGTCGATCGGTACTTTGCCGATCATGGGTACGATGGCGACTTCATGGGGCCTCCTTCTCAAGAACCCAACCCAACAAAAGACGTGCGCGATCTAGCTGGTACCGCGGAGAAGCCAAGTTGCAACAAGCGTCGTCTGCTGTTCAGCTCTCAGGAGACGCCTCCAGCTGCCGACTTCACCGAGCCTCAGATAGGCGAGGTGCGAAATATTCTCAGCCCCAACACACTCAAGAAGGCGGTCTGTGAGCAGAACTCGGTCCAATTACAGGAGAAGAAGAAGGCACGCAAAAGAAAGACTAACAAGGGTGCGGGCCAGGCGGCACCGAGTACGATCCGTGCTCAGGACGGGCCACCTTCACCTGAGGATTTAATGAGGAGGGTGCATGTGGCGGGTAGGCCGATGCTACCGAGAAATATGCTCGATGTTGCAGCCGGTGCTATGCGGAGTCTGCATGACACTGTTCTTTCTTTGGAGAAGCGGCGTCTCAGAGAGAAGGATGTGGCATACCCGGTTTTCGTGGCCAAGGTGCCAGAGGGCAAGGGCTTGTGGATAACTACATCGGGGGTACGATCGTCCTGCGGTTTGATGACATCCACGCTATGTTGAACCTTCATCCGCTGCACTACACCTTCGTTCGGCTATTTTCGCTGAGTATGGAGATGCGGATCATTCGTGACAAGACCCCGGACATCGTGATAGTCGACCCCTTCTACATGCGTGCCAAGATCTTGGGCAGCGCTGGGGACTGGCAAGTCGCGAGTTCTTACCTCGAAGGCGTCATTCTGGCAAACCCAGATAAGGATAACTTCCTCGTGCCTTACTTTCCCGAGTAAGTCCTCCCCTCAACTGCCCCGTAACATACGAATTCTTAGATTTCGATCATTTTTCTTTTAACATTCCGTGTTTTCTGCAGTGACACACATTGCACGCTCATCCTCCTAAGCCCCAAATATTCCATGGCCACGTATTTCGACCCGGACCGTCAGTCGAACGTAGACTACACAAATGTCAAGAAGGTTCTTGATGATGTTCTCCCCAGCTACGCCCAATCTGGAGGCACCTTCAACAGGCCTATTCGTAAGTACGGCAAGCACGTGTTCTCCCACAATACGACGTTCTGCTGCGTCAAGCAGCCGCCTGGCGGTCAGAAGGGTGCCTACTACGCCATCCATCACATGCGGGCGATCATACGGGACCATCATCAACTTCTGCTACCGAGTAAACTCAAAGATTGGGCCGCGAGCGTGTCGGCAATCCAGGACGCGGACATCAGACAAGAATTCTTTCGCATCCAGTCGGAGTTTGTGGAAATCATCCATCAAGATGTCCTTCGTACCTCGGGGCAGTTCTACCTCAGAAATCAACCGTCCAACAGTGAGATAGACGGAATGCTACACATGCAGGCTGACAACGCCCGTAATTTCATGACTCCCACGATAGATGGCGGCTTCATCCACGCTCCGGTCCCTTGAGTCGAGTCGAAAGCAGTGATGATGTGTCTAGTTCTGAAACATCGATTGGCTCATGTTGTAATTAAACTTTAATGAACTTGTAGTATGTCTCTTTGGAATCGAGAGTCGTTCAACTTAGATGTAATTGATGCTATTAATGTCTTGCTTTTCTCTTCCGATCGTTCTGTTGCATACTTATATATTGCTTATGTATTGTCTGTGAATTGGTACTAACGTTTCGTTTCGCTAGTGCATAGCGATGCCGTCGTATGTCGTGTACAAGGGTAAGGTTCCCGAAGTCTACGACGACTGGGAGGAGTGTTGGAGACAGGTTCACCGATTCAGCGGAAACAGTTACAAAGGGTACACCACTAGGGCCGAGGCCGAATCTAGATACGCCCGCTATCTAGCACGAGAGGGGAGGGAGCGTTGGAGGAACCGGATGAAGACGAGTTTCATCGTGATGACCGCAACTCTCTTCTATGTGATGGTAGTTTAGATGATCGATATCGACTTGTAATGTGAAGACAAACTCGCTACTCGCGGTCTCGAGACTTGTAGTATAATGTTCTATCTTTGTTCGGTCTTTTCAATTCGGAGACTAAAATGATATATTGTATTTGGAGACTAATATGATGAAATGTATTCAGAGACTAATCTTCTATTGTATTTGATGAATCTGTTGATGTGTGCTGTTTATATTTTGTCCAATTATACATTTTGTAACATGTGCAAACAAACAGAAAATAAAAAAATAAAAAAAACCTAATATTCATACTAATGGCGCATCACATAACAGTGCGCCATTAGTATTCTAGAGGATACTAATGGCGCATCTTTAAGGAGTGCGCCATTAGTATGGCAAGGTTACTAATGGCGCATCACCCTGTGGTGCGCCATTAGTATACCAAAGCACCTGGCTATACATGGCCCTGGGAGCCATACTAATGGCGCACCATGCCCTATACTAATGGCGCACCAGCGGTGCGCCATTAGTATACCAGATACTAATGGCGCACCAGTGGTGCGCCATTAGTAAGTATTACTAATGGCGTGCTACTAATGGCGCACCACTAATGCGCCATTAATGGCCAAATTAGGTGCGCCATTAGTAGCCCTTTTTCTAGTAGTGGATTCGTCTTCTGATTTGTGCTGCTTTTGTTCTTTGCGCAGACTACTTCCCCGGCCACTCCGTCCTTGCCACCCAGACCATCGAGGCCCATCGCGAGGCATGCCGGCAGGCGGGGGTTGAGATCGCGCCGGACGCGAGCCGGACACTTGAGGAGCAGCTCTTGGCGATCCAAGCCCGGCTGCAGCCGGCACACCGCATGCTCCGCCGCCTCCAGCGCGCTGGGGCGCAGGTGCTGGCCGCCTTCTGGCCAGGCGAAGCGATTCTCCACACCCCGAGCCGGACTGCCGACTGGCTGGAGGTGGCAGTCGGCCGCTTTGAGGCCTGGAAGGCCTCCGTTGCTTGATCCGGTGCCAAGCGGGCGCCGGAGTTCGTCCGGGCCTGGTACCCTGGGCTGAACTTGGAACAGCTGAGGACTTGGCGGGAGGAGGCTGACGAAGAGCTGATGGAGGTGCGGCCGGCTATCATCCAGCGTGCTTCGGCTCTTGCCGAGTTTACCGACACCAGCGTCTTCGCTCCTGAGGTGGACGACAATGGCGTCGCCCAGCCAGAGGAGTGGTTGGGGCTGAACCCGGCGGAGGGTGAAGACTCGGCGGAGGAGATCGCCTCCAGCGATGAAGGTGAAGACGAAGAAGGGGAGGAAAGCGAAGACGGTGAGCCAGCCGGTGAAGCAACCAGCCAGCCTCAGCATGACCGTGCCTCCAGCAACGAGGCGCGTGCTGGCGCGCCCTCTGCAAGAGGCGGTGATCATGCCAAGGTTCACCAGTCGGCCACTCCTCCAGCCGGCGCTGCTGTCTCCACCGACCTGCCCGATTCGCCAGTCGTTCCCTTGGCTGGATCTGCCGTTCTTGCTTTTCCTGCTTGTTACTCTTTGAACAATTTTTATTAATCTTGTGCAGTTCCACCCACTGGGGGTGTATTCAAACTATGTTGAATGCTGGCCTTTTCGAGGCCTTTTGTGTAAATATAATCATGCATGTGTTTGGCTTCCATTCTCATATGCCTTTTATCCTTAGGCTGTTTCCTTTGCCGCCTTCCCCTGATTGCTGCCTTCCCAGCCGGCAGCTGCTCTGCAGTCTATGGCTAAGGAAGGACTCGGCTATCTTTTTGGGGAAGGCAAGTACTCAAGCTTTCTTAGATTGTAGCAAAGCGAATGGAAGCCGGCTGGCCGGCTACTCTTGTAGTCGGTCGGCGATAGGAAAAAAGCCGGCTTTTGTTATATTGGTCTGTTAATCCCTATCCGTTTTTCGTGTGGGCGTCCTTTCCTGCCTTTGGCTCTTGCCAGCCGGACAGCCGATTCTTCGAACTGCGACTTTTGGCAAGAGAGGTCTTTGGCACCGGCACACTACTTGTCTGACCGCGGGTAGGACTTCTAATATAACTCAAGGCGGCCAGTCCCCGGGCCGACTAGTCGAACCCGGTGCCGGACGAGAGAAGTGAATGTAATGACATAATCATAAGCATGATACTCTTCATTCATAGATGAAAGATGGCAGTCCCCGATTTCTCCTCGGGGGGCCTATTGTCTCGTACTTAGTACAAAAGTTAGCGTGATACATACTGCATTTCAGCTGTAAAATCTTTGGAGTAGGTTGGTGTTCCATGGTCGTTCCGACTCCTTGCCGGAGTCGTCTCTCTTTCATGCCTTCGGCTTCTGTGCGTCGATCAGGTAGTAGGAGTCGTTTCCTCGCGCTCTGCTGATGACGAAGGGGCCTTCCCAAAGGGCCGAGAGCTTGTGCTGGCCGGCTGTTCGCTGGATCAGCCGGAGCACAAGGTCGCCCTCTTGGAAGGATCTTGGCTTGACCTTCCGGCTGTGGTAGCGACACAGACCCTGCTGGTAGATGGCGGACCGTCTGAGGGCTAACAGCCGGCTTTCTTCTAGCAGATCGACGCCGTCTTCTCGTGCTTCCTTGGCCTCCACCTTCGTGTACATGGTCACCCGAGGCGAGTCGAACTCGATGTCGGTTGGGATGACCACCTCGGCACCGTACACGAGGAAGAAAGGAGTGAAGCCGGTTGACCTATTTGGGGTAGTGCGCAGACTCCAGAGGACGGCCGGCAGCTCATCGAGCCAGCAGCCGGCCGAACGCTCCAGTGGCACGACCAGTCGGGGCTTGATGCTGGAAAGGATGAGGCCGTTGGCTCGCTCAACTTGGTCGTTTGACTGCGGGTGGGCAACGGGCGATAAGTCCAGTCGGATGCCCTGCGTCGCGCAGAAACGTGCCAATGCTCCCTTGGCGAAATTTGTGCAGTTGTCGGTGATGATGCTGTGCGGCACGCCGTACCGAGTTGTTATATCTGCTATGAATGTCACGGCAGTCGGCCCATTCAGCTTCTTGATCGGCTTTGCTTCGATCCATTTGGTGAACTTATCCACAGCGACAAGCAGATGTGTCATGCCGTCGCGCGCCGTCTTGAATGGGCCCACCATGTCCAGACCCCAAATGGCAACGGGCCAAGTGAGGGGAATGGTCTTGAGTGCCGAAGCCGGCAGGTGTTGCTTGGAGCTGAAGACTTGGCACCCTTTGCAATGTTTGACTAATTCCTTGGCGTCGTCCAAAGCAGTCGGCCAAAAGAATCCATGGCGGAAAGCCTTGGCGACTAGTGATCTTGAGGCCGCATGGTGGCCGCATTCACCTTGGTGGATGTCTTTGAGGATTGCTATGCCCTTCTCTTGCTCAACGCATCGCTGGAAGACTCCAGTGATGTTGCGCCTGACGAGCTCTCTGTTGATGATTGTGTATGCTCCGGCTCGGCGTTGGACTTGTCTTGCCTCTGTCTCATCAGCCGGCAGTTCTTGGTTTGTCAGGAAGTTGAGGATGGGCTAAGCCCATGATGGAGCTGTGACTTCTTCTGTTGCCAACGCGGCTACTGCGACCAGGGTGGGCGGGCTGGGTTGTGAAATGCTGGAGTCGGCCGCCGCCTGCTGTGCCGGTGCAGTCCCCGGGCCGACTACCGCAGTCCCCGAGCCGGGTTCAGAAGTCCCCGGGTTGGGTGCGACTACGGAAGTCCCCGAGCCGCCTACTGATGTCCCCGCGCCGCCTATCGAAGTCCCCAGACCGCCTTCTTGGCTCTTCAAGCCGGATCCGGCTACATCAGGGCTAGGCAGCACGATAATGGAATCGGACTTCGGTGACAGCTTGATAGACAGCTTGAGGAGGCGTTGTACAGAGACGCCGGTTGGTATTGCCTGCCGAGTGGAGCCTATTCGAGCCAGGGCATCTGCTGGCTCATTGTCGGCTCGTGGTATGTGGAGGAATTCGCATCCTTCAAAGTACCTGCTGATCTGCTGAACGAGGAAGCGGTAGCTTGCCATATTTGCGTCCTTGGCGTCCCAGTCGTCGGATGACTGCTGGACTACAAAGTCTGAGTCGCCGTAACACAGGGTCCGGCGTATGCCGAGCTCTTTGGCAAGCCGGAGCCCGTGTACAAGCGCCTCATACTCGGCCACGTTGTTGGAGGCGGCAAAGTGAATTTGCAGCGTGTATCTGAGCTTGTCGCCTTTGGGAGAGGTGAGGATGATGCCGGCTCCCAAGCCGGTGCGCATCTTGGACCCGTCGAAGTGCAAGCGCCAGTGAGTGGAGTCGGGAGCCAGCGGCAGGTACTGGGTCTCGGCCTAGTCGACGAGGAAGTCGGCCAATGCTTGGGACTTGATGGCGGTGCGGGGCTGGTAGAAGATCGTGTAAGGGGCTAGCTCGATGGCCCATTTCGCCACACGGCCGGATGCATCCCGGCTGCCTATGATCTCGGCAAGCGGGGCAGTGCATACGACCGTGATGGGGTGCTCTTGGAAGTAGGGCTTCAGCTTCTTGGCGGCAAAGTATACTCCGTAGCACATCTTCTGGTAGTGCGGGTAGTTCTGCTTCGAGGTAGACAGCACCTCACTCAAATAGTACACCGGCCTCTGGACCAGCTGGGCACAGCCCTCTTCTAGGCGCTGGACTACGATGATGGTACTGACCACCCGGCTGGTTGCAACAATGTAAAGGAGCATGGGCTCTTTCTCAGTCGGCGCCGCTAGGACAGGCGGCGTGGTCACCATCTTCTTCAGCTCGTGAAAGGCTTGGTCGGCTTGGTCGTTCCACTCGAAGTGAGTGGTCTTATTCATGAGGCGGTAGAGGGGGAGAGCCTTCTCTCCGAGCCATCTGATGAAGCGGTTCAGGGAAGCCAAGCATCCGGTGAACTTCTGGACGTCTCAAAGTTTGGTGGGAATCGCCATTCTCTCAATGGCCTTGATCTTCACTGGGTTGCATTCGATGCCGCGTTCGGAGACCAGGAAGCCTAGAAGCTGGCCGGCTGGCTCTCCGAACACGCATTTCTCGGGGTTGAGCTTGATCCGGAATCGGCGCAGGTTCTCGAATGTTTCCTTGAGGTCTTCCAGCAAGGTGCTGCGCTTCTTCGTCTTCACCACAATGTCGTCCACCTAGACGTGGGCATTTCTGCCGAGCTGCTTGAGGAGGCACTTCTGCATGCAATGCTGAAAAGTGGCACCGGCATTTCTCAAGCCGAATGTCATAGTCAGGTAGCAGAAAGCTCCGAAGGGCGTGATGAAGGCGGTCTTCAGGCGGTCGGCCGAGTCCAACTTTATCTGGTGGTATCCGGAGTAAGCATCCAAGAAACTCAGCAGCTCGCATCCGGCTGTGGAGTCTATCACTTGATCTATCCTTGGCAGGGCGAAAGGATCTTTGGGGCAGGCCTTGTTGAGGCTCGTGTAGTCTATACACATGCGCCATTTGTGGTTCTTCTTCAGCACGAGGACCGGGTTGGCAAGCCACTCCGGAAAGAAAACCTCCATAATGAAGCCGGCGGCCAGAAGCTGGGCTATCTCTTCTCCTACAATCCTTCTCTTTTCCTCCGACAGTCGGCGGAGGGGTTGTTTGACTGGTTTTGCACCTTCTCGGACGTGTAGTTTGTGCTCGGCGAAATCCTTCGGAACACCCGGCATGTCCTTGGGGGACCATGCAAAGATGTCCCGATTCTCGCGGAGGAAATTGGCGAGCTCTCCTTCCTATTTGCCGCTTAGGTTTGCCCCAATGATGGCAAACCTTTCTGGGTGCTCGGGGTCAAGAGGTATCTTCTTCGTTTCCTTGGCCGGCTGTAAGGAACCTTGGGCATCACATTCTTTGGGATCGGGGGACAGGGTTGGCTGCTTGCCGGCCATGGCCACGACCCGGTCCAACATCTTCTTCTCTTCGGCAATCACAAGGGATTCGGCCAGCCGGCTGCTCGCTGCTGCGCACTCAGAGGATTTCTTGTAATCGCCGACTATGGTGATGATGCCCTTGGTGCTCGGCGTCTTCATCTTGAGGTAAGCATAATGGGGGACAGCCATGAACTTGGCCAGGGCCGGACGGCCAAGCAGTGCATGGTAAGAGCTCTCGAGGTCCACCACCTCGAACCAGATGGCCTCCCTGCGAAAATGATCCTTGTCCCCAAAGAGGGCATCAATCTTGATCTTGCCAATGGGGGCGCAGGACAGACCGGGTACGATGCCGTGGAACATAGTCCGGGTAGGTATGAGCTGCTTCATCTTGACGTTGAGCTTCTTTAGGGTGTCAAGGTACAGGATGTTGATGCTGCTCCCGCCGTCTATCAGCACGCGGGAGAAACGGGCGGCGCGCCTATCCGTTGGAAGGGTGGCATCCAGAACCAACGCGTAAGAGCCGGGAGATGGCATCACCTCTGGGTTGTCGGCCCGGCTCCAGTTGATAGGATTTTCTGACCAGTGCATGTGCTCGGAGGGGCTCGCGGCAACCGCGCTGACTTCCTGGTGCTCTCGGAGCCTGCTGCGCCGGTCTTCAGGCTGGGTCGTAAAGACGACGTAGGCGGCGTGCTCGTTCGGGAACTCATCATGCACGGCTCCGACTGCTAGCCGAGCGGTCGGCTGCTGTGGAGCCAGAGGCGGCGGACCAGCAGGCGGAGGTGGCATGAGCCCTTCGCCTTTGGAAATCCGGGTGAGCCAGTGGCACTTCCGGGTTGTGTGGTTGGATGGCTTCGCGCCGCTGTGGAACTTGCATGGGGCGTCGAGAGTTTGCTCGTAGGAGAAGGCCGGCTGCTAAGCCGGCCTGCCGCCTTTCTGCTTCTTGGGTGTGGGCCGCCCTTCGGGCTGCTCGCCCTCGACCGTGGCCACCTGCCGACTGGTGGAAG
This sequence comes from Aegilops umbellulata, assembly GCA_032464435.1. NCBI lineage: Eukaryota > Viridiplantae > Streptophyta > Magnoliopsida > Poales > Poaceae > Aegilops > Aegilops umbellulata. The sequence goes on from CP136055.1 coordinate 445,504,466, forward strand.
GCGGCATGGGGCCCTTGTGTTTGTGGTCATTTTGGTACGGGCGTCGGCCGAAGTCCCCAGCCGGCGTATTGGGCGCCGGGTTGAGTACCTTCCCGGACGCGTCTACCCGGAGTTCAGTCTTCTTTGAGGAGTCGGCAGTGGTGGACTTGTCCGCTATGACCAGAAGCTCGTCGAGGGTAGTCGGCTTGTCGCAGAGGAGCTTGTGCTTGAGGAGGGTGCCTTCTCGGCACCCGGCTGTGAAGTATTCTATGGCTTGCACCTCGTGCACTCCTTCGCAAGAGTTGCAGAGCTCGGCCCAATGCGTGAGGTAGTCACGAGTGGACTCGGCGGGGCCTTGCACGCACAAGGAGAGCTGTCTGGCCTTGGGAGCCCGCTTGTAGGTGCTGGTGAAGTTGCGGACGAAGGCTTCTGTGAAATCTAGCCAGCTGTTGACGCTGTATGGCTTGAGGCTGTTGAGCCAGGTCCGCGCCGTGCCTTGGAGCATGAGGGGCACGTAATTCACAGCAATGCGCCTGTTGCCGTTCACGATGCGTACTGCGGTGGAGTAGTCGATCAACCAATCTTCCGGCTTCACGGAGCCGTTGTACTTGGGCGTGTCTCTTGGGAGTGAGAACCCTTTGGGGAAGGGCTCGTCATGGATGCGGGGGCCGAAACAAGGCGGGCCGACATCATCTTCTTCTTCTAGCGCCAGGGATCGCGCTAGGCGGTCAATCCGATGGCGAGCATCATTCTCGCCGACTCCTTCGCGGCGACCTAGTCGGCCGCTGAGAGTCGGATGCGTGACAGGCGGCGGGGTGGGATACCTTTCCCCACGAGGCGGAGGCGGAGGCGGGTTGCCCCGCCGCTCCATAGCTCGAGGGTGGCCTTCTGCGTCTCGCTCGATGGAGATCCGGGTTCGGCTTTGGCTGGCAGCCGGCTCTTTCTCGTGTCGCGCGCGGGTTTTAGCCGCAGTCGGCGTCCGGGACGTCGCGCCGTGCTCTCGGCGCGGGGGAGGGATTTCCGCACGGGCGTCGGCCTGGTGCCGTCGTGCAGCTGCATCGATTAGCTGTTGGATGCGTCTGGTCATGTGGGGGAGCTCTTCAGCCCCCAGTCCATCCAGCTCGTCTACGGCCGCCTGGGCGGCGCGCAGGTTCTCGAGTGGGGTGGCGTAGACTGGGTGGTCGACTCCAAGCATGTCGGCGATGGCAGCGACGCGCTGTCTGACAACGCCGGCTCGGCTTGTCCCGCCAGGAGGTGGCGTGCCGAAGGCGGCCCGGTCGACTTCGCGCTGGTGGGCCTCGGTGAGGCGCCTCATGGAAGCTAACTTCCGGCCCTCCGCGTGGAGGGCGAGACGGCGAGCCTCCAGTGCTTCGGTGTCGGCGTCGGCCGGGAGGGGGACGGACAAGTCGTGGATCACCGCATGCGGGGCATCGTGGGCGTTCTCGCCAGAAGCGCCGCCATGGCTGATGACCATCACCTCGGCGGTGGCACGTCACGGCCATCGGCTCGGGGAAGCAGGTCGTCGTAGATCACGATGTTGGTGTGGAAGGTGTCGAGCGAGGCCGTGTCGGAGTCGACAGGCATCGGATCGGTGGAGCCAACGGACTCCTGTTCCGCTGCAGGCTAGCTGGAGACGTGGAGCTGGCCGAGGAGGTTGACGAGGTGGTCGTTGCCCGCGTCGTGGGCGGGCTCGTCGGAGATGAGGGCCTTGCCAAGGAGATCGGCGAGGTTGCTCGCCGCGCAGGCGTTGGTGACGCCTTGCAGCATGTCGTGGCAAGCGCCATCGGGCGTGCCGGGCTGGCTATGCTCGCTGCGGAGGAAGAGGGTTCCCGTCTAGAACAGTTCTCCGGACAATGGTGCACCTGGCCCCACGGTGGGCGCCAAATGTCGGGTGGTAGGTGCGACATATGCCAACGGGTGGCTTATCATTGTGGGAGCCAGTAAGACGTCGCCGGTGCCTGGAAGCGAGATGAGGTGAAGACATGCACGCCGGCAAATCATACCCAGCTTCGGGGCTCTCCGTGGAGATAACACCCCTACTGCTGCTTTGCGGGGTCTCCGCATGATCACTCGATGAACAAGTAGCTACAAGATGCTCCTTGAGCTGTTTGGCGAGAGGAAGAAGAAGGGCAAGGCTAGCTCTACTCTCTCTATGTGGGGTAAAACCTAGATGAGATCAACCCTTTGCATGGGTGCCCCGGGGGGTTTATATAGGCCTACCCCCCAGGCGTACAATGGTAATCCGGCTGGGCGCGGGCCCTAGCCGTCAGTGTCTACGCTCGCCGGCTTCTGCGCCGGCTGCTGGGGCCCGCCGGCTGGTGGGCCCCGCCGGCTGCCGGCTCATTGGTCGATAGGCAGGCCCCACAGCCAAGGGCCCTGTCGGCGGCTGGTTACTGTTGCCTCAATCCTGATGATGAGGGCTTTGTCGAGGTGAGCATGGCTACAGTGCCGCCGCCTGGCGGGCGATCCCTGTAGCCTCACGTCATCTTGTCTCCGTAGTGGTGCGCCTCCTTCGAGGGAGGGGCCAAGACGGCTTGGGGAAGCCGGCCATGTCTTGGGCCGACTGGAGGAGGCTTGGCCGTCTTCGGGTGTCTCTCTACCCAAAGGGGCCCACCGCCCGTGGACCGCGCTGACAGCTCGCCGTGGATGGCGCCATAGTCAACATGGCAACAGTGTCGCGCCGGACGGGTCAGGGCTACCCCGTACGGCGCACTATGCCAGGCGTGCTCCGGGTTTCGGGGATGGCAGGCTTTACTGTAGCCACGCCCCGTCCCATCTCCCATTATGTGGATGCGGGCTTCGAGGGGACAATGCTCTAATAACGAAGATCTTGACCGCGTTGTGGGAGTCGGCTCCTTGGAGTCGGCCTTCTCGTGGCCGGCTTCTTGGAGCCGGCCCTCCCGCGGCTTTCTTCATGAGGGTTAAGGCCGGGCCGCCTTCCGATAGTCGGCATGAGGGGCAGCCGGCAGGGGAAGGCGGCCCCACGTCTTGGATTCTTGGAGGCCGGATTGGCTCGTAATTTTTTCTGAAGTGCCAGGGCGAGCCGGCTAGGCTACCCGTGGTCATTTACCCCGACAAGTTACAACAAGTTTCAAAATAGAAAAGTACACTTCTCAGTTTTACAAACTGAAAATTACTCTAAAACTGAAACTTTAACTGACTTTTAGACTGAGTTTCTATATTCAGACCACTTTAACTGAATTTTAGATTGAGTTTTACATTGAATTTTAAACTTTCTAGCAATATAAGCTTGCAGTACCTTGCGCCGAGGAGGAGGAGGAGGGGGATGTGGTCGTGTGGTCCTCGCCGTCTGTGTCCAGCACCTCGGCCTTGCTCCCCTCCCTGGATGATGCCTCTGCGCCAATCCGCTGCGCCGCCAAAGTTAATTAGTTGCAGGTCCCAGTCGACCAAATGGTGAACTCAACCAAATTCTGGACTAAGTAGTTAGTGAGAGGAGACAGGATGAGCTTTATCAAAATGCTACTGGTGCAGCGCAATGGAGCACGTAAACATGATTGCCATTAGGGTTTTTGAAGAAAACATGAACTGAACTATAGCCCCATTGTAAATGTATTCAGTGGTATTAATTCAGAATCTGACCTGAACATGAACTAGCTAACTATTAGTGAACTCTAACTAGTTAATTAGTGGCCACTGGCCGATTAAAGTTACTCTCCTTAGTGGACTGAATACTGGTGATTTAATTGAACTAGTCAATTAACCCTATCACTTGAAAAATTTAACCAGTCCCCGTCCTTGAACTCAACAGCAGAGATACTAGTAATGCTGGAAGGAACCACTGGACAACAATTATGTCTTTAGAGAATAGCAGCATCCATTCTTCAGAGAGGGGATCGAGCAGAGAGGGAGAGGGCAAGGAGGGAGGAGCAGAGAGGGAGAGGTGGGAAATGGAGGCGGGGGTGAGTTGGATGGGGTACCTGCGGGCATAGAAGACGGCGGCGTCGTCGGGGACGAAGACGTCGACGCTGTGGATGTTGCCGCCGCGGGAGGCGATGCAGTCAGAGATCCGGGACAGTGAACTGCGCGCGAAGGCCAGGGGAGTTGAGTCAGTCTAGGGGGAGGGAGCTTATGGGCGGAGGAGGACGAGAGGAGGAGGAGGGGGCTTACGGGCGGCGGCGAGACGGTTGCGGGTCGGCGGCGATCGTCGTCCTGCACCCCGTGTGGTCGTCGGCGGCGGGATGGTTGGGGGCCGTGGCGGGATGGTTGGGGGCCACGGCGGCTTGCTGTCCGGTGGGCGGAGGAGGAGCTGGAGTGGTGGGGGCGCGGGGGCGGCGGCGCACGTAGGGGCGGCGGCGTCGTGGGTCGTCGGGGCAGCGGCGCGCAGGGGCTGAGAGATGTGAGATGGGATCGTCCGGGGATTGGGGCCGAGGTTTTAGTCAGGGGAGGTATAACAATGGCACACCAACTAGCGGTGCGCCATAAGTAAGTTTTTTTCTGATAGCAATGGCGCACCCTCCTCTGGTGCGCCATTAGTAAGTTTTTTTTTCTGACAGCAATGGCGCACCCTCCTCTGGTGCGCCATTAGTAACACTTTTTCATTATTTCTTGTTGCATCTAATAAGTTTTTTTATCAAATTTGTTATTTTCATGAGGACTAGAACAGAAGATATCATCCAATATCATCAATTTTTTTTGAAAATATCATCAAATTTGTTTTTTATTTTTAATTGAAAATATCATAAAATTTGTTATTTGAAGATATCATCAAATTTCTTATTTGAAAATATCATCAAATTTGTTATTTAAAAATATCTTCAAAAAGTGGGGGAGGGTGCGGGTGTCGGCAGCGGCGGTGGAGCGGGCCGGGGGAAGGTGCGGGGTGTCGGCGGCGGCGGTGGAGCGAGGGAGGGTGCGGTGGGTCGTCGGCGGTGGTGGAGCGGGGGAGGGTGCGGTGGGTCGGCGGCGGCGGTGGAGCGAGGGAGGGTGCGGGGGGTCGTCGGCGGCGGTGGAGCGGGGGGAGGGTGCGGGGGGTGCTCGGTGGTGAAATACCGGTCTTCTTTAGAACGCTCTTGGCCCATCTGACACGGAACATCGGGACCTTCTCTCCAGCGTAGCTCAGCTCCCAGATCTCCTCGATCCTTCCGTAATATATGTCCTTGTCGTTACCGGTGTAGGATTCCATCATTACCCCGGAGTTCTGATAACCATCGGTCTTCATGTCCTTGTCCTCGGTGTAGAATGTCTAGCCGTTGATATCGTACGCCTCATAGGTCATCAGGTTGTGCTCGGCGCCCTGTGACAAGGCGAAAATGAGTTGTTCTTCCGCGGAAGAATCCTCATGTAGAGGGTACGACAAAAGCTTCTGCTTCTGGTTGGAGCGGGGGAGGGTGCGGGGGGTGCTCGTCGGCTGCGGTGGAGCGGGCCGGGGGCGGGTACGGGGGGTGCTCGTCGGCGGCGGTGGAGCGGGGGAGGGTGCGCGGGGTGCTCGTCGGCGGCGGTGGAGCGGGCCGGGGGCGGGTGCGGGGGGTGCTCATCGGCGGAGGTGGAGCGGGGGAGGGTGCGGGGGGTGCTCGTCGGCGGCGGTGGAGCGGGGACGGGTGCGGGGGGTGCTCGTCGGCGGCGGTGGAGTGGGGAAGGGTGCGGGGGTTTCTCGTCGGCGGCGGTGGAGCGGGGGCGGGTGCGGGGGGTGCTCGTTGACGAATAGGCCATTAGTAACCCAACATACTAATGGCGCACCACACATACATGCGCCATTAGCAGTTTTGCAAAAAAGTATTAAAAAAATTTATATACTAATGGCGCACCGTGGCACAGTGCGACATTACTAGTTTAAACTAGTAATGGCGCACTATGCGACGGTGCGCCATTACTAGTTTTGCAAAAAAGTAAAAAAAATACAGTAGTGGCGCACTGTGTGGCTGGTGCGCCATTAGTAGTTCTAACTACTAATGGCGCACTTTGCCTGGATGCGCCGTTAGTATGTTTGAAAAAATGAAAAAAAAAACATTTCGTTACTAGTGGCGCACCTTGTGCCTGGTGCGCCATTAGTGTCTTCCACACTAATGGCGCATCTCCACATGGTGCGCCATTAGTATATAGTAGTGGCGCACCACTTCTCTGGTGCGCCATTAGTGTCAATTTCATCTTTAGCCCTTTTCCTAGTAGTGAAAATGCGCAAGATAAGCGTGAGTGCTATGGATGGCGTTCTCGTAGGGAGATGGGAGCGGATCCATAGTGGTGTATTGAATGGTGAATATATGGACTCGTGTGCGCCACCTCAAAAGAGTTACTTGCAGTCGTAGTTCAGTATAGCCACCGAGTCAAAGCTGGCTTGCTGTAGTTAAACTCCACCACCCCTTTGTTGATACTGATGCATATGTAGATAGTTCTGATGTAAGTCTTGATGGGTACATTTGTACTCACGTTTGGTTATTTTATGTTTTGCAGAGAGACGTCAGTCTCGCTAGTAGTTCCGTGTGGACTTCGACGTTTAGCTTGATACCTCAGCTACGATCTTGTGCCCTCGGCAGGATCTGGTAGATAGTCAGGCTTCTCAGCCTTTTTCATTTGTAGATGTCTGTACTCACACATGTTAAGCTTCCGCGTGTGCTTTGGCTTGTATGCTCTGAATGTTGGGTCATGAGACCCATGTTTGTAATATCTCGCTCCTCGGAGCCTATTGAATAAATACTTGAGTCGTAGAGTCATGTTGTGATGCCATGTTGTATTTACACATATCGAGCATATTGTGTGTATGATTGAAATGCTTGGTATGTGTGCGATCCGACAACCTAGTTGTTTATCCTTGGTAGCCTCTCTTATGGGGAAATGTAGTCTTGTGCTTCCGTGAGCCATAGTAGTCCGCTACAGCTCGGTTCACCCGAGTCCTGCTAGCCCAGCACTACTGCTCAGGACACTTGACTGGCCGGCATGTGTTTCACTTCGTTCCTGTGTCTGTCCCTTCGGGGAAATGTCACGCAGTGACATCCGGAGTCCTGCCTAGCTTGCTACAGCCCGGGTTATCGGAGTCCTGTTAGCCCAGTGCTACAGCCCGGATTCGCACGCTGCTGACCGACATGCTCGAAGTTGGTTCATGTATGCCTATCCCCATGGGTTAGTGCCGCTTTGGGTTCACGACTAGCCATGTCGGCCCGGGTTCTCTGTCATATGGATGCTAGCGACACTATCATATACGTGAGCCAAAAGGCGCAAACGGTCCCGGGCCATGGTAAGGCAACACCCGTGGGAATACTGTGCGTGAGGCCGCAAAGTGATATGATGTGTTACCGGTTAGATCTATGTGACTTGGAATTGAGGTCCGGACATGTATAATTTATCCTATTGCTAATAGTAGATGGGTCAGTCCCGTTCATTGTGTCCCTAAGAAGGGAGGTATTGCAGTTGTTCCCAATGATAAGAATGAATTTATTCCACAAAGAATTGTTACACGTTATAGAATGGTAATTGATTTTCGCAAATTAAACAAAGCTACTAGAAAAGATCATTACCCTCTACCTTTTATTGATAAAATTCTAGAAAGACTATCCAAACATACACATTTTTGCTTTCTAGATGGTTATTCTATTTTTTTCTCAAATACCTGTGTCAAAAGATGATCAGGAAAAGGCCACTTTTACTTGACCTTTCGGTAACTTTTCTGATAGACGTATGCCTTTTGGTTTATGCAATGCACCCGCTACCTTTCAAAGATGTATGACTGCTATATTCTCTGATTTTTGTGAAAATATTGTTGAGGTTTTCATGGATGATTTCTCCGTTTGCGGAACTTCTTTTGATGATTGCTTAAGCAACCTTGATCGAGTTTTGCAGAGATGTGAAGAAACTAATCTTGTCTTGAATTGGGAGAAGTGCCACTTTATGGTTAATGAAGGTATTGTCTTAGGGCATAACATTTCTGAAAGTGGTATTGAAGTCGATAAAGCTAAAGATGTCATGTCCTTAAGATATCAAAGGTATAAGAAGTTTCCTTGGTCATGCTGGTTTCTATAGGAGGTTTATTAAAGACTTATCTAAAACTTCTAGGCCTCTGACTAATATCTGCCAAAAAGATGTTCCTTTTGTTTTTTATGATGATTGTGTAGAAGCATTTGAAATACTTAAGAAAGCCTTGATTTCTACACCTATTGTTCAACGCCTGATTAGAATTTCCCCTTTGAAATTATGTGTGATGCTAGTGATTATGCTATTGGTGCTATTCTAGGACAAAGAGTTGATAAGAAATTGAATGTTATTCAATTTTTGACATAAAGACTGTAAGAGAGCCCCCTAAAGTATAGTTGGTGTAACAAACCCAAATTGCAAGTACCATGCCTTGAACCTGGGTGGTTGGAAAGGCATCAACCCCTTTCCACCACTAGGCTATGCCTTAGTCTGCTGAATTATGCTACTCGGAGAAATTATGCTACTATGCTAATTATGTTATTCATTATGCTAGTAAAGCTCTATGCAGTGCTCAGAGAAATTATGCTAGTACCGAAAAAGAATTTTTGGCAGTTGTATTTGCTTGTGATAAGTTCAGATCTTCTATTGTTGATTCCAAGGTATACCTAGACATACCTTGGGCCGGGCCGGGCTTCGGGCCGGGCCTAGCCAAGCCCGACGAAAAAAACCCAGGCCCGAGCCCGGCCCGGCCATCGGGCCTGTTTTCAGGGCCCGAGCCCGGCCCGAACACGTAAAAGCCCGTCGGGCTTCGGGCCGGCTTGGCCCGACCTTCAGAGAAATGCAAAAACGACGGGACTGGGCCCGGCCCGGCCCGGTCTTCGGGCTCAAAATCTAGGCCCGAGCCCGGCCCGGGGGCAGCGTCGGGCCGGGCCGGGTCGGGCTTTTTCGGGCCGGGCCGGGCTTCCCATGGCCAGGTATATTCCAAGGTAACTGCTCACACTGATCATGCTGCTATCAAATATATTCTGGAAAAGAAAGATGCTAAACCTAGACTTATTAGATGGGTTCTCTTGCTACAAGAATTTGATTTACATGTTATTGATAGAAAGGGAGCTGAGAACCCCGTTGCAGAAAACTTGTCTAGGTTAGAAAATGTTCTTAATGACCCACTCCCTATTGATGATAGTTTTCCTGATGAAGACTTAGCTGTCATAAATGCTTCTGATAATACTCCATGTATGCTGATTATGCTAATTACAATGTTGCTAAATTTTTACCACCTAGTTTCACATACCAGCAAAAGAAAAAGTTTTCCTATGATTTAAGACATTACTTTTGGGATGACCCACACCTTTATAAAGAAGGAGTTGATGGTGTTATTAGATGTTCTGTACCTGAGCATGAACAGGAACAGATCCTACGCAAGTGTCACTCCGAGTCATACAAAGGACACCACGCTGGAGATAGAACTTCACACAAGGTATTGCAATCTGGTTTTTGTTGGCCTACTCTCTTCAAGGATGCTCGTAAGTTTTTCTTGTCTTGTGATGAATGCCAAAGAATTGGTAATATTAGTAGACGTCAGGAAATGACTATGAATTATTCACTTGTTATTGAACCATTTGACGTTTGGGGCTTTGATTATATGGGACATTTTCCTTCCTCTAATCGCTATACACATATTTTAGTTGTTGTTGATTATGTTACTAAGTGGGTAGAAGCCATTCCAACTAGTAGTGTTGATCATAACACTTCTATTAAGATGCTTAAGGAAGTTATTTTTCTGAGGTTTGGAGTCCCTAGATATTTAATGACTGATGGTGGTTCACATTTTATTCATGGTGCTTTCCATAAAATGCTTGCTAAGTATGATGTTAAACATAGAATTGCATCTCCATATCATCCTCAGTCTGGTGGTCAAGTAGAATTGGGCAATAGAGAGATTAAATTGATTTCGCAAAAGACTATTAATAGATCTAGAAAGAATTGGTCTAAGAAACTTGATGATGCATTATGGGCTTATAGAACTGCTTATAAGAATCCTATGGGTATGTCCCCGTAGCATGTCACTTACCTCTCAAACTAGAACATAAGGCATATTGGGCTATTAAAGAGCTCAATTATGATTTCAAACTTGCCGGTGAGAAGACGTTACTTGACATTAGCTCACTTGATGAATGGAGAACCCAAGCCTATGAGAATGCCAAGTTGTTTGAAGAAAAGGTTAAAAGATGGCATGACAAGAGGATAATAAAGCGTGAGTTTAATGTAGGTGATCATGTTTTGCTATACAACTCTCGTTTAAGAATTTTTGCAGGAAAGCTTCTCTCTAAATGGGAATGTCCTTACATTATCGAGGAGGTCTATCATTTCGATGCCATCAAGATCAACAACACCGAAGGCACAAATCCAAAGGCGGTAAACGGTCAAAGAATCAAACATTATATCTCAGGTAATCCCATAAATGTCAAGACCAATATATTTGACACCGTAACACCAGAGAAGTACATAAGGGACACTTTTGAGAATGTTTCAGACTCTGAAAAGGAATATGTATGTGGTACGGTAAGTAAACCGACTCCAAAGCGTTTCCAATGGCATTATGGGTTTATATCGATATTTATTGCATTATGGGTTGTTATTACACATTATATCACCATACTTATGCCTATTCTCTCTTATTTTACAAGGTTTACATAAGGAGGGAGAATGCCGACAGCTGGAATTCCAGGCTGGAAAAGGAGCAAATATTACAGACCTATTCTGCACAACTCCAAAAGTCCTGAAACTCCACGAAAGTTATTTTCAGAATATATAAAAAAAATTGAGCGCAAGAAGTTCCAGATGGGGGCCACACCCTGCCCACGAGGGTGGGGGCGCGCCCTACCCCCTCGGCGCGCCCCCTGCCTCATGGGTCCCCTGGTGGCTCTCCGGTGGCCATCTTCTACTATATGAAGTCTTTCGTCCGAACAAAAACCAGAAGCAACCTTTCGGGACGAGACTCTGCCGCCATGAGGCGGAACCTTGGCGGAACCAATCTAGGGCTCCGGCAGAGCTGTTCTGCCGGGGACACTTCCCTCCGGGACGGGGAAATCAAGTCCGGGATTGGTACTAGTAGGTTGCTAGTAGTGTTGATTACTCCTTGTAGTTGATGCTAGTTGGTTTATTTGGTGGAAGATCATATGTTCAGGTCCTTTATGCATATTAATACCCCCCTAATTATGAACATGAATATGTTTGTGAGTAGTTACGTTTGTTCCTGAGGACATGGGAGAAGTCTTGCTATTAGTAGTCATGTGAATTTGGTATTCGTTCAATATTTTGATGAGATGTATGTTGTCTATCCTCTAGTGGTGTTATGTGAACGTCGACTACATAACACTTAACCATTATTTGGGCCTAGAGGAGGGCATTGGGAAGTAAAAAGTAGATGATGGGTCGCTAGAGTGACAGAATCTTAAACCATAGTTTATGCGTTGCTTCATAAGGGGCTGATTTGGATTCATATGTTTCATGCTATGGTTAGGTTTACCTTAATACTTTTGTTGTAGTTGCGGATGCTTGCAATAGTGGTTAATCATAAGTGGGATGCTTTTTCAAGTAAGAACGGCACTCAAGCACCGGTCCACCCACATATCAAATTATCAAAGTACCGAACACGAATCATATCAATGTGATGAAAACTAGCTTGACGATAATTCCCAAGTGTCCTCGGGAGCGCTTTTCTCTATACAAGAGTTTGTTCAGGCTTGTACTTTGCTACAAAAAGGATTGGGACACCTTGCTGCACTTTATTTACTTTTGTTACTTGTTGCTCGTTACCAATTATCTTATCACAAAACTATCTGTTACCTATTATTTCAGTGCTTGCAGAAAATACCTTGCTGAAAACCGCTTATCATTTCCTTCTGCTCCTCATTGGGTTCGACACTCTTTCTTTTCGAAAGGACTATGATAGATCCCCTATACTTGTGGGTCATCAAGACTCTTTTCTGGCACCGTTGCCGGGGAGTGAAGCGCCTTTGGTAGGTGGAATTTGGTAAGGAAAAATTTATATAGTGTGCTGAAATTTTCTGTCACTTGTTACTATGGAAAGTAATCCTCTGGGGGGCTTGTTCGGGGTATCTTCACCCCGACAAGTAGAGCAAAGAGTTGCTCCTCAACCTACTGAACCTACTGAAAATGAAAATGTCCACTTTGAGGTTCCTTCGGGTATGTTAAAAAAACTGCTAGCTAATCCTTTTGCAGGAGATGGAACAAAGCATCCTAATGAGCACTTAATATATGTGGATGAAGTTTGTGTATTATTTAAGCTTGCAGGTGTACTCGAAGATGTTGTTAAGAAGAAGGTCTTCCCTTTATCTTTTAAGGGAGATGCATCGACATGGTATAGGCTATGCGATGATACGGGATCATGGAACTATAAACGATTGAAACTGGAATCTCATCAGAAATTTTATCTTATGCATCTTGTTCATTGTGATCGCAATTATATATATAATTTTTCTCTCGCGAAGGATAAAGCATCACTCAAGCTTGGGGGAGGCTTAAATCAATGTTATATTCATGCCCCAATCATGAGCTCTAAAGAGAAGTAATTATTCAAAGTTTTTTATGCTCGGCTTTCTGAAAAGAATCGCACTATGCTCGACACTTCTTGTGCTGGCTCTTTTATGATCAAGACTATTGAATTCAAATGGAACTTATTGGATAGAATTAAATGCAACTCTGAAGATTGGGATCTCGACGAGGGTAAGGAGTCGGGTATGACACCTAAGTTTGATTGTGTTAAATCTTTTATGGATACCGATGTTTTCCGTAAGTTTAGCACTAAATATGGACTTGACTCTGAGATAGTAGCTTCTTTATGTGAATCTTTTGCTGCTTATGTTGATCTCCCTAAGGAGAAGTGGTTTAAATATCATACTCCCATAGAAGTAAAAGTAGCTCCACCTATTAAAGTTGAAGAAAAGACTATCACTTATAATGATCCTATTGTTCCTACTTCTTATGTTGAGAAACCACCTTTTCCTGTTAGAATAAAGGATCATGCTAAAGCTTCAACTGTGGTCCGTAAAAGCAATATTAGAACCTATACACCTCCTGAGAAAATTAAAGTTTAACCTAATATTGCTATTGTTAAAGATCTCTTGTATGATAATATCGAGGCATGTTATTTATTTCTGTGAGGAAACTGCTAGAATTGCCAAACCTTATGCAAAAGATAAACATAGACCTGTGGTAGGCATGCCTGTTATTTCTATTAAAATAGGAGATCATTGTTATCATGGCTTATGTGATATGGGTGCTAGTGCTAGTGCAATACCTTTTGACTTATACAAAGAAATTATGCATGATATTGCACCTGCTGAGATAGAAGATATTGATGTCACAATTAAACTTGCCAATAGAGATACTATATCACCAATGGGAATTGTTAGAGGTGTTGAAGTCTAGTGTGGGAAAACTAAATATCCTGCTGATTTTCTTGTTCTTGGTTCCCCACAAGATAGCTTTTGTCCCATTATATTTGGTAGACCCTTCTTGAACACTGTTAATGCTAAGATAGACTGCGAAAAGGATGTTGTTACTATTGGTTTGGGTGATATGTCTCATGAGTTTAATTTATCTAAAGTTAGTAGACAACACCGTGAAGAAGAATTTCCTAGTAAGGATGAAATTATTGGTCTTGCTTCTATTGTCGTACCTCCTAGTGATCCTTTAGAATAATATTTGCTAGACCATGAAAATGCTATGTTTATGAATGAAAGAAGGGAAATAGATGAAGTATTCTTTAAACAAGAACCCATCCTGAAACACAATTTGCCTATTGAAATCTTAGGGGATCCTCCTCCACCCAAGGGTGATCCCGTGTTTGATCTTAAACCGTTACCTAGTACTCTTAAATATGCTTATCTTGATGAAAATAAGATATATCCTATTATTATTAGTGCTAACCTTTCAGAGCATGAAGAGGAGAGATTATTGAAAACTCTGAAGAAGCACCGTGCTGCTATTGGATATACTCTTGATGATCTTAAAGGCATTAGTCCCACTCTATGTCAACAAAAAATAAATTTGGAAGAAGATGCCAAACCGGTTCGTGATCATCAACGACGGCTGAATCCTAAAATGAAAGAAGTGGTAAGAAAGGAAATACTAAAGCTCCTTGAGGCAGGTATAATTTATCACGTTGTTGATAGTCAGTGCGTAAGTCATGTCCATTGTGTCCCTAAGAAGGGAGGTATTACTGTCGTTCCTAATGATAAAGATGAATTGATTCCGCAAAGAATTATTATAGGTTATAGGATGGTAATTGATTTCCGCAAATTAAATAAGGCTACTAAAAAAGATAATTACCCCTTACCTTTTATCAATCAAATGCTAGAAAGATTATCCAAACATACACATTTTTGCTTTCTAGATGGTTATTCTGGTTTCTCTCAAATACCTGTGTTAGCCAATGATCAATCAAAGACTGCTTTTACTTGCCCTTTTGGTAATTTTGCTTCTAGACGTATGCCTTTTGGTTTATGTAACGCACCTACTACCTTACAAAGATTCATGATGGCTATATTCTCTGACTTTTGTGAAAACATTTGTGAGGTTTTCATGAATGACTTTTCCGTCTATGGATCCTCTTTTGATGATTGCTTGAGCAACCTTGATCGAGTTTTGCAGAGATGTGAAGAAACTAATCTTGTCTTGAATTGGGAAAAATGCCACTTTATGGTTAATGAAGGTATTGTCTTGGGGCATAAAGTTTCTGAAAGAGGTATTGAGGTTGATATGGCCAAGGCTGATGCTATTGAAAAGATGCCATGTCCCAAGGACATCAAAGGTATAAGAAGTTTCCTTGGTCACACCGGTTTTTATAGGAGGTTCATTAAGGACTTCTCAAAAATTTCTCGGCCTCTGACTAATTTATTACAAAAAGATATACCATTTGTTTTTGATAATGATTGTGTAGAAGCATTTGAAATACTTAAGAAAGCATTGATCTCTGCACCTATTGTTCAGCCACCTGATTGGAACTTACCTTTTGAAATTATGTGTGATGCTAGTGATTATGTTGTAGGTGCTGCTCTAGGGCAAAGAGTTGATAATAAATTAAATGTTATTCAATATGCTAGTAAATCTCTAGACAATGCTCAGAGAAATTATGCTACTACTGAAAAAGAATTCTTAGCAGTTGTATTTGCTTGTGATAAGTTTAGACCTTTTATTGTTGATTCTAAAGTAACTATTCACACGGATCACGCCGCTATTAAATACCTTATGGAAAAGAAAGATGCTAAACCTAGACTTATTAGATGGGTTCTCCTGCTACAAGAATTTGATTTGCATATTGTTGATAGAAAGGGAGCTGAGAACCCCGTTGCAGACAACTTGTCTAGGTTAGAAAATGTGCTTGATGATCCACTACCTACTGATGATAGCTTTCCCGATGAACAATTAAATGTCATAAATGCTTCTCGTACAGCTCCATGGTATGCTGATTATGCTAATTATATTGTTGCTAAATTTATACCACCTAGTTTCACATACCAGCAAAAGAAAAAGTTTTTCTATGATTTGAGGCATTACTTTTGGGATGACCCACATATTTATAAACAAGGAGTAGATGGTGTTATTAGACGTTGTGTACCTGAGTACGAACAGGAACAGATCCTACGCAAGTGTCACTCCGAGGCTTATAGAGGACACCACGCTGGAGATAGAACTGCACATAAGGTATTGCAATCCGGTTTTTATTGACCTACTCTCTTCAATGATGCCCGTAAGTTTGTCTTATCATGTGATGAATGTCAAATAATTGGTAATATTAGTAGACGTCAAGAAATGCCTATGAATTATTCACTTGTTATTGAACCATTTGATGTTTAGGGCTTTGATTATATGGGACCTTTTCCTGCCTCTAATGGATACACACATATTTTAGTCGTTGTTGATTACGTTACTAATTGGGTAGAAGCTATTCCAACTAGTAGTGCTGATCATAACACTTCTATTAAGATGCTTAAAGAAGTTATTTTTCCGAGGTTTGGAGTCCCTATATATTTAATGACTGATGGTGTGTCACAACTTATTCATGGTGCTTTCTGTAAAATGCTTGCTAAGTATGATGTTAATCATAGAATTGCATCTCTTTATCACTGCAGTCTAGTGGTCAAGTAGAATTGAGTAATAGAGAGCTCAAATTAATTTTGCAAAAGACTGTCAATAGGTCTAGAAAGAATTGGTCCAAGAAACTTGATGATGCATTATGGGCCTATAGAACTGCATACAAAAATCCGATGGGTATGTCTCCGTATAAAATGGTTTATGGAAAAGCATGTTACTTACCTCTTGAACTAGAACATAAGGCTTATTGGGCTATTAAAGAGCTCAATTATGATTTCAAACTTGCCAGTGAGAAGAGGTTATTTGATATTAGCTCACTTGATGAATGGAGAACCCAAGGCTATGAAAATGCCAAGTTGTTTAAAGAAAAAGTTAAAAGATGGCATGACAAAAGAATACATCATGAATTTCATGTAGGTGATTATGTATTACTATACAACTCTCGTTTAAGAATTTTTGCAGGAAAACTTCTCTCTAAGTGGGAAGGCCCCTACGTTATCTAGGAGGTCTATCGTTCTGGTGCCATAAAAATCAACAACTTTGAAGGCACAAATCCGAAGGTGGTGAACGGTCAAAGAATTAAACATTATATCTCAGGTAAACCCATAAATGTTGAAACCAATATTATTGAAACCGTAACTCCGGAGGAATACATAAGGGACATTTTCCGGAACATTTCAGACTCCGAAAAGGAATAGGTATGTGCTACGGTAAGTAAACCGACTCCAAAACAGTTTTTATGGCAATATTTCTCCGTTTTGGAATATTTAGAAAAATAGAAAAATAAGAAGCAGTCCGAAGGACACGAGGCCTCCACGAGGGTGGAGGGCGCGCCCCCTACCTCGTGGGCACCTCGTGCGCTCTCCGGACTCCGTTTTCTTGCACAATACGTATTTTGGTCGGTAAAATTTCATTATATAATATCCCGAAGGTTTTGACCCCTGTATCACGCAAATATCCTCTGTTCTTGTTTCAAGATGTTTTCTGTCAGGGTAGTCAAGGCTAGGCATCATGTCGTCCCCCTCCTCCAACAATGGTGACAATGATGCTTGGCTAATGAAGAAAGAGCTGGAGAGGGAAGAACCCATGGAGATCCACAAGGATGAAGAGATCAAGAAGGTCACGGAGGATCAAGCTCCTGAAGACAACCATCAACTTGATCACAATCTTCTTACCCCAACTGAGATCGAAGCTTTCAAGATGATTGAGTTAGCTCATATACAAAACAAGTATCTCACACATGAAAATATTTTGTTGAAGGAGCATGTCGTTGCACTCAAGGGCATTATCCGCAAGTTGGATGACCTCGTACGCTCGATGTGCGACTATCCATCATCACCTCCACCTTCTTCACCAGCAAAGGAGATATAATCACATGGCTATGGGCACTCCCCTTGTCAACTGCCAAGCTTGGGGGAGATGCCACGGTATCGTATCATCATCACACTCCTATCTTTACCGTTTTTCTTAGTTCGAACATATTAGTAGTATCTTGATCTAGTAGAATAAAGTTTATTGCATGATCTAGTTTGAGTTTTGCTTTATGATCCCTCTATGTAATCGAGTCCGTGAGCTATATAATAAAGATTAGTGTTGAGTCGAGGGCTTGATTATTTTGCCATGATTTTGAGCGAATAAAAGATAAGAGAAAAGAATAAAAAGAAACAAAGAGATCATATTGATCTTATTGAGAGTAATGACTTCAGATAGGAAGAGTATGATGATTAAAAATTGTTGAGAGTTGACAAGCATAGCTTTGGTCATCGTTGCAATTAATAGGAAGTAATAAAGAAAGAGGGGTTTCACATATAAATATACTATTGTGGACATCTTTTATGATTGGGAGCACTCATTAAAATATGACATGCTAAAGAGTTGATGTTGGACAAGGAAGACAACGTAATGGGTTATGTTTTCTTATATCTGAGATAAAGTATATTGTCATGGATCATCCAACATGTTGAGCTTGCCTTTCCCCCTCATGCTAGCCAAATTCTTTGCACCAAGTAGAGATACTACTTGTGCTTCCAAAAACCCTTAAACCTGTTTTGCCATGAGAGTCCACCATATCTACCTATGGATTGAGTAAGATCCTTCAAGTAAGTTGTCATCGGTGCAAGCAATAAAAATTGCTCTTTAAATATGTATGATTGATTGGTTTGGAGGAAATAAGCTTTATACGATCTTGTGATGTGGAAGAAATAAAAGCGACGGACTGCATAATAAAGGTTCATATCACAAGTGGCAATATAAAGTGACGTTCTTTCACATTAAGATTTTGTGCATCCAACCTTAAAAGCGCATGGCAACCTACTTCCCTCTGCAAAGGGCCTATCTTTTATTATTATCTTCTACCTTATGCAAGAGTCATATGGTGATCTTCACCTTTCCTTTTTTACGTTTTATCCTTTGGCAAGAACAGGATGTTGGAAAGATCCTGATATATATATATATATATATATATATATATATATATATATATATATATATATATATATATATATATATATATATATATATATATATATATATATATATAATTGGATGTGGGTTAGCATGAACTACTATTGTTGACATTACCTTGAGGTAAGAAGTTGGGAGGCGAAACCATAAGCCCCTATCTTTCTCTGTGTCCGATTAAATCTCCATAACCACAAGTATTGCGTGAGTGTTAGCAATTATGAAAGACTAAATGATAGTTGAGTATGTGAACTTGCTAGAAAGCTCTGACATAGACTCTTTCTGATGTCATGATAAATTGCAATGGCTTCAATGACTGAGATTATAGTTGTTACTTCTCAATAAAGTTTCTGATTCATACTTTTGCATTGTGATTAGAATATTACTTGAGCATGAGAAATCATATGACAATATTCGTATGTGTTGCTGTTATGAGAATAATCATGATGCCCTCATGTCTGTATTTTATTTTATCGACACCTCTACCTCTAAACATGTGCACATATTTATCGTTATCGGCATCCGCTTGAGGACAAGCGAGGTCTAAGCTTGGGCGAGTTGATACGTCCATTTTGCATCATGGCTTTATATTTATATTTATTGCATTATGGGCTGTTATTACACATTATATCACCATACTTATGCCTATTCTCTCTTATTTTACAAGGTTTACATAAGGAGGGAGAATGCCGGCATCTGGAATTCTGGGCTGGAAAAGGAACAAATTTTAGAGACCTATTCTGCACAACTCCAGAAGTCCTGAAACTCCACGAAAGTTATTTTCAGAATATATAAAAAAATATTGAGTGCAAGAAGTTCCAGAGGGGGCCACACCCTGCACACGAGGGTGGGGGGCGCGCCCCCTGCCTCGTGGGTCCCCTGGTGGCTCTCCGGTGGCCATCTTCTGCTAAATGAAGTCTTTCGTCCAAAGAAAAATCAGAAGCAACCTTTCGGGACGAGACTCCGCTGCCACGAGGCGGAACCTTGGCGGAACCAATCTAGGGCTCCGGCAGAGCTGTTCTGTGGGGGACACTTCCCTCCGGGACGGGGAAATCATCGACATCGTTATCACCAATGGTCCTCTCATCCGGAGAGGGAAATCTCCGTCAACATCTGCACCAGCACCATCTCCTCTCAAAACCCTAGTTCATCTCTTGTATCCAATTCTTGTCTCCAAGTCTGGGATTGGTACTAGTAGGTTGCTAGTAGTGTTGATTACTCCTTGTAGTTGATGCTAGTTGGTTTATTTGGTGGAAGATCATGTGTTCAGATCCTTTATGCATATTAATACCCCCCTAATTATGAACATGAATATGTTTTGTGAGTAGTTACGTTTGTTCCTGAGGACATGGGAGAAGTCTTGCTATTAGTAGTCATGTGAATTTGCTATTCGTTCGATATTTTGATGAGATGTATGTTATCTATCCTCTAGTGGTGTTATGTGAACGTCGACTACATAACACTTCACCATTATTTGGGCCTAGAGGAGGGCATTGGGAAGTAATAAGCAGATGATGGGTTGCTAGAGTGACATAAGCTTAAACCCTAGTTTATGCGTTGCTTCGTAAGGGGCTGATTTTGATCCATATGTTTCATGCTAAGGTTAGGTTTACCTTAATACTTTTTGTTGTAGTTGCGGATGCTTGCAATAGAGGTTAATCATAAGTGGGATGCTTTTTCAAGTAAGAACGGCACCCAAGCACCGGTCCACCCACATATCAAATTATGGAAGTACCGAACGCGAATCATATCAATGTGATGAAAACTAGCTTGACGATAATTCCCATGTGTCCTCGGGAGCGCTTTTGTCTATACAAGAGTTTGTTCAGGCTTGTACTTTGCTACAAAAAGGATTGGGCCACCTTGCTGCACTTTATTTACTTTTGTTACTTGTTGCTCGTTAACAATTATCTTATCACAAAATTATCCGTTACCTATTATTTCACTGCTTGCAGAAAATACCTTGCTGAAAACCGCTTAAGGATATAAAGGTAGCGAGATTTATCATCATTAGTGAACAGGGTAGCTATATCATTTAATTTAGTAAGATGTGCCACAACAGTTTCAGATTCATAGCCATGAAAAGGATCAGATTCAACCAAAGTAATTATATCAAGATCAACAGAGAATTCATAATCCTTATCAGTAACACAGATAGGTGAAGTAGCAAAAGCAGGATCAGGTTTCATTCTAGCATTAAGAGATTGCTGCTTCCATTTAGCTAATAACCTCTTGAGTTCATATCTATGCTAGCAAGCTAAAATAGCTAAAGTAGCTTCTTCTTCAAAAACATAACCCTCAGGAATAACAGGCAAGTCTTCATCATCACTTGCATCAATATAATCAGTTTCAATAATTTCTTTCTCTCTAGACCTAGCAATTTGTTCATCAAGAAATTCACCAAGTGGCACAGTAGTATCAAGCATAGAAGTAGTTTCATCATAAGTATCATGCATAGCAGAAGTGGCATCATCAATAACATGCGACATATCAGAACGAATAGCAGAAGCAGGTTTAGGTGTCGCAAGCTTACTCAAAACAGAAGGTGAATCAAGTGCATAGCTAGATGGCAGTTCCTTATCTCCCCTCGTAGTTGAGGGATAAATTGTTGTCTTAGCGGGTTTCAAGTTCTTCATAGTGACCAGCAGATATAAATCCCAAGTGACTCAAAGAATAGAGCTATGCTCCCCGGCAACGGTGCCAGAAAATAGTCTTGATAACCAGAAGTATAGGGGATCGCAACAGTTTTTTAGGGTAGAGTATTCAACCCAAATTTATTGATTCGACACAAGGGGAGCAAAAGAATATTCTCAAGTATTAGCAGTTAAGTTGTCAATTCAACCACACCTGGATATCTTAGTATCTGCAGCAAAGTATTTACTAGCAAAGTAATATGGAAGTAACGGTAACAGAAGCAAAAGTAATTTTTTTGGGTTTTGTAGTGATTGTGACAGTAGCAACAGAAAAGTAAATAAATGAAGAACAATATATGAAAAGCTCGTAGGCATTGGATCGGTGATGGAAAATTATGCCGGATGCGGTTCATCATGTAACAATCATAACATAGGGTGACACAGAACTAGCTCCAATTCATCAATGTAATGTAGGCATGTATTCCGAATATAGTCATACATGCTTATGGAAAAGAACTTGCATGACATCTTTTGTCCTACCCTCCCGTGGCAGCGGGGTCCTAATGGAAACTAAGGGATATTAAGGCCCCCTTTTAATAGAGTACCGGAACAAAGCATTAGCACATAGTGAATACATGAACTCCTCAAACTATGGTCATCACCGGGAGTGGTCCCGAAAATTGTCACTTCGGGGTTGCCGGATCATGACACATAGTAGGTGACTATAGACTTGCAAGATAGGATCAAGAACTCACATATATTCATGAAAACATAATAGGTTCCGATATAAAATCATGGCACTCGGGCCCTAGTGACAAGCATTAAGCATAGCAAAGTCATAGCAACATCAATCTCAGAACATAGTGGATACTAGGGATCAAACCCTAACAAAACTAACTCAACTACATGATAGATCTCATCCAACCCATCACCGTCTAGCAAGCCTACGATGGAATTACTCATGCACGACAGTGAGCATCATGAAGTTGGTGATGGAGGATGGTTGATGATGACGACGGCGACGAATCCCCCTCTACGGAGCCCCGAACGGACTCCGGATCGGCCCTCCCGAGAGGTTTCATGGCTTGGCGGCGGCTCCGTATCATAAAACGCGATGAATCCTTCTCTCTGATTTTTTTCTCCCCAAAAGTGAATATATGGAGTTGGAGTTGAGGTCGGTGGAGCGTCAGGGGGCCCACGAGGTAGGGGGCGCGCCCTAGGGGGGAAGGCGCGCTCCCCACCCTCATGGGCAGGGTGTGGGCCCCTGACGTGGATTTTTCTTCTGGTATTTTCTTATTTTCCAAATAGATGTTCCGTGGAGTTTCAGGTCATTCCGAGAACTTTTGTTTTTGCACATAAATAACACCATGGAAAGTATGCTGAAAACAACGTCAGTCCAGGTTAGTTCCATTCAAATCATGCAAGTTAGAGTCCAAAACAAGGGCAAAAGTGTTTGGAAAAGTAGATATGACAGAGACGTATCAGCCACCTCGTGTGCCTTCTGGACTCCGTTTTCTTGCACAACACTTCTTTTGGTCGGTATAAAATCATTATATAATCTCCCAAAGGTTTTGACCACCATACCACGACAATATCTTCTGTTCTTGTTTCGAGTATTTTTTCTGACAGATCTAGATCACCATGACTGCTCCGAGCGCCCCCAAGGACAAGTTTTTCGAGAAGGTCATCAACCCCTACCTTGCGGAGGTGCTATGACACCCTCAAGCAATTGAGATGCATGAGGAGGTGCTGCACATCTGCGACATTGAGGGGCCGAAGATGACCGGAAGCATGGAGACAAGACTCGAAGCAATGGAGGAACAAGTTTTCAAGTGCCAAGGGATGGTGGAACGTGGACTCACCACTAATCACATGATGATGCAGAGTTCACCAATAATCACAAGCTGGATGCCAAGAACATCGGGGAGGCCATCTTCAAGCTTCACGAGAAAATCGAGCACCTCCAGGCCCAGATTTATGACCTGCAAAACCAAAATTGTGAGTATGAATATAGATTCAAGAGGATGAGTTTGGCTGCAGATTTGAGGATCCCGCAGACTCGTTCATCCTTCTATGATGTTGATCCTATGCCCTGGAAGATGGACGACAAGCCTACATCATCAACAACTCCATCATCACCACCTCCGAAGAACACTACTTCAGGATGCTGCTAACACGACGCTACGATCAGAGACCCTTCGAAGAAACAGTGTGCAATGCATTAATCACAAACGATGGTGTAAAAAACCGTCAAAAAAGGCGCAAATCGTTTTTGATGACAGATGCATCAAACACGGTTCAGATTTTAGTTGCGTGTGCGATTCAGGGCATATGATTTAGTTCAATTAAACATTTTCGATGAGTAGGAACAAAAGAAACAGGCAGCCAGATGAAGGTGTGTGCGATGTACAGCATACGGTTTAGTCGGATGAACTGTTTGTGATTAGGAAACACAAAAGAAACGGTCAGCCAGATCAAGGTGTGTGCGATGTACAACATACAACTCACTCGGATGAACTATTTGTGATTAGGCAACACAAAAGAAACGGTCAGCCAGATCAAGGTGTGTGCGATGTACGACGTGCGGTTCACCCAGATGAACTGTTTGCGTTGAGACAAGAGAACATAAACAGTTCAATATAAAAAATACCATAAATATTGCAAGGTTCAAATTCAAAGATTACAACTCCCAAATTCATACATTGCATGATGCGTCATTTCTGAAAAGGGATCAGCCGCTGACAAGTCATGTATGGGTTTGACACAATAACTTCCAATTGCTTTGCCATATGCTCTTCCAATACGAAGTTTGGCTTTTTTGGAGGCACTTCCAATCCGCAGTACCAGCCGCCTTTGATAATCAACACGGTTGTCCTCGTCCAATTTCTGATTGGGAGGAGGGATATGATGACTATCAACATATCATCGGAGAGGTTGTTGATGAAGTCTAGGCCTGCTGGAGTCGCTTGTGGTTCTTTGTCGACCCGCCTCTGCTTGTTGGCAGACTCGTTCTCCACCTCATCAGCGGGGACGGGAACCTCTGTCTCCATATTCATGCCGTGCTCTGGTGCTTCAGCAGCCCCGGCGTCGCCACTCCCTCCGATGGGGCACTTCGGCGACATCCTCGTACACTGACGGCTTTGAGGTCTCAGAGCGGTGTCGAGGATGCGGGCGTAGAGAGAGGAATTGTGTGTGTGGCGAGGATGGGGGGTGCGGCCGCTCGGCGGCGCCATTAATATAGAGCCGTGGGAGCGAGGCGGGCGGCGGTCCAAGCATGTCTCGCTTCCCGGTGAGAACGACTGCTTAATCTCTAGTATGAATGAAATATATGCTTAATTACTGAATTTTAGTTGCAAAAAATAGATGGTGATATTGATTTTTAGCTGCATATTTTGACAAATCACTGTGTCTCTTGGCTTAGCGCCGTAGTCTAGCTTTAATTTGTACACCGTAATATGAACCATTTGCGTTGAAGAGATGCACAGATCCTGCGTTGAACAACTTGTACGCTTCCCGGTGAGCCTGCGCACCGGACTGCGGTCGCATGCCTCCCGTAATTCAAGCAACTGTCCACACGGCACCTCCTATAGCCACTAAAACCAAGACACGTGGCGTCACATGAATGGTTAACCGAACGCACACGGTTTGACTTATACAAACGTTTGAGATATTAAAGTCGCAGCTATTTTTTTCAAAATGCCTTAGTTGGCTGTCATTATTCGAGTGCGCCTTCTCTAAAAATGGACACAAAAAATACCATAGCATGTCGGGTGCCCTTCCATGATAGCATGCCAAGTTTCATGAATTTCAGACCAATTTTGGATTTACTAGAATTTAAAAACCAGGCATCTCACTGTTTTGCCGGCAATCAACGGTGCCCTGGTGTTTGAAATTCATTCCCATTTCTTGCATGGGACCTAAGCATGCACCCAAGGACACAGATTTGATTTTTCAACGAATTTATATGCACTGGAGCATGCGCATGTAGTTCAAATTTGAATTATGCACATAAATGCATTGAAAACTTAGTTAATGCATAAAAATGTCCAAACAAACCCCGAAAAATCACAAAAATTCACACAACACTCCTGTTGTTCTATGTTGACATGAGAAAAAAAGACTTGAAAGCAATAAGAGGCAATTGATATCGTTTCGTCCCCAAAGGTGGGACGTTCCCTACAGAAAACCACCATGCTTGTTGTGAGAAGCTCCGGTTTGTGAGAAGCATATACCCAAACCTGCCCCAAATGGGACAAAATTTGTACCATGGCATGTCGGGTGCCTTCCATGATAGCATGCCAAGTTTCATGAATTTCAGACGAGTTTTGGATTTACTAGAATTTAAAAACCAAGCATCTCACTGTTTTGCCGGCAATCAACGGTGCCCTAGTGTTTGAAATTCATTCCCATTTCTTGTGTGGGACCTAAGCATGCACCCAAGGACACATATTTGATTTTTCAATGAATTTATATGCACTGGAGCATGAGCATGTAGTTCAAATTTGAATTATGCACATAAATGCATTGAAAACTCAGTTAATGCATAAAAATGTCCAAACGAACCCTGCAAAATCATAAAAATTCACACAACACTCCTGTTGTTCTATGTTGACGTGGGATAAAACTTGAAAGCAATAAGAGGCAATGGATATCGTTTCGTCCGCAAAGGTGGGACGTTTCCTACCGAAAACCATCATGCTTGTTGTGAGAAGCTCCGGTTTGTGAGAAGCATATACCCAAACCTGCCCCAAATTGGACAAAATATGTACCACGGCATGTCGGGTGCCCTTCCATGATAGCATGCCAAGTTTCATGAATTTCAGACGAGTTTTGGATTTACTAGAATTTAAAAACCAGGCATCTCACTCTTTTGCCGGCAATCAACGGTGCCATGGTGTTTGAAATTCATTCCCATTTCTTAAATGGGACCTAAGCATGCACCCAAGGATACATATTTGATTTTTTAACAAATTTATGTGCACTGGATCATGCGCATGTAGTTCAAATTTGAATTATGCACATAAATGCATTCATAACTCAGTTAATGCATAAAAATGTCCAAACGAACCCCAAAAAATCACAAAAATTCACACAACACTCATGTTGTTCTATGTTGATATGGGAAAAAACTTGATATCCATAAGAGGCAATGGATATCGTTTCGTCCCCAAAGGTGGGGCGTTCCCTACCGAAAACCATCATGCTTGTTGTGAGAAGCTCCGGTTTGTGAGAAACATATACCCAAACCTGCCCCAAATGGGACAAAATTTGTACCACGGCATGTTGATGCCGCTCCATGATAGCATGCCAAGTTTCATGAATTTCAGACGAGTTTTGGATTTACTAGAATTTAAAAACCAGGCATCTCACTGTTTTGCCGGCAATCAATGGTGCCCTGGTGTTTGAAATTCATTCCCATTTCTTGCATGGGACCTAAGCATGCACCCAAGGACACATATTTGATTTTTCAATGAATTTATATGCACGAGAGCATGTTGTCAGTGTACAAAAGTAGGGGCTCTCCTTTTGACCCCTTTACTTGTGCACGAGCAGTCAGGGCCACACGCCACGGCCACACTTAGCAGGGCAGAGGAGGGAAGCCGGAGAGATGCCAAAGCATAAGATAACCAAGGCGACGCCAAGACCAGGAACACAGGAGAGCAAGAGGGCGAGGTAGGATCCCCCGGCAAGATCCTTGTCGAGGTAGCCTCCGCAGCCCCGGCAAGAGCCTTGTCGGGGCAGCCTGCCCGATGCCAGCGGAGCAAGCCACCCTTGAGCCCACGGGTTCCAACCCAACCAAACTATATTGGAACCAAGGCTCGGGGGCGCCTCTGTGGTGGCATGCAGATCTTCGTCAAGATCATAAACATGAGAGATCAGATGAGGACCAGAAGACGACGACCCTCGGCGCGATCCAAGCCGAGGAAATTCACAAGACCCCCGGCAAGCGCCTTGCTGGGGACGACTGCAACACCACGACAAGACCCTTGCCGAAGTCATCAGCGGGGCCACAACCAAGCCCGCACCAGCCAAGACTCCACTGTCGTCCCCAAGCAGCTGCTAGCTCAACCAGCTGGGCAGGCACCTGCGTGGCGACGGGCGGCCTCTACACCGACTCAGCAAGCACCTGCGTGGTGGCATGCAACCCTTCATGAAGGCTCCACCACCGTGCCAGCCCAGCAGCCAGCCAACATGGAGGCCAGGCGAGGCGGCGACAGCTGGGATGTGCTTCCTTGCCATCCCCGATAGAGCAAGGGGGACACGCATTAAATGCGTTTGTCCGACGGTCCCAAAGGATAGGCTTATCAACTGTATACCTTTCCACCTCCTGTGTGCCATTGTGGCAACCCCTTTTTTGTCTATAAAAGGAGGCCCGAGGCGACCAGGAGAGGGATTCGGCTGTTTTGGGCAAGTTGCAACCCGTAGCTAGCTCAAGAACACAAGAACAATCAATACACCCACCAAAGCAGGACTAGGGGTATTACACATATTCGCGGCCCAACCTGGGTAAACGACCCGTGTGCTTCCTGTCAGATCTGATCTTTGCACAACCTCGCGCCCGCCGATCGTAGAAGGGATCCCAGTGACCCCATAGGTGTCGTTCCCACCGACATCTTTTGGCGCACCAGGTAGGGGGCGCAGTTGTGAGAATCTGGTCTAGCAGTTAGCCTAGCAGTTCTTCATCGCCATGGCACCCAAGAAGAAGGCGACCGCAGCGGTCGGTTCATCGGGAGCCGGACGGCCCATACCGGTGCGGGCGAGCAGCGGGCCGGTCGCGGACAGGACCCGAGGCGCGACCCGCGAGCACCAACATCGCTCTGGCAGTCAGAGCCTGGCGAGCGGCGTCATTCGTGCGCAAGATGACGGGCCGCATGCGCAAGATCTAGAGACGGAGCTGGGCCCCTCGCAGGCGGTGCGGGGCCCTCCGGGGGAGTCGCCGTGCCACCCGCGGGTGGCGTGGCGACCTCCAAGACGCCCACCTCGGCGCCCACAGCACGCTCTTCCCAGGGTGTGCGCGACGAGCAGCATCACCACGCCGGTGACCCTGGACACCGCCGTGGGAAGAGCCAGGTGCATCATCTATGGGATGAAGGAGGCCAGCATGCCCACCGAAGTGCTGGCAAAAATGGCACGCAGCCGTTAGGCCATGATAGAGCTCCTTCTAACATGGTTATAAGTCGAAGCACGCCACGGTCCACGCAGATTTCGCCACCACACACGCCAGCCGAAGCTTTGGCGCGCGCGCAGCTGTTCCTCGACTTCCCTCCTGTTGTGGAGAAGCTCGACGAGTGGAGAGCCACCATCCGGAGCCTCGTCATCGTCGCCAACAAAGATGATCCGCGACCGGCGGGGCCCTCATGACGGCGCTCCGTCGAGCCACCACATGCAAGCGATGGAAGGACCGGGGGAGCTGCAGCCACAGTGCACTCTCCTCCCCCGCGCCAGTTGCCGCCGGTGCCGGCATGTCGTGACGACGCTTGTGATAACATTTCCATAGCATCATCCGACCCGCGGACCCACCGCGATCAGCGCCAAGTTCTTCGGGAGTGAGCTCATGAAGACGCTCAAACCACCATCGAGCACCGGCGCGATACACGCCACCAGTCAGATAGGCGGGCGTGGCCCGCTATGGACCACCCAGCGCCGGGAGGCTCCGGTGGCCTACCTTACGAGGTGGGTTGCCCAGCCTTTACCCGTAAGCTGCGGCAGTTCAAGTGGCCGTCCCACCGCATGTTCAAGCCCGATGTCGACAAGAAGTACAATGACAAGACCCACCCGTCGGTGTTCCTCAGCATCTACACCATCGCGATGCAAGCCGCTGGGGCTGGCGACGATAAGGTGCTTGCCAATTACTTCCCGTTGGCCCTGAAGCCCAATGTCATGTCTTGGTTGATGCACTTGCTAGTGGATTCCATTTCTTCTTGGTCAGACCTGTGTCATGAGTTCGTTGGTGCCTTCACCGGAGGCCACCAAGCTCATGGCCAGGCGAGTGATTTGCATATCATTCCCCAGAAGGAAGGTGAAAACCTGCACAAGTACATACATAGGTTCAGCCGAGTGTAATACAACATCCCAGATGTTCACCCTGCCGCCGTGATCAGCGCGTTCCATCAGAATGTGCGCAACCGCAAGATGCGTGAAGAGCTGGCAATGAACAAGGTCTAGAACATGGCCGAACTTTACGTTCTAGACGATAGATGTGCTCGGGCAGAAGAGGGGAGGAAGTACCCCGGCGAAGATGCCAGCGCGGAAACCGACTCTATCGACGAAGACACCGCCGCCCCGACGAAGAAGGGTTGGCGTCGCAACAGGAAGCGCAAGGGCAATACCGTGCTTGCCGTCGAGGGATCCGACGACACCGGTGCCGCCAAGAAGGCCAAGGCAGATGACCCCGGCAAGGAGATTCCCTGGTGCGCCGCTTGGCGGGCCTTGGCGGCTGCCGACAGGCCAGGGGCTCCGACAAGCAGTACTACAAGATCCACCGCACCAAAGGCCACGACCTCCAGAACTGCCGACAAGTCGAGATGCTTGCTGAAAAGCAAAAGGCCGAGTATGAGAGGCGGGACAAGGAGAAGAGCCAAGATGGCGCTGAAGGATCTGGCAAGAAGCGTGGCAGCCAAGGAGGCCGCCGCGGCAAGGATAACCAACAAGAGAGGCCCGCTCGGGGCCGTGACAAGAAGTAGTAAGACGATGATCATGACTAGGACAACGAGTCCGGCGAGCAAGTGTTTCAGAAGGCTATGGAGGCCATGTGCGTCGATGGTGGTGCCTCGTTGCACACTTCTCACCGCCAGCTCAAGCAGTGGGCGCGTGAGATCACAGCAGCATAACCATCGTTCGACGCTTAGAAGCCGCTGAAGTGGTCCAGCATGCCCATCATCTTTGACGCCGAGGACCACCCTGATCGCACAACTGCAGTCGGGTGTTTGCTGTTGTTGGTCTCACCAACGATACGCAACCTCAAGGTGAACAAGATGCTGGTTGACGATGGGGCCGGTCTGAACTTGATCTCGCCGGTTGTGATCAAAAGGCTGCAAATTCCTGATGGAGACCTCAAGGAAACGGGCACGTTTCAAGGGGTCAACCCGGGAAGGAGCTGGCCAAAGGGGAAGGGTCACATTAACTGTAACTTTTGGAGGCAAGTTGAACTACAGGACGGAGAGGATTATCTTTGATGTAGCTGAGATCCCCTTGCCTACAACGGGATCCTCGGCCGCCCGGCACAAGCCAAGTTCATGGTAGGGTCGCACTACGCCTACAACACGCTGAAGATGCCTGGGCCGATGACCATCATAATCGTCCCCTGCGACAACAAGGATGTGTTGATCTGCGCTGACCTACTCTACCGAGAAGCAGTTGGAGCAACTGCCACCAAGGCACTTGCTCCTGCCGCTGAGGCCTTGGGAGGGAAGAAGAAGACCGGCAAGACCTCTCGCACCCAGTCCGGCAAGCGCGACTCTTCGGAGTGTTGCGTGATACCTCTCCAACGTATCTATAATTTTTTATTGGTCCATGCTATATTATATTCTGTTTTGGATGTTAATGGGCTTTATTATACACTTTTATATTATTTTTGGGACTAACTTATTAACCGGAGGCCCAGCCTAGAATTGTTGTTTTTTGCCTATTTCAGTGTTTCATAGAAAAAGAATATCAAACGGAGTCCAAATGGAATGAAACCTTCGGGAACGTGATTTTCGGAATGAACGTGATCCAGAGGAATTGGACCCTACGTCAAGAAAGCAACCGGGAGAGCACGAGGCAGGGGGCGCGCCTACCCCCTGGGTGTGCCCTCCAGCCTAGTGGGGCCCATGTTGCTCCACCGACGTACTTCTTCCTCCTATATATACCTACGTGCCCCCAAACTATCAGATACGGAACCAAAAACCTAATTCCACCGCCGCAACCTTCTGTACCCGTGAGATCCCATCATGGGGCCTTTTGGGGCGCGGCACCGGAGGGGGCATTGATCATGGAGGGCTTCTACATCAACACCATAGCATCTCCGATGATGTGTGAGTAGTTTACCTCAGACCTTCGGGTCCATAGTTATTAGCTAGATGGCTTCTTCTCTCTCTTTGGATCTCAATACAAAGTTCTCCATGATTCTCGTGGAGATCTATTCGATGTAATCTTCTTTTGCGGTGTGTTTGTTGAGATTGATGAATTGTGGGTTTGTGATCAAGTTTATCTATGAACAATATTTGAATCTTCTCTGAATTCTTTTATTATGATTGGTTATCTTTGCAAGTCTCTTCGAATTATCAGTTTGGTTTGGCCTACTAGATTGATCTTTCTTGCAATGGGAGAAGTGCTTAGCTTTGGGTTCAATCTTGCGGTGTACTTTCCCAGTGACAGCAGGGGCAGCAAGGCACGTATTGTATTGTTGCCATCGAGGATAACAACATGGGGTTTATATCATATTGCATGAGTTTATCCCTCTGCATCATGTCATCTTGCTTAAAGCGTTACTCTGTTCTTTTGAACGTAATACTCTAGATGCATGCTGGATAGCGGTCGATGTGTGGAGTAATAGTAGTAGATGCAGGCAGGAGTCGGTCTACTTGTCACGGACGTGATGCCTATAAACATGATCATACCTAGATATTCTCATAACTATGCTCAGTTCTATCAATTGCTCAACAGTAATTTGTTCACCCACCGTAATACTTATGCTATCTTGAGAGAAGCCAGTGTTGAAACCTATGGCCCCCGCGTCTATTTTCCATCATATAAATCTTCCAACACTTAGCTATTTTATTGCCTTTTATTTTACTTTGCATCTTTATTATAAACATACCAAAAATATTATCTTATTATATCTATCAGATCTCACTCTCGTAAGTGACCGTTGAGGGATTGACAACCCCTTTATCGCGTTGGTTGTGAGGTTCTTATTTGTTTGTGTAGGTGTGAGGGACTCGTGCGTGGTCTCCTACTGGATTGAACCATTCCTCTTGAAGGGAAAACCAACGCAGTGCTCAACAGGTAGCAAGAAGGATTTCTGGCGTTGTTGCCGGGGAGATCTACGCCAAGTCAAGTCAAGACATACCAAGTACCCATCACAAACTCTTATCCCACGCATTACATTTTTTTCCATTTTCCTCTCGTTTTCCTCTCCCCCACTTCACCCTTGCCATTTTATTCGCCCTCTCTTTTCCGTTCGCCTCTTCTCTTTGCTCGCTTCTTGTTTGCTCGTGTGTTGGATTGCTTGCTTGTCACGATGGCTCAAGATAATACTACATTGTGTGACTTTACCAATACCAACAACAATGATTTTCTTAGCACTCCGATTGCTCCTCTTACAGATACTGAATCTTGTGAAATAAATACTGCTTTATTGAATCTTGTCATAAAAGATCAATTCGCCGGCCTTCCCAGTGAAGATGCCACTACCTATCTAAATACCTTTGTTGATTTGTGTGATATTGCAAAAGAAGAAAGATGTGGACAATGGTATTTTTAAATTGAAGCTATTTCCTTTTTCGCTTAGAGATCGTGCTAAAGTTTGGTTTTCATCTTTGCCTAAAAATAGTATTGATTCATGGAATAAGTGCAAAGATGTTTTTATCTCTAAGTATTTTCCTCCCGCTAAGATCATCTCTCTTAGAAACGATATTATGAATTTTAAGCAACTTGATCATGAACATGTTGCACAAGCTTGGGAGAGGATGAAATTAATGATACGTAATTGCCCTACACATGGTTTAAATCTTTGGATGATTATACAAAAAAATTATGCCAGATTGAATTTTGCTTCTAGAAATCTTTTAGATTCGGCCGCGGGAGCCACTTTTATGGAAATCACTTTAGGAGAAGCTACTAAACTCCTTGATAATACGATGGTTAATTATTCTCAATGGCACACCGAAAGATCTACTAATAAAAAAGTGCATGCGATAGAAGAAATTAATGTTTTGAGAGGAAAGATGGATGAACTTATGAAATTATTTGCTAATAAAAGTTTTTCTTCTGACCCTAATGATATGCCTTTGTCTACTTTGATTGAGAATAATAATGAGTCAATGGATGTGAATTTTGTCAGTAGGAATAATTTTGGTAACAACGCGTATAGAGGAAACTTTAATCCTAGGCCGTATCCTAGTAATCCCTCTAATAATTATGGTAATTCCTACGACAATTCTTATGGAAATTTTAATAAGATGCCCACTGAATTTGAGACTAGTGTTAAAGAATTTAGGAATTCGCACAAGAATTTCGATGCTTTGCTTGAAGAAAAGTTGCCTAAGATTGATGAATTGGCTAGGAGAATTGATAGAATTTCTCTTGATGTTGATTCCTTGAAACTTAGATCTATCCCACCTAAGCATGATATCAATGAGTCTCTCAAAGCCATCAGATTTTCCATTGATGGGTGCAAAGAAAGAACCGCTAGGATGCGTGCTAAGAAAGATTGCTTTGTGAAAGCGTGTTCTTCTAGTTTCTTTGAAAATAAAGATGAAGATCTAAAAGTTATTGATGTGTCCCCTATTAAATCTTTGTTTTGCAATATGAATCTTGATAATGATGAGATTGAATATGAGTTACCTTTACCTAGAAGGCGTTCCAAAAATTCGTAGTTTTTAGATCTTGATGCTAAAATTGGTAAAAGTGGGATTGAAGAAGTTAAAACTTTAGATATCAATGAACCCACTATTTTGGATTTCAAGGAATTTAATTATGATAATTTCTCTTTGATAGATTGTATTTCCTTGTTGCAATCCGTGCTAAATTCACCACGTGCTTATAGTCAAAATAAAGCTTTTACCAAACATATCGTTGATGCTTTGATGCAATCTTATGAAGAAAAACTTGAGTTGGAAGTTTCTATCCCTAGAAACTTTATGATGAGTGGGAACCTACTATTAAAATTAAAATTAAAGATCATGCAGGCTATGCTTTTTGTGATTTGGGTGCTACTGTTTCCACGATTCCAAAAACTTTATGTGATTTGCTTGGTCTCCCTGAATTTGATGATTGTTCTTTGAACTTGCACCTTGCAGATTCAACTATTAAAAAACCTATGGGAAGAATTAATGATGTTCTTATTGTCGCAAATAGGAATTATGTGCCCGTATATTTTTATTGTTCTTGATATAGATTGCAATCCTTGATGTCCTATTATTCTTCGTAGACCTTTCCTTAGAACGATTGGTGCAATTATTGATATGAAGGAAGGGAATATTAGATTCCAATTTCCGTTAAAGAAAGGCATGGAACACTTTCCTAGAAATAAAATTAAACTACCTTATGAATCTATTATGAGAGCCACTTATGGATTGCCTACCAAAGATGGCAATACCTAGATCTATCCTTGCTTTTATGCCTAGCTAGGGGCGTTAAACGATAGAGCTTGTTGGGAGGCAACCCAATTTTATTTTAGTTTTTTGCTTTTGCTTCTGTTTAGGAATAAATCTATGATCTAGCCTCTGGTTAGATTTGTTTTTATGCTTTAATTAGTGTTTGTGCCAAGTTAAACCTATAGGAACTTCTTGGATGATAGTTATTTGATCTTGCTGAAAATTCCAGAAACTTTCTGTTGACGAAAACAATTGTTAAAAATCACCAGAACGTGATAAAATATTGATTCCAATTGCAGAATATCAATAAACAAATTTTCTAGCCGGTCCTATTTTGGTATATTTTTTGGAGTTCCATAAGTTTGCGTTAGTTACATATTACTACAGACTATTCTCTTTTTGACAGATTCTGGTTTTAGTGTGTTGTTTGCTTATTTTGATGAATCTATGGCTAGTAAAATAGTTTATAAACCATAGAGAAGTTGGAACACAGTAGGTTTAACACCAATATAAATAAAGAATGAGTTCATTACAGTACCTTGAAGTGGTGTTTTGTTTTCTTTCGCTAACGGAGCTCACGAGATTTTCTGCTAAGTTTTGTGTTGTGAAGTTTTCAAGTTTTGGGTAAAAGATTTGATGGATTATGGAACAAGGAGTGGCAAGAGCATAAGTTTGGGGATGCCCATGGCACCCCAATATAATCTAAGTACCCCAAAAAGCCAAAGCTTCGGGATGCCCCGGAAGGCATCCCCTCTTTCGTCTACTTCCGTCGGTAACTTTACTTGGAGCTATATTTTTATTCACCACATGATAGGTGTTTTGCTTGGAGCGTCTTGTATTATTGAGTCTTTATTTGTTAGTTTGCCACAATCATACTTTCTGTACACACCCTTTTGAGAGAGACACACATGATACGGAATTTATTAGAATACTCTATGTGCTTCACTTATATCTTTTGAGCTATATAGTTTTTGCTCTAGTACTTCACTTATATCTTTTAGAGAACGGTGGTGGATTTGTTTTATAGAAACTATTGTTCTCTCATGCTTCACTTATATTATTTTGAGAGTCCTACAAAACAGCATGGTAATTTTCTTAAATTGAGAAATTTGTCCTAAGGTAATAGGCATCCAAGATTAGTAAAAAATTTCTTATGAGTCTGTTGAATACTATGAGAAGTTTGATGCTTGATAATTGTTTTAAGATATAAAGATGGTGATATTATAGTCATGCTTGTTTAGTAGTTGTGGATTTGAGGAATACTTGTGTTAAAGTTTGAGATTCCCGTAGCATGCACGTATGGTGAACCGTAATGTGATGAAGTCGGAGCATGATTTATTTATTGATTGTCTTCCTTATGAGTGGCACTCGGGGACGAGTGATGGTATTTTCCTACAATTCTATCCCCCTAGGAGCATGCGCGTAATACTTTGCTTTGATAACTTGTAGATTTTTGCAATAAATATATGAGTTCTTTATGACTAATGTTGAGTCCATGGATTATACGCACTCTCTTCCTTCCACCATTGCTAGCCAATCTAATACCGCGCACTTTTCGCCGGTATCATACACCCACCATATACCTTCCTCAAAACAGCCACCATACCTACCTATCATGGCATTTCCATAGCCATTCCGAGATATATTGCCATGCAACTTACCACCGTTCTGTTTATTATGACACGCTCCATCATTGTCATATTGCTTTGCATGATCATGTAGTTGACATTGCATATCCCGGTACACCGTCGGAGGCATTCACATAGAGTCTTATTTTGTTCTAAGTACTGAGTTGTAATTGTTGAGTTGTAAGTAAATAAAAGTGTGATGATCATCATTATTAGAGCATTCTCCCAAGTAAGGAAAGGATGATGGAGACTATGATTCCCCCACAAGTCGGGATGAGACTCCGGACTAATAAAAAAAGAGGCCATAAAAAAGGCCCAAATAAAAAATAATGCGAGAAAAAGAGAGAAGGGACAATGTTAATATCCTTTTACCACACTTGTGCTTCAAAGTAGCACCATGATCTTCATGATAGAGAGTCTCCTATGATATCACTTTCATATACTAGTGGGAATTTTTCATTATAGAACTTGGCTTGTATATTCCAATGATGGGCTTCCTCAAAATGCCCTAGGTCTTCGTGAGCAAGCGAGTTGGATGCATACCCACTTAGTTTCTTTTGTTGAGCTTTCATATACTTATAGCTCTAGTGCATCCGTTGCATTGCAATCCCTACTCACTCACATTGATATCTATTGATGGGCATCTCCATAACCCGTTGATACGCCTAGTTGATGTGAGACTATCTTCTCCCTTTTGTCTTCTCCACAACCACCATTCTATTCCACATATAGTTGTCGGCGTTCTGGGAACGGGGGTCCCCAGACTTGCCTGCCTGCGGCCTGCGGCGTGGTTCAAGTGGGGGCCCAGCCCGGCCCGTCTTCATCAGCTCAAGATCAAGACCCTCGTGAGGGGCCAAGCCTCGCGGGGCGGACAACAGGAAGCTTCCTCAGAGGCAACCTCATCAGGCAGGCTTGCAAGGAGGCGGAGAGATCAAGGCGGGGGTACCTCGCGAGGAGACCGTGACGCAAGCCATGACGAATCAAGGCCAGGCAGGTGCCAGGCGGGCGCCAGCCTGCGCAGAGTCCTTGTTTCCCTTTCGGTGCAAAGGGGGCAAGCACAGGCCAAGGCATCAGGCAAAGGTGACCATTCTGGTGCAACGAGACCAAGACCAGTCAGACGGCAAGAAGGAGGTCATTGTGGACCCCAAGGCGGCATCACCACTGGTGCTTTTGGCAGCCGAAGACCACCTTTGGTCAGGATAACTTGTACTAGATGTTCCCTTTCAAAATGGCCAATTCTTGGTGCCCTTCCCGCTCATTATTTGGGGAGGGGCCCAGGGCCTCTATAAATAGAGCTAGCCCCCACAGAGTAGAGGCATCGGAAAATCCATTAGAGGCATCTAGGAATCTGGTAGAGCCCAAGTAGAGAGAGATAGAGAGGCGACTGAACTCACCCAAGAAGTTCATCGCACCAGCTCAAGAACACCTCTCGTGAGGCTGTTCTACCCCTGTATTGTCGGCGTTCTGGGAACGGGGGTCCCCAGACTTGCCTGTCTGCGGCCTGCGGCGTGGCTCAAAGGAGGCCCAGTACGGCCCATCTTCATCAACACAAGACTCAAGACCCTCGCGAGGGGCCAAGCCTCGCGGGGCAGATGACACAGCGCTTCCTCAGGCGCGGCCTCCTCAGGCTGGCTCACGAGGAGGCAGAGAGATCAAGGCAGGGTACCACGCGAGGCGCCCATGACGCAAGCCATGACGACCAAGGGCGCCGGGCGAGCGCCAGACTGCGCAGTGTCCTTCCTTTCCTCTTTGGTGCAAAGGGGGCAAGCGCAGGCGAGAGGATCAAGCAAAGGCACCCATTTCGGTGCAACAAGACGAAGACCAGTCCAACGGTGGGAATGAGCTCATCATGGAGCCCAGAACGGCGTCACCACAGGGCCTTTGGCAGGCGAGGACCAACTTTGGTCAGGATAAGTGTACCAAATGTTCCCCTTCAAATTGGCCAATTGTTGGCGCCCTTCCCGCTCAATATTTGGGAAGAGGCCCAGGGCCTTTGCCTATAAATAGGACTAGCCACCCCCAGGGTAGAGGCAACTGGCAGGTAGCCATAGAGAGCAATCGTGGAGGAAGTAGAGATAGAGAGAGAGAAGGGCGGCTGAACTCCCCTAGCAGTTCATCGTCCCAGCAGGAACACGCCCTCGCGAGGCTGTTCTCCTTTGTACTGTTCATCATCATCAGCCCAAGAGGCAATCGACCCACCACACTGGAGTAGGGTATTACACCACATCGGTGGCCCGGACCAGTATAAACTCTGTGTTCTTTGTGTTGTTCCTTTGGTAGTTTAGATCCTTGCGAGACGGAGAGGTAGAGGGCAAAATCTCCGCGCGCACCCCTGAGTTCGAACCTTAAGGGTCTGCCGGAACCCGTGATCCAACCTTTGGCGCGCCAGGTAGGGGTGCGCCGGAATCTGTCTTCCACCGCTCCGTCCTTCTCCGGCCGCCACACCCATGTACGGTGCCAGACGGGCCCGCGTCGCCCCAGCAGCCCTCGCCGATGGGCGTCCTGGTCGTCCCCCATCGCCCGTCGTCAGCACCGCCACCCGCCCGACGGGAAACGAGAAGCAAGCACCACCCCAGCATCCGCCTATGCGACGGGGCGACTACGCCACAACATCGACACCTCCGGTCATTGCAGCCCTCTTGGGCGGCTCGCAAACGCCGCCCACGAGTCGCCATGTCAAGCCGTTTGCCCGCCGGGTCAGCACCGTTTCCACACGGCAGGGGGCTTCCTCGGACCGGGCGGCGCGCCGAGGACGATCTGACCTTCAGCTCGGAGGACCACCCCACCAACTTGGCCGGCTCGGGCGCGCTCCCCCTGTTGTGCACCCCCACCATCTGCCAGGTGGCCGTCACCAGAACACTCGTCAACGGTGGCGCGGGCCTCAGTGTGCTTTCGGTCGAGACCTTCAATCTCCTCTGCATACCCCGGGAGCGGCTGCGGCCCAGTCGATCTTTGTCGGGCGTCGGGGGCGGATCGTCCGACTCCTTGGGACAGATCTGGCTCCCAGTAACCTTCGGCACCTACGACAACTTCCGCACGGAGATGGTCGACTTCGACATCGCCCCCGTCGGCCTCCCTTACAACGCCATCCTCGGTTACCCGGCGCTGGCTCAGTTCATGGCCGCCACGCACCTGGCGTACAACCTCGTAAAGATGCCCGGGAGCAGCGGTACCCTCACCGTGCACGGAGACACCGGGGACGCCCTGCGAGTACTCAAGCTCGCCTTCAAGACGGCGGCATTGGCACGGCCCGCCGACGCGGAGACCCCTGAGTCGAAGGGGGCTGCGCCCGCCAAGAAAAAGCAGTTGTTCACCCAGGACAAGGCAGAAACCAAGCACATACCCGTTGACGAGGACGGGTCCTCCAGTGCCACTTTCACCATAGGCGCCACCCTTGAGTCTGAGCAGGAGGAGGCCTTGGTCAGGTTCCTGCGCGCGAATAAGAAGGTGTTCGCTTGGGAGCCCGATCAGTTGGCAGGGATTCCCAGGAGTGTCATCGAGCATCACCTCAACGTGTGCCCAAATGTGCGCCCCGTGAAGCAGAAGGCCAGGCGGCAGTCCGCAGAGAAGCAGGCCTTCATTGTCCAAGAGACCCGCAAGCTAGAAGCCGCAGGGATCATTCGCGAGGTCCGATACCCGGATTGGTTGGCCAACCCCGTCGTTGTGCCTAAAAAGGGGGGAAGGAACGCATGTGTGTCGACTTCACCAATCTCAACAAGGCATGCCCGCAAGATCCGTTTCCGCTCCCCCGCATCGACCAGATCGTCGATTCCACCGCAGAGTGCGACCTGCTATGCTTCCTGGATGCCTTCTCCGGATATCACCAGATCAAGATGGCGGTAGAAGACGTTGAAAAGACCGCCTTCCTGACCCCGTGCGGGGTATACTGTTATACATGCATGCTGTTTCGACTGCGTAACACAGGAGCTACCTCTCAGCGGTTGATGCACATCACCTTGGGCCCGCGTTGATGACATTGTGGTAAAATCTCGGGAGGCCAAGACCCTGATACAAGACCTGGAGGAGACCTTCGCGAGCCTCGACGCAGTAAACCTGCGACTCAACCCGGAGAAATGTGTGTTTGGCGTCCCCTCGGGCAAGCTCTTGGGCTTCCTCGTATCTCATCGTGGCATCGAGGCCAACCCAGAGAAGGTCAAGGCGGTCAAGGACATGAGTCCGCCAAAGACCCTCAGAGATATGCAGAAGCTCACTGGGCGTGTGACCGCGCTAGGGCGCTTTATCTCCAAACTGGGGGAGCGAGCGTTGCCTTTCTTTCAGCTGATGAAGAAAAAGGGGCCCTTTGAATGGACTGAAGAGGTAGATAAGGCGTTTCAAGATCTCAAGAGGTACCTGACCAGTCCCCCAGTCATGGTGGCTCCGCGCCCTCAAGAGCCCCTGCTGCTCTACCTCGCCGCCACTCCCTACTCCGCCAGCGCAACCCTGGTGGCGGTTAGGGAGGAGCGCCAAGCCAAGACCGCAGCGGCAACCCGAGGCAAGTTAAGACGAGAGCAAGGAAAGCCTGCGGAAGCCACAACCGCAGTTGAGGAGGGTAGGCTGCCGAAGAGTACACCGGAGGCAGGAGAAGCCACACGCCCGGATGGTCCGCCTCCCGAGGCCGCGTCATCTCGTGAGGCGCCCTCACCTCCCGAGGGCACCGCAACCCCAGACGCTCTCAGCCTTGTTGAGCATCCAGTCTACTTCGTTAGCACGGTGCTACGGGACGCGAGGGCACGGTACCCAATGCCTCAGAAGCTCCTCCTCGCTCTACTGGTGGCTTCGCGCAAGCTGCGTCACTACTTCCAGGCCCATCCCATTAAGGTCGTCTCATCGTACCCCCTGGAGAGGGTGCTCAGGAGCCCTAACTCAGCTGGAAGGGTCGTCGAGTGGAACATAGAGCTGCAGGCATTTCAACTCGAGTTCAGCACAACTAGGGTCATCAAAGGAGCAGCATTAGCGGATTTCGTGGCTGAATGGGCGGAGGCACCAGGCCTCAAGGACAACGAGGATCGGTCCCTCTCTCCAGGGAGTGAGGCGCCGGAAGGCTGGGTCATGTATTTCGATGGGGCGTTCTCCAGGCACGGCGCGGGGGCTGGCGCGGTGCTGATATCACCCACTCAGTATAAGCTCTACTATGCCGTATAGCTCTGTTTCCAGCGAGGTGAAAAGGTCTCCAACAACATAGCAGAGTATGAGGGTCTGATAGCCGGATTAAAGGCCGCAGTAGCTCTGGGGGTGAAGCGCCTCACCGTCAAGGGCGACTCGCAGCTCCTTGTCAACTTCTCCAACAAGGTATACGAGCCGAAGTACGAGCATATGGAGGCCTATCTAGCGGAAGTCCGCAGGATGGAAAAGCAATTCTGGGGATTGGAACTAAAGCACGTGCCCCGTGGCACCAATCAGGAAGCCGACGACGTAACCGGACGGGCATCCAGGCGGTTGCCATAGGAACCAGGCGTCTTCGAAGAGCGG
This sequence comes from Aegilops umbellulata, assembly GCA_032464435.1. Classification (NCBI taxonomy): domain Eukaryota; kingdom Viridiplantae; phylum Streptophyta; class Magnoliopsida; order Poales; family Poaceae; genus Aegilops; species Aegilops umbellulata. Next base: position 445,545,923 of record CP136055.1, read on the forward strand.
CTCTTCAAAGCCTCAGCACAGCCGACGTTATCAAACGTCGCTCAGCCTCAAGAGGAGCTCCCTCGGCCGCCAGCCTCGGGAGCTCCGATCTGTGGACCGACTTCAGGAGCGCGTCTACTCCTGAGGATGGAACCTCGGGAGGAGTGCTGGATCACAGAACTCCGGAGCTATATAACACAAGGGACCCTACCGGAAAAGGAAGAGGAAGCGGAGCTTGTGGCGCGGCAGGCCACGGCATACTGCATCAGAGATGGAGAGCTTTACCGGAAGCAACCAAATGATGTATCTCTGCGCTGCATCTCTCGGGAGCAAGGAAAGGAACTGCTGGAGGACATACACGGCGGAGACTGCGGGCATCAGTCATCATCACGAACCCTCGTCGGCAAGGCATTCCACAGCGGATTCTATTGGCCCACCACGCTCAACAACGCAGTCGAATTAGTAAAGGCTTGTGAGGCCTGCCAGTTTCATTCCAAGCAGGTCCATCAACCGGCGGGGGGCCTGCAGACTATACCCCTCTCGTGGCCATTCGCAGTCTGGGGGTTGGATATTCTGGGCCCGTTCCCTCGGGCGCCAGGGGGCTACCGCTACCTCTACGTCGCCATTGACAAGTTCCCCAAGTGGGCAGAAGTGGAGGCCGTCCGTACCATCCCCGCTGGTTCCGCGGTCAAGTTCATCAGGGGTATCGTGAGCCAGTTCGGGGTGCCGAACCGCATCATCACGGACAACGGTTCGCAGTTCACCAGTAATCTCTTCAAAACATACTATGCTAACCTTGGGACGCAGATATGCTACGCTTCGGTGGCACACCCGCGAAGCAATGGGCAGGCCGAACGGGCCAACGCGGAGGTCCTGAGAGGCCTCAAGACCAGGACGTTCAAAAAGAAGCTGGAGGCTTGCGGCAGAGGTTGGTACGATGAGCTACAGTCTGTGTTGTGGTCCATCCGCATGACCGCGACCAAACCAACTGGGGTTCTCTCCGGCGAGGGCTGCACAAGCTCTCTCCCATGTGGGAGGGCCCGTTCAAGGTTGTTCATGTTTCCAGGCCAGGCTCCGTGCGCCTGGAGACTCAAGAGGGGGAGCCGATACAGAACGCGTGGAACATCCAGCACCTCCGGAGGTTCTACCCCTAAAAGGCCCAGAGCCTGTGAAGAAGGCGAACGCCTGTGAAGACCTTCCCTTTTTGGAAAAGGCCCAGAGCCTGTGAAGAAGGCGAACGCCTATGAAGACCTTCCCTTTTTGGAAAAGGCCCAGAGCCTGTGAAGAAGGCGAACGCCTGTGAAGACCTTCCCTTTTTGGAAAAGGCCCAGAGCCTGTGAAGAAGGCGAACGCCTGTGAAGACCTTCCCTTTTTGGAAAAGGCCCAGAGCGTGTGAAGAAGGCGAAGGCCTGTGAAGACCTTCTCTTTTTGGAAAAGGCCCGGAGCCTGTGAAGAAGGCGAACGCCTGTGAAGACCTTGTCTTTTTGGAAAAGGCCCAGAGCCTGTGAAGAAGGCAAGTGCCTGTGAAGCTGATCACCTCTAGGAAGAAAGGCCCGGAGCCTGTGAAGAAGGCCAATGCCTGTGAAGCTCGCCGCCCCATGACACTCTCACGTCATAATGAGTGGGGCTGTACACGCCCCGGAGTCTCAGGAGCGCCGGCCTCAGGCCCTGGGGCTCCCTCCCACGCCCAGTGGCAGCACTTAGCTCCGCGCTGGTGAGAAGACGTCGAAGACTAGATTAGGTGCCGGACGCGGCTTTTGTGTTTGCTTTCCACAGTTGACGTGTTTATTTGCATCTGAAATCTTATCGAAACTATCGCCATCATCGATTTGTGGTTCGTTGATTTTCGCTCCTTGTTTCGATTTCTCTCATGAAAGTACTCGCGAGGGATGGAACTCGAATGCCCTCGCGAGCGTTTCCGCCCTAGCCGCTTAAAGGTTCCACGGCCCGGGCTCTCTTCAGGAGCACCCCTCTAGTCCGTGCCCCTCGGGCACCGCGACACGCGCATAGGGCCTGGGTCGGTCGCCCCCCCGTCTGGGGCCGAAAACTACCTACGCGAGGGCAAATAGTTGAGAAGCGCAACAACAAAGTCAAGGTAATAGCTACAACGGCAATGATTCTCAACACGCCCCTGCGGGGCTCCATGCAGCTGTTTTGTCTTACAGAGGAAGCAAAAGGAAAAGTAAAAGGCGAGCCCGGCGCGGCCCGCCTCACATCGGCTTACAGAGGCTACACGGGATGCCTCCGAGGCTCAGGCGGACTCCCTCTCGCGCTTCACCGAGGCGCGGTGATGGGCGGATGAACAGCCACCCCCCAAGCAAGCGCGACGGCGAGGGGGCTGGTGAAGGAAATATGCCCTAGAGGCAATAATAAAGTTATTATTTGTTTCCTTATATATCATGATAAATGTTTATTATTCATGCTAGAATTGTATTAACCGGAAACATAATACATGTGTGGATACATAGACAAACAGAGTGTCACTAGTATGCCTCTACTTGACTAGCTTGTTAATCAAAGATAGTTAAGTTTCCTAACCATAGACAAAGAAGTTGTCATTTGATTAACAAGGTCACATCATTAGTAGAATGATCTGATTGACATGACCCATTCCATTAGCTTAGCACCCGATCATTTAGTATGTTGCTATTACTTTCTTCATGACTTATACATGTTCCTTTGACTATGAGATTATGCAACTCCCGTTTACCGTAGGAACACTTTGTGTGCTACCAAACATCACAATGTAACTGGGTGATTATAAAGGAGCTCTACAGGTGTCTCCGAAAGTATTTGTTGGGTTGGCGTATTTCGAGATTAGGATTTGTCACTCCGAATGTCGGAGAGGTATCTCAGGGCCTTCTCGGTAATGCACATCACATAAGCCTTGCAAGCATTGCAACCAATAAGATAGTTGCGAGATGATGTATTACAGAACGAGTAAAGAGACTTGCCAGTAACGAGATTGAACTAGGTATTGGATACCGACAATCGAATCTCGGGCAAGTAACATACCGATGACAAAGGGAACAACGTATGTTGTTATGCGGTCTGACCGATAAAGATCTTCGTAGAATGTGTAGGAGCCAATATGGGCATCCAGGTCCCGCTGTTGGTTATTGACCAGAGATTTGTCTCAGTCATGTCTACACTGTTCCTGAACCATAGGGTCCGCAACGCTTAAGGTTACGTTGACAGTTATTATGAGTTTATGCATTTTGATGTACCTAAGTTAGTTCGGTGTCCCGGATGAGATCCCGGACATGACGAGGAGTCTCGGAATGGTCGAGACGTAAAGATTGATATATTGGACGACTATATTCGGACATCGGAATGGTTCCGAGTGGTTTCGGATAAAACCGGAGTGCTGGAGGGGTTACCGGAACCCCCCGGGGAAGTAATGGGCCTTATTGGGCCCGAGGGGAGAGAGAGGGCTGCAGCGAGGAGGTGGCGCGTGCACCCCCATGGGGAGTCCGAATTGGACAAGGAGGGGGGCGCGGCCCCCCTTTCCCTCTCCCTCTCCCTCTCTTTCCTCCCCCCTCTCTTCCTAGTTGGACTAGGAAAGGGGAGTCCTACTCCCACTAGGAGGAGGACTCCCCCCTCCCTTTGGCGCGCCCCATAGGGCCGGCCGGCCTCCCCCCTTTGCTCCTTTATATACGGGGGCAGGGAGGCACCCTAGAACACACAAGTTGATCTTCGTGATCGTTCCTTAGCCGTGTGCGGTGCCCCCCTCCACCATATTCCACCTCGATCATATTGTCACAGTGCTTAGGCGAAGCCCTGCGTCGGTAGTTCATCAAGATCATCACCACGCCGTCGTGCTGACGAAACTCTTCCCCGAGAGCTTTGCTGGATCGGAGCCCGGAGAACGTCATCGAGCTGTATGTGTGTCAAGAACTCGGAGGCGCCGGAGTAACGGCGCTTGGATCGATCGGATCGGGAGGAGGACATACGACTACTTCCTCTACGTTGTGTCAACGCTTCCGCTTCGGTCTACGTGGGTACGTAGACAACACTCTCCCCTCTCGTTGCTATGCATCACCATGATCTTGCGTGTGCGTAGGAAATTTTTTGAAATTACTATGTTCCCCAACAGTGGCATCAGAGCCTGGTTTTTATGGTTTGATGTTTTGCACGAGTAGAACACAAGTGAGTTGTGGACGATACAAGTCATACTGCCTACCAGCATGTCATACTTTGGTTCGGCGGTATTGTTGGATGAACCGGCCCGGACCAACATTACGCGTACGCTTACGCGAGACTGGTTCTACCGCCGTCCTTTTCACACAGGTGGCTGGCGGGTGTCAGTTTCTCCAACTTTAGTTGAACCGAGTATGGCTACGCCCGGACCTTGAGAAGGTTAAAACGGAGTCTATTTGACAAACTATCGTTGTGGTTTTGATGCATAGGTGAGATTGGTTCTTGCTTAAGCCCATAGCAGCCACGTAAAACTTGCAACAAACAAAGTAGAGGACGTCTAACTTGTTTTTGCAGGGCATGTTGTGATGTGATATTGTCAAGATATGATGCTAAATTTTATTGTATGAGATGATCATGTTTTGTTACCGAGTTATCGGCAATCGGCACGAGCCGTATGGTTGTCGCTTTATTGTATGCAATGCAATTGCCCTGTAATGCTTTACTTTATCACTAAGAGGTAGCGATAGTCGTAGAAGCATAAGATTGGTGAGACGACAACGATGCTACGATGGAGATCAAGGTGTCACGCCGGTGACGATGGTGATCATGACGGTGCTTCGGAGATGGAGATCACAAGCACAAGATGATGATAGCCATATCATATCACTTATATTGATTGCATGTGATGTTTATCTTTTTATGCATCTTATCTTGCTTTGATTGACGGTAGCATTATAAGATGATCTCTCACTAAATTATCAAGAACTGTTCTCCCCGAGTATGCACCGTTGCCAAAGTTCGTCGTGCCCAGACACCACGTGATGATCGGGTGTGATAAGCTCTACGTCCATCTACAACGGGTGCAAGCCAGTTTTTGCACACGCAGAATACTCGGGTTATACTTGACGAGCCTAGCATATGCAGATATGGCCTTGGAACACGAAGACCGAAAGGTCGAGCGTGAATCATATAGTAGATATGATCAACATAATGATGTTCACCATTGAGAACTAATCCATTTCACGTGATGATCGGTTATGGTTTAGCTTGATTTGGATCACGTGATCACTTACAAGATTAGAGGGATGTCTATCTAAGTGGGAGTTCTTAAATAATATGATTAATTGAACTTAAATTTATCATGAACTTAGTCCCTGATAGTATCTTTCTTATTTATGTTGATTGTAGATAGATGGCTCGTGCTGTTGTTCCGTTGAATTTTAATGCGTTCCTTGAGAAAGCAAAGTTGAAAGATGATGGTAGCAATTACACGGACTGGGTCCGTAACTTGAGGATTATCCTCATTGCTGCACAGAAGAGTTACGTCCTGGAAGCACCGCTGGGTGCCAGGCCTGCTGCTGGAGCAACGCCAGATGTTGTGAACGTCAGGCAGAGCAAAGCTGATGACTACTCGATAGTTTAGTGTGCCATGCTTTACGGCTTAGAACCGGGACTTCAACGACGTTTTGAACATCATGGAGCATATGAGATGTTCCAGGAGTTGAAGTTAATATTCCAACAGAATGCCCGGATTGAGAGATATGAAGTCTTCAATAAGTTCTATAGCTGCAAGATGGAGGAGAATGGTTCTGTCAGTGAACATATACTCAAAATGTCTGCGTATTATAATCACTTGATTCAACTGGGAGTTAATCTTCCGGATGATTGTGTCACTGACAGAATTCTCCAATCACTTCCACCAAGCTACAAAGGCTTCGTGATGAACTATAACATGCAAGGGATGGATAAGACAATTCCCGAGCTCTTCGCAATGCTAAAGGCTGCGGAGGTAGAAATCAAGAAGGAGCATCAAGTGTTGATGGTCAACAAGACCACTAGTTTCAAGAAAAGGGCAAAGGGAAGAAGAAGGGGAACTTCAAGAAGAACAGCAAACAAGTTGCTGCTCAAGAGAAGAAACCCAAGTCTGGACCTAAGCCTGAAACTGAGTGCTTCTACTACAAGCAGACTGGTCACTGGAAGCGGAACTGCCCCAAGTATTTGGCGGATAAGAAGGATGGCAAGGTGAACAAAGGTATATGTGATATACATGTTATTGATGTGTACCTTACTAGAGCTCGCAGTAGCACCTGGGTATTTGATACTGGTTCTGTTGCTAATATTTGCAACTCGAAACAGGGACTACGGATTAAGCGAACACTGGCAAAGGACGAGGTGACGATGTGCGTGGGAAAGGGTACCAAAGTCGATGTGATCGCAGTCGGCACGCTACCTCTATATCTACCATCGGGATTAGTATTAGACCTAAATAATTGCTATTTGGTGTCAGCGTTGAGCATGAACATTATATCTGGATCTTGTTTGATGCGAGACGGTTATTCATTTAAATCAGAGAATAATGGTTGTTCTATTTATATGAGTAATATCTTTTATGGTCATGCACCCTTGAAGAGTGGTCTATTTTTGATGAATCTCGATAGTAGTGATACACATATTCATAATGTTGAAGCCAAAAGATGCAGAGTTGATAATGATAGTGCAACTTATTTGTGGCACTGTCGTTTAGGTCATATCGGTATAAAGCGCATGAAGAAACTCCATACTGATGGACTTTTGGAACCACTTGATTATGAATCACTTGGTACTTGCGAACCGTGCCTCATGGGCAAGATGACTAAAACACCGTTCTCAGGTACTATGGAGAGAGCAACAGATTTATTGGAAATCATACATACAGATGTATGTGGTCCAATGAATATTGAAGCTCGTGGCGGATATCGTTATTTTCTCACCTTCACAGATGATTTAAGCAGATATGGGTATATCTACTTAATGAAACACAAGTCTGAAACATTTGAAAAGTTCAAAGAATTTCAGAGTGAAGTTGAAAATCATTGTAACAAGAAAATAAAGTTTCTACAATCTGATCATGGAGGAGAATATTTGAGTTATGATGTCTCTTACAGATTTACCGCTATCGTTTTGGGCTTATGCTCTAGAGACGGCCGCATTCACGTTAAATAGGACACCATCGAAATCCGTTGAGACGACGCCTTATGAACTATGGTTTAGCAAGAAACCAAAGTTGTCGTTTCTTAAAGTTTGGGGCTGCGATGCTTATGTGAAAAAGCTTCAACCTGATAAGCTCGAACCCAAATCGGAGAAATGTGTCTTCATAGGATACCCAAAGGAAACTGTTGGGTACACCTTCTATCACAGATCCGAAGGCAAGACATTTGTTGCTAAAAATGGATCCTTTCTAGAGAAGGAGTTTCTCTCGAAAGAAGTGAGTGGGAGGAAAGTAGAACTTGATGAGGTAACTGTACCTGCTCCCTTATTGGAAAGTAGTACATCACAGAAATCTGTTTCTGTAGCACCTACACCAATTAGTGAGGAAGTTAATGATGATGATCATGCAACTTCATATCAAGTTACTACAGAACCTCGTAGATCAACCAGAGTAAGATCCGCGCCAGAGTGGTACGGCAATCCTGTTCTGGAAATCATGCTACTAGATCATGGTGAACCTATGAACTATGAAGAAGCGATGGTGAGCCCAGATTCCGCAAAATGGCTTGAAGCCATGAAATCTGAGATGGGATCCATGTTTGAGAACAAAGTATGGACTTTGGTTGACTTGCCCGATGGTCGGCAAGCAATAGAGAATAAATGGATCTTCAACAAGAAGACTGACGCTGATGGTAATGTTACTGTCTACAAAGCTCGACTTGTCGCAAAAGGTTTTCGACAAGTTCAAGGGATTGACTACGATGAGACCTTCTCACCCGTAGCGATGCTTAAGTCTGTCCGAATCATGTTAGCAATTGCCGCATTTTATGATTATGAAATTTGGCAAATGGATGTAAAGACTGCATTCCTGAATGGATTTGTGGAAGAAGAGTTGTATATGATGCAACCGGAAGATTTTATCGATCCAAAGGGAGCTAACAAAGTGTGCAAGCTCCAGCGATCCATTTATGGACTGGTGCAAGCCTCTCGGAGTTGGAATAAACGCTTTGATAGTGTGATCAAAGCATTTGGGTTTGTGCAGACTTTTGGAGAAGCCTGTATTTACAAGAAAGTGAGTGGGAGCTCTGTAGCATTTTTGATATTATATGTAGATGACATATTACTGATTGGAAATGATATAGAATTTCTGGATAGCATAAAGGGATACTTGAATAAAAGTTTTTCAATGAAAGACCTCGGTGAAGCTGCTTACATATTGGGCATTAAGATCTATAGAGATAGATCAAGACGCTTAATTGGACTTTCGCAAAGCACATACCTTGACAAAGTTTTGAAGAAGTTCAAAATGGATCAAGCAAAGAAAGGGTTCTTGCCTGTGTTACAAGGTGTGAAGTTGAGTAAGACTCAATGCCCGACCACTGCAGAAGATAGAGAGAAAATGAAAGATGTTCCCTATGCTTCAGCCATAGGCTCTATCATGTATGCAATGTTGTGTACCAGACCCGATGTGTGCCTTGCTATAAGTTTGGCAGGGAGGTACCAAAGTAATCCAGGAGTGGATCACTGGACAGCGGTCAAGAATATCCTGAAGTACCTGAAAAGGACTAAGGAGATGTTTCTCGTGTATGGAGGTGACAAAGAGCTCGTCGTAAACGGTTACGTTGATGCAAGCTCTGACACTGATCCGGATGATTCTAAATCGCAAACCGGATACGTATTTACATTAAACGGTGGAGCTGTAAGTTGGTGCAGTTCTAAACAAAGCGTCGTGGCGGGATCTACATGTGAAGCGGAGTACATAGCTTCTTCGGAAGCAGCGAATGAAGGAGTCTGGATGAAGGAGTTCATATCCGATCTAGGTGTCATACCTAGTGCATCGGGTCCAATGAAAATCTTTTGTGACAATACTGGTGCAATTGCCCTGGCAAAGGAATCCAGATTTCACAAGAGAACCAAACACATCAAGAGACGCTTCAATTCCATCCGGGATTTGGTCCAGGTGGGAGACATAGAGATTTGCAAGATACATACGGATCTGAATGTAGCAGACCCGTTGACTAAGCCTCTTCCACGAGCAAAACTTGATCAACACCAAGACTCCATGGGTGTTAGAATCATTACTGTGTAATCTAGATTATTGACTCTAGTGCAAGTGGGAGACTGAAGGAAACATGCCCTAGAGGCAATAATAAAGTTATTATTTATTTCCTTATATATCATGATAAATGTTTATTATTCATGCTAGAATTGTATTAACCGGAAACATAATACATGTGTGGATACATAGACAAACAGAGTGTCACTAGTATGCCTCTACTTGACTAGCTTGTTAATCAAAGATGGTTAAGTTTACTAACCATAGACAAAGAAGTTGTCATTTGATTAACAAGGTCACATCATTAGTTGAATGATCTGATTGACATGACCCATTGCATTAGCTTAGCACCCGATCGTTTAGTATGTTGCTATTGCTTTCTTCATGACTTATACATGTTCCTTTGACTATGAGATTATGCAACTCCCGTTTACCGTAGGAACACTTTGTGTGCTACCAAACGTCACAATATAACTGGGTGATTATAAAGGACCTCTACAGGTGTCTCCGAAAGTATTTGTTGGGTTGGCGTATTTCGAGATTACGATTTGTCACTCCGAATGTCGGAGAGGTATCTCAGGGCCTTCTCGGTAATGCACATCACATAAGCCTTGCAAGCATTGCAACCAATAAGATAGTTGCGAGATGATGTATTATAGAACGAGTAAAGAGACTTGCCAGTAACGAGATTGAACTAGGTATTGGATACCGACGATCGAATCTCGGGCAAGTAACATACCGATGACAAAGGGAACAACGTATGTTGTTATGCGGTCTGACCGATAAAGGTCTGCGTAGAATGTGTAGGAGCCAATATGGGCATCCAGGTCCCGCTGTTGGTTATTGACGAGAGATTTGTCTCGGTCATGTCTACACTGTTCTCGAACCGTAGGGTCCGCACGCTTAAGGTTACGATGACAGTTATTATGAGTTTATGCATTTTGATGTACCAAAGTTAGTTCGGAGTCCCGGATGAGATCACGGACATGACGAGGAGTCTCGGAATGGTCGAGACGTAAAGATTGATATATTGGACGACTATATTCGGACATCAGAATGGTTCCGAGTGGTTTCGGATAAAACCGGAGTGCTGGAGGGGTTACCAGAACCCCCCGGGGAAGTAATGGGCCTTATTGGGCCCGAGGGGAGAGAGAGGGCTGCGGCCAGGAGGTGGCGCGCGCCCCCCCATGGGGAGTCCGAATTGGACAAGGAGGGGGGGCGCGGCCCCCCTTTCCCTCTCCCTCTCCCTCTCTTTCCTTCCCCCCCTCTCTTCCTAGTTGGACTAGGAAAGGGGAGTCCTACTCCCACTAGGAGGAGGACTCCCCCCTCCCTTTGGCGCGCCCCATAGGGCCGGCCGGCCTCCCCCCTTGCTCCTTTATATACGGGGGCAGGGGGGCACCCTAGAACACACAAGTTGATCTTCGTGATCGTTCCTTAGCCGTGTGCGGTGCCCCCCTCCACCATATTCCACCTCGATCATATTGTCGCAGTGCTTAGGCGAAGCCCTGCGTCGGTAGTTCATCAAGATCGTCACCACGCCGTCGTGCTGATGAAACTCTTCCCCGACAGCTTTGCTGGATCGGAGCCCGGAGAACGTCATCGAGCTGTACGTGTGTCAAGAACTCGGAGGCGCCGGAGTAACGGCGCTTGGATCGGTCGGATCGGGAGGAGGACGTACGACTACTTCCTATATGTTGTGTCAACGCTTTCGCTTCGGTCTACGTGGGTACGTAGACAACACTCTCCCCTCTCGTTGCTATGCATCACCATGATCTTGCGTGTGCGTAGGAATTTTTTTGAAATTACTACGTTCCCCAACAGCTGGCTGCGGCCACCGCTGGAGGAGCTGCCCGAAGAAGAGTTGGTGGAGCTTGGGGAGCATCGGGCGCCGCCATCGAGGCGGGCGCTGTCTCCTCCATCATCGTCGGAGCGAGGCCCCTGGCCACGGTCGTCGCCCTCGGGGCAGCAGCCTGCGCGGCGATCATCTTCCCCAAACACCCTCACGTAGAGGGTGCCGTCGCCGTCGAACTTGAAGTGCAGGGTGCACCGCTGGCCCAAGGCCGCGCGCGCGGGCAAACGTTTGCCAGCCGCGGCACAGGGCCCCATTCCCAGAAAGGGAGACCTCGAGCGAAACCCAGGAGGCCCTGCTGTAGCAACCGTCAGCTTGATGCCAGAAGCCGCACTGGGCGCTGGCCGGCAGCTCGCCGATGAAGAAGCGAGGGAGCTGGAGCCAGGTGCTGGTCGGGTCCGCCGACCACATGATGAACTCCGGCAGCACCTCCGCCGAGCGAAAGCACGGCCTGTGGGGCCGCGCAGTCGCAGCCTGCCTCCCCTTGGCAGCCGAGCGCTCACCACCACGCGGAGAACCATCCCTGTGGCCACGGGGAGCCGCAGCGGGGACCGCGGGATGCTTGCGGGGACGACCCCGGCCGCGCTTGGCCGGGGGGAGTCAGGCCCCTCTCCGCGGCTGAGAACCTCTTCGGAGCCATGCGAGCGGCGGGCGGCAAGAGAAAGGAAGAAGAAGAGAAGCAGGAAGGGGCGGACTGGCGGAGCTTACGCGGCCCCATACTTATAGCCGGAAAAGGCCAACCGTCGAGCACCATGATCGTAGGTAATGATGACCCGTATCTACGCATGCAGGGACTAGTCAAGTCACGCAGTTGCCAAGGCATCGTGGGGAAGCGGAGACGCCCACGTCCTGTCAAACCGCCACGCGGCGCCCAAGGCCGCAGGCTATTAGGGCCCGCGGCGCTTCGCCCTTGCCCTTTCGCCTCTCGGCACGGCCAAGTCCGGGAGCGCTTTGGGCCCGGGGGCTACTGTAGGCGTTCTGGGAACGGGGGTCCCCAGACTTGCCTGCCTGTGGCCTCGGCGTGGCTCAAAGGAGGCCCAGTACGGCCCATCTTCATCAACACAAGACTCAAGACACTCGCGAGGGGTCAAGCCTCGCGGGGCGGACGACACAGCGCTTCCTCGAGGGATCAAGGCAGGGTACCTCGCGAGGCGCCCATGACGCAAGCCATGACGACCAAGGGTGCCGGGCGGGCGCCAGAACGCGTAGTGTCCTCCCTTTCCTTCGTTGACCGTGAGAGCTTATAATGGGCTAAGTTGGGACACCCCTGCAGGGTAATATCTTTCGAAAGCCGTGCCCGCGGTTATGAGGCAGATGGGAATTTGTTAATGTCCAGTTGTAGAAAACCCGAAGTTGACCTTATTTAAAACACATCAACCGCGTGTGTAACCGTGATGGTCTCTTCTCGGCGGGGTCCGGGAAGTGAACACGGTGTTGGAGTTATGTTTGACGTAGGTTGTTCTAGGATCACTTCTTGATCACTTCTAGCTTCACGACCGTGCTTTGCTTCTCTTCTCGCTCTCTTTTGCGTTGTAGCCACCATATATGCTAGTCGCTTGCTGCAGCTCCACCTCACAATCCTTTCCTACCTATAAGCTTAAATAGTCTTGATCTCGCGGGTGTGAGATTGCTGAGTCCCCGTGACTCACAGATTCTACCACAACAGTTGCAGGTACCAACGATGCCAGTGCAGATGACGCGACCGAGCTCACGTGGGAGTTCGACGAGGAACGTGGCCGTTACTATGTGTCTTTTCCCGATGATCAGTAGAGGAGCCCAGTTGGGGTGATTCGGGGATCTGTGTAGCATTTGGGGTAGTCTTCTTTCTTTTTGGTACCGTAGTCGGACCTTGAGTGTATTCTGTATGATGGATGTTTATTTATGTATTGTGTGAAGTGGCGACTGTAAGCCAACTATGTATCTTTTTCCCTTATGTATTACATGGTTTGTGTGAAGATTACCTCACTTGCGACATTGCTTTCAATGCGGTTATGCCTCTAAGTCGTGCCTCGACACGTGGGAGATATAGCCGCATCGAGGGCGTTATAGAGACGCAGTGTGTTCACTTGAGCGTGCGTTCCAAGCCACAGCAATCGAAGACCCAGATCGCGGGATTGGAAGACTTCCCGAGGCGACCCTCAAGAAGAAGAAGGTTTTGCCTGGCCCTAGCCATACGGAGGAAGGCGCCTCCGGAGGTGTTGCGTCAGGATCTGCGCCCAATCAGGGGGCGCCCCACTCTCGCGCATAGGAAGGCGCGCTCGGCGCCCTCTTCAGGCAGGGCTCGGGGGCTCTTTCATGGAGATCCACCGACCTTGCCAAGATCGCGAGGGAGGCGCTCGGGCACCACTTGGAAGGGTGCTTTCAGGAAGGCACAAGACAAGGAAGACCAAACCCTCAGGAGTTCAACGCAAGAAACACCCAGGAACTACAGGAGTCAAGAGTCATGCGCGGCAGCCGCCGCTTGCCCACCATGCCCCCACATCCAGGCGAGGACGGGGGGCTACGCGTCCGCATCGACGTGCCGGGGCTCAACCGAGCCGCATCTCAGGAGCGCCTCTGGCCTTGGCGCGTGGGGAGTTGCGAGGATCCACCTCACAGCTACGTCCGCATGCCCTTCAGCCTGCCGAATGTGGTCGCCGCTCATCAGCGCCTGCTGAGGAGCATTCTGGAGGCTTAGGAGATTAGGCATTGGGCGGTCCTGGCGGAGATAGAGATGGCCCTCGAGGACCCGCCTATGCCCCCAGAGCCTCCCGAGGCTCCTGGGCCTGGGGGCTCGTGAGGGTCGACGTCTTCAGTGCGCGTCGCTCGCTTCTTTAGCATCATTTCATCTTCAAACAGCACCAGGTGACATCTTTCTAAGTTCCGTTTTAGCTGGGAGTGCCCACAGGGCCGCATCATTCCCAGGCTGCGTGGGTCCGTCCCTGCGGCATGTATCTGTCTTGCTTACGTTCTTTACTTGCCTCATTGGGGGCACCCCTCGGGCTGCATCATCCCCAAGCTGCTCGGGCCTGTCCCAGCGGCGTTTGCTTTTCTTGCATCTACTTGAAGTGAGTTTCCTCCTACGTACTTAACATCCCCGACCTAATCGCCTGCTCGATTGACGCCAGCCTGTGGAGCCACCTGCTAATGGCACGACATTTGTGCACGGGTCCGTCCCTGCAACGCTGATAAATCTGAGTGGCTGAGCTCTGGCCGCGGCAGCCCCGCAGGGTGCCACCTCACCAGGCCCTCAGTGCCCCGATCACCTCCTCGAGGCAACCCAAGGTTGGCTGGCAACCGTAACAACAGGTCTTCTCTCTCCTTATGATTGGTGTGCAGGACCTGCTCCAGGAACAACGATGGGAACGTCACGGGCTTTCTCTCCCTCTCTCCAGCATGGACCGCTTGCGCGTTAAAAGGGGGGTGCCTGAGCATCGCGACTCATGGGCTCCTACTGGCTTTCCAGCCCTCACCCCCTGGCCTTGACCCACGGCATCGCGACCTGTCATACCAGCGGCGGCTGAGCTCGCTCGAGGGTCAGGACCTGAGGATGTAGAGCATTAAGGAAAGTGCAGGGGAGCGGGAAGAAGCTCGCGAGGACCCAACCCAGCGGTGCCCCGGCTGCCATCGCTCGGGCCGGGCGCTCCGTCGAGGAACTACACCGATTCAAAAGATAAGTCACGCCCTTATAGAAGTTGGACTAACGCATCGCCACACCCACGCCCAATGCGGTTCTGTTGCGACGACGCTGCCTTCCTTTCTCACCTAGCGGGGGCTGCTTGGGCGCTAAAGGGGACCTCCCGAGCATCGCGACTCAGGGGCTCTTACCGGACCTCGGGCCGCTCACCTCCTGGCCTTGACCACGGCATCGCGACCTGGCATACCAGCGACGGCTAAAGCCCGCCTGGGGACTGGGACCTGTCGGCGTAGAGCGCAAGGCCCTCGTGAGGATAGAAAGGGGGAGCCTAGCCAGAACAGAACAAGCTCCTCACATTGCTTCATATTAAGGATATAATATTCACAAAAGACATGGGGATGCCTTACATGCCCCCACGGGGTGTTGCTCCAATTCCTTGCAGGAAACAAAAGGTGCTAATCCTAAAGAACGCTAATCACTCAGGGGACGCCATTATCAACAGTGGGCTGCCCGCTGCCGGTGCCTACCCCATCCAGATCAGTGGCGGCGGCGGCTGGGCGCAGTTACCCCGCTTCACGCACGGCGCGAGCTTGGAGGCTCGTAGCTGTCGTCGCTCGTCTCCGGAGTCGCAAGAAGCTCGGGGGAGCCGCTGGATTCCCCAGTTCCTCCGCTGCTGCCTGAAGAGCCGCTGGAGGGCCCACGGGCGAGCCAGGTCCTCGCCGGTTCGTCGCCCCTGCCGCCCTCTTTGGGGCAGCACTCCAGCCGGCGTCCTTCAACATCAAAGACCTTTGAAGAACATTAGGGAGGCTCCGTCGTATTCAAGATGAATTACGAGGGCGCCTACCGGCCGGCAGACCCGGGTGATTTCGCCCCAGCCCCGGGTCATGAAGACCTTGCCCGGAGCGATGACCGCGACCTCCGCTCCGGTCGTCGGGGTGTTGCAGCCGGCGTGCTGCAGCCAGAGCTCTAGGGCCCCGCTCCGCGGCATCTCGAAGGCGAAGGAGGGAGGAAGGCGGATCCAAGAGCTCGGAGGCATGGCGGCGTGGAGCACGAGTTCACGAGAGGAGCACTTGGCATGGACTCCAGGGGGACGATGCGCAGCACCGTGACTCGCCGGCGTCGGCGGCGGCGCTGTCGGTGTTGTTCGGCACCCTCTCCACCAGGACCAACGATGCTGGCATACAAGGGCAGCGGAATCCAAGGCAACGGCCGCTCGTACCACGGCCACGACACCTCCTGCGGGGCACCCTCATCTCGGTGGCAGAGGACTGGTCGCTTCTTCGGCGGAAGGGGGTCTGGACCCTCTCGGGAGGCCTTTCCTTTCTCTTCTGAAGAGAACCGGCGGATTGGTGCCATTGTCGTATGAAGGAGCAAGGACGAGGGAGAAGAAGAGAAGGAGTAGCAGGAAGGGATGGACTGAAGGAGCTCACCCAGCCCCATACTTATAGCCAGTGAAGGCCAACCGTCGAGCACCACGATCGCAGGTAATCATGATCCGTTCCTCTGCATGCAAGGACTTGTCAAGTCGTGCAGTCGCCGAGGCGTCGTGGGGAAGCGCAGTCGCTCACGTCCAATCAACCGCCACGCAGAGCCCAAGGCCGCAGGGTTTTGGGGCCCATGGCGCTTCGCGCTTGCCCCTTCTCTTCTCTACTAGGCCAAGCTCGTGCGCGCCTTGGGCCCGGGGGCTACTGTCGGCGTTCTGGGAATGGGGATCCCCAGACTTGCCTGCCTGCGGCCTGTGGCCTGGCTCAAGTGGGGGCCCAGTCCGACCCGTCTTCATCAGCTCAAGCTCAAGACCCTCGTGAGGGGCCAAGCCTCGCGGGGCGGACAACAGGAAGCTTCCTCAGAGGCAGCCTCATCAGGCAGGCTCGCGAGGAGGTGGAGAGATCAAGGCGGGGGTACCTCGCGAGGAGTCCGTGACGCAAGCCATGACAAATCAAGGCCAGGCGGGCGCCAGGCGGGCGCCAGCCTGCGCAGAGTCCTTGTTTCCCTTTCGGTGCAAAGGGGGCAAGCACAGGCCAAGGCATCAGGCAAAGGTTACCATTCTGGTGCAACGAGACCAAGACCAGCCGAACGGCAAGACGGAGGTCACTGTGGAGCCTAAGGCGGCGTCACCACCGGTGCTTTTGGCAGCCGAAGACCACCTTTGGTCAGGATAACTTGTACTAGATGTTCCCCTACAAAATGGCCAATTCTTGGCGCCCTTCCTGCTCATTATTTGGGGAGAGGCCCAGGGCCTCTATATATAGAGCTAGCCACCACAGAGTAGAGGCATCGTAAAATCCATTAGAGGCATCTAGGAATCTGGTAGAGCCCAAGTAGAGAGAGATAGAGAGGCGACTGAACTCACCCAAGAAGTTCATCGCACCAGCTCAAGAACACCTCTCGCGAGGCTTTTCTACCCCTATACTATTCATCATCAACCCCTGAGGCAATCCACCATACCACACACTGGAGTAGGGTATTACACCACAACGGTGGCCTGAACCAGTATAAATCTCGTGTCCCTTGTGTTGTTCATCGTTTCCAGCTTAGATCGCTCGGGGGATCGGACGTAGAGCGGTAGGGGAGAGATTTCCTCGCGCACCCTAGTGTTCGAACCTCAAGGGTCTGCCGGAACCCGAAATCCGGCAATAGTGCTATGTCCATGGCTCACGCTCATGTATTGCGTGAAGATTGAAAAAGTTTGAGAACACCAAAAGTATGAAAGGATTGCTTGGCTTGTCATAGGGGTTGTGCATGATTTAAATACTTTGTGTGGTGAAGATAGGGCATAGCCAGACTATATGATTTTGTAGGGACAACTTTCTTTGGCCATGTTATTTTGAGAAGACATAATTGCTTAGTTAGTATGCTTGAAGTATTATTATTTCTATGTCAATATTAAACTTTTATCTTGAATCTTTCGGATCTGAATATTCATACCACAATTAAGAGAATTACATTGAAAATTATGCTAAGTAGCATTCCACATAAAAAATTCTGTTTTTATCATTTACCTACTCGAGGACGAGCAGGAATTAAGCTTGGGGATGCTTGATACGTCTCCAACGTATCTATAATTTTTTATTGTTCCATGCTATATTATATTCTGTTTTGGATGTTAATGGGCTTTATTATACACTTTTATATTATTTTTGGGACTAACTTATTAACCGGAGGCCCAGCCTAGAATTGTTGTTTTTGCCTATTTTAGTGTTTCACAGAAAAAGAATATCAAACGGAGTACAAACGGAATGAAACCTCCGGGAACATGATTTTCGGAACGAACGTGATCCAGAGGACTTTGTCGGATCACGGGTTCCGGCAGACCCTTAAGGTTCGATCTCTGGGGTGCACGCGGAGATCGTGCCCACTACCTCTCCGTCTCGCAAGGATCTAGACTACTGCAAGAACAACACAAGAGACACAAGGTTTATACTAGTTCGGGCCACCATTGTGGTGTAATACCCTACTCTACTTTGTGGTGGGTGGATTGCCTCTTGGGCTGATGAGGAAGAACAGTACAAGGAAGAACGACCTCGCGAGGGTCTGTTCTTGGCTAGGGGATGAACTGCTGGGGGAGTTCGATCGCCCTTCCCTCTTTCTAGATGCTCGGTTCGATCCTATCTTCTTCCTGTCTAGATGCCTCTACTGTGGGGGTGGCTGGCCCTACTTATAGGCAAAGGCCCTGCGCCTCTTCCCAAATATTGAGCGGGAAGGGCGCCAACAATTGGCCAATTTGAAGGGGAACATCTGGTACACTTATCCTGACTAAAGTCGGTCTTCGCCTGCCAAAGGCTCTGGCGATGACGCCGGCTTGGGCTCCACAGTGACTTCCTCCTTGTCGCGGAGCTGGTCTTGGTCTCGTTGCACCGAAATAGATACCTTTGCTTGATCCCCTCGCCTGCGCTTGCCCCCGGTGCACCAAAGAGGAAAGGGGGACGCTGCGCGGGCCGGCGCCCGCCTGGCACCTTTGGTCGCCATGGCTTGCGCCATGGGCACCTCGTGAGGTACCCCATCTTGATCTCTCCGCCTCCTCGCGAGCTAGCCTAAGGAGGCCGTGCTTGAGGAAGCGCCGTGTCGTCCGCCTCGCGAGGCTTGGCCCCTCGCGAGGGTCTTGGGTCTTGTGTTGATGAAGATGGGCCACGTTGGGCCCCCACTCGAGCCACGCTGCAGGCCGCAGGCAGGCAAGTCTGGGGACCCCCGTTCCCAGAACGCCGACAGTAGCCCCCGGGCCCAAGGCGCGCACGGACTTGGCCATGCCGAGGGGCGAAAGGGCAAGGGCGAAGCGCCGCCGGCCCTAACAGCCTGCGGCCTCGGGTGCCGCGTGGCGGTTGATTGGACGTGGGCGTCTCCACTTCCCCACGCTCCCTTATTCTGTGTCACGCTAGGTTGCCCCGCAGTTGTACACAGCTGCCCTTTTCCCTGTTGCTTGACCGTCTCCTGCTCTTCCTCCCTCCGAACTCTGATCCTCGCTTCCGATCCCATCTCGCATCGCCTTCGTCTGGCATCGCTTCATGTCCTTGAAGAAGTTTGGCGTAACGGCGCCCAAAGTGGTGAAGAAGTTCCTATTGTGCCGCATTGCCCCTCTCCAACGCCATTCTCGTAGAATGTGGGCCTTCAGCGGGCATGGCGACCGCATGAGGCTTCAGGGAGAAGACCTGACGCCCGAGGTGCCGAGGAGAGTGCTCTTGGTCCTGACAGGCGATCCCAACCCCGGGGGTGTCCGGCAGGGGGGAGCCTTGCTGTACCTCTGCCACAATAGGGATGACTTCATGAGGCAGATGCCCCCTTTCGACGAGTGGGGGCTACGCCCTGTCGGCCTCCAGGGGCCTCGCGAGAACCCTGTGGTGGTGATTTCCCTTCCGGTCGGCCTGGGTGAATCCTCCTCGAGTGGTGGCGCAGGGAGGCTGGAGACAGCGGGGGTCGAGGGAGCCGCGGACGATGTGACCGCACCTGGCGATGCTCTTGAAGGGGCAACTCATGAGGTCCGCGCTCCCGAGGCCACGGGTGAGGCATCGCCGCCTCCGGTGCTTGAGGCCGAGGCTCCTGAGCCCCCGGCCGGGATCTCTGACGAGGCAACTGCCCGTGCGTTCCAGGCATGCGCCCTCGACGCGAGTGGCCTTGGCGCTCCGTCCTCTTCGCAGGCTGGTTCCTGTGCATCTCTCCTGGGCCGTTTCCGTGTGCACTTTGAGGCCCTCCGGAGAAAAAGGGAGGCCTTGGGCGACGACTTCCCCTGCCGCTTGCTGAAGCGCCGGAAGTACTTTGCCTTCGACGAGTAAGTCTTCTCCTTTTCTGTTCCTTATCCTGCTTGCCGCATCCACTGATCCTTGCTCTGCAGGCCTCTGCCTACTAAGCTCGATGAAGCCGTCGGGCCGACGCCCTCCATGACTGCGTCTCCTCTGCCACCCCTGGGTGTCTCAAGCAGCACTGCCCTCGTGGTTTGGGCGGGTGACGGCGCTGACCGCCGCGTAGCGCGCGGAGACTCTCCCGCCCCCGCCATCTCCTTCCACGGGCTTTCCCTCGACATAGGCAGCCTGCCGTGGGCTTCCCGTCTGGTCGCGGGCTGCGACCGGCCGAGGCACCTCAGGGACCCTTCTCCCGAGGTCAGGTTGGACTCAGGTCGGGCTTCTGATGCGGCGCGGCCGGCCGTCGTGAAGTCGCCAGCCCCCAGCCCCCTGCCCGGGGCCGGAGCGATGATCCGAGGTCCTCGACGCCAGCTTGAGGCGGATGATGGCGCGGCAAACCTGCTTGAGCGTGCTCGGGAGCGCCGTGCCCGTCGTCACGAATTCCTTCGGAGGGCGAGTGGCTCCGTAGACCTGCTTGGGCAGGAGCTCGCTGAGGAAGACGCGCGCCTGGAAGCTGAGGGCTTGCGCTTGGCCATCGAGCAGCGCGAGCTGGAGGCAGCTGCTGCCCTCGCGCGCCGTCAGCGCGTCCTTGACGACGAAGAGGCGAAGGTGTCGCTGGAGGCTTCTCTGGCGGCTCGGTCTCAGGCCGTTGAGGAGGCCCGAGGAGCTGACCGACGGCGAGGAGCAGCAGAAGAACAGGCTCGAGAGCTCTTGGCCTGGTGTCGCTCGTTGGAGGAGCAAGCGGAGCTGCGCGAGGCAGCACTTGCATCGATGGAGGTGGCTTCTGGCGACCCGGCTGAGCTTCGGAAGACGAACGCGCTCGCGAGCTTGAGCAGCTGGAGACGAGGGAGTGCCTGGTGACGCAGGCGGAAAACGATGTCGCCGTGCGGGAGACGCGTGTCCTGGAGGAGGTCTGCCGTCGGGTGGCGACAGCACGCCAAGGCCTCGAGCGCGAGTTCGAGGGGAAGCTGGTGATGATCCGAGTCGAAGCTGAAGGTAGAACCGCCGCCTTGAGGGTCCAGCAGGATGAGGCGACGCGACGAGCGGACGCCTCCCGGGTCGCCCTTGAGGCAGCGCAGAAAGAGCTGGCCTCCTCCCAGGCCGAGGTGCTCCACCTACGCCAGCGTGTGGAAGAGGCCGTGGCCGTCGAGCGTCAGAATGCCGACGAGATACGCCAGCGGCAAGTCCTGGAGCACCAGCACGGCCCCATGCTCACCAAGCTCCAGGATAGGGCCAACATTGCCCTGGGCAACATCTGTGAGGCTGCCGTGGGCGAGCCGCACACGATTAACTACGTCGGCAACCTGCAGTTCTTCACCACCGTGGTGACACAGCTGGAAGCACGGTTGGCCAGAGCCGATAGGTTGGTGGAGGAGAGGAGCCGCGCCCTGCTCGGGCGCTCCTTCTCCCGCGTCTTCAGCCATCTTTGAAACATGGATCCCCACTTCGACTTCGACGCCGCCATCGCCCCAGTTCCCCAAGCTGTTCGAGGCGACCTGGCTGAATGGGTGGAGAGCAGCGTAGATGCTCTCGTCCGGGCCTTCACTTCGGATGATGACGACGTGATCGTGGGCGCCGACGAAGGTGGCGTGGTGGAAGACCCCAATGCCGCGGACGGGGGCGCAAACAACGAAGGTGAGTTCAGCGACGCCAGCGACAGCTCGGGAGGCGCCTCCGAGGATGCATTGGGGGATTTGTCAGATTGACCATGTGCTATCTTTGCCTTTTTACCATGCATAAATAGAACTCAGGCGTTTGGCCCGACGGTTGTGAGAGCATTTTGGGAGGGGGAGCCCCTCATGTATGAACTTGTATCTAATGTATCTGCAGTGATTAAATCGTACGCGTGTCCAACAGTAGGCTGGTTCGCCCTTGTCCCTTGCTGGCTCCCGAGCTGCCTTCTGGAGGGCGTCACGCCCCGGGTGCTGGGTAGTTGAAAGCTCGGGAGGCGGGGTCATTACTTATAGGAAACCCCACAGGCGTGGGCCGTCTTTGCAGGCTCCGGGTCTTTTCTCGAGCGAGACGTCTTCACAGGCGTTCGCCCTCTTCACAGGCTCCGGGCCTTTTCCTCGAGCGAGACGTCTTCACAGGCGTTCGCCTTCTTCACAGGCTCCGGGCCTTTTCCCGAGAGGGATGGCTTCACAGGCGTTCGCCTTCTTCACAGGCTCCGGGCCTTCTCCCGAGAGGGATGGCTTCACAGGCATTCGCCTTCTTCACAGGCTCCGGGCCTTCTCCCGAGAGGGATGGCTTCACAGGCGTTCGCCTTCTTCACAGGCTCCGTGCCTTCTCCCGAGAGGGATGGCTTCACAGGCGTTCGCCTTCTTCACAGGCTCCGGGCCTTCTCCCGAGAGGGATGGCTTCACAGGCGTTCGCCTTCTTCACAGGCTCTGGGCCTTCTCCCGAGAGGAATGTCTTCACAGGCATTTGCCTTCTTCACAGGCTCTGGGCCTTCTCCCGAGAGGGACGTCTTCACAGGCATTTGCCTTCTTCACAGGCTCTGGGCCTTCTCCCGAGAGGGATGTCTTCACAAGCACCAGAGGTCACCTCGCGAGGGAGCGACAGCGGCAGTCTGGGCTGTACTCGAGCTAAGCCTGGCCCGGCTCGCGAGGGGCTCGCGAGGGGAGGCAGCTGCGGTGAGATGGTGACCAGAACGCGGGAAACGATTCAAACAAAACCAAGCACCCCTTCCCCGAACGCACGCAAAGCTCAGATTCGAATTCAACTTAAATCCAGCGGGGGAAAAAGGTTACAACCAAAGGAAGAAGGCAATGAAAACAAACAAAAAGGCCGCGTCCGGCACCTAATCTAGTCTTCGACGTCTTCTCACCAGCGCGGAGCTAAGTGTTGTCCACTGGGCGTGGGAGGGAGCCCCAGGGCCTGAGGCCGGCACCCCTGAGACTCCGGGGCGTGTACAGCCCCACTCATTATTACGTGAGAATGTCACGGGGCGGCGAGCTTCACAGGCACTGGGCCTTCTTCACAGGAACCGGCCTTGCTTCATATCGCCAGACGAGGGCCCCGCCTTGCGCCACACTCTAGTGCCACCAACGACGACCGGAAACCAGGACGCCGCTGGTGGGGTAGAGCAGTCGCCAGCGGTTCCCCCGACGACCACAGGTCCTCCGCCAGGGGCAGGCCCTCAGGCGCCTCCCCAGCGGAGGGCCTATCTTCTAAGAACGCCTTGCTCCGAATGCCGCGGTGGTGAGGTAGGATCTCTGCCCCTTTCCTGCAGCCCCCTGCGTCCTCCTCCCGAGGGGTAGGAGACCGCAGGGGTGGGGCAGCTGCTTGTCGCGGCGACCTGCATCTCCTGTGACCCGTGATTAGCGTATGCCTGCTCTTGAGGAATTAATGGTACCCGATATTCGTTGCCTCCAGTGTGACCGACGGAGCCATCCCGGGGTTCCTGGAGGGGCTCGGCCTCTGGCGTCTCGTCCCCCTAGCTGGGACTGAAGAGTGAGCCCTGTTCTCCCTCTTGAGCGTGTCCTTGGTCCATCATGTGGGGCACGTACTCCTCTGGCGCCGCCACCCCGAATGCTGCGCTGTAGTGCTCCATGTGCCATGCGGCGTTGCTTGTCATGCCCACCGCGGGGTGGTAGCGCGGTTGGCCGCTGGCACCATGGGCCGCACTCAGCCCCTCTCCTTCGCGCGCCGGGGGCGGGGGTAGCACCTCTGCCAGTCTGGTGCCGGCGGATTCGCCGGTGCTGGGGTAGTCTGGAGGCCCTTGCGGGCGCGCGGGGCCCCCTCGTGTGCCGCCCTGAGCTTGAGGTGGAAGTTGGACGCAGAAGGGGTGAGCCCCCGAAGCGGCGAAGCCCAAGAGCTCGGCGACCCGCTCCAGCAGCACGTCGTGGCCGCCCTCCAATAGCCTGCACTACAGCAGCTCCTGTGCTACCGTGAGTGCGACCCTTGAGTTCGCCTGTTCTCGGCGGGTGTACGGTGTCGTAGCTGCGGCGTGGTTGGAGGCCCTCGCTACCGACCGCGCCTGTCATGGCGTGAGGGTTGCAGAAGCTTGCCCGCGGCCCGCAGCGCCCTGCGGACCACGAGCTGCCTGTGGCGCGGGGTCGCCCGGAGTGGGAGGCTCCGCGCATATGGGCCATGCCGCCCACGGGCCTTGATTGCCTGCCTGGTCGCCGGACATGATGACGACGAAGCAACGGGAGACGGAGCAATGGGAAGGAAGATTCCGGCGCACCCCTACCTGGTGCGCCAAATGTCGGATCACGGGTTCCGGCAGACCCTTAAGGTTTGAACTCTGGGGTGCGCGCGGAGATCGTGCCCACTACCTCTCTGTCTCGCAAGGATCTAGACTACTGCAAGAACAACACAAGAGACACAAGGTTTATACTAGTTCGGGCCACCATTGTGGTGTAATACCCTACTCTAGTTTGTGGTGGGTGGATTGCCTCTTGGGCTGATGAGGAAGAACAGTACAAGGAAGAACGACCTCGCGTGGGTCTGTTCTTGGCTAGGGGATGAACTGCTGGGGGGAGTTCGATCGCCCTTCTCTCTCTCTAGATGCTCGGTTTGATCCTAGCTTCTTCCTGTCCAAATGCCTCTACTCTAGGGGTGGCTGGCCCTATTTATAGGCGAAGGCCCTGGGCCTCTTCCCAAATATTGAGCGGGAAGGGCGCCAACAATTGGCCAATTTGAAGGGGAACATCTGGTACACTTATCCTGACTAAAGTCGGTCTTCGCCTGCCAAAGGCTCTGGTGATGACGCCGGCTTGGGCTCCACAGTGACTTCCTCCTTGTCGCGGAGCTGGTCTTGGTCTCGTTGCACCGAAATAGATACCGTTGCTTGATCCCCTCGCCTGCGCTTGCCCCCTTTGCACCAAAGAGGAAAGGGGGATGCTGCGCGGGCCGGCGCCCGCCTGGCACCTTTGGTCGTCATGGCTTGCGTCATAGGCACCTCGTGAGGTACCCCACCTTGATCTCTCCGCCTCCTCGCGAGCTAGCCTAAGGAGGCCGTGCTTGAGGAAGCGTCGTGTCGTCCGCCTCGCGAGGCTTGGCCCCTCACAAGGGTCTTGGGTCTTGTGTTGATGAAGATGTGCCACGTTGGGCCCCCACTCGAGCCACGCTGTAGGCCACAGGCAGGCAAGTCTGGGGACCCCCGTTCCCAGAACGCCGACAGACTTGGACCCTACGTCAAGAAAGCAACTAGGAGAGCACGAGGCAGGGGCGCGCCCTCCACCCTCGTGGGGCCCATGTTGCTCCACCGACGTACTTCTTCCTCCTATATATACCTACGTACCCCCAAACTATCAGATACGGAGCCAAAAACCTAATTCTACCGCTGCAACCTTCTATACCCGTGAGATCCCATCTTGGGGCCTTTTTCGGCGCTCCACCGGAGGGGGCATTGATCACGGAGGGCTTCTACATCAACACCATAGCCTCTTCGATGGCGTATGAGTAGTTTACCTCAGACCTTCGGGTCCATAGTTATTAGCTAGATGGCTTCTTCTCTCTCTCTGGATCTCAATACAAAGTTATCCATGATTCTCATGGAGATCTATTCGATGTAATCTTCTTTTGCGGTGTGTCTTTTGAGACCGATGAATTGTGGGTTCATGATCAAGTTTATCTATGAACAATATTTGAGTCTTCTCTGAATTCTTTTATGTATGACTGGTTATCTTTGCAAGTCTCTTCGAATTATCAGTTTGGTTTGGCCTACTAGATTGATCTTTCTTACAATGGGATAAGTGCTTAGCTTTGGGTTCAATCTTGCGATGTCCTTTCCCAGCGACAGCAGGGGCAACAAGGCACGCATTGTATCATATTGCATGAGTTTATCAAGATGGGGTGTATATCATATTGCATGAGTTTATCCCTCTACATCATGTCATCTTGCTTAAAGCGTTACTCTGTTATTTTGAACTTAATACTCTAGATGTATGTTGGATAGCGGTTGATATGTGGAGTAATAGTAGTAGATGCAGGCAGGAGTCGGTCTACTTGTCACGGACGTGATGCCTATATACATGATCATACCTAGATATTCTCATAATTATGCTCAATTCTATCAATTTCTCAACATTAATTCTTTCACCCACTGTAATACTTATGCTATCTTGAGAGAAACCACTAGTGAAACCTATGGCCCCTGGGTCTATTTTCCATCACATAAATCTTCCAACACTTAGCTATTTTTATTGCCTTTTATTTTACTTTGCATATATATTATAAAAATGCCAAAAATATTATCTTACCATATCTATCAGATCTCACTCTTGTAAGTGACCGTTGAGGGATTGACAACCCCTTTATCGTGTTGGTTGCGAGGTTCTTATTTGTTTGTATAGGTGCGAGGGACTCGTGCATGGTCTCCTACTAGATTGATACCTTGGTTCTCAAAAACTGAGCGAAATACTTACGCTAGTTTACTACATCACCCTTTCCTCTTCAAGGGATAACCAATGCAGTGCTCAAGCATAGCATTGCGTTGCCGTCGAGGACGTGCCAGATGTCGGCGTTCTGGAAACGGGGGTCCCTAGACTTGCCTGCCTGCGGCCCATGGCGTGGCTGAGCAGCGGGCCATACGGCCCATCTTCATCAATAAGGCATCCAAGACCTTCGCGAGGGTCCAAGCCTTGCGAGGGTCCAAGCCTCGCTAGGTGTACGACGCTAGACTTCCCCTGGAGTGGCCTAGCCAGGCAGGCTCACGAGGAGCGGACATATCAAGGCTGAGCAAACCTCATGAGGGACTCGTGACGTGAGCCGTGACGAACGGCGCCAAGCGGGTGCCGGTGCGTGCAGAGTCCTTGTTTCCTCTTTGGTGCTAATGAGGCAAGTGCACGCGAAGAGTACCGAGGCATCAGGCAAAGGTTGCCATATTGGTGCAACGAGACCAAGACCAAGAGGACGGCAAGGCGGAGGTTATCGTGGAGCCCAAGACGGCGTCATCCTAGGGCTTTTCGCAGGCGAAGACCGCTTTTGTCAGGATAGCTTGTACTAGTTGTCCCCCTTCAAATTTGCCCACCGTTGTTGGCTCCCTTCCTGCTCAACATTTGGGAAGAGGACCAGGGCCTCTATAAATAGGACTAGCCACCACAGTAGTGGGGAGAGACAAGTTCATCGACTCCTCACACCACAAGTTCATACGCACAAGAACACCTCAACCTTCGGAAGCTGTTCTTCCCTTGTACTGTTCATCATCAGCCCAAGAGGCAATCCATCCACCACCACACTGGAGTAGGGTATTACACCACAACGGTGGCCCGAACCAGTATAAACCTCGTGTCTCTTTCTGTGTTGTGAGTTCGTCGAGTTCGTCCGTAAGATCCTAGCGAGCTTGAGCGTAGATCGTTAGGAGAGAAAGACTTCGCGCGCACCCCAGTGTTCGCGCCAGGTAAGGGCTAGCCGGAGCCTCTTGGTCTTGGCCCCTACCTGGCACGCCAAATGTCGAATGTGGCGCCCATTAGAAGGTTTTCAGCCGAAGAGAAGGGGAAAGCTCCCCGTGACGATCCAGAGCCACTTCCGCCGAAGAAACGGGCGATCCACCGCCATGACGAAGCGGTGATTCAAGTGGTGGCGAGGCCTTGGTGTGAGCGGCCTCCACCGGGGTACCCGCTGCCCTTGTACGCCCGAGCCGGGGGATCGGGAGGACGGAGTGACGAGCAGCACTGCTCGTGCCGCGTCTAGGGTCGCCGCGCCTCGGCGCCACGCGCCGTCGCCCCTGGGGTGCACGCCGCTGACTCCTCGCACGAGTTGGTGCTGTGGGCGCCGATGCCTCCAAGCTCCTGGATCCGCTTCCCGCGGTTCTTCTTTGACGTGATGCCACCGAGGGGGCCACTCGAGCTCTGGCTGTAGCACGCTGACTGTAGTGCTCCGACGACCGGAGCGGAGATCGAAGCGGTCCCCACCGGCAAGATCTTCACGACTCATGGCTGGGGCGAGATCGCGCGGGTTTGCCATGCGAAGGGAGCCCTCGCGATCCACTTTGAGTACGATGGCGCCTCCACGCTCTTCTTCAAGGTCTTCGACGCCGAGGGCCGCAGCTTGGAGTGCTACCCTGGAGAGGAGCACCAGGTCGTCGCGCAGCCCACTCGCGAGCACTCCAGCAGTAGCAGCAGTTCATGGGAGTCCGGCAGCTCTCCCGAGCTTTATGAGACTCCGGAGATGAGCGACACAGCTACGTCCCTCCGAGCTCTCACCGCGCTCGGAGTAGGGCCGCGGCGTCCGGTAGCCGCCGCCGCTGATCGGGATGGGGTTGGCGCCGGCCTCCCATGGACCACTGTTGATGATGGCGTCCACCTTAGGAGGGTGTAGATAGGATTTCTCTTAGTAATAGCTTTTGTTCCCTGCGAAGGATCACGAATCACCCCATGGGGGCATGTAAGGGTCTGTAATGTCTTTCGTGTACATCTTCCTTGTTATAAGAACTAGGTGAACGCATGCCCCATTAAGGCTCGGTTCCTCCCTTTCTTTCCTCGCAATAGCTTGTTGCTCTATGCTAATAGGTCCCGGTCCGAATGCGGCAACAGTCGTCGCTGGTATGTCAGGTCGCGTGCCGTGGTCTAGGCAAGGAGGTGCATGGCCCGAGGCCTAGTAAGAGCCCCTGAGGCGTGATGCTCAGGAGGTCCCCGTTAGCGCCCAAGCAGCCATGGTAAGGAGAGAAAGGGAGTTGACGTGGCCACAAAGGGGTTGCGGCAGGGCGCGAGCGACCATTAGGCCCAAACACTTAGTCGATCCGGGTGCAGGACTTATCTCGTTGATTTTGTGGCGGCTCGTGACGTTGCACTGGGTTGTGCGCCAACTTGTGCGGAATAGACAGGCTGGCCCGTACGAGTTTCCCTTACCCATGCTCTCCTTAGTGCTCTACGTCCTCAGGTCCTGGCCCTCGAGCAAGCTCAGCCGCCGCTGGTATGCCAGGTCGCGATGCCGTGGTCAAGGCCAGGGGGTGAGGGCTGGAGAGCCAGTAAGAGCTCCTGAGTCGCGATGCTCAGAAGCCCCCCTTTTAACGTGCAAGCGGATCGCACGAGGAGAAGGAGACTCGCGGTGCCATCTGCTATCCTTCCCTCGGGACTCCTGTGAATAGGCACAAGAAGGAACATGGTTGACTGTTACAACTGTTAGCCTATCGCTAGTTGCTCTGAGTGAGGCAAAGGCGCCGAGGGCCTGGTGAGGTGACGTGTGTGGCGCGTGCCGCGAGCCAGAGCTCGACCGCTCAGTTTGTCGGACGTGGCAGGGACGGACCCATGCACCAGCGCCGTGCCTGTGTGAAGGCCCGGGGGAGGCGATGATTGAGCAGGCGATAGCCATCGGCAGGTTAGGCATAAAGAGCAGATTGACTTGGATAAATGCAGGAAGATACATGCCACTGGGTCTGGCCCAAGCGGCTTGGGGATGATGCAGCCCGAGGGGCGCCCCCAGCAAGGTAAGTTAAAGACTTAAGCAAAGGGGATAAATGCCACAGGGACAGACCCACGTGACCTGGGAATAATGCAGCCCGAGGGGCGCTCCCAGCTTAAACGAACTTGGAAGATGTCACCTAGTTCTGTAGATTAAGTAGAGTTGATGTAGCTGAGGCCACGCGTTGAAGGGATGACTCCTCATGAGCCACCGGGACCGTGAGCCTCGGGAGGCTCTGGGGGCTCAGGAGGTTCCCTAAAGAGCGTATCCATCTCCTCCTGAACGGCGCGGATCCTGGCTTCCTGAGACGCCAGGACCCGCCGCAAGTTGCGCTGATGGGCCGACGCCACGCTCGGCAAGCTGAAGGACATGCGAACGTAGCTGTGTTGTGGGCCCTCACAGCGGCACACACGTCATGGCTAGAAGCGCTCCTGATATGCGGCCTTGTTGAGCCCTGGGACATCGACGCAGAGACGCAGCCCGGCATCCTCGTCTGGATGGGGAGCTGCGCCTTGTGAGCGGCTGTGGCCGCGCATGGCTCTTGCTTCTTACAGTTCCTGGGTGGTCTTGGTGATGAATTCCTGGGTGGCGGGCGCTCCTTGCCCTGTGTTCTCCTGAGGGGGTTGTGTCATGAAACACGCCTCCAAGTGGTGGCCAAACGCCTCCCTCGTGAGGTTTGCATCGTCCGAGGCCCTCACGAAGAGAGCCCCCGAGCCCAGCCCGAGGAAGGCGCCGAGCGCGCCTTCCTATTCGACAGAAGGAGGCGCCCCTGGAACAGGCGCTGATCCTGACGAGGCTCCTAACGTGGCGCCGTCTCCTTGGGGTCCTGCGCGGCGTGGCAACTTCTTCTTGGGGACAGTCTCCGGAGGGCCTTCACCTCTGCTGTCGGGGTCGTTCATTGCTGCGGCTTGAAAGACGCACTCAAGAGAGCACACCGCATCCCTCTCTTCACACGGGACCGTGATGATTCCTCCACTTCCTGGCATCTTGAGAACATTGTAGCCGTGATGAATGACTGCCATGAACTTTGCCTGGGCTAGATACCCGAGGATGGTGTTGTACGGCAAGAGGATGTGCGCGACATCGAAGTCGATGAGCTCAGTGTGGTAGTTTTCACGCTTGCCAAAGGTGACGGGCAGGCGGACTTGCCCTATGGGTGTGGTGGAACCGCCTGTCACTCCTGAGAAAGGCTTGGTTGGCTGGAGCTGCTCATAGGGCACTTGAAGGTTGTCGAACGTGTCGACGGACAGGACATTGAGCCCTGCGCCGCAGTCGATGAAGGTCCTGGTAACTTGCACATTGCTGATGACCGAGGAGCATAGCATAGGGAGTGCACCGGCGGTGGCTGCGCACTTGAGCTGGTGTGCTGAGATGAAGGTGATGGCGCATTGGGACCACCTGAGGGGGCGCGTGGCCTCGAGCTTGGGGAGTTCCGCGTTCACCTCATGAGCGAACTGTTTGAAGATGCGCTGAGAGGCTGGGGTCTGCACGCCGCCCAAGATGCAAGAGATTGCGTGCGGCTCCTGGAAGCCCCCAGCCCCCTCATTCTAGTGGTGGTCATCGTTCCTCCTTGGTGGCGGCAGCGGGGGCAGACCGGCATTGCCCTGGGGGCGATCTTCACGAGGCGGGTCTCTCTAGGCGCCCTCGCGAGGCTGGTCCTGCCAGCGGTCCTCACGAGGCCGGTTATGCCACTCCTGGCGCGGGCCACGGTCTCCCCAGCATCCACCTCCACGTCCTCCTCCGCGGCCGTAGCCCTGGTCGTTGCGCTCGAGGCGTCGACCGTAGCGTCCTTCTCGTATGGCTCTGAGCTCTTGGCAGTCGCTGGTGTTGTGGGTGTTCAGGTTGTCGAAGGCACAGAATGGCCGATTGTTCTTGCACGACTCAGGCTGATCTCTGCCTCTCTTGGTGTCGTTCTCCGCTGCGAGCACCACTGCTTCTTTGCGCTTCACGTCCTTGGCCTTGGCCTTCTTCTCCTCCGTTGCAGCAACTGGCAGCTCGAGGAGAGAGAGACGCCCCTCCTCAGCTCTTGCGCACTTGGTCGCCAAGTTGAACAGCTCTTGAGAAGTGCGGAGCTCCTCGTGGATAGCCAGCTCCTCCTTCATCTTGACGTTGCGGACGCCGTCGGAGAACGCGGAGATGATGGCTTCATCGGTGACCTTGGGGATCTTGAGGCGGGTGTTGTTGAAGCACTGGATGTACTTCTGGAGAGTCTCTCCTGGCTATTGCTTGATGCGGAGCAGGTCACCCGCGGCCAGAGGACAGTTGTGAGTGCCCAGCAGTCGCGCATCTCATCCAGGAGGAGATCGAGCCGTGCTACAGGTTCAGGAGCCAAGAGCGGGCCCCATCCTTGAGAGCCATGGGAAACCAGTTCGCCATTACTTTTTCATCGCCGTTGGCTGCTTCGATGCTCAGCTCGTAGAGCTGTAGGAACCCTGCGGGGTCCGTGGTGCCGTCGTAGCGAGAAGGCAGATCTGGCTTGAACTTGCCTGGCCAAGAAACGCTACGCAACTCGGGGGTGAAGGCGCGGCAACCGGCTGTGGTTGCCGGGGCCCGCTTCGGGGGTGGAGCTTGGTCTTGACGGGGTTCGTGCTACGCCGCTGCAGGCGGTGCACGGTCTTGACGAGGTGGCACGAGGAGCACCGACGCAGCTTCTCGTGGTCGCGGGATTTCTTTGCAGCTTCTTTCTTCGCGCACGTGCGCCGGGCGCGATGGATCACGCAGCGGAGGTGTGCGCCTCGGTGCCAAGGCACACCATGAGCCCCGTCGCCCGCGACTGGTTCAGGAGGAGGCAGAGAGTTGGACGGCGCTAGGGAGCCCCCTGCGGCGCGGACGAGCTCGGCGACGCGGTCGAGCCACTCCTCGTAGATTTCATCGATAGGGCGGTAGCGCAGGACCTCATTCGCCGCTATGACCACGGCTTGTGCCTCCATGGGAGCGTGGTGCGCGCGGGACGAAGAACCAGCAGGGGTGAGCGACGGCGTAGCGGTGTGGCCGTCATGCCGCATCGAGGGGTGTAGCGAGGACGCATGTTGCTCGTTCCCTGCCGGGCCGGTGGCAGCGTTGGCGACGGGAGATAGAGAACGACGAGGTGGCCTGCCCATAGGAGCCATCTGAGCGACGCGGGCGAAGAGGGCAGCCCAGCGCTCAGCTCGAGCACGGTGAGCGTCCACCATGGAGACGACAAAGCGATGGAACAGTGAATCGATGGAAGGGAAACCATGGCGCACCCCTACCTAGCGCGCCAAATGTCGGATGTGGGGCTCCGGCTAACCCTTAAGGTTCTTACACTTGGGTGCGCGCGAAGTCTTTATCTCCTACCGATCTACGCTCAAGCTCGCTAGGATCTTACGGACGAAGTCGACGAACTCACAACACAGAAAGAGACACGAGGTTTATACTGGTTCGGGCCACCATTGTGGTGTCATACCCTACTCCAGTGTGGCGGTGGATGGATTGCCTCTTGGGCTGATGATGAATAGTACAAGGGAAGAACAGCCTCCTGAGGTTGAGGTGTTCTTGTGCGTATGAACTTGTGGTGTGAGGAGTCGATGAACTTGTCTCTCCCCACTACTGTGGTAGCTAGTCCTATTTATAGAGGCCCTGGTCCTCTTCCCAAATGTTGAGCGGGAAGGGAGCCAACAACGGCGGGCAAATTTGAAGGGGGCAGCTAGTACAAGCTATCCTAACAAAAGTGGTCTTCGCCTGCAAAAAGCCCTTGGATGACGACGTCTTGGGCTCCGCGATGACCTCCACCTTGCCATCCTCTTGGTCTTGGTCTTGTTGCACCAATATGGCAACCTTTGCCTGATGCCTCGGTACTCTTCGCCGTTGCTTGCCTCATTAGCACCAAAGAGGAAACAAGGACTCTGCGCGCACCGGCGCCCGCCTGGCACGCGCCTGGCGCCGTTCGTCATGGCTCACGCCATGAGTCCCTCATGAGGTTTGGTACGCCTTGATATCTCTGCTCCTCATGAGCCTGCCTGGCTAGGCGACTCCAGAGGAAGTCTTGCATCGTCCGCCTCGCGAGGCTTGGACCCTCACGAAGGTCTTGGATGCCTTGTTGATGAAGATGGGCCATATGGCCCGCTGCTCAGCCAGTCGGCGTTCTGGGAACGGGGGTCCTCATACTTGCCTGCCTGCGGCCTGCGGCGTGGCCCAAGGGGGCCCCAGCACAGCCCATCTTCATCAACACAGACCCAAGACCCTCGCGAGGGGCCAAGCCTCGCGGGGCGGACGACACGGAGCTTCCTCAGGCGCGGCCTCATCAGGCTGACTCGCGAGGAGGCGGAGAGATCAAGGCGGGGTACCTCACGAGGTGCCCGTGACGCAAGCCATGACGACCAAGGGCGCCAGGCGGGCGCCAGCCAGCGCAGTGTCCTCCTTTCCTCGTTGGTGCAAAGGGAGCAAGCGCAGTCGGGAGCATCAAGCAAAGGCGCCCATTTTGATGTAACGAGACCAAGACCAGCCCCACGACAAAGAGGAAGTCATTGTGGAGCCCAAGGCAGCGTCACCACCAGAGCCTTTGGCAGGCAAGGACCAACTTTAGTCAGGATAAGTGTACCATATGTTCCCCTTAAAATGGCCAATTGTTGGTGCCCTTCCCGCTCAATATTTGGGAAGAGGCCAGGGCCTTTGCCTATAAATAGGACTAGCCACCCCCAGGGTAGGGGCAGGTAGAATGAGGAGGGAGGAATCAATCAAGCAATCAGAGAGAGAGAGAGAAGGGTGACTGAACTCCCCCTAGCAGTTCATCCCCCCAGCTAAGAACAGACCCTCGCGAGGCTGTTCTTCCTTGTATTGCTCACCATCTTCAGCCAAAGAGGCAATCCACCACACCACAAACTGGAGTACGGTATTACACCACATCGGTGGCCCGAACCAGTATAAACCCTGTGTCTCTTGTGCTGTTCTTTTCATAGCTTAGATCTTAGCATGGCGGTGGGGTACTGGTAGGTAGAAGGCGAGATCTCCGCGCGCACCCCAGTGTTCGAACCACAAGGGTCTGCCGGAACCCGAAATCCGATATTTGGCGCGCTAGGTAGGGGTGCGCCGGAGTTTTCCCTTCCGCCACCGCCACGACCTACCTCGCGATGGGTAGCGCGTCGCCCGCCTCGGCCGCCGGCGCCAGCACAGGGGCCAGGGGGCTCCGAGCCCTGGCCCCACCCCTGCAACCGGTACGATGGCCGGACAAGTTCAAGCTAACTATGCCGCCACGCTACAACGGCGCGACTGATCCGCTGGCCTTCTTGCTGGCGTACGAGGAGGCCATCCACGAGGCTGGAGGTGATCATAGGGTCATGGCCAACTGGCTTCCCGTGGCCCTCATCGGCGCTCCGCGCGCATGGCTGCTCCACCTGCCGGCAGCCTACGTGGCCTCTTGGGAAGAGCTCCGCGGCCTCTTCCTCGCCCGCCACGCTACACCAACACCTCCGGTCGTCGCGGCCCTCCTGGGCGGCTCGCAGGCGCCGCCTACAAGTCACCACGTCAAGCCGTTCATCCGCCGGGCCAGCGCCGCTTCCACGCGGCAGGGGGCTCTCCCGGACCGGGCGGCGCCCAAGGCCGGCCTGACCTTCAGCTCGGAGGACCACCCCTCCAACTCGGCCTGCTCGGGTGCGCTCCCCATGCTGTGCACCCCAACCATCTGCCAGGTGGCCGTCACCAGAACTCTCATCGATGGCAGTGCGGGCCTCAGCGTGCTCTCGGTTGAGGCCTTCAACCTCCTCTGCATACCCCTGGAATGGCTGCAACCCGACCGTCCCTTCTCAGGCGTTGGGGCCGGGTCATCCGGCTCCTTGGGACAGATCCGGCTCCCAGTAACCTTCAGCACCTACGACAACTTCCGCACGGAACTGGTCAACTTCGACATCGCCCCCATCGACCTCCCCTACAACGCCATCCTCGGCTATCCAGCGCTGGCCCAGTTCATGGCCGCGACGCACCCGGCGTACAACCTCATGAAGATGCATGTGAGCGGCGGCGTCCTCATCGTGAACGGGGACACCGGGGACACGCTGCGAGTGCTCAAGCTTGCCTTCAAGACGGCGGCGTCGGCACAATCCGCCGACTCGGAGACCCCCGAGCCCAATGGGGCTGCACCTGCCAAGAAGAAACAGTTGTTCACCCAAGACAAGGCAGAAACCAAGCAGATACCCGTCGATGAGGACGGGTCCACCAACACCACTTTCACCATAGGTGCCAACCACGAGCCCGAGCAGGAGGAGGCCCTGGTCAAGTTCCTGCGCGCGAACAAGAAGGTATTGGCGTGGGAGCCAGACCAGTTGGCGGGGATCCCTAGGAGCATAATCGAGCATCACCTCAACGTGTGCCCCAACGTGCGTCCTGTGAAGCAGAAGGCAAGGCGGCAGTCCACAGAAAAGCAGGCATTCATCGTCCAAGAGACCCGCAAACTAGAGGCCGCTGGGGTCATTCGCGAGGTCCGATACCCGGATTGGTTGGCCAACCCTGTCGTTGTGCCAAAGAAGGGGGGGAAGGAGCATATGTGTGTCGACTTCACCAACCTCAACAAGGCATGCCCGCAAGATCCGTTCCCGCTCCCCCGCATCGACCAGATCGTTGATTCCACCGCAGAATGCGACCTGCTATGCTTCTTGGATACCTTCTTTGGGTATCACCAGATCAAGATGGCGGTAGAAGACGTCGAGAAGACAGCCCTGCTAACCCCGTGTGGGGTGTACTGCTACACATGCATGCCATTCGGGCTGCGCAACGCAGGGGCGACCTTTCAACGACTGATGCACATCACCTTGGGCCCACAGCTTGGGAAGAATGTTGAGGCTTACGTTGATGACATTGTGGTGAAGTCTCGGGAGGCCAGACCCTGATACAATACCTGGAGGAAACCTTCGCGAGCCTCGACGCAATGAGCCCGCGGCTCAACCCAGATAAGTGTGTGTTCGGAGTCCCCTCGGGCAAGCTCTTGGGTTTCCTTGTGTCCCACGGAGGCATCGAGGCTAACCCGGAAAAGGTCAAAGCGGTCGAGGACATGAGCCCGCCAAAAACCCTCAGAGAAATGCAGAAGCTCACTGGGCGCGTGACTGCGCTAGGGCGTTTCATCTCCAAGCTGGGAGAGCGAGCGCTGTCCTTCTTCCAGCTAATGAAGAAAAAGGGGCCCTTTGAATGGACTGAAGAAGCCAACAAGGCGTTCCAAGATGTCAAGAGATACCTGACCAGCCCTCCGGCCATGGTGGCTCCGCTCCCTCAAGAGCCCCTGGTGCTTTACCTCGCCGCCACTCCCTACTCCGCCAGCGCAGCCCTGGTGGCGGTTAGGGAGGAGCGACGAGTCAAAACCACGGCAGCAGCCCGGGACAAGGCAAAACAGGAACATGGAAGACCCACAGAAACCGCCACCGCGGCTGGGGAGGATCAGCCGCTGCAGAGGAGTGCATCGGAGTCGGAAGAGGCCCCTCTCCCAGATGGCCAGCCTCCGGAGGCCTCATCGCCTCCGGAGGCGCCATGGTCTCCGGAGGGCGTCACTAGCACTGACACACCCAACCTCGTTGAGCACCCAGTGTACTTCGTCAGCACGGTGTTGCGGGACCTGGGGGCACAGTACCCCATGCCTCGGAAGCTCCTGCTCGCGCTGCTGGTGGCCTCGCGTAAGCTGCGGCACTATTTTCAGGGTCACCCCATCAAGGTCGTCTCGTCATACCCCTTGGAGAGAGTGCTCAGGAGCCCTAACTCAGCCGGGAGGGTCGCTGAGTGGAACATAGAACTGCAGGCGTTTCAGCTCGAATTCAGCACGACCAGAGTCATCAAGGGAGCAGCCTTGGCGGATTTTGTGGTAGAATGGACGGAGGCACCAGGCCTCAAGGCCGACGAGGATCGATCCCTCTCCCCGGGAAGCGAGGCGCCGGAAGGCTGGGTCATGTACTTCGATGGGCCGTTTTCCAGGCATGGCGCTGGGGCTGGGGCAGTGCTTATATCGCCCACTCAGGACAAACTCTACTACGCTGTATAGCTCTGTTTCCAGCAAGGTGAGAAGGTCTCCAACAACATAGCGGAGTATGAAGGTCTAATAGCGGGCTTGAAGGCCACAGCTGCCCTGGGGGTGAAACGCCTCACCATCAAGGGCGATTCGCAGCTCCTTGTCAATTTCTCCAACAAGGTGTACGAGCCGAAAGATGAGCACATGGAAGCCTACCTTGCGGAGGTCCGCAAGATGGAGAAGCAGTTTTGGGGTTGGAGTTGCAGCATGTGCCCTGTGGCACCAATCAGGAGGCCGACAACATCGCCAGACGAGCATCCAGGCGGTTACCTCAGGAGCCTGGCGTATTCAAGGAACGGCTCTTCAAGCCCTCAGCCCTGCCGTCATTGTCAAACACGGCTCAGCCTTGGGAGGAGCTCCCCCAGCCATCTGCCTCCGGAGCCCCGGTCTGTGGCCCGGCCTCAGGAGCACGCCTGCTCCTGATGATGGATCCTCAGGAGGGGTGCTGGATCACGGAGCTCCGGAGTTACTTAACGCAAGGGACCCTGCCGGAGAAGGAGGAGGAAGCGGAGCGTGTGGCACGGCAGGCCACGGCATACTGCATCAAGGATGGAGAGCTCTACCGGAAGTGACCAAACGATGTATCCCTGCGCTGCATCTCCAGGGAGCAAGGAAAGGAATTGCTGGAAGATATACACAGTGGAGACTGTGGACATCATTGATCATCACAGACCCTCGTCGGCAAGGCGTTCCACAGTGGGTTTTATTGGCCCAGTGCACTCAATGACGTCGTCGAACTGGTGAAGGCTTGTGAGGCCTGCCAGCTCCACGCCAAGCAGATCCATCAGCCGGCAGGAGGCCTGCAGACTATACCCCTCTCGTGGCTGTTCGCAGTCTGGGGGCTGGACATCCTGGGCCCGTTTAATCGGGCGGCAGGGGGCTACCGCAACCTCTACGTTGCCATGGACAAGTTCACCAAGTGGGCTGAAGTGGAGGCCCTCCGCACCATTCCTGCGGGTTCCGCGGTCAAGTTCATCAAGGGCATCGTGAGCCGGTTCGGGGTGCTGAACCGCATCATCACAGACAACGGTTCGCAGTTCACCAGTAACCTCTTCAAAACATACTGTGCTAACCTTGGAACGCAGATATGCTACGCTTCGGTGGCACACCCCCGAAGCAACGGCCAGGCCGAGCGGGCCAACGCAGAGGTCCTGAGGGGCCTCAAGACCAGGACGTTCAAGAAGAAGCTGGAGGCCTGCGGTAGAGGTTGGTAAGATGAGCTTCAGTCTGTGTTGTGGTCCATCCGCACCACCACGACCAAGCCGACTAGAGAGACCCTATTTTTCCTGGTCTACGGAGCCGAAGCAGTCCTTCCTCACGAGGTCAGACGTCGCTCCGCACGGGTCCTGGCGTTCGACGAAGCGCAGCAGGACACCATGCAGGGGATGGACCTCGTGCTGGGGGAGGAACTTCGCTGAAAAGCTGCGGCGGGCAGCGAGGTACCAACAAGCACTGCGACGATATCACTGCCGCAACATCTGCCCCAGAACTCTCGAGGTAGGAGACCTCGTGCTCAGGCGGGTTCTCTCCAGGGAGGGACTGCACAAGCTCTCTCCCATGTGGGAGGGCCCGTTCAAGGTTGTTCATGTTTTCAGGCCTGGCTCCGCGCGCTTGGAGACTCAGGAGGGAGTGCCAATCCAGAATGCATGGAACATCCAGCACCTCCGGAGGTTCTACCCCTAAAAAGGCCCAGAGCCTGTGAAGAAGGCGAACACCTGTGAAGATCATCCTTTTTGGAAAAGGCCCAGAGCCTGTGAAGAAGGCGAACGCCTGTGAAGATCATCCTTTTTGGAAAAGGCCCAGAGCCTGTGAAGAAGGCGAACGCCTGTGAAGATCATCCTTTTTGGAAAAGGCCCAAAGCCTGTGAAGAAGGCGAATGCCTGTGAAGATGTCGCGTTTGGGAAAAGGCCTAGAGCCTGTGAAGAAGGCAAATGCCTGTGAAGCTGTCGCGTTTGGGAAAAGGCCCAGAGCCTGTGAAGAAGGCAAATGCCTGTGAAGCTGTCGCGTTTTGGAAAAGTCCCTGAGCCTGTAAAGAGGGCAAATGCCCGTGAAGCCTGCTTCCCCCGAGAAAGGCTCGGAGCCTGTGAAGAAGGCCAACGCCTGTGAAGATCGCCGCCCGTGACACTCTCACGTAATAATGAGTTGGGGTTGTACATGCCCCGGAGTCTCAGGAGCGCCGGCCTCAGGCCCTGGGGCACCCTCCCACGCCCAGTGGCAGCACTTAGCTCCGCACTGGTGAGAAGACGTCGAAGACTAGATTAGGTGTCGGACGCGGCCTTTTCATTTTCTTTCCGCAGTTGGTTTGTTCATTTGCTTTCCGAAGTTTTATTGAAGCTGTTACCGACTTTGATTTGTGGTTCTTCGCCTTTTCACTCTCCTGCCTCGATTTCTCTTATGCAAGGCCTCGCGAGGGGGGGTAGCCGAGCGCCCTCGTGAGTGTTTCTGTCCTAGTCGTTCAAAGGCTCTGCGACCTGGGCCCGTTACAGGAGCACCCCTCCAGTCCGTGCCCCACGGGCGCCACGACGCGAACACAGGGCCTGGGTCGGTCGCCCCCCCCCCCATAGCTGGGGCTGGGAACTATGCACGCGCGAGCACGTAGCCGGAAGGCACAATAACGAAAGCAAAGTGATGACTAACAGCAATAACCCAAACACGCCCCCGCGGTGCTCCACGCTATTGTCTTTTTACGCAGGAAAAAGGAAAAGAAAGAGCAAATCAGGCGCAGCTCGCCTCACACCGGCCTGCAGGGAAGACTCGAGCCGCCTCCGGGGCTCAAGCAGACTCCCTCTCGCGCTTCACCGAGGCACGACGGCGGGCTAACGCGCCACCACCTTCCAAGCAGGTGCGGCGGCGTGGGGGCTGGCCGCGGCCACTGCTAGAAGAGTCGCCGCCTGAAGAATAACTAGAGAAGCTTGGGGAACCCTGAGCACCGCCGATCACGCGAGCGCTGTCCTCTCCGTCATCGCCAGGGCTGGGTCCCCGGCCGCGGTCGTCGTCCTCAGGGCAGCACCCTGCGCGGCGACCATCTTCCCCAAACACCCTCACGTAGAGGGTGGCATCACCGTCAAACTTGAAGTGCAGGGTGCACCGATGGCTCAGGCCACGCGCGCCGGGAAACGTCTGCCAACCGCGAGTCAAGGCCAAGCTCCCGGCTGTGGAGACCTCCAGTGAAGCCCATGAGGCCCGGCTGCAGCAGCCGTCTGCATGAAGCCAAAGGCCGCTCGGGGCGCCGGCCGGGAGCTCGCGGAGGAGTAAGCGAGGAAGTTGAAGCCGGGCGCTGGTCGGCTCCGCCGACCACACAACGAACTCCGGCAGCACCTCTGCTGCGTGAAAGCGCGGCCTAGGGGGACGTGCGATCGAAGCGCGCCCCCCGACCGCAGCTGTCCGCCCGTCACCGTGCTGGAAACCATCTCCACGGGCGCGGGGAGCTGCCGTGGTGGCCACAGGATGTTTGCGAGGGCGCCCACGTCCACGCTTGGGCAGGGGAGAGGCAGGCTCAACCTGGCGAGCCTTCCCCTTCTCTGCGGCCGAGAACCTCCTCGACGGAGCCATCGCAGCGAGACGGAGCAAAGACCGGGAAGAAGGAGAAGCAAGAAGAGATGGACTGGGAGGGCGCGTGCCGTTCCATACTTATGGCCGGCGAAGGCCAACCGCCGACCTCCACGATCGTAGGTAATCATGACCCGCTTTGCATGCAGGGACTTGTCCAATCCGCGCAGTTGCCGAGGCGTCGTGGGGAAGTGGAGACGCCCACGTCCAAATCAACCGCCACGCGGCGCCCAAGGCCGCACGCTGTTAGGGCCCGCGGCGCTTCACCCTTGCCCTTTCGCCTTCCTGCATGGCCAAGTCCGGGCGCGCCTTGGGCCCGGGGGCTACTGTCGACGTTCTGGGAACGAGGGTCCCCAGACTTGCCTACCTGCGGCGTGGCCCAAGGGGGCCCAGCACGGCCCATCTTCATCAACACAGACCCAAGACCCTCGCGAGGGGCCAAGCCTCGCGGGGCGGACGACACGGAGCTTCCTCAAGCGCGGCCTCATCAGGCTGACTCGCGAGGAGGCGGAGAGATCAAGGCGGGGTACCTCACGAGGTGCCTGTGACGCAAGCCATGACGACCAAGAGCGCCAGGCGGGCGCCAGCCAGCGCAGTGTCCTCCTTTCCTCTTTGGTGCAAAGGGAGCAAGCGCAGGCGGGAGCATCAAGCAAAGGCGGCCATTTCGGTGCAACGAGACCAAGACCAGCCCCACGACAAAGAGGAAGTCATTGTGGAGCCCAAGCCAGCGTCACCACCAGAGCCTTTGGCAGGCAAGGACCAACTTTAGTCAGGATAAGTGTACCATATGTTCCCCTTCAAAATGGCCAATTGTTGGCACTCTTCCCGCTCAATATTTGGGAAGAGGCCCAGGGCCTTTTCCTATAAATAGGACTAGCCACCCCCAAGGTAGGGGCAGGTAGAATGAGGAGGGAGGAATCAATCAAGCAATTAGAGAGAGAGAGAGAAGGGTGACTGAACTCCCCCTAGCAGTTCATCCCCCCAGCTAAGAACAGACCCTCGCGAGGTTGTTCTTCCTTGTAATGCTCACCATCTTTAGCCCAAGAGGCAATCCACCACACCACAAACTGGAGTAGGGTATTACACCACATTGGTGGCCCGAACCAGTATAAACCCTGTGTCTCTTGTGCTGTTCTTTTCATAGCTTAGATCTTAGCATGGCGGTGGGGTACTAGTAGGTAGAAGGCGAAATCTCCGCGCGCACCCCAATGTTCGAACCACAAGGGTCTGCCGGAACCCGAAATCCGACAACGCTGAGACTAGAGAGCTCCACCGGCAAGAGCAAGAAATCCAGAGCTGCACCGCCATAGACTAAGAATGTGTCCCTCAGGGAGGATGGAACGGGAGGGGCTTTCACCATAAGCTCCACCCTCGACAGCAAATAGGAAGGCGCGCTCGTCTCCTTTCTGCGGGCAAATGTCGATGTGTTCGCATGGCAAGCATCCGACATCCCCGGTGTTCCCAGGGAGGTGATTGAGCACCACCTTGCTATCTATCCTCATGCGCAGCCCGTCAAGTAGAAGGTCAGGAAGCAGGCTCTGGAAAGGCAAGAGTTCATCACACAGGAGATCAGGAAGTTGGAAGCGGCAGGCTTGGTGAGAGGAGTGCTCCATCCGACGTGTTTGGCCAATCCGGTGGTGGTACGCAAGGCAAACGGGAAGTGGAGGTTGTGTATTGATTACACAGATATTGATAAGGCTTGTCCCAAGGACCCTTTCCCGTTGCCGCGTATCAACCAGATTGTTGACTCCATGGTCGGGTGTGATCTGTTGTCATTCCTTGACGCCTACTCAAGATATCATCAGATCTTCATGACCAGAGAAGAAGAAGAGAAGACATCATTCATCACCCCATGTGGTATGTATTGCTTTTTACGGATGCCTTTCGGGTTGAAGAGTGCTGGCTCAACGTTTGCAAGAGCAATCCAAATTGGTTTTGAGCCCCAGCTGCATAGAAATATGGAAGCATACATGGATGACATGGTGGTCAAGACCAAGGACAGGGCAACACTTGTACAAGACTTAGAAGAGACGTTTGCCAACCTATGCAAGATCAACCTCAAGTTGCACCCTGAGAAGTGAGTCTTCGGTGTTCTGTCCTGCAAACTTCTCGGGTTCTTTTTGTCGCAGCGTGGGATCGAGGCAAACCCGGACAAGATTAAGGCTATTGAGCAGATCGAGGAACCTAAGCGGATCAAGGATGTGCATCGGCTCAATGGCTGCGTTGCCGCCATGAGCAGATTCATCTCCAAGTCCGCTGAGCATGCCCTCCCACTTTTCAAGATTTTGAAAAAGGCGGGCCCAATGGAGTGGACCCCGGAGGCCGAAGCGGCACTGT
This sequence comes from Aegilops umbellulata, assembly GCA_032464435.1. Taxonomy (NCBI): domain Eukaryota; kingdom Viridiplantae; phylum Streptophyta; class Magnoliopsida; order Poales; family Poaceae; genus Aegilops; species Aegilops umbellulata. The sequence continues at coordinate 445,589,102 of CP136055.1, forward strand.
AGGACCTGAAGAAATACCTCTCCTCTACTCCAGTACTGGTTGCGCCAAAACCACAAGAGTCGTTGCTGCTGTATTTGGCGGCGACGAACCAAGTGGTCGGCGCTGCACTGGTGGCGCAGAGGGAGGTCGATGAAGAGGCAGTGTAAATGGCAAGGCCGGCGGATGGCGAGCCAGAGATCCCCCCGGCAGGGCCTGGTGCCAGCAAGGCAGGGCCCCGGGCAGCGTTTGACGTCGACAGGACAGAGCATGTGCGACCAAGAGAAGTGATGCAAAGGAAGAAGATGATGCAACACCCGGTTTATTTTGTCAGCTCCCTCTTGTAGGGGGCTTGGTCAAGATACTCCGGTGTGCAGAAATTTCTCTTCGGCCTCCTTATGTCCTCGAGGAAGCTGCATCATTACTTCCAAGCACACGAGGTCACTGTCGTCACCCGCCTCCCGTTGCAACGGATATTGCATAATCCAAACGCAACCGGGAGGATTGTGGAGTGGGCCTTGGAGCTCTCGAGCTTTGGTCTGAAGTTTGAAAGTACTTCAATGATCCAGAGCAGAGTCCTGGCGGAGTTCATTGCGGAGTGGACCTCAACACCCGACGAAGAAATCCAGGAGACCGCTCTACCCGGCAAGGAAGCAAGTCGCGACTAGATCATGTACTTTGATGGGGCTTTCTCGCTGCAAGGCGTAGGTGCCGGTGTGCTGCTTGTCGCTCCCACCGGAGAGCACCTCAAGTATGTAATCCAGATGCACTTTCCCAGGGAGATGTCCACAAACAACACTGCTGAGTACGAGGGGCTGCTACCTCTTGAGCATTGAGTTGTTTTTCCCTTGAAGAGGAAAGGGTGATGCAGTAAAGTAGCGTAAGTATTACCCTCGGTTTTTGAGAACCAAGGTATCAATCCAGTAGGAGACCATGCTCGAGTCCCATGCACCTACACAAACAAATAAGAACCTCGCAACCAACGCGATAAAGGGCTTGTCAATCCCTTCACGGACACTTACGAGAGTGAGATCTGATAGAGATGATAAGATAATATTTTTGGTATTTTTATAATAAAGAGTAAAAGTAAATAAAGCAAAATAAACAAAGATAGAAATAGCTTGTAGACGGAAGATTAATATGATGGAAAATAGACCCGGGGCCATAGGTTTCACTAGTGGCTTCTCTCAAGATAGCATAAGTATTACGGTGGGTAAACGAATTACTGTCGAGCAATTGATAGAATTGAGCATAGTTATGAGAATATCTAGGTATGATCATGTATATAGGCACCATGTCCGTGACAACTAGACCGACTGCTTCCTACATCTACTACTATTACTCCACACATCGACCGCTATCCAGCATGCATCTAGAGTATTAAATTCATAAGAACAGAGTAACGCTTTAGGCAAGATGACATGATGTAGAGGGATAAACTCATGCAATAAGATATAAAGCCTATATTTTTATCCTTGATGGAAACAATACAATACGTGTCATTTCCCCTACTGTCACTGGGATCTAGCACCACAAGATTGAACCCAAAGCTAAGCACTTCTCCCATTGCAAGAAAGATCAATCTAGTAGGCCAAACCAAACTGATAATTCAACGAGACTTGCAAAGATAACCAATCATACATAAAAGAATTCAGAGGAGATTCAAATATTGTTCATAGATAATCTTGATCATAAACCCACAATTCATCGGATCTCGACAAACACACCGCAAAAGAAGAGTTACATCAAATAGATCTCAAGAGAATCGAGGAGAACTTTGTATTGAGATCCAAAGAGAGAGAAGAAGCCATCTAGCTAATAACTATGGACCCGAAGGTCTGAGGTAAACTACTCACACATCATCGGAGAGGCTATGGTGTTGATGTAGAAGCCCTCCATGATCAATGCCCCCTCCGGCGGAGCGTCGGAAAAGGCCCCAAGATGGGATCTCATGGGTACAGAAGGTTGCGGCGGTGGAATTAGGTTTTTGGCTCCGTATCTGATGGTTTGGGGGTAAGTAGGTATACATAGGAGGAATAAGTAGGTTGGTGGAGCTACGAGGGGCCCACAAGGGTGGAGGGCGCACCCACGGGGGTAGACGCGCCCCCCCTGCCACGTCTCCTCCTCTTTCATTTCTTGACGTCCACTCCAAGTCCTCTGGATCACATTTGTTCCAAATATCACGTTCCCGAAGGTTTCATTCCGTTTGGACTCCGTTTCATATTATTTTTCTGCGAAACACTGAAATAGGCAAAAAAAACAACAATTTGGGCTGGGCCTCCGGTTAATAGGTTAGTCCCAAAATAATATAAAAGTGTATAATAAAGCCCATTAAACATCCAAAACAGAATATATAATAGCATGGAACAAACAAAAATTATAGATACGTTGGAGATGTATCAGGGGCAGCTTGCCGGTCTCAGGATCGCGGCAGACCTCGGGGTTAAGAAGCTCATCATCAGGGGTGAATCATAGCTTGGCATCAGACAAGTCAACAAAGATTATCAAAGTCCATTGATGGAGGCCTATGTAGATGAGGTGATGAAGTTGGAGGAGCGCTTCGATGGTATACAAGCGGAGCACGTTCCCCGAGCAAAGAACGACATCGTTGACTACCTGTCGAAGCGCGCTGCATTCAAGCTACCTGTGGAACTAGGTACCTTTTTTTCTTCGGTTAACTCAACCATCCGTCGAACCATCAACGGAGCAGAACAAACAGAGGAAATCAGGCCCCGGCAAGTACTTTCCCGCTAGGCCCCCAGGGGCCAACAACAACGGCGTTGCCGTCGATTCTGGGCCTGCAAAGGGGCAGCTGGCTCTGGCGGGGCGCCTGTAGGATCGGAAGTATGTCTACGGGGGGTGATTAGACTACTTGACCAAATAAAGACTTAACCTTTTCCCAATTTTAGTTCTTGGCAGATTTTAGCAATTTTAGGATAAGTCAAGCAATCATCACACAATTCAAGCAAGCATGCAAAGAGTATATAGCAGCGGAAAGTAAAGCATGCAACTTGCAAGAATGTAAAGGGAAGGGTTTGGAGAATTCAAACGCAATTGGAGACACGGATGTTTTTCCCGTGGTTCGGATAGGTGGTGCTATCCTACATCCACGTTGATGGAGACTTCAACCCACGAAGGGTAACGGTTGCGCGAGTCCACGGAGGGCTCCACCCACGAAGGGTCCACGAAGAAGCAACCTTGTCTATCCCACCATGTCCATCGCCCACGAAGGACTTGCCTCACTAGCGGTAGATCTTCACGAAGTAGGCGATCTCCTTGACCTTACAAACTCCTTGGTTCAACTCCACAATCTTGTCGGAGGCTCCCAAGTGACACCTAGCCAATCTAGGAGACACCACTCTCCAAGAAGTAACAAATGGTGTGTTGATGTTGAACTCCTTTCTCTTGTGCTTCAAATGATAGTCTCCCCAACACTCAACTCTCTCTCATAGGATTTGGATTTGGTAGAAAGAAGATTTGAGTGGAAAGCAACTTGCGGGAGGCTAGAGATCAAGATTCATATGGTAGGAATGGAATATCTTGGTCTCAACACATGAGTAGGTGGTTCTTTCTCACAACATATGAGTTGGAAGTGTAGATGTGTTATGATGGCTCTCTCCACGAATAAAGAGGAGGTGGAGGGGTATATATAGCCTCCACACAAAATCCAACCGTTACACACAATTTACCAATCTCGGTGGGACCGAATCAATAAACTCGGTCGGACCGAAAAGGTAAACCTAGTGACTGTTAGGATTTTCGGTGGGACCGACAAGCAACTCGATAGGACCGATATAGTTAGGGTTAGGGCATAACGTAATCTCGGTGAGACCGATTACACAAACTCGGTGAGACCGATTTGGTAATTGGCTAACCAGAGAGTTGGTCAGGTGAACTCGGTGGGACCGATTTGCTCTTTCGGTGAGACCGAAAAGTTACAAAGCGGAAACAGAGAGTTTACATTGCAATCTCAGTGGGACCGATTTGCTCTTTCGGTGAGACCGAAAAGTTACAAAAGGGAAACAGAGAGATTGCAACCCCATCTCGGTGAGACCGAGATCCCTATCGGTGAAACCGATTTGCTAGGGTTTGGCAGTGGCTTATGGCAAGTGAAACTCGGTGGCGCCGGATGGAAAGAATCGGTAGGACCGAGTTTGGCTTGGAGTTTAGGTCATTTGTGGATATGGAAAAGTAGCTGAGGATTTTGGAGCATATCATTAAGCACATAAAGCAAAAGGCTCATTAAGCAACACCTCATCCCTCCTTGATAGTATTGGCTTTTCCTATGGACTCAATGTGATCTTGGATCACTAAAATGTAAATGAAGAGTCTTGAGCTTGAAGCTTTAGCCAATCCTTTGTCCTTAGCATTTTGAGGGTTCCACTTTCACCATCCATGCCATGCCAATCATTGAGCTTTCCTGAAATAATTATCTTGGAATAGCATTAGCTCAATGAGCTATATGTTGTTATGAATTACCAAAACCACCTAGGGATAGTTGCACTTTCAATCTCCCCCTTTTTGGTAATTGATGACAACATATAGATCAAAGCTTCGACAAATGATAATAAGGATGAATTATATCGTCGCTTTGAGAAGTATGTGAAAAGTAAGAGCTCCCCCTAAATTTGTGCATATTTAAAATTTGCTTTGGACTGCAAATGCACAAAGAGTTAGAATTATGGGTTACTCTTCCATGTCACACACATCTTGGTGGAGCGCTCAAAATGATAATAATGAAATACATGCACTCATCACCAAGGAAAAGTGAATGACCACATAAGATAGATAAGATATATCAAGCATGCATAAGATTAGCTTATGATCAAACACATGATCATCAATGTCTCACAAGCATATCAAAGTATCTCGACCAAAAGAAAACAATGTTTCAAAAACCACCAAATAAAGCAAGAGAGAAAAAAACAACACTCTCTCTCTCTCGAAGCCTATGATCTATACCTTTTTCTCCCCCTTTGGCAACAAGTTACCGAAAAGTTCCTAGAAAATGCATAGTGCTAGATCGACTCTCAGGCTTGATCTTCTGGTGGTGGTGGAGTCCTGATTACTCCAAGGACGAAGGCTTCCGTAGACGTGGTTGGAGTTGGAGCTGAAGTAGATGCTGGAGCTGGTTGGGCTGGTGTTGTGGCTAGAGCTGAGGCGGTGGCTCTTGTGTCAGGAACTGGCACTACAGACGACCTCGGACCTCGTGGCACTCTAGCAAATGCATCAGTGGTAGTCTTCCCTTTCCTCTCCTGCATGTCATCTTGGAGTTGCTCTACTGCAGTCTGAATCTCTGTCACCTTGATATCCAAGTCATAGAACTTTTGTTCTACGATTCTCTCTAGGCTTGCCTGGTTCTGAGTCAGGGTGGCCAGTCCTTTCTCAATCCTCAGGGTGGATGCAATCAGGTAGCTGAGCTGCTCTTGCTTGTTTTTCAAGAAGTACTCAGATGCATCCTCTTGAGTTGGCATCTTGGCAGCTTTCTCCTTCCTTGCCTTCTCCTTCTTGGCTTGTGCCTGGATTGATGATGGTTCATTTTCATGCATCATAACATGGTTGTCCTCAAAATCTGGATGGATAGGCAAATGTTCCTTGTCCAAAAAGTATGTGTCTGTTCCCATTCTTGAGTTGATCAACATCTGGATCTGAGGGGCATATCCACAGCTCCTCTTCTGATCTGCTGCAGTCCTCTTGATAATTTCTATTATGAGGCTCATGACCTTAAAATTTTGAGGCACATCAAAGATATGTAGCAGGTTGATGGCATGACCTCTGATCATCCTATGATCTCCAGACTTGGGCAAAAGTGTGTGCCTAAGGATCCAGTTGATCGTATGCAGTCCTGACAACAGGTGTTTCACAGACCCAAACTGGTGAGTGTCAAGATCATCTGCAGGAATCTCCTTGTACATATTTGCCATAGAGTTGTGATCCATCTTCTTCTTGGCATAGACATCCAAGTCATCTTCATTCTCATCTAGGGCATTGATCAATCTTGCCCATTCTTCAACAGTTGAATGGTACCTTGTACGTTCAGACATCCATGTGATCCTTCCATCTGGGTAGAAGTGTGCTGTGGAGTAGAATTGCATAATCAGCTCCTCATTCCACTTTGTGAGCTTCTGCCCAACAAAGTCAGCCACTCCACAAGCTCTGAAGCTATCTTGCACTCCAGGGTAGTGCTCTTCATTTTCCTTGATATATTCCCAATCAACCCATCTCATATCACATACAACTAGCTTCTTGTCTAACAAGACTGTCTCATAGAAGTCCTGATGTTCCTTAGTGTGGAACCTGTAGTCAACAACAGTCCTTCTCCTGGTAGCATATGGATCTTTTGCTCTCCATTTTCTTAGCCCAGAGTCTCTTCTGATCTTCATGTCCTCAGCCACAGGATGAGCATCATTGTGGTCTGGGATCTTGGGCTTCAACTTTCTCAGCAGTTGGCCTTCCTCTTCTTCAACAGCTTCAGGCACTGGGGACTTGTTCTTCTCAGTAGCTGGTATGCTCCTTGTGTTTCTCTTTGGTTTTGGCTTTGGAGCTGGCTTGGCTTTGGATGCAGCCTTGGGGGCTTCCTTGGGCTTAGATGCAGTTGCCCCTGATCTTATAGCATCACCCATCAGCTTGGGTGCCTTAGGTGTTGGTGCAGCAACCTCTTCTTCTTCCTCTTCTTCATCAGAAGAATGTTGTTCAAATTTAGCCATGGGATCAACTTTCTTGCACCATCTGCCTCTTTTCCTTTGTTTCTTTGTTTCAGCTACAACTGGCTCTTTGGGTGCAGGCTTCTCAGGAATCTTTGTTGAGGTTCTGGCCTTTGGCATGGGCTGCCTGCCTGCTGTCCTTTTGACCTTCAAGCCTGGCTTGGTGCTCTGTCTTGAGCCATGCTCTTTCTTGAGTTCAACTCTCTTGGAAGTTGTTTCCTCCTCTGCCACATAGTCCTCATCCTCTGATTCTGAGGTTCTCTTTTTCCTTTGTCTTGTGGCAGCTTTTGGCAGGTTGCTGGGGGTACTCCTGTTGCCTTCATCTGAAGAGCTGGAGGAACTAGTGCCCTCACTTATCTGCACTGGCTGCTCTGACAGGTTCTGGCTATCACTCTGGTCTGACATGATGAACAAGCTGACTGCTGACCCTGTGAATAGTTTATAGATGAGGTAGAGTGGATGAGCATCACAAAATGCAGAGATTTTTGAAAAAGAATGATTCAAAAACTTAGTTTTAGTTTCCGACAGAAAGCATTTCGGATCTACCGATTTTTAAACTCGGTGATACCGAAGCAGTTTTTGGAACCTAAACTAGTGAACTCGGTTGGACCAAGTCACAGTTTGGTGGCACCGAGACTGCTAGGGTTTCACAAAGTTCCAAAATCGGTCACACTGATTAGCAATACTCGGTCAGACCGAGTCGTACTTGTGCAATGGCATAAGCCAAATCGGTGGGACCGAGTTTTTCAACTCGGTGGGTCCGAGATGGTTTCGGCGGAAACCTAACCCTAAAGTTTTCGGATCAACCCTATTCTACTAAGTTCATTGACTGGATAGGAGTTTATCAAACGTGGCAAGAATACATCTGATCACAATGTGCTAGGAATCGGATTGAGGAATAGCACAATGGTCGAGTCCATACCCTAGTTCGGCGGAGACTCGCTACGGCGGCAACGGCGGGGTTGATTCCCGTTGACGGCGACGGAGACCAGCGACTGGAGGCGTCTGGCGGCGAGAAGACGATCCGGAGACCACGTAGGCAGAGCGAGCTATCGCGTGGGCGAAGGGGTTCGGAGAAATTTCCAAATTTTTCCACGTGTCTATATATAGCCCGACCCTATCGGTGTGACCGAGTGGAACAACTCGGTGGCACCGAGATGCAAAACTGTATACAGTTATTGCAACTCGGTGTGACCGAATGGTTCAAATCGGTTGCACCGAGATCGAAAACATAGATCAACTTAATGATCTCGGTAAGACCGAAAGTGGGGTACCGGTCAGACCGAGAATCACAAAGAGGTTTTGGAAGTTTAAGTCTATGACGAATCGGGGACTCCGAGTGCTCCTCACACAGAGTGGCTCGAATCTGACTTGATCAATTTTGTGATGTAGCATGAATAGAGTTTGAGACGAGAAAAGCATACATAGCTAGAGAAGGTTCTTAGGCATTCTTATCCATCCACTTGGCAAAAAGAATAAAGCCAAACAATCAAAACAACAAGTGGATGTCCTCGAATGAGTAAAATATGCAACCAACATGCTCACACAATAAAATGGCAATTGAAATATGTGACAAAGCATGCACAACCAATTCTAGCATCTATCAAGCAATTGGCGATGACTAGGCCATAGATATATGAGTATATTGACATAGGAGTCAAATGAAAACATTTGATCATAGGTCATATTCATCGTTTAAGCTCAAGTGGGGTTACCACTTTTACATAAAGCATTGTTGTGTTCACATCATTAGAGTTGCTTTAATTCAAGTCTTAGAGTAAAGCTCCCCCTAGATGTGATATCCCCCCTAAGAGGGATGAACTAACCTTGGGTTTTGTCGATGATGACTTCATGTAGATGTTGATGATGTGGACGCTCAATGTTGATGTAGATCACTTGGAGCTATCCTTTTGAGTGAATTGCACTTTCAATACCTACATGGGTTAGTCCCACAAGGAACAAACAAGGATATCCATAGACATAGAGTGATGCACACACAAGATGATGTCTATGAAGGCTTTTAGGTTACCTTGTCCCTTGACTTACCAACAAGAGGGTTTGTGACTCCTTGAACTAGTGCAAGATGTGGAAGTTGATTGCACTTGTTCTTGCCGAAATGATAAGAGTGAAGTATGTTGGCGGAGTCACCCTCAAGAACTCTCTAGTTCTTCTTATTTTGGATCCACACCATCTTGATGGGAATCCTTGGAGTTGTAGTCGTACTTGATGAAGTGGAACTTGAAGTAGTCTTGGGAATCCACTTGACTAAGGTCTTAGGAGCTTCTTCAAATGCATCAATTTCCTCTTGAAGCTTGTCCTTGCCTTTTTGCTTGTAGTCTTGTGGTGGAAGATCATCTTGAGTTTGTGTCCCCTTGAAAGAAGTAGGATCATACTTCTCTTGTTGAGGAACAAACTTTGTCTTGGGGTATTGATCTTCTTCCCACTCAACTCCATTGGCATTGAACTTTCGTTCAAAACCAACACCTTGACTCTTCCGGTGCCTTCCTTGCTTGCGTACAATCTCCTCAAATTGCTTACTTCCGGCAAGGCTTTTGTACACTCCTTTCTCTATGATTCCCTTCAATAAGCTATTTTCTTGCTCAAGTGTAACTTGGCTAAGAGAATCGTTAGTGAAATCAAGAGAACTACTAGAAGCGACAATATTGGATTTAACATGATCATTGTTACTACAAGAGGAAGAATCTTTCTTGTTCTTGTTATTATACTTGACTTGAGGCATGTAAGTGGATAAGAGTAAACGCTTGGCAATGTAAGAATAACTTTTCTTGTGGAGATCATCATTGATTGCCTTTAAGAACTCATACTCTTGCTCAAGGTTGAGCTTTTCAAAGCGTAGCTTCTCATGAGCTCTTAAAAGTTCTTGATGATCTTCGAAGATAGTTTCATGAGCTAACTTGAGAGTGTTTAGTTCTTTAGTTAGAGCCTCAATTTTCTCCTTATCATTGCCATTCGTTTTATCTTGATTAGCATGATTAATTGACGTAGTATTCATCACTAGAGTTGTCAACAAGTAAATCATCATCACCTAACAAGTCATCCTCATCACTATTGAAATCAACATACTCAGGGTGAGTTACCTTAGGACCTTTGGCCATGAAGCATCTTCCAATTCCTTCATTTGGTGAGTCAAATATGTCGAAGGAGTTGGTTGACACAAGTGCTAGACCGGCAACACCTTCATCTCGAGTATATTCGGAATCGGAGTGATAACTTCTCTCGGAGTGGTTGTCGGAGTCGGAGCCGGATACCCATTCACCAACATGAGCTTGATGTCTTCGTTTTGTGTATCTCCTTGATGATTTTTCCTTTATTTCCGAATCCTTGCTCCTCCGTGAGTATCTTCGTTCATAACGATCATCTCTACTCCTTCTTTCTCTTGATGGTGATTCTTCTCTTTTGCCTCTTCTTTTTGGAGAATCTTCTATTCTTTTGTAGGGAGCCGTACACTCAATGGAATAGTGTCCGGGTGTTCGACAATTGTAGCAGTTTCGCTCTCGACTAGAAGATTTTTTGTCATTGTAGGACCTTGACTTGGAGCTTCTATCTTTGCTTCTACTCTTGTAGAACTTGTTGAAGTTCTTCACCATTAGGCTCAATTCTTCGTTGAAGTTTTGTTTCTCACTTGATGATGTGGGGACTTCACATGAGGCTTTGTAGGCACCACTGGATTTGTTGTGAAGTTCCTCTTTATCCTTGAGCGACATCTCATGAGCAACAATTCTTCCAATGACCTCCGTTGGCTTGAGATCTTTGTAATTGGGCATCATTTGGATCAATGTGCACATGGTATCATATTTTCCATCCAAGGCTCTTAGGATCTTCTTGATGATGAATCTGTCGGTCATCTCTTCACTTCCTAAGCCGGCAATCTCATTTGTGATGAGAGCAAGCCTAGAGTACATTTCGGCGACACCTTCACCATCCTTCATTTTGAACTTGTCAAGTTGACTTTGAAGCACATCCAATTTGGATTCCTTGACGGAGTCGGTACCTTCGTGCATATCAATCAAAGTATCCCAAATTTCCTTTGCATTCTCAAGACGGCTGATTTTGTTGAATTCTTTGGGGCATAATCCGTTGAAGAGAATATCACAAGCTTGAGCGTTGTATTGTAGCATCTTCAACTCATCCGCGGTAGCTTCACGGTTTGGTTCCTTCCCGTCGAAGAAGTCACCTTGCAAACCAACACACACAGTAGCCCAAACAGTAGGGTTATGTCCAAGAATATGCATTTTCATTTTATGCTTCCAACTAGCAAAATTAGTACAATCAAAGTAAGGACCTCTACGGTGATAATTTCCCTCACTAGACGCCATACTCTCCTAGGTTGTGAAACCAAGGCTATGACCACCAAAAGCTATGGAAATCAAAGCAAATGGAGACCAAAGCTCTGATACCACTTGTAGGATCAGAAGTATGTCTAGAGGGGGGTGATTAGACTACTTGACAAAATAAAGACTTAACCTTTTCCCAATTTTAGTTCTTGGCAGATTTTAGCAATTTTAGGATAAGTCAAGCAATCATCACACAATTCAAGCAAGCATGCAAAGAGTATATAGCAGCGGAAAGTAAAGCATGCAACTTGCAAGAATGTAAAGGGAAGGGTTTGGAGAATTCAAACGCAATTGGAGACACGGATGTTTTTCCTGTGGTTCGGATAGGTGGTTCTATCCTACATCCACGTTGATGGAGACTTCAACCCACGAAGGGTAACGGTTGCGCGAGTCCATGGAGGGCTCCACCCACGAATGGTCCACGAAGAAGCAACCTTGTCTATCCCACCATGGCCATCGCCCACGAAGGACTTGCCTCACTAGCGGTAGATCTTCACGAAGTAGGCGATCTCCTTGCCCTTACAAACTCCTTGCTTCAACTCCACAATCTTGTCGGAGGCTCCCAAGTGACACCTAGCCAATCTAGGAGACACCACTCTCCAAGAAGTAACAAATGGTGTGTTAATGATGAACTCCTTGCTCTTGTGCTTCAAATGATAGTCTCCCCAACACTCAACTCTCTCTCATAGGATTTGGATTTGGTAGAAAGAAGATTTGAGTGGAAAGCAACTTGGGGAAGGCTAGAGATCAAGATTCATATGGTAGGAATGGAATATCTTGGTCTCAACACATGAGTAGGTGGTTCTTTCTCACAACATATGAGTTGGAAGTGTAGATGTGTTCTGATGGCTCTCTCCATGAATGAAGAGGAGGTGGAGGGGTATATATAGCCTCCACACAAAATCCAACCGTTACACGCAATTTACCAATCTCGGCGGGACTGAATCAATAAACTCGGTCGGACCAAAAAGGTAAACCTAGTGACCGTTAGGATTTTCGGTGGGACCGACAAGCAACTCGGTAGGACCGATGTAGACCGATTACACAAACTCGGTGAGACCGATTTGGTAATTGGCTAACCAAAGAGTTGGTCAGGTGAACTCGGTGGGACCGATTTGCTCTTTCGATGAGACCGAAAAGTTACAAAGGGGAAACAGAGAGTTTACATTGCAATCTCGGTGGGACCTATTTGCTCTTTCGGTGAGACCTAAAAGTTACAAAAGGGAAACAGAGAGATTACAACCCCATCTCGGTGAGAGCGAGATCCCTATCGGTGAAACCGATTTACTAGGGTTTGGCAGTGGCTTATGACAAGTGAAACTCGGTGGCGCCGGACGGAAAGAATCGGTAGGACCGAGTTTGTCTTGGAGTTTAGGTCATTTGTGGATATGGGAAAGTAGCTGAGGATTTTGGAGCATATCATTAAACACAAAAAGCAAAAGGCTCATTAAGCAACACCTCATGCCTCCTTGATAGTATTGGCTTTTCCTATGGACTCAATGTGATCTTGGATCTCTAAAATGTAAATGAAGAGTCTTGAGCTTGAAGCTTTAGCCAATCCTTTGTCCTTAGCATTTTGAGGGTTCCACTTTCACCATCCATGCCATGCCAATCATTGAGCTTTCCTGAAATAATTATCTTGGAATAGCATTAGCTCAGTGAGCTATATGTTGTTATGAATTACCAAAACCACCTAGGGATAGTTGCACTTTCAGCGCCAAGCCCTGGCCGTAGAGACGGCCGCCCCCATAGCAGAAGAGATGCATTTGGTCCTTGCCGTCGATCCCTAGGCTCCGGCATGGGCACATCATACCGTATGTTTCCTCCAGACAGGGGAACTTCCTAAGGAGCAGGAAGAAGCGGAGAAAGTAGCCCATCGTTCTGCCTTGTACCAGTTCGTCGATGACGTCCTGTACAGAAAAAGATCGAACGGTGTGAAATTGAAGTGCATCCCCTGGGAGGAAGGACTGGAGCTGTTGGCAGAGATACTTGGAGGCATATGTGGCTCCCACATAGGGTCGAGGGCCCTTGCCAGCAAGGCATTCCGACAAGGCATCTTCTGGCCCAGTGCCCTCCAGGATGCGACGGCACTAGTAAGCAGGTGTGGAGCGTGCCAGTTCCAATCGAAGAAGCTCCATCAACCAGCTCAAGCCCTTCAAACAATCCCTCTCTCCTGGCCGTTTTCAGTCTGGGGGCTCGACATACTGGGCCCTTTCCCTCGCGCTGTTGGAGGCTTTGAGTACTTGTACATTGCAATCAACAAGTTCACAAAGTGGGCGAAGGAGGAGGCAGTGAGGAAGGTTACTGCATAGTCAGCCGTCAAGTTCTTCAAAGGGCTAGTCTGTCGTTTTGGTGTGCCAAACAGAGTCATCACCGATAACGGCACACAGTTCACAAGCCACACCTTCATGCAATACGTCTGTCGGTGTCAAAACCGGCGGATCTCGGGTAGGGGGTCCCGAACTGTGCGTCTAGGCGGATGGTAACAGGAGACAGGGAACACGATGTTTTTACCCAGGTTCGGGCCCTCTTGATGGAGGTAAAACCCTACTCCTGCTTGATTGATCTTGAAGATATGGGCATTACAAGAGTTGATCTACCACGAGATCGAAGAGGTTAAACCCTAGAAGCTAGCCTATGATATGATTGTTGTTCTTCTTGGTCCTACGGACTAAACCCTTCGGTTTATATAGACACGGAGGGGGCTAGGGTTACACAGAGTCGGTTACAAGGAAGGAGATCTACATATCCGTATTACCAAGCTTGCCTTCCACGCCAAGGAGAGTCCCATCCGGACACGGGACGAAGTCTTCAATCTTGTATCTTCATAGTCCAACAGTCCGGCTGTCCGGATGCCCCCTAATCCAGGACTCCCTCAGTAGCCCCGGAACCAGGCTTCAATGACGATGAGTCCGGCGTGCAGATTGTCTTCGGCATTGCAAGGCGGGTTCCTCCTCCGAATACTTCATAAAAGATTTTGAACACGAGGAACGTGTCCGGCTTTGCAAAACAAGTTCCACATACAACCGTAGGGAGAACAATATTTCCACAAATCTGACCTGCTAACGTACCCCGTAGTGTGACATCACATCACAACCAGTCTTTATTCGAATCATTTTTTATAACCAATCTCAGCGTGTTCCGCAAGGCGGTTTCCTCGGCACGTCTTGTCGAAGCAGAGACCGTGTTCCCTTTATTATGGGATTCCCATCAATACGGACATGGGTAACCCAATCGTGCCCGTTGGCATGATCCCTCGATTCAAGGCAAGTCCCAAACGGTCACGAGGAGGGCTCTTGGTATTCAATCTCTTTATAAAGAGACCAAGGCCTATTCTTTTTCCTTTCGATCTTGATCGAATCCGCCTCCCGCCTCGAGTTCCAACACCCAAAGCTCAGGTTTAGGTGCTTCGGAGCTCCAATTATGTCTGAATCCAACCTTCAAGGTCGGTGGATGCCTTCCTCTGTCATGGAGGAAGATGTAATAAAGCTAAGGGGGGCCAGATACTTGACCGGAGAAATCCCGCATAGGCTGCCTGCCCAAGGGCAGGTTAGTCCCACTCCCCAGCCCGGTGAGAGCGTCGTGTTCATATCTCACTTCCTCCGAGGGCTAGGTTTCGCGCCAGATCCCTTCGTGAGGGGGCTTATGTTCTATTATGGGCTGGACTTCCATGATCTAGCTCCGGAGTCCATCCTCCACACCTCATCGTTCATCATCATGTGCGAAGCCTTCCTCCGTATTACCCCTCACTTCGGACTGTGGCTCAAGACCTTCGAAGTAGTTCCGAAGATGATCGAGGGGTGGCACGCAGAGTGCGGAGGCGTCGTAATAAGTAAAAACGCCGACGCCCCATGGCCCGAGGGCTCTTTTCAGGAGGTGTCCAGCTTATGGCAACAAGGGTGGTTTTATATCACGGCTCCCAGGGGCACCAAGTGGGTGGCTCCCTATGTCTTTCGCGTAGGTCCCCCGCCACGGCTAACGTCATGGGTTAACAAGGAGCTGGACTGGGGGCCAGTGAAGGACGTGCCCACATTGCAGAGCCACATCCGAGATCTCCTTGAGGGAGATATCAGTCTGACCATGGTAATGCAAGCTATGTTAATTCGCCGAGTCCTTCCCTGCAAACGTCGTCCCCTCCGCATGTGGGAGTTCAACCCGAAGGGACCGCGAGCTATTCAATACTTCCACGGCATGACGCCCAAGGAGATGTACAAATTGTTCTTCGGACCACGAATAATGTGTCCGGACATCACGGAGGATGCAGGTCTGAGCTGCAATCGCCCGGATACTCAAGTAAGTAGCCCCGCATCCGAACACACTGTCTGTTTATTTATCGCAACGTCGCCCTAAAAAAGCCGCTCTTTGACCAGGATTGGATAGCAAAGGCAAAGTTGATCAGGTGTCCGACCCCCCTCCCTGAGACCTCACCAAATCCCGTGCTAACCAGGATGCTGGAGATCGCGCCTTATCAAGCGTCCTCAGGAGAAGATAAAGTGGGGAACAAGGAGGCTAGCGCCTCCGCGAAGGAGGTTAGCCGGAGGGGAGGAACCGAAACTTCCTCTCCCCAGGGAAGGAAGAGGACCGCCTCTAAGGACCCGGAGACAATGGTCTCCAAATGGGGGAAGAAATCTTCGCCATAGGGTCCTGTACCAGGGGATACCCCGGCCGCATTATGCCCTCAAGGGGATCATCCCTCCACCGAGCTGTAAGTAAAAGGGTACTTAATAATGAAAAAACCTTGCTTTACTCCTGAGGAAAATAGCCGAAGCATTTATCTTGCAGTTCGGATCTTAGCCCTTCTCAGCAGAGTTCGTCTTCGGGGGATCTTCTTCCAGAGATGATGGAGAGCGAAATGCCTCCCCCTGCCATACCGCCTCATGAGGCGGGCGACCCCGAGGTATCATCGCGGAGGGTTTCTCTTGATCTGGCAAGGCCAGAAGGTAATCATATGGCCACCCGAAGTCCTCAGTATCCAGCTTTTGAAGAGAGCAATCGAAAGAGTCCGGCTCCGTCTGGTGTGGTCTGACATACTGAGGGATCTGCTAGAGCGATTGGCTATCTCAGAAGAGCACCGCGCGTTGATGGGTGCGGTGATTGAAAGAATTTCGTCCGCCGAGAGCAGGTTGCATGAAGCTGTCATGAGTCTACTGATGGGTTTTGAGGTACGCGAAATGATGTACATTTTTATAGTACCGCACAATTTTAGATGTGCCCTGTGTAGATAGTAGCCCCTGAGACTCTGGGTGTCGTCGAAGACGACGGCGCACAGAGGAAAAAATACCAGGAATAATTGTGCCGCCTTGATATGCAGGTGGCGGAGGGTCCGGTGGCCAGCCGGACTAATGAGATTGCCGATCTAAAGCGGCAGCTTGATGTGGCAGACGCCGACATCGTACTTGTCAACAAGCGGCTTGATGAGGCACAGGGTATGTAATTTCTCCAGTGACACATGATAAGAGGAGCATGATGCCAGTATCTATAACATGTTTTTGAAAGCAGATGGAGCTGCGGCCGTGGAGAACCTTCGGGCGGAACTTGCCCGAGCCAAAGAACAAGCCAGGAAAAGCGATGTGGCTACCCTAAAGGCAATCGAGGAGCTGAAAGCCAAACAGGATGCTCACTGCTGAAGCAAGGAGGAGGTAGCCAAAATGGTTGTAGAATTGAAGAATGTTGCTGACCGTTACGAGCTTCTTGAAAAGGAAGATCGAGCGAAGAGGACAGACCTGGAGAAGGCCACGATGGCAACCAAAGACACACGCTCTGCAATGAGAGCGATGAAGGAGGAGCTGGGAAGCCCTTTATGCTTCGGATGAAGTTCAGAGATCCTAAGTACGCCCCTTTGGACCGGCTGTGGAGTTCTACGGACGCATATCTGGATTTAGCGGTGAGTGCTGCCGATGCGGCCGAATACTTCCGAGATCAAAAAGATCGCGAAGTGGAAAAGCTTCTGGTCACAATTTCATGTTCCAGAGCGTCCGCTTCCATTGACTGATCGGTTGGCCGAATGGGCCAAGCTGAACAGATTGTCCAGACTTGCCACGAGGTCTGTTGTGGATCATCTCTGGCCGGAAAGGCCAAAGCCAAATAGTTATTTTAGTTTGTTGCAGCAGTTCCTTCGTGCAGTGCCGCATATCAACGCGATGAAGAGGTTAGCGTGCGTAGAGGGTGCGCGGATGGCCCTTTCCCATGTGAAGACATACTGGGCGGAGATGGAGGCCACTGCCATTGCAGCCCAAGATTCGGACGAGAGCTGAGTACCTGTCGAGCACTACTTTCGAGAAGTTCTTGAGGGCGCTCGCTCCATAGAGGCGCAGTGCTCGAAGAATATTATGTTCTAATGACATGTATTCCCATTGAAAAACAATGTTTTACAGAATTATGAAGGCTATTTTATACTTGTGCCTACAAGAATTATAATACTTCATGTGCGGCCATTTATGTATGTATATAACCTGAAAGATGGCAGTCGTCGACTTCAGCCCCCACGCATATGATGCGGGGGTGTTCGCAGAAGACGCATGTTCACACTTGATCTAACGTCTTGGTCCATTAAGGAGGTGATAGCGCAGCGAACTAGGCAATTGGACTATAATGCTTTAACACTTTCACTTAGCCATAGGAGTTTGACAGTGGGGCTACTATATAGCCCCTGGTGGCTCCGCGCTCATCCGAATTCGGGGCGCGTACATGCCTGGCCGAGAAACGACCCTTCGTTAAGGCGGAGGAATCCCGAAGATTCCGCTAGGTCATAGAGTGGTTGACCAGTCTCACGCTATATCATGACAGTTAGTTTTCGACTTTCTCTACTGAGGTGCTCGTTCGGATGGACCAGGGCACAATCGCAGTAGTTCTCCTGGTGCCGCCTTAGCCGATAGAGCGGAACGTAAGGCAGCAAAACATAGGAGCCGGGCAAACCCAACATTTGACCAAAGACATGATTCAGAGCTGATGCATATAAGGCCAAACTCGCGACGCCGAACACTCCCTAAGGTATTCGGTCTTTATGATGTAAACCGGGCTAAGCGGTGCCCTTTGTAATAAGCCCCTGGTGTCCAGGTACGTGCAATAATCTGACGTGGCCACATGCCAATACGTCAGCATCCATCTCAGTTGTACTGAGAGTTCGGGGGATGCGTATCAACAAGAGATAGTAAAAAAGGTTTACACAGGGTCTTAATCTAAAGAGAATCCTTGGAACGGGTCCCTGCTGCACGTCTGCGCCTATGTCTCTGTTGTGCCATATCCTGGACGGGTGTAGCACAGTGGTCATCTGTAAAAGAGAGGAACTTAGCTGAAAAGTTGTCGTGCAAAAGGTAGGTTATACTAAACAAACCAAGTACAGTTCAAGATGAGTAAAATTGAGCCTAATTGTCACTTGTTTATACGCGTTGAGCCCCTTGTATTGTTATAGGGGTATAGCCATCGAACATGTGTCAATTATATAGTGATGCCGGACTCATCTAACCTTGTCCGTGGTCTTAACGACCTGTCAGATGTTCTAGCTGGTGAGGTCGTTTAGTGTGCGGCTGCCAAAGCAGCCGCACGGTCTTCCGCGCGCAAGGAGCGCTCAATATTTCCATTTACTATAATGATGCCACGTGGACCGGGCATTTTAAGCATGAGAGAAGCGTAATGCGGTATTGCGTTAAAGCGAGCGAAAGCTTCGCGTCCGAGTAGTGCTTGATAGCCACTTTGAAACGGAGCGATGTGGAAGGTTAACTTTTCACTTTGGAAGTTATCGAGAAAGCCGAATATAACTTCTAGTAGCATTTAGCCCATGCAACAGGCTTCTGGGCCTGGTGTTACTCCTTTAAAGGTAGTATTGCTGTGGCTGATTTTTGTTGGGTCTATCCCCATTTTGCGGACTGTCTCCTGATATATCAGGTTTAAACTACTACTGTCGTCGTCCATCAAGACTCATGTGAAGTGGTATCCGTCAATTATCGGGTATAACACCAAGGCAGCCCATCCTGCATGCCGGATACTGGCCGAGTAATCCCGATTGTTGAAGGTGATTGGTTGGGACGACCAGTGGAGGAACTCCGCAGTGATAGGCCCTGGGGCACGTGTCTCTATGAGTGCCGCGTTGTTATTCTGCATCACGTGTAACACGTTTACCGTTTTGACTTCTGGTGGGAGTTTCTTCTGTTCCCTAGTGTTTTGCTTGCAAGGCTCGTCCTCGTCTCCGCTTGGTGTATCCTGCCCCTTGTGTTCGGCGTTGAGCTTGCCGGAGTGCTTGAAGACCCAACATTCTCTATGGGTATGATTTGCAAGTTTGTCGGGGGTGCTGTGGATCTGACATAGTTTGTCCAGAATCTTGTTTAGGATGGATAGTTCGTCTCTGTTGCCTTTGGAGGGCAGCTTTTGCTGACCTGGCTGAGAGCTTCTGAATCCGGCGTTTACCGCCGTGCTCTTCGGGCTGTCTTCTTTATTCCGGCGCTTGTTTTTGTTGCGTCGTAGCTTCCCGTTTTCGTCCCTGACTTCGGATGTACTTGGGTCGCTGGTGCTACATCGGGCTAACCAGTTGTCCTCGCCCGCGCAAAAGTGGGTCATGAGGCTTGTTAATGCTGCCATTGTTCTTGGCTTTTCTTGGCCGGGGTGTCTGGCAAGCCATTCGTCTCGGATGCTGTGCTTGAAAGCTGCTAAGGCTTCAGCGTCCGGAAAGTCGACTATTTGGTTCTTTTTAGTGATAAACATGTTGGAAAGCTTTCGGGCTGACTCTCCGGGCTGTTGAGTTATATGACTCAAATCGTCTGCATCGGGTGGTCGGACATAGGTCCCTTGGAAATTTGCCTGAAAAGCGTCCTCGAGCTCTTCCCAACTTCCAATGGTGTTTTCGGGGAGGCTTTTAAGCCAGTGCCGAGCTGGCCCTTTGAGCTTGAGGGGTAAGTACTTGATGGCATGGAGATCGTCTCCTCGAGCCATGTGAATATGGAGGATGTAATCCTCAATCTAGACCCCAGGGTCTGTAGTTCTGTCGTATGCCTCTATGTTTACGGGTTTGAATCCCTCTGGAAGTTCATGGTCCAGCACCTCATCGATGAAACATAAGGGGTGTGCGGCACCCCTGTATTTGGGTGTACCATGGTGTTCGGATTTCTGTTGTGTTGTATTGCATGCTGGAGCACGCTTTCTTGGCCCGTAGATGGATCTGGTTGCGCCGTCCTTTTGATGTGAGTCCTCACGTGGATCGCGTACTAGCTTGTGTGCAGCGTCGTTTGCCGCTCTATGTTGGCCACGGGGTCGTCTATCCGACCGGATGGTTGTTTTTTTTTTTTGATTGCGGGGGCTCTAAGGCCTCATCATCGAATTCAGGTAGTAGCTTTCGCTTCGGGTAGCTCTTTCTGTGGCTACTGCCGCCGTACGTTTCTGCGGTGTTGAGTACTTTACTCCATCTAATTCTGAGTGTATCTTGCGTAGCCTTGAGCTTTCGCTTCTGCTTTTTCAGACTCCGTGCAGTGGCGACAAGCTTTTGATGGAGATTATGTTGCTCCGGGTTCCTATCCCGTGTGATGTCATCTGTGCTGTTATCTTCGCCGGAGACGGGTTGTTCGGTTTGATTCTCCATGTTGCCATCGTCGGACGGTTGTTCCGTGTTCGTTGTCCGCTGGCTCACCCTGCTTTATCGTTGGGTTTATATGATTGATGTTTCTACCGAGGCGGTATTTGGAGTGGTGTTTACGCCGCCGCTTTGACTGCTTCTCGAGGAAACAATCCTTGGCTACGTCCTTCCGTTTCTCGTCGTCGTTTTCTTTGGGTGTGTCCACCATGTATACATCATGGGATGAGGTGGCTGTCCAGTGCCCTGTGGGCAGTGGTTCCTGTTTGTCTCCTGCATTGTCGTCCATACCGTCGATGTCTTCGGAGTCGAAGTTGAGCATGTCGGTCAAATCATCGATAGTGGCTACTAAGTGGGTGGTGGGTGGGCGGCGAATTTCTTCGTCATCCGCATCCCAATCCTGCCGGACATAGTTCGGCCAGGACTCTCCTGACAAGGAGAGAGAGCTTAATGAGTTCAGTATGTCACCGAAGGGCGAGTGCTGAAAGATATCCGTGGAGGTGAACTCCATGATCGGCGCCCAGTCGGATTTGATAGGCACGGGCGCAGGCGGTTCGGAGTCCGTGGCCGGGGAAGAATCCGGCAGCATAGCGTCACGGCTCTCGTGAAGGGTAAGGTCGATACTCGGCTCGATCGCCGCTAAGAATGCAGCCTCCGTGGCGGGGTCTATCCACCCATCCATAGATGGTGCAATAGGCTCCGGATTGAGGGTCGGAGCGGTTGCCGGTGCGGTCTCCTGAACACTGGCCGATGGTAGAGCTAAATCATGCTCATCGTGACGGTGCGGCACACTCGGCAGGGGCTCGAGTCCATCGGAGATCAAGTCTCCGCGGATGTTGGCTGTGTAGTTTAAGCTTCCAAACCTGACCTGGTGGCCAGGGGCGTAACTCTCGATCTACTCCAGATGGCCAAGCTAGTTGGCCCGCAGTGTGAAGCCGCCTAATACAAAGATTTGTCCGGGGAGAAAAGTCTCACCCTGGAATGCATCTCTACCAATGATTGAAGGAACCATCAAGCCTAACGATGATGACACAGAGGAACTCTCAATGAAAGCACCAATGTCGGTGTCAAAACCAGCGGATCTCGGTAGGGGGTCCGAACTGTGCGAGTAGGCGGATTGTAACAGGAGACAGGGAACACGATGTTTTTACCCAGGTTCGGGCCCTCTCGATGGAGGTAAAGCCCTACTCCTTCTTGATTGATCTTGATGATATGGGTATTACAAGAGTTGATCTACCACGAGATTGAAGAGGCTAAACCCTAGAAGCTAGCCTATGGTATGGTTGTTGTTCTTCTTGGTCCTACAGACTAAACCCTCCAGTTTATATAGACACCAGAGGGGGCTAGGGTTACACAGAGTCGGTTACAAGGAAGGAGATCTACATATCCGTATTACCAAACTTGCCTTCCACGCCAAGGAGAGTCCCATCCGGACACGGGACGAAGTTTTCAATCTTGTATCTTCATAGTCCAACAGTCCGACCAAAGGATATAGTCCGGCTGTCCGGATGCCCCCTAATCCAGGACTCCCTCAACGTCCAAGACCTCGGCAGCAAGGTCTGTTTCGCTTTCGTGGCACATCCACGAAGCAACGGCCAGGCAGAGAGGGAAAATGATGAAGTGTTGCGAGGCCTGAGGACAAAGACTTTTGACAGGCTGCACAAGAGTCGAAGGCGCTGGATTGATGAGTTGTCGACGGTTCTTTGGTCGATCAGAACGACGCCAAATCGAGCCACCGGCCACACACCCTTTCCCCTGGTGTACGGGGCAGAAGCAGTTCTCCCCACGGAACTCACATACGGGTCACCTCGAGTGCTCGCTTATGATGAGCTTGAGAAAGAGCAATTGCGGCAAGATGACGCAACACTCCTTGAGGAAGATCGTCTTCGGGCGGCTGTGAGAGCAGCACGCTACCAGCAAGCCTTGCGCCGCTACCATAGCCGCAAGGTTCATGCCCGAAGCTTTGAGGAAGGCGACCTTGTTCTTCGGCGCATTCAGTCGGCCAAGAATCCCAACAAGTTGATGCCTAAGTGGGAAGGCCCTTATCGAGTAATACGAGTCACCAGGCCCGGCGCAGTTCGCCTGGAGACCGAAGATGCTGTCCCAGTGAGCAACTCCTGGAATATCGAACATCTTCGCAAGTTTTACCCATAAGGCGCGGTTCCAGGCCTCCCGGCAAGCCACCTTTTGTACAAGCTTTGCCGGCAAGGCATGTAACCCTCTATACAAAGCCAGGCGCAGACCCTGAGCATAAATAAACGAAGCGCTGGCGCCCTAAGTTTTAGCATGCATGCTAGGTTAAGTCTCTCCCTCGGTTAGGGTTGATAGTGCTTAGCGGCGGCTAACCACTAGCCTAGAGGTCGAGTATGCGTCTTTCTGTCCTCTTTGGTTCGCAGGGCACGTCGACACTTCTGCTGAGCCGCTTGGGAGAAAGAGGACGAACCGGCGCTCCGGCCCCGACAAGCCAGGACTGCCGGGGGCTGAAGACACAAGGATCTAACCACGGCAAGCCAAGGTTGCTAGGGGCTGCAGATTCAAATAAGTCCTTCATCCCCTGTTGTGCATTTCCGTATGGAACTGGGACAAATGAAACCTCGTTTTACTCCGAGACCACCATGCTCCCCCTTCTTTTTGTACCCAAGCCTGGGACATAACTTGGTCGTAGACGCGGTGGCAAGGAAATAAACAAGGGGCCTAACTCTACTTTGCCTCCGCCTCCGCTAAAAGCGTGAGAATGGTCGACTGAAGTCGGGGGACGACAAGGCCTATTGTTGGGCGACAATGTTTATCCTAAAAATAATGAGGATTCGTTCCTTGGCATGGGCCTCGCTCACGCACAAGAAAGTCGGCAAACACCCTTTTTCATTAAAAACATCCCATATAGGTACAGTTCATACAGAATTAAAAACATGAGCAAGGGGATTACAAGTCTTAAAATTAACAAGTGCCCGCAGGCTTACAAACCAAAAAGAGATAAGGTTCCCGTAATCCCTTTCTTGTCCCTCTCCTCAGAAGGTGGAACAAGATAGCAGGAGGGCAAAAAGAGTTCCTATGCGTGGTACGAGGAGCAGAAGGCGCCAAGAGAGCATCTCGATGCCGACAGGAGAGCTGGAAGACGAGGCAGCGGGCCAGCAATATGCGACGAAGGTGTCGGTGCCTGCGTACTCCGACTTGACGGCCGCCACCCGCCTTCTTCGCCTTCTCCGGCCCTCCTACCCCAGCCGCCCAAGGATACGACGGGGAGCACCACGATGGAGAGCTTGATGAGGAAGGCCCTCAGCAGGGCGCGTAGCCGAGGGAAGGGCGACGCGGTCAGTCGGAGTCGGTGTCCCACCGCTCGACTCCCTCATCGCCGATATCGCTGTCCTCCTCGTCACTCCCCGCTTGAGGAGGAATCTTCACCACCGGAGGAGCTCTCCACGCAGCACTTTAGGCGAGTTCCAAGATCTACAAAGACCTTGACGGAGAGCAGGCCGCCCTCCATTAACTTGAAGTAGAGGATGAGCCCCGCCGTCAGGCTGTGGATGCGAGCGAATGTCTTCCATCCGCGACGGAGGTACAAGACGTGCGGAGCAGGGAAGTCGACGTCGACCCGCGTGTTGCCGTTACCGCAGCCCCTCATGTGCAATCTGAGGGTCTGGAGTGGATCGAGCTCCATCTCCGAAGCAAATGGGGTAGGGAGACGGAGATGACGACGCGGTGGCCGGCGCAGCCTGATGAAGAACTCATGAGGCTGGTCCCCAACGTGGCCCTCCATCACGGGCGGCATTGCTAGCGGAGGCACGACCATCACGCCGCCTCGTCCCCCTTTCCCCCGACCGCCGCGGCGACCTCGGCCTCGCCTCTTCCCCTTCCTCTCATGGCCGGCTCCGCCGCCGCGAGCTTGTGGGAGGGAGGAACTCGCCGTCGAGCGGCGACTCTCGCCCCCACCATTAAAGGGCATGCGCCCCCTCTCGCCATGATGGGTGGAAGGAAGGAGCGGAAGTGGAAGAAGATGGATGTTGGGAGAACGTGGGATGGCATCCCCCTCTCCCTCCTTATAAAGGGGCGGGGTCGAGGCTCGGCCGCCCCACTCGACCAATCCAGCCATCGGAGGCTCAGGGAATCAGGACCGACCCGCTGCCCCAATCAGCAGCGACCCGGTTTCCCGCCTCCACCGCCTGCCACCTGCATGAAGGACGCGTGGCGAGCGGGCAGGATCGAGGGGACGGGTGAGGTGACCGTTCCCCACTACTAGGGAAAACCTTATACACAGAAATTTAGCAACAGCGCGGGTCAAAAAAGGGTGCTAGTGCTAGATAGCAGTAGCGGTTCAGAGTAAACCGCGTTGCAGATACAATTGTAGCAGTAGCGCGTGTGGCAGTAAAAGCGCTACTACTAATATTCCCATTGGTGGAACGATGGGCTACGCATAGCAGTAGCGGGCTTGTGGGAAGCGCGCTACCACTAGGGCATGAGTAGCAGCGCGTTTCCCAGTAAGAGCGCTACTGCTAATGGAAATAAAATAAAATGAAAAACAAATAGAAAAGTAAACGAAAATGAAAGAAACATAAAAAGGAGAAAGAAAAAAATAAAATGTAAAGCAAAAAACAGAGAAAGGCATAACTGTAGCGTGTGTTAGTAAGAGGCGCTATAGCTAACGTAGCTCCAGCGCATTTCCAGGACCCCCGCTATAGAAACTGAAAAGGAAATAAAAAGGGAGAAAATTACATAGGTATAGCAGTAGCGCATTTTGGAAAAAGCGCTATAGCTACCTTACCTATAGCGCGTTCTGCGAAACGTGCTACCGCTAGTTTTGACTTAACCAAAAAATCGTTTCCCCCCGGCCACCACTTGCCCCCCAAATGTCTCGACCCACCCCGCCGCCATCTCCCCAATTCGCCGTCGCCCACTTCGCCGCCGTCTCCTGCCGACGTCGACGCCCCCGGAGCCACCAGAGCCGTGCGCCGTCGTCGCCACCGGAGCCGCCCCCAACGCCACGGAGCCGCGCGGCCTCATCAACACCACCGGAGCCGCTGTCGACGCCACCGGATCCTCCCTCGCCACGACTGCCTCCCTCACCGTCATCGGAGACGCCCCTGCCTCCCTCGCCACCACTGCCTCCCTCGCCACCACCGGAGCCATCCTCTGTAAGCCCCCACCCCTCCTCTCTCTCTCATGCATAGGTTAGCTAGTTTAATTATGTTAATTATCTAGGTTAGGGCAAAAATTTAGTTAGGGCTTTGACAGAGAAGTAGTTAGGTTAACTAGTTTAATTAGGTTAATTACCTAGGTTAGTGCAAAAAATTAGGTAGGGCTTTGACAGAGAACTAGTCAGGTTAACTAGTTTAATTAGGTTAATTATCTAGGTTATTTAGGAAAGTTTTATTTTAAAGATGATCCCTTCCAAGACTTTTATTGTTGATTATATCTTTTCATTGAAGTGGTCATGTTGTTTGTGCCCAAGTGGCTTTGTTGTTTCAGTGAAGCTGAGTGGCCTATATATGTTTTGCCGGAATGTTGGTTCATTTCCGTTCTGGCAAATTTCAGGTTCTCGATTTGTCCACTTTTTAGCAAAGGTCATGCCGAAATTTTCCATGAATTTCGGCATGACTTGTGCTACAAACTAGGAGATATCGAGTGCCCGGGATTTGCCGCACCAGGAAGGAGTCAACGTTCCTGCAAAACAATAGGCCTTTTTTATGTCATTATTCATTTTATTAGGTCTAGAATTAATTGACTAGATTTAATCATAGGAAACATGGCTAGCAACGATGAAGGACAGGGCTCTGGTGATTGCGACGACGTCTACCGGGCGACAGACGATTTTTTTAGCCTTGACGACGATCAAGCGATGTTGTTGCTGGGCCCACCGGTGGCATCGGGGACTGAGACCGACACGCAGACTGGTGCTGAGACTGAGATCGGCGTTCAGACTCAGACCGGCATCGAGACCGGTGCTACCTCGGGGAGCGGAGCCAGTGTAGAACCAAAAGCAAAGAGGAAACGGCTTCCTAACAAACTCAGGAGTACTAGACTGGTGGTCACATAGGTGGACGATGGCAATTTTGAGCCAAAGGCGCCCGAGGAAGCGCGTCGATGCTACGGCAATCAAATAGGCTGCATCGTACGGACAACCGCCACCATCAACGATGAGAAACTACAGAAGATAGAAAATATGAGGAGCTCCCTCCTAAAGAAGTTTCACCAGAGTCTTGTTCCCGAGCCGGAATGAACAGGATTATGAAGATCCAGATGAGGACCCGGCAATGAAGAAGATAAACAAACATGCCATGACCAAGTTTAGCGACGCATTGGCCGCCTGGAAAAATCGAGCGAAAGCAAATATCATCGACAAGAAGGAACCCTACTCCGAGATTGTAAAGGATAATCCGAAAATCACGGAAGAGCAGTTTCAAATATTCAAGGAGGCTTGCGAGGCCGAGCTGCCAAAAAAGTCTAAGTACATGAAGGGGCTTCAAGAGAGGAACATTGGGAGCCACCACCTCGGAAGCCGTGGTTACGGCGGAAAGAGGTCCAAATGGGCCAAGGAGGACGCAGAAGCCGCGAGCCTGGGCATCCCAGACCCCTTGGCGGAGTTCACCATCCCGTAGGAGCATGACGTCCTCAGGGCCCGACACCGTTAGGACCAAGTGAAGAAGGTTTACGAGACAAAACCGGTCATTACGGAGTTCATGAGACTGCTAGTAATTTTAGTTTTTGATCAATTTGACTGCACACGTTAGTCATATTTGTAAACGATCCTTGCGCCTTTTGCAGAGAGAGCAGCACAGGATTGCGGCCGAAAGCAACTCGCCGTCTGAGGCATTGGCGAGGCCCAAGTGGGACACTCCATTCAACCGGGCGTTGAACATATTGAAACAATAACCGATGGATACTCGGCCGTCGTATGGACGCGTGCATGGTGTGGGAGACGGCGCCATGTGGAAGAAGTACTACCGTGAGACCACGGAGGAGAGAAAGGAAAGAAGGAGGTTAAATGAACAAAACATCGACAAGAAGGTTGAGATTGTGGTTGAGAAGAAATCAACTCAGACAGTCGCAACAGCGGTAGCTGCCGCAAAACAGGTGGCTATAGATATTTCTACTTCCTTGGTTCCGGCCATTTTCAATTGGACCAGGCAAAATCCAGAAAAAAAAATGCAGCGGACTTTCCCCTTGCTGACTTCTTGGCGGGGAGCAGCTCAACTAGCATTGCACCAGCACCTACAGTTGCACCTGCTCCCGCACCGGACGTGCTCGGCAGTGCTTCGTCTTTGGCTGAGCTCGACGCCCTCACAGTATCTGTCACACCGGCCCCCTTCAATATAAATGTATAATCTCCCGTTTTCGTTGCCTTTCGGATGTTTCACGTCACACACTTTTCTTTGCAGGCCGACGAAACCCTGTGCACCATATTGTACACCATCGGCGACCAGAAGGTGGAAGTGGGGAAGGCGACGATAATGGAGCCGAAGGAACCATTGTTCCACAGCCGGCCGATCCCCCGGAACGTCTTCAAGGTTTCTGTGGCCAGTGTCAAAACGGGCCACGAGAATTTGCCTCCTCCAATACTAGTGGGGGATGACGACGAGACACCGCGGCGGCTTGGTGATTGTTGCAATGGGTGGGTCCTGTTGTGGCCAAAGAGTCTGCTTCGTCTGGAGGCGGCCGGGAGCACACCCACGAGCAAGCAGCCTCAGCAAGGTATGAACACCAACACCCCACCTACCCAATTAGCGTCGGGTGTCAGGTTGGGTGATAGTGGACGGGGTAAGGAGGAGGCTCCATTAGTCGCTGATGACGTCGCCGTGGATGAGGATGAGGACGACGATGGCGCTGAACAGTATGTCTATACTGGCGCCTCCTCAGGGTTTGAGCGTCATGAGTCGGTGTCTGAATTGCTGTCTCAACATATTATGGACGACCTTCCGGTAGTAAAGAAGTCTAGGAAGAGAGCGAGGAAAGGCAAAAAGCTGATTCTATGATCCAGCCGCCTCAGCAGCCTCGGCTTCAGGACCATATAGATATCCCTGATGCGGATAAATGGCATATCCCTGGTCAACTAATCCTATGTACAACAGCGCTACGGGTCAGATTCGGCGATCTAAGGAGACTTCATGACGATGTGCTACGGGCAGAGAAAGGCCTCATCGCCTCGAAAGATCCAGGATACCCACTCTACGTGGTTAACGTTCCGTGGCAAATGTCGTACGTCGACATCTTCCCCACGGATAAGTTCTTCCTCCGATTCGATTACATATTCGAAATGTTTCACGTGAAGAAGCTGGATTTTACGTTTGTCCGCCTTTATGCCTTGCACATGAACTACATCATCGGGGTTGAGCAGATATCTCATATCTGTGTCGCACGAGGGCTTCTTGGGAGTCTGCGTAAAGCACCGTGAATACGCGAGGGATTACATCGTCAGTTTCATGCTCGCCAATAAGGACAAGGGGGCGATTCTCGTGCCTTATCATCTTGTGTAAGTCATCCGCGCTGCTATCCTTCCTTCGATTTCAATCATTCATTTGCACGGTGGAGGCTAATTAATTTGAGGGGTACTTATTTTGCGCAGCGGCGGGCGCGCCATCCTCATCATCCTCTACCCCCGATTCTCCCACGCTCTTTACTTGGACTCGTCGAAGATCATTCACAAAAAGGATTACACCCACATCAAGGATTTTCTCGACAGTGCTATGTTTTACTACCAAGCAAGGAGTGGAGAGGTCAGGGACAAGAAGAGAAGGGGCGGCAGGGTCGCCTTCGGCCATAAGACCGACTTCTGGTGCATCCAGCAACCGAACGATTCTCTTAATGATGGATCCTATGTCCTACACCACATGCTGGAGTATAGACGGGATCACCAGAACCTTCGCATGTCACCTAGATCCGGCGATGCCCATATTCTGCAGTGGGCAAAGGACATAGGAGATATCGAGGATCATCGACTTCGAGCTGAGTTCTATAACATCCAGCGCGAACTTTCCCAAATCATCATGAAGGAGGTCATCGGAAAAATAGGGATGTTCTATGGAGAAGGACAAATGTCGCGGGAAGACGTCCGAACATGGATAGCCTCTCAGCATCTCGACATGAAGCCTTTCACTAAGCTCGAGGTCTATCTCCCTGACTTGGATGGATGGAACGACATGTTGGAGTGATTGTCGATATATGATAATGTGTCCGTTTAGTCCATACTTTCTATATGACAAAACTTTGAGTTATGCACGGTGAAACTTTATTTGTGATGTAATTAAACCATCCTCCTCCTCGACTAGCAAAAACCACCCTAGTTAGGGCATTTTGGGGTACGATGAACTTTGTTATTTATGCTGATGATATGTTGTTTCTATTTTTGCCAAGTCTTTCTCTTTCTGTTGCTCAACTATATATGTTGCATATCATCGACTCATGTGATGATGCAGGTGCATAGATCACAGATGGCGAAGAAGTGCTACGCAAGGAGTATATATACGACAAGTGGCCGGAGTGTCAGGCCCAGATGTACCGGTTTCCGGTTTCTGAGCGACAGGAAGTAGTTAGTTTAGGTTCACGGTAATGCGAGAGAGGGATACGAACTCATGTACTCAAAGTGATAGCTCTTCTCACGTATATCATTGTTTAGATGGATGATGATGTATTTGCAAGTAATCGAGACTTGTATCGCTATTTTCGAGATGATGACGAGAGACCACTTTGTGTTGGATGATGATTATGATGATGACATGATTTGATGAGACTAATTGTATGTATATGCTATGATTACATTTGTATGTGTATGATATGCTAAATATTATTGTATAAAGCCTATTCAAATATAAAACAAATACAAAACAAATATGCAGGGAAAAAATAAAACTAGTAGTAGCGAGGGGGGAAATTTAGCAGTAGCGCCGCCTTACCAGCAGTGCTTCCCAGTAAACAGCACTGCAGATAATATCAGCAGCGCGCTTTTCTAAAGAGCGCTACAGCTATTCATGTATAGCAGTAGCGTGGGACAACATGCGCTGTAGTGCCTTATTAGTAGCGCTGGTCCCCGCGCTACTGAGAGACCCAAAACCCGCACTGCTGCTAGTCTTTTCCCTAGTAGTGCCCCGCCCCGTGATCGTGGGGCGTGAGCGCCTTGAAGACCGTGACCTGAGTCCACCTAGTAAATGAGCCGCGCCTCCACACCACCCTCTTTTTATGGGGAAGGCACGAGCCGCCTCTTTACCACGATGTGATGCATGCATGCGGGAACCGCCCCACACATGACACCCAAGTCACGCGCGACCCTCCATGTCGCGCATTCAACGCGGGTCGTGGGGAAGCGCAGCAGATGATACAGTTACTACGGTGGAAATCCGCCCCACCTGCCCGCGCACCGTTCTGGGACTGGCCCAACAACGCGTCGCGCTTATGTGTGGCCCAGACCCGGGGGCTCCTGTCGGTGTACAAAAGTAGGGGCTCTCCTTTTGACCCCTTTACTTGTGCACGGGCAGTCAGGGCCACGCACCACGGCCACACTTAGCAGGGCAGAGGAGGGAAGTCGGAGAGATGCCAAAGCAGAAGATAACCAAGGCGACACGAAGACCAGGAACACAGGAGAGCAAGAGGGCGAGATAGGCTCCCTCGGCAAGATCTTTGCCGAGGTAGCCTCCGCAGCCCCGGCAAGAGCCTTGCCGGGGCAGCCTACCCGATGCTAGCGGAGCAATCCACCCTTGAGCCCACGGGTTCCAACCCAACCAAACTACATTGGAACCAAGGCTCAGGGGGGCTCTGTGGTGGCATGCAGATCTTCGGCAAGATCATAAACATGCGAGATCAGATGAGGACCAGAAGACGGCGACCCTCGGTGGGATCCTAGATGAGGAAATCCACAAGACCCCCGGCAAGCGCCTTGCCGGGGAGGACTGCAACACCATGGCAAGACCCTTGTCGGGCCCCCGGCAAGACCCTTGCCGAAGGCATCAGCGGGGCCACTACCAGGCCCGCACCAGCCAAGATTCCACCGCCGTCCCCAAGCAGCTGCTAGCTCAACCAGCTGGGCAGGCACCTGCGTGGCGACGGGCGGCCTCTACACTGATTCAGCAAGCACCTGCGTGGTGGCATGCAACCCTTCATGAAGGCTCCACCACCGCGCCAGCTCAGCAGCCAGCCAACGTGGCGCCACAATGCCTCGTTAGCTCAGACGCGTGTCAAGGCTAGGCGAGGCGACGACAGCTAGGACGTGCTTCCTTGCCATCCCCGATAGAGCAAGGGGGACATGTCGGCAGTGCATTAAATGCGTTTGACCGACGGTCCCAGGTGATAGGCTTATCAACTGTAGACCTTTCCACCTCTTGTGTGTTACTGTGGCAACCCCTTTTTGCCTATAAGAGGCCCGAGGCGACCAGGAGAGGGATTCGGCTCTTTTGGGCAAGTTGCACCATGTAGCTAGCTCAAGAACACAAGAACAGTCAATACACCCACCAATGTAGGACTAGGGTATTATGCATCTTCGCGGCCTGAACATTGGTAAACGACCCATGTGCTTCCTGTCAGACCTGCTCTTTGCACAACCTCGCGCCCGCGGACCATAGAAGGGATCCCAGTGACCCCATAGGTGTCGTTCCCACCGACACATGCGCATGTAGTTCAAATTTGAATTATGCACATAAATGCATTGAAAACTCAGTTATTGCATAAAAATGTCCAAACAAACCCCGAAAAATCACAAAAATTCACACAACAGTCCTGTTCTTCTATGTTGACACGAGAAAGAAACTTGAAAGCAATAAGAGGTAATGGATATCGTTTCGTCCCCAGAGGTGGGACGTTCCCTACCGAAAACCATCATGCTTGTTGTGAGAAGCTCCGGCTTGTGAGAAGCATATACCAAAACCTGCCCCAAATGGGATAAAATTTGTACCACGGCATGTTGATGCCGCTCCATTATAGCATGCCAAGTTTCATGAATTTCAGACGAGTTTTGGATTGACTAGAATTTAAAAACCAGGCATCTCACTGTTTTGCCGACAATCAACGGTGCCATGGCGTTTCAGATTCATTCGCATTTCTTGCATGGGACCTAAGCATGCACCCAAGGAGAAAGATTTGATTTTAGAACGAATTTATATGCACTGGAGCATGCGCATGTAGTTCAAATTTGAATTATGCACATAAATGCATTGAAAACTTAGTTAATGCATAAAAATGGCCAAATGAACCCCAAAAAATCACAAAAATTCACACAACACTCCTGTTGTTCTAAGTTGACACGAGAAAAAAAAACTTGAAAGCAATAAGAGGCAATGGATATCGTTTCGTGCCCAAAGGTGGGACGTTCCCTACTAAAAACCATCATGCTTGTTGTGAGAAGCTCCGGTTTGTGAGAAGCATATACCCAAACCTTCCCCAAATGGGACAAAATTTGTACCACGGCATGTTGATGCCGCTCCATGATAGCATGCCAAGTTTCATGAATTTCACACGAGTTTTGGATTTACTAGAATTTAAAAACCAGGCATCTCACTGTTTTGCCGGCAATCAATGGTGCCATGGTGTTTGAAATTCATTCCCATTTCTTGCATGGGACCTAAGCATGCACCCAAGGAGAAAGATTTGATGTTTCAACAAATTTATATGCACTGGAGCATGCGCATGTAGTTCAAATTTTAATTATGCACATAAATGCATTGAAAACTCACTTAATGCATAAAAATGTCCAAACGAACCCTGAATAATTCCAATTCTTTTATGATCACTTCAAATAAATGGTCTAGCAATTCAAACATCGTCCATGGCCGCTGTGACCCCATTATGTAATTCAAATCAAGACCAAAAATCAAGTAGATCCCACACAGTTTATTATAACCAACCGTGTGAGATGCAACACAAAATATCTTCGGATCGTGTCTGAATAAGGGACCGTGTCTGATGACACTTTGGAACGTGCCAGTTTTTTGGCTGGAGCGATTCCAAATATTCAGCTTCCATGGAAATATCTACCTCCCCGCCCCCTCCCCCTTACCAAAAGCCACATTTCCCCTCTTTCCGCCTTCCTTTCCAAGTTGAAACCTTTGCTCCTTGCTTACAGCGCCGCTGCCTCCTCGTCGGCGACCCTCCTTCACGCTACTCGGCCTCGCCTATCTAGGCAGGTAATCCACACCCGACCCCCATCCTCCTCCTTCCACATCTCACATGGCCCGACTGTCGGCGCGAGCGCGACACCTTCCACCCAAATCACCAACCCCTCCACCAAATAAGCGCCGGCCTAAGCCATGGTGCACGCAGTATAGCCAGGACCTCAAGGAGCATTTGGCAACGGAGAAGCAAATTGCGGCCGCACGCGCGGTTGAGGTCGTGATGGCTGCCATTCGTGCTGACCCCCAGATCTTGGAGGAGCACCTTGCCGTCAAGGCCACCGTGGACGCCTCGTGCGCCGACGCCGCGACGCGGTTGGCTGCTTTATATGACAGTTCGTGGCGTTTTCTCAAGGCCACCGTCGGTGCCTTTGACGAAGACTATGAGGTGTTTTCTCAGCGTGCATGTGCTTACCTCATCTCGAGAGCTAGCAGGTTGGTGCCCAGAGGCGGCTTAGGCAACTCACCACTACAACGAGGGCACCCACGATGCAGAGGCCTCACCCTCTTCCATGTCGAAGGAGCCAATCGTCATCGATATCTCCGACAATGAGGATTAGCTTATATTATTAGCTCACTATAAGGACCCATGTTCAGTTTGCTAGCTACTGCCTTTCCTTAACAAATTCTAGTAAATTGTGCTATCTACTTTTACCATGCAATCTTCTGCTAAAGTGTATATGTTCTATATGTCGTGCAATGTGGTGTTCAATTAACTGATTGGTTCAATTCTGCAAAGGTGATGTTCAATTCTTCAGGGTGCAATATTTCCAAGTTGTTAAGCCTGCTTGGTTTGGTTAACTGTATGATCTTCTATTAGGAGTATGTAATATTTGTTCAATTGGTGTTTGCTTAACTGCTTGGTTCATTTTTTGTGGCTTGGTTCACTTGTTGTGGTGTTTAGTTAACTGCTTGGTTCAATTCTGCAATGCAATGTTCAATTGTTGTGGCTGCATTCTGTTATTGTATACCATGTGGGGAATAAATTGAATTTGGCTGTACTAAATATGTCAGAAACAAATACAATTGCTATATTTCAAGTTGTTAGGAATGCTTGGTTTGGTTAACTATCTGATCTTCTATTAGGAGTATATTATATTGTGCAATGTGGTGCTCAGTTAA
Organism: Aegilops umbellulata; assembly: GCA_032464435.1. NCBI lineage: Eukaryota > Viridiplantae > Streptophyta > Magnoliopsida > Poales > Poaceae > Aegilops > Aegilops umbellulata. The sequence continues at coordinate 445,623,903 of CP136055.1, forward strand.
CTTTTGGTTCATTTGTTGTGGTGTTTAGTTAACTGCTAGGTTCAATTCTGCAATGCGATGTTCAATTGTTGTGGCTGCATTCTGTTATTGTATACCATGTGAGGAATAAATCGAATTTGGCCGCACTTAATACATGAGAAACATATACAAGTGCTATATTTCCTAGTTGTTAATCATGCTTGGTTTGGCTAAATGGGTATTCCATGTGGCTTTAATTAATCTGATGAATCTGCAATGTGCTTATTTATCATCAACATATTTTACTGATATCATGCAAACCCTTACTTAACCTGATGACTAACTACCTTATATGTGTTGCAAGGAAACAATGGGAGGCACTGAGGTTTACAAGATGGTACTAACTATTATACCTTGCCTTTTTGTATTCCTTTGCCCCATCTTACATTCTTAAGAAGTTGATCCCCACTACTAGCAATTCTCTCTACATGCAACCTATCCACCTCAGCATCCTGCCACATCATCAATTATTTTACCATTTAACTGGTTTCATCACTATATTTTCAGACTTTTACCACCGAAGCCCAATGATCTCCACTAGCAGTAGGAAAAAAGCCCAAACGTCATGCTTAGAAGAAGAACAGTCGTCCTGCCCCCACCCTTGCCATGCTTTCCATTCATCCTCCTCTCTCTCTCTCTCCTTAAATAAAGGATCGGTCTTTTCCATTTCCCCCTGCAATAGTGCGCCGCCTAAGAAGAGATCTCCATGTGTGCCTCTGTCACGGTCGCCAGTCCTCGGCGCATCGGGTGGCTCTCGCGGCTCTCTCGGACTATAGTTTCATTGATGGTGAGAATCGATCTGGTGCTCTGTAACGTTGTTGAATCGGCTGCGGTGCTGCTTCTTTACCTTTGTTCCTCCTATCTATTGTGCCTTGATTGAAATCTAAACACATCGGTGAGCCATCCCTTTTGGTTTTCGACATTTACTCTATGGTATTTGTCTCCAACGTGAGCTGGATTTTTGATTCGTAAGTTGTAGTCAACATGCTGGTAGGTCGCCTACTAGTAGCGCAATGAGGATGGATGGGATGAATCTGGAGCCCTCGTTGTCAACCGGTGCCTCTTCCAGTTCACTCATGAGGTTAGTCCAGATCCCCCTTAATTCCAATCCTCCCCTATTGCCTTGCTGCTTTACTGCCATAATAACCTACAGAGGAGTTGTTAATATTTGGCGCAATGAGGATGGATGAGATGAATCTGGAGCCTCGCTGTCTGCCGGTGCCTCTTCCAGTTCACTCATGAGGTTAGTCCAGATTCCCCATAGTTCCCATCCTCCCCTATTGCCTTGCTGCTTTACTGCCACAATAACCTGCAGATGAGTTGTTAATATTTATGTGATGCCTCACGATTAGTTCACAAATGACTGAATACATCCACTTTTATGGAACAACCATGCATAAAAAATTGTTGCATTCCCTTCGCACCTTACTCTGAATTTATGTTGGCTCAAGTGAATGCGCAGCCAAAGTCCTAAACCAGAACATTATTTGGACTAAGCTAAAACATGCACCTGAATCTGAATACTATCTAGATTGAGTCAAAACATGCACTTTATAAGATTCTTGTAGAACTAATTTAGACTTGAGGTGACTATTTTTATTCTTACAGATCTATTAGACTTGACGTGGCCTTTTTTATTCTTGCACATGGCTGTTTGTTAATGGCAAATTCTGCAACATTTCAATAAACTGTACAGAGGGAAGTCAACCGATTGCTTGATATATCTTCACATGGAATTATGTTCACCAACTTATATATATTATCTTGAATTTTGCTTATTTGTTATGCAGATGTAATCACAAGGCGTTTGACACACTGTTTAGATTTCCACATGTAGTATTACATATTAATCTTATTTTTTCTTCAACTCTATTGTTTCAATCTACTGTTTGTTGTCTCCCTCTCGCTCATCTTTGCTAGAAAGTACACATATTTTCTCATGCCTGAGTAAGATCCAATTTTATAATCGATACCTCTCTTGCTTGCTTACTATTTGCATCCATGTTTTCTTAGTAAGTGTGATTCATTATGAACCTGGATACAACTGCATGTATTTTCTGTTAGATAATAGTCTATTTTATACATACACTTACTTCACGGGAGGTCTAATATATTTGATTATGAAGATGCAGGTGAAAGAAGCTACATGTTCTTGGTATCCATGGAGTCAGACAGTACTGCTGGATCAACTTACATTCACGTGGTGTTGTCATAGATATAGCAAGCAAGCAAGTTGGTACATTTAGCTGAAAGTAGACATTCTAACCCAATTTATGTGTTTTCTATTGCTTTCTTTGTTTCCTAACCATATTCATGGTTTAGTTTGGTAGAAGTGTGAGTTTTTAACTATTTCTTTTGGTGTTCCCAGTGACCGGCTGTTGTGCTATACATAGATGTCATGATACACAATCATTTATTCGTCTTGTTTTTCAGATTCATGTTGCTTGGTTAAGATATAGCGCGCTGTCTGGTGAAGCTACTAAACCAAAACCAGATCGAAAGGCTTTGTCTCCATTACTCTTTAACTTGTGGTAATGATTGGATTTTCTCAACAAATTTGTTTACCTGTTATTCAGTGGATCAGCATAAGTAGCTGCATATGAAATATATGCATGTATTTGTAACACAAGTAAGAGCTTAATGCCTTATGTTCGTTTTTCTAAATAAGAACATTTCTGCGTGTATACCTTTTTCCTCTAATTGTAAGTCATTTTAATGTTATGTAAGATTAGACCTTATATGGTATGCTAATGTATATCTACATGTACTTCCATTATATTGATATTATGTTTGAATTGTATTTATTAATATTCAGTCCCAATTGTTTGCACTATGAATGCCGCAGCAACGCGCGGGGTATCATCTAGTTTCCAATATAGAGAAGATATTTATGCACATCCTTGTTTTCAGGCTTCACTGATGATTACCTCTCAAACCACCTCTGTGGTCAGGAGGCGAGGAAAGTTTTCATACAACACCCACGGTTCAATATTGAAGTGTTCCTGATGAGGTCGAAGGATGGACGGTCAATCATCCACAGGCACTGGCCTAAAGTTGCAAAGACCTTCAACATGAATGAAGGCTCAATATCCGCCTTCCGCTTCAGCAGTTTTCCAGATGAGATGCATCTCTCTATGTACCGTCTAAGATGCTAATTTCGAAAGGTTCTAGATGTTGCATGTGAAACTTGTTGCTGGTGCAGTTGTGTAATGGGGTAGCTGAGTGCTGAAGCTATATCACGTTGTACTCTGATGTATTGCAATTATGAAATCCTGCTTCCTTAAATATGGAAATGGAATATATTATGTGCTTAATATGAATGTCAATTAGATTAGTAAATGGATTATAAATAATAGGGCAATTAGCCTGCTAATTGGCCAATTAGCTTGCTAATTGGGTTTTCCTATTGCAAACGGTTAATGAGAAACCACCGTGGGCAATGACCTTGGGAAACGCACACAGTTTCTAGGAATAAACCGTGTTGGATCAATGAACAATCACACACGACATTCTCTTCAAAACTGTTTGCGTTACGCCACCTTGCACAAATGTTTTCCTTGGAGCGACTATGTGGGATGTACATACGAACGGAAACGTTTAGCGGGGACTGACTGTGTGGGATGTACTTGCGACCAGAAACAATTTCATTGTATAATTGTGTTTTTTAGCTATGCTGTACGTATGTCCGTATTTACGCGCTCGTCTGTCGCACACGACCTTATTTTGCCGAACGTGTGTGCCAGGAGGGCATATCCCCGACGGTTTCTGGGTCGTGTGGGAAGGACCCCCCTATCGCCCACACTCACTTGGCGACGGTTCCAGATGCCATCGCGAAAAGGGGTTAAAAACCATTTGTTTAGGACCGACGCGCACCAATGGAAAGAGACATAAATACATGGGTATGGGCACTCCCCTTGGCAACTGCCAAGCTTGGGGGAGGTGCCCCGATATCGTATCACCATCACACCTTTATCTTTATCGTTTTTCTTAGTTTGATCCTTTTGGTTATATATTGATCTAGCAGAATAAAGTTTTTAGTATGATCTAGCTTTGATTTTTGTTTTGATCTCTATCTATGTAATCGAGTCCGAGTTATATATATATATATATATATATATATATATATATATATATATATATATATATATATATAAAATAAAGAGTAGTTTTGAGTTGAGGGCTTGCTTTCTTGCTATGATCTTGAGGGAATTAAAGAAATAAAAGAAAAGAATAAAAAGATCATATATTAATCTTATGGAGAGTAATGACTTCACCTATAAAGAGTATGATGAATAAAAGTTGTTGAGACTTGACAAACATAGTTTTGGTCATTGTTGCAATTAAGAGGAAGTAATGAAGAAAGAGAGGCTTCACATATAAATATAATATCTTGGACATCTTTTATGATTGTGAGCACTCATTAAAATATGACATGCTGAAAAGTTGATGTTGGACAAGGAAGACAACATAATGGGTTATGTTTTCTTATATCCGAAATAAAGTATATTGTCATGGATCATCCAACATGTTGAGCTTGCCTTTCCCTCTCATGCTAGCCAAATTCTTTGCACCAAGCAGAGATACTACTTGTGCTTCCAAACATCCCTTAAACCAGTTTCGCCATGAGAGTCCACCATACCTACCTATGGATTGAGTAAGATCCTTCAAGTAAGTTGTCATCGGTGCAAGCAACAAAAATTGCTCTCAAAATATGTATGATCTATTAGTGTGAAGAAAATAAGCTTTATACGATCTTGTGATATGGAAGAAATAAAAGCGACGGACTGCATAATAAAGTTCTTTATCACAAGTGAAAATATAAGGTGACGTTCTTTTGCATTAAGATTTTGTGCATCCAACCATAAAATTGCATGACAACCTCTGCTTCCCTCTGCGAAGGGCCTATCTTCTACTTTTATCTTCTACCCTTATACAAGAGTCATGGTGATCATCACCTTTCCTTTTTACACTTTTTTCTTTGGGTAAGCACTATGTGTTGGAGAGATCCAGATATATATCCACTCGGATGTAGGTTATCATAAAGTATTATTGTTGACATTACCCTTGAGGTAAAAGGTTGGGAGGCGAAACTATAATCCCCTATCTTTCTCTTTGTTCGACTAAGGCTTTGAACCCATCAGTATCGCGTGAGTGTTAGCAATTGTGAAAGACTAAATGATAGTTGAGTATGTGGACTTGTTGAAAAGCTCTTATATTGACTCTTTCCAATGTTATGATAAATTGCAATTCCTTCAATGACTGAGAACATAGTTTGTTAGTTTTCAATGAAGTTTCTAATTCATGTTTTACCTTGTGAATGAATTGTTACTTTAGCATAAGAAATTATATGACAATATATGTTGTTGTCCTAAAGATGATCATGATGCCCTCATGTCTGTATTTTATTTTATCGACACCTCTATCTCTAAACATGTGCACATTTTTTTTATATTGGCTTTTGCTTGAGGACAAGCGAGGTCTAAGCTTGGGGGAGTTGATACGTCCATTTTGCATCATGATTTTATATTGATATTTATTGCATTATGGGTTGTTATTACACATTATATCACAATACTTATGCCTTTTCTTTGTTATTTTATAAGGTTTACATGAAGAGGGAGAATGCCGGCAGCTGGAATTCTGGACTGGGAAAGGAGCAAATATTAGAGACCTATTCTGCACAACTCCAAAAGTCCTGAAACTTCACGGAGAATTGTTTTGAATATAAAAAAATATTGGGCAAAGAAAGCACCACAGGGGTGCCACCGCCATCCACAAGGGTGGAGGACGCGCCCTACCCCCTGGGCGCGTGATACATCTCCAACCTATCTATAATTTTTTATTGTTCCATGCTATTATATTATCTGTTTTGGATGTTTTTTATGCATTAATATGCTATTTTATATTATTTTTGGGACTAACCTATTAACTTAGAGCCCAGTGCTAGTTTTTGTTTTTTCCTTGTTTCAGAGTTTTGCACAAAAGGAATACCAAACGGAATGAAACCTTCACGATGATTTTTCTTGGACCATAAGACACCCAGGAGATCAAGTCGGAGGAGCCATGAGGCAGCCACAAGGGTGGAGGGCGTGCCTTGGGGGGGTAGGGTGCGCCCCCTGTCTTGTGGGGCCCCCGTGACCCTCCTGGCCTAATTCCTCAACCTATACATTCACAAATATTCCCAAACCACCAGAAGTATCTACGAAAACACTTTTCCGCCGCCGCAACCTTCTGTATCCGTGAGATCCCATCTAGGGACATTTTTCGGCACCCTGCCGGAGGGGGATTCAATAACGGAGGGCTTCTATATCAACTCTATTTCCCTTCCGATGAAGCGTGAGTAGTTTACCACAGACCTACGGGTCCATATCTATTAGCTAGATGGCTTCCTCTCTCTCTTTGATTCTTAATACCATGTTCTCCTCAATGTTCTTGGAGATCTATCCGATGTAATCTTCTTTTGCGGTGTGTTTGTCGAGATCCGATGAATTGTGGATTTATGATTAGCTTATCTATGAATATTATTTGAATCTTCTCTAAATTCTTTTATGCATAATTTGACATCATTGTAATTCTCTTCGAACTATCAGTTTGGTTTGGCCAACCAGATTGGTTTTTCTTGGAATGGTAGAAGTGCTTAGCTTTGGGTTCAATCTTGTCGTGTTCTTTCCTAGTGACAGTAGGGGCAGCAAGGCACATATTGTATTGTTCCCATCGAGGATAAAAAGATGGGGTTTACATCATATTGCTTGAGTTTATTCCTCTACATCATGTCATCTTACTTAATGTGTTACTCTGTTCCTCATGAACTTAATACTCTAGATGCAGGGAGGAGTCGGTCGATGTGTGGAGTGATAGTAGTAGATGCAGAATCGTTTTAGTCTACTTGACATGGACGTGATGCCTATATTCATGATCATTGCCTTAGATATCGTCATAACTTTGCGCTCTTCTACCAATTGCTCGACAGTAATTTGTTCACCTGCCGTATTATTTGCTATCTTGAGAGAAGCCTCCAGTGAAACCTATGGCCCCTGGGTCTATTTTCCATCATATAAGTTTCTGATTTACAATTTTGCAATCTTTTACTTTTTGATCTATAAACCAAAAATATTTACTTTATCGTTTATCTATCTCTATCAGATCTCACTTTTGCAAGTAACCGTGAAGGGATTGACAACCCCTTTATCGCGTTGGGTGCAAGTTGTTTGATTGTTTGTGCAGGTATTCGGTGATTTGTGTTTTGTGCTTTGTCTTGTGACGCCCCCGATTCAATCGTACACTAATCATACACGCAAACATGTACGATCAAGATCAGGGACTCATGGGAAGATATCACAACACAAATCTAAAATAAAATAAGTCATAAAAGCATCATAATACAAGCCAGGGGCCTCGAGGGCTCGAATACAAGTGCTCGATCATAGACGAGTCAGCGGAAGCAACAATATCTAAGTACAGACTTAAGTTAAACAAGTTGCCATAAGATGGCTAGCACAAACTGGGATACAGATCGAAAGAGGCGCAAGCCTCCTGCCTGGGATCCTCCTAAACTACTCCTGGTCGTCGTCAGCGGCCCGCACGTAGTAGTAGGCACCTCCGGTGTAGTAGGAGTTGTTGTCGATGGTGGCGTCTGGCTCCTGGGCTCCAGCATCTGGTTGCGACAACTGAGAGGAAAGGAAAGGGGGAAAAGAGGGAGAAAGCAACCGTGAGTACTCATCCAAAGTACTCGCAAGCAAGGATCTACACTACATATGCATGGGTATCTGTGTAAAGGGGCAATATTGGTGGACTGAACTGCAGAATGCTAGAATAAGAGGGGGATAGCTATTCCTGTTAAAGACTACGCTTGTGGTAGCCTCCATCTTGCAACATGTAGAAGAGAGTAGATGGTAAGTTCACCAAGTAGCATCGCATAGCATAATCCTATCCGGCGATCCTCTCCTCGTCGCCCTGTGTGAGAGTGATCACCGGGTTATATCTGGCACTTGGAAGGGTGTGTTTTATTAAGTATCCAGTTCTAGTTGTCATAAGGTCAAGGTACAACTCCGGGTTGTCCTGTTACCAAGGATCATGGCTATTCGAATAGATAAACTTCCCTGCAGGGGTGCACCACATTACCCAACACGCTCGATCCCTCTGGTCGGACACACTTTCCTGGGTCATGCCCGGCCTCGGAAGATCAACACATCGCAGCCCTACCTAGGCACAACAGAGAGGTTAACACGCCGGTCTAAATCCTATGCGCGCATGGGTCTAGGCCCATCGCTCATTGCACACCTGCACATTGCGTACGCTGCTGGTGAGCACACCTAGCCTCCCTTATACAAGAGAAGGTGTCCCAGTCCAACCCGGCGAGCGCCTTTCAGTCATTGACGTCAAGAAGGCTTCGGCTGATACCACGACGTCGAGTGCCCATAATTGTTCCCGCGTAGTTGGTTAGTGTGTATAGACCAGTGGCCAGACTCACATCAAATACCAAGATCTCGTTAGGCGTGTTATTTTGAAGTAACCGCGGACGCCGACCAGGGCCAGGCCCACCTCTCTCTCCTAGGTGGTCTCAACCTATCATGTCACTCCGCCACAAAGATCCACCCAGAGGGTCGTCTGACAAGGGTCCTTTCAGCCCCCAATCCGTGAATCACTCGCGGGTACTCTACGAGTCGGCTCGTCTTCAGTCACCACATGTATCATATATAAAGTATATAAGTATATACCCGTGATCAACTCCCGAGTGATCACGGCCCGATAGTATAGCATGGCAGACAGACAAGAATGTAGGACCACTGATGGAATACTAACATCCTATACTAAGCATTTAGGATTGCAGGTAAAGGTAACAACAGTAGTAGCAAAGATAGGCTATGCAGCAGAATAGGATTAACCGAAAGCAGTAAGATGCTACACTACTCTAATGCAAGTAGTAGAGAGAAGGAATAGGCGATATCTGGTGATCAAGGGGGGGGCTTGCATGGTTACTCTGGCAAGAAGGAGGGGTCATCTTTGATGTAGTTGAACACATGGACATCGGCAGCAGTCTTGGAGTCTACCGGAAAGAAGTAACGGAGGGGGAACACAATAAATAATAGAGAAATCAAATGTAACACAAAGTAAGATGCGGCAATACGTTGTGCTAGGGGTGACCTAATGCAGGGATAGGTGATACCGGCGAAGGGGGGAAACATCCGGGAAAGTATTCCCGGTGTTTGGCATATTCGGACAGACGAAACGGAGGGGAAAGGTTGCAGGTTCGCTATGCTAGGTATGTGTGGCGTACAAACGGACTGTGTATTCGGATTCGTCTCGTCGTTCTGAGCAACTTTCATGTACAAAGTTTTTTCATCCAAGCTACGGTTTATTTATTATGATTTTTCCAAGTTTTAGTAACATTCTGGAATCATTATTAATACGAAATTAAATAGCTAAATGATAGGTGCACCTAGCTCTGCGTACACAGAAGTGTACCAGAGGCTGACAGGTGGGCCAGGGGGTCCCAGTTGACCAGTTAACGTTTGACTGGTCAACAGGGGGTGGGGGCCCCTGTCATTGACTATTACATTAACTAACTAGTTAATTTAGTCTAACTAGGTTATTAGGGTAATAGATTTTAATTGGTTCAATTAAACCTAATTAATTAAGTTAATTAATTAATTAATTACTATTTTTATTTATTTATTTTTAATTAATTTTGTATCCTTTTGTTAACGTTCTGGGTCTAGGCCCACATGTTTGTGGCCCATAGGCCATATTGGGTCGGGCGCAATGGGCACTGGGCGTCGGGCGTCACCCGATCGGCGAAGCCGTGTGGGGCTGGTCCCTGGCGCGGTCAGTGAGCGCACGGCCAGGGTTCAGGCGGCGGAGCAAGGTCAGCCCGAGCGTAGCGGGCGTGCGCGCATCTGCAGCGAGCAGAGCAGCAGTGGCAGCGACGAGCGCTAGCGTGCGCGGTGACGGCAGAGCTACAGCGGAGTAGCAGCAGCAAGAAGAGCATCAGTCATAGGGGGCTAGGCCTCGCGCGGGGGGGCGGCAGGGCGTCGACGGCCGGAGTGGCCGCGCTGACCAAACAGGGAAGAGAAGGGAAGAGGAAGAGAGGCCGGGGGCCTCACCACGGGGCCGTATGGACTAGGGCAGTGGGGCTCGGGGAGGAGGACGGAGACGACGGCGTCGGAGATGGGAAGGCAGTCCGGTGGGGAGGCGTGGTTGAGGCGGGGGTGACTTCGAGGCGTGGTGACGCCGGCGATCTGGCGACGACGACGGCGCACAACGGTGGGGAGGCGACAGCGGGCAACGGCAAGCGGCGTCGGGTAGCACCAGGTGGCGGGTCGCGGCCGTCGGGTCGGCGCCAGGGGCAGCGGCCTCGGCAGAAGGGGGTTCGATCCCAATCCAGATCGGATCGGGAGAGGGGGAGAGGAGCGACCGAGAGAGAGAGAGAGAGAGAGAGAGAGAGAGAGGATCTTGGGAGCTCTTGGAAATATGTTCCAACCATCATATCTGACCGAGATTCAGATCCGATTGGTGTCAGGATACCTTAGACTCAGGATGTCTGAGCAGAAAAGGTGCAACACAACTTGACAAGATGACATTGTCAGATTCTCGGGATATGAACTATGGAAGCGAGTTCCGAAACAAGACTTCATCATTAAACCAAGGAGAGGATGAGGAGGTGGCTGATGGACTCAGCGACAATCCATTGAGATTTCCGAAAAGATGTATTACCACAACTATGTGAACAAGGAGATAACATTTGACAGATCAAATGGTATAATGATGTATGCTCGAGGAAAACATACACAATTAACCATTGGTTGAAAGGTGCACCCATAATATGGGCTTAGGTAATGGTCAATGTTTAGAAAGGTGACTCAATAACTAATACACACGGAATGAAACTATCGTTCATTATTTTACAAGCAATAAGGTTGCTAGTAATTTTGAATTTTACACCTCACAGTCCAATCGTCAGTATTCTAGTTGGAAACAACACGGGGACCAAGAGATGAATGTAGATGGCGAGAATAATTTTTAAAACATGCATTAACATTTTGTTGGTTAAATTTGAGGCAAAGTATGGCACGGAATATAAAGGAGACTATAGAGTAGACGGAGGTGGTACTACACGGCCGCTCTCTACGCAGCGACGCAACTGTCGGTCGGCTTGTAGGCGACCATTTCTTGCGTGTTCAACTACTTTATGCGTGTGGTTGCTTGCGGTTCAGACAGCCGCGGTGCGCTCTGCCCGCATCCCGCCACGCGCGCTCTTCTCTTGCGTCCCTCCGGGTGCTCTGCCCTCGTCCCTCCATCCGCGCTGCCAGTGTTTTGGGCCGACGCACGATCACACACGTTCGTGTGCAAGCGGTTGCGCCGGGCGCGGCGCGACGATGCAGTTACCCGCTGCAAAAACTGCCATGTGGACACGCCGAGAATCCTTGCTGCCCGGCCCCCTTTTATTCATACGGGCATTTACCTTCATCTCTCGTCTCACACGACACAACAAGCACACCCACGAGGACACATACAGAGAGGACATCCAGCGGTTCCAATGGGACTCCCCGTGGCTCCAATGGCGCTCCCAGCAGCCAACGATGACAAAGGCGGGCAGTTCACCACTCATCACGTAGTGGACACCCACGTGAGCGGGAAGGCCCTCTCGGTGGTGTACATGAACGATCTAGTGTCGGTGGAGAGCTCCATCCAAACTATGGAGCAGTTCCTTGCCGAGGACAAGTACCGAGTGGTCGGCTTTGACCTCGAGTACACCATCGGTCGTGCCAGGCACGATCAGAAGGTTGTCTTCGCCTAGTTGTGCGTGTGACATGATGTCCTCGTCTACCACTTACACCTTGCCACAAGGCCTTGCGAGCGTTTCTCTAGGTTTATCAACAGCTCCGACTATAGTTTCACTACGGTTGACACCACCAACGAAAAGCGCTCAAGGTTTCGGACTTGAAATGCCCAAATCTTGTTAACATCCAGCACCACTACAAGGTCTGGGGCAGCGACAAAAGCAAACCGAACTCCCTGGTTGACCTCGCCTCGGCCATCATCGACCCCTACTACGCAAAGATGAAGTAAGAGAGCAATAAGGACAAGAACGCCTGGCATAGTGTGTGGCACAAGAGACTGGATGAACAACATGTCAAGTACGCGGCCATGGACGCATACACAAGCTACGAGATGTACAGGCGGATCGTTGACATGAGGAACTGTCTTCTTCCTGACCCAGACGAGGGTTCGAGCCACATAGCAGTGGCGGGAGCGTCACAAGAAGTAGATGACTAGACGATCGTTTCTCCTACTTTAGAATGCATGCAATTGTTTATTGAGGTGTGTGTGAATGATCTGTATAGTCACTTATGTAATTGGATGTTTATTTCAGTTATGTTATTCTACTATAGACAGAGCAATTCACATGGCTTATTAGCAGCAATCGTCTGTGTTATTATTGGTCTTCGCACACATTTCAGATTACGGACCTGTTTGTCGCGTATCACACACATCTTGTTCAGTTGAACCGTTTCCATTGTGTTGCCTAATCACACACAGTTCATCCCAGTGAACCGTGTGTTGTATATCGCACATGCCTTCATCTGGCTATCCATTTCTTTTGTGCCTCCTCATCCCAAACAGTTAATTGAGCTGAACCGTATGACTTGCATCGCACACGCAACTAAATTCTGAACCATGTTTGATGCATCTATCATCGCAAAAGTTTTGCACCTTTTTTGATAGGTTTTTTACACCACCGTTTGCGAATATGGTTTCTGATCGTAGGGTCTCTGATCGTAGTGTCACGTTTGGACCATCCTGCAGTAGTGGATGGTGATACAAGTGTAATATGGATGGTAGATACAGGTTTTTGTAATCTTAAAATATAAAAACAGCAAGGTAACTAGTAACAAAAGTGAGCAAAAAAGGTATTGCAATGCTTGGAAACAAGGCCTAGGGTTCATACTTTCACTAGTGCAAGTTCTCTCAACAATGATAACATAATTAGATCATATGGCAATCCCTCAACGTGCGACAAAAGTCACTCCAAAGTTCCTATCACGGAGAACATAAGATGAAATTCCTTGTAGGGTACGAAACCACCTCAAAGTTATTCTTTCTGATCAATCCATTGAGCTACTCCTATAAGTATCGCAAAAAACCTTAGAGTTCGTAGTAAAATAACAACATATGACACACATCAATCAACCGTAATGTCACCTAGATACTCCAATGTCACCACAAGTATCCATGGGTCAATTATATGATATGCATCAAATAACTTCAGATTCATAATATTCAATCAAACATAAAGAACCTCAGAGAGTGCCCCAAGATTCCTACCGGAGAAATAAGGATGAAAACATGCATCAACCCCTATGCATAGATTACCCTAACGTCACCTTGGGAATCCACGAATTGAGTGCCAAAACATACATCAAGTAAATCAGTAGAACACCCCATTGTCACCACGGGTATCCCATGCAAGTCATACATCAATTGTTCTCAAATCCATAATAGTATCCAATCTGATAATAGTGAAACCTCAAAGGTAAAACTCAATTCATCACAAGAAGATAGAGGGGGAGGAACACCATATGATCCAACTATAGTAACAAAGCTAGCGGTACATCAAGATCGTACCAAATCAAGAACATGACAGAGAGAGAGAGAGAGAGATCAGACACATAGCTACTGGTACATACCCTCAGCCCCGAGGGTGAACTACTCCCTCCTCATCCTGGAGACTGCCGAGATGATGAAGATGGCCATCGGTGATGGTTCCCCCCTCCGATAGGGTGCCGGAACAGGCTCCCGATTGGTTTTTCGTGGCTACAAAGGCTTTCGGCGGCAGAAGTCCCGATCTAGGTTTATTTTTGGAGGTTTCTCTATATATAGGAATTTTTGGCGCTAGGAACAAGTCAGGGGGCCCACTGGGCAGCGTTAAGGCAGGGGGCACGCCCTCCACCCTTGTGGCTGCCTCTAGACTCCTCTGATCCATCTCCGATGCCTCGTGGGTCTCTTCTGGTCCATAAAAATCACCGTAAATTTTCATCATGTTTGGACTCCGTTTGATATTCCTTTCCTGTAAAACTCAAAACCAAGGAAAAAACAGAAACTGGCACTAGGCTATGGGTTAATAAGTTAGTCCCAAAAATAATATAAAATGGCATATTAAAGCATATAAAACATCCAAAACAGATAATATAATAGCATGGAAAAATTAAAAATTATAGATACCTTGGAGACGTATCAAGCATCCCCAAGCTTAATTTCCGCTCATCCTCGAGTAGGCAAATGATAAAAGCGGAATTTTTGATGTGGAATGCTACCTAACATATTTATCCATCTAATCTTCTTTATTGTGACAAAAATATTCATATCCATAAGATTCGAAACAAAAGTTTAATATTGACATAAAACAATAATACTTTAAGCATACTAATAAAGCAATCATGTCTTCTCAAAATAACATGGCCAAAGAAAGTTATCCCTACAAAATTATATAGTCTGGCTATGCTCCATCTTCATCACACAAAATATTAAATCATGCACAACCCCGATGACAAGCCAAGCAATTGTTTCATACTTATGATGTTCTCAAACTTTTTCGACTTTCACGCAATACATGAGCGTGAGCCATGGATATAGCACTATAAGTGGAATAGAATAGGGTGGTTGTGTAGAAGACAAAAAGAAGGAGATAGTCTCACATCAACCAGGCGTATCAACTGGCTATGGAGATGCCCATCAATAGATATCAATGTGAGTGAGTAGGGATTGCCATGCAACGGATGCACTAGATTTATAAGTGTATGAAAGCTCAAAAAGAAACTAAGTGGGTGTGCATCCAACTTGCTTGCTCACGAAGACCTAGGGCAATTTGTGGAAGCCCATCATTGGAATATACAAGCCAAGTTCTATAATGAAAAATTCCCACTAGTATATGAAAGCGACAAAATAGGAGACTCTCTATCATGAAGATCATGGTGCTACTATGAAGCACAAGTGTGGAAAGAGGATAGTAGCATTGCCCCTTCTCTCTTTTTCTCTCGTTTTTTCATTTTTCTATATTTTGGGATCTTTGGCCTCTTTTTTCTCTCTCTCTTTTTCTTTTTTCCCTTTTTTATTTTTCGTCTGGAGTCTCATCCCGACTTGTGGGGGAATCATAATATCCATCATCATTTCCTCACATGGTACAATGCTCTAATAATGATGATCATCACACTTTTATTTACTTTACAACTCGATACTAGAACAAATATATGGCTCTATATGAATGCCTCCGGTAGTCTACCGGGATGTGCAATGACTCAAGAGTGACATTTATAAAAATACGAAAGGTGGTTTTGCCACAAATACAATGTCAACTACATGATCATGCAAAGCAATATGACAATGATGAAGTGTGTCATAATAAATGGAACGGTGGAAGTTGCATGGCAATATATCCCGGAATGGCTATGTAAATGCCACAATAGGTAGGTATGGTGGTTGTTTTGAGGAAGGTATATCGTGGGTGTAATGCACCGGCGAGAGTTGCGCGGTACTAGAGAGACTAGCAATGGTGGAACGTTGAGAATGTGTATAATCCATGGACTCAACAGTAGTCATAGAGAACTCACATACTTATTGCAAAAGTCTATTAGCTATCGAAACAAAGTACTGCACGCATGCTCCTAGGGGGATAGATTGGTAGAAAAGACCATCGCTCGTCCCCGACCGCCACTCATAAGGAAGACAATCAATAAATAAATCATGCTCCGACTTCATCACATAACGGTTCACCATACGGGCATGCTACGGGAATCACAAACTTTAACACAAGTATTTCTACCAATCCACAATTACTCACTAGCATGACTCTAATATCACCATCTTTATATCTCAAAACAAATGCAAGGAATCAAACTTCTCATATATTCAATGCTCTTTATATGAAAGTCTTTATTATATGTCGGCGTTCTGGGAACAGGGGTCCCCAGACTTGCCTGCCTGCGGCCTGCGGCGTGGCTCAAAAGGGGGCCCAGCACGGCCCATCTTCCTCAACGCAGACCCAAGACCCTCGCGAGGGCCAAGCCTCTCGTGGGGGGGGGGGGACGACACGGAGCTCCATCAGGCACGGCCTCATCGGGCTGGCTCGCGAGGAGGCGGAGAGATCAAGGCGGGGTAACTCACGAGGTGCCCATGACGCAAGCCATGACGACTGAGGGCGCCAGGCGGGCGCCAGCCCGCGCAGTGTCCTCCCTTTACTCTTTGGTGCAAAGGGAGCAAGCGCAGGCGAGAGGACCAAGCAAAGGCACCCACCTTGGTGCAACGAGACCAAGACCAACTCCGCGACATGGAGGAAGTCACTATGGGGCCCAAGCCAGCGTCATCACCAGAACCTTTGGCAGGCGAAGACCAACTTTAGTCAGGAAAAGTGTACCAGATGTTCCCCTTCAAAATGGCCAATTGTTGGGGCCCTTCCCGCTCGATATTTGGGAGGAGGCCCAGGGCCTTTGCCTATAAATAGGACTAGCCACCCCCGGGGTAGAGGCATCGATCAACCCGCCTATCTAGCTAGAGATCAAGAATCAGAGAGAAAGAGAGAAGGGCGACTGAACCCCTCTAGGAGTTCATCGCCTTAGCCAAGAGCAGACCCTCGCGAGGCTGTTCTTCTTTGTATTGTTCATCATCAGCCCTAGAGGCAATCCACCACACCACCACACTAGAGTAGGGTATTACACCACATCGGTGGCCCGAACCAGCATAAACTCTGTGTCTCTTGTGCTGTGTTTTTCATAGCTTAGACCTTTGCGAGGCGGAGGGGTACGAGTAGGTAGGAAGTGTCGTGGCTCACGGGGGTGCTAGACGACATATGCCACAAGGTGGCTTCGTGTGAGGGCAAGACTGCTGCCGGAATATCCAGGGACGGGTATGCGAGTAGCACGCCCTAGTTTACCCAGGTTCAGGGCTCTCCGGAGAGATAACACCCCTACTCCTGCATGTCTGAGTATATGTGGCGTATCTAGTACAGAGTGCTCCTGGAGCTATATCTGAAAGTAGTGCCACAGGCATCTGGTTTCATATATGCATGTATGTGGCATGCACTAGTGGCCGGCCATGCTCATGGCTCATGGCCGTGAGCATGTGTATGCTCATGCGTGTGTGTGTGCTAGCTAGCATGCATGTGTGAGTGTGTGTGAGAGTGAGTCCATCCTCCCTGGATGGATGGATGGATGCTCATATATATAGTGGGAGTTAGCTTAGGATGTAAGCTAGCTAGTGGCATGGGCAAGGCATGGTGGGATGTCACACTTGTCCATTGGGTCACTTCATAAATAGTGCCCAGGGACAAGTGTCACTATACATGATGGCTGGAGTGTCGCGTGTACAGTGCTCAGGTACAGCCGTCACGTCGGGGTCGCGTCAGGCTGTAGTTGACTTCGGGAAGCCGGCTAGTTGGAGCAGTCGTCCTGGTGGTGCAGTAGGCAGCCGGCAGTCGGCCTGGTGGTGCAGTAGGCAGCCGGCAGTCGGCCTGGTGGAGCAGTCGGCATGATGGGGCGGAGGTTTTTATGTGAGTGCTCATGAAAATGATCATGGAAAAGACGAAGTTAGTCCATACAGATATATCAAATGTTTGCTTTTTAGCATTGCAAGTTTTATGCGGAGGGTGCCGACTCGGTTTCGTCCGAGCCCCCTTAATCTTTTTCATGTTCCCTCCGCTTTTTGGCTTGTGCTCTTGCTTGCCGGACAGCCGCTCTGCGGTCTGTGGCTGAGAGTGGGCCGCGAAGTGGAGTGTACAGTACTCAGAGTCTGGGAGCAGATTCAATCGAGTAGATACTTGTAAAGGAAACGGCCGGGTCGCCCGAATCGTTTTTCTTCCCGAACGTTTTTCGCGTGGGTGTCCTCCAGCGCACACTCTTGCTAGCCGGACAGCCGCTCTGCAGTCTGTGACTAAGAGTGGGCCTTTGGTACCACACACGCTACTAAGCCGTCTGCGGGAACTAACGTCTCAGGCCAAGTGGCCAGCCCCCGGGCCAACTCTGGCTGGCGCCGGGGAGAACAGTGATGCAACTGTAATAAAATGCGGAGACAACCCCCGAGCATCGCTCGGGGTTATCCGTGCTTGCGTTGTGCAAAAAATATGCGGGTGAGGAGCTCACATTGATTTTCGTGTAGTCGCGGTCGTTGTCGAAGACATCCGGCATGGCTCGGCACTCGCATAGCGCGCCGGCAAACCCGCTGGGTGCAGCCTTCGAGCCTCCGGGTGCTCGAAGGGGGGCTCCCGGCCAGTCAGGCTCGACCGGCCAGGCGTCGAGGCGTCTTGCGGTGCCTTTTTTCTTCTCTCTTTCTTTTTTTTCTCTGCCGGCTGCTGGCAGCCGGACAAAACTCTTCTCTTTTCTCTTGTTTTCTTCCGTGGGGGCGCGCCAGCGCACCCACTGGGTGTAGCCCCCAAGATTCGGGCCGACTGCTGAGCAGTCGGGCCGGATATTCCGGCAACTACTTTGTCTTCTTCTTCGCGGGGCGCGTCAGCGCACCCGCTGGGTGTAGCCCCCGAAATCTGGGCCGACTGCTGAGCAATCGGGCCGGATCTCACGGCAACTACTTTGTCTTCTTTCTCCTTCTCTTTGTCCAGCTGTGGGTAGTCGGACGCATATTTCTTTTTTCATCCGACTAGGCAGTCGGACTTTCTTTTTTTTTCAGCCAGCTAGACGACTTTGCTTCAGCCGGCTAGCGGGCAGTCGGCCTCTTCTTCTCTTCTCTTTCTGTCCGGCTCCCCAATCGGACCCTTCTCTCTCTTTTTTTGAGCAGCCAGCTACACGAGTAGCCGGCTTCTAGGCAATCAGCCTCTTCTTTTTCTTTTCTTTCTCTCTGTTCATAACCGGCCCAGGGCACACAACCCTTGACTTTTCTAACAGCCGGGCTCCTCTCTTTCTTTCGTTTTTTTTCTTCGCAGAAGACGGCAGCAGCAAGCAGCGGGGGCTGGCTGGTGCGCGCCGGGTGCCGGCGGACTCGAGGCGAGACGGCGCAGGGGAGCCGGCCCGAGGCCGGCGCTAGATGCGGAGGCCGGGTCGCCAGAGCCGGCACAGGCGGGCGCGGCGGGCAGAAGTCGGCGCGGAGCCAGCAGGCGGCCAGGCGGCACAGCCGGCAGGCCGGGTTCGGATTCGGCTGGGGACGGCAGTCTGAAGCGCGGAGACGCCGGCGAGGCGCGGGCGTGGCGGCGGGGCCTGCAGCTGCGGGGCGGAGTGGCAGGGCCAAGCCAACGCGAGCGCGTACGGGAGGCGGTCGAGCGTGGTGGAGGCCGGGGTGCCGGCAGCCGGCCTAGTCCAGCTGGAGGCCGGCGAGCTAGACGCGCGGGTGCCGGAGCAGAAGGGTGGGGCGACACAAGCGGAGGCCCGGACAGCGCGGAGCCGGCAGCAGCAGGGACTCGGCCGGGGCCGGCTGCAGCGGCGAGCAGGCGGCCACAGGCGGAGTCAACCCTGACGCAGCCGGGTGGGCGCAGTCGCGGGCGACGGGCGCGGGAGCCGGCTGCGAACGCGGAGCACCCGGCCATGACCAGAGACGCAGCCGGATCCGGAGTCGGCGGCAGCGCAGGTGAAGCAGCGCGGGCGCGCAGGCGCGCGGCCGGAGAAGAGCTCGAGCGCGCGGGACTCCGGGCGGCGAGTGCGCGGAGACGGGAAGGAGCTCGAGCTCCTGGGCACCGCGGGAGGTGCGGACGGGCGGTGCGGCTCCACGAGCGCAGAGGAGGAGGGCCCGGGGTTGGAGCAGCTTGCGGCCACGGCTGGAAACAGCGGAGCAGCCGCGGGAGGCTTGGGGCGGAGCAGGGCGTAGCCCGGTGGGCAGGTGCGGCGACGGGGCCACGCAGCGACGAGGAGCAGCTCGGGGTTGAGCTCGCGAGGAGCAACTGGCCAATGTGCATCGGCGTGGAAGTCTTGCATCCAGCCAATGTACAGATAGTGCACATGGCCATTGTATGGGTAGTATGTGTGTAGTGGTATGGCTAATGGTTTGACAATTGTTGACTAGCATCTAACTAGCTTGCAAAGATGGTGTGTGGAGGAGCGAACGCCCGTGTTGGCCAGAGCAAGGCGCTGCGCGGAGGAAAGCAGACACGAGCGGCGAGTGAACGAACATGGCCGACCGAAGCGAGGCCCCACGCACGGCGCGCGCGCGGACGGACGGCCGGCGTTGCGGTGGTGGTGAAGAAGGCGCGGCCGACGGCGAGGACGCGCCGCCCCTCGCGGCCATTCCGGGGGCATGTCGATGTCGAGCCCCCGACCGCTATCGGAGAGACGGCGCGATGCCGTTGTGGTGAGGACGAAGAGGCCGACGGAAAGGACACGCCACCCCTCGCGGCCGCTCCGGGGGCGGGTCGATGTCGAGCCCGCGAGCGCTACCAGAGAGACGGTGCGACGCCGCGGTGGAGGCGATGAAGAAAAAAGGGTCCCGCCCGGACTGCGAAACCAGCAGCAGCGCAGTAGCATAGTACCGCCCCACGGTGGGCGCCAAATGTCATGGTATTCTCACGGGGGTGCTAGACGACATATGCCACAAGGTGGCTTCATGTGAGGGCAAGACTGCTGCCGGAATATCCAGGGACGGGTATGCAAGTAGCACGCGCTAGTTTACCCAGGTTCGGGGCTCTCCGGAGAGATAACACCCCTACTTCTGCATGTCTGAGTATATGTGGCGTATCTGGTACAGAGTGCTCCTGGAGCTGTATCTGAAAATAGTGCCACAGGCATCTGGTTTCATATATGCATGTATGTGGCATGCACTAGTGGCCGGCCATGCTCATGGCTCATGGCCGTGAGCATGTGTATGCTCATGCTTGTGTGTGTGTGTGCTAGCTAGCTATCTTGCTAGCTAGCATGCATGCGTGAGTGTGTGTGAGAGTGAGTCCATCCTCCCTGGATGGATGGATGGATGCTCATATATATAGTGGGAGTTAGCTTAGGATGTAAGCTAGCTAGTGGCATGGGCAAGGCATGGTGGGATGTCACACTTGTCCATTGGGTCACTTCATAAATAGTGCCCAGGGACAAGTGTCACTATACATGATGGCTGGAGTGTCGCGTGTACAGTGCTCAGGTACAGCCGTCACGTCGGGGTCGCGTCAGGCTGTAGTTGACTTCGGGAAGCCGGCTAGTTGGAGCAGTCGTCCTGGTGGTGCAGTCGGCAGCCGGCAGTCGGCCTGGTGGTGCAGTCGGCAGCCGGCAGTCGGCCTGGTGGAGCAGTCGGCATGATGGTGCAGTTGGCAGCAGGCAGTCGGCCTGGTGGAGCAGTCGGCGTGGTGGTGCAGTCGGCAGCCGGCAGTCGGCCTGGTGGAGCAGTTGGCAGCCAGCAGTCGGCCTAGTGGAGTAGTCAGCAGCCAGCAGCCAGCAGCCGGCCGGGTTGTTGGACTGAGTGGATTTGCTAGCCCCAAGGTCTTGAATTATTGTCTCGCCATCTTGGGGGTATCCGTGTCCAATTACTCCGATAGGAAGTGTAATCACCGCGCGCACCCCAGAGTTCAAACCTCAAGGGTCTGCCGGAACCCGAAATCCGACATTTGGCGCGCCAGGTAGGGGTGCACCGGAATTTGTCTTCCACCGCCCATTTCTCCCCCGACAATCGCGTCCATGTCTGACGCTCGTCGGGCCGAGCGCCGAGCCGCTCTCGGCAGGCGTCCTCGTCGTTCCCCATCGCCTGCCGTCAACGCCGCTACCGGCCTGGCGGGGAACGAGCAGCAAGTGTCGTCTCAGCATCCGTCCATGCGGCAAGACGGACGCACTGCTACACCAACACCCCCGGTCGTCGCGGCCCTCCTGGGAGGCTCGCGGGCGCCGCCCACAAGTCACCACGTCAAGTCGTTCGTCCACCGGGTCAGCGCCGCCTCCATGCGGCAGGGGGCTCTCTCGGACCGGGCGGCGCCCAAAGCCGGCCTGACCCTCAACTCGGAGGACCACCCCTCCAACTCAGCCTGCTCGGGCACGCTCCCCATGCTATGCACCCCCACCATCTGCCAGGTGGCCGTCACCAGAACTCTCATCGACGGTGATGCGGGCCTCAGCGTGCTCTCGGTCGAGGCCTTCAACCTCCTCCGCATACCCCTGGAACGACTGCAGCCCAGCCGGCCCTTCTCGGGCGTTGGGGGCGGATCATCCTGCCCCTTGGGACAGATCCGGCTCCCAGTAACCTTTGGCACCTACGACAACTTCCGCACGGAGATGGTCGACTTCGACATCGCCCCCATCGGACTCCCCTACAACGCCATCCTCGGCTACCCAGCGCTGGCTCAGTTCATGGCCGCGACACACCCGGCGTACAACCTCATGAAGATGCCCGGGAGCAGCGGTGTCCTCACCGTGCACGGGGACACCGGAGACGCGCTGCGAGTGCTCAAGCTCGCCTTCAAGACGGCGGCGTCAGCACAGCCCGCCGACTCGGAGGCTCCTGAGCCCAAGGGGGCTGCACCCGCCAAGAAGAAGCAGTTGTTTACCCAAGACAAGGCAGAAACCAAGCAGATACCCGTCAACGAGGACGGGTCCACCTGTGCCACTTTTACCATAGGCGCCAACCTCGAGCCTGAGCAGGAGGAAGCCCTGGTCAGGTTCCTGCGCGCAAACAAGAAGGTATTCGCTTGGGAGACGGACCAGTTGGCGGGGATCCCTAGGAGTGTAATCGAGCATCACCTCAACGTGTGCCCCAACGTGCGCCCCGTGAAGCAGAAGGCGAGGCGGCAGTCCACAGAGAAGTAGGCCTTCATCGTCCAAGAGACCCAGAAACTAGAAGCCGCGGGGGTCATTCGCGAGGTCCGATACCCGGATTGGTTGGCCAACCCTGTCGTTGTGCCAAAGAAGGGGGGCAAGGAACGCATGTGTGTCGACTTCACCAACCTCAACAAGGCATGCCCGCAAGATCCATTCCCGCTCCCCCGCATCGATCAGATCGTCGATTCCACCACGGAATGCGACCTGCTATGCTTCCTGGACGCCTTCTCTGGGTATCACCAGATCAAGATGGCGGTAGAAGTCGTCGAGAAGACAGCCTTCCTAACCCCGTGTTGGGTGTACTGCTACACATGCATGCCATTCGGGCTGCGAAACGTGGGGGCGACCTTTCAGCGGCTAATGCACATCACATTGGGCCGGCAGCTCGGGAAGAATGTCGAGGCTTACGTCGATGACATTGTGGTGAAGTCTCGGGAGCCCAAGACCCTGATACAAGACTTGGAGGAAACCTTCGCGAGCCTCAACGCGGTGAACCTGCGGCTCAACCCAGAGAAGTGTGTGTTCGGGGTCCCCTCAGGCAAGCTCTTGGGTTTCCTCGTGTCCCACCAAGGCATTGAGGCCAACCCGGAGAAGGTCAAGGAGGTCGAGGACATGAGCCCGCCAAAGACCCTCAGAGAAATGCAGAAGCTCACTGGACGCGTGACCGCGCTAGGGCGCTTCATCTCCAGGCTGGGGGAGCGAGCGCTGCCTTTCTTCCAGCTAATGAAGAAGAAGGGGCCCTTTGAATGGACTGAAGAGGCCGACAAGGCATTCCAAGATCTCAAGAGATACCTGACCAGCCCTCCGGTCATGGTGGCCCCGCGCCCTCAGGAGCCCCTGGTGCTCTACCTCGCCGCCACTCCTTACTCCGCCAGTGCGGCCCTAGTGGCGGTTAGGGAGGAGCGTTGAATCAAGACCGCAACTGCAACCCGGGACAAGGCAAAATAGGAACAAAGAAGGCCCACAGAAACCGCCACGGCAGTTCAGGAGAATCAGCCACCACAGAGGAGTGCGCCAGAGGTGGGAGGAGCCCCTCACTCAGATAGTCAGCTTCCGGAGGCCTCGTCACCTCCGGAGGCGCAATCATCTCCGGAGGGCGCCACAAGCATTGACACACCCAGCCTCGTTGAGCATCCCGTGTACTTCGCCAGCACGGTATTGCGGGACGCGAGAGCACGGTACCCCATGCCTCAGAAGCTCCTCCTCGCACTACTGGTGGCGTCACGCAAGCTGCGGCACTACTTTCAGGGTCACCCCATCAAGGTCGTCTCGTCATACCCCTTGGAGAGGGTGCTCAGGAGCCCTAACTGGCCGGAAGGGTCGCAGAGTGGAACATAGAACTACAAGCGTTCCAGCTCGAATTCAGCACGACCAGGGTCATCAAGGGAGCATCATTAGCGGATTTTGTGGCGGAATGGATGGAGGCACCAGGCCTCAAGGCCGACGAGGATCGGTCCCTCTTCCCGGGGAACGAGGCACCAGAAGGCTGGGTCATGTACTTCGATGGGGTGTTCTCTAGGCATGGTGCTGGGGCTGGGGCGGTGCTTATATCGCCCACTCGGGACAAGCTCTACTACGCAGTACAACTCTGTTTCCAGGAAGGCAAAAAGGTCTCCAACAACATAGCAGAGTATGAAGGCCTAATAGCGGGCCTAAAGGCCGCAGTTGCCCTGGGGGTGAAGTGCCTCACCATTAAGGGCGATTCGCAGCTCCTCGTCAATTTCTCCAATAAGGTGTACGAGCCGAAGGATGAGCACATGGAGGCCTACCTTGCAGAGGTCCGCAAGATGGAGAAGCAGTTCTGGGGGCTGGAGTTAAAGCATGTACCCCATGGCACCAATCAGGAGGCCGACAACATCGCCAGACAGGCGTCCAGGCGGCTGCCTCAAGAGCCTGGCGTCTTCGAGGAACGACTCTTCAAGCCCTCAGCCCTGTCGTCGTTATCAAATACGGCTCAGCCTCGAGAGGAGCTCCCCCAGCCACCTGCCTCAGGAGCCCCGGTCTGTGGCCCGGCCTCAGGAGCGCGCCTGCTCCTGACGTTGGAACCTCAGGAGGGGTGCTGGATCACGGAGCTCCGGAGTTACTTAACACAGGGGATCCTTCCGGAGAAGGAGGAGGAGGCGGAGCGTGTGGCACGACAGGCCACGGCATACTGCATCAAGGATGGAGAGCTCTACCGGAAGCAACCAAACGACGTATCCCTGCACTGCATCTCCAGGGAGCAAGGAAAGGAACTGCTGGAAGACATACACGGCGGAGACTGTGGACACCATTCGTCATCACGGACCCTCGTCGATAAGGCGTTTCGCAGTGGGTTTTATTGTCCCACCGCACTCAACGACACTCTCGAACTAGTGAAGGCTTGTGAGGCCTGTCAGTTCCACGCCAAGCAGATCCATCAGCCGGCGGCAGGCCTGCAGACTATCCCCCTTTCGTGGCCATTCGCGGTCTGGGGGCTGGACATCCTGGGCCCGTTTCCTCGGGCGCCAGGGGGCTACCGCTACCTCTACGTCGCCGTGGACAAGTTCAACAAGTGGGCTGAAGCAGAGGCCGTACGCACCATCCCCGCGGGTTCCGCGGTCAAGTTCATCAGGGGCATCATGAGCCGATTCGGGGTGCCAAACCGCATCATCACAGACAACGGTTCGCAGTTCACCAGTAACCTCTTTAAAACATACTGTGCTAACCTTGGGACGCAGATATGCTACGCTTCGGTGGCACACCCCCGAAGCAACAGCCAGGCGGAGCGAGCCAACGCAGAGGTCCTAAGGGGCCTCAAAACCAGGACGTTCAAGAAGAAGCTGGAGGCCTGCGGAAGAGGTTGGTACGACGAGCTTCCGTCCGTGTTGTGGTCCATCCGCACAACCGCGACCAAGCCGATGGGAGAGACCCCGTTCCTCCTGGTCTACGGAGCCGAGGCGGTCCTCCCTCACGAGGTCAGACGTCGCTCCGCGCGGGTCCTGGCGTTCGACGAAGCGCAGCAGGACGCCATGCGGGGGATGGACCTCGTGCTGGGGGAGGAATGCCGCCGAGAAGCCGCGCTGCGGGCGGCGAGGTACCAACAAGCGCTGCGATGATATCACTGCCGCCACATCCGCCCCAGGACTCTCGAGGTAGGAGACCTCATACTCAGGCGGGTCCTCTCCAGGGAGGGACTGCACATGCTCTCTCCCATGTGGGAGGGCCCGTTCAAGGTTGTTCATGTTTCCAGGCCAGGCTCTGCGCGCTTGGAGACTCAGGAGGGGGTGCCAATCCAGAACGCGTGGAACATCCAGCACCTCCGGAGGTTCTACCCCTGAAAAGTCCCAGAGCCTGTGAAGAAGGCGAACGCCTGTGAAGATCATCCTTTTTGGAAAAGGCCCGGAGCCTGTGAAGAAGGCGAATGCCTGTGAAGACTATCCTTTTTGGAAAAGGCCCAGAGCATGTGAAGAAGGCGAACGCCTGTGAAGATCATCCTTTTTGGAAAAGGCCCGGAGCCTGTGAAGAAGGCGAACGCCTGTGAAGATCATCCTTTTTGGAAAAGCCCCGGAGCCTGTGAAGAAGGCGAACGCCTGTGAAGACTATCCTTTTTGGAAAAGGCCCAGAGCCTGTGAAGAAGGAGAACGCCTATGAAGATTATCCTTTTTGGAAAAGGCCCGGAGCTTGTGAAGAAAGCAACTGCCTGTGAAGCTGTCGCGTTTTGGAAAAGGCCCAGAGCCTGTGAAGAGGGCAAACGCCCGTGAAGCTCGTTCCCCTTGAGAAAGGCACGGAGCCTGTGAAGAAGGCCAACGCCTGTGAAGCTCGCCGCCCGTGACACTCTCACGTAATAATGAGTGGGGCCGTACACGCCCCGGAGTCTCAGGAGCGCCGGCCTCAGGCCCTGGGGCTCCCTCCCACGCCCAGTGGCAGCACTTAGCTCTGCGCTGGTGAGAAGACGTCGAAGACTAGATTAGGTGCCGGACGCGGCTTTTTCATTTGCTTTCCGCAGTTGGCTTGTTCATTCTCATTCGAAGTTTTATTGGAGTTGTCGCCGCCTTTGACTTATGGCTCTTCGAATTTTTCACTCTCCTGCCTCGATTTCTCTTATGCAAGGCCTCGCGAGGGGAAGGGGCAGCCGAGCGCCCTCGCGAGTATTTCTATCCTAGCCATTCAAAGGTTTCGCGACCTGGGTCCATTACAGGAGCACCCCTCCAGTCCGTGCCCCACGGGCACCGCGACATGAACACAGGGCCTGGGTCGGTCGCCCCCCTCACGGCTGGGGTTGGAAACTATCTACACCTAGGCACGATAGCAAAAGCAAAGCAATAGTTAACAGCGATAACACAAACACGCTCCCGCGGGGCCCCATGCTACTGTCTTTTCATGCGGGACAAAGGAAAAGAAAGAACAAATCGGGCGCGGCTCGCCTCACACCGGCCTGCTGGGAAGACTCGAACCGCCTCCAGGACTCAGGCAGACTCGCTCTCGCGCTTCACCGAAGCGCGATGGCGGGCGGGCGCACCACCACCTCCCAGGTAGGCACGGCGACGTGGAGGCTGACTGCGGCCACCGCTCGAAGAGTCGCCGCCTGAGGAAGAACCGGTGAAGCTTGGGGATCCCTGAGCACCACCGACCGCGATAGCTCTGCCCTCTCCATCGTCACCGGGGCTGGGTTCCCGGCCGCGGTCGTCGTCCTCAGGGAAGCATCCTGCGCGGCGGCCATCTTCCCCAAACACCCTCACGAAGAGGCCGCATCGCCGTCAAACTTGAAGTGCAGGGTGCACCGACGGCTCAGGCCTCGTGCGCGGGCAAACGTCTGCCAACCGCGGGCCAGGGCCAGGCTCCCGCTGCAGAGACCTCCAGTGAGGCCCATGAGGCCCGGCTGCAGCAGCCGTCTGCTTGAAGCCAGAGGCCGCCCGGAGCACCGGCCGGGAGCTCGCCGAGGAGGAAGCGAGGAAGATGAAGACGGGTGCTAGTCGGCTCCGCCGACCACACAACGAACTCCGACAGCACCTCTGCCGCGCGGGAACATGGCCTCGGGAGGTGCGCGGCCGAGGCGTTCCCCCCGGTCGCCGCTGCGCGCCCGCCACCGAGCTGTAAATCGCCCCCACGGCCGTGAAGGGCTGTCGTGGTGGCCGCGGGATGTTTGCGAGGACGCCCCCGGCCGCGCTTGGGCGAAAGAGAGGCAGGCTCAACCTGGCGAGCCTTCCCTTTCTCCGCGGCTGAGAACCTCCTCGATGGCGCCATGAAGAAGAAGGAGAAGCAAGGGGGATGGACTGGAAGGGCGCGTGCCTTCCCGTACTTATAGTCGGCGAAGGCCAACCGTCGGCCTCCACGATCTCAAGTAATCATGACCAGTTTTTCATGCAGGGACTTGTCCAATCCATGCGAATGTCGAGGCGTCGTGGGGAAGCGGAGACGCCTACGTCCAATCAACCGCCACGCGGCGCCCAAGGCCGCAGGCTGTTAGGGCCCGTGGCGCTTCGCCCTTGCCCTTTCGCCTCCCTGCATGGCCAAGTCCGGGCGCGCCTTGGACCCGGGGGCTACTGTCGGCGTTCTGGCAAAGGGGGTCCCCAGACTTGCCTGCCTGCGGCCTGCGGCGTGGCTCAAAGGGGGGCCCAGCACGGCCCATCTTCCTCAACGCAGACCCAAGACTCTCGCGAGGGGCCAAGCCTCTCGGGGGGACGACACGGAGCTCCCTCAGGCACGGCCTCATCGGGCTGGCTCGCGAGGAGGCGGAGAGATAAAGGCGGGGTACCTCACGAGGTGCCCATGACGCAAGCCATGACGACCGAGGGCGCCAGGCGGGCGCCAGCCCGCGCAGTGTCCTCTCTTTCCTCTTTGGTGCAAAGGGAGCAAGCGCAGGCGAGAGGACCAAGCAAAGGCACCCACTTCGGTGCAACGAGACCAAGACCAACTCCGCGACAAGGAGGAAGTCACTATGGGGCCCAAGCCAGCGTCATCACCAGAACCTTTGGCAGGAGAAGACCAACTTTAGTCAGGATAAGTGTACCAGATGTTCCCCTTCAAAATGGCCAATTGTTGGCGCCCTTCCCGCTCGATATTTGGGAGGAGGCCCAGGGCCTCTGCCTATAAATAGAACTAGCCACCCCCGGGGTAGAGGCATCGATCAACCCGCCTATCTAGCTAGAGATCAAGAATCAGACAGAAAGCGAGAAGGGCAACTGAACCCCTCTAGCAGTTCATCGCCCCAGCCAAGAGCAGACCCTCGCGAGGCTGTTCTTCTTTGTATTGTTCATCATCATCCCTAGAGGCAATCCACCACACCACCACACTAGAGTAGGGTATTACACCACATCGGTGGCCCAAACCAGTATGAACTCTGTGTCTCTTGTGCTGTGTTTTTCATAGCTTAGATCTTTGCGAGGCGGAGGGGTACGAGTAGGTAGGAAGCGTAATCACCACGCGCACCCCAGAGTTTGAACCTCAAGGGTCTGCCGGAACTCGAAATCCGACATTATATCCCTCTTGGATGCCCATCATATTAGGACTAAACTCATAACCTAAGAAAATTACCATGCTATTTAGAGACTCTCAAAATAATATAAGTGAAGCATGAGAGTTCATCAATTTCTACAAAATAAAACCACCGTCGTGCTCTAAAATGATATAAGTGAAGCACTAGAGCGTTCTAATAAATTCACGATTCATGCGTGTCCCTCTCGAAAGGTGTGTACATCAAGGAAGATTGTGGCAAACTAAAAAGCAAAGACTCATATCATACAAGACTCTCCAAGAAAAACACATATCATGTGGTGAATAAAAATATAGCCTCAAGTAAATTTACCGGTGGATTAAAGACGAAAGAGGGGATGCCATCCGGGGCATCCCCAAGCTTAGATGCTTGATTTTCCTTGAATATTACCTTGAGGTGCCTTGGGAATCCCCAAGCTTAGGGTCTTGCCACTCCTTATTCTATAGTCCATCGAAACTTCACTCTAAACTTGGAAAGTTCACAACACAAAACTCAACAGAAAACTCATAAGCTCCGTTAGTATAATAAAGCAAATCGCCACTTAGGTATTGTTGGGAACTCATTCTTAATTTATATTGGTGTTATATCTATTGTATTCCAACTTATCCATGGTTCATACCCTCTGATACTACCCATAGACTCATCAAAATAAGCAAACAACACAATGAAAACAGGATCTGTCAAAAACAGAATAGTTTTAGTAATCTGGAAACTTCGTATACTTTTGTAACTCCAAAAATTCTGAAAAATTAGGACAATCTAGGAATTTTGAATACCAATCATGTGTCAAACATTCAGAATTTTATCATGCTCCAGTGAATTTTCAAAATTCTGCAACTGGACGCAAAAGTTTCTGTTCTTCAGCAAGATCAAATCAACTATCACCATAGACCATCCCAAAGGTCTTACTTGGCACTTTATTGAAACAAAAGCTCTAAAACATTATTATACAGTAGCATAATAATGTGAACACACAAAAATAGTAGGGGTAAATGTTGGGTTGTCTCCCAACGAGTGCTCTTCTTTAATGCCTTTGTATCTAGGCATGATGATTTCAACAATGCTCACATAAAGGATAAGAATTCAAACATAATGGGAGCATCATGTAGCATATGACTAGCACATTTAAGCCTAAACCGCTTCCTATGCATAAGGATTTTTTGAGCAAACCATTTATGGGAACAAGAATCAACTAGCATAGGACGGCAAAACAAGCATAACTTCAAAACTTTCAACACATAGAGATGAAACTGATATTATTGAATATGTAAAAGCATATGTTTCTATGTCATAATAATTTTTAGTAGCATCATGAATGAATTCAACAATATAAATATCACATAAATCATTCTTTTCATGATCTACAAGCATAGAAATTTTACTACTCTCCACATAAGCAAAATTCTTCACATTCGGAATAGTGGGAGTATCATAAGAAACTCGAATACTATAAATTGTTTCCACAGTAAAATAGTAATGTTCATAAAAAGGGTAACAATAATCATGACAAGTTTTATAAATATAATTATCACCTCTTTTTATAACATAAGTTTCATCACAATAATCATCATAAGTAGCAACTTCGTTCTCATCACAATCAATTGAAACCTCTTCCAAGATAGTGGAATCATTACTAAATAAAGTCATGACCTCTCAAAATCCAATTTTATCATTATAAAGATTCAACACCCTCCAAAATAGTGGGATAATTATCATCTAAAGTTGACACTCTTCCAAGCCCACTTTCAAAAATATTGCAATGATCATAAGTAGGAGGCATGCTATCATCATAATAAATTTTCACATCAAAACTTGGGGGACTAAAAATATCATCTTAATTAGACATAGCATCCCCAAGCTCGGGACAAACATTAATTGCAGCAAATAAATTCTCAAAATGTCATTCTCATCAAACATAGCATCCCCAAGCTTGAGGCTTTGCATATCATAAGCATAATCACTCTCATCATTAATAGTATGAATAACACCAATAGTATAGAAATTATTATCATCATGATTTTCTAAGTTGGTGCCAAAAAGATTCTCAAGATTATAACAAGTATCATTACTTTCCCAATCATAATCATCACAATGAGTAATAGGCATAACAAAATCATCCTCAATAGTTTCTTCGGACGTTGTACCATAAGGCAAAGAATCAATATCATCATCAAGTATATCATCTCCCACATTTATTTTTGATTCACTCCCATGAGGCATAACAATAATAGGAGCAACATCATTTGGGAGGTATACCTTTATACCTTTGCTTCTTCGTCTTTTCTTTTTCTTCTTCACATCGTGTGTGGGTTTAATCAACTTTTTGGAGCTCCTTATTGATGAGATTGGTTGCATAGGAGGGAAAGTGGAAATATTTACCCTTTCATTAGTATTTCTTTTATATTCTAATGTCTTCCCATCTTTCTATAGTTGGCAATATAAGCATTTTCCTTGCAATTTACAATGCAAAACATATATAATTCTGTAAGGGTAGTTTCAACATGGTCGGTGAATATGAATGCTTCAAACCAACTATTTTTATGTGACAATTATTCACACCCCAAAAATAAACAGAGTTCATTATAAAGTTCAAGGGTGATCAAGTTATTGCAATATTTGGTCACGATTCGATCATGAAAAAGTATGCATTGAAAACTAAGATGACCAACTCTATTGCAAAGTTCACAAGTAATGGGATGAAGAGAGCATAATTTTCTACCAAATTTATCTTTCACCTTAAGCCACCTATTGGTTTCATCATGTTTATTCTTCTTACAATATCTATCATCCCTATAAGGCATGTCTTCACAAACTCTATTCACTCCACAAAAATTGACATGCTTATAAGAAACTTCTTTATCATGACTAGTGCAATCATCATTAGTATTATGAATATTCATAGAAAGCACACTAACAACATTGAAATCATGTTTATCATTCAAAGATTTAGTGACAAACATTTTATTGACTTATTCTTCTAGCACTTGAGCACAATTTTCCTTTCCGTCATTTTGACGAAAGACATTAAAAAGAGGAAGCATATGAGGCAACCTCAATTCCATTTTTTGCAGTTTTCTTTTATAGACGAAACTAGTGATAAAACAAGAAACTAAATGATTAAATTGCAAGATCTAAAGATATACCTTCAAGCACTAACCTCCCCGGCAACGGCGCCAGAAAAGAGCTTGATGTCTACTACGCAACCTTCTTCTTGTAGACTCGTGTTGGGCCTCCAAGCGCAAAGTTTTGTAGGACAATAGCAAATTTCCCTCAAGTGGATGACCTAAGATTTATAATCCGTGGGAGGTGTAGGATGAATATGGTCTCTCTCAAACAACGTTGCAACCAAATAACAAAGAGCCTCTTGTGTCCCTGATAACCCACAAGTATAGGGGATCACAACAGTTTTCGAGGGTAGAGTATTCAACCCAAATTTATTGATTCGACACAAGGGGAGCCAAAGAATATTCTCAAGTATTAGCAGTTGAGTTGTCAGTTCAACCACACCTGGATAACTTAGTATCTGCAGCAAAGTATTTAGTAGCAAAGTAATATGGAAGTAACGGTAACGGAAGCAAAAGTAATGTTTTTGGGTTTTGTAGTGATTGTTACAGTAGCAACGGAATAGTAAATAAGCGAAGAACAATATGTGAAAAGCTTGTAGGCATTGGATCGGTGATGGAGAATTATGCCGGATGCGGTTCATCATGTAACAGTCATAACATAGGGTGACACAGAACTAGCTCCAATTCATCAATGTAATGTAGGCATGTATTCCGAATATAGTCATATGTGCTTATGGAAAAGAACTTGCATGACATCTTTTGTCCTACCCTCCTGTGGCAGCGGGGTCCTGACGGAAACTAAGGGATATTAAGGCCTCATTTTAATAGAGTACCGGACCAAAGCATTAACACATAGTGAATACATGAACTCCTCAAACTAAGGTCATCACCGGGAGTGGTCCCGATTATTGTCACTTCGGGGTTGCCGGATCATAACACATAGTAGGTGACTATAGACTTGCAAGATAGGATCAAGAACTCACATATATTCATGAAAACATAATAGGTTCAGATCTGAAATCATGGCACTCGGGCCCTAGTGACAAGCATTAAGCATAGAAAAGTCATAGCAACATCAATCTCAGAACATAGTTGTCGGGGGATATCGGCCTCCACGAGCACCTATGGGGACGGAGCCCCTTGTCGGTTCGGCAGGGGAGAGGATGCACAAAGAGCAGATCGAGGCAACACACACGCACAACGATTTTACCCAGCTTCGGGCCGCATGGATGCGTAAAACCCTACTGCTGCATGTCTGGTTGATTCGGGTTCTTGCTCTGGAGCGCAAGAAGCTACAGTAAGCTGGAGCTGGACGTAGGCAAGGGCCTATTGGGTTTCCTCCCTATTGGGTCCGATCCCTCTTGCCTCCCATCCCTCTTGGGTCCGATCCCCATTCTACGTGCGCATGGGCCTCCTTTTATATGCCAAGGAGTTTCCCACAGGGAGCGACGCAGGTGAGGGTAAAAATGGCAAGGGATTGTGGGAATCGTGGCCGCACAGTGCTATCGCACCTAACTCTGACGGCGGGGGACAAA
Organism: Aegilops umbellulata; assembly: GCA_032464435.1. Lineage (NCBI taxonomy): Eukaryota > Viridiplantae > Streptophyta > Magnoliopsida > Poales > Poaceae > Aegilops > Aegilops umbellulata. The sequence goes on from CP136055.1 coordinate 445,657,696, forward strand.
GGCATTAAATGCCCGTCTGGATCGCCTGAACAGTGCCGAGGCGGACCGTTAGGAGCGCCTCCGCTCGCCACGGGGGCGACTTTGTCAACGTTGCATGCCACCGCGCGTCTCAGGTTGCGCGGCGTCCCGCCACGTGCCTCCGGGGAAGCCCCAGAGCGACGCGTGGGCAGGTGAGCTGGAGCGCGGGCCTGATGTGGTGGTTTGCCGCGGCAAGCGGCTTGCCGCACCTGGGAGCTTGCCGCTCGCCAGGCCTTGCCGGCGCGCGTGGCGCGCCGCGGCGGGCTTCTCTTGGGGTGCCTTGGCTTGGCCGTCCCGGCGAGCTCCTCCCGCCGGGGCCTTGGTGCTTCGGCTTACTCGTCCCGGCAAGCTCCTCTTGCCGGACCTTGCCTTCTCGACCCGGCAAGCTCCTCTTGCCGGGTCTTGGTCTTCTGGGCTCGATCACTTGGCCTTCGTCCGGCCCGGAGCGGGCCGTGGAGACTCTTGTCGCTCCCCTGGCAGGCCTTGCCGCGGGAGGCTACTACTGCCCGTGCACAAGTTCGGGGTACTAAGGCACCCCTACTTTAGTACACCGACAGGAGCCCCCGGGTCTGGGCCATACACGGTGCCGAGCGTTGTTGGGCCAGGCCCTAACAGTGCACGGGCAGGCGTGGCCTGGGTTGCGCTGCTCCTTAACTCCGTGCTCGTCGCGCCCTCCCCAAGTGGCGCGCGCTTATCACGGCGTCGTGGGGGGGGCGAGGCGTGCGAGGCGTGCGTGACGTGGGTGGCGTGCGCGGGGCTTGAGGCCCGCAGGCATGCGTCACGTCGGGCTCAATCTCCTTTATTTGGGGAAGCGAAACGTCCGCCCCCACTTTCGAGTGGGGGAGAGAGAGGTCGCCTCATCAGTCGCCTCGGCCCTGCTCTCCCGCCACGCGTCCTCCATGCGCTTGGGGTCGCGGTGGTGGAGGCAGGAAGCCGGGCCGATGCGGGTCGAAGTAGAGGGTCGGCCCCGTCGCCTGCCCTTCCTCTGCTTTGATTGGTTGGGCGGGGCGGCCGAGCCCCCACTCCGCCCCTTTATAAGGAGCGGAAGGGGATGACGGGGGTCCGCACTCCTTCCTTCTTCCTTCTCTCAGATCCCTGGTCCCCTCTCCCCAGCTGTCATGGAGGAAGGGAACCCGGGTCATTCTTCGGTGGCGGCAAGGGTTGCCGCCAAGCAGTGAGCCCCTCCTCCCCTTGCACCCGTGGCAGCGGAGCCAACCGTAAGGGGACGGGGGAGGGGGCGAGGTCACGGACGAGGCCGTGGATGGGGCCGAGGCGCTCGAGGCGGGCAGGGCGGCGCGCCGGCCTCGCCTCCGCCGGCGGCTCCGTTTCCCCCGGCGGTTCATCTTGGGGACGACCCCTGTGAGTTCATCATCAGGTTGCGCCAGGCGCCTCGCCGTCGCCTCCGCCTCCCGGCCCCCTTCGCGGACGTCTTGGAGGCGGAACAACACGAGACGCTGAGGCTGCGCATGAGGGGCTGCAGAATCAGTGGTACGCGAGTCCACGTCGAATCCCGAGCCCCCGGCGTGATGTGCCTGGGCCGAGGGTGGAAGTCGTTCGCCTGGATCCATAGCTTGACGGCGGGGTTCACCCTCCACTTCAAGCTGATGGAGGGCGATCTGCTCTCCGTCAAGGTCTTCGGGGACCTCGGCACCCGAGCCCGGTGCTGCGTGGATAGCTCCTCCGACGCGAAGGCTCCTCCTCGAGCGAGAGTGACGAGGAGGGGAGCGACAGCGACGACGAGGGCGGGCAGTCGCCGGGGTGACGGGCATGACTAGGCGCTAGTCGTAGCTCCGTGTGGCACCGGCGGCCCCCATCGTCCGCGCCGCTGGCGTCGTGAACTCCCCGGGGCCGTCTCCTTGGGCGGCTGGCGTAGGGAGGATGCGGAAGAGGAAGAGGAGGGGCGGCAAGGCCGCTGCCTCGTCTTCCAACCTCGCCCCAGACGCCGTCACCACCCCTGCTCACGGCGACGACCACCGGGGTCTTCTCTCTGGCCCGGCAAGCTCCTCTTGCCGGGGCTTCGTCTTCTCGGCCGGAGTGGCGAGGCTGCGGAAGAGGCTGGCGGCAAGGCCGTCAACTCGGAGTACGAGGGCTAGATGCCCTTGACAGCGTGTTGACGTCTCGCCGCCTCCTTCTCGAGCTCCGCTTCCGGCGTCGCCGTCTTCTTCCGGCCTCCGGAGCTCCGGGGTGGGGGCCTCGGACGCTCTCTTGGCGTCTTCTGCCACCCGTAGCTCGCCTAGGCGCCCCTTTTGCCCCTCTCGCCTCCTTGTCGTACCTCCTGAGGAGAGAGACAAGAAAGGGATTACGGGCACCTTATCTCTTTTTATCTTGTAAGCCCTCGGGCCTTAGTTGCGTTAAAATCTTGTAATCCCATCTTTCATGTTTTTCATTCTCTCTGAACTGTACCTGAGTGGAATGTTTTTAACGAAAAGGGGCTGTTTGCCGGATCATTTGTCTTGCAGGTACATCCCGCGGCAAGGGGCGGACCCTTTGCACCGTTAAGATAGACATTTCCCCGCCCGGCGACGGACCCTGCCGCCCCCCGCGCCCCTCGGCCCTCCTCCCGCTCTAGGCGGAGGCAGGGAGAAGGCGGGTTATGGCCCCTCGCTTCCTCCCCTTGCCGCCGCAGCTACTATCCGAAGCGGGCCCCGGGAACGCGCTCCGGGGTTTGCCGCTTAAGAGAGCACGACAGCTTTTTAGGAGGAGGCAAGGTTTTCACACTCCGCAGCTCACGAGAGAATGCATGATAAGGGATGTGAAGACTTATCTGAGGTTGCAGCCCCCGGCAATTCTGGCTTGTCGGGGGGCGGGTGCTGGCTCGTCCTTCTCCCCTTCTTCGTCCTTGAGCGGCTCGGCAAGGGTAGGCGGTTCCCGCGAGCCAAAGGGAAAGGACGGGAAAAAGACGCGGACTCGACCTCCAAGTTAGGGGTTAGCGACTGTTAGGCACTATCGACCCTAACCAAGGACGAGACTCGACTCAGCATGCATGCTAAAACTTGGGGGGCCCCAGCGCGTAATTGCGGCCAGGGTCTGCGCCTGGCTTTGTACAAAGGATTACATGCGTCTGCGGCAAGACTTTTGTACAAAGAGTTGGTTGCCGGACGGGGTCCGACAACCGCGCCTTACGGGTAAAACTTGCGAAGATGCTCAATGTTCCAGGAATTGCTCACCGGAGTACCATCTTCGGTCTCGAGGCGGACGGCGCCGGGCCTCGTGACTCGTTTCACCCGGTAAGGGCCTTCCCACTTCGGCGTCAACTTGTTGTGTATCTTGGCCGACTGAACGCGCCGAAGAACAAGGTCGCCTTCCTCGAGGCTCCTGGCCTTAACTTTGCGGCTATGATAGCGATGCAGAGCTTGCTGGTAGCGAGCGGATCGCACAGCGGCCTGGAGACGATCCTCCTCGAGGAGCAGTGCGTCATCTTCACGCGACCACTCTTGCTCAAGCTCATCATAAGCGAGCACTCGAGGTGACCCGTATACGACTTCCGTGGGGGTAACTGCTTCTGCTCCATAGACTAGAGCAAATGGTGTCTGGCCGGTGGCTCGATTTGGCGTCGTTCTGACCGACCAAAGAACCGCCGGCAGCTCCTCGATCCAGTTCCGTCCGCGCTTGAGCAGCTTGTCAAAACTTCTGGTCTTGAGCCCGCGCAGTACCTCGGTGTTGGCCCTTTCCGCTTGACCGTTGCTCCGGGGATGAGCAACAGAAGCGAAGCAGACCTTGGTGCCGAGATCTTGGGTGTACTGCATGAAGGCGTGGCTTGTGAACTGCGTACCGTTGTCGGTGATGATCCTGTTGGGGATCCCAAAGCGGCAAACAATCGACCTGAAGAATTTGATCGCGGACTGGGCGGTCACCTTCCTCACTGGTTCCACTTCTGGCCACTTTGTGAACTTGTCGATTGTAACGAACAAGTACTCAAAGCCCCCGACGGGTCGGGGGAAGGGGCCGAGGATATCGAGCCCCCAGACCGAGAAGGGCCAGGATAAAGGGATCGTCTGGAGAGCTTGAGCTGGCTGGCGTATCTTCTTGGAATGGAACTGGCACGCTTCACACTTGGTTACTTGTGCAGTTGCATCCTGGAGGGCTGTGGGCCAGAAGAAGCCCTGCCGGAACGCTTTTCCGGCAAGTGCTCTGGCGCCAATGTGGTTCCCACATATGCCTCCGTGTATCTCCGCCAACAGCTTCTGTCCCTCTTCCCGGTGGATGCACTTCAATTTCACCCCATTGCGTCCTCTTCTGTACAGTGCGCTGTCGACGAACTGGTACATACTGGACTGTCGGGCTACTCTTTCAGCTTCTTCTTGTTCTTCGGGAAGCTCTCCTGTCTGGAGGAAACGGACGATTTTCTGTGCCCACGTCGGAGCCTGTGGCTCGACGACGAGGACTAGAGGCACGTCGGCGGCTGCGGGAACATCAGCTTCCACGGTGAGGACTTGAGGCTCAGCCGGAGCTTGACGTTCCCCGGCAGGCTTGCCGGGGCGTGGCTTGCCGGGAGCGCCTGCTTCGTCGGGACAAACCCTGGGGCTTGCCGGAGCGGGCAGCTCCTTAGCACTCTTGGCGTCGATCTCGGGGGATCTCTTGGCGGCGGCTTCGGGAAGCTCTGCCGGGAGAGAGCCGTCAGGGATCGGTCTTCTCTTCTTGCTTGGCCCAGTCGATGGCGTCACGGATGGCTGAGTCAGCTTGAGCACAAAGGTCTCTGGTTCCACAGGTAGCTTTAGTGCGGCGCATTTTGACAGGCCGTCGGCGATGTCGTTCTCTGCTCTTGGAACATATTCCATTTGCAGGCCGTCAAAGCGCTCTTCCAGCTTCCTCACTCCATCAACGTAAGCTTCCATCAACGGGCACTGATAATCCTTGTTCACTTGGCGGACGACGAGCTGAGAGTCACCCCTGACAATGAGCTTCTTGATCCCAAGTTCCGCCGCGATCCGGAGACTGGCGAGCAAACCTTCATACTCTGCCGTATTGTTGGTTGCTTGCTCCTTGGGAAAGTGCCTCTGGACGACGTACTTGAGGTGCTCTCCGGTGGGCGCGATGAGCAGCACGCCTGCACCGGCGCCTTCCAGCGAAAAGGCACCATCAAAGTACATCAGCCACTCTTTGGTTGCTTCCTTGCCGGGGATGCTCGTCTCGGGAATTTCTTCGTCCGGTGTCAGCGTCCACTCTGCTATGAACTCTGCCAATGCTCGGCTCTGGATGGTCGATGTGCTCTCGAACTTGAGGCCAAAGCTTGACAGTTCTAGTGCCCACTCGACAATCCTGCCTGTCGCTTCGGGATTCTGCGGTATCCTCTTAAGCGGAAAGCGAGTGACCACTGTGATCTCGTGTGCTTGGAAGTAATGGCGCAGCTTCCTCGAGGCCATGAGGAGGCCGAAGAGCAATTTCTGCACACCAGAGTACCTCGACCTAGCCCCCTGCAAGAGGGAACTGACGAAGTAAACTGGGCGCTGCACCATCCTCTTCCTCTTCACTTCCCCTTGCGCTTGCGCGGATCCGCCTTTGTCGGGGCCAGAGCTTGACGGGGAAGCCCCCTGCTTGCCGCCGGACGCGCTTGCCGTGGCTGCTGGCTCGTCATCAGCTTCCCCCTCCGCAACTAACGCGGCACTAGCCACTTGATTGGTTGCCGCTAGGTAGAGCAGCAACTTCTCTTGTGGTCTAGGCGCGACAAGTATAGGGGCGGAGGACAGGTATTTCTTCAAGTCTTGCAGCGCAGCCTCCGCTTCTGGAGTCCATTTTACTGGACCTGCCTTTTTCAAGATTTTGAAAAATGGCAGGGTGCGTTCCGCAGACCTGGAAATAAATCTGCTGAGAGCCGCCACGCAGTCGGCAAGTCTTCGCACGTCCTTGACACGCGTTGGTGCTTCAACCTGCTCGATGGCCTTGATCTTATCGGGGTTGGCTTCGATCCCACGCTGAGACACGAAGAACCCGAGAAGCTTGCCGGAGGGAACTCCGAACACGCACTTCTCGGGGTTGAGCTTGAGGCTGATCTTGCGCAAGTTCGCAAAGGTCTCTTCCAAGTCTTGTACCAAGGTTGCCTTGTCTCTGCTCTTGACCACAATGTCGTCCATGTAGGCCTCCACATTTATGTGGATCTGTGGCTCAAAAGCAGTGTGGACAACCCTCGCAAATGTCGAGCCCGCGTTCTTCAGTCCAAAAGGCATCCGTACAAAACAGTACGTGCCGCACGGAGTGATGAACGCGGTCTTCTCTTCGTCTTCTTCGGCCATGAAGACCTGGTGGTACCCAGAGTAGGCGTCAAGGAATGAAAGCAGGTCGCATCCGGCCGTGGAGTCAACAATCTGGTCGATGCGCGGCAAGGGAAATGGATCTTTAGGGCAGGCTCTGTTGACATCGGTGAAATCGATGCAAAGCCTCCACTTCCCGTTCGCCTTGCGCACGACGACAGGATTGGCCAACCACGTCGGATGGAGCACGCCTCTGACGAGGCCTGCCGCTTCCAACTTCTTGATTTCCTCCGCGATAAACTCTTGGCGCTCCACCGCTTGTTTCCTGACCTTTTACTTGACGGGCCGCGCATGAGGACAGACGGCAAGGTGGTGCTCAATCACTTCCCTGGGAACGCCGGGGATGTCCGATGGTTGCCAGGCGAACACATCGACATTCGCCCGCAGGAAAGCGACAAGCGCGCCTTCCTATTTGGGGCCGAGAGTGGCACTGATGGTGAAGGTACCACCAGTGCCGTCCTCCTTGGCGGGCACCTTCTTGGTCGCGGGTGGAGCGGCCGTCGTCTTCTCGTGTTCGCCAGCGGGGCTCGATGGCACGTCCTCGACGGCAGCGCAGCACTCCGAAGAGGCGCGCTTGCCGGAGTGGGCACCAGAGCATTCGCCGGGCTTGGCCTTCTTGCCGGCGGGGCTCGAGGGCACGTCCTCGACGGCAACGCAGCACTCCGAAGAGGCGCGCTTGCCGGAGTGGGCGCCAGAGCACTTGCCGGACTTGGTCTTCTTGTCGGCGGGGCTCGATGGCACGTCCTCGACGGCAGCGCAGCACTCCGAAGAGGCGCGCTTGCCGGAGTGGGCGCCAGAGCACTTGCCGGACTTCCTCTTTCCCCCGGAAGCTCCAGCAGCGGGCGGACCGCGGGCCGTTGCCGCTGTTGCGTCTCGGTATAACTGGTCGGCGCAGATAAGGGCATCCTTCTTGTCGCCGGGGACAGAAATGACGCTTATCGGGCCGGGCATCTTGAGCATGTTATACGCATAGTGAGAGGCCGCCATGAACTTGGAGAGTGCTGGTCGGCCGAGGATCCCGTTGTAAGGCAACAGAAGGTCGGCGACGTCAAAGGTGACCTTCTCAGTTCTGAAATTCAGCTCGCTGCCAAATGTCACCGGCAGCGTGATCTTTCCCTTCGGCTTGCTCCTTCCCGGGTTGATTCCTTGGAATGTGCCGGTTTCTTCGAGCTCGCTGTCGGGAACTTGGAGTCTCCGGAGAACAGCAGAGGAGATCAGATTCAAGCCGGCCCCGCCGTCAACTAGCATCTTAGTGACCTTGAGGTTGCGGATCGTTGGGGAGACCAACATCGGCAAGCACCCGACCGTGGTTGTGCGATCAGGGTGGTCCTCAATGTCGAAGATGATAGGCGTGCTGGACCATCTCAGGGGTCTTCGTGACTCGACGGGTGGCTCCACTGCATTGACCTCCCGCACCCACCGTTTAAGCTGGTGGTGGGAAGTGTGCAGGGAGGCACCGCCGTCCACACACAAGACCTCAGTGGCTTTCTGAAACTCCTGCTCGCTGGTCTCGGGGTCTTCCATGTCTTCGTCGTCGTCTTCGTCTTCGCTCTTGTCGCGGCCCCGGGGAGGTCTGTCTGCTTGCCGCTGCTTGTCCTTGCCGCGGCGCTCCCCCGGGCCGGGACGCTTCGTGCCGGATCCCCCGCCACCTGCTTGGGCCCTCTCCTGGTCGCGTCGTGCGTACTCGGCCTTTTGCAGGTCGACGAGTCGCTCGACTTGCTTGCAACTCTGGAGGTCATGGCCCCTGGTGCGGTGGATCTTGCAGTACTTCTTGTCGGTACCGTCCCACTTATCGGCAGCCGCCACCGCCCGGCAGTTGGCGCACCCGGCAACCTCCTTGCCGGGGCCTCCCGCCCGGGCTTTCTTGGCGGAGCCCTCGCTGCCGGACTTCTCGACAACCAGTACCTCTGGGTTTTTCTTCTTCTTGCCGTTCCGCCGCCGGCCTTTCCTTGCCGGCGCGGTACCTTCACTGTCGGAGTCTCCTTCTCCAACACTTTCTCCGGGGAGCCGCCTCCCCTCCTCAGCGTGTGCACACTTGTCGGCCAGGGCATAAAGCTCGCTGACCTCCTTGATTTTGCACATCGCCATCTCCTCCCGCATCCTGCGGTTACGCACGTTCTGATGGAACGCGCTGATCACCGCGGCGGGGTGGACGTCTGGGATGTTGTAGTGCACACGGCTGAACCTCTGGATGAACTTGCGCAAAGGCTCCCCCTCCTTCTGAACGAGCAGATGGAGGTCGCTCGCCTGGCCATGGGGTTTGTGGCCGCCCGTGAAGGCGCCCATGAACTGATGGCATAGATCTGGCCAGGAGGAGATGGAGCCGTCCGGCAAGTGCATGAGCCAAGATCTGACGTTGGGCTTGAGTACCAGCGGGAAGTAGTTGGCAAGGATCTTATCGTCCCGTCCCCCGGCAGCCTGCACCGCAATGGTGTAGATGCTGAGGAACTCAGACGGATGCGACTTGCCGTCGTACTTCTCGGGCACGTCGGGCTTGAAGTTCTTTGTGCTGGGCCACTGGACTTGTCGCAGCTCGCGGGTGAACGCAGGGCAACCTACCGAATACGGTAGTTCGCCTGGTTCCCTCGGCGCGTGCATGTCCCTAGTGGGCCCAACGCGCTGGTCTGATTGACGCCGCGCCTCTCTTCTGCGCTCGATGCGGGTTCGAGCGTCTTCTTCCCTTCGTTCATGAAGGACTTGGCGTTGGTCGCGGCGAGTTCGCGGGTTCGACGACGCGGTGGAGTCGTCGTCGAGGTGAACCCGGCGAGTCGGCGACCGCGGCCTCTGGGGCGGGGAGTGCATGGTGGTCGCGCCCCCGCCGTTCTTGGCGCCATCGGCTCTCGCCTGGGAGACTGGCCGCGGCTGCGACGCGCTGTGCTGCCGCGGAGTGTCACCGTTGGCGAAACCGATGAGGCTCTGGATGGTTGCCCTCCAGCCGTCGAGCTTGTCCGCCGTTGGAGGGTAGTCTAGGAGCAGCTGGGCTCGCTCGAGAGCTTCCGCTGGGGTGGCGGGCAGAGGCGGCGAGCGGCGCGAGGAGCGGGATGTGCTCGAACTCCTAACCACGTTAGAAGGATCAGCACCCGGTCCAGGCAGCCACGCAACGCTCGTCCCGGCACGCTGGGTCGCATGCCGGTCCTGAGCGCCCTGGGATCCACCAGCGTGGCCCGGGTCCAGCGAGCGTATGGTACCATGGGTACCATGACGCTGCTGGTTCTGCGCCTCCTGAGCGGGGCGCGGGGCGAGCTCGGACGCCGCGGGACCAAGAACTGGTTCGACGGTGCCCGTTCCTCCGCCGGCGTCCTCCCCATCACCCGTTGGCTCCATGGGTGGTGGGTTCGATGCTGACGGGCCGGCCACCTCCGGAGCTTTCTTCTTCGGCGCCATACTGGCGCAAACGATGAGAGCCTGGCTCGCGCGGACACCGGATCTGATTCACACAACCTCGACGCCCCCTACCTGGCGCGCCAAAGATGTCGGGGGATATCGGCCTCCACGAGCACCTATGGGGACGGAGCCCCTTGTCGGTTCGGCAGGGGAGAGGATGCACAAAGAGAAGATCGAGGCGACACACACGCACAACGATTTTACCCAGCTTCGGGCCGCATGGATGCGTAAAACCCTACTGCTGCATGTCAGGTTGATTCGGGTTCTTGCTCTGGAGCGCAAGAAGCTACAGTAAGCTGGAGCTGGACGTAGGCAAGGGCCTATTGGGTTTCCTCCCTATTGGGTCCGATCCCTCTTGCCTCCCATCCCTCTTGGGTCCGATCCCCATTCTACGTGCGCATGGGCCTCCTTTTATATGCCAAGGAGTTTCCCACAGGGAGCGACGCAGGTGAGGGTAAAAATGGCAAGGGATTGTGGGAATCGTGGCCGCACAGTGCTATCGCACCTAACTCTGACGGCGGGGGACAAAGGCATTAAATGCCCGTCTGGATCGCCTGAACAGTGCCGAGGCGGACCGTTAGGAGCGCCTCCGCTCGCCACGGGGGCGACTCTGTCAACGTTGCATGCCACCGCGCATCTCAGGTTGCGCGGCGTCCCGCCACGTGCCTCCGGGGAAGCCCCAGAGCGACGCGTGGGCAGGTGAGCTGGAGCGCGGGCCTGATGTGGTGGTTTGCCGCGGCAAGCGGCTTGCCGCACCTGGGAGCTTGCCGCTCGCCAGGCCTTGCCGGCGCGCGTGGCGCGCCGCGGCGGGCTTCTCTTGGGGTGCCTTGGCTTGGCCGTCCCGGCGAGCTCCTCCCGCCGGGGCCTTGGTGCTTCGGCTTACTCGTCCCGGCAAGCTCCTCTTGCCGGACCTTGCCTTCTCGACCCGGCAAGCTCCTCTTGCCGGGTCTTGGTCTTCTGGGCTCGATCACTTGGCCTTCGTCCGGCCCGGAGCAGGCCGTGGAGACTCTTGTCGCTCCCCTGGCAGGCCTTGCCGCGGGAGGCTACTACTGCCCGTGCACAAGTTTGGGGTACTAAGGCACCCCTACTTTAGTACACCGACAATAGTGGATACTAGGGATCAAACCCTAACAAAACTAACTCGATTACATGATAGATCTCATCCAACCCATCACCGTCAAGCAAGCCTACGATGGAATTACTCACGCACGGCGGTGAGCATCATGAAATTGGTGATGGAGGATGGTTGATCATGATGACAGCGACGGATTCCCCTCTTCGGAGCCCCGAACGGACTCCAGATCAGCCCTCTCAAGAGGTTTTAGGGCTTGGCGGCGGCTCTGTATCGTAAAATGCGATGAATCCTTCTCTCTGATTTTTTGCTCCCCGAACACGAATATATGGAGTTGGAGTTGAGGTCGGTGGAGCGTCAGGGGGCCCACGAGGTAGGGGGCGCGCCCCCACCCTCGTGGACAGGGTGTGGGCCCCCTGACATGGATTATTCTTCCAGTATTTTTTATATTTTCCAAAAATATGTTTCGTGGAGTTTCAGGTCATTCCGAGAGCTTTTGTTTCTGCACATAAATAACACCATGGAAAGTCTGCTGAAAACAGCGTCTGTCCGGGTTAGTCCCATTCAAATCATGCAAGTTAGAGTCCAAAACAAGGGAAAAGTGTTTAGAAAAGTAGATACAGCGGAGACGTATCAGTCCCCAACACACCCAATACAATGGTAAATTGTATAGGTGCACTGGTTCGGCGAATAGATGGTGATACAAATGTAATATGGACTCTGTTTGATATTTCTTTTCTATAAAACTCAAAAACAAGGAAAAAACAGAAACTGGCACTATGCTCTGGGTTAATAATTTAGTCCCAAAAATAATATAAAATAGCATATCAATGCATATAAAACATCCAAAACAGATAATATAAAAGCATGGAACAAAAAAATTATAGATATGTTGGAGAGTATCATAGATCACTGAATATGGTAACTTTTATTCCTTGCAATAGTTTTGAGATATAGAGATGGTGATACGGGGGTTGTACTAATGGATAATTGCGGTTTAGTAAGAATATTGGCGTTAAGGTTTGCGGTTTCCGAAGCATGCACGTATAGTCTCTTGTTATGCTAAGAAGTTCGAGCACGATTTATTATTGAGTGTCTTCATTTGCGTGAAGGTCGAGGGCGCGCGATGGTTAACTCCTACCAACCTTCCCCCTGGGGGCATGCGTAGTAGTCTCTATTTTAAAAGTGTTGAGCTCTCACACCACTGTAAATCCCTGCTTTCCTCTACGAAGGGCCTGTCTATTTACTTTTATTGTTGAGTCATCATCTTCTTATTAAAAGCACCAGCAGGAGAGCACCACTGTCATTTATATGCTTTGTTTTTAATTGATGTTGAGTATGAGTGAGATTGGATCTCTTTTGCCATGAATTATAATGTTTAGTTAGTCCTTGATCTTCAGGGGTGCTCTGCATTTATGTTTTGCGGTATTAGAAAGGGCTAGCGAGATATCATTTTGTCATATTATATCATGATTATTTTGAAAAAGTGTTGTCATCCGAGATTTATTATTATTGCTTGCTAGTTGATTATGCAATTGATATGAGTAAATGTGAGACATAAATGTTATTGTGAGTATGGTTAGTTCATAATCTTTGCTGAAAACCTGAACACTGGCTAGACATATTTGCAACAACAAGATCAAACAGAGTTTGTAAAAGTTTTTCTTCGTCACTTTAAGTTTGTCAACTAAATTGATTGAGGACAAGCAATGGGTTAAGCTTGGGGGAGTTGATATGTCTCCATCGTATCTACTTTTTCAAACTCTTTGCCCTTGTTTTGGACTCTAATTTGCATGATTTGAATGGAACTAACCTGGACTGACGTTGTTTTTAGCAGAATTGCCATGGTGTTATTTTTGTGCAGAAATCAAAGTTCTCGGATTGACCTGAAAATTTACAGAGAATTTTTGTGGAATATATAAAAAAAATACTAGCGCAAGAAGTTACCAGAGGGGGACCACCTGTAACACTCCAAAAATTTTGATTTGGTTTTACCAAATTCTTTATTTGTTTTGAAAGAGGTTATTCAAGATTTTTCTAAAGGACTCTCCTTTTCAAAAAACAATTATGACAAGTATTTTGTTTGGGTTCATCCAAATCTTGATCTTTAGGCTTAAGGATTTTTCATCTTGTGTTAGCTCAACCCAAATGACATTGGAAGGTTTTTGCAATACTTTTCATTAAAAAGAATTCCATTAAAACTTTTGGATTTATTCTTCCCCTTTCAAAAAGTATCCTCTTGCCATGGCCTTTGAAGAAAATCTTCTTCCAAAACTATCTCCCCACTTTGAGTCAAGCCAAGCATCCTATTCCAGCAAGTCTCAACCTCTTTTAAATTTTATTTCTATTTATTTTGCCCTCAATATCATTTTCTGTCATTTATTTGGACTTTGGTGGTTTACAAAGGAACTGACATTTTCCCTTTGAGTTTTGACTCCAATTAAACTCATCTGGCTAGTCCTTAGCACCCTCAACCAAGATCCATTAAGATCCACTGGTCCACAGTTCAATTTTTTCAAAATTTGCCCACTGCAAGTTTGGACTAGATTTGCCATTTTTGGTGAAATTCATTTGTTTTCTCTTCCTAAAAATCTGAGATAATTCAGGAAGCCCCTAGATACATGAAGAGACCACCTCACCAAGGATCAGCTCCAGAAAAATTTTCCACATGCCAAGATCATTTCATCGAACAGTTGGCATGCACTGTTGCTGTTCAAATTCAGAAAATTCAGAGTTTCAGTGTTGGGTTCAGTCGACAACGTCGTTTTCTTAAGAGCACGGCGTCGATCTCGCCAGTAACTGTAGTGGCGCCTTGCTCCTTGTTCCCCCTCCTTATCAAGAGAGCCGCATGGTCATTTGGACGGGCACAAGCGTCGGTGCCGACGTGTCCCACCAACGCCGGCGTCTTCCGCGGTGGCAGAGCCACCCGTGGCGGACAACAGGGGCCAGCCCTGCAGAACGGCGCCGTCCGGCACCGCCCACACCACCAGAGGCCTATGCATGGCCATCTCCTTCCCTGTGCATGCTGCAGCACAGTAACCGTGGCCAGAGAAGCGCAGAGCATGCTCTCTGCCGCCGACGTGCCCGTGAGCCATTCCGTCGAGGGCTTGGAGTGTCTCCCAAGTCTGGCCAAGTTTAGCTATGGGATGAAGGCGGTGATCCAATCTGCAGTTGCCCCGGCTCCTAAACCCCCCGTTCGACCGCCGCCTCACCGTAATCATCGCCGGAGTTATCCCGTTCTCGGCAACCGCCTTTGGTCGGCTATAAAAGGAGGCCTCGAGCTCGCCTTCGACCGAGCACCACTCCTACACCTCACCAGAGCCACGCCTAGCTACTAGGAAGACCTCGAGGAGGCCTTCTTCCCCGACTCCGGCCGCCCCGATCCGCTTCGGGCTCCGGCACGATTAACTCTGGTGAGACCACCCCCGCCTCCCAAACCTTGCCAGAAGCCTCCTAGTGCACCCACTCATCTGACCCTAGGCTCAATTTGACATCTGTAGCCCTCCCCGACGAGATCCACCACCGCCCGAACCACCGTCCGCCGGAGTAGAGGCCGTCGTCGACGTGGTACTCGCCGACGACCAACTCCACCACCCTCAGGTGCGGAAGAGCCCCGGGAACCCGTAGGTACCCTCCTTTCCCTCTACCTCGTCGTGGATCAACGCCGGCGACCACCGCGGTCCTCGGGCACCGGCGTACTCTGTTTTCCTTCTCAAATATTTAGACCTGACGGGTGGGACCCCCTCGTCAACCTCTCTTTTCCTGTTCGAACCGTTTTCCTGAAAAACACCTTCGGGCAAGGTACGCTTTCCCTTTGGGTTGGCGTATTTCTTACTGAAACGTTCTCTGTTTTTATAAACTAAACCCTGGTAACTTTCTGTTTCATTACACATGGGTCCCTGGACCAAAACCTTTATAACTTTTTAACAGAAGATGATTTTTAATTGATTCTTTTTGTGTCATATTTATTTTTCTGTCTAGTTTTTTATCATATTTATTTGAAAAAAAATTGGAACAACTTATATACACACACGGTATTTACGTTAGTATGCGATTCCTTTATACCGTAGATACCGGAGGAGGTGACGGAACCGTGAACTTCACCGAGCTAGACTCCGACTACTCCGAACCAGGCAAGCATGTTTGAACCTTTGATATGATGAGTGCCTCGCATGTTTGCTCGAGTAGTTTTTCTCATGGCATGTTTATATAAGCATATTGTGAATGTTATATTGCATGCAAGGCAAGCTACGGGTGAACATCGATATTGATGTGTTCTTACGGTGGTGATATAACCTGATCATGTGATGGCATGATAGGTTGCAAGCTGGTATTGTTGAAGCACGCTAGTTTTATGACAACCATTTAACTCCAGTACTAACGTGGATCAAGTCTCGATCCCGTTCATTTCCCCTTCGTGCTGTCACATGTTTTTCTGCAAAGGGTGCGGTTTAGTAAGTTGCAAACCTCTTCCCGTGTACACACCAAACAGAGGGACCGCGATGAGGGTTCCATGGCCCAGGATTAAAGCCCATCATCCGGTCAGGGGGCATGGGTGTTTCCGGTTGGGACCGAGAGGGGGGCACCTCTTAGAGCGCGCGATATAAATTTGATCCCATGCTATTCGAGGTTGTGACCTCCTCTTCTTAAAGTTTTTCATGAACGTTGCCTAGGGTGATTCCTGGCAGCGGAATGTGGAATGGGTGTGTACTGGTTAGATGTGTTTCTTCTGAAATACCGTAAACAGAAATAGTCCTTGTGACTACTGAAATTCGTTGGCTGTGGTTAAAGAGTACAAACTCTATAGAGTCAAACCATTCTAGTATCCATGTCCACGACCAGGGACTTGGACATCATCTCAGTGTCAGTGTCAGTCTCAGTGTCGATCTCAATGTCAACCCAGTGACAGTCTCCGGAGACTAAGCATGAAACTGAGAGTGGTAGACTCGGTTGAATGTTATTCCTGTGAATGGACTAACCAGTTTATTATTATGGGTTGAGTATTTCCTTGTGATGATTTAAATTCATGAACTACTTGAATCCGAAGGATAAACTATAAGCACTTTATGTGATGTCGCTCAGACGTCCGACTGTGGCATTCTTGTTATTTACTTTCAGTATAAGCCCTTTATGTGATGTCACTCAGACGTCCGACTGTGGCATTCTTGGTATTTACTTTCGGTATAAGCCCTTTATGTGATGTCGCTCAGACGTCCGACTGTGGCATTCTTGTTATTTACTTTCGGTATAAGCCCTTTATGTGATGTCGCTCAGACGTCCGACTGTGGCATTCTTGTTATTTACTTTCGATATAAGCCCTTTATGTGATGTCGCTCAGACGTCCGAATGTGGCATGCTTGTTATTTACTTTCGATATAAGCCCTTTATGTGATGTCGCCCAGACGTCCGACTATGGCATGCTTGTTATTTACTTTCGATATAAGCCCTTTATGTGATGTCGCTCAGACGTCCGACTGTGGCAACCTTGTTATTTACTTTCATTATAAGCCCTTTTCGAGATGCCGCCTAGATGTCCGACTGTGGCACGCACTGTTATTTACTTTTCAATATAATCCCTTTATGTGGTGTCGCCCTGACGCCCGACTGCGGCATGTTAATTTATTGTTACCTTTTGAGGCGTCGCTTCAGACACCCGATCGGTCTTCAGTTATTTTATTGGGATTTCGGGAGGACTACCGCCTGACTTCCTTTTATTTATCATACAATGCAAATTTAATTATCTGAATGTGCATTACTAATCTGCTCATGTGCATCATGTTTGCATTTGTTATACCTTATGTCCAAACTGTCTTGCGAGTACATTCAAAGTACTCACCTGGCTTGTTGATTTGGCCAGATGTTGACGAAGGCGATCTTATGGATGAAGAGTTCGATAGCGAGTCTGATGCCTAGAGGAGTCCCAGTCAGTCACGTGCGATCCTGGAGTTGATCACTTGTATTATATACGCTTCCGCTACCCAAAGAAAATCATCAAGCCTCACTCCGACACTTGATGAGTTGTAAGATTTAGGAGTCATGTCACCCACTTCACTGAGACATATCCACCACCACTTTATTACGAGTCAGTAGTTATGCCACCATATCCTTGTGACATATCCACCTTTATGTATTATATAGGCGTGCTTGTAATAAATTGTTCAGCATCCTCAGCTCAACCTTGTATAATATTTAGTACTACTGGATTTCTGTATCAAGGATCTGTCTACCGGTAAGAAGGATTCTTCTGTACTGGTCAACATAAGGGTCGTCTTTTCAATAAATGTTTTATTGGAAAACCGGTCCTGACAAACTTGGTATCAGAGCCAGGCTGACTGTAGGAACCCACTAGGTGCATTCGCTAATCGGTTATTAGCGTATTAAGTGCTATTTTAGCATTTTGCAAACGTAGCAATTTTCTGTTGGTCATCATAAATTTATGACTTGACTATTTGGAATTTTTGTCTACTTTTGTAGATGGCTGGCAGCGACTGTGAGTCACAGGTGTTTGCCAATGTTTCTGAGGGGTTCATCAATCTTCTCGTCTCCATCACCAAAGTCGCGATCGGGCCATCGGCTCGTCCGGAGTTCACACTCTACCAGCACAAGCTCAGCGACAGTGTATCTATGCACCAGGCCTCGGTGCAATTCAAGGGAGGACGTTCTGAGTCATGCCGCTTCCGATTTGTAGGAAGGGCCATGCCTATGGAGAGGCATGCCATGCAGATGGCTGCCCGGGAGGCGATAGCTCGTCTCCGAGATGTGCTCCCTTCAATGAAGACTCGTCGCTACCGCTACCTTCCCTGCCACATGCCATACACTTGTCACTATGCATTCGCTTGCCCTAGAGGGGAGAGAGATGAGGCTATTGAGATGCTTGTTGAGTATCTCAAAGCTCTGGAGGCAGCTTTTGATAACCTCGTGGATGACTTTGTGGCTGCTCGTATGGACCTTGTTCAGGGCTGTTCCGCCAACAGGCGGGAGCTCCTCCGTACAGCACCGCCACTGTCATACATATCGTCCTCAGCATCCTATACACCTGCCACCTTAGCCACCGCTCGCCACCTGCCTACTACTAAGGAGTTTGACCAAGTCATTGCTCCTACTCCAATCAGAGCTGCACCACCTACCGCGCCTGCACCAGTTCCTCAAACCAGTATTTCACGCCTGGAGCCTATTAGCGAGGAGGAGGTTGAGTCTCCAGCACCACTGGGTCTCACCCTCGGCAGGCAGAGGGAAGTTTTCACCATCTCCGACTGAATGCGCCTAGCAGCCGTGCGATGTACCGGCTTGTTTGATATGTTTATATGTATATAGGTTTGGTGAGAAGTAGTTTGTGTGCGCATTATGTAGGAACTCGGAGAAGTGCACTAGCCTAAATAACATGTCAGGAATGTGTACGCACATCCCGAGTGATGTATTGTATAATTACGACTTGCGTGTAAGATATGTACTGAGCGGTCCTTCTCCATGCGCAATCAAGTATCTTCTTGAAAAATGTTGGAGTTCTTTAAATTTCCGCCTTTTCAAGATTATTTATTTTTGCCACTCAGTTTTTCTCATAAGTCCTGCAAAATACCCTAGAGTGGAATATGCCTCGTCCCTGGACTCGTTCCATGCCAAGTCCGCCGGAAGAAAATTATGGTACCCAGACAAGTAACAATTTCACACAGGGGTAGTCAAGTCAGTAAGGCAATGAAACAGCATTTTCTCAAGTATGCCGCCTTTATGAGCAAAGCCAGCAGCAGCATCAAGAAATGATGAACCATGTTATCAATATGGGAAATCACCGTGAACCATATCAGCAGCATTCCAAATTGTCTGAACTACAGAAGACACATCCCCCAACGTTCTCTCACACTGATAGACCTCTTAAGGCCGATGATTGGCTTCGACACATTGAAAGGAAGTTAATTATTGCACAATGTTCGGACCGTGAGAAGGTACTTTATGCGCCTCACTATCTCACTAGAGTAGCTACATCATGGTGGGAGAATTTCCTACACATGCACCCCAATGAAAATAATATCACCTGGGAAGATTTCAAAGAAGGATTTCGTGGGGCGCACATTCCTAGAAGCATTATGAAGATCAAGAAAAGGGAATTCAATGACGTCAAGCAGAGAAGCATGACAGTGACTGAGTACAATATTCAGTTTACTCTATTATCTCGTTATGCCAACGAAGAGCATATGACTAAAAACAAAAAGACGGAAAAATTTCTAGATGGCCTGGCACTAGCACTTAAATGCCAGCTGGTCGTACACACCTTTCCGGATTTCAAAACACTTGTGGACAAAGCCATTACACTGGAAAATGAGCGCCGCAGCTTGAAGGATTTTCGCAAGCGAAAAAGGGACAAGACTACTCATGCTCGCAGCAACCGGAACAAGACTGATTTTCAGAAGATTGGCGCGAACAAACCCAAAACCAATGTTCCACGTCCTAACAAAAAAATTCATGCAAGGGACAAGGATTTTACATATCTCCCAAGTGTTACTTGCTACGCTTGTGCAGAGGAAGGACACTATGCTAAACAGTGCCCAAAGCAAAGAAACTCGGCCCCAAAGCCGAACAACAATGGAAACAATTCAACACCCAAGCGTAACAACTTCAACCCCAATAACAATCACAAGAAGGGTCACTTGAACCATGTGACCAAGGAGGAAGCACAGAATGCCCCGGATATCGTACTCGATACGTTCCCTGTCAACACAATACCTGCCACGGTTTTGTTTGATTCTGGAGCTTCTCACTCGTTCATTTCAAAGAGTTTTGTTTTGCAACATTATTTTTCGATGCTCCCTTTGGAAAGATCCATGATCATCAAGTCCCCCGGGAATAAGCAAATCACTCAGAGTTACTGCCAAGGTGTGGTTATTGAGTTTGAAGGACTAAGGTTTCAGGCAAACCTCATTGTATTGGAAAATAAAGGACTGGATGTTATCCTAGGAATGGACTGGTTAACCACCAACAAAGGATTTATCGACTGCTTCAATCGGACTGTAATTCTCACTCATCATCACAGGAAGACAATAAAAGTTGCAACTCAAGAAAGACCAATATCACGGCAACCAAAGTTGAACAAAGTGGACATTTCAGAGCTAAGGAAAGTTCCAGTGGTATGTGAGATCACTGACGTATTTCCCGAAGAACTACCAGGCATGCCGCCAGACCGGGAAATAGAGTTCAACAGTGAACTAGCACCTGGAACCACCCCCTGTCAGGACCCCGATTCCAAGTCACATCGATCTAGCCGGTAACACCTCATATCACTTTGCGGCCTCACGCACGGTATTCCCACGGGTGTCTCCTTACCATGGCCCGGGACCGTTTGCGCCTTTTGGCTCACATATATGATAGTGTCGCTAGCATCCATGACAGAGAGCCCGGGCCGACATGACTAGTCGTGAACCCAAAGTGGCACTAACTTACGGGGACAGGCATACATGAATCAACATCGAGCATGTCGGTCAACAGCGTGTGAATTCGGGCTGTAGCACTGGGCTAACAGGACTCCGGTGAACCAGGCTGTAGCAGGCTAGGCAGGACTCTGGATGTCACCGCGTGACATTTCCCCGAAGGGACAGACACAGGAATGAAGTGAATCACATACCGGCCAGTCAAGGGTTCCGGAGCAGTAGTGTTGGGCTAGCAGGACTCCGGTGAACCGTGCTGTAGCGGACTACTATGGCTCATGGAAGCACAAGACTACATTTCCCCATAAGATAGGCTACCAAGGATAAACAACTAGGTTTTCGGATCCCACACATACCAAGCATTTCAATCATACACACAATATGCTCGATATGTGTAAATACAACATGGCATCACAACATAACTCTACGACTCAAGTATTTATTCATTAGGCTCCGAGGAGCGAGATATTACAAACATGGGTCTCATGACCCAACATTCAGAGCATACAAGTAAAAGCACATGCGGAAGCTTAACATGTCTGAGTACAGACATCTACAAATGAAAAAGGCCGAGAAGCCTGACTATCTACCAGATCCTGCCGAGGGCACAAGATCGTAGCTGAGGTATCATGCTAAACGTCGAAGTCCACACGGAACTACTAGCGAGATTGACGTCTCTCTGCAAAACATAAAATAGGCAAACGTGAGTACAAATGTACCCAGCAAGACTTACATCAGAACTAGCTACGTATGCATCAGTATCAGTGAAGGGGGTGGTGGATTTTAACTGCAGCAAGCCAGCTTTGACTCAGTGGCTAACCTGAACTACGACTGCAAGTAACTCTTTTGAGGTGGCGCACACGAGTCCACATATTCACCATTTCAATACACCACTATGGATCTGCTCCCGTCTTCCTACGAGAACGCCATCCATAGCACTCACACTTATCTTGCGCATTTTAGAGTATCCATTTTCACTTGTCTATGAACTATGCAAGGGGTCCAAGTTTCCATATACAAGGAATCCGGCTATTCGAATAGATAATGATAACCCTGCAGGGGTGTACTTCTTCATACACGCTCTCGCCTCTTACCACCATGTACACGTCATGTACCTCGGCACCCTCCAAGCGGAAGCCTGGCGAGGGAGTCGGCCACGACCTGACAAACCACACAATTCTCTAGTCTAGGTTTATCGCCTATTCGGGTTCCATCCGCAAGGAGATCCGGCCGGGGTGTCGCTCACGGCCCCAAACGATGTGTGCAGGGTTCCCAAGCCCACCTCGATGGATGGATGTACGCTTGGTACACCATGCCACGGTGCCTAGTCTGTCCCAAGCCCACCTGTTCGGGGTGCCACTTGGTAGACTACTAACACTACCTACAAACACCAGAAACTAGTTGCAATTCCTGGACAGAGATGAGGTTGATTAATAAGTCAAGAGGGGCCGAGTTACCGGAACCCAATGTGTGGTAGTAACTGTTCATGGATCACAAACACAGAACTCAGTTCCTGAGGACGGCTGCAATGAGACAACCCACCATGTACTCCTACATGGCCTCTCACCGCTACCTTTACCAAATCGTGTTCACACACTTAGCTCTCAACAGTAGGACATGTTCACCACATTCCAATTCATCCCCGATGAATCAGACCTAACTCAACTCTGAGCAGTAGCAGGCATGACAAACAAGCATGAATGAGTAGGCACATCAGGGCTCAAACAACTCCTACTCATGCTAGTGGGTTTCATCTATTTACTGTGGCAATGGCAGGTCATGCAGAGGAAAGGGGTTCAACTACCGCAGCACATAACAGTTGAAGCGTTGTTGTCCTAATGCAGTAAAAGAGAGCAGAGCGAGAGAGTGGGGTTGTATCGGAATGAACAAGGGGGTTTTGCTTGCCTGGCACTTCTGAAGATATTATAGCTCTTCATCGGTGTCATCGATCAAGTCGTCGGAAACATCGTCTACTAAGAGGGAACAACCACCGGAAAACACAAAAGAAACAACATTCACTGCAATGCACAATCAAATGAATGACATGTCATGTTAAGGAACTAAATTGACCTAATGCAGCAGTAAGCCAAGTTAATTGAAGTGGAATTCAAACAGGGTTAAACTCCAACTCCAAATGCTAGTTCATAAATTGCCCTAATCATGATTTATCCTATTCAGTGAGGTTAACTTGTTCAAACATGCATGAAAGTACCATAAACAGATTCTTCATATTTTTCTGATCATTTTTCATATATAAATTATTTCATTCTGAGCTACGGTTAATTTTATATGATTTTTCAAAGTTTGCAACATTTTCTGAAATAGATAAATCATTTAGGATTTGATTCAATTCCAGAAAAGTGATTACTGCATCAGCATGACGTCACTAGGTCAACTACGCTGACCCAGGTCAAACCTGACCATTGGGTCCCGCATGTCGGTGTAACAGGGTAAGCAGCAGAGGCTGGCCAGTGGGGCCAGGTCAACGTTGAGGTGGCAAGGTCAAACTAACCAGTGGGCCACGGGCATTAGCTTAATCTAAGCAGGGGAATAAACCTGTGATTAAATAAGGGTGTGGGGACCGTCTGTAAGTGGGTCATGGGGTTAATTAGCAGGTGATTAACTGCTAATGTCGTACCACGTCATCATCGCCGGACTCTGGCCGGCGGCGACCATTCCGCGTGGCGGAGCTGCTGCTGGGCGGAGCTAGGGGCTGCGTTTAGGTGCGGGGAGACTACCAGGAGGAAGCCCATGCTCTTCTGCATCAAACGGAGTAGGGAGGAGCGGACGGGGTGCGTTGTGCTCGCGGGAGTCGATCTCGCGGCGGCGGCCGGAGCTCGGGTGAGCTCGAGTAGGTTGTTGTTGGGCACTTGGGGAGGAGCTGGTGATGGCTACGGGCTCCTGGAGATGCGTTGAGCGCGGTGGTGTGCTCAGCTTGGACGGAGGCGAGCTAAAACGACGGCGGCGACATGACCACCGTCGGCGAGGTCTCGGCATTGACGGTGATGGGGGCTACGCTAGGCTAACGAGCACGGGGAAGGGGGGTCGTTGGTGATCCCAGCGTGCTCGGGGACGGCTTGGTGATGACAAATCGGTCGACGGTGGCCGTCGGTGCAGAGGACGAAGCTGGCGTCGATGAGGGCGCTCCAGGGCGTCCGGCGTCATGTGGCTCGGCGGGGAGGAAGACGACGTCGTGTCGGAGCTCGGGGTTGTGTCAGAGAGGTTCGGGGATGGCTGTGGCCGTGGTGGCAGCGGACGGTGGCGACGAGCTTGTTCGGCCGAGCTCGAGATCGAGCGGGGAGAAGGGGGAGAGTGACGAGAGGAGGAGGGGGGTCGGTTCGGGGCTTCGTCCACATCTCCTGGGCGTCGCGAGAAGGGCCGGGAAAGGAGGAAGTAGACAGGGAGGTGGCCACGACGATCGCGCGCGCGTCGACACGCCTCTGCCAGTAGGCAGAGGTTGAAGACAGCGGTGCCCCTGGTGGGCTAGGCCGCCAAGTGGACAGGCCAGGTGGGCTGCCCAGGTGAGCGCCAGGTAAGTGTGGGTAGGTTTTATGACCTTTTCTTTTGTTTCAGTTTTCTATTTATTTCCTCTCTGTTTTGATTTAGTTTTAGAACTAAATCATTTTATCAAATTCTGAACATAATTATGGGCACTAACTGAATTAATTGAGAGGCCCTCAAGTGATTTCCAAATATTTGGAGTATTTAAAATATTTATAAAATTCAAATGCCCCAATTCAAATATAATAAGGGTTAATTCAAAAATCCATGAATGGCCAAGAATTATGCTCATGATTTTTGGCAGAGGTTTTCACCTTTATCAAAAATCATCAACATTTTTAAAGGGAATTTTGGGTTCTTGAAAAAGATTTTTATTTCATCCTATTGAATTCTTTCTGGTGCTAGGGTTTAATCAATCCCCATTTCAAGTTTCTTTCAAATTTAAACATGATGCACACATGGAACTAGTCTAGTGCAAAACCAGAAGCCAGGGATGTGACAACTCACCCCTACTAAATAAGAATCTCGTCCAGAGATTCATGTCGTGAGGTAAGAAGACAGAGGGACACAAGCTAACACATTCTTCATGATCCAGATGTCTTTCTCGAGGATGTTGATTTGATAACTCAAGTCGATCTTGACGTCTTTGCTTTCGAGATCTTCATCCAACACGAGGACAAAAGAGCGAGACATGTCTACATGGATGGATCATCCTAATGATCACAAGATCAACTCACGGAATGAGACGTAGAAACATCTCTCGAGCTGAGACACGAAACATACATCCAAAGGGATGGAATGAAGCGGATGACGAAGGTTCACTAGGTGGACAACAATTTCACACTTAAGGAGGTGGTGATCAGTTGTCAATGTAGCGAGGAGTTGATTTGCCATGATACCGTAACGGGGCACCTTGGAAAAGGTGACTCGTTGAACTGTTCCCTTAAGTGGCGAAAAGAATTACTTTTGATGCATAGATCATTGAAACTCTTCATACCAGCTTAAGCAATTTTCAATTGATCGTTTAAAAGAGCTCGAAGAAATGGCATACTCGGACTAGGATGAATGATGTGGACTACCTTGTTGAAGACAACGCAATGGATGACTTTTGCTTATCACCGGAGGTGGATGGGACCCATGAAAAGTCCACTTTTGAATATGATCCTGGACAACTACCACTGAGGTGCAAGATGGGAACAAAATGCAAATGCTGGTAATGATTGTGGTAACTGGGGCAAAACTCAACAGTCGAGAGTGTTTCCAATGTTTCAATGGTTATAGAATCATCGGAGAAACTGAGAGCACAAGGATCCCTAAGGAACAACTTCTATAATAAGTCGCACGAAATCCTCATGGAAACATGGTCAGAGATACTACAATGACAGATCTTCCGGCTAGGTGTGTTGGCTAGAGCATCAACCTTGTCAGGACCTACATCATAGATCTTGGAAAAGTTCCAACCATCATATCTGCCTGAGACTCAGATCTGGTTGGGAACGGAATATTTCAGACATCATGTCTGGAAAAGAAAATTAGCAACACAAACCGACGAGATGACGTTGCAAGATTCTCGGGAAATGAACTATGGTAGCAAGATCCAAAACATGAGCTGGTTTTGCTACAAACCTGTGAACACGCTGTCCCAGACAAGCTGACCACATAGTAGTCTTATAATAAAAACACTACCGAGTCTAGATGGGGAACCATCATCGAGGATATTGAAGTCCTTGCGTAAGTCTAGCTCTTAAGAAGAAACTTCTTCTCCTTGAACAAATCAATCAGTGGCTTGGTGTGCTAGGAAACACATATGGAATGGAGGCGGCCAACCTGTCAAACCATAGAGTACTTCGCACATATGCGTGACTAACTTGGGATGATTCCCGAGGAGGCAAAAACAAACTTTCTCGAATTCACGACGACAACTTACTTCAAATACACGTGAATTAGAGGAAGTCACTTCTTTCATACGAACGTATACCTCATGAGCGGAACATGAAGGCAATGCTTGCAAAGTTTCCAACACTAGGTTGATGTTCAACATGAATCATGGGGGAGACAAAATGCTGCTGATGGGCTCAACAGCAACTCATCGGAGTTTCCATATCACTGGACTTCCACCATCATGTGAACACGGTGATAGCATTGGTCAGACCAAAGTATGTAATGGTGTATGCTCGAGGGATCAACCACGAGTAAGACAACATTACGAACATCGTTGGTTCTGATTTGACTTGGCGATAGCCCATACTCAAGTCAAAGTTTTGACAAGGCAATAGATCCAACAACTGATCACGAGGACCAATTGATGGAGATATCATCTTTCTTCAACACACCCACACACACAAAGATATCCCTTAGTGATGAACTAAGTCGGACAAGCTTTCATCTTCCAACTCTCCAAGTTGTTGTTTAGCTTAACCAACTTGCTCGGGGGTATCCAACACAGATTCTTGGAGAATGGGTGGTTTGGAGGAAAACCAACAAGATCATGAACTCAACATAGCGGTCAGGTGACAACCTGGTAATACTTCCGAGAAGATATTCGGAACATCACGAACCACCGATATGTTACTAAGCTCGAGAATAATCTTGCTTTTTAGAGTAAGACGATATGATCAAATAAGCAAGGGATTGAATAATCCTAACTCATTGATCAAAGAGTGCACCAGCAATAAGGACTAGGTAGCACAATCTATCTTAGAATGATGATTCAATAACCAACATGCTAAGAATGAGAATATTGTACATTTACTACCAGGCAACTGGGTTGCTAGCAGTATTGATTTCACACATCACAATTCACTTGTCGGCATTCCGGTTACAATAACATGGGAATCGAGGAATTAACAATGATGGCAAGAAGTATTACTGCGTCAAGAATTCATAAGAGGATGTGCAATTCTCATGATATTCTTGATATAAAGATGGTGATACTCCAAGGTAAAACAGAACAAAAACTGCATTGGCATTTTGATCTGTGGTATACAACTACTTTGACCCAATCCTTGATATGGATGAGGTACTAGAGTTTGTTTCTCCTAGTCATTCCGGAATAGAATGGCTTGACGGACCACAAGAATAATAGGCATCGATAACACGAATGCACAACTACTCCTGACTATCAACTGATACAAGAGGGTCAGAATACAAGTAAAAATGGACAACTCAAAGGAATATATCACTTTCTGATTTATGTATGCATCGATTAGTATGTCGAGCAAAGCTCCACATTTCTTCCGAATAACCCATGCAGAAAGGTAGAACTGGTAGAGTCACAACTATAACAGAGAACTCATCAAGAGCACTCTAGTTGTGATCTTTTGGTTCAAAAGAACTTCTGCCATAAGCAGTTCATGGTATTTGGAAGAAGGAAATACCATGGACCTCGAGGACTATCACAAAGGTTACTAATATCCTAAAGGAACTAGCAAACGCTATCAACAGGAGGTGAGTGGAGTGAATCTCGGGTTCAAAACCCAGGAATAGAATACCTACTAACTAAATGGCATCACGGGATGCTTTCGAGAATGGTGGCCAGAATCATCACACTAGGAACACAAAACATGGCTAGATTACTAGGTGGTTCTCTAAGACACCTAGGGTCATAATGATAACTCCAGCATATATGTCGAGGAAATGAAGTACCTCAACAGACCGTTTAGTGTGCTTAATCTGGCCAAAAAGGACATCGGAAACGGGAAGAAGGGATTTGCAAATGCATCAGACTATTTAGAAACCTGGGATGAGTCGGACAGCATAACGGCTGTAAATGCTCAAAAAAGATTTGAGACATCCTGCAAAATGGTGGCATGACCACTCAACATCACAATATCAAGGTTCTGAGATAAATTGTCATTACACGGAGGTACTAGAAACTGAACCGAGACTTGAATCCATCAATCCTAAGATTCTATGGATTAGTAACGCGTGATCCTGATAGAGAGATGAGAAGCCTAGTTCTTAATCCCCATAGAGGAGAAGAGGATGACTCAGATCAGAAGGCCATAGGGTAAAGGAGTAAAAAGAGCCTTACGTCCCCTTCAACAATCAATTCCCTTATACAACTAAAGCATTTCTAGACACAACTTCGACCAGCTTGGCTTGGTAATCCTACAGGCAGTCAGGCTCTAATAACAAAGCTGTCAGGACCCTGATTCCAAGTCATATCGATCTAGTCCGTAACACCTCATATCACTTTGCGGCCTCACGCATGGTATTCCCACGGGTGTCGCCTTACCATGGCCCGGGACCGTTTGCGCCTTTTGGCTCACGTATATGATACTGTCGCTAGCATCCATATGACAGAGAACCCGGGCCGACATGACTAGTCGTGAACCCAAAGTGGCACTAACTTACGGGGACAGGCATACATGAATCAACATCGAGCATGCCGGTCAGCAGTGTGTGAATCCGGGCTGTAGCACTGGGCTAACAGGACTCCGGTGAACCGGGCTGTAGCAGGCTAGGCAGGACTCCGGATGTCACCGCGTGACATTTCCCCGAAGGGACAGACACAGGAACGAAGTGAATCACATGTCGGCCAGTCAAGTGTTCCGGAGCAGTAGTGCTGGGCTAGTAGGACTCCGGTGAACCGGGCTGTAGCGGACTACTATGGCTCATGGAAGCACAATACTACATTTCCCCATAAGAGAGGCTGAGGGAGTCCTGGATTAGGGGGTGTCCGGATAGCCGGACTATACCTTCAGCCGGACTCCTGGACTATGAAGATACAAGATTGAAGACTTCGTCCCGTGTCCGGAAGGGACTTTCCTTGGCGTGGAAGGCAAGCTTGGCGATGCGGATATTTAGATCTCCTACCATTGTAACCGACTTTGTGTAACCCTAACCCTATCCGGTGTCTATATAAACCGGAGGGCTTTAGTCCGTAGGACAACATACAACAATCATACCATAGGCTAGCTTCTAGGGTTTAGCCTCCTTGATCTTGTGCTACATCTACTCTTGTACTACCCATATCATCAATATTAATCAAGCAGGACGTAGGGTTTTACCTCCATCGAGAGGGCCCGAACCTGGGTAAAACTTCGTGTCCCTTGTCTCCTGTTACCATTCGCCTAGACGCACAGTTCGGGACCCCCTACCCGAGATCCGCCGGTTTTGACACCGACATTGGTGCTTTCATTGAGAGTTCCTCTGTGTCGTCGCTTTTAGGCCCGATGGCTCCTCCGATCATCAATAATGATGCAGTCCAGGGTGAGACTTTTCTCCCCGGACAGATCTTCGTCTTCGGCGGCTTCGCACTGCGGGCCAATTCGCTTGGCCATCTGGAGCAGATCGAAAGCTACGCCCCTGGCCATCAGGTCAGATTTGGAAGTTTAAACTACATGACTAACGTTCGTGGGGACTTAATCTTCGACGGATTCGAGCCATAGCCGAGCGCGCCCCACTGTCGCGATGGGCATGATCTAGCTCTGCCGCCGAACAGTGCCCTGGAGGCCGCGCACGCATCGGTTCCGACCCTGGATTCGGAACCAACTGCGCCGATCGAGGACGAACACCAGCCCTGCACCCCGCAAGGCCCATGACTCCGTGGGGCCGGACTCCTCTCCGGACTCCAAGCCCCCCGCGCCCCTGCCGATCGAATCCGATTGGGCGCCGATCATGGAGTTTACTGCCGCGGACATCTTTCAGCAGTCGCCCTTTGGCGATATTCTGAAGTCATTAAAGTCTCTCTCTTTATCAGGAGAGCCCTGGCCGATCTGCGGTCAGCAAGGTTGGGATACGGACGATGAAGAAATTCAAAGCCCACCCACCACCCACCTGGTAGCCACTGTCGATAATTTAAACGACGTGCTCAATTTCGACTCCGAAGACATTGACGGTATGGACGACGATGCAGGAGACACGCATGAACCAACGCCTATAGGGCATTGGACAGCAACCTCATCTCATGATGTGTACATGGTGCATACACCTAAAGAAGGCGACAACGAGGAACACGGGGATACAACGAGGGATCGATCTCTCGAAAAACAATCAAAGCGGCGGCGTAAACGCCGCTCCAAGCCCCGCCACGATAAAGACGACAGCCATGAAGACCCAGCCATAGAGCAGGATAAGTCGGCGGACGACGAGCATGCCTTAGAGCAACCGTCCGAACAAGGCAACTCGGATAAAGAAACCGAAAAACCCACCCCCGGCATAAACGGCATTCGGATGACCTTACACCGGATAAGCTCATGGAGCAGAAGAACCTCCACAAAAGGCTCGTTGCTACTGCATGCAGCCTGAAAAAACAGAAGCGGAAGCTCAAAAGCGCGAAAGACGCACTCAGAATCAAATGGAGCAAAATACTCAACACCGCAGACAAATACGGCGGTAGTCGCCACACAAAAAGTTATCCGAAGCGAAAGCTACTACCGGAATTCGACGAGGAGACCCTAGAGCCCCCACAGTCAAAAAGTAAGAAAGCCACCCGGTCGGATAGACGACCCCACGGCCAGCATGGAGCGGCAAGCGGTACCGCACACAAGCCAGCACGCGATCCACTCAAGGATTCGCATCAAAAAGATGGCCCAGCCAGATCTATTTATGGGCCAAGAAAGCAAGCGCTCGTAAGCAATGCAACAAAACTAGTATTCGAACATCACAGCACATCCAAATATAGGGGTGCCGCACACCCCCTATGTTTTACTGATGAGGTCCTGGATTATGAACTTCCAGCGGGATTTAAGCCCGTAAACATAGAGGCGTACGACGGAACAACAGACCCCGGAGTCTGGATTGAGGATTATATCCTCCACATACATATGGCCAGACGAGATGACCTCCATGCCATAAAATACTTACCCTTCAAGCTTAAAGGGCCAGCCCGGCATTGGCTCAAAAGCCTTCCTAAAAACACAATTGGAAGTTGGGAGGAGCTCGAGGACGCTTTCCGAGCAAATTTTCAAGGGACCTATGTCCGCCCTCCGGATGCAGACGATCTCAATCACATAACTCAACAGCCCGGAGAGTCAGCTCGGCAATTCTGGAATAGATTTCTTACTAAAAAGAATCAGGTAGTCGACTGTCCGGACGTTGAAGCCTTAGCAGCTTCTAAGCATAATGTCCGAGACGAATGGCTCGCCAGACACCTCGGCCAAGAAAAGCCAAGAACAATGGCCGCATTAACAAGCCTCATGACCCGCTTTTGCGCAGGAGAGGACAGCTGGTTGGCAAGATGTAGCACCAGTGACCCAAGTACATCCGAAACTAGGGATGGAAACGGAAAACCGCGACGCAACAAGGACCGGCGCCGGACTAAGGCAAACAGTCCGAAGAGCACGACAGTCAATGCCGGATTCAAAAGCTCGCGGCAAAATCAAAAAAAGCAGCCCCTCAAAGATAATAGGGATGAGTTGTCCAACTTAAACACAATCTTAGACAAGATATGTCAGATACACAGTACTCCTGGGAAGCCTGCAAACCATACCCACAGAGATTGCTGGGTTTTTAAGCAATCCGGCAGACTCAACGCCGAACACAAGGGGCTCGACACACCAAGAGAAGACGATGACGAACCCCAAAAGCAGAGCACCAGGAAACAAAAGAAATTTCCACAAGAAGTAAAAATAGTAAACTTACTTCACATAACAAAACATGCGGCGCCCATAAAGGTACGCGCCATACGGCCTATCCCAAAGGAGTCCCGCCACTGGTTGTCAAAACCAATCATCTTCGATCATCGGGATTACTCTAGAAGTATCAGGAGCGCAGGCTGGACTGCCTTGGTACTCGATCCAATAATTGGCGGACTCCAGTTTACAAATGTCCTGATGGACGGCGGCAACGGTCTAAACCTGATATATGAGGACACAATTCGCCACATGGGGATAGACCCAACAAAAATTCGCCACAGCAAAACCTCCTTTCAAGGGGTAACGCCAGGTCCGGATACCCGTTGTATGGGTTTTCTCTGGCTTGAAGTCATATTCGGCTTCCCCGATAACTTCCGCCGCGAAAAGCTAACTTTCCACATCGTCCCATTCTCAAGCCGCTATCAAGCACTGCTCGGACGCAAAGCTTTCACCCGCTTTAACGCAATACCGCATTATGCATCTCTTACACTCAAGATGCCCGGTCCACGAGGCATCATCTCACTAAAGCGAAACATCAAATGCGCCCCCCATGCGGAGGATCGTGCGGCTGCCTTAACAGCCCCACAATAATACGGCTTCATCAGCCAAAAACATCCAAACAGGTCGTTAAGACCATGGACACGGCTGGACGAGTCCGGTGTAAACATATCATTAATAAAGGCTTAATAGCCGTATACCCCTGTGCTAGGGGCTCCGCGCATATACAATATGAGACAACCAGGCTCAATTTTACCCATTTCAATCTATGCTTTGCTTATTTAGTATAACTTCTCTTCCGCACGACCTTTTTTCAACTAAGTACCTCTCTTTTACAGATGAACATCGTGCTGCGCCCGTCCAGGATACGGCACAACGGAGACACAGGCGCAGACGTGCAGTAGGGACCCGTTCCAAGCATTCTTTTCAGATTAAGACCCTGCGTAAACCTTTTTTACTGTCTCTTGTTGATACACGTCCTTCGGTTTTTCGTTATAATCAAGGAGGGGACTGGCGTCTTGGCATGTGGCCACGTCAGGAATTTTGCGCGTACCTAGACACTAGGGGCTTATAACCAAGGGCGTTGTCCCGCCCGCACTCATAAAGACCGAATACCTTAGGGAGTGTACGGCGTCGTGAGTTTGGCCTTATATGCATCAGCTCCGAATCATGTCTTTGGTCAAATGTTGGGTTGCCCGACTCCTGTGTTTGGCTGCCTTACGTTCCGCACTATCGGCTAAGGCGGCACCAGGAGAACTACTGCGATTGTGCCCCGGTTCAGCCAGGCGAGCACCTCAGTAGAGAAAGCCGAAAACTGACTGTCATGATATAGCGTGAGACTGGTCAACCACTCGATGACTCACCGGAATCTATAGGATTCCTCCGCATTAACAAAGGGCCGTTTCCCGGCCAGGCACATATGCGCCCCGACTTCGGGCGAGCGCAGGCGCCACCAGGGGCTATCTAAGTAGCCTCACTGTCAAGCTCCTATGGCTAAGTGAAAGTGATAAAGCATTATAGTCCGGTTGCCTAGCTCGCTGCGCTATCACCTCCTTTGTAGGAACAAGACGTTGGATTAAGTGTGAAAATGCGCCTTCTGCGAGCACCCCCGCACAATGTGCGTGGGGGCTGAAGCCAACGACTGCCATCTTTCAGATTATATATATATATATATATATATATATATATATATATATATATATATATATATATATATATATATATATATATATATATATATATATATCTTAAAACGGCCGCACAGGAGGTGTTTCAAATACTTGAAGGCACAAGTATAAAAGGCTTCTACAAATTATCAAAATATTGCTTTACAATTAAATATGCTATTCGAACATAGCATCCTTCGAACACTGCGTCTCTATTACATGAGCGCCTTGAAGGACTTCCTGAAAATAGTGCTTGGAGGATACTCGGCTTTTGTCCGAATCTCGGGATGCAACAACGATGGTCTCCATCTCCGCCCAGTATGTCTTGACACGGGCAAGAGCCATCCGTGCGCCCTCTATGCATGCTGACCTCTTCATTGCATTGATACGTGGCACCGCACCAAGGAATTGCTGCACCAAGCTGAAATAACTCTTCGGCTCCGATCTCTCCGGCCATAGATGACTCATGACGCACTTCATGGCGAGTCCAGACAACCTATTCAGCTCGGCCCATCCGGCCAGACGATCGGCCACTGACAGTGGACGCTCTGGATTGTGGAACTGCGACCAGAAGAGTTTTTCCACTTCGTGATCTTCTTGATCTCGAAAGTGTTCGGTCGCATCAGCAGCATTTGCCGCCAAATCCAGATAGGTGTCCGTCGCACTCCACAGCCGGTCCAACAGAGCATGCATAGGATCACAAAACTTCCTCCGCAGCACAAAGGGCTTTCCAGCCGCGATCTCTCCGGCTTCATGAAGCTCCTCCTTCGCAGCTCTCATCGCAGAGCAAGCATCCTTGGCATCGGCAGCGGCCTTCTTCAAGTCCGTCTGTTCCGCCCGATCTTCTTTTTCCAGAAGCTTGCAACGGTCAGCAACGCTCTTCAGCTTTACGGCCATTTCGGCCATCTCTTTCCTGCTTCGGCAGTGAGCAGCCTGTTCGGCTCTCAGCTCTTCAAGGGCCTTCTTGGCAGCCGCATCACTTTTTCTGGCTTGTTCCTTGGCTCGGGCAAGTTCCGCCCGAAGACTCTCCATGGCAGACGCACCATCTGCATCAAGCACACTCAGGGTAAGATACTGGCATAGGCTCCTCTTACCAGGCGCCACTCGAGGGGTTACATACCTTGCGCCTCGTCAAGCCGCTTGTTAACAAGCACGATGTCGGCTTCTGCGTCATCCAAGGGCGTGCCCTTGTTGCAGGGCCACATCAGGGATCTCTTAGAAGGTGACTTCAGCCTGGTCAAAGTGACGCAGGTCATGCTGATCCGTCGAACCTTGCCCGGGATACATCGCTCCCTCCGTGTGTGGGAGTTTAATCCGGAGGGACTGCGAGCTCTTCAGCATTTCATGGGCGCAAGGCCCGTGGAGATGTATAAATTGTTCTTCGGATCACAAGTGACATGTCTGGACTTGACCGAGGACGCAGGATTGAGCTGCAATCGCCCGGATACTAAAGTAAGTAGCCTTGTGCCCGGACTTGCTATCGGTATATTTGTTATGGAACTTGCTTCTAAAGAACTGTTCTTTAAACAGGAATGGATAGCAAAAGCAAAGCTTATCAGGTGTCCAGCTCCCCTCCCCGAGACCACGCCGGATCCCGTGCTGGTCAGGATGTTGAAGATTGTGCCTTTGAAGGAAAGCAAGGGAGGGGACAAGGAAACTGCGGCCTCCTCGAAGGAGGCTGTTCGGAGGGAAGGAATCGAAAATTCCACTCTGCAAGGAAAGAAGAGGACCGCCTCTGGAGACCCGAAGGCTGTGGCCTCTAAACGGGGGAAGATATCTTTGTTAGAGGGTCCTGCGCCGGGGGATACCCTGGCCGAACTATGCCCTCAAGGGAGCTAGCCCTCCACCGAGCCGTAAGTAGATAGAGGTTTTTCCTTTGAGAAGAATCCTTGTTTTATATCTGAGAAGAGTAGCCGAAAATTTACCTTGTAGTTCGGACCTCAGCCCTTCTCCACAGAGCTCGTCTTTGGGGGATCTTCTTCCGGAGATGATGGAGAGCGGAACGCCTCCCCCTGCCGAACCGCCTAGAGAGGCGGGTGACCCTGAGGTATCGTCGCGGAGGGTTTCTTCGAATTCGGCGGGACCGGAAGCTGGCCATATGGCCCCCCAAGGCTCTCCGCATCCGTCCTTCGAGAAAGGTAACAGGACGAATCCGGCACCGTCCGGTGCTCGGTCGGAGGAGTTGAAGAATCTGCTAGGGCGAGCATCTATCTCAGACGAGCATCGTGCATTGATGGGCACGGTGATTGAAAGGGTTTCGTCCGCGGAAAGCGGATTGCATGAGGCCGTCAGAAGTTTACTGACGGGTTTTGAGGTATGCGGAATAATGCGCCCTTTTTTAACAGTGGCGCATAAACAAGATGCGCCATGTGCACATAGTAGCCCCTGAGACTCTGTGCGTTGTCAAAATTGACGGCGCGCAGAGGATCATAACCCCAGGTCTAAAACGCTATCTTCGTATGCAGGTGACGAAATGTCCGGCGTCCAGCCGGACTAATGGGTTTGCCGAGCTAAAGCGGCAACTTGACCCAGTCAAGTCCTTTATTGACCCATGACGCTAACTGTGGGGGGGGGACCCGAACGAAAGGCAGATGGTGCCACCCACTTGGTGCCCCTGGGAGCGGTGATATAGAACCACTCTCATTGCCATAAGCTGTACTCCTCTTGGAAAGAGCCCTCGGGCCATGGAGCATCAGCATTCTTGCTTATAATAGCGCCTCCGCACTCTGCGTGCCGCCCCTCGATCATCTTCGGCATTACTTTAAAGGTCTTGAGCCATAGTCCAAAGTGGGGATTAATATGGAGGAAAGCTTCGCACACGACGATGAAAGAGGAAATGTGGAGGATGGACTCTGGAGCTAAGTCATGAAATTCCAACCCGTAATAGAACATGAGCCCCTCATGAAGGGGTCCATTGGGAAGCCTAGCCCCCGAAGGAAGTGAGACATGAACACCACGCTCTCACCAGGCCTGGGAGTGGGAACGACCTACCCTGGAGCAGGTAACCTATGCGAGATTTCACCAGTCAAGAACCTGGCCTCTCTCAACTTTAGCATGTCCTCCTCTATAACGGAAGAGGGCACCCATCAGCCTCGAAGGTCAGAACCGGACATTGTCGAAGATCCGAAGCGCCTGAAATCTGCAACCTTGGGTGTTGGAACTCGAGGCGAAGGGCGAACTCGTTTGAGATTGAAAAGAAGGAGCAAGGCCTTGGTCTCTTTATAAGAGGTGGAATACCAAGGGCCCTCCCCGTAACCGTTTGGGACTCGCCTTTAATCGAGAAAACATGCCAACGGGCACGATTGGGTTACCCATGTTCGTCTTGATGAGAATCCCGTAAATAAGGGGACATGATCTCTACTTTGACAAGACGTGCCAAGGAAACCGCCTCGCGAAACGCGCTGAGGTGGGGGAGTACAAACGATTCGGATAAAGACTTGGCCGCGGTGTGAAGTCACGCCACGGAATACGTCAGCAGATTAGATTTGCGTAAATATTATTCTCTCTATGGCAATATGTGGAAACTTATTTTTGCAGAGTCGGACACTGTCTTTTGTGTTCAAAATCTTCTATGAAGTACTTGGAGGAGGAATCCGCCTTGCAATGCCGAAGACAATCTGCGCGTCGGACTCATCGTCATTGAAGCCTGGTTTAGGGGCTACTGAGGGAGTCCTGGATTAGGGGGTGTCCGGATAGCCGGACTATACCTTCAGCCGGACTCCTGGACTATGAAGATACAAGATTGAAGACTTCGTCCCGTGTCCGGAAGGGACTTTCCTTGGCGTGGAAGGCAAGCTTGGCGATGCGGATATTTAGATCTCCTACCATTGTAACCGACTTTGTGTAAACCTAACTCTATCCAGTGTCTATATAAACCGGAGGGCTTTAGTCCGTAGGACAACATACAATAATCATACCATAGGCTAGCTTCTAGGGTTTAGCCTCCTTGATCTCATGGTAGATCTACTCTTGTACTATCCGTATCATCAATATTAATCAAGCAAGACGTAGGGTTTTGCCTCCATCGAGAGGGCCCGAACCTGGGTAAAACTTTGTGTCCCTTGTCTCCTGTTACCATCCGCCTAGACGCACAGTTCGGGACCCCCTACCCGAGATCCGCCGGTTTTGACACCGACAGAGGCTACCAAGGATAAACAACTAGGTTTTCGGATCCCACACATACCAAGCATTTCAATCATACACACAATATGCTCGATATGTGTAAATACAACATGGCATCACAACATAACTCTACGACTCAAGTATTTATTCATTAGGCTCCGAGGAGCGAGATATTACAAACATGGGTCTCATGACCCAACATTCAGAGCATACAAGTCAAAGCACATGTGGAAGCTTAACATGTCTGAGTACAGACATCTACAAATGAAAAGGGCTGAGAAGCTTGACTATCTACCAGATCCTGCCGAGGGCACAAGATCGTAGCTGAGGTATCAAGCTAAACGTCGAAGTCCACACGGAACTACTAGCGAGACTGACGTCTCTCTGCAAAACATAAAATAGGCAAACGTGAGGACAAATGTACCCAGCAAGACTTACATCAGAACTAGCTACATATGCATCACTATCAACGAAGGGGGTGGTGGAGTTTAACTGCAGCAAGCCAGCTTTGACACAGTGGCTAACCTGAACTACAACTACAAGTAACTCTTTTGAGGTGGCGCACATGAGTCCACATATTCACCATTTCAATACACCACTATGGATCTGCTCCCGTCTCCCTATGAGAACGCCATCCATAGCACTCACGCTTATCTTGCACATTTTAGAGTCTCCACTTTCACTTGTCTATGAACTATGCAAGGGGTCCAATTTTTCATATCCGAGGAATCCGACTATTCAAATAGATAATGATAACCCTGTAGGGGTGTACTTCTTCACACACGCTCTCGCCTCTTACCACCATGTACACGTCATGTACCTCGGCAGCCTTCAAGCGGAAGCTTGGCGAGGGAGTCGGCCACGACCTGACTAACCACACAATTCTCTAGTCCAGGTTTATTGCCTATTCGGGTTCCATCCGCAAGGAGATCCGGCCGGGGTGTCGCTCACGGCCCCAAACGATGTGTGCAGGGTTCCCAAGCCCACCTCGACGGATGGATCTACGCTTAGTACACCATGCCACGGTGCCTAGTCTGTCCCAAGCCCACCTGTACGGGGTGCCACTTGGTAGACTACTAACACTACCTACAAACACAAGAAACTAGTTGCAACTCCTGGACAGAGATGAGGTTGATTAATAAGTCGAGAGGGGACGAGTTACCGGAACCCAATGTGTGGTAGTAACTGTTCATGGATCACAAACAGAACTCAGTTCCTGAGGACGGCTGCAATGAGACAACCCACCATGTACTCCTACATGGCCTCTCACCGCTACCTTTACCAAATTGTGTTCACACACTTAGCTCTCAACAGTAGGACATGTTCACCACATTCCAATTCATCCCCGATGAATCAGACCTAACTCAACTCTGAGCAGTAGCAGGCATGACAAACAAGCATGAATGAGTAGGCACATCAGGGCTCAAACAACTCCTACTCATGCTAGTGGGTTTCATCTATTTACTATGGCAATGACAGGTCATGCAGAGGAAAGGGGTTCAACTACCACAGCACATAACAGTTGAAGCGTTGTTGTCCTAATGCAGTAAAAGAGAGTAGAGCGAGAGAGTGGGGTTGTATCGGAATGAACAAGGGGTTTTTGCTTGCCTGGCACTTCTGAAGATATTATAGCTCTTCATCGGTGTCATCGATCAAGTCGTCGGAAACATCGTCTACTAAGAGGGAACAACCACCGGAAAACACAAAAGAAACAGCATTCACTGCAATGCACAATCAAATGAATGACATGTCATGTTAAGGAACTGAATTGACATAATGCAGCAGTAAGCCAAGTTAATTGAAGTGGAATTCAAACAGGGTTAAACTCCAACTCCAAATGCTAGTTCATAAATTGCCCTAATCATGATTTATCCTATTCAGTGAGGTTAACTTGTTCAAACATGCATGAAAGTACCATAAACAGATTCTTCATATTTTTCTGATCATTTTTCATATATAAATTATTTCATTCTGAGCTACGGTTGATTTTATATGATTTTTCAAAGTTTGCAACATTTTCTGAAATAGATAAATCATTTAGGATTTATTTCAATTCCAGAAAAGTGATTATTGCGTCAGCATGACGTCACTAGCTACACTGACCCAGGTCAAACCTGACCATTGGGTCCCGCATGTCGGTGTAACAGGGTCAGCAGCAGAGGCTGACCAGTGGGGCCAGGTCAACGCTGAGGTGGCAAGGTCAAACTGACCAGTGGGCCACGGGCATTAGCTTAATCTAAGCAGGGGTATAAACCTGTGATTAAATAAGGGCGTGGGGCCCGTTTGTAAGTGGGTCATGGGGTTAATTAGCAGGTGATTAACTGCTAATGTCGCGCCACGTCATCATCGCAGGACTCTGGCCGACGGCGACCATTCCGCGCGGCGGAGCTGCTGCTGGGCGGTGCTAGGGGCTGCGTTTAGGTGCAGGGAGACTACCAGGAGGAAGCCCATGCTCTTCCGCATCAAACGGAGTAGGGAGGAGCGGATGGGGTGCACTGTGCTCGCCGGAGTCGAGCTCGCGGCGGCGGCCGGAGCTCGGGTGAGCTCGAGTAGGTTGCTGTTGGGCACTTGGGGAGGAGCTGGTGATGGCTACGGGCTCCTGGAGATGCGTTGAGCGCGGTGGTGTGCTCAGCTTGGACGGAGGCGAGCTAAAACGACGGCGACGACATGACCACCGCCGGCGAGGTCTCGGCATCGACGGTGATGGGGGCTACCCTAGGCTAACGAGCACGGGGAAGGGGGGTTCGGTAGAGGAGCTCGTGGCGAGGTCGTTGGTGATCCCAGCGTGCTCGGGGACGGCTTGGTGATGACGAATCAGTCGACGGCAGCCGTCGGTGCAGAGGGCGAAGCTGGCATCGATGAGGGCGCTCCAGGGCGCCCGTCATCGTGTGGCTCGGCGGGGAGGAAGACGACATCGTGTCAGAGCTCGGGGTTGTGTCGGAGAGGTTCGGGGATGGCTGTGGCCGTGGTGGCAGCGGACGGCGGCGACGAGCTTGTTCCGCCGAGCTCGAGATCGAGCGGGGAGAAGGGGGAGAGTGACCAGAGGAGGAGGGGGTCGGTTCGGGGCTTCGTCCACGTCCCCTGGGCGTCGCGAGAAGGGCCGGGAAAGGAGGAAGCAGACAGGGAGGTGGCCACGGCGATCGCGCGCGCGTCGACACGCCTCTGCCAGTAGGCAGAGGTTGAAGACAGCGGTGCCCCTGGTGGGCTGGGCCGCCAAGTGGACAGGCCAGGTGGGCTGCCCAGGTGAGCGCCAGGTAAGTGCGGGTAGGTTTTATGACCTTTTCTTTT
Source organism: Aegilops umbellulata (assembly GCA_032464435.1). Lineage (NCBI taxonomy): Eukaryota > Viridiplantae > Streptophyta > Magnoliopsida > Poales > Poaceae > Aegilops > Aegilops umbellulata. The sequence goes on from CP136055.1 coordinate 445,697,989, forward strand.
GTTTCAGTTTTCTATTTATTTCCTCTCTGTTTTGATTTAGTTTTAGAACTAAATCATTTTATCAAATTCTGAACATAATTATTGGCACTAACTGAATTAATCCAGAGGCCCTCAAGTGATTTCCGAATATTTGGAGCATTTAAAATATTTGTAAAATTCAAATGCCCCAATTCAAATATAATATGGGTTAATTCAAAAATCCATAAATGGCCAAGAATTATGCTCATGATTTTTGGCAGAGGTTTTCACCTTTATCAATAATCATGAACATTTTTAAAGGGCATTTTGGGTTCTTGAAAAAGATTTTTATTTCATCCTATTGAATTCTTTTTGGTGCTAGGGTTTAATCAATCCCCATTTCAAGTTTCTTTCAAATTTAAACATGATGCACACATGGAACTAGTCTAGTGCAAAACCAGAAGCCAGGGATGTGACAAAAATCATGAACATTTTTAAAGGGCATTTTGGGTTCTTGAAAAAGATTTTTATTTCATCCTATTGAATTCTTTCTGGTGCTAGGGTTTTATCAATCCCCATTTCAAGTTTCTTTCAAATTTAAACATAATGCACACATGGAACTAGTCTAGTGCAAAACCAGAAGCCAGGGATGTGACACCCCCATTTACCAGAAACCCTATAGAATGGCACCCTCCGAGTTGGTAGAATTAAATAAGCAAATAAAGGAATTACTGGACAAAGGATTTATACGGGCCAGCTCCTCACCTTAGGATTCACCAGTATTATTTGCCAAGAAAAAGGATGGGACACTAAGATTATGCATAGACTATCGAGCACTCAACATGGTCACCGTCAAAAAACAAATATCTGATGCCTCGGATAAATGATTTATTTGACCAGCTCGCACAAGCCAAAGTTTTCTCAAAAATTGATTTAAGGTCGGGGTATCATCAATTAAAAGTACGGACAGAAGATATCCCTAAAACAGCATTCACCTCCAGATACGGATTATATGAGTTTACAGTAATGCCGTTTGGACTGACAAACGCCCCCGCATATTTTGTCCATCTCATGAACAAAGTGTTTATGAAATTTATGGACAAATTTGCCGTGGTGTTCATTGATGATATTCTGGTATACTCTAAGACACCAAAAGAGCATGCTGAGCATCTCAGGATTGTACTGGGAGAATTAAGGAAACATCAATTATATGCCAAATTCAGGAAATGTGAATTTTGGTTAAGACATGTTGGTTTTCTAGGCTACGTATTGACTCAAGAAGGTGTCGCCGTGGACCCAGAAAAGGTCAAGGCCGTACTTGGCTGAAAACCACCAGCCAACGTAACAGATGTACGAAGCTTCCTAGGAATGGCTGGATATTACCGAAGGTTTATTGAGGGGTTTTTCACCATAGCAAAACCAATGATATAGTTACTCAAGAAGGATAAGAAATTTGTATGGACTGAAGCTTGCGAGGAAAGTTTCCAAGAACTCAAGAAGAAATTAACAACAACACCGGTATTGGTTGTACCAGACATACACAAAAGTTTTGAAGTATATTGTGATGCATCCCAGAAAGGCCTCGGATGCGTACTAATGCAAGAAGGCAAGGTAGTCGCATATGCTTCCCGGCAGCTACGAAAGCATGAAGAAAATTATCCCACTCATGACTTGGAATTGGCAGCAGTCATTCATGCACTCAAAGAGTGGAGACACTTTTTGCTTGGAAATCGTTGTGAAATATATACGGACCATAAAAGTCTCAAATATATTTTCACACAGCCAGAACTCAATTTACGGCAACGGCGCTGGCTGGAATTAGTGAAAGATTATGATGTTGGCATCCACTATCATCCAGGAAAGGCGAACGTAGTGGCAGATGCTCTTAGTCGGAACCCAGCTCAGGCAACGATAGTCTACAAAACTTGAGACCTGAATTTTAGCAGGAGTTCGCCAAACTCAATTTGGTGATGGTCACTGAAGGCAATGTGTCAAACTTGGAGATACAACCCACCCTTGTGGAACAGATTAAGAAGGCGCAGCACGAGCACCCCAGCATTGAAGGCATAAAAAGAAAAGTGAGTCTGGGCAAGGCCTCAGAATTCGTCATAGACGAGGAGGGAATACTATGGTATGGAGACAGACTTTGCGTGCCAAATATAGAAGACCTCAAACAGCAAATTCTAACTGAAGGCCACACCGCCCCATATTCAATCCACCCTGGAGGAACCAAAATGTATAAGGACATTCAGGAAAAAATTTGGTGGCACGGTATGAAGAGGGATATAGCCACCTTCACTGCATGTTGTGATTCGTGTCAGCGCATTAAAGCCGAGCACCAAAAACCAGCAGGACTATTACAGCCAAACATGATACCTGAATGGAAATAGGACGAGATTGGGATGGATTTTATTGTCGCACTACCTCGGTCACAACGCGGAAATGATGCCATATGGGTCATCACAGATAGATTAACCAAGGTGGCACATTTCATTCCCGTAAAGACAACCTACACCGCTCAGAAGCTTGCCAAACTTTACCTCTCCCGTATAGTTTGTCTGCATGGAGTCCCAAAGACTATAATATCCGATCGGGGCATTCAATTCGTCTCTAAATTTTGGGATCATTTACAACAGGCTCTGGGAACTTAGCTAGCATTCAGTACAGCATACCACCCCCCAGACTGATGGACAAACTGAATGCGTGAACCAAATTCTAGAGGACATGCTGAGAGCATGTGTTCTCACCTATGGAACCAGTTGGGAAGAAAGCTTGCCATATGTCGAGTTCACATACAACAACAGTTACCAAACCAGTCTACAAATGGCACCTTTTGAAGCCTTGTACGGGCGGAGATGTCGTACTCCATTAAATTGGTCAGAAACAGGAGACAGTCGTATCTTTGGCCCAGACATGCTCAAGGAAGCTGAGGAGAAAGTTAGACTAATCAGGGACCGACTCAAGACAGCTTAGAGCTGACAAAAGAGTTATTACGATCGAAAACATCGTGAAGTCAGCTTTGAACCCAGTGAATATGTGTATCTACGAGTATCTCCTATGAGGGGCCTGCAACGGTTCAAAGTTAAAGGAAAGCTAGCACCAAGATTTATTGGACCCTTCTGTGTGGTTGCACGAAGAGGCACAGTAGCCTACCAGCTAGACCTCCCTAAAGAGCTGTCAGACGTCCACGACGTGTTCCACGTCTCACAGTTGAGGAAATGCGTAAGCAACCCAGAGAAGCATGTATCACATGAGAGTATTGACGTGCAACCAGACCACACCTACAGGGAACGCCCAATAAAAATATTAGAGGAGTCTGAAAGGAGGACACGTCAGAAGACAACTAAGTTTTTCAAGGTTCAGTGGAGCAATCACACCGAGGATGAAGCAACATGGGAAAGAGAGGACCTTCTTCAGGCAGAGTACCCACACCTAATTGAGGATCAGCTGAAATCTCGGGGACGAGATTTTTCCTAAGGGGGTAGGTGTTGTAACACTCCAAAACTTTTGATTTGGTTTTACCAAATTCTTTATTTGTTTTGAAAGAGGTTATTTAAGATTTTTCTAAAGGACTCTCCTTTTTAGAAAAAAAATTTATGACAAGTATTTTGTTTGGGTTCATCCGAATCTTGATCTTTAGGCTTAAGGATTTTTCATCTTGTGTTAGCTCAACCCAAATGACATTGGAAGGTTTTTGCAATACTTTTCATTAAAAAGAATTCCATTAAAACTTTTGGATTTATTCTTCCCCTTTCAAAAAGTATCCTCTTGCCATGGCCCTTGAAGAAAATCTTCTTCCAAAACAATCTCCCCACTTTGAGTCAGGCCAAGCATCCTATTCCAGCAAGTCTCAACCTCTTTTAAATTTTATTTCTATTTATTTTGCCCTCAAAATCATTTTCTGTCATTTATTTGGACTTTGGTGGTTTAAAAAGGAACTGCCATTTTCCCTTTCAGTTTTGACTCCAATTAAACTCCTCTGACTAGTCCTTAGCACCCCCAACCAAGATCCATCAAGATCCACTGGTCCACAGTTCAAATTTTTCAAAATTTGCCCACTGCAAGTTTGGACCAGGTTTGCCATTTTTGGTGAAATTCATTTGTTTTCTCTTACTAAAAATCTGAGATAATTCAGGCAGCCCCTAGATGCATCAAGAGACCACCACACCAAAGATCAGCTCCAGAAAAATTTTCCACATGCCAAGATCATTTCATCGAACAGCTGGCATGCACTGTTGCTGTTCAAATTCAGAAAATTCAGAGTTTCAGTGTTGGGTTCAGTCGACAGTGTCTTTTTCTTCAGAGCACGGCGTCGATATCGCCAGTAACTGCAGTGGCACCTTGCTCCCTGTTCCCCCTCCTTATCCAGAGCACTGCACGGTCGTTTGGACGGGCACAAGCGTCGGTGCCAACGTGTCCCGCCAACGCCAGCATCTTCCGCGGTGGCAGAGCCACCCGTGGCGGCCAACAGGGGCCAGCCCTGCAGAACAGTCAACGTGGCCAGAGAAGCGCAGAGCGCGCTCTCTGCCGCCGACGTGCCCGTGAGCCGTTCCGTCGAGGGCTTGGAGTGTCGCCCAAGTCTGGCCAAGTTTAGCTATGGGATGAAGCCGGTGATCCAATCCGCAGCTGCCCCGGCTCCTAAACCCCCCGTTCGACCGTCGCCTCACCATAATCATCGCCAGAGTTATCCCGTTCTCGGCAACCGCCTCGGGCCGGCTATAAAAGGAGGCCTCGAGGTCGCCTTCGACCCAGCACCACTCCTACACCTCACCAGAGCCACGCCTAGCTACTAGGAAGACCTCGGGGAGGCCTTCTTCCCCGACTCCGGCCGCCCCGATCCGCTTCGGGCTCCGGCACGATTCCCTCTGGTGAGACCACCCTCGCCTCCCAAACCTTGCCAGAAGCCTCCTAGTGCACCCACTCGTCTGACCCAAGGCTCAATTTGACATCTGCAGCCCTCCCCGACGAGATCCACCACCGCCCGAACCACCGTTCGCCGGAGTAGAGGCCGCCGTCGACGTGGTACTTGTCGATGACCAACTCCACCACCCTCAGGTGCGGAAGAGCCCCGGGAACCCGTAGGTACCCTCCTTTCCCTCTACCTCGCCGTGGATCGACTCCGGCGACCACCGCGGTCCTCGGGCACCGGTTTACTCTGTTTTCCTTTTCAGATATTTAAACCTGATGGGTGGGACCCCCTCGTCAGCCTCTCTTTTCCTGTTCGAACCATTTTCCTGGAAAACGCCTTCGGGCAAGGTACGCTTTCCCTTTGGGTTGGCGTATTTCTTACTGAAATGTTTTCTGTTTTTATAAACTAAACCCTGGTAACTTTCTGTTTCATTACAGATGGGTCCCTGGACCAAAACCTTTATAACTTTTTAATAGAAGATGATTTTTAATTGATTCTTTTTCTGTCATCTTTATTTTTCTGTCTAGTTTTTCATCATATTTATTTGAAAAGAATTGGAACAACTTTTATACACACACGGTATTTACGTTAGTATGCGATTTCTTTATACCATAGATACCGGAGGAGGTGACGGAACTGCGAACTTCACCGAGCTAGACTCCGACTACTCCGAACCAGGCAAGCATGTTTGAACCTTTGATATGATGAGTGCTTCGCATGTTTGCTCGAGTAGTTTTTCTCATGGCATGTTTATATAAGCATATTGTGAATGTTATATTGCATGCAAGGCAAGCTACGGGTGAACATCGATATTGATGTGTTCTTACGGTGGTGATATAACCTGATCATGTGGTGGCATGATAGGTTGAAAGCTGGTATTGTTCAAGCACGCCAGTTTTATGACAACCGTTTAACTCCAGTACTAACGTGGATCAAGTCTCGATCTCGTTCATTTCCCCTTCGTGCTGCCACATGTTTTTCTGCAAAGGGTGCGGTTTAGTAAGTTGCAAACCTCTTCCCGTGTACACACCAAACAGAGGGACCGTGATGAGGGTTCCATGGCCCTAGATTAAAGCCCGTCATCCGGTCAGGGGGCATGGGTGTTTCCGGTTGGGACCGAGAGGGGGGGACCCCTTAGAGCGCGCGATATAAATTTGATCCCATGCTATTCGAGGTTGTGACCTCCCCGTCTTAAAGTTTTTCTTGAACGTTGCCTAGGGTGATTCCTGGCAGCGGAATGTGGAATGGGTGTGTACTGGTTAGATGTGTTTCTTATGAAATACCGTAAACGGAACTAGTCCTTGTGACTACTGAAATCCGTTGGCTGTGGTTAAAGAGTACAAACTCTATAGAGTTAAACCATTCTAGTATCCATGTCCACGACTAGGGACTTGGACATCATCTCAGTGTCAGTCTCAATCTCAGCGCCGATCTCAGTGTCAACCCAGTGACAGTCTCCGGAGAATAAACATGAAACTGAGAGTGGTAGACTCGGCTGAATGTTATTCCTGTGAATGGACTAACCAGTTTATTATTATGGGCTGAGTATTTCCTTGTGATGATTTAAATTCATGAACTACTTGAATCCGAAGGATAAACTATAAGCCCTTTATGTGATGTCGCCCAGACGTCCGACTGTGGCATTATTGTTATTTACTTTCGGTATAAGCCCTTTATGTGATGTCGCTCAGACGTCCGACTGTGGCATTCTTGTTATTTACTTTCGGTATAAGCCCTTTATGTGATGTCGCTCAGACGTCCGACTATGGCATTCTTGTTATTTACTTTCGGTATAAGCCCTTTATGTGATGTCGCTCAGACGTTCGACTGTGGCATTCTTGTTATTTACTTTCGATATAAGCCCTTTATGTGATGTCGCTCAGACGTCCGACTGTGGCATGCTTGTTATTTACTTTCGATATAAGCCCTTTATGTGATGTCGCTCAGACGTCCGACTGTGGCATGCTTGTTATTTACTTTCGATATAAGCCCTTTATGTGATGTCGCTCAAACGTCCGACTGTGGCACCCTTGTTATTTACTTTCATTATAAGCCCTTTTCGAGATGTCGCCTAGACGTCCGACTGTGGCATGCACTGTTATTTACTTTTCAGTATAAGCCCTTTATGTGGTGTCGCCCTGACGCCCGACTGTGGCATGTTAATTTATTGTTACCTTTTGAGGCGTCGCTTCAGACACCCGATCGGTCTTCAGTTATTTTATTGGGATTTCGGGAGGACTACCGCCTGACTTCCTTTTATTTATCGTACAATGCAAATTTAATTATCCGAATGTGCATTACTAATCTGCTCATGTGCATCATGTTTGCATTTGTTATACCTTATGTCCAAACTGTCTTGCGAGTACATTCAAATTACTGACCTGGCTTGTTGATTTGGCCAGATGTTGACGAAGGCGATCTTATGGATGAAGAGTTTGATAGCGAGTCTGACGCCTAGAGGAGTCCCAGTCAGTCACGTGCGATCCTGGAGTTGATCACTTGTATTATATACGCTTCCGCTACCCAAAGAAAATCATCAAGCCTCACTCCGACGCTTGATGAGTTGTAAGATTTAGGAGTCATGTTACCCACTTCACTGAGACATATCCACCACCACTTTTATTACGAGTCAGTAGTTATGCCACCATACCCTTGTGACATATCCGCCTTTATGTATTATATTGGCGTGCTTGTAATAAATTGTTGAGCATTCTCAGCTCAACCTTGTATAATATTTAGTACTGCTGGATTTCTGTATCAAGGATTTGTCTACCGGTAAGAAGGATTCTTCTGTACTGGTCAACATAAGGGTCGGCTTATCAATAAATGTTTTATTGGAAAACCGGTCCTGACACCACCCAGAGGCCACAAGCCCTGGGGGCACGCCCACCCACCCCTCCCCCCCTAGGGCGTGCCCTGCAGGCTTGTGGCCCCCCTGCACCACATACGACCCTAACTCCAACTCTATAAGTACCTATTCACGGAGGAAAAAATCAGAGAGAAGGATTCATCGTGTTTTACGATACGGAGCCACCGCTGCCTCCTGTTCTTCATCGGGACGGCTGATCTGGAGTCCGTTCGAGGCTCCGGAGAGGGAGATTCGTCGCCATCATCATCACCAACCTTCCTCCATCGCCAATTTCATGATGCTCACCGCCAGGAGTGAGTAATTCCATCGTAGGCTTGTTGGACGGTGATGGGTTGGATGAGATTTATCATGTAATCGAGTTAGTTTTGTTAGGGTTTGGTCCCTAGTATCCACTATGTTCTGATTGATATTGTTATGACTTTGCTACGCTTAATGCTTGTCACTAGGGCCCGAGTGCAATGATTTCAGATTTGAACCTATCATGTGTTCTTGATCCTATCTTGCAAGTTGTAGACACCTATTACGAGTTATGATCCACAAACCCCAAGGTGACAATAATTGGGATTCTTTCAGGTGATTACCGTAGTTTGAGGAGTTCATGTATTCACTAAGTGCTAATGCTTTGTTCTGGTTCTCTATTAAAAGGAGGCCTTAATATCCCTTAGTTTCCATTAGGACCCCGCTGGCACGGGAGGGTAGGACAAGAAATGGCATGCAAGTTCTTTTCCATAAGCACATATGACTATATGCGAAATACATGCCTACATTACATTGATGAATTGGAGCTAGTCCTGTGTCACCCTAGGTTATGACTGCTACATGATAAATATTATCCAACACAATTATCATTGCCGATCTAATGCCTACGAGTTGTTCACATATTGATCTTTGCTAAGCTACTTTCGTTGCTACTGCTGTTACAATCACTACAAAACTGCTACTGTTACTTTGGCCACTGTTACCATTACTTCCATACTACTTTGCTACTAAAAACTTTGCTGCAGATATTAAGTTCTACAGGTGTGGTTGAATTGACCACTCAATTGCTAATACTCGCAAATATTCTTTGTCTCCCCTTATGTCGATCAATAAATTTGGGTTGAATACTCTACCCTCGAAAACTATTGCGATCCCCTATACTTGTGGGTTATCACCTCCTCGGCACCATGCATTGCCCTTTCTCACCTCAAGAGTCGGTGCAAACTTCGCAGGTGCATCCAAACCCCGTAATATGATGTGCTCCATCACACATAAGTCTCCTTATATCTTCCTCAAAACAGCCACCACACCTACCTATCATGGCATTATCATAGCCATTTCGAGATATATTGATATGCAACTTCCACCGTTTCGTTATTATGACACACACCATAATTGTCATATTGCTTTGCATTATCATATAGTTGACATAGTACTTGTGGCTCAGCCGCCATTCATCATTATCATACATGTTACGCTAGCATCATTGCACATCCTGGTACACTGCCAGAGGCATTCATAGAGTCATATGTTTCAGTTTTATCGAGTTGTAAGTAAATAGAACTATGATGATCATCATTATTAGAGCATTGTACGAGTGAGGAAATAAAATAAAAATAGAAAAAAAGAGGCCAAGAAAATCCCAAAAATGAGAGAAAAAGAGAGAAGGGGCAATGCTACTATCCTTTTTCACACTTGTGCTTCAAAGTAGCATCATGTTTTCATATAGAGGATCTCCTATGTTGTCACTTTCATATACTAGTGGGAATTTTTTATTATGGAACTTGGCTTGTATATTTCAATGATGGGCTTCCTCAAATTCCCGAGGTCTTCATGAGCAAGTTGGATGCATGCCCACTTATTTTTTAGTTTGAGCTTTCATACACTTATAACTCATAGTGCATCCGTTGCGTGGCAATCACTACTTATCTCATTGACATCAATTGATGGGCATCTCCATATCCCGTTGATTAGCCACGTTGATGTGAGAATATCTTCCCTTTTTTTCTTCTCCATATTAATCTCTACCACCGCATTCTATTCCACCCATAGTGTCATGTCCATGGCTTACGCTGATGTATTGTGTGGGGGTTGAAAAAGTTGAAGCGCGTTAAAAAGTATGAACCAATTTCTTGGCTGACACTTGGGTAGTGCATGGTTTATATTTTGTGTTAAGAAGATGGAGCATGACAAGGCTATATGATTTTTAGGGATTGTTTTATGTTTATTTAGCATTTATATTTTGAAAGGCATGATTGTTTGTTGGTGTGCCTGAGTATTGATGTCTTTATGTCAAATTATAGACTGTTGCTTTGAATCATCCGGATCTAAATATTCATACCTTAAAAGAAAGATTACATGTTGAACATGTTAGGTAGAATTCCACATGTTTTTTGTTTTTATCATTTACCTATTCGAAGACGAGCATGAATTAAGCTTGGGGATACTTGATACGTCTCCAATGTATCTATAAACTTTTATTGTTTCATGCTATTATAGTATCAATCATGGATGTTTTATATGCAATTATATGCCACTCCCTCCATTCCAAAATTCTTGTCTTAGATTAGTCTAGATATGGATGTATCTTGACTTGATACAACCGCATTTAGACAAATTTAAGACAAGAATTTTGGGACGGAGGGAGTATTTTATATCATTTTCTGGGACTAACCTATTAACCCTGTGCCAAGTGTCAGTTGTTGTTTTCTGCTTGTTTTTTGTTTTCCAGGAAATCAGTACCAAAAGAAATCCAAATGTTACAAAAAAATTTGATCATTTTTTTCTGGACAAAAGAGACCCTAGAAGCTTCGAGAAGAGACCAGTCGAGAAGCAATGAGATGGCAAGGCAATAGGCCGCGCCCAGGGGGGTAGGCGCGCCCTGTTACCTTGTGGTTCCTTCTGACCTAATTACGCGCAAAATTCCTCCTCATGAAAGCCGGGACCATCCAGCTACATCTTCCCACGCAAGAAACTAACTCCTTATTACGTGTAAAAAAATAATTCGTCCCCCTGACAGCTATTCCGTTTGGGCTTGCTTCTAACCAATTTTTTTAGAAGTTTAGAGTGGGAGGAGATCAGAACAAGCCCTAAAAGTGTAGATTTGTTTTGAGAAACGGAAATTTTGTTTCTGTGTATTTTCTTTTAGGGAAACTTGTTTCTGTGTACGTTTTTTTCGAGTGGTTTTTTCTGTGTACGTTTTTTTAGACAATTTTTTTCTGTGTACGTGAATGAAGGGATCTGCGCTTAGGTGTGGAGCTGGGCTACCGATGGCCCAATAGGAAAGAGAAAGAAAAACAAAACTGGACAGTGGCTTGGCCGGTTGGGCTAGCCCAACCAGGGAAAAGGACAGAAAAAACTGGGGCGTCACTGCTGTGTTGCGCTGCTGGGCGAGAGATTGACATGGGCCTCTCAGACAGGCTTTTTTTTAAACACAGACAAGGTTCTTCAGCCCTACATAAACCCAAACGAAATTCTAAAAATACTAGAAACTTCAAAACAATACCTAGACTCATATGGAGTCATGTGAACCTTTTATTCGGGACAAATATTTTTTCATAAAATGTTTAGAACAATTTTGGCCATAAAAATAATTTCCTAAATTATTTCTTGGGGTTTATTTAATGTCAAAAATATTTTTATGAACTCCACACTACTATTCAAAACATTTTCCAAATCTTTGCAAATTGAAGAAGTCATATTATATTCTCTCCTTTGTTTTCTTTTAAATTGGGAATTGTTTGAATATTTCAAAATCCAAATAAAATTTTTAATATAACGAAAACCGAGTGGAAATTTTTGGGAAAGTCATTTTATTCCCTCCCATTTAATATTCGGTGAAATCCAAAAAGTTTCAAACTTCACTTGATTTCAAACAATATCGCAACAAAACAATCATTATTACTTAATTTATATGACTTTCCGAAATTTTAAATTTTGGGATGTTACAGATCATCAGCTAGGTACCCCCTACACGAGGTTCGCCGGTTTTAGCACCGACATTGGTGGCCCATACAGGTCCCGTTGTGTGGTCACGAAGGTTCGACGGAAGCATCATCTGATGATCAAATCCACGTCGGTGTGTCCCCCACACTGGAGACTCAAGACCTCGGTTCAACTGAAGCTCAGGGGCACTTCGGAGCTCCTACGCACCGTCGGGATTTGAAGCCCGACTGATCAGATCTAGTAATTGAATCCCCTGCCGCGTCCTCGAATCGGTTGAGGATCTTAAAGTGGTCGCCACCCAAGAGTCAATTCCCTACCCTTCAGGGGATCACGGGCACAGCTGATCGAATCAAGCCTGGTGCTCGGTTCTGAATTCTCACCTATACGTCTTAGAGAATGTTGCCACGCAATCCATCCCGGGGGCGCCCATAAGCCACCCACGAGGAGATTTCCTCGGGAGGTCGATATCAAGTCGAGCTGGAATTAAATTTTCTCTCCCTCCCAACCCCCACATCATGTATTACGCCGATGGTTCAGGACCAACCGACATCTAGGATCTAGCATATGTTCAACAAAAGACTACATAAACATTTCGGCAATTCTAGATGAGAATCTTATTCATAAAAATAAGATCCCAAATTGCCGTGATGCGGAAGCCCTAGCAGCATTCCGCTACAATTGCCAGGATGAAGGCTTCTCCAATGTCTTGGCACGGAGATGCGTTAGAACGTTCCCCGAGCATAAGTTGTTGGTGCACAAAGTTGAGCCTCGTATATTTTTGTTTTGTCTTGACAAATTAAACGCTAGTTGTATTCCGCTTTTGTTCAAGCCTAAACCGTAATTGTTTGTGAAACGCCTATTCACCCCCTCCCCCTAGGCAACATCCACGTCCTTCACCTGGCCCTCGGCGTAATCAAGATGGTATCTCCGAAGACTCGGCGTATACTTCAAGGCATATTCAAACAATCAGCATGTTATCCCTAGGTGTAGCCGACATACTTGTAAGCCTAAAAACCCCCAGTGTCTAAGCTGAGGGGTTTAGTCTGTAGAGGCAAGATTCTTAGAGGATAGGACTCACACATATGATCTCGAGGTAGATCATCATGTACTTTGTACCCCATCCACAATTAATATAACAAGATCAAGATGTAGGGTTTTACCTCTTCTCGAGACGGTCCGAACCTTGGTAAATACCATGTGTCCTTACTTCCTGTTACCATCGTGCATATATCATCAGCTCGAAACCCCCTACACGAGATCCATCGGTGACCTACCTTCGCTTCCGTGAAGCCGATGCATCCGCCACCAACATCGAGAAAAAGTAGAAAACTGTAGGCCACCGCCACTTGGGTCCAAGGTAGGTCACCGCCGACGCATCACAGGCGTGCGCATCAAGTGACTTGCCTGGTTCAGCGCTGACCATCGTCGACCCCCGCCTCGGCTTCACAGAAGCGGAGGAGCCCCCCTTCTCCTCCGGCTGAAGCACCCCCTTTGCCACTCCGATGAGTGGCGCGGCCGGACATAGGAAAGATACAAGGGAAGACTATACCTCCGGGGCTCCCAGCAGTCCGATGAGCGGGTTGCCGGATATGGAGAGCACAATAGGGATTCGCCGCGTCCAGCAATAGACTACTGTAGTCTATCCGTGTCGTGAGAATGGAGCTCCACGCGGCCGGACGTGCACATGGTTTTACCTTTTTTTAGTTAAAATACGTCTAAAGTGTAAATGTTTTCGTCCGGTTTGTATGAAGTCCGTTGTGTTTTCATCCGGTTTATTAAAATGTGTTCGATCCATATGCGGGAAGCGTTGGATGGCCGACTCCAGCATCCATACCCGTAGACTGGTCCCTTTGTTCGTGGATGGATACGCGAGGAAATTTACGGGTCGACGTTGAAGATGCCTTAGAGCATTACTAGTAGAACCCTCAAACCCTCAAATCCTTAAAGCAGTTTTAAGGATTGAGAAGTGCCACTTTTTGACACTTTTAAGGGTTGAAAAACAGGGGCAAATATTAGAACCCTCAAACCCAACCCTTAAACTGCTTTAAGGATTGGATTTGAGGTTCTAGTCTTTGCCTCGACCCCAACCTTTAAATCTATCATTTGACATCTCACAATTTATGACAACAACACAATCAACTTCCAAACAAACTACCAAATGACAATCATTGATGCATGGTTTAATAGTTTACATCACAAAATCATCATCTTCCTCCTCTCATCGGCACCATCACCAAAAAGTTGCACCTCGGCGCCATCTCCTAGACCACAAGCGGGCTCCATCAAGCATCTCCATCAGCACCGGTGGAGTCGTACACACCGTCATCACCACAACTACTCATCGGAGTGTCACCTCGAAAAGTAGAGGACGCAACACGGAATATCCTCTTCCTCTCCGCGATGTTCTCCTTGTAGTCCTTCCACCATTGCAATTGGTCTTCTTCCATGTCCTTCTTGGACATCATCATGTGCTCTTTCTCTTCCATCATGAGTTCTTTCCTTAATGGATGAACCCACTATTCTTCGGCTTGATCCTACAATAGACGTCCTCGATCCATTGCCAATACCGTTTACCGGTTTGATCGGTGCCGGTGGTTGCATCCATTCCCACAGCTGCCCAAGCACGAACCAAGAGGACATCTTCCGCCTCGGTGTAGTTTGTCGACCGCACGTGTGGGAGGGAAGCGGCGGTGAATGCCTCCTCCCCTATCTCGGCCACCTCCTCGTCGTCAACCCCTACATCCTCCTCATCTTCCTCCTTCTCCTCCAAGTCGTCACCAACCCTAAAGGGGTCTAGAGGCGGAGCTCCGAGGTCCACCTCCGCGTTTTGGAGGAGGTCCATGAACGAGGATGGGTTTGCCATTTCCTCGAACACCTCGTGCGCGGCGGGAGGAGGTTCGGCGACGGCGGCCGCCGCGGGCTTCTTTCGCGGCTTGGTCACGGCCGGGGACGAGCCGGCGACCTTGGAGGCCGCCCCTCGCGGCCCATGAGAGGCCGCCTTCGGCCGGCTCTTCTTGGTGGCCGGGGCGGGCGGCGAGGAGGCGGCGAGGGCGGGCGCCGGTGCGGTGACGGTGGTCGGGGCGGCGGGAGGTGGTGCGAGGCCCGCCCGCCGCCGCTTGGCCCCGACGTGGGTCGCCGCCACCAAGTCGGCCACGGTCGGATGGGCGGGGGCGGGAGCGGGCGAGGCGGGCGGGACGGGCGGGGCGGGCGCGGCGGGCGGGGGCGCGACGGCGGCGAGGCCCTTCATGGCCGGCGCGGCAGGAGGCGGCGGGAGGCGGCGGGAGGAGGAGGCCGGGAGGAGGAGGAGGCAGTTGGCTCCCGCGCGAGCGAGGAGCGAGCGAGGAGGAGGAGTGCGGGTTGGGGGGCGATTTTCCCCTCAACCCCTACTTCTATAGATTGCAAAGTGGTTTGAGAGTTGGAACTCTAAATTTTTTTACGGGTTTGATGGTTTAGAGGTTCTAGTCTATGGCGTTTTTTTGACGAAAACTGTATAAAAACGGTTATTTTTAGGGGTTTAAGAGTTTGAGGGCTCTACTACTAATGCTCTTAGGAACAAGCATTCTAGATCGGGGGAAACCTATCGTTCGCGTTGAGGTTCTTCAGATCGAACGAAATCGTTTGTTTGGTCCCGTTGCTTGCCGAACGATACGCTGAGGCTGAAGGTGGCCGAGACCGAACGTTCCACCGTTATTTGACATACCAAAAAAGAAAGAAAAACTGCGACCATGCTGTTTGACTGCGATGCCATAAGAGTCTCTTCATTTTGATTTTTCCATATGGAGGGAAAAGGAAAAAAGCAAACCGGTTCCGGCGATACGCAGATTTGCGTTTCATAGTTGAAGCCGGCCGGTCAGTGCTAGCTGGCTGCTGCGGTGCTGCCCTAACATGCATCAACGCATGCACGTTGACGTCACCACACTCCCACAAAGACGTGAACGTCGCTTGCTTTACACGCTAGTCTGCTTCTCTCGTGCTTGGCTTACGTTCTTCTTCTTTTTTTGAAAAGGGGTTTTACCCCAGTCTCTGCATCAGAAAGATGCATATGACTCATATTATTAAAAATAAAATCCAGTAACAAAGTCGTCAAATATCGCGGTGTGAAGAAAAACAAAAGGCTCAAAAGAGCTCAAACCTAAAGCCACAACCGGCTGGCAAACACAATAGGAGCACTACATGTCTATCCTATTACATGACCGCCATCCAAACCGGTTGAAAATATCCCGCGCTACCATCTCCCATCGGGTAGACGCAGTAATCAAACGCTCCCTGGCCTCCGTCGGAGTGAGTAGCGACCACATACGGATGAATGCCGTGGCCCTGAAGATAACCTGCAAAAAGTGAATGTTTGTTGATATGTTAAAAACTAAATCATTTCTGCAATTCCATACTGCCCAAAGTAAAGCACAAACGCCAACACGAATGTGTCTTGCAGTATCGGAATCAACCCCATCAAGCCATGTTCCAAATAACATATTGATAGAGGTGGGCTGATTAATATTAAACGCAATATGAATCGAGCGCCACAGAATCTTAGCCAACGGACAATCGAGAAAGAGGTGTTTGATGTTTTCGTTATGATCGCAAAAGCTATACCTAGATGAGCCCATCCAGTTGCGTTTTGACAGGTTATCCTTAGTCAAAATAACTTGTTTATGCACAAACCACATAAAATTTGATACGTAAGGGAACCTTTACTCTCCAAACGTGAATCGAGGAAGGGACAACGCTAGAGTTAATGACATCCAGATACATAGACTTAACCGAGAACACACCGTTCTTAGTAAGTTTCCAATACAGCTGATCTGGTTGCTGGGTCAGTCGGACCTCCATTAAACGTCTAACAAGGTGGAGCCAGGCCTCCCAACGATTTCCAACTAGCGTTCTCCGAAAACTAATATTGAGGGGAGTGGATTGTAGAACATTTGCAACGTAAGCTTCTCTACGTCGCACAATGTTGTACAAGGTAGGATATTGAAGTGCAAGGGGAGTCTCCCCAAGCCACGTATCCTCCCAAAACCTCGTAGTGGCACCATTCCCGACAATAAATTTTGACTTGTTATAAAAAAGTTGTTTGACTCTCATCAAACCCTTCCAAAAAGGTGAGTCGGGAGGCCTCACATTTACCTGAGCCAGGGTTTTAGCATAAAGATACTTATTACGTAAAATCTGTGCCCAAATAGATTCTGCCTCAGATGACAGTTTAAATAGCCACTTGCTAAGGAGACATATGTTTTTGACTTCCAAATTTTCAATACCTAGACCCCCTTGGTCCTTCGGCCTACAGATTATATCCCACTTAGTAAGCCTATACTTTCGTTTGAGCTCGTCATTCTGCCAAAAGAATCGAGATCGGTAGAAATCTAACCTTTTCCTGACGATAGTGGTGATGACCTAATTCTAGTATTGTTTGACCAAAAAACCTAATTCTAGTATATTCTACCATTTGAGAAACACAGAGCGACTTGGGCCGTGGCAAACGCGTAGCCAAGCAGACCACATCGGAGAAGCTTGTGTCCACTGTCCACTGCCCAACTTTCTGTTTCGTGCTGGAGTGTTGATACGCACACGCGGTGACATACTAGCTAGCTAGGAAATGATTAGACGGTCCATGAGATAACGCCTCAGACGATGAGACGATTACAGTGAGGAACAAGTCGATGATACTTGCGTCGCAACTTTACTCCCCCTATTGAGTATCATGGTTATTTAGGAAAAATATAAGATAGCGTATGATTTATTTTACCTTACCTTGTACTTCAAGAAAGTCATGTACTCTCTCTCTCTCTCTCTCTCTCTCTCTCTCTCTCTCTCTCTCTCTATATATATATATATATATATATATATATATATATATATATATATATATATATAGGGATTGACTATTCGTCACCCTGGGTGAGGAATAGTTATTCTTCACCCCCCTCTATTTTACCATCAATGGACCGTAATTTTACGTTCCGTAAATTTTGCCTTTTTTCTGAAGTAAAAAGAGACCGTAAGAAAATATATAATCGTCGAAAAAAATATTTTATGTTATGTAAAATTACAAATGTAAAAACATAGTGTAAAATACACATAAAATGTAAATTTTCTTGTCTTATGATCTATATTTTTATTTTCTTGTGTCAAATTTTATGTCGTGAATTGATAGAAATGTAACTATTTGAATTCCAAACGTAATTTAATTATGAAATGGTCGTAAGATTACCTCGTGTGAAGAATAATTTATTCTGCACCCTGGGTGATGAATAGTAACACTATATATATATATATATATATATATATATATATATATATATATATATATATGCCCATAAGGCTCCGGAATAAAACTACATCAATCCCTCTCTAATCCTCTCACACCGCCGGCACCTGTGTGTCCTGTACAGGAAATTGAGCATAAAACAAATCAATAATACTTGCAAGAGTGTTAGTCATTGGTGTTATTTTTATATCATGCCATGATTTAGCCATGGTTTTCTTTGTTTTATACTATGCTTAATTACTTACAAATAGATGTTTGCATCACAACGATATAGAGACGAGTGGTCTGAACCTTCTTTTTGCAAAAATATTAAACTCCACTGTCGTTTCCGCCGTAAGCTGCCTTGATATTATAGACAATGTTAGCTACTTTAGCTGTGTGTGTTTTTTTTTGCAGGGAAAAAACACAGCTAAAGTAGTTGTGTTCCAGCCAATAAAAAATTTATATGTACTCATATGCACCGTGATTTGAGTAGCTCTTGAGATTATGTTGGCGCAGAAGCCGAGTGCGATCGGTATCTTCTCGATGTTAATATATTTCTATTATTAAAAGAATGTGTGTCGTGATAACGATCCACAGGGTACCCACCGCTCCATCACTGTGTAAAAACTATATTAACCAACCCCATTTACTGCACTCAACCACAGCTTATCTATTGGCATGATATCTTGCAAGACTTCAAGCACACGAGATCTTACTGTCTACGGCAAACATCTCATGATGAAAACGTTAAAGCGCCATACCAGTTGACACTAGTCGTAAAGATTCTCCAGACATAGTTACATTTACAACCTGCTTAGCTTATCCCACTTTTTTTCCTTTAATAACTAGAAAACCAAGGCACTGGACGGGCGATTTGACATGCCTAAAGTTTTTCCTTTTCTAGCTCGTGCGCTTACCAAACTTGACGTAATCAAAGGGGCGTCAAGCCTTTTGGTGTTGTCGGGGTGGCCTAATTTAGCCGAAACTCAAGTCAGGAGATCCAGCATCGAGGACATGACGTGGCACATGACTTGTCAATCGATCGTCGTTTGTGTGGCTCCACGTAGGCGGAGTTCAAGCCGTTGGCTAGTGACACATGTCAGGTCGGCTTGCCACCAGTACTCGTCATGTGCCTGTAGCTCAGCGCACAGTATCATGATGATTGATTTAATCAGAGGATAACCTTACCTTACCTAGATAGCAAAAGCAGATTAGTGGGTCTTCTAATTCTCTGCGGGTGCACAGAAAAGCTTGTGCGCTGACCGAACATAATTAGTTAGCGTAATCCTCTGAGCCTAAAAGAGGCCTGCATTTTGGGAAAGATCGTATCGCACCAAGCCACAAGTTTCGGCTTTTCATTTTGTTGCATATATGGGCACACATTTTACGCAGAGTTGTAGTATATTTTGTTTTATTTGTTGCATTCAGCTCATGGCACACGATTGTTCGTCCTTGTGTCGGTAATAAGCACGTACTTCCTTCGTCCGAAAATACTTGTCATCAAAATGAATAAAAAAAAGATGTATCTAAAACATCTAGATACATTTTTTTTTATTCATTTTGATGACAAGTATTTTCGGACGGAGGGAGTAATATGACTCTTTGAGTTGACCCGACTGCCTACTTTTGCGAGTTTTTATATATTAACCGGTCAGGATATATGGTGCTTAATTAGGTCAGGCGCCAGGTCAGGGCAAGACGTGATATTTTTCCATGGATGGCAACAAAAAAAAAGACGTGATATTTTCCATGGATGCTGATTGTTCAGTATGGTTGGTCAGAGCTCACAGCTGCCACCTGCAGCCACAGCCACAGCCACATAATCATACCATGCATCTCGCGCACGTCCTAATCGTGCTGATCAAACACCCGACCTATCTTATCGCCATTCAAGAAATGAGCTAATCTTCTATGCTTTTTTGTTTTGTTTTTTCTGCCATTATTCTCATAAAAGAAAAACAGAAAACCTAACAAAATCCATCTCCCTTTGTAGATCTCGTTCTGGATTGATTGATAGATATAGATCAACGGGCAGAGCGCGGACCGTGTTTATTTCGATTTTCAGGCTTTCAGCGTGATCTTCCTCTAAACTAAAAACTAAGTATGCCCAAGATCTGATATATACCTATTAATCGTAGTAGCACTTGTAGATAAACTCCAACAGAAAGAAGACATTTCTTTTGGAAATGACAAGGCAAAAGGAAGATATGCACGCACGTCGGATAGTTGATCGCATGCGTGACTGTCTCACGAGCGCACTCAGTCTGCCGGCTCGGCTGCCCCGTCCCTGTATGTCGATCCGACGTGTCTACTACACGTTGGTCAGAACAATCCGACGTGTCACTCGCCTATGGCTCACGAGTTGCTCCAGACGAGCCGACGACTGTGCATTTCTCGCCTCCGATATTTTTCTCCCCGTCTCTTCCTGCTGCACCAAGCAAACAACCTTTAACGTGGCCTTGCTTCTGATACTATCGGCCTGGCTGCATCATCTGTCACCTTGTGTTCTTTTTTTTTTTCTCGCCTCTTTCTATAACATATCTTGCTCTCCTCTTTGTTCCGAAGCAAAGTCAGGTTTAATCCGGCAAGCGCAGATGCTATCAGTAATGGTGGTTCATCAGTGGTATTGTCGTCAGATCGTGATGCTATCGCACGGATAATGGTGCGATAGCCGATAGCTCGAGAATTGGTTCCACCGGCGAGCTCTTTTTAGTTCTTTTGTTGCAGAAATATGGAAAAGACATGGAGAGCTCGATGCAATCAACACTATCTCACCAGTGATGCGCCAAAAAAAAAACACCATCTCACTAGTGCAAAATTCTGTTGATTGTATTACCCATGGGAACAGTTTCGGGAGTGGGTAGTACATACTCCCTACGTTGCATAATGGAGTACATATAGATTTTCTGAATGATGAAACTATACAAATTTTGGTCAAGTTTATAGAGAAAAGTTTCTATAAAATCTATTCGCACTACGTCGTGGAGCGGATGAAGTAATTGGCAAGCTACAAAGGCTTAATCACCATTTTTGTAACAAGAAAACTTGATCACTTGACTAGATGCGTTTGGTTTGGCTTATTAAACTTGTGTTAACTGACGTGTCATGTGTATACTTGCAAAACTCTTTTTAAAATCTCTACCTCTCTATCTCTACCTCTACCTAATAATAAAGCACGCAGAGTTTCTGCCCGTCCGTCGCACCGTTTTGCAAAAAAGCCCCTGTGTTTTCATGAAATCAACCTGCAGTTTGGATTTAAGTCACACCGAACCGTTATTTTACAGTTTTTCAAAAAACCTCATGACTTTTTAGGTATTCCGTCCGCGGATCATATTTAAGTCAAACAAATGTTTTTCTAAATCATCCATATCTTTTAAACCTTAACTCCGATTTAAACATGTTATATATGAAATTTGATTAAAAAAATATGTAGAATATGAATATATGATTATTTTAACCTGTTAAGTATTTATAAATATTATTTTGGAATATATTTTAGTCAAACAAATGGTTTTCTAAATTATACGTATCTTTTAAACCGTAACTCCGGTTTTAACATGTTATATATGAAATTTGATTAGAAAAATTTGTGAAATCTGAATATGATGTTAATTTTACCTGTTAAATATTTTTTAGATATTGTTTTGGAAGCAAACTTATAACTATAGCGCATGATCCATTTTTCTTTCGTACAGGCGGCGATCCGGGTTGCAAATAAACACCCACTATAGTCATATAGGGAAAAGAAAACAAGAACTACACATGCATACCTCTGAATACATCGCAGGGGAAAACAACAGATTTCTCATCGCGAGTGTGAGAGAAAGCGAGAGAGAGGGGGGAGAGGGAGGAGAGAGAGAAAGAGACGTCTTAGGATTAACCACATTCAAACACGTTTTAGTTTGTGTGAACACTAAGGCCATCGCTGGCGAGGGTGAGAAGAAGGATAAGCGGCAACACAAATATGATGCGTCGCTAAAATAAAAGAGATGGACCTATTGTGGTTTTGAGTGATGGTTGTTCGGTTAAGAGTGTGTGTTGTGTTTTTACTCTTGTTGCAACGCACAGGCTCTTTTGCTAGTAATAATAAAGCACGCAGGGTTTCTGCCCGTCCATCGCACCATTTTGCAAAAAAAGCCCCTGTGTTTTCATGAAATCAACCCGCAGTCCGGATTTAAGTCACACTGAACCGTTATTTTACAGTTTTTTGAAAAAAACCCTAACTTTTTATGTATTCCATCCGTGGATCATATTTAAGTCAAACAAATGTTTTTCTAAATCATCCATATCTTTTAAACCGTAACTCCGATTTAAACATGTTATATATGAAATTTGATTAGAAAAATATGTAGAATATGAATATAAGATTATTTTAACCTGTTAAGTATTTATAAATATTAATTTGGAATATATTTTAGTCAAACAAATGGTTTTCTAAATTATACGTATTTTTAAAACCATAACTCCGATTTTAACATGTTATATATGAAATTTGATTAGAAAAATGTGTGAAATCTGAATATGATGTTAATTTTACCTGTTAAATATTTTTAGATATTATTTTGGAAGCAAACTTATAACTATAGCGCATGATCCATTTTTTCTTTCGTACAGGTGGCGATCCAGGTTGCAAATAAACACCCACTATAGTCATATAGGGAAAAGAAAACATCGAAAACTACACATGCATACCTCTGAATACATCGCAGGGGAAAAAACAGATTTCTCATCGCGAGTGTGATAGAAAGCGCGTGCGAGAGAGAGAGGGGGTGAGAGGGAGGAGAGAGAGAGACGTCTTAGGATTAACCACATTCAAACACGTTTTGGTTTGTGTGAACACTAAGGCCATCGCCGGTGAGGGTGAGAAGAAGGATAAGCGGCAACACAAATATGATGCGTCGCTAAAATAAAGGAGATGGACCTATTGTGGTCTTGAGTGATGGTTGTTCGGTTAAAAGTGTGTGTTGTGTTTTTTCTCCCGTTGCAACGCACAAGCTGTTTTGCTAGTAATGAATAAAATATACTCCCTCCATCTTATGTTTATTAGGCCCCCTCATATTTTGGGTCAAGCTTTAACCATCTATATAACTAGCAAAATATAAAGCACATGATACAAAAATATATATTATTGCGTTTGTATTTGAAAGAGGTTGCCCATAGTGCAACCTTTGTGACATGTTCTTTATATTTTATTAATTAAATCTATTGTCAAACTTTGACTCAAAATAAAAACAAAGACGAAGGGAGTAGATGCATGATTTTTTTAATGAAATCTCAAAACCATATTCCCTTTTAAAATATTTAATTCCGACACCTGGTCTGTCTCCTCCGGGACGAAGAGCTTTTGTCTTCCTTCTCCTCCAGGACGAAGACCCCGTCTTCGGTCCCATACTGGACGAAGATGATGTCTTCTGTGTCGTGCTGGACAAAGAGCTTCTCTTTCATTACCTGGTGGACGAAGAGTAGTCTTCCTTCCTGACCAGAATGAGAAAATGTTGCCCCAGGTGCACGTGCACATGTAAACTCACAGATGATCATCCCCGCTGCACCGTAGCTCCTCTGGTCGAACCCTTCTGTCACCAAGACTGCATCGATGTAGAGAATCCATTCATATGAACAAGAGCTCGAATCATGCATTGTATAGGACGAATTTTGCCTTTCAATCTACACCGATCATCGCAAGCCTACGCCAACCTTGGTGATTTCTTCCAATTAATCACACCTGTCTACTCACCTGGATGCCGCCATCTACGCCTCAAAGCCCGTGTCACCCCCAGTGTGTTTTTCTTTCAATTAATTGGAGGTGGCTTTGTTACATGGGTCACCAGCAGTTCCTCGATACGCCTCAGAGCATGTGTCGCTAATAATTGGCATAGCGGAGTCGGTTTCGGAAACAACCTCTAATTTCTTATTGTTGCAAGCTGCTTCGCATGCAGAACCGCCTACAACTTCTGTCATGCCACATGCGGCTTACAATATATCGGCGCAAGGCTGGTAACACTTGCGAGATCACTGTGCCGTTGATGGAGTGCACCCTGGGAGGCCTCAGTGGAGGTCGACGGCGGCGACATTGCCCTCCCAGGGGTCGCCACACCCCTCCCAAGATGCCTGGGTCAACGACACAACCAGTCTGGATCTGCCACCACGCGCGCCACAGATGGGCGAATGGGCCACTCTCCTCTGTGCCATCCCCGCTCGTCGAGTTGAACATTGTGTTGGTTGTGTTAGGGTTTGGTCGTGGACTAGGGAAGGGGAATAGGATATGAGATGAAGGAAATTGAAGGGGTGTTGCCTAATAACCCTTAGACAAATAGAAGGGAAATGATGCGCCCATAGGTAGGCACCAACCGCATCTAGTTCTGATGGAGAAACCGCCTGCACTTGCTTTGAACCTAACGGTGGCTTCGAGGAGCTAACTGCCTCCAATCTTTGTAAGAGGTTTTAGCTTACAAACCGTCGTTGGTGCTGCTTTTTTTGAGTGAAGTGCATCCTAGGTCCTTGAACTATGAAAAGTGTCACGTAGGTCCTGAACTATGAAAAGTGTCACGTAGGTCCTGAACTATGAAAAGTGTCACTTAGGTCCTCGAACTATGAAAAGTGTCATCCAGGTCCTCAAAGTGCAATAAGTGTGTACGTGCGTGACACCTCTGAAATAGTTTGAGGACCTATGTGACACATCTGAAATAGTTCGAGGACCTGATGACAGACATATTGCACTTCGAAGACTTGGATGGCGATTTTCATAGGTCGAGGACCCAGTTGACACCTCTAAAATAGTTCGAGGACCTAGGATGCACTTCTCTCTCTCTCTCTCTCTCTCTCTCTCTCTCTCTCTCTCTCTCTCTCTCTCTCTCTCTCTCTCTCTCTCTCTCTCTCTCTCTCTCTCTCTCTCTCTCTCTCTCTCTCTCTCTCGCGAACGAAAAGGATTGCAGTAATCAAGCTTGGTCATTACAATCCTGCTGACATAGGATGCCCATATCATTTGGACCTCCTCGCAACAAACAGCGGTGCAAGGGAGAGCTCACCCCATCTGGGCAAGAGTATGGCTCACCTTATTTTGGTCCCTATAAACAATCGAAATCAAATGCTCTCATTATTGCCCTAACAAGCCTTTTATTTGTCCTACAAAAGAGGCTACAAAGGATCTATTTGGCTTCGTATCATTGATCATATCAGCAGCGACCAAGCAGTCCTCCCAACGATGATAGGCAGCGAGGTCCATTCGAGGACGAGCGCCACTCACTCCTTACAAGCAGCGAGTTCCTCCTCCAGGGCAATCGCACATGTGATAAGGCACCGACACGACGAGAAGCTGATCTCACCAATGTGGTTCCTTAAGATCATCCGCACCACCTAACCTGTGGGATTCCCTCTATGCTCCATCCATGTTGAGATTCGCCCACCCCTAGGCGGTTTCTCCCATCTCTCCGACGGACGGTACCTCTCGAGCACAATGACAAAAATAACCGCCTTCGATGCGGGTACGGACGACTTCATTCTGCTTGGTCACAACCGCTTTTGGAGCCCGCTACTAATACCCATTTTTCTGCTAGTGCATTTTTTTTCATAAATGGCGATACACATCATGGTACATGGCCATGCTTGTGAATATGAGTCGACAAAACAGCTACTAAGTCTGATAATTTGATGCATCATGCCCCCATTTTTGAACGGAATGGAAACGACGGCACACGTCGTCCTTTCTGGTCCACGCATAAATCGACTGCTTTTTCCTTTCTACAAACGGAGCCTTGCCGGCTCGGCGAGCGCGTACGATCGCCAGTTCCGTCGGCTCACGGGACAGCGTGTCTCTGAACCAAAATTTGTAGCGTAACGCAGGGGCGTAGCGAATCGACGGCGCAGCGCGCTCGGCGGGTCGTTGGCTGCCTGCGACAGGGTCTCCGCGTTTCCCACCAGGTGCCTGCAACCGCTGAACATCTGACGTCCGCGCCGCTCTGCGGAAGACTTCCAACTTCTCAATCCTCCGTTGCATCCAGCCTGGGCGTTCAAAGCACGGCGGGTCGGAGACCGCCAGTGGGCCGGCCGGCCGCTGTGGACCGCATGCTTGCATGCATGCATGACATCCTCGTCGTAGGTTGCACATACGGCATGACATCTACCGATCTACGGAGGAAACGTAGCACACGCGTATTCGAATTTAGCACGAGGTGTGTATATACGTATTTCCGTTCGGGCACCCTGCCCATCTGTATCTAACCTGTTTTCAGCAGTAGCTTCATTCTTTGCTGCCTGCTGATGTCTCTACCGTGGAGTACTAATTTGTAACGGTATTAGTTTCTTCCATAGTGTATATGCAGGCATGCAACAGAGCTCCAGCTTTTCCCGTCAAAAAATAACAATGATGCGCAGTCTTCTTTCACAAAGCAAGCATACGTTTGCATGGAAGGTACATCACTTGTGCGCCCGGTTCGGTCAGCCTTCATGTCCACCCTCACACGAGTGTGGCCTAACATCATTCCGGACCCACTTAAATTCCCAGCAGAAATCAAACTTCTTCTGCGTACGTCCCCTCTCCACGTGGATTTTTGGGACATGGTGCTACGCGAGGATGAAACTAGATTGTTCATCCGTGTTGTGAGATTACCACTTAATATGGTGAACTAATGAACCTAAAATAGTTTGTCTAATTCATATCTAGATTTTTTAAGATGTCACATCTAAGCTTCAATAAATATATACTATAATGCAGCAACAAGAAATAAAAAAAATTAGAACAAAAAAAAGACCACAAATAGAGTGCACATCAGCTTGGATGTGACATAATTATGTCACATCTAGATATGTCCTAGACAGACTCATTATTTAATACTCCATCCGTGCTAAAATAAGTGACTCAACTTTGTACTAAAGTTAGTACAAAGTTGAGTCACTTATTTTCGAACGGAGGGAGTATAATAGAACGTTAAACTTTTATATAGAACTTTGTCTGGTCTTCTATTAATTTGTGCACTCCAAGAAACTTTTATATGTTAAAAATTTCTAAAATTTTACGGTATGAATCTTAGTTGATCATTCTACTCATGTGTGAAGTTTCATGATGTATTGACACTCATGGTATTCTTAGTGAAAAAATACAAATGCGACCATACTATTTATTAAACAATGTTTTTTAATATAGTTTCAATTTTGTCATTTTTGTCCAAATTACCACCTATGTGATTTTATGCCGGTTGACTATGTATATTAAAAAATAAATTCAGTTTTTTTATTTTTCTATCATTTTTCCGAATTACTATTTATAAAGTGTGCGCGCATTCATGTTCACCAAATTCGCGTCCCTTTGTGTGTGCCAAGATATTATTATACAAGCTGTCTATATAATAAGTGCACGAATCACGTGGAAGTGGATGGAGCTGATTTCCTCCTCGCGTGGCACCGTGTCCACTCGCATTTTCGCCCTCTCCACTCTCTATATATAGGTGACATACATCCCAAGACAGGAGCAAGAACCACCTAGCTATTACATTCCTTTCTCGTATCCCGGCCTCTCCCGGAAGTTGGTCTCCTCACCCTTCAGCTAGCTCCTTCCTACGAACAGAGGTCAACTGCCCGGACGCCGGTCAATCACCTTCGCAGCCAGAGATCACAGCGCAGCGAGACATGGAGATGGCCGCAGCGATGAGGGATGGAAGGAATGACGGCGTCCCTGAATGGCGGGTGACTGTGCCGGAGGGCGCGTCGGTGACGTTGGAGCACGAGGCCTGCCGGGCCGCGCGGGCGTGGGCGTGGATGATTTCCTGCGTGGTCGTGCTGGGGGACAAGGTGTCCGGCTTCGCCAAGCGGATATGGAAGATCGGCGCCGACGATCCCCGGCGGGCGGTGCACGGCCTCAAGGTGGGCCTCGCGCTCGCGCTGGTCTCGGTGTTCTACTACACCAGGCCCCTGTACGACGGCGTTGGCGGCGCCGCCATGTGGGCAATCATGACGGTCGTCGTGATCTTCGAGTACACCGTTGGTAAGTCGTCGTACTTATACACCCTCGCACCTTACATCTAGCAGAAGAATGTGCAGTATGTTGCAGTCAACGTACGTACTTCGATTGGCTTTCTGATGCTGACCATCTCATGCATGCACGTGCAGGTGGCTGCGTGTACAAGGGGTTCAACCGAGCCGCCGCGACGGTCAGCGCCGGCGCGATCGCGCTCGGCGTCCACTGGATCGCGGCCAACGCCGGCCACGAGCTCGAGCCGTTCATCCGCAGTGGCTCCGTTTTCCTGCTCGGTAAGTATCCACGCGTGCCTGTACATGAATTGCGTACCGTGTGCGCCCTAGCTAACGGTCTTGCTACGCGTTCCGTGCGTGCAGCTTCCATGGCGACGTTCTCGCGGTTCATACCCACGGTGAAGGCGCGGTTCGACTACGGCGTGACCATCTTCATCCTGACGTACAGCCTGGTGGCCGTGTCGGGGTACCGCGTGGAGGCGCTCCTGGCGATGGCGCAGCAGCGGGTGTGCACCATCGGCATCGGCGTCTTCATGTGCCTCTCCGTCTGCGTGCTCATCCGCCCCGTGTGGGCGGGGCAGGAGCTGCACCGCCTCACCGTGCGCAACATGGACAAGCTCGCCGGCGCCGTGGAGGCCTGCGTCGAGGACTACTTCGCGGAGCAGGCGGACGGCAAGCAGCAGCCGCCGTCCGCCGGGGCGGACGGGTACAAGTGCGTGCTCAACTCCAAGGCGTCCGAGGACTCGCAGGCCAACCTGGCGCGGTGGGAGCCCGCGCACGGCAGGTTCTGCTTCCGCCACCCGTACGAGCAGTACAAGAACGTCGGCGCCGCCATGCGCCACTGCGCCTACTGCGTGGAGGCCCTGAGCGGGTGCGTCCGCTCAGAGATCCAGGCGCCCGAGCACGTCAAGCGGCACCTCGCCGACGGTTGCACGACGGTGGCGGCGCGGTGCGCGCGGGTGCTCGGGGAGGCCGCGAGCTCCGTCAGCGCAATGACTACGTCGTGGAACCTGGAGTTCGCCGTGGCCGACATGAACACCGCCGTGCAGGAGCTCCAGAGCGACCTGAGGGAGCTCCCGTCCAAGCTGGCGGAGGAGTCGCCTGCGACGGTGATCGACGCCGTGCAGCTCTTCACGGTCACTTCGCTGCTGATAGAGGTGTCCACGAGGGTGGAGGGCGTCGTGGACGCGGTCGACACGCTCGCGAGCCTCGCCGGCTTCAGATCAGCGGACGCGAAACCTGAAGCTTCAGAAAACGAAACCAAAGTGAACAATCCAGACTCGGACGAGGAAGCACATTGAACAGGATTAATCGGATCCGGATGCAGGTCGGAATTTATCCCAGCCAGGTGAGTGGAGCCGGGCAGATTAAACTGGTTCCACGATGGCGTTCGCGTGATCTGACATATCATTCTTTATCTGATTATTCCTGCTCGCGGCGTGTGTCATTTCAATCCCGATTGATCCAGCGGTGACAGAGTGGCCGAGCTGGATCGGTGGCGAATAAAAAAAAACGTGAACGCTCGGCCCAGGTCATTTTGTACGTGCATAATAAGTCCCCTCCCAATAAAAATCTGCCTGCAGTGATTCAGGAAGTGTTTAGGAATTAGGACATCTACAATACAGAGTGATTACAATGTGCTTATGAAAATCTACACATCGTTGTGGATTTTTCTTCTTCTAAATATCTCTGTTTATTTCTATAGCGGAGATGCCAGTAATTGAGCAAAAATCTCCACATCGTTGTATGCACCCGAAAATCCATAACTGATCCCAAGCTCATCTGCTCCAGTGTGAACTGTAAATTCAAATAAAATAGCAAACAAAAGCAAACAAAAAATCTGAAAATTTTGTCCATAGAAATGAACAAGCTTTCTATGTGCATGCAAAATTTCATTGCAATATGACAATGGGGGACCTTGGGGCAGAAAAAACAAAATCACTGCTCCAAAATAATAAAAATGAACCTTTATCAAAATTCTGTTTTTTCCACAGCTCCTCTAATGTCATATCGCATCAAAATTTTGCGCATACATAGAAAACTTGTGCATCTTGATTTTCACTGGAATTTTTTTCGATTTTATACAGCTCAACCACGGAGCAGATGCTCCTGTGCACCAAAACACCGTCCTTGTAACCTTGCATTATAAATGTCCTTAATGTTTACACAAAAATTAGTTTATTTTTCTAAGCACCGGTGGTGCATAGAAAAAATGCAAAGGTGCATCGAGAAATAAACCGCTTATTATTAAGCATGGGTACTTATTGGTAGCATGCAAATCTGAACTTTCTAGTGCATATGTGCTTATTTGTTTCTTCATTTATTTAATTATAAGGTCTTATGTGGACACTTAAGGGCCAACAAGAGAGAAAAAACAGGTGAGGATGAGTGGATCCATATACATATAGAATAGAAACAAGAGGGCTTTGTGCCTGGACACCAAAATCATATATTTCTTTCTTAGCTGTCCTATTATATCAAAAAAAATTTACCTATGTGGCATGGCTTAGCACCGGTACATAGTGAAGCACAGTTACAAGGCAAACCCTTTCCATTACTTGGCCTAAGTCACTGTGAGCGGATTTGTGGCACGCAAGTGCGGGGGCACCGACCTTATTTTTCGTTTGGCTTATGATTTTGAATCTTTTATATCTTTTGAACAAATGTTCAAATTAAATTTTGTTTGCATATTGCGTTCCTTGTGATGCGGTCTTTGAAATGAGACCACTTTTGAATACGTTTTGACGAGTTTTTAAACTTCACCATCAGCTGAAACTTGATACAAAACGAACGAAAATATGTTTCAAAAACTAAACTTAAAATTTGGTGTCCTCTTATGCGGAATCCAATGACTTTGCGGATCACAAAGCACTCGTGCAGCCGGATACTGTTTGACAGATGCGTACCCCGCAACTGCGTGCCCGTGCGAATTTCCACAAGTCATTGAATATTTTACCCGGTGTGTTGTAAAGTTCAGACGCACACTCTCTACAAAAGAAGAAGAAAGGTTCACACGCACCCTGCAACAGCCAGCACCAGGGTCATGGGAGAACAAATGATGAACTCACCAATATTAATACGACATTGTGGCTTTCATGATCTGCGCACCAACTTATTTTGGAGTGACTGACACACTGTTCATTGATACTCCAAGTACTCCTACCAAAGAAGCAAGTGAGCATATACGTCATGCGTGCATCTTCCTAATCGAAGTTACCAGAATTTTTCGGTATGCTTTTTCCATATGCTTTTCAGATGTTGCATACAGCAAGGCTAAGCACCGGTAGTCTATATAAAAGTTACAAACAACAACGAATAGATTTTTTGTGTGTGTCTTACCTGATGACTCGCGTCTGCCACGAGTCGCGTTGTCAGCATGAATTAAATACTAACTCGCCATAGCTGGTGCTTGCAAATACACTTTAGTTAATTGGCTGATAAGAGTTAGTGAGAAGAGGGGTGTGTGTATTGTCTCCTTTTCAACTATCTAATAGAAGACCCAGTTGTTTCAGCACCGAAAACAGCTGTGTGTGTGTATGTAGACGTCAATAAAAGACCAGGAACCAGAAAAGTTTGGTCATATTGGTAATGGGATCATATGGTCTCGGGTAATGGCAAAGTTAGAGCATCCCAGCCGTTCGGCCCCCAGGATGCCAAAAAAGAGCTGCCTGGGGCCGAACCGGCGTTTGCTTGGCACTTGGGGGCGGTTGCGTTCCCAGTCGACGCCCCTCAGGTCGCCGCCAAAATTGCGCGAACTCGGCGATATTTTATAGAATTTCTACAAACTCGGCAATCTGGCACAAACTCGGCGATATTTGATAGAAATTTATACAAAAACAGATAAACATGCAAACTACGCCTAGAACTAAGCCTAGTCCTGCTACGCCGCGGCCGCCGCCCAACATCTACATGCCGAGAAGCCTGTAGAAACGAGTGTAGTTGCCACCGTCGTCATCGTCGCGCGCACCGCCGGAGCCGCCGCCGTCCCTACTGCACCCATGGCCAGGGTCACCGACGCACGTTGGGGGGTTGGACGGCCCGGCCTCGCCCTCCTCATCGCAGTCGAGGACGATGGCGCCATCCTCCTCGCGTCTGCGGTCCCGGGCCTGGAGCTCCGCGTATGCCCGGCGCTGGTGGAGCACCTGCTCGCGGACGTAGTCCTCCCTCGCCCACTTGAGGGCGGCCTCGTCGTCGGGGGCCACCATGTCCGCATGCTCCGGCTTCACGGGGAGCAACCCCGGCTCGGGCTTCGGCCGGACCAGGCGGAGGGAGCGCAGGGAGGGGCGGCCGCCCTCGTTGATGACGAGGGCGCCGCCGCGGGTGCGGCGCCGAAGCGGCGTCTCCTCCTCTGGCTCCGGCTTGACGGAGCGAAGCGCCGACGAGCCGGAGCCTGATGAGGAGGACGTCATGGGCTCCATTCGCCACGGCGTCCAGGAGCTGCCACGGCGGCGAGAGAACGACGGGCGCGGCGGGTACTCGAGGCGCGGCGTGTTGCCGGTCTCGATGTGGTCGTGGACGGCCTCGAGGGTGCGGCCGGGCACGCCCCACCACTCACGCCTCCTGTCGGCGTTGAGGCGGCCGCGGGGGATGGTGCCGTTGGCGGAGGTGATCTGCTCTTGGCGGCGGCGCTCGAAGAACATTGTCCACAGCGTGTGACTGTCAACGGCGTACCTCGGCTCGTTCCGCTGCGCCTCCGTCAGTGACGAGCGGATGCAGGCGATCTCGGCCTGCCATGCAGCCCCCCGGGCACTGGTGGCACCGGGACGCCTCCGGCGCTCAACTTCCACGATCCCGACACACGCATGTCCGGGGGTGCCGGGTAGTCGGCCTCGTAGAGGAGGCGCGCCTCCTCCTCGCGGAGATGGCGGCGGCTGAAATCGTTCGCCGTCGCGGCGTCGCCGGGGTACCTCTCAGCCATTGCTCGTCGGCGGGGAAGAGGGGAGTGTTGCTTTGTGTGGCGCTACGAGGCGAGGTGTGGCGACTGTGGCGTTCACCGGCGGGGAGATCAGCTTTTATAGCCGAAGCGGGGCAGTGAGAGCCTGCATGCCGGGCGACGCGTGGCGGGAGCGGGCGGGACGCGCGTCGGTGGCGCCTTCACTGCACCGCCCGTGAGGAATCAATGCAGGCTGACCGGCGCGGCAGCGCGGCAGCCTTGGCATTGATTCCTGCGGGAACCGAGGCGATGAGGACGACGAAGTGGCCTCTCGCTGACTCGGTAGGCCCATCCCTATTCGCGCCAAAACAGCGTCCCTCGGCGCCCCAGGCGCCCCCAGCACGCCGGGTTCTGCCTGGGTCCGCCGGCGCCAATTTCGGGCCAAACGAAACCCGGGCAAACGTCGGGCCGGGCCGGGTTTTGGGCCGGGCTTGTAAAAGCCCGACCTTCATTTCTCAAGCCCGAGCCCGGTCCGAAGCCCGAAATACTCCCTGTTTTCAAGCCCGAGCCCGGCCCGAAATCAAGCCCGAAGCCCGAAAGCCTGGCCCAAATGCTGTTTTTTTAGTATGCGCACGTGCAAGCCCGGGCCAAAGCCTGAAAGACCAGCCCGAAATACAGAAAGATTGAAGCCCGAGCCCGGCTCGAACTATATTTCGGGCTGCAAAACAAAGCCCGAGCCCGCCCTGAATGTCAAGCCCGACGCGTCCCGGCCCGGGTTTTTCGGGCCGGGCTCGTGCCGGGTCGTCGGGCCGGGCTGCCCATGCCCGAGTTTAGCCCAAACCGACAAAAAACGGACTCCTGGGACGCGACTAGGCCGTTTTTTGAACGGCGACGGCGGCAAAAATGCGTAAGGGGGGCCTGTTGGGGGCGCGGTTGGAGATGCTCTTAGCATGCATGCTAGCATGTTGTCTAGTGAAATCACAAACGGAAGTACTCCCTCCGTAAACTAATATAAGATCGTTTAGATCACTAATTTAGTAATCTAGACGCTTTTATATTAGTTTACAGAGGGTGTACTTCACTCACGACACTGGCACGATTGCAAATCCAGCCGTTTGCTACTATTTTATACTTGCCCATGGACGGTGTGATACGCAAGTCGTGCAATTATCGACTGGCAAACATCATCCGTGTAGCAGTGCTCAATCACAAACAAAGCGAACCGTCTCAAAAGAGCAACACCGTCACATGATACAAGATATTAAGAAAAAAACTCTAAAGCTGATCAAACCAATAAAACACAAAAAAACATGTCGAGAGCGCAAAACCACATAGGAGTGCATTACCGAACACCTCCAGCAAACCACTGAGAAGAAGCACAGGAGCCACGTCGTCGCAACAGAGAACACCCACACTCAACGACGACGCCTCCAGAGAGTCATGACGCAAAGTGCCACCGCCCCCGTGTCTTCCGAAGTCGATAATGGTTTTGAACCTGAGCGTCGGATGGCAGGGAGAGGGTTAGGACTACGCCCCAAGAGGAAAGTGACACTCTATCCCAAGAGAAAACTTTTTGCGTGTTGATAAATTCTTTAATATTATTCTCAAGATCATAGGTGTTCTATTATTATTATTATTATAAGAAGGATTTCCATAGGAATTACCATAATTAGTAGAGGAATTACTAGGTAAAAGCCTAGGATTAAAATTACCTCTATAAGCATTGTTATTGAAATTATTTCATGAGATAAAATTCACATCTACGGCATCACTATTTTGCTCAATCAAAGTAGACAAAGGCATATCATTGAAATCAATATGAGCACTTTTACTAGCAACCAATTTCGTAAGAGCATCAAGTTTTACACTCAAAGAAGAAATTTCTTCAACCGAATTAACTTTTTTTACTAGTAGGAGCTCTTTCGGTATGCCATTGTGAATAATTTGCCATAATATTATCAAGCAACTTGGTGGCTTCACCCAAAATAATTTCTATAAAAGTACCACCCGCGGCGAAATCTAAAAGATTACGAGAAACAAAATTCAACCCCGCATAAATTTTTTGTATGATCATCCAAAGATTTAACCCATGAGTTGGGCAATTCCTTAGCATCATTTTCATCCTTTTCCAAGATTGTGTAACATGCTCATGTTCAAGTTGCTTGAAATTCATGATCTGTGTTCCAAGGGAATTAAGTTTCGGGCGAATATTTAGTGATAAAAGCATCTGTCCACTTATTCCAAGAATCGATACTATTGTGAGACAAAGAAGAAACCCAAATTTTTGCAGAATCACGCAAAGAAAACGGAAATAATTTCATCTTCACAATATCATTGCCCGCATCTTTTTTCTTTTGCATATCGCATAATTCCACAAATGTGTTAAGATGGGACGCAACTTCCTCATTAGAAGTACTGGAAAATTGATCTTTCATAACAAGATTCAGCAAAGCAGTATTAATATCACAAGACTCCACACTAGTGGCGGGAGGAGAAATAGGAGTGCCAATAAAATCATTGTTGTTGGTATTTGAGAAATCACACAACTTGGTGTTCTCTTGAGTCATGGTGACTACGCAACAATATTACACTCAAAAACAGATTCGGCAAGAAAACGGCGAATGAAAAAGAGGGCGAATAAAATGGCAAATTTTTATGAAGTGGGGAGAGGAAAATGAGAGGTAAATGGCAAATAATGTAAATAGCGAGGAGATGAGATTTGTGATTAGGAACCTGGTACATGTTGAAGATCCTCCCCGGCAACGGCGCCAGAAATTCCTTTTTGATGCGGCTTGAAGCTATGTCGGTATTGCCCCAAAGAGGAAGGGATGATGCAACACAGTGGTGGTAGGTATTTCCCTCAGTTATGAGACCAAGGTTATCGAACCAGTAGGAGAACCAAGCAACACTACGTAAACAGCGCCTGCACACAAATAACAAGTACTCGCAACCTGACGTGTAAGAGGGGTTGTCAATCCCTTTTGGGTAGCGGCGCCAGAAATTGGCAAACGGACGTGAGAGAGTAGTAAATATTGATAGATCAAACGCCAAATAAAATAAAGTCCAGCAAGGTATTTTTGTATTTTTGGTTTAATAAATCTGAAAATAAAAGCAAAGGAAAATAGATCGCAAAGGCAGATAATATTACAAAAAGACCCGGGGGCCGTAGATTTCACTTGTGGCTTCTCTCGAGAAAAATAGCAAACGGTGGGTAAACGAATTACTGTTGGGCAATTGATAGAACTTCAAATAATCATG
Organism: Aegilops umbellulata; assembly: GCA_032464435.1. Classification (NCBI taxonomy): domain Eukaryota; kingdom Viridiplantae; phylum Streptophyta; class Magnoliopsida; order Poales; family Poaceae; genus Aegilops; species Aegilops umbellulata. The sequence goes on from CP136055.1 coordinate 445,733,990, forward strand.
ACGATATCCAGGCAATGGTCATTACATAGGCATCACATAGAAGATTAGTAGACTGACTCTTGCCTGCATCTACAACTATTACTCCACACATCGACCGCTATCCAGCATGCATCTAGTGTATTAAGTTCATGGAGAAATGGAGTAATACAATAAGAATGATGACATGATGTAGACAAGATCTATTTATGTAGAAATAGACCCCGTCATTTTATCCTTAGTAGCAACGATACATACATGTCGGTTCCCCTTCTATCACTGGGATCAAGCACCGTAAGATCGAACCAACTACAAAGCACCTCTTCCCATTGCAAGATAAATAGATCAAGTTGGCCAAACAAAACTCAAATATCGGAGAAGAAATACGAGGCTATAAGCAATCTTGCACATAAGAGATCGAAGAAACTCAAATAACTTTCATGGATAGAAAGATAGATCTGATCATAAACTCAAAGTTCATCCGATCCCAACAAACACACCGCAAAAAGAGTTACATCATGTGGATCTCCAAGAGACCATTATATTGAGAATCAAACGAGAGAGAGGAAGCCATCTAGCTAATAACTACGGACCCGAAGGTCTACAAAGAACTACTCACGCATCATCGGAGAGGCACCAATGGAAGTGGCGAACCCCTCCGTGATGGTGTCTAGATTGGATCTGGTGGTTCTTGTTGGGGAACGCAGTATTTCAAAAAAATTCCTACGATCACGCAAGATCTATCTAGGAGATGCATAGCAACGAGCGGGGAAAGTGTGTCCACGTACCCTCGTAGACCGAAAGCGGAAGCGTTTAGTAACGCAGTTGATGTAGTCGAACATCTTGGCGATCCAACCGATCCAAGCACCGAGCGTCAGACACCTCCGCGTTCAGCACACGTTCAGCTCGATGACGTCCCTCGAGCTATTGATCCAGTTGAGGCCGAGGGAGAGTTCCGTCAGCACGACGGCGTGGCGACAGTGATGATGAAGTTACCGGCGTAGGGCTTCGCCTAAGCACTACGACGATATGATCGAGGTGTGTAACTGTGGAGGGGGGCACCACACACCGCTAAGAGAAACTTGTGTGTCCTTTGGGGTGCCCCCTCCCACATATATAAAGGAGGGGTAACGCAGTTGATGTAGTCGAACGTCTTGGCGATCCAACCGATCCAAGCACCGAACGCACGACACCTCCGCGTTCAGCACACGTTCAGCTCGATGACGTCCCTCGAACTCTTGATCCAGTTGAGGCCGAGGGAGAGTTCCGTCAGCATGGCGGCGTGGCGACGGTGATGATGAAGTTACCGGCGCAGGTCTTCGCCTAAGCACTACGACGATATGATCGAGGTGTGTAACTGTGGAGGGGGCACCACACACGGCTAAGAGAAACTTGTGTGTACTTTGGGGTGCCCCTCTCCCACGTATATAAAGGAGGGGAGGAGGAGGAGGCCGGCCAAGGGGGGCGCGCGCCATGGGGAGTCCAACTAGGATTCCCAATCCTAGTTGGAGTCCCCTTCCATCCAAGAGAGGGAGAAGGAGGGAAGGAGGAAGAGGGGAGAAGGAAAGAGGGGGCGCCGCCCCCCTCCCTAGTCCAATTCAGACTGGCCATGGGGGGCGGCCTCCCTTGTGGCCCTCCTCTCCTTTCCACTAAGGCCCACGAAGGCCTATGAACTTCCCGGGGGGGTTTTGGTAACCCCCGATACTCCAAAACTTATCCGAAATGACCCGAACCATTCCGGTGTCCGAATGTAACCTTCCAATATATGAATCTTTATGTCTCGACCATTTCGAGACTCCTCGTCATGTCCGTGATCTCATCCGAGACTCCAAACAAACTTTGGTTCATCAAATCACATAACTGATAATACAAATCGTCATCGAACATTAAGCGTGCGGACCCTACGGGTTCGAGAACTATGTAGCCATGACCGAGGCACATCTCAGGTCAATAACCAATAGCGGAACCTGGATGCTCATATTGGTTCCTACGTATTATATGAAGATCTTTATCGGTCAAACCGCATAACAACATACGTTGTTCCCTTTGTCATCGGTATCTTACTTGCCCGAGATTCTATCGTCGGTATCATCATACCTAGTTCAATCTCATTACCGGCAAGTCTCTTTACTCGTTCCGTAATGCATCATCCCATAACTAACTCATTAGTCACATTGCTTGCAAGGCTTATAGTGATGAGCATTACCAAGAGGGCCCAGAGATACCTCTCCGATACACGGAGTGACAAATCCTAATCTTGATCTATGCCAGCCCAACAAACACCTTCGGAGACACCTGTAGAGCATCTTTATAATCACCCAGTTACGTTGTGACGTTTGATAGCACACAAGGTGTTCCTCCGGTATTCGGGAGTTGCATAATCTCATAGTCAGAGGAACATGTATAAGTCATGAAGAAAGCAATAGCAATAAAACTAAACGATCATTATGCTAAGCTAACGGATGGGTCTTGTGATACGTCTCCAACGTATCTATAATTTTTGATTGCTCCATGCTATATTATCTACTATTTTGGACAATATTGGTCTTTATTATCCACTTTTATATTATTTTTAGGACTAACCTATTAACCGGAGGCCCAGCCCAGAATTGCTGTTTTTTTGCCTATTTCTGTATTTTGAAGAAAAGGAATATCATACGGAGTCGAAACGGAATGAAATCAACTAGAGAAGTTATTTTTGGAAGGAAAGCTACCAGAAAAGCTTGGAGTGCACGTCAGGAAAGGAACGAGGGAGCCACGAGGGCGGGGGCGCGCCCACCCCCCTAGGGCGCGCCCCCTGCCTCGTGGGCCCCTCGTGGCTCCCCTAACGTACTTCTTCTGCCTATATAACTCCATATACCCTAAAACTTCCAGAGAAGAGAATAGATCGGGAGTTCCGCCGCCGCAAGCCTCTGTAGCCACCAAAAGTCAATCGGGACCCTGTTCCGACACCCTGCCGGAGGGGGGAACCCTCACCGATGGCCATCTTCATCATCCTGGCGCTCTCCATGATGAGGAGGGAGTAGTTAACCCTCGGGGCTGAGGGTATGTACAGTAGCTATGTGTTTGATCTATCTCTCTCTCTCTCGTGTTCTTGGTTTGGCACGATCTTGATGTATCGCGAGCTTTGCTATTATAGTTGGATCTTATGTTGCCTCTCCCCCTCTACTCTCTTGTAATGGATTGAGTTTTCCCTTTGAAGTAATCTTATCGGATTGAGTCTTTAATGACTTGAGAACACTTGATGTATGTCTTGCCGTGCGTATCTGTGGTGACAATGGGATATCACGTGATTCACTTGATGTATGTTTTGGTGATCAACTTGGGGTTCCTCCCATGAACCTATGCATAGGGGTTGGCACACGTTTTCGTCTTGATTCTCCGATAGAAACTTTGGGGCACTCTTTGAAGTACTTTGTGTTGGTTTGAATATATGAATCTGAGATTGTGTGATGCATATCGTATAATCATACCCACGGATACTTGAGGTGACATTGGAGTATCTAGGTGACATGAGGGTTTTGGTTGATTTGTGTCTTAAGGTGTTATTCTAGTACCAACTCTAGGGCTGTTTGTGACACTTATAGGAATAGCCCAACGGATTGATTGGAAAGAATAACTTTGAGGTGGTTTCGTACCCTACCATAATCTCTTCGTTTGTTCTCCGCTATTAGTGGCTTTGGAGTGACTCTTTGTTGCATGTTGAGGGATAGTTATATGATCCAATTATGTTATTATTGTTGAGAGAACTTGCACTAGTGAAAGTATGAACCCTAGGCCTTGTTTCCTATCATTGCAATACCGTTTGTGCTCACTTTTATCGCCTGCTACCTTGCTGTTTTTATATTTTCAGATTACAAAAACCTATATCTACCATCCATATTGCACTTGTATCACCATCTCTTCGCCGAACTAGTGCACCTATACAATTTACCATTGTATTGGGTGTGTTGGGGACACAAGAGACTCTTTGTTATTTGGTTGCAGGGTTGCTTGAGAGAGACCATCTTCATCCTACGCCTCCCACGGATTGATAAACCTTAGGTCATCCACTTGAGGGAAATTTGCTACTGTCCTACAAACCTTTGCACATGGAAGCCCAACAACGTCTACAAGAAGAAGGTTGTGTAGTAGACATCATCTTGTCCATCACATCATTCTCTAATGATGTGATCCCATTCATCAAATGACAACACATGTCTATGGCTAGGAAACTTAACCATCTTTGATTAACGAGCTAGTCAAGTAGAGGCCTACTAGGGACACTCTGTTTGTCTATGTATTCACACATGTACTAAGTTTCCAGTTAATACAATTCTAGCTTGAATAATAAACATTTATCATGATATAAGGAAATATAAATAACAACTTCATGCCTAGCTAGAGCGTAATTGAAATCCTTGAAATCATCATGCCTAGCTAGAGGCGTTAAACGTTAGCGCTTGTTGGGAGGCAACCCAATTTTATTTTAGTTTCTTGCTTTTTGGTTCTGTTTTGGAAGAAATAATCCATCTAGCTTCTGTTTAGATGTGGTTTTGTGTTTTAATTAGTGTTTGTGCCAAGTAAAACCTTTGGGAAGATTTGGGTGAAGTCTTTATGATCATGCTGTAAAAAACAGAAACTTTAGTGCTCACGAGATTAGCTAAAACTTTTTACTGGAGAGAGCTATTTAGTCGATTCTTTTTGCAGATGATTACTAGACAAATTCCTCAGGTCCACCAATTTATTTTAGAATTGGTGGGGTTCCAGAAGTATATGTTTGATACGGATTACTACAAACTGTTCTGTTTTTGATAGATTCTATTTTCATTGTGTTGCTTGCTTATTTTGATGAATCTATGGCTAGTAAAATAGTTTATAAACCATAGATAAGTTGGAATACAGTAGGTTTAACACAAATGTAAATAAAGAATGAGTTCATTAGAGTACCATGAATTGGTGTTTTGTTTTCTTTTGCTAACGGAGCTCTCGAGTTTTCTGTTAAGTTTTGTGTTGTGAAGTTTTCAAGTTTTGGGTAAAGATTCGATGGACTATGGAATAAGGAGTGGCAAGAGCCTAAGCTTGGGGATGCCCATGGCACCCCCAAGATAATCCAAGTACACCAAAAAGTCAAAGCTTGGGGATACCCCGGAAGGCATCCCCTCTTTCGTCTACTTCCATCGGTAACTTTACTTGGAGCTATATTTTTATTCACCACATGATATGTGTTTTGCTTGGAGAGTCATTTTATTTTATTTTGTTTTGCTTGCTGTTTGAATAAAGTATCAAGATCTGAAATTCTTATATGTTAGATAGTCTTCACATAGTTGCATAGTTATTCGACTACTCATTGATCTTCACTTATACCTTTCGGAGTAGTTTGTTGTTTGCTCTAGTGCTTCACTTATATCTTTTAGAGCACGGTGGTGGATTTGTTTTATAGAAACTATTGATATCTCATGCTTCACTTAGATTATTTTGAGAGTCTTCAATAGCATGGTAATTCGCTTAAATAATCCTAATATGCTTGGTATTCAAGATTTGTAAAAACTTTCTTATGAAGTGCATTGAATACTATGCGAAGTTTGATTCCTTATAATTGTTTTGAGATATGAAAATGGTGATATTAGAGTCATACTAGTGGAGTAGTTGTGAATTTGAGAGATACTTGTGTTAAAGTTTGTGATTCCCGTAGCATGCACGTATGGTGAACCGTTATGTGATGAAGTCGGAGCATGATTTATTTATTGATTGTCTTCCTTATGAGTGGCGGTCGGGGACGAGCGATCGTCTTTTCCTACCAATCTATCCCCCTAGGAGCATGCGCGTAATACTTTGCTTTGATAACTTCTAGATTTTCGCAATAAGTATATGAGTTCTTTATGACTAATGTTGAGTCCATGGATTAGACGCACTTTTCTTCCTTCCACCATTGCTAGCCTCTCTAATACCGCGCACTTTTCGCCGGTATCATACAACCACCATATACCTTCCTCAAAACAGCCACCATACCTATTGTAACGCCCGGATAATCTTGCTACAGTAATCCCACGCTAATCATGCCATGACACCTCGATTACTGTTGCCATCCTCGCACTAATTCGAAACCGTTCCAAATTCAAATTCAAATTAATGACAACAATAAAAGTTTTCGAAAATTGAAACAAAAATGTTCGGTGGGTGTCGAATAATACAAGGGTAATTATAGTAAAGCAAACACATTTTTATAAAATGTCTAAATAGTTCAAAATGAATTAAATGGAAAAGAAAATAAATAAAAAGAAAAGGGAAAGACTAATCTAACAAAATAATAAAAAGAGGCAGACCCCCCACTGGGCCATCTGTGGCCCAGCTGGCTAGCCCAACTGGGCAAGGGCCCAGCTGACTGGCCCAGCCGGCCACCCCGCACTCCCCATAACCCCCCCGAAACCCTAGCCATTTCCCCACGTCGCCCACTCGCTCCCCACTCCCCCCTTCGATTTGGATCTAGATCGGGAGGACTCCCGGTCCCCTCGCCCCTGGACATCGACGCCGGCGCCCGGAGCTTCCCCCCGCCAGACTGCTTCCTCCACCCCGCGGGCCTGCCTCCCCTTACGCACGTCGTCCCCGTCCCTCCACCTCGACCCCCGCTGCCCTAGTCCCTACAAACACCCGGTGAGGCCCCCGGCCTCTTCCTCCCCCTCGTCCCCGTCGACGCGGTCGTGCTCCTCCGCGTGCTCACCCGCAGCGCTTGCCTGCTGCCGCTTCCTCCCGCGTGCACGCGCCCCGCCTCTCGCGGCCACCACGGCCACGGCCGCGCCCGCTCGGCCGCGCGTGCGCCCGCGCCCCGCCCGCGTGGCCCTGTTCCGCCCCGCCGCCCGCTTCCCCTAATGCCGCGCACACGCACGCGTCGCGGCCCTCTGCTCGTCGCGTCGCTCGGAGCCGCTGCCCGCGCCTCGCCCTCCCCCATCTCCGCCGTGCTCCGTCCGCGCCCATGGACGCACCCCGCGCTCCCTCTCGCCCTCTCCTCGCACCCGGCCACGGTCGATGCGCGCTCGCCGCGCGGTCACAAGCCCGTGCCGCCCGTGCCCGCTCTGTCGCCACCCTGCGCCCCGTGGCGCCCCTGCCTTCCCTCCCGCACGCCACCATCCGCGCCCGTCCACGCCCCTGCACCGCGGTCGCCGCGTCCGGCTCGTGTGCCGCGCGCCCCTGGTGCATCCATGCCACACGCCCCGCCGCGCCTCTTCTCCCCCCCGCGCTCTCTGCTGCGAGCTGCGGCTGCTGCTGCGCTGCGCCTGTTGCTGCTAGCAGCTCGTCCCGGCCGCGCCTTGCCCCGTCCTGCCTCCGCCACTCTGCCCCATGCAGCCAGCGCCGCTCCGCCTCGCGCGCACGCCGCGCGCCTCCCTTCGCTCCGGCCGGCCTCGCCGCTGTCGCCTCATGCGACCGGCCTCCCCTGCCTTGGCGAACTGCCGGGTCCGCCGCCCCTCGCCCCTGGGCATGCGCCCACTGGGGCTCTGCCCTGCGCCCGAACCCGCTAAGGCCCCTGTGCCTATGACAGGGGGGCCCCACCCCACAGAACGTTTAAAAAAGAGAATTAAAAATAAAAATAATCAATAAAAATAAAAATGATTTAATAAAATTAATTATTAATTAATTAATTATCTAATGAATTAATTAAGTTAATTAATCCGGTTTAATTAATTTAATTAACTAGTAAGGTGAATTAAATAGTAATCAAATTAGCCTAAACCCTTATTAAATCTAAACAGTGTATGACAGGTGGGTCCCACTGGACCCACTGGTCAGGTTGACCAAGTCAACTCTGTTGACTGCTGATGTCAGCATGACATCATGTTGATGTCATTAATCTATTTTTCGGATTAATTTAAATAATTAATTAAATTCCAAAAATTAATAAAATCTTTAGAAAATCATATCTTTTAATCCGTAACTCGGATTAAAATATTTTCAACATGAAAGTTGCTCAGAACGACGAGACGAATCCGGATACGAAGCCCGTTCGTCCGCCACACCCCCCTAACATATGAAACTCACAACTTTCCCCCTCCGACTCCTCTGCCCGAAAACGCGAAACACCGGGGATACTTTCCCGGATGTTTCTCCCCTTCACCGGTATCACCTCTTACCGCGTTAGGACACCCCTAGCACCGATACTTGTCATGTCATGCATCGCTATGCATCTGTTTGCTTAAATATTTATTGTTTCTTCCCCCTCTTCTCTCGCTAGACACCGAGACCGACGCTGCTGCTACCCAGTACGACTACGGAGTTGACGACCCCTCTCTCTTGCCAGAGCAACCAGGCAAGCCCCCCCTTGATCACCAGATATCACCTACTCTCTTCTATACTGCTTGCATTAGAGTAGTATAGCATGTTACTACTTTCCGTTATCCTATCCTGATGCATAGCCTGTCCTTGTTACTACTGTTGTTACCTTTACCTGCTATCCTACATGCTTAGTTTAGGATGCTAGTTTTCCATCAGTGGCCCTACATTCTTGTCCGTCTGCTGTGCTATACTATCGGGCCGTGATCACTCGGGAGGTGATCACGGGTATATACTATACATTATACATGATACATGTGGTGACCAAAGACGGGTCGGCTCGTAGGAGTACCCGCGAGTGAATCTTTGAGGCGAAGCAACAGGGCAGGTTTAGACCACCTAGGAGAGAGGTGGGCCTGGCCCTGTTCGGCGTTCGCGGATACTTAACACGCTTAACGAGATCTTGGTATTTGATCTGAGTCTGGCCATTTGGTCTATACGCACTAACCAACTACGTGGGAAAGATATGGGCACTCGGCGTCGTGGTATCAGCCCAAGCCTTCGTGACGTTAGCGACTGAGTGACGCACGCCGGATTGGACTTGAACGCCACTAGGCCAGGTCTGCTTCCGGCCGCGTTCGCAACGTGCAGGTGTGCTAAGGGCGATGGGCCCAGACCCTTGTGCGTGTAGGTTTAGACCGGCGTGCTGACCTCTCTGTTGTGCCTAGGTGGGGCTGCGACGTGTTGATCTTCCGAGGCCGGGAATGACCCAGGAAAGTGTGTCCGGCCAAATGGGATCAAGCGTGTTGGGTTATGTGGTGCACCCCCTCCAGGGAAGTTAATCATCCCGCGACTAACTCATTATTTGCAATGCTTGCAAGGCTTAAGTGATGTGCATTACCGAGAGGGCCCAGAGATACCTCTCCGACATTCAGAGTGACAAATCCTAATCTCGAAATACGCCAACCCGACAAGTACCTTCGGAGGCACCTGTAGAGCACCTTTATAATCAACCAGTTACGTTGTGACGTTTGGTAGCACACAAAGTGTTCCTCCGGTAAACGGGAGTTGCATAATCTCATAATCATAGGAACATGTATAAGTCATGAGGAAAGTAATAACAACAAACTAAACGATCAAGTGCTAAGCTAACGGAATGGGTCAAGTCAATCAGATCATTCATCTAATGATGTGATCCCATTAATCAAATAACAACTCTTTGTCTATGGTTAGGAAACATAACCATCTTTGATTAATGAGCTAGTCAAGTAGAGGCATACTAGTGACACTCTTGTTTGTCTATGTATTCACACATGTATTATGTTTCTGGTTAATACAATTCTAGCATGAATAATAAACATTTATCATGAAATAAGGAAATAAATAATAACTTTATTATTGCCTCTAGGGCATATTTCCTTCAGTCTCTCACTTGCACTAGAGTCAATAATCTAGTTCACATCGCCATGTGATTTAACAGCAATAGTTCATATCACCATGTGATTAACATCCATAGTTCACATCGATATGTGACCAACAACAAAAGGGTTTACTAGAGTCAGTAATCTAGTTCACATCACTATGTGATTAACACCCAAAGAGTACTAAGGTGTGATCATGTTTTGCTTGTGAGATAATTTTAGTCAACTGGTCTGTCGTATTCAGATCCGTAAGTATTTTGCAAATTTCTATGTCAACAATACTCTGCGCGGAGCTACTCTAGCTAATTGCTCCCACTTTCAATATGTATCTAGACCGAGACTTAGAATCATCTAGATTAGTGTCAAAACTTGCATCGACGTAACCCTTTACGATGAACCTTTTGTCACCTCCATAATCGAGAAACATATCCTTATTCCACTAAGGATAATTTTGACCGCTGTCCAGTGATCTACTCCTAGATCACTATTGTACTCCCTTGCTAAACACAGTGTAGGGTATACAATAGATCTGGTACACAACATGGCATACTTTATAGAACCTATGGCCAAGGCATAGGGAATGACTTTCATTCTCTTTCTATCTTCTGCCGTGGTCGGGTTTTGAGTCTTACTCAATTTCACACCTTGTAACACAGGCAAGAACTCTTTCTTTGACTGTTCCATTTTGAACTACTTCAAAATCTTGTCAAGGTATGTACTCATTGAAAAACTTATCAAGCGTCTTGATCTATCTCTATAGATCTTGATGCTTAATATGTAAGCAGCTTCACCGAGGTCCTTCTTCGAAAAACTCCTTTCAAATACTCCTTTATGCTTCTCAGAATAATTCTATATTATTTCCGATCAACAATATGTCATTTACATATAGTTATCAGAAATGCTGTAGTGCTCCCACTCACTTTCTTGTAAATACAGCCTTCACCGCAAGTCTGTATAAAACTATATGCTTTGATCAACTTATCAAAGCGTATATTCCAACTCCGAGATGCTTGCACCAGTCCATAGATGGATCGCTGGAGCTTGCATATTTTGTTAACACCTTTAGGATCGACAAAACCTTCTAGTTGCATCGTATACAACTCTTCTTTAATAAATCCATTGAGGAATGCAGTTTTGTTTATCCATTTGCCAGATTTCATAAAATGCGGCAATTGCTAACATGATTCGGACAGACTTAAGCATAGATACGAGTGAGAAACTCTCATCGTAGTCAACACCTTGAACTTGTCGAAATCCTTTTTCGACAATTCTAGCTTTGTAGATAGTAACACTACTATCAGCGTCCGTCTTGAAGATCCTCTTGAAGATCCATTTATTTTCTATGGCTTGCCGATCATCGGGCAAATCCATCAAAGTCCATACTTTGTTCTCGTACATGGATCATATCTCAGATTTCATGGCCTCAAACCATTTCGTGGAATTTGGGCTCATCATCGCTTCCTCATAGTTCACAAGTTTGTCATGGTCTAGTAACATGACTTCCAGAACAGGATTACCGTACCACTCTGGTGCGGATCTCACTCTGGTTTACCTACAAGATTCGGTAGTAACTTGATCTGAAGTTACATGATTATCATCATTATCTTCCTCACTAATTGGTGTAGTAGTCACAGGAATAGATTTCTGTGATGAACTACTTTCCAATAAGGGAGCAGGTACAGTTACCTTATCAAGTTCTACTTTCCTCCCACTCACTTCTTTTGAGAGAAACTCCTTCTCTAGAAATGATCCATTCTTAGCAATGAATGTCTTGCCTTCGGATCTGTGATAGAAGTTGTACCCAACTGTCTCCTTTGGGTATCTTATGAAGACATATTTCTCTGATTTGGGTTTGATCTTATCAGGATGAAACTTTTTCACATAAGCATCACAACCCCAAACTTTAAAAAACGACAACTTTGGTTTCTTGCTAAACCACAGTTCATATAGTGTCGTCTCAACGGATTTAGATGGTGCCCTATTTAACGTGAATGCAGCTGTCTCTAATGCATAACCCCAAAACGATAGTGGTAAATCGGTAAGAAACATCATAGATTGCACTATATCCAATGAAGTACGGTTATGACGTTTGGACACACCATTATGCTGTGGTGTTCCAGGTGGCATGAGTTTGTGAAACTATTCCACATTGTTTTAATTGAAGGACAAACTCGTAACTCAAATATTTTACCTCTGCGATCATATCATAGAAATTTTTATTTTTGTTACGATAATTCTCCACTTCACTCTGAAATTTTTGAACTTTTCAAATGTTTCAGACTAGTGTTTCATCAAGTAGATATACTCATATCTGCTCAAATCATCTGTGAAGGTCAGAAAATAATGATACCCGCCGCGAGCCTTAACACTCATCGGATCGCATACATCAGTATGTATTATTTCCAACAAGTCAGTTTCTCGCTCCATTGTTCCGGAGAACGGAGTTTTAGTCATCTTGCCCATAAGGCATGGTACGCAAGCATCAAGTGATTCATAATCAAGTGATTCCAAAATCCCATCAGCATGGAGTTTCTTCATGCGCTTTACACCAATATGACCTAGACGGCAGTGCCACAAATAAGTTGCACTATCATTATTAACTTTGCATCTTTTGGTTTCAATATTATGAGTATGTGTATCACTACGATCGAGATACAACAAATCATTTTCGTTGGTGTGTAACCATATAAGGTTTTATTCATGTAAACAGAACAATAATTTATTCTCTTACTTAAATGAATAACCGTATTGCAATAAACATGATCAAATCATATTCATGCTCAACACCAAATAACACTTATTTAGGTTCCACACTAATCCCGAAAGTATAGGGAGTGTGCGATGATGATCCTATCAATCTTGGAACTACTTCCAACACACATCGTCACTTCACCCTTAACTAGTCTCTGTTTATTTTGCAACTCCCGTTTCAAGTTACTAATCATAGCAACTGAACTAGTATCAAATACTTAGGGGTTGCTATAAACACTAGTAAAGTACACATCAATAACATGTATATCAAATATACTTATGTTCACTTTGCCATCCTTCTTATCTGCCAATCACTTGGGGTAGTTCCACTTCCAGTGACCAGTCTCTTTGCAGTAGAAGCACTTAGTCTCAGGCTTAGGACCAGACTTGGGCTTCTTCACTTGAGCAGCAACTTGCTTGCTGTTCTTCTTGAAGTTCCCCTTTTTCCCTTTGCCCTTTTCTTGAAACTAGTGATCTTGTCAACCATCAACACTTGATGCTCTTTTTGATTTCTACCTTCATCGATTTCATCATCATGAAAAGCTCGGGAGTCGTTTTCGTCATCCCTTGCATACTATAGTTCATCACGAAGTTCTACTAACTTGGTGATGGTGACTAGAGAATTCTGTCAATCACTATCTTATCTGGAAGATTAACTCCCACTTGATTCAAGCGATTGTAGTACCCAGACAATCTGAGCACATGCTCACTAGTTGAGCGATTCTCCTCCATCTTTTAGCTATAGAACTTGTTGGAGACTTCATATCTCTCAACTTGGGTATTTGCTTGAAATATTAACTTCAACTCCTGGAACATCTCATATGGTCCATGACGTTCAAAACGTCTTTGAAGTCCCGATTCTAAGCCGTTAAGCATGGTGCACTAAACTATCAAGTAGTCATCATATTGAGCTAGCCGAACGTTCATAATGTCTGCATCTGCTCCTGCAATAGGTCCGTCACCTAGCGGTGCATCAAGCACATAATTATTCTGTGCAGCAATGAGGATAAACCTCAGATCACGGATCCAATCCGCATCATTGCTACTAACATCTTTCAACACAATTTTCTCTAGGAACATATCAAAATAAACACAGGGAAGCAACAACGCGAGCTATTGATCTACAACATAGATATGCTAATACTACCATGACTAAGTTCATGATAAATTTAAGTTCAATTAATCATATTACTTAAGAACTCCCACTAAGATATGCATCCCTCTAATCCTCTAAGTGATCACGTGATCCAAATCAACTAAACCATAACCGATCATCACGTGAAATGGAGTAGCTTTCAATGGTGAACATCACTATGTTGATCATATGTACTATATGATTCACGCTCGACCTTTCGGTCTCCGTGTTCCGAGGCCATATCTGCATATGCTAGGCTCGTCAAGTATAACCTGAGTATTCCACGTGTGCAACTGTTTTGCACCCGTTGTAGATGGACGTAGAGCTTATCACACCCGATCATCACGTGGTGTCTGGGCACGACGAACTTTGGCAACGGTGCATACTCAGGGAGAACACTTCTTGATAATTTAGTGAGAGATCATCTTATAATGCTACCGTCAATCAAAGCAAGATAAGATGCATAAAAGATAAACATCACATGCAATCAATATAAGTGATATGATATGGCCATCATCATCTTGTGCTTGTGATCTCCATCTCCGAAGCACCGTCATGATCACCATCGTCACCGGCGCGACACCTTGATCTCCATCGTATCATCGTTGTCGTCTCGCCAATCTTATGCTTCTACGACTATCGCTACCTCTTAGTGATAAAGTAAAGCATTACAGGGTGATTGCATTGCATACAATAAAGCGACAACCATATGGCTCCTGCCAGTTGCCGATAACTCAGTTACAAAACATGATCATCTCATACAATCATGTCTTGACCATATCACATCACAACATGCCCTGCAAAAACAAGTTAGACGTCCTCTACTTTGTTTGTTGCAAGTTTTACGTGGCTGCTATGGGCTTAAGCAAGAACCAATATTACCTACGCATCAAAACCACAACGATAGTTTGTCAAGTTGATGCCGTTTTAACCTTTGCAAGGACCAGGCGTAGCCACACTCGGTTCAACTAAAGTTGGAGAAACTGACACCCGCCAGCCACCTGTGTGCAAAGCACGACGGTAGAACCAATCTCGCGTAAGCGTACGCGTAATGTCGGTCCGGGCCGCTTCATCCAACAATACCGCCGAACCAAAGTATGATATGCTGGTAGGCAGTATAACTTATATCGCCCACAACTCACTTGTGTTCTACTCGTGCATATAACATCAAACCATAAAACCTGGCTCTAATACCACTGTTGGGGAACGTAGTAATTTCAAAAAAATTCCTACGCACATGCAAGATCATGGTGATGCATAGCAACGAGAGGGGAGAGTGTTGTCTACGTACCCTCATAGACCGAAGCGGAAGCATTGACGCAACGTAGAGGAAGTAGTCGTACGTCTTCCTGGTCCAACCGATCCAAGCACCGTTACTCCGGCACCTTCGAGTTCTTGTCACACGTACAACTCGATGACGCACCCTGGGCTCCGATCCAGCAAAGCTTCGGGGAGGAGTTCCGTCAGCACGACGGCGTGGTGACGATCTTGATGTTCAACTATCGCAACTGTCACAGGGCTTTGCCTAAGCACCGCTACAATATGACCGAGGTGTAATATCGTGGAGGGGGGCACCGCACACGGCTAAGGAACGATCACAAAGATCAACTTGTGTGTCCTAGGGTGCCCCTTGCCCCCGTATATAAAGGAGGGAGGGGGAGGTGCGGCCGGCCCTTTTGGGGTGCGCCTGGAGGAGTCCTACTCCCACCGGGAGTAGGACTCCCCCCTCTTGCCTTGTTGGAGAAGGAAAGGGGGAAGGGGAAGAGGAAAGGGGGGCGCCGCCCCCCTTCCTTGTCCTATTCGGGCTAGGGGGGAGGGGGTGCGCGGCCTGCCCTGGCCGTCCCTCCTCTTCTCCCTTATGGCCCATGAAGGCCCAATAACCCCCGGGGGGTTCCGGTAACCCCCGGTACTCCGGTAAAATGCCGATTTCACCCAGAACAATTCCGATGTCCAAATATAGGCTTCCAATATATCGATCTTTATGTCTCGACCATTTCGAGACTCCTCGTCATGTCCGTGATCACATCCGGGACTCCGAACAAGCTTCGGTACATCAAAATACATAAACTCATAATGAAACTGTCATCGTAACTTTAAGCGTGCGGACCCTACGGTTCGAGAACAATGTAGACATGACCGAGACACGTCTCTGGTCAATAACCAATGGCGGGACCTGGATGCCCATATTGGCTCCTACATATTCTACGAAGATCTTTATCGGTCAGACCGCATAACAACATACGTTGTTCCCTTTGTCATCGGTATGTTACTTGCCCGAGATTCGATCGTCGGTATCCTATACCTAGTTCAATCTCATTACCGGCAAGTCTCTTTACTCGTTCCGTAATACATCATCCCGCAACTAACTCATTAGTTGCAATGCTTGCAAGGCTTAAGTGATGTGCATTACCGAGAGGGCCCAGAGATACCTCTCCGACATTCAGAGTGACAAATCCTAATCTCGAAATACGCCAACCCAACAAGTACCTTCGGATACACCTGTAGAGCACCTTTATAATCACCCAGTTACGTTGTGACGTTTGGTAGCACACAAAGTGTTCCTCCGGTAAACGGGAGTTGCATAATCTCATAGTCATAGGAACATGTATAAGTCATGAAGAAAGTAATAGCAACAAACTAAACGATCAAGTGCTAAGCTAACGGAATGGGTCAAGTCAATCAGATCATTCATCTAATGATGTGATCCCATTAATCAAATAACAACTCTTTGTCTATGGTTAGGAAACATAACCATCTTTGATTAATGAGCTAGTCAAGTAGAGGCATACTAGTGACACTCTTGTTTGTCTATGTATTCACACATGTATTATGTTTCCGGTTAATACAATTCTAGCATGAATAATAAACATTTATCATGAAATAAGGAAATAAATAATAACTTTATTATTGCCTCTAGGGCATATTTCCTTCAGTAGCACTACAAGAAATATGTCAACTTATGACCTTCTGTCAGTGACCCTCGAAGAATTGGTCATAAATTTATGACCATTTCAGACCAATTGGTCAAAAGCTGTTCGGGGGGCTCCAAACCCTAAACCATTGCGACCATTTTGGTCAGAAAGGTCGTAATTTCCTCACACGAAAAGGTCATAAAGCAAACATCGCTAGTCCGCTGCCTTATTTCTAGTTGTTAACGACCAATATAGATGGTCACAGCCTTGTAAATAGTGGTGGGTTTTCTATGACTAGGCGCCACCTCATCAGTTTTGCCTATGTGGCATGTCCATGTGGCAGTTTTTGCCCTAGGTTGTGAAACAACCTATATTTCTGTCATTCCCAAAATTCCCAAAAAAATCTCATAAATTCTTTGGGTCATATCTTCGTCAAATATGTAAAAACCTTCCTTGCCTAGTTAAAAAATAATTCAAAAATATTCATTTTCCTATTCTGTTCAGAGTAACAGTTTGTGAAGGAAGTACCACTTTGGCATGTCCAAATAGTACCCATTTTCTACAGTGCTTTCCTATGCCCAAATAACCATCCTCCACCAAATGCCAGCTCAATCCATTCATTATTTTGAGCCGAGCTTCAACATTCGTATTTATGTCCAGTGTGGTGGTTTGCAAAGCAAGTACCAGCTAGGCTCCTCCTTTTGAGCTGAAAATTTGTGAAGACGGTCTTCTTAGTAACTGATCATCCTCAGCCAAAACTCACGCCCATTAGCCATGTACATTTCCTGTACCGCTAATCAAACACTTGGCTGCTAATTCATGTTTGAGCACCGATCGGTCTCCTCGTGAGAATCTTATGTTGTAATTTTCTTCCTAGCACCTACATGGGGAGTGCCCAACCCACTAGACATGTCTAGGCCACCCAGAACACACGGCAACGCCACGGTCACGCGGTGACCACGCGGCGGGCATGCGAGCTTACGCGCTCTAGAGTTGGGGCCCTCGGCCACTATCCAAACCTCGATGTCTCTCCATCAAACCATGTATTTCTGATTAAATAGATACTTATGTACCTGGAAATGATTTTTGAAAAAAATAAAGAGCAAACTATGACGCAGCTGCAGTTCAAATTTGACCCGCTTCCAGCTGAATCGACGGGAATTTGTCTTTTTCACCAGAGGTGGATCAAAAATTTTGACACCCAACCATTTTGTCAATTATGCATTAAATATGTCCTAGTATTTTATAAAAATGATTTGGTCCAATTTTGTAACCATTATTTTGGAGGTCCTTCACAAAAAAACCTCCTTTTGGGCACTCAAAAAATAGAAAATGGTTTTTTCGTTCAAAGAAAATAAAAACTTCCTTAGGCAACATTGTTTGCCATTCCAATATGCACCCTTGTGCACAATATGAGATCATTTGAACAAACTATGCCATGAATGTGGCCATAAGATTGATCATTTGGCTTGAAAGCCATGAATCTTCAGAGATGATAGCTCGTTTCTGAAAACACTTTTTTATAATAATTACCGTATTACAAGTTTGTTATTTTTCCTGGGAACTTGGCCACATATAATGACACAATGCGAAGGTTTCCCAATTTTTTGATTTTTTTTTGAATTTTTTATGCCCGTTTCAAAATGTGGTCAAAACGGCGGGAATGACCGTTCCTAGCTAGTGGTTGAATCTTGGAAAATTTTTGGTGTTTCTCTGATTAAATAGATACTTATGTACCTAGAAATGATTTTTGGAAAAAATAAATATTAAACTATGAGGCAGCTGCAGTTCAAATTTGACCCGCTTCCAGCTGAATCGGCGGAAATTTGTCTTTTTCACGAGAGGTGGATCAAAAATTTTTACACCCAACCATTTGGTCAATTGTGCATTAAATATGGCCTAGTATTTTATAAAAATGATTTGGTCCAATTTTGCAACAATTATTTGGGAGGTCCTTCACAAAAAAACCTCCTGTTGGGCACTCGAAAAAGGGAAAATGGTTTTTTCGTCCAAAGAAAATGAAAACTTCCTTAGGCAACATTATTTGCCATTCCAATATGCACCCTTGTGCACAATATGAGATCATTTGAACAAACTATGCCATGAATGTGGCCATAAGATTTATCATTTGGCTTGAAAACCCTGAATCTTCACGCGTGATAGCTCATTTCTGAGAACACTTTTTTAAAATAATTTCCGTATTACAAGTTTATTATTTTTTCTGGAAACTTGGTCACATATAATGACACAATGCGAATGTTTCCCATTTTTTTGATTTTTTTTGAATTTTTTATGCCTGTTTCAAAATGCAGTCAAAACGGCGGGCTTGACCGTTCCTAGCTAGTGGTTGAATCTTGCAAAACTTTTGATGTTTCTCTGATTAAATAGATACTTATGTACCTAGAAATGATTTTTGAAAAAAATAAAAAGCAAACTATGAGGCAGCTCCAGTTCAAATTTGACCCGCTTGCAGCTGAATCGGCAGAAATTTGTATTTTTCACGAGAGGTGGATCAAAAACATTTACACCCAACCATTTTGTGAATTGTGCATTAAATATGGCCTAGTATTTTATAAAAATGATTTGGTCCAATTTTGCAACAATTATTTGGTAGTTCCTTCACAAAAAAACCTCCTTTCGGGCACCCGGAAAATGGAAAATGTATTTTCCGTGCAAATAAAATGAAAACTTCCTTAGGCAACATTGTTTGGAATTCCAAGATGCACCCTTGTGCACAATATGAGATCATTTGAACAAACTATGCCATGAATGTGGCCATAAGAGTGATCATTTGGCTTGAAAGCCATGAATCTTCACGCATGGTAGCTCATTTCTGAGAACACTTTTTTAAAATAATTACCGTATTACAAGTTTATTATTTTTTCTGGTAACTTGGTTTCATATGATGACACAACGCGAAGGTTTTGCATTTTTTTGTTTTTTTTTGAATTTGTTATGCCCGTTTCAAAATGCGGTCGAAATGGCGGGCATGACCGTTCATAGCTAGGGGTTGAATATTGCCAAAATTTTGTTGGATCTCTGATTAAATAGATACTTCTTTACCTAGAAATGATTTTTGTAAAAAATCATGAGCAGACTATGAGGCACCTCTAGTTCAAATTTGACCCGCTTCCAGCTGAATCAGCATAGTTTTGTCTTTTTCACGAGAGGTGGATTGAAACCTTTTGGCACCCAACCATTTGGTAAATTATGCATTGAATATGGAGTAATATTTTATATAAATAATTTCGTCCAATTTTGCAACAAATTTTTGGTGTGTCATTCACAAAAAAAACTCATTTTGGACACTCAAAAAATGGAAAACAAAATTTTTGTGCAAAGAAAATGAAAAATTCCTTAGTCAACATTGTTTGTCATTCAAGATACAAACTTGTGCACAATGTGAGACCATTTTTTTTATTTTTTCATGTATAAAGTAGAAGAAAAACAAAAGAAAATACACAAATCACATATACTCTATTCCCATTGGTGGAGTTGGTTTGACATGGATTGATGACATGGCGCCCATCCATCCATCCATCTTCCCACATCCATCCATCCATTTATCTATAGAGAACAAAAAAGAAAAAAAATGAAAAGGGGAAACCACAGATCCATCCCTCGTCTCGTCTCCCACCCACCCCCGATCCCATCCCTCCCAAACCCTAACCCGCACCCGCACTCCTCCTTCCTCGGCTCCTCGCCGCCGCCACCTCCTCCCCGTCCCGCAGCGGCGCCCACCGCGTCACCTGCCGGCCGCCCTCGCGGGTGGCTGCGTCCACGGCGACGACGGAGGCCGCGGTCGGTCGTCTCCCTATCCGCATATCTCCCTAACGCCAGACCCAATCCGCCGCCGTCCTCTTCTCCAGTCGCACCGGCGACCTCCAACCTCATCGCCTGCAGCCCCTCCCCTTTCCTCCTAGATCGACTCGAGCTGCTCATGTCGTGGCCAGATCTGGTAGGAACTCCCTCCCTCCCACCTCGCTCCGCATCCCGATAGTGATGGCGCAGTCCGGCAACAGCGACGCCGATCCAATCAGCACCCAGCCCGCGGCGGTAAGGGATCTCGTCCCGAGATTTGTTTTCGGTTTTTATTAATTTCCTTGTGTTTTGGGGCTGATCTGTGGTTTGTTGGCGCGCGCAGGAGGAGGTGACGGTGGAGAGGACGCCCGAGGAGGAGGCGGCCAGGCTGAGGTACCTCGAGTTCGTGCAGCAGGCGGCGGCGCAGGCGGTCATGCTGGCGGCCACGGCCTACGCCAACGCCAAGCAGGGCGCCGGCCCGCTCCGCCCCGGCGTCGACCACGTCGAGGGGACGGTCAAGGCCGTCGTCGGCCCCGTCTACGACCGCTACCACGCCGTGCCTCTCGATCTCCTCAAGTTCCTCGACCGCAAGGTGAGAACGATTGAGAAACTCAACTTGATTTCTTAGTTGTATGCAAGGATTGATTATCTGATCCAGTTCCTGGTTGTCACTTTTCGCCATGGGAGTACCTACTTGTTCTTTGCTCCTGATTTCACATCGCATCTGCATAGTGCTATAAGTCATTATGCCGATGAAACGGCTTGTCTGATCTTATGGTGGATTGGTTTGTTCTGCTAATCTAGTTTGTGAAGTAGTACGAATGATGTCCTAATAGTTTTGATACCTAGAAGTCAAGGTGTTTCCCCATCTGTTGATCACAAACCATCTCTGAACACCAGAGAAACCGACTTGTTAGGCACTAATTATAATTTGTTGTTGGCAGCTGTCTGCTTCATTTTCTATCTGTATATTGTTGGATTGTACTAGAATTTAGTTGGTACGGGGCAAAATTTAGTTGATGTTAATTGAGCTTCTCATATTTTGCTTGCATCTATCTGGAAAATCAAAATGGATTGGCTGCAACTCTCCCATCAATTAATTTATGCATGTGGTTGCGTGAGAGATATCCTGTTACGAAACAAATATCATAATAATATGGCCATTTGAGTTTAATTGTGGCTTGTTCTTGCAACTGATTTATTGGTCAGTGTGAGGCAAGCATTATGCAGTGTCAACTGTTCATTCATTTACTGATTCGAGTTTAATAAAATGTCGCCAGGAAGAAGCTGCTGCTGCAGGTTTATGGCACTTGCAGGGACAACACAAATTCCATCTATTTTTTTGTTCTTTGTTTTGATTGATGTGCGTTCATTACCAATTCCTTAGGATGATTTGTGTTCCTCATGGCGATTAGTCTCGGACGCTACAAGCTATTCTCTGTTGTGTGGTATATCCTGATTGGTGGCATTCTATGTGCCAACTTATCCTGGAAACGACACATACATTCATATGCAGTCCTCTGTTATTTTTCTTTTCTCTGTGTTAAATGATCTAAATGTGCGGATCAAATGATCTCATAGTTTGAATGCACCATAGTTTTGCATAACCTCGGTACATTTACATAACTTTTTAGTTGTTTGATCAATGTGATCTTCCCAACTACTTGACTTATACAATTAATATGTTCTTTGGAGTGACTACTCAACTAGTCTTTTTACTTTATCTAAAATCCATGTACCAGTTTCGAGAGCAAACTGGTTGCCGAGGGTTGTATGCCATTCAGCAGGATTTTTTTTGTCTCCGAAATTCCATGAGTTATTAAAAGGTTGTAAATGGCATCTCAATTTTTCACGGTTTGTACTAGTTATCTTCCCTGTTATGCAGTTCTGTTTTTCCAAAAATCACAGTACAAGTTGAAGCTTATCATCCTGATATTGTCAACTTAGCCTGTTTGTTATTCTTGGTTCTTTTTATTGTCAGCTTAGCCTGTTTGTTATCCTCAAGTACTAATGACAGCTTAGTCTGTTGCTATTGGTAGAACTGCTGATGTAGTCTAGGTGTAGCCGCAACTGCTGTGTCTTGGTAGGTAATTGGTATCATGTCCATGTTGTTGTTGCATGTGTAATTAATAAATGGCAGAAATAACACCTGCTTGGAATCTCCCGGTCCTGGCGCGTGTGATCTGACTGGGTTGCGTTGGTGTGTGGTTGCAGGACAAGGTGGTGAACCTGTTGTTCGAGAAGAGGCCGAAGTTTTGGCATCGGTGGAGGCCGAAGAGGATCTGCAAGGATCTTAGCAGCATCGGCAACACTGGTATGCTGAATACCAGTTTCCTGTAAAAGAAATCTGTTGCACTTGTCGTCTCTGTTTCCTGTAAAAGAAATATGTTGAATACCAGTTTCTACCAGTCTGACGGCGGCTTGTGTGCGTTGCAGTTATTATCTCTGTCACCAAGGAGGGTGTCAAGTTCTCCACTGCTGCAGACATTGGAACAACAAACACCATACTTCATACTGATAGTTAAGAACCCAACTGATTTGTTCTCAATCTGATTGCTTGCTGGTTACTCAGTTTTTATATCTGGACAGTGTTGTAATACACTATTGTGTCCCTATGATGTGAAAGTTATGGTCTGAATAGCTTTATATTAGGATCTTCTTGAGTCTCTATGATGTTCTCTCTTAGTATCATGTCATGAGCTGTGAGTCGTGCATATATAACTGAGCTATATAAGACCAGCAAGTTTTTTTGCCAATTAGCTTTTCGTGTGCATGCTCTTAATCCCCATAGCACTAAGAGAGGACCTTGCTGATTCCCATATTACTAATTTCTGTATCAAACATTATTATTTTGTATCTATGTGCTAGCTCTGTCAAATATAATCAACCTGCCTATGTTCCATTTTGCTATTTGTACTTGGATAGAAAAGCTAAAATCTGTATAGTGCTTTGTGTGTAATACCAAGTTGTTCCTGTTATTTACAAACTGTTGTTCCTATACATTGATCCACAACACCTTACATTACACATTTGAAATTAATTAAAATACATCTAAACACAGTGCTTCAACACAGATTTATCCTATGATTATACCTCAGACATTAGTTTGTTTTTATGCTTTTGTTTCCCACAGTGCTTCAAGCTTGTTTATTAACTCGATTTGTTGTTATTCTGTTTAACAGGAGACTGCAGCAGAAGCAGAGAAGACGGATGCTACACCAATCCAAGAGTAGCTAGCTTTAATTAACTTGGCAGAGCGTTTTATTTTTCAATCGCAATATTTGTGATTGTGTGGAATATCGTATGGTTATGTACGTGAAGTTTTAAGTTCCTGGGCATGCAATATTTGTAGGTTAAACTGGTTGTTGTGATGTGAACGAGTGTATGGAGTTTCACATGTTCTGTTCTGTACAGAATATATTGTAATAAACCTATTTTGGTTGTTATTTGAAGATTTTCATATTCTTTTCTTCTTTTTGTTTGATATATACTGCTTAAAAAGCGATGTGGATCCACTGCCAGGAAAAATCTAACAATTGGGACCCATCTAAAAACTGGACCACAAAAAACCCTCGAAAATAAAAATGAAATGGACCGCAAAAGGCCATGCCTAGAAAATAAAAAGGCCAAATTGTTGGGCCAGGCCCATGTAGCTATAGAAAATTAATAGAGAAAATATACAGTAAAAAGGCCGAATTGTTGGGCTAGGCCCATGTAGAAAATCGAATTGGACTGGGCTGAATCTTGTGCCACGTCAGATTGCCACGCTGGATGCCTACGTGGCCTGGGGGAGGCTGCTAGTGACCAAAACGCCACAGTAGGCTTATTTTGGTCGTAAACGTCTTCGACCATTCCAGAAGAAAGGTCGCTATAGTCAGTTTATGACGGCCAGCTTTTGACCTTCTGTTTTTGGTCACAAAAAGGTCGCAAATGGAAATTTGTGACCTTTCAGTGACCAATAGTGGTGGTCACAAGTTGACATATTTCTTGTAGTGTAGCCCCTGCCAGCTATGTCACCTTTGCTTCCTTCTTCCTGAAGGGACCCGCATCTCAATGGTGGGACAGCCACATGCGTACTCTGCCAGTTGGAACAATCATCTCCTGGCCAGACTTCCAAGCTACTTTCCATGCCCGCTTCATTCCTCAAGGAGTCATGGACCGAAAGAAGCGTGAGTTCCGCAACCTCACCCAAGGCAACATGACAGTTGAAGCTTATCAGCGAGAATTTCTGGACTTGTCCCGCTATGCTGAAGAGGACATTGCAACTGATGCCCGTAGACAGGAGAAGTTCCGTGACGGCCTTCAAGCTGACATCAAGCTCGCACTTATAGTGCATGACTTTACTGATTTCGCCACCTTGGTGAACAAAGCCATCAACGTCGAAACTGGTCTGCAGGAATACCAGAGCTCTCATAGGCGTAACCGTGACACGGGCTCATCTTCGGGTCCATCCTCGCAGAAGCGCAAGATATGGATTCCCAACAGCATGTACCAGCCGAATGCACCTGCCCCAAGGGAGTCCTATGCTGCACCTCGTCTGCCTACTGCTCCTGCTAGGCATCCCAAACTTCCAGCTCCACCACCCCAAGCTCCTGTCCCCACTCCCAATAATGGTTTGTGCTTCAGGTGTGGACAACCACGGCACCGTGCTAGGGAATGCAAACAGAACCAGAATCAACTGGCCCTTCCGGCAACTGGCCATGGAATCAACCAGAACCGCAACAACAATGCCAAGTCCTATGGTTGTGTTCATGCCAACCACGTTGATCTGAACGAAGCTCAAGACCAGCCTGCTACTGTGATGTGTACACTCCTTGTAAATTCAGTACCAGCATCCGTTTTATTTGATACATGAGCATCGCATTCGTTCATATCAGCAGATTTTGCATTCATGCATGGCATTAAATACGAAGAGATGAACACTCCGCTAGTGGTACACACCCCTGTGGGCCAATGTCAAACCTCTATGGTCAGTCACGACGTTCCTGTTGAAATCGAAGGATTGGAATTCCTTGTCTCTCCCATCGTGCTGAAGTCCTGTAGCATTGATCTCATTCTGGGAATGAATTGGTTAAAAACGCATACAGCTTCTATCGTTTGCGCCAAGACCGTCCATCTGCTACACCCTTCCGATGAAATAATAAGCTACAATGCTCGTCTGGTTCAGAATGCTGAGGCAAGGCTCTATGCCTTGAATGCATTGAACGCTGCACCACTCGAGGGCATTGAAAACATCCCCGTCATGTGTGACTTCCTCGACGTCTTTCCTGAAGAACTTCCAGGGATTCCCCCCGCTAGAGCTGTCGAATTCGTCATCGACTTGAAACCAGGCACCACTCCAATTGCCAAGCGACCCTACAAGATGCCGCCGCATGAACTCCTTGAGCTTAAGGAGGAAATCGACAAATCTCTTCAAAATGGTTTCATTCGCCCAAGTTGCTCTCCTCGGGGAGCACCTTCTCTCTTTGTCAAGAAGAAGGATGGGACAAACCGACTGGTCCAAGACTATCGTCCTATTAACCAAGCTACCATTCAAAACAAGTATCCTCTTCCTCGGATCAATGATTTGTATGATCAACTGGCTGGATCTTCAGTGTTCTCTAAACTTGACTTGAGGTTGGGTTACCACCAGATCCGTGTTCGTGAAGAGGATATCCCAAAGACCGCCTTTGTGACTCGGTATGGTTCTTACGAGTACACGATCATGTCATTCGGCTTAACCAATGCCCCAGCCACCTTCTCTCGCCTGATGAACTATATATTCATGGATTACCTCGACAAGTTCGTCGTGGTTTATTTGGATGATATCCTGGTATTTTCCAAGAACAAAGAAGAACATGCCGAACATCTTCGACTTGTGCTGGAAAAGCTACGAGAGCATCAGCTGTATGCCAAGTTCTCTAAATGTGAATTCTGTCTTCCTGAAGTAACCTATCTTGGACATGTCATCTCTAAGGATGGTATTGCCGTTAACCCTGAACGAGTTTAGGCTATTCTTGATTGGACTCCTCCGAAGAATGTCAAACAAGTCAGAAGTTTTCTCGGTCTCGCCAGCTATTGCTGTCGATTCGTCGAGAACTTCTCCAAGGTTGCCAGGCCTCTGACTAACTTGTTGCATAAGGGCGTCAAGTTCCAATGGACAGACAAATGTCAGGAAAGCTTCCAGGAACTCAAGGACAAGTTGATTTCCGCCCCAGTGCTAGCTCCACCTGATACAAAGAAGGACTTCGTCATTTACTGCGACGCTTCCCGTCAAGGATCAGGCTGTGTCCTAATGCAACACCAAAGTCTGAAGTATCTGTTTACTCAGCCAGACCTGAACCTCCGTCAGCAGAGATGGATGGAGACTGTTGCAGACTTTGACTTGGGTATTTCCTATACACCAGGCAAGGCTAATGTAATGGCTGATGCCTTGAGCCACAAGTCTTACTGCAACCACCTCCAGGTTCACATAGTTCAGCCCTCACTCGTTGAAAAATTCAGAAAGCTGAACCTCCATATTGTTCCTCCTGGTGCACTCGCTCCCCCTCCTGAGGAGTATCGCAAGGTGAACCTCCATGTTGTTCCCAAGGGTTCTCTCAATACGCTGGTTGCTAGGCCAGATCTTGTGGATACCATCAAATGGATACAGAAATGTGACGATGAAGTGGAGAGGATTAAACGTTATCTCGCACAAGGAAAGCCCTCATTCTTCACCGTTGCTGATGATGGCACCTTATTCTTCAAAGGTCGCTTAGTAGTTCCGAGTAAGAGGGAAAACCAGGATATGTCTCAGAAGGTTATGAAAGAGGCTCATGATACACCCCTATGTATCCATCCTGGTAGTACAAAGATGTACCGGGACATTCGTCAAAGATTCTGGTGGTCTAATATGAAGCAAGACATTGCTCGTTATGTTGCCGAGTGTGACGTTTGCCGTCTTATCAAAGCAGAACATCAAAGGCATGCTGGAACTCTACAACCTATCTCTATTCCTGAATGGAAATGGGACCATGTTGAAATGGACTTCGTCACTGGATTTCCCAAATCGCAGAAAGGTAATGATGCTATTCTTGTCGTCATTGACCGGCTTTCTAAAGTTGCACATTTTCTGGCAGTCAAAGAAACTATCACTGCTAGTCAGCTTGCAACTCTCTATATGTCCAGAATTGTTTCACTTCACGGTATTCCACTGGTTATCAGTTCGGACCGTGGTAGCTTATTCACTTCAAGATTCTGGGCAAGTTTATAAGAAGCTACGGGAACTCATCTATCTCTCAGTACTGTGTTTCATCCGCAGTCACAAGGGCAAGTTGAACGTGTCAACCAAGTTCTTGAAGACATGCTTCGGGCTTGTGTTATTTCCTTCGGCAAGAAATGGGAGGAATCTCTTCCGTATGTTGAGTTCTCTCATAATAATAGCTATCAAGCTAGTCTGAAGATGGCCCCCTTCGAAGTTATATGGAGGAAAGTGCCGAACCCCTCTGAACTGGTTAGAAATTGGGGAACGACCACTATTTGGTCCGGATATTATCCAACATGCCAAAGAACAAGTCCGCATTATTCGCGAGAATCTCAAGACTGCTCAGTCACGCCAAAAGAGTAATTATGACCGTCATCATAAAGACACGGTCTATCAACCCGGCGAAAAGGCCTATCTTCGGGTTACACCAATGAAGGGTGCACACCGCTTCGGGATCAAAGGAAAGCTAGCTCCCCGCTATATTGGTCCTTTCACTATTCTTGAAAGGCGTGGAAAAGTGGCATATCAACTGGAGCTTCCGCCGAACCTTTCTTAGGTTCACGATGTGTTCCACGTGTCACAACTCCGTCGCTGCTTCAAGGACCCAATCCGAGTAGTGGATCACGAAGTGCTTGAATTGCAATAGGATCTCTCCTATAAAGAGCATCCGGTCCGCATTCTTGACCAAGCTGAACGCCGCACTCGTCAGAAGGCGATCAAGTTCCTCAAGGTTCAGTGGTCGAATCACTCTAAGGACGAAGCTACTTGGGAACGCGAGGATCGTCTTCGTGATGAATACCCCGCACTGTTTCCTTCTACCTCCTAAATCTCGGGACGAGATTTCTTGTGGTGGAGGAGTGTCGGTGTCAAAACCGGCGGATCTCGGGTAGGGGGTCCCGAACTGTGCGTCAAGGTCGGACGGTAACAGGAGACAAGGGACACTTTATTTTACCCAGGTTCGGGCCCTCTCGATGGAGGTAAAACCCTACTCCTGCTAGATTAATATTGATGATATGGGTAGTACAAGAGTAGATCTACCACGAGATCAAGGAGGCTAAACCCTAGAAGCTATCCTATGGTATGATTGTGTATGATGATGGTTGTCGTTGTCCTACGGACTACAACCCTCCGGTTTATATAGACACCGGATAGGGTTAGGGTTACACAGAGTCGGTTACAATGGTAGGAGATCTTGAATATCCGCACGCCTAGCTTGCCTTTCACGCCAAGGAAAGATCCTTCCGGACACGGGACAAAGTCTTCAATCTTGTATCTTCATAGTCCTGGAGTTCGGCTGAAGGTATAGTCCGGCTATCCGAACACCCCCTAATCCAGGACTCCCTCAGTAGCCCTTGAACCAGGCTTCAATGACGGCGAGTCCGGCGCGCAGATTGTTTTCGGCATTGCAAGGCGGGTTCCTCCTCCAAGTTCTTCAAGAAGATTACAAACACCAAAAATAGTGTCCGGCTCTGCAAAATAAGTTTCCACATATTGCCATATAGAGAATAATATTAACACAAATCAAATCTACTGACGTATTCCACAGTGCGTCATAACACTGCGGCCAAGCTCTTTATATAAATTGTTTTTACTTTTCCACCTCAGCATGTTTAGCGAGGCGATTTCCTTGGCACGTCTTTGTCAAAGCAGAGATCATGTGCCCCTTTTAATGGGATTCTCATCAATACGGACGTGGGTAACCCAACCGCGCCATTTACCATGGTGCTTGGGAGGCAAGTGAGTTCTATTAGGTAGGTGGGGATGCCTAACCGCATCCGCCCATATAAGGGGATAAGGATCCACATTTTTACCTACGCCTTCTTCCTCCTTTGCCAATCCATCTCTTGCGCACTCGAGCTCCAGCGCCCAAGTCCGCTCTTCCTTCCTCAACCTTCTCCAACTATGTCTGGAGCGGGAGGCAAGTGGATGGCCTCCTCCGTTACGGAGGCCCAAGTAAAAAAGTTAAGGAAAGCCAGATACTTGTCCAAGGACATCCCGCATCGGCTTCCTGAGAAGGGGCAGCTTCTTCCTACCCCAGAGCCCCATGAGAGGGTAGTTTTTCTTCCCCACTTCCTCCGCAGACTGGGCTTTCCACTTCACCCATTTGTCCGGGGGCTCATGTTCTACTACGGCCTGGATTTCCACGGTCTGGCCCCGAACTTCGTCCTCAACATCTCGGCGTTTATCGTCGTGTGTGAGGCCTTTCTCCGTGTCCGCCCCCACTTCGGCCTCTGGCTCAAGACCTTCAACGTCAAGCCCAAGGTGGTATCCAGCACCCAGGCGGAGTGCGGAGGCGCTATGGCCAGCAAGATGGCCAACGTCCTCTGGTTCGATGGCTCCTATGTGGAGTCCCTAAAGGGGTGGCAGGCCGGGTGGTTTTACATCACCGAGCCACGCGATCCGAAATGGGTCGCAACCCCCGAGTTCAGATCCGGACCCCCCACGCGGCTTATGTCCTGGAAAGAGACGGGCCTGTCGTGGGGTAACGAGAAAGAGGTGACTGGGTTGCAAACGTGCATCCAGTCCCTGGTGAACAGGCCAATCCGGCTGATCAATGTGATCCAGGTCATGCTCGTTCGCCGGATCCTCCCGTGCCAACAACGGGATTTTACTTTGTGGGAATTCGACCTAGCGCAGCACCAAACCCTCAGCAGGCTCTTCGACATGACGTATGAAGACGTCTGGAAGGTGCTGAACAAAGGCGCCGAGTCCCCCACATCCGCTTTCGAGGACCGCGGATACAGCTCGCAGCATCATGCCAGCGAGGTGAGCTATCTATACCTTTGACAGGTTTGTTAAGCTCTTCTTCATAGATTAACTCTATGCGGGATCTAAACTCCCTTTACCTTTGACAGGCTTGGCAGGCTATATCCGGACCAATTAACTGTCCGGCTCCCCTGCCCGAAGACCCAGCCCCAGCTCTCTTGGTGAAGCTGCTGGCTCCGGCACCTTATGTGGTGCCGGAGAAGAAGGCCAAGAAGAAGAAAACCACCGGGACTCAAAAAAGTTCCCGCAGCATGGTCGTGTCGGACTCGTCATCTGACAAGTCCGCGACACTCTCCTCTCGTGAAAACGAGGAGGAGGAACAAGGAAGCTCTCCCCCCCAGAGGGGGGAGAAGAGAAGAAGAAGGCCAGCCCAACGGGGGAGGCCGAGGGGTCGAGGAAAAGGAAGACCCCTCCGCCGGACTACTCCCACGACGCCGAAGAGGGCAGAGAGGAGTGGCCGGACAGAACCAAGCATCCGGCGAAATCGTAAGTATTTATATACCAGAGTGTCTCATGATATTCTTTTAATGCGCGGCTTTCCCTAATATCGCTCGTAATGTATGCAGCCTGCCCCGGGACGAACTCGACGATTCGTCGAGCGGCTCCCTGGATTCGTCGGACGTGAACTCTGTTCCGCCCGCGGTCTCCCCCTGCAGTGCGGACGACGCTGAAGCGGCGTCCCTCCAAGCTCCAGGGGCAGGAGGAGATAGTCCTGGAGGAGCCACAAGGCAATCCTCCGGACCCCAGGAGTAAAGGGGATGAAACCCCCCAGGGCTCCAAGTCCGACTTTGTGCCGGACACCGCGCCGGACTCGACAGTCCTGGTCCGCGGTGGGCGTACTCCTTCCGAGAGGAGTAAGCCGTCTGAGCCAGCGACCTCCGTCCAACCAGAGGCGCCAGACAATCTGCGGGAGGTGCTTGAGGGCGCCGCCATCGACGAGGAGCACCGTACTGTTATGAGTACGGTGATCCAAAGGGTTCAGTCCGCCAAGAGCGGACTGACTGAAGCTTGCACTAGCCTTCTAACAGGCTTCGAGGTAAGTGAAAACATGTCAAATTATTTATCGCATAGACAGTAGCCCCTGATGTTTTATTCGGTGTTCGGAAAGAAAAGCCGAATAGAGGATCTAGTAATTTTTGCAGGAGTCTAACAACAAAAAGTCAAATATGCGCATGCAGGCTTCGCTGCTGTCCACCGCCGCACTGACTGCGCAGGTGGATGTCCTTAAAAAGGACCTCGGGCGGACCGAGCAAGAGCTCGGCCTTGCCAAACGGCAGCTCGAGGAGAAAGAAGGTAAGAAATACCCTAAAAAAAAGAAAAAAGGTGCCTATAGAGAGGCTTGATTGCAGAAAGAAATAACGGGATTGTACTGCTTATTGTAGGGGCCACAACCGAGGTGGCGACCCTGAAGCAGGCGCTAGCTGAGGCCGGAAAGAAAACGGCCGAGGAGCGCGCCGAGCGAGAAAGGCTTGGGGTTCAGGTCGGCGAGGTGCAGCAAGAGCTGCAAGCTCTCATGAAAAAACATGAGAGTTTGGAGCTTAAGTCAAAAGCGCAAGCATCCGAGCTCGCGTCGGCCCTTGAGACCGCCAAGAGTGCCAAGGCCGAAGCCCAAAAGGCCCTCCAAGAGTTGGAGGAGGTGAAAAAGATATCAACGGGTAAGGCATTCTTAATGCAAAGTAGGAATATAAAAGTAAACTACCTGTCACTTACCCGAATCCGGAGTTCTCCAGGGGCGTTCGCCGATCTTCCCCGCAGCGTATCCGACGCCACCGCGTTCTACCGAGCTGAAGAGGGCAGCTCGACGGAGAGTGTGTTCTGGTCTCAGTATTCTGAGGCCGGACACATTGTGCCTTTGAGCGATCAGATGAAACAGCTGGTCGAGCTCCACAAGGCGGCCGAACAGGCCATGAAGGGCTTACTAGTTCGGCTGTGGCCTGGAGAGGCCCTGCCTGGGAGCTATTTCGGGCTAGTGCGGCAGCTGGTGGAGGCCTGTCCACGGCTTGAGGTCATCAAGCGCTCCGCCTGCATTGAAGGTGCCCGGAGGGCCCTTGCCCGTGTTAGGGTACACTGGGGTAAGCTGGACGGAAAGAAGCTGGTGAAGGACGGGCCGCCGTCGGGGAAGGAGCATCGCAAGCCCGAGAACTACTACAAGGAAGTTCTTGCCGGAGTCCGCCTTGTCGCGGATGAATGTACTAAAGATGTAGTATTTGAATGAACTCGCTCGTTTGTATCCTGTGCGCTGAAAACTTGTTCATATGCGTTAAGCAATGCTTATTGAATTTAAAATATTATTTTCTATGCGGCCATTTATCAAAAAATGAGAGATGGCCAGTCGTCGGCTTCTGCCCCCATGCCACTAGTGCTGGGGTGTTCGGGATGAACCTGAGGGCTCTTTTTCCCATAGTTGGGTCCTTCAAGGGAGGCGCTCAGCACAACGAACTAGGCAATCGGACTATAATGCTTGAACACTCTCACTTAGCCATAGAACGTTATAATTTTAAATTTCGGCGAAGCCCCTAGTTCGGAAGGCCGAATTCAGGGCGCTATACATGCCTTTGGCCGGACATAGCCAGCTCCTCGCTCGAAGCGGCATAAGTCTTTAAGGACTCGAAAAACCTCTCGAACAGCGACCAGTCTCACGCCTTATCATGACAGTCTGTTTTAGCTTTCTCCACTTAGGTGCTTAACCCAGCTGAACCGGGGCACAATCACAGTGGTTCTCCTAGTGCTACCTTAGCCGATATAGCGGAACGTAAGGCACCAAAACATAGGAGCCGGGCAAACCCAACATGTGACCAAAATCATGATTCGGAGCCGATGCATATAGTGCTATAAGTTCGGGGTGCGGCACTTGTGAAAGTGTACGGACTTCTCACACCAGATAGAAGGGTAATGAAGCCCCTGGCGTGTTTTGCCGTACCATGGTGTACGGTTGCGATCATGTTTATTTAATGAACATATATATTAAAAGAGGACAACGCAAAAAAATAGGCGAAGAGCTATGCATTGTTTATAGAGAGGCTATTTATCAAAGCCGAACGATACAAGTAGTGCGATAAAAAAGATATTAGACTATTTAACATGTCCTGACCAGGGGCAGGCCGCGGAATTTAGAAACAGATATATCGCTCGAAATAGAGACCACCTAAGAGTTCCGTAATGCGGCGTAGCTTTGTCTGCTTCCCTGGGTCTTGCATCGTCTGTGCGGCAGCAAAGCCGAACAGGTTATCCAGAGTGTGGAGTCCTGAAAGTAAAAAAAATCCGGCAGCCCCTAGTACGTTTGACGCCGTATTGTAAGCATGCCGTTAATGTGCCCCTCCCCCTGTCCCATGGAATTTCGAGGGCGTAATTGTGTACTCGAGGTACTAGCTCCGCTATGTTGCGATGGCTGGGGTTGGGGCCGTATTGCTACGCTTGCTCCGAACTTGCCAGGTGGTCTTGTTGCAGGTTACTCCGGGCGCGCTTTGCATTGTCCGGCTTTTTAACGGCCGGACTGGAGAGTTGCCTTGAAAGGCTGCTTTGTACTTCCGCTGCGAGGGCCGCCGTGTGCTCCTCCGTACGGAGGGAGCGTTCAGTGTTTCCGTTGACCGTAATTACTCCTCGAGGGCCTGGCATATTGAGCTTGAGATATGCGTAGTGCGGCACCGCATTGAATTTAGCGAATGCGGTTCGTCCGAGCAGGGCGTGATAGCCACTGCAGAACAGGACTATATCGAAGATTAACTCTTCGCTTCGGAAGTTATCCGGAGATCCGAAGACCGCATCAAGTGTTACAGAGCCTGTGCAATTGGCCTCTACACCTGGTATGACGCCTTTAAAGGTCGTCCTTGTGGGCTTGATCCTTGATGGATCTATGCCCATTTTCCGCACTGTATCCTGATAAAGCAGGTTCAGGCTACTGCCGCCGTCCATGAGGACTCTTGTGAGATGAAATCCGTCGATGATTGGGTCAAGAACCAATGCGGCAAAACCGCCATGACGGATGCTAGTGGGGTGGTCCCTTCGATCAAAAGTGATCGGGCAGGAGGACCATGGGTTGAACTTTGGGGCGACTGGCTCCATCGCGTATACGTCCTGTAGCGCACGCTTCCGCTCCCTCTTGGGAATGTGGGTCGCGTATATCATGTTCACCGTCCGCACTTGTGGGGGAAACTCCTTCTGTTCATTGTTGTTCGGCGGCCTGGGCTCCTCCTCATCGTCGCTATGCAACCCCTTGCCTTTGTGTTCGGCTCTTAACTTTCCTGCCTGCTTGAACACCCAACAATCCCTGTTGGTGTGATTGGCTGGCCTTTCGGGGGTGCCATGAATCTGGCACGAGCGGTCGAGTATCCGTTCCAAACTGGACGGGCCCTGGGTATTCTTTTTAAATGGCTTTTTCCGCTGACCGGATTTATAGCCTCTGAATCCGGCATTTACTGCCGTATCCTCATTGTTGTCGCTGTTAACGCGGCGCTTTTGCTTATTTCGACGTGTCCTGCCACTTTTGTCCTTGGTATTCGAATTACCAGGGTTCTTTGATAAGTTGTTGCTGCGAGCTAGCCAGCTATCTTCGCCCGCGCAAAAGCGGGTCATGAGTGTCGTGAGGGCTGCCATAGATTTCGGCTTTTCCTGTCCCAGGTGCCGGGCGAGCCACTCGTCGCGGATGTTATGTTTGAAGGCTGCTAGGGCCTCTGCGTCCGGACAATCGACTATCTGATTTTCTTTGTTAGGAACCGTGTCCAGAATTGCCTGGCCGATTCTTCTGGCTGCTGAATTATGTGGCTTAGGTCGTCAGTGTCCGGTGGCCGCACATAGGTCCCCTGGAAGTTGTCGAGGAATGCGGCTTCCAGGTCTTCCCAAGAACCGATTGAGTCCGCTGGTAGGCTGTTAAGCCAGTGTTGGGCTGGTCCTTTGAGCTTAAGGGGGAGATATTTGATGGCGTGTAGGTCGTCGCCACGTGCCATGTGGATGTGAAGGAGATAATCCTCAATCCATATTGCCGGATCTGTCGTACCATCGTACGACTCGATGTTGACGGGTTTGAAACCCTCTGGGATTTTATGATCCATTACTTCATCTGTGAAGCATAGTGGGTGTGCGGCTCCCCTGTACTAGGCTATGTCACGACGCAGCTCGGAAGAGCTATGCCTGTTGTGTTCGGCCTAGCCGGATTCGTTGTGTCCAGAGTGAAGATCATCACGTGTCATCGGGCGTCTGCGCAATCCATAGATCGATCTTGTTTGCCTTACTTTATCCTCCAGTACGTCTCGCAGGTCTGGCTCATTTTCCCGTGCCTTAGTTGAGCGGCACCGGGGCATGGCTTGTTTAGAGGTTCGACAGGCCTCTCTTTCGCGGCCGCGAGGTGGCCGGTCTGCCATGTCATGCATTTGTAATGTAGGTGCTTCCCCCTCTGATTGGGGTAGCGGCCTGCGCTTAGGATAATTTTTGGAGGGGCGCTCGAGTTCTTACTCTTCGGCCGCTAGGACTTCAGTCCATCTGTCAGCTAGCAAATCTTGATCAGCGCTAAGCTATTGCTGCTTTTTCTTTAGGCTATTCGCCGTGGCTAGAAGCCTGCGTTTAAAACGCTCTTGTTCGGCGGGGTCTGATGGTACGACGAATTCGTCGTCGTCGAGGCTTGCCTCGTCTTCGGACAGAGGCATGTAGTTATCATCCTCAACCTCTCGCTCTGCCGCTCTCTCATGAGGGCTGGCTTCTCCATCTTCCTGCGCCGAATCTTGTTGGATTTGGTGTTCTTCGGCGCTATCCGGGGTAGTATTATCTCCCGTGTCGGAATCACCGTTTCTGCTGTGGCGGGATTTAGAGCGGCGCCGTTGACGCCGACGTTTTGGCTATTTTTTCGAGGTGTCATTCTCCGCTGTTCCATCGCCATCTCCATCCTTTGGAGCGTCCACCATATATATGTCATATGACGAGGTGGCGGTCCAGCGCCCTACAGGTGCTGGTTCTTGTTCGTCTCCTCCTTCGTCGTCCATACCGTCGAAGTCTTCGGAGCCGAAGTCAAGTATGTCGTTTAAATCATCGACAGTGGCTATTAAGTAGGTGGTGGGTGGGCTTTGAATTTCTTCATCGTCCGAAGCCCAACCTCGCAGACCATATTCCGGCCTGGGCTCTCCTGATAGAGAGAGAGAGACTTGAGAGAATTCAGGATATCACCGAAAGGTGAGTGCTGAAATATGTCCGCGGCGGTGAACTCCATTATAGGCGTCCAATCGGATTCGATCGGCAGGGGCATGGGAGGCCCGGAGTTCGGAGAAGAATCCGACTCCTTGGAGTCATGGGCCGTGCGGAGTACGGGGCTGGCATCGCCTTCAAGATCGCAGCCCCCGAGGTGACGTCCAACCGTTCATCCTCAAAGAATGCAGCGGGCTCCGAGTCAAGGATCAGGGCTGGTGCGTGTGCGGCCTCCAGGGCACTATCCGGAGGCAGAGCTATATCATGCCCCTCGAGGTAGTGCGGCGCGCTTGGCTGTGGCTCGAACCCGTCGAAGATCAAGTCTCCGCGGATATCTGCCGTGTAGTTTAAGCTTCCAAACCTGACTTGATGGCCAGGGGCGTAGCTTTCGATCTGCTCCAGACGACCAAGCGAATTGGCCCGCAGAGCGAAGCCGCCGAAGACGAAGATTTGTCCGGGGAGGAAAGTCTCACCCTGGACCTCATCGTTGTCGATGATCAAAGGAGCCATCGGGCCTAAAATCGACGACACAGAGGAACTCTCAATGAAAGCACCAATGTCGGTGTCAAAACCGGCGGATCTCGGGTAGGGGGTCCCGAACTGTGCGTCAAGGTCGGATGGTAACAGGAGACAAGGAACACTTTATTTTACCCAGGTTCGGGCCCTCTCGATGGAGGTAAAACCCTACTCCTGCTAGACTAATATTGATGATATGGGTAGTACAAGAGTAGATCTACCACGAGATCAAGGAGGCTAAACCCTAGAAGCTAGCCTATGGTATGATTGTGTATGACGATGGTTGTCGTTGTCCTACAGACTACAACCCTCCGGTTTATATAGACACCGGATAGGGTTAGGGTTACACAGAGTCGGTTACAATGGTAGGAGATCTTGAATATCCGCACGCCTAGCTTGCCTTCCACGCCAAGGAAAGATCCTTCCGGACACGGGACGAAGTCTTCAATCTTGTATCTTCATAGTCCTGGAGTCCAGCTGAAGGTATAGTCCGGCTATCCGAACACCCCCTAATCCAGGACTCCCTCAAGGAGTTTTGTAACGCCCGGATAATCTTGCTACAGTAATCCCACGCTAATCATGCCATGACACCTCGATTACTGTTGCCATCCTCGCACTAATTCGAAACCGTTCAAAATTCAAATTCAAATTAATGACAACAATAAAAGTTTTCAAAAATTGAAACAAAAATGTTCGGCGGGGGCCGAATAATACAAGGGTAATTATAGTAAAGCAAACACATTTTTATAAAATGTCTAAATAGTTTAAAATGAATTAAAAGGAAAAGAAAATAAATAAAAAGAAAAGGGAAAGACTAATCTAACAAAATAATAAAAAGAGGCAGACCCCCCCACTGGGCCATCTGTGGCCCAGCTGGCCAGCCCAACTGGGCAAGGGCCCAGCTGATTGGCCCAGCCAGCCACCCCGCACTCCCCATAACCCCCCGAAACCCTAGCCGTTTCCCCACGTCGCCCCACTTGCTCCCCACTCCCCCCTTCGATTTGGATCTGGATCGGGAGGATCCCCTCACCCCTGCACGTCGACGCCGGCGCCCGGAGCTTCCCCCCCGCCGAACTGCTTCCTCCACCCCGCCGGCCTGCCTTCCCCTACGCACGTCGTGCCCGTCCCTCCACCTTGACCCCCGCTGCCCTAGTCCCTACAGACACCCGGTGAGGCCCCCGGCCTCTTCCTCCCCCTCGTCCCCGTCAACGCGGTCGTGCTCCTCCGCATGCTCACCCGCTGCCGCTTCCTCCCGCGTGCGCGCGGCCCGCCTCTCGCGGCCACCACGGCCACGGCCGCGCCCGCCCGCGTGGCCCTGTTCCGCCCCGCCGCCCGCTTTCCCTAATGCCGCGCGCACGCACGCGTCGTGGCCCTCTGCTTGTCGCGTCGCTCGGAGCCGCGGCCGTGTGTCGCCCTCCCCCATCTCCGCCATGCTTCGGCCGCGCCCATGGACGCACCCCGCGCTCCCTCTCGCCCCCCATCTCCGCCGTGCTCCGGCCGCGCCCATGGATGCACCCCGCGCTCCCTCTCGCCCTCTCCCTGCACCCGGCCACAGTCGATGCGCGCTCGCTGCACGGGCACAAGCCCGTGCCCCCCTGTCGCCGCCCTGCGTCCCGTGGCGCCCCTGCCTTCCGTCCCGCACGCCACCGTCCGCGCCCGTCCACGCCCCTGCACCGCGGTCGCCGCGTCCGGCTCGTGTGCCGCGCGCCCCTGGTGCATCCATGCCACACGCCCCGCCGCGCCTCTTCTCCCCCCACGCTCTCTGCTGCGAGCTGCGTCTTCTGCTGCACTGCGCCTGTTGCTGCTAGCAGCTCGTCCCGGCCGCACCTCGCCCCCGTCCCGCCTCCGCCACTCTGCCCCGTGCAGCCAGCGCCGCTCCGCCTCGCGCGCATGCCGCGCGCCTCCCTTCGCTCCGGCCGGCCTCGCCGCTGTCGCCTCGGGTGACCGACCTCCCCTGCCTTGGCGAACTGCCGGGTCCGCCGCCCCTCGCCCCTGGGCATGCGCCCACTCGGGCTCTGCCCTGCGCCCGAACCCGCTAAGGCCCCTGTGCCTATGACAGGGGGGCCCCACCCCACAGAACGTTTTAAAAAAAGAGAATTAAAAATAAAAATAATCAATAAAAATAAAAATGATTTAATAAAATTAATTATCTAATGAATTAATTAAGTTAATTAATCCGGTTTAATTAATTTAATTAACTAGTTAGGTTAATTAAATAGTAATTAAATTAGCCTAAACCCTTATTAAATCTAAACAGTGTATGACTTGGGGGGTCCCACTGGACCCACTGGTCAGGTTGACCAAGACAACTCTGTTGACTGCTGATGTCAGCATGACATCATGCTGATGTCATTAATCAGTTTTTCGGATTAATTTAAATAATTAATTAAATTCCAAAAATTAATAAAATCTTTAGAAAATCATATCTTTTAATCCATAACTCGGATTAAAATATTTTCAACATGAAAGTTGCTCAGAACGACGAGACGAATCCAGATACGCAGCCTGTTCGTCCGCCACACCCCCTAACATATCAAACTCGCAACTTTCCCCCTCCGACTCCTCTGCCCGAAAACGCGAAACACCGGGTATACTTTCCCGGATGTTTCTCCCCTTCACCGGTATCACCTCTTACCGCGTTAGGACACCCCTAGAACCGATACTTGTCATGTCATGCATTGCTATGCATCTGTTTGCTTAAATATTTATTGTTTCTTCTCCCTCTTCTCTCGCTAGACACCGAGACCGACGCTGCTGCTACCCAGTACGACTGCGGAGTTGACGACCCCTCTCTCTTGCCAGAGCAACTAGGCAAGCCCTCCTTGATCACCAGATATCGCCTACTCTCTTCTATACTGCTTGCATTAGAGTAGTATAGCATGTTGCCGCTTTCCGTTATCCTATCCTGATGCATAGCCTGTCCTTGTTACTACTGTTGTTACCTTTACCTGCTATCCTACATGCTTAGTTTAGGATGCTAGTTTTCCATCAGTGGCCCTACATTCTTGTCCGTCTGCTGTGCTATACTATCGGGCCGTGATCACTCGGGAGGTGATCACGGGTATATACTATACATTATACATGATACATGTGGTGACCAAAGACGGGTCGACTCGTAGGAGTACCCGCGAGTGGATCTTTGAGGCGAAGCGACAGGGCAGGTTCAGACCACCTAGGAGAGAGGTGGGCCTGGCCCTGTTCGGCGTTCACGGATACTTAACACGCTTAACGAGATCTTGGTATTTGATCTGAGTCTGGCCATTTGGTCTATACGCACTAACCAACTACGTGGGAAAGATATGGGCACTCGGCGTCGTGGTATCAGCCGAAGCCTTCGTGACGTCAGCGACTGAGTGGCGCGCGCCGGATTGGACTGGAACACCACTAGGCTAGGTCTGCTTCCGGCCGCGTTCGCAACGTGCAGGTGTGCTAAGGGCGATGGGCCCAGACCCCTGCGCGCTTAGGTTTAGACTGGCGTGCTGACCTCTCTGTTGTGCCTAGGTGGGGCTGCGACATGTTGATCTTTTGAGGCCGGGCATGACCCAGGAAAGTGTGTCCGGCCAAATGGGATCAAGCGTGTTGGGTTATGTGGTGCACCCCTGCAGGGAAGTTAATCTATTCGAATAGCCGTGTCCCTCGTTAAAAGGACGACCCGAAGTTGTACCTTGACCTTATGACAACTAGAACCGGATACTTAATAAAACACACCCTTCCAAGTGCCAGATACAACCCGGTGATCGCTCTCTAACATGGCATCGAGGAGGGGATTGCCGGGTATAATTATGCTATACGATGCTACTTGGAGGACTTCAGTCTACTCTCTTCTATATGCTGCAAGACGGAGGACGCCAGAAGCGTAGTCTTCGACAGGATTAGCTATCCCCCTCTTATTCTGGCATTCTGCAGTTCAGTCCACTGATATGGCCCTTTACACATATATCCATGCATATGTAGTGTAGCTCCTTTCTTGTGAGTACTTTGGATGAGTACTCACGGTTGCCTTGTTTCCCCTTTCCCCATCTCTCTACCCAATTGCTGCAACCAGACGATGGAGCCCAGGATCCAGACGCCACCGTCGACGATAACTCCTACTACACTGGAGGTGCCTACTACTACGTGCAGCCCGCTGGCGACGACCAGGAGTAGTTAGGAGGATCCCAGGCAGGAGGCCTGCGCCTCTTTCGATTGTATCCCAGTTTGTGCTAGCCATCTTATGGCAACTTGTTTAACTTATGTCTGTACTCAGATATTGTTGCTTCCGCTGACTCGTCTATGATCGAGCACTTGTATTCGAGCCCTCGAGGCCCCTGGCTTGTATTATGATGCTTGTATGACTTATTTATGTTTTAGAGTTGTGTTGTGATATCTTCTCGTGAGTCCCTGATCTTGATCGTACACGTTTGCTTGCATGATTAGTGTACGATTGAATCAGGGGCGTCACAAGTTGGTATCAGAGCCGACTGCCTGTAGGAATCCCCTTCCACACTCCTTGGCCGAAGTCGAGTCTAGACATTGCAAAAACTTTTACTAACTTGGCTGTGTGCCTTACGGGCCCACGTCGCCATCGGGTGGTACTAGGATCTTTTACT
Source organism: Aegilops umbellulata (assembly GCA_032464435.1). NCBI lineage: Eukaryota > Viridiplantae > Streptophyta > Magnoliopsida > Poales > Poaceae > Aegilops > Aegilops umbellulata. Next base: position 445,775,494 of record CP136055.1, read on the forward strand.
CCTCGACCTTTACTCTGGGACTCTAAACTCTCTTCTAGTCGGGTTAAACGAATTTACTAACTCAAACACTAGGATCCCGGTACGAAATTCACCCCAAAGTTGGATAAAAGCCATAGTTATTCCTTAGAATAGTATTTTGAACAATTTCCACACTGTCATTTGACTCCGTTGAAACATCTTTGTTTTCAGATGGAACCCACAAGGCAGGTCGTGCGCCACACGGCGGCCATTGGTGCCTCGGGATCACCGGCCGTGCTAGCTGAGATGATGACCTCTCTGGGTTATCGCTGGCACCCCGAGTACACCGTCTCCGAGGAGTACCAGGACTTTAACCAGGAGCAGTACCGTGCCACCGTCCACCTCTACTCTCGGGAGTATGACTCCACTACTATGCTACACACCGCTTATGGTGTTGGAGTGTCCATCTGTAGGATCGGAAGTATGTCTAGAGGGGGGGGGGTGATTAGACTACTTGACCAAATAAAAGCGACGCCTTTTCCCAATTTTAGTTCTTGGCAGATTTTAGCTATTTTAGGACAAGTCAAGCAATCATCACACGATTCAAGCAAGCATGCAAAGAGTATATAGGTAGCGTAAAGTAAAGCATGCAACTTGCAAGAATGTAAAGGGAAGGGTTTGGAGAATTCAAACGCTATTGGAGACACGTATGTTTTTCCCATGGTTCGGATAGGTGGTGCTATCCTACATCCACGTTAGTGGAGACTTCAACCCACGAAGGGTAACGGTTGCGCGAGTCCATGGAGGGCTCCACTCACGAAGGGTCCACGAAGAAGCAACCTTGTCTATCCCACCATGGCCATCGCCCACGAAGGTCTTGCCTCACTAGCGGTAGATCTTCACGAAGTAGGCGATCTCCTTGCCCTTACAAACTCCTTGGTTCAACTCCACAATCTTGTCGGAGGCTCCCAAGTGACACCTAGCCAATCTAGGAGACACCACTCTCCAAGAAGTAACAAATGGTGTGTTGATGATGAACTCCTTGCTCTTGTGCTTCAAATGATAGTCTCCCCAACACTCAACTCTCTCTCACAGGATTTGGATTTTGTGGAAAGAAGATTTGAGTGGAAAGCAACTTGGGAAATGCTAGAGATCAAGATTCATATGGTAGGAATGGAATATCTTGGTCTCAACACATGAGTAGGTGGTTCTCTCTCAGAACATATGAATTCGAAGTGTAGGTGTGTTCTGATGGCTCTCTCCACGAATGAAGAGGAGGTGGAGGGGTATATATAGCCTCCACACAAAATCCAACCGTTACACACAATCTACCAATCTCGGTGGGACCGAATCAACAAACTCGGTCGGACCGAAACGGTAAACCTAGTGACCGTTAGAGATTTTCGGTGGGACTGACATGCATCTCGGTAGGACCGATGTGGTTAGGGTTTGGGCATAACGTAATCTCGGTGAGACCGATTACACAAACTCGCTGAGATTGATTTGGTAATTAGCTAACCAGAGAGTTGGTCAGGCAAACTCGGTGGGACCGATTTGCTCTTTCGATGAGACCGAAAAGTTACAAAAGGGAAACAGAGAGTTTGCATTGCAATCTCGGTGGGACCGATCCGCTCTTTCGGTGAGACCGAAAAGTTACGAAAAGGAAACAGAGAGGTTGCAATCCCATCTCGGTGAGACCGAGATCCCTATCAGTGAAACTGATTTGCTAGGGTTTGGCAGTGGCTTATGACATATGAGAAACTCGGTGGCGCCGGATAGAAAGAATCGGTAGGACCGAGTTTGGCTTAGGGTTTAGGTCATATGTGGATATGGGAAAGTAGTTGAGGATTTTGGAGCTTATCATTAAGCACATAAGGCAAAGAGCTCATTAAGCAACACCTCATCCCTCCTTGATAGTATTGGCTTTTCCTATAGACTCAATGTGATCTTGGATCACTAAAATGTAAAATGAAGAGTCTTGAGCATTTGAGCTTGAGCCAATCCTTTGTCCTTAGCATTTTGAGGGTTCCACTTTCACCATCCATGCCATGCCAATCATTGAGCTTTCCTGAAATAATTGTCTTGGAATTGCATTAGCTCAATGAGCTATATGTTGTTATAAATTACCAAAACCACCTAGGGATAGTTGCACTTTCACCATCGATGTGGCAGTTCATGATGCTGCCTATGCTACTCTGAACGCCTTCGTAGGGAGTACCTGGAGATGGACACCTCCCCCTTCAGGCACATTGCTATCGCATCTGATATTGGTGCGGAGGGTTACTACACTGCTGCCTACTCCACTATCACCCGCGAGCCCTTCTACCATCAGAACCTGGTTCGGCATGCCGATGGGCTGGATCGAGCTAACCAAGCTCTTCGCCACGAGTTGTACACCACTCGTCAGCACCTCTACCGTGCTCTGACGATGTTGCACCCCTTCGTCGGATCTGGGGAGCTGCCCCGTTCTGCTATCTACCCAGCCAGGACCGTGATGCCTCAGGGTGTCGGTTGGCCAGAGGTGGGAGTCTACTCTCCCGCACTTGGTCCTCTTCTGCCGCCTGAGCGCCAGGTTAAGCACCAGAGCACCCGCGGACCCCAGGTTGCCGATGTGGTGTACCCGTTGCCACACTACCAGCTTTCAGGCTACACCTACCTCCGCAGTGTCGCGTGGGACTGATGAAGACTTGCTTGTTAGTGTTAGATGCATTCGCCGCAAGCCTGCGTGCCGCCTATGATGCCTTAGTCTATGTATTGAACTCTATGTACCGAACCCTATGCATGATCTCTTTTGTAAGATGTGCCAACTATTATGTGGTATCTATCGTGCTGCTTTCATTATGCATGTTTCATCTTGAATGATTCTTGTCCTTGCAAATATTCTCAAATGCTGAACTACCCCTGTTATATATTCTCAAATGGATAGTTCTATATCGACACTCAGGCTTGATCTTCAGGAGGCGGTGGAGTTCGGATCACTCCAAGGACGAAGGCTTCTGTTGATGCTGATGGAGTTGGAGCTGAAGTGGATGCTCGAGCAGGTTGGGTTGATGCTGCGGCTGGAGCTGAGGCGGTTGCTCTTGTGTCAGGAACTGGCACTGCACTGGACCTCTGAGCTCGTGGAACTCTAGCAAATGCATATGTAGTTGTCTTCCCTGTCCTCTCCTGCATGTCATCCTGGAGCTGCTCTACTGCTGTCTGTATCTCTATCACCTTGATATCCAAGTCATAGAACTTCTGTTCTACGACCCTCTCTAAGCTCGCCTGGTTCTGAGTTAGGTTGGCCAAACCTTTCTCAATTCGCAGGGTGGATGCAATCAGGTAACTGAGCTGCTCTTGCTTGTTCTTCAAGAAGTATTCTGATGCCTCCTCTTGAGTTGGCATCCTAGCAGCTTTCTCCTTTCTAGCCTTCTCCTTTTGTGCTTGGGCATGGGCTGAAGATGGTTCATCCATGTTCATCACAACTTCATTGTCTTCAAACTCAGGATGAATAGGAAGATGTTCCTTATCCAAAAGATATATGCCAGTGCCCATCTTGGAGTTGATCAGTTCTTGGATCTGAGGAGCATATCCACAGCTTCTCTTCTGGTCTGCTGCTGTCCTCTTGATTGTCTCTATCATCAAGCTCATGACCTTGAACTTCTGAGGCACATCAAAGATATGAAGCAGGTTGATAGCATGGCCTCTGACCATCTTGTGATCTCCAGACTTGGGTAGCAGAGTGTGCCTTAAGATCCAGTTGATTGTTGGCAATCCTGACAGAAGATAATGTACATATCCATACTTGAAAGTTTCAAGTGCCTTGTCAGGGATCTCCTTGTACATGTTGATCATTGAGTTGTGGTCCATCTTCTTCTTGGAATAGACATCCAAGTCATCTTCACTTTCTTCTGGGGCATTGATCAGTTGAGCCCATTCTGCAACAGTTGATTGGTACCTCGTACCTTCTGACATCCAGACAATCCTCCCATCGGGGTAAAAGTGTGCTGTGGAGTAGAACTGCATGATAAGTTCCTCGTTCCACTTTGTGAGCTTTTGCCCAACAAAGTCTGCTACTCCACAAGCCTTGAAGCTGTCCTCCACTCCTGGGAAGTGCTCTTCATTGTCCTTTATGTATTGCCAATCGACCCATTTCATGTCACAGACAATTGGCTTCTTGTCTAACAGGATTGTCTCATAGAAGTCCTGCTGTTCCTTAGTGTGGAACCTGTAGTCTACAGCAGTTCTTCTCCTGGTAGCATAGGGATCTTCTGCTCTCCATTTTCTCAATCCAGAGTCTCTCCTGATATTCATATCCTCAGCCACAGGATGAGCATCATTGTGGTCTGGGATCTTGGGCTTCAATTTCCTCAAGACTTGTCCTTCTTCTTCTTCAGCAACATTAGGCACTGGGGCCTTGTTCTTCTCAGTAGCTGGAATATTTCTTGTATTCCTCTTGGGTTTTTGCTTTGGAGCTGTCTTAGGGGCTTCCTTGGGCTTGGATGTAGCTGCCCCTGATCTAATGGCATCACCCATCAGCTTGGGTGCCTTGGGTGCTGGTGCAACACCTTCCTCTTCCTCTTCTTCTTCATCAGAATCTTTCCTGATAGAGGGCTTGCCAATGACTCTGGCAATGGTAGTTCTTGCTCTCTTCTTTTTCTTGCCCTGGCCAATATCTTCTCCTTCAGATTCCATAGTGAACTTCATTGTTTCCTCAAGCACAACCTTCCTAGGCTTAGAGGTTGGAACTCTTCTAGCAGGTGCTTTCTTGTGCATTCCTGGTTTGGTGGCTGCAGCTAAGCCATACTCTTTCTTCAGCACAACTCTCTTGGAGGTTGCCTCCTCCTCTGCCACATAGTCTTCATCTTCTGAATCTGAAGTTCTTTTCCTTCTCTGTCTGGTGGCAGCCTTTGGCAGATTGCTTGGAGTGCTCCTGCTGCCATCATGTGAAGAACTTGAGGGACTAGTGCCCTCACTCATATGCACAAGCTGCTCTGACTGATTCTGACTGTCACTCTGGTCTGACATGTTGAACAAGCTGACTGTTCACTGCTGACCCTGTGAATAGTTTATAGATGAGGTAGAATGGATGAGCATCACAAAAAGCAGAGATTTTTGCAAAATAATGATTCAAAAACTTAGTTTCAGTTTCCCACAGAAAGCATTTCAGATCTACCGATTTCTAAACTCGGTGATACCGAAGCAGCATTTGGAACCTAAACTAGTGATCGCGGTCAGACCGAGTCATAGTTCGGTGGCACCGAGACTGCTAGGGTTTCACAAAGTTCAAAAATCGGTCACACCGATTAGTTACACTCGGTCAGACCGAGTTTCACTTGTGCAATGGCATAGGCCAAATCGGTGGGACCGAGTTTTTCAACTCGGAGGGTCCGAGATGGTTTCGGCGGAAACCTAACCCTAAATTTTTCGAATCAAACCTAATCTACGAGTTCTTTGACTGGATAGAAGTTTATCATACGTGGCAAGAATCATTATGATCACAATGTGCTAGGAATCGGATTGGGAATAGCACAAAGATCGAGTCCATACCCTAGTTCGGCGGAGACTCGCTACGGCGGCAACGGCAGAGGTGATTTCCGTTGACGGCGACGGAGACCAGCGACTGGAGGCTGCTGGCGGCGAGAAGACGATCCGAAGACCACGTCGGCAGAGCGAGCTATGGCGCGGGCGAAGAGGTTCGGAGAAATTTCCAAATTTTTGCCCGTGACTATATATAGCCCGACCCTGTCGGTGTGACCGAGTGGAACGACTCGGTGGCACCGAGATGCAAAAATGTATACAGTTATTGCAACTCGGTGTGACCGAATAGTTCAAGTTGGTTGTACCGAGATTGAAAACATAGATCAACTTGATGATCTCGGTAGGACCGAAAGTGGGGTATCGGTCAGACCGAGAATCACAAAGAGGTTTTGGAAGTTTAAGTCTATGACGAATCGGGGACTCCGAGTGCTCCTCACACAGAGTGGTTCGAATTTGACTTGATCAATTTTGTGATGTAGCATGAATAGAGTTTGAGACGAGAAAAGCATAGATAGCTAGAGGAGGTTCTTAGGCATTCTTGTCCATCCACTTGGAAAAAGAAAAGATAAAGCCAAACAATCAAAACAACAAGTGGATGTCCTCGAATGAGTAAAATATGCAACCAGCATGCTCACACAATAAAATGGCAATAAAAATATGTGACAAAGCATGCACAATCAATTCTAGCATCTATCAAGCAATTGGCGATGACTAGGTCATCTATATATGAGTATATTGACTTAGGAGTCAAATGAGAACATTTGATCATAGGTCATACTCATCGTTTAAGCTCAAGTGGGGTTACCACTTTTACATAAAGCATTGTTGTGTTCACATCATTAGAGTTGCTTTAGCTCAAGTCTTAGAGTAAAGCTCCCCCTAGATGTGATATCCCCCCTTAAGAGGGATGAACTAACCTTGGGTTTTGTCGATGATGACTTCATGTAGATGTTGAAGATGTGGATGCTCAATATTGATGTAGATCACTAGGAGCTATCCTTTTGAGTGAATTGCACTTTCAATACCTACATGGGTTAGTCCCACAAGGAACAAGCAAGTGTATCCATAGACACAGAGTGATGCACATACAAGAAAATGTCTATGAAAGCTTTTTAGATTACCTTGTCCCTTGACTTACCAACAAGAGGGTTTGTGACTCCTTGAACTAGTGCAAGATGTGGAAGTTGATTGCACTTGTTTTTGCCAAAATGATAAGAGTGAAGTATGTTGGCGGAGTCACCCTCAAGAACTCTCTAGTTCTTCTTCTTTTGGATCCACACCATCTTGATGGGAATCCTTGGAGTTGTAGTCGTACTTGATGAAGTGGAACTTGAAGTAGTCTTGGGAATCCACTTGACTAAGGTCTTAGGAGCTTCTTCAAATGCATCTATTTCCTCTTGAAGCTTGTCCTTGCCTTTTTTGCTTGTAGTCTTGTGGTGGAAGATCATCTTGAGTTTGTGTCCCCTTGAAAGAAGTTGGATCATACTTCTCTTGTTGAGGAACAAACTTTGTCTTGGGGTATTGATCTTCTTCTCACTCAACTCCATTGGCATTGAACTTTCGTTCAAAACCAACACCTTGATTCTTCCGGTGCCTTCCTTGCTTGCGTACAATCTCCTCGAATTGCTTACTTCCGGCAAGGCTTTTGTACACTCCTTTCTCTATGATTTCCTCCAATATGCTATTTTCTTGCTCAAGTGTAACTTGGCTAAGAGAATCATTAGTGGAATCAAGAGAACTACTATAAGCAACAATATTGGATTTAACATGGTCATTATTACTACTAGAGGAAGAATCTTTCTTGTTCTTGTTACTAGACTTGACTTGAGGCATGTAAGTGGATAAGAGTAAACGTTTGGCAATGTAAGAAGAACTTTTCTTGCGGAGATCATCATTGATTGCCTTTAAAAGCTCATGCTCTTGCTCAAGATTGAGCTTTTCAAAGCGTAACTTCTCATGAGCCCTTAAAAGTTCTCGATGATCTTCGAAGATAGTTTCATGAGCTAAATTAAGAGTGTTTAGTTCTTTAGTTAGAGCCTCAATTTTCTCCTCGTCATTGTCATTCGTTTTAGCATGATTAATTGACGTTTCATCATAGGATTCATCACTAGAGTTGTCAACAAGTAAATCATCATCGCCTAACAAGTCATCTTCATCACTATTAAAATCAACATACTCAGGGTGAATTACCTTAGGACCTTTGGCCATGAAGCATCTTCCAATTCCTTCATTGGGTGAATCAAATATGTCGTAGGAGTTGGTTGACACAAGTGCTAGTCCGGCAACACCTTCATCTTGAGTATATTTGGAGTTGGAGTGATAACTTCTCTCGGAGTGGTTGTCGGAGTCGGAGCCGGATACCCATTCACCAACATGAGCTTGATGTCTTCGTTTTGTGTAGCTCCTTGATGATTTTTCCTTCCTTTCCGAATCCTTGCTTGTCCGTGAGTGTCTTCGTTCATAACGATCATGTCTACTCCTTCTCTCTCGTGATGGTGATTCCTCTCTTTTGCTTCTTCTTTTTGGAGAATCTTCTCTTCTTTTGTAGGGAGCCGTACACTCATTGGAATAGTGTCCAGGTCTTCCACAATTGTAGCAGTTTCGCTCTCGACTAGAAGATCTTTTGTCATTGTAGGACCTTGACTTGGAGCTTCTATCTTTGCTTCTACTCTTGTAGAACTTGTTGAAGTTCTTCACCATTAAGCTCAATTCTTCATTGAAGTTTTGCTTCTCACTTGATGATGTGGGGGCTTCACATGAGGCTTTATAAGCACCACTTGATTTGTTGTGAAGTTCCTCTTTGTCCTTGAGCGACATCTCATGAGCAAGAATTCTTCCAATGACTTCTGTTGGCTTGAGATTTTTGTAATTGTGCATTATTTGGATCAATGTACACACGGTATCATATTTTCCATCCAAGGCTCTTAGGATCTTCTTGATGATGAATCTGTCGGTCATCTCTTCACTCCCTAAGCCGGCAATCTCATTTGTGATGAGAGCAAAACTAGAGTACATTTCAGCGACACCTTCACCATCCTTCATTTTGAACTTGTCAAGTTGACTTTGAAGCACATCCAATTTAGATTCCTTGACGGAGTCGGTACCTTCGTGCATATCAATCAAAGTATCCCAAATTTCCTTTGCATTCTCAAGACGGCTGATTTTGTTGAATTCTTCGAGGCACAATCCGTTGAAGAGAATATCACAAGCTTGAGCGTTGTATTGTAGCATCTTCAACTCATCCGCGGTAGCTTCACGGTTTGGTTCTTTCCCTTCGAAGAAGTCACCTTGCAAACCAACACACACAATCGCCCAAACGGCAGGGTTATGTCCAAGAATATGCATTTTCATTTTATGCTTCCAACTAGCAAAGTTAGTGCCATCAAAGTAAGGACCTCTACGCTGATAATTTCCCTCACTAGACGCCATACTCTCCTAGGTTGTGAAACAAAGGCTATGACCACCAAAAGCTATGGGAATCAAAGCAAATGGAGACCAAGTCTCTGATACCACTTGTAGGATCGGAAGTATGTCTAGAGGGGGGGTGATTAGACTACTTGACCAAATAAAAGCTACGCCTTTTCCCAATTTTAGTTCTTGGCAGATTTTAGCTATTTTAGGACAAGTCAAGCAATCATCACACGATTCAAGCAAGCATGCAAAGAGTATATAGGCAGCGGAAAGTAAAGCATGCAACTTGCAAGAATGTAAAGGGAAGGGTTTGGAGAATTCAAACGCTATTGGAGACACGGATGTTTTTCCCGTGGTTCGGATAGGTGGTGCTATCCTACATCCACGTTAGTGGAGACTTCAACCCACGAAGGGTAACGGTTGCGCGAGTCCACGGAGGGCTCCACCCATGAAGGGTCCACAAAGAAGCAACCTTGTCTATCCCACCATGGCCATCGCCCACGAAGGACTTGCCTCACTAGCGGTAGATCTTCAGGAAGTAGGCGATCTCCTTGCCCTTACAAACTCCTTGGTTCAACTCCACAATCTTGTCGGAGGCTCCGAAGTGACACCTAGCCAATCTAGGAGACACCACTCTCCAAGAACTAACAAATGGTGTGTTGATGATGAACTCCTTGCTCTTGTGCTTCAAATGATAGTCTCCCCAACACTCAACTCTCTCTCACAGGATTTGGATTTGGTGGAAAGAAGATTTGAGTGGAAAGCAACTTGGGAAAGGCTAGAGATCAAGATTCATATGGTAGGAATGGAATATCTTGGTCTCAACACATGAGTAGGTGGTTCTCTCTCAGAACATATGAATTGGAAGTGTAGGTGTGTTCTGATGGCTCTCTCCACGAATGAAGAGGAGGTGGAGGGGTATATATAGCCTCCACACAAAATCCAACCATTACACACAATCTACCAATCTCGGTGGGACCGAATCAACAAACTCGGTCGGACCGAAACGGTAAACCTAGTGACCGTTAGAGATTTTCGGTGGGACTGACATGCATCTCGGTAGGACCGATGTGGTTAGGGTTTGGGCATAACGTAATCTCGGTGAGACCGATTACACAAACTCGGTGAGACCGATTTGGTAATTAGCTAACCAGAGAGTTGGTTAGGCAAACTCGGTGGGACCGATTTGCTCTTTCGGTGAGACCGAAAAGTTACAAAAGGGAAACAGAGAGTTTGCATTGCAATCTCGGTGGGACCGATCCGCTCTTTCGGTGAGACCGAAAAGTTACGAAAAGGAAACAGAGAGGTTGCAATCCCATCTCGGTGAGACCGAGATCCCTATCGGTGAAACCGATTTGCTAGGGTTTGGCAGTGGCTTATGACATATGAGAAACTCGGTGGCGCCGGATAGAAAGAATCGGTAGGACCGAGTTTGGCTTAGGGTTTAGGTCATATGTGGATATAGGAAAGTAGTTGAGGATTTTGGAGCTTATCATAGGGAGTACCGGGAGATGGACACCTCCCCCTTCAGGCACATTGCTATCGCATCTGATATTGGTGCAGAGGGTTACTACACTGCTGCCTACTCCACTGTCACCCGCGAGCCCTTCTACCATCAGAACCTGGTTCGGCATGCTGATGGGCTGGATCGAGCTAACCAAGCTCTTCGCCACGAGTTGTACACCACTCGTCAGCACCTCTACCGTGCTCTGACGATGTTGCACCCCTTCGTCGGATCTGGGGAGCTGCCCCGTTCTGCTATCTACCCAGCCAGGACCGTGATGCCTCAGGGTGTCGGTTGGCCAGAGGTGGGAGTCTACTCTCCCGCACTTGGTCCTCTTCTGCCGCCTGAGCGCCAGGTTCAGCACCAGAGCACCCGCGGACCCCAGGTTGCCGATGTGGTGTACCCGTTGCCACACTACCAGCTTTCAGGCTACACCTACCTCCGTAGTGTCGCGTGGGACTGATGAAGACTTGCTTGTTAGTGTTAGATGCATTCGCCGCGAGCCTGCGTGCCGCCTATGATGCCTTAGTCTATGTATTGAACTCTGTGTACCGAACCCTATGCATGATCTCTTTTGTAAGATGTGCCAACTATTATGTGGTATCTATCGTGCTGCTTTCATTATGCATGTTTCATCTTGAATGATTCTTGTCCTTGCAAATATTCTCAAATGTTGAACTAGCCCTGTTATATATTAGCAGGATGGTTAGACCAGGTGGTCGTGGTCTTGGTGCCAACTTCCCACCACCGCCTGAGTACATGGCTGGTATGATCCAACAGCTTGAGATGAATCGCCAGTTCATGGAGAACATGATGGCTCAGTTTCCTCGCCCCAATATGAACCAGCAGCCAAACACAGTAACTCTGCAGGATTTCATTCGCCTCAACCCAAGTGTGTACCGCAGCTCAACTAAGCCCCTGGATGCTGATGACTGGCTCCGTGACATCACCTATGAGATGGAGTCTGCTGATGTAGCCCCTGCCAGCTATGTCACCTTTGCTTCCTTCTTCCTGAAGGGACCCGCATCTCAATGGTGGGACAGCCACAGGCGTACTCTGCCAGTTGGAACAATCATCTCCTGGCCAGACTTCCAAGCTGCTTTCCGTGCCCGCTTCATTCCTCAAGGAGTCATGGACCGGAAGAAGCGTGAGTTCCGCAACCTCACCCAAGGCAACATGACAGTTGAAGCTTATCAGCGAGAATTTCTGGACTTGTCCCGCTATGCTGAAGAGGACATTGCAACTGATGCCCGTAGACAGGAGAAGTTCCGTGACGGCCTTCAAGCTGACATCAAGCTCGCACTTCTAGTGCATGACTTTACTGATTTCGCCACCTTGGTGAACAAAGCCATCAACGTCGAAACTGGTCTGCAGGAATACCAGAGCTCTCACAGGCGCAACCGTGACACGGGCTCATCTTCGGGTCTGTCCTCGCAGAAGCGCAAGATATGGATTCCCAACAGCATGTACCAGCCGAATGCACCTGCCCCAAGGCAGTCCTATGCTGCACCTCGTCTGCCTACTGCTCCTGCTAGGCAGCCCAAACTTCCAGCTCCACTACCCCAAGCTCCTGTCCCCACTCCCAATAATGGTTTGTGCTTCAGGTGTGGACAGCCAGGGCACCGTGCTAGGGAATGCAACCAGAACCAGAATCAACTGGCCCTTCCAGCAACTGGCCGTGGAAGCAACCAGAACCGCAACAAAAATGCCAAGTCCTATGGTCGTGTTCATGCCAACCACGTTGATCTGAACGAAGCTCAAGACCAGCCTGCTACTGTCATGGGTACACTCCTCGTAAATTCAGTACCAGCATCCGTTTTATTTGATACAGGAGCATCACATTCATTCATATCAGCAGATTTTACATTCATGCATGGCATTAAATACGAAGAGATGAACACTCCGCTAGTGGTACACACCCCTGCGGGCCAATGTCAAGCCTCTATGGTCAGTCACGACGTTCCTATTGAAATCGAAGGATTGGAATTTCTTGTCTCTCCCATCGTGCTGAAGTCCTGTAGCATTGATCTCATTCTGGGAATGAATTGGTTAAAAACGCATACGGCTTCTATCGTTTGCGCCACCAAGACCGTCCATCTGCTACACCCTTCCGATGAAATAATAAGCTACAATGCTCGTCTGGTTCAGAATGCTGAGGCAAGGCTCTATGCCTTGAATGCATTGAACGCTGCACCACTCGAGGGCATTGAAAACATCCCCGTCGTGTGTGACTTCCTCGACGTCTTTCCTGAAGAACTTCCAGGGATTCCCCCTGCTAGAGCTGTCGAATTCGTCATCGACTTGAAACCAGGCACCACTCCAATTGCCAAGCGACCCTACAAGATGCCGCCGCATGAACTCTTTGAGCTTAAGGAGGAAATCGACAAATCTCTTCAAAATGGTTTCATTCGCCCAAGTTGCTCTCCTTGGGGAGCACCTTCTCTCTTTGTCAAGAAGAAGGATGGGACAAACCGACTGGTCCAAGACTACCGTCCTATTAACCAAGCTACCATTCAAAACAAGTATCCTCTTCCTCGGATCAATGATCTATATGATCAACTGGCTGGATCTTCAATGTTCTCTAAACTTGACTTGAGGTTGGGTTACCACCAGATCCTTGTTCGTGAAGAGGATATCCCAAAGACCGCCTTTGTGACTCGGTATGGTTCTTACGAGTACACGGTCATGTCATTCGGCTTAACCAATGCCCCAGCCACCTTCTCTCGCCTGATGAACTATGTATTCATGGATTACCTCGACAAGTTCGTCGTGGTTTATCTGGATGATATCCTGGTATTTTCCAAGAACAAAGAAGAACATGCTAAACATCTTTGACTTGTGATGGAAAAGCTACGAGAGCATCAACAGTATGCCAAGTTCTCTAAATGTGAATTCTGTCTTCCTGAAGTAACCTATCTTGGACATGTCATCTCTAAGGATGGTATTGCCGTTAACATTGAACGAGTTCAGGCTATTCTTGATTGGACTCCTCCGAAGAATGTCAAACAAGTCAGAAGTTTTCTCGGTCTCGCCAGCTATTGTCGTCGATTCGTCAAGAACTTCTCCAAGATTGCCAGGCCTCTGACTAACTTGTTGCATAAGGGCGTCAAGTTCCAATGGACAGACAAATGTCAGGAAATCTTCCAGACACTCAAGGACAAGTTGACTTCTGCCCCAGTGCTAGCTCCACCTGATACAAAGAAGGACTTCGTCATTTACTGCGACGCTTCCCGTCAAGGATTAGGTTGTGTCCTAATGCAAGAGCGCAGAGTGATTGCCTATGCCTCTCGTCAATTGCGCCCTCACGAAGAGAACTACCCAGTTCACGACCTCGAGCTTGCTGCTGTCATTCATGCACTGAAGCAGTGGCGACATTACCTTCTCGGTAATCGTTGCAAGATCTTCACTGAACACCAAAGTCTGAAGTATCTGTTTACTCAGCCAGACCTGAACCTCCGTCAGCAGAGATGGATGGAGACTGTTGCAGACTTTGACTTGGGTATTTCCTATACACCAGGCAAGGCTAATGTAATGGCTGATGCCTTGAGCCACAAGTCTTACTGCAACCACCTCCAGGTTCACATAGTTCAGCCCTCACTCGTTGAAAAATTCAGAAAGCTGAACCTCCATATTGTTCCTCCTGGTGCACTCGCTCCCCCTCCTGAGGAGTATCGCAAGGTGAACCTCCATGTTGTTCCCAAGGGTTCTCTCAATACGCTGGTTGCTAGGCCAGATCTTGTGGATACCATCAAATGGATACAGAAATGTGACGATGAAGTGGAGAGGATTAAACGTTATCTCGCACAAGGAAAGCCCTCATTCTTCACCGTTGCTGATGATGGCACCTTATTCTTCAAAGGTCGCTTAGTAGTTCCGAGTAAGAGGGAAAACCAGGATATGTCTCAGAAGGTTATGAAAGAGGCTCATGATACACCCCTATGTATCCATCCTGGTAGTACAAAGATGTACCGGGACATTCGTCAAAGATTCTGGTGGTCTAATATGAAGCAAGACATTGCTCGTTATGTTGCCGAGTGTGACGTTTGCCGTCTTATCAAAGCAGAACATCAAAGGCATGCTGGAACTCTACAACCTATCTCTATTCCTGAATGGAAATGGGACCATGTTGAAATGGACTTCGTCACTGGATTTCCCAAATCGCAGAAAGGTAATGACGCTATTCTTGTCGTCATTGACCGGCTTTCTAAAGTTGCACATTTTCTGGCAGTCAAAGAAACTATCACTGCTAGTCAGTTTGCAACTCTCTATATTTCCAGAATTGTCTCACTTCACGGTATTCCACTGGTTATCAGTTCGGACCGTGGCAGCTTATTCACTTCAAGATTCTGGGCAAGTTTCCAAGAAGCTACAGGAACTCATCTATCTTTCAGTACTGCATTTCATCCGAAGTCACAAGGGCAAGTTGAACGTGTCAACCAAGTTCTCGAAGACATGCTTCGGGCTTGTGTTATTTCCTTCGGCAAGAAATGGGAGGAATCTCTTCCATATGCTGAGTTCTCTTATAATAATAGCTATCAAGCTAGTCTGAAGATGGCCCCCTTCGAGGTGTTATATGGACGAAAGTGTCGAACCCCTCTGAACTGGTCAGAAACTGGGGAACAACCACTCTTTGGTCCAGATATTATCCAACATGCCGAAGAACAAGTCCGCATTATTCGCGAGAATCTCAAGACTGCTCAGTCACGCCAAAAGAGTAATTATGACCGTCATCATAAATACATGGTCTATCAACCTGGCGAAAAGGCCTATCTCCGGGTTACACCAATGAAGGGTGCACACCGCTTCGGGATCAAAGGAAAGCTAGCTCCCCGCTATATTGGTCCTTTCACTATTCTTGAAAGGCGTGGAAAAGTGGCATATCAACTGGAGCTTCTGCCGAACCTTTCTCAGGTTCACGATGTGTTCCACGTGTCACAGCTCCGTCGCTGCTTCAAGGACCCAATCCGAGCAGTGGATCATGAAGTGCTCGAATTGCAACAGGACCTCTCCTATAAAGAGCATCCGGTCCGCATTCTTGACCAAGCTGAACACCGCACTCGTCAGAAGGCGATCAAGTTCCTCAAGGTTCAGTGGTCGAATCACTCTGAAGACGAAGCTACTTGGGAACGCGAGGATCGTCTTCATGATGAATACCCCGCACTATTTCCTTCTACCTCCTAAATCTCGGGACGAGATTTCTTGTAGTGGAGGAGTTTTGTAACGCCTGGGTAATCTTGCTACAGTAATCCCACGTAATCATGCCATGACACCTCGATTACTGTTGCCATCCTCGCACTAATTCGAAACCGTTCAAAATTCAAATTCAAATTAATGACAACAATAAAAGTTTTCAAAAATTGAAACAAAAATGTTCGGTGGGTGCCGAATAATACAAGGGTAATTATAGTAAAGCAAACACATTTTTATAAAATGTCTAAATAGTTTAAAATGAATTAAAAGGAAAAGAAAATAAATAAGAAGAAAAGGGAAAGACTAATCTAACAAAATAATAAAAAGAGGCAGAACCCCCCCCACTGGGCCATCTGTGGCCCAGCTAGCCAGCCCAACTGGGCAAGGGCCCAGCTGACTGGCCCAACCGGCCACCCCGCACTCCCCATAACCCCCCGAAACCCTAGCCGTTTCCCCACGTCGCCCCACTCGCTCCCCACTCCCCCCTTCGATTTGGTTCTGGATCGGGAGGACTCCCGATCCCCTCGCCCCTGCACGTCGACGCCGGCGGCCGGAGCTTCCCCCCCGCCGGAATGCTTCCTCCACCCCGCCGGCCTGCCTCCCCCTACGCACGTCGCCCCCGTCCCTCCACCTCGACCCCCGCTGCCCTAGTCCCTACAGACACCCGGTGAGGCCCCCGGCCTCTTCCTCCCCCTCGTCCCCGTTGACGCGATCGTGCTCCTCCGCGTGCTCACCCATAGCGCTCGCCTACTGCCGCTTCCTCCCGTGTGTGCGCGCCCCGCTTCTCGCGGCCACCACGGCCACGGCCGCGCCCGCTCGGCCGCGCGTGCGCCCGCGCCCCGCCCGCGTGGCCCTGTTCCGCCCCGTCGCCCGCTTCCCCTGATGCCGCGCGCACGCACGCGTCGCGGCCCTCTACTCGTCGCGTCGCTCGGAGCCGCGGCCCGTGCCTCGCCCTCCCCCATCTCCGCCGTGCTCCAGCCGCGCCCATGGACGCACCCCGCGCTCCCTCTCGCCCTCTCCCCGCACCCGGCCACGGTCGATGCGCGCTCGCCGCGCGGGCACAAGCCCGTGCCGCCCGTGCCCCCCTGTTGCCGCCCTGTGCCCCATGGCGCCCCTGCCTCCCCTCCCGCACGCCATCGTCCGCGCCCGTCCACGCCCCTGCCCCGCGGTCGCCGCGTCCGGCTCGTGTGCCGCGCGCCCCTGGTGCATCCATGCCACCCGCCCCGCCGCGCCTCTTCTCCCCCCCGCGCTCTCTGCTGCGAGCTGCGGCTGCTGCTGCCCTGCGCCTGTTGCTGCTAGCAGCTCGTCCCGGCCGCGCCTTGCCCCCGTCCCGCATCCGCCACTCTGCCCCGTGCAGCCAGCGCCGCTCCACCTCGCGCGCACGCCGCGCGCCTCCCTTCGCTCCGGCCGGCCTCGCCGCTGTCGCCTCAGGCGACCGGCCTCCCCTGCCTTGGCGAACTGCTGGGTCCGCCGCCCCTCGCCCGTGGGCATGCGCCCACTCGGGCTCTGCCCTGCGCCCGAACCCGCTAAGGCCCCTGTGCCTATGACAGGGAGGCCCCACCCCACAGAACGTTTAAAAAAGAGAATTAAAAATAAAAATAATAAAATAAAAATGAAATTGATTTAATAAAATTAATTATTAATTAATTAATTATCTAATGAATTATTTAAGTTAATTAATCTGGTTTAATTAATTTAATTAACTAGTTAGGTTAATTAAATAGTAATTAAATTAGCCTAAACCGTTATTAAATCTAAACAGTGTATGACAGGTGGGTCCCACTAGACCCACTAGTCAGGTTGACCAAGTCAACTCTGTTGACTGCTGATGTCAGCATGACATCATGCTGATGTCATTAATCTGTTTTTTGGATTAATTTAAATAATTAATTAAGTTCCAAAAATTAATAAAATCTTTAGAAAATCATATCTTTTAATCCGTAACTCGAATTAAAATATTTTCAACATGAAAGTTGCTCAGAACGACGAGACGAATCCGGATACGCAGCCCGTTCGTCCACCACACCCCCCTAATATATCAAACTCGCAATTTCCCCCCTCCAACTCCTCTGCCCGAAAACGCGAAACACCGGGGATACTTTCCCGGATGTTTCTCCCCTTCACTGGTATCACCTCTTACCGCGTTAGGACACCCCAAACACCAATACTTGTCATGTCATGCATCGCTATGCATCTGTTTGCTTAAATATTTATTGTTTCTTCCCCCTCTTCTCTCGCTAGACACCGAGACCGACGCTGCTGCTACCCAGTACGACTACGGAGTTGATGACCCCTCTCTCTTGCCAGAGCAACCAGGCAAGCCCCCCCCTTGATCACCAGATATCACCTACTCTCTTCTATACTGCTTGCATTAGAGTAGTATAGCATGTTACTGCTTTCCGTTATCCTATCCTGATGCATAGCCTGTCCTTGTTACTACTATTGTTACCTTTACCTGCTATCCTACATGCTTAGTTTAGGATGCTAGTTTTCCATCAGTGGCCCTACATTCTTGTCCGTCTGCTGTGCTATACTATCGGGCCGTGATCACTCGGGAGGTGATCACGGGTATATACTATACATTATACATGATACATGTGGTGACCAAAGATGGGTCGGCTCGTAGGAGTACCCGCGAGTGGATCTTTGAGGCGAAGCGACAGGGCAGGTTCAGACCACCTAGGAGAGAGTTGGGCCTGGCCCTGTTCGGCGTTCGCGGATACTTAACACGCTTAACGAGATCTTGGTATTTGATATGAGTCTTGCCATTTGGTCTGTACACACTAACCAACTACGTGGGAAAGATATGGGCACTCGGCGTCGTGGTATCAGCCGAAGCCTTCGTGACATCAACGACTGAGTGGCGCGCGCCGGATTGGACTGGAACGCCACTAGGCTAGGTCTGCTTCCGGCCGCGTTTGAAACAAGCAGGTGTGCTAAGGGCGATGGGCCCAGACCCCTGTGCGCTTAGGTTTATACCGGCGTGCTGACCTCTCTGTTGTGCCTAGGTGGGGCTGCGACGTGTTGATCTTCCGAGGCCGGGCATGACCCAGGAAAGTGTGTCCGGCCAAATGGGATCAAGCGTGTTGGGTTATGTGGTGCACCCCTGTAGGGAAGTTAATCTATTTGAATAGCCGTGTCCCTCGGTAAAAGGACGACCCGGAGTTGTACCTTGACCTTATGACAACTAGAACCAGATACATAATAAAACACACCCTTCCAAGTGCCAGATACAACTCGGTGATCGCTCTCTAACAGGGCATCGAGGAGGGGATTGTCGGGTAGGATTATGCTATACGATGCTACTTGGAGGACTTCAGTCTACTCTCTTCTATATGCTGCAAGACGGAGGCTGCCAGAAGAATAGTCTTCGACAGGATTAGCTATCCCCCTCTTATTCTAGCATTCTGCAGTTCAGTCCACTGATATGGCCCTTTACACATATATCCATGCATATGTAGTGTAGCTCCTTGCTTGCGAGTACTTTGGATGAGTACTCACGGCTGCCTTGTTCCCCCTTTTCCCCATCTCTCTACCCGATTGCTGCAACTAGACGATGGAGCCCAGGATCCAGACGCCACCGTCGACGACGACTCCTACTACACTGGAGGTTCCTACTACTACGTGCAGCCCGCTGACGACGACCAGGAGTAGTTAGGAGGATCCCAGGCAGGAGGCGTGCGCCTCTTTCGATTGTATCCCAGTTTGTGCTAGCCATCTTATGGCAACTTGTTTAACTTATGTCTGTACTCAGATATTGTTGCTTCCGCTGACTCGTCTATGATTGAGCACTTGTATTCAAGCCCTTGAGGCCACTGGCTTGTATTATGATGCTTGTATGACTTATTTATGTTTTAGAGTTGTGTTGTGATATATTCCCGTGAGTCCCTGATCTTGATCGTACATGTTTGCGTGCATGATTAGTGTACGATTGAATCGGGGGTGTCACACCTACCTATCATGGCATTTCCATAGCCATTCTGAGATATATTGCCATGCTACTTACCACCGTTCCGTTTATTATGACACGTTCCATCATTGTCATATTGCTAGCATGTTCATGTAGTTGACATAGTATTTGTGGCAAAGCCACCATTCATAATTCTTTCATACATGTCACTCTTGATTCATTGCATATCCTGGTACACCGCCGGAGGCATTCACTTAGAGTCATATTTTGTTCTAAGTATCGAGTTATAATTGCTGAGTTGTAAGAAAAATAAAAGTGTGATGATCATCATTTTTAGAGCATTGTCCCAAGTGAGGAAAGGATGATGGAGACTATGATTCCACCACAAGTCGGGATGAGACTCCAGACGAAAAAAAGAGGCCATAAAAAAGAGAAAAGGTCCAAATAAAAAAATAAAAAATGAGAGAAAAAGAGAGAAGGGACAATGTTACTATCCTTTTACCACACTCGTGCTTCAAAGTAGCACCATGATCTTCATGATAGAGAGTCTCTCATTTTGTCACTTTCATATACTAGTGGGGATTTTTCATTATAGAACTTGGCTTGTATATTCCAATGATGGGCTTCCTCAAAATGCCCTAGGTCTTCGTGAGCAAGCGAGTTGGATGCACACACACTTAGTTTGTTTTGTTGAGCTTGCATATGCTTATAGCTCTAGTGCATCCGTTGCATGGCAATCCCTACTCACTCACATTGACATCTATTGATGGGCATCTCCATAGCCCGTTGATACGCCTAGTTGATGTGAGACTATCTTCCCCTCCTTTTGTCTTCTCCACAACCACCATTCTATTCCACATATAGTGCTATATCCATGGCTCACGCTCATGTATTGCATGAAGATTGAAAAAGTTTTGAGAATGTCAAAAGTATGAAACAATTGCTTGGCTTGTCATCAGGGTTGTGCATGATTTAAATACTTTGTGTGGTGAAGATAGAGCATAGCCAGACTATATGATTTTGTAGGGATAACCCTCTTTGGCCATGTTATTTTGAGAAGACATGATTGCTTTGTTAGTATGCTTGAAGTAATATTATTTTTATGTCAATATGAACTTTTATCTTGAATCTTTCGGATCTGAATATTCATACCACAATTAAGGAGAATTACATTGAAATTATGCCAACTAGCATTCCACATCAAAAATTATCTTTTTTATCATTTACCTACTCAAGGACGAGCAGGAATTAAGCTTGGGGATGCTTGATACGTCTCCAACGTATCTATAATTTTTTATTGCTCCATGCTATATTATCTACTGTTTTGGATAATATTGGGCTTTATTATCCACTTTTATATTATTTTTGGGACTAACCTATTAACCGGAGGCCCAGCCCAGAATTGCTATTTTTTGCCTATTTCAGTAATTTGAAGAAAAGGAATATCAGACGGAGTCGAAACGGAATGAAATCAACTAGAGAAGTTATTTTTGGAAGGAAAGCTATCGGAAAAGCTTGGAGTGCACGTCAGGAAAGGAACGAGGGAGCCAAGAGGGTGGGGGAGCGCCCCCTGCCTCGTGGGCCCCTCGTGGCTCCCCTAACATACTTCTTCCACCTATATAACTCCATATATCCTAAAACTTCCAGAGAAGAGAATAGATCGGGAGTTCCGCCGCTGCAAGCCTCTGTAGCCACCAAAAGTCAATCGGGACCCTATTTTGGCACCCTGTCGGAGGGGGAACCCTCACCTGTAGCCATCTTCATCATCCCGGCGCTCTCCATGACGAGGAGGGAGTAGTTCACCCTCGGGGATGAGGGTTTGTACCAGTAGCTATGTTTTTGATCTCTCTCTCGTGTTCTTGATTTGTCACAATCTTGATGTATCGCGAGCTTTGCTATTATAGTTGGATCTTATGTTGCTTATCCCCCTCTACTCTCTTGCAATGGATTGACTTTTCCCTTTGAAGTAATCTTATCGGATTGAGTCTTTAATGACTTGAGAACACTTGATGTATGTCTTGCCGTGCGTATCTGTGGTGACAATGGGATATCACATGATTCACTTGATGTATGTTTTGGTGATCAACTTGCGGGTTCCGCCCATGAACTTATGCATAGGGGTTGGCACATGTTTTCGTCTTGATTCTCCGATAGAAACTTTGGGGCACTCTTTGAAGTACTTTGTGTTGGTTTGAATAGATGAATCTGAGATTGTGTGATGCATATCGTATAATCATACCCACGGATACTTGAGGTGACATTAGAGTATCTAGGTGACATTAGGGTTTTGGTTGATTTGTGTCTTAAGGTGTTATTCTAGTACTAACTCTAGGGCTGTTTGTGACACTTATAGGAATATCCCAACGGTTTGATTGGAAAGAATAATTTTGAGATGGTTTCGTACCCTACCATCCGCTATTAGTGGCTTTGGAGTGACTCTTTGTTGCATGTTGAGGGATAGTTATATGATCCAATTATGTTATTATTGTTGAGAGAACTTGCACTAGTGAAAGTATGAACCCTAGGCCTTGTTTCCTATCATTGCAATACCGTTTGTGCTCACTTTTATCGCTTGCGACCTTGCTGTTTTTATATTTTCAGATTACAAAAACCTATATCTACCATCCATATTGCACTTGTATCACCATCTCTTCACCGAACGAGTGCACCTATACAATTTACCATTGTATTGGGTGTGTTGGGGACACAAGAGACTCTTTGTTATTTGGTTGCACGGTTGCTTGAGAGGGACCATCTTCATCCTACGCCTCCCACGGATTGATAAACCTTAGGTCATCCACTTGAGGGAAATTTGCTACTGTCCTACAAACCTCTGCACTTGGAGGCCCAACAACATCTACAAGAAGAAGGTTGCGTAGTAGACATCATCTTGTCCATCACATCATTCTCTAATGATGTGATCCCATTCATCAAATGACAACACATGTATACGGCTAGGAAACTTAACCATCTTTGATTAGCGAGCTAGTCAAGTAGAGGCCTACTAGGGACACTCTGTTTGTCTATGTATTCACACATGTACTAAGTTTCTAGTTAAAACAATTCTAGCTTGAATAATAAACATTTATCATGATATAAGGAAATATAAATAACAACTTGCTACCTCTTGAGCACTGCGTTGGATTTCGCCGAAGAGGAGAGGATGATGTAGCAATGTAGCGTAAGTATTTCTCTCAGTTTTTGAGAACCAAGGTATCAATCTAGTAGGAGGCGACGCTCGAGTCCCTCGTACCTACACAAGAATAATAGCTCCACGCAACCAACGCGATTAGGGGTTGTCAATCCCTTCACGGTTACTTACGGGGGTGAGATCTGATAGAGATGATAGATAATACTTTTGGTATAGAGATGCAAAGTGAAAAGTAAAAAGGCAAAGTAAAAAGCAAGCAAGATTAAAGTGATGGAGATTGATATGAGGAGAATAGACCCGGGGGCCATAGGTTTCACTAGTGGCTTCTCTCAAGAGCATAAGTATTCTACGGTGGGTGAACAAATTACTGTTGAGCAATTGACAGAATTGAGCATAGTTATGAGAATATCTAGGTATGATCATGTATATAGGCATCACGTCCGAGACAAGTAGACCGACTCCTGCCTGCATCTACTACTATTAGTCCACTCATCGACTGCTATCCAGCATGCATCTAGAGTATTAAGTTAAAAACAGAGTAACGCCTTAAGCAAGATGACATGATGTAGAGGGATAGTTTCATGCAATATGATAAAAACCCCATCTTGTTATCCTCGATGGCAACAATACTATATGTGCCTTGCTGCCCCTTCTGTCACTGGGAAAGGACACCGCAAGATTGAACCCAAAGCTAAGCACTTCTCCCATGGTAAGAAAAACCAATCTAGTAGGCCAAACCAAACTGATAGTTTGAAGAGACTTGCAAAGATAACAAATCATACATAAAAGAATTCAGAGAAGAATCAAATATTATTCATAGATAGACTTGATCATAAACCCACAATTCATCGGTCTCAACAAACACACCGCAAAAAGAAGATTACATCGAATAGATCTCCACAAGAGAGGGGGAGAGCATTGTATTGAGATCCAAAAAGAGAGAAGAAGCCATCTAGCTAATAACAATGGACCCGTAGGTCTGAGGTGAACTACTCACACTTCATCGGAGGGGCTAGGATGATGTAGAAGCCCTCCATGATGACGGCCCCCTCCAGCGGAGCTCCGGAACAGGCCCCAAGATGGGATCTCGTGCGTACAGAAGGTTGCGGCGGTGGAATTAGGTTTTTGGCTCAGTATCTGATCGTTTGGGGGTACGTGGATATATATATATATATATATATATATATATATATATATATATATATATATATATATATATAGGAGGAAGAAGTACGTCGGTGGAGCAACAGGGGGCCCACGAGGCAGGGGGCGCGCCCTAGGGGGGTGGGCGCGCCCCCACCCTCGTGACCGCCTCTTTTGTTCCTTGGACGAGGGTCCAAGTCTCCTAGATCACGTTCGGTGAGAAAATCAGGTTCCCAAAGGTTTCATTCCGTTTGGACTCCATTTGATATTCTGTTTCTCCGAAACTCTGAAATAGGCAAAAAACAACAATTCTGGGCTGGGCCTTCGGTTAATAGGTTAGTCCCAAAAATAATATAAAAGTGGAACATAAAGCCCATTATAGTCCAAAACAGTAGATAATATAGCATGGAGCAATCAAAAATTATAGATACGTTGGAGACGTATCACAACTTTATTATTGCCTCTAGGGCATATTTCCTTCAGTCTCCCACTTGCACTAGAGTCAATAATCTAGATTACATATTAATGATTCTAACACCCATGGAGTCTTGGTGCTGATCATGTTTAGCATATGGAAGAGGCTTAGTCAATGGGTCTGCAATATCAGATCCGTATGTATTTTGCAAACTTCTATGTGTCCCTCCTTGACTAGATTGCGAATGGAATTGAAAAGCGTCTCTTGATGTGCTTGGTTCTCTTGTGAAATCTGGATTCCCTCGCCAAGGCAATTGCTCCAGTATTGTCACAAAAGATTTTTGTTGGACCCGATGCACTAGCTATTACACCTAGGTCGGATATGAACTCCTTCAACCAGACTCCTTCATTTGCGGCTTCTGAAGTAGCTATGTACTCCGCTTCACACGTAGATCCCTCCATGATGCTCTGCTTGGAATTGCACCAACTGACAGCTCCACCATTCAATATAAATATGTATCCGGTTTATGACTTAGAGTCATCTGGATCAGAGTCAAAGCTTGCATCGACGTAACCATTTACGACGAGCTCTTTGTCTCCTCCATAAACGAAAAACATATCCTTAGTCCTTTTTAGGTATTTCAGGATGTTCTTGACCGCTGTCGAGTGATCCACTCCTGGATTACTTTGGTACCTCCCTACTATACTTATAGGAAGGCACACATCAGGTCTGGTACACAGCATTGCATACATGATAGAACCTATGGCTGAGGCATAGGGAATGACTTTCATTTTCTCTCTATCTTCTGCAGTGGTCGGGCATTGAGTCTCACTCAACTTCACACCTTGTAACACAGGCAAGAACCCTTTCTTTGACTGATACATTTTGAACTTCTTCAAAATTTTATCAAGGTATGTGCTTTGTAAAAGTCCAATTTAGCGTGTTGATCTATCTCTATAGATCTTGATGCCCAATATGTAAGCAGCTTCACCGAGGTCTTTCATTGAAAAATTCTTATTCAAGTATCCTTTTATGCTATTCAGAAATTCTTCCAATCAACAATATGTCATCCACGTATATTATTAGAAATGCTACATAGCTCCCACTCACTTTCTTGTAAATACAAGCTTCTCCAAAAGTTTGTATAAAACCATATGCTTTGATCACACTATCAAAGCGTATATTCCAACTCCGAGAGGCTTGCACCAGTCCATAAATGGATCGCTGGAGCTTGCACACTTTGTTAGCACATTTAGGATCGACCAAACCTTCTAGTTGCATCATATACAACTCTTCTTTAAGAAGTCCATTAAGGAATGCAGTTTTGACATCCATTTGCCAAATTTCATAATCATAAAATGCGGCAATTGCTAACATGATTCGGACAGACTTAAGCATCGCTACGGGTGAGAAGGTCTCATCGTAGTCAACTCCTTGAACTTGTCGAAAAGTTTTCGCAACAAGTCGAGCTTTGTAGATAGTAACATTACCGTCAGCGTCAGTCTTTTTCTTGAAGATCCATTTATTCTATATGGCTTGCCGATCATCGGGCAAGTCAACCAAAGTCCACACTTTGTTCTCATACATGGATCCCATCTCAAAGTTCATGGCCTCAAGCCATTTCGCGGAATCTGGGCTCATCATCGCTTCCTCATAGTTCGTAGGTTCGTCATGTTCGTCATGTTCAAAGAATAGGATTTCCGTACCACTTTGGTGCGGATCTTACTCTGGTTTACCTACGGGGTTCAGTAGTAACTTGATCTGAAGTTTCATGATCATTATCATTAGCTTCCCCATTGATTGGTGTGGGAATCACTGGAACTGATTTCTGTGATGAACAACTTCCCAATTCGGGAGAAGGTACAATTACCTCATCATGTTCTACTTTGCTCCCACTCACTTCTTTCGAGAGAAACTCCTTTTTTAGAAAGGATCAATTCTTAGCAACGAATATCTTGCCTTCGGATCTATGATAGAAGATGTACCCAACAGTCTCCTTTGGGTATCCTATGAAGGCACATTTCTCCGATTTGGGTTCGAGCTTGTCAGGTTGAAGCTTTTTCACATAAGCATCGCAGCCCCAAACTTTAAGAAACAGCAACTTGGGTTTCTTGCCAAACCACAGTTCATATGGTGTCGTCTCAACGGATTTAGATGCTGCCCTATTTAACGTGAATGCAGATGTCTTTAAAGCCTAACCCAAAATGATAGCGCTAAATCAGTAAGAGACACCATAGATCGCACCATATCCAAAAACGTACGGTTACGACGTTCAGACACACCATTACGTTGTGTTGTTCCTGGTGGTGTGAGTTGCGAAACTATTCCGCACTGTTTCAAATGGAGACCAAACTCATAACTCAAATATTCACCTCCACGATCAGATCGTAGAAACTTTATTTTATTGTTATGATGATTTTCCACTTCACTCTGAAATTCTTTGAACTTTTCAAATGTTTTAGACTTATGTTTCATCAAGTAGATATACCCATATCTGCTCAAATCATTTGTGAAGGTCAGAAAATAATGATACCTGCCGTGAGCCTCAACACTCATCGGACCGCATACATCAATGTGTATTAT
This sequence comes from Aegilops umbellulata, assembly GCA_032464435.1. NCBI lineage: Eukaryota > Viridiplantae > Streptophyta > Magnoliopsida > Poales > Poaceae > Aegilops > Aegilops umbellulata. The sequence continues at coordinate 445,802,279 of CP136055.1, forward strand.
TTCCAATAATTCAGTTGCTTGCTCAATTGTTCCGGAGAATGGAGTCTTAGTCATCTTGCCCATGAGTCATGGTTCGCAAGCATCAAGTGATTCATAATCAAGTGATTCCAAAAGCCCATCAGCATGGAGTTTCTTCATGCGCTTTACACCAATATGACCTAAACGGCAGTGCCACAAATACGTTGCACTATCATTATTAAACTTATATCTTTTGGCTTCAATACTATGAATATGTGTATCCCTACTATCAAGATTCAATAAAAATAGACCACTCATCAAGGGTGCATGACCATAAAAGATATTACTCATATAAATAGAACAACCATCACTACAAAAAAAAACACTTCCGTGATGATACATGTTTGTCACAGTAGGTCGCATTTTTTGTCATGCATGTACATCCATGACAATTTTATGACAGAATCAAGATAGTCATACCTGTGCTGTCGTAGAAGTGTTCCATGACATTACCAAAATTATCATCACGGAAGTGTCCACTTCCATGATGATAAATCGCGCGTCACAGAAGTGCTTTCGTCAAGGGTGACCGACACGTGGCATCCACCGTAACGGAACGCTGTTAAGCTATCGGGTCCGATTTTGGATCCGATAACCCGTTAACAACCCCGACCAATGGGGATTTTCCACGTGTAAAATCATCATTGGCTGGAGGAAACACATGCCAGCTCACCGTTGGGACAGATGTCATCCACTCATTGGACACAAAGCACCTATGATACGTCGACACGTGGCACAACCCAACAGAGGCCCATTCCTGTGAAAAGGCCGGTCGTTTGACTTGGTCAAAAGGTGGCGGGCCGGCCCACGGCAAGCCTGTTAACGGCATGTTCGCATATAGCCCATTTACAGCCCGCTAACCCAGGGCCCGTTTACGGCCTAACCGAGTTAGGCCCAGTAGCGTCATCTGGGCCATCCAATATAATTCCAGCCCGTTTTAACTTCCGGCCCATGTATGGCCCATGATGTCTTTCGGCCCATATGAGGCCCTTATTACTCTCGGCCCATTAACGGCCCGTGGTAAAACTGGCCCGTAATGAACAGTGTATCACTTTATACCCATTAACGGCCCGTGGTGAAACTGGCCCGTAATGAACAATGTATCACTTTATACCCATTAACGGCCCATTATTCCGTTGGGCCGTTACCAGCCCATGTTATCTTTTGGCCTTCTCGGGGCCCATTTATTCTTGGGCTCATTTCCACATTCGTTTACTTACGGCCCGTTACTGTCATTTTCTGCTTGGGGGCCAAATTCAGCCCGTGGTTACAGTCGGCCTGTTTGTGGCCCGTTAATACGTTGGGCCGTTTTGATAGCGTCATCAAAATACAGCCGATTAACGACAACCCGTTATGGTCGGCCCATACGGACGATTTCAACTCTAGCCCATTTACGGCCATAATGTGGTTTGTTATTGGCCCCTGTTTGGCCAACCGATCATAAGCCCGTAGAAGGCCCATTAATGATACGACCCATAGAAGGCCAGTTGTGTCTATGGCCCGTATAAGGCCCATTGTTTCTATGCCACGTAGAAGGCCCATTGTTTCTACGACCCTTAGAAGGCCAATTGTTTCTACGACCCATAGGAGGCCCATGTAAACTACAGCCGGTGGGCATCAAAGTTCGCCACCAGTGCAAATATAGGGAACACCCTACACTATACAAAAATGGCTTGCTATTTTCTTCAGCCGGTGGCTGCACGTCAAGAACAAATTTTGTATCGCACCAAAACAAATTACAACTATAAAACAAAAGGAAGGTTGGCATAAAAGTTAACAGTCTAGCAGATAAATGCACCACCAGAAGTTCAGAAGCTCAGTTCATTTGACCTGACTGTTACGTTTTCATGTTGTATTGTCCGATGGAGTACCATAACCTTCGCCTTCAGTTCTCCTAGACTCTTGAACAACATAGCAAATGTCTGATAGTCTGGTTTCAAAACCATGCATATCTTGACAACATCGAACAATGTCTCTCCTTGTTTCACAAAGGGTCTCTGTTAGGGAATGGACTTGTGTCTGGAGCGCAGATACAACATTGTTTTGAGCTTGCATATCTTGATCATGAGGCAGTTTGGACGAGATTGCCTTAACAACCAACCCAGTATTACGCAGGAACGTGCTTTTGGCACTGTTAGTGGACAGGTACTGACCCACTGCAGCAAGAGCTGACATTGCGGTTATAGTTGCCTCGCCACCTTCAGAAGGTGGCGGTTCCACCATTTTTTCCATAGCTCTCTGAAAAGTTGTGGTTTTACATTAGTAGTACCAGAACAAAAGATATTAAGGAGGCAACAAAACCAAACAAAATAGGTTTGGTCTATATACAAAACTTATTGTATTTTATTGCAAAGTACATAATAAAACCAGGTTCCAAACATATGACCATGTACCATCGCTAATGTATTGTCTATTTCTTCCCATTGTATTGAGGGCTAAGGATAAAGAGGCGAAGTTTATAATACGGTAAGCATAGTATGACATCATTCATATCACAAAACAACTGAGAACAGACAAACATGCAATTATAACATTGTGTGGGCAAGTCCAGCACAGAACTAGATTACAGGTCAAGATCAAAGGAACATCACTCCTCTCTTTTAAACCTTGTAAGGTGCAATGATACGCTAAGACAATTGTGTATAAAATTGAAAAGAGTAATAGACATTGGCTGCAAACCATGCAGTTCAAGGCACAAGTCAGAGTAAGTAGTAGTTAAAAGGCATGAGGATTAAGGACTTACAACATCGGCTTTGACTGGTGTAGTCATGCCCTTCTTCTTGCTGGTGTGATAGTCCTTGAAGATTTCCACAACATTTGGTTCAGGTACTTTTTGGTCCTTGCGGGCTTTCCTCTGCATTTGGAACAACTCAATATAGATCTGATAATATGGTACAACGAAAAGAGTGAAACGATGGCTAACTACAAGAGCCTCGCAGTGTGCAATATAGCTATCAGATCCTGTCGTCTGTTGGAATTTCACTTTCGTACGGTTGGCCTTGTTCTTTGAACAGTTCACCTACAAGAAGATAGATTTGTGTGGCACATGCGTAAATAGGACTTCAACATGTGATCTAATCACATATATAATGTACCTGATACTTCGGATCGGACCAGTGTTTAACGAGGCCTTTCCAGTCTTCATCAGATATATTTTCCACTAGAGATGTCTGGGCAAGTTCACTGTTAGCCTTGCCTTCAAAGTTAGTTTTTCTCAAGTTATACCGATACTGTCATAGAGCAGACTTGAAAACATGGGTGCAAGATTGTCTAGTTGCATCATCTTGGCTATCCAACTTGAACCTCATCTGTTGAAAATTATGGGAGTCTCATTATCAGCAACCTAGAAAGTATTGGACAGAGCAAGACGATATTACTAGTTTCCATACATAACCATACTTACAGATAAATGTTCGAGGAAGGTGTTGAACTGGGTTTCATCTTTGTCATTCCTGTACTGAATCCATGTTGGGAGGATACATACATGACACCTAACAACAATCGTTGCCTCTGATACTATCTTGGCTGACTCTGTAGCATCACGTGGCCTTTTTAAACCTACCTCAAAACAGATCTCCATTCTTCCTCCTCTAGATTTAGTTAACCTATCGAGCATTATCCCTGATGTTTGTTTCCTCTTGCACCTAGGTGCTAGTCTAACAACAAACATAGTAAGTGTTAGTGTACATCAAAGTGTGAGACTACATATAAAGAAGCATGCAACTGTAACTTGACTCCAACAACTACCTTCTTGCTGTTGAAGCTTGATACGTCTCCGTCGTATCTATAATTTTCGATTGTTCCATGCCAATATTCTACAACTTTCATATACTTTTTGGCAACTTTTATACTATTTTTGGGACTAACATATTGATCCAGTGCCCAGTGCCAGTTCCTTTCTGTTGCATGTTTTTGGTTTTGCAGAATATCTATATCAAACGGAGTCCAAATGGGATAAAAACGGATGGAGCTTATTTTTGGAATATTTGGAAAATATGGGAAAAAGATCAACGTGAAATGGTGTCCGAGGTGGCCACGAGGCAGGGGCCCACGCCCTCCCTAGGAGGGCGCACCCCCACCCTCGTGGGCCACCCGTAAGGCAGTTGATGCCCTTTTTCGGCCGCAAGAAAGCTAATTTTTGGTAAAAAATCACAGCGAAAGTTTCAATCCAATCGGAGTTATGAATCTCCGGATATAAAATTATTGTTTTTATGTCAAATGATAGACTATTGCCTTGAATCACTCGTGTCTTAATATTCATGCCATGATTAGACATATGATCAAGATTATGCTAGGTAGCATTCCACATCAAAAATTATCTTTTTATCACTTACCTAGTCGAGGACGAGCAGGAATTAAGCTTGGGGATGCTGATACGTCTCCGTCGTATCTATAATTTTTGATTGTTCCATGCCAATATTCTGCAACTTTCATATACTTTTTGGCAACTTTTTATACTATTTTTGGGACTAACATATTGATCCAGTGCCAGTGCCAGTTCCTGTCTGTTGCATGTTTTTGGTTTCGCAGAATATCCATATCAAACAGAGTCCAAACGGGATAAAAACAGACGGAGCTTATTTTTGGAATATTTGGAATATCCGAGAAAAAGATCAACGCGAAATGGTGTCCGAGGTGGCCACGAGGCAGGGGCCCACGCCCTCCCCAGGAGGGCGCGCCCCCACCCTCGTGGGCCACCCGTAAGGTGGTTGATGCCCTTCTTCGGCCGCAAGAAAGCTAATTTTTGGTAAAAATTCACGGCGAAGGTATCAATCCAATCAGAGTTACGGATCTCCCGATATAAAAGAAACGGTGAAAGGGCAGCAGAACAGAACGCAGAAACAGAGAGAGACAGATAGATAGATCCAATCTCGGAGGGGCTCTCGCCCCTCCCACGCCATGGAGGCCATGGACCAGAGGGGAAACCCTTCTCCCATCTAGGGAGAAGGTCAAGGAAGAAGAAGAAGGAGTGGGGCTCTCTCTCCCCCTTGCTTCCGGTGGTGCCGGAGTGCCACCGAGGGCCATCATCATCACCGCGATCTACACCAACACCTCCGCCATCTTCATCAACATCTCCATCACCTTCCCCCCTCTATCTACAATGGTCCACTCTCCCGCATCCCGATGTACCCTCTACTTGAACATGGTGCTTTATGCTTCATATTATTATCCAATGATATGTTGCCATCCTATGATGTCTGAGTAGATTTTCATTGTCCTATCGGTGGTTGATGAATTGCTATGATTGATTTAATTTGCTTGTGGTTATGTTGCTGTCCTTTGGTGCCCATCATATGAGCGCGCACGTGGATCACACCTTAGGGTTAGTTGTATGTTGATAGGACTATGTATTGGAGGGCAAGGGTGACAGAAGCTTCAGCCTAGCATAGAAATTGATGCATACGGGATTGAAGGGGACCAATATATCTTAATGCTATGGTTGGGTTTTACCTTAATGAATGTTAGTAGTTGCGGATGCTTGCTAATAGTTCCAATCATAAGTGCATAGAATTCCAAGTCAGGGATGACATGTTAGCAGTGGCCTCTCCCACATAATACTTGCTATCGGTCTAGTAAAGTAGTCAATTGCTTAAGGGACAATTTCGCAACTCCTACCACCACTTTTCCACACTCGCTATATTTACTTTATTGCTTCTTTTCTTACAACAGCCACTAGCTTTTATTTGCGTGCTCTTTATATTCTTGCAAGCCTATCCAAAAACACCTACAATGTACTTCTAGTTTCATACTTGTTCTAGGTAAAGCGAACGTCAAGCGTGCGTAGAGTTGTATCGGTGGTCGGTAGAACTTGAGGGAATATTTTTTCTACCTTTAGATCCTTGTTGGGTTCGACACTCTTACTTATCGAAAACTATTGCGATCCCCTATACTCGTGGGTTATCAAGAAAGCTCACAAAGTTCATATGATCTTGCCAACTCATCGTGTGTCAACAGTGCTTCGGAAGTAGTGTCACGTGGCAAGGGAGCTTGGGAACGTGCTGCTAGCTGAGTTGACGAACGAGTAAATCGTACAGCTGGTGGTACTGTGGAAGGTGTTGCAACAACTAGGGTTGTCTCTGTTTGTTTGGTGGAAGCTATTTGTTTCTGTTTGGCTAGTTCTGCAGCTCGTGTAGCATGGGATACCCTGTCGGTACAATTTTCCGCTGGACTTTGACCTTCTATTGCACCATCAGTACCAGCAGAATCTGCAGGATTGTTCCGCTTCCCTTTCCCTGTCGTTCTGTCTTGCTTCCTCTTTCTCTGTGCCATGTTAAGTCAAGCCAACAAGAGAAACGAATAACAATTTAGTTCTTCAAAACAAATGTACTTTGATGTAAGAACATGGTGTGATAGATAGATATTGTATGTTCTAGAAACAGGAACACGTGTCTTAGTCACAAGTATAATGTGTAAAGTAAGTAGATGCAATTCAACAAAATTAGAAGCAATACAAGCTAGACATCATACATAACATGCAACCACATATAACAGTGCCAAGTTAGAGGGAGCACCTGTGATAGTGCACTAGGGGAGACGTGCTCATCACCAACACAGCTACGTTGAGTGTCTATGCATGTGTTGTCTTGGAAATCATCTTGGGGGGATGGAGGAGCAGAATATGTAGAGGCCCTCCATTTGGAAGGAGCACCTTCATCCGCTGCCTTTCTAACTTCCTTCCTCTTTATTGATTTTGAATTGTCAAGTAAAACCGACAAGAAAAAGCAATAAAATTCACTCTTCAGAACTCATTCGTTCATGATACTGACAATCACTACTTTGATGTAAGGCAAACACATGATTCCGGGATGGAATAATACGAAAAATAGGACGACATGGCATATTCACAACTTTTTGTGTAATCTAAGCAGAAACCATTTCACCAAATAAGAAGCAATGCAAGCTAGACACCACGTGAAAGATGCAACCAATATGACTCTGCCAAGTTAAAAGTGTCCCATCATAAATGGCATTTCAACAAATTAGAAGCAACGCATACTATAAATCATATCAAAGATGCAACTAATATCACACTGCATATACTGAAGGTGTCTCGTCATATTGATTTATGCGGGATACAAAAAAACAATAGTTTTATGTGAGGACATGCTTAATAGATAGATGTACCATGTACTAAATACAGGAAGGCATGCCACATTAACAGGTATAATGTATAAGCTAAGCAAAACAGCACATGTAGTTTAACCAGATTGGAAGAATTACAATCTAGACACCATATGCAACATGCAACCACATATCATGCTGCCAAGTTAGAGCAAGCACCTACGATGCTAGTGTAGGGGAAATGCGGTAATCAACTACAGAGCTACGTTCACTATCTTCATCTAGCCTTGCTGTTTCTTGAGAATCATGTCGGGAGGCTGACGCTGCATTCTTTAAATGAGGAGTATTCCGCTTGCCTGACTGCCTCATCATAAGTGATTGATGAGGGATACACAAGAACATTAGTTTGATGTAAGAACATGGTTAATACACAGATGTACTAGTATGTACAAAAAACAGAAAGGCATGTCATATTCAAAGGTATAATGTGTAAGCTAAGCAGATGCAATTTAACCAAATTGGAAGCAATACAAGCTAGACATCCGACTGGAGTGGTGAGCATGATCATCTAGGACCTGAGAGCCTGGTGGGAGGCGGGCTGCTTCGCCACCGTCGTGAATTTTTTAGTTGGCTTCCAGGTGATGCCTCTCTTTGCTGGGCTTGTCACTGGCTCGGCCAGTGCCCTGGCTAGCTATTTGTCTTCTGGTGCTCACGAGATGGTGGTTCATGTAAAAAATATCTTTCCTTATCTTAATAATGACCGACTTCGGCCTTTCGAATACAAGCTAGACACCATACGAAACATGCAACCACATATGACACCGTGAAGTTGAAGCAAGCACCTGGGATGGTGGTTCATGGCGAGTGAGATCATCAACTCGAGAGCTACGTTCCCCGTCTCCATCTGCTGACACTACACCCTTTATAGTCTTGAAACGTGTCTGGCTTAGCCGCGTACCATGCTGGAGCAACTTCTCTCTTATCTTTTCTGCTTCTGTCAAGGCAGGGTCTGAAATACCCTTGCATAAAAACACAATAGTGAGAGTATGGGTGAAGTGTGTGCAGAACTAGTGCACTGTAAAAGTAGCAGATAGCAGGTGGCTGAAAAATAAATGACATGAGCCATATGATAGCTCTACAACATTGCATGGCAAACAAAATTAGATTCTACTCTGTATGATTTTCTAATATATGAGCACAGGAAATGCAGGTACTCCTCCAGCACACCACCACATGTGGTCATGTCAAGATAACAGTCGACTAAAAATAAATAGGTCAGTCGCTTTTTTTAATGAACTGTCTGATCTATAAGGAACGGGCAGATGGCCTTCGTCTACCTCCCGCCAGTCACTGTTGACGATCTTTCTCGAACCGCCAGCGACCACTGGCCTAGACCCCTGCCTCCGCCGCCCCGCCCTCCCCTCGACCTCACACCACCGCCATGCTTGGCAGTGCCCCCAGGCCATCCCTTTAATCCCGGCCGACCTCCAGATCGGGGCCAGTAGCTCTAGGCCCCACACGCCCCTAAGATAAACACCGAGGCGCTGCTTCCCCGGCGTAATAGGCGGACTAGCGCCTGTTACGCCGGGGAATGCTCCCGTTAATTGGGAATCAACCGACCAGGAATTGAAATTCAGGGGGGCGACGGACCTCTAGCTAAGGTGAAATAGTATATGAGGAGAAACCTTGTGCATCACGAGTTTCTAGGAACATCTACTATCAAGAAGAAGCGGTCAACTAGTGTCTTCTATGGGATGAATACCGTGCAAGCAGACACATAAGATTTGCACGAATAAGGGAAGAGGAGTACCCTTATCAGTTGCCAGTGTGGTCTCCTCCATATGTCGCGGCGATCTTCTTTTTTCTCCCGGGGGAACCAATGTTTTGGGGAACCGTGGATTCTTGGACAAACCCATGGCCAAATTGTTGTCTGTGTTGCCGTGGCCGTATGTCGGCGGAGGGGAAGCAGATCCGAGGCGGCGAAGGACGGCGTAGCAGGAACAGCTCCGACGCGGTGGAGGGTGGCGAAGTTAGAGCGGCAGCGGTGAGGTGCAGGACGGCGTGGTTGAACTGGCTCGGGTACGGACGGCTCAGCCTCGGTTTCAACTACTAGCCGTGGAGGGCGTTGCGGTGGACGACGACATCGGGATATCGGCTCCGGCATGATGGAGGAGGGCGGCGGTTGATGGGTGGAATGGGGTGGCGGACGGAGGACGCTGGGGTTTCGTGGCTGGTGGAGAGGTAGTTTTTGCGCCCACGGAGTACGAATGGGGAATCAGACGGGTGGCCGGGGGGACCATGTTTTGGTCTGGGAGCGCTTGTTTTTGGCTTTTTTGAATAGAAGATGGGACGCGCTTGTTTGAAATTTTGGGGAAGTACAAACTTTGCCCCCCTCTTAAATTTCGGACCTCCTGCGGGTCGGGGGTAGGATGGTAATCCCAGGTGTCCCAAATAGTGGGAGGGAGCGATTTAGGCCGCGCGCATGTGTGCTTAGGCGGCCATTGTGTATGAATGTTTTTCGGAGGTGGTTGCGTGGCATCTAGATGAACCTACAAACCTACCCTGGTTTAGACCTTTGGATGTCGGGCCGGTAGGTTTCACGGGTCGGAGTTATTATAAAAGTAATTTCCTTGTACTACCAAACATTGGTCTCACGCGGTTTCGGGCGAGTAGAGGCTCTTTTGGTGCTTCGTTCGAAATTTTGAAACACAAGCATTCACGTTTAGATTACTCTTGAACTTTGAGGATAGACCTAAATAGACAACGTTAAATTTGACTTTGTATGTTTGAAAACCTCATTAAATTATCCGCTTTTTTTGAAATTTTGACACTTGAAAATCCTATATGATTATTTTGGAATGGAGGAGCTAAATTAGAATCTATTTTGTACACGACTACATATGCTATTATGTACAAAATCAGAGCAAAGATTGGTGCCTCCATAATTTAGGTATGATTTAAAAACGCCATGATATCAAATTCAAATAATTGAATGGACTTCATGTTGAATTCGATTTTTTAAAACCACCTGAAGTTGAATTCAAATGTATGCTAGTTCATAGGTAGCTATTTATAATGTTCATTGTGTAACTTTCGTATGTATAATGTGCTTTACACACACAACATGAACTATACTCACGTTTATATTCGATTGCTAAAGTGATGCATTGTCCGGAGTTCAAAATACAAACTATGTGCATCAATTGTGTCGAATAATAACATAGGCATGCTCAAATTCAATAGAATCTAGATGTCTGATGGATCAATCACCATTCCTTACGCGAATTGCAAATATCATGATCCCATCCTAATATTTGGATATAATTTATATCTTTAATCAATGTGTACAACAGTCTTGTACGTGTAGTTTTACTCTCCATCGGTGGTCTCTCACACATGCTCACACACTCTCCCCGAGGTGTCTTTCTCGCACACATGCTCTTGATATAACCCTCCCTCCCTCTGGTAACCATTTACGACTGTTTTCACTAACCTTTATCACAAGCACTCTTCCTCTCGCAAGCATACACACGCACAATCCTCGTCGACCCTTTCTATATACATAGACCTGCCTATGTGTCTCCTGTACGCACATTATCTTTAGGCATATCTCTCATGTATTGTCTCACACCTCTCTTCCTAATCGGCGAGTATGATTCTAGCAGAGCATTCTGTAGGATGCCCCTTAAAGTTAGGTTGGATGAATAGTAATATCAGAGATAAAGGGGTTACCTTAGTCCGAGAACCCAGGGTTACAAATCCTAGCAGGCTTTGTCAGTGGACATAGAGTCCTTCACAATTATGCTATCTTTGTCTTGTACGACTAGTCATCCATGGGTCTCCCTAAATGCGTCACGGGCCGGCCAATGAGGCATGGGACAAAACCAAACGAAGGGCCTCACGTCAACCCACCGGACCTCACGCGGTGACACACCCTCTGCCCCCAAGTCTCGCTATGTTCTCACACCCACACATACCAACACAGACACCACACACAAAAAATATATTCTCCTGGTGCCTCTATCCACTCCCCCCTTGCATATACACACTCAAGGGAATCTCCCGCCGTGACGTCATATTCGTCTCTCTCTCTAGACCACTCTCATTTCTCATGCTATCTCTCCCACGCCCCCCTGTCGGCCCCTCTATCCATGCCTCTCTCGAATACGTAATACACACACATACCTCTCTAGGCCCTGCCAAATGCATCAACTACACATTCACACATGTTACATCACATACCCCATTTTTCTAAAAAGCCCTCACTTCACGTTTATTGCGCATACAACATTCCTTTTGAATAAAGTGTGGCCAAAAAAATATTTTAGAATTTCTACATATATACAACATTACAAAGTTATATGTAGGAGTATGAACGCTTGCATTGCATGGTGCCCACAATGATATTTATTCCGCACTGTGAATTTGTATATTTTTATACTATATATAAAGGTAGTCATAATAAAGAGAAACGAAGAGCATCTTTCTCTCCATCGCATACCCCCCCTCTACGCCCCTTTCAGGTACGCACACAAACTATCTCCAGGTCCTCTAAAAGTAAGCCCCCAGCACATTCACGTCTGTTTCATCTTTCTCTCACGATATATACAGTGACGATCATTGTATTTGAAGAGAAAGCACGATACGTACATTGGACTTCAGAATCCACTCATTACGGTCACCATTTATATTTTGTGGTTATTATACAGTCACGAGCTCACCGTACAACTCTGTATTTTCTCAAGACACGACTAGTTGACCAGTTAAACGCTCCACGTGGCACCTCTAGTTTTGCATCACATTATCTCACTACCATAGGGCCCACCTGTCGGCTTGTATCTACTCTACATCTACACTCTTATAAAATACTAGCAAGATGCCCATGCGTTGCACGGAACATCAAGATGCATTTGTATGAGTACTTTATCTTTGTGGGAGAAAAGGATGAACAAGGGAAGGCCTTATTTGCAAGTCTGGAGAGGGGTGTGGGTATATTTGTGCAAAATTGCCATAGTTTCCTTCCTATCCGTCAGATATAGATCGGACGACCTATATTGCAGGATGGCAGTCACATGATCATCACCGACTATGCTTTTTATAAGAGTAGGGATAAAATACACTCTTATAAAAAACAGAGTTGGTGATGATGGTCTGCCTGCCATACTGCAATATAGGTCGTCCAAGTTATATCTGACGGATAGGAAAGAAACTATGACAATTTTGCCTAAGATGTACCCACACACCTCTCCACATTTGCAAATAAGGCCTTCCCTCGTTCATCCTTTTTTCTCACAAGATAAACTAGTCATACAAATGCATCTTGATGTTACGTGCAACGCACGGGCATCTTGCTAGTAAGAATGAAAACAAACGACAAAAAAAATTGGACAGTGGTTCGAAGTCATGATCGCGGGCACAACGGACAAGGTGGCCTTGTATTGGTATGTTGAGCCGTCTGTTTTAACACACAGGAGCTGGTGTGGTGATTATACACACACGCATGCATGCACATGAACTACATGCACACAACACTCACACGAACACATGCACCCACGCATGCACGCAACACTCACACGTACCCATGCAGCCACGCACGCACGCAACACTCACATGCACACACGCACGCATGCATGCACACACCAGTACACCACACGACCAACACACACTCTCACGCTCAAGTGCTCAACCTACACGTGCATGCGCACACATTAGGCCCTGACAGACACATACACAACCAGGTGATTCCCGCGCACGGGGTGGAGTCTTGTCGCGCCTGCATAAATTTGTGTTTTTCTGACCTTTTCCCTATGTGAACTGATAGGTGGGACCCACAAGGAACATGGTCAATTTAACTAGTCAACATGGTGCCATGCAGACTATTTGGCCGATCAACAGAGTGCAATCCGATGCTGAACCGTGAGCAAGTGACCGTATAATCACCCAAAACGTATATAGTGACCGTAATCAGCTTATTCTGAAGTTCGGTGAATGCATTACGCTTTTCTCCCTGTAGGCCCTCCAAACGTTCTCGTATGTTACATCTAACAACTATGCAATACAGCACTACTACTACACTCTAACACAATAAATCATATGTGTTTTTTGTTTTACTAGATATCATATTGTTACTTCATTATTCAATTTTCATACATTAAAATTTCCTTTGAAATGTATGGCCAATATCATATACCATGCGGGAAAAATTCCTCCCTTTCCTGTTTAATCGGGTTTGTATCGATAGATCGTGCGAAACAGCAAAACTATAGTACTATATACAGTACAAGTGACAGTTCACTGGGCCGTCGTGTCGTGTACTCCTCCGTCGTAAGAGTGGAGCGCTCGCTTTCATAAATCTTCTAGTCCCTTTCGCCGACATGTGGGGCATCAAGCTACCGGGTCCACGTGCCATACCGGAATACAGTGCATAGCAGCCGGGGTGAAGCACCTAGTCATGGCACCGGCGTAGTAATGAGCAATGAGGCGTCAAATCACAAAGTTGCACCTTTCCCGCGATTAAGTTGGAGGGACAAAGTAATAATGCTAAAAAATAAGTTGGAGGGACGAAGCAACCATCATTTCACTCGTTGTTGAATCCGCTTCTCCCTCATCTTCTTCAAGTTAACTACGTGTTGCTTCTGCCGTTGTTCTGCCTCATGTGGGAAGCGGATCGGCTTGGTAAAGCACTGACACATGGGACCGCATGTTAGCAAACCGCCAGGACAACATCCTCTAAATAAGAAACCTCCCCCGCCATCAGCGCGGCAAAATCACCTCCTTTTTACGAATCTTGATTCTATAATTTTTTAGATCAATATAATTGAGATTTGTATAGATAGCACAGAGGAGCAAAGCCAAGTGGTACGGTTAAGGGCATCCACAATGTGTAGCCAAATGTGAAAATAGCTTTTGGCATCGTGGGAACCATTGTGGACAGTGTTGCCAAAGCCAAAAGGATGGAACCGAAGCTCCCTGATTGATTGATTGATTGATTGAAGGAATAGAAAAATGCAACGTCTCTCCTTTTTCTCCCGTGCTTGGACGCATGTACATTATAGAGGACAGAGTCTACTACCCTCTTTCTCCCATCATTTCACTCTTCGTTGACTCCGCTTCTCCATCGTCTTCTTCGAGAAACCATCTCACCGCACTAAGCTGGACGGACGACGCTATTGTGTATGAGTAGTACTAGTACATTTACGCGTCCTTTGGTTCAACGGACTTCCTGGATGCAAATAAGGCAGTTGTCTCGGCTTGCAGGCGGCACTTGCGAATGACTTACCGTGGTCTCCCTCAATGGTGTTCTCCATCGAACACACTTCGCCAAACCACAACGTTCGAGATATCGTCGATGTCACCGCAATGGGGAAGGAAGTCAAATATAGTTACTACCTCCATTTTTGTACACAAGGCCAGTATATCAAAATTACAATTTGCAAAAGGCCACTAATACTAACCGAGGAAAAATTGATGGGTTTTGCCTCGTACTAGCAACCAAGGACATTAATATCCCCTACATGCATGCGGAAGTGAGAAGGTTGGTTTGCATGGCGCTTCATTAATCAAGCGATGAGGAGTGAGATGGTTAGCTCTTTAGGCTTTGGAGAAAAATATACACATTAATTGACACGTGAAATGAGGATTTGTATCGATTAATCCCGTGAAGGAAAACCCCGCCTTTCTTTTTAACACTAGTACTCCTAGTACGTAGTACTACGTACTTATCCTGTTTGGGTCTAGGCCTTGCATTGCCATACTGATACGTCCATTTTGCATCATGCTTTTATATCGAAATTTATTGCATTATGGGCTGTTATTTCACAATATGTCACAATACTTATGGCTATTCTCTCTTATTTTATAGGGTTTACATAAGAAGGGAGAATGCCGGCAGCTGGAATTCTGGGCTGGAAAAGGAGCAAATGTTAGAGACCTATTCTGCGCAACTCCAAAAGTCCTGAAACTCCATGGAATATCTTAAAATAAATAAAAAAAATCCTCGCCAAAGATGAAGTCCAGGGGGCCCACACCCCGCTCACGAGGGTGGGGGGCGCGCCCCCCTACTAGCGCTCGCCCCCTACCTCGTGGGCCCCCTGGTGGGTCTCCGACGTCCATCTTCTGCTATATGAAGTCTTTCGATGAGAAAAAAATAAGAAGCAACCTTTCGGGACAAGACTTCGCCGCCACGAGGCGGAACCGAGGCGGAACCAATCTAGAGCTCCGGCAGAGCTATTCTGCCGGGGATACTTCCCTCCGGGAGGTGGAAATCATCCCATCGTCATCACCAACGCTCCTATCATCGGGAGAGGGCAATCTCCATCAACATCTTCACCAGCACCATCTCATCTCCAAACCCTAGTTCATCTCTTGTATCCAATTCTTGTCTCAAAGTCCGGTATTGGTGCTAGTAGGTTGCTAGTAGTGTTGATTACTCCTTGTAGTTGATGCTAGTTGGTTTATTTGGTGGAAGATCATATGTTCAGATCCTATATTCATATTATTACCCCTCTGATTATGAACATGAATATGCTTTGTGAGTAGTTACGTTTGTTCCTGAGGACAAGGGAGAAGTCTTGCTATTAGTAGTCATGTGAATTTGGTATTCGTTTGATATTTTGATAAGATGTATGTTGTCTAGCCTCTAGTGGTGTTTGTCGGCGTCGACTACATAACACTTCACCATTATTTGGGCCTAGAGGAAGGCATTGGGAAGTAATAAGTAGATGATGGGTTGCTAGAGTGACAGAAGCTTAAACCCTAGTTTATGCGTTTCTTCGTAAGGGGCTGATTTGGATCCATATGTTTCATGCTATGGTTAGGTTTACCTAAATACTTTTGTTGTAGTTGCGGATGCTTGCAATAGAGGTTAATCATAAGTGGGATGCTTGTTCAAGTAAGAACAGCACCCAAGCACCGGTCCACACACATATCAAATTATCAAAGTACCGAACGCGAATCATATGAACGTGATGACAACTAGCTTGACGATATTCCCATGTGTCCTCGGGAGCGCTTTTCCTATTATAAGAGTTTGTTCCGGCTTGTCCTTTTCTACAAAAAGGATTGGGCCACCTTGCTGCACTTTATTTACTTTTGTTACTTGTTGCTTGTTACAATTTATCTTGTCACAAAACTATCTGTTATCACTTATTTCAGTAATTGCAGAGAATACCTTGCTGAAAACCGCTTATCATTTCCTTCTGCTCCTCGTTGGGTTCGACACTCTTACTTATCGAAAGGACTACGACAGATCCCCTATACTTGTGGGTCATCACATACTTCGCCACACATTTTAGCCAAGCTTGCAAACGGAGGAGTTGGCCCACGACCTCCTCGCCACCGGCAACCGTTCATGTGGGTCGTGGGGGCCAACAACATGGCGCAGCTCCAGCACCGCCTGTGGACACGGCGACCGCGGTGAGCGACACGCTCATCGTCGCTAGACACGGTTGATTTCAGTGTGCCGAGGGTGGCATTAGTGATGTGGCACGACCAACAGCTAGTATGTTTGGTTTGTGCCCAAGGTTGTCCCATCAAAGCATTGGGTAGCCAATATTTTCGTTGAGGTTTTGGTTGCCCATGATTTGGCCGACATCGGCAAGCAAAATGAACTAGAGTTGGCTAGAGTTCATTGGCATGCCAAAAAATGGCAACCATCCATTTTTGGGTCATGACCAAAACCTCAAAAAAATGGCAACCATCCAAACAAAGACCAATCTTTGGGTCATGACCAAAATTTTGGTAAGGTGCACTTTGGCCACAATCCAAACACACCCCAACACCCGGCTCGTCGAGGATGCATGGGGCGCCAGGACGCGTCCGCGGAGTGGTGTAGCGTGGCCAACTGCATCCTCAGGACCTGAGACCACGCCGTGTCGTCTTGCTTTTTCAATGACATGCGTCTGCCGAATGTGGGGTTCCGGCAAACCCTTAAGGTTTGAACACTAGGGTGCGCGCGGAGTCTTTCGCTCCTACCGATCTATGCCCTAGCTCGCTAAGATCTCGCGGACGAACTCGATGAACTCACAACACAGAAAGACACGAGGTTTATACTGGTTCAGACCACCGTTGTGGTGTAATACCCTACTCCAGTGTGGTGGTGGTGGATCGCCTCTAGGGCTGATGATGAACAGTACAAGGGAAGAACAGCCTCCTGAGGTTGAGGTGTTCTTGTGGGTAGGCTCTCGATCGGGTTTGATCGAGCTAAGATGAGATGCCCCTACTATGGTGGCTAGCTCTACTTATGTAGGCCCTGGTCCTCTTCCCAAATATCGAGCGGGAAGGGATCCAACAACGGCGGGCAAATTTGAAGGGGGGCAGCTAGTACAAGTTATCCTGACAAAAGTGGTCTTCGCCTGCGAAAAGCACTGGTGGTGACGCCGTCTTGGGCTCCACGATGACCTCCGTCTTGCCGTCCTCCTGGTCTTGGTCTCATTGCACCAATATAGCAACCTTTGCCTAATGCCTCGGTACTCTTCGCCTTCGCCGGTCTCCTTAGCACCAAAGATAAAATAAGCGCGCGCGCGCGCGCTGGCGCCCGCCTGGTGTCGTTCGTCATGGCTCACGTCACGAGAGCCTCGTGAGGTTTGCCCCGCCTTGATATCTCCGCTCCTCGTGAGCCTTCCTGGCTAGGCCACTCCAGAGGAGGTCTTGCGTCGTCCGCCTCGCGAGGCTTGGACCCTCGCGAGGGTCTTGGATGCCTTGTTGATGAAGATGGGTCATACGACCTACTTGCTTAGCCACGCCGTGGGCCCCAGGCAGGCAAGTCTGGGGACCCCCCAGAACACCGACAGCGTCGATCGCATGTGAGCAAAGGGCATATCCAATGTTGCCACGACCGCAACTGACTACCCTGGCACACCAATAACCTTGTCCCTCGCGTCGTCGCGCGGTGCGTTCCCAGCCAGCGCCAGCTACCCGCATTCATGCCATCCGTCCGTATGCCGTCGTTAAGAGGCTCGGTGCCCGAGGAACCAACTCCGGTTACTTAATGATGCACCAGGACACTTGGCCTCACTGGAATGCGTTACTTAAAGCGGCAACGCCCAGCTAAGCTCCACACCATAGCACATCGTCCTCCTACCTAGCACCACATCCGCCATGACCGCAAGTGCGAACGCTCTGCGGGAGAGCTTGTCTTCGGGGATGGAGCTCAAGGTCGCCGCCCTCACTCAAGTCGCCGCACAAGCGGTGGCCCCGCAGGCGGCCAACGACGGGAGCACCGTCAGCCACGCGACCTACTTGCCGTCATCCAACGTCTGGCACCGCCGAGGTCAGGTACTCCACTACAAGAAATATGTCAACTTATGACCTTCTGTCAGTGACCCTCGAAGAATTGGTCATAAATTTATGACCATTTCAGACCAATTGGTCAAAAGCTGTTCGGGGGGCTCCAAATCCTCACACGAAAATGTCATAAAGCAAACAACGCTAGTCCGCTGCCTTATTTCTAGTTGTTAACGACCAATATAGATGGTCATAGCCTTGTAAATTGTGGTGGGTTGCTATGACTAGGCGCCACCTCATCAGTTTTGCCTATGTGGCATGTCCATGTGGTAGTTTTTGCCCTAGGTTGTGAAGCAACCTATATTTCTGTCATTCCCAAAATTCCCAAAAAAATCTCATAAATTCTTTGGGTCATATCTTCGTCAAATATGTAAAAACCTTCCTTATCTAGTTCAAAAATAATTCAAAAATATTCATTTTCCTATTCTGTTCAGAGTAACAGATTGTGAAGGAAGTACCACTTTGGCATGTCCAAATAGTATCCATTTTCTACAGTGCTTTCCTATGCCCAAATAACCATCCTCCACCAAATGCCAGCTCAATCCATTCATTATTTAGAGCCGAGCTTCAACATTCGTATTTATGTCCAGTGTGGTGGTTTGCAAAGCAAGTACCAGCTACGCTCCTCCTTTTGAGCTGAAAATTTGTGAAGACGGTCTTCTTAGTAACTGATCATCCTCAGCCAAAACTCATGCCCATTAGCCATGTACATTTCCCGTACCGCTAATCAAACACTTGGCTGCTAATTCATGTTTGAGCACCGATCGGTCTTCTCGTGAGAATCTTATGTTGTAATTTTCTTCCTAGCACCTACATGGGGAGTGCCGAACCCACTAGACATTTCTAGGCCACCCAAAACACATGGCAACGCCACGGCCACGCGGTGACCACGCGGCGGGCATGCGAGCTTACGCGCTCTAGAGTTCGGGCCCTCGGCACCGTCCAAACCTCGATGTCTCTCCATCAAACCATGTATTTCTGATTAAATAGATACTTATTTACCTAGAAATGATTTTTGAAAAAAATAAAGAGCAAACTATGAGGCAGCTGCAGTTCAAATCGGCGGAAATTTGTCTTTTTCACGAACGGTGGATCAAAACTTTTTACACCAAACCATTTGGTCAATTGTGCATTAAATATGGCCTAGTAGTTTAGAAAAATGATTTGATCCAATTTTGCAACAATTATTTGGTAGGTCCTTCACAAAAAACCTCATTTGGGGCAATCGAAAAATGGAAAATGGTTTTTCCATGCACAGAAAATGAAAACTTCCTTAGGAAACATTGTTTTCCATTCCAAGATGCACCCTTTTGCAAAATATGAGATCATTTTAACAAACTATGCCAAGAATGTGGCCATAAGATTGATCATTTGGCTTGAAAGCCATGAATCTTCACGCATGATAGCTCGTTTCTGAGAACACTTATTTAAAATAATTGCCGTATTGCAAGTTTGTTATTTTTCCTGGTAACTTTGCCACGTATAATGACACAATGCGAAGGTTTCCCAATTTTTTTTTATTTTTTTTGAATTTTTTATGCCCGTTTCAAAATGCGGTCAAAACGGCGGGAATGACCGTTCCTAGCTAGTGGTTGAATCTTGGATTTTTTTTGTGTTTCTATGATTAAATAGATACTTATGTACCTAGAAATGATTTTTGGAAAAAATAAAGAGCAAACTACGAGGCAACTACAGTTCAAATTTGACCCGCTTCCAACTGAATCGGCAGGAATTTGTCTTTTTCATCAGAGGTGGATAAAAACTATTTACACCCAACCATTTGGTCAATTATGCATTACATATGTCCTAGTATTTTAGAAAAATGATTTGGTCCAATTTTGAAACAATTATTTGGGAGGTCCTTCACAAAAAACCCTCCTTTTAGGCACTCAAAAAATGGAAAATGGTTTTTCCGTGCAAAGAAAATGAAAACTCCCTTAGGGAACATTGTTTGGAATTCCAATATGCACCCTTGTGCACAATATGAGATCATTTGAACAAACTATGCCATGAATGTGGCCATACGATTGATCATTTGGCTTGAAAGCCATTGACCTCCACACGTGATAGCTCGTTTCTGAGAACATTTTTTTAAAATAATTGCCGTATTACAAGTTTATTATTTTTCCTGGGAACTTGGCCACATATAATGACACAATGCGAAGGTTTCCAATTTTTTTGATTTTTTTGAATTTTTTATGCCTGTTCCAAAATGCGGTCAAAACGGCGGGAAAATGAAAAATGGTTCTTTTGAGCAAAGAAAATGAAAACCTCCCAAATCAACATTGTTTGTCATGCCTAAATACACACATGTACAAAATATTGGTTTATTTGAACTAACTATAAGGGGTAAAATGTTTGCGTGAATAAGAGGGTACAAACTATAAGAGAAAAAACAAAAAAATGCTTAATTCTGATTGGTGGAACCAGCTGTGGCATGGATTAGTGACATGGCAAACATCTGTCCATCCATCCATCCATCCATCTGTCCGTCCATCCACCCCTCTGCTCTCTCAGCTAACCCTAGCGCTCGCAGATCCCTTCCCTCGCCGCCACCCGCCCCTCCCCTCGCAGATCCATCCTTCCCCTCCCTCCTTCCCCTCCCTCCTTCCCCTCTGGCAAGATCGCCATGCTCTACTCCTTCCTCCTTCCCCTCCGGCAAGATCGCCGTGCTCTGCTCCTCCCTCCTTCCCCTCTGGCAAGATCCCACATCCATCGATCCATCCTCAACCGGAACCCCTCTCCCGATGCCAGATCCAATCCTCCTTCCTCCCTCCTCGCCCCGGCTCCCTGCTCCCCTCCCCTTCCAGATCACCGCCACCACCTCCCTCCTCCTCCCTCGCCCCGGTTCCCTGCTCCGCCGAGGCCGCCGTCGGGAGATCCGACTTTGCCGATGGGAATGGGGCCGGATCCGCCACGCCCGAGCGCTCCATACTCGTCGACAGGGACGACTACATCCTGGCCTCGGCGCTTCCGGCAGCGGCGACTCATCTCCTTCCTCGGGCACCACAACTTCAACCGCACCATGGATGTGTAAGCACGCAGTCGTGTCTCCCCCTCCCCCCTTCAAACCTGCCTCTGCGAATGCATCTCTTGATCCGGGCAACACACACGCGCGCGCAGGTTGGTGACCCAGATGGACCTAGCCGAGCTGCTGGACGCGGGCTCCTGGGACAAGGCCCTCCGACCGCCTGCTGGGCGTCCACGGCCGCACCCTCTTCCACTACCTCCGCGTGCACAAGGCCATCGACGACGTGCTCGCTGGAGCCCCGGAGGCGCGCTCCGTCACCACCTCCTTGACCAGTGCATCATCTGCCACCCCACCAAGAGCCACGCCGTCACCAGGCTCCGCGCCATCTTCTCCTCCCTCCTCTGCTCCAAGCGATACAGGTAAAATACAACATTGCTAGCTATCGCTGCAAGTCTGCAATCGATTCGATAGATAAAATGGGCATTGGTCCGTCAGATGGGATCTTGATTTCGTTGCGTTGCTTAGGGCTGTTATAATGTCTGTGTCAGGTGTAGCTGCAGAGACGCTGGGCAGAGTGTATGGATACAATGTCCATGCGTGGAAGAACTAAAATTCAGTTAATGTCCATGCTGTTAATCATCTAGTCTGTAGGATCGGAGTGACTGCCTGCTGCCATTTGCTTGTGTTCCATCTTTGTTGAATGTACCTACCATCATACCTGTGGTGTTTTAAGCATCTTGGATCTCAATATATGGTGTCGAAACTGTTGAAACAAAATGATGTAAGAGTTGTCCTGCTTGTTTTAATTATTTCCCTGGATATGTTTTTATATTTAGCTTTCTCGCTGGAATGGCGCTCTGCTTTGTGATGTGGAGCTTCTGAATCTTTGTGGTGGAATCTTGTTATTTTAATTATATGTCATTGTATCTCATATTTCTGCACTTTTTCTTCTGGAGCAGAAACATTAAGATTCTACTGGGTCTTTGCATTTTGAAAATTGTGTGTCTAACTCCGAACTAGTACGGTGCACTATTCAGTTGTAGTTGGTGTGCACAGTTGCATCGGTACTTGTAATTTTGCTTAATAGTTTGCTGTAGTTCTGAATGGAGTTGTATTTCTTGCTTAACAGGCCACTATAATTTTTGCTTAAACCTGTTTCAGGCAAACCAAGGTTGATGAAGAAGTAATGTCCATCAGGTTCTTCACTCACTGGACAGTAAGTATTGTTTGCACAAACAAAATGTTCGCCTTTTGCCTGGTCTCATTGTCCCGGATTCAGTTTAACTAAACGTGCATTTCACAGACTGATGCGTACCAAGAGACGGGGTGCTACAACCACAACTGCCGTGGGTTTGTCCAGACGACCAACAAGATAGCCATCGGCGCGGCTATCACGCCACAATCGATGTACAACAGGAGGCAGTTTGATATTAATCTGATGATATGGAAGGTAAATGCCATTTCAGAATCACTGCTGTAATTTTCATTTTTCAAGAAGAATTGGTTGATCTGCATGGCAAATGCATGATGATTAGGAATATGATCATGTCTCCTGTAGAATTGGATTTCTCTGGCCGTTCCGTAAACTAAATTTGGTTCAGTTAAAAAACTGCACTACCTGACAGTTTTGGGAAGCAAGCTTCTCACTGAAAAACTAGTTTGTTATGCTCATAATTTCAAGTTGGCCTCTACATATGAGTTGTAAAGCATGCTCTAAGGTTTCCGTAGAGTACTTGTTTGCTTCGTTTGGATGTATGGTTTGAGAGCAGCCGTCTATTTAGTTTGCTGTCCAGAAATATAGTACATTTTAATGTCGGTGGTGGTCTTGTCTTAGATAGATTCTGTAGTGTATTAATCTCACTGGGTAGAGTGGCCTACTTGCACACTTTTATTGACTCGTTGGTTACTGATTACTTTCGAGCGAGTAGCACATGTCTCAAGCAACTGTAGTATTCCTTTCCCTGAATTGCTCCCTTGTTTTGCTGTGGCCGTATGCTCCGTGGTCAATGATGCGTGCTGTATACATATTAAAACCAAAATTGGAGTTGTTTTAGTTGTGCATATTAGAATTGAATTATGCTCTGTTTTGCTGTAGTTGTATGCTCTTATTGCTAAATTGTTTAGGGGGTTGTTCAAACTAAACTCGTCCAGTCAGCTTGCTATGATGTATTGTATATTACTGTACTTCAGACGTCTTGTAGAATTTGGTGTGGCAATACATCTGAAGTACAGTAATATACAATACATCATAGTACAGTAATATACAATATCTTGCTACGAAAGATTGTAGAATTCTTTTAGTTGCTGCTTCTCATGTATACATCAGTTGTTGTGATTACATCTTCATTACATTATAGACATCTGCATTTCTGTGAAATTTTGTTAAATATATATTTTCTAGATTGTCTATACACTAAACCTGGAGGTTTGAATATCTACTCCAGGACTGAAGATGGTACTCTAATGCCTTTATGTTCACCCTTTTACAGGAGCTCCAGGCCTAGGAAATTTCAAGTTCGAAGCGGTTGTACAAGACATGCAAACTGGAAGGGTTGCAACCAAATCCAATTGACAACATGGCAGTGGTCTCTGAATATCTATGCTAGTGATCATCTTTTCAGCGATTCCTTTTCTGTTTGGCCTTCTCATAGGTAGTGTACATTAGTTGTCTGTTGGATTTGTGATGGCAGTATATCTTCTTTGTTGCTTCACTGTCGTTTGATAATCCGATGAAGATGTACATATGATATATGATTGTACGGCGAAACAAATATTGCTTTGCTAGCAAAATAAAAAAACTCATCTATTTCTCTGTTGTCCAGTCCTATGAATTAGCGGGCTGAAAATATTGATGGGTTGGAAGAGGCTTTGGCCCAAACAATGCCGGACAAAGATGGAACAAAAAAAGTCTCAAAAATAGAAAATGGACCGCAAAAAAGCTGAGGCCCAGAAAATGGAAAAGGCTTAGAAAACAAAAAACGCCATGTTGGGCTAGGCCCATGTAGCTAGCGAAAATTAATTGAAAAAAAACATAAAATGGGATGAATTAATGGGCTTGGCCCATGTAAAACCCCCATTTGGACTGGGCTGATTTTAACCAACGACCTTTTCAATTCGTCGCAATTTTGCCACGTCAGATTGCCACGTCGGATCCGACATGGCCTGGGGAGAGAGCTAGCGACCAAAACAGAAGGTCATAGGATCAACGACCTTTTGTTAAAGGTCGCTATAGTCAGTTTACGACCGCCAGCTTTTGACCTTCTGTTTTTGGTCACAAAAAGGTCGTAAATGGAAATTTGTGACCTTTCAGTGACCAATAGTGGTGGTCACAAGTTGACATATTTCTTGTAGTGCTCCTCCGAGGATGAGTAGGGCATGGGAGGTGGCAGTGCATGGTGTGCCAACTGGCCGGTCCGTCTCCCATGTTCTACTTTTCCTCGCCGGAGACCGCACCTTCACTTCACGGGTTTTGAACCTTGCCCACGTACATGGAGATCGCAGATGGAGGATGTCGGTCGCCGTCGTAGAATAGGTTTAGGGTCGGGTTTTTTTTTATTTTTCCTGTCCTATAAAGGTTTGAAATGTAATGAAAATCTGCAGTGTTTGCATTAATCTCGGCCGGTGTATATGAACTTTCACGATAATATAGTATATTGTAGGAGTACTAGCAAGATGCCCGTGCGTTGCATGGAAGATCAAGATCTTGTGGGAGAAAAGGATGAACGAGGGAAGGCCTTATCTGCAAATGCACATTCACGCATTTCACATTTTTCTACATCTACGGGAACCTACGAAAGGGTTAACGTAAATTGCCTCTCGCTCTCCTCCCCTGATTTTCATGGTGGTGGGCCCCTCCCTCCCCCAATCTACAATCAACAGCTCACACGTTTCACATTATGTTAATTACGTAACTGGGACTACGTAGGTGTAGCATTACTCGTCCTAAAAAACCCAAATAAGCCAACCTTCCAGCATATCGCGCGGGAAAAGACCCGACCACGCCGTTTTAGTTGGGATTACCAGATTACTAGTAGTATCGATGGATCACGCGAAGCAACAAGTTTTTTTAGGGGGCGAAGCACCTAGTTTAAAAGGAAAAAAGGTGGTACACTCACAGCACCCCTGTCGCGGTCGCATTGCACCCCACACACGTTCGGCCTGCACACGGCTCACGCAAACAGAACGCACTTCGGCTTGCCTCTTCACTAACACGTGGGACTGCACTTGGAGAAACCGACCATGCGCCAAACTCCCCCCGCCCACTGCACGAAAATCCTTCCCCCACCCAAAAATTCCCCCCAAATCCTAGATTCAACCGCCATTCGGCCAACTAGCCAATAATATTCCACAAACCCCCCCGTCCCCCTACACTCCATTTGCTCCGACAAAGCTGCCCTCCCCGCCACGCTGATACGTCGATGCTGCAGTTCGTCGAGGGGACGCATGGCGATCCTCTCGCTCCCACATTAGGCTCTCGTAGGCTGCCGTCCTCTAGCTGCGCCGCCACCGCTGGCGACGTTCGTGTGGAGACGCACGGCGGTCAGTGCCGGCACCGCTGGCGACGTTCGTGTGGAGACGCACGAAGGTCAGCTTCTCCCACGGTACGCGCATTCTAGATTGAGGCCCCGTGCATGTCGGTGTAGCGCTGAATGTTAGCCGATAGACGCTGTTAATCTCACTGTTTGCCGAAGTAGTTTACAGTCAATATGCTCTGCTTAAGAAGCTTCCTTGCCCTGTTCTGCACTCAATCTGCTTAGCTGAGATGGCATGCCAAGGCTGATGAGTTGCTAAAATAACCTGCCATATATTTCTTGTGACGTAGATTGCCATGGTCTAGTAGCCAATCTGTTAGTTGAAATAGCTCTACACCGTTTTATACTCGATCTTTGTTGCTGCGATGGCCTTCGATAGTTCGATGGCTGTGTGCTCGGCCTCATTGACTGCTGAAACAACCTGCCATAATTTAGCACTCAAATCTGTTTGCTGAATTAGCTTTACATATATTTTGTTACTTAGATCTGCTTGTCCAAATATCTTGCCATAGCTTTAGACATCGAACTATGTATTTTCTTCTGTACTTCATAAAAAAGCATATATGTTTTTCCTGTAATATCTAGTAGAAGAACTAATCTGTATGTCTAATAGATGGACAGGACTTGGATAACTTCTGCTCGAAGATTCTCCGCTGCATATGTCGAGGGGGTTGAAAACTTCATGAACTTTATCAGAGCTGAGTACGATGGTCCGAAATCAGATGTGCTCTGCCCATGTAGCAGTTGTATGAATTCAGTTACAAGACCCCAGTCAACTATGCAAAATCATCTACACTTGTATGGGATGTCGGTCACATATACTAGGTGGGTTCATCATGGTGATGCTGTGAACATCAATGTTATTGACTACGTGGAAGCAGCAGATCACCATCTTGATCTGCCTGATGCTCAGGTGGAAGAGGAGGAGGAGGTGGTGGTGGTGCTGGCGGAGCTAGTGAGTTTGACCAACATTGAAACAATGCTATGAAATGCTCATGCATTTTGTGAACTTTCACCTGCAGAAGAAAAACGGTGGGCCCGCATGTTGGAACAATGCAACGTGGATGTCACCCCAGGAAATAAGCTATCAGTATTCTCAGCTATGGTCACCTTTCTTCAGGTTAAGACATCTGAGCGGATGACCAACAAATCATTCGATGCTATGTTGGCTGCTTTCCGCAAAGCTTTCCCAGATGCGTCTGAGCTGCCGCATACCTATAGTAAAATGAAGAATTTCCTTCGGGCAGTTGGAATTGGATATGATATGATCCATGTTTGTAAGAATAATTGTGTTCTGTTCCGGAAGGATTATGCCAACTTAACTGAATGCCCGAAATGCAAATCATCAAGATGGAAAGATGGCGATGCTATGAAGAGGATTCCTCATAATGTTCTGAGACATTTTCTAGTTACAACAAGATTGCAAAGGTTGTTTCATGATGCTAAAACAAGAGAGGATGTACTATGGCATTCTAGGAACCAGGATTTCAGAGATCAGAATGTAATGAGCCATCCATCTCATGGTAGTGAGTGGAAAAGCTTTAATGAGAAGCACGAAACGTTTGCTGCTGACCCGAGAAACATTAGACTTGGCTTAGCTTCAGATGGATTTAACCCATTTGGCCACCAAAGCGCCGCATATAGCATGTGGCCAGTGCTTGTTATCCCTTGCAACATGCCTCCAAATGTCTGCACCAAAGAATCAAACTACATGATGGCCTTGCTCATCCCAGGTCCAAGAAGTCCTAGAAAGGATTTTGATTTGTTCATGGAGCCTCTTGTGGAGGAACTTCAACAGCTATGGAGGGGTGTTCTCACTCGAGACCTATATAGCAGCCCACCAGCGGATTTATTTCTACGTGCTGTTATAATTTTGTGCATCCATGATTATCCGGCTTTGGGCACTATGTCAGGGCGAATGACACATGGTTACAATGCATGTGTTCGCTGTGATAGGAATCCGCTGTCATATGCAATACTTAGCAAGATCTGTTACATTGGACACCACCGTTTCCTTGCCAAAGACAAGCCGCATCCTAGAAAATACCGAAGACATGTGCTCAATGCAAAGCATGAAAACCGTGATGTGCCAAAGAGGCTCACCGCCGATGAGTTGCAAGTGGAATTAGAGAAGGTCAGGCATATTATACCAGGAAACCATCCTGATAATGGTAGCGGGAAAAGGAAGCGTGGCAGGGCAGAAGAGAGATTATTGTTTACCCGCAGGTCCACTTTGTGGGACTTGGAGTATTGGAAAGATTTGGATCTGCGGCATAATCTTGATGTGATGCACATCGAGAAAAATATATGTGACATCATTGTCGGCACACTTCTTAATATTGAAGGCAAGACGAAAGATACCTTAAAATCTAGGATTGATTTGACACACCTGGGTATCAGAAAGGATTTGCAGGTGCAAGATGAAGGTAAACCATGAGATATGGCACTAGCTGTGTATGTCTTGGACAAGGTAAAAAGAAAAGAATTCTGCAAGGTCCTGTCATGTGTGAGATTCCCACATGGATTTTCTTCCAACCCTGAAAGGAGAGTTAGTGCAGATGGAGACAAGGTACAAGGGTTGAAAACTCATGACTGCCACGTCCTACTTCAAAGGGTTTTACCTGTTATCCTTAGAGGATTGGGCCGCCCTGACTTATACAAAGCAGTTGCAGAGTTGAGACAATTCTTCAGGGAACTCTACAGTAGAAATATCAGGATAGATGCTTTGGAGCATATTAGAGACAAGATACCAACTATACTATACGACCTTGAGAAGATATATCCTCCAGCCTTCTTTGATGTGATGGTGCATTTGGCTGTTCATCTACCTGATGAGGCACTACTTAGAGGTCCAGTATAGTATGGCTGGATGTACCCTATTGAAAGGCGGCTAGGCAGTTTCAAGTGCTATGTTAGGAACAGAGCTAGACTCGAGGGTTCCATTGCAGAGTCCTACATTGCTACAGAATCGTTGACATTGTACTCAAAATACATTGAAACAGCTGATTAGCTTAGCAAAGACGTGGATGAAGACAATCCCAGGCTCAATGTTTCGATTATTCTGTTCGAGTTACAGGGAAGAGTCGAGAAGAGGACAAACCTAAAGATTTGGATAAAATGGTTTGGTATGTGTTGAATAACTGTCCTGAGATACTACCTTATATCAAGTAAGTGCTAAGTTCTACAGCTTATACATCATAATCTACTAAACTTGCAGCACATTCTTATATATTTAGATGTTTGACGCGATCACTATGTTGTGCAGCATCTAAAAAACGAGTTACTGTCGCAAAATCCAAGAAACATTGACAAACTGGTTATGTCAGGATTTGCAAAATGGTTCAAGAGCCATGTAAGCTTTTGAATTGCACTGTTAGTTTTTTTAATATATTGAGTACATAAGATGATCAACTTGTCTATTTTCTAACCATAGGTTAAGAAGATGCGGGAGGATGGGCAGGCAGTTGATGATGCCCTTTACTCACTAGCAATGGGTCCTGATACTCGGGTAAGACATTATGAATCTTGCGTTGTTGGAGATGTGCGCTACAACACCCTTGCACGAGACGAAGGCAGAAGACACAAAACAGTGCCATCATGAGCACGGATACGTATGACAAAGAGATAACTGAAATGTATGCTAACATAACAAACATTGTTTAGTTGCAGTATATGTCCAGTTTCGAGGATCATCGGTGTGTGGTTATGTTGTGCTATCATTGATATAACCTATTTTCCAGGATCGCAAAACCCAGAGCTGATGATTATTTCAAATCCATCAATGTCAAGGCGGCCTACTAGACCAACGATCCTTTTATTTCGACAAATCAAGCAACACAGATATTTTTCTTGGAAGACACATTTGGACGTAGCGATGGCTGGAGAGTAGTGCAAAGATTTGAGCAGAGGAATTCGTTTAATGAAGTTGCACAACAAGATGATGCTTACACTTCTCCTGATGTACAAGATAAAACAGATGTTCCTAATATCTTTGAGAATCATCACGTCAATGACGCCGACGAAAAGATTGCATGTCGTGCTGTGGACATACAAGAGTTGATCAAGAAGAAGCCAATGTTCGAGGATGTTGAGGATGAAGAAGAAGATGACACCATAGGGAATTATGATTCAGACTGATACACATGGCGAAGATGTTGACGTTGCTGCTGCGGATGATGATTACATTGCTTTTGTCGTATTTGCCTATCAGAAGACGTTTTTTATCTACTATGTGAAATTGTGTTTGCTATGACAACTGAGACCTGATGAACATGTTGTTTAGTATTTTCCTGTGAGAACATCACTTGTTATGTGTTTGGTGATTGTATGACAACTAAAACATGATGACATTGTTGTTTAGTTGTACTCATATTTGGCTGTGAAACTTGAATTTGATGACATAGTTTGTTGTTGGACTGCAATTTTCTCGACGTCTTCGAATGAGAACAAAGAGGACCCGACAGGTCCTCTGCTAATTTATTTATTTATTACCAAAAGGGCCTCTGCTATTTATTTATTTATGAGCAAAAGGGGATACCCCCTGATTTCCATTAATAGAAATCATTAGATGTTCACAACACTACGCCCAACCTGCTACACAGGTTTCGTTCATTACTAGTTTCAGCAAAGTGCTCATTTCATAGCCACTGAATAATACATCACGAGTGCTACATACACTACAAATAAAGAGACAATCATCCTACAGAGCACATCGATTTTTCCCATTATCTTCACAAGCTCTTTCATCTCCTCATTGTTGTCAAGGCTTTTCAGAAGCTGTTGCTTGGCCATGATCAGAGGAACTGCATCTTTAACCTTCTGCTCTGCATCTTCCTCTTCTGTCGTTCCTTCGGTTACTTGTCCAACACCCCAACCTGCTGGTATTGGGATTCCTCGGCTAACCAAATAATCAGCGTAGTTGTGTTCCCCCACATTAGCAACTTCCTAGAAATACAAATCACACGAATCTTCCCTTTTTTGCATGAATCAAATTGGAAGATCAGCAACCAAACTATTAAAAAATCAGCAACTGAAAGCAGCAGAACAACACTTGAACATATTATTACCCCATGATCCGGGCATTTGTAGAAGACTTGGCCAGGGTTGAGGATTGTGGTTGAGACACGACGGATGACTCTGTGTGATTTGCAGCAGTGGCACCACACCAACGACAGCGGGTTGCGATGAGTAACCGGCTGCGGTGCGCGTGCCGGCGGGGTGTGATGAGACCCACAAGCGATGGTACGGGTGGCAACTTGGCGCATATTTGGTTGTTGCCTGCTGAAGAGCAGGTGGACGAGCAACCAGTGAACATGGTTGCTACGGCCAGAGCTTCTGATGCTAGGCAGAGTAAGTAGAGAAGAGGAGAAGCGAACGTTGGATGTGTCAGTTTCATTACTTGTAGAGTAGCATAGCACCATATATAGTCATAGTCTAGGTTTGGATTCGAACCAGCTACAGGAGCACGTCTCTCTTTTTTCTAAAACTCAGCAACGTCTCTTTACTGGTACACTAGCTTGTTCTGTACGCCTTCTCAAGTCATTGATTCCTCCACCTGACATCTGGGAGCCACCAGAAGGGTCTCTGTATTTCGCGAAAAAAAGTGCCCCCCGCTGACAGGTCGGACCCACTAGCTATCTTCGCACGCAAGGAAGTGCCTCCTTATTACGCACTACCATACGATGTTCATCCAACGGCAGTAGTGCTTCTTCAACCTCTGGTCTTCTTGCTCCAGCCGCCCAAACCAGCGCCGGCCGTGCCGCATGCTCCTGCCTCCCGTGGCCAGCTATGATGCCGCGGAGGCCTCACCTCCCCTACTACTCCCACCGCTCGCCAGGCCATCCCTCTACTCACCCACACCCCCTGTTATTCTGCGGCGACGGCAACCTCACACCGCAGCCAAACCAGTGAACCCTCGTACTCTTCTCCGCATAGGCATCCACTACCGCGTCTTCCCCGGCTCTGCGTCGTCCCCTTCCTAGGCCTCGCTGTCGTCCACCGCCTTGGTGCTCTCGGCGCAGCGTGGTCAATGTGGTCAACGACCGACTTCTATCGGAAGAGTACTGTACGTGGAGAGGCTGACAGCTAGGTCCACGGCCGCAGCTGGGTCCACGGCCACAGCCCAGTCTTTTTGTGATTTGCCAAGTAAGTCGCTTTGTCAGGCCTGTTGGGCTGCAATTCTTTCAAGACGAGGAGAGCTTCATTCGGCTGGCCGAGAAAATGGCCTATCAGTAATGAGAAATGGGTTGTACATTTTTAAAACACATCAAACCGTCAATTAGTTTCAAATTTCTTTTTTTCATTTCAAGATTTTAAATTGCATTAATTTTTATGCATGGACAATTTGTTGGATTTTATATTGATATACATTTATTTTTAAAATCAGTTTGAATGTGACTAAAAAATTCGGGATTAAAAACAGTTCAGACCGTACCGAAATATGCAAAATTTCGTATAATTTTTTAACCGTGGCCACAATATGGGCTGTAATGCAAACAAAAAGAATACGGGCTCCAAAAAACCTTAAGAATTAGCAAATGGGCTGTAAATTATTAGAAATAATGGCAGATGGGTTGTATGTTGTTTTCCACAGATTTGAGGCTTTCCTAAAAAAAGGTTGACGGACAAACAATGACTGTTGGATGTCCATCCAACGGCCGTCGTGCTTATTCAATCTCTGCTCTTCCTGCTCCAGCCGCTCAAACAAGCGTTGGCGGGACTGCCTGGTCCCTCCTCCCTGCGGCCGGCTGTGCTGCCGCACAGGCCTCACCGCCCCACCGTACTCCCATCGCTGGCCTAGCCATCCCTCTACTCACCCACACCTGCTGCAATTCTCCGGCGACGGCAGACGAACCAGTAAACCCTTGTACAGTCGTACTCCCCTCCGCGTGGGAAACAACTGTCGAGTCTTCCCTGCCTCCGTGTCGTTCCCTTCTAAGGCCTCGCCGTCATCCACCGCCCTGGTGCTCTTGGCGCGGCATGGTCAATGTGGTCAAGGAACAAATTCCATCGGAAGAGTACTGTACGTGGAGAGGCTGATAGCTGGATCCACGGCAGCCGCAAGGAAGTGCCTCCTTATTACGCGGAAAATAATTATTCCTCCACCTGACGGCAGGGATCCACCTGACGGGCCACCCTATTTGGCGAAAAAAACATTTCCCCCTGACTGCTGGGACCCACCGGACGGGACAACATATTTCGCGAAAAAAATGTTCCCCCCGCTGTCAGCTCGGACCCACCGGAGGTGCCTCCTTATTACGCACAAAAAAATGAATACTCCCCCTGCTAGTTGGGACCGACCTTGGTGGGAGGCTGACTTGTGGGCCTACTAAGTTGACACAGATGGAGTGCTTTGTCAACTTAGTCAATATGAACGATTCTAGCTCCAGTGACCGTACAATGTCCATCCAAAGGCCATGGTGCTTCTTCAATTTCTGGTCTTGTTCCTCCAGCCGCCCAAAGCAGCGCCGGTCATGCCGCATGCTCCTACCTCCCATGGCCGGCTGTGATGCCGCGGAGGCCTCACCGCCCCTACTATTCCCACTGCTGGCCAGGCCATCCCTCTACTCACCCACACCCCCTGTTATTCTGCGGCGACGACATCCTCACACCACAGCGAACCAGTGAACCCTCGTACTCCTCTATGTGTGGGCATCCACTGTCGCGTCTTCCCCGGCTCCGCATCGTCCCCTTCCTAGGCCTCGCCGTCGTCCACCGCCCTGGTGCTCTCGGTGCGACGTGGTCAACGTGGTCAAGGAACGGCTTCCATCGGACGTGGACTGTACGTGGAGAGGCTGATAGCTGGGTCCATGGCCGCAGCAAGGAAGTGCCTCCTTATTACGTGCAAAATAATTATTCCTGCACCTGACAGTGGGGACCCACCGAACGGGCCACCGTATTTTGCGAAAAAAAGTTTCCCCCAGACTGTTGGGACCCACCAGCTACATCTTCACACGCAAGGAAGTGCATCCGGGCAAAAAAACGATTCGCCCCCTGACTGCTGGGATCCACCAGCTACATCTTCGCAGGCAAGGAAGTGCCTGACAGTCGGGACCCACCTGGTCGAACCGTACGTAGCGTTGTTATTCTGGTCGCGAACGTGTACGTACATATTGGTCGATGTAGAGGCACGCACATGCCATAGTAGAGGCGGCACGTAGCATGTACACCTTCGTGCAGCAGCCAGTGTGCAAGAAAGAAAATACGACCACGTACATACATACGGGCAGGATCTCGAACGCCTGCTCGCGCATATGTATGGCCAGGGCTCGTGTACATGGCTGGGTCGGAACGGAGAAATAGCGTCGTCGTGTTCATGGGGAGCCAACTGGCTTGGTCGGAACGGAATGCGTTGTCGTGTTCATCGGGAGGGCTTGGACGGAACAGCCGATGGAAACAAGGCCTGGCGTACCGCAGAATGGAGGAAACAACCTTGTGTTCGACCGGCCACGTTCGAAACGGGATCCTGTTCATCGGGAGGGGTCTGGCGTACCGCAAAACGGAGGAAATGGACCTCCTACAGTCAAAACGGGGTTCCTGATGATCGGGAGGGGTGTGGCGTACCGCAAAACAGAGGAAACAGACTTGTGTTGGAGCGCTATGGTCGAAACGTGGGTCCTGTTCATTAGGAGGGGTGTGGCATACCGCAAAATGGGACTCCACGGGGTACTGTTCATCTCCACCGTCGACCCCATCCAGCCTCCACGGGCTACTGTTCATCCACCGTCGGCCTCCTCCAGCCTCCACCTGTGACTGTTCATCCACGGGCTCCTGTTCATCCAGCCTCCACCGCGTGCTACTCCACCAGCTACTGTTCAACCAGCCCTCTCCACGGGCTCCTATTCAACCACCCCTCCACGGGCTAATGTTCATCTAGCCCTCCACTGTCTACTGTTCATCCTGCCCTCCACGGGGTGGTCCTATTCATCCTGCCCTCCACGGGGTCCTGTTCATCCAGCCCCAAACGGCTCGAACGATCGGGGTCCTGTTCATCCACCCCCACTGGGAACTGTTCATCCAAACCCCCAGCAACGCTCACTGTTCATCCAGAGGCAACACCACGGGGTCCTGTTCATCCACCCCCACCGGGAACTGTTCATCCAAACTGCCCAGCTACGCTCACTGTTCATGCAGAGGCAACATCGATCGGCTTCAGTTAGCAGCAGTAGCGAAGGAATCGCTCGATCGGGTTGAATTATCATCCATCGATCGATTGCTCGGGTTCAGTAACGCGTAGCCTGCAGTGCAATCGCTCGGGTTCAATTAGAGCCCAACGCCTCGCTCGGGTTCAGTTAGAGCCCAACGCCTCGCACCCACACGCGTGCGTGTACGAGAGAAACGCGCATCGCTCGGCCCCGACCACCCACCGTAACTGGGAACACCCCGATATTTTCCTCGCCCTCGCTTCTACCACGGTTTTTTATGCCATGGACGGCCCAAAGAATGTCATGCAGTTGCGTCTCCGGCCCGCCCAGGACGAAAAGCCCATTTTCTGTCATGATTTTTCGTCATAGAAGTAGGACCCCACCACATCTATGATGATACCGTGTTTTGTCACAATTATTGTCATAGAAGTGTCATAAGTATGACAGAAAAGATTTTCGTTCAGCCCAAAATGTCACGGATGTGTCCTTTTTTGTAGTGCATTACTCTCTGATTTAAATGAGTAACCATCTCGCATCAAACAAGATCCAGATATAATGTTCATGCTTAACGCTGGCACCAAATAATAATTATTCAGGTCTGAAACTAATACCGAAGGTAGATGTAGAGGTAGCATGCTGACGGCGATCACATCGACTTTGGAACCATTTCCGACGCACATCATCACCTTGTCCTTAGCCAATCTTCTCTTAATCCGTAGCCACTGTTTCGAGTTGCAAATATGAGCAA
Source organism: Aegilops umbellulata (assembly GCA_032464435.1). NCBI lineage: Eukaryota > Viridiplantae > Streptophyta > Magnoliopsida > Poales > Poaceae > Aegilops > Aegilops umbellulata. The sequence goes on from CP136055.1 coordinate 445,838,036, forward strand.
TAGAACCAGTATCAAATACCCAGGCGCTACTACGAGCATTAGTAAGGTACACATCAATAACATGTATATCAAATATACCTTTCACTTTGCCATCCTTCTTATGCGCCAAATACTTGGGGCAGTTCTGCTTCCAGTGACCAGTCCCTTTGCAGTAGAAGCACTCAGTCTCAGGCTTAGGTCCAGTCTTGGGCTTCTTCACTTGAGCAGCAACTTGCGTGTCGTTCTTCTTGAAGTTCCCCTTCTTCCCGTTGCCCCTTTTCTTGAAACTAGTGGTCTTGTTAACCATCAACACTTGATGCTCCTTCTTGATTTCTTCCTCTACAGCCTTTAGCATTACGAAGAGCTCGGGAATTTTCTTATCCATCCCTTGCATATTATAGTTCATCACAAAGCTTTTATAGCTTGGTGGCAGTGGTTGTGGTACCCAGACATTCTGAGTATATGTTCACTGACAGAACTATTCTCCTCCATTTTGCAGCTGTAGAACTTATTGGAGACTTCATATCTCTAAATCTGGGTATTTGCTTGAAATATTAACTTCAAGTCCCGGAACATCTCATATGCTCCATGACGTTCAAAACAATGTTGAAGTCCCGGTTCTAAGCCATAAAGCATGGCACACTAAACTATCGAGTAGTCACCAGCTTTGCTCTGCCAGATGTTCATAACGTCTGGAGTTGCTGCTGCAGCGGGTTTGGCACCTAGTGGTGCTTCTAGGACGTAATTCTTCTGTGCAGCAATGAGGATAATCCTCAAGTTATGGACCCAGTCCGTGTAGTTGCTACCATCATCTTTCAACTTAGCTTTCTCTAGGAACACATTAAAATTCAAACGAACGGTAGCACGGGCCATTGATCTACAACAACATAGACATGAAAAATACTATCAGGTACTAAGTTCATGATAAATTAAAGTTCAATTAATCATATTACTTAAGAACTACCACTTAGATAGACATCCCTCTAGTCATCTAAATGATCACGTGATCCAAATCAACTAAACCATGTCTGATCATCACGTGACATGGAGTAGTTTTCAATGGTGAACATCACTATGTTGATCATATATACCATATGATTCACGCTCGACCTTTCGGTCTCAGTGTTCCGAGGCCATATCTGCATATGCTAGGCTCGTCAAGTTTAACCCGAGTATTCTGCATGTGCAAAACTGGCTTGCACCCATTGTACGTGAACGTAGAGCTTATCACACCCGATCATCACGTGGTGTCCAGGCACGATGAACTATAGCAACGGTGCATACTCAGGGAGAACACTTATACCTTGAAATTTAGTGAGAGATCATCTTATAATGCTACCACCGTACTAAGCAAAATAAGATGCATAAAAGATAAACATCACATACAATCAAAATAAGTGTTATGATATGGCCATCATCATCTTGTGCCTTTGATCTCCATCTCCAAAGCACCGTCATGATCACTGAGGGAGTCCTGGATTAGGGGGTGTCCGGACAGCCGGACTCTAACCTTTGGCCGGACTGTTGGACTATGAAGATACAAGATTGAAGACTTCGTCCCATATCCGGATGGGACTTCCCTTGGCGTGGAAGGCAAGCTTGGCAATACGGATATGTAGATCTCCTCCCATTGTAACCGACTCTGTGTAACCCTAGCCCCCTCCGATGTCTATATAAACCGGAGGGTTTAGTCCATAGGACACAACAACAAAAACAATCATACCATAGGCTAGCTTCTAGGGTTTAGCCTCTCTGATCTCGTGGTAGATCTACTCTTGTACTACCCATATCATCAATATTAATCAAGCAGGAGTAGGGTTTTACCTCCATCGAGATGGCCCGGACCTGGGTAAAAACATCGTGTCCCTTGTCTCCTGTTACCATCCGCCTAGACATACAGTTCGGGACCCCCTACCCGAGATCCGCCAGTTTTGACACCGACATTGGTGCTTTCATTGAGAGTTCCTCTGTGTCGTCGTCATCAGGCTTGATGGCTCCTTCGATCATCGTTGGTGATGCAATCCAGGGTGAGACTTTTCTCCCCGGACAGATCTTTGTATTCGGAGCAGATTGAAAGCTACGCCCCTGGCCATCAGGTCAGGTTTCGAAGCTTAAACTACACGGCCGATATTCGCAGAGACTTGATCTTTGACGGGTTCGAGCACCTGCCGAGTGCATCGCACTGTCACGATGGGCATGATTTAGCTCTGCTGCCAAACAGTGCCCCGGAGGCCGCACCCGCATCTGCTCCGACCTTCAATTCGGAGCCAACTGCGCCGGCCGAGGGCGGGTGGCTAGACCCCGCCGCAGAGGCTGCAGCCTCAATGGCGATCGAGCCAAACACCAACCTTATCCTTCGCGAGGCCCGTGACTCCACATTGCCAGACTCCTCTCCAGACTCTGAATCCCCCACGCCCTTGTCAATTGAATCTGATTGGGCGCCGATCATGGATTCACCGCCACGGATATCTTTCAGCACTCGCCCTTTGGCGACATACTGAATTCACTAAGGTCTCTCTCTTTATCAGGAGAGTCCTGGCCGGATTATGACCGGCAGGATTGGGATGCGGACGACAAAGAAATTCGACGCCCACCCACCACCCACTTCATAGCCACTGTCGATGATTTAACTGACATGCTCTACTTCGACTCCGAAGACATTGACGGTATGGACGACGATATAGGAGACGAACAGGAACCAGCGCCTACAGGGCACTGGACAACCACCTCATCCTACGATGTATACATGGTGGACACACCCAAAGGAAACAAACGATGAGGAAAGGGAGGACGCAACAAAGGATTCCTTCGAAAAGCAGTCAAAGCGGCGACATAAGCGCCACCCCAAACCCCGCCTCGATAGAGACAGCGGTCATACAGACCCAGCCACAGAGCAGGGCGAGCCGGCGGACGATGAACATGGCATCGAGCAACCGCCCGAACAAGGCAACTTGGATAACCAAACCGAACAACCCGTCCCCGACGAAGATGACAGTCCGGATGACCTCACACCGGACAAGCTCCTGGAGCAGAAGAACCTCCATAAAAGGCTCATCGCCACTGCGCGTAGCCTAAAAAATCAGAAGCGGAAGCTCAAAACTGCGGAAGATGCACTCAGAATCAGATGGAGCAAGGTACTCAACACCGCAGACAAATATGGCGGTAGTCGCCACACAAAGAGCTACCCGAAGCGAAAGCTACTGCCCGAATTTGACGAGGAGGCCTTAGAGCCCCCACAATCAAAAATTAAAGCAGCCATCCGGTCGGATAGACGACCCCATGGCCAACATAGAGCGGCAAACGGCACCGCACACAAGCCAACACGCGGTCCACACGAGGATTCGCATAAAAAAGATGGCCCAACCAGATCTATCTATTGGCCAAGAAAGCACGCTCTAGCGAGCAATGCAACACAAAAAGTATCCGAACAACACGACACACCCAAATACAGGGGTGCCGCACACCCCCTATGTTTCACCGATGAGGTGCTGGACCATGAATTCCCAGCGGGATTTAAATCCGTAAACATAGAGGCATATGACGGAACTACAGACCCGGGGGTCTGGATTGAGGATTATATCCTCCACATCCACATGGCTCGAGGAGATGACCTCCATGTCATCAAATACTTACCCCTCAAGCTCAAAGGGCCAGCCCGGCATTGGCTTAAAGGCCTCCCCGAAAACACCATTGGAAGTTGGGAAGAGCTCGAGGACGCTTTCCGGGCAAATTTTCAAGGGACCTATGTCCGACCACCGGATGCAGACGATTTAAGTCATATAATTCAACAACCCGGAGAGTCAACCCGTAAACTCTGGAACATGTTTCGTACTAAAAAGAACCAAATAGTCGACTGCCCGGACGCCGAAGCCTTAGCAGCTTTCAAACATAGCGTTCGAGACGAATGGCCCGCCAGACACCTCGGCCAAGAAAAGCCAAGAACAATGGCCGCATTAACAAGCCTCATGACCCGCTTTTGCAAGGGCGAGGACAGCTAGTTGGCAAGATGCAGCACCAGCAACCCAAGTACATCCGAAGTCAGGGATGGAAATGGGAAGCCACGACGCAGCAAAGACCAACGGCGGAATAAGGGAAACAGCTCGAAGAGCATGGCAGTTAACGCCGGATTCAAAAGCTCTCGACAGGGTCAGCAAAAGCTGCCCCTCCAAGATAGCAGGGACGAATTGTCTAACCTAAACAAAATCCTAGACAAGATATGTCAAATCCACAGCACCCCTCGGAAGCCTGCAAATCATACCCACAGAGAATGTTGGGTCTTCAAGCAATCCGCCAAACTCAACGCCGAACACAGGGGCTGGATATACCAAGTGAAGGCGATGATGAACACCACAAGCAAAGCAGTGGGGAACAAAAGAAATCCCCACAAGAAGTCAAAACAATGAACGTATTACACGTGACAAAAGGGAAAAACGAAGTGGCGCCTACAGAGATACGTGCCATGCGGCCTATCACAAAGGAGTTTCGGCACTGCTTGTCAAAACCGATCACCTTCGACCATCAGGACTACTCCAAAAGTATCCGGCACGCAGGCTGGTCTGCCTTGGTATTAGACCCAATAATCGACGGATACCACTTTACGCGAGTCCTGATGGACGGCGGCAGCAGTTTAAACCTGATATATCAGGACACAGTCCGCAAAATGGGGATAGACCAAACAAACATTAGCCATAGCAATATTTCCTTTAAAGGAGTAACGCCAGGCCTAGGGGCTCATTGCACGGGCTCCCTCCTACTAGAAGTTACGTTCGGTTCACCCGATAAATTCCATAGCGAAAAGCTGACCTTCCACATCGCTCCATTTAAAAGTGGTTATCAAGTGAAGGAAATATGCCCTAGAGGCAATAATAAAGTTATTATTTATTTCCTTATTTCATGATAAATGTTTATTCTTCATGCTAGAATTGTATTAACCGGAAACATAATACATGTGTGAATACATAGACAAACAGGGTGTCACTAGTATGCCTCTACTTGACTAGCTCGTTGATCAAAGATGGTTAAGTTTCCTAGGCATAGACATGAGTTGTCATTTGATTAACGGGATCACATCATTAGGAGAATGATGTGATTGACATGACCCATTCGTTAGCTTAGCACCCGATCGTTTAGTATGTTGCTATTGCTTTCTTCATGACTTATACATGTTCCTATGACTATGAGATTATGCAACTCCCGTTTGCCGGAGGAACACTTTGTGTGCTACCAAACGTCACAACATAACTAGGTGATTATAAAGGAGCTCTACAGGTGTCTCCAAAGGTAGATGTTGGGTTGGCGTATTTCGAGATTAGGATTTGTCACTCCGATTGTCGGAGAGGTATCTCTGGGCCCTCTCGGTAATGCACATCACATAAGCCTTGCAAGCATTGCAACTAATGAGTTAGTTGCGAGATGATGTATTACGGAACGAGTAAAGAGACTTGCCGGTAACGAGATTGAACTAGGTATTGAGATACCGACGATCGAATCTCGGGCAAGTAACATACCGATGACAAAGGGAACAACGTATGTTGTTATGCGGTCTGACTGATAAAGATCTTTGTAGAATATGTAGGAGCCAATATGGGCATCCAGGTCCTGCTATTGGTTATTGACCGGAGACATGTCTCGGTCATGTCTACATTGTTCTCGAACCGTAGGGTCCGCACGCTTAAGGTTTCGATGACAGTTATATTATGAGTTTATGAGTTTTGATGTACCGAAGGAGTTCGGAGTCCCGGATGGGATCGGGGAGATGTCGAGGAGTCTCGAAATGGTCGAGACGTAAAGATCGATATATTGGACGACTATATTCGGACATCGAAAAGGTTCTGAGTGATTCGGGTATTTTTGGGAGTACCGGGGAGTTACGGGAATACGAGGAAGAAGCAATGGGCCTTGATGGGCCTTAGTGGGAAGGACCAGGAGGTGGCGCGCGCCCCTCCCAAGCCCAGTCCGAATTGGACAAGGGGTTTGGGGCGCGGCCCCTCTCTCCCTTCCTTCCCCTCGTCCCCTCTTTCCCCCCTTGACCTAGTTGGACTAGGAAAGGAGGAAACCTACTCCAACTAGGAGTAGGAAACCTACTCCCTGGCGCGCCCCTCCTAGGGCCGGCCTCCTCCCCCTTGCTCCTTTATATACGGGGGCAGGGGGCACCCCAGGACACACAAGTTGATCTTTGTGATCGTTCCTTAGCCGTGTGCGGTGCCCCCCTTCACGATTTTACACCTCGATCATATTGTAGCGGTGCTTAGGCGAATCCCTGCGACAATAGAAACCAAAGTTGTCGTTTCCGCGCCGTCGTGCTAACGGAACTCCTCCCCGACGCTTTGCTGGATCGGAGCCCGGGGATCATCATCGAGCTGAACGTGTGCCAAGAACTCGGAGGTGCCGGAGTAACGGTGCTTGGATCGGTCGGATCGTGAAGACGTACGACTACATCAACCGCGTTGATATAACGCTTCCGCTTTTGGTCTACGAGGGTACGTAGACAACACTCTCCCCTCTCGTTGCTATGCATCACCATGATCTTGCGTGTGCGTAGGAATTTTTTTGAAATTACTACGTTCCCCAACAGTGGTATCAGAGCCTAGGTTTTTATGGTTTGATGTTATTTGCACGAGTAGAACACAAGTGAGTTGTGGGCGATATAAGTCATACTGCCTACCAGCATGTCATACTTTGGTTCGGCGATATTGTTGGATGAAGCGGCCCGGACCGACATTACGCGTACGCTTACGCGAGACTGGTTCTACCGCCGTTGCTTTGCACACAGGTGGCTGGCGGGTGTTAGTTTCTCCAACTTTAGTTGAACCGAGTGTGGCTACGCCCGATCCTTGCGAAGGTTAAAACGGCATCAACTTGACAAACTATCGTATTGGTTTTGATGTGTAGGTAAGATTGGTTCTTGCTTAAGCCCGTAGCAGCCACATAAAACTTGCAACAAATAAAGTAGAGGACGTCTAACTTGTTTTTGCAAGGCATGTTGTGATGTGATATGGTCAAGACATGATGCTAAATTTTATTGTATGAGATGATCATGTTTTGTAACTGAGTTATCGGCAACTGGCAGGAGCCATATGGTTGTCGCTTTATTGTATGCAATGCAATCGCCCTGTAATGCTTTACTTTATCACTAAGCGGTAGAGATAGTCGTAGAAGCATAAGATTGGCGAGACGACAACGATACTACGATGGAGATCAAGGTGTCGCGCCGGTGACAATGGTGATCATGACGGTGCTTCGGAGATGGAGATCACAAGCACAAGATGATGATGGCCATATCATATCACTTATATTGATTGCATGTGATGTTTATCTTTTATGCATCTTATCTTGCTTTGATTGACGGTAGCATTATAAGATGATCTCTCACTAAATTATCAAGAAGTGTTCTCCCTGAGTATGCACTGTTGCCAAAGTTCGTCGTGCCCAGACACCACGTGATGATCGGGTGTGATAAGCTCTACGTCCATCTACAACGGGTGCAAGCCAGTTTTGCACACGCAGAATACTCGGGTTATACTTGACGAGCCTAGCATATGCAGATATGGCCTCGGAACACGGAGACCGAAAGGTCGAGTGTGAATCATATAGTAGATATGATCAACATAATGATGTTCACCATTGAAGACTAATCCATTTCATGTGATGATCGGTTATGGTTTAGTTGATGTGGATCACGTGATCACTTAGAAGATTAGAGGGATGTCTATCTAAGTGGGAGTTCTTAAGTAATATGATTAATTGAACTTTATTTTATCATGAACTTAGTCCTGGTAGTATTAGCATATCTATGTTGTAGATCAATAGCTCGCGTTGTTGCTTTCATATGTTTATTTTGATATGTTCCTAGAGAAAATTGTGTTGAAAAAAGTTAGTAGCAATGATGCGGATTGGATCCGTGATCTGAGGTTTATCCTCATTGCTGCACAGAAGAATTATGTCCTTGATGCACCGTTAGGTGACAGACCTATTGCAGGAGCAGATGCAGACGTTATGAATGTTTGGCTAGCTCAATATGATGACTACATGATAGTTTAAGTGCACCATGCTTAACAGCTTAGAATCGGGACTTCAAAGACGTTTTGAACGTCGTGGAGCATATGAGATGTTCCAGGAGTTGAAGTTAATATTTCAACCAAATACCCGAGTTGAGAGATATGAAGACTCCAACAAGTTCTATAGCTAAAAGATGGAGGAGAATCGCCCAACTAGTGAGCATGTGCTCAGATTGTCTGGGTACTACAATCGCTTGAATCAAGTGGGAGTTAATCTTCCAGATAAGATAGTGATTGACAGAATTCTCTAGTCACCATCACCAAGTTAGTAGAACTTCATGATGAACTATAATATGCAAGGGATAGCGGAAACAATTCCCAAGCTCTTCGTGATGCTGAAATCGATGAAGGTAGAAATCAAGAAAAACATCAAGTGTTGATGGTTAACAAGACCACTAGTTTCAAGAAAGGGGCAAAGGGAAGAAGGGGAACTTCAAGAAGAACGGCAAGCAAGTTGTTGCTCAAGTGAAGAAGCCCAAGTCTGGACCTAAGCCTGAGACTGAGTGTTTCTACTGCAAAGGGACTGGTCACTGGAAGCGAAACTACCCCAAGTATTTGGCGGATAAGAAGGATGGCAAAGTGAACAAAGGTATATTTGATATATAGATTATTGATGTGTATTTTACTAGTGTTCATAGTAACCCCTCGTTATTTGATACTGGTCCAGTTGCTAAGAGTAATAACTCGAAACGAGAGTTGCAGAATTAACATAGACTAGTTAAGGGTGAAGTGACGATGTGTGTTGGAAGTGGTTTCAAAAGTTGATATGATCATCATCGCACACTCCCTATACTTTCGGGATTAGTGTTGAACCTAAATAAGTGTTATTTGGTGTTTGCGTTGAGCATGAATATGATTTGATCATGTTTATTGCAATACGGTTATTCATTTAATTAAGAGAATAAATTGTTGTTCTGTTTACGTGAATAAAACCTTAGATGGTTACACACCCAATGAAAATGGTTCGTTGGATCTCGATCGTAGTGATACACATATTCATAATGTTGAAGCCAAAAGATGCAAAGTTAATAATGACAGTGCAACTTATTTGTGGCACTGTCGTTTAAGTCATATTGGTGTAAAGTGCATGAAGAAACTCCATGCTGATGGGATTTTGGAATCACTTGATTATGAATCACTTTATGCTTGTGAACGATGTCTCTTGGGCAAGATGACTAGAACGCCGTTCTCTGTAACAATGGATCAAGCAACAGATTTGTTGGAAATCGTACATACTGATATATGTGGTCCGATGAATATTAAGGCTTGCAGCGGGTATCATTATTTTCTGACCTTCATAGATGATTTGAGCAGATATGGGTATATCTACTTAATGAAACACTAGTCTGAAACATTTGAAAAGTTCAAAGAATTTCAGAGTGAAGTGGAGAATCATCGTAACAAAAATAAAAGTTTCTACGATATGATCGCAGAGGTAAAATATTTGAGTTATGAGTTTGGCCTTCAATTTAAACAATGTGGAATAGTTTCACAAACTCATGCCACCTGGAACACCACGGCATAATGGTGTGTCCGAACGTCATAACCGTACTTTATTTGATATAGTGCAATCTATGATGTTTCTTACCAATTTACCACTATCGTTTTGGGGTTATGCATTAGAGCAGCTGCATTCACGTTAAATAGGGCACCATCTAAATCCGTTGAGACGACACTATATGAACTGTGGTTTAGCAAGAAACCAAAGTTGTCGTTTCTTAAAGTTTGGGTTGTAATGCTTATATGAAAAAGTTTCATCCTGATAAGCTCAAACCCAAATCGGAGAAGTGCGTCTTCATAGGATACCCAAAAGGAAATGTTGGGTACACCTTCTATCACAGATCCGAAGGCATGATATTTTTTGCTAAGAATGGATCCTTTCCAGAGAAGGAGTTTCTCTCGAAAGAAGTGAGTGGGAGGAAAGTAGAACTTGATAAGGTAAATGTACCTTCTCCCTTATTGGAAAGTAGTTCATCACAGAAATCTGTTCCTGTGACTACTACACCAATTAGTGAGGAAGCTAATGATGATGATCATGTAACTTCAGATCAAGTTACTACCGAATCTCGTAGGTAAACCAGAGTGAGATCCGCACAAGAGTGGTACGGTAATCCTGTTCTGGAAGTCATGTTACTAGACCATGACGAACTTGCGAACTATGAGGAAGTGATGATGAGCCCAGATTCCGCGAAATGGTTTGAGGCCATGAAATCTGAGATATGATCCATGTATGAGAACAAAGTATGGAATTTGATGGATTTTCCCGATGATCAGCAAGCCATAGAAAATAAATGGATCTTCAAGAGGAAGACGGACCTGATAGTAGTGTTACTATCTACAAAGATAGAATTATGTAAAAGGTTTTCGACAAGTTCAAAGTGTTGACTACGATGAGAGTTTCTCACTCGTATCTATGCTTAAGTCTGTCCGAATCATGTTAGCAATTGCCACATTTTATGAAATCTGGCAAATGGATAAACAAAACTGCATTCCTCAATGGATTTATTAAAGAAGAGTTGTATACGATGCAACTAGAAGGTTTTGTATATCCTAAAGGTGTTAACAAAATATGCAAGCTCCAGCAATCCATCTATGGACTGGTGCAAGCATCTCGGAGTTGGAATATACGCTTTGATAAGTTGATCAAAGCATTTAGTTTTATACAGACTTGCGGTGAAGCCTGTATTTACAAGAAAGTGAGTGGGAGCACTACAACATTTCTGATAAGTATATGTAAATGACATATTGTTGATCGGAAATAATGTAGAATTATTCTGCGAAGCATAAAGGAGTATTTGAAAGGAGTTTTTCGAAGAAGGACCTTGGTGAAGCTGCTTACATATTGAGCATCAAGATCTATAGAGATAGATCAAGACTCTTGATAAGTTTTTTCAATGAGTACATACCTTGACAAGATTTTGAAGTAGTTCAAAATGGAACAGTCAAAGAAAGAGTTCTTGCCTGTGTTACAAGGTGTGAATTTGAGTAAGACTCAAAACCCGACCACGGCAGAAGATAGAAAGAGAATGAAAGTCATTCACTATGCCTTGGCCATAGGTTCTATAAAGTATGCCATGCTGTGTACCAGATCTATTGTATACCCTACACTGATTTTGGCAAGGGAGTACAATAATGATCTAGGAGTAGATCACTGGACAACGGTCAAAATTATCCTTAGTGGAATAAGGATATGTTTCTCGATTATGGACGTGACAGAAAGGTTCATCGTAAAAGGTTACGTCGATGCAAGTTTTGACACTAATCTAGATGACTCTAAGTCTCAGTCTAGATACAAATTGAAAGTGGGAGCAATTAGCTAAAGTAGCTCCGTGCAGAGCATTGTAGACATAGAAATTTGCAAAATACATACGGATCTGAATTTTGGCAGACCCGTTGACTAAGCTTCTCTCACAAGCAAAACATGATCACACCTTAGTACTCTTTGGGTGTTAATCACATAGCAATGTGAACTAGATTACTGACTCTAGTAAACCCTTTTGCTGTTGGTCACATATCGATGTGAACTATGGGTGTTATTCACATGGTGATGTGAACTATTGCTGTTAAATCACATGGCGATGTGAACTAGATTATTGACTCTAGTGCAAGTGGGAGACTGAAGGAAATATGCCCTAGAGGCAATAATAAAGTTATTATTTATTTCCTTATTTCATGATAAATGTTTATTATTCATGCTAGAATTGTATTAACCGGAAACATAATACATGTCTGAATACATAGACAAACAGAGTGTCACTAGTATGCCTCTACTTGACTAGCTCGTTGATCAAAGATGGTTAAGTTTCCTAGCCATAGACAATAGTTGTCATTTGATTAACGGGATCACATCATTAGGAGAATGTTGTGATTTACATGACCCATTAGTTAGCTTAGCACCCGATCGTTTAGTATGTTGCTATTGCTTTCTTCATGACTTATACATGTTCCTATGACTATGAGATTATGCAACTCCCGTTTGCCGGAGGAACACTTCGTGTGCTACCAAACGTCACAACGTAACTGGGTGATTATAAAGGATCTCTACAGGTGTCTCCAAAGGTAGATGTTGGGTTGGCGTACTTCGAGATTAGGATTTGTCACTCTGATTGTCGGAGAGGTATCTCTGGGCCCTCTCGGTAATGCACATCACATAAGCCTTGCAAGCATTGCAACTAATGAGTTAGTTGCGAGATGATGTATGACGGAACGAGGAAAGAGACTTGCCGGTAACGAGATTGAACTAGGTATTGAGATACCGACGATCGAATCTCGGGAAAGTAACATACCGATGACAAAGGGAACAACGTATGTTGTTATGCGGTCTGACCGATAAAGATTTTCGTAGAACATGTAGGAGCCAATATGGGCATCCAGGTCCCGCTATTGGTTATTGACCGGAGACATGTCTCGGTCATGTCTACATTGTTCTCGAACTTTAGGGTCCGCACGCTTAAGGTTTCGATGACAGTTATATTATGAGTTTATGCGTTTTGATGTACCGAAGGAGTTCGGAGTCCCGGATGGGATCGGGGACATGATGAGGAGTCTCGAAATGGTCGAGACGTAAAGATCGATATATTGGACGACTATATTTGGACATCGGAAAGGTTCTGAGTGATTCGGGTATTTTTGGGAGTACCGGGGAGTTACGGGAATACGAGGAAGAAGCAATGGGCCTTGATGGGCCTTAGTGGGAAGGACCAGGAGGTGGCGCGCGCCCCTCCCAAGCCCAGTCCGAATTGGACAAGGGGTTTGGGGCGCGGCCCCTCTCTCCCTTCCTTCCCCTCGTCCCCTCTTTCCCCCCTTGACCTAGTTGGACTAGGAAAGGAGGAAACCTACTCCAACTAGGAGTAGGAAACCTACTCCCTGGCGCGCCCCTCCTAGGGCCGGCATCCTCCCCCTTGCTCCTTTATATACGGGGGCAGGGGGCACCCCCGGACACACAAGTTGATCTTCGTGATCGTTCCTTAGCCGTGTGCGGTGCCCCCCTCCACGATTTTACACCTCGATCATATTGTAGCATTGCTTAGGCGAAGCCCTGCGACAATAGAACATCAAGATCGTCACCACGCCGTCGTGCTGACACAACTCCTCCCCGACACTTTGCTAGATCAGAGCCTGGGGATCGTCATCGAGCTGAATGTGTGCCAAGAACTCGGAGGTGCCGGAGTAACGGTGCTTGGATCGGTCGGATCGTGAAGACGTACGACTACATCAACCGCGTTGATATAACGCTTCCGCTTTCGGTCTATGAGGGTACGTAGACAACACTCTCCCCTCTCATTGCTATGCATCACCATGATCTTGCGTGTGCGTAGGAATTTTTTTGAAATTACTACGTTCCCCAACATCAAGCACTACTGGGACGCGAAGCTTTCGCTCGCTTTAACGCAATACCGCACTATGCGTCTCTCACGCTTAAGATGCCCGGTCCACAAGGCATCATTTCAGTAAAGGGAAACATTGAGCGCTCCTCGCACGCGGAAGACTGTGCGGCTGCCTTGACAGCCACACACTAAACCGCCCCACAAACCAGAGCGCCTATTAGGTCGTTAAGACCATGGACACGGCTGGACGAGTCCGGCGCAACTATATAATTACTAATGGTTTGATGGTATACAAGGGGCTCCGCACACGTAAACAAGCAGCAACAAAACTCAATTCTTCCCACCTTGAATCATACTTCGTTTATTTATTATTACATACATTTTGCACGACTACTTTTTCAACTAAGTTCCTCTCTTTTACAGATGAACTTCATGCTACACCCATCCAGGACACGGCACAACAGAGACACAGATGCAGACGTGCAGTAGGGACCCGTTCCAAGGATTCTCTTTAGATTAAGACCCTGCGTAAACCTTTTTTACTGTCTCTTGTTGATACATATCCCCCGGATTCTCCGTACAACCAAGAAGGGGGCTGACGTCTTGGCATGTGGCCACGTCAGAATATTGCACGTACCTGGACACTATGGGCTTATTACAAAGGGCACTGTTCAGCCCGTTTACAATCATAAAGACCGAATACCTTAGGAAGTGTTCGCCGTCGCGAGTTTGGCCTTATATGCATCAGCTCCGAATCATGTCTTTGGTCAAATGTTGGGTTTGCCCGGCTCCTGTGTTTTGCTGCCTTACGTTCCGCTCTATCGGCTAAGGAGGCACCCAGAGAACAACTGCGATTGTGCCCCGGTTCAGCCAGGCAAGCACCTCAGTAGAGAAAGCCGAAAACTGACTGTCATGGTATAGCGTGAGACTGGTCAACCACTCGATGACCTATCGGAATCTTCGAGATTCCTCCGCATTGACGAAGGGCCGTTTCCCGGCCAGGCACACACGCGCCCCGAATTCAGGCGAGCGGGGCGCCACCAGGGGCTATATAGTAGCCCTACTGTCAAACTCCTATGGCTAAGTGAAAGTGATAAAGCATTATAGTCTGATTGCCTAGTTTGCTGCGCTACCACCTCCTTAATGGACCAAGACGTTGGATCAAGTGTGATGATGCGCCTTCTGCGAACACCCCCGCATTATATGCGTGGGGACTGAAGCCGACGACTGCCATCTTTCAGGTTATATATACATATACGTAAACGGTCGCACAGAAGGTATTATAATTCTTGCAGGCACAAGTATAAAAAGCTTCTACATAAATATTGTTCTCAATGAGAATACATGTTATTCGAACATAATATCCTTCGAGCACTGCTCCTCTATTAAGCGAGCGCCCTCCAGAACTTCTTGAAATTAATGCTCGGCAAGTCCTCGGCTTTCGTCCGAATCTTGGGCTACAACGGCGGTAGCCTCCATCTCCGCCCAGTATGTTTTGCCATGGGCAAGGGCCATCCACGCACCCTCCACACAAGCTGACCTCTTCATCGCGTTGATATGCAGCACCGCACCAAGGAACTGCTGCACCAAGCTAAAATAACTACTCGGTTTCGGCCTTTTCGGCCACAGATGATCCACGACATACCTCATGGCAAGTCCGGATAACCTATTCAGCTCGGCCCATTCGGCCAAACGATCGGTCAATGGAAGCGGACGCTCTGGATTGTTGAACTATGACCAGAATAACTTTTCCACTTCGCGATCCTTCTGATCTCGGAAGTGTTCGGCCGCATCAGCAGCACTCACCGCTAAATCCAGATACGCGTCAGCCGAACTCCACATCCGGTCCAACGGAGCATATTTAGGATCTCCGAAATTCATCCACAGCATTAAGGGCTTCCCAGCCGTGATATCTCCGGCCTGACGCAGCTCCTCCTTCATCGCTCTCATCGAAGAACGAGCATCCTTGGCTGCCGTTGTGGCCTTCGCCAGGTCCGCCCACTCCGCCCGGTCTTCCTTTTCAAGAAGCTTACAACGGCCAGTTGCGTTCTTCAACTTCACACCCATATCGGCCATTTCTTCCTTGCTTCGGCAGTAAGCAGCCTGTTCGGCTTTCAGCTCCTCAACCGCCTTTAAGACAGCCGCGCCGCTTTTCTTGGCTTGTTCTTTAGCTCGGGCAAGCTATGCCCGAAGGTTCTCCATGGCGACAGCCCCATCTGCGTTAAGCACACACGTTATAAGATACTGGCATCAAGCTCCTCTTACAAGGTGTCTCCGGAGAAATTACATACCTTGTGCCTCGTCAAGCCGCTTGTTGACAAGCGCGATGTCGGCATATGCCATGTCAAGTTGCCGCTTTAGCTCGGCAAATTCATCAGTCCGGCTGGCCACCGGACACTTCGCCACCTGCGTATGAAGGCGGCAAAATTATACCTGGGACTATGATCCTCCATGTGCCATCGTCTTCGACAGCACCTAGAGTCTCAGGGGCTACTATCTAAACAGGGCGCACCGTAAAGTATGCGGTGCTATCAAAAAGGTGCATCATTTGACGTACCTCAAAGCCCGCCAGTAGACTCATGACAGCTTCTTGCAATCCGCTTTCCGCGGAGGAAATCCTTTCAATGACCACACCCATTAGCGCATGGTGCTCTTCTAAGATAGACACCCGCCCTAGCAGATCCTTCAGTACCTCCGACCGTGCACCAGGCGGTGCCGGACTCATTTGATTGCCTCTCCCAGAGGCCGGACACGAAGGGCTTCGGGTGGCCATATTACTACCTTCCGGCCTTACCGGATCAGGAGAAACCCTCCGCGACGACACCTCGGGGTCACCCGCCTCACAAGGCGGTATGGCAGGGGGAGGCATTCCGCTCTCCATCATCTCCAGAAGAAGATCCCCCGAAGATGAGCTCTGCTGCGAAGGGCTAAGATCCGAACTACAAGGTAAATTTTCGGTTATTTTCCTCAGAAGTGAAGCAAGGATTTCTTTCATTATTAAACACCCTTTTTACTTACGGCTTGGTGGAGGGATGATCCCCTTGAGGGCACAGTACGGTCGGGGTATCCCCCGGCACAGGACCCTCTGGCGAAGACTTCTTCCCCCACTTTGAGATCGTTGTCTCCGGGTCTTCAGAGGTGGTCCTCTTCTTCCCCTGAGGAGAGGAATTTTCGATTCCTCCCTTCCGCACAACCTCCTCCGCGGAGGCAGTAGCTTCCTTGTTCCCCCCTTCGTTTCCTTCCAAAGGCGCGATCTCCAGCATCCTGGTTAACATGGGATCTGGCAAGGTCTCAGGAAGGGGGGCCGGACACCTAATCAACTTCACCTTCGCTATCCACTCCTGGTTCAAGAACAACTCCTTTTTAAGGGCAATATTACGATAAATGAACAGTAGCGTGTCCGGGCACAGGGCTACTTGAGTATCCGGACGATTGCAGCTCAGACCTGCGTCCTCAGTAGAGTCCGGACCCACTACTTGTGGTCCGAAGAATAACTTGTACATCTCCACGGGCGTCATGCCGAGAAGATGCTGGAGAGCTCGTGGTCCCTCCAGATTGAATTCCCACAGGCGGAGGGGCGACGTTTGCATGGCAGGAATAGGCGAATTAACATAACCTGCGTCACCACGACCAAACTGACATCTCTCTCCAGGAGATCTCGGATGCGGCTCTGCAATAGGGGCACATCCTTTGCTGGCCCCCAGTCCGGCCCCTTATTTACCCATGACGTTAGTCGGGGCGGGGGACCCGAGCGAAAAGTAGGCGGCGCCACCCACTTGGTACCCCTGGGAGCCGTGATATAAAACCACTCTTGTTGCCATAAGCTGGACTCCTCTTGAAGAAGGCCCTCGGGCCATGGGGCGTCAGCCTCCTTGCTTATTACGGCACCTCCGCACTCCGCGTGCTCTCCCTCGATCATCTTCGGCTCCACTTTGAAGGTCTTAGGCCACAGTCCGAAGTGAGGAGTAATACGGAGGAAAGCTTCGCACACGACGATAAATGATGAAATGTGTAGGATAGAATCCAGAGCTAAGTCGTGGAATTCCAGCCCATAATAGAACATGAGCCCCCTCACGAAGGGATCCGTCGCGAATCCTAGCCCTTGAAGGAAGTGAGACGCGAACACAACGCTCTCACCAGGCTTGGGAGTGGGAATAACCTGCCCTTGAGCAGGCAGCCTATGCGGGATTTCGCCGGTCAAATACCTGGCCTCCCTCAGCTTTAGTACGTCTTCCTCCGTGACGGAGGAAGGCATCCATCGGCCTCGAAGGTTGGAGCCGGACATCATCGAAGGTCCGAAGCGCCTAAATCTGGAGCCTTGGGTGCTGGAACTCGAGGCGGATGGCAGATTCGATTGAGATCAAAAGAAAGGAGTAAAGCTTTGGTCTCTTTATAAGAGGTTGAATACCAAGAGCCCTCCCCGTGACCGTTTGGGACATACCTTTGACCAAGGGGATATACCGACGGACATGACTGGGTTACCCACGTCTGTAATGATGAGGATCCTGTAAATAAAGGGGACACGATTCTGCTTCGAGAATACGTGCCAAGGAAACCGCCTCGCGAAATGCGCTGAGGTGGGAAGTAAGAAAAAATGAATAAAGGCTTGGCTGTGGTGTGGCGTCACGCTACAGAATACGTCAGCAGATTAGATTTGTGAAAAATGCTATTCTCTCTATGGTGGTATGTGGAACTTGTTTTGCAGAGCCGGACACGATCCTCGTGTTCGAAATCTTCTATGAAGTATTCAGAGGAGGAACCTGCCTTGCAATGCCGAAGACAATCTGCGCGCCGGACTCGTCGTCATTGAAGCCTGGTTCATGGGCTACTGAGGGAGTCCTGGTTTAGGGGGTGTTCGGACAGCCGGACTCTAACCTTTGGCCGGACTATTGGACTATGAAGATACAAGATTGAAGACTTTGTCCCGTAACCGGATGGGACTTTCCTTGGCGTGGAAGGCAAGCTTGGCAATACGGATATGTAGATCTCCTCCCATTGTAACCGACTCTGTGTAACCCTAGCCCCCTCCGGTGTCTATATAAACTGGAGGGTTTAGTCCATAGGACACAACAACAACAACAACAACAACAACAACAACAACAACAACAACAACAACAACAACAACAACAACAACAACAATCATACCATAGGCTAGCATCTAGGATTTAGCCTCTCTGATCTCGTGGTAGATCTACTCCTGTACTACCCATATCATCAACATTAATCAAGCAGGAGTAGGGTTTTACCTCCATCGAGAGGGACCAAACCTGGGTAAAAACATCATGTCACTTGTCTCCTGTTACCATCCGCCTAGACGCACAGTTCGAGACCCCCTACCCGAGATCCGCCGGTTTTGACACCGACAATCACCATCGTCACCGGCTTGACACCTTGATCTCCATCGAAGCATCGTTTTCATCTCGCCAACTATTGCTTCTACGACTATCGCTACCGCTTAGTGATAAAGTAAAGCAATTACATGGCGACTGCATTTCATATAATAAAGCGACAACCATCAGGCTCCTGCCAGTTGCAGATAACTTTTACAAAACATGATCATCTCATACAACAATTTATATATCATCACGTCTTGACCATATAACATCACAACAAGCCCTGCAAAAACAAGTTAGACGTGCTCTACTTTATTGTTGCAAGTTTTATGTGGCTGCTATGGGCTTCTAGCAAGAACCGTTCTTACCTACGCATCAAAACCACAACAATTTTTTGTCAAGTGTGTTGTTTTAACCTTCAACAAGGACCGGGCATAGTCAAACTCGATTCAACTAAAGTTGGAGAAACAGACACCTGCTAGCCACCTGTGTGCGAAACACGTCGGTAGAACCAGTCTCATGAACGCTATCATGTAATGTCGGTCTGGGCCGCTTCATCCAACAATACCGCCGAATCAAAGTAAGACATTGCTGGTAAGCAATATGACTATTATCGCCCACAACTCTTTGTGTTCTACTCGTGCATATAACATCTACGCATAGACTTGGCTCTGATGCCACTATTGGGGAACGCGGTAGTTCAAAAAAAATCCTACGATCACGCAAGATCTATCTAGGAGATGCATAGCAACGAGCGGGGAGAGTGTGTCCATGTACCCTCGTAGAGCGAAAGCGGAAGCGTTTAGTAATGCGGTTGATGTAGTCGAACATTTTCGTGATCCAACCGATCCAAGCACCGAACGTACGGCACCTCTACGTTCAACACACGTTCAGCTCAATGACGTCCCTCGAGCTCTTGATCTAGTTGAGGCTGAGGGAGAGTTCCATTAGCACGACAGCATGGCGACGATGATGATGAAGTTACTGGCGCAGGGTTTCGCCTAAGCACTACGACGATATGATCGAGGTGTGTAACTATGGAGGGGGGCACCACACACGGCTGAAAGAAACTTGTGTGTCCTTTGGGGTGCCTCCCTCCCACGTATATAAAGGAGGGGAGGAGGCTGGCCAAGGGGGGCGCGCGCCATGGGGAGTTGAACTAGGATTCCATCCAAGAGAGGGAGAAGGAGGGAAGGAGGAAGAGGGGAGAAGGAAAGAGGGGGCGCCGCCCCCTGCTACCTCTTGAGCTTGCGTTGGTTTTCCCCGAAGAGGAGAGGATGATGTAGCAGAGTAGCGTAAGTATTTCCCTCAGTTTTTGAGAACCAAGGTATCAATCCAGTAGGAGGCCACGCTCAAGTCCCTCGTACCTGCACAAATCGATAGCAACTCGCAACCAACGCGATTAGGGGTTGTCAATCCCTTCACGGTCTCTTACGAGAGTGAGATATAATAGAGATAATATTTTTGGTATTTTTTTGATATAAATATGCAAAGTGAAAAGTAAAAGGCAAAGTAAAAACAAAGCAAGATTAAAGTGATGGAGATTGATATGGAGATTGATATGGCCATAGGTTTCACTAGTGGCTTCTCTCGAGAGCATAAGTTTTCTACGGTGGGTGAACAAATTACTTTTGAGCAATTGACAGAATTGAGCATAGTTATGAGAATATCTAGGCATGATCATGTATATAGGCATCACGTCCGTGACAAGTAGATCGAAACAATTCTGCATCTACTACTATTACTCCACTCATCAACCGCTATCCAGCATGCATCTAGAGTATTAAGTTAAAAACAGAGTAACGCTTTAAGCAAGATGATGTAGAGAGATAAATTCATGCAATATGAAATAAACCCCATCTTGTTATCCTCGATGGCAACGATACAATATGTGCCTTGCTGCAACGATACATGATGTAGAGAGATAAATTCATGCAATATAGACATGTTGTTGAGAGATAAATTCATGCAATATGAAATAAACCCCATCTTGTTATACTTGATGGCAACGATACAATACTTGCCTTGCTGCCCCTTCTGTCATTGGGAAAGGACACCGCAAGATCGAACCCAAAGCTAAGCACTTCTCCCATGGCAAGAACTACCAATCTAGTAGGCCAAACCAAACGGATAATTCGAAGAGACTTGCAAAGATAACCAATCATACATAAAAGAATTCAGAGAAGATTCAAATATTATTCATAGATAGACTTGATCATAAACCCACAATTCATCGGTCTCAACAAACACACCGCAAAAGAAGAAGATTACATCAAATAGATCTCCACAAGAGAGGGGGAGAACATTGTATTGAGATCCAAAAAGAGACAAGAAGCCATCTAGCTAATAACTATGGACCCGAAGGTCTGAGGTAAACTACTCGCACTTCATCGGAGAGGCTATGATGATGTAGAATCCCTCAAGTGATGACGTCCCTCTTCGACGGAGCTCCGGAACAGGCCCCAAGATGGGATCTTGTGGATACAAAAAGTTGCGGCGGTGGAATTAGGTTTTTGGCTCCTGTTCTGATCGTTTGGGGGTACGTGGGTATATATAGGAGGAAGAAGTACGTCGGTGGAGCTTCGGTGGGCCCACGAGGATGGGGGCGCTGCTGGGGGTGTAGGGCGCGCCCCCTACCTCGTTCCCTCCTCGGAGCTTCCTTAGCGTAGGGTCCAAGTCTCCTGGATCTTATTCGGGAAGAAAATCATGTTCCAGAAAGGATTTTTCTGTTTGGACTCCGCTTGATATTTCGTTTCTTCGAAACACTGAAATAGGCAAAAAACGGCAATTCTGGGCTGGGCCTTCGGTTAATAGGTTAGTCCCAAAAATAATATAAAAGTGGAAAATAAAGCCCAATATAGTCCAAAATAGTAGATAATATAGCATGGAGCAATCAAAAATTATAGATACGTTGGAGACGTATCACCCCCCTCCCTAGTCCAATTCGGACGGGCCATGGGGGGGCGTGGCCTCCCTTGTGGCCCTCCTCTCCTTTCCACTAAGGCCAATGAAGGCCATGAACTTCACGAGGGGGTGGGGGGGTTCCGGTAACCCCCGGTACTCCAAAACTTAACCGAAATGAACCGAACCATTCCGGTGTCCGAATGTAACCTTCCAATATATGAATCTTTATGTCTCGAGCATTTCGAGACTCCTCGTCATGTCCGTGATCTCATCAGGGACTCTGAACAAACTTTGGTTCATCAAATCACATAACTCATAATACAAATCGTCATCGAACGTTAAGCATGCGGACCCTACGGGATCGAGAACTATGTAGACATGACCGAGACACATCTCAGGTCAATAACCAATAGCAGAACCTGGATGCTCATATTGGTTCCTACTTATTCTATGAAGATCTTTATTCGTCAAACCACATAACAACATACGTTGTTCCCTTTGTCATCAGTATGTTACTTGCCCGAGATTCGATCGTAGGTATCATCATACCTAGTTCAATCTCGTTACCGGCAAGTCTCTTTACTCGTTCCATAATGCATCATTCCGTAACTAACTCATTAGTCACATTGCTTGCAAATCTTATAGTGATGAGCATTATCGAGAGGGCCCAGAGATACCTCTCCGATACACGGAGTGGCAAATCCTAATCTTGATCTACCCAACCCAACAAACACCTTCGGAGAGACCTATAGAGCATATTTATAATCAAACAGTTATGTTGTGACGTTTGATAGCACACAAGGTGTTCCTCCGGTATTCAGGAGTTGCATAATCTCATAGTCAGAGGAACATGTATAAGTCATGAAGAAAGCAATAACAATAAAACTAAACGATCATTATGCTAAGCTAATGGATGGGTCTTTTCCATCACATCATTCTCTAATGATGTGACCCCGTTCATCAAATGACAACACATGTCTATGCCTAGGAAACTTAACCATCTTTGATTAACGAGCTAGTCAAGTAGAGGCCTACTAGGGACACTCTGTTTGTCTATGTATTCACACATGTATTAAGTTTCCGGTTAATACAATTCTAGCATGAATAATAAACATTTTTCATGATAGCATGAATAATAAACATTTTTCATGATATAAGGAAATACAGAAAACAACTTCATTATTGCCTCATATTTCCTTCAGTTCTGGACTCTGCGGTGGCTGGAATTGATTTTCATCGACTCCCCTAGGGTTTCTGGAATATTGGGGTATTTATAGAGTAAAGAGTCGGTTCAGGGGGCACCCGAGGTGGGCACATCCTACCAGGGTGCGCCTGGGCCTCCTGGCGCGCCCTGGTGGGTTGTGCTCCCCTTGGAGCACCCCCCAGGCGCCTCTCCGGCCCACTGGATGTCTTCTGGTCCAAAAAAGCACTCAAGAAGTTTCGTTGCATTTGGACTCCGTTTGGTATTTATTTCCTGCGATGTAAAAAACATGTAGAAAACAGCAACTGGCACCTGGCACTATGTCAATAGGTTAGTACCAAATAATGATATAAAATGACTATAAAATGATTATAAAACATCCAAGATTGATAATATAACAGCGTGGACCAATAAAAAGTTATAGATACGTTACGTATCAGCATCCCCAAGCTTAATTCCTGCTCGTCCTCTAGTAGGTAAATGGTAAAAATAGAATTTTGATGTGGAATTCTGCCTAACATGCCATCTCATATTGTTTTCTTTATAGCATGGACATTTGTACTTTTATATTGTTCAAAGAAATAGTCTAGTTTTGACATGAGACTAAAATACTCAAGCATATCAACAAGCAACCATGTATTTCAAAATATCAACGCTGAAATAAGTTATCCCTAGCCCATCATGCTCAATCGTTTATCCATTCATGAAACACACTCGCATATTAACTACACCCAATGCTCGAGTACGATCATAGTGCCCCCCTAGTTGGTGCTTTATAAGAGAAGATGGAGACTCAAATTAAAAATAAAAATTTCATAATGTAAAAAGAAAGGCCCTTCGCGGAGGGAAGTAGGGATTTGTAGAGGTGCCAGAGCTCAAAGCGAAAATTGAGAGATAGAAACATGTTGAGAGGCATACTTTTCCCATCAACTAAAACGACTTAGAGTTCCCAGCACTTTCCATGCTAGATATATCATAGGCGGTTCCCAAACAGAAATTAAAGTTTATTCCTTTTTCCACCATATTCCCTTTCCATGGCTAACCGTATCCACGGGTGCCTTCCATACCAACACTTTCCAAGGAATTTATTATTTGGAAACATAAAGTAAATTCATTTTTCATTTTGGGACTGGGCATCCCTAATACCTTTGCCTTACTCTCGTGCAATGACAAGTGAATAAACACTCATCGTGAGAATAACACATCTAGCATGGAAAATATTAGCCACCCCTCACCGCCTCGCGAGCTTTACGAGCACACAAAAGAGAAGTTTATTTTGAATATTAGAGATGGCACATAGAAATTTGCTTAGAACGGCAAAAATAACACCGCATATAGGTAGGTATAGTGGACTCATGTGGCAAAACTGATTTAAAGGATTTTGGATGTCACAAGTAGTGATCATACTTAGAGCAAATTGAAGGCTAGCAAAATATTGAGAAGCGACCAACCAAGAAACGAATAACCTCATAAGCGAGCATTAAGCATAATTAACACCGAATAATACACCATAAGAAGGATGTAATTTCATTGCATGACTATTGACTTTCGTGCTTGCATAGGAAATCACAAACCTTAACACCAATATTCTTACTGAAGCATAATTACTCATAAACATGACTCACATATCACATCATCATATCTGAAAATTATTACAAGGAATCAAGTTTATTTTGTCCAATGATCTTCATGAAAGTTTTTATTATATCCTTCTTGGACATCTATCACTATGGAACTAATTTTCATGTGTTGCTTTTGATAAGCTCATACAAATATAAGTGAAGATCATGAGCATAAAATATCTTTCTCTCAAATTAATTTAAGTGAAGCAAGAGAGAATTTCTTGAAAATTTTACTAACTCTCAAATAAATCTAAGTGAAGCAAGAGAGCATTTCTTCAAAAAAAACTAATGCACACCGTGCTAAAAAATATATAAGTGAAGCACTAGAACAACTCCATAGCTCAAAAAAATTAAGTGAAGCATAGAGAGCAATTCTAGCAAGTCATGGCATAATTTTGGCTCTCTCAAAGAGGTGTGTCCAGCAAGGAATCAATACTAAAAACACAAAATAAAACAAGCAAAGACTCATATCATACAAGACGCTCCAAGCAAAAGACATAGTATGTGACGAATAAAAATATAGCTTTGAGTAAAATACCGATGGTCGTTAGAAGAAAGAGGGGATGCCACTCGGGGCATCCCCAACATTAGTTGCTTGCTTCTATTTGGATAATAACTTGGGGTGCCATGGGCATCCCCAAGCTTAGGCTCTTCTTACTCCTTATTCCTTCATCCATCATAAGATAATGCAACACTTGAAAACTTCAATCACACAAAACTCAACAAAACCTTCGTGAGATCCGTTAGTATAAGAAAGCAAATCACTACTATAAGTAATGTAGAAAACCAATTCATATTTTATTATTGCATTATATCTACTGTATTCCAACTTTTGTATGGCAAAAACTCATCAAGGAAAACCATAGTCATTAAAACAAGCACACAACGCAAAGAAAATAGAATATGTCAAAAACATAACAGCCTGTAGTAATCTGAATATTTCGAATACTTCTGTAACTCCAAAAATTCTGAAACAATTAGGACCACGTGATAAATTAGTATATTAATCTTCTGCAAAAAGAATTGGTATTTATCACGCTCTGGTTAAAAATAAGAATTGTTTTCGTGAGCGCAAAATTTTCTGTTTTTCAGCAAGATCAAACAACTATGACCCAAGAGGATCCTAAAGGCTTTACTTGGCACAAACACTAATTAAAACAAAAAAACACAATCATAAAAGTAGCAGCAAACACTCAAGAACAGAAAGCAAAAAGTAAAAATAAATTTTATTTATTAGGTTGCCTCCCAACAAGCGCTATCGTTTTATGCCCTTAGCTAAGCATAAAGCAAGGATCTAAATTTTGTCATCTTTGTTTCGAGATCCATAGGATGCCCTCATGATTGATTAATATGGTGGCCTAATTCTTGTCCTAGGGAAGTGTTCCATTCCCTTAGTGGAAATTTGAACTTAATGTTGCCTTCTTTCATATCAATCACGGCACCGATAGTTTGTAAAAACGGTCTACCAAGAATAATTGGACAAGACGGATTGCAATCAATATCAAGAACAATAAAATATATGGGAACATAATTCCTATTTGCAAGAATAAGAACATCATTAATTCTACCCATAGGCTTTTTAATAGTAGAATCCGCCAAGTGCAAATTTAAAGAACATTCTTCAATATCGGTAAGACCAAGCACATCACATAAAGATTTCAGAATTGTAGAAACACTAACACCCAAGTCACATAAAACAAAACACTCATAACTTTTAATATTGACTTTGATAGTAGGTTCCCATACATCATGTAATTTTCTAGGAATTGAAACTTCTAATTCCAACTTTTCTTCTAAAGCTTTCATCATAGCATCAACAATATGTTTAATGAAAGCTTTATTTTGTTCATAAGCATGGGGTGAATTTATCATGGATTGCAATAAAGAATAAAATCAACCAAAGAGCAAATATCATAATTAAAGTCTTTGTAATCCAAAAAGTTGGCACATCACTAGTTAAATTTTTGACCTCTTCAAACCCACTTTATCATTTTCTCAACAAGATTTTCACCCTCCGAATTATCGGGACGCCTTCTAGCTAAAGTTGACTCTTATCCAGTCCCCTTTTCATCAATCTTAACTTTACTAAACAAGGAATCAATAGAAGAAACACCAATCATTTTAAGATCTTCATCACTTTTACGAAAGTAATCACTAGAAAACGCTTTTTCTAAAACTTCTCTTTTAGCTCTAAGCATAGCGGTTCTTTTCTTACTTTCATCCATAGAAACATACAGAGCTTTAATTGATTCATCAAATTTAGGCACACAAAATTTCATCTTGATATTTTCTACATCATGAGAAATTCTATCAGCACTTCTAGAAAAATCATCAATCTTATTCAATTTTTCTTCTATGGTAGTGTTGATAACTTTTTGCGTGTTGATGAATTCTTTAATATTATTCTCAAGATCGGAGATGTTCCTATTATTATTATAAGAAGGATTTCCATAGGAATTACCATAATTATTAGAGGAATTACTAGGAAAAGGCCTAGGATTAAAATTACATCGATAAGCATTGTTATTGAAATTATTTCACGAGATAAAATTCACATCTACGACATCACTATTTTGCTCAATCAAAGTAGACAAATGCATATCATTGAAATCAATAGAAGCACTTTTAATAGCAACCAATTTAATTAGAGCATCAAGTTTTTCACTCAAAGAAGAAATTTCTTCAACCGAATTAACCCTTTTACTAGTAGGAGCTCTTTCGGTATGCCATTGTGAATAATTTGCCATAATATTATCAAGCAATTTGGTGGCTTCACCCAAAGTAATTTTCATAAAAGTACCACCCGCAGCGGACTCTAAAAGATTATGAGAAACAAAATTCAACCCCGCATAAAATTTTGTATGATCATCCAAAGATTTAACCCATGAGTTGGGCAATTGCTTAGCATCATTTTCATCCATTCCCAAGATTGTGCAACATGCTCATGTTCAAGTTGCTTGAAATTCATGATCTCGGTTCTAAGGGAAATAATTTTCGCAGGCGGAAAATACTTAGTGATAAAAGCATCTTTGCACTTATTCTAAGAATCAATACTATTGCGAGTCAAAGAAGAAAACCATTTTTTTGTAGAATCACGCAAAGAAAACGGAAATAATTTCATCTTCACAATATCATTGTCCACACCTTTTTTCTTTTGCAAATCGCATAATTCCACGGATGTGTTAAGATGGGACGCATCATCCTCGTTAGGAGTACCAGAAAATTGATCTTTCATAACAAGATTTAGCAAAGCAGTATTAATATCACAAGACTCCGCACTAGTGGTGGGAGGAGAAATAGGAGTGCCAATAAAACCATCGTTGTTGGTATTTGCGAAATCACACAACTTGGTGTTCTCTTGAGTCATGGTGACTGATGCGTCCATTTTGCATCATGCTTTTATGTTGATATTTATTGTATTATGGGCTGTTATTACACATTATATCACAATACTTATGCATATCTCTCTTATTTTACAAGGTTTACATGAAGAGAGAGAATGCCAGCAGCTGAAATTCTGGACTGGAAAAGGAGCAAATATTAGAGACCTATTCTGCACAACTCCAAAAGTCCTGAAACTTCATGGAGATTATTTTTGGAATATATAAATAATATTGGGCGAAGAAAGAACCAGAGGGGGCCCACCAGCCAACCACAAGGGTGGAGGGCGCGACCTACCCCCCTGGGCGCGCCCTCGACCTTGTGGGCCCCCTGGTAGGCCTCCGGTGCCCATCTTCTGCTATGTGGTGTCTTTTACCCTGGAAAAATTATACAGAAGCTTTCGGGACGAAGCACCGCCATCTCGAGGTGGAACCTCGGCAGAACCAATCTAGGGCTCCGGCGGAGCTATTCTGCCGGCGAAACATTCCTCCGGGAGGGGGAAATCATTGCCATCGTCATCACCATCGATCCTCTCATCGAGGGAGGGTCAATCTCCATCAACATCTTCACCAGCACCATCTCCTCTCAAACCCTGGTTCATCTCTTGTATTCGATCTTGGTCCCAAAACCTCAGATTGGTACCTATGGGTTGCTAGTAGTGTTGATTACTCCTTGTAGTTGATGCTAATTGGTTTATTCGGTGGAAGATCATATGTTCAGATCCTTAATGATAATTAATACTCCTCTGATTATGATTATGAATATGCTTTATGAGTAGCTACGTTTGTTCCTGAGGACATGGGAGAAGTCTTGTTACAAGTAATCATGTGAATTTGGTATTCGTTCGATATTTTGAGATATATGTTGTCTTTACTCTAGTGGTGTTATGTGAACGTTGACTACATGACACTTCACCATTATTTGGGCCTAGGGGAAGGCATTGGGAAGTAATAAGTAGATGATGGGTTGCTAGAGTGACAGAAGCTTAGACCCTAGTTTATGCGTTGCTTCGTAAGGGACTGATTTGGATCCATATGTTTCATGATATGGTTAGGTTTACCTTAATTATTCTTTCATAGTTGCGGATGCTTGCGAGAGGGGTTAATCATAAGTGGTAGGCTTGTCCAAGGAAGGGCAGAACCCAAGCACCGGTCCACCCACATATCAAATTATCAAAGTAACGAACACGAATCATATGAGCATGATCAAAACTAGCTTGACAATAATTCCCGTGTGTCCTAGGGAGCGCTTTGCATTATATAAGAGTTCATCCAGGCTTGTCCTTTCCTACAAAAGAATTGAGCCACCTTGCTACACCTTAGTTACTTTATTTATTTGTTACCCGTTACGCTTTATCTTATCACAAAACTATCTGTTACCTATAATTTTAGTGCTTGCAGAGAATACCTTGCTGAAAACCACTTGTCATTTCCTTATGCTCCTCGTTGGGTTCAACACTCTTACTTATCGAAAGGACTACGATAGATCCCCTATACTTGTGGGTCATCAGTGACTACAAAACAAGATTGCACTCAAAAATAGATCCAGCAAGAAAACGACAAACGAAAAAGAGGGCGAATAAAATGGCAAATTTTTGTGAAGTGGGGGAGAGGAAAACGAGAGGCAAATGGCAAATAATAGAAATTGTGAGGAGATGACATTTGTGATTAGGAACCTGGTAGATGTTGAAGATCCTCCCTAGCAACGACGCTAGAAATTCCTTTTGATGCGGCTTGAAGCTATGTCGGTATTTCCCCAAATAGGAAGGGATGATGCAGCACAGTGGCGGTAGGTATTTACCTCAGTTATGAGACCAAGGTTATCGAATGAGTAGGAGAACCAAGCAACAGTACGTAAACAACACCTGCACACAAATAACAAATACTCACAACCCGACGTGTAAAAGGGGTTGTCAATCCCTTTCGGGTAGCGGCGCCAGAAATTGGCAAACAGACGTGAGAGAGTAGTAAATATTGATAGATCAAACGCCAAATAAAATAAAGTGCGGCAAGGTATTTTTTATTTTTGGTTTAGTAAATCTAAAAATAAAAGCAAAGGAAAATAGATCGCAAAGGCAGATAATATTAGAAACAGACCCGGGGGCCGTAGATTACACTAGTGGCTTCTCTCCAGAAATATAGCAAACGGTGGGTAAACGAATTACTGTTGGGCAATTGATAGAACTTCAAATAATCATGACGATATCCAGGCAATGATCATTACATAGGCATCACGTCCAAGATTAGTAGACCGACTCATGCCTGCATCTACTACTATTACTCCACACATCGACCGCTATCCAGCATGCATCTAGTGTATTAAGTTCATGGAGAAACGGAGTAATGCCATAAGAACGATGACATGATGTAGACAAGATCTATTTATGTAGAAATAGACCCCATCATTTTATCCTTAGTAGCAACGATACATACGTGTTAGTTCCCGTTCTGTCAATAGGATCAAGCATCGTAAGATCGAACCCACTACAAAGCACCTCTTCCCATTGCAAGATAAATAGAGAAAGTTGGCCAAAAAAACCCAACTATCGGAGAAGAAATACGAGGCTATAAGCAACCATGCATATAAGAGACCAAAGAAACTCAAATAACTTTCATGGATAAAAAGATAGATCTGATCATCAACTCAAAGTTCATCCGATCCCAACAAACACACCACAAAAAGAGTTACTTCATATGGATCTCCAAGAGACCATTGTATTGAGAATCAAATGAGAGAGAGGAAGCCATCTAGCTACTAACTACGGACCCCAAAGGTCTAGAAAGAACTACTCACACATCATCAGAGATGCACCAATGGAAGTGATGAACCCCTCCGTGATGGTGTCTAGATTGGATCTGGTGGTTCTGGACTCTACGGCTGCTAGAATTGATTTTCATCGACTCCCCTAGGGTTTCTGGAATATTGTGTTATTTATAGAGCAACGAGTCGGTTCAGGGGGCACCCGAGGTGGGCACAACCTGAAGGAAATATGCCCTAGAGGCAATAATAAAGTTGTTACTTATATTTCCTTATATCATGATAAATGTTATTATTCATGCTAGAATTGTATTAACCGGAAACTTGATACATGTGTAAATACATAGACAAAAATACAGTGTCCCTAGTAAGCCTCTACTAGACTAGCTTGTTAATCAAAGATGGTAAAGTTTCCTGACCATATACATGAGTTGTCATTTGATGAACGGGATCACATCATTAGGAGAATGATGTGATAGACAAGACCCATCCATTAGCTTAGCATAATGATCATTGAGTTTTATTGCTATTGCTTTCTTCATGACTTATACATATTCCTTTGACTATGAGATTATGCAACTCCCGGATACCAGAGGAATACCTTGTGTGCTATCAAATGTCACATTGTAATGATGTTTACTACGCAACCTTCTTCTTGTATACGTTGTTGGGCCTCCAAGTGCAGAGGTTTGTAGGATAGTAGCAAATTTCCCTCAAGTGGATGACCTAAGTTTATCAATCAAAGGGAGGCGTAGGATGAAGATGGTGTCTCTCAAACAACCCTGCAACCAAATAGCAAAGAGTCTCTTGTGTCCCCAACACACCCAATACAATGGTAAATTGTATAGGTGCACTAGTTCGGTGAAGAGATGGTGATACAAGTGCAATATGGATGGTATATATAGGTTTTTGTAATCTGAAAATATAAAAACAGCAAGATAACTAATGATAAAAGTGAGCACAAACGGTATTGCAATGCTTCAAAACAAGGGCTAGGGTTCATACTTTCACTGGTGCAAGTTCTCTCAACAAGGATAACATAATTAGATCATATAGCAATCCCTCAACATGCAACAAAGAGTCACTCCAAAGTCACTAATAGCGGAGAACAAACGAAGAGATTATTGTAGGGCACGAAACCACCTCAAAGTTATTCTGTCTGATCAATCCATTGGGCTATTCCTATAAGTGTCCCAAACATCCCGAGAGTTTGTAGTAAAATAACACCTTAAGACACAAATCAACCAAAACCCTAACGTCACCTAGATAGTGCAATGTCACCTCAAGTATCCGTGGGTATGATTATACGATATGCATCACACGATCTCAGATTCATCTATTCGACCAACACAAAGAACTTCAAAGAGTGCCCCAAAGTTTATACCGAAGAGTCAAGACGAAAAACGTGTGTCAACCCGTATGCATAGATTCCCAAGGTCGCGAAACCCGCAAGTTGACCACCGAAACATACATCAAGTGAATCAATAGAATACCCCATTGTCACCATGGGTATCCCACGCAAGACATACATCAAGTGTTCTCAAATCCTTAAAGACTAAATCCGATAAGATAACTTCAAAGGGAAAACTCAATACGTTACAAGAAGGTAGAGGGGGAGAAACATCATATGCTCCAACTATAATAGCAAAGCTCGTGATACATTGATACGTCTCCAACGTATCTATAATTTTTGATTGCTCCATGCTATATTATCTACTGTTTTGGACTATATTGGGCTTTATTTTCTACTTTTATATTACTTTTGGGGCTAAACTATTAACCGGAGGCCCAGCCCAGAATTGCTATTTTTTTGCCTATTTCAGTGTTTTGAAGAAACGGAATATCAAACGGAGTCCAAACGGAATGAAACCTTCGGGAACGTGATTTTCTCAACAAATAAGATCCAGGAGACTTGGACCCTCCGTCAAGAAAGCCACGAGGCGGTCACAAGGGTGGAGGGCGCCCCCCTAGGGCATGCCCCCTGACTCGTGGGCCCCTCGAAGCTCCGCCGACGTACTCCTTCCTCCTATATATACCTACGTACCCCCAAACGATCAGATACGGAGCCAAAAACCTAATTCCACCGCCGCAACCTTCTGTACCTACGAGATCCCATCTTGGGGCCTGTTCCGGAGCTCCGCCGGAGGGGGCCATCATCACGGAGGGCTTGTACGTCATCATAGCCCCTCTGATGAAGTGTGAGTAGTTTATCTCAGACCTTCGGGTCCATAGTTAGTAGCTAGATGGCTTCTTCTCTCTTTTTGGATCTCAATACAATGTTCTCCCCCTCTCTCGTGGAGATCTATTCGATGTAACCTTATTTTTGCGGTGTGTTTGTTGAGACTGATGAATTGTGGGTTTATGATCAAGTCTATCTATGAACAATATTTGAATCTTCTCTGAATTCTTTTATGTATGATTGGTTATCTTTGCAAGTCTCTTCGAATTATCAGTTTGGTTTGGCCTACTAGATTGGTTCTTCTTGCAATGGGAGAAGTGCTTAGCTTTGGGTTCAATCTTGCTGTGTCCTTTCCCAGTGACAGCAGGGGCAGCAAGGCACGTATTGTATTGTTGCCATCGAGGATAACAAGATGGGGTTTTTATCATATTGCATGAAACTATCCCTCTACATCATGTCATCTTGCTTAAGGCGTTACTCTGTTTTTACTTAATACTCTAGATGCATGCTGGATAGCGGTCGATGAGTGGAGTAACAGTAGTAGATGCATGCAGGAGTCGGTCTACTTGTCTCGGACGTGATGCCTATATACATGATCATACCTAGATATTCTCATAACTATGCTCAATTCTGTCAATTGCTCAATAGTAATTTGTTCACCCACCGTAGAATATTTATGCTCTCGAGAGAAGCCACTAGTGAAATATATGGCCCCCGGGTCTATTCTCATCATATCATTCTCCAATCACTTTATTATTGCTTTGCTTTTTTTACTTTGCCTTTTTATTTTACCTTGCATCTTTATATCAAAATTACCAAAAATATTATCTATCAGATCTCACTCTCGTAAGTGACCATGAAGGGATTGAAAACCCCTAATCGCGGTTGAGCTATTTGTTTTGTGTAGGTACGAGGGACTCGTGCGTAGCCTCCTACTAAATTGATACCTTGGTTCTCAAAAACTGAGGGGAAATACTTACGCTACTTTGTTGCATCATCCTCTCCTCTTCGGGGAAATCCAACGCAGTGCTCAAGAGGTAGCAAGAAGAATATTTGGCGCCATCGCCGGGGAGTCTACGCAAAAGTCAACATACCAAGTACCCATCACAATCCCTATCTCTCGCACTACATTATTTGCCATTTTCCTCTCCCCCACTTCAATCTTGCCGTTTTATTCGCTCTCTTTTTTCCGTATGCCTCTTTGTCGCTTTCCTTTTGTTTGCTCGTTGTTGGATTGCTTGTTTGTCGCGATGGCTCAAGATAATACCAAATTGTGTGACTTTACCAATACCAACAATAATGATTTCCTTAGCACTCTGATTGCTCCTCTTACCAATACTGAATCTTGTGAAATCAATACTGCTTTGTTGAATCTTGTTATGAAAGATCAATTCGCCGGCCTTCCTAGTGAAGATGCCGCTACTCATCTAAATACCTTCGTTGATTTATGTGATATGCAATAGAAGAAAGATGTCGATAATGATATTGTTATATTGAAGCTATTTCCTTTTTCGCTTAGAGATCATGCTAAAGCTTGGTTTTCGTCTTTTCCTAAAAATAGTATTGATTCTTGGAACAAGTGCAAAGATGCTTTTATCTCTAAGTATTTTCCTCCCACTAAGATCATCTCTCTTAGAAACGACATTATGAATTTTAAGCAACTTGATCATGAACATGTTGCACAAGCTTGGTAGAGAATGAAATTAATGATACGTAATTGCCCAACTCATGGTTTGAATTTGTGGATGATTATACAAATTTTTTATGCCGGATTGAATTTTGCCTCTAGAAATCTTTTAGATTCGGCCGGGGGAGGCACTTTTATGAAAATCACTTTAGGAGATGCTACTAAACTCCTAGATAATATTATGGTTAATTATTCTCAATGGCACACTGAAAGATCTACTAATAAAAAAGTGCATGCGATAGAAGAAATCAATGTTTTGAGTGAAAAGATGGATGAACTTATGAAATTATTTGCTACTAAGAGCGTTTCTTCTGACCCTAATGATATGCCTGTCTACCTTGATTGAGAATAATAATGAATCTATGGATGTGAATTTTGTTGGTAGGAATAATTTTGGTAATAACGTGTATAGAGGGAATTTTAATCCTAGGCCTTACCCTAGTAATCCTTCTAATAATTATGGAAATTCCTACAAAAACTCTTATGGGATGCCCTCTGAATTTGAGAGTAGTGTTAAAGAGTTTATGAATTCACAAAAGAATTTTAATGCTTTGCTTGAAGAGAAATTGCTTAAAGTTGATGATTTGGCTAGGAACGTTGATAGAATTTCTCTTGAGGTTGATTCTTTAAAGCTTATATCTATTCCCCCTAAGCATGATATCAATGAGTCTCTCAAAGCTGTGAGAATTTCCATTGATGAGTGCAAGGAAAGAACCGCTACGAAGAGAATTTCCATTAAAGCGTGTTCTTCCAATTCTGATGAAAATCAAGATGAAGATCTAAAAGTTATTGATGTATCCCCTATTAAATCTTTGTTTTGCAATATGAATCTTGATGAAACTGAATATGATCTTCCTTTACCTAGAAGGCGTTCTAGAAATTCAGAGTTTTTAGATCTTGATGATGAAATTGATAAAAGTGCGATTGGAAAGAATAAAAACCTAGATGTTGCTAAACCCACTATATTGGATTTCAAGGAATTTAATTGTGAAAGTTGGTCTTTAATTGATTGTTTTTCCTTGTTGCAATCCGTGCTAAATTCTCCTCATACTTATAGTCAAAATAAAGCCTTTACCGAACATATCATTGATGCCTCGATGCAATCTTATGAATAAAAACTTGAGTTGAAAGTTTCTATCCCTAGAAAACTTTATGATGAGTGGGAACCTACTATTAAAATTAAAATTAAAGATCATGAGTTTTATGCTTTGTGTGATTTGGGTGCTAGTGTTTCCACTATTCCCAAAACTTTGTGTGATTTGCTAGATTTCCGTGATTTTGATGATTGCTCTCTAAACTTGCATCTTGCGGATTCCACTATTAAGAAACCTATGGGAAGAATTAATGATGTTCTTATTGTTGCCAATAGGAATTACGTGCCTGTAGATTTTATCGTTCTTGATATAGATTGCAATCCTTCATGCCCTATTATTCTTGGTAGACCTTTCCTTAGAACGCTTGGTGCAATTATTGATATGAAGGAAGGGAATATTAAATTCCAATTTACATTAAAAAAGGGCATGAAACACTTCCCTAGGAAGAAAATAAAATTACCATATGGATCTATCATGAGAGCCACTTATGGATTGCTTACCAAAGATGGCAATACCTAGATCTATTCTCGCTTTTATGCCTAGCTAGGGGCGTTAAACGATAGCGCTTGTTGGGAGCCAACCCAATTTTATTTTTAGTTTTTTTTGTTTTTGATTCTGTTTAGGAATAAATAATCCATATACCTTCTGTTTAGATGTGGTTTTGTGTTTTAATTAGTGTTTGTGCCAAGTTAAACCTATAGGATCTTCTTGGATGATAGTTATTTGATCTTGCTGTAACTTCCAGAATCTTTCTGTTCATGAAAACAATTGTTAAAAATCACCAGAACGTGATAAAATACTAATTCAAATTTCTTCTGATCAATAAACAAATTTTCTAGGTCTTCATATTTGGGTAGATTTTTTGGAGTTCCATAAGTTTGCGTTAGTTACATATTACTACAGACTGTTCTGTTTTTGACAGATTCTGTTTTTCGTGTGTTGTTTGCTTATTTTGATGAATCTATGGCTAGCAAAATAGTTTATAAACCATAGAGAAGTTGGATTACAGTAGGTTTAACACCAATACAAATAAATAATGAGTTCATTACAGTACCTTGAATTGGTCTTTTGTTTTCTTTCGCTAACGGAGCTCATGAGATTTCTGTTGAGTTTTGTGTTGTGAAGTTTTCAAGTTTTGGGTGAAATCTTTTGATGGATTATGGAACAAGGAGTGGCAAGAGCCTAAGCTTGGGGATGCCCATGGCACCCCCAAGATAATCCAAAGACACCAAAAAGTCAAAGCTTGGGGATGCCCCGGAAGGCATCCCCTCTTTCGTCTACTTCCATCGGTAATTTTACTTGGAGCTATATTTTTATTCACCACATGATATGTGTTTTGCTTGGAGCGTCTTGTATTATTTGTGTCTTTATTTGTTAGTGTGCCACAATTATCCTTGCTGTACACAACTTTTGAGAGAGCCATACATGAATTGGAATTTGATAGAATACTCTATGTGCTTCACTTATATCTTCTGAGTTATATAGTTTTGCTCTAGTGCTTCACTTATATCTTTTAGAGCACGGTAGTGGATTTGTTTTATAGAAACTATTGATCTCTAATGCTTCACTTAGAATATTTTGAGAGTCCTAAATAGCATGGTAATTTGCTTAATAATAATAATATGCTTGGTATTCAAGATTTGTAAAACTTCCTTTTGAGTGCGTTGAATACTAAGAAAAGATTGATGCTTGATAATTGTTTTGAGATATGAAGATGGTGATATTAGAGTCATGCTAGTTGAGTAGTTGTGAATTTGAGGAATACTTGTGTTAAAGTTTGTGATTCCCATAGCATGCACGTATGGTGAACTATTATGTGATGAAGTCGGAGCATGATTTATTTATTGATTGTCTTCCTTATGAGTGGCGGTCGGGGACGAGCGATGGTCTTTTCCTACCAATCTATCCTCCTAGGAGCATGCGCGTAATACTTTGCTTTGATAACTTCTAGATTTTTGCAATAAGTATATGAGTTCTTTATGTCGGGGAAATCTGACTCCGCGATCACCTATGGGGGCGGAGCCCCTTCTCGGTTCGGCGGGGGGCGGAGGCCGCACGAAGAGCAGATCGAGGCGAGGCACACGAGCGGTTTTTACCCAGCTTCGGAGCTCTGCGGAGAGATAATACTCCTACTGCTGCTTTGTGGATTGTATTGAGTTCTTGCTCGGGAGCGCTGAGTGCTACAGTACACACC
This sequence comes from Aegilops umbellulata, assembly GCA_032464435.1. Lineage (NCBI taxonomy): Eukaryota > Viridiplantae > Streptophyta > Magnoliopsida > Poales > Poaceae > Aegilops > Aegilops umbellulata. The sequence goes on from CP136055.1 coordinate 445,875,751, forward strand.
AGCAGCTAACGAGACCGAGCGCGAGTGTTCTACTGTTCGTCCCCCTCCTCTACGTTGTGCATGGGCCTCCTTTTATATGCTCAAGGGGTCTCCAACAGGTGGCAATGTAGACAAGGGCAAGAATGGAAAGGTGCTGCGGTAGGTACAGCTACCTACACAGTGTATCATACCTAACTCTGACGGCAGGGGACAAGGGCATTAAATGCCTATCTAGTCGCCCAAACAGAGCAGAAAAGGGACCGTTAGGGACGCCACCGCTCGCCACGATGGTGATCTTGTCAGCGCCGCTTGCCACGGTGCACCCCTGGTTGCACAGCCTCCCGCCACGTACGCCTGGAAGTGCCTCAGAGCGACACGTTGGTGGGTGAGCTGGAGCGCAAGTACAGAGTGGTTGCTTGCCACGGCAAACGCCTTGCCGCGGTTGTTGTCTTGTCACGTCCGGGAGCTTGTCGCTCGCCGGGTCTTGCCGGGACGCGTGGCGCGTCACGGTAAGTTCCTTGAGACGCCTTGGTTGGCCTTCCCGGCAAGCTCCTCTTGCCGGGGTCTTGTGTTTTAAGTGGCCTTCCTGGCAAGCTCCTCTTGCCGGGGCCTTGTCTCCTTGGCTTAAATACTTTGTTCTTGAATGGCTCCAAAGGAACCACGGGGGTCCTTGGCGGTCACCCGGCAGGCCTTGTCGCGGGGCGCTGCGACTGCCCGTGCACAAGTTCGGGATACTAGGGTACCCCTACTCTAGTACACCGACAGGAGCCCCCGGGCCTGGGACATACATGGTGTCGAGCGCTGTTGGGTCAGGCCCAAAACAGGGCACGGGCACGCGCGGCCTGGGTCACGTCGCATCTTACTCCGCACCCACCGCGCCCTCCCCGAATGGCACGCGTCAATCGTGGCGTCGTGGTAGAGGTCGAGGGTAGTTTCTTTATTCGGAAAGGCGAAACGTCCGCCCCCTCAGTAGGGAAAACAGGGGCAGTTCGCACCTTCCCCATAAACGGAGGGAGGCGTGGAGGCGTGGTCTTTGAGGCGTCCACTCCCCACGATCACGGGGCGGGGAGAGGTCGCCTCACCCGTCGCCTCGGTTCTGTACGCCCACCACGCGGCTTCCATGCGCTTGGGGTGGCGAACGGTGGAGGCGGGAATCTGGGCCGTCACGGGTCGAGGCAGCGGTTCGGTCCCAATTCCTGCTCCTTCTGTGTCTTGATTGGCTGAGCGGGGCGGCCGAGCCCCCACTCCGTTCCTTTATAAGGAGCCGGAGGGGGGCGGAAACCCATATTCTTTCATCTCCTCTTTCCTTCAGCTTCTGCTCCCCTCTCTCTCATTCACCATGGAGAAAGGGAACCCTGGCCCTTCAACAGTGGCGACGAGGGTCGCCGCTAGGCAACGCGTCCCTCCCTCCCACGCACCCGTGGTAGCACAGCCAGCCGCAAGGGGAAGAGGGAGGGGGCGAGGCCGCGGGCGAGGTCGAGGGCGAGGCCGAGGCGCTCGGGGAAGAGGTGGACGGGGCAGCTCGCCGGCCTCGCCTCCGCCAGCAGATCCTCTCCCCGTGGCGGACCATATCGGGGACGACCCTTGCGAGTTCTTCGTCAGGCTGCGTCGGCCGCCTCGTCGTCGCCTTCGTCTCCCGACTCCATTTGCGAGCGAGATGGAGTTGGATCCGCCCGAGACACTGAGGTTGCACATGAGGGGCTGTGGAATCAGCGGTACGCGAGTCCGCGTTGATTTCCCGGCCCCTAATGTGATGTATCTTGGTCGAGGGTGGAATACGTTCACCCGTATCCACAGCTTGATGGCGGGGCTCACCCTCCATTTTAAGCTTATGGAGGGCGGTCTCCTCTCCGTCAAGGTCTTTGGGTGCTTCGGGACTCTGGCATGGTGCTGCGTGGAGAGCTCCTCCGATAGCGAAGGCTCCTCCTTGGGCGGGATTGACGAGGAGGACAGCGACAGTGACGACGAGGGTGGCGGGCGGCGGGATGACGGGTCCGACTAGGTGTCGGGCGCCGCTCCATGTGGCACCGGCGACCCCATCATCCGTGTCGCCAGCTCCTTGAGCTTCTCGGGGTCGTCTCCTTGGGCGGCTGGCATAGGGAGGCTGCGGAAGAGGAAGAAGGCAGACGGCAAGGCCGTCAACTCGGAGTACGTGGGCACGACGCCCTCGACAGCATGCTGACGTCCTGCCGCCTCGTCTTCGAGCCCTGCCTCCGGCGCCGCCATCACCATCCAGCCTTTGGACGACCACCGAGATGTTCTCTTGGTGTCTTCTGCCACCCGTAGCTCGCCTAGGTGCTCCTTTTGCCCTTTTCGCCTCCTTGACCTGCCTCCTGAAGAGAGGGACAAGAAAGGGATTACGGGCATCTTATCTCTTTTTAGTTTGTAAGCCCTCGGGCCTTAGCTGAATTTAAAGCTTGTAATCCCATCGTTCATGTTTTTCATTCTCTATGAACTGTACCTGAGTGGAATGCTTTTTTATGAAAAGGGGATGCTTGCCGGGTCACTTGTCTTGTGGGTGGAACCCACGTCAAGGAGCGAATCCTTTATATCTTTAAGATAGACACTTCTTTTCCCGGTAGCAGGCCCTGCCTTCTTCCCGCGTCGCTCGACCTTTCTCATGCTTTTGGCGGAGGCAGGTATGAGGCGGGTTCAGGCTCCTCGTTTCGTTCCTTTGCTGCCGCGACTACGACCAAACCTGGCCCCAGGAACAAGCCCTAGGGCCTAGAGGTAGGGGAGCACGGTAGCCTTTAGGAAGAAACGAGGTTTCGCATACCTCAGTCCATACAAAAATGCATGATAAGGGATGAAAAACTTATCTAAGATTGTAGCCCCCGACAACTCTGGTTTGCCGTGGGTGAATCTTTGTACTTGCAGCTCCCAACAACACTGGCTTGCCAGGACTGGCTTGCCGGGGTCCAGATGCTGGTCCATCCTCCTTCTCTTTTTCGTCCTTAAGTGGTCCGGCCAGGATATGCGAGCCCTGCGAACCAAGGGAAACGAAAGAACGGCAAAAGGACGCACACCCGACCTCTAAGCTAGGGGTTAGCCGCTATCAAGCACTATCAACCCTAACCAAGGACGAGACTCGACTCAGCATGCATGCTAAAACTTAGGGCGCCAGTGCTTCACTTATGCTCAGGGTCTGCGCCTGGCTTTGTACAAAGGATTACATGCAACAGCGGCAAGACTTGTACAAAAAGGTGGTTGTCGGACAGGGTCCGACAACCGCGCCTTATGGGTAAAACTTACGAAGATGCTCGATGTTCGAGGAGTTGCTCACGGGAAAGCCATCTTCGGTCTCAAGGCGGACAGCGCCAGGCCTAGTGACTCGTTTCACCCGATAAGGGCCTTCCCACTTCGGCGTCAACTTGTTGGAATTCTTGGCGGAATGAACGCGCCGAAGAACAAGGTCGCCTTCCTCGAGACTTCTGGCTTTAACTTTGCGGCTATGGTAGCAGCGCAAAGCTTGATGGTAGCGAGCAGCTCGTATCGCAGCCTGAAGACGGTCTTCCTCAAGGAGCAGCGCGTCATCTTGTCGCAGCTGCTCTTGCTCAAGCTCATCATAAGCGAGCACTCGAGGTGACCCATATACGAGTTCCGTGGGGATAACTTCCTCTGCTCCATAGACTAGAGCAAAAGGTGTCTGGCCAGTGGCTCGATTTGGCGTTGTCCTGATCGACCAAAGAACCACCGGCAGCTCCTCGATCCAGTTTCTTCCGCACTTGTGCAGCCTGTCGAAAGTCCTGGTCTTGCGTCCATGCAGCACTTCAGCATTTGCCCTCTCCGCTTGACCGTTGCTCCTGGGGTGAGCAACAAAAGCGAAGCAGACCTTGGCGCCAAGATCTTGGACGTACTGCATGAAGGTGCGACTCGTGAATTGCATACCGTTGTCGGTGATGATCCTGTTAGGGATCCCGAAGCGGCAAACAATCGACCTGAAGAACTTGACTACTGACTGTGATGTCACCTTCCTCACTGCTTCCACTTCCGGCCACTTTGTGAACTTGTCGATTGCGACGTACAAGTACTGAAAGCCCCCGACTGCTTGGGGGAAGGGGCCGAGGATGTCGAGCCCCAGACCGAAAATGGCCAGGATAAAGGGATCGTCTAGAGAGCTTGAGCTGGCTGGTGTATCTGCTTGGAATGGAACTGGCACGCTTCACACTTGGTTACTTGTGCAGTTGCATCCTGGAGGGCTGTCGGCCAAAAGAAACCTTGCCGGAAAGCTTTGCCGGCAAGCGCTCTTGCGCCAATGTGGTGACCACATATGCCTCCATATATCTCTGCCAACAGCTTCTGTCCATCTTCCCGGTGAATACACTTCAATTTCACACCGTTGAGTTTTCTTCTGTACAGTGCGTCGTCGACAAACTGGTACATACTTGACTGCCGGGCTACTCTTTCCGCTTCTTCTGGCTCTTCGGGAAGTTCTCCTGTCTAAAGGAAACGGACGATCTGCTGTGCCCATGCTGGAGGTTGTGGCTCGACAACAAGGACTAAAGGCATATCTGCTGCTGTGGTACGTCCGCTTCTACGGCGAGAACCTGCGGCTCAGCCGGAGCTTGACGTTCCCCGGCAAGCTTGCCGGAGCAAAACTTGTCGGGAGCGTCTGCTTCAAAGAAACAAACCCTGGGGCTTGTCGGAGCAGACTGCTCCTTAGCACTCTTGGCGTTGATCTTGGGGACCTTTTTGGCGGCGGCTTCGGGAAGCTCTGCCGGAAAATAGTCACCAGAAATCAACTTCCTCTTCTTGCTCTGTCCAGTTGATGGCGTCACAGACGGTTGAGTCAGCTTGAGCACAAAGATCCCTGGTTCCACAGGTAACTTAAGTGCTGCGCACTTTGACAGGCCATCAGCAATGTCGTTCTGAGCTCTTGGAACATGTTCCATCTGTAGGCCGACAAAGTGCTCTTCTAGCTTCCTCACTTCATCAACGTAAGCTTCCATCAACGGACTCTGATAATTCTTGTTCACTTGGCGGACGACGAGCTGCGAGTCCCCCTGACAATGAGCTGCTTGATCCCAAGGTCTACCGCGATCCTGAGACCGGCAAGCAATCCTTCATACTCTGCAGTATTGTTTGTTGCTTGCTCCTTGGGAAAGTGCATCTGGACTACGTACTTGAGGTGCTCTCTGGTGGGTGCGACAAGCAGCACACCAGCACCGGCGCCTTGCAGCGAGAAAGCACCATCAAAGTACATCAGCCACTCTTTGCTTGCTTCCTTGACGGGGATGCTTGTTTCTGGAATTTCTTCATCTGCTGTTGGCGTCCACTCTGCTATGAATTCTGCCAATGCTCTGCTCTGGATAGTTGAAGTGCTCTCAAACTTGAGGCCAAAGCTTGACAGTTCCAGTGCCCACTCAACAATCCTACCTGTTGCTTCTGGATTCTGCAGTATCCTCTTCAGCGGAAAGCGAGTGACAACTGTGATCTCGTGTGCTTGGAAGTAATGGCGCAACTTTCTCGAGGCCATGAGAAGGCCGAAAAGCAATTTCTGCACACCAGAGTACCTTGACCTAGCCCCCTGCAGAAGGGAACTAACAAAGTAGACTGGGCGCTGCACCATTTTCTTCTGCTGTATCTCTTCGCACATCTGCGCAGATCCATCTTTGCTGGGACCAGAGCTTGTCGGGGAAGCCCCCTGCTTGTCGCTGGACGTGCCTGCCGCGGTCGCTGGCTCATCATCAGCCTCCCTCTCCGCTACTAACGCAGCACTAACCACTTGATTGGTTGCCGCCAGATACAGCAGCAACTTCTCTTGTGGCTTAGGTGCGACAAGTATTGGAGTGGAGGATAGGTATCTCTTCAAGTCTTGCAGCGCAGCCTCCGCTTCCGGAGTCCATTTCATTGGACCTGCCTTTTTCAAAATTTTGAAAAACGGCAGGGCGCGCTCAGCAGACTTAGAGATAAACCTGCTGAGAGCCGCTACGCAGCCGGCAAGTTTCCGCACATCCTTGACGCGCTTCGGTGCTTCGATCTGCTCAATGGCCTTGATCTTGTCGGGATTGGCTTCAGTTCCCCGCTGAGACACGAAGAACCCGAGAAGCTTGCCGAAAGGGACTCCAAACACGCACTTCTCGGGGTTGAGCTTGAGGCTGATCTTGCGCAGATTTGCAAAAGTCTCTTCTAGATCTTGAATCAGAGTTGACTTGTCCCTGCTCTTGACCACTATATCATCCATGTAGGCTTCCACATTTCTGTGTATTTGTGGCTCAAAAGCAGTATGGACGACCCTTGCAAATGTTGAACCAGCATTCTTCAATCTGAAAGGCATCCGTATGAAACAGTATGTGCCACATGGAGTGATGAATGCGGTTTTCTCCTCATCCTCTTCTGCCATGAAGATCTGATGATATCCTGAGTATGCGTCAAGAAATGAAAGCAAGTCACATCCGGCCGTGGAGTCAACAATCTGGTCGATGCGCGGCAAGAGAAATGGATCTTTGGGACAAGCTTTATTGACATCGGTAAAGTCGATACAAAGCCTCCATTTCCCGTTTGCCTTGCGCATGACTACAGGATTGGCCAACCACGTAGGATGGAGCACTCCCCTGACGAGGCCTGCTGCTTCCAACTTCTTGATCTTTTCAGCAATGAATTCTTGGCGCTCCACTGCTTGCTTCCTGACTTTCTGCTTGACGGGCCGCGCGTGAGGACAGACAGCAAGGTGGTGCTCAATTACTTTCCTGGGAACACCGGGGATGTCAGACGGTTGCCACGCAAACACATCGACGTTCGCCCGCAGGAAAGCAATGAGCGCGCTTTCCTATTTAGGGTCGAGAGTGGCACTGATGGTGAAAGTACCACCAGTGCCGTCCTCCTTGGCGGACACCTTCTTGGTCGCTGGCGGAGCTGCCATTGCCTTCTTACACGGTAGCGCAGCACTCACCGGTGGAGCTCGATGGTGCATCCTCGACGGTAGCGCAGCACTCCGAAGAGGTGCGCTTGCCGGAGTGGGCATCAGAACTCTTGCTGGACTTGGTCTTCTTCTTCCCCCTGGGAGCTTCAGTGGTAAGTGTCTCGCGATCCATTGCAGCTGCTGCTTCCCGATAGATCTTGTCGGCACAGATAAGATCATCTTTCTTGTCGCCAGGGACAGAGATGACACTTATTGGGCCTGGCATCTTCAGCATGTTGTACGCGTAGTGGGAGGCCGCCATGAACTTGGCGAGCGCTGGACGGCCAAGGATCCCATTGTAAGGCAATGGAAAATCAGCAACGTCAAAAGTGATCCTCTCAGTCCTGAAGTTCAACTCGCCGCCAAATGTCACCGGCAGCGTGATCTTCCCCTTCGGCTTGCTCCTTCCCGGGTTGATTCCTTGGAATGTTCCGGTCTCTTCGAGCTAGGTGTCAGGGACTTGGAGTTTCCGGAGCACAGCGGAGGAGATCAGGTTCAAGCCGGCCCCGCCGTCAACTAGCATCTTAGTGACCTTGAGGTTGTGGATAGTTGGTGAAACCAACATCGGCAAACACCCGACAGCAGTTGTGCGATCAGGGTGGTCCTCAATATCAAAGATGATAGGCGTGCTGGACCATTTCAGAAGCTTGCGTGACTCGATGGATGGTTCTGCCGCATTGACTTCCCGCACCCACTGCTTGAGTTGGCGGTGTGAAGTATGCAGAGAAGCACCGCCGTCAACGCACAAGACCTCTGTAGCTTTCTGGAACTCCTGCTCACTGGTCTCGTCATCATCCATGTCTTCGTCGTCGTCGTCTTCATCCTTGTCGCGGCCGCGGGGAGGTCTGTCTCCTTGCCGCTGATTGGCCTTGCCGCGGCGTCCTCCCCGGCCGGTGCGTTTCGTACCGGATCCTCCAGCACCTCCTCGGGCTCTCTCCTTGTCGCGTCGCTCGTACTCGGCCTTTTGCAGCTCGACGAGCTGCTCGACCTTCTTGCAGCTCTGGAGGTCATGTCCCTTGGTGCGGTGGATCTTGCAGTACTGTTTGTTGGTGCCGTCCTGCTTGTCGGCGGCCGCCACAACCTGGCAGTTGGCGCATGCGGCAACCTCCTTGCCGGAGCTACCATCTTTGGCTTTCTTGGCGCCACCGTCGCTGCCGGACTGCTCAACAACTAGCACATCTTTGCCTTTCCTTTTCCTGTTGTTCCGCCGCCGGTTTTTATTTGTCGGGGCAGCATCATCGCTGTCAGATCCTCCTGTTCCTGCATTCTCTCCGGGGAGTTTCCTCCCTTCCTCAGCCCGTGCACACCTGTCGGCCAGGGCATACAGCTCACTGATGTCTCTGATCTTGCACATCGCCATCTCTTCCCGCATCCTGCGGTTACGCACGTTCTGATGGAACGCGCTAATGACCACGGCAGGGTGGACATCTGGAATGTTGCGTTGCACTTGGCTGAATCTCTGGATGTACTTGCGCAGGGGCTCTCCTTCCTTCTAGGCAAGCAGATGAAGATCACTCTCCTGGCCATGAGGTTTGTTGCCGCCTATAAAGGCGCCGACAAACTGATGGCACAGGTCTGCCCAGGAAGATATGGAGTTGTCCGGCAAGTGCATGAGCCAGGACCTGACGTTGGGTTTGAGCACCAGCGAGAATAGTTGGCAAGGATCTTGTCGTCCCGCCCCCCAGCAGCTTGCACCGCGATGGTGTAGATGCTGAGGAACTCCGACGGATGCAACTTGCCGTCATACTTCTCGGGTACGTCTGGCTTGAAATTCTTCGTGCTGGGCCACTGGACTTGCCGCAGCTCACGGGTAAACGTAGGGCAACCTACCGCGTATGGCAGGTCGCCTGGTTCCCCTGGCGCATGCATGTCGACACTGGGACCAGCGCGTCGGTCTGACTAACGGCGCGTTTCTCTTCGGCGCTCGATGCGGGTATGAGCATCTTCTTGCTGTGGTTCGTGCAGAACTTGGCGTTGATCGCGACGAGCTCGCGGATCTGATGAAGCGGTGGAGTTGCTGTCGCGGTGGACCTGGCGAGTCGGCGATCTTGGCCTTCGGGGCGGAGAGTGCACGGTGGTTGCACCCCCACCTGTCTTGTCGCCATCGGGTCGCGTCTGGCTAACTTGCCGCGGCTGCGACGTAGTCGGCTGCCGTGGAGTGTCGCCGTTGGCGAAGCCGATGAGACTCTGAATGGTGGCCCTCCAGTCGTCGATCTTGTCTGGCGTTGGAGGGAAGTCTAGGAGTAGTTGAGCTCGCGCCAAAGCTTCTGCTGGAGTGGCGGGTAGCGGTGGCGAACGGTGCGAGGAGCGGGATATGCTCGGACTTCTAACTGCGTTAGAAGGAGCAATATCCCGTCCAGGCGACCGTGCCTCGCTCGCGCCAGCATGTTGGCGCGTGTGCTGGCCTAGAGCGTCCCGAGATCCGCCAGCTCGATTTGGGTCCAGCGAGCGTATGGTACCGTGGGTACCACGTCGCTGCCGGTCCTGCGCCTCCTGAGATGGGCGCGGCGCATCTACGGACGCTCGGTCGTCGTGGGAGCCGGCTACACCGCCGATGGGCAGCGCAGTCTTGTCCTTGGACCTGGCGGCACCGTGGGCTCCCTCGTCGACGCCCGTTCTTCCGCCTGCGCCTTCCCCACCAGCCGTTTGCTCCGGCGGCGGTGGGTCCGACGCGGACGGAGCAGCCGCCTCCGAAGCCTTCTTCTTCGGTGGCATGTCGATGAAGTCGATGAAGATCTAGCTCGCGTGAACGTCGGATCAGGTTCACACAACCTCAACGCCCCCTACCTGGCGCGCCAAAGATGTCGGGGAAATCTGGCTCCGCGATCACCTATGGGGACGGAGCCCCTTCTCGGTTCGGCGGGGGGCGGAGGCCGCGCGAAGAGCAGATCGAGGCGAGGCACACGAGCGGTTTTTACGCAGCTTCGGAGCTCTCCGGAGAGATAATACTCCTACTGCTGCTTTGTGAATTGTATTGAGTTCTTGCTCGGGAGCGCTGAGTGCTACAGTACACACCAGCAGCTAACGAGACCGAGCGCGAGTGTTCTACTGTTCGTCCCCCTCCTCTACGTTGTGCATGGGCCTCCTTTTATATGCTCAAGGGGTCTCCAACAGGTGGCAACGTAGACAAGGGCAAAAATGGAAAGGTGCTGCGGTAGGTACAGCTACCTACACAGTGTATCATACCTAACTCTGACGGCAGGGGACAAGGGCATTAAATGCCTATCTAGTCGCCCAAACAGTGCAGAAAAGGGACCGTTAGGGACGCCACCGCTCGCCACGATGGCGATCTTGTCAGCGCCGCTTGCCACGGTGCACCCCTGGCTGCACAGCCTCCCGCCACGTATGCCTGGAAGTGCCTCAGAGCGACACGTTGGTGGGTGAGCTGGAGCGCAGGTACAGAGTGGTTGCTTGCCGCGGCAAACGCCTTGCCGCGGTTGTTGTCTTGTCGCGTCTGGGAGCTTGTCGCTCGCCGGGTCTTGCCGGGACGCGTGGCGCGTCGCGGTAAGTTCCTTGAGACGCCTTGGTTGGCCTTCCCGGCAAGCTCCTCTTGCCGGGGTCTTGTGTTTTAAGTGGCCTTCCCGGCAAGCTCCTCTTGCCGGGGCCTTGTCTCCTTGGCTTAAATACTTTGTTCTTGAATGGATCCAAAGGAACCACGGGGGTCCTTGGCGGTCACCCGGCAGGCCTTGCCGCGGGGCACTGCGACTGCCCGTGCACAAGTTCGGGATACTAGGGTACCCCTACTCTAGTACACCGACACTTTATGACTAATGTTGAGTCCATGGATTATATGCACTTTCCTTCCTTCCACCATTGCTAGCCTCTCTAATACCACGCAACTTTCGCCAGTATCATACACCCACCATATACCTCCCTCAAAACAGCCACCATACCTACCTATCATGGCATTTCCATAGCCATTCCGAGATATATTGCCATGCAACTTTCCACCGTTCCATTTATTATGACACGCTCCATCATTGTCATATTGCTAGCATGATCATGTAGTTGACATCGTATTTGTGGAAAAGCCACCATTCATAATTCTTTCATACATGTCAATCTTGAATCATTGCATATCTCTGTACACCGCCGGAGGCATTTACATAGAGTCATATTTTGTTCTAAGTTTCGAATTGTAATTGTTGAGTTGTAAGAAAAATAAAAGTGTGATGGTCATCATTTTTAGAGCATTGTCCCAAGTGAGGAAAGGATGATGGAGACTATGATTCCCCCACAAGTCGGGATGAGACTTCGGACGAAAAAAAAGAGGCCATAAAAAAATAAAAATAAAAATAAAAGGCCCAAATAAAAAAATAAAAAAATGAGAGAAAAAGAGAGAAGGGACAATGCTAATATCCTTTTACCACACTTGTGCTTCAAAGTAGCACCATGATCTTCATGATGGAGAGTCTCTCATTTTGTCACTTTCATATACTAGTGGGAATTTTTCATTATAGAACTTGGCTTGTATATTCCAATGATGGGCTTCCTCAAAATGCCCTAGGTCTTCGTGAGCAAGCGAGTTGGATGCACACCCACTTAGTTTATTTTTTTGGTCTTTCATATACTTATAGCTCTAATGCATCCGTTGCATGGCAATCCCTACTCACTCACATTGATATCTATTGATGGGCATCTCCATAGCCCGTTGATACGCCTAGTTGATGTGAGACTATGTTCTCCCTTTTTGTCTCCTCCACAACCACCATTCTAATCCACATATAGTGCTATATCCATGGCTCATGCTCATGTATTGCGTGAAGATCGAAAAAGTTTTGAAAATGTCAAAAGTATGAAACAACTGCTTGGCTTGTCATCGGGGTTGTGCATGATTTAAATACTTTGTGTGGTGAAGATAGAGCATAGCCAGACTATATGATTTTGTAGGGATAACTTTCTTTGGCCATGTTATTTTGAGAAGACATAATTGCTTTGTTAGTTTGTTTGAAGTATTATTATTTTTATTTCAACATGAACTTTTCTCCTGAATCTTTCGGATCTGAATATTCGTACCACAATTAAGAAGAATTACGTTGAAATTATGCCAAGTAGCACTCCGCATCAAAAATTCTCTTTTTATCATTTACCTACTCGAGGACGAGCAGGAATTAAGCTTGGGAATGCCTGATATGTCTCCAACGTATCTATAATTTTTTATTGCTCCATGCTATATTATCTACTATTTTGGACTATATTGGGCTTTATTTTCCACTTTTATATTACTTTTGGGGCTAACCTATTAACCGGAGGCCCATCCCAGAATTGCTGTTTTTGCCTATTTTAGTGTTTCGAAGAAATGGAATATCAAACGGAGTCCAAACGGAATGAAACCTTCGGGAACGTGATTTTCTCAACAAATAAGATCCAGGAGACTTGGACCCTCCGTCAAGAAAGCCACGAGGCGGTCACGAGGGTGGAGGGAGCCCCCCTAGGGCGTGCCCCCTGCCTCATGGGCCCCTCGAAGCTCCACCGACGTACTCCTTCCTCCTATATATACCTACGTACCCCCAAACGGCCAGATACGGAGCCAAAAACCTAATTCCACTGCCGCAACCTTCTGTACCTACGAGATCCCATCTTGGGGCCTGTTTCGGAGCTCCACCGGAGGGGGCCATCATCACGGAGGGCTTGTACATCATCGTAGCCCCTCCGATGAAGTGTGAGTAGTTTACCTCAGACCTTCGGGTCCATAGTTAGTAGCTACATGGCTTCTTCTCTCTTTTTGGATCTCAATACAATGCTCTCCCCCTCTCTCGTGGAGATCTATTCAATGTTATCTTATTTTTGCGGTGTGTTTCTTGAGACCGATGAATTGTGGGTTTATGATCAAGTCTATCTATGAAAAATATTTGAATCTTCTCTGAATTCTTTTATGTATGATTGATTGTCTTTGCAGGTCTCTTCGAATTATCAGTTTCGTTTGGCCTACTAGATTGGTTCTTCTTGCAATGGGAGAAGTGCTTAGCTTTGGGTTCAATCTTGCGGTATCCTTTCCCAGTGACAGCAGGGGCGGCAAGGCACGTATTGTATTGTTGCCATCGAGGATAACAAGATGGGATTTTTATCATATTGCATGAAACTATCCCGCTACATCATGTCATCTTGCTTAAGGCATTACTTTGGTTTTACTTAATACTCTAGATGCATGCTAGATAATGGTCGATGAGTGGAGTAATAGTAGTAGATGCAGGCAGGAGTCGGTCTACTTGTCTCGAACGTGATGCCTATATACATGATCTTACCTAGATATTCTCATAACTACGCTCAATTCTGTCAATTGCTCAGCAGTAATTTGTTCACCCACCGTAGAATACTTATGCTCTCGAGAGAAGCCACTAGTGAAATCTATGGCCCCCGAGTCTACTCTCATCATATCAATCTCCAATCACTTTATTATTGCTTTTCTTTTTACTTTGGCTTTTATTTTACCTTGCATCTTTATATCAAAAATACCAAAAATATTATCTATCAGATCTCACTCTCGTAAGTGATCGTGAAGGGATTGACAACCCCTAATCGTGTTGGTTGCGTTGAGCTATTTGTTTTGTGTAGGTACGAGGGACTTGCGCGTAGCCTCCTACTGGATTGATACTTGGTTCTCAAAAACTGAGGGAAATACTTATGCTACTTTGCTGCATCATCCTCTCCTCTTCGAGGAAATCCAACGCAGTGCTCAAGAGGTAGCATACATCAAGATCTTGCCAAATCAAGAACACGAGAGAGAGAGAGAACAAACACATAGCTAATGGTACATACCCTCAGCCCCGAGGCTGAACTACTCCCTCCTCGTCACGGAGAGTGTCGGGATGATGAAGATGGCCACCGGTGATGATTCCCCCTCCGGCAGGGTGCCAGAACAGGGTCCTGATTGGTTTTTGGTGGCTACAAAGGCTTGTGGTGGCGGAACTCCCGATCTAGGTTTCTTTTTGGGGGTTTCTGTATTTATAGGAATTTTTGGCGTGGGAACAAGTCAGGGGGGTCTACGAGTCAACCATGAGGCAGGGGGCGCACCCAGGGGGTAGGGCGTGCCCTCCACCCTCATGGATGGCTCGGGACTCTTCTGGCCCAACTCTTTTACTTTGAGGGCTTCTTTTGGTCCATAAAAAATCCACAAAAATGGCACGTCAATTGGACTCAGTTTGGTATTCCTTTTTTGTAAAACTCTAAAACAAGGAAAAACAGATCCTGGCACTGGGCTCTGTCGGTGTACAAAAGTAGGGGTCCTATTTTTGTACCCCTTTACTTGTGCACGGGCAGTTAGGGCCGCACCTACGGCCACACTCAGCGGGGCAGAGGAAGGAAGCAAAGTCGCAGGACTACCAGAGCAGCACTCAAGACCATAAGCATGATGAGCAGAGGGGCGAGGTGAGACTCCCTCGGGAAGGCCCTTGCTGGGGCGCCCTTCACGGCCCCGGCAAGAGGCTTGTCAGGGCAACTTGCCCAAAACCAACAAGGCCGCCACCCAGGAGCCTGAGATTTCCGACGCCATCAACCACATTGGAACAAGGCTCGGGAGGCGCCTCCATGCTGGCATGCAGATCTTTTTGAAGACAAAGGGCCTACAAGGCCTAGATGAGAACAAGAAGACAAGGCGGCAGCGAGGCTCCTTGCCGAGGACGCCGACGAGGCCCCGGCAAGGCTCCTGCCGAAGATACCCACGAGGCCCCGGCAAGACTCTTGCCGAGGGCACCCGCAAAGCCCCAGCAAGACCCTTACCGGGAATATCAGCAAGACCGCGGCAAGGCCTTGCCGCCCCGTCGCCACCCCAGCTCAGCGGCTGGCCCACCAACTAAGCAGGTGCCCATGTGGCAGTACGTGGCTCCTAATCCAACTAGTCAAGCACCTACGTGGTGGCATGCAGATCTTCGTGAAAACCCCACCACCGCACCAGCTCAGCAGCCTGCCAGCCTACATGGCGCTGCATGCCTCGTTGGCCTGGATGCGTGTCGGAGCAAGGCGAAGCGGCGACGGACGGTACGGGTTTCACTGCCATCCCTGATAAAACAAGAGGACACCTAAGTAGCGCATTTAATGCATTTCGTCCTATAATGTCAGACGATAAGCTTGTACACTGTACAACTTTCCACCTCCTGTGTGCCACTGTGGCAGCCCCTTTGACTATAAAAGGAGCCTCGCGGCGTACTGAGAGAGGATTCAAACTTTTTGGAGGCTACGCGCTCTGTAGCTAGCCCACGAACACCAGATAAACACAAACCAGTAGGAGTAGGGTATTACACATCACTTGCTGCCTGAACCTGGATAAAATTTCCTGTGTTGGCCTCTTAAACTCGCTCTTTCCATAGCCCTACGCCACCGACCGTAGAAGGGATTCCCCGTGATCCCATAGGTGTCGCTTCCACCGACATCTTTGGCGCGCCAGGTAGAGGGCAGCAAGCTGTGAGAATCCGGTTTGAAGGTCAACGCATCGACTTCATCATCACCATGGTCCCCAAGAGAAAGGGGATCACAACGATCGGGGTGCCCAGAGCCGGCCCGTTCACGCCAGCGTGGGCAGGCGACCGGGTGGCCACGAATGGGGCCGAAGACGTGGCCCGCGAGCATCCACGACACTCTGGCGATTGGAGCCAGGCGAGCGGCGTTGTTTGAATCTGAGACGATGAGCCGCGCGCCGCTGGGTCCGGGGGCGGGGCCGTGCCACCCACGGGCGGCGAGGCAACCTCTACGGCACCCCAGCTGGAACCCGCGCCGCGGCCTTCCCAGGCCGCGCGCGATGAGCGACACTGCGATGTCGGAGCCCCCGGGCACCGCCACGGAAAGAGCCATGTGCGCCACTCGCAGGACGCACCAGGCCGGCGTGCGCGCTCGGACACCGGCGGAAGCGGCGTGCGACCGCGAGACCGTCATAGAGCCCCTTCTAACCTGGTTAGAAGTCGGAGCACGTCACGGTCTATGCAGCTTTCGCCGCCTCCCGCGCCAGCAGAACCGCTGGCGTGCGTGCAACTACTCCTTGACTTCCCCCTGCTACGGAGAAGCTCGACGAGTGTAGGGCCACCATCCGAAGCCTTGTCAGCTTCGACCAACAAAGATTAGCCGCTACCAACGGGACCCTTACGCCGGTGTTCTATCGAGCCGGTGCATGCCGGCGGTGGGGGGACCAGAGATGCTACAACCACGGTGCACTCTCCTCCCCCGTGGCCGCGACAGCAGCCGCCGGCCCGTCGGGCCGACGCCTGTGACAACGTTTCCACGGCGTCGTCCGACCCATGAACCCGCTGCGACCAACGTCGAGTTCTTCAAGAGCAAGCTCAGGAAGACGCTCGAACTACCATCGAGCGACGGCGGGAGACGCGCCATCAGTCAGATAGGCGTGCGGGGCCTGCTATGGACCACCCAGCGCTGGGGGGCCCCGGCGGCCTGCCTTACGAGGTGGGTTGTCCGGCCTTTACCCAGGAGCTGTGACAGTTCCAATGGCCCCCCACCGCACGTTCAAGCCTGATGTTGGGGAAAAGTACAAAGGCAAGACTCACCCATCGGAATTCCTCAACATCTACACCATCGCGATGCAAGCCGCCGGGGCTCACGATGATAAGGTGCTCGCCAACTACTTTCTCTTGGCACTTAAGCCCAATGTCATGTCATGGTTGATGCACGTGCTGATGGACTCTATCTCCTCTTGGCCGGACCTGTGCCACAAGTTTGTTGGCGCCTTTATCGGAGGCCACCAGGCTCCTGGCCAGGCAAGTGACTTGCATGTTATCCCCCAGAAGGATGGTGAGTCCCTGCGTAAGTACATACAAAGATTCAGCCGTGTGCAGTACACCATCCCAGACGTTCATCCCGCCGTTGTCATCAGTGAGTTCCATCAGAACGTACGCAATCGCAAGATGCGTGAAGAGTTGGCAACGAACAAGGTCAAGGATGTAGCCGAACTTTATGTTCTGGCGGATAGGCGAGCTCGGGCTGAGGAAGGAAGGAAGTACCCCGGTGAAGACGCCGGAGCAGAAACCGACTCCATAGA
This sequence comes from Aegilops umbellulata, assembly GCA_032464435.1. Lineage (NCBI taxonomy): Eukaryota > Viridiplantae > Streptophyta > Magnoliopsida > Poales > Poaceae > Aegilops > Aegilops umbellulata. The sequence goes on from CP136055.1 coordinate 445,892,613, forward strand.
TGGAGACGTCGCCGCCCCGACGAAGAAGGGTCGGCGCCGTAACAGGAAGCGTAAGGGCAAGGCTGTACTTGCCGTTGAGGGATCCGGCGACCCCGGCGCCGCCAAGAAGGCCAAGGCTGACGACCCCGGCAAGGAGATTGCCAGGTGCGCCGCCTGCCGTGCCTTGGTGGCTGCCGACAAGCCAGGAGGCTCCGACAGGCAGTACTGCAAGATCCACTGCACCAAGGGCCATGACCTCCAGAACTGCCGACAGGTTGAGCTGCTTGCTAAAAAGAAGAAAGCTGAATATGAAAGGCGGGACAATGAGAAGGGTCAGGATGGTGCTGAGGGGTCTGGCAAGAAGGGTGGCAGCCAAGGGGCGCCGCGGAAAATATAATCTACAAGATAGGCCCGCTCGGGGTCACGACAAGAAGGAAGAAGATGATGATCATGACGAGGACGACGAGTCCGGCAAGCACGAATTCCAGAAAACCACAGAGGCCATGTGCATCGATGGTGGCGCCTCATTGCACACCTCTCACCGCAAACTGAAGCAGTGGGCGGTGAGGTCACTGCGACAGAGCCATCGTTCGATGCCCAGAGGCCACTGAAGTGGTCTCGCATGCCCATCATTTTTGACACTGAGGATCACCCTGATTGCACAACTGCGGTCGAGTGTTTGCCGTTGTTGGTTTAACCAACAATATGCAACCTCAAGGTGACAAAAGTGCTGGTTGATGGCGGGGCTGGTCTGAATTTGATCTCGCCCGATGTGATCAAGAGGTTGCAGATTCCTGGTGGAGATCTCGAAGAGACGGGCACGTTTTAAGGGGTCAACCCGGGAAGGAGTCTGCCAAAAGGTAAAATCATGTTGCCTGTTACTTTTGGGGGCGAGCTGGACTATAGGCGGAGAAGATCGTTTTCGATGTCGCCGAGATCCCCTTGCCATACAATGGGATCCTTGGCCGCCCAGCGCTGGCCAAGTTTATGGCGGCGTCGCACTACGCCTACAACACATTGAAGATGCCGGGGCCGCTGACCATCATCACCGTCCCCTTTGACAAGAAAGACGCGCTAATCTGCGCCGACCAACTCTACCGAGAGGCAGTTGCAGTAGCCGCCGCCAAGGCACTTGCTCCTGCCACTGAAGCTCTGGGAAGGAAGAAGGCTGGCAAGACCTCTTACAGCCAAACCTCCGGCACCCACTCCGGCAACCGCGCCCCTTCGGAGTGTAGCGCTCCCGTCGAGGACGTGCCAAAGAGCTCCACCGGCATGAGCAATAAGTCCAAGGCTGCACCACCGAAAACCAAGAAGGTGTCCGTCAAGGAGGACGGCACGGGCATGGATTTCACTATAAGCTCCACCTCGACAACAAATAGGAAAGCACGCTCGTCGCCTTCCCACGGGATAATGTCAATGTGTTTGCATGGCAAGCATCTTACACCCCCGGCGTTCCCAGGGAGGTGATTGAGCACCATCTAGCTGTCTGTCCTCACGCGTGACCCGTCAAACAGAAGGTCAGGAAGCAAGCTTTGGAGCGACAAGAGTTCATCATCAAAGAGATCAGGAAGTTGGAGGCGGCAGGCCTGGTTAGAGGAGTACTCCACCCCACGTGGTTGGCAAATCCGGTGATTGTGCGTAAGGTGAATGGGAAGTGGAGGCTGTGTATTGACTACACAGATATCAAGGCATGTTCGAAGGATCCTTTCCCTCTGCCATAACAATGACCAGATTGTGGACTCCACTACCGGGTGTGACTTGTTGTCATTCCTCGACGCCTATTCGGGATACCACCAAATCTTCATGATGAAGGAAGACAAAGAGAAGACCATGTTCATCACCCCATGTGGTACGTACTGCTTTGTACGAATGCCTTTCGGGTTGAAGAGTGCTGGTTCGATGTTTGCCCGGGCAATCCAAATTGGTTTTGAGCCCCAGCTGCATAGAAATATGGAAGCCTATATGGACTATATAGTGGTCAAAACCAAGGACAGGGCCACGCTCGTGCAAGATCTGGAAGGGACATTTGCAAATCTGTGCAAGATCAACCTCAAACTCAACCAGAGAAGTGTGTGTTCAGTGTCCCCTCTGGCAAGCTTCTCGGGTTCTTTGTGTCACAGCTTGGGATTGAGGTGAACCCCGACAAGATCAAGGCGATTGAGCAGATTGAGGCGCCAAAACGGGTGAAGGACGTCCATAGGCTCGCTGGCAGCGTTGCTGCCCTTAGTAGGTTCATCTCCAAATCTGCTAAGTGCTCCCTCCCCTTTTTCAATGTTTTGAAAAAGGCGGGTCCAATAAAGTGGACTCCGGAGGCAGAGGCAGCGCTGCAAGATTTGAAGAGATACCTCTCCTCCACGCCGATACTAGTCGCACCTAAGACACAAGAGCCGTTGCTGCTATACTTAGCGGTAATGAATCAAGTGGTCAGTTTTGCGTTAGTGGCGCAGAGGGAACTTGAGGGAGGAGCGACAGTAGCAGCGGAGCCATCAGATGATGGGCCAGGGTTCTCCCCGGCAGGGTTTGACACCGGCAAGGCGGAACCCTCGGCAAGGACCAGTCCCGGCGAGGCGAAGTCTGCGTAGATGAGCGAAGTTAAACAAAAGAAGAAGATGGTGCAGCACCAAGTTTATTTTGTCAGTTCCCTCCTGCAGGGGGCTAGGACAAGGTATTCGGGTATGCAGAAGCTACTTTTCGGCCTCCTCATGGCCTCAAGGAAGTTGCGCCACTACTTCCAAGCACATGAGATCACCGTCGTCACCCGCCTCCCGTTGCAAAGAATCCTGCACAACCCGGATGCAACCGGGAGGATTGTGGAGTGGGATTTGGAATTGTCAAGCTTTGGCCTCAAGTTTGAAAGTACTTTGACAATTAAGAGCCGAGCCATGGCAGAGTTCATAGCAGAGTGGACCGCAACGCCTGACGAGGAGATTCAAGAGACCACCCTTCCCGGTAAGGAGATGGGCAGTGAGTGGGTTATGTACTTTGACGGAGCTTTCTCACTCCAAGGTGCTGGTGCCGGCGTACTACTCGTCGCACCCACCGGGGAGCGCCTCAAGTACGTAATCCAGATGCACTTTCCCTATGGAAAATCAATGAATAACACGGCGGAGTACGAAGGATTGCTGGCCGGTCTCAGGATCGCGGCAGACCTTGGAATCAGGAAGCTCATCATCAGAGGTGATTCGCATCTCGTAATCAAGCAAGTCAACAAGGATTACCAGAGCCCGTTGATGGAAGCCTATGTGGATGAAGTGAGGAAGTTAGAAGAGCGCTTTAACGGGTTGCAAGCAGAGCATGTTGCCCGAGCGGAGAACGACATTGCTGACGACCTATCAAAATGCGCTGCCCTCAAGTTGCCTATGGAACTAGGTACCTTTGTGCTCCAATTAACTCAGCCATCCATCGAACCATCAGCAGGGCAGAGCAAACGAAGGAAGGCAGGCCCCGGCAAGTACTTTCCCGCTGAGCTCCCAGGAGCCGCCGGCAAAGACGCTGCCAGGTGCCCCAAGTTTGCCGGAGAGCAGTAGCCCCCGGCAGGGCCCCAAGCCCTGGTCATAGAGGCAGCTGCCCTTACGGCCAAAGATGTGCCTTTAGTCCTTGTTGTCCAGCCCCAGGCTCCGGCATGGGCGCAGCCCACTGTCCGTTTCCTCCAAACAGGGGAGCTCCATGAGGAACAAGAAGAAGCAGAGAAAGTAGCCCGTTGGTCCAGCATGGACCAGTTCATGGATAATACCCTATACAGAAGGAGACCAAACGGCGTGAAGTTGAAGTGCATTCCTCAGGAAGACGGACTGAGGCTGTTGGCAGAGATACATGGAGGCATGTGTGGCTCCCACATAGGGTCGAGAGCCCTTGCCGGCAAGGCATTCAGGCAAAGTTTCTTCTGGCCCACCGCTCTCCAGGGTGCGACAGCACTAGTAACCAAGTGTGAAGCGTGCCAGTTCCATTCAAAGAAGCTTCGTCAACCAGCCCAAGCCCTTCAGACAATCCCTCTTTCCTGGCCATTTTCGGTCTGGGGGCTCGACATACTGGGGCCCTTTCCCTGCGCTATCGGGGGCTTTGAGTACTTATACGTCGCGATCGACAAGTTCACAAAGGGGTTGGAAGTGGAACCAGTGAGAAAGGTGACAACACAGTCAGCCGTCAATTTCTTCAAGGGGCTAGTCTGCCGTTTGGTGTGCCCAACAGGGTCATCATTGACAACGGCACACAATTCACAAGCCGCACCTTCACGCAGTACATTCAGGATCTCGGCTACAAGGTTTGTTTTACTTCTTTTGCTCATCCCAGAAGTAACGACCAGGCTGAGAGGACGAATCCAGAAGTGTTGCGAGGCCTCAAGACCAGAACTTTTGACAAGCCGCACAAGTGCGGAAGGCACTGGATTGAAGAATTGCCAACGATTCTTTGGTCGATCAAAACGACGTCAAATCGAGCCACTGGCCAGACACCCTTTGCCCTGGTATACGGGGCAGAAGCAGTTCTCCTGAAAGTGCATTATATCGACTAGTGGGAGGTGAATAGGCGATTTTTATGAATTTTTCACTGAGGAATTTGCGGGTGAGGAAATTCCTAAGTGAAGAACTACTTGCAGCGGTATAAGTACACAGATGTAAACATAACAGAATACAAGCATGGTCATCATGAAGAAATGAAGACAAGCACAGAGTACGGAAAGCGTAAACACAGGATAACACGGAATGAAGACAAACAGACTGAAGAAATTGAACTGAGGAAATTGAGAAAGTCTTCAGTCAAAGTTTTCAAAACAGATATGAACAAGTGCACAACACAGTAATGAGGAAATGGAAGAGTTGAAGAAATAGAACCAGCAGGCTTGGTGAAGACAATGATTTGGTAGACCAGTTCCAACTGCTGTGACAGTTGTACGTCTGGTTGGAGCGGCTAGGTATTTAAACCTGAGGACACAAAGTCTCGGACACACAGTCCTCACCATATCCTCCTTGAGCTATGGTCACACAAACCTCGCCAATCACTCGTGGTAAGTCTTCAGGTGACTTCCAAACCTTCACAAACTCGGTCACTCGGCGATCCACAATTTCCTCTTGGATGCTCTAGACCATGACGCCTAACTGTCTGCAAGATGCACAGTCTTCAAAGGTAACAAGCGTCAGATCCACGCAGGATCAATCTCTTTAGTGATGCTCAATCACTTTGGGTTTGTAGGTGTTTGGGTGTGGGTTTTCCTCACTTGATGATTTTCGCTCAAAGTCCTCAGAGGATGGGATGCTCTCAAATGACAAGTGTTAGTTTCTCTCGGAGCAGCCAACCAGCTAGTGGTTGGAGGGGGCGGCTATTTATAGCCTAGGGAGAAGCCCGACATGATAAGACATAAATGCCCTTCAATGATATGACCATTAGGTGGGTAGATATTTTGGGACAGCTGGCGCATTGCACACCAACAGTCGAAATTTTGAGGCTCGATTTCCTCAGGGCTATCATGTTCCTCACTGTGTAGGCAATCCGCACTGGGAGAATTCCTAACTCCTCAGTCAGAACAAATTCCTCATCGACCAGAAGAACTTCATCTCTGTCACTGAAGAAATTGACTGAACTGTATGAGATTTCCAATGGCTTCACTCGAAGGAATTGGTAGGTGTAGGATTTTGAGTTGAGCATCACATGGAAATTTTTCCTTAGTATTTCCTCGACCCCCTTTAACAGTATGGTGTTTCCTATGACTCAATAAAGGGAAAATGAAACTACGAAAACAAAGTCTTCACGCTTCATGTTCCTTGAATGAATACCAAGTCTTCAGGTCACACCAATTTCTTCACTTTAAAAGTCTTCAGAAATCCAAAATCTTCAGTCGAAGATATTCATTTTTAGGGGTCGACTTTCTCCGTAAATATCAAACTCCTCATAGACTTATAGACATGTGTACACTCATAAACACATTAGTCCCTTAACCTATAAGTGTTCAATACACCAAAATCACTAAGGGACACTAGATGCACTTACAATCTCCCCCTTTTTGGTGATTGATGACAATATAGGTTAAGTTTTCAACGGGGATAATCATATGAAGTGTAAAAACAGATATTGAGGAATTTGATTGCAAGATATATAAGAACTCCCCCTGAAGATGTGCATAGTGAGGAATTTGCTTTTGAAGCAATGCACATTTGAACAGTAGAATCATGGAGATCTCCCCCTATATCTTGTAATTCATACACGTAGAAGAACACAGCAAAAGTATCAGTCCACCATAGAGTTTAAGTTTACAACTCAATCCAGCAGAGTCTTCAAAAGAACGAGAGTTGTAACTTAGAAAAAAAACGCCCATATAGGCAGACCCGCTTGAAGACTAACTCAAATCCCCCCTTTGTCATCGAATGACCAAAAGGATCGAAAATTAGGACTAACGCCCCTGCAGAATATCAAGTTGATGGAGGACTGCCAATGTTGTTGGGTCAATTGTTGTTGTAGGGCCTGCCGCAGTGTCGTCCAAGTCTTCATGCTCGTTGGTGTCGCGTGACGAAGAATACGAGCTGGCCACCAAGGAAGGAACCTTGACCTTCTTGTATTTCTTCGGTGGAGGTGCAGACTAGTCAAAATTCTCCTTCAGACCCATTTGCTTCAGATCTTCTTCGCCGTATATATGTGACAGAATAGCCCAGGTGCGACCAAAGACTTCATGGAGGTAGTAGTGGTTTTTCTTCACTGCATTATGTGTAGCAGTCATGTTGTGAAGAATAGAACCAAACTGACGCTTAACCCATTTATGGTTTGGATCCACCTTCTGGTGAAGATTGAGGAGAAGCTCACGGTCAGTCATCACCCTTGGAGCTGTGGCTTGAGGATTTGGCTTGGATGCATTAGCAGCAGAATCATGAGTAGCAGAGTTATCATTGGTGGAATAAGATGAAGCTTTATGAAACTGACCATCCAATGGACAAATGCCTTCATCTATAACAGTAGAGGCTTTGCCCTTTTTATCAGCTGAGGTAACTGTCCTTTTGAGGACTTCAATGGGGGGCAAGTAGCTGCCATGGTTGAGAGTGTCAGCCTTGTAGTTGAGCGAAGATCTTGTTCCGATGAATCTCATAATCCAAGGTGCGTAAGGCTTCAACTCAAACAAAGAGAGTGCAGCATTTGCCAGAGTCCTCATGAAGAAATCATGATAATTGACAGGAATGCCATGAATGATGTTGAATAGCAGATTCTTCATGATGCCAACAATTTCCTCATCAGACGATTCATGGCCTTTGATTGGACTCATAGTCTTCACCAGAATGCGATAGACAGTTCTTGGTACATACAACAATTCCTTCACGAGGAATTTGGTCCTTGGGGTTTGACCGGGTTTCAGAGGCTTCATAAGCACTTGCATGTAATTAGTAGTGAGTTCAGGCTTCTGGTACAGGCAGCGAGCTCCTTTAAGGGGTGGACTGATGGGCAGGGCGTGAAGTAATTCAGAGGCCGCTGCCTTATAATGAGTGTTTTCAGTCATCCAGTCCAACACCCAAGAGTTGATATCATCAGCATCGCCTGTGATGTGCAGGGTTGCATAGAATTGAAGAATGAGCTCTTCATTCCAATCGCAAATATTCATGCAGAAGTTGAGCAATCCTGCATCATGAAGCACACTAAGGACTGGGGTAAAACAAGGCAATGATTCCATGTTGACGTGAGGAATATGCTCGTGGCCGAAGACTTTGTCCTTGTTGAAGAGCAGTGAAGAATAAAAGTTTGCTTGGCTGGCAGTCCAGAAACGCTTCCTTCTAAGATGAGCAGAGTCATAAGGGTTGAAGTCAGTGAAGAAAACATGCTCGCCGAAGAAGTCATTAGCCTTGAATTTCTGCTTCTTCGAGAAGGGGTCCTTTGGCTTGGGCTGAGGAGTATCAGTCAATTGCATCACCACCTCAGGAATCGCAATATCAGGCTCCACAGACTGAGGAATTTCAGGTTCTTCTTCAGTGACAACCTGGGTCTTCAATTCTTCATTAACATTTTCTTCAGCACTAGCAGCTAGAATCTCTTCAAGAACAGACGGGGTTGCACGAGGTTCTTCAGATCCCATTTGTACTTCAGTATTGACAGGGGACTGAGGAATTTGTTGCAGTGGTGTGAACATAGGAGAGTTGGGGTGCTGACTTTCCGAAAAGTCATCATTCAACACTGGTGTTGTACACCCAATGTCCACATCTTCCTATTCACTCTTTTCCTCAACGCCGACCTCTTCAGCAGTGAATTGAGGCATGGGCGATGAGACGGTTGGGGTTGAAGGGATTGCATCCGCTTCAATTTCTTCATCCAACTACTCTGAAGAAGTAGCAGAAGGAATCTCTTCATCTGATTCACTTGGAATCACATATTCTTCATCAAAAGGAACAAGGTCCTTTGATGGCATGGATGAGACCGGAATAGCATCAATTTGATTTGCAAAAGAGCTGTCCAATGGCTTCATCTTCTTCGGAGCTGAAGAATCTGATGAAGTTGATGTTTTCCTTTTCTTCACAGTGCATGCTCTGCAGCCTTGGTCTTCTTCACGTCTGATGCAGAAGCAAGGATAGGAGTTGGGGTAGGTGCAGGAGGAGCAGAGGAAATTGGTTCAATTACTTTAGGCACAATTGATGCAGTTGCCCTGACTTCTTCATTTTCTTCAGGTGCAACACTAGTGGTTTCCCTGGCAATTTCTTCAGCGGCTGGAATGCAGTCATCAGCCCTGGTACTCTGAATTTCTTCAGTAGCCTAAATGTCATCAGTGGTGCTGGCATGTTCTTTAGCCGGCTGAGCAGAAGCCTCAGCCTGAGGATTTTCTTGTTGCGTTGGGACTGCAACATTGGAAGTGAACTTCTCAGTCAAATTCACAAATTTGACTTTGGCTCCAAGCCAGTCAGCACGGTAGACGTCAAATTCATGACCGAGCTTCTTGATCTCAGATTGAATAGTGACGAGTTCTTCAGTTGTCATAGAGACAACGTTTTTCTTCAGGAAGCGCTCCTTCTTGTATTGCGCTTACTTCAACTGCCTGGCCATTTCAAATTTCCATTTTTCTTCTTGAATGAAGGCATTCAACATATGACTCTGGCTAGGTGTCAGCTTGAAATCAGGCATAGGAGTGTTGGGGTCCTTGTGCCAGAGATCAATGTAATCAAGGATCAACTTTGGATCCAAAAGTAGAGGCACATTTGTGCCTTTGGCTCTAGCAGCCTTGAGCTGCCTGTCTCTGATGATTTCGGCAAGTTCTTCATCATTAGCTTCGTCTTCATCAGACGGCACTTGAAAGGCGACCTGCTTCTTGTGAGGACTTGGTCGAGTGCCTCGTCCAGCAGTGGCCTTTTTCTTTAGCAGAGAGGGGCTAGTTGAAGAATTGGGTGGAGCAGAAGAACTAGCAGAAGCTCCTAAGGCAATAGAGATGCCTTCTGTCCTTTGGCACGTGGCAAGATGCACAGGTGCTGAGGATTTTGTCGGAGGAGCTGAGGACTTTGGCGAAGGAGCTGGAGCAGCTTGAGGAGTTGGTCGTGAGGGCTTTGAAGAATCTGGCCGTGAGGGCATTGTTGAGGAACTTGGCCGTGAGGACATTGCTGATGAAGCACTTGGCTTATGAGCAGGCTTCTTTGCCATGGCCTTCCAATACAAAAAAGACACATCCATGACATTTTGGGCCGAACGAAAATCTTTTCTGTCATACTTATGACACTTCTATGACGATAATTGTGACAAAACCCGATATTATCATAGGTGTGGTGGGGTCCTACTTCTATGACAAATAATCATGATATAAAATGGGCTTTTCGTCTTGGGCGGGCCGGAGACGCAGCTGCATGAGATTCTTTGGGCCGTCCATAACGGAAAAAATCGTGGTAGCAGCGAGGGCGTGGAAAATATCGGGGAGTCCCCTGTTACGGTGGGTCGTCGGGGGCCGAGCGATGCATGTTTCTCTCGTACGTACGCGCGTGTGTGCGAGGCGTTGGGCTCTAACTGAACCCGGGCGATTGCACTGCAGGCTACGCGTTACTGAACCCGAGTGATCGATCGATGGCTGTTAACTGAACTCGATCGAGCGATTTCTCCGCTACTGCTGCTAACTGAAGCCGATTGATGCTACCTCTAGATGAACAGTGAGCGTTGCGGGGGGGGGGGTGGATGAACAGTTCCCGGTAAGGTGGATGAACCGAACCCCGTGGCATTGCCTCTGGATGAACAGGACCCCGATCGATCGACCCGGTTGGGGCTGGATGAACAAGACCCCGTGGAGGGCAGGATGAACAGGACCACCCCATGGAGGGCAGGATGAACAGTAGATAGTGGAGGGAAGGATGAACAGTAGCCCGTGGAGGGGTGGTTGAACAGGAGCCCATGGAGAGGTCTAGTTGAACAGTAGCCGGTGGAGTAGCGTGCGGTGGAGGCTGGATGAACAGGAGCCCGTGGATGAACAGTCGCAGGTGGAGGCTGGAGGAGGTCGACGGTGGATGAACAGTAGCCCGTGGAGGCTGGAGGGGGTCAACGGTGGAGATGAGCAGTATCCCGTGGAGTCCCATTTTGCGATACGCCACACCCCTCCCGATGAACAGGACCCCCGTTTACACCGTAGTGCTCCAACACAAGTCCGTTTCCTCCGTTTTACGGTACGCCACACCCCTCCCGATCAACAGGACCCCGTTTCGAACGTGGCCGGTCAAACACAAGGTCGTTTCCTCCGTTCTGTGGTACACCAGGCCTCGTTTCCATCGGGTGTTCCGTCCAAGCCCTCCCAATGAACACGACGATGCATTTTGTTCCGACCCAGCCGGTTGGCTCCCCATGAACACGACGACGATGGTGTTTCTCCGTTCCAACCCAGCCATGTACACGAGCCCTGGCCGTACGTATGCGTGAGTAGGCATTCGAGACCCTGCCCCTATGTACGTACGTGGCCGTATTTTCTTTCTTGCACATTGGCCGATGTACGTACATGTACATGCTACGTGCGCACCTCTACTATGACACGTGCGCGCCTCTACATCCACCAATATGTACGTACACGTTCGCGACCAGAATGACAATGCTACGTACGCTTCGACCAGGTGGGTCCCGATTGTCTGGCACTTCCTTGCCTGCGAAGATGTAGCTGGTGTGTCCCAGCAGTCAAGCGGGTGAATCGTTTTTTTGCCCAGACACACTTCCTTGCGTGTGAAGATGTAGCTGGTGGGTCCCCGCAGTCAGGGGGAAACGTTTTTTTTTCACGAAATACACTGGCCCGTCTGGTGGGTCCCCGCTGTCAGGTGGTGGAATAATTATTTTGCGCGTAATAAGGAGGCACTTCCTTGCTGCGGCCGTGGACCCAGCTGCCAGCCTCTCCACGTACAGTCCACGTCCGATGGAAGCTATTCCTTGACCACGTTGACCACGCTGCGCCGAGAGCACCAGGGCGGTGGACGACGGCAAGGCCTAGGAAGGGGATGACGCGGATCCGCGAAAGACGCGGCAGTGGAAGCCCGCACGGAGAGGAGTACGAGGGTTCACTGGTTCGGCTGCGGTGTGAGGCTGTCGTTGCCGCAGGGCCTGGCCAGCGGTGGGAATAGTAGGGGTGGTGAGGCCTCCGCAACAGCACAACCGGCCACGGGAGGCAGGAGCATGTGGCACGACTGGCGCTGCTTTGGGCGGCTGGTGCAACAATACCAGAGGTTGAAGAAGCACTACGGCCGTTGGATGGACATCGTACGGTCACTAGAGCTAGAATCGTTCATATTGACTAAGTTGACAAAGCACACCGTCCCCGTCAACTTAGTAGGCCCACAAGTCAGCCTCCCACCAAGGTGGGTCCCAACCAGCAGGGGTAGCATTCATTTTTTTGCGCGTAATAAGGAGGCACTTCCGGTGGGTCCAAGCTGACAGCGGGGGGAACGTTTTTTGCGTAATACGGTGGCCCATCCGGTGGGTCCCAGCAGTCAGGGGGGAATGTTTTTTTCGCGAAATACGGTGGCTCGTTCGGTGGGTCCCTGCTGTCAGGTGGAGGAATCATTATTTTCCGCGTAATAAGGAGGCACTTCCTTGCTACCGTCATGGACCCAGCTGTCAGCCTCTCCACATACAGTCCACATCTGATGGAAGCTGTTCCTTGACCACGTTGACCACGCCGCGCCGAGAGCACCAGGGCGGTGGACGACGGCGAGGCCTAGGAAGGGGACGGCGCGGAGCCGGGGAAGACGCGACAGTGGAAGCCCGTGCGGAGAGGAGTACGAGGGTTCACTGGTTCGGCTGCGGTGTGAGGCTGCCGTCGCCGCGGAATAACCGGGGGTGTGGCTGAGTAGAGGGATGGCATGGCCAGCGGTGGGAGTAGCAAGGGGCGGTGAGGCCTCCGCGGCATCACAGTCGGCCACGGGAGGCAGGAGCACGCGGCATGACCGGCGCTACTTTGGGCGGCTGGAGCAAGAAGGCCAGAGGTTGAAGAAGCACTACGGCCATTGGATGGACATCGTATGGTCACTGCAGCTAGAATCGTTCATATTGACTAAGTTGACAAAGCCCTTGGTACGAGTCAACTTAGTAGGCCCACAGGTCAGCCTCCGAAACGGTGAGCTCCAGATGTCAGTGGGAGGAATCATTTTTTGGGCGGTTGAAGCAAGAATATCCGAGATTGAAGAAGACACACGACATCCGTTGGAGGGACATCCAACGGCCACATCTGCCAGAACCGTGTGTTGTTGACAAAGCCTTGCATACGCGTCAACTTAGTTTTTCTAGGGGACGCGTCAACTTAGAAGGCCCACAAGTGTGTGCCAGAGAACATATAGCCCATTTGCGATTTGTAAGAATGTACAGCCCATTTTTTAATTCTAATGGAATTTACTACAGCCCATTTACAATTTGTTAAAAGTACAACCCATTTTCTAGCTAGGACAGCGATTAATAATTTCAACCAACCGCTCAAAACAGAATTCAAAAAAAATTCCCACATTTTTATGGGATCCCAAATATTTTTATCTGAAATTTCTTGTTAGATTAAATTTAATTTCAAAATAAAGTTGTATTACGTTAAAATCCAATGAAATATTGCGCGCGCAACAAGTAATGAAATTAAAATTTTCAAATCCCGAAAATAATATTTTTTTTAACTAATTACTCGTTTGGTGCATCTTTTAATAGTTACTGCCCAGTTATTATAATTACATCCCATTTACTATTTCTTAAAATCCATTTTCTTGTTAAGCCTAATGCATACCTCCTAGGAAAGTTTGCAACCTAGCGGGGCGGAGAATAACAAGTTGACCCGGATATTGTGTACAACTGTCGGCCCAGTTGCATTGCTGATGTTGAAAAAACAAGGCATGTGTAGTACAATACAACCTAACATGGCTACTCAGCCCACATTTAGCGACGCCGGAAAGGCCCAAACAAGGCTTCTGTACAACTTTTTGAAGTCACTGAGCTCAATTAATAACTTAAGAAAAAAGTTAGATTAGAGTGGAACCTAATTAAAAGTTGTCACGAGCAAAGAAATAATTCAATGGGTCCCACTTGTGCGTGTGTGCATGTGTGCGTGCGTGTGTGTGTGTGTGAGAGAGAGAGAGAGAGAGACCCATCGGTCGATGCTCGTAAATACATCTTTCATCCATATACATTGTTGATGCTCAGTAAAAACTTATATAGTTGACACAATCATATAGAACATCATAGCACACTTAACTTGCATACAAGAATTTCACGCAGGCGACACAATCAGGATAGAAGCAGTGGATCGCTACAGGTAGGGCTATGTTGAAACCAACGAACTCGTACATAACAATTCATCTTCTTTATCAATTACAGGGAAATATCTTGAATGTTGTGCAAAGAAAACAGGCAGACAACACAATAAGTTCTGCTAGCACATTAAGTTGACATACAACCCTTTCTAAAAGAGGTTCAGGTACAAAATTAGAACAGGTCACAATCAAATGTACTGGCACATCAGTGCTTCACACCCATAGCTTGGATTTAACTAGTATCTGACAAGATTCAGTTGCTACCTCAAATTAGAGCACATCCAGGCAGCCAACCCTACCTCTTCTTCCAAAGAAGCAGTGGCCTCCGCCGCGCGATGGAGTAGGCCCTGTGCCATCCATCGTTCCGAGCAACACGGGTAAAGTCTAACGTTGACTCATGTAATGGACGTCGTCGACGGACCCTGACACCAGCGGCGGCGGTAGGACTTTGATTGATTGATTGACCACTTCTTCGACATGCAGGAACACTCGATACAGGTACATCCCTAACGTGGTCCGCGACGACCTTGGTGGGGAAGAATAGTACAACCCCGGTTCCTGCACCGGTATCTCAACACCAATCACCTTAGGTATGGTGGACGGCTTCTTCATCCATGCCATAACCGTCAGAGCCCAGCTGTCTGGAGGAACAAACATACTTACGAGCTCACCTCCAAGGTCGTTGATAAGCTCATTCATGGACTCGTTGTTCCAAGCACGTCGAGGCATGCCCTGGAAGGTAAACTTTGTTAAAAACTCAAGCTCAGAGGGCACCGAGCCCCATCCTGGGTGCCACCGATCAAAGATCACCAGCGCGCCATCGCAAAACAAATGCCGGGAAGATTCAAACACACGACTGCAGTCGAAAGTGGAGGATTGAAAGTATGTATAGACGGGGGGTGATTAGACTACTTGACCAAATAAAAATCTAGCCTTTTCCCAATTTTAGTTCTTGGCAGATTTTAGCTATCTTAGCACAAGTCAAGCAATCTCCACACAATTCAAGCAAGCATGCAAAAGAGTATATGAGCAGCGGAAAGTAAAGCATGCAACTTGCAAGAATGTAAAGGGAAGGGTTTGGAGGATTCAAACGTAATTGGAGACACGGATGTTTTTGTCGTGGTTCCGATAGGTGGTGCTATCATACATCCATGTTGATGGAGACTTCAACCCACGGAGGGTAACGGTTGCGCGAGTCCATGGAGGGCTCCACCCACGAATGGTCCACGAAGAAGCAACCTTGTCTATCCCACCATGGCCATCGCCCACGAAGGACTTGCCTCACTAGCGGTAGATCTTCATGAAGTAGGCGATCTCCTTGCCCTTACAAACTCCTTGGTTCAACTCCACAATCTTGTCGGAGGCTCCCAAGTGACATCTAGCCAATCTAGGAGACACCACTCTCCAAGAAGTAACAAATGGTGTGTTGATGATGAACTCCTTGCTCTTGTGCTTCAAATGATAGTCTCCCCAACACTCAACTCTCTCTCACAGGATTTGGATTTGGTGGAAAGAAGATTTGAGTGGAAAGCAACTTGGGGAAGGCTAGAGATCAAGATTCATATGGTAGGAATGGAATATCTTGACCTCAACACAAGTGTAGGTGGTTCTCTCTCAGAAAATGTGTATTGGAAGTGTAGGTATGTTCTGATGGCTCTCTCTTCAAATGAAGAGTGGGTGGATGGGTATATATAGCCTCCACACAAAATCTAACTGTTACGCACAATTTTCCAAACTCAGTGGGACCGAATGGTTAAACTCGGTCGGACCGATTCAGCAAACCTAGTGACCGTTGGGATTTTCGGTGGGACTGAGATGCAACTCGGTAGGACCGATATGGTTAGGGTTAGGGCATAACGTAATCTCGGTGTGATCGATTACACAAACTCGGTGGGACCGATTTTGGTAATAAGCTAACCAGAGAGTTGGTCAGGTAAACTCGGTGGGACCGATTCGCTCATCTCGGTGAGACCGAAATGTTACAAAAGGGAAACAGAGAGTTTACATTGCAATCTCGGTGGGACTGATCGCTCGTCTCTGCAAGACCGAAACATTACGAAGGGAAACAGAGAGATTACAATCCCATCTTGGTGAGACCGATTTGCCTAGGGTTTGTGGTTGTGGCTATGACATTTGAAACTCGGTGGCGCCGGATAGAAAGAATTGGTGGGGCCGAGTTTGACTTTTGGTTTAGGTCATATGTGGATGTGGGAAGGTAGTTGAGGGTTTTGGAGCATATCATGAAGCACTAAAGAGCAAGAAACTCATTAAGCAACACCTCATCCCTCCTTAATAGTATTGGCTTTTCCTATGGACTCAATGTGATCTTGGATCACTAAAATATGAAATGTAGAGTCTTGAGCTTCAAGCTTGAGCCAAACTTTTTGTCCTTAGAATTTTGAGGGATCCACTTTCCTCATCCATGCCATGCCATTCATTGAGCTTTTCCTGAAATATTAATCTTGGAATAATGTTAGCTCAATGAGCTATATGTTGTTAGGAATTATCAAAACCACCCAGGGATAGTTGCACTTTCAATCTCCCCCTTTTTGGTAATTGATGACAACATATAGATCAAAGCTTCGACAAATGATAATAAGAGAAAAACATCATCGCTTTGAGAAGTATGTGATGAGCAAGAGCTCCCCCTAAATTTGTGCATAGTTTAAGATTTGCTTTGGACTGCAAATGCACAATGAGTTAGGATCATGGGTTACCCTTCCATGTCACATACATCTTGGTGGAGCGCTCAAAATGATAAGAATTAAATACATGCACTCATCACCAAGCAAAGTGAATGATCAAATAGGGATAAAATGATAGTATCATCCAACAAGCATTAATGTAGCATATGATCAAACACACATGATCATCCAAGTATCACGAACAAGCATAAAGTATCTCAATCAAGCAAATAAAGTTCAACCACCAAAGCAAGAGAGAATAAAAAGCAACACTCTCTCTCGAAGCCTATGATCTATACATTTTTCTCCCCCTTTGGCAACAAGTTACCAAAAAGTTCATTGAAAATGCATAGCACTAAAACGACTCTCAGGCTTGATCTTCAGGTGGTGGTGTCCGGATAACGCCAAGGACGAAGGCTTCTGTTGATGTAGATGGAGCTGAAGGAGTTGGTGCTGGAGCTGGTTGCGCTGGAGCTGTAGCTGGTGCAGATGAAGTGGCTCTAGTGTCTGATACTGGCACTGCAGTTGATCTCTGAGCTCGAGGCACTCTGGCAAATGCATCAGTGGTTATCTTGCCCTTCTTCTCCTGCATGTCATCCTGTAGCTGCTCCACAACTGACTGAATCTCAGTTACTTTGACATCTAAATCATAGAATTTTTGTTCCATGATTCTTTCCAGGCTCTCCTGGTTTTGAGTTAGGGTGGCCAACCCCTTCTCAATCCTCAGAGTTGATGCTATCAAATAACCAAGCTGGTCCTGCTTTCTTTTCAAAAAGTACTCATATGCCTCCTCTTGAGTTGGCATCTTGGCAGCCTTCTCTTTCCTTGCTTTCTCCTTCTTCTCTTGAGCTTGTACTGATGATGGTTCATTCTCGTTCATCACAACTTGATTGTCCTCAAAGTCAGGATAGATAGGCAAGTTTTCCTTATCCAACAAGTATGTGCCTATGCCCATCTTTGAGTTAATCAACTCCTGAATTTGTGGGGCATATCCACAACTTCTTTTCTGATCAGCTGTTGTCCTCTTGATAGTCTCAACCATGAGGCTCATGACCTTGAATTTCTATGGCACATCAAATATGTGTAGAAAATTAATTGCATACCCTCTGATCATGTTGTGGTCACCTGACTTGGGCAAAAGAGTGTGCCTTAGGATTCATTTGATCGTTGGCAGTCCTGACAGAATAAAATGGACTGACCCAAACTTGAAAGTCTCAAGAGCTTTGTCTGGGATCTC
Source organism: Aegilops umbellulata (assembly GCA_032464435.1). NCBI lineage: Eukaryota > Viridiplantae > Streptophyta > Magnoliopsida > Poales > Poaceae > Aegilops > Aegilops umbellulata. The sequence goes on from CP136055.1 coordinate 445,910,207, forward strand.
CTTGTACATGTTTGACATAGAATTGTGACCCATCTTCTTCTTGGCGTAAACATCCAAGTCATCTTCTTCTTCCTTAGGATCATTGATCAGATTTGCCCATTCCTCAATAGTTGAGTGGTACCTTGTACCTTCAGACATCCATACTATCCTGCCATCTGGATAGAAGTGTGCTGTGGAGTAGAATTGCATTATGAGCTCCTCATTCCACTTTGTGAGCTTCTGCCCAACAAAGTCTGCAACTTCACAAGCACTGAAATTGTCATACACTCCAGGATAGTGTTCTTCATTCTCCTTCATGTAGGTCCAGTCGACCCACCTCATATCACACACTATAGGTTTCTTGTCTAGCAGCACTATCTCATAGAAATCTTGTTGTTCCTTTATGTGGAACCTGTAATCAACAGTAGTTCTTCATCTTGTAGCATATGGATCTGTCTCTCTCCATTTTCTCAGTCCTGGGTCTCTTCTGAGCTTCATGTTCTCAGCCACAGGATGAGCATCATTGTGGTCTGGAATCTTGGGTTTGAGCTTACTCAATACTTGTCCTTCATCATCTTCATCAGCAGCAACTTCAGGCACTGGGGCCTTGTTCTTTTTAGCAGCTGGTATACTCCTGGTATTCCTCTTAGATGCACTCTTGGGCTTGGAGGTAGCTTTGGATGCTTCTTTGGGCTTTGATGATGCAACCCCTGTCCTGATAGCATCACCCATAAGTTTCTGGGCCTTAGGTACTGGTGCAGCAACCTCTTCTTCTTCTTCTTCTTCTTCCTAAGAAGAGTGCTTCTCAAATTCTGCCATTGGATCAACTTTCTTGCACCATATGCCCCTCTTTCTTTCCTTCTTCTCTTTTGCAGCTTCATCTCCTATAGTTGACTTGGAGGGTTCCTGAGAGGATGCCCTGGCTTTGGACATTGGCTGTCTTCCTACTGTCCTTTTGGTCTTCAGACCTGGTTTAGTAGCTGCAACTGAGCCATATTCCTTCTTGAGCACCTTCTTCTTTGATGTGGCTTCCTCTTTCTCTGCCACATAATCTTCATCCTCAGATTCTGAAGTTCTTTTCTTGCTTGCTCTAGTGGCAGCCTTTGGCAAACTGCTTGGGGTGCTTCTGCTACCTTCATCTGAGCTGCTAGAGGGACTAGTGCCCTCACTCATGTGCACCTGCTCCTCTAACTTGTTCTGGCTGTCACTCTGGTCAGACATGTTGCAAACACTAACTGCAGACCCTGTGAATAGACTGTAGATGAGATAGAGTGGATGAGCATCACAAAATACAGAGATTTTTGCAAAAGAATGAGTCAAAAACTTAGTTTTAGTTTTCCACAGAAAGCATTTCGGATCAACCGATTCGCAAACTCGGTGATATCGAAGCAGTTTTTGGAACCTAAACTAGTGAACTCGGTCAGACCGAGTCACAGTTTGGTGGCACTGAGACTGCTAGGGTTTCACAAAGTCCTGAACTCGGTCACACCGATTTGCAATTCTCGGTCAGACTGAGAACCACATGTGCAATGGCCTTGGCCGAATCGGTGGAACCGATTTCTGCAACCCGGTGGGTCTGAGATGGTTTCGGCGAAAACCTAACCCTAAATTTTCGATTCAACTCTAATCTACGGAGTGTTTTGACTAGATAGAATCGTTTCAAACGTGGTAAGAATCATAATTAACACAATGTGCTAGGAATTGGACAGGGATAGCACTATGATCGAGTCCATAACCTAGTTCGATGATGAACTCGCTACAGCGGGAACGGCGGGGAAGAATTCCGTTGACGGTGGTGGAGACCAGTGACAGGAGGTGGCTGGCGACGAGGAGGACAATCTGGAGACCCAGGAGGCAGAGCGAGCTATGCGCGGGTGAAGGGGTTTCGGAGTAATTTCCAAAATTTTGCCCGTGAGTATATATAGCCTGACCGTGTCGGTGTGACCTAGTGGAACAACTCGGTGGCACCGAGATGCATAACTGTTGACAGTTACAGCAACTTGGTGTGACCGAAAAGTTCAAATCAGTTGCACCGAGATTGAAAACTTAGATCGACTTAGGGGTATGACTGAAATGGAGGGATCGGTCAGACCGAAACACACAAAGAAGTTTTGGAAGTTTAAGTCTATGATGAATCGGGGACTCCGAGTGCTCCTCACACAGAGTGGTTTGAATCTGACTTGATCAAATTTTGTGATGTAGCATGAATAGAGTTTGAGACAAGAAAAGCATAGATAGCTAGAGAGGGTTTTTAGGCATTCTTGTCCATCCACTTGGCAAAAGGAAAAAGAAACCAATCAATCAAAACAACAAGTGGATGTCCTCGAATGAGTAAAATATGCAATCAACATGCTCACACAATAAAATGGCAATTGAAATATGTGTCAAAGCATGCACAACCAATTCTAGCATCTATCAAGCAATTTGCGATGACTAGATCATCTATATATGAGTATATTGACTTAGGAGTCAAATGAGAACATTTGATCATAGGTCATACTCATCGCTTAAGCACAAGTGGGGTTACCACTTTTACATAAAGCATTGTTGTGTTCACACCATTGGAGTTGCTTTATCTCAATTCTTAGAGTAAAGCTCCCCCTAGATGTGAGATCCCCCCTAAGAGGGATGAACTAACCTTGGGTTTTGTCGATGATGACTTCATGTAGATGTTGAAGATATGGATGCTCAATGTTGATGTAGATCATTTGGAGCTATCCATTGGAGTGAGTTGCACTTCCAATACCTACACGGGTTAGTCCCACAAGGAACAAACAAGGATATCCATAGACATAGAGTGATGCACACACAAGATGATGTCTATGAAAACTGTTAGGTTACCTTGTCCCTTGTCTTACCAACAAGAGGGTTTGTGACTCCTTGAACTAGTGCAAGATGTGGAAGTTGATTGCACTTGTTCTTACCAAGATGATAAGAGTGAAGTATGTTGGCGGAGTCACCCTCAAGAACTCTCTAGTTCTTATTCTTCGGGATCCACACCATCTTGATGGGAATCCTCGGAGTTGTAGTTGTACTTGATGAAGTGGAACTTGAAGTAGTCTTGGGAACCCACTTGACCAAGGCCTTAGGAGCTTCTTCAAATGCATCAATTTCCTCTTGAAGCTTGTCCTTGCCTTTTTGCTTGTGGTCTTGTGGTGGAAGATCATCTTGAGCTTGTGTCCCTTTGAAAGAAGTAGGATCATACATCTCTTGTTGAGGAACAAACTTCGTCTTGGGGTATTGATCTTCTTCCCACTCAACTCCATTGTCTTTGAACTTTCGTTCAAAACAACACCTTGATTCTTCCCGTGCCTTCCTTGCTTGCATACAATTTCCTCGAATTGCTTACTTCTGGCAAGGCTCTTGTACACACCTTTATCTATAATTCCCTTCAATAAGCTATTTTCTTGCTCAAGTGTAACTTGGCTAAGAGAATCATTAGTGGAATCAAGAGAACTACTAGAAGCAACAATATTGGATTTAGCATGATTATTGTTACTACTAGAGGAAGAATCTTTCTTGTTCTTGTTACTAGACTTGACTTGAGGCATGTAAGTGGATAAGAGTAAATGCTTGGCAATGTAGGAAGAACTTTTCTTACGAAGATCATCATTGATTGCTTTTAAGAACTCATGCTCTTGCTCAAGGTTGATCTTTTCAAAGCATAATTTCTCATGAGTCTTTAAAAGTTCTCGATGATCTCCTAAGATAGTTTCATGAGCTAACTTAAGAGTGTTTAGTTCTTTAGTTAGAGACTCAATCTTCTCCTTATCATTGTCATTCATTTTATCTTGATTAGCATGATTAATTGACGTTTCATCATAGTATTCATCACTAGAGTTGTCAATAAGTTAATCATCATCACCTAACAAGTCATCTTCATCACTATTAAAATCAACATACTCGGGGTGTGATACCTTTGGGCCTTTAGCCATGAAGCATGTTCCAAATCCTTCATTTGGTGAGTCAAATATGCCGTAGGAGTTGGTTGTCACAAGTGCTAGACCGGCAACACCTTCATCTTGAGTATATTCGGAGTCGGAGTGATAGCTTCTCTCAGAGTGGTTGTCGGAGTCGGAGCCGGATACCCATTCACCAACATGAGCTTGATGTCTTCGTTTTGTGTAGCTCCTTGATGACTTGTCCTTTCTTTCCGAATCCTTGCTTCTCTGTGAGGATCTTCGTTCATAACAATCATCTCTACTCCTTCTTTCTCTAGATGGTGATTCTTCTCTTCTACTTCTTCTTTTGGGAGAATCTTCTCTTCTCTTGTAGGAGGCCGTACACTCATTGGAATAGTGTCCGGGCCTTCCACAATTGTAGCAGTTTCGCTCTCGACTAGAAGATCTTTTGTCATTGTAGGACCTTGACTTGGAGCTTCTCTCTTTGCTTCTACTCTTGTAGAACTTGTTGAAGTTCTTCACCATTAAGCTCAATTATTCATTGAAGGTTTGTTTCTCACTTGATGATGTGGGGGCTTCACATGAGGCTTTGTAAGCACCACCTGATTTGTTGTGAAGTTCCTCTTTATCCTTGAGTGACATCTCATGAGCAACAATTCTTCCGATGACTTCCGTTGGCTTGAGATCTTTGTAATTGGGCATCATTTGGATCAATGTGCACACGGTATCATATTTTCCATCCAAGGCTCTTAGGATCTTCTTGATGATGAATCTATCGGTCATCTCTTCACTCCCTAAGTCGGCAATCTCATTTGTGATAAGAGCAAGCCTAGAGTACATTTCAGCGACACCTTCACCAACCTTCATTTTGAACTTGTCAAGTTGACTTTGAAGCACATCTAATTTGGATTCCTTGACTAAGTCAGTACCTTCGTGCATATCAATCAAAGTATCACAAATTTCCTTTGCATTCTCAAGACGGCTGATTTTGTTGAATTCTTCAAGGCACAATCTGTTGAAGAGGATATCACAAGCTTGAGCGTTGTATTGCAGCATAATTCACCTTGCAAGCCAATACACATAATATCCCAAACGGCGGGGTTATGTCCAAGAATATGCATTTTCATCTTATGCTTCCAACTAGCAAAATTAGTACCATCAAAGTAAGGACCTCTACGGTGATAATTTCCCTCGCTAGACGCCATACTCTCCTAGGTTGTGAAACCAAGGCTATGACCACCAAAAGCTATGGAAATCAAAGCAAATGGAGACCAAAGCTCTGATACCACTTGTAGGATCGAAAGTATGTCTAGAGGGGTGGTGATTAGACTACTTGACCAAATAAAAATCTAGCCTTTTCCCAATTTTAGTTCTTGGCAGATTTTAGCTATCTTAGCACAAGTCAAGAAATCTCCACACAATTCAAGGAAGCATGCAAAAGAGTATATGAGCAGCGGAAAGTAAAGCATGCAACTTGCAAGAATGTAAAGGGAAGGGTTTGGAGGATTCAAACACAATTGGAGACATGGATGTTTTTGTCGTGGTTCCGATAGGTGGTGCTATCGTACATCCACGTTGATGGAGACTTCAACCCACAGAGGGTAACGGTTGCGCGAGTCCACGGAGGGCTCCACCCACAAAGAAGCAACCTTGTCTATTCCATCACGGCCGTCGCCCACGAAGGACTTGCCTCACTAGTGGTAGATCTTCACGAAGTAGGCGATCTCCTTGCCCTTAGAAACACCTTGGTTCAACTCCACAATCTTGTCAGAGGCTCCCAAGTGACACCTAGCCAATCTAGGAGACACCACTCTCCAAGAAGTAACAAATGGTGTCTTGATGATGAACTCCTTGCTCTTGTGCTTCAAATGATAGCCTCCCCAACACTCAACTCTCTCTCACAGGATTTGGATTTGGTGGAAAGAAGATTTGAGTGGAAAGCAACTTGGGGAAGGCTAGAGATCAAGATTCATATGGTAGGAATGGAATATCTTGACCTCAACACACGTGTAGGTGGTTCTCTCTCAGAAAATGTGTATTGGAAGTGTAGGTATGTTCTGATGGCTCTCTCTTTGAATGAAGAGTGGGTGGAGGGGTATATATAGCCTCCACACAAAATCTAACTGTTACAAACAATTTGCCAAACTCGGTGGGACCGAATGGTTAAACTCGGTCGGACCGATTCAGCAAACCTAGTGACCGTTAGGATTTTCGGTGGGACTGAGATGCAACTCGGTAGGACCGATACGGTTTGGGTTAGGCCATAACGTAATCTCGGTGTGACCGATTACACAAACTCGGTGGGACCGATTTTGGCAATAAGCTAACTAGAGAGTTGGTCAGGTAAACTCGGTGGGACCGATTCGCTCATCTCGGTGAGACCGAAATGTTACCAAAGGGAAACAGAGAGTTTACATTGCAATCTCGGCGGTACCGATCGCTCATCTTGGCAAGACCGAAACGTTACGAAGGGAAACAGAGAGATTACAATCCCATCTTAGTGAGACCGAGATCCCTATCGTTGAGGCCGATTTGCCTAGGGTTTGTGGCAGTGGCTATGACATTTGAAACTCGGTGGTGCCGGATAGAAAGAATCGGTGGGGCCGAGTTTGACTTTTGGTTTAGGTCATATGTGGATGTGGGAAGGTAGTTGAGGGTTTTGGAGCATATCACTAAGCACTGAAGAGCAAGAAACTCATTAAGCAACACCTCATCCCTCCTTGATAGTATTGGCTTTTCCTATGGACTCAATGTGATCTTGGATCACTAAAATATAAAATGTAGAGTCTTGAGCTTCAAGCTTGAGCCAAACTTTTTGTCCTTAGAATTTTGAGGGATCCACTTTCCTCATCCATGCCATGCCATTCATTGAGCTTTTCCTGAAATATTGATCTTGGAATAATGTTAGCTCAATGAGCTATATGTTGTTAGGAATTACCAATACCACCCAGGGATAGTTGGACTTTCAGAAAGTTGTCCAGAACCTGACGAAGAAATCAACCGGTGGCGGACGAACTTCGACAAGCAAGTCACTTATTTGGATGCCGTGCGCAATGCCAAGAGCTTTGACAAGGTCGTCCGGCGAGACGGGAGGCCGGTCGCCGTTGATGGTTACCATCAGCACTTTGCTGGCAAACTGGTCGTCATGCCACTGTTGAGCGACATCACACAGCGACCGAAGGAAGGACGGACCTCAGGATCTCCGGCTCGGAGATCCGCTTTGACCGGCAACATGATAGTGAGCTTGAGTACAGGGAGTACAGGAGGGGGATTTGGGGGAACTACATTAGGAATCGAGATTCCAGAGGTGGGGCAGGGGCAGGAGATTGGGGATGAAAAGGTAGCTTGAATTTCGAACACACGCCAATATGCTCTCGGCGCGCAATCGCACGAAAACACCGGTGGCGCCCACATGTCGGCCTAAGAGTCCTTATTCTTTCTTTTCTGGAGAGGACGGACTTTTTAAGGATTTTTTGAGAGCCCGGCCTGAGAGTCATAATTGACCTGTTTGGCATTGCGTTACTACTCGGCCCATATTCAACGACACCTCACTGGCCAAAACAAGTGTACATCATCGAAAAGACACTTAGCTCAAATTATATAACTTGAAAAAAGGAGATACACTCTGAACACTGGAGAATGGCGATGCCTTCATTTAGCCCACCAATAGTTCGAGACAATAAACAGTTTGAAACAACGATATATACAACATTCAAACACTGACTAGTGACTACAACTGACATAAACATCAAGACATGATAGTTCATAAGAAGTCTTGCTACACCACCAAAACGCACCCATCTGCAGCGCTTAGACTCTCGTGATCCGGACGAGAACGACATTCTAAACAGAGCCAACTATTACATAGTAAGAGTGACATAGATGAGGATGACCAAATGACAAGGAATGTGCATAACAAAAGAAAGAACTACCCATCCAGAACAAGCAGCAAAGACAGCAAAGTCATTCGAAGAGATGATCCAACACCATCATAATTTGCAGCCCCGCTTCAGCAACTAATGATCCGAAGACACCAGTACTCCACCCTTTCGACGCAATAGCCCAATTACCTATCAACCTGAAGGCTTGAACCACATCACTTCCTATCGTAATTGAGATATCCAAGGGTCAAAGTTAATCAGAATGCCTTTGTCATTCTCACCTTGTTTTGGCTGCAGGTTGTATCGTTGACAATTAGGGGAGTTTGCTCCCGAACTCCTAAGGCTCGCCGTGTAGACACAGTTTTCCATAGCAAACAGAGCCTCTCTGCCAACAAGGTCCATGCCAACGGTGATCTCCTAGTTAATCAAATAATTGAGTCTGAGAAACAGAGAGTGTGAACCAAGGCTGTTTACCCGCCTCCAACTAAAAAATCCCGAAGGCCCCAACAAGCTGGTATCCTGCTCATAGACGTAACAACCACTGTCCGGATACTCACGTATTTCACGGTGCTTGTATACAGTGAGGTTTTTGCAATATAACTTTTCCGGCTCATGTGTCCGAATGATCACCACTCTTTTGCTGTCGTCTGATCGAGCGAGGAACCAGTTGTGCTTTGTTTTTGGAGAAGGTGGTGTGATTACAAAGGGCAGTAACTGTAGGGACACTGCACCATATCAAAAAGGACAGGCATTGTTAATGTAAGATCAGCATTGTTCAGAGTATGAGTAGGATAATGCAAGAAACAGTATTAATATGTCCCTGTTGGAACTGGGAGGAAAATACAAGGAAATGTATACCGGGTTCGAAAATATAGAAGTGCCATGCATGGTTATACTCATGTTATCTCGCAATCGATTCTTCACAGGAAACTACCATGTCATGCATGTTATGGAATCATTTTTTGTCCTCACAAACAAATTCTTCAAGGTAACTAACAGACCATGCATTATTATATACTCGTGTTCTGTGGGCAAAATTTTTGTGAGGATATTATTCTAGCCATTGATTGCTGAAGGGCGAATATAGGTATGTACACATGGTAAGCATTACAGGATTTCACTACTTCCAAATATAGAGTTCTCCATATGCACATTTACTTCCCTAATGTATGGTTAGATGAAACCAATAGTGTGGTGCATGTTTCTACATCATGAAAATGAGGAAACTAACATGGCTATTGATACTCACTCATATTTAGTAGTAGTATATAGATTACTGTAAAATAAGGAGAATATCCATATATTCCTAACCGTTTGATTATTCAGGGGTACAAATTGGCTGTAATGACATGATCACAATCGCATGAATTAACTCATTCCAAATATAGATGATTTACGGCGTCTCTAATACATTGCCATAGTTCTACTCAAATTCTGCTCAAACAGGGATATGCCAATCATCACAAAAAGTTCAAACAATGTCATGGCCTCATCATTAACATTAGACGGAAACAACTTACACGCGTCGTCCCATCAATACATGGTGCCATCTGCTTTGTCGATCGTGCAGATGATGCCATTGTGTCCAATAGCCTCACAGAAGTGTGTATCAGCTTTGACGACGATCCACTGCGATCTGAGTTGTGTCCATCTAAAGAAGGCACCGGCGTAAAGATAGGCGAGTCATTTATCGAACATGGGAATTAGCTTGAAGTCTACGTAATCCGCATGTCGTGTGGGCACTTGGCAGATTACAATCTTCTGCAAAACAAGGTCCGTCCAACTGACGCGGTAATCTAGATGACTAGGACCACGATGGTAATACTCTATATAATCCAACGGAGGAAGGATAATCTCATGGGAGGTCTGGAAGTTCACGAGCACCAACTTTTTACCGTCTTCTCTGACGGCAGCCATCCAGTGGGAGTTCATGCCGACCCAGTACATACTTGCCAAGAAGTTTTGGGTGATGGTGATCGGATCAAAGTCGAGGGAAATGATGTACGGCGACCCACTACATGCCTGCAAAGAAGTTTCGGCTAATGGAGATCGGATTGAAGCCGAGGGGCATCATGTATGCCTACGTATCATGGTGAGCCAATCTCGCAAGACCAGATAGCAGCAAGCAGGGTGTCTTGAAAAGCTTAGGCATCGCTTCAACGATGGTCGTGTGCATGCCCCTCGAGCCTGCAGCCAGCCGCAGGGCTCTCAACATATCCATACACGAACAACAGAGGTCGAGGACATCACTGGGGAGATAGCTCCAATCGTGACTCATATAGATCCTGCGCGGTTCGCGTTCGGCCATGGTGGAGTTTGTAAGGTGGGGTTTTGGGGGCTTGATTTATGGGGGAGAAGGCTGTCGGTGCTAGAGCGGCTAGCGAGGGAATAGTGGTACTTGGGGAGGCGAGCGAGGCGAGGGTATGTGGGGGCACAGTGAGATAATGAAGAGTGACGTCAGGATCTACGGCGAGACGGAGATGGCGATGGAGTGGTGCTAGGGGAGAGGGAGACGAGGCGAGGCATGCTATACAGCGGCGGTGACAGTGACTGCATAGTGCACAAGGTGAGGCTGACTTTGGTAACCCAGACATGCCGCCTGGACTGGTGTCACCTCGGGCGCAAGGTCTTGTCACTTCACTATGAGGACCGGATGAATAATAGTATTTTGACCATCAAGTGTACCATAGTTTTACTATTACTAGTAGTAGGAGTAGTAGGAACATGAGTACACTCCTGTGCTAGCATGCCTCTGGGTTCACTTCATCCTCCAGCTATCATCCATATTGCGAGCAGAACCAAATTCTCATGCATGCGGATGTGCGAAGGACTTTTCTTTTTTTCAGGATAACCACATACTCCTTGACCGTAGTAGGAACATGAGTAGTACTCCCTCCGGTCCTCTTCTGTCTGCGCATAACTTTTTTTAGTATTTCTCTAATTAGTCTGCGTATATACCCTTTTGCATGCGCCCATTTCCCTCCATGCCCCGCATTCACAGCATTAATTAGCGTACGCATGAGCAGCTGCAGCACGACTCCAGCCAATAAACTGCAGCATGCAATTGGGCCACTCTGTGCGCGTGGGAGAGAGAAAAGGCAACCAAAGAGCCCGTCCAATCCATTGCATGCAGCAGTCAAACCACCGCACCTCTCCTCATGCATGCGCATAACTTCTCCCATTTACTTCTCCATCGGGAACTGATTTTCCTCTCGGCTCTTTCACTATCCTTGATCTTCATTTGCATCCAAACCACACTGCATTCACATTGTTTTAACCTCTTCACATCCTCCTGGAGTAATTCTGAAGCCCCTATAAATAATCATCTTCTTCAGTTAGATTAGCCATCTAATCCTAATTCTCCAAACCATAGCCCTCCGGTCCAGCGGTTCCAAATGGCGAAAGAGACCGAGATGCAGGTTTTTAGCGTCCAACATGTCCTTGTCGAAGGCTCATTGAGCATAGTTGCCACAGTCACCGACCACCCAAGGGTTGTTCGGAAGTGGATCAAAAATCTATCCAACTCCCTCCAAAAGGTGGAGATGAATGTCATCGGTCTTGACACAAAGTACACGGAGCGTGCCACTGGGAAGATCCAACATGCCGCTGTCCTTTAGCTGTGCCTCGAAGATGATGTTTTGGTGTACCACATCATACACGCACCCTCCATACCCGGTGAGCTTCATGATTTCTTGTCTCGGGAGGACATATACTTTTGTGGGGCAGCCATCGCAGGGGACAAACAGAAGTTGGAGTCGTACAACCTTGATTTGAAAAGCATCGTTGACCTACAAACCAGAATAAAAATTCTTGTAGAAGATTGTGATAAACCAACACCATCCCTATTCGACGTAGCAAATTTTGTGCTAGGAACAAATCTTCAGAAGGGTGACGAGATGCTGGCATTAAGGTCGTCTGGATGGGAGAATTATCCCTTGACGTACGAGCGAATAAAATATGCTTCCCTTGATGCCCGTTTGAGTTTCGAGATAGCTGCAAGGTCCAGAGAGCTTGTTGCGAAGCCGTATCCCATAGAAAATGAGAAGAAGAAGAAGCAGGGCATTATGGATGGATGAACTATTTCCTCTCTTGTAAAAAAATATTCCCTCTCCATGTATATTGATATAGATGGACTATTTCGATGGTTTGCATGTCTTTGGAACAAGTAGTAGCGTGGGTCCGCTTGACTATAAGGAACTATTTATCCGCCTTGCTTTCTCTACTACTCCTTCTAGTGATCGGTATGCAATGCATGTGTCCGTAGACATGACACCTTGTCCATGGAAGTTCAACTACGGCGACCATCACGTTTCATCCACTGCCACTCGCGATTCCCACGACGCCGCTCCAACACACGGCACCACGTCCCCCGACGTGCGCCTCACCCCTCTCGGCTGCACCGCCCCTCTGCCTTTGTGTGCATGAAATGTGGGCCACCTTAAATGCGGCGAGCATCAAGTTTCTACCACAGCCACACGTGATTCCCACGACGCCGCCCGAACCCATGACACCACACGTCCCGCACCATCGAATTTTCATCCAGCGGCTGTGAGACATTTCGTCCCGGGCAACAATCCTCAGCTGGAGTACTTCTGTACTACATGTAGTACCCGCCGGTGTGGCCATCTACGCCTCGTAACGCCCCGACGCCCAACTGTGGCTGAGGGAGTCCTGGATTAGGGGGTATCCGGACAGCCGTACTATATTCTTTGGCCGGACTGTTGGACTATGAAGATACAAGATTGAAGACTTTGTCCCATGTCCGGATGGGACTCTCCTTGGCGTGGAAGGCAAGCTTGGAAATATGGATATGTAGATCTCCTCCCTTGTAACCGACTCTGTGTAACCCTAGCCCCCTCCGGTGTCTATATAAACCGGAGGGTTTAGTCCGTAGGACAAGAACAGTCATACCATAGGCTAGCTTCTAGGCTTTAGCCTCTATGATCTCGTGGTAGATCAACTCTTGTAATACTCATATCATCAAGATCAATCAAGGAGGAAGTAGGGTATTACCTCCATCGAGAGGGCCCGAACCTGGGTAAACATCGTGTCCCCAGCCTCCTGTTACCATCCGCCTTAGACGCACAGTTCGGGAACCCCTACCCGAGATCCGCCGGTTTTGACACCGACATTGGTGCTTTCATTGAGAGTTCCACTGTGCCGTCACCGTAAGGCTTGATGGCTCCTTCGATCATCGGTAACGATGCGGTCCAGGGTAAGGTCTTCCTCCCCGGACAGATCTTCGTATTCAGCGGCTTCGCACTGCGGGCCAACTCGCTTGGCCATCTGGAGCAGATCGAGAGCTACGTCCCTGTCCACCAGGTCATGTTCGGAAACTTGAACTACACTGCCGACATCCGCGGAGACTTGATCTTCGACGGACTCGAGCCCATGTCAGGTGCGCCGCACGATCATGACAAGCATGATTTAGCTCTGTCGTCGGACAGTGTTCGAGAGATCACACCTACAACTACTCCGGACCTCAATCCGGAGCAAATTGCACCATCCGAGGACAGGTGGATAGATCCCGCCTTGGAGGCCGCACTCTCAGTGGCGATAGAGCCGAATACTAAATTCACCCCTTACAAGAGCCGTGCTACCGAACCATTGGATTCGTCCCCGGCCACGGGCTCCGAACCGCCTGCATCCGTGCCTATCGAATCCGATTGGGCACTGATCACGGAGTTTACCTCCACGGATATCTTTCAGCACTCGCCTTTCGGCAATGTGCTAAATTCATTAAGGTCCCTCTCCTTGTCAGGAGAACCCTGGCTGAACTATGTCCGGCTAGGATGGGATGCAGACGACGAAGAAATTCGCTCCCCACCCACCACCCACTTAGTAGCCACTGTCGACGATTTAACCGACATGCTCGACTTCGACTCCGAAGACATCGACGGCATGGACGACGATGCAGGAGACAAATTGGAACCACCACCCACAGGACGCTGGACCGCCACTTCATCACACGACATATACATGGTGGATACACCCAAAGAAAACGATGACGATGAACGGGAGGATGCAGCGAAGGATAGCTCCCTCGAGAAGCAACCAAAGCATCGGCGTAGGCGCCGCTCCAAATCCCGCCTCAGCAAAAACAGCGATAACAGCAGTGAACCAGCAAACGGCGAACGTAGTACGGATCCGCTGTCCGGACACGGCAACGCCGAGGATATAGCTCATAAACCTCCCTCTGAAGAGGAAAACGGTCTGGACGAAGATGCACACATCATCCTGGAAAGGCACTTGGAACAAGAGAACCTCCGTAGAAAGTTTATTGCCACCGCCAGGAGTCTGAAGAAGCAGAAGCAAAGGCTTAAGGCCGCGCAGAATACGCTCAACAGTAGATGGAACAAAGTGCTCGACATGAAGAAAAGTATGGTGGTAGTTACCACACAAAGAGCTATCCAAAGCGCAAGTTGTTGCCTGAATTTGATGACGAGGCCTTGGAGCCCACACAGCTGGAAAAAAACGGCCGACCGGCCGGATCAACAACCTTGTGGCGGCGATAGAGCGGCAAACAAGGCCGCACATAAGTCTGCACACGCCTCACGTGAAGACTCGCATCAGAAGACCGGCGCAACCAGATCCATCTATGGATCAAGGAAACGCGCTCCAGCGCACAACCAAAATCGAACACCACAACCGTCAGAACGCCTCGACACATCAAAATATAGGGGCGCCGCACACCCCCTATGCTTCACCGATGAGGTCCTGGACCATGAATTTCCAGAAGGATTCAAACCAGTGAACATAGAGGCGTACGACGGAACCACATACCCCAGAGTCTGGATTCAGTACTTTATCCTCCATATTCATATGGCTCGCGGAGACGATCTCCACGCCATCAAGTACTTGCCCCTCAAGATGAAAGGACCAGCTCGACACTAGCTGAAAAGCCTCCCCGAAAGCTCAATTGGAAGTTGGGAGGAGCTTGAGGTTGCTTTTCGGGCTAATTTTCAAGGGACTTATGTCCGACCACCGGATGCAGACGATTTAAGTCATATAGTTCAACAGACCGGAGAGTCAGCCCGAAAGCTTTGGAACAGATTTCTCACTAAGAAGAACCAAATCGGCGACTGCCCGGACGCTGAAGCCTTAGCAGCCTTCAAACACAATGTTTGAAACGAATAGCTTGCCAGACACCTCGGCCAAGAAAAACCGAGAACTATGGCAGCCCTGACAAGCCTTATGACCCGCTTTTGCATGGGCGAAGATAGTTGGTTAGCTCGTAGTAGCACCAGCGACCCAGGCACATCCGAAGTTAGGGATGGCAAAGGAAAACCACGACGCAGTAAAAACAAGCATCGAAATAAAGAAGACAACCCAGATAACACGGCGGTAAACGCCGGATTCAGGGGCTCCCGACCGGGTCAGCGGAAAAAGCCTTTCAAAGGCAGCAGAGATGGACTGTCCAGCCTAAACAAGATTCTAGACAAGCTATGTCAGATTCATGGCACCCCCGATAAACCTGCAAACCACACCCACAGAGAATGCTGGGATTCAAGCAGGCCGGTAAGCTAAACGCCGAACACAAGGGGAGGGAGACCCCAAGTGAAGACGAGGACGAGCCTCGCCAGCAAAGCACTGGGGGACAGAAAAAATTCCCACCAGAGGTTAAAACAGTGAACATGATCCACGTGGCGAAGAGGAGAAGCACACATGCACTCCGAGACACATGCGCCGTAGTGCCCGTCACCCGTAAGTCCAACCCCTGGTTGGCCCGCCCGATCACTTTGGATCACAGGGATCACCTGACAAACATCCGGCACGAAGGATTGGCTGCCTTGATGCTAGAAACAATAATAAACGGATACCATCTCACACGAGTCCTTATGGATGGAGGCAGTAGTCTAAATCTGATATATCAGGACACAGTCCGCAAAATGGGGATAGACCCGACAAAAATCAGCCCCAGTAATACTACCTTCAAGGGAGTAATACCTGGTCCAGAGGCCCGCTCCACGGGCTCTCTAATACTAGAAGTTGTATTCGGTTCACCCGACAACTACCGAAGTGAAAAGTTAAACTTCGATATCGCTCCATTCCGAAGCGGCTATCAAGCACTACTCGGAAGAACAACTTTCTCTCGTTTCAACGCTATATCGCATTATGCTTCTCTTAAGCTTAACATGACTGATCCATGTGGAACCATCACAGTTAGTGGAAATATTAAGCGTTCCTTATGCGCGGAAGAACGTGCAGCTGCTTTAACAGTCGAACACTCGATGACCTCACCAACCAGAATAAATGACCGATCGTTAAGACCACGGACACGGTTAGACGAGTCCGGCGCATCACCAGATATACCTGAGATTGGTTTGATGGTTATACCCTTATAGACGGTACCAGGGGCTTCCCGCGTGTAAATAGGGCTAGTTCGGCTCAACTTTACTTATCTTGAATTTTAATGGTTTATTTAGAATAACCAATTTTTTGCATGGCAACTTTCACATAAGTTCCTCTCTTTTACAGATGACAATCGTGCTACACCCGTCCAGGATACGGCACAATGGAGACACAGGCGCAGACGTGCAGCAGAGACCCACTCAAAGGTTTCTTTTTAGATTAAGACCCTGCGTAAAAAAAATTTACTGTCTCTTGTTGTCCACATCCTCTGGATACTCAGTACAACCGAGAAGGATGCTGACGTTATTGGCATTTTGTCACGTCAGAATATTGCACGTACCTGGACACTCGGGGTTCATTATCAAGGGCATTGTTCAGCTCGGCATATGTTATAAAGACCGAATACCTTAGGGAGTGTTCGGCGTCGCTAGTTTGGCCTTATATGCATTAGCTCCGAATCATGTCTTTGGTCAAATGTTCGGTTTGCCCGGCTCCCGTGTTTTGCTACCTTACGTTCCGCTCTATCGGCTAAGGTGGCAGTAGGAGAACTACTGCGATTGTGCCCTGGTTCATCCAGATGAGCACCTCAGTAGAGAAAGCCGAAAACTGACTGTCATGATAAAGCGCGAGACTGGTCAACCACTCAATGACTTAGCGGAATCTTCGGGATTTCTCCGCATTAACGAAGGGTCGTTTCCCGGCCAGGCATGTACGCGCCCCGTATTCAGATGAGCGTGGAGCCACCAGGGGCTATATAGTAGCCCCACCGTCAAACTCCTATGGCTAAGTGAAAGTGTTAAAGCAATATAGTCTGATTGCCTAGTTCGCTGCGCTACCACCTCCTTAATGGACCAAGACGTTGGATCAAGTGCGAACACGCGTTTTTGCGAACACCCCCGCATTATATGCGTGGGGGCTGAAGCCGACGACTGCAAACTTTCAGGTTATATACATATATACATAAACGGCCGCACAGGAGGCATCATAGTACTTTCAGGCAAAAGTATAAATGCAGCCTTTATAATTCAATAAACATCGCTCTTACAATGGGAATACATGTCATTAGAACATAATATTCTTCGAGCATTGAGCCTCTATTGAGCGAGCGCCTTAAGGGACTTCTTCAAAGTAGTGCTCGGCAGATACTCGGCCCCCGGCCGAACTCTGGGTTGCAATTGCGGTGGCCTCCATCTCTGCCCAGTATGTCTTGACACGGGCAAGCGCCATCCGCGCACCCTCTATGCACGCCGACCTCTTCATAGCGTCGATGCGCGGCACAACACCAAGGAACTGTTGCACCAAATTAAAATAACTGTTCGGCCTTGGCCCTTCCGGCCACAGATGATCCACAACAGACCTCATGGCAAACCCGGACAACCTATGGAGCTCGGCCCACTCGTCCATCCGCTCATTCAACGGAAGCGACGCGCTGGAACATTAAATTGTGGCCAGAACAACTTTTCCACTTCACGATCTTTTTGATCTTTGAAGTATTCGGCCGCATCAGCAGCACTTGCTGCCAAATCCAGATATGCGTCTGCAGAACTCCATTGCCAATCAAGAGGAGCGTACTTAGGATCTCCGAACTTCACCCGCAGCATAAAGGGCTTCCTAGCCGTGATATCCCCGGCTTGATGCAGCTCTTCCTTCATCGCTCTAATTGTAGAGCGGGCATCCTTGGCCGCCACCGTGGCCTTCTCCAGGTCCGTCATCTTCGCTCAATTTTTATTTTCGAGAAGCTCGTAACGGTCGGCGGCATCCTTCAATTCCACGGCCATCTTGGCTATTTCATCCTTGCTTCGGCAATCTGCAGCCTGTTCAGCTCTCAGCTCTTCGACCGCCTTGGCCGCATCACTTTTCCTGGCTTGTTCCTTGGCTCGGGCAAGTTCTGACCAAAGGGTCTCCACGGCGGCAGCCCCATCTGCAGTCACACCATATTAAAGATACTAGCATCATGCCCCTCTTACTATGTGTTGATCACAGGAGAAATCACATACCATGTGCCTCGTCAAGCCGTTCATTCACAAGCATGATGTCGGCATCCGCCGCATCAAGTTATCGCTTTAGCTCGACAAACTCAACAGTCCGGCTAGCCACCGGACCTTCCGCCACCTACACATGAAGGCGGCATGATTATTACCTGGGACTATGATACTCTGTTTGCCGCCGTTCTCGACAGCAACCAGAGTCTCAGGGGCTACTATTTGCATAGCGCACACCTAACGTGTGCGGTACCGTCAAAAACATACACTATTTCATGTACCTCAAAGCCTTTCAGCAGACTCATAAAAGCTTCATGCAACCCACTTTCGGCGGATGAAATCCTCCCAATCATCGTACCCATTAGCGTACGATGCGCTTCTGAGATAGCCGCTTGCTCCAGAAGATTCTACAGTGCGTCCGATCGCACAACGGACGGTTCCGGACTCTTTCTGCTGCTCTCTTTAGGAGCCGAATACTGAGGACTTCGGGTGGACGAAGGATTACCCTCTGGCCTTGGCGGATCAAGAGAAACCCTCCGGGAAGACACTTCAGGGTCGCCCGCCTCATGAGACGGGGTGGCATGGGGAGGTGTTTCGCTCTCCATCATCTCCGGAAGAAGATCCCCCAAGGACGAACTATGTCGAGAAGGACTACGATCCTAACTACAAGATATATATACTTCGGTTATTGTCCTCAGAAGTAAAGCATGATATTTTTACTATTAAGTACCTTTTTACTTACAGCTTGGTGGAGGGTTGATCCCCTTGCGGGAACTGTGCGGCAAGGGTACCCTCCGAGGCAGGACCCTCTGGCGAAGATTTCTTCCCCCGTTTGGAAACTATTGTTTCCGGGTCTTCAGAGGTGGTCCTCTTCCTTCCTTGGGGAGTGGGAATTTCATATTCTTCTCCCCGATTATCCTCCTCCGCGGAGGCCCTAACTCCTCCGGTTTGGATGAATAGTGAGCGAGGCCCGCTTTCAGCCTCTTTATTCCCCCCTTTATCTTTCCATGAGGGCGCTTGATAGGGCGCAAGCTCGAGCATCATGGACAGTACAGGATCCGGTGAGACCTCAGGAAGGGGGGCCGAACACCTGATCATCTTCGCCTTTGTTTCCCAGTCCTGGTCAAAGGGTGACTTATCAGAATGATGTTGTGATAAATAAAAAGACAACGTGTTCGGCTACGGGATTACTTACTTGGGTATCTGGACGATTGCAGCTCAGACCCGCATCCTCGGTGGTGTCCAGACACCTTATTTGTGGTCCGAAGAACAATTTGTACATATCTTCGAGCGTCATGCCGAGGAAGTGCTGAATAGCTCGCGGTCCTTCCGGGTTGAACTCCCACATGCGGAGGGGTCGACGTTTGCAGGGCAGGACTCAACGAACTAACATGACTTGCATTACCGTGGCCAGACTGACATCACTCTCGAGGAGATCTCGGATGTGGCTCTGCAATGTCGGCACATCCTTTACTGGCGCCCAGTCCAACCCCTTGTTGATCCATGACGTCAGTCATGGCGGGGGGCCCGAGTGAAAGGCAGGAGCAGACACCCACTTGGTACCCCGGGGAGCTGTGATATAAAACCACTCCCGTTGCCATAAGCTGGACACCTCCTGGAAGGAACCCTCTGGCCATGGAACATTAGCACTTTTGCTTATCACGGCACCTCCACACTCCGCGTGTCGCCCCTCAATCATCTTCGGCTTCACATTGAAAGTCTTGAGCCACAGGCCGAAGTGACGGGTAATGCGGAGGAAGGCCTCACATACAATGATGAACGATGAGATGTGAAGGACTGGGGGCCAGGTCATGGAGATCCAGCCCGTAACAGTACATGAGCCCCCTGACGAAAGGATCCAGAGCGAGGCCTAGCCCTCGAAGGAAGTGAGAGACGAATACTACGCTCTCTCCGGGCTCGGGAGTGGGAATGACCTGCCCTCGAGCAGGTAGCCTGTGCGAGATCTCGCCGGTCAGAAACCTGGCCTCTCTTAGCTTCTTGATGTCTTCCTCTATGACAGAGGAAGGCATCCACCGGCCTTGAAGGTTGGATCCGGACATGGTTGAAGGTCCGAAGCGCCTGACCAAAGCCTCAGGTGTTGAAACTCGAGGCGGGGGGAGGATCGATTGAGTTCGAGAGGAAAAAAGGACAGGCCTTGTTCTCTTTATAAAGAGGGTGAATATCAGGCGTCCTCCTCGTGACCGTTTGGGACTTGCCTAAAATCGAGGAGTCATACCAACGGGCATGATTGGATTACCCACGTCCGTGTTGATGAGAACCCCGTAATAAGGGGGACACGATCTCTGCTCCGACAAGACGTGCCAATAAAATCGCCTTGCAAAACATGCGGTGGCAGGCTGATTGGGAAAAATGGTTCATATAATGATCAGGCCGTGGTGTGATGTCACATTATGAAGGGTTGTCAGCAGATTAGATTTGTGGAAATATTATTCTCTCTACGGTGGTGTGTGGAACTTGTTTTGCAGAGCCGGACACTATCCTTGTGTTCAAAATCTTCTATGGAGTAATCGAAGGAGGAACCCGCCTTGCAATGTCGAAGGCAAACTGCGCGCCGGAATCATCGTCATTGAAGCCTGGTTCAGGGGCTACTGAGGGAGTCCTGGATTAGGGGTATCTGGACAGCCGAACTATAGTCTTTGGCCGGACTGTTGGACTATGAAGATACAAGATTGAAGACTTCGTCACATGTCCGGATGGGACTCTCCTTGGCGTGGAAGGCAAGCTTGGCAATACGGATATGTAGATCTCCTCCCTTGTAACCGACTCTGTGTAACCCTAGACCCCTCCAGTGTCTATATAAACCGGAGGGTTTAGTTCGTAGGACAAGAACAATCATGCCATAGGCTAGCTTCTAGGGTTTAGCCTCTACGATCTCGTGGTATATCAACTCTTGTAATACTCATATCGTCAAGATCAATCAAGCAGGAAGTAGGGTATTACCTACATCGAGAGGGCCCGAACCTGGGTAAACATCGTGTCCCCCGCCTCCTGTTACCATCCACCTTAGACGCACGGTTCAGGACCCCCTACCCAAGATCCGCCGGTTTTGACACCGACAATGGCACCCTCGCTGCGGCCATGCCACCACCGGCCGGTTCATCTCGAACGAATGAATCGCGAACCACACCACCACCATGAAAATGACATGTGGGCCAGCCGCATTTAACGTCCGCATGTCATTGACTCAGAGCATGGTTAATAATATAGCCGGCTGTTGGCTATATGATGTTGCCACGTCACATATAGCCAAGCTTGTAGCCAGCAAGTACAATAGTTGAATATTAATATGTACTACTTTGTTGTTACATGACCCATCTTGCTCTCTCATAAAATGCCTAGGAGCACGTGCTATAGCCGGCTATTAACTAGTAGCCCGATTCTCTTCCCTTTCATCTTCTCTCTCGTCCAACTAAGCAAAAATATAATATTTAATATCTTACAGCCTGCCTACATCACCTTATTGTACTTGCTCTCGTAGGCCGGGCACTAAGCCACTGAAGTTCGGTCCCGTGGGCCCCGAGAGGGAAATGTAACTCCTGTGGCAGGCCTTGTGGTGCTCCCGCAGTACGAGCTCGTGCCAAACCCGGAATTTGTTTCTTACTACTACCAACTACTAGTAAGGTACACGTGCATTGCACGCATAAGATTCTGGTGGTTTGTGCATTATGCTTCTACATGTGGAGTCTTTTATATTCTACATGTGGCAAAATCTGGTGGAATATAGATGATATCCAACGACCAGTAGTGCTCGGATTTGCCATCTTTGTACAGTCGGATTGGCTTCATCCAACGACCAACTTTCAAAGTTATGGTTTGGTTTGCAGCCTAAGGTTGCCACGCCTAAGCTTAGGCGTGCCGGCATGTGTTTGGTTCATTGCTACACTTGTGGCTTGCCACACTTTTCTAGCTACATGGTCCACATGTCATAGACTCAACTTCTTGACAAATCTTGCCACACTTGTGGTGGCCATTTTGTTAGACACATTTTTTGTGGCGGACACACTTTGCCTAAGCTTAGTTGTGGCATAGTTAGTCATGAATGAAGTTCAACCATGGAGTCTTCTAGATTCTACATTTGGCATAATCTACTGGAATGTAGATGATATCCAACGGCCAGTAGTGCTTGGATTTGCCATCTTTGTACTGTCGGATTGGCTTCATCCAATGACCAACTTTCAAAGTTATGGTTTGGTTTTCAGCCTAAGGTTGCCACGCCTAAGCTTAGGCGTGCCACAAATGTGTTTGGTTGCGTTCTCGTCTCAGCATGGTTGTTCCCTCTTCATGCATGCTCAACTCAACACCCCTCTTCATGTATGCTCTCTTCATGCATGCTTCTAGTGTATTTGTGCTAATCTAGTGTGGACTCATGCACCCTCCATACACTCTACCAAACACCCAAAAATGGGTCGAGAAGGGAACTCTTGGGATCATGCACCCTTCATACACCCTACCAAACACACCAGGCATGTGTTTGGTTCATTGCTACACTTGTGGCTTGCCACACTTTTCTAGCTACATGGTCCACATGTCATAGACGCAAATTCTTGCCAAATCTTGCCACACTTGTGGTGGCCATTGTGTTAGCCACATTTTTTGTTTCAAACACACTTTGCCTAAGCTTAGTTGTGGCAAAGTTAGTCATGAATGAAGTTCAACCATGGAGTCTTCTAGATTCTACATGTGGCAGAATCTGGTGGAATGTAGATGATATCCAACGGACAGTAGTGCTTGGATTTGCCATCTTTGTACCGTCGGATTGGCTTCATCCGACGACCAACTTTCAAAGTTATTCACACACTATATAGGGGGTATAGATATAGATGTGTCGGCCCATTCCAATGGATCCAAAGTATATTTGTTTAGTGGAGTGCACTCTAAACACATTATCTATTTATTTTTCTCTAACCTTTCCTAGCCATGCAACCAAGCCACATAAGCTTCATGAGTGCCCCCCACATCATATTATTCATACTACGTTGACAGAAGAAAAAAAGATAAATCACCCAAAACAAGATCTTCCCATTTTTTGTTCCTATGATGTTGTACCGTGCACGTACCTAGTACAAACTTGGTACTAGTAGGAGCAGAGTAGTACGGAATGCTCCTACTCTATCAACGAGCCCCATCTGACACCAAATGTCTTGGCTTCCGTGCTACAGCTAGATCTTCCTCTCGTTTCTGTTTTCCAACCCGGCGGCGGGCGGGGTGCGGTTTGACAATAGTCGGTTTGCTCAACGGCAGTCCCACATGAAAGTGAAAATGCTAGGCAACACGCCTTCCCTAAGCTATGTGTCGTGCCGGACGGGCTGTGGAGTACTCCCGATTCCCGGGCGTGTGGGGGGGGGGGAGTGCGACGCGAACGCGGCAGGCCTTTTCCTTTTACTAGCAATGTGCCCGTGCGTTGCGACGGATCCAAAGTAGTAGAATAGTACTACTTGTTCACAAACTTGAAAGAAATCACTCTTGTTTTGATATACTCCTAATATATTGCTCCCTCCGTTCCTAAATATTTGACTTTTTAGAGATTTCAAATGGACTATCACATACGGATTATATAGACATATTTTGAAGTGTAGATTCACTCATTTTGCTCCGTATGTAGTCACTTATTGAAAAATCTCTAGAAAGACAAATATTTAGGAATGGAGGGAGTACTTTTCACCCAAAATATATTTCTCAGGCTGTTTTGATGAGGTGAGGGAGGGATGTGGTTGCTTTCAAGTTAATAAGGGGTTTTCTGCAAATTGGAGCAGAGAAGTGGGCTATTGTTGCAAAAATGCCACAACTTACCTCACAGCCGTTAGATGCAGATCTAATGGTCAGAAACGACGGATGGCAGACACACCACCATCACCAATTGAGTCTTTTATAGGAGTAGGAGTATGGAAACGTGTATAAATTGTAACATTTTGGTTCTGCTCCTTGGCACGATCGATAGATAGAAATAACAATTGGAAACGCTAGGGCGGGGCTATTTCCGCCAGATAAGCAGGGTACGTAATAGCTAGGTTGGCGCATCGTCGGTTTGATCACATGCGGTCTGACATGTTCTAGTGTTTCTAGCAAGATGCCCTTGCATTGCACGAAGTTGATGGAAAAGGTAAGCACAACTTATAAATTGACGGATGGAGTACTAGTTACAGTGATGCATATAATTAAGCAAAGGGATCGCACATGTCGGTATTGACTGGAACGAGAATGCAACACCACAATAAGAATTAAGGCCACGATGTTGATGCGATCGTAGTGGTGGTTACAGAAGGCAAGAAGAAAGATGCATCCATCAATGTACGACCTCCTCCTCCTCAACTTAGTGCGTCGGGCCACCGACCGGCGGCTAAGGAGCGGCGGCTTTTGTGGCGAGGTCGAGGTGCTTCTCAGCAAAGTCATCCAAGGCTTCTAGCCGGTTGAGGAAGGCCAATGTCGTAGCGTCCTCACTGGCGTCGTAGATACATATGTAGATGATTTGCTCGTACACGTGGATGTGTAGGTCGACGAATTCTTACAGGGCGAGGTGCCTCGCGGCGAGCGCGACTTCCAAGTGGACATTCTTCGTGGCGTCGGCGGGCAGTCGTAGGGCCACTAGTGATTGAAAGAGGTTCCGGCCATGGAGGCCTATTAGGGTGGCAGGCAATAAGGAGCCCGGGCGCGCGGGCTGGAGGAGTACGGTGATGTCGTCCGCGAGCTTCTTGAGGACGGTGAACTTGTTGGTGGTGGCAACGATCATCTGGTCCCACTAAGAGTCATAGTTGGCATTGACGGCGGCCATCCACCAGCCGGTCTCCAACACTGTCTGGAGATGATCCTCGGCGCCATGCCGCAGGCCAACGTCGTCGACCATATGGCACAGCCTCTGGCCGCTCGTGCGCATCACCGCCATGGGTCTGGAGTGAGCTCTTTTGCGCTTAGTGTAGGTGCTTAGGCAAATGCTTAGGTGCGTACGATGTGGAGATGCATTGGAATGGAGGGGCGCCTTTATATGAGGGCAAACTGTGTCGCATTCACATCATGCAGCCTCTTTTCCCGATCCTCCTCCCATTACTTCCCTCATGTATTAATTGAAGGAGGATGCATTGGCCGTTCACCATTTCGGGAACCGCTACTCCCTCGCTCGTCTGCATTAAAGCTGTATCGGGAACTGCGTCGCCCGCTGTCAAATCGAATAGTAGTACTGCGCCGCCCGCTGTGCCCGGCTGAACACGCCTCGTCGCCTCCATCAAACCCCTCCGTTAAACCCGCATGCAAACCGAGAAACCTACTCCGGCCACACGTCCGTTCATGAGCGGGCCGGAATTAAACGCAACACCGGTCGAGCTCCTCCCGTCCGCCCTTAGTTTAAACGAGGCCAGACACCGGCCAAGCTCCTACCGTCCGCCCTCTATTTACACGCGGCCAGACAGACAGTGGGCAAGAATCGCACCCCTCCGCCGCTCCCCCATCTCCGCCTTCACCAATTTCTCTACTCTTCCGATGGCTTCCAAGGAGCCGCTCTCCGGCATATTACCCGGCTAGGTGGCCCGCCGAGCCCTCCGGATACGGGCGAGGCCGCTCGGTGCTTCACCAACCTCGCTTGGCCCGACGGAGCCAGTTGCCACCCCAAGCAGGTGCGTGGTTCAGCAACTCACCGCTCCAGTTCAGCTCGATGAGGAGTGGCGAGTTGCTCCACGCCGATAGGGCGGCGAGCACACCGGTACGGGCATCGTCGCTGCCACGTCATACTGGGCCTCCCGTGTCTGTGGGCGCACCTCCCGTGCCTGCGGCAGCGCCATGCAGGCAGAGACAGAACCCGGGTGCATGGACAGCGACGAGTAGGTGGCCAGCTTCTCTGTGTCCGCCGCCATCATCGAGGAGAAGTAGAACACGGGAGGCCGCCGCCACTTGGGTCCCATGAAGGCCACCGCCGAGGCAACGACTGCGTATTCAGGTGGTTTCTTTGCTTCTTCGTCTCTTCCGAGGACCTTCGTCGACCCTGCAAAGTGTCTACCAGACATGAGGAAAACAAAGGGATCCGTGGGCGGCCATTTAGATTATGTACTCCGTCTCCAGCTGGCGGGAAATTTTTGTTCTAAGAATGGATAAATTGTATGTATGTATAATTAAAATAAGTCTAGATACATCCATTTCTAGGACAAGTATTTCCGGACGGAGGGAGTATTAGTTATACCAAGATAGCCGGATTGGCACCGCTTAGTTCATGTAAATGTAATGAAATCCATCATGTTTATATGAAGATCCGGCTTTTTTGTACGAAATCCTTCATGCTTATATGAAATTAGTCTGTGTTTGCACGAATTTCATCTAGTTGGTTAGAGTTGTGAAAATGTATGCCGCTGGCGTTTGATGTCGTCCTCCTCGGAAGGAAACGGGAGGAAATTTGCCGACTACCGTTGGAGATGCTCTTATGCTGGAAATAATAGAGTGACATCCAATCCATTTGAGTTAATTGCATGTATGATTGTCCCTCTATAAAAAGTTAATTGCATGTATAGTGTACACGTGACTTGCAGGGTGGCTACAGCTTCGTACAGAAAGTTAAAAAGAAACAAGTCCATCCTTAATCTTGTATTCTAAGTACTTTGTGGGTTCCACTGTCAGTACAGTAGGGAAAGAAGTATATATTAAATAAGTAATATATAATATAAAAATCTAAAGTTAAAGACAGAATTCGAACTCATGTCATCGCGTTGCGAGCATCCGGCGCTAACTAGTCCAGCACATTTTTGTTGTAGACCATGCTGCTGATATATCTCCATGTCTACTCTTATACTCCATCCGTTCCTAAATATTTGTCTTTTTTCAGATTTCAAATGGACTACCACATACGGATGTGTATGTAGACATATTTTAGAGTGCGGATTCACTCATTTTGCTCCATATGTAGTCACTTGTTGAAATCTCTAAAAAGACAAATATTTAGGAACGGAGGGAGTAGAAAACAGAGTTGGTGATGATGGTGTGCATGCCATCCTGCAGTATAGGCCGTCGGATTTATATCGAACGGATAGGAAGAAAACTATGGCAATTTTGCAAAAAATTACCCACACCCCTCTCCACGTTCGCAAATACGGCCTTCCCTCGTTCATCCTTTTCTCTCACAACATAAACTACTCATACAAATGCATCTTGATTTTCCGTGCAACGCACGGGCATCTAGCTAGTTTCTTTTAAAATAGTTACTGCGATAATTGGGTTGAAGTGATATATTTTATGTCTGCCCTGAATGATTTCGGATTCACTAGTAGTAATAAAGAAATGGTTGCCTTGTTAATTAATAGAAAACAGGGTGAAAACTATCACACGAGGCCGATAAAAACGAGGCACACTGGGTTCAGCGTCATCGTCACTACAGCTGTGCGCACGCGATAAGTCTACATATCGAGGGGGCTACTGAGCGAGGCATAGAGACACAATGTTCGAGAGAGAAACCAATTGACAGATTACGATCAGATTGAGTTGTCACCCTTCTGCTGTCATAGTTGGGGTGTGGGGAGGGAGAGAAAGACGTATCGAGAGTGTGCGCGGTAGGCACAAAGGCACAACTAGCGAGTGTGTGTGTATGTGTGTGTGTGTTTGAAAGAGGAGTAGATAGATTACTATCAAGATTGAGGTGCCGCCCTACTCCTTCGGTGTCGGGTAGTGTGTGTGCGTGTGTGTGTGTTTGAGAGAGAAGTCAGTAGATAGATTAGTATCAAGATCGAGGTGTCACCCTACTCCTTCGGTGTTGGGAAGTGTGTTTGTGTGGTTGTGTGGGTGTGGGTGGGTGTGTCGCTGGGCGGGGGCAGTGACACTTACATATCCCTACTCTTATAAAAACAGAGTTGGTGATGATGGTGTTCCTGCCATCCTGCAATATAGGCCATCCAATTTATACCCGACGGGTAGGAAGGAAACTGTGGCAATTTTGCAAAAAATATACCCACACCCCTCTCCGCATTTGCAAATAAGGCATTCCCTCGTTCATCCTTTTCTCCCACAAGATAAACTACTCATACAAATGCATCTTGATGTTCAGTGTGACGCATGGGCATCTTGCTAGTAGGGAGAAGGAGTTTGTGTGACAAATATCTAGCTATATTAAGGGATAGGTAGATAGCATTTGTGCAAGGCATACTTAAAGCATCACGAAGATAAACAAAATTGTGTGCATGCAAGTGCCGGAAAAATAAAGCGAGAAACAATGTTTTGGAGAGAGAGAGAGAGAGAGAGCGAAAGAGAGAGCGAAATCTCAAAACAAAAGGTGCTCTGTTGGAATCCCATTGTATGTATTCATATGGTTCCGGAACTCGAGTTAACCTTAGGCATATGTGTGAGAGACATTATTATACTTTGAGACATTAGTGGTTGTGGGTGGGCGTAATTAAAGGGGTGGGCGTGTTCGACAGAGAGAGCGTGTGTGTTTCTGTGTGAGAGACTTGTAGGACGGGGTAGAAAGACGAATTCTAACCTTGACAGAGGGAGAGAAATACACGAAGTGCGCGTGTGTGATTCCGATGACCACAGGGAAATGAGATATGTATGTGTGTGAGAGAGATTGCACAATTCAGTCACGTAACACTATCTAGCGATCGTGGACGTGCATCGCTTGAACATATCTCAATATCTACTTCGTATCGTGGCCAAAGGTACAATATCGATTCAACGCTATAAAGATTGGACACTCACATATCACATTTTTTCTATTTAAATAAACCTTTTCAGTTGTGCATGCCAAAGTTACAGTGATGTTTCTTCAAACAACCAATGTAGGTATCATGTACATGCACCATTGTTACTCTTGCATTCAAAATCATTAGTCTTGGATGATTTAAGGTTCTATTATGAAGTATCATATGTAATATTCATATATGAATTCAACGGGTACGCAATTTATGAAATGGAGGCTATGTAATCATATGAGGTAACACTTTTAAGTAGCAGACTTCTTTTTGTGTGCCTCTACACTAACACGTCAATGCATTATGTTTAAAGTAAATAACCAATTGCACTAAATTATCTATTTACATGAGAAATACATAGGCTGAGCGTTTGATCCCTTTTTTGTGAACGCGCCACTACACTCGTACGATTGGCCGCGCCCATGTGAACGACCAAGTTATCGGCGCATCATCCCGTGTTATTGTCTTTTTTCTAGGGAGGACACACCAGTTATTAACTACTGACGCGTGCCCTGTGTACAGAGTCTCGCATGACCTTCCCACTAGCATGGTCCAAAATTAGTTGAAACTGGATACGGACGATCCCGCGGGCGGCAAAATCTCTCGCCTCCTTCTAAAATTTCCACCACCTTAGTCTTTAGCATGCGAAATTCCCCTTTTTTTCCTTGGTGCACGGAGACCAACAGTTACAATACCGCCCTCATCTACATAATAGGTCGGGGCTGCTTTGGTAACTTCTGGTTCCCCCCACTACACGGCACCCCCATTTCCTCTCCCCTCCCGCAAAAACCACTAACTCCACAGCACCAGAGCATCTCACATCACGCCGTCCGTACTTCATCGGCCTTGCTCCCCTCCCCTCTCGAAACCGTAGACTGCTCATCCACCGGCGTACCAGAGCCCATTCACTGCCAGCGGCGTCCACCTCGCCGGATCTGATTCTGCAGCCGCATCTACCCCTCCCACCTCCCCTGGAAACAAGTAGACTGCTCATCCACCATTGTACCACAGCCCATTCAGTGTCGGCCTTGTCCATGACGTCGGATCTGCTTCATCGGTACTCTCGTCAACCGCAGCGCATCTGCAGCGGCTCATTCGTACTCCCCACCGGAGACGCTTCGTCCACCCCCCCCCCCCGGAGCCACCCCACCGACGCCCCCGTCGACAGACTCTGATCCTCTTCGCCGACACCTTCCTCAACCCTACCGGAGCCACTTCGCCGACAACATCGTCAACCCCACCGGAGTAGCTTCGCCTACACCATTTTCAACCCTACCGGGGCCACTTTGCCAACTCACAAGTCCATGGCCTCTGATTTGCTTCCTCGCACCCTCATCCAACCTACCGGAGCAGCTTCTGACGCCCCGTCCACGGCTGCAGATCCGCATCGTCGACACCATCCTTAACCCAACCACCTGGGCAGCTTCACCTACGCCCTCGTCCACGGCCACAGATCCGCTTCGCCCACACCGTAGTCCACCCTACCGGAGCCGCTCCACAAACACCCTACTCGATGGTTCTAGATCTCCTTACTGATGAAGCTATGCACCTAGGGTAGGGTGATGGATCTATCTAAGATACCCTCCCCAAGGGCATTGCTAAAAGAACCAGAAGTATCCGAAGAAGAGTCGTCATCCACTCGACCATGGAACTACGTTCCACTCGACAGCCTTGAAGACACTCGACCATCAGAAGATCCAGAGGCCACCCCGCTTTGCAACGGTCGGGAATTAAGTCGTAGCTTTAATGGTCATTACATAACTTTATTGCTGGCGTTACCAGTAACGCCCTCCTCTTAATGTACATTGAATCCTATGTAACAGAGGGGAGCTGGGGTCCTGGCGCACTCTATATAAGCCACCCCCCTCCTCTGGGACAAGGGTTCGCACCCCCTGTAACTCACACGCTCATAACCCAGTCGACTGCCTCCGGGCTCCGAGACGTAGGGCTATTACTTCCTCCGAGAAAGGCCTGAACTCGTAAAACTTGCGTGTACAACTCCTCCATAACTAGGATCTTGCCTCTACATTCCTACCCCCCATTCTACTGTCAGACTTAGAACCACGACGGTTGGTGCCCACCGTGGGGCAGGTGTCTTAGCGACTTGTTGGAGAAGTTGCAATTTTTCCGATCCCCTTCATCATGGTTTCAGGCGGAGGTTTGGCTGAGGGCCGCGAGATCCGTCTTGGCGCGCTCGTGTTCATCGCCGATGACTCCACTTGGCTTCAGGAGGCTCCACTCGATGTCGACGCACTCCCCATCCGTGGGGCAATGCATTTTCACGTGTGCGTCCGTGGCGTCCTCCTGCGGCAGCCATCGACCCAGTATCGGTCGGCTCATGTGGCGTCCTCCCTCCCTGTCGCCCGCCGGCGCAAGCGTTCCGGTCGATCAAGGCTTCAGCGCTGGGTGAGGCATGCAGTGGCTCGCCAGTCGGCCACCCCTCAAGTCGCGGCGATCGATCCCGACAAAACTCTCTACGGCCTGTTCGACTGGCTCCGCAGAGACTGCATCCGAGTGCGACAGCAGTGATCCCGCGGCGGAGGTCTTGATGGTCGATAGACCTCGCAGTCCTCCCGGCTTCCCCCGCGCCGACGATGGCGACGGCGGAGGCGATCCGTCACATGCCCATGAGGAGTACCTCCCCGAGCCCCTCTCTTCGCAGCAGAGGGAAGAACTTCGCCGCCGGAACATGGATGCACTTCACACTCCTATCATTGGAGAAACCCCCGAGGCCTAGTCCTTGGAGGACGCGCGCCTAGCCAACCTGGCTGTGCGCACTCGATTGGAGAACCTCCAGCACGCACTCGACGAGCGTGCGCGTCAGCGGGTTCCAGAATCCAGTCAACTCTTTCCACCTCTGACTCAGGTATATCGGACTCCGATCCAGAATCTTATAGCTGCAACTCGAATAGCAGAGTCAATTCAGCCCTCCCAGTCGGAAGCTGGCAGAGGTCTGATGCAGATCAGAGCTTTACTCCGGCAGCAGGAGAATAGAATACAGTTGTGTAACAGTCGTGGAATAGGATCCATAGCATGTCCGTTATTGCAGATACAGTCCAGTCGGCTCACAGCCCAAGATCGCCCCCGAGGCGTGAGGCACGTGGAGACCGGCGTGATCAGTACAGAAACCGTGAGCAGTATGATCACCGACTCGATCATGGCGATCATCATCGAGTGCCCACACCTCCCCCAAGGAGTGGGTCGTACATGCCTTAGCAGCATGATGATAGGCGCCCTAACAGTGTTGGGCGAAGGATTCCAGTCGACCCCAGTGAGCCAGGCTTTGATGCAAGATCTATCCTCTTTCAGGGTTTGGTCGATAGAAATAGAGATCACCGAGAAGGTCATGATAGAGATTTACCAGCCAGCAGCAGAGTGCATGTCTCAGGTCCAGAATGCTTCAGCAGGGCCATCAGGGCCGCGGTGATTCCTCCCAACTTCAGGTTGGCGACTGGAATCAGTAAGTTCACTGGTGAGTCCAAGCCTGACACTTGGCTTGAGGACTATCGAGTGGCTATCCAGATTGGCGGCGGCAATGATGAAGTGGCCATGAAACACCTTCCTTTGATGTTGGAGGGCTCGGCCAGAGCATGGCTGAATCAGATAGCACCCAGCAGCATTTACTGTTGGGAAGATCTTGCCCGAGTGTTTGTCAGAACATTTGAAGGAACATGCAAACGGCCAGCTGGGTTGACAGAGCTACAATCTTGTGTGCAGAAGACGAATGAAACTTTGAGGGATTATATCCAGAGATGGATCACGTTGCACCACACGGTGGAGAATGTGTCTGATCACCAAGCAGTTTGTGCCTTCAAGGAAGGCGTCAAGTATAGAGAGTTGAATCTGAATTTCGGTCGGACCGGAGACATGTCTCTGAGTCGAATGATGGAGATTGCCGCCAAGTATGCTAATGGTGAAGAGGAGGATCGGCTCCGGAGTGGCAAGCACAAAAAAGTCGCCCATGAAACCGGAGGAGGGAACTCCAGTCAGAAGCAGAAGCGCAAGGCCGAGCCAGCTGCTCCTAGAGAAGCCTTAGCTGTGACTCAGGGAAAATTCAAGGGGAAGCCCAAGGGGCCATGGAACCCTAAGAAAGTAAAAGATCAAGATGGGAATGATGTGTTGGATTTGCCATGCCACATCCACACAAAGAAAGATGAAGAGGGTAAGCTCATTTACCCGAAGCATACCACTCGATAATGTCAGCTTCTAATCTAGCAGTTTCGAGAGAAACAACCCAAAGAGAAGGAAAAGGAGTCAGACAAAGTTGAGGACAAAGAGGAAAGTGATGATGGTTACCCTCACGTCAATTCCACTCTGATGATTTTTGCTGATGTTGAGAGCAAGACTCGACTGAAAGTCATCAACAGAGAAGTGAACATGGTCGCTCTGGCGACACCAAGTTATTTGAAATGGTCTCAGACTGCTATCACATTCAACCAGTCCGATCACCCGACGCACGTAGCCACCCCTGGGAGGCAAGCCTTGGTGGTCGATCCAGTTGTCGAAGGCACTCGACTGACTAAAGTTCCGATGGATGGTTGCAGTGGTCTAAATATTCTGTACGCAGAGACGCTGAAAGGGATGGGCATTCCGATGTCCAGACTGAGTGAAAGCAATATGAGTTTCCATGGAGTGATTCTAGGCAAGAAGGCCGAATCACTCGGCCAGATTGCTCTTGACGTGGTTTTTGATGATTCCAAGAATTACCACAAAGAAAAGTTGACATTTGAAGTTGTGGATTTCCAGAGTGCTTATCACGCTATTCTGGGTAGGCCAGCTTATACACATTTTATGGCTCGACCATGCTATGTGTACCTCAAATTGAAGATGCCTGGTCCTAAGGGTGTGATCACTATAATTGGCAATAGAAAGAAGGCAGAAGAGTTCTTCCAGAAGGGCTCGAAGATCGCCGATGCACAAATGGCAGTAGTGGAATTGCAGGAATATCAGAAAAATGCAGATCCCAGTGATTTGCTGCGAGCTAAGAAGCCTGCCACGGATTCAGCATTTTAGTCGTCCGGCGAAATGAAACCAATTCATATTCATCCGATTGATCCCAATGCTGCTCTGACTCACATTTCCACAACACTTGACTCCAAATAGGAAGAAGCGCTCATCCAGTTCCTTCGTGAGAACTGGGACATCTTTGCATGGAAACCCTCTGACATGCCAGGTGTTCCCAGGGGACTAGCTGAGCATCATTTGCGAGTCGACCCGAAAGTGAAACCGGTCAAAGAGCATCTTCGACGGTCCGCCGTACAGAAGAGAAAAGCAATCGGTGAAGAAGTGGCTCAGCTTCTGGCAGCTGAGTTTATCCGAGAGATTTACCACTCCGAGTGGTTAGCTAATGTTGTCATGGTCCCTAAGAAGGATGACTCACTTCGCATGTGCATTGACTTCAAGCATATCAATCGGGCCTGCCTGAAGGATCACTTTCCTCTCCCTCGCATTGATCAAATACTCGACTCGACTGTGGGGTGTGAGCATTTGTACTTTTTGGACGCTTATTCCGAGTATCACCAGATTCGTCTGTATGGACCCGATGAGATTAAAACAGCTTTCATCACCTCAATTGGGTGCTTTTGTTATGTCACTATGCCATTCGTCTTGAAGAATGCTGGAGCCACATTCATGCGGATGATTCAGAAGTGTTTACTCACTCAAATCAGTCGGAATGTGGAAGTGTACATGGATGACATTGTGGTCAAGTCACGTAAAGGTTCCGACCTACTGGCTGACCTCGCTGAAACCTTTGCCAACCTCAGAAGGTATGATATCAAGCTTAATCCATCAAAATGCACATTCGGAGTTCCAGGAGGAAAATTACTCGGTTTTCTCATTTTCGAACTAGGGATCGACGCTAACCCCGAGAAAGTGGGTGCTATACTCCGGATGAAATGCCCCGTGCGTGTGCATGATGTCCAGAAGCTTACTGGTTGCTTGGCCGCCCTAAGTTGATTCATTTCTCGACTCGGTGAGAAGGCACTCCCTCTCTACCGATTGATGAAGAAGTCAGACAAGTTTGAGTGGACTCCTGAAGCTGATGCAGCGTTTGCAGAGCTAAAAGCTCTGCTTTCCACCCAGCCGGTGCTTGCTGCTCCAGTCAGCAAAGAGCCGTTACTGCTTTATATTGCAGCCACTGGACAGGTCGTCAACACAGTGCTTACGATCGAGCGGGAAAAAGAAGGAAAAGCCTATAAAGTTCAGCGCCCAGTATATTATGTTTCTGAAGTTCTGACTCCATCAAAGCAAAGATATCCTCATTATCAGAAGCTTGTTTATGGGATTTATATGACCACGAAGAAGGTTGCACATTACTTCTCTAATCACTCAATTACAGTCGTCAGTGACGCTCCATTATCTGAGATTTTGCACAACAGAGACGCAACTGGTCGAGGGGCAAAGTGGGCGATTGAACTCCTTCCCTTAGATATCAAGTTTGAGGCAAAGAAAGCTATCAAGTCCCAAGCAATAGCAGATTTCCTCGCCGAGTGGATTGAACAGCAACTGCCGACTCAAGTTCACTCGGAGCACTGGACCATGTTCTTTGATGGATCCAAGATGCTGAATGGTTCTGGTGCTGGGGTGGTACTGGTATCCCCCCGAGGAGACAAGCTGAGATATGCTCTCCAGATTCACTTTGATTCCTCCAATAATGAAGCAGAATATGAAGCACTCTTATATGGGTTACGTATGGCCATTTCACTCGGTGTCCGTCGCCTCATGGTCTACGGCGACTCAGATTTGGTGGTCAATCAAGTGATGAAATAATAGGACGTTAGAAGCCCAGCTATGAATGGTTACTGCAATGCGGTGAGGAAGTTGGAAAAGAAGTTTGAGGGGTTAGAACTCCATATACCCCGACTGAAAAATCAAGCAGCCGATGATTTGGCAAAGATAGGTTCCAAGAGAGAAGCCATTCCCAGCAATGTGTTTTTGGAACACATTCACACACCGTCAGTTCAGGAAGACCCTTTCAGTGAAGAGCCCCCGCAGCCTAAGAGCGCCATAGATCCGACTGAAGTCGAGGTCCCCGCCGTGGTCGACCTAATCATGGAGGTTTTGGTCATCACTCCCGACTGGACAGTACCATACATTGCGTACATCCTTAGGAAGGAACTCCCAGAAGATGAAGAAGGGGCTCGGCAGATCGTCCATCGATCCAAAGCCTTTACTGTGATAAGAGTACAACTGTTCAGAGAAAGCATGACTGGAGTCACTCAGAAATGCATAACGCCAGATGAAGGTCGAATGATCCTCAACGACATCCACTCGGGGACCTGTGGTCACCATGCATCCTCTCGAGCCATTGTGGCTAAAGCATACCGAGCCGGATTTTATTAGCCACGAGCAAATGAAATGGCGAAAGATATAGTCGACAGATGTGAAGGCTGTCAGTTTTACTCTGATATGTCTCACAAGCCAGCGTCAGCCCTGAAGACCATTCCCCTCGTCTGGCCCTTTGCTGTTTGGGGATTGGATATGGTTGGACCACTGAGTACTGGTAGGAGCGGCTTCACTCATGTGCTTGTAGCAGTCGACAAGTTTACCAAATGGATTGAAGCTAAACCTATCAAGAATCTTGAAGCCAGCACCGCTGTCAGTTTCATCAGAGAATTGACATTCAGATATGGAGTTCCACACAGCATCATCACTGACAACGGGTCGAACTTCGATTCTGATGAGTTTAGAGCTTTCTGCGCTTCTCAAGGCACACGAGTCGACTATGCTTCAGTCGATCACCCACGATCGAATGGACAAGTAGAAAGAGCAAATGGCCTAATTCTCAAGGGACTGAAACCCCGAATGATGCGTGATCTCAAACACGCAGCAGGCGCCTGGGTCGATGAACTTCCATCAGTACTCTGGGGTTTGAGGACAACTCCCAATCGGTCGACTGGACGAACTCCTTTCTTTTTGGTCTATGGAGCCGAAGCTGTTTTGCCAAGTGACCTGCTCCAGAATGCACCCCGAGTCGAGCTCTTCTCTGAAGAGAAAGCAGAACAGGCCCGGCAGGATTCAGTCGATCTCTTAGAGGAGGAAAGAGAGATGGCCTTGATCCGGTTGACCATTTATCAGCAAGACTTGCGTCGATTCCACGCCAGAAACGTGAGGGGTCGAGCCTTTCAAGAGGGAGACTTGGTTCTTCGAGTGGATCAACAGAAGCCACACAAGCTCGCCCCTGCTTGGGAAGTCCCCTTCATTATCACCAGAGTTCTCCACAATGGAGCATACCATCTTTACAATGTCGAGCATCAGAAAGACGAGCCACAAGCTTGGAACGCGGATCTGCTCCGCCCCTTTTATACTTAAGTACTCACTCGAAGATGTAATAAGAAATACATTTTTAAGTTTATTTATCAAAGATAAGAGTTTTATAATCTTCCTAAACGATTGTTCTTGCTTTTGTTCGCGTTTTCAAATCCCCCAGTGGGTGGCTTAGCTGTGAATCTGTTTCGCCTAAGTTTGAAAAATCCTACCGAGTAGTGAGCCAGCCTCTCACTCGGAGGCTTAGCTACGAATCCGTTTCGCCTAACTTTGAAAAATCCTATCGAGTGGTGAGCCAGCCTTCCACTCGGGGGCTTAGCTGCAGTCCATTACTCGCCTAAGTTTGAAAAATCCTACCGAGTGGTGAGCCAGCCTTCCACTCGGGGGCTTAGCTACAGTCCAGTACTCGCCTAAGTTTGAAAAATCCTACCGAGTGGTGAGCCAGCCTTCCACTCGGGGGCTTAGCTGCAGTCCAGTACTCGCCTAAGTTTGAAAAATCCTACTGAGTGGAGAGCAACCCTCCCACTCGGGGGCTTAGCTGCAGTCCAGTACTAGCCTAAGTTTGAAAAATCCTACCGAGTGGAGAGCAACCCTCCCACTCGGGGGCTTAGCTGCAGTCTAGTACTTGCCTAAGTTTAAAAAATCCTACCGAATGTTGAGCAAACCTCTCACTCGAGGGCTTAGCTGCAGTCTAGTACTCGCCTAAGTTTAAAAAATCCTACCAAATGGTGAGCAAACCTCCCACTCGGGGGCTTAGCTGCAGTCCAGTACTCTCCTAAGTTTGAAAAATCCTACCGAGTGGTGAGCAAACCTCTCACTCGGGGGCTTAGCTGCAGTCCAGTACTCGCCTAAGTTCAAAAAATCCTACCGAGTGGTGAGCAAACCTCCCACTCGGGGGCTTAGCTGCAGTCCAGTACTCGCCTAAGTTTAAAAAATCCTACCGAGTGGTGAACAAACCTCCCACTTGGGGGCTTAGCTGCAGTCCAGTACTCGCCTAAGTTTAAAAAATCCTACCGAGTGGTGAACAAACCTCCCACTCGGAGGCTTAGCTGCAAGTCCAGTACTCACCTAAGTTCAGCTGCTGTCCAGCACTCGACAAGGTGTGCCCCATCCTTGTCCGCGAGGACGAAGAGGCGCAAGTCGATTGAAGTCTCCACTTCAAGACCACATCTCAAGCACAAGAGTCAATCCAAATAAAGAACAAATTCCAAAAGCAATCGCAAGCGTATCCTGAGAATAAATCAAGTTCAAGACGAACCCTAAAAGTTCAAAGACCGCAGATCAAAGTACTCGGGCATTCAGCCCAAAAGAGTTTAACGGTTACAAAAACCACTCGGCATCCCGAGGCAAATTTAAGGTGGGGCATCAAAGTCTGTTCACTCCGCGGGAGGAGGACTGGCAGGCTCGACGAACTCGTCAAGATCAACGCCATCGGCAATGCGAGTGGCAGCTGCAATTGAAGTCTCCATGAAGGATCGGAAATCGTGCCTTTTGGTGTTGGCGACCTTGATCGCTGCCAGCTTATCTTCTCGCGCTTCTTTGCAATGGACGCGAACCAAAGACAGAGCCACATCAGCGTCGCACCAGGCAGAAGACTTCTTCCACTCCTGCACTCGACCGGGAATCTCATTGAGTCGAGTCATCAGAGACTCGAGGTCATTCTAGAGTGTTTCCCTTGGCCAGAGCGCTATGTCAATCCATGACGTCGCGACCTTCAGTCGAGTGAGATAGTCTACAACACCATCGATGCGGGATTCCAGTTGGAGCAAGTTCATAGAAGCTTCGTCTTTCACAGGGGAGTTGATGGGGTCCAAGCTTGGCTCTATTCGTCTAGTCTCCTCCTTGAAGTCTAGACAAAACTCTGCATGCACAATCCGAGGTTGATTCAATAATCGTATGCCGAGCCGACGAAGATAAACCAGTCGGAACAAAGTATATACCTTCAAGCTTGATGAACAGCTTCTTGGCAAGGCTGCTCAAATAACTTTCCAGATCATCCCTCCTACGAGCGATGCTTTCCATCTTCTCGTTCAGAGTGACTTTGTCCTTCTTCAAGCGGGTCACTTCCTGGTTGGCTGCATCCAAAGAGGATTTCATCTTGGCGTTTTCTTCCTCCAATTTGCCGACTGAAGCCAACTTCTGTTCAGCCAGAGCAGTTTTGTCATCAGCTTTCTTCTGTGCAGCAGCCAGATCATGATCCTTCTTTGCCAAAGCTTGGTTTAGTTTCTCTGAAAAGAAACGACGCTTGACTCAGAAAGAGTAGAATGAAATCCAGATCAAAGACAAACCAGTCGACAAGTATGTCTTACCATTGGCGTCATCCTTAGCTTTCTGCAGTTCTGTCTTGGCCAACTCCAGATCAGGGTTGAGTTGAATTTGCTTTTTCTCCAAGTCAGCAAAGCGAGCTCCAAGATCACAATATTTATTGTCGGTGTTTCGGGAATGGGGTCCCCTGACTTGCCCGCATGTGGCCTGCGGCGTGGCTCAAGTGGGGGCCCAGCGCGGCCCATCTTCATCAGCTCAAGCTCAAGACCCTCGCGAGGGGCCAAGCCTCGCGGGGCGGACGACAGGAAGCTTCCTCAGAAGCAGCCTCATCAGGCAGGCTCGTGAGGAGGCGGAGAGATCAAGGCAGGGGTACCTCGCGAGGAGTCCATGACGCAAGCCATGATGATCGAGGCCAGGCGGGCGCCAGGCGGGCGCCGGCCTGTGCAGTGTCATTGTTTCCCCTTTGCTACAAAGGGAGCAAGCGTTGACCAAGGGATCGGGCAAAGGTTACCATTCCGGTGCAACAAGACCAAGACCAGCAGAGCGATAGGACCAAGGTCACCGTGGAGCCCAAGACGGTGTCATCACCAGTGCTTTTGGCAGCCGAAGACCACCTTTGGTCAGGATAACTTGTACTAGATGTTCCCCTTAAAAATGGCCAATTGTTGGCGCCCTTCCCGCTCATTATTTGGGGAGAGGCCAAGGGCCTCTATAAATAGAGCTAGCCACCATAGAGTAGAGGCATCCCAATCAGATCTGATAGAGCCCTAGCAGAGAGAGAGAGGCGATTGAACTCACCCAAACAGTTCATCGGATCAGTTCAAGAACACCTCTCGCGAGGCTGTTCTTCCCCTGTACTGTTCATCATCAGCCCCTGAGGCAATCCACCACACCACACACTGGAGTAGGGTATTACACCGCAACAGTGGCCCGAACCAGTATAAATCTCGTGTCCCTTGTGTTGTTCGTCGTTTCCAGCTTAGATCATGCGAGGAGATCGGACATAGATCGGTAGGGGAGAGATCTCTGCGCACACCCCAGAGTTCGAACCTTAAGGGTCTGCCGGAACCCGAAATCCGACATTTCTGCAGTCAAGAAATGGGTCAGTCGACTGGATAAAAGATTGGCTATTTCAGAGAAGTAAAAGGATAAAACCAACAAATTCTAAGACGACTGTCGAATCAAACATCCAACAGTAGTCTCGGGGACTACACCCAGTGGGTGCACTTAGCGTGCCCCCACTAGTTCAGTTTACACTCGACATGGTCCGACCAGACCGAGTGAGGGAATTCAAAGCTCAAGACTATAGTCGACTGCCCGCAGTCCACCATAGTCTTGGGGACTACACCCAGTGGGTGCACTTAGTGTGCCCCCACTAGTCCAAAAGTTCAATCTACGACAACAAAAATTCAGTCCAAAGTCTGAATTTGCTCAGTGACAAATCAAAACACCCAGTGGGTGTACAGATGCAAGATCCTAAACAGAATAAACCAAGCGAGTCACTCGACGTGCTGCTAACCTGAACATTACTCTGGAGAGCGGAGCTGGCGTCATAGGCAGCCTGGCTGGCATCCCGCACCATCTTCATCTTCTCCATCATAATGCCCGCCTAGCGTATGGCTTCCTTGGCAGCACTCACTTCGTCTTTCGGGACGTGGTGCGTAGCAAAGACTGAAGGTAGATTGGCAGGAGTTTGTGCAGCTGACGTAGAAGGTAGGGCACTTGACAGTGGTACGGCGAAGGAGATAGAAGTCCGATTGGAGTCACTGGCATCTTGAACTATCGGTTCCACTATTGGCGTCGACTGAGGTGTCTTGCCAGCGGATGTTTTCCTGTTCCTCCTCCCCAAAGGACTCAGTGGTCCTCCTCATCATTGTCGGGGAGGTCAATGACATTGGGAGCTATAAAATGATCAGTCGCTAAATTTGCATCGCCCGATTGGATATATCGCGGTTCAATCGACGAAAAGAAGACAGAATAATGGAGATCGTACCCAGATTGGAGGTGACCGCATCTTCCATTTCCTCATCCTTGTTCCTATAAGCCGAAGTCCCAGAGGTAGCAGCACTGCAAGTTTCAAGATTCTTCTGGTCAAATCAAAGGAAAGACAAACAACACATAATATCGAGTGAATGCAAAAAGAAAAACACTCACACAGAAGCAACAGGGATATCAATCTTAACCTTTGGCAGCGCCTTCCGAGACTTCTGCGCTGCAACCTTGGACTGCTTTGGGGCTTTCTCAGTCGGCACCGAAGAGGA
The DNA here is from genome assembly GCA_032464435.1 of Aegilops umbellulata. NCBI lineage: Eukaryota > Viridiplantae > Streptophyta > Magnoliopsida > Poales > Poaceae > Aegilops > Aegilops umbellulata. The sequence continues at coordinate 445,951,773 of CP136055.1, forward strand.
CGTTCGAGGATGCTGTGAAGACTGAACAGTTTGAGCGATCGCCTTTTCAGGGGCGCTCGCCCGGCCTTGGTCGACTTTGGATCGCCTCTCCCTGCAAGGAGGCGAGTCAACTTCTTCTTCATCACTCGAGTCGCCACTCTCCTCGTCCCCCTCTCCATCGGAATGCCACTCGCCACTTTCGCCTCCGCTTGCCTCCCCCTCTGGATTTTGCTCCTGCTCTCCGTTGGGCATCGAGTACATTTCGGTCAAGGCCTGGATGAAAACAAGCAGAGCAAAGTCAGTCGACGAATCATAAATAGAAGCACGATTAAAACAAGATTACAGTATGAAGTTCTGAATCGAACCTTATCTCGCTCATAAGATTGGTCGAGTGGAGGAATTCTCCTGGCTCCACTGGGGTTATCCTTGTTTCCGGTGATGCTCATCAGCCACCCCTCCAACGTGCTCTCGTCGACTTCCTCCGGATGAATCCGCATGGTGTCATCGATGCCCTAATACATCCACATCGGATGGTCTCGAACTTGGAGCGGTTGGATGCGGCGCCGAAGGAAGACCTCCAACAAATCCATACCGGTCACCCCGTCACGGATAAGTTGAACTACTCGTTCGACCAGCACCTTAACTTGCTCCTTCTCCTCTGGAATCACCTTCAAAGGGGAGGGCTTCCCCACTCGGGCCAAGGAAAAAGGAGGAAGTCCAGTTGACTGCCCTGGAGTCGGCTGGTCTTTGTAGTAAAACCAAGTCGACTGCCATCTGCGGACCGAGTCGGGAAGGATCATGGCTGGAAAAGAACTTTTGCCTCTCATCTGAATCCCAAGGCCCCTGCACATCTAAATCACTTGCGTCCTCTCATCACTCTGATTGGCCTTTTTCACCGTCTGAGAGCGACAGGTGAAAATATGCTTGAAAAGGCCCAATGGGGTCGGCAGCACAAGAAATTTTCACATAGAGACACGAAGGCAGCAAGGTACACGATGGTGTTGGGAGTAAGTGGTGGAGCTGCGCCCCAAAGAAATTCAAGAAGCCTCGGAAGAAAGGGTGAGGAGGCAAGGAAAACCCGTGATCAACGTGAGTGGCGAGGAGAACGCACTCACCCTCACGAGGTTGCGGCTCGGTCTTGTTCCCCGGAAGCCGCGCCGATCCGTGGGGAATCAGCCCTCCCTCGACTAGGTCGTCGATGTCGTCCTGGCAAAGCCCCGAGCGGATCCAATCGCCCTGGACCCAACCATGCGGCAGGGCGGCCCGCGAGGAAGATCCGCCACGGCTGGACTTCTTCCCCTTCGCCTTCGTCGTCGCCTTCTTCGCCCGCTGCAACGCCACCGTCTTCTCTTTCCCCATCGTCGGAGGCGAAACGCAGACGGAGCGGCAGCGCTGGGGCGAGAGCAGGCACGGCGGAGAAGTCGGAGAAAGAGGGGGAAGAATGAAAGTGCATTGTTCAAAAACCCTGGTCCGGCCCCTTATATGAGGTTACACCCGAGTGACTGACTTGTAGGCCCAAGCGATCTTATCAAATCCCGCAACAGTCGCGGGCGCGATACGTTGCGAAAAAGGTGGCGCAGAAATCGAGGCGGCCCTGCCTTATCCCATCCGATTGCTGCGGCCTCTTCCGCCCCGCGCACTTCCCGAAATTCGAATCCCGTGAAATTCATGGACAGCAGAACAATCTGCCAGGCGGAAGACTTCCTCCACATCATCACTCGGAGCTCTTCGGTAAAAGTTCACTCGATTAAGAATGGATCAAGGCGACTTAAAAAGAAGTTGATGTCGTCACCTCGGTTCAATGATCCAGAACAAGACAAGCTCATAACACGAAAGATGGGTCTGAAGTGTTTTCAACTCCTTCCTCACTCAAAGCCTGATCCATTTGGGGGCTAATGATGAAGCTATGCACCTAGGGTAGGGTCATGGATCTGTCTAAGATACCCTCCCCAAGGGCATTACTAAAAGAACCAGAAGTATCTGAAGAAGAGTCGTCATCCACTCGACCATGGAACTACGTTCCACTCGACAGCCTTGAAGACACTCGACCATGAAGACAATCACTCGACCATCAAAAGATCCAGAGGCCACCCCGCTTTGCAACGGTCGGGAATTAAGTTGTAGCTTTAATGGTCATTACATAACTTTATTGCTGGCGTTACCAGTAACGCCCTCCTCTTAATGTACATTGAATCCTATGTGACGGAGGGGAGCTGGGGTCCTGGCGCACTCTATATAAGCCACCCCCCTCCTCTGGGACAAGGGTCCGCACCCCCTATAACTCACACGCTCATAATCCAGTCGACTGCCTACGGGCTCCGAGACGTAGGGCTATTACTTCCTCCAAGAAGGTCCTGAACTCGTAAAACTTGCGTGTACAACTCCTCCATAGCTAGGATCTTGCCTCTACATTCCTACCCCCCATTCTATTGTCAGACTTAGAACCACGACACTTACCGGACCCCAACAGCCAGCGCAGCGTCATCACCCTTGACGTTTCTAACCTGATTCCCACCGTCTGGCAAGATGCCAAGCACCCGCCACGGCCTAGGTACTTGACACCTTTAAACCCGTCCAGCATCACCTGCCTGATTTACTTCAAATATACTAACAGGTCGCTTTTACCTGTTATGCAGCTGGCAAAAACTATAAGGACGATGTTTCTTCTGGATCTAATAGCTTGGCCAACCAAGATCCTGGACCGAGGCGTTGCTATGATCTTGTAAGCGTGTCTCTCTCTCTTGTATTGTTCTGTGCCTGCCAGCGTGCTTTGCTAGGATTTTCGACCAGTAATCCCTTTGTGCAGACAATGATTTCTACTACTGGCTACTAAATTAGATATGTAGATGTCGTACATGATACTACCTCGTACCTCCGTTCCTAAATATAAGTCTTTCTAGAGATTCCAATATAGGCTACATACGGAGCAAAATGAGTGAATCTACACTCGAAAATGCATCTATATACATTTGTATGTGGTTCGTACTGGAACCTCTAAATAGACATATATTTAGGAACAGAGGCAGTACATTACACAAAATCATAGGTGGCATGTAGGAATTCCAGTACACTACATTAGGCTCCCTTAGAGTGCCTGCTAGTCCAGCACACAGAGTCGTGGCTAGTTTATGCTACGCACACAATCATTAATTGGTGGTTTAAATATGCGCAAGGGATATGCAATGTATTATCATGTAGATATTTCTGAAATTAGCCGTGCCAACTTGCAGATTGGGTTACACAATGAAAAAGTACAAGATGTATGTGGCAATTTCATGGAACATCGCAAAAAAAGAGAGCCAGCGGTGAGCCTATACAGTGTGCTATGGTACGTCACTCCCCCATTGCAATCATCGTGACATGTTATTTGTATGTCAGTTCTATTGGCCAAGTTTCTTAGGGACAGTTATTACGAGTTATCCTAAGAAAATAAGCACCTGTGAATATAAGCTCCATGTAATAAGCCAACCAGTTCTTTTCATTGCGTTTTCAGCTTATCTTTGGTATGATAAGTGAAAAGTCTAGATTGCATTATATTTTTTCATTTTGCTGCCCATTTGAAAATTAATTTGACTTGCAAACATCACAAACTGAACCCAGTGCAGTAATTAATATGATAGGAAAACAGACCATCACTATTTTCTCAAAATGCAAATACAAAGATACCATCTACTTGGCACAATCTACTTTGGTCAATGTTTTCCATAGAGATCCCATTTCGTAATTTAAACAAAAAATGCATGACCCACATTTAAATGAAGAATAATTATTTATTGAAATTCGATGGTCCAAGTGGCTGGTATTATCATATAGCAGCACCACCTGAAAGCATCATATAGCAGCAGTAGTAGCTCATAGCAACTCATCATACAGCAGCAGTAGCAGTGTGCAATTCATCATATACCAGCAGCAGCTCATAGCAATTCATCATATAGCAGCAGCAGGAGCAGCTCATAGCAATTCATCATATAGCAGCAGCAGGAGTGGCTCATAGCAATTCATCATATAGCAGCAGCAGGAGCAACTCATAGCAATTCGTCATATAGCATCAGCAGGAGTAGCTCATAGCAATTCATCATACAGCAGGAGCAGTAGCAGCTTATAGCAACTCATCATATAGCAGTAGCAGCAGCTCATAGCAATTCATCATATAGCAGCAGCAGCTCATAGCAATTCATCATATAGCAGCAGCAGCTCATAGAAATTCATCATATAGCAGCAGTAGGAGAAGCTCATAGCAATGCATCATATAGCAGCAGCAGAAGCAACTCATAGCAATTCATCGTATAGTGGATCAGAATGAAAATTTGGCAAAAAAGTCAGAGGAGATCCTCACCTTGTTGGATGAGCTCATCCTTCAATAGCACCTCAAGGCCACGGCCTGGGAGGTGGGGAGGGGGGAAAGGTGCCTTCTGCCGTAGTGTGGCATCAGCCATAGTTGTGCAGCGCCTGCCGGAGTAGTGCGTTGGACGAACCACAATGGAGCAGCCGCTGGAGACCATGAGAATAAGGGGCGGCACCAGAGGGAGGAGCAGCCAGGGAGATTTGCCCCTACCCGCCCGGCCATGTAGCCTAGCTGGACAGAGCATCGTCGAGGACCAGGCCAGATGGGACTAGTGGTGACGTCTTGCTGGAGGAACCCTAGTGCTACAGGCAGGGGAACAAGGTAGAGGGAAAGGGGAGAGGAGATGCAAGCGGGCAGGGCAATGAACGTTTGCGTGTTTGTTTTTACTTGAGGGTGAGGTGTGACGCGGGCATCACCAGTTGCATTTTGAGTGTAATATAGGCAGACAACAGAGTCATTTCACTATTCCCCTTCCCTTCAATTTTTATTGAGGTTCTACCCGAAACACCCCCCTCCAAAGCGAAATTAGTTAAGCCCAAGGCCATAACTCAAAAATGACTTCTTTACATCTTTTATGACTTATTTTGACAATAAGCCCTGAAAAGGCGGAATAGTACTGGCCCTTAACCTGCAATTCAATTGTGCGTGCAATGATGAATCACTCTTGCCTGCTATAGTGTACATTTGGGCATCATCATACATGGCATAACCTAATACATGTGCATTCCATTGTAGAATATGGAATATGCAATGTTTATGTTAGTTCATACGTTGCACATTATGTTTAAATGTCCCTTAGATCTGGTCAGTCAAGTGATGGTCTTCAAGCCTCCTTCTTTGCTTCTTTTCTTGATATGTAAGATTTTCTCACACATCTTTTCAATTGCTTTTTTGCATCAGCCAGCCATACTAGGACTCTTTGCTTTGATTATTGGTTGTTCTTCACCTAACACTCTAACAGAGCTTGTCAACGATTTAAACACTAAGGGATGCTGTAGTGGGGACTTTTCTAACTCATAGGTGACATAAAGGTTTGGCTGTACACTAAAGTAGGCTCTCCAAGAGTACCTGGAGATCCAGTTTGAAGGTATGCCTAGTTTTTACATAGTGCACACATAGTAAATGCTCATTTCATTGTGTACAAGTGCAAGAGATGCGGCATGTTCCATTATGTGGTGTTGTTTTGTTATAATCTCATCCTTTTGTGTTCACAGACTGGAAAGTATGCATATTTATCTTCCAAGGAGACGAGTAACTAGTTTGTGTCACCATGCAGAGGGGGTGAAATGAAGATTTGATTGAGGATTTCCAAGTACAAGATGTTAGGAAGGAGCCTTGCAAGAGAAGTAGGAGCTGCGCTGAGCCTCTTCAACCTGTTAAGGTAAGTCACTATATCCAACTCAACAGTTCAATTCCTTGTTTGTTTCAGGCATAGTTAATTTGCTCTTTTCAATTGCTTTATTTGTCCTCAGTTATTGAGATGACCAAAGAATGATGCCTGATGTTGGGTACTTGTATAAATATTAGTTGAAATAATTAAAGGCCTTACCATTTAATTACTCCGCCGAAGTGTGCCTGAAGCTTCGAAGTCTATTAACCAACTATTATTGAATGAGGCTCACAATCTAGTTTATACTAGGCTAATGATTGCATAGTTTTGCTTGTTGTAGTATGTTTGTATGAAATCCTCTGCTGTTCATTATGCTGCCTAAGACTTTAATTGAGCTACAGAATGGCCAACTGCTTGCTTACTTCTATGCAACGTGTTGTCTAAATTTGTAACTTGTCTGTGTTTTGGATTGGGCCCCAACATCATGCTCCTCTAGTGAGCTAAGAGAGATTTATGTATGCAGGCTACACAGACTACCTTTTTATAATTTTCAAAATATCACCTGCTTATGCTTCATGACGTGTAACATTATTGTTAGTCATGTTTTGCCATGTACAAAATAGTCTGTCTTGCTCGCTTCACTGTTGTAACTATATTTTTGCACTACTCATGTGTACTTACAGAAACATTTCAGGATGAAGTGACATCAACACAAAGATCTGCGAGTAGTGCGGCATGGTCGTTACCGAATGATTATGGATTGGAATTGGAATGTGCTGATATTCTCGAGCATCAACTAGAGGTGGCAAGACAACGTGTACATGATTCTGAACGTACAATCAACAAGTTGAGGCTGGACATGCAGGTATTAGATGCAGGAGTCAAAAAATGAAACAAGACACTGAGGTAACAACGAAGGAATTAGAGATTTTGCGGACTGAAATTTCTGCTATCTAAATCCGGCCAATCCTATTTTCTGACGAGATTATAGTTCAAATGGTAAGTTATGTTGATGCGCGTCCATGATGTATGAGTTGTATTTGCCCAGTGTATGTAATTTGTTGTTTGTGTATGCTTTATTATCACTGGTGCCGAACCATAATGCCTAGTGGGTACAGTCGGCTATAATTTCTTTATTGTGTAGTGTAGGATTATTCTACGTTTCTATGCCTTAGTCTCTTTATTGTATAGTGTATGTTTTTTAGAGGTGATAGTATAGAGTAGGATAATTCTTTGAAAATGCTATATCGTTCAAACAGGGGCCAACTCGCCCAAACGTTGTAGTGACCATGGCCCTCCACAGGCCGTATGTTCCATGGGCCATCTACGGAACGGACGATCCCTGGCCTTCTGTGGCCGTCGGATTCGTGGGCCTTCTATGGGCTGTCGGATCCATGGGCCTTCTATCGGCTATCAGATCCATGGGCCTTCCATGGGCCTTCTATGGGCCGTCGGGTCAATGGGCCTTCTGTGGGCCGTCGGGTCAATGAGCCTTGTACGGGTCGTCTCATCTATGGGCCTTGTACGGGCCGTAAACGGGCTAGAGTGGAAATCGTACGTTTTATGGGCTGACCATAACGGGCCGTTAATCGGCCGTATTAGATGACGCTATGAAAATGGCCCAACAGATTAACAGGCCACAAATGGGCCGGCCGTATCCACGGGCTGAATTTGGCCCACAAGCAGAAAAGGCCTGTAACGGGCCATAAGTTAACGAATGCTGGAAATGAGCCCAAGAAAAAATGGGCCCTGAGAAGGCCGAAAGATGACATGGACTGGAAACGGCCCAACGGTATAATGGGCCGTTAATGAGTATAAAGTGATACATTGTTCATCACAGGCCAGTTTTACCACTCTGACGCCCGGATAATCAAGCTACAGTAACCTCTGCTAATGACACCACGTCACCTCCGTTACTGTCGCTAATCTCGCGTTAGTTCGAAATCGATTCAAATTCAAATTTGAAATTAAGGATAACAATAAAAGTTTTCAAAAATAAAAATAAAAATGTTCGGTGGATGCCAAATATTACAAAGGTAATTATGGTGTAGCAAACACATTTTTATAAAATGACTAAATAATTTAAAATGAGTTAAAACAGAAAAGAAAATAAATAAAAGAAAGAAAATACAAAAGAGAAAACAGAAAACAAAAATAAGAGTAAACCCCCCTCCCTGGGCCGTGGCCCAACTGGGCCAAGCCACCAGGCCCCGACCAGCCCATCCCACCCACACTCCTTAACCCCGAACCCTAACCCGTAACCCCCCACCGACACCTCCCACTCCCCCCCCACGATCCCCATGCTCCTCTCCTCCCCCCGATCCAGATCGGGATCGGGGCATTCGCCCCCGCCGCCGCCCCGACCCCGTCGACGCCACCGCCCCGAATCGCCGTCGCCGACCGTCGTCGTTGCCTCCTCGCCCTCCTCTCCCTCGCGCGACACCACGTGAAGCCATGGCCACGCCTCACCGCCGCCCCGATGCTGCCGCCCGAGGACATCGCCAGAGCTCCCTCGCCGGTCTGCTTCCTCCTCCTCGCCGACCTGCCTCCACTTCGTCCGCGTCGTCCCCGACGACCTCCTCGCCGCCCCGCTGCCCCGTCCCTACAAAGCCCGATGAGGCCACGGCCTTGTCCGCCCTCGCTCTGTTCCCCTTTGCTTCGGTCGCCGTAGGCCGCCCCCACCGCCCGTGTCACGCCCACCCCTCCGTAGCCGCGTCCGTGCCCACGCACTGGCCATCTCCTACTCCGGACCGCGCCGAAGCACATGCGCTGCCCGCGCCCCGCTCGCCCCGCGCCACCGCTGCTCGCGCGCATGGCCGTCCCCGGCTCCCCCTTGACGCGCTCACCGCGCCCGCGCCATGGCTCGACAGCGCGCTCCCACGCCCCATCGATGTGTTGCTGCGCTACCGTTGCCTCTGTGCGCGTCCCCCTGCTGTTGGTGCGCCGCCGCGCCCCGGTTCCCATGCTGCTCCTCCTCTGCCGCCCGCGGGCTCGCTCGTCGCCGGCCCCGCACTCCTTCTCCCCACGCCGGCCGGCCACGCGGTCGCCCTAGCCACTGGCCTCGCCTCGCTGCACTCCATGCGGGTGGGCGCTCGCCCAGGCGCCCGTCGCCCTCCTGCCCGCTAACCCGCTAAGGCCCCCGGGGCCTGTGACAAGGGGGCCCCACCCCACAGAACGTTTCCAATAAAAAAAGAGAAAAAATAAACTTAATTAATTAATTAATTAACTAAATTAATTAAGTTAATTAATCCTAGTTAATTAATCTAACTAATCTGTTAGTTAATTAAACAGTAGTTTGTTTAGCCTAATGTCTAATTTACCTAAACAGTGTATGACAGGTGGGTCCCACTGGACCCACTGGTCAGGTTGACCAAGTCAACTCTGTTGACTGCTGATGTCAGCATGACATCATGCTGATGTCATTAATCTGTTTTTCGAATTAATTTAAATAATTAATTAAATTCCAGAAATTAATAAAATCTTTAGAAAATCATATCTGTTAATCCGTAACTCGGATTAAAATATTTTCAACATGAAAGTTGCTCAGAACGTCGAGACGGTTCCGGATACGCAACCCGTTCGTCCGCCACACCTCCCTAACCTATCGAACTCGCAACTTTCCCCCTCCGGCTCCTCTGCCCGAAAACGCGAAACACTGGGGATACTTTCCCGGATGTTTCCCCCCTTCACCGGTATCACCTCATACCGTGTTAGTGCACCCCTAGCACCATTACTTGTCTTGTCATGCATCGTTATGCATCTGTTTGCATTGTATTCATTGTTTCTTCCCCCCTCTTCTTCCGCTAGACACCGAGACCGACGCCGCTGCTACCCAGTACGACTACGGAGTTGACGACCCCTCCTTCTTGCCAGAGCAATCAGGCAAGCCCCCCTTGATCACCAGATATCGCCTATTCTTCTCTATACTGCTTGCATTAGAGTAGTGTAGCATGTTACTGCTTTCAGTTAATCCTATACTGCTGCATAGCCTGTCCTTGCTACTACTGTTGTTACCCTTACCTGCTATCCTACTGCTTAGTATAGGATGCTAGTGTTCCATCAGTGGCCCTACACTCTTGTCCGTCTGCCATGCTATACTACTGGGCCGTGATCACTTCGGGAGGTGATCACGGGCATATACTATATACTTTACACTGTTACATTACCTGTGATACTGTTCGGAGATGGGGGCTGAAGGGGCAGGTGGCTCCATCCCGGTAGAGGTGGGCCTGGGTTCCCGACGGCCCCCGACTGTTACTTTGTGGCGGAGCGACAGGGCAGGTTGAGACCACCTAGGAGAGAGGTGGCCTGGCCCTGGTCGGCGTTCGCGGATACTTAACACGCTTAGCGAGATCTGGGTATTTGATCTGAGTCTGGCCATTTGGTCTATACACACTAACCATCTACGCGGGAGTAGTCATGGGTATCCCGGCGTCGTGGTATCAGCCGAAGCCTTCGTGACGTCAGCGACTGAGCGGCGCGCGCCGGATTGGAACGTAAGCCTGCTCTTGTATTAAGGGGGCTAGTTCTGCTTCCGGCCGCCCACGCAACGTGCAGGTGTGCTCAGGGCGATGGGCCTAGACCCCTGCACGCTCAGGTTTACACCGGCATGCTGACCTCTCTGTTGTGCCTAGGTGGGGCTGCGACGTGTTGATCTTCCGAGGCCGGGCATGACCCAGGAAAGTGTGTCCGGCCAAATGGGATCAAGCGTGTTGGGCTATGTGGTGCACCCCTGTAGGGCAGTTTATCTATTCGAATAGCCGTGTCCCTCGGTAAAAGGACGACCCAGAGTTGTACCTTGACCTTATGACAACTAGAACCGGATACTTAATAAAACACACCCTTCCAAGTGCCAGATACAACCCGGTGATCGCTCTCTAACAGGGCATCGAGGAGGGGATCGCCGGGTAGGATTATGATATGTGATGCTACTTGGAGGACTTCAGTCTACTCTCTTCTATATGCTGCAAGACGGAGGCCGCTAGAAGCATAGTCTTCGACAGGATTAGATATCTCCCTCTTATTCTGGCATTCTGCAGTTCAGTCCACTGATATGGCCCTTTACACATATATCCATGCATATGTAATGTAGCTCCTTGCTTGCGAGTACTTTGGATGAGTACTCACGGTTGCCTTGTTTCCCCCTTTTCCCATCTCTCTACCTGATTGCTGCAACCAGGCGTTGGAGTCCAGGATCCAGACGCCACCGTCAACGACGATTCCTTCTACTCTGGAGGTGCCTACTACTACGTGCAGCCCGTTGCGACGACCAGGAGTAGCTTAGGAGGATCCCAGGCAGGAGGCCTGCGCCTCTTTCGATTGTATCCCAGTTTGTGCTAGCCATCTTATGGCAACTTGTTTAACTTATGTCTGTACTCAGATATTGTTGCTTCTGCTGACTCGTCTATGATCGAGCACTTGTATTCGAGCCCTCGAGGCCCCTGGCTTGTATTATGATGCTTGTATGACTTATTTTATTTGTAGAGTTGTGTTGTGATATCTTCCCGTGAGTCCCTGATCTTGATCGTACACATTTGCATGCATGATTAGTGTACGATTGAATCGGGGGCGTCACAACCACGGGCCGTTAACGGGCCGAGGGTTACTAAGGGCCTCAGATGGGCCAAAAGACGTCATGGGCCATACATGGGCCGGAAGTTAAAATAGGCTGGAATTATATTGGACGGCCCAGATGACGCTACTCGGCCTAATTCGGATAGGCCGTAAACGGGCCCTGGGTTAGCGGGTTGTAAATGGGCTATATGCGAATAGGCCGTTAACAGGCTTGCCGTGGGCCGGCCCGCCATCTTTTGACCAAGTCAAACAGGTCAGCCTTTTCACAGGAATGGGCCTTTGTTGGGCCGTGCCACGTGTCGACGTATCATAGGCGCTTTGGGTCCAATGAGTGGATGACATCTGTCCCAACGGTGAGCCGACACGTGTTTCCTCTAGCCAATGATGATTTTACACGTGGAAAATGCCCATTGGTCGGGGCTATTAATGGGTTATCGGATCCAAAACCGGACCCGTTAGCTTAACGGCGTTCCGTTACGGTGGATGCCACGTGTTGGTCACCCTTGACGAAAGCACTTCTGTGACGCGCGATTTATCGTCATGGAAGTGGACACTTCCGTGATGATAATGTTGGTAATGTCATGGAACACTTCTACGATAGCACAAGTATGACTATCTTGATTCTGTCATAAATTTGTCATGGATGTACATGCATGACAAAAAACGCGACCTACTGTGACAAACACGTATCATCACAGAAGTGTATTTTTTTGTAGTGTTCTTCGGTTTGACAGCAGAGGCCTCAGCAGTGGTAGCAGCAGCAGCAGAGTCTTCATTGAATTTCCTCACTGCTTCCTTTGCTATTTTGGCTAGCTTGGCCTGGCGCTTGGCCCATTCATCAGGATAGTCCTCACCATGCTTGAGGCTGGTGGGATCAGCAACTTGGCCAGGTGCCAATGGAGGTCTTGGGCATGGAGGATTTAGAGCGAATTTCTTCATATACTTGGCAGTGACATATCTGTACTCCCTCCATTCCCGTGCCCATCTCCTCTCAATATTTTGAATGCGCACCTTGCGCTGATTTTTATCCTCACCAGGAGGTGTGCAGTACCCAGCATAGATGTCATCAGGGATCTCAAACATTGTGTTGATCTCAGGCCTTTTTCCTCCTTTCTGTGGCTTCTTACCGTCAGCCATTTTCTTCAGCTAAGGAATATGAACAACTGAATTTTCTGAAGAGGTATACAACTTTTCTTCGAGGAACACTGCAAATGAGTTAAGTTGATGAGAACCTAATGATTCGACAGCGGACATGAGTACCTGTGAACAGAGTATAGTAGCAAGGAATATGGAGAGGTCATATGCGTTCTCAGAAGGTTTCTTAAAAAGAATAAGTTTGAGGAATATGACCAGATGTGTCTTGAAAAATTTCACTAAGCGTTCTTTGTCTTAGGTTCCGGAGTTGTACAGATCGAAAATCCACACAATTGAGGAATCTTGAAGAAAAATGTTGCTTAGAGAAAGTATAAAGAACAGATGACACGTGAGGTGTTTAGTGTGTGAGAATTTGAAGAATAAACACCTTTGAAGATTTTGTAGTAAACATTTGAATCAAAGAGGGCAGTAAAAGTAACTTTTAATTACCCTGGATGAAGAACACGACGAACTGGGAAGTGTAGTTGTGAAGTTCGTCAGTTCAGATCTTCGACGCCCTAACTCGGCAGAGGAAGATAGCTACGGTGGCAGCGGAGTGAATAAATCCGCAGGCGGCGCGAGTACGACGGCGACGAGGTCGAGGCAGTGAAGCTCTTCCTCACCGGCGATGATGGAGGTAGTGGTGGTGCTAGGTTTTGCGAAGCTCGAGCGGGAGAGAGGTCAAGCGGAGTAAAAGTGAAGTGAGGAAGGGGAGGGGTATTTATAGTCGGAGTGAAAACCTGTTGCCCGAAGAAATTGGATGAACGTGCCCCTGACCCTTCTCATTCGATTGACATGTGTCACCCACGTACTGAGAGGTGGCGATCATGTAAGATCATGGGTGAATAGATAAACATTTCTCAGAATGCGGAACGGTTTGAGCGGCAAAGCCGAAAATTTAGATAAGATAAGTTTTAAAGTTCCGTTCGCAAATTCTTCAGCTGACAAGGACATGTGAAGATCTTGAATGAGTTTCAAATAGAATGCACATGAAGAATTTGTGAATAGACTGGGTTGAGTTTAGCATAGAGGGGGAAGGGTCCGATCACATTCACTTAGCAGAAAAAAATAACTTGAAGGATTAGCAATAAGTGAATGTTGTAGAGGACATAACTCCATATATATATATATATATATATATATATATATATATATATATATATATATAGCCAATGAAGAAAAACAATGGAAATGGTGAAGACAATGCAAAGATGAAGAAAATGAACAATTGAGGAATTTCAAAACTGAGGAAAAATTCAATTGAAGATTTTCAACTTTTGGTGGTGGCGTAACCCACCATGTAAGAATGATGATTTCAGACACCACGTACAATTGTCGTAGGGATCTGAGAATCAAATTCTTTGTTAATTTCTTCACACTTAGAGTGTTAGTCTTCATTGATTGAATAAAAATGTTTCTTCGCGAGTTGCACATCTAAGTCATCAATTTTGCATAAGTGTTAGGATGTGTGTCCTTTTCAAAGAACATTCGAAGATTCTAGGATATTTAGCTCACACCTCAACTTGCTAACTCTTCTCATCCAAGGACTTAGTGAACATATCGGCTAGCTGTTCTTCATTTCGTACATGCTCACTAGAGATGTCGCCTTTCCACACATGATCACGAAGAAAATGATGACGAATTTGAATGTGCTTAGTCTTTGAGTGCTGAACTAGGTTGTGAGCAATCTTGATTGCACTCTCATTGTCATAATAGAGAGGCACATTCTTCATGTTGACGTCGTAGTCCTTGAGAGTTTGCTTCATCCATAGCAATTGAACACAACAAGAACCAGCAGCAATGTACTTAGCTTCAGTAGTAGACAGTGATACGCAGTTCTGTTTCTTCGAGGACCAATAGACCAATGATCTTCTAAGGAAATGGCATGTGCCTGATGTTGACTTGTGGTCCACATGATCACCAGCATAGTAAGAATCTGAATATCCAATGAGATCAAAAGCCGAGCCCTTGGGGTACCACAATCCAAGTGTTGGTGTGTGAGCTAGATATCGAAGAATATGCTTCACAGCCTTATGATGTGATTCCTTCGGTGTAGCTTGAAATCAGGCACACATGCAAACACTAACCATAATATCTGGCCTAGATGCACATAAATACAATAAAGAACCAATCATGGAGCGGTATACCTTTTAATCAAAGTCAATACCATTTTCGTCAGTGCATAGATGGCCATTTGTGGGCATTGGAATTTTGACCCCTTTGCAATCTTGCATGCCGAATTTCCTCAGTACATCCTTGAGGTATTTCTCCTGAGATATGAATATGCTATTGCGCTATTGATGAATTTGAAGACCTAAGAATAATTTCAATTCTCCCATCATAGACATTTGATAGTCTTCACTCATCATATAAGCAAATTCATCACTGTAACGTTGGTCAGTACAGCCAAAGATAATATCATCAACATAAATTTGGCACACAAAAAATTCACCATCATAAGATTTAGTGAAAAGAGTAGGGTCAAGTGAACCGGGTTTGAAGCCTTTCTTCATGAGGAATTCCTTTAAAGTATCATACCACGCCCGAGGGGCCTGCTTGAGGCCATAGAGGGCCTTATTGAGTCTGAATACTTTGTCAGGATGCTTTGGATCTTCAAAACCTGGGGGTTGAGCAACATATACTTCTTCCTCAAGCTTACCATTGAGGAATGCACTTTTCACATCCATTTGATATAAAGTGATATCATGATGGTTAGCATTAGCAAGTAATATGTGAATAGCCTCAAGTCTAGCAACATGTGCAAGAGTTTCATCGAAATCAATTCCTTCAACCTGTGTGTAGCCTTGAGCTACAAGCCGTGCCTTATTCCTCACCACAAGGCCATTTTCATCTTGCTTGTTGCGGTAGATCCACTTTGTGCCAATGATATTGTGCTTGTGAAGATCTGGGCAATTAACCAGTTCCCAGATGTTATTCAGCTCGAACAGATGTAATTCTTCTTGCATAGCTTGAATCAACTCAGGCTCCAAAAATGCTTCATCTACCTTAGTGGGCTCTATGATAGAGACGAAAGCAAAGTGACCACAAAAGTTAGACAAATGTGAAGATTTTGAGCGTGTGAGAGGACCTGGAATGTTGATGTCGCTGATGATTTTCTCAATCTGCACGTCGTTTGCAATGCAAGGATGAGCGGGTTGTCGTCGAGAAATTTGATTAGCATTTTCTTCAGTGCCATTTTCTTCAGGTGCATTAGCATGATGTTCTTCATGTTGTGGAATGATTTCTTCAATAGATTCTTCGGTAGGAATGACATCCTCAGTAGCTTTGAACTTGATAGATTCCTCAGGTGACTGTTCATCTAACACAGAAGGTAGGTGCTCCCTTTGCGAGCCATTAGTTTCACCGAACTGCACATCTATAGTTTCAACAACTTTGTGGTGAACGTTGTTGAAGAATCTGTAGGTGTGCGAGTCCTTTCTGTAACCAAGCATAAAAACCTTTATGTGCTTTCGGTGCAAATTTTGAGTTGTGATGAGGATCTCTAATCCAATATTTAGCACCGAAGACTTTGAAATAACTCACATTGGGTTTCTTGTCAGTGAGGAGTTCATAAGCAATCTTCTTGAAGAATTTGTGAAGATATACCCTGTTGATGATGTGGCACGCAGTATCAATTGCCTCAATCCAGAAAGAACGAGGCGTCTTGTATTCATCAAGCATAGTGCGAGCCATCTCAACAAGAGTCCTATTCTTGCGCTCCATGACGCCATTCTGCTGAGGAGTATAAGGAGCAGATAACTCATGAGTAATACTGAGTTCATCAAGATAGTCATCAAGACCAGAATTATTGAACTCGGTTCCATTTTCACTTCTGATGTGCTTGATCTTCACATCAAAGTTGGTTGAAGCCCTCGAGGAAAATCGTTTGAATACTTCCTGCACCTCATGTTTGTAAGTGACAATATGCATCCATGTGTAACGAGAGTAATCATCAACAATAACAAAGCCATGTAGAGATGCATCATTTGTAACTATAGCATAATGATTAGGACCAAAGAGATCCGTGTGAAGCAATTCAAATGGATGAGTGGTAGTCATGATTGTCTTCGCTGGATGTTTGGCCTTGGTCATCTTTCCAGCTTCGCAGGCTCCACACAAGTCATCCTTGAGGAATTTGACATTCTCAATGCTAATGACATGCTTCTTCTTAGCGAGCGTGTGCAAATTCCTCATGCCAGCATGACCAAGTCGTCGATGCCATAGCCAGCCTTCTGAAGCTTTTGAAAGTAGACATACAGCTGGTTGAGGTCCTGTAGAGAAATCAACAATATACAAGTCTCCTCTCCTAAAGCCTTCGAAGACTTTGGAATTGTCAGATTCCATGATCACAACACAGTGATACTTGCCAAAGATAAAAACCATATCAAGATCACAAAGCATTGAGACAGACATGAGGTTGTATCCTAAGGACTCGACAAGCATGACTTTGTCCATGTGTCGATCCTTTGAGATCGCAACCTTACCTAGACCCAATACCTGACTTTTGCCTTTGCCAGTGAAGATGATATGCTTCAGATGCGATGGAGATAAGGGAACCTCCATCAATAGATTCTTGTCACCATTCATGTGATTTGTACATCCACTATCGAGGACCCACTCATTGGCTTTGGGTTGATCATCCTGCAGATGAATTAGTGCATCTTACGAACTCATATACTTCATCAGTGAAGAATATGACACCAATTCATCAGATCAATTTCATCACCCAATAGAACAGATAAAACAGTATGAGGACGTGAGAAATGAGGGTTCATTTCTTCATGATTAGCCTGCGTCCTTTCAGGCAATTTTCAGGTCTCCTGCAAATTCTTCAGACGATTAAGCACGTCTGGAGACCTGACCCTGCAGAAGAGATTAGTTCTTTTTCTTCACCACCCACATCTGAAGGGGTGGCAAAGAGTTCATCACTCTGCGAGCTCCATACGAGAAAGGTGGCATAGAAGCCATCCCATTTCGTTTCACATAGGAGGAGTTAGGATAAGCATATGAATAAGCAAAGAAATTCTTCGAGGACTTATGAACATAATGATTAGAAGAATAATGCTCATATTCATAGCCCTTAGCTCTTCCCTGCGAAACAGAGGTGTTAGCATCATGATATTCATATGAGGACTTTGATCCTTTTGAGGAATTTGACCCACATGAGGAGTTTGGTCCGTATGAGGACTTGGATCCATATGAAGAATTTGGTCCATATGAAGAATTTGATCTGGGGTTCCTATTCTTCACAGGTGGTGTCATGATGACATTCACCTGAAGATTTTCAAGGTACCTTTTGGGAACCCAGATTTTCTTCATCGGGGAACCGTTCCTGCAGTTAGTGCCAACATATCTAGCAAATACTCCACCATTCTGATTTTTGAACAGTTTATAGTTGGAGTCAAATGACTCATCAGCAGAATGAGGAGAATCACACGTAAAGCCAGATAATTAGATGGATCTACTGGAGGTCCCTTTGTAGAAACCCATGAGGTTTTGGGGTACTTCTCAGGCTTCCAATATGTTCCATTAGCATTGACTTTCCTCTCAAAGGCAATACCCTCTGTCCTAGGGTTCCTGTTGAGGATCTGCTTTTTAAGCACATCACAAAGAGTCCGATGCCCTTTGAGGCTTTTGTACATGCCTGTCATGTACATTCCTTCAGCCTTGCATCATCAGTGATACTAGCAATATCCTTAGATGAGGAATTAGTGATAGCAGAGATAGGTGAAGAATTTGTAGCATTAGAAGCATTTGAACATTTAGGTGAAGAATTGGCAGATTCACGTTCAATGCACTTCAAACATGGAGGAACAAATTGTTCCTATGCAGCGCTGATTTGTTGAGCAAGTAATGAATCGCGCTCCTTCTGAAGATCATAACTCACCCTTAGCATTTCAAGATCTTGCTTTCTTTGAAGAAATTCATAAGAAATCTTCTCATGATCAGATAAGAGAGTGTTATGATGACCTTGAAGATTGTCAAACCTAGACTGAAAGTCTCTGAAGATTTTTAGTCAAGGTTTTAGTGCGATCCATTTCTTCACCCAACATATCATCACTTTTGTCTAGCATGTTTTGAACCTTTTCAAAAGCCTTTTGTTGTTTCACAGCAATCTTAGCAAGTTTAGAATAGTTGGGCTTGAGGTTTTCATCAGATTCATCCTCACTTGATTTAGAGGAGGTATATTTGAGTACCTTGGCACCCTTTGCCATAAAGCAATAGGTGGGAGCATAGTCATCATTGTCTTCATCAACCTTGTTGGTGAAGCCATTTTCTTCAGAGTTGAAGATAGACTTGCTGACGAATGCAGTAGCGAGATCTAGACTCGCCACACCAGACTCGGACTCCTCAGATGCCTCCTCTTCCTCATGTTTCTCAGATTCAGCCTCAGAGTCCATTTCCTTGCCAATGAATGTCCGAGCCTTCTTGGAGCTGCTCTTCTTGTGAGACGAAGACTTTGAGGATTTTGATGATGAAGACTTTGAGGATTTCTTCTTCTTCTTCGCATCATGAGAACTGTAATCCTTGTATTTCTTCTTCTTTGATTCCTTTTCCCATTGAGGACAATCTTGAATGTAGTGACCAGGTTTCTTGCATTTGTGGCATAGCCTCTTCTTGTAGTCACTGGATGAGGAATCATTGCTCTTTGAGGATTTTCCAAAGCGACCACGTCTTGAGAACTTCTGAAATTTTTTCACGATCAATGCTAGTTCCTGGCTCAGTTCTTCGGGATCACCAAGGCTGCTGCCAGAATCTTCATCTTCATATTCAGAAACAGCCTTGGCCTTCAGGGCACGTGATCTGCCATAGCTCGAACCATAGATATCTCTCTTCCCAGCAAGCTGGAACTCATGAGTGTTTAGCCTCTCGAGGATATTAGCGGTATCAAGTGACTTCTAATCTCCACGTTCTTGTTTCATCAGTGCCAGAGTGTCAAATGAGGAATCATGCGATCTCAGCAGTTTCTTCACCACCTCATGGTCAGTGATGTCAGTGGCACCAAGTGCTTGAAGCTCATTTGAGATGTCACTGAGGCAATCGAAGGTTTGTTGAACATTTTCATTGTCTAGTCTTTTGAAGCGGTTGAAGAGATTGTGAAGAACGTCAACTCGCGAGTCACGCTGTGTTGAGACTCCTTCATTGACTTTGGACAGCCTATCCCAGATAAGCTTAGCAGTTTCCAAAGCACTCACTCTACCATACTATCCTTTGCTCAGATGGCCACATATGATGTTCTTCGCTTGAGAATTGAGTTGCTTGAATCTCTTCACATCAGCAGCATTCAGAGAAGGTGCGACAGAGGGAACATCATTTTCCACAACATACCAGAGATCATTATCAATTGCCTCAAGATGCATTCGCATCTTATTCTTCCAGTAGGGGTAGTCTGTCCCATCGAAGGTAGGACACCCAGCAGAGACCTTGATCATACCTGCAGTCGACATAACTAAAACTCCAGGCGGTTAAACCAAAATCACACAGAACAAGGGAGTACCTTGCTCTGATACCAATTGAAAGTGCGTTATATCGACTAGAGGGGGGTGAATAGGCGGTTTTTATGAATTCTTCACTGACGAATTTGCGGGTGAGGAAATTCCTGAGTGAAGAACTACTTGCAGCGGAATAAGTACTCAGATGTAAACATAACAGAATACAAGCATGGTCATCATGAAGAAATGCAGACAAGCACAGAGTACTGAAAGCGTAAACACAGGATAACACAGAATGAAGACAAACCGACTGAAGAAATTGAACTGAGGAAATTGAGAAAGTCTTCAGTCAAAGTCTTCAAAACAGATATGAACAAGTGCACAACACAGTAATGAGGAAATGGAAGAGTTGAATAAATAGAACCAGTAGGCTTGGTGAAGAAAATGATTTGGTAGACCAGTTCCAACTGTTGTGATAGTTGTACGTCTGGTTGGAGCGGCTAGGTATTTAAACCTGACGACACACAGTCCCGGACACACAGTCCTCACTGTATTCTCCTTGAGCTAAGGTCACACAGACCTCGCCCAATCACTCGTGGTAAGTCTTCAGGTGACTTCCAAACCTTCACAAACTCGGTCACTCGGCGATCCAAAATTTCCTCTTGGATGCTCTAGACCATGACGCCTAACCGTCTGGAAGATGCACAGTCTTCAAAGGTAACAAGCGTCGGATCCACGCAGGATTTCAGTGATGCTCAATCACTTTGGGTTTGTAGGTGTTTGGGTGTGGGTTTTCCTCACTTGATGATTTTCGCTCGAAGTCCTCGGAGGATGGGATGCTCTCAAATGACAAGTGTCAGTTTCTCTCGGAGCAGCCAACCAGCTAGTGGTTGTAGGGGCGGCTATTTATAGCCTAGGGAGCAGCCCGACATGATAAGACATAAATGCCCTTCAATGATATGACCGTTAGGTGGGTAGATATTTTGGGACAGATGGGGCATAGCACAGCAACAGTCGGAATTTTGAGGGTCGATTTCCTCAGGGCTATCATGTTCCTCACTGTGTAGGCAATCCGCACTGGCGTATTCCTAACTCCTCAGTCAGAACAAATTCCTCAGTGACCAGAAGAACTTCGTCTCTGTCACTGAATAAATTGACTGAACTGTATGAGATTTCCAATGGCTTCACTCGAAGGAATTGGTACGTGTAGGATTTTGAGTTGAGCACCACATGGAAATTTTTCCTTAGTATTTCCTCGACCCCCTTTAACAGTACGGTGTTTCCTATGACTCAAGAAAGGGAAAATGAAACTACGAAAACAAAGTCTTCATGCTTCATGTTCCTTGAATGAATACCAAGTCTTCAGGTCACAGCAATTTCTTCACTTTCAAAGTCTTCAGAAAGTCTTCAGAAATCCAAAATCTTCAGTCGAAGATATTCATTTTCAGGAGTCGACTTTCTCTGTAAATATCAAACTCCTCATAGACTTATAGACCTGTGTACACTCATAAACACATTAGTCACTTAACCTATAAGTCTTCAATACACCAAAATCACTAAGGGGCACTAGATGCACTTACATCTCCCCACGGAACTCATATACGGGTCAACTCGGGTGCTCGCTTATGATGAGCTTGAGCAAGAGCAGTTGCGCCAAGAGGATGCAATGCTCCTCGAGGAAGATCGTCTTCGGGCTGTTGTGTGAGCCGCTTGCTACCAGCAAGCCTTGCACCGCTATCATAGCCGCAAGGTTCATGCCCAAAGCCTTGAGGAAGGCAACCTTGTTCTTCGGCGAGTTCAATCCGCGAAGAATTCAAACAAGTTGACACCGAATTGGGAAGGCCCTTATCGGGTAATATGAGTCACCAGGCTCGGCGCAGTCTGCCTGGAGACCGAAGATGGCATTCTGGTGAGCAATTCCTGGAATATCGAACATCTTCGCAAGTTCTACCCCTAAGGCGCGGTTGCCGGGAGCCCCGGCAACCCCCATTTTGTACTAGCCTTGCCGACAAGGCATGTAACCCTATGTACAAAGCTAGGCACAGACCCTGAGCATAAATAAATGAAGCGTTGGCGCCCTAAGTTTTAGCATGCATGCTAGGTTGAGTCTCTCTTTTTGTGTTAGGGTCGATAGTGCTTAACGGCAACTAACCCCTAGCATAGAGGTTGAGTGTGCATCCCTATGTCCCATCCCGTCCTTTCTTTTTGTTCGCAGGATGCGCGGGCATTTCTGTTGAGCTGTTTGGGGGAGAGGAAACAGGCCGACGCCCAAACCCCGGCAAGCCAAGGTTGCCGGGGGCTACAGATCCAGAGATCCACCCACGGCAAGCCCTGGTTGCTGGGGGCTGCAGAATCAGATAAGTCTTTCATCCCCTACTCTACATTTTCCGTATGGAACTTGAACGTGCGAAGCTTCGCTCACTCTTGTAATGTCGTGCCCCCTCTTTCCTGTGCCCAAGAACCTTTCTTTGGGACGGAACTTGGTTGTAGCACGATAGAAAGGGAGTGAACGAAGGGCCTAATCCTACTTTGCCCCTACCTCCGCCAAAAGGCGTGAGTGTAGTCAAGCTATAGGGTGGGAGGACGGCAAGGTCTGTTACCGGGTGACAATGTTTATTTTTAAGATAACAAGGATTCGCTCCTTGGTGTGGGCCTCGCTCACGGACAAAAGAACCTGACAAACACCCCTTTTCTTCATTAATACGTTATTAACAAGTAAAATTCATAAAGAATGAGAACTTGAGCAAGGGGATTACAAGGTTTAAATCTGACAAATGCCCGCAGGCTTAAAAACTAAAAAAGGACAAGATGCCCGTAATCCCTTTCTTGTCCCTCTCCTCAGGAAACGGATCAGGATAAGCAGGAGGGAAAAAGGGGCACCTAGGCGAGGTACGAGCAGCAAAAGACACCAAGAGAAGGCTGGTGATGACGGTGCCAGGGAAGAAGCCAAAATATGAGGCAGCGGGCCGGCAATACGCGACGAAGGCATCGGTGCCATCGTACTCCGAGTTGACGGCCCGCCACCCGCCTTCTTCTCCTTCGCTGGCCCTCCGGCGCCAGAAACCAGAAGCAGCGGCCCCGAGAAGTTCAAGGAGCTGGCGATGCAGATGATTGTCGGTGTCAAAACCGGCGGATCTCGGGTAGGGGGTCCCGAACTGTGTGTCTAAGGCAGATGGTAACAGGAGGCGGGGGACACGATGTTTACCCAGGTCCGGGCCCTCTCGATGGAGGTAATACCCTACTTCCTGCTTGATTGATCTTGATGATATGAGTATTACAAGAGTTGATCTACCATGAGATCGTAGAGGCTAAACCCTAGAAGCTAGCTTATGGTATGATTGTTGTTGTACGGACTAAACCCTCCGGTTTATATAGACACGGGAGGGGGCTAGGGTTACACAGAGTCGGTTACAAGGGATGAGATCTACATATCCGTATTGCCAAGCTTGCCTTCCACGCCAAGGAGACTCCCATCCAGACATGGGACGAAGTCTTCAATCTTGTATCTTCATAGTCCAATAGTCCAGCTAAAGTATATAGTCTGGCTGTCTGAGGACCCCCTAATCTAGGACTCCCTCAGTAGCCCATGAACCAGGCTTCATGACGATGAGTCCGGCGCGCTGATTGTCTTCGGTATTGCAAGGCGGTTTCTTCCTCCGAATACTCCATAGAAGATCTTGAACACAAGGATAGTGTCCGGCTCTGCAAAACAAATGCCACATACCATCGTAGAGAGAATAATATTTCCACAAATCTAATCTGCTGACACGTTCGGCAGCATGACATCACACCACGGCCCGGTCATTATTCGAACCATTTTTCTCAACCAGCTACGGCACATATTGCGAGGCGGTTTTCTTGGCACGTCTTGTCGAAGCAGAGATTGTGTCCCCTTATCACAGGATTCTCATCAATACGCGGGTGTGGGTAACCCAACCGCGCCATCAATTACGGCGCTTGGGGAATAAGCGAATTTACCAGGCAAGTGGGGAGGCGTATAGTTTCTTCCGCCCTTATAAAGGGACAAGGATTCCTCTTTTTTACCCACGCCCTCTTCCTCCTTTACTCATCCATTCTCGTGCACTCGAGCTCCAGCGCCCAAGTCTGCACTTCTTCCTCAAACCACTCCAAGCATGTCCGGAGCGGGAGGCATCTGGATGGTCTCCTCCGTCACGGAGGAGAACATCACAAAGCTACGGGGAGCTGGATATCTGGCTGCGGACATAGCACACCGGCTGCCAGATGCGGGGCAGATCATCCCTTCTCCAGAACCCCATGAGAGGGTGGTTTTTCTCACCCACTTCGTCCGCGGACTGGGATTTCCCCTCCACCCGTTTGTCCGCGGGCTCGTGTTCTATTACGGGCTGTATTTTCACGATCTAGCCCCCGATTTCATCCTCTACATCTCGGCATTTATCGTCGTGTGCGAGGCCTTCCTCCACATCAAGCCCCACTTCGGCCTGTGGCTGAAGACCTTCAATGTTAAGCCGAAGGTTGTGGTCGGCCAGCAAGCGGAGTGCGGAGGCGCCATGGTGGGCAAAATGCCTAACGTCACCTGGCTCGAAGGCTCCTATGTGGAGACCATAAAGGGGTGGCAATCGGGGTGGTTCTACATCACCGAGCCGCATGACACCAACTAGGTGGCGGCCCCCGAATTTCGATCCGGAATCCCCATGCGGCTCACCTCCTGGAAAGAGCCTGTCCTGGGGTTCCTCGGTAGAGCTGACTAGACTCCAGACATGCATCAAAAACATGATGAGCAAGAAAATCAAGCTCGTCAACGTCGTCCAAGTCATGCTCTTCCGCTGGATCCTCCCGTGTCAAAGACGGGCATTCAACTTGTGGGAGTTCGACCCAGCCAAGCATCAGACGCTGCGAGAGCTCTTCGACACGATGCACAAGGACGTTTGGAAGGTGCTGCTCAAGGGCGCCGAGGTACCTCCTCCCCTTACCGAGGACCGCGGACTCAGCGCAAAGCGCTCTGCCAATCAGGTAAGTTTTTTATATCTCACAAGATGTTTATTTTCCCCAGTTTAATCATGTGTAGGATCTAAGCCTCCACGCCATTTAACATGACTGGGTAGCGACAGCGGAGCAGATTGATTGTCCAGCCCCCCTGCCCTAAGATCCAGCAGATGCCCTCCTAACGAGGATGCTGGTTCCGGAACCTTACGAGGTGCCGGCGAAGAAGGCTAAGAAGACGGCCACGGGGACCCGGAAGGGTCTCCGGCGCAATGTTGACCCCGGCGCAATGTTATATCGGACTCATCATCCGAAAACACCGAGGCGCACTCCTCCCACGAAAATGAGGAGGAGGAAGAGGAAAGTTCTCCCCCCCCACCAGCCGGGGGGGGGGACAAGAAAAGGAAGGCCGCCCCATCCGCAGAGGCCCAAGGGTCCAAGAAGGGAAGGACCCTCCTCCCGGACTACTCCACGACGGCCGCCTACAGCAACGACGAGTGGTTGCCCAGGGACAAGCCCCTGGTGAAGTCGTAAGTATCCGGATACCATAGTAATTCATGGTACGTCTTATAGTACTGCTTCTTATCACGTCGAACATGATTATGCAGTCCATCCCGGGCCCATATCGACGTATCTTCGTCGGATGGTTCTTTGGACCCGTCGGATATGAATAGCGATTCACTTCTGACCGCCTCCACCCCTCGCCCTACGGACAACGTCAAGGTGTTGTCTCAAAGGGCACCGAGCCGAGGGGAGGTAGTCCTGGAGGCGCCTCAAGGCAGTATTCCGGACCCCGGACGCAAGGGGAGCAAGACTCCCAAGGGCTCCGATGGCGAGAGCAGTAAATTCGGCCCTCGACCGAATACTGCGCCGGAACCTCCAGTGGTTCCAGACTCTGTTAGGCGACCCCTCACCAAGAGGGGCAAGCCGCCTGTGCCGGTGACCTCTGTCCATCTAGAGGCACTGGACAACTTGCTGGAAGCGCTTCGCGGCGCTTCTATCAATGAAGAGCACCGCACTATCATGAGTGCGATGATCGAGAAGGTTCAGTCCGCCAAAAGCGGACTGACTGAAGCCTGTGCCAGCCTCCTAATAGGCTTTCAGGTAAGTAATTAAATTATAAGAAAATATTACCGCATAGACAATAGCCCCTGATGCTCTGTTTGGCGTTCGCAAAGAAAGGTCGAATAGAGGATCAAATAATGACTGCAGGAGTCTAATCAGAATATGTCTATGTGCATATGCAGGCTTCACTGCTGGCCTCCGCCGCACGCACTGCGGAGGTCGCTGCACTGAAGCAGGACCTTGAGCGGTCCAAGGAAGAGCTCAACCTTACAAAGAGGCAGCTCGAAGAGAACAAAGGTAAGTGATACCCCGTCTGTATATTAAAAAGAAATTTAGGTGTAAAATAATAGGATCATCATGAATTTGCCAGGGGCCACGACCAAGGTGGCAACCCTGAAGAAGGCGCTATCCGAGGCCGAAGACAAAGCGGCCAAGGAGCGCATCGAGCGAGAAAAGCAAGAAGACCGGGTGGGCGAGGTGCAGCAAGAGCTCCAAGCTCTCGCCAAAAAACACGAGTCCTTGGAGCTTGACTCTAAGATGCGAGAGTCCGAGCTTGTGAAGGCCCTCGAAAGCGCACAAAACGCCAAGGCCGAAGCCCAGAAGGCCCTCCAGGAAATTGAGGCGGTTAAGAAGATAGCAGCGGGTAAGGCATTCATTATGCAAAGCAAGCATGCGAGGGAAACTTTCCTTTTACTTACCCGAGTTCGGAGCTCTCCAAGAGCGTTCGCAGATCTTCCCCGCAGTGTGGTGGATGCCACGGAGTTCTACCGGGCTAAGGAGGGGAGCTCGACGAAGAAGTTGTTCTGGTCTCAGTATACTGGGACCGAACACCCCATGCCCTTGAGCGACCAGCTGAAGCAACTGGTCGAGCTCCACAAGGCGGCCAAACAGGCCATGAAGGGTGTTATAGTCCAGATGTGGCCTGGTGATCCCCTGCCTGATAGCTACTTCGGTCTGGTGAGGCGGCTTGTGAATGCCTGCCCACGGCTTGAAGTCATAAAGTGGTCCGTCTGCATCGAGGGTGCGCACAGGGCTTTTGCCCGGGCGAAGGTGCACTGGGCGAAGCTGGACGCCGTAAAGCTGGTGAAGGAGGGGCCGTCGGAAGGCAAGGAGTATCACCACCCCGAAATGTATTATGACAGTGTCCTGAAGGGTTCCCGCCTTGTGGCGGAGGAATGTGCTAAGGATGTAATATTCGAATGAATGTACTCATGTGATCCTGTAATGTGATACGAGTTCATTTGCGCTATGCAACGCTTGTTAATTTAAAATATTACCTTATGTGCGGTCGTTTATGAAATCTGAGGGTTCGCCAGTCGTCGGCTTCCGCCCCCATGTAGCTAGTACTGGGGTGTTCGGGATAAACCTGAACACTCTTTATCCCACTTTTGGGTCCTTCAAAGGAGGTGTTCAGCACAGCGAACCAGGAAATCGGACTATAAAGCTTTATCACCCTCACTTAGCCATAGAAGTCTACAATTTTAAATTTCGGCGAAGCCCCTAGTATTCGGAAGGCCGGATTTGGGGCGCTATATACGCCTAAGTCGGGCAAAGCCGACTCCTTGCCCGAAGTGGAAAAAGTCTTTAATGACTTGGGACCTCTCGAACAGCGACCAGCTCTCGCCTTATCATGACAGTGAGTTTTCGGCTTTCTCTACTGAGGTGCTCGTCCGGAAGAACCGGGACACAATCGCAGTAGTTCTCCCAGCGCTACCTTAGCCGATATTGCGGAACGTAAGGTACCAAAACATGGGAGCCGGGCAAACCCAACTATTGACCCAAGACATGATTCGGAGCTGATGGATATAATGCTATAAGTTCGGGGTGCCGCACTTTCGGAAGTGTTCGGACTTCTCGCGCCATATTATGGGGTATACTGAAGCCCCTGGCGTACTAGTCGTACTAGAATGTACGGGTGCAATCTGTCGTAATTAAGCAGACAAGAGAGAGAGAGAAAGGGAAAGGGTAATGCAATAATAGGCTAACGCTATGCATTGTTTATTTAAATAGTACGCCAAAGCGTATGGATACAAGTAGTGCAATAAGCATAAAATAGGACTATTTTACATGTCCTGTCCAAGGGCAAGCTGTGTTTGGGATGTAAAACAAGTATATTTGTCGTTATCAGAGACCACCTGAGGATTCCCTTGTATGTCAGACCATCTTGCTTCCTTGGTATTCCCTTACCGTCGTGAGTTCAATGACTAGACTGCCGGAAAGGGCTTCCAGAGAGTAAGGTCCTGAAAGAGAGAAAAAATGATAAACGTAGACAAACCATGGGGCGGTTGAGCCGCATTGTGGGACGTGTCGTAGTGGTGCCTCCGCCTATGCCCATGGTATCTTGAGTGCGTAGTTATGTACGCGTGGCACGAATTTTGCCACTTGACTGGGACTAGGACGGAGGCCGAATTGCTAGTCGATCTCAAAACGTTCATGTCGATCCGCCTACGGGGTACTCCGGACTCGCCTGAAGGTGTCCGGGGTCTTTTTCGCCGAATTAGTGGTTTGCCTAATAAGGCAGCTTTGCGCTTCTACTGCGAGGGCCGCAGTGTGCTCCTCCGTGCGGAGCGAGCGCTCTGTATTTCCATTGACTGTTATTACCCCACGAGGTCCTGGCATTTTGAGCTTGAGGTATGCATCATGCGATACCGCATTGAATCTTGCAAATGCGGTTCGCCCGAGCAGTGCGTGATAGCCACTGCGGAACGGGACGATATCGAAGATTAACTCCTAGCTTCGGAAGTTGTCCGGAGATCCGAAGACCACTTCCAGTGTGATTGAGCCCGTGCAATGGGCCTCTACACCTAGGATGAAGCCTTTAAAGGTGGTTTTAGTGGGTTTGATCCTCAAGGGGTCTATACCCATTTTGCACACTGTATCCTGATAAAGCAGGTTCAGGCTGCTGCCGCCGTCCATAAGGACTCGAGTGAGGTGAAATTCGTCAATGATGGGGTCGAGGACCAATGCGGCAGATCCGCCATGACGAATACTAGTGGGGTGGTCCCTGCGATCAAAGGTGATCAGGCAAGAGGACCATGGGCTGAACTTTGGGGCGACTGGCTCCATCGCATAGACGTCCCTCAGTGCACGCTTCCGTTCCCTCTTAGGAATGTGGGTTGCGTATATCATGTTCACCGTTTTCACTTGTGGGGGGAACCTCTTCTGTCCTCCCGTGTTCGGCGGCCGGGGCTCCTCCTCATCATCGCAATGCAGCCCCTTGTCCTTGTTTTCGGCATTCAACTTGCCGGCCTGCTTGAACACCCAGCATTCTCTGTTGGTGTGATTGGCTGGCTTGTCGGGGGTGCCGTGAATTTGACATGAGCGATCAAGTATGCGGTCCAAACTGGACGGGCCCAGAATACTTATTTTAAATGGCTTTTTTCGCTGACCGGATTTAGAGCCACTGAATCTGGCATTGACTGTCGCATCTTCAGCGTTATCGCTGTTGTTGCGGCGCTTGTGTCTGTTACGACGAGGTCTGCCGTTAGTATCTTTGGTGTCTGAAGTGCCAGGATTCCTTGATGTGTTGTTGCTACGAGCCAGCCAGCTATCCTCGCCCGGGCAAAAGCGAGTTATGAGTGTCGTGAGGGCTGCCATAGACTTCGGCTTTTCCTGGCCGAGGTGCCGGGCAAGCCACTCGTCACGGATATTATGCTTAAATGCCGCTAAGGCCTCTGTATCCGGACAGTCGACAATCTGGTTTTTCTTAGTTAGGAACCTGGTCCAGAATTTCCTGGCCGATTCCCTTGGCTACTGAATTATATGGCTCAAGTCATCAGCATCTGGTGGCCGCACATAAGTGCCCTGGAAGTTGTCAAGGAATGCATCTTCCAGGTTCTCCCAACTACCAATGGAATCTGCTGGCAAGCTATTCAGCCAATGCCGAGCTGGTCCTTTGAGTTTTAGTGGGAGGTACTTGATGGCATGTAGATCATCACCGCGAGCCATGTGGATGTGGAGGAGAAAACCTTCGATCCATACCGCGGGATCTGTTGTACCGTCATATGATTCAATGTTTACGGGTTTAAAACCCTCTGGGAATTCATGATCCATTACTTCATCAGTGAAGCATAAGGGGTGTGCGGCGCCTCTGTGCCGGGCTATATCACGACGCAGTTCGTACGAGTCTTGTCTGCTGTATTCGGCCTGGCCAGATTTGCATTTAGTATATCCGGCGTGATAGTCATCGTCCCGTGTTGGGGCGCGCACCCGTGATCCGTAGATCGATCTTGCATATTTTTCTTTGTTTTCCAATACGTCTCACAGGTCACGCGTGTTGCCTCGGGCCTTGGTATTTTTGTTTGAGTGGCGGCGGGGTGCAGGCTGGACTTCGGGCTGATATGCCTCTCTGTCTCGGCCACGGGGTGGCCGATCAGCCGCATCATACGTTGGTGATGTAGGTTTTAACGCTTCCTCCTCGAGATGGGGTAGCAACCTGCGTTTTGGATAACTCTTGGTTGGGAGTTCGAGTTCGTATTCCTCGGCCGCAAGGACTTCGGTCCATCTGTCCACTAGCAGATCCTGATCAGCTCGAAGTTGTTGTTGCTTTTTCTTTAGGCTGTTTGTTGTGGCTATAAGCTAGCACTACAAGAAATATGTCAACTTATGACCTTCTGTCAGTGACCCTCGAAGAATTGGTCATAAATTTATGACCATTTCAGACCAATTGGTCAAAAGCTGTTCGGGGGGCTCCAAATCCTCACACGAAAAGGTCATAAAGCAAACAGCGCTAGTCCGCTGCCTTATTTCTAGTTGTTAACGACCAATATAGATGGTCATAGCCTTGTAAATTGTGGTGGGTTGCTATGACTAGGCGCCACCTCATCAGTTTTGCCTATGTGGCATGTCCATGTGGCAGTTTTTGCCCTAGGTTGTGAAGCAACCTATATTTCTGTCATTCCCAAAATTCCCAAAAAAATCTCATAAATTCTTTGGGTCATATCTTCGTCAAATATGTAAAAACCTTCCTTATCTAGTTCAAAAATAATTCAAAAATATTCATTTTCCTATTCTGTTCAGAGTAACAGTTGCGAAGGAAGTACCACTTTGGCATGTCCAAATAGTATCCATTTTCTACAGTGCTTTCCTATGCCCAAATAACCATCCTCCACCAAATGCCAGCTCAATCCATTCATTATTTTGAGTCGAGCTTCAACATTCGTATTTATGTCCAGTGTGGTGGTTTGCAAAGCAAGTACCAGCTAGGCTCCTCCTTTTGAGCTGAAAATTTGTGAAGACGGTCTTCTTAGTAACTGATCATCCTCAGCCAAAACTCACGCCCATTAGCCATGTACATTTCCCGTACCGCTAATCAAACACTTGGCTGCTAATTCATGTTTGAGCATCGATCGGTCTTCTCGTGAGAATCTTATGTTGTAATTTTCTTCCTAGCACCTACATGGGGAGTGCCGAACCCACTAGACATTTCTAGGCCACCCAGAACACATGGCAACGCCACGGTCACGCGGTGACCACGCGGCGGGCATGCGAGCTTACGCGCTCTAGAGTTCGGGCCCTCGGCACCGTCCAAACCTTGATGTCTCTCCATCAAACCATGTATTTCTGATTAAATAGATACTTATTTACCTAGAAATGATTTTTGAAAAAAATAAAGAGCAAACTATGAGGCAGCTGCAGTTCAAATTTGCCCCGCTTCCAACTGAATCGGCGGAAATTTGTCTTTTTCACGAACGGTGGATCAAAACAATTTACACCCAACCATTTTGTCAATTGTGCATTAAATATGGCCTAGTATTTTATAAAAATGATCTGGTCCAATTTTCCAACAATTATTTGGTAGTTCCTTCACAAAAAAACCTCCTTTCGGGCACTCAAAAAATGGAAAATGGTTTTTTCGTCCAACAAAAATGAAAACTTCCTTAGGCAACATTGTTTTCCATTCCAAGATGCACCCTTGTGCACAATATGAGACCATTTGAACAAACTATGCCATGAATGTGGGCATAAGATTGATCATTTGGCTTGAAAGCCATTGATCTCCACACATGATAGCTCGTTTCTGAGAACACTTTTTTAAAATAATTGCCGTATTACAAGTTTGTTATTTTTCCTAGGAACTTGGCCACATATGATGACACAATGCGAAGGTTTCCCAATTTTTTGTTTTATTTTGAATTTTTTATGCCCGTTTCAAAATGCGGTCAAAACGGCGGGAATGACCGTTCCTAGCTAGTGGTTGAATCTTGGAATTTTTTTGGTATTTCTCTGATTAAATAGGTCCTTATGTAACAAGAAATGATTTTTGAAAAAAATAAATAGCAAACTATGAGGCAGCTGCAGTTCAAATTTGCCCCGCTTCCAGCTGAATCGGCGGAAATTTGTCTTTTTCACGAACGGTGGATCAAAACTTTTTACACCAAACCATTTGGTCAATTGTGCATTAAATATGGCCTAGTATTTTAGAAAAATGATTTGATCCAATTTTGCAACAATTATTTGGTAGGTCCTTCACAAAAAAACCTCATTTGGGGCAATCGAAAAATGGAAAATGGTTTTTCCGTGCATAGAAAATGAAAACTTCCTTAGGAAACATTGTTTGCCATTCCAAGATGCACCCTTTTGCACAATATGAGATCATTTTAACAAACTATGCCAAGAATGTGGCCATAAGATTGATCATTTGGCTTGAAAGCCATGAATCTTCACGCATGATAGCTCGTTTCTGAGAACACTTTTTTAAAATAATTGCTGTATTGCAAGTTTGTTATTTTTCCTGGTAACTTTGCCACATATAATGACACAATGCGAAGGTTTCCCAATTTTTTGAATTTTTTATGCCCGTTTCAAAATGCGGTCAAAACGGCGGGAATGACCGTTCCTAGCTAGTGGTTGAATCTTGGATTTTTTTGGTGTTTCTATGATTAAATAGATACTTATGTACCTAGAAATGATTTTTGGAAAAAATAAAGAGCAAACTACGAGGCAGCTACAGTTCAAATTTGACCCGCTTCCAGCTGAATCGGCAGGAATTTGTCTTTTTCATCAGAGGTGGATAAAAACTATTTACACCCAACCATTTGGTCAATTATGCATTACATATGTCCTAGTATTTTAGAAAAATGATTTGGTCCAATTTTGAAACAATTATTTGGGAGGTCCTTCACAAAAAACCCTCCTTTTGGGCACTCAAAAAATGGAAAATGGTTTTTCCGTGCAAAGAAAATGAAAACTCCCTTAGGCAACATTGTTTGGAATTCCAGTATGCACCCTTGTGCACAATATGAGATCATTTGAACAAACTATGCCATGAATGTGGCCATACGATTGATCATTTGGCTTGAAAGCCATTGATCTCCACACGTGATAGCTCGTTTCTGAGAACATTTTTTTAAAATAATTGCCGTATTACAAGTTTATTATTTTTCCTGGGAACTTGGCCACATATAATGACACAATGCGAAGGTTTCCCAATTTTTTGATTTTTTTTGAATTTTTTATGCCTGTTTCAAAATGCAGTCAAAACGGCGGGAAAATGAAAAATGGTTCTTTTGAGCAAAGAAAATGAAAACCTCCCAAATCAACATTGTTTGTCATGCCTAAATACACACATGTACAAAATATTGGTTTATTTGAACTAACTATAAGGGGTTAAATGTTTGCCTGAATAAGAGGGTACAAACTATAAGAGAAAAAACAAAAAATGCTTAATTCTAATTGGTGGAACCAGCTGTGGCATGGATTAGTGACATGGCAAACATCTGTCCATCCATCCATCCATCCATCTGTCCGTCCATCCACCCCTCTGCTCTCTCAGCTAACCCTAGCGCTCGCAGATCCCTCCCCTCGCCGCCACCCGCCCCTCCCCTCGCAGATCCATCCTTCCCCTCCCTCCTTCCCCTCCCTCCTTCCCCTCTAGCAAGATCGTCGTGCTCTACTCCTTCCTCCTTCCCCTCCGGCAAGATCGCCGTGCTCTGCTCCTCCCTCCTTCCCCTCCGGCAAGATCCCACATCCATCGATCCATCCTCAACCGGAACCCCTCTCCCGATGCCAGATCCAATCCTCCTCCCTCCCTCCTTGCCCCGGCTCCCTGCTCCCCTCCCCTTCCAGATCACCGCCACCACCTCCCTCCTCCTCCCTCGCCCCGGTTCCCTGATCCGCCGAGGCCGCCGTCGGGAGATCCGACTTCGCCGATGGGAATGGGGCCGGATCCGCCATGCCCGAGCGCTCCATCCTCGTCGACAGGGACGACCACATCCTGGCCTCGGCGCTTCCGGCAGCGGCGCCTCATCTCCTTCCTCGGGCACCACAACTTCAACCGCACCATGGATGTGTAAGCACGCAGTCGTGTCTCCCCCTCCCCCCTTCAAACCTGCCTCTGCGAATGCATCTCTTGATCCGGGCAACGCACACGCGCGCGCAGGTTGGTGACCCAGATGGACCTAGCTGAGCTGCTGGACGCGGGCTCCTGGGACAAGGCCCTCCGACCGCCTGCTGGGCGTCCACGGCCGCACCCTCTTCCACTACCTCCGCGTGCACAAGGCCATCGACGACGTGCTCGCTGGAGCCCCGGAGGCGCGCTCCGTCACCACCGCCTCGACCAGTGCATCATCTGCCACCCCACCAAGAGCCACGCCGTCACCAGGCTCCGCGCCATCTTCTCCTCCCTCCTCTGCTCCAAGCGATACAGGTAAAATACAACATTGCTAGCTATCGCTGCAAGTCTGCAATCGATTCGATAGATAAAATGAGCATTGGTCCGTCAGATGGGATCTTGATTTCGTTGCGTTGCTTAGGGCTGTTATAATGTCTGTGTCAGGTGTAGCTGCAGAGACGCTGGGCAGAGTGTATGGATACAATGTCCATGCGTGGAAGAACTAAAATTTAGTTAATGTCCATGCTGTTAGTCATCTAGTCTGTAGGATCGGAGTGACTGCCTGCTGCCATTTGCTTGTGTTCCATCTTTGTTGAATGTACCTACCATCATACCTGTGGTGTTTTAAGCATCTTGGATCTCAATATATGGTGTCGAAACTGTTGAAACAAAATGATGTAAGAGTTGTCCTGCTTGTTTTAATTATTTCCCTGGATATGTTTTTCTATTTAGCTTTCTCGCTGGAATGGCGCTCTGCTTTGTGATGTGGAGCTTCTGAATCTTTGTGGTGGAATCTTGTTATTTTAATTATATGTCATTGTATCTCATATTTCTGCACTTTTTCTTCTGGAGCAGAAACATTAAGATTCTACTGGGTCTTTGCATTTTGAAAATTTTGTGTCTAACTCCGAACTAGTGCGGTGCACTATTCAGTTGTAGTTGGTGTGCACAGTTGCATCGGTACTTGTAATTTTGCTTAATAGTTTGCTGTAATTCTGAATGGAGTTGTATTTCTTGCTTAACAGGCCACTATAATTTTTTCTTAAACCTGTTTCAGGCAAACCAAGGTTGATGAAGAAGTAATGTCCATCAGGTTCTTCACTTACTGGACAGTAAGTATTGTTTGCACAAACAAAATGTTCGCCTTTTGCCTGGTCTCATTGCCCCGGATTCAGTTTAACTAAACGTGCATTTCACAGACTGATGCGTACCAAGAGACGGGGTGCTACAACCACAACTGTCGTGGGTTTGTCCAGACGACCAACAAGATAGCCATCGGCGCGGCTATCACGCCACAATCGGTGTACAACGGGAGGCAGTTTGATATTAATCTGATGATATGGAAGGTAAATGCCATTTCAGAATCACTGCTGTAATTTTCATTTTTCAAGAAGAATTGGTTGATCTGCATGGCAAATGCATGATGATTAGGAATATGATCATGTCTCCTGTAGAATTGGATTTCTCTGGCCGTTCCGTAAACTAAATTTGGTTCAGTTAAAAAACTGCACTACCTGACAGTTTTGGGCAGCGAGCTTCTAACTGAAAAACGAGTTTGTTATGCTCATAATTTCAAGTTGGCCTCTACATATGAGTTGTAAAGCATGCTCTAAGGTTTCCGTAGAGTACTTGTTTGCTTCATTTGGATGTATGGTTTGAGAGCAGCCGTCTATTTAGTTTGTTGTCCAGAAATATAGTACATTTTAATGTCGGTGGTGGTCTTGTCTTAGATAGATTCTGTAGTGTATTAATCTCACTGGGTAGAGTGGCCTACTTGCACACTTTTATTGACTCGTTGGTTACTGATTACTTTCGAGCG
This sequence comes from Aegilops umbellulata, assembly GCA_032464435.1. NCBI lineage: Eukaryota > Viridiplantae > Streptophyta > Magnoliopsida > Poales > Poaceae > Aegilops > Aegilops umbellulata. Next base: position 445,987,746 of record CP136055.1, read on the forward strand.
AGTAGCACATGTCTCAAGCAACTGTAGTATTCCTTTCCCTGAATTGCTCCCTTGTTTTGCTGTGGCCGTATGCTCCGTGGTCAATGATGCGTGCTGTATACATATTAAAACCAAAATTGGAGTTGTTTTAGTTGTGCATATTAGAATTGAATTATGCTCTGTTTTGCTGTAGTTGTATGCTCTTATTGCTAAATTGTTTAGCGGGTTGTTCAAACTAAACTCGTCCAGTCAGCTTGCTATGATGTATTGTATATTACTGTACTTCAGACGTCTTGTAGAATTTGGTGTGGCAATACATCTGAAGTACAGTAATATACAATACATCATAGTACAGTAATATACAATATCTTGCTACAAAAGATTGTAGAATTCTTTTAGTTGCTGCTTCTCATGTATACATCAGTTGTTGTGATTACATCTTCATTACATTATAGACATCTGCATTTCTGTGAAATTTTGTTAAATATATATTTTCTAGATTGTCTATACACTAAACCTGGAGGTTTGAATATCTACTCCAGGACTGAAGATGGTACTCTAATGCCTTTGTGTTCACCCTTTTACAGGAGCTCCAGGCCTAGGAAATTTCAAGTTCGAAGCGGTTGTACAAGACATGCAAACCGGAAGGGTTGCAACCAAATCCAATTGACAACATGGCAGTGGTCTCTGAATATCTAAGCTAGTGATCATCTTTTCAGCGATTCCTTTTCTGTTTGGCCTTCTCGTAGGTAGTGTACATTAGTTGTCTGTTGGAGTTGTGATGGCAGTATATCTTCTTTGTTGCTTCACTGTCGTTTGATAATCTGATGAAGATGTACATATGATATATGATTGTACGGCGAAACAAATATTGCTTTGATAGCAAAATAAAAAAACTCATCTATTTCTCTGTTGTCCAGTCCTATGAATTAGCGGGCTGAAAATATTGATGGGTTGGAAGAGGCTTTGGCCCAAACAATGCTGGACAAAGATGGAACAAAAAAAGTCTCAAAAATAGAAAATGGACCGCAAAAAGGCTGAGGCCCAGAAAATGGAAAAGGCTTAGAAAACAAAAAACGCCATGTTGGGCTAGGCCCACTTAGCTAGCGAAAATTAATTGAAAAAAACATAAAATGGGCTGAATTAATGGGCTTGGCCCATGTAAAACCCCCATTTGGACTGGGCTGATTTTAACCAACGACCTTTTCAATTCGTCGCAATTTTGCCACGTCAGATTGCCACGTCGGATCCGACATGGCCTGGGGAGAGAGCTAGCGACCAAAACAGAAGGTCATAGGATCAATGACCTTTTGCTAAAGGTCGCTATAGTCAGTTTACGACCGCCAGCTTTTGACCTTCTGTTTTTGGTCACAAAAAGGTCGTAAATGGAAATTTGTGACCTTTCAGTGACCAATAGTGGTGGTCACAAGTTGACATATTTCTTGTAGTGTGGTGCTTCAAGCGCTCCTGTTCGATGGGATCCTCAGGCACGATAAATTCTTCATCGTCGAGGCTTACCTCGTCTTCGGAGAGAGGCATATAATTGTCATCCTCCGATTCTCCTTCCGCTGCCTGTTTCGGAGGGCTAGCTTGTTCATCCTCCCGCTCTAGGTCTGGCTAGAGGGGATTGTCATCGTCCTTGGCACTATCCGGAGTGTTATTGTCTCTTGTGCCGGTATCACTGCTTTTGCTGTGGCGGAACTTAGAGCGGCGCTGCTAACGTCGGTGCTTGGATTGCTTCTTGGAGGGGTCCTCCTCCGGTGTCTTATCGCCATTGCCTTCTTTGGGGGTATCCACCATGTATATATCATATGATGAGGTGGCGGTCCAGCGCCCTATGGGCGGTGGTTCCTGTTCGTCTCCTGCATCATCGTCCATACCGTCGATGTCTTCGGAGTAGAAGTCGAGCATGTCGGTTAAATCGTTGACAGTGGCTATTAAGTGGGCGGTGGGTGGGGCGAGAATTTCTTCGTCGTCTGCATCCCATTCTAGCTGGACATTGTTTGGCCAAGGTTCTCCTGACAGGGAGAGAGTCCTTAATGAATTTAGCACATCGCCAAAAGGCGAGTGCTGAAAGATATCCGCGGAGGTAAACTCCATGATCGGTGCCCAATCGGATTCGATAGGCACGGATGCAAGCGGCTCGGAGCCCGTGGTCGGGGACGAATCCAATGATTCGGCAACATGGATCTCGTGGGAGGTGAAGTCAGTATTCGGCTCTATCACCACTGAGACTGCGGCCTGCATGGCGGGGTCTATCCACCCGTCCTCAGATGGCACAAATTGTTCCGGATTGAGGGTTGGAGTAGTTGCAGGTGTGATCTCCCGAACACTGTCCGACGGCAGAGTTAAGTCATGCTCGTTGTGATTGTGCGGCACACCTGACATGGGTTCGAATCCATCAAAGATCAAGTCTCCGCGGATGTCGGCAGTATAGTTCAATTTTCCGAACCTGACCTGATGTCCAGGGGCATAGCTCTCGATCAGCTCCACACGGCCAAGCGAGTTGGTCCGCAGTACGAAGCCGCCGAACGCGAAGATCTGTCCGAGGAGGACAACCTCACCCTGGATCGCATCATTGTCGATGATCGAAGGAGCCATCAAGCCTTACAGTGACGGCACAGTGGAACTCTCAATGAACGCACCAATGTCGGTGTCAAAACCGGCGGATCTCGGGTAGGGGGTCCCGAACTGTGCGTCTAAGGCGGATGGTAACAGGAGGCGGGGGACACGATGTTTACCCAGGTTCGGGCCCTCTCGATGTAGGTAATACCCTACTTCCTTCTTGATTGATCTTGATGATATGAGTATTACAAGAGTTGATCTACCACGAGATCATAGAGGCTAAACCCTAGAAGCTAGCCTATGGTATGATTGTTGTTGTTGTGCGGACTAAACCCTCCGGTTTATATAGACACCAGAGCGGGCTAGGGTTACACAGAGTCGGTTACAAGGGAGGAGATCTACATATACGTATTGCCAAGCTTGCCTTCCACGCCAAGGAAAGTCCCATCCGGACACGGGATGAAGTCTTCAATCTTGTATCTTCATAGTCCAACAGTCCGGCTAAAGTATATATTCCGGCTATCCGAGGACCCCCTAATCCAGGACTCCCTCAATGATGGTGCTGCCGGCGTCGCCCAGGGACAGTGTATCCGACACCTAGTCGGACCCGTCATCCTCCCGCTTGCTACCCTCGTCGTCGCTGTCGCTGTCCTCCTCATTGCTGTCGCCCGAGGAGGAGCTTTCATCGTCGGTCGAGCTCTCTACACAGCACCCTAGCATGTGTCCCGAGCGCCCGAAGACCTTGATGGAGAGAAGGTCGCTCTCCACTAGCCTGAAGTAGAGGACATGCCCATCCATCAAGCAATGGGCACGTGCGAAGGTTTTCCAGCCCCGACGAAGGAGCATCACATGAGGGGTGGGAAACCTTGTGTTCACCCACATGTCACCGTGGCAACACCCCTTCATGTGAAGCCTCAACCTCGGTGGTCGGTCAATCTCCAGCACCCTCGCGAACGCCCCGGGGAGGCGAAGGCGGCTGCACGGCGGCCCATGCAGCTGCAGAATAAACTCCAGCGTCGTGTCCCCAACATGACCACTCGAGGAAGTAGGAGGAGATGGTGGAGGAGATGGCGACAGAGATGGAGACGATGCAGGCGCCCCCCTTCTGTGCCCACCTCTGCCTCGACCGCCTTGCCGACCGCGACCCTGTCCGGCACCCCCGCCTCGAGCATGGCCTTCGCCTTGGGCGTCTGGCTCTTCCTTGACCGTCGCGGCTCTCTGGCGGGAGGAGGACCTAGTCGCCTCCGCGGAAGAATGGTCGCGGCCACGCCCTCTCTCCATGACGGTGGATGGAGAATGGAGAGGAAGGGGAGACGTGGGGAGATACTCTTCCTCCTACCCCTGAGTTCCCTTTTTATAGCTGGGCGGGGAAGGCTAAAAGACTAGCTCTACGCCTCTGAACAGCCCGTTCAGGTCCGGCTCATTAAGTGGCAACGAGCAAGGCCATCGACCGCCCTCCCTGCCCAATCAAAGGCACGTAAGTATCGGCCACCACGCGCCTTCCCATATCCCTTGTGTCTGTCACCTACCCCACGCCGTGCATGCAGCGTACATGGCGCAAGGGGTAGGCGTAGTGGAAAACATGGAACGACGGTTCCGAGGCAGAGAGAGTAAATGAGCAGCGGCCCAACAGTTTTAAAGGAACACACAAGCCGTCTCTTTACTATTCACCACTGGATGATGCGAGCATGTTGCGGTCATTCCACGCACGACCCCCACGTCACGCATTCAACACGGATCATGGGGAAGCGCAATTGGCGAGGGAATCAGCCTCGCATGCCCGCGCACCATTTTGGGCCTAGCCCAACAACGCGTCGTGCTTATGTGTGGCCCAGGCCCGGGGGCTCCTGTCGGTGTACAAAAGTAGGGGTCCTATTTTTGTACCCCTTTACCTGTGCACGGGCAGTTAGAGCCGCACCTACGGCCACACTCAGCGGGCAGAGAAAGGAAGCAAAGTCGCAGGACTACCAGAGCAGCACTCAAGACCATAAGCATGAAGAGCAGAGGGGCGAGGTGAGACTCCCCCGGCAAGGCCCTTGCTGGGGCGGCCTTCACGGCCCCGGCAAGAGGCTTGCCGGGGCAACTTGCCCAACACCAACAAGGCCGCCACCCTGGATCCTGAGAGTTCCGACGCCATCAACCACATTGGAACCAAGGCTCAGGAGGCGCCTCCATGGTGGCATGCAGATCTTTGTGAAGACAAAGGGCCTACAAGGCCTAGATGAGAACCAGAAGACAAGGCAACAGCAAGGCTCCTTGCCGAGGATGCCCACGAGGCCCCGGCAAGGCTCCTGCCGAAGATACCCATGAGGCCCCGGCAAGACTCTTGCCGAGGGCACCCGCAAAGCCCCGGCATGACCCTTACCAGGAATATCAGCAAGATCGCGGCAAGGCCTTGCCGCCCCATCGCCGCCCCAGCTCAACGACCGACCCACCAACTAAGCAGGTACCCACGTGGCAGTACGTGGCTCCTAATCCAACTAGTCAAGCACATGCGTGGTGGCATGCAGATCTTCGGGAAAACCCCACCACCGCACCAGCTCAGTAGCCTGCCAGCCTACATGGCGGTGCATGCCTCATTGGCCTGGACGCATGTCGGAGCAAGGCGAAGCGGCGACGGATGGGACGGGCTTCACTGCCATCCCCGATAAAGCAAGAGGACACCTAAGTAGTGCATTTAATGCGTTTCATTATGTAATGTCAGGCGATAAGCTTGTACAGTGTACAACTTTCCACCACTTGTTTGCCACTATTGTCGGCGTTCTGGGAACGGGGGTCCCCAGACTTGCCTGCCTGTAGCCTGCGGCGTGGCTCAAGTGGGGGCCCAGCGCGGCCCATCTTCATCAGCACAAGCTCAACACCCTCGCGAGGGGCCAAGCCTCGCGGGGCGGACGACAAGGAGGCGGAGAGATCAAGGCAAGGGTACCTCAAGGAGCCAGTGACGCAAGCCATGATGAACGAGACCAGGCGAGCGCCAGGCGGGCGCTGGCCTGCGCAGAGTCCTTGTTTCCCTTTCGGTGCAAAGGGGGCAAGCACAGGCCAAGGCATCAGGCAAAGGTTACCATTTGTGACACCCCAAAATTTTTGCCTTGTTTTAATGGATTAAAGATTTTGCCAGGAATTAAAAACTTTGAATTTCTGAGCCCCATCTTGATTTTTTTTAAATCTTTTTCCCCCTTGTTGTGGTGAGTTTTTCCAAAGAGAAAACTTTTCAAATATGTTATTTGACTTGTATGACCTCTCAAGAAAACATTTTCTTAAATCAGCAGGATTAATTACATAATTAATTTTACTTGATCTTCTTTCTTGAAAAATGAGCTTATTGAAGTCTTATGGCCACTTTTGCATTGCAACCATATGATAAATTCACTCATAATTCCCACAAAAATTTGGAGATGTCATATGATGTCTTTAAAACACTTTTATACTAAAATAACTCCTTTTAATAAAATAAATTGAGCTGTGCACCTGTTTTCCCTCTCTGGACCAGTGAGCAGTTTTGCACAGCAACCCTTTTAAATCTTTGCTTCTAGCCTCCACCAATATTATGGGATGTTAGTAGCAGCATATGTTTCAACTTTATGCAAAAACCCAGTGTTGTTCCTTGAAAGTTTTGAGTGTTTCAACCTCATCTTCATTCTGGTCCAACATGATGGTTTGTACAGCAACCACATTTTTGCTTGCTCTGTTATCCATGATTCCTCTTCCTGCTTATAGCCCTCCCTACTAAACCCCTAAGTCCAGAAGCATGCAACAATTGGATCACTTTTGGTTCATGGGGTGATGCACTTTCCTTTCACTCCAGAATTGGAGTTCAGCAACACTTGCACTAACAAGTTTCTCCTTTTGTCCAAATGACCCTACCATCCTCTACTTCATCTAAGGAGACACTGATCTGGAAAATTTGGCCCCTCCAAGAAAAGCCTAAGTGACCTTAGCATTTTGTCAAACACCTTGTGAGCATGATCTGTTTTGACATGGCTTTTGACATTGCACTGTGAGCTTGCACCACTGATCGAACAAGCTTGTCCACAAGACTCCCAGTTGCTCCTAACCTGGTTCTGTTAAGTCCCAGCCTCACTCGAGACCTCTAGCACGCCCTGGCTTTTCGTCGAACAGGTCCCGTGCGTGCTCTGGACGCGCCCAGAGCGCGCCAATTGCAGCCGCGTGCACCCGAGCCGCCGCGTCTCACCCCGCACCCGTTCCGGCTCGTGACTACCTGCAGCTAGCTGCCACGCGCTTCCCGCCTCACCACTACACGCCAGCCCGCCCTGGCACCCTACAGCACCACCACCAGAGCGTTTTTGGCGGCACGCCGGCGTCGGCCGACAGCCGCTGCTCCGTCCAGCACCACCCAAGCCACCCCGGCTCGCCACCTGGCCCCTGGCACAGCCCGGGCTCATCCGCAGCCTTGTCCACTAGCGCTCGTCGCCGCCATGTCACCCTGCAGCACAGAGAGGTGGTTCGTCGCCGTTCTTATCCCCGGCCGCTGCAAACCGTCATGGAAGCGCTATAAAAAGAGGTCCCCGAACTCCCCGAGCACGCAGGCGACCTCTGGCCACCCGTATGGCGCTCCCCTAGCTCGCATTCGACCCAGGGAAGCTTTCCTCCCCGTCTCCGGCAACTCATGCCGCTGCCACTGCCCCGGCCGTTCCGGCGCCACCAAGACCTCCCCCGCTACGTTCTCTTCACCAGAAACTTCCCCTTCCTCCCACGAACCCAACCCCCTACTCAATTTTGATCGGAAACCACCATGGCCCAAATATCACTCTGCTCCCGAAGCCTCCTCCGCCGCGAAGCTTGCCGCCGGCAGCTCCCGCCGCCCCCACCTGCCTGGCGACCACCGGGAGGATCGCCCTGGAGTGGCGGATCCATCCCCGCCCTCGGAACCCCACGAGGAGCCGCCAGTCGCCGGCGACGATCGCCGGAGCTCCGCCTCCGCTCGGGACAGAGGAAGGAGAGGAAGAAAGGACCAGTCAAACCTGACTAGTGGGCCCCCTAGACCCACTGTCAGTGACACCCCGCGCCGTTCACGTGTTTAAGTGAAAGCATAAACCCCACAGTAAGTTTTCCCTACGCCGAAAGCGCATTCTATCCGAATCGTTTTCTTTTATATATTTATTTTTAAAAACAGATTTGACTAAACTTTGACCGGCTGTAACTTTTTAAATATAACTCCAAATGAATTAATTCTTTTTCCTACATCTCTCAAATTCTGACTAGTTTATTTTAAGATTTATTTGAAAATTTTCCAAACAACTTTTTGTACTGTTTTTGAAATATGTGTTGTTTGCGTATTTTTTTGAAAATAGGATTTTGGAAGAGAAGAAAACTTCCAAAAGTTTTGGAGAGCACCCCCACCTCTCCACACCTTTAAGGCAAGCATTCTGAACCCCAGAATAACATTTTTTTTGGTGTGTTAGTTGACACGTTTATAACACCACCTTAGTTCGGTGTGTTGTTATTTCATGTGATATGATCATTTGCATGGACGCATTATTGTGATTTACTTGCTGTTGGAAATGAGCATACCCGTGTGATGGCAATCATCCTCATGTGTCTTACATGCATGCCGGTAAGGAATCCGGGAAAGCCTCTGCCTTAGGTAGGTGTGAGCTTGTCGTCGGTCTCCGTCGGGACGGTTACATCCGGTATGGCATGGAAAGGTATAATGAGTAGTGATTTGTTGGTTGAAGTATTTTTGTTGTGCTAACCATGCAGGGAACCTTTATAAGCCTCCTGAGTCGGCCATAGATCAAGTCTTGTTCCGGTAACCCCCATACTTGTTTCATACTGCCACTAGTCCCTACCGTAGGAGGGTATGGTTCAGTAATTTGATAACCCTTGTCTTGGCACACACCGTACAGAGATACCATGGTGGAAGATACCGGCTGCATCCGGTAGGCAGGCCACCTGGTCCGGGGGCATGGGTGTATCCGGTTGGGACCGAGAGGGGGATACCCCTTAGAGCGCGCAAATAGAAATTTGATCCCATGCTACGTCGAGGTTGTAGCCTCCCCACTTAGAGTTTGCTTGACAGGTGTCGTGGGTGATTCCAGACACAGGTGAGTTGAGCTGGTGTGTGCAAGTCAGGTGTGTTTCCAATTAAAAGACCGTAGACGGAATTAGTCCCGATGGACTAAAGGAATCCGTTACTCGTGGGTAAAGAGTACACCCTCTACAGAGATATTAAACCTATTCGAATAGCCGTGTCCATGGTTAAGGATTACAGTCTGGGATGGGTCAAGTGTCAGTCTTCGGAGGTAAAACTATTAAACCAGAACGGGAGTTACTACTTGTGACTTGTGATAATTATTATTATTATTATTGTTGACTAACCCGTGATATTGTGGTTATCATCAAGTGTCTCTGGGATGGTTCTACCTCCGGGATATTCACTAAGTTTGTTTCTTTTAAAGCCCTTTAGGTGGCGTTGCTCAGACGTCCGACTGCGGCATTTCTTTTAAAAGCCCTTTATGTGGCGTCGCTCAGACGCCCGACTGCGGCATTTCTTTTAAAGCCCTTTATGTGGCGTCGCTCAGACGCCCGACTGTGGCATTTCTTTTAAAAGCCCTTTATGTGGCGTCGCTCAGACGCCCGACTGCGGCATTTCTTTTAAAGCCCTTTAAGTGGTGTCGCTCAAACGCCCGACTGTGGCACATTTTATTATTTTAGTTATTTGTTGATTGCCCATGCATTCCTTAAATATTTGCTCGTATACCTCATGAACCTTATTCCATGATGATCAGAGTAATCGTATAATATTTTGAAGCATGATTATCCGTGGCTATATTATACATGTGTTCTTAATGTTTGCGAGTACATTCAAAGTACTCACTGGCTTGTCCCTGGCTATTGTCTTGGCCAGATTGCCTACTTGGAGAGGAGCGTTGAGATGACAGCCTCGGAAACCTATGCATCGGTGATAGCAGCCTCGCGAAGATAGGAGTTAGCCGGGTCAGCTGTTCCCGTGGGAAATGGAGTCCCATAACCGTGGTGATCCGCAAACCGCTACCGCCCTCAACCACTAGAAACCATTTGTTGTACTCATAGGCCACAATGGTCTTGTACTACATGTTTTGTACTCTTGCTTGGAATTTCTATATCAAGTTGATGCCTCATCAGCTAACAGTAATCCTGGGGCTGATGAGCTCGACGGCCATTTTCTGGAAATTAAATGTCCGGAAAACCGGTCGCGACAGACTTGGTATCAGAGCCAGGCTGACCATTGGCTAATCCTATCTTAGCCAGGTCAATAAACCTAGGCAAACCAACCCACCGAGCCTTAACCAAACCTCGGCCAAGCTTCTCATGCAAGACAGCCCCACAGTGACCCGACACCATGTGGTAGTCGGTGCCCAACCTACCAACATAGCTGTCAATCACGCGCCAGTGACCGGCCCCCTAAATGGTCTTTCTCGCAAGTGTGCAAAGGAAGACTCCGTCCCCTTTTTCTTATAAAAAGGGCACGCTAGCCCCAACCCAGCACAACACAGCCGCTATCCAAAATCGAGCCATAATGCCTGGTCCTATCGTGCACCATGAGACCACAGCAACCAACCTTGGAGGTTTTGTGACCATACTCGCAAACCTCACCCGTCGTGCCTATGCGTTAGAAGAGCCCCCAGAATATGTTGTGTACCAAGGTCCCATAAGCGGTGAAAGTCGTCAATTCTGGGCCACTGTACACATCTACGGTAGGGGTCTCGCACCCGAACGCCCCTACAGGTTCACTGGAAGAACAACTTCCTTTGAGCCACAAGCCATCCAACTAGCTGCTCGAGAAGCTATAGTTCATCTCCGGCACTTGTCGCCCCGAGTTGACTGTCGCTCATTCCACTACTACCCCAGACGTGAAGGGTATGGAAGACCACCCCAAATTGCCAACGGAGACCACGAAACAGATCCTGCATTACTGCACCTAGTGCGCTACATAAGTGCACTAGAGGAACTGTGCGATCAGGTCACTATTGATCTAATCGCAGCTCGTGGAGAGCTAGTTCGTCGAGCCCCGGCGAGAGAAGAGGACGAGCCCAACGTCGACAACCCCGTCGTGCTGTTTGGACAGCCAATCGAGCCCCTGAGGTCTACCCCAGCCACCGGGCAAGGCGTTGCAATAACCCCGGAGGTGCTGCGTCGCATACTGGGAACACACTCCAACGGAGTTGTGGCCAGCAATCCCTGAGAGGGCCATCATCGCTACCCCAAGCCTGCAGCCCCTCAACCCACTCCAGTTAATTCCGACGGCGAGAACCGTGGAGGAGCCTCAACATCCACAAGGCACGCCCGCATGGATGTGTTGACAACAGAATTTGGCACGGTTAAGAACTTAATTGATACGGCCTCAAATGGAGAAGTGATCTAAATAAAAAAGTTCCGTATTATCGATATGAACATCTTTGAAGTTTGGGCCATCGCCATCCAATCTCATCTCGCAGGCCGAAGTTATGTTCGAAATACTGAGATTTTGTATTCAGAACACTATTCGGCTCATTACGCCCTCAAGACCGCGTCTTATTAAAAAATGATCTACACGGATTGTCTTCGTCTCGTCGAATCGGTCGATTTTGATATAAAAATCATCTCAATCCGAGTCCGTATGCAAAAGTTACAGCTATATAAATATAGCCCTGTCGAGAGGCGAAATATGACGCGGGAGACCAGACATGTCTTGGCAAGTGTCTGGTGTAATGCGTGAGTGTTTTGGCCCAGAAGATGGCCTCGAATCGGAAAACGTTCAACATGAAAGTTTTTCGTATCGTCAAAACGGTCAACTGTACTTCTGGGCAGATTTTCATCCGAGGTCATTTACTGCCTAAAAAACCTTGCCGGGAAAAGCTTGCCGCCGTGAACAGTAACCTTGCCGGGAAAAGCTTGCCGCCGTGAACAGTAACCTTGCCGGGAAAAGTTTGCCGCCGTGAACAGTAATCTTGCCGGGGGAGATCTTGCCGCCGTGAATAGTAAACCTTGCCAGGGAAAGCTTGCCGCCGTGAACAGTAACCTTGCCGGGCTTGCCGCCGTGAACAGTAGAAACTGTCGGGTCAATCCGACCAGATGCTGAAGATGGGCTCAAATACTTATCAAGATTGCTTCGGATGAAAAAGTGTTCAATACGAAAGTTTTTCGTCTCGTCGAAACGGTCTAGATTGCTTTTGGACTCGTTTCCATCCGAGGTCGTTTCCTGCCTCAAACATGACCCGCAAGGTGCAGCCAGGTTGTAAACCGAACCGTTTTGGGAAGTTCGGATAAAATCAGTCCGAATTTGACTAGGGTTTTGGACGTGAATTGATGTAATTTTCTTGTAAGGAAAGCCTAGATAAATCCTTTGCTTGTACGGGAAGTCCAGCCGCCTCTTATATATGTTGGGGGTGACGGCCGATTGAAACAACACACAATCGAACAAATCAATATACTACTTTTTCATCTACGTTTTATCTCTCCACCGTTTTTCTCTCTCGTTCTTCGTTGTTCTTTGTGTTTGAGAGCTGCGAATCTCGAGGCTCTAGGGGCGAGCGAATCGACCTAGGGCAGCCCATAGCCGCCGCACTCCCTGCCGGGGTCCCTCCCGGGGGTGTGGGGTTTTCGGGTCTGCAAAAGCGCCCGTCGACTGTCTTGCGTATCGCGCTGTCGGTCGGGTCTCCTTCGACGTGAGCTGCGATGCATCACCCCCGGCGTCGAGGATACACGTGACGTGTTCGTGTGTCAACACACTTTTTGGCGACTCCGCTGGGGACAGAAGATCAATCATCATCATCCACCATGTCCGATCTTCCAAAGCCATCTGAGGTAGACGCCGATAACATCATTAAGCCTAGTCTTGATGAGATATCGGCCGATCATCGCCAAGTCTATGAGGAGTACAAGAAGGCGCGCGAAGAGAAGGATTTGCAGGAGTTCCTTGCAAAATTCAAGAAGGATCGCCAAGGCAACATCACTCCGATTGAAGAAATCAAGTTCCCTCCTCTTCAAGCCGAGCAGGTTAAACCCGCTGTGAGTACTACCTTTTCTCCTGAGCAGTGGGCTGAGATTGAGAGTCGTATTGCTGATGGTAACAACCTGGTCTATCAAACTTTCATAGAAAATACCAATGCTCAGAAGAATATATCTCAATCGTCTAGTGGTAATAATGGTGTAGCTGCTAGTGTGCAAAACCCTAATCTGTCTTTGCCCATCTCATCGGCGCCTCCCATGCCGATGACTTATTATCCTAATCAAACAAATCAGATTGTGTCTGCACCCATTAATCCTATTATGAACATGCCAGGTTCGGTGGCAACGCCGAACCAAACCCTACCTACAGCTACATCCACTCGACCATTACCAAATTATGGGTCGACGTACATGCCACAATTCGTACCTACAGCTAGTAACCTTGCTCCTCCTATGCCACTGCCACAAGCTTCATCATCCACTATGGATGATGGTCTAGCTAATCTTAGAGAGGAGATGGCTAAGATGCTTCGAGAGAATTTTGGAGTTGAGTTACCTCGGAATCGGATTTACCAAAAGCCGTACCCCGAGTACTTTCATGCCATCCAGTGCCCTCCAGGATATAAAATTCCAGATTTTGTTAAGTTTAATGGAGAAGGCACAAAAACCACATGGGAGCATGTTAGTCAATATTTAGCACAATTGGGTGAGGCAGGCTCATTGAATGAATTGAAAGTGCGTTTATTTCCTTTATCATTAACTGGTACTGCATTTTCATGGTTTTCTTCTTTACCCCATGGTTCCATTCGGGTTTGGTCGCAGCTAGAGCAGAAGTTTCATGATCACTTTTATAGCGGCGACAATGAACTCAAATTGTCACATCTAACATCGGTTAAACAGAAGCATGATGAATCGGTCTCCGATTACGTCAAGAGATTCAGAGAAGCAAAAAACCGGTGTTTTAGTTTAGTGATAACCGAGAGGGATTTGGCAGACCTAGTGCTGAGTGGTTTGAAAACTCCCATTAGAGAAAAGCTAGAAGGCTATGAGTTTTTAAATATCAACCAAGTCTTACAAAGGGCTTTGGCTCAGGAAAGCCGAAGCAAAGACCTTAAAGAAGTGCATAGATACAAAGCCGATCGTCCCAAGATGATTATGGTGGAATATGACAGTGATCACTCGGACGATGAGGGTGATGTTTTTGCTACTGAATTTGTTTGGCCATCTAAGGCCAAACCCTTTACTTGCAATGATCTGAAACCGATTCATAAGAATCGTGATGAAGAGATGAAGTTTACTTTTAACATTGCTAAGTGTGATAGAATATTTGATGCTTTGTTGCAGGCTAAGATTATTAGAATATCTCATACTTTACCGCCGTTTGAAGAGCTAAAACGGCGTGCTTATTGCAAGTATCATAATTCTTTTTCTCATGCTACTAACGATTGCAATGTTTTTCGACGACAGATACAATCGGCCATTAATGACGGACGATTGAACTTTTCTGAGATGCAAGTTGATAAACAACCTTTTCCAATGAATACCATGGATTTGGAGGGGAAGAAGCTACTCGTTCGGCCGGAGGTAGCCGAATCTCCTAATAAAGCTAATATCATTGTTGGTGAGCCCAGGGAAGACAAGGAGGGCAACAAGGTCTTGGGGAGACAGGTTGTGCTTGACAAGCAACCCGGTGGCAAGGAGATAATCAAAATCACCATCAAGAATCCTACACTCGGGGGGCAACCGCAAGCGCAAGGAAATACTCGTGTTAAATTTGTCAAGCCCAGGAGTCCAGAAGTTGGCAAGTGGAAAACGGATGAAGCTAAAGTGCAGCACAAGAAAGTCAAGCCAAGTTTTGATATGTTGCTGTCCAAGTATGCTAGTCATGCAGCCGGTTCTAGCTCCAACCGGTCATCAAATCTGAAGCGCTCAAGATCACCTCCTCGGGAAGAATTTCAGCATCATGCAAGGCCATATGGGTCGTGGGCGCCGGCACCATGGGTGCCGCCACCCCCCTATGTGCCATACTACATGGGAGACTTCAATGGAGGATGGTGGCAGCCCCCAATGGCCCCTTATGCTTTCCATCCGGGTTGGGCAGAGCCAAGGAGGCCCGTTCATGAGAGACTTTCTTATCCCACACGAGGCCGTTTGAACAATAGTGTCAATCGGCCAGTGCAAGATAATCAAAAGGGGGTCGGCAAGCAAGAATGGCGTGTTAAGTTGCCAAGTGCTGTAACGGTCGAGTCAAGCAAAGGCAAGGAAAAAACCGATGCCGACTCACTCATCTTGGGCACCGAAACATTCACCATACAACAGCCGATTATGCATAGCAATCCGACTGAGCTGATACTTGCTATCGCGCCAAAGCACTCGGCTAATGATCATGAAACAAGCACCAGCCAAGTAAAAACGAGAGATCCTAAATACACCCAGCCAAAGTGGTGTCCTCCAGGGCTAACAAAGACACAAAAGAGGAAACTACAGAGGTTAAGGAGTCAAGAGATGGCAGAACAAGAGGCCGAGAAGCAAAGGGATAAGTTGTTCAATGACACTCGGCCTATGTTACCTACAAAACAAGTGTGGAGGCCCAAACAAATACAAGATGCAGTGGCTTCTACACCTATCACAGCAGCACCTGCACCACCAAAAGAGGACGACTCAATCATTGCATCGTCTATGTTACCTATTGCTTCTTCTTCACTCGGACAAATTTCAGAATCAGTGGATACACTCGACGAGGAGGCTGATATGTTAGATTACGAGTCTACACCGGTTCATGAAGGTATGGATATTAATATGGTGTATTACTTACCCGCTGAGTTTCGTGCTGTAGATGAGGAAGGGGAGGTGGCTCAGCTGGATTTTGGCCCTAAAACGCAATATTTGAGAAGCCAAAAGACCCAGTAAGGCATCTGAAACCGTTATATCTCAGAGGTCATATCAATGGGTCACCGCTCACTCGGATGCTTGTTGATGGTGGTGCTGTGGTAAATCTTATGTTGGATTCGGTCTTCAAAAAATTGGGGCTGCATGATGAAGAGTTGATAAAGACCAACATGGTGCTCAATGGATTTGAAGGCAAAGAGAAAACTGAAGCCAAAGGTGTGATGTATGTGGAGCTCACGGTGGGAAGTAAAACTTTGGCTACCGCATTCTTTGTCGCTGAGGTGCAAGGTAACTACAACGTCATACTAGGCCGTGATTGGGTTCATGCAAACCAGTGCGTGCCATCCACTATGCACCAGTTTTTGATCCAGTGGGTTGATGATGAAGTGGAAGTCATTCATGCGGATAACTTGGCCTGTGTTGCTTTGGCCGAGGCATCGGTGGATTGGCAACACCCAAATGCTACTTGCTTGACGGGACGTGACTTGTCAGAGTTCGATTTTCTCAGCGCAACCAAGAATGGTTTCGTGCCCGTCTCTTTAAAGCCGACTGAGTGCAATCGGCTCCAAGGTATGATATGTTTAAATGGATCCTAACTCAGATTGGTTACAAAAGCGACTTGTAGAATATCGGTCCAATGAGAACGATATATATGAGTCCATAGAAGAGTTAGAGATATGGATAAATTAGGACAAGGTTTTACATCGGCCGATCCATTAGAAGAGATAGATATAGGAGATGGTTTGACTCCTAGGCCGACATTTGTAAATGCAAATTTAAGAGCCGATCATAAAGCTAAGTTGATCAAGCTGTTGAAAGAATATGTTTGTTGCTTTGCATGGGAATATCATGAGATGCCAGGTTTAAGCCGAGAGCTAGTGGAGCATCGGTTACCTATAAAGGCTGGTTTTAGACCATATAAACAGTCGGCCAGAAAGTTTAATCCAAAAACATATGACCGGATCAAGGAAGAGATCGGTCGTTTGCTTAAAGCTAATTTTATTAGACCTTGCAGGTATGCCGAGTGGATTTCTAACATTGTCCCAGTGGAGAAGAAAGGATCCGGCAAGTTGAGGGTGTGCATTGACTTCAGAGATTTGAATAGGGCTACACCCAAAGATGAGTATCCCATGCCAATAGCTGATATGCTTATTAATGATGCTTCTGGACATAAGGTTATTAGCTTTCTAGATGGTAATGCCGGATACAATCAAATTTTTATGGCCGAAGAGGACATGTCCAAGACAGCTTTTCGTTGCCCTGGTTTTCTTAGTTTATTCGAGTGGACAGTGATGACATTCGGATTAAAGAATGCTGGCGCCACATATCAAAGGGCTATGAATTTGATTTTTCATGATTTACTCGGTGTCATACTTGAAGTCTATATTGATGATATTGTTGTCAAATCGGACGCTTTTGAATCTCACTTGGCCGATTTGCGTTTAGCTTTTGAAAGAATGAAAAAGTATGGACTAAAGATGAATCCTTTGAAGTGTGCATTCGGTGTGTCAGCTGGTAAGTTTTTGGGTTTCATTATTCATGAAGATGGCATAGAGATTGATCCCAAAAAGATAGAAGCCATACAGAAAGTGGAGGCTCCAAAATGCAAGAGAGATATGCAAAAGTTCCTTGGCAAGGTCAATTATTTGAGAAGGTTCATAGCTAATCTATCAGGGAAAGTTGATGCATTTACTCCTATCCTTCGGTTAAAGAATGATACTGATTTCACTTGGGGGGCAAAACAGCAAGAAGCATTTGATATGATCAAGAATTATTTGTGCACTCCTCCGGTGATGAGAGCACCCAAGCACAGGGAACCCTTCAGACTTTACATTGCAGCAGAGGAAGGGGTTATTGGTGCTGTTCTAACTCAAGAGACCGAAGGAAAAGAGCATGCCATCACTTATTTGAGCCGCCGCTTATTGGACGCAGAGACAAGGTATACATTTATTGAGAAATTATGTCTATGCTTGTATTATGCTTGCACAAAACTGAGACATTATTTAGTGCCGAGTATTTGTGTAGTAGCTTGTCAAACCGATGTCATTAAATACATGTTGCATAGGCCAATTCTTAGTGGTAGAATTGGCAAGTGGGCTTATGCTTTGATTGAATATGATTTGGCCTATGAATCTCTAAAATCCATGAAAGGCCAAATTGTTGCTAATTTCATTGTTGAACATCGGATTAATGACAAGAATGATGTTGATATAAACCTTGTTTCATTAGTACCATGGAGATTATACTTTGATGGTTCAGTTTGCAGCAATGGCCAAGGTGTTGGTATTGTTTATATATCTCCTCATGGTGCTGTTTTTGAAGCCTCATGCCGCTTAGAATATTTTTGCACAAACAATCAGGCCGAATATGAAGCATTGTTATTCGGCCTAGAAATGTTACTTGCTATAGGTGTTACACATATTGAGGCTTATGGTGATTCGTTACTAGTGGTGCAGCAAATATCCAAAGTCTTTCAGTGTTTGGACGAATCACTTAATGTTTATCTTGATAAATGTCTAGATATAATCTCTACTTTGGATTGTTTTAGCATTGCACATATATCTAGACGTGACAACTGGAAAGCAAATGAGTTGGCACAGCAAGCATCTGGATACCATGTTGATCATGGCATGTTTCATATTTCTCAAAGTCCGATGTCTTGTCTTACCAGTATAGAAGAGGCCGAACCAGAACCCACTAATTCGGCCACTAACAAAAAATCTAGTGCAGGTGAGAATCATGACTGGAGGAAGCCAATTATGGATTACTTGCGTGATCCGAGTAAAAGGGTGGATAGGACTGTTCGGCGTATGGCTTTCAAATATACAATAAGAGATGATGGTCTTTATCGCCGAACAGTTGAAGATGTTCTTTTGAAGTGTTTGGATGAGGACCAAGCAGGAGTTGCTATGGGAGAGGTACATGAAGGCATTTGTGGTACTCATCAGTCGGCTCCCAAGATGAAGTGGTTATTGCGACGTGCTGGATTTTATTGGCCGACTATGATCAATGATTGCTTCAGGTATTATAAAGGGTGTGAAGCTTGTCAAAAATTTGGTGATATTCAATTGGCTCCTGCTGCTATGTTACATCCTATTATTAAGCCGTGGCCTTTTAGAGGATGGAGTTTAGATTTCATTGGGCAAATTCATCCATCTTCCTCGAAGGGGCATCGGTTCGTGTTGGTGGCAACCGATTATTTCACCAAGTGGTCTGAAGCAGTACCTCTCAAGAACATGACACATACGGAGGTAATTCAATTCATAACCGAGCACATTATTCATAGATTCGGTGTTCCTCAAACGTTAACTACAGATCAAGGTTCATCTTTTATGTCACACCAAGTCAGAGAGTTTGCCGAATCTTATAACATAAAGTTGCTCAATTCCTCCCCATACTATGCCCAAGCTAATGGACAAGCTGAGTCTAGCAATAAAATTTTAATCAAGCTCATCAAGAAGAAGATTGAGGATAATCCAAGGAGATGGCATGACTTGTTGTCTGAGGCATTATGGGCACATAGAATCTCAAGGCATGGTGCTACGAAAGTGACTCCATATGAGCTAGTATATGGTCAGGAGGCTGTTTTACCGGTGGAAGTAAATTTGAATGCTTTGAGAATAGCCAAACAAAATGATTTATCGGCAATAGACTTCTATAACTTGATGATGGACAACATTGACGAGGTTGCTGATAGACGTTTGGCTGCTTTGAATGCCATAGAGAGAGATAAGTTGAGGGTGGCAAGGGCTTACAATAAGAAAGTTAAGTTGAAGAATTTTCAAGTTGGTGGTCTTGTCTGGAAAGTGATCCTGCCGATTGGTTCAAGAGATAGAAAATTCGGGAAGTGGTCTCCAAGTTGGGAAGGTCCTTTTAGGATTACAAGAGTTGTTCCCGGAAATTCATATTTGGTGGAATCAGTACAAGGGGCATTGTTACCTCGAGCTCTCAATGGCAAATATTTGAAGAAGTACCACCCGAGTGTGTGGCAGGAAGCCTAACTAGGCAACGGCCGATATAAAATTATCGCCCTAAGCATAAACACGGCCGATATAGAAATTATCGCCTGAAGCACATAAAATGGCCGATGGAGTGTTGACATCGTCCTTAGAACAAACATGGTACAAGTTATTTTTCGGCACTCTAGCTTTGCCGAAAAGTAGGGGGGCATGTGTTGACAACAGAATTTGGCACGGTTAAGAACTTAATTGATACGGCCTAAAATGGAGAAGTGATCTAAACAAAAAAGTTCCGTATTATCGATATGAACATCTTTGAAGTTTGGGCCATCGCCATCCGATCTCATCTCGTAGGCCGAAGTTATGTTCGAAATACTGAGATTTTGTATTCAGAACACTATTCGGCTCATTACGCCCTCAAGACCGCCTCTTATGAAAAAATGATCTACATGGATTGTCTTCGTCTCGTCGAATCGGTCGATTTTTATATAAAAATCATCTCAATCCGAGTTCGTATGCAAAAGTTACAGCTATATGAATATAGCCCTGTCGAGAGGCGAAATATGACGCGGGAGACCAGACATGTCTTGGCAAGTGTCTGGTGTAATGCGTGAGTGTTTTGGCCCAGAAGATGGCCTCGAATCGGAAAACGTTCAACATGAAAGTTTTTCGTATCGTCAAAACGGTCAACTGTCCTTCTGGGCAGATTTTCATCCGAGGTCATTTACTGCCTCAAAAACCTTGCCGGGAAAAGCTTGCCGCCGTGAACAGTAACCTTGCCGGGAAAAGCTTGCCGCCGTGAACAGTAACCTTGCCGGGAAAAGTTTGCCGCCGTGAACAGTAATCTTGCCGGGAGAGAGCTTGCCGCCGTGAATAGTAAACCTTGCCGGGGAAAGCTTGCCGCCGTGAACAGTAACCTTGCCGGGCTTGCCGCCGTGAATAGTAGAAACTGTCGGGTCAATCCGACCAGATGCTGAAGATGGGCTCAAATACTTATCAAGATGGCTTCGGATGAAAAAGTGTTCAACGCGAAAGTTTTTCGTCTCGTCGAAACGGTCAAGATTGCTTTTGGACTCGTTTCCATCCGAGGTCGTTTCCTGCCTCAAACATGACCCGCAAGGTGCAGCCAGGTTGTAAACCGAACCGTTTTGGAAAGTTCGGATAAAATCAGTCCGAATTTGACTAGGGTTTTGGACGTGAATTGATGTAATTTTCTTGTAAGGAAAGCCTAGATAAATCCTTTGCTTGTACGGGAAGTCCAGCCGCCTCTTATATATGTTGGGGGTGAGGGCCGATTGAAACAACACACAATCGAACAAATCAATATACTACTTTTTCATCTACGTTTTATCTCTCCACCGTTTTTCTCTCTCGTTCTTTGCTGTTCTTTGTGTTTGAGAGCTGCGAATCCCGAGGCTCTAGGGGCGAGCGAATCGACCTATGGCAGCCCATAGCCACCGCACTCCCTGACGGGGTCCCTCCCGGGGGTGTGGGGTTTTCGGGTCTGCAAAAGCGCCCGTCGACTGTCTTGCGTATCGCGCTGTCGGTCGGGTCTCCTTCGACGTGAGCTGCGGTGCATCACCCCCGGCGTCGAGGGTACACGTGACGTGTTTGTGTGTCAACAGGATGTAAACGAGGTAGACTAAGTAACCCGAGTTGCAACGAGTCCCAGTGTACCCTCGCTTTGTAACCGTGTGGCCTTGTGAATAAACGCTGCTTGGTGTTATGCCTCTGCTTTAGTAGTAACCTTGACTGATTACACCAGTGTGCATATGAGATTTCCATCCCTGGCACAGTTACCAAAAACCTTCCTGACAATCCCCACAGTGACACGTCACCTCGGTGAAATAAGTGTATCTGTGGCATTGACTTCGAACCCCGGATCAGAGCTGGGAATTTCGTTACCATTCACCACGGTAAAAATGACCCAGCTCCGATGCTATAAATAGGCCACCGCGTGACCTTGCCAAACACCCTCACTTTGTGCACCAACCTCACGACCATTTCCTAGCCATGCCAAGCCCCAGCATTTACCTGAGAACCCCAGATGCAACCCCGGGTAGTTTTGTCAAGATACTGTGGGATTTTACCTGCAGTACCATGGGCGCTACCCAGCCGCCCCAGTACGAGCTGTTCAAATCGAGGATCACCTCTTCTACCTCGAGATATTAGGCAGCAGTACACATCCCTCCGGTAAACTCAAACCAAGACCCAACAGAGGTCTCATTCGTGGGGAAATCTATGCCAACCCCACAAATGGCCGTGGAAGCTGCGGCTTACGAAGCGCTTGCCCGCCTTCGATTCACGGTGCCCTATGCCAGCGAACGAGGGTATTATTACTTCCCGAGCCATGCAGCGCCCGGAGGAGTAACATCTTTTCCCGGTGGACGAATCGAGAGAGACCCCGTCCTGGCCAACCTGGTTTAGTACATCATCGCGCAAGAGTGTTTAACCCAACGCATTATGGGTTATCTCTAGAGCCTTGCAGATTTAAATCCGCAGATCGCCATCGGCAGATCACTGAGGCCCGACCAGGAGAGACTCGTGCATCGGCTGGTCCATCCACTTTCCCCGATAGAAGAAGAATGTGTCTCAGTGCCAGAGACATTTTCTCGGGACCCCGTCCAGTTACCGTTTGCAATATAGACATCGCTGCTACGTTTATTATTGCAACCTTTATTTACATGTTGTAGCTTTTGTGCGGTAACCGAGTGTGCGCTTTGAGTATATTTCTTTTAAAATTTCGATTAATATGAGTGATTCTGTTGCATTATTGTTTTCTTCCACGTATAATCCTGGAATGAGATTTCTTTTCTCTAAGCCGCTACATCTGCACCTTCTCATGACGAGGATTATTTTATTTCACGCAGAATAGCGACGGCAGCAGACTCACAACCGCAGTTACTCGAACACACACACGTACACTATTTACAAAACTTTGCAACAGTGTTGCAGCTGGCTAACCCCTCCCCTAATAACAGTTAGCACCCGGCACATCCCACCTACTCTTCGTGATCACCACCACCGTGGAGAGCCAACACCCGAGCAGCAGCATCGCGGCGATCATCGAGGATCATCGCACACAGGAGCACGGAGAACCCCAGCAGTGTCGCCAACCCTCCGCAAATCAGGATCGCGTACCAGTCCGGCATCGCCTCCGCCATTAGAGCCTCGCCCGAGCTTCTGTAAGCAGAAATGGAGGAAGAAGGAGGGGGAGAAGCAAGGCCAGAGGTGAGGAGAAGAGAGAAACACCTCGGCCGTTTTATAGCTCGAGCTCGGTGCAGGGTGGGCGAAGTCCACCAAACGCCGCTTGTCGCCCGATCGCTGGTGTTCGGAGTCGAATCCGCGAGCAGTGCCGACAGCGCGCTGGCCCGCGAGTTGAGTACACGCTGCTCCGGTAGCTAGCACGCCGCGCTCTACCGCGGTACGGCCTAGATGCCCTACGCGCTAGGCATCGCCGGTGGAGAAAGCGCGGGAAAGCGCGCGGGAGAGAGGAAGAAGAAGAGCCAGAGGGAGAAGTAGAGGCTGACTGTGGGCCCCGGGTCCACCTGTCGGCCAGAGAGAGCACTATGCTCTCGGGTACGGCCAGCGTATATTTAGATTTAGAATTTATTCTAAATTTATGTCCAGCGTAGAGATCTCCCGTTTTTGTCCCGAACCGTAGAGTTTTTCATGCAGCACCAGTATTCTCACTGTGGTTTTCCACCACTTATTGCCCCTCACTATAACCACTTTTTGCTTTACATATTTTTTTTAAATTAGCTTTAAACAAATCTTGAGGACGAGATTTTTCTTAAGGGGGGTAATATTGTGACACCCCAAAATTTTTGCCTTGTTTTAATGGATTAAAGATTTTGCCAGGTATTAAAAACTTTGAATTTCTGAGCCCCATCTTGATTTTTTTAAATCTTTTTCCTCCTTGTTGTGGTGAGTTTTTCCAAAGAGAAAACTTTTCAAATATGTTATTTGACTTGTATGACCTCTCAAGAAAACATTTTCTTAAATCAGCAGGATGAATTACATAATTAATTTTACTTGATCTTCTTTCTTGAAAAATGAGCTTATTCAAGTCTTATGGCCACTTTTGCATTGCAACCACATGATAAATTCACTCATAATTCCCACAAAAATTTGGAGATGTCATATGATGTCTTTAAAACACTTTTATACTAAAATAACTCCTTTTAATAAAATAAATTGAGCTGTGCACCTGTTTTCCCTCTCTGGACCAGTGAGCAGTTTTGCACAGCAACCCTTTTAAATCTTTGCTTCTAGCCTCCACCAATATTATGGGATGTTAGTAGCAGCATATGTTTCAACTTTATGCAAAAACCCAGTGTTGTTCCTTGAAAGTTTTGAGTGTTTCAACCTCATCTTCATTCTGGTCCAACATGATGGTTTGTACAGCAACCACATTTTTGCTTGCTCTGTTATCCATGATTCCTCTTCCTGCTTATAGCCCTCCCTACTAAACCCCTAAGTCCAGAAGCATGCAACAATTGGATCACTTTTGGTTCATGGGGTGATGCACTTTCCTTTCACTCCAGAATTGGAGTTCAGCAACACTTGCACTAACAAGTTTCTCCTTTTGTCCAAATGACCCTACCATCCTCTACTTCATCTAAGGAGACACTGATCTGGAAAATTTGGCCCCTCCAAGAAAAGCCTAAGTGACCTTAGCATTTTGTCAAACACCTTGTGAGCATGATCTGTTTTGACATGGCTTTTGACATTGCACCGTGAGCTTGCACCACTGATCAAACAAGCTTGTCCACAAGACTCCCAGTTGCTCCTCACCTGGTTCTGTTAAGTCCCAGCCTCAATCGAGACCTCTATCACGCCCTGGCTTTTCGTCGAACAGGTCCCGTGCGTGCTCTGGACGCGCCCAGAGCGCGCCAATTGCAGCCGTGTGCACCCGAGCCGCCGCGTCTCACCCCGCACCCGTTCCGGCTCGTGACTACCTGCAGCTAGCTGCCACGCGCTTCCCGCCTCACCACTACACGCCAGCCCGCCCTGGCACCCTACAGCACCACCACCAGAGCGTTTTTGGCGGCACGCCGGCGTCGGCCGACAGCCGCTGCTCCGTAAAGCACCGCCCAAGCCACCCCGGCTCGCCACCTGGCCCCTGGCACAGCCCGGGCTCATCCGCAGCCTTGTCCACTAGCGCTCGTCGCCGCCACGTCACCCTGCAGCACAGAGAGGCGGTTCGCCACCGTTCTTATCCCCGGCCGCCGCAAACCGTCATGGAAGCGCTATAAAAAGAGGTCCCCGAACTCCCCGAGCACGCAGGCGACCTCTGGCTACCCGTATGGCGCTCCCCTAGCTCGCATTCGACCCAGGGAAGCTTTCCTCCCCGTCTCCGGCAACTCATGCCGCCGCCACTGCCCCGGCCGTTCCGGCGCCACCAAGACCTCCCCCGCTACGTTCTCTTCACCAGAAACTTCCCCTTCCTCCCACGAACCCAACCCCCTACTTGATTTTGATCGGAAACCACCATGGCCCAAATATCACTCTGCTCCCGAAGCCTCCTCCGCCGCAAAGCTCGCCGCCGGCAGCTCCCGCCGCCCCCACCTGCCTGGCGACCACGGGAGGATTGCCCTGGAGTGGCGGATCCATCCCCGCCCTCGGAACCCCACGAGGAGCCGCCAGTCACCGGCGACGATCGCCGGCGCTCCGCCTCCGCTCGGGACAAAGGAAGGAGAGGGAGAAAGGACCATTCAAACCTGACTAGTGGGCCCCCTGGACCCACTGTCAGTGACACCCCGCGTCGTCCACGTGTTTAAGTGAAAGCGTAAACCCCACAGTGCGTTTTCCCTACGCCGAAAGCGCATTCTGTCCGAATCGTTTTCTTTTATATATTTATTTTTAGAAACAGATTTGACTAAACTTTGACCGGCTGTAACTTTTTAAATATAACTCCAAATGAATTAATTCTTTTTCCTACATCTCTCAAATTCTGACTAGTTTATTTTAAGATTTATTTGAAAATTTTCCAAATAACTTTTTGTACTGTTTTTGAAATATGTGTTGTTTGCGTATTTTTTTGAAAATAGGATTTTGGAAGAGAAGAAAACTTCCAAGAGTTTTGGAGAGCACCCCCACCTCTCCACACCTTTAAGGCAAGCATTCTGAACCCCGGAATAATTTTTTTTAGTGTGTTAGTTGACACGTTTATAACACCACCTTAGTTCGGTGTGTTGTTATTTCATGTGATATGATCATTTGCATGGACGCATTATTGTGATTTACTTGCTGTTGGAAATGAGCATACCCGTGTGATGGCAATCATCCTCATGTGTCTTACATGCATGCCGGTAAGGAATCCGGGAAAGCCTCTGCCTTAGGTAGGTGTGAGCTTGTCGCCGGTCTCCGTCGGGACGGTTACATCCGGTATGGCATGGAAAGGTATAATGAGTGGTGATTTGTTGGTTGAAGTATTTTTGTTGTGCTAACCATGCAGGGAACCTTTATAAGCCTCCTGAGTCGGCCATAGATCAAGTCTTGTTCCGGTAACCCCCATACTTGTTTCGTACTACCACTAGTCCCTACCGTAGGAGGGTATGGTTCAGTAAGTTGATAACCCTTGTCTTGGCACACACCGTACAGAGATACCATGGTGGAAGATACCGGCTGCATCCGGTAGGCAGGCCACCTGGTCCGGGGGCATGGGTGTATCCGGTTGGGACCTAGAGGGGGATACCCCTTAGAGCGCGCAAATAGAACTTTGATCCCATGCTACGTCGAGGTTGTAGCCTCCCCACTTAGAGTTTGCTTGACAGGTGTCGTGGGTGATTCCAGACACCGGTGAGTTGAGCTGGTGTGTGCAAGTCAGGTGTGTTTCCAATTAAAAGACCGTAGACGGAATTAGTCCCGATGGACTAAAGGAATCCGTTACTCGTGGGTAAAGAGTACACCCTCTGCAGAGATATTAAACCTATTCGAATAGCCGTGTCCATGGTTAAGGATTACAGTCTGGGATGGGTCAAGTGTCGGTCTTAGTGTCGGTCTTCGGAGGTAAAACTGTTAAACCAGAACGGGAGTTACTACTTGTGACTTGTGATAATTATGATTATTATTATTGTTGACTAACCCGTGATATTGTGGTTATCATCAAGTGTCTCTGGGATGGTTCTACCTCCGGGATATTCACTAAGTTTGTTTCTTTTAAAGCCCTTTAGGTGGCGTCGCTCAGACGCCCGACTGCGGCATTTCTTTTAAAAGCCCATTATGTGGCGTCGCTCAGACGCCCGACTGCGGCATTTCTTTTAAAGCCCTTTATGTGGCGTCGCTCAAACGCCCGACTGTGGCATTTCTTTTAAAAGCCCTTTATGTGGCGTCGCTCAGACGCCCGACTGCGGCATTTCTTTTAAAGCCCTTTAAGTGGTGTCGCTCAGACGCCCGACTGTGGCACATTTTATTATTTTAGTTATTTGTTGATTGCCCATGCATTCCTTAAATATTTGCTCGTATACCTCATGAACCTTATTCCATGATGATCAGAGTAATCGTATAATATTTT
Organism: Aegilops umbellulata; assembly: GCA_032464435.1. Classification (NCBI taxonomy): domain Eukaryota; kingdom Viridiplantae; phylum Streptophyta; class Magnoliopsida; order Poales; family Poaceae; genus Aegilops; species Aegilops umbellulata. The sequence goes on from CP136055.1 coordinate 446,014,587, forward strand.
GAAGCATGATTATCCGTGGCTATATTATACCTGTGTTCTTAATGTTTGCGAGTACATTCAAAGTACTCACTGGCTTGTCCCTGGCTATTGTCTTGGTCAGATTGCCTACTTGGAGAGGAGCGTTGAGATGACAGCCTCGGAAACCTATGCATCGGTGATAGCAGCCTCGCGAAGATAGGAGTTAGCCGGGTCAGCTGTTCCCGTGGGAAATGGAGTCCCATAACTGTGGTGATCCGCAAACCGCTTCCGCCCTCCACCACTAGAAACCATTTGTTGTACTCATAGGCCACAATGATCTTGTACTACATGTTTTGTACTCTTGCTTGGAATTTCTGTATCAAGTTGATGCCTCATCAGCTAACAGTAATCCTGGGGCTGATGAGCTCGACGGCCATTTTCTGGAAATTAAATGTCCGGAAAACCGGTCGCGACACCATTCCGGTGCAACGAGACCAAGACCAGCAGAGCGGCAGGACGGAGGTCACCGTGGAGCCCAAGACAGCGTCATCACCAGTGCTTTTGGTAGCCGAAGACCACCTTTGGTAAGGATAACTTGTACTAGATGTTCCTCTTCAAAATGGCCAATTGTTGGCGCCCTTCCCTCTCATTATTTGGGGAGAGGCCCAGGGTCTCTATAAATAGGACTAGCCACCACAGAGGCCACCCAGATCGAATCTGGAGCAACCGATACCAAGTAGAACACATCGCTCCAGCTCAAGAACACCCCTCGCGAGGTTGTTCTTCCATTGTACTGTTCATCATCAGCCCCTGAGGCAATCCACCACACCACACACTGGAGTAGGGTATTACACCACGACGGTGGCCCGAACCAGTATAAATCTCGTGTCCCTTGTGTTGTTCATCGTTTCCTGCTTAGATCACGCGAGGGGATCAGGCGTAGATCGGTAGGGGAGAGATCTCCGCGCGCACCCTAGAGTTCGAACCTTAAGGGTCTGCCGGAACCCGAAATCTGACATTTGGCGCGCTAGGTAGGGGTGCGCCGGAATCTTTCTTCCGCTGTTCGCGCGTGATCTTCCGTCGTGTCCATGGCTGACGCTCGTCGGGCTCGCGTCGGGCGCCGGGCTGCTCTTGCCACCCGCGTCGCCCAGACGGCGCCCGTCGGCGGACGCCCTCGTCGTTCCCGTCGCCTGCCGCCAACGCCGCCACCGGCCCGGCGGGGAACGAGCAGCAAGCCTCGTCCCAGCATCCTTCGGTGCGACGGGAGGGCCGCACTGCCACCCCGTCGCCGACTCCAGCCGCTTCATCGTCCCACGCCGTCGCGCCCCCACAGGCGCGCCCGACGCGTTGCTCCTGGCAAGAGAGCTTCTGCACTACCGCCCCGTCGACGACCTCTACGAGGACTGGCTCGCCCGCATCACCGAGCTCGTCAGCCTCACAGGGGGCTCCCCCTCGCCGTCTCTCTCGCTGCCTCGCCCTCCGTTCTACGCGGGAGGCGAGGATCAGGAGGTGCCTCCACCACCTCCTCCCCAAGAAGGCGCCCTGACTCCAAGGCGTGCAGCCCTAGGGCGAGGCCCCCTGCACCCTGCGCCAGCGCAGCAAGAAAGGAGCTGCCAAGAGATCCCTCATCCCCAAGAAGGTGCTCACGCGCTCCCAGCACCGGCGCGCCAAGATCGCGTCCCCGCACCCCTACGCCAAGACCCCGTGCTGCTCCAAGCGGCGGTGCACGGCAATCCCCAGCAACAAGCCCAGCACCAGCAAAAGGCGCCGGTGGCCATAGCAGGCTACCGCGCCCTCACCCCGGAGCTGTGTTGCGTCGCATGGCCAGGCAAGTTCAAGCCTGACCTCCCCCCTCGCTACGATGGCACGGCGGACCCCGCGGAGTTCCTACAGCTCTACGAGCTGTGCATCAAAGCCGCCAACGGGGATGAAAGGGTCATGCCGAACTGGTTTCCCATGGCGCTCAAGGATGGGGCCCGCACCTGGCTCCTTAACCTGGCTCCTGGCACGATCCCCTCCTGGGATGAGATGCGCACTCGCTTCATCGCCAACTTCCAGGGTACTCGCGACCGGCCCCGGCCGTGAGCGACCTACGCCGCATCAAGCAATAGTAAGGGGAGACCCTGCAGAAATACATCCCGCACTTCAACAGCGCCCGCCTAAGGATCCCCAAGGTGACTGAAGAAGCCATCATCTCGGCCTTCTCCGACGGCATACGCGACATCAAGATGAAAGAGGAGCTAGCAATCCATGAAGACCTATGCACATCCCTGGAGTTGTTCAACTTGGCGACCAAGTGCGCCAGGGCTGAGGAAGGGCGCCTCTCCCTCCTTGAGCTCCCGGCTGCCAACCCGGAAGAAAACAAGCCCAAGGACAAGGACGTGAAGCGCAAGGGGGCTGCCGTGCTTGCAGCAGAACCAGACACCAAGCGAGGCAAGGATCAGCCTGAGTCGTCCAAGGGCAACCGGTACTGCGTGTACCACGACCTCCACACTCACAACACCAACGAATGTCAAGAGCTCAGGGCAGTGAGGGATGGACGTATCGGCCGACGCCCCGAGCGCAACGACAGGGGCTATGGCCGAGGAGGAGGAAGAGGTGGCCGACGATGGGAAGACCGTGGCCCTCTCCAAGGGTGGTGTGACCGACCTCGCGAGGATCACTGGCAGGACCAGCCTCGCGAGGGAGGCTGGAGGGATCAACCTCGTGAGGATCGACCACATGGCAACGCAGGCCTTCCTCCTCTGCCGCCACCACCAAGGAGGCACGAAGACCAGCATCAGGACGAGGGGGCTGGGGGCTTCTAGGAGCCACGCGCAATCGCTTGCATCTTGGGAGGCGCGCAGGGCCCAGACTCACAGCGCATCTTCAAGCAGTTTGCTCGCGAGGTGAATGCAGTCCTCCCAGGCTTGAGGTCACGCGCCCTCTCAGGTGGTCTGCGTGCGCTATCACGTTCAGCTCAGCGGATCAGCTCAAGTGTGCGGCAACGACCGAAGTCCTCCCGATGCTCTGCTCCCCAGTGATCAGCAACATGCAGGTCACCAGGACCCTCATTGACGGCGGGGCAGGGCTCAACGTCCTGTCCGTCGAAACATTCGACGATCTTCAAGTGCCGTACGACCAGCTTCAGCCAACCAAGCCTTTCTCAGGAGTCACTGATGGTTCCACTGTTCCAATAGGGCAAGTTCGCCTTCCGGTCACCTTCGAGCAGCGCAACAACTACTGCATCGAGCTCATCAACTTCGACGTCGCCCCCATTCGTCTGCCGTACAACGCCATCCTCGGGTACCCAGCCCTGGCCAAGTTCATGGCAGTGACTCACCATGGCTACAATGTCCTCAAGATGTCGGGGAGCGGTGGAGTCATCACCATACCTTGTGAAGAAAGAGACGCAGTGTGTTCACTTGAGCGTGCGTTCCAAGCTGCAGCAATCGAAGACCCAGATCACAGGAGCGGAAGACTTCCCGAGGCGACCCTCAAGAAGAAGAAGGTTTCGCCTGGCCCAAGCCATACGGAGGAAGGCGCCTCCGGAGGAATTGCGTCAGGATCTGCGCCCAATCAGGGAGCGCCCCACTCTCACGCATAGGAAGGCACGCTCGGCGCCCTCCTTAGGCAGGGCTAGGGGGCTCTTTCTTGGAGAGCCACCGACCTTGCCAAGGTCGCGAGGGAGGCGCTCGGGCATCACTTGGAAGGGTGCTTTCAGGCACGTTCCCTTCAGGAAGGCACAAGACAAGGGAGACCAAACCCTCAAGAGTTCATCATAAGAAACACCCAGGAGCTACAGGAGTCAAGAGTCATGCGCGGCAGCCGCCGCTTGCCCACCATGGCCCCACATCCAGGCGAGGATGGGGGGTTGCGCGTCTGCATTGACGTGCCAGGGCTCAACCGAGCCGCATCTCAGGAGCGCCTCTGGCCTTTGCGCGCGGGGCATTGCGAGGGTCCACCTCACAGCTACGTCTGCATGCCTTTCGGCCTGCCGAATGCGGTCGCCGCTCGTCAGCGCCTGCTGAGGAGCATTCTGGAGGCTCAGGTGGTTAGGCATTGGGTGGTCCTGGCGGAGATGGAGATGGCCCTCGAGGACCCACCTATGCCACCAGAGCCTCCCGAGGCTCCTGGGCCTGGGGGCTCGTGAGGGTCGACGTCTTCACTGCGCGTCGCTCGCTTCTTCAGCATCACTTCATCTTCAAACAACACCAGGTGACATCTTTCTAAGTTCCATTTTAGTTGGGAGCGCCCACAGGGTCGCATCATTCCCAGGCCGTGTGGGTCCGTCCCTGCGGCATGTATCCGTTTTGCTTACGCTCTTTACTTACGTTGTTGGGGGCGCCCCTCGGGCTGCATCATCCCCAAGCTGCTCGGGCCTGTCCCAGCGGCGTTTTCTTTTCCTGCATCTACTTGAAGTGAATTTCCTCCTACGTGCTTAACATCCCCGACCTAATCGCCTGCTCGATTGATGCCCACCTGTGGAGCCGCTCGCTAATGGCACGGCATTTGCGCACGGGTCCGTCCCTGCAACGCCGATAAATCTGAGTGGCTGAGCTCTGGCCGCGGCAGCCCCGCAAGGCGCCACCTCACCAGGCCCTCAATGCCCCAATCACCTCCTCGAAGTGACCAAAGGTTGGCTGGCAACCGTAACGACAGGTCTTCTCTCTCCTTATGATTGGTGTGCAGGACCTGCTCCAGGAACAACGTTGGGAACGTCGCGGGCTTTCTCTCCCTCTCTCCGGCATGGACCGCTTGCATGTTAAAAGGGGGCGCCTGAGCATCGCGACTCATGGGCTCCTACTGGCTCTCCAGCCCTCACCCCCTGGCCTTGACACACGGTATCGCGACCTGTCATACCAGCGGCGGCTGAGCTCGCTCGAGGGCCGGGACCTGAGGACGTAGAGCATTAAGGAAAGTGCGGGGGAGCGGAAAGAAGCTCGCGAGGACCTAACCCAGCGGCGCCTCGGCTGCCATCGCTCGGGCCGGGCGCTCCGTCGAGGAACTACACCAACCTCAAAAGATAAGTCGCACCCTTACAAGAGCTGGACCGACGCAGCACCAAACCCTCGCCCAGTGCAGCTTTGTCACGATGACGTTGCCTTCCTTTCTCGCCCAGCAAGGACTGGTTGAGCGCTAAGGGGGACCTCCCGAGCATCGCGACTCAGGGGCTCTTACCGGACCTTGGGCCGCTCACCTTTTGGCCTTGACCACGGCATCGCGACCTGGCACACCAGCGACGGCTGAAGCCTGCCTGGGGACTGGGGCATGTCAGCGTAGCGCGCCAAGTCCTCGTGAGGATAGAAAGGGGGAGCCGAGCCGCGGCAGGACAAGCACTTTGCGTCGATTCATACTAAAGATATAATGTTTACAAAAGACATGGCAGGCGCCTTACATGCCCCCATGGGCTGTTGCTTCGATTCCTCGCAGGGAACAAAAGGTGCTAATCCTAAAGAACGCTAATCGCCCGCACCTCCACAGGGGACGCCATTATGAACAGTGGGCTGCCCGCCGCCGGCGCCAACCCCATCCAGATCAATGGCGACGGCGGCTGGACGCAGCTACCCCGCTCCAAGCACGGCCCGAGCTCGGAGGCTCGTAGCTGTCGTCGCTCGTCTCCGGAGTCGCGAGAGGCTCAGGGGAGCTGCTGGATTCCCTAGTTCCTCCGCTACTGCCTGAAGAGCTGCTGGAGGGCCGACGGGCGAGCCAGGTCCTCGCCGGTTCGTCGCCCCAGCCGCCCCTTTTGGGGCAGCACTCCAGCCGGCGTCCTTCAGCATCGAAGACCTTGAAGAACATCAGGGAGGCGTCGTCGTATTCAAGATGAATTACGAGGGCACCTACCGACCGGTAGACCCGGGCGATTTCGCCCCAGCCCCGGGTCATGAAGACCTTGCCCAGAGCGACGACCGCGACCTCCGCTCCGGTCGCCGGGGTGCTGCAACCGGCGTGCTGCAGCCAGAGCTCCAGAGCCCCGCTCCGCGGCATCTCGAAGGCGAAGGAGGGAGGAAGGCGGATCCAAGAGCTCGGAGGCATGGCGGCGTGAAGCACGAGCTCGCGAGAGGAGCGCTCGGCGTGGACTCCAGGGGAGACAATGCGCACCACCGTGACTCGCCGACGTCGGCGGCGGCGCTGTCGGTGTCGTTCGACACCCTCTCCCCCAGGACCCACAACGCGGGCGTACAAGGGCAGCGGAAACCTAGGCAGCGGTCGCTCGTACCAGGGCCTCGACGCCTCCTGCGAGGCACCCTAATCTTGGTGGCAGAGGGCCGTCCGTTTCTTCGATGGAAGTGGGTCAGGACCCTCTCGGGGGGCCTTTCCTTTCTCTTCTGCAGAGAACCGGCAGATTGGTGCCATTGGCGTATGAGGGAGCAAGGAAGAGGAAGAAGAAGGAAGGGAGCAGCAGGAAGGGATGGACTGAAGCAGCTCACGCAGTCCAGTACTTATAGCCGGGGAACGCCAACCGCCGTACACCACGATCGCAGGTAATCATGACCCATTTCTCAACATGCAGGGATTTGTCAAGTCGAGAAGTTGCCGAGGTGTCGTGGGAAGCACAGTCGCCCACGTCCAATCAACCTCCACGCGGCGCCCAAGGCCGTAGGCTTTTGGGGCCCGCGGCGCTTCATGCTTGTCCCTTTGCTTCCCTGCTAAGCCAAGCCCGCGCGCGCCTTGGGCTCGGGGGCTACTCTCGGCGTTCTGGGAATGGGGGTCCCCAGACTTTCCTGCCTGCGGCGTGGCTCAAGTGGGGGCCCAGCGCGGCCCATCTTCATCAGCTCAAGCTCAAGACCCTCGCAAGGGGCCAAGCCTCGCGGGGCGGACGACAAGAGGCTTCCTCAGGAGCAGCCTCATCAGGCGGGCTCGCGAGGAGGCGGAGAGATCAAGGCAAGGGTACCTCGCGAGAAGCCCGTGATGCAAGCCATGACGAACGAGACCAGGCGGGCGCCGGCCTGCGTAGAGTCCTTGTTTTCCTTTCGGTTTAAAGGGGGCAAGCACAGGCCAAGGCATCAGGCAATGGTTACCATTCCGGTGCAACGAGACCAAGACCAGCAGAGCGACAGGACTGAGGTCACCGTGGAGCCCAAGACGGCGTCATCACCAGTGCTTTTGGCAGCCGAAGACCACCTTTGGTTAGGATAACTTGTACTAGGTGTTCCCCTTCAAAATGGCCAATTGTTGGCGCCCTTCCCGCTCATTATTTGGGGAGAGGCCCAGGGTCTCTATAAATAGGACTAGCCACCACAGAGGCCACCCAGATCAAATCTGGAGCAACCGATACCAAGTAGAACACATCGCTCCAGCTCAAGAACACCCCTCGCGAGGCTGTTCTTCCATTGTACTGTTCATCATCAGCCCCTGAGGCAATCCACCACACCACACATTGGAGTAGGGTATTACACCACAACGGTGGCCCGAACCAGTATAAATCTCGTGTCCCTTGTGTTGTTCATCGTTTCCTGCTTAGATCACGCGAGGGGATCAGACGTAGATCGGTAGGGGAGAGATCTCCGCACGCACCCCAGAGTTCGAACCTTAAGGGTCTGCCAGAACCCGAAATCCGACAACTATGGCAGCCCCTTTGACTATAAAGGAGGCCCGCAGCGTACTGAGAGAGGATTCGAGCTTTTTGGAGGCTACGCGCTCTGTAGCTAGCCCACGAACACCAGATAAACACAAACCAGCAGGAGTAGGTTATTATGCATCACTTGCGTCCCGAACCTGGATAAAATTTCTCGTGTTGGTCTCTTAAACCCGCTCTTTCCACAGCCCCACGCCCGCCCACCGTAGAAGGGATTCCCCGTGATCCCATAGGTGTCGTTTCCACCGACAGGCTCTAGGTTAATAGGTTAGTCCCAAAAATCATATAAAATGGCATATAAATGCATATAAAACATCCAAGATGGATAATATAATAGCATGGAACAAACAAAAAATATATATATGTTGGAGACGTATCAAGCATCCCCAAGCTTAATTCCTGCTCGTCCTTGAGTAGGTAAATGATAAAAAAAGAATTTTTGATGTGGAATGCTACCTAACATATTTATAAATGTAATCTTCTCTATTGTGGCAAGAATATTCAGATCCATAAGATTCAAAACAAAAGTTTAATATTGACATAAAAACAATAATACTTCAAGCATACTAACAAAGCAATTATATCTTGTCAAAATAACATGGCCAAAGAAACCTATCCCTACAAAATCATATAGTGTGGCTATGCTCTATCTTCATCACACAAAATATTTAAATCATGCACAACCCCGATAACAAGCCAAGCAATTGTTTCATACTTTTGAAGTTCTCAAACTTTTTCAATATTCACGCAATACATGAGCGTGAGCCATGGACATAGCACTATAGGTGGAATAGAATGGTGGTTGTGGAGAAGACAAAAAGGGAGAAGATAGTCTCACATCAACTAGGCGTATCAACGGGCTATGAAGTTGCCCATCAATAGATATCAATGTGAGTGAGTAGGGATTGCCATGCAACGGATGCACTAGAGCTATAAGTGTATGAAAGCTCAAAAGGAAACTAAGTGGGTGTGCATCTCCAACTCGCTTGCTCATGAAGACCTAGGGAATTTTGAGGAAGCCCATCATTGGAATATACAAGCCAAGTTCTATAATGAAAAATTCCACCAGTATACGAAAGTGACAACATAGGAGACTCTCTATCATGAAGATCATGGTGCTACTTTGAAGCACAAGTGTGGTAAAAGGATAGTAGCATTGCCCTTTCTCTCTTTTCTCTAAATTTTTTTATTTGGGCCTTTCTCATTTTTATGGCCTCTTTTTTCTTTTTTTTCTTTTTCGTCCAGAGTCGCATCCCGACTTGTGGGGGAATTAGAGTCTCCATCATCATTTCCTCACTGGGACAATGCTCTAATAATGAAGATCATCACTCTTTTATTTACTTATAACTCAAGAATTACAACTCAATACTTAGAACAAAAATATGACTCTATGTGAATGCCTCCCGCGGTATACCGGGATGTGCAACGATTCAAGAGTTACATGTATGAAAAATTATGAACGGTGGCTTTGCCACAAATACGATGTCAACTACATGATCATGCAAAGCAATATGACAATGATGGAGCGCGTCATAATAAACGGAACGGTGGAAAGTTGCATGGCAATATATCTCAGAATGGCTATGGAAATGCCATAATAGGTAGGTATGGTGGCTGTTTTGAGGAAGGTATATGGTGGGTGTATGGTACAAGCGAAAGTTGCGCGGTACTAGAGAGGCTAGCAATGGTGGAAGAGTGAGAGTGTGTATAATCCATGGAGTCAGCATTAGCCGTAAAGAACTCATATACTTATTGCCAAAATCTATTAGTTATCAAAACGAAGTACTACGCGCATGCTCCTAGGGGGATAGATTGGTAGGAAAGACCATCGCTCGTCCCCGACCGGCACTCATAAGGAAGACAATCAACAAATAAATCATGCTCCAACTTCATCACATAACAGTTCACCATACGTGCATGCTACGGGAATCACAAACTTTAACACAAGTATCTCTCAAATTCACAACTACTCTACTAGCATGACTCTAATATCACCATCTTCATATCTCAAAACAATCATAAAGAATCAAACTTCTCATAGTATTCAACGCACTTTATATGAAAGTTTTTATTATATCCCTCTTGGATGCCTATCATATTAGGACTAAATTCATAACCAAAGCAAATTACCATGCTATTCTAAAGACTCTTAAAACAATATAAGTGAAGCATGAGAGTTCATCTATTTCTTCAAAATAAAACCACCGTCGTGCTCTAAAAAGATATAAGTGAAGCACTAGAGCAAATGACAAACTACTCCAAAAGATATAAGTGAAGATCAATGAGTAGTTGAATAATTGTGAAACTATGTGAAGACTCTCTAACATCTAAGAATTTAAGATCTTGTCATATTATTCAAACAACAATCAAAACAAAATAAAATAAATTGACGCTCCAAGCAAAACACATATCATGTGGTGAATAAAAATATAGCTCCAAGTAAAGTTACCGATAGACAAAGAAGAAATAGGGGATGCCATCCGGGGAATCCCCAAGCTTAGGCTCTTGGCACTCCTTATTCCATAGTCCATCGAATCTTTACCCAAAACATGAAAACTTCACAACACAAAACTCAACAGAAAACTCGTAAGCTCCGTTAGTATAAGAAAATAAAACCACCACTTAGGTACTATTGTGAACTCATTCCAAATTCATATTGGTGTAATATCTAATGTATCCAAACTTCTCTATGGTTCATACTCTCCGATACTACTCATAGATTCATCAAAATAAGCAAACAACACATAGAAAACATAATCTGTAAAAACAGAACAGTCTGTAGTAACCTCTAACTCTCAGATACTTCTGTAACTCCAAAAATTCTGAAATAAATTGGTGAACGTGAGGAATTTTTCTATTAATCTTCTCCAAAAAGAATCAACTCAAAAGCACTCTTCTGTAAAAAGAATGACAGCTAATCTCGTGAGCACAAAGTTTCTGTTTTTTACAGCAAGATCGCATTAACTTTCACCCAAGTCTTCCCAAAGGTTCTACTTGGCACTTTATTAAAACAAAAGCTATAAAACATGATTACTACAGTATCTTAATCATGTGGACACACAAAAACAGTGAGGGTAAATATTGGGTTGTCTCCCAACAAGCACTTTTCTTTAATGCCTTTTTAGCTAGCCATAATGATTTCAATGATGCTCACATAAAAAATAAGAATTGAAACATAACGGGAGCTTCGTGAAGAATATGACTAGCACATTTAAGTCTAACCCACTTCCTATGCATAGGAATTTTATGAGCAAACAACTTATGGCAAGAATCAACTAGCATAGGAAAGCAAAACAAGCATAGCTTCAAGATTTTCAACACATAGAGAGGAAACTTGATATTATTGCAATTCCTACAAGCATATGTTCCTCCCTCATAATAATTTTCAGTAGAATCATGAATGAATTCAACAATATAACCATCACATAAAGCATTATTTTCATGATCCCCAAGCATATAAATTTTATTACTCTCCACATAAGCAGATTTCTTCTCATGAATGGTAGTGGGAGCAAACTCAACAAAATAACTATCATGTGAGGTATAATCCAATTGAAAATTAAAATCATGATGACAAGTTTCATGGTTATCATTAATCTTTATAGCATACATGTCATCACAATAATCATCATAGATAGCAACTTTGTTCTCATAATCAATTGGAACCTCTTTAGAAATAGTGGATTCATCACTAAATAAAGTCATGACCTCTCCAAATCCACTTTCATAATTATAATCATCATAAATAGGAGGCATGCTATCATCAAAATAAATTTTCTCATTGAAACTTGGGGGACAAAAAATATCATCTTCACCAAACATAGCATCCCCAAGCTTGGGACAAACATTAATTGCAGCAAATAAATTCTCAAACATGTCATTCTCATCAAACATAACATCCCCAAGCTTGGGCCTTTTCATATCATAAGCATAATCACTCTCATCATTAATAGTATGGATAGCACCAATAGTATAGCAATTATCGTCATCACAATGAGTAATATGAGCAACATCATTTGGGAGGGATACCTTTTTACCTTTGCTTCTACGTATTTTCTTGTTCTTCTTCGCATCATGTGTGGGTCTAATCCTCCTATTGGAGCTCCTTATTAATGAGATTGGTTGAATAGAAAGCTCCTCCTCGTTACCTGATTCATCATAAGAAAGAATAGGAGGATATTGGGAAATCTCTTCCCTTTCATTAGTATTCTCTTCATCTTCTATTTGTTTTCCTATCTTTATGTAATTGGCAATATAAGGATTTTCAATGCAATTCACTACACAATACATATGAATTTCCTCTAGATCAAGATCAAGAACTTTATCCAGGACAAATTCTGGAAGATCATTAGTTATACGTTTCATTTTTCATAACCCACAAGCAAACTAAGTTCATTATGATGCACAAGGGAAATCAAGTCATCACAATTTTTGGACACGATTCGATCATGAAACAATTTGCATTGGAGATTTAAATGATCACGTTCATTGCAAAGTTCACAAGGATGGCAAAGAAATTTTAAATTTTCAGCACAAGCATCTAGCCTCTCTTGCAACCATTTAGTTTCTAAATACTTATGCCTCTTGCAAAATCTATCTTCCCTATTTGGTGTGTGCTTGCAAGCTCTATGCACTCCGCAAAAATTGACATGCTTATAAGAGACATTTTTATCATTACTAGTGCAATCATCATTAGTACTATGGATATTCAAAGAGTTCATACTAACAACATTGCAATCATGCTCATCATTCAAAGATTGTATGCCAAACATTTTATTGCATTCTTCTTCTAACACTTTGGCACAATTATCGGAATCCTTATTTTCATGGAAGACATTAAAAAGATGAAGCATATGAGGCAACCTCAATTCCATTTTTTGTAGTTTTCTTTTATAGACTAAACTAGTGATAAAACAAGAAACAAAAAGATTCGATTGCAAGATCTAAAGATATACCTTCAAGCACTAACCTCCCCGGCAAAGGCGCCAGAAAAGAGCTTGATGTCTACTACGCAACCTTCTTCTTGTAGACATTGTTGGGCCTCCAAGTGCAGAGGTTTGTAGGACAGTAGCAAATTTCCCTAAAGTGGATGACCTAAGGTTTATCAATCCGTGGGAGGCGTAGGATGAATATGTGTTGGGGAACGTAGCAATAATTCAAAAAAATTCCTACGTGTCACCAAGATCAATCTAGGAGATGCTAGCAATGAGAGAGAGGGAGTGCATCTTCATAACCTTGAAGATCGCTAAGCGGAAGGGTTACAAGAACGCGGTTGATGGAGTCATACTCGCGGCGATTCAAATCGCGGAAGATCCGATCTAGCGCCGAACGGACAGCGCCTCCGCGTTCAACACACGTACAGCCCGGGGACGTCTCCTCCTTCTTGATCCAGCAAGGGGAGAGGAGAAGTTTGAGGGAGAACTCCGGCAGCACGACAATGTGGTGGCGATGGAGCTCGTGGTTCTCCGGCAGAGCTTCGCTAAGCACTATGGAGGAGGAGGAGGAGGAGTTGGAGGAGGAGAGGGCTATGCCAGGGGAAGGGATGCGGCTGCCCTCTCTCTCCCTCACTATATATAGGGGGAAGGGGGTGGAGGAGGCGCCCTAGGGTTCCCTAGAGAAGGGGCGGCGGCCACAGGGGAAACCCTAGATGGGTTTGGGCGCCCCCACCCCTAGGAAACTTGCCCCCCAAGCAGGGAGGGGCGGCTGCCCTAGGGGAGGCGCCACCACCTCTCCAGGTTATGTGAGAGGGATTGGGAGGGGCGCACAGCCCCTTAGTGGGATGGTGTGCCCCTCCCTTTGGCCCATAAGGCCCCCCAACGCTTGCCAGGGCCTTCGAAACACCTTTCGGTCATGCTGGTCGTCACCCGGTACTCCCAGAACAATTCTGGACTCCAATGCCCTTCGTCCAATATATCGATCTTCACCTCCGGACCACTCCGGAGTTCCTCATCACTTCCGGGATCTCATCCGGGACTCCGAACAACCTTCGATAACCACATACTATTTCCCAGAACAACTCTAGCGTCACCGAACCTTAAGTGTGTAGGCCCTACGGGTTCGGGAACCATGCAGACATGACCGAGACACCTCTCTGGCCAATAACCAATAGCAGGATCTGGATACCCATATTGGCTCCGACATGTTCCACGATGATCTCATCGCATGAACCACAATGTCGGGGATTCAATCAATCACGTATACAATTCCCTTTGTCTATCGGTATGTTACTTGCCCAAGATTCGATCGTCTGTATCCCTATACCTTGTTCAAACTCGTTATCGGCAAGTCTCTTTACTCGTTCTGTAACGCATGATCCCATGACTAACTCCTTAGTCACACTGAGCTCATTATGATGATGCATTACCGAGTGGGCCCAGAGATACCTCTCCGTCATACAGAGTGACAAATCCCAGTCTCGATGCGTGCCAACTCAACAGATACTTTTGGAGCTACCTGTAGTGCACCTTTATAGTTACCTAGTTACGTTGTGACGTTTGATACACCCAAAGCATTCCTACGATATCCGGGAGTTGCACCATCTCATGGTCTAAGGAAACGATACTTGACATTAGAAAAGCTCTAGCAAAACGAACTACACAATCTTGTGCTATGCTTAGAATTGGGTCTTGTCCATCACATCATTCTCCTAATGATGTGATCCCGTTATCAATGACATCCAATGTCCATGGTCAGGAAACCATGACCATCTATTGATAAACGAGTTAGTCAACTAGAGGCTTACTAGGGACATATTACGATCTATGTATTCACACATGGATTACGGTTTCCGGTTAATACAATTATAGCATAAACAATAGAAAATTATCATGAACAAGGAAATATAATAATAACCATTTTATTATTGCCTCATCGGCATATTTCCAACAGTCTCCCACTTGCACTAGAGTCAATAATCTAGTTCACATCGCCATGTGATTAACACTCAAAGTTCACATCGCCATGTGACTAATACCCAAGAGTTTACTAGAGGCAATAATCTAGTTCACATCACCATGTGATTAACACTCAATGAGTTCTCGGGTTTGATCATGTTATGCTCACGAGAGAGGTTTTAGTCAACGGGTCTGCAACATTTAGATCTGTGTGTTCTTCGCAAATCTCTATTTCATATTATAGATGTTGCTACTATGCTCCACTTGGAGCTACTCCAAATGGTTGCTCCACTATACGTATCCGGTTTGCTACTCAGAGCCATCCGGATAGGTGTTAAAGCTTGCATCGACGTAACCCTTTACACCGAACTGTTCATCACCTCCATAATCGAGGAACATTTCCTTATTCCCAAGGACAATTTTGACCGATGTCCAATGATCCATTCCTGGATCACTTTTGTACCCCCTTGCCAGGCTCGTGGCAAGGCACATATCAGGTGCGGTACACAGCATGGCATATCGTATAGAGCCTATGGCTAAGGCATAGGGGACGACCTTCACTACAAAAAAAAGACACATCCATGACATTTTGGGCTGAATGAAAAAAAAATTATGTCATACATATGACACTTCTATGACGATAATTTTGACAAACCCGGTATCATCATAGATGTGGTGGGCTCCTACTTCTATGACAAAAAATCATGAACAGTTCGGTGTACAGGACCCCATGGTGTGGAGGGCTGGATGAACAATAGACGATGGAGGGGTGCCCGTGGAGGGGTGGTTGAACAGGACCCTATGGTGTGGAGGGCTGGATGAATAGTAGACGGTGGAGGGGTGCCCGTGGAGGGGTGGTTGAACAGTAGCCGGTGGAGTAGCGCGCGGTGGAGGCTGGATGAACAGGAGCCCGTGGAGGCTGGAGGAGGTCGACGGTGGAGATCAACAGTATCCCGTGGAGTCCAGTTTTGCGGTACGCCACACCCCTCCTGATGAACAGGACCCCCGTTTTGACCGTAGGAGGTCCGTTTCGTCCGTTTTGCGGTACGCTGATATGTCTCCAACGTATCTATAATTTTTGATTGCTCCATGCTATATTATCTACTGTTTTGGACCATATTGGGTTTTATCTTCCACTTTTATACTACTTTTGGGACTAACCTATTAACCGGAGGCCCAGCCCAGAATTGTTGTTTTTTGCCTATTTCAATGTTTCAAAGAAAAGGAATATCAAACGAAGTCGAAACGGAACGAAATCAACTGGAGAAGTTATTTTTGGAAGGAAAGCTACCGGAAAAGCTTGGAGTGCACGTCAGGAAAGAAGGGAGGTGCTCACAAGGGTGGAGGGCGCCCCCCCTAGGGCGCGCCCCCTCCCTCATGGCCCCCCCCTTCGGTCGACCGACGTACTTCTTTCACCCATATATACCTACGTACCCTAAAACTTCCAGAACGGAGAATAGATCGGGAGTTCCGTCGCCGCAAGCCTCTGTAGCCACCAAAAACCCAATAGGGACCCTGTTCCGGCACCCTGCCGGAGGGGAGATCCCTTACCGGTGGCCATATTCATCATCCCGACGCTCTCCATGACGAGGAGGGAGTAGTTCACCCTCGGGGCTGAGGGTATGTACCAGTAGCTATGTGTTTGATCTCTCTCTCTCGTGTTCTTGATTTGGCACGATCTTGATGTATCGCGAGCTTTGCTATTATAGTTGGATCTTATGTTGCTTCTCCCCCTCTACTCTCTTGTAATGGATTGAGTTTTCCCTTTGAAGTAATCTTATCGGATTGAGTCTTTAATGACTTGAGAACACTTGATGTATGTCTTGCCGTGCGTATCTATGGTGACAATGGGATATCATGTGATTCACTTGATGTATGTTTTGGTGATCAACTTGCGGGTTCCGCCCATGAACCTATGCATAGGGATTGGCACACGTTTTCGTCTTCATTCTCCGATAGAAACTTTTGGGCACTCTTAGAAGTACTTTGTGTTGGATTGAATAGATGAATCTGAGATTGTGTGATGCATATCGTATAATCATACCCACGGATACTTGAGGTGACATTGGAGTATCTAGGTGTCTTAAGGTGTTATTCTAGTACGAACTCTAGGGCTATTTGTGACACTTATAGGAATAGCCCAACGGATTAATTGGAAAGAATAACTTTGAGGTGGTTTCGTATCCTACCATAATCTCTTCGTTTGTTCTTCGCTTTTAGTGTCTTTGGAGTGACTCTTTGTTGCATGTTGAGGGATAGTTATATGATCCAACTATGTTATTATTGTTGAGAGAACTTGCACTAGTGAAAGTATGAACCATAGGTCTTGTTTCCTATCATTGCAATACCGTTTACGCTTACTTTTACCGCTTGCTAACTTGCTGTTTTTATATTTTCAGATTACAAAAACCTATATCTACCATCCATATTGCACTTGTATCACCATCTCTTTGCCGAACTAGTGCACCTATACAATTTACCATTGTATTGGGTGTGTTGGGGACACAAGAGACTCTTTGTTATTTGGTTGTAGGGTTGCTTGAGAGAGACCATCTTCATCCTACGCCTCCCACGGATTGATAAACCTTAGGTCATCCACTTGAGGGAAACTTGCTACTGTCCTACAAACCTCCGCACTTGGAGGCCCAACAACGTCTACAAGAAGAAGGTTGCGTAGTAGACATCAAGCAGTTTCTGGCGCCGTTGCCGGGGAGGTGAGTGCTTGAAGGTATATCTTTAGATCTTGCAATCGAATCTTTTTGTTTCTTGTTTTAGCACTAGTTTAGTTTATAAAAGAAAATTACAAAAAAAATGGAATTGAGCTTGCCTCATACGCTTCATCTTTTTAATATCTTTCGTGAGTATGATGGAAAAGAAAATTGTGGCAAAGTGTTAGAAGAAAAATGCATCAGAATGTTTGGCACTAAATATGTGAATGATGAGCATGATTGCAATGTTGTTAGTATGAACTCCTTGAATATCCATGGTACTAATGATGATTGCACTAGTTATGATGAAAATGTCTCCTATAAACATGTCAATTTTTGTGGAGTGCATTGGGTTTGCAAGTACACGCCAAATAGGGAACATAGATATTGCAAGAGGCATAAATACTTAGAAACTAAATTGTTGCAAGAAAGTCTTGATGATTGCGCTGAAAGATTCAATATTTTTCGCGCTCCTTGTGAAATTTGCAATGAACATGGTCATTTAAAGCTCCAATGCTATTTGTTTCATGATCAAGTCGTGTCCAAATATTGTGATAATGTGATTACCCGTGAGCATCATAAAGAGCTTAGCCTTCTTTTGGGTTATGAAGAAATGAAATGTATAACTGAGGGTATTCCAAAATTTAATCTTGATAGAGTTCTTCATTTTGATCTAGAAGAAATTTATATGTATTGTGTGGTGAATTGTATTGAAAAACCTTATATTGCCAATTACATAAAGAAAAGAAAACAAATAGAGGATGAAGAGAATACTAACGAAAGGGAAGAGACTTCCCAATATCCTCCTATTATTTCTTATGATGAATCAGGTAACGAGGAGGAGCCTTCTATTCAACCAATATCATTAATAAGGAGCTCCAAAAAGAGGATTGAACCCACACATGATGTGGTGAAGAAGAAGAAAAGAAAAAGGAAGAGAGGTAAAAAGGTATCTCTCCCAAATAATGTTGCTCCTATTATTGTTGTGCCTCATGAAAATGAATTAAAAATAATTGTGAAAGATGATGCACTTGATGATGATCTCGTTATGCCTATTGCTTGTTCTGATGATTACGATTGGGAAGATAATGATAGTTCTTATGATCTTGAAAATCTCTTTGGCACTTGCTTGGAAGAATATGATAATTGCTATACTATTGGTGCTATCCATACTATTAATGATGAGAGTGATTATGCTTATGATATGAAAAGGCCCAAGCTTGGGGAAGCTATGTTTGATAAGGATGATATATTTGAGAATATATTTGCTGCAATTAATGTTTGGCCCAAGCTTGGGGATGCTATGTTTAATGAAGATGATATCTTTAGCCTCTCAAGTTTTGATATGCAAAGTTGTTATGATGATAGCATGCCTCCTACTTATAATGATTATATTGATGAAAGTGGGTTTGGAAGAGTGTTAACTTTAGGAAGTAATGATCCTACTATTTTGGAGGATGTTGAGTCTTATTGTGATAATTATGAAAGTGGATTTGGAGAGGTCATGACTTTATTTAGTGATGTATCCACTATTTCGGAAGAGGTTTCAATTGATTATGATGAGAACAAAGTTGCTACATATGATGATTATTGTGATAAAACTTATGCTATAAAGAGTAGTGATGATTATATTTATAAAACTTATCATGATTATGAGTACCCTTTCTCTGAACATTATTCTTTTAATGTGGAAACAATTTATTGTATTCAAGTCTCTTATGATACTCCCACTATTCCGAATGAGAAGAATTTTGCTTATGTGGTGAGTAATAAAATTTCTATGCTAGTAGATCATGAAAAGAATGTTTTAGGTGCTGGTGATATTGTTGAATTCATTCATGATGCTACTGAAAATTATTATGAGGGAGGAATGTATGCTTGTAGGAATTGCAATAATATCAAGTTTCCTCTCTATGTGCTTAAAATCTTGAAGTTATGCTTGTTTTGCCTTCCTATGCTAGTTGATTATTGTTCCCATAAGTTGTTTGCTCACAAAATCCCTATGCATAGGAAGTGGGTTAGACTTAAATGAGCTAGTTATATCCTTCATGATGCTCTCTTTATGTTTCAATTCTTATCTTTTATGTGAGCATCATTGAAATCATCATGCCTAGCTAGGGGCATTAAACGATAGCGCTTGTTGGGAGGCAACCCAATTTTATTTTAGTTTCCTGCTTTTTGTTTCTGTTTAGGAATAAATAATCCATCTAGCTTCTGTTTATATGTGGTTTTGTGTTTTAATTAGTGTTTGTGCCAAGTTAAACCTATAGGATCTTCTTGGATGATAGTTATTTGATCTTGCTGTAATTTCCAGAAACTTTCTGTTCACGAAAACAATTGTTAAAAATCACCAGAACGTGATAAAATACTGATTCCAATTGCTGCTGATCAATAAAAAAATTGTCTAGGTCGTACTATTTTGGTAGATGTTTTGGAGTTCCAGAAGTTTGCGTTAGTTACAGATTACTACAGACTATTCTGTTTTTGACAGATTCTGTTTTTCGTGTGTTGTTTGCTTATTTTGATGAATCTATGTCTAGTAAAATAGTTTATAATCCATAGAGAAGTTGGAATACGGTAGGTTTTAGACCAATACAAATAAAGAATGAGTTCATTGCAGTACCTTGAAGTGGTATTTTGTTTTCTTTCGCTAACGGAGCTCACGAGATTTCTGTTGAGTTTTGTGTTGTGAAGTTTTCAAATTTTGGGTGAAATCTTTTGATGGATTATGGAAAAAGGAGTGGCAAGAGCCTAAGCTTGGGTATGCCCATGGCACCCCCAAGATAATCCAACGACACCAAAAAGTCAAAGATTGGGGATGCCCCGGAAGGCATCCCCTCTTTCGTCTACTTCCATCGGTAATTTTACTTGGAGCTATATTTTTATTCGCCACATGATATGTGTTTTGCTTGGAGCATCATTTTATTTTCTTTAGCTTTGCTTGTTGTTTTAATAAAATACCAAGATCTAAAATTCTTAAATGTTAGAGAGTCTTCACATAGTTGCATAATTATTCGACTACTCATTGATCTTCACTTATATCTTTTTGGAGTAGTTTGTCTTTTACTTGTGTGCTTCACTTATATCCTATGAGTAAATGGTTGAATGATTTGAATGTCATAAATCTGAAATTGTACATGTTTCATATGCTTACCCCATGGGGAGTAATGACTTTACATATAAGAAGTAGAGGTGGTAAATTTATTGAACGTTAGCAAACATTGTATTGGTCACTTGAACAATTCATGAAAGAATATTGAAGGAAGGGAGGTTTCACATATAAATATACTACCATGAACATCTTTTGTAATTGTTAGCACTCATTAAAATATGACATGATAAAAGGTTGATGTTGGACAAGGAAGACAACGTAATGGGTTATGTTTTCTTATATCCGAAATAAAGTATATTGTCATGGATCCCTAACACGTTGAGCTTGCCATTCCCCCTCTTGCTAGCCAAATTCCTTGCACCAAGCAGAAATACTACTTGTGCATCCAAACTCCTTGAACCAAGTTTCTTCCATGAGTGTCCACCATATCTACCTATATGCGGTATTTACCTGCCGTTCCAAGTAAATTTGCATGTGCCAAACTCTAAACCTTCAAATAATAATCTATTTTGTATGCCCGAATCGCTCATGTAGCGACTACGGGTTAGCAGTATCTTCCATACTAGGTGGGTTATTCTCACGATGAGTGGACTCCGCTCATCATTCACGAGAAAATGGCTGGTAATCGGGATGCCCAGTCCCATGATCAAAAAGATCAAAATCAAATCAAAAATAATTGCAAACAAAACTCCTCCGGGTTTGATGTTAGTTGGAGGCACCCGTCGTTTCGGGCAAGCCATGGATTGATGCTTGTTGGTGGAGGGGGAGTAAAAATCTTTACCTTTCTGTTCGGGAACCGCCTATAATGTATGTAGTATGGAAGATATTGGGATCTCTTGGTCGTTATGTTGACAATGAAAGCATACCTCTCAAAATTATTTTCATCTCTGTTTTTGCTTCGAGCTCTGGCACCTCTGCAAATCCCTGCTTCCCTCTGTGAAGGTCCTATCTTTTACTTTTATGCAAGAGTCATGGTGATCTTCACCTTTCCCTTTTTCATTTTGTCCTTTGGCAAGCACCTCGTGTTGGAAAGATTCTGATATATATATCCAATTGGATGTGAGGCATCATGAACTATTATTGTTGACATTACCCTTGAGGTAAAAGGTTGGGAGGCGAATCTATAAGCCCCTATATTTCTCTCTGTCTGATTAAAACTTTGAACCCATAAATATCGCGTGACTGTTAGCAATTGTGGAAGACTAAATGATAGTTGAGTATGTGGAGTTTGCTAAATCAAAGCTCTGACATAGACTCTTCCTGAAAATAAGATGAATTGTAATTGTTTGATGACTAATAACACGGTTTGTTAGTTTTCAAGAAAGTTTATGATCTATACTTTAACTTGTGAATAGCTTGTTACTTGTTCATGAAAATTTTTATGAGTTGAGCTACTGTTATGACATATAATGATGCTAGAAAAGGTGGTGGAAATTATCATTGATCACACTTATGCACCTGCTAGCATTCCACACCAAAAATTATCTTTTTTATCATTTACCTACTCGAGGGCGAGCAAGAATTAAGCTTGGGGATGCTTGATACGTCTCCAACGTATCTATAATTTTTGATTGCCCCATGCTATATTATCTACTCTTTTGGACCATATTGGGCTTTATTTTCAACTTTTATATTAATTTTGGGACTAACCCATTAACCGGAGGCCCAGCCTAGAATTGTTGTTTTTTGCCTATTTCTGTGTTTCGAAGAAAAGGAATATCAAACGAAGTCGAAACGGAACGAAATCAACTGGAGAAGTTAATTTTGGAAGAAAAGCTACCGGAAAAGCTTGGAGTGCACGTCAGGAAAGAAGGGAGGTGCTCACGAGGGTGGAGGGCTCCCACCTAGGGCGCGCCCCCCTGCCTAGTGGCCCCCCTTCGGTCCATCGACGTACTTCTTTCACCCATATATACCTACGCACCCTAAAACTTCCAGAACGGAGAATAGATCGAGAGTTCCGCTGCCGCAAACCTCTGTAGCCACCAAAAACCCCAATCGGGACCCTGTTCCGGCACCCTGCCAGCGGGGGGATCCCTCACCGGTGGCCATCTTCATCATCCCGGCGCTCTCCATGACGAGGAGGGAGTAGTTCACCCTCGGGGCTGAGGGTATGTACCAGTAGCTGTGTGTTTGATCTCTCTCTCGTGTTCTTGATTTGGCATGATCTTGATGTATCGCGAGCTTTGCTATTATAGTTGGATCTTATGTTGCTTCTCCCCCTTTACTCTCTTGTAATGGATTGAGTTTTCCCTTTGAAGTAATTATCAGATTGAGTCTTTAATGACTTGAGAACACTTGATGTATGTCTTGTCGTGTGTATCTATGGTGACAATGGGATATCACGTGATTCACTTGATGTATGTTTTGGTGATCAACTTGCGGGTTCCGCCTAGGAACATATGCATAGGGGTTGGCACACGTTTTCGTCTTGATTCTCCAGTAGAAACTTTTGGGCACTCTTAGAAGTACTTTGTGTTGGATTGAATAGATGAATCTGAGATTGTGTGATGCATATCGTATAATCATACCCACGGATACTTGAGGTGACATTGGAGTATCTAGGTGACATTAGGGTTTTGGTTGATTTGTGTCTTAAGGTGTTATTCTAGTACGAACTCTAGGGCTGTTTGTGACACTTATAGGAATAGCCCAACGGATTGATTGGAAAGAATAACTTTGAGGTGGTTTCGTACCCTACCATAATCTCTTCGTTTGTTCTCCCCGTTTAGTGTCTTTGGAGTGACTCTTTGTTGCATGTTGAGGGATAGTTATATGATCCAACTATGTTATTATTGTTGAGAGAAATTGCACTAGTGAAAGTATGAACCCTAGGTCTTGTTTCCTATCATTGCAATACCGTTTACGCTCACTTTTACCGCTCACTACCTTGCTGTTTTTATATTTTCAGATTACAAAAACCTATATCTACCATCCATATTGCACTTGTATCACCGTCTCTTCGCCGAACTAGTGCACCTATACAATTTACCATTGTATTGGGTGTTTTGGGGACACAATAGACTCTTTGTTATCTGGTTGCAGGGTTGCTTGAGAGAGACCATCCTACGCCTCCCACGGATTGATAAACCTTAGGTCATCCACTTGAGGGAAATTTGCTACTATCCTACAAACCTCTGCACTTGGAGGCCCAACAACGTCTACAAGAAGAAGGTTGCGTAGTAGACATCATACGCCACACCCCTCCCGATCAACATGACCCCCGTTTCGACTGTAGGAGATCCGTTTCGTCCGTTTTGCGGTACGCCACACCCCTCCCGATCAACAGGACCCCAGTTTCGACCGTAGGAGGTCCGTTTCCTCCGTTTTGCGGTACGCCACACCCCTCCCGATCAACAGGACCCTGTTCCGAACGTAGGAGGTCCGTTACCTCCGTTTTGTGGTATGCCAGGCCTCGTTTCCATCGCCTGTTCCGTCCAAGCCCTCCCGATGAACACGACCACGCATTCCGTTCCGACCCAGCCGGTTGGCTCCCACGCGTTCTGTTGCCTCCCGATGAACACGGCGCATTCCGTTGCCTCCCCATGAACATGACGCATTCCGTTGCCTCCCCATGAACACAACGACGATGTTGTTTCTCCGTTCTGACCCAGCCATGTACACGAGCCCTGGCCGTACGTATGCGCGAGTACGCATTTGAGAGCTCGCCCGTATGTACACATACGTGGTCGTATTTTCTTTCTTGCACCCTAGCCGTTGTACGTACCTGTACATGTTACGTGCGTGCCTCTACTACGACACGGGCGCGCCTCTATATCGACCAGTATGTACGTACACATTCGCGACCAGAATGAGAACGCTACATACGCTTTGACCAGGTGGGTCCCGACTGCCAGACACTTCCTTGCCTGCGAAGATGTAGCTGGTGGGGACCAGCAGTCAGGGGGGCGAATCATTTTTTTTGCCCGGACGCACTTCCTTGCGTGTGAAGATGTAGCCGGTGGATCACAGCAGTCAGGGGGGCGAATCGTTTTTTTTTGCCCGGACGCACTTCCTTGCGTGCGAAGGTGTAGCTGGTGGGTCCCAGCAGTCAGGTGAGCGAATCTTTTTTTTTTGCCTGGACACACTTCCTTGCGTGTGAAGATGAAGCTGGTGGGTCCCAGCAGTCAGGGGGAAACGTTTTTTCCGTGAAATACAGCGGCCCGTCCGGTGGGTCCCAGCTGTCAGGTGGAGGAATCATTATTTTCCGCATAATAAGAAGGCACTTCCTTGCTGCGGCCGTGGACCCAGTTGTCAGCCTCTCCACGTACATTCCACGTCCGATGGAAGTCGTTCCTTGACCACGTTGACCAGGCCGCGTCGAGAGCACCACAGCAATGGACGATGGCAAGGCCTAGGAAGGGGACGACGCAGAGCCGGGGAAGACGCGACAGTGGAAGCCCGCGCGGAGAGGAGTACGAGGGTTCACTGGTTTGGCTGCGGTGTGAGGCTGTCGTTGCCGCAGGGCCTGGCCAGTGGTGGGTATAGTAGGGGGCGGTGAGGCCTCCACGGCAGCATAGCCGGCCACGAGAGGCAGGAGCATGTGGCACGACCGGCGCTGCTTTGGGCGGCTGGAGCAAGAAGACCAGAGGTTGAAGAAGCACTACGACCGTTGGATGGACATCGTACGATCACTAGAGCTAGAATCGTTCATATTGACTAAGTTGACAAAGCCCTCCATCCCCGTCAACTTAGTTGTTCCACAAGTCATCCTCCCACTATGGGGGGTCCCAGCTAGCAGGGGTATTCATTTTTGTGTGCGTAATAAGCAGGCACTTCCTTGCGTGCGAAGATATAGCTGGTGGGTCCGACATGTTAGCGGGGGGAATGTTTTTTTCGCGAAATACAGAGGCCCTTCTGGTGGGTCCCAGCTGTCAGGTGGAGGAATCATTATTTTGCGCGTACAGTCCACGGCTGATGGATGTCGTTCGTTGACCACGTTGACCAGGCCGCGCCGAGAGCACCATGGCGGTGGACAACGGCGAGGCCTAGGAAGGGAACGCCACGGAGCCGGGGAAGACTCAGCAATGGTTGCCCACGTGGTGGGGAGTACGAGGGATTACTGGTCCAGCTACCGTCGTCGGAAAATAACAGGAGGTGTGGGTGAGTAGAGGAATGGCCTCGCCAGCAATGAACTAGGGTGGGGCGGTGCAGCCTGTGCGGCAGCACAGCCGGCCACGGGAGGCGGGAGCAGGCAGTCCCACCGGAGCTGGTTTGGGCGGCTGGAGCAAGAAGATCAGATATTGAAGAAGCAGCACGACCGTTGGATTAACATCCAACGGTCACTGCTGCTAGAATCGTTTGTGGACTAAGTTGACAAAGCCAAAGTACACGTCAACCTAGTAGACCCACAAGCCAGCCTCCAAATCTATCCCAAACAGCATACAGCCCAAAATTTCTAGCCAGATTCAAATTAATTTTAAATCTAAATATACCTTAATTTAAATTCAATGAAATTTTACCCGCACAAAAACAATGAAATTTAAAATATCAAAATCCGAAAGAAAACAGTATTTTGGAACTAATTGCTTGTTTGCTGTATTTTTTCATTTTACAGCCCATTTCTTATTACTTATAGCCCATTTTCTGGGCAAAATGCATCCCTCTTTGTCTTGAAAGATTTCCGGCCCAGCAGGGCGTTGAAAAGTAAGTAGGCCTACGTTGGTTAGTCTGCAAAAAACAAAATAGCTGGCTAGCCATTTTCAGAAAGGAAAAAAACAAACTGGGCTGGTCATGTGCTAAACATATGAAATAAAAGCCTGGGATAGACGGGCCACGCATCCCGCACAACCCAGTTGATACCCTTCTCCGTCCCGAAAAAACAAAATTATTGCACGCGCTGTTGGGTCCCTACTGTCATCCTCACCATGTACAGTCATCTCCTTATTCCTCTCGGTTGTTGACCATGTTGACAACACCGGAGGGCGGCGCCGCGGCAAGCGAACCAAGGAGAAGGACGATGGTGAGGCCTCGGACGGGAACGAACAGGAGCCGGGGAAGATCACAGCCAGCCGTGGGAGGCGGGAGCAGGCGGTCCCGCCGGCGCTGGTTTGGCTTTGGCGGCTCGAGGAAGAAGAGACTGAAGAAACGCAACAGATGTTGAATGTCAATCCAACGGTCAAGGTTGGCACAATCGTTTTTTGACTAAGCGGACACCAAGTAGCATACTTTTTTTATATAGGAAGAAAACTGCAAGGAAAATGCGTTCTTCTGCCGTCCTCCTCACAGGGAACGTTCGCACATAAGTGACTAGCACCCTTGGTTTTCAACCGAGAGGTCTTGGGTTCGAGTCCCAGGAACTCTCAATTTTGTCCCCCTTCCTTCCTCGCAAAAAAAGGGAAAGAAAATCAAAGACTTGGGAAGGCGTACAGAACAAGCTAGTGTACCAGTAAAGAGACGTTGCCGAGTTTTAGAAAAAAGAAAGACGTGCTCCTGTAGCTGGTTCCAATCCAAACCTAGACTATGACTATATATGGTGTTATGCTACTCTGCAAGTAATGAAACTGACATATCCAACGTTCGCTTATCCTCTTCTCTACTTACTCTGCCTAGCATCAGAAGCTCTGGCCGCAGCAACCATGTCCGCTGGCTGCTCGTCCACCTGCTCTTCAGCAGGCAACAACCAGATATGCGCCAAGTCGCCACCCGTACAATCGCCTGTGGGTCTCATCACACCCCCGCCGGCACGCGCACCGCAGCCGATTGCTCATCGCAACCCGTTGCCGTTTGTGTGGTGCCACTGCTGCAAATCATGCAGAGTCATCCATCGCGTCTCAACCACAATCCGCAACCCTGGCCAAGTCTTCTACAAATGCCCGAATCATGAGGTAATAATATGTTTAAGTGTTGTTCTGCTGCTTTCAGTTGCTGATTTTTTTAATAGTTTGGTTGATGATCTTCCAATTTGATTCGTGCAGAAAAGGGAAGATTCGTGTGATTTATATTTCTGGGAAGTTGCTGATGTGGGGGAATGCAACTACGCTAATTATTTGGTTAGCCGAGGAATCCCAATACCAGCAGGTTGGGGTGTTGGACAAGTAACTGAAGGAACGACAGAAGAGGAAGATGCAGAGCAGAAGGTTAAAGATGTAGTTCCTTTGATCATGGCCAAGCAACAGCTAGTGAACGGCCTTGACAGCAATGAGGAGATGAAAGAGCTTGTGAAGATAATGGGCAAAATCGATGTGCTCTGTAGGATGATTGTCTCTTTATTTGTAGTGTATGTAGCACTCGTGATGTATTCAGTGGCTACGACATGAGCACTTTGCTAAAACTAGTAATGAATGAAACCTGTGTAGCAGGCTGGGCGTAGTGTTGTGAACATCTAATGATTTCTATTAATGGAAATCAGGGGGTATCCCCTTTTGCTCATATAAATAAATAAATAGCAGAGGCCCTGTCGGGTCAGCTTTGTTCTCATTCGAAGACGTCGAGAAAATTGCAGTCCAACAACAAACTATGTCATCAAATTCAAGTTTCACATCCAAATATGAGTACAACTAAACAACAATGTCATCATGTTTTAGTTGTCATACAATCACCAAACACAAATCAGCATACATAACAAGTGATGTTCTCACAGCAAAATACTAAACAACATGTTCATCAGGTTTCAGTTGTCATATCAAACACAATTTCACATAGTAGATAAAAAACCGTCTTCTGACAGGCAAATACGACAAAAGCAATGTAATCATCATTCGCAGCAGTAGCGTCAACATCTTCGCCATGTGTATCAGTCTGAATTGTAATTCCCCATGGTGTCATCATCTTCTTCGTCCTCAACGTCCTTGAACGTTGGCTTCTTCTTGATCAACTCTTGTATGTCCACAGCACGACATGCAATCTTTTCGCCGGCGTCATTGACGTGATGGTTCTCAAAGATATTAGGAACATCTGTGTTATCTCATACATCAGGAGCAGTGTAAGCATCATCTTGTTGTGCAACTTCATTAAATGAATTCCTCTGCTCAAACCTTTGTAATACTCTCCAGTCATCGCTACGTGCAAATGTGTCTTCCAAGAAAAATATCTGCGTTGCTTGATTTGCCAAAATAAAAGGCTCGTTGGTCTAGTACGCCGCCTTGACATTGATGGATTTGAAATAATCATCAGCTCTGGGTTTTGCGATCCTGGAAAACAGGTTATACCAACGACAGCACAACAGAACCACACACCGATGATCCTCGAAACTAGAGATATACTGCAACTGAACAATGTATGTTATGTTAGCATACATTTCAGTTGTCTCTTTGTC
The DNA here is from genome assembly GCA_032464435.1 of Aegilops umbellulata. Taxonomy (NCBI): domain Eukaryota; kingdom Viridiplantae; phylum Streptophyta; class Magnoliopsida; order Poales; family Poaceae; genus Aegilops; species Aegilops umbellulata. The sequence continues at coordinate 446,043,070 of CP136055.1, forward strand.
ATACGTATCCGTGCTCATGATGGCACTGTTTTGTGTCTTCCTGCCTTCGTCTCGTGCAAGGGTATTGTAGCGCACATCTCCAACAACGCAAGATTCATCATGTCTTACCCGAGTATCAGGACCCATTGCTAGTGAGTAAAGGGCATCATCAACTGCCTGCCCATCCTCCCGCATATTCTTAACCTATGGTTAGAAAATAGACAAGCTAATCATCTTATGTACTCAATATATTAAAAAAACTGACAGTGCACTTCAAAAGCTTACATGGTTCTTGAACCATTTCGCAAATCCTGCCATAACCAGTTTGTCAATGTTTCTTGGATTTTGCGGCAGTAACTCCTCTTTGTAGATGCTGCACAACGTAGTGATCGCGTCAAACATATAAATATATAAGAATGTGCTGCAAGTTTAGTAGATTACGATGTATAAGCTGCAGTACTGCACTTACTTGATATAAGGTAGTATCTCAGGACAGTTATTCAACACATACCAAACCATTTTGTCCAAATCATTAGGTTTGTCCTCTTGTCGACTCTTCCCTGTAACTCGAACAGAATAATCGAAAACATTGAGCCCGGGATTGTCTTCACCCACCTCTTTGCTAAGCTGATCAGTTGTTTCAATGTATTTTGAGCAGAATGTGAACGCTTCTGTAGCAATGTAGGCCTCTGCAATGGAACCCTCGGGTCTAGCTCTGTTCCTAACATAGCCCTTGAAAAGTTCCTAGCCGCCTTTCAATAGGGTACATCCAGCCATACTATACTGGACCTCTAAGTAGTGCCTCATCAGGTAGATGAACAACCAAATGCACCATCACATCAAAGAAGGCTAGAGGATATATCTTCTCAAGGTCACATAGGATAGTTGGTATCTTGTCTCTAAGACGCTCCAAAACATCTATCCTGATATTCCTACTGCAGAGTTCCCAGAAGAATTGTCCCAACTCTACAACTGCTCTATATAAGTCAGGGCGGCCCAATCCTCTAAGGATAACAGGTAAAACCCTTCGAAGTAGGACGTGGAAGTCATGAGTTTTCAACCCTTGTACCTTGTTTTCATCTGCACTGACTCTTCTTTCAGGGTTGGAAGCAAATCCATGTGGGAATCTCACACATGACAGGACCTCGCAGAATTCTTTTCTTTTTACCTTGTCCAAGACGTACACAGCTAGTGCCATATCCCGTGGTTTACGTTCATCTTGCACCTGCAAATCCTTTCTGATACCCAGGTGTGTCAAATCAATCCTAGATTTTAAGGTATCTTTCGTCTTGCCTTCAATATTAAGAAGTGTGCCGATAATGCTGTCACAAATATTTTTCTCGATGTGCATCACATCAAGATTATGCTGCAGATCCAAATCTTTCCAATACTCCAAGTCCCACAAAGTGGACCTGCAGGTAAACAATAATCTCTGTTCTACCCTGCCACGCTTCCTTTTCCCGCTACCATTACCAGGATGGTTTCCTAGTGTAATATGTCTGACCTTCTCTAATTCCACTTGCAACTCATCGGCGGTGAGCCTCTTTGGCGCAGCACGGTTTTCATGCTTTGCATTGAACACATGTCTTCGGTATTTTCTAGGATGCGTCTTGTCCTTGGCAAGGAAACGGCGGTGTCCAATGTAACAGATCTTGCTAAGTATTGCGTATGATAGCGGATTCCTGTCATAGCAAACACATGCATTGTAACCATGTGTCGTTCGCCCTGACATAGTGCCCAAAGCCGGATAATCATGGATGCACCAAATTATAACAGCACGCAGAAAGAAATCAGCTGGTGGGCTGCTATATAGGTCTCGAGTGAGAACACCCTTCCATAGTTGTTGAAGTTCCTCCACGGGAGGCTCCATGAACAAATCAAAATCCTTTCCAGGACTTTTTTGGACCTGGGATGAGCAAGGCCATCGTGTAGTTTGATTCTTTGGTGCTGACATTTGGAGGCATGTTGTAAGGGATCACAAGCACTGGCCACATGCTATATGTGGCGCTTTGGTGGCCAAATGGGTTAAATCCATCTGAAGCTAAGCCAAGTATAATGTTTCTCGGGTCAGCAGCAAACTCTTTGTGTTTATCATTGAAGCTTTTCCACTCACTACCATGAGATGGATGGCTCATTACATTCTGATCTCTGTACTCCTGGTTCCTAGAATGCCACAGTACATCCTCTCTTGTTTCAGCATCATGAAACAACCTCTGCAATCTTGGTGTAATTGGAAAATGTCTCAGAACATTATGAGGAATCCTCTTCACAGCATCGCCATCTTTCCATCTTGATGATTTGCATTTTGGGCGTTCACTTAAGTTGGCATAATCCTTCCGGAACAGAACACAATTATTCTTACAAACATGGATCATATCATATACAATTCCAACTGCACGAAGTAAATTATTCATTTTATTGTAGGTGTGTGGCAGCTCAGACGCATCTCGAAAAGAATTGCGGAAAGTAGCCAACATCGCATCGAATGATTTGTTGGTAATCCGCTTAGATGTCTTCACCTGAAGAAAGGTGACCATAGCTGAGAATACTGACAGCTTATTTCCTGGGGTGACAGCAACGTTGCATTGTTCCAACATGCGGGCCCACCGTTTTTATTCTGCAGGTGAAAGTCACGGAATGCACAAGCATTTCGTAGCATTGTTTCAATGTTGGTCAAACTCACTGGCTCTGCCACCACCACCTCCTCCTCTTCCACCTAAGCATCAGGCAGATCAAGATGGTGATCTGCTGCTTCCACGTAGTCAATAACATTGACGTTCACAGCTTCACCATGATGAACCCACCTAGTATATGTGACCGACATCCCATACAAGTGTAGATGATTTTGCACAGTTGACTGGGGTCTTGTAACTGAATTCATACAACCGCTACACGGGCAGAGTGCATCTGATTTCGGACCACCGTACTCAGCTCTGATAAAGTTCATGAAGTTTTCAACCCCCTCGACATATGCAGCGGAGAATCTTCGAGCAGAAGTTATCCAAGTCATGTCCATCTGTTAGACATACAAATTAGTTCTTCTACTAGATATTATAGGAAAAACATATATGCTTTTTTATGAAGTCCAGAAAAAAATACCTAGGTCAATGTCTAAAGCTATGGCAAGATATTTGGACGAGCAGATCTAAGTAACGAAATATATGTAAAGCTAGTTCAGCAAACAGATTTGAGTGCCAAATTATGGCAGGCTATTTCAGTAGTCAATGAGGCCGAGCACACAGCCATCAAACTATCGAAGGCCATCGCAGCAACAAAGATCAAGTATAAAACGGTGTAGAGCTATTTCACCTAACAGATTGGCTACTAGACCATGGCAATCTACGTCACAATAAATATATGGTAGGATAGTTTAGCAACTAATCAGCCTTGGCATGCCATCTCAGCTAAGCAGATTGAGTGCAGAACAGGGCAAGGAAGCTTCTTAAGCAAAGAATATTGACAGTAAACTACTTCGGCAAACAGTGAGATTAACAGCGTCTATCAGCTAACATTCAGTGCTACACCGACATGAGCGCGGCCTCAGTCTAGAATGCGTGTACCGTGGGAGAAGCTGACCTTCATGCGTCTCCACACGAACGTCGCCAGCGGTGGCGGCACTGACCGCCGTGCGCCTCCACAAGAACGTAGCCAGAGGTGGCAGCACGGCTAGAGGACGGCAGTCTATGAGAGCGTACTATGGGAGCGAGAGGATCGCCGAACCGCGGCGCCGATGTATTGGCACGGCGGTGAGGGCGGCTTTGGCGGAGCGAATGGAGTGGAGGGGGACAGGAGGGAGGGGGTTTGGGGAATATTATTGTCTAGTTGGCTGAAGGGCGGTTGAATCGGATTTGGGGGGAATTTTTGGGTGTCGGGGGGAGGATTTTCGCGCGGTGGGCGGGGGGAGTTTGGCGCATGGTCGGTTTCTCCAAGTACAGTCCCACGTGTCAGTGAAGAGGCAAGCCGAAGCATGTTCCGTTTGCGTGAGCCATGTGCAGGACCGAACGTGTGTGGGGTGCAATGCAACAGCGACAGGAGTGATGTGAGTATATCGCCTTTTTTTCTTTTAAACTAGGTGCTTCCCCCCCTCAAAAAAATGTGTTGCTTCGCGCGATCCATCGATACTACTACTAGTAATCCCATAATCCCGACTAAAACGGCGCGGCCGGGTCTTTTCCCGCATGATATGTTGGGAGGTTGGCTTAGTTGGGTTTTTTAGCACGAGTAATGCTACACCTACGTAATCCCAGTTACGTAATTAACGTAATGTGAAACGTGTAAGCTGTTGATTGTAGATTGGGGGGAGGGAGGGGCCCACCACCATGAAAATCAGTGGAGGAGAGAGAGGCGATTTACGTTAACCCTTTCGTAGGTTCCCGTAGATGTAGGAAGATGTGAAATGCGTGAATGTGTAGTGGACGTACTATTGGGGTGCCTAAGATAATTTGTGTATGTATAGACCCTATGTGTTTATTTTACTTCGCATGTTAGATTTGTCTCGGTTCAATAAAAAGCAGAGTTGGTGATGATGGTGTGACTGTCATCCTAAAATATAGGCCGTCTGATCTATATCCAACGGATAGGAAGGAAACTATGACAATTTACCCGCACTCCTCTCCACATTTGCAGATAAGGCTTTCCCTCGTTCATCCTTTTCTCCCACAAGATCTTGATCTTCCGTGCAACGCACGGGCATCTTGCTAGTACTCCTACAATATGTATATTATTGTGAAAGTTCATATACACCGGGCGAGATTAATGCAAACACGGTAGATTTTCATTACATTTCGAACTTTTATAGGATAGAAAAATAAAAGAAACCCGACACTAAACCTATTCTACGGTGGCGACCGGCATCCTCCATCTACGATCTCTATGTACGGGGGCGGGGTTCAAGACCCGTGAAGTGAAGGTGCGGTCTCCAGCGAGGAAGAGTAGAACACGGTATACGAACCGTCCAGTTGGCACACCATGCCCTGCCGCCTCCCATGCCCTACTCATCCTCGGAGGAGTCCCCGACCTTGGCGGTGCCGGATGTTGGACGGCGGCAAGTAGGACGCGTGGCTGAAGGTGCTCCCGTCGTCAGCCGCCAGCGTGGCCACCGCTTGTGCGGTCGCGTCCGCGTCCGGCTACGCCGCTATTGCGTCGCGAGAGGCGACTTGAGCGAGGGCGCCGACCTCGAGCTTCATCCCCAAAGACAAGCTCTCCCGCAAAACGTTCGCACTTGCGGTCATGGCAGATGTGGTGCCAGGTAGGAGGCCGATGCACTATGGTGTGGAGGTTAGCTGGGCGTTGCCGCTTTAAGTAGCGCATTTCGGTGAGGCCAAGCATCCGGGTGCGTCATTAAGTCGCCGGAGTTGGTTCCTCGGGCACCGAGCCTCTTAACGACGACATACGAACGGATGGCATGAATGCGGGCAGCTGGCGCCGGCTGGGAACGCACCGCGCGACGGCGCGAGGGATGAGGGTTTTTGTGTGCCAGGGTAGTCAGCTGCGGTCGTGGCAATGTTGGAGATGCCCTTTGCTCACATGCGATCCCCGCATGTCATTGAAAAGGCAAGACAACCCTGCATGGTCTCAGGTCCAGAGGATGTAGTTGGCCGCGCTACACCACTCTGCGAACGCGTCGCGGTGCCCCGTGCATCCTCGACGAGCTGGGTGTTGGGGTGTGTTTGAATTGTGGCCAATGTGCACCTTACCAAAATATTGGTCATGACCCAAAGATTGGTATTTGTTTGGATGGTTGCCATTTTTTTGGCATGCCAATGAACTCTAGCCAACTCTAGTTCATTTTTCTTGCCAATGTCGACCAAATCATGGGCAACCAATACCTCAACCAAAATTTTGGTCATGACCCAAAGATTGGTCTTTGTTTGGATGGTTGCCATTTCTTTGGCATGCCAATGAACTCTAGTCCATTTTTCTTGCCAATGTCGGCCAAATCATGGGCAACCAATACCTCAACCAAAATTTTGGCTACCCAATGCTTTGATGGGGCAACCTTGGGCACAAACTAACCATACCGTTGGTCGTGCCACAACACTAACGCCACCCTCGGCACACTGAAACCGACCATGTCTAGCGACAATATGAGCGTGTCGCTCACCGCGGTCGCCGCGTCCAGAGGCGGTGCTGGAGTTGCGCCCCGTTGTTGGCCCCAACGACCCACATGAACGGTTGTCGGTGGCGAGGAGGTCGTGGGCCAGCTCCTCCATTGGACTAGTCTGCGCTACGTCGTCCCGACGGGTGTGCCCACATGTCGGTTTCCCTGTTTTCCCGGCCATATTCGAGCGTCAGTGCTCCGTGTTGCGCATTAGGCCTTTCACTATGTAGGCCAAGCGAGACAACTTATTGTTTATTTGAGCCATTCAAGTATAATCATGTGGCATTTGCTTATTTCTCATTCCTCTCCAACCCTCTTATCCATCGATCATGTCGCCCTCCAGTCGAGTCCATCCTCCCGCATGCCTCATTTGAACATTCTGCCGAGTATCATTCACATGTACCCACCCTAGTCCTCCTTCAATAGATCTCCGGACCCCGAGATGAAATCGAGACAGAACGAGTGGGGGCACGTGATACCTAAGGTGGATTCAAATTTTTCAACCGGTGATCATAGCATCCGCAAATCATATATAAAGGGTATTCAATGTTCGTTTCGTTTTTGAACGTACAATATACTCCCTCCTATCCTTTCTAGTTTACATATAAGTTTTATGTGTAGTCAAAGTATCTCTACTTTGATCAAAAAGGTATCAACATTCAACAACACCCAATCAATATTGTTAGATTCGTACGTACTCCTAGATTTGTACTCGAGATGGTTTCCAATTTGACTATTGACAAGACTAATAGTACATGAGATGTATAATGTGAAAATTATATCATTGGAAACTCCTTTCACATACTAATTTGACCGTATGATTTGTGTAAGTTGCATGACATATATTATTACTCTAACATTTGGTCAAAGTTAGCCTCGAAAAACGCATTAGACCCTGTATGCTTTGTGTAAGTTGCATGCCATATATTATTACTCTAACATTTGTGTAAGTTGCATGTCATATATTATTACTCTAACATTTGGTCAAAGTAGTATAGTGGAAGTGGATCCTCTGACGTAGGTATCCCTGCCTTACCCTCCCTTTCGGTCACTTACTGGCGGACCCCATGCTTGCTAGGCCCCGCATGTCGGTTACTCAATGGGTTCGTCCATGTCAGGGGATCCTCATCCGTAGTATACTCCCTCTATTTTTATTTACTCCGCATAAAACGGAGGGAGTGGTGGTATAATAAATGACGCGGGCGGGGGAGGGGGAGGGACGTCGGTTTGCTCTCAGCTGCGGTCCCACAAGTGAGTGAAAACGCAAGACGAAGCGTGTTCCATTTGGTGAGCGACGTGGAGGGTCCAGCGTGCCGGGCTGCAACGCGAACGCGACAAGAGCGATGTATAGTCAAAACCGATTGACCGGTCGTCACCGAAACCACTATTCACACCAGAACCTTCGCTGCTTGGCCTATGCCAGCCACTGCCCTAAAACCAAACGACTCGACGCAGAGCGCGCGGATGAGGCTCGACTCGATGCAGAGCACGCGGATGCCGCTCTCATCGACGCCCTCCTGCAGGCGGAACCGGACGTCCTGGACTTGAACCGGGAGGCGGAGGCTCGACTCGACGCGGAGCGCGCGGATGTCGCTGCCATCGAGGCCCTCCTATAGGCGGAACCGGACGTCCTCGACCTGAACCAGGTTGTGCTCTCGTCCGTGCAGAGCGCCCGCACGCTCCGCTTGAACGAGCAGCTGGAGGCCGAGGACAACCACGGTGCGGAGACACACGTCGGCAGCGACGGCTGGTTCGCACCGGCAGCCAAAGACGACGAGGCCTTCTCTTTCCGCGAGCAGTGATAGTTTTTCTTTATGTTGTTGTTTTTATGGATCTTTTGCTGTGTAAAAACATATATTTGTTATGCAAGTCGCCTGACTTGGGTCAGTCTACCATTTCAAGTGGTTGGATGAATATCCTACGTCTCCTAACCCTTCTTTCCTTCTTCTTCACCTCTTCTTCTTCCCCAACAGACCACCGCACGGCCGTACGGATACTCCCCAACATGCGGTTGGATAAACATACTCTATGAACGAAAATTATGTGTCAGCGATAGGATGGCTGAGTTTGGTTTGTTCACATGCGACAGCACGTGTCAGTGAGGGTGCGTTCCCTTGGTTGGGTTTGCGGCGTGCAGGAGCGACTGTGTGAGGGTGTGGTGCGACCGCGGCGTGCAGGAGTGACCGTGTGAGGGTGCGGTGCGACCGCGACAGCCGTGCGCAAGTGTACCTCCTTCTCATTTTGAAAACTTTAGGCAAGCTTGGCAAAAATGTGTGGCGAAGTTTGGCAATGCAAGGCCTAGACCCAAACAGGATAAGTACGTACGTACGTACGTACGTACGTACTAGGAGTACTAACATTAAAAAAGAAAGGCGGGGTTTTCCTTCGCGGGATTTAATCGATACAAATCCTCATTTCACGTGTCAATTAATGCGTATTTTTTTCTCCAAAGACCAAAGAGCTAACCATCTCACTCCTCATCGCTTGATTAATGCAGCGCCATGCAAACCAACATTCTCACTTCCGCATGCATGCAGGGGATATTAATGTCCTTGGTTGCTAACCCCATCAATTTTGCCTCGATTAGTGTTAGTGGCCCTTTGCAAATTGTAAATTTGATATACTGGCCTTGTGTACAAAAAAATGGAGGTAGTAACTATATTTGACTTCCTTCCCCATTGCGGTGATGTCGACGATATCTTTTTTTTGGTGGTTTGGCAAAGTGCGTTCGACGGAGAACACCATTGAGGGAGACCACAGTAAGTCGTTCGCAAGTGCCGCCTGCAAGCCGAGACAACCGCCTTATTTGCATCCAGGAAGTCCTTTACTAGTACTACTAGGAGTACTAGTGCGGTGAGATGGTTTCTCGAAGAAGATGATTGAGAAGCGGAGTCAGCGAAGAGTGAAATGATGGTTGCTTCGTCTGTGCTTTTGTGATTTGACGCCTCACTGCTTTGTGATTTGTGATAGAAGGGACAGGGGAGTAGACTCTGTGCTCTATACTGTACTACATGCGTCCAAGCATGGGAGAAAGAGGAGAGACGTTGCATTTTTCTATTCCTTCAATCAATCAATCAATCAATCAATCAGGGAGCTTCGGTTCCATCTTTTTGGCTTTGGCAACACCATCCGCAATGGTTCCCACGATGCCAAAAGCTATTTTCACATTTGGCTACACATTGTGGATGCCCTTAACCGTACCACTTGGTTTTGCTCCTGTGTGCTATCTATACAAATCTCAATTATATTGATCTAAAAAATTATAGAATCAAGATTAGTAAAAAGGAGGTGATTTTGCCGCGCGGATGGCGGGGGAGGTTTCTTATTTGAGCAATGCTACATCCACATAATGGTTTACATAAAGTTATGAACTGATGTGATGTGGGACTATTTGATTGGATTAAACGAGAGGATTAGGCCCACCCCACCTGAAAATCGGGGGGGCATATATAGATAGATGGAAAGTATACGTAGCAGCTACGTAGCCCTTTGTAAGTCTAGGATTAGGCTTCTTATTTTTGGAGGACGTTGTCCTGGCGGTTTGCTAACATGCGGTCCCACATGTCAGTGCTTTACCAAGCCGATCCACGTCCCACATGAGGCAGAACAATGGCAGAAGCAACACGTGGTTAAGTTGAAGAAGATGAGGGAGAAGCGGATTCAGCAACGAGTGAAATGATGGTTGCTTCGTCCCTCCAACTTAACTGCGGGAAAGGTGTAGCTTTGTGATTTGACGCATCATTGCTCATTACTACGCCGGCGCCATGACTGGGGTGCTTCACCCCGGCTGCTCTGCACTGTATTCCGGTATGGCACGTGGACCCGGTAGCTTGATGTCCCACATGTCGGTGAAAGGGAGTAGAAGATTTATGAAAGCGAGCGCTCCACTCTTACGACGGAGGAGTAGACGACACGATGGCCCAGTGAACTGTCACTTGTACTGTATAGTACTATAGTTTTGTTGTTTCGCACGATCCATCGATACAAACCCGATTAAACAGGAAAGGGCGGGATTTTTCCCGCGTGGTAGATGAAACTGGCCATACATTTCAAAGGCAATTTTAATGTATGCAAACTGAATAATTATAAGTAACAATATGATATCTAGTAAAACTAAAAACACAGATGGTTTATTGTGTTAGAGTGTAGTAGTAGTGATGTATTGCATAGTTGTTAGATGTAACATGCAAGAACGTGTAGAGATGTAGTTTTGGAGGGCCTACAGAGAGAAAAGCGTAATACGGTCACCGAACTTCAGAATAAGCTAATTACGGTCACTATATACGTTTTGCGGTGATTATACGGTCACTTGCTCACAGTTTAGCATCGGATTGCACTCTGTTCACCGGCCAAATAGTCTGCGTGGCGCCATGTTGACTAGTTAAATTGTCCATGTTCCTTGTGGGTCCCACCTGTCAGTTCGCATAGGCAAAAGGTCAGATAAACACAAATTTACGCAGGCGCTACAAGGCTCGAACCCGTGCGCGGGAATCACCTAGTTGTGTATGTGTCTGTCAGGGCCTGATGTGTGCGCATGCACGTGTAGGTTGAGCACTTGAGCGTGAGAGTGTGTGTTGGTCGTGTGGTGTACTGGTGTGTGCATGCATGCATGCGTGTGTGTGCGTGAGTGTTGTGTGCATGTGTGTGAGTGTTGCGTGTATGCGTGGCTGCGTGTGTACTGTGAGTGTTGCATGCATGCGTGGGTGCATGTGTTTGTGTGAGTGTTGCATGGATGCAGCTCGTGTGCATGCGTGCGTGTGTGTATAATCACCACACCAGCTCATGTGTGTTAAAACAGGCGACTCAGCATACCAATACAAGGCCACCTTGTCTGTTGTGCCCGCGGTCATGACTTCGAACCACCGTTCAAATATATTTTTTGTCATTTGTTTTCATTCTTACTAGCAAGATGCCCGTGCGTTGCACATAACATCAAGATGCATTTGTATGACTTGTTTATCTTGTGAGAGAAAAGGATGAACGAGGGAAGGCCTTATTTGCAAATGTAGAGAGGTGCGTAGGTACCTTTTTGCAAAATTGCCATAGTTTCTTTCCTATCCGTCAGATATAAATCGGACGGCCTATATTGCAGGATGGCAGGCACACCATCATCACCAACTCTGTTTTTTATAAGAGTGTATTTTCTGTATTTCATAAGAGTGTAGATGTAGGGTAGATACAAGTTGACAGGTGGGCACGATGGTAGTGAGATAATGTGATGCAACACTAGAGGTGCCACGTGGAGCGTTTAACTGGTCAACTAGTCATGTCCTGATCAAATGCAGAGTTGTACGGTGAGCCTGTGACTGTATAATAACCACTAAACGTAAATGGTGACCGTAATGAGTGGATTCTGAAGTCCAATGTACGTATCGTGCTTTCGCTTCAAATACAATGATCGTCATTGCATATATCGCGAGAAAAAGATGAAACATGCGTGAATTTTCTGGGGGCTTACTTTTAGAGGACCTGGAGATAGTTTTGTGTGCATACGTGAAAGGGGCGTACAGGAGGGGTGTCGGTGTCAAAACCGGCGGATCTCGGGTAGGGGGTCCCGAACTGTGCGTCAAGGTCGGATGGTAACAGGAGACAAGGGGCACTTTATTTTACCCAGGTTCAGGCCCTCTCGATGGAGGTAAAACCCTACTCCTGCTAGATTAATATTGATGATATGGGTACTACAAGAGTAGATCTACCGCGAGATCAAGGAGGCTAAACCCTAGAAGCTAGCCTATGGTATGATTGTGTATGATGATGATTGTCCTACGGACTATAACCCTCCGGTTTATATAGACACCGGATAGGGTTAGGGTTACACAGAGTTGGTTACAATGGTAGGAGATCTTGAATATCCACACGCCTAGCTTGCCTTCCACGCCAAGGAAAGATCCTTCTGGACACGGGACGAAGTCTTCAATCTTGTATCTTCATAGTCCTGGAGTCCGGCTGAAGGTATAGTCCGGCTATCCGAACACCCCCTAATCCAGGACTCCCTTAGTAGCCCCTGAACCAGGCTTCAATGACGACGAGTCCGGCACGCAGATCGTCTTCGGCATTGCAAGGCGGGTTCCTCCTCCAAGTTCTTCAAGAAGATTACAAACACCAAAAATAGTGTCCGGCTCTGCAAAATAAGTTTCCACATATTGCCATATAGAGAATAATATTAACACAAATCAAATCTGCTGACGTATTCCGCAGTGCGTCACAACACTGCGGCCAAGCTCGTTATATAAATTGTTTTTACTATTCCACCTCAGCGTGTTTAGCGAGGCGATTTCCTTGGCACGTCTTGTCAAAGCAGAGATCGTGTGCCCCTTTTAACGGGATTCTCATTAATACGGACGTGGGTAACCCAACCGCACCATTTACCACGGCGCTTGGGAGGCAAGTGAGTTTTATAAGGTAGGTGGGGACGCATAACAGTATCCGCCCATATAAGGGGATAAGGATCCACCTTTTTACCTACGCCTTCTTCCTCCTTTGCCAATCCATCTCTTGCGCACTCGAGCTCCGGCGCCCAAGCCCGCTCTTTTCACCTCAACCTTCTCCAACAATGTCCGGAGCAGGAGGCAAGTGGATGGCCTCCTCCGTTACGGAGGCCCAAGTAAAAAAGCTAAGGAAAGCCGGATACTTGTCCAAGGACATTCCGCATCGGCTTCCTGAGAAGGGGCAGCTTCTTCCTACCCCAGGGCCCCATGAGAGGGTAGTTTTTCTTCCCCACTTCCTCTGCGGACTGGGCTTTCCACTTCACCCATTTGTCCGGGGGCTCATGTTCTACTACGGCCTGGATTTCCACGATCTGGCCCCGAACTTCGTCCTCAATATCTCGGCGTTTATCGTCGTGTGTGAGGCCTTTCTCCGCGTCCGCCCCCACTTCGGCCTCTGGCTCAAGACCTTCAACGTCAAGCCCAAGGTGGTGTCCGACACCCAGGCGGAGTGCGGAGGCACTATGGCCGGCAAGATGGCCAACGTCCTCTGGTTCGATGGCTCCTTTGTGGAGTCCCTAAAGGGGTGGCAAGCCGGGTGGTTTTACATCACCGAGCCGCGCGATTCAAAATGGGTCGCATCCCCCGAGTTCAGATCCGGACCTCCCACGCGGCTTATGTCCTGGAAAGAGACGGGCCTGTCGTGGGGAAACGAAGAAGAGGTGACCGGATTGCAAACTTGCATCCAGTCCCTGGTGAACAAGCCAATCCAGCTTGTTAATGTAGTCCAGGTCATGCTCGTTCGCAGGATCCTCCCGTGCCAACAACGGGACTTCAATTTGTGGGAGTTCGACCCGGCGCAGCACCAAACCCTCAATAGGCTCTTCGACACGACGTACGAAGATGCTTGGAAGGTGCTTTTCGAAGGTGCCGAGGCTCTTGCATCCGCTTCTGAGGACCGCGGATACAGCTCGCAGCGTCACGCTGGTGAGGTAAGCTATTCTCACCCTTTACAGGATGTTAAGTTTTTTTTCATAGATTAACTCTATGTGGGATCTAAACTCCCTTTGCCTTTGACAGGCTTGGTGGGCGATATCCGGACCAATTAACTGTCCGGCTCCCCTGCCCGAAGACCCAGCCCCAGCTCTTTTGGTGAAGCTGCTGGCTCCGGCACCTTATGTGGTGCCAGAGAAGAAGGCCAAGAAGAAGAAAACCACCAGGACTCGAAAGAGTTCCTGCAACATGGTGGTGTTGGACTCGTCATCTGATGATTCCGCGACACTCTCCTCTCGTGAAAACGAGGAGGAGGAACAAGAAAGCTCCCCCCCCCCCCCCAGCGAGGGGAGAAAAGAAGAAGAAGGAGGCCACCCCAACGGGGGAGGCCGAGGGGTCGAGGAAAAGGAAGACCCCTCCGCCGGACTACTCCCACGACGCCGAAGAGGGCGGAGAGGAGTGGCCGGACAGAACCAAGCGTCCGGCGAAATCGTAAGTATTTATATACCAGAGTGACTCATGATATCCTTTTAATGCGCGGCTTTCCCTAATATCGCTCGTAATTTATGCAGCCCGCCCCGGGCCGAACTCGACGATTCGTCGAGCGGCTCCCTGGATTCGTCGGACGTGAACTCTGTTTTGCCCGCTGTCTCCCCCTGCAGGGCGGACGACGCCGAAGTGGCGTCCCGCCAAGCTCCAAGGCAGGAGTAGATAGTCCTGGAGGAGCCGCAAGGCAATCTTCCAGACCCCAGGAGTAAAGGGGATGAAACCCCCCAGGGCTCCAAGTCCGTCTTTGTGCCGGACACCGCGCCAGACTCGACAGTCCCGGTCTGCGGTGGGCGAACTCCTTCCAAGAGGAGTAAGCTATCTGAGCCGGCGACCTCCGTCCAACCAGAGGCGCCGGACAATCTGCTGGAGGCGCTTGAGGGCGCCGCCATCGACGAGGAGCACCGTACTATTATGAGTACGGTGATCCAAAGGGTTCAGTCCGCCAAGTGCGGACTGACTGAAGCTTGCGCTAGCCTTCTAACAGGCTTCAAGGTAAGTAAGAATATGTCAAATTATTTACCACATAGACAGTAGCCCCTGATGCTCTATTCGGTGTTCGGAAAGAAAAGCCGAATAGAGGATCTAGTAATTTTCGCAGGAGTCTAACAACAAAAAGTCAAATATGCGTATGTAGGCTTCGTTGTTGTCCACCGCCGCACTGACTGCGCAGGTGGATGTCCTTAAAAAGGACCTTGGGCAGAGCGAGCAAGAGCTCGGCCTTGCCAAATGGCAGCTCGAGGAGAAAGAAGGTAAGAAATACCCTAAAAAAAGGTGCCTATAGAGAGGCTTGATTGCAGAAAGAAATAACAGGATTGTACTGCTTATTGTAGGGGCCACAACCGAGGTGGTAACCCTGAAGCAGGCGCTGGCTGAGGCCGGAAAGAAAACGGCCGAGGAACGCGCCGAGCGAGAAAGGCTTGGGGTGTAGGTCGGCAAGGTGCAGCAAGAGCTGCAAGCTCTCATGAAAAAACATGAGAGTTTGGAGCTTGAGTCAAAAGCGCAAGCATCCGAGCTCGCGTCGGCCCTTGAGACCGCCAAGAGTGCCAAGGCCGAAGCCCAAAAGGCCCTCCAAGAGTTGGAGGAGGTGAAAAAGATAGCAACGGGTAAGGCATTCTTAATGCAAAGTAGGAATATAAAAGTAAACTACCTATTACTTACCCGAATCCGGAGTTCTCCAGGGGCGTTCGCCGATCTTCCCCGCAGCATATCTGACGCCGCCGCGTTCTACCGAGCTGAAGAGGGCAGCTCGACGGAGAGTGTGTTCTGGTCTCAGTATTCTGAGGCCAGACACCCCGTGCCTTTGTGCGATCAGCTGAAACAGCTGGTCGAGCTCCACAAGGCGGCCGAACAGGCCATGAAGGGCTTACTAGTTTGGCTGTGGCCTGGAGAGGCCCTGCCTGAGAGCTATTTCGGGCTAGTGCGGCGACTGGTGGAGGCCTATCCACGGCTTGAGGTCATCAAGCGCTCCGCCTGCATTGAAGGTGCCCGGAGGGCCCTTGCCTGTGTAAGGGTACACTGGGGTAAGCTGGACGGAGAGAAGCTGGTGAAGGACGGGCCGCCGCCGGGGAAGGAGCATCGCAAGCCCGAGAACTACTACAAGGAAGTTCTTGCCGGAGCCCGCCTTGTCACGGATGAATGTACTAAAGATGTAGTATTTGAATGAACTCGCTGGTTTGTATCCTGTGCGCTGAAAACTTGTTCATATGCGCTAAGCAATGCTTATTGAATTTAAAATATTATTTTCTGTGCGGCCGTTTATCAAAAATTGAGAGATGGCCAGTCGTCGGCTTCTGCCCCCATGCCACTAGTGCTGGGGTGTTCGGGATAAACCTGAGGGCTCTTTTTCCCATAGTTGGGTCCTTCGAGGGAGGCGCTCAGCACAGCGAACCAGGCAATCGGACTATAATGCTTGAACACTCTCACTTAGCCATAGAACGTTATAATTTTAAATTTCGGCGAAGCCCCTAGTTCGGAAGGCCGAATTCGGGGCGCTATCCACGCCTTTGGCCGGACATAGCCAGCTCCTCGCTCGAAGCGGCATAAGTCTTTAAGGACTCGAAAAACCTCTCGAACAGCGACCGGTCTCACGCCTTATCATGACAGTCTGTTTTAGCTTTCTCCACTGAGGTGCTTAACCCAGCTGAACTGGGGCACAATCGCAGTGGTTCTCCTAGTGCTACCTTAGCCGATATAGCGGAACGTAAGGCACCAAAACATAGGAGCCGGGCAAACCCAACATGTGACCAAAATCATGATTCGGAGCCGATGCATATAGTGCTATAAGTTCGGGGTGCCGCACTTGTGAAAGTGTACGGACTTCTCACACCAGATAGAAGGGTAATGAAGCCCCTGGCGTGTTTTGCCGTACCATGGTGTACGGTTGCGATCATGTTTATTTAATGAACATATATATTAAAAGAGGACAGCGCAAAAAATAGTTGAAAAGCTATGCATTGTTTATAGAGAGGCTATTTATCAAAGCCGAACGATACAAGTAGTGAGATAAAAAAAGATATTAGACTATTTAACATGTCCTGACCAGGCGCAGGCCGCGGAATTTAGAAACAGATATATCACTCGAAATAGAGACCACCTGAGAGTTCCGTAATGCGGCGTAGCTTTGGCTGCTTCCCTGGGTCTTGTATCGTCTGTGCGGCAGCAAAGCCGAACAGGTTATCCAGAGTGTGGAGTCCTGAAAGTAAAGAAAAAAATCCGGCAGCCCCTAGTACGTTTGACGCCGTATTGTAAGCATGCCGTTAATGTGCCCCTCCCCCTGTGCCCATGGAATTTTGAGGGCGTAATTGTGTACTCGAGGTACTGGCTCCACTATGTTGCGATGGCTGGGGTTGGGGCCGTATTGCTACACTTGCTCTGAACGTGCCAGGCGGTCTTGTTGCAAGTTACTCCGGGCGCGCTTTGCATTATCCGGCTTTTTAACGGCCAGACTGGAGAGTTGCCTTGAAAGGCTGCTTTGTACTTCCGCTGCGAGGGCCGCCGTGTGCTCCTCCGTACGGAGGGAGCGTTCGGTGTTTTCGTTGACCGTAATTACTCCTCGAGGGCCTGGCATCTTGAGCTTGAGATATGCGTAGTGCGGCACCGCATTGAATTTAGCGAATGCGGTTCGTCTGAGCAGGGCGTGATAGCCACTGTGGAACGGGACTATATCAAAGATTAACTCTTCGCTTCGGAAGTTATCCGGAGATCCGAAGACCACATCAAGTGTTATAGAGCCTGTGCAATTGGCCTCTACACCTGGTATGACGCCTTTAAAGGTCGTCCTTGTGGGCTTGATCCTTGATGGATCTATGCCCATTTTCCGCACTGTATCCTGATAAAGCAGGTTCAGGCTACTACCGCCGTCCATGAGGACTCTTGTGAGATGAAATCCGTCAACGATTGGGTCAAGAACCAATGCGGCAAAACCGCCGTGACGGATGCTAGTAGGGTGGTCCCTTCGATCAAAAGTGATCGGGCAGGAGGACCATGGGTTGAACTTTGGGGCGACTGGCTCCATCGCGTATACGTCCCATAGCGCACGCTTCCGCTCCCTCTTGGGAATGTGGGTCGCGTATATCATGTTCACCGTCCGCACTTGTGGGGGAAACCCCTTCTGTCCATTGTTGTTCGGCGGCCTGGGCTCCTCCTCGTCGTCGCTATGCAGCCCCTTGTCTTTGTGTTCGGCTCTTAACTTGTCTGCCTGCTTGAACACCCAACAATCCCTGTTGGTGTGGTTGGCTGGCCTTTCGGGGGTGCCATGAATTTGGCACGAGCGGTCGAGTATCCGGTCCAAACTGGACGGGCCCTGGGTGTTCTTTTTAAATGGCTTTTCCGCTGACCGGATTTATAGCCTCTGAATCCAGCATTTACTGCCGTATCCTCATTGCTGTCGCTGCTAACGCGGCGCTTTTGCTTATTTCGACGTGTCCTGCCACTTTTGTCCTTGGTATCCGAATTACCAGGGTTCTTCGATAAGTTGTTGCTGCGAGCTAGCCAGCTATCTTCGCCCGCGCAAAAGCGGGTCATGAGTGTCGTGAGGGCTGCCATGGATTTCGGCTTTTCCTGTCCCAGGTGCCGGGCGAGCCACTCGTCGCGGATGTTATGTTTGAAGGCGGCTAGGGCCTCTGCGTCCGGAAAATCGACTATCTGATTTTTCTTTGTTAGGAACCGTGTCCAGAATTTCCTGGCCGATTCTTCTGGCTGCTGAATTATGTGGCTTAGGTCGTCGGCGTCCGGTGGCCACACATAAGTCCCCTGGAAGTTGTCGAGGAATGCGGCTTCCAGGTCCTCCCAAGAACCGATTGAGTCCGCTGGTAGGTTGTTAAGCCAGTGCCGGGCTGGTCCTTTGAGCTTGAGGGGGAGATATTTGATGGCGTGTAGATCGTCGCCACGTGCCATGTGGATGTGAAGGAGATAATCCTCAATCCATACTGCTGGATCTGTCGTACCATCGTACGACTCGATGTTGACGGGTTTGAAACCCTCTGGGATTTTATGATCCATTACTTCATCTGTGAAGCATAGTGGGTATGTGGCGCCCCTGTGCTGGGCTATGTCACAACGCAGCTCGGAAGAGCTATGCCTGTAGTGTTCGGCCCGGCCGGATTTATTGTGTCCGGAGTGAAGATCATCACGTGTCATCGGGCGTCTGCGCGATCCATAGATCGATCTTGTTTGCCTTGCTTTATCCTCCAGTACGTCTCGCAGGTCTGGCTCATTTTCCCGTGCCTTAGTTGAGTGGCACCGGGGCATGGCTTGTTTAGAGGTTCGACAGGCCTCTCTGTCGCGGCCGCGAGGTGGCCAGTCTGCCATGTCATGCATTGGTAAAGTAGGTGCTTCCCCCTCTGATTGGGGTAGCGGCCTGCGCTTAGGATAATTTTTGGAGGGGCGCTCGAGTTCATACTCTTCGGCCGCAAGGACTTCAGTCCATCTATCAGCTAGCAAATCTTGATCAGCTCTGAGCTGTTGCTGCTTTTTCTTGAGGCTATTCGCCGTGGCTAGAAGCCTGCGTTTAAAACGCTCTTGTTCGGTGGGGTCTGATGGTACGACGAATTCGTCGTCGTCGAGGCTTGCCTCGTCTTCGGAGGGAGGCATGTAGTTATCATCCTCAACCTCTCGCTCTGCCGCTCTCTCATGAGGGCTGGCTTCTCCATCTTCCTGCGCCGAATCTTGCTAGATTTGGTGTTCTTCGGCGCTATCCGGGGTAGTATTATCTCCCGTGCTGGAATCACCGTTTCTGTTGTGGCGGGATTTAGAGCGGCGTCGTTGACGTCGGCGTTTTGGCTGTTTTTTCGAGGTGTCATCCTTCGTTGTTCCATCGCCATCTCCATCCTTTGGAGCGTCCACCATATATATGTCATATGACGAGGTGGCGATCCAGCGCCCTACAGGAGCTGGTTCTTGTTCGTCTCCTCCTTCGTCGTCCATACCGTCGAAGTCTTCGGAGCCGAAGTCAAGTATGTCGGTTAAATCATCGACAGTGGCTATTAAGTGGGTGGTGGGTGGGCTTTGAATTTCTTCGTCGTCCGAATCCCAACCTCGCAGACCATAGTCCGGCCTAGGCTCTCCTGATAGAGAGAGAGAGACTTGAGAGAATTCAGGATATCACCGAAAGGTGAGTGCTGAAAGATGTCCACGGCGGTGAACTCCATTATAGGTGCCCAATCGGATTCGATCGGCAGGGGCACGGGAGGTCCGGAGTTCGGAGAAGAATCCGACTCCTTGGAGTCATGGGCCGTGCGGAGTGCGGGGCTGGCGTTCGGCTCGATCGCCTTCAAGATCGCAGCCCCCGAGGTGACGTCCAACCGTTCATCCTCGAAGAATGCAGCGGGCTCCGAGTCGAGGATCGGGGCCGGTGCGTGTGCGGCCTCCAGGGCACTATTCGGAGGCAGAGCTATATCATGCCCCTCGAGGTAGTGCGGCGCGCTGGGCTGTGGCTCGAACCCGTTGAAGATCAAGTCTCTGCGGATATCTGCCGTGTAGTTTAAGCTTCCAAACCTGACTTGATGGCCAGGGGCGTAGCTTCCGATCTGCTCCAGACGACCAAGTGAATTGGCCCGCAGAGCGAAGCCGCCGAAGACGAAGATTTGTCCGGGGAGGAAAGTCTCACCCTGGACCTCATCGTTGTTGATGATCAAAGGAGCCATCGGGTCTAAAAGCGACGACACAGAGGAACTCTCAATGAAAGCACCAATGCCGGTGTCAAAACCGGCGGATCTCGGGTAGGGGGTCCCGAACTGTGCGTCAAGGTCAGATGGTAACAGGAGACAAGGGACACTTTATTTGACTCAGGTTCGGGCCCTCTCGATGGAGGTAAAACCCTACTCCTGCTAGATTAATATTGATGATATGGGTAGTACAAGAGTAGATCTACCGCGAGATCAAGGAGGCTAAACCCTAGAAGCTAGCCTATGGTATGATTGTGTATGATGATGATTGTCCTACGGACTACAACCCTCCGGTTTATATAGACACCGAATAGGGTTAGGGTTACACAGAGTCGGTTACAATGGTAGGAGATCTTGAATATCCGCACGCCTAGCTTGCCTTCCACGCCAAGGAAAGATCCTTCCGGACACGGGACGAAGTCTTCAATCTTGTATCTTCATAGTCCTGGAGTCCGGCTGAAGGTATAGTCCGGCTATCCGAACACCCCCTAATCCAGGACTCCCTCAAGGGGTATGCGATGGAGAGAGAGAGATGCTCTTCATTTCTCTTTATTATGACTAACTTTGTATATAGTATAAAAATATATAAATTCACAGTGCGGAATAAATATCATTGTGGGCACCATGCAATGCAAATTAGCGTTCGTACTCCTCCATATAACTTTGTAATGTTGTATATATGTAGAAACTCTAAAATAATTTTTTGGCCACACTTTATTCGAAAGGAATGTTGTATGCGAAATAAACGTGAAGAGAGGGCTTTTTAGATCAATGGGGTACGTGATGTAACATGTGTGAATGTGTAGTTGATGCATTTGGCGGGGCCTAGAGAGGTATGTGTGTGTATTACGTATTTGAGAGAGGCATGGATAGAGGGGCCGACGGGGGGCGTGGGAGAGATAGCACGAGAAATGAGAGTGGTCTAGAGAGAGACGAATATGACGTCACGACAAGAGATTCCATTCCCTTGAGTGTGTATATGCAAGGGGGGAGGGAATAGAGGCACCAGGAGAAATTTTCTGTGTGTGTGGTGTTTGTGTTGGTATGTGTGGGTGTGAGAAGATAATGAGACGTGGGGGCAGAGGGTGTGTCACCGCGTGAGGTCCGGTGGGTCGAGGTGAGGCCCTTCGTTGGGTTCCGTCCTGCGCCACATTGGTCGGCCCGTGACGCATTTAGGAAGACCCATGGATGACTAGTCGTACAAGACAAAGATAGCATAATTGTGAAGGACTCTGTGTCCACTGACAAAGCCGGCTAGGATTAGTAACCCTAGGTTCTCGGACTAAGGTAACCCCTTTATCTCTGATATTACTATTCATCCAACCTAACTTTAAGGGGCATCCTACAGAATGCTCTGCTAGAATCATACTCATCGATTAGGAAGAGAGGTGTGAGACAATGCGTGAGAGACAGGCGTAAAGATAATGTGCGTACATGAGACACGTAGGCAGGTCCATGTATATAGAAAGGGCCGATGAGGATTGTGCGTGTGTATGTTTGCGAGAGGAAGAGTGCTTGTGATAAAGGTTAGTGAAAACAGTTGTAAATGGTTACGAGAGGGAGGGAGGGTTATATCTAGAGTATGTGTGCGAGAAAGACACCTCGGGAGAGAGTGTGTGAGCATGTGTGAGAGACCACCGATGGAGAGTGAAACTACACGTAAAAGACTGCTCTACACATTGATTAAAGATATAAATTGTATCCAAATATTAGGATGGGATCATGATATTTGCAATTCGCGTAAGGAGCGGTCATTGATCCATCGGACATCTAGATTCTATCGAATCTGAGCATGTCTATGTTATTATTTGACACAAATGATCCACATAGTTAGTATTTTGAACTCCAGATAATGCATCGCTTTAGCAATCGAATATAAACGTGAGTATAGTTCATGTTGTGTGTGTAAAGCACATTATACATACGAAAGTTACACAATGGACATTATAAATAGCTACCTATGAACTAGCATACATTTGAATTCAACTTAAGGTGGTTTAAAAAATAGAATTCAACATGAAGTCCATTCAATTATTTGAATTTGATATCATGGCATTTGTAAACCATACCTAAATTATGGGGGCACCAATCTTTGCTCTGATTTTGTACATAATAGCATATGTAGTCGTGTACAAAATAGATTCAAATTTAGCTCCTCCATTCCAAAATAATCGTAGTGATAGGATTTTCAAGTGTCAAAATTTCAAAAAGAAGCGGATAATTTAATGAGGTTTTCAAGCATACAAGGTCAAGTATAACGTTGTCTATTTAGGTCAATCCTCATAGTTCAAGAGTACTCTAAACGTGAATGCTTGTGTTTCAAAATTTCGAACGAAGCGCCAAAAGAGCCTCTACTCGCCCGAAACCGCGTGAGACCAATGTTTGGTAGTACAAGGAGATTACTTTTCTAATAACTCCAACCCGTGGAACCTACCGGCCCGACGTCCAAAGGTCTAAACCGGGGTAGGTTTGTAGCTTCATCTAGACGCCACGCAACCGCATCCGAAAAACATTCATACACAATGTCCGCCTAAGCACACATGCGCGCGGCCGAAATCGCTCCCGCCCACTATTTGGGACACCTGGGATTACCATCCTACCCCTGACCCGCAGTAGGTCTGAAATTTAAGAGGGGGCAAAGTTTGTACTTTCCCCAAATTTCAAACAAGCGCGTCCCATCTTCTGTTCAAAAAAGCCAAAAACAAGCGCGTCCCAGACCGAAACATGGTCCCCCCGTCTGATTCCCCATTTGTACTCCGTGGGCGCCAAAACTACCTCTCCACCAGCCGCGAAACCCCGGCGTCCTCCGTCCGCCACCCCATCCCACCCATCAATCGCCGCCCTCCTCCATCATGCCGGAGCCGATACCCAGACGTCATCGTCCACCGCAACCTCAACCGCAACGCCCTCCACGGCTAGTAGTTGAAGCCGAGGCCGAGCCGTCCGTACCCGAGCTACTTCAACCACGCCATCCTGTGCCTCACCGCTGCCGCTCCAACTTCGCCACCCTCCACCGCACCAGAGTTGTTCCTGCTACGCCGTCCTTCGCCGCCTCGGATCTGCTTCCCCTCTGCCGACATACGGCCATGGCAACACAGTCAACAATTTGGCCATGGGTTCGTCCAAGCCTGCACCCTCCAGAACATCGGTTTCCTCGGTAAAAAGAAGAAGATCGGCGCGACATGTGGAGGTGACCACACCGGCAACCGAAAAAGGTACTCCTCTTCCCTTATTCGTGCAAATCTTACGTCTCTGCTTGCACGGTATTCATTCCATAGAAGACACTAGTTGACTGCTTCTTCTTGATACTAGATGTTCCTAGTAACTGACGATGCACAAGGTTTCTCCTCATATACTATTTCACCTTAGCTAGAGGTCCGTCGCCCCCCTGAATTTCAATTTCTGGCCAGTTGATTCCCAATTAACGGAAGCATTCCCCGGCGTAACAGGCGCTAGTACGCCTATTACACCGGGGAAGCAGCGCCTTTGTGTTTATCTTAGGGGCGTGTGTGGCCTAGAGCTACTGGCGCCCGATCTGGAGGTCGGCCGGATTAAAGGGATGTCCTGGGGGCGCTGCCAAGCACGGCGGTGGTGTGAGGTCGATGGGAGGGCGGGGCGGCGGAGGCAGGGGTTTGGGCCGGTGGTCGCTGGCGGTTCGAGAAAGATCGTTAACAGTGACTGGCGGGAGGTAGACGAAGGCCATCTGCCCGTTCCTTATAGATCGGACGGTTCATTAAAAAATCGACTGACCTATTTATTTTCAGTCGACTGTTATCTTAGATATGACCACATGTGGTGGTGTGCTGGAGGAGTACCTGCATTTCCTGTGCTCATATATTACAAAATCATACGGAGTAGAATCTAATTTTGTTTGCCATGCTATGTTGTAGAGCTATCATATGTCTCTTGTCATTTATTTTTCAGCCACCTGTTATCTGCTACTTTTACAGTGCACTAGTTCTGCACACACTTCACCCTTACTCTCACTATTGTGTTTTTATGCAAGGGTATTTCAAACTCTGCTGCCATGAGAGAAGCCAAAAATAAAAGAGAGAAGTCGCTCCAGCTTCATATGCGGGTAGGCAAGACACGTTACAGCGCTATAAAGGGTGCAGTGTCGACAGATGGTGACGGTAAACGTAGCTCTGGAGTTGATGACATCGCTCGCAATGAACCACCATCCCAGGTGCTTGCTTTAACTTCGCGGTGTCATATGTGGTTGCATGTTCCATATGGTGTCTAGCTTGTATTTGAAAGGCCGAAGTCGGTAAGATAAGGAAAGATATTTTTTTTTACATGAACCACCATCCCATGAGCACCAGAAGACAAATAGCTAGTCAGGACACTGGCCGAGCCAGTGACAAGCCCAGCAAAGATAGGCATCACCAGGAAGCCAACTAAAAAGTTGCGATGGTGGCGAAGCAGCCCGCCTCCCACCAGGCTCTCAGGTCCTAGATGATCATGCTCACCACTCCAGCCGGATGTCTAGCTTGTATTGCTTCCAATTTGGTTAAATTGCATCTGCTTAGCTTACACATTATACCTTTGAATATGACATGCCTTTCTGTTTTTGGTACATACTAGTACATCTGTGTATTAACCATGTTCTTACATCAAACTAATGTTCTTGTGTATCCCTCATCAATCACTTATGACGAGGCAGGCAGGCAAGGGGACTACTCCTCATTTAAAGAATGCAGCGTTAGCCTCCCGACATGATTCTCAAGAAACAGAAATGCTAGATGAAGATAGTGAACGTAGCTCTGTAGTTGATTACAGCATTTCCCCTACACTAGCATCGCAGGTGCTTGCTCTAACTTGGCAGCGTGATATGTGGTTGCATGTTGCATATGGTGTCTAGATTGTAATTTTTCCAATCTGGTTAAACTGCATGTGCTAGTCTGCTTAGCTTATACATTATATCTGTTAATGTGACATGCCTTCTTGTATTTAGTACATAGTACATCTGTCTATTAAGCATGTCCTTACATAAAACTATTGTTTTTTTGTATCCCGCATCAATCAACATGACGAGACACCTTTAGTATATGCAGTGCAATATTAGTTGCATCTTTCATATGATTTATAGCATGCGCTGCTTCTAATTTGTTGAAATTCCATTTATGATGGGACGCTTTTAACTTGGCAGAGTCATATTGGTTGCATCTTTCATGTGGTGTCTAGCTTGCATTGCTTCTTATTTGCCGGAATGGTCTGCTTAGTTTACACAAACAGTTGTGAACATGCCATGCCGTCCTGTTTTTCGTACATATTCCATCCTGGTATCATGTGTTTGCCTTACATCAAAGTAGTGATTGTCAGTATCATGCATGAATGAGTTTTGAAGAGAGAATTTTATTGCTTTTTCTTGTCGGTTTTACTTGACAATTCAAAATCAATAAAGTGGAAGGAAGTTAGCAAGGCAGCGGATAAAGGTGCTCCTTCCGAACGGAGGGCCTCTACAGTTTCTACTCCTCCACACCCCCAAGATGATTTCCAAGACAACACATGCATAGACACTCAACAAAGCTGTGTTTATGATGAGCACGTCTCCCCTAGTGCAGCATCACCGGTGCTCCCTCTAACCTGGCACTGTTATATGTGGTTGCATGTTATGTGTGATGTCTAGCTTTTATTGCTTCTAATTTTGTTGAATTCCATCTGCTTACTTTACACATTATACTTGAATAGGACACGTGTTCCTGTTTCTAGAACATACAATATATGTCTATCACACCATGTTCTTACATCAAATTACTACTGTTGTGTAACCTGCAACAATCACTTATCATAAGACACGTTTGACTTTGGACTGTGATATAGGTTACATCTCACATTCTTTTCTAGCTTGTACTACTAATTTGTTGAAATGGCACTAATAACGAGACAGTTTTAACTTGGTAGAGTAATATTCGTTGCATCTTTCATATGGTGTCTAGCTTTCATTGCTTCTAATTTGTTGAAATGCCTTCTCCTTAGTTTACACATCATAAGCTGTGAATATGCAATGCTGTGAATATGCAATGGCACTAATGACGAGAGACCTCTAACATGGTAGTGTGATGTTGTTTGCATCTTGCATATGATTTATTTCTTGTACTACTTCACATTTGTTTAAACACCATTTATGATGAGACACTGTTAACTTGGCAGAGCGATATTTGTAGCATCTTTCATATGGTGTCTACCTTCCATTGCATTGCTTCTAATTTGGTGAAATGTCTTCTTCTTAGTTTACACATCGTAGTTCTGGTTATCTCTTCCGTCCTGTTTTTCATACATATTACATCCTCCTATCATGTGGTTGTCTAACTTCAAAGTTCAGTTCATCTGCATCACACATCAATTTGTTCTGAAGAACTAAATTGTTATTCGTTTTTGTTGTCGGCTTGACTTAACATGGCACAGATAAAGAGGAAGAAACACAGAATGGCAGGGAATGAGAAGCGGATGAATCCTGCAGATTCTGCTGGTACTGATGGTCCAATAGAAGGTCAAAGTCCAGCGGAAAATTCTACAAACACGACAACCCATGCTACACGAGTTGCAAAAAAAGCCAAACATAAACAAATAACTGCCACCAAACAAGCAGAGACAACCCTAGTTCTTGCAACACCTACCACAGTACTATCAGCTGCACGACTTACTCATGCGTCAACTGAGCTAGCAGCACGTTCCCAAGCTCCCTTGCCACCTGACGCTACTTCCCAAGCACTCTTGACACAAGACGAGTTGGCAATATCAGATGAACCTTGTGAGCTTCAACATCAAGAAGGTAGTTGCTAGAGTCAAGTTACAGTTGCATGCTTCTTTATATGTAGTCTCACAGTTTGATGTACACTAACACTTCCTATGTTCGTTGTTGGACTAGCACCTAGGCGCAAGAGGAAACAAACATCAGGGATAACGCTCGATAGGTTAACTAAATCTAGAGGAGGAAGAATGGAGATCCGTTTTGAGGCAGGTTTAAAAAGGCCACGTGATGCTACAGAGTCAGCCAAGTTAGTATCAGAGGCAGTGGTTGCCGTTAGGTGTCATGTACGTGTCCTCCCAACATGGATTCAGTACATGAATGACAAAGACGAAACCTAGTTCAACACCTTCCTCGACCATTTATCTGTAAGTATGGTTATGTATGGAAACTAGTAATATCGTCTTGCTCTGTCCCATACTTTCTAGGTTGCTGATAATGAGACTCCCATAATTTTCAACAGATGAGGTTCAAGTTGGATAGCCAACATGATGCAACCAAACAAGCTTGCACCCATGTTTTCAAGTCTGCTCTACGACAGTATCGGTATAACTTGAGGAAAACTCACTTTGAAGGCAAGTCTAACAGTGAACTTTCCCAAACATCTCCAGTGGAAAATATATCGGATGAAGACTGGAGGGGCCTTGTTAAACACTGGTCTGATCCGAAGTATCAGGTACATTATATATATGTGATCAGATCACATGTTGAAGTCCTATTTACGCATGTGCCACACAAATCTATCTTCTTGTAGGTGAACTGTTCAAAGAACAAGGCCAACCGTACAAAAGTGAAATTCCAACAGACGACAGGATCTCGTAGCTATATTGCACACTGTGAGGCTCTTGTAATTAGCTGTTGTTTCACTCTTTTCGCTGTACCATATTATCATATCTATATTGACTTGTTCGAAATGCAGAGGAAAGCCCGCAAGGACCAAAAAGTACCTGAACCAAATGTTGTGGAAATCTTCAAGGACTGTCACACCAACAAGAAGAAGGGCATGACTACACCAGTCAAAGCCACTGTTGTAAGTCCTTAATCCTCATGCCTTTTAACTACTACTTACTCTAACTTGTGCCTTGAACTGCATGGTTTGCAGCCAATGTCTATTACTCTTTTCAATTTTATACACAATTGTCTTAGCGTATCATTGCACCTTACAAGGTTTAAAAGAGAGGAGTGATGTTCCTTTGATCTTGACCTGTAATCTAGTTCCGTGCTGGACTTGCCCACACAACGTTACAATTGCATGTTTGTCTGTTCTCATTTGTTTTGTGATATGAATGATGTCATACTATGCTTACCGTATTATAAACTTTGTCTCTTTATCCTTAGCCCTCAATACAATGTGAAGAAATAGACAATACATTAGCGATGGTACATGGTCATATGTTTGGAACCCAGTTTTATTATGTACTTTGCAATAAAATACAACTAATATTTTACATGGGTTCACCAGAATAAGTTCTGTATATAGACCACAGCTATTTTGTTTGGTTTTGCTGCCTCCTTATATCTTCTGTTCTGGTACTACTAATGTAAAACCTCAACTTTTCAGCGAGCTATGGAAAAAATGGTGGAACCACCACCTTTTGAAGGTGGCGAGGCAACTATAACCGCAATGTCAGCTCTTGCTGCAGTGGGTCAGTACCTGTCCACTAACAGTGCCAAAAGCACGTTCCTATGTAATACTGGGTTGGTTGTTAAGGCAATATCGTCCAAACTGCCTCATGATCAAGATATGCAAGCTCAAAGCAATGTGTATCTGCGCTCCAGACACAAGTCCATTCCCTAACAGAGACCCTTTGTGAAACAAGGAGAAACATTGCTCAATGTCGTCAAGATATGCCTGGTTTTGAAACCAGACTACCAGACATTTGTTATGTTGTTCAGGAGCCTAGGGGAAATGAAGGCGAGGGTTATGGTGCTCCATCGGATAATACAACATGAAACCGTAACAGTCAGGTCAAATGAACTGAGCTTCTGAACTTCTGGTGGTGCATTTATCTGCTAGACTATTAAGTTTTATGCCAACCTTCCTTTTGTTATATAGTTGTAATTTGTTTTGGTGCGATACAAAATTTATTCTTAACGTGCAGGCATCGGCTGAAGAAAACAGCAAACCATTTTTGTATAGTGTAGGGTGTTCCCTATATTTGCACTAGTGGGGATCTTTGATGCCGAGTGGATGTAATCTGTGCAATCGCCTTAATAGCCTAGCGTTAGTTTTGGCCTTATATATTTCCTAGTCTTCTTTTTCCCTGGTTTGCTAGTGGCCGCAACTACTATGGGCCATATACGGTCCGTGGGATCCATGGGTCTCCTACGGGTCATCGATAAATGGGCCTGTGATCGGTGGGCCTCGGGCCGTCGGATAAATGGGTCTACATGGGCCGTAATCGGGTGTAATTGGTATCGTCCCAGCACGGTAACAGACCGTTAACATGCCGTAGGACAGCAAAGGCATAATTCTTTCACAGGCATAACGGGTCGTTAATGGGCCAGAATATAGGGCGGGCTGGAAACGACGCAACGGGTTAACAGGCCAGAAACGGGCCGACTCTTGCCATGGGCCAAATTTGGCCCATTAGGGTAACAAGCCAGTAACGGGCCGACTCTTGCCATGGGCCGAATTTAGCCCATTAGGGGAACAGGCCAGTAACGGGCCGACTCTTGCCATGGGCCGAATTTGGCCCATTAGGGGAACATGCCAGTAACGGGCCGGAAGTAATCGAGGGCCGAAAAGGAGCCCAAGAACGTATGGGTCGTTAATAGGCCGAAAGCTAACACGGGCTGGAAACGACTGATACATCTCCAACGTATCTATAATTTTTTATTGCTCCATGCTATATTATCTACTGTTTTGGACTATATTGGGCTTTATTTTCCAATTTTATATTATTTTTGGGACTAACCTATTAGCCGGAGGCCCAGCCCAGAATTGATGTTTTTTGCCTATTTCAGTGTTTCGAAGAAAATGAATATCAAACGAAGTCGAAACGGAACGAAATCAACTAGAGAAGTTATTTTTGGAAGGAAAACTACCGGAAAAGCTTGGAGTGCACGTCAGGAAAGAAGGGAGGTGCTCACGAGGGTGGAGGGCGCACCCCCTACCTCGTGGGCCCCCCTTCGGTCCACCGACGTACTTCTTTCACCCATATATACCTACGTACCCTAAAACTTCCAGAACAGAGATTAGATTGGGAGTTCCACCGCTGCAAGCCTCTATAGCCACCAAAAGTCAATCAGGACCCTGTTCCGGCACCCTGCCAGAGGGGGGATCCCTCACCGGTGGCCATCTTCATCATCTCGGCGCTCTCCATGACGAGGAGGGAGTAGTTCACCCTCGGGGCTGAGGGTATGTACCAGTAGCCGAGGAGGTTAGTGCTTGAAGGTATATCTTTAGATCTTGCAATTGAATCTTTTTGTTTCTTGTTTTAGCACTAGTTTAGTTTATAAAAGAAAACTACAAAAAAATGGAATTGAGTTTACCTCATACGCTTCATATTTTTAATATCTTTCGTGAGTATGATGGAAAGGAAAATTGTGCCAAAGTGTTAGAAGAAGAATGCATTAAAATGTTTGGCACTAAATCTTTGAATGATGAGCACGATTGCAATGTTGTTAGTATGAACTCCTTGAATATCCATAGTACTAATGATGATTGCACCAGTTATGATGAAAATGTCTCCTATAAGCATGTCGATTTTTGTGGAGTATATTGGGTTTGCAAGTACACACCAAATAGGGAAGATAGATATTGCAAGAGGCATAAGTACTTAGAAACTAAATGGTTGCAAGAAAGGCTAGATGCGTGTGCCAAAAATTTGAACTTTATTAGCCATACTTGTGAACTTTGCAATGAACATGATCATTTTAGTACCCAATGCAAATTGTTTCATGATCTTATCGTGTCCAAAAATTGTGATGACTTGATTTCCCTTGCACATCATAATGAACTTAGTTTGCTCTTGGGTTATGAAGAAATTAAACGTATAACTAAGGATATTCCAAAATTTGCCCTTGATAAAGTTCTTCATTTTAATCTAGAGGACATTTATATGTATTGCGCGGTGAATTGCACTAAAAATACTTATATTGCCAATTACATAAAGAAAAGAAAACAAATAGAGGATGAAGAGAATACTAGCAAAAGGGAAGAGACTTCCCAATATCCTTCTATTATTTCTTATGATGAATCAGGTAATGAGGAGGAGCCTTCTGTTCAACCAATCTCATTAATAAGGAGCTCCAAAAAGAGGATTGAACCCACACACGATGTGGTGAAGAAGAAGAAAAGAAAAAGGAAGAGAGGTAAAAAGGTATCTCTCCCAAATAATGTTGCTCCTATTATCGTTGTGCCTCATGAAAATGAATCAAAAATAATTGTGGAAGATGATGCACTTGATGATGATCTCGTTATGCCTATTGCTTGTTGTGATGATTATGATTGGGAAGATAATGATACTTCTTATGACCTTGAAAATCTTTTTGGCACTTTCTCGGAAGATTATGATAATTGCTATACTATTGGTGCTATCCATACTATTAATGATGAGAGTGCTTATGCTTATGATATGAAAAGGCCCAAGCTTGGGGAAGCTATGTTTGATGAGGATGAAATATTTGAGAATATATTTGTTGCAATTAATGTTTGTCCCAAGCTTGGGGATGCTATGTTTAATGAAGATGATATTTTTAGCCTCTCAAGTTTTGATATGCAAAGTTGTTATGATGATAGCATGCCTTCTACCTATGATGATTATATTGATGAAAGTGGGTTTGGAAGAGTGTCAACTTTAGGAAGTAGTGATCCCACAATATTGGAGGATGTTGAATCTTATAATATTTATGAAAGTGGATTTGGAGAGGTCATGACTTTATTTAGTGATGTATCCACTATTTCGAAAGAGGTTTCAATCGATTATGATGAGAACAAAGTTGCTACTTATGATGATTATTGTGATAAAACTTATGCTTTAAAGAGTAGTGATGATTATATTTATAAAACTTATCATGATTATGAGTACCCTTTCTCTGAACATTACTCTTTTAATGTGGAAACAATTTATAGTATTCAAGTCTCTTGTGATACTCCCACTATTCCGAATGAGAAGAATTTTGCTTATGTGGGGAGTAGTAAAACTTCTAGGGAGATTTACATTTTCCCCCTAACTTTGTCCCGATCTCATCTTTACCCCTAAATACAAGCAGTGCTCAACTTTACCCCTCTTCCGTTAAGTGCGCTTATAGAAATACCCTTCCGTACATTTTCCGTCCAGTCAAAGGCCTTTGACCGATAAGTGCGCGTGTAGAAAAATCTAACGGTCAAAGGCCTTTGACTGGACGGAAAATGTACGGAAGGGCATTTCTATAAGCGCACCTAATGGAAGAGGGGCAAAGTTGAGCACTGTTTTTATTTAGGGGTAAAGATGAGGTCGGGACAAAGTTAGGGGGAAAATGGAATTGGCCCAAATTTCTATGCAAGTAGATCATGAAAAGAATGCTTTAGGTGTTGGTTATCTTGTTGAATTTATTCATGATGATATTGAAAATTATTATGAGGGAGGAATATATGCTTGTAGGAATTGCAATAATATCAAATTTCCTCTCTATGTGCTTAAAATCTTGAAGTTATGCTTGTTTTACCTTCCTATGCAAGTTGATTATTGTTCCCATAAGTTGTTTGCTCACGAAATCCCTATGCATAGGAAGTGGGTTAGACTTAAATGTGCTAGTCATATTCTTCATGATGCTCTCTTTATGTTTCAATTCTTATCTTTTATGTGAGCATCATTGAAACCATCATGCCTAGCTAGGGGCGTTAAACGATAGTGCTTGTTGGGAGGCAACCCAACTTTATTTTAGTTTCTTGCTTTTTGGTTCTGTTTAGGAATAAATAACCCATATAGCTTATGTTTAGATGTGGTTTTGTGTTTTAATTAGTGTTTGTGCCAAGTAGAACCTTTGGGAAGACTTGGGTGAAGTCTTTATGATCATGCTGTAAAAAACAGAAACTTTAGCGCTCACAAGATTAGCTAAAACTTTTTACTGGAGAGTGCTATTCAGTTGATTATTTTTGAAGATGATTACTAGATAAATTCCTCAGGTCCACCAATTTATTTTAGAATTTTTGTAGTTCCATAAGTATACGTTTGATACAGATTACTATAGACTGTTCTGTTTTTGACAGATTCTGTTTTCATTGTGTTGCTTGCTTATTTTGATGAATCTATGGCTAGTAAAATAGTTTATAAACCATATGGAAGTTGGACTACAGTAGGTTTAACACCAATATAAATAAAGAATGAGTTCATTACATTACCTTGAAGTGGTGTTTTCTTTTCTTTCGCTAACAGAGCTTACAAGTTTTCTGTTAAGTTTTGTGTTGTGAAGTTTTCAAGTTTTGGGCAAAGATTCGATGGACTATGGAATAAGGAGTGGAAAGAGCATAAGATTGGGGATGCCCAAGGCACCCCAAGTTAATATTCAAGGATAACCAAGCATCTAAGCTTGGGGATTCCCCGGAAGGCATCCCCTCTTTCGTCTTCGTTCATCGGTAACTTTACTTGGAGCTATATTTTTATTCACCACATGATATGTGTTTTGCTTGGAGCGTCATTTTATTTTCTTTAGCTTTGCTTGCTGTTTGAATAAAATACCAAGATCTGAAATTCTTAAATGTTAGAGAGTCTTCACGTAGTTGCATAATTATTCGACTACTCATTGATCACCACTTATATCTTTCGGAGTAGTTTGTTGTTTGCTCTAGTGCTTCACTTATATCTTTTAGAGCACGGTGTTGGATTTGTTTTATAGAAACTATTGATCTCTCATGCTTCACTTAGATTATTTTGAGAGTCTTAAATAGCATGGTAATTTTCTTAATAATAATAAGCTTGGTATTCAAGATTTGTAAAACTTTCTTTTGAGTGTGTTGAATACTAAGAAAAGTTTGATACTTGATGATTGTTTTGAGATATGGAGGTGATAATATCAAAGTCGTGCTAGTTGAGTAGTTGTGAATTTGAGAAATACTTGAGTTGAAGTTTGCAAGTCCCGTAGCATGCACGTATGGTAAACGTTATGTAACAAATTTGAAACATGAGGTGTTATTTGATTGTCCTCCTTATGAGTGGCGGTCGGGGACGAGCGATGGTCTTTTCCTACCAATCTATCCCCCTAGGAGCATGCGCGTAATGCTTTGGTTTTTGATGGCTTGTAGATTTTTGCAATAAGTATACGAGTTCTTTATGACTAATGTTGAGTCCATGGATTATACGCACTCTCACCCTTCCATCATTGCTAGCCTCTTCGGTACCGTGCATTGCCCTTTCTCACATTGAGAGTTGGTGCAAACTTCGCCGGTGCATCCAAACCCCATGATATGATACGCTCTTTCACACATAAACCTCCTTATATCTTCCTCAAAACAGCCACCATGCGTACCTATTATGGCATTTCCATAGCCATTCCGAGATATATTGCCATGCAACTTTCCACCATTCCGTTCATCATGACACATTCATCATTGTCATATTGCTAGCATGATCATGTAGTTGACATAGTATTCGTGGCAAAGCCACCGTTCATAATTCTTTCATACATGTCACTCTTGATTCATTGCATATCCCGGTACACCGCTGGAGGCATTCATATAGAGTCATACTTTGTTCTAGTATCGAGTTGTAATCGTTGAGTTGTAAATAAATAGAAGTGTGATGATCATCATTTAATAGAGTGTTGTCCCAAAAAAAGAAAGGCCAAAGAAAAAAAAGAAGGCCCAAAAAAAGAAAAAATATATAAAATAAAAAGGGGCAATACTACTATCCTTTTTTCCACACTTGTGCTTCAAAGTAGCACCATAATCTTCATAATAGAGAGTCTCTTGTTTTGTCATTTTCATATACTAGTGGGAATTTTTCATTATAGAACTTGTCTTGTATATTCCAACGATCGGCTTCCTCAAATGCCCTAGGTCTTCGTGAGCAAGCAAGTTGGATGCACACCCACTTAGTTTTTTTTGTTGCCCTTTCATACATTTATAGCTCTAGTGCATCCGTTGCATGGCAATCCCTACTCCTTGCATTAACATCAATCGATGGGCATCTCCATAGCCCATTGATTAGCCTCGTTGATGTGAGATCTTCTCCTTTTTTGTCTTCTCCACATAACCCCCATCATCATATTCTATTCCACCCATAGTGCTATATCCATGGCTCACGATCATGTATTGCGTGAAGGTTTATAAGTTTGAGATTATTGAAGTATGAAACAATTGCTTGGCTTGTCATCGGGGTTGTGCATGATGAGAGCATTCTTGTGTGACGAAAATGGAGCATGACTAAACTATATGATTTTTTAGGGATGAACTTTCTTTGGCCATGTTATTTTGAGAAGGGAGGTGCTCACGAGGGTGGAGGGCGCCCCCCTAGGGCGTGCCCCTGCCTCGTGGGCCCCCCTTCAGTCCACCGACGTACTTCTTTCACCCATATATACCTACGTACCCAAAAACTTCCAGAACAGAGATTAGATCGGGAGTTCCGCCGCTGCAAGCCTCTATAGCCACCAAAAGTCAATTGGGCCCCTATTCCGGCACCCTGCCGGAGGGGGGATCCCTCACCGGTGGCCATCTTCATCATCACGGCGCTCTCCATGACGAGGAGGGAGTAGTTCACCCTCGAGGCTGAGGGTATGTACCAATAGCTATGTGTTTGATCTCTCTCTCTCTCTCTCTCTCTCGTGTTCTTGATTTGGCACGATCTTGATGTATCGCGAGCTTTGCTATTATAGTTGGATCTTATGTTTCTTCTCCCCCTCTACTCTCTTGTAATGGATTGAGTTTTCCCTTTGAAGTAATCTTATCGGATTGAGTCTTTAATGACTTGAGAACACTTGATGTATGTCTTGTCGTGCGTATCTGTGGTGACAATGGGATATCACGTGATTCACTTGATGTATGTTTTGGTGATCAACTTGCGGGTTCCGCCCATGAACCTATGCGTAGGGGTTGGCACACGTTTTTGTCTTGATTCTCCGGTAGAAACTTTTGGGCACTCTTAGAAGTACTTTGTGTTGGATTGAATAGATGAATCTGAGATTGTGTGATGCATATCGTATAATCATACCCACGGATACTTGAGGTGACATTGGAGTATCTAGGTGACATTAGGGTTTTGGTTGATTTGTGTCTTAAGGTGTTATTCTAGTACGAACTCTAGGGCTGTTTGTGACACTTATAGGAATAGCCCAATGGATTGATTGGAAAGAATAACTTTGAGGTGGTTTCGTACCCTACAATAATCTCTTCGTTTGTTCTCCGCTATTAGTGTCTTTGGAGTGACTCTTTGTTGCATGTTGAGGGATAGTTATATGATCCAACTATGTTATTATTGTTGAGAGAACTTGCACTAGTGAAAGTATGAACCCTAGGCCTTGTTTCCTATCATTGGGATACCGTTTACGCTCACTTTTACCACTTGTTACCTTGCTGTTTTTATATTTTCAGATTACAAAAACCTATATCTACCATCCAAATTGCACTTGTATCACCATCTCTTCGCCGAACTAGTGCACCTATACAATTAACCATTGTATTGGGTGTGTTGGGGACACAAGAGACTCTTTGTTATTTAGTTGCAGGGTTGCTTGAGAGAGACCATCTTCATCCTACGCCTCCCACGGATTTATAAACTTTAGGTCATCCACTTGAGGGAAATTTGCTACTGTCCTACAAACCTCTACACTTGGAGGCCCAACAACGTCTACAAGAAGAAGGTTGCGTAGTAGACATCAACGGCCCATGTAAATCACGGGCCGTTAACGGGTATAAAGAAAATTAATGTTCATTATGGGCTATAGTCACCGTGGGCCTGTAAAGGGCCGAAAGATACGAAGGCCTCATATGGGCTGAAAGACGTCGTGGGCCATACATGGGCTGAAAGTGAAATGGGCTGGTGTTATATTCGACGGCCCACATGACGTTGTTGGGCCGATTTCCTTTAGGGCCTAACGGGCCATGAGTTAACGGGCCGTAAAATGGGCTATTTGCGAAGAGACCGTTAACAGGCTTTTCATGGGCCAGCCCGTTAACAATTGACTAAGTCAAACGGGCCGGCTTTCTAAGCTAAATGGGCTAGTGGTGGGCCG
Organism: Aegilops umbellulata; assembly: GCA_032464435.1. Lineage (NCBI taxonomy): Eukaryota > Viridiplantae > Streptophyta > Magnoliopsida > Poales > Poaceae > Aegilops > Aegilops umbellulata. The sequence goes on from CP136055.1 coordinate 446,080,183, forward strand.
TGGCACGTGTCGACATATCATAGGCGCCGATCTGACCCACTCACGAGCTGACACGTGTTTCGTCTGGCCAATAAGAATTTTACACGTGGAAATTTCCCATTGGCCGGGGCTATTAACGGGTTATCGGATCCAAAACCCGACCCGATAGCGTAACGGCATTCCGTTACGATGGATGCCACGTGTCGGTCACCCTTGACGAAAGCACTTCTGTGACGCGCGATTTATCGTCATGGAAGTGGACACTTCCGTGATGATAATTTTGGTAATGTCATGGAACACTTCTATGACAGCACATGTATGACTATCTTGATTATGTCATAAATTTGTCATGGATGTACATGCATGACAAAAAACGCGACCTACTGTGACAAACACGTATCATCATGGAAGTGTATTTTTTTGTAGTCCTTCGTCCTTTCTCCTACCGTGGTCGAGCTTTGAGTATCACTCAACTTCACACCTTACAACTCGGGCAATAACTCCTTCTTTGACTAATCCATTTTGAACTCCTTCAAAATCACGTCAAGGTATGTGCTCTATGAAAGTCTTATCAGGCGTCTTGATCTATCTCTATAGATCTTGATACCCAACCTGTAAGCAGTTTTACACAGGTCTTCCTTTGAAAAGCTCCATTCAAACAACCCTTTATGTTTTCCAGAAATTCTACATCATTTCTGATCAACAATATGTCATCCACATATATTTATCAAAATATTGTAGTGCTCCCACTCACTTTCTTGCAAATACAAGTTTCTTGCAAACTTTGTACAAACCCAAATGCTTTGATCACCTCATCAAAGCGTATGTTCCAACTCTGAGATGCTTGCTCCAGTCCTTAGAAGGACCGCTAGAGTTTGCATACCTTTTAGCATCCTTAGGATCGACAAAACCTTCTGGTTGTATCACATACAGCCTTTCCTCACGGAAACCGTCAAGGAAACTTTATTTTGACACCCATCTGCCAGATTTCGTAAATGAAAATGCAGCAACTGCTAACATAATTCTAACAGACTTTAGCATCGCTATGATTGAGAAAGTCTCATCACAGTCAACTCCTTGAACTTGCCAGAAACTTCTTTGAGACAACTCGAGCTTCATAAATGGTGACATTACCATCAGCGTCTGTCTACTTCTTAAAGATCCATTTATTATCAATGGCTTGCCGATCATCGGGCAAGTCCACCAAAGTCCATACTTTGTTCTCATACATGGATCCTATCTCGGATTTCATGGCTTCCAGCCATTTGTTGGAATCCGGGCCCACCATCGCTTCTCCATAGCTCATAGGTTCATCGTTGTCCAACAACATGACCTTTAAGATAGGGTTACCACTCAGAAGTTGTATACACCCTTGTCAACCTATGAGGTTCAATAGTAACTTGATCTGAAGCTCCATGATCATCATCATTAGCTTTCTCTTCAACTGAGGTAGGTGCCATAGAAACATTTTTCTGTGCTACGCTATTCTCTGGTTGAAGTAAAGGTTCAACAACCTCATCAAGTTCTATCTTCCTCCCACTCAATTCTTTTGAGAGAAACTCTTTCTCGAGAAAGGACATGTTCCTCACGACAAACACTTTTCCCTCAGATCTGAGATAGAAGGTATACCCAATTGTCTTGTTTGGGTATTCTATGAAGACACAATTTTCCGCTTTGGGTTCAAGCTTTTCTGGCCAAAGCCTATCGACATAAGCATCGTAGTCCCAAACCTTAAGAAACAACAACTTAGGTTTCTTGCCAAACCATGGTTCATACTGTGTCGTCTCCACAGACTTAGATGGTGCCCTATTTAAAGTGAATGTAATTGTCTCTAATGCATAACCCCAAAATGATAGCGGTAGATCGGTAAGAGACATCATAGATCGCACCATATCCAATAGGGTGCGATTACGATGTTCGGACACACCATTACGCTATGGTGTTCCAGGTGGCGTCAACTGTGGAACGATTCCACCTTGTCTTTAGTGATTGCCAAACTCATAACTCAAATAGTTTTCCCTTGATCAGATCGTAGGAACTTGATCTTCTTGTTATGATGATTCTCAACCTCACTCTGAAATTGCTTGAACTTTTCAAACGTTCCAGACTTATGCTTCATTAAGTAAATATACCCATATCTACTCAATTCATCGGTGAAGGTGAGAAAATAATGATATTCACTGCGCGCGTCAACCCTCATTGGACCACACACATCAGCATGTGTGATTTCCAACAAGTCACTTGCCCGTTCCATTGTTCCAGAAAACGGGGTTTTAGTCATCTTGCCTATGAGGCATGGTTCGCATGTGTCAGGTGATTCAAAATCAAGTGACTCCAAAAGTCCATTAGCATGGAGGTTCTTCATGCGCTTTACACCAATATGACCTAAGCGGCAGTGCCACAAGAAAGTGGTACTATCACTATCAACTCTACATCTTTTGGCATCAATGTTATGAACATGTGTATCACTACGACCAAGATTCAATAAACCATTCACATTGGGTGCATGACCATAGAAGGTATTATTCATGTAAATAGAATAACCATTATTCTCTAACTTAAATGAATAACCATATTGCAATAAACATGATCTAATCATGTTCATGCTCAACGCAGACACCAATGCAAACAACATTTATCTGGGTTCAATACTAATCTCGAAGGTAGAGCGAGCGTGCGATGGTGATCATATCATCCTTGGAAACATTTCCAACACACATTGTCACCTCACCCTTAGCTAGTCTCCGTTTATTCCGTAGCTTTTGTTTTGAGTTACCAATGTTAGCAACTGAACCGGTACCTAATACTCATGTGCTACTAGGAGTACTAGTAAGGTACACATCAATAACACATATATCAAATATACTTTTGTTGAAGTTGCCAGCCTTCTTATCTACCAAGTATTTGAGGCAGTTTCGCTACCGGTGACCGTTCCCCTAATAGAAGCACTTCGTCTCAGGTTTGGGTTCTTGGGTTTCTTCACTGGAGCGGCAACTGGCTTGCCATTCATGAAGTTTTCCTTCTTGCCCTTGCCCTTCTTTGAAACCAGTGGTCTTGTTAGCCATCAACACTTTGATGCTCCTTCTTGATTTCTACCTTTATGGCCTTAAGCACGACGAACAACTCCGGGATCATCTTCCCTTGCATGTTATAGTTCATCATGAAACTCTAGTAGCTTCGTAATAGTGACTTGAGAACTTTGTCAGTCACTCTCTTATTTGTAAGATTAACTCTCACTTGATTCAAGTGATTGAAGTACCCAGACATTCTAAGCACATGCTCACTGGCTGAGCTATTCTCCCCATCTTGTAGGCAAAGATCTTGTCAGAAGGTCTCAAACCTCTCAACATGGGCATGAGCCTGAAATACCAATTTCAGCTCTTGGAACATCTCATATGTTCCATGGCGTTCAAAACGCTTTTGGAGCCCCGACTCTAAGCCGTAAAGAATGGCGCACTAAACTATCAGGTAGTCATCAGAACGTGTCTACCAGATGTTCACAACATCCACAGACGACACCAGAGGGGTTGGCACACCGAGCGGTGCATCAAGGACAGAAGCCTTCTGTGTAGCAATGAGAACAATCCTCAGACTACGGCCCTAGCCCACAATTGCTTACAATATCTTTCAACTTAGTCTTTCTCTAGGAACGTATTAAAACAGGGAGCTAAAGCGCGAGCAATTAATCTACAACATAATTTGCAAAGACAATTTAGACTATGTTCATGATAATTAAGTTCATCTAATCAAATTATTTAATTAACTCCCACTCAGATAGACATCCCTCTACTCATCTAAGTGATACATGATCCGAATCGACTAGGCTGTGTCCGATCATCACGTGAGACGGACTAGTCATCAATGGTGAACATCTCCATGTTGATCGTATCTACTATACAACTCATGTTCGACCTTTCGGTCTCTCGTGTTCCGAGGCCATGTGTACATGCTAGGCTCGTCAAGTCAACATAAGTGTTTTGCATGTGTAAATATGGCTTACACCCGTTGTATTCGAACGTTAGAATCTATCACACCCGATCATCATGTGGTGCTTCGAAACAACGAACCTTCGCGATGGTGCACAGTTAGGGGGAACACTTTCTTGAAATTTTTTAGAGAGGGATCATCTTATTTATGCTGCCATTGTTCTAAGCAAATAAGATGTAAACATGACAAACATCATATGCAAATCATAAAGTGACATGATATGGCCAATATCATCTTGCGCCTTTTGATCTCCATCTTCGAGGTGCGGCATGATCACCTTCGTCACCGGCATGACACCATGATCTCCATCATCGTGTCTTCATGAAGTTGTCTCGCCAACTATTACTTCTACTACTATGGCTAACGGTTAGTAATAAAGTAAAGTAATTACATGGCGTTTTTCATTAACACGCAGGTCATACAATAAATTAAGACAACTCCTATGGCTCCTGCCGGTTGTCATACTCATCGACATGCAAGTCGTGATTCCTATTACAAGAACATGATCAATCTCGTACATCACATATATATAATTCATCACATCCTTTTGGCCATATCACATCACATAGCATACCCTGCAAAAACAAGTTAGACGTCCTCTAATTGTTGTTGCATGTTTTACGTGGCTGCTATGGGTTTCTAGAAAGAACGTTTCTTACCTACGCAAAAGCCACAATGGTGATATGCCAATTGCTATTTACCCTTCATAAGGACCCTCTTCATCAAATCCGATCCGACTAAAGTGGGAGAGACAGACACCCGCTAGCCACCTTATGCATCAAGTGCATGTCAGTCGGTGGAACCTGTCTCACGTAAGTGTACGTGTAAGGTCGGCCCGGGCCGCTTCATCCCACAGTGATGTCGAATCAATATAAGACTGTAACGGCAAGCAAATTGAACAAATCATCGCCCACAACTACTTTGTGTTCTCCTCGTGCATAGAATCTACGCATAGACCTAGCTCATGATGCCACTGTTGGGGAACGTAGCAATAATTCAAAAAAATTCCTATGTGTCATCAAGATCAATCTAGGAGATGCTAGAAACGAGAGAGAGGGAGTGCATCTTCATACCCTTGAAGATCGCTAAGTGAAAGCGTTACAAGAAGCGGTTGATGGAGTCGTACTCGCGGCGATTCAAATCGCGGAAGATCCGATCTAGCGCCTCCGCGTTCAACACACGTACATCCCGGGGACGTCTCCTCCTTCTTGATCCAGCAAGGGGAGAGGAGAAGTTTGAGGGAGAACTCCAGCAGCACGACGGTGTGGTGGCGATGGAGCTCGTGGTTCTCCAGCAGAGCTTCGCTAAGCACTACGGAGGAGGAGGAGGAGTTGGAGGAGGAGAGGGCTGCGCCAGGGAAGGGGTGCGGCTGCCCTCTCTCTGCCTCACTATACATATGGGGAAGGGGGTGGAGGAGGCGCCCTAGGGTTCCCTAGGGGAGGGTCGGCGGCCACAGGGGAAACCCTAGATGGGTTTGGGCGCCCCCACCCCTAGGAAACTTGCCCCCCAAGCCGGGAGGGGTGGCTGCCCTAGAGGAGGCGCCCCCACCTCTCCAGGTTACGTGAGAGGGGTTGGGAGGGGCGCACAGCCCCTTAGTGGGCTGATGTGCCCCTCCCCTTGGCCCATAAGGCCCCCCAATGCTTGCCGGGGCCTCCGAAACACCTTTCAGTCATGCTGGTCGTCACCCGGTACTCTCAGAACAATTCCGGACTCCAATACCCTTCGTCCAATATATCGATCTTCACCTCCGGACCACTACGGAGTTCCTCATCACGTCCGGGATCTCATCCGGGACTCCGAACAACCTTCGGTAACCACATACTATTCCCATAACAACTTTAGCGTCACCGAACCTTAAGTGTGTAGACCCTACGGGTTCGGGAACCATGCAGACATGACTGAGACACCTCTCCGGCCAATAACCAATAGCGGGATCTGGATACCCATATTGGCTCCCACATGTTCCACGATGATCTCATCGGATGAACCACAATGTCGGGGATTCAATCAATCCCGTATACAATTCCCTTTGTCTATCGGTATGTTACTTGCCCGAGATTCGATCGTCAGTATCCCTATACCTTGTTCAATCTTGTTACCTGCAAGTCTCTTTACTCGTTCTGTAACGCATGATACCGTGACTAACTCCTTAGTCACACTGAGCTAATTATGATGATGCATTACCGACTGGGCCCAGAGATACCTCTCCGTCATACAGAGTGACAAATCCCAGTCTCGATTCATGCCAACTCAACTGATACTTTCGGAGCTACCTGTAATGCACCTTTATAGTCACCCAGTTACGTTGTGACGTTTGATACACCCAAAGCATTCCTACGGTATCCGGGAGTTGCACAATCTCATGGTCTAAGGAAACAATACTTGACATTAGAAAAGCTCTAGCAAAACGAACTACACAATCTTGTGCTATGCTTAGGATTGGGTCTTGTCCATCACATCATTCTCCTAATGATGTGATCCCGTTATCAACGACATCCAATGTCCATGGTTAGGAAACCATGACCATCTATTGATAAACTAGCTAGTCAACTAGAGGCTTACTAGGGACATATTACGATCAATGTGTTCACACATGTATTACGGTTTCCGGTTAATACAATTATAGTATGAACAATAGACAATTATCATGAACAAGGAAATATAATAATAACCATTTTATTATTGCCTCTAGGGCATATTTCCAACAAGATGGTCTCTCTCAAACAACCCTGCAACCAAATAGCAAAGAGTCTCTTGTGTCCCCAACACACCCAATACAATGGTAAATTGTATAGGTGCACTAGTTCGGCAAAGAGATGGTGATACAAGTGCAATATGGATGGTAGATATAGGTTTTTGTAATCTGAAAATATAAAAACAGCAAGGTAACTAATGATAAAAGTGAGCACAAATGGTATTTCAATGCTTCGAAACAAGTCCTAGGTTCATACTTTCACTAGTGCAAGTTCTCTCAACAAGGATAACATAATTAGATCATATAACAATCCCTCAAAATGCAACAAAGAGTCACTCCAAAGTCACTAATAGCGGAGAACAAACGAAGAGATTATTGTAGGGTACGAAACCACCTCAAAGTTATTCTGTCCGATCAATACATTGGGCTATTCCTATAAGTGTCACAAACAGCCCTAGAGTTCGTAGTAAAATAACACCTTAAGACACAAATCAACCAAAACCCTAATGTCACCTAGATACTCCAATGTCACCTCAAGTATCCGTGGGTATGATTATACGATATGCATCACACAATCTTAGATTCATCTATTCAACCAACACAAAGAATTTCAAAGAGTGCCCCAAAGTTTCTACCGGAGAGTCAAGACGAAAAACGTGTGCCAACCCCTATGCATAGATTCCCAAGGTCACGGAACCCGCAAGTTGATCACCAAAACATACATCAAGTGAATCAATAGAATACCCCATTGTCACCATGGGTATCCCATGCAAGATATCCATCAAGTGTTCTCAAATCCTTAAAGACTCAATCCGATAAGATAACTTCAAAGGGAAAACTCAAACCGTTACAGAAGGTAGAGGGAGAGAAACATCATATGATCCAACTATAATAGCAAAGCTTGCGGTACATCAAGATCGTGCCAAATCAAGAACATGAGAGAGAGAGAGAGAGAGATCAAACACATAGCTACTAGTACACACCCTCAGCCCCAAGGGTGAACTACTCCCTCCTCGTCATGGAGAGTGCCAGGATAATGAAGATGGCCACCGGTGATGATTCCCCCCTCCGGCAGGGTGCCGGGATAGGGTCCCGATTGGTTTTTGGTGGCTACAGAGGCTTGCGGCAGCGGAACTCCCGATCTAGGTTTCTTTTCAGGGGTTTTTGTATTTATAGGAATTTTTGGCGTCGGGAACAAGTCAGGGGGGTCTCCGAGTCATCCACGAGGCAGGGGCTCTCCCGGGGGGTAGGGCGCGCCCTCCATCTTCGTGGATGGCTCGGGACTCTTCTGGCCCAACTCTTTTACTTCGGGGGCTTCTTTTGGTCCATAAAAAATCCACAAAAATTGGCAGGTCAATTGGACTCCGTTTGGTATTCCTTTTCTGTAAAACTCAAAAACAAGGAAAAAATAGAAACTGGCACTGGGCTCTAGGTTAATAGGTTAGTCCCAAAAATCATATAAAATAGCATATAAATGCATATAAAACATCCAATATGGATAATATAATAGCATGGAACGATAAAAAAATTATAGATATGTTGGAGACGTATCACGTAATTGGGTGATTATAAAGATGCTCTACAGGTATCTCCGAAGGTGTTTGTTGGGTTGGCATAGATCGAGATTAGGATTTGTCACTCAGAGTATCGCAGAGGTATCTCTGGGCCCTCTCGGTAATGCACATCACGATAAGCTTTGCAAGCAATATGACTAAAGATTTAGCTATGGGATGATGCATTATGGAATGAGTAAAGAGACTTGTCGATAACGAGATTGAACTAGGTATGAAGATACTGACGATCTGAAAGTGCGTTATATCGACTAGAGGGGGGGTGAATAGGCGATTTTTATGAATTCTTCACTAAGGAATTTGCTAGTGAGGAAATTCCTTAGCGAAGAACTACTTGCAGCGGAATAAGTACTCAGAAGTAAACATAACAGAAGACAAGCATAGTCATCATGATGAAATGAAGACAAGCACAGAGTACAAAAAGCGTAATCACGGGATAACACAGGATGAAGACAAACAGACTGAAGAAATTGAACTGAGGAAATTGAGAAAGTCTTCAGTCAAAGTCTTCAAACACAGATATGACAAGCACGCAACACAATACTGAGGAAATGAAAGAGCTGAGGAAATAAAACCAGTTGGCTTGGTGACAATGATTTGGTAGACCAGTTCCAACTGCTGTCTCAGTTGTACATCTGGTTGGAGCGGCTAGGTATTTAAACCTGAGGACACACAGTCCTCACCGTATTCTCCTTGAACTAAGGTCACACAGACCTCATCTAATCACTCGTGGTAAGTCTTCAGGTGACTTCCGAACCTTCACAAACTCGGTCACTCGGCGATCCACAATTCCTCTTGGATGCTCTAGACCATGACGCCTAACCGTCTAGAAGAAGCACAGTCTTCAAAGGTAACAAGCGTCGAATCCACGCGTGATCAATCTCTTCAGTGATGCTCAATCACTTTGGGTTTGTAGGTGTTTGGGTTTGGGTTTTGGATTTTCCTCACTTGATGATTTTCACTCAGAGTCCTCGGAGGATGGGTTGCTCTCAAATGACAAGTGCCAGTTTCTCTCGGAGCAGCCAACCAGCTAGTGGTTGTAGGGCGGCTATTTATAGCCTAGGGAGCAGCCCGACATAATAAGACATAAATGCCCTTCAATGATATGACTGTTAGGTGGGTAGATATTTTGGGACAGCTGACGCATCGCACAACAACGGTCGGAAATTTGAGTATCAAACTCCTTAGGGCTATCATGTTCCTCACTGTGTAGGCAATCCGCACTGGCGAATTCCTAACTCCTCAGTCAGAACAAATTCCTCAGCGACCAGAAGAACTTCGTCTCTGTCACTGAAGAAATCGATTGAACTGTATTGAGATTTCCAATGGCTTCACTCGAAGGGATTGGTAGGTGTAGGATTTTGAGTTGAGCATCACTTGGAAATTTTTCCTTAGTATTTCCTCGACCCCCTTTAACAGTACGATGTTTCCTATGACTCAAGAAAGAGAAAATGGAACTACGAAAACAAAAGTCTTCACGCTTCATGTTCCTCGAATGAATACCAAGTCTTCAAGGTCACACCAATTTCTTCACTTTCAAAGTCTTCAGAAAGTCTTCAGAATACTAAAGTCTTCAGTCGAAGAACTTCATTTTTAGGGGTCGACTTTCTCTGTAAGTATCAAACTCCTCATAGACTTATAGACCTGTGTACACTCATAAACTCATTAGATCCTTCACCTATAAGTCTTCAATACACCAAAATCACTAAGGGGCACTAGATGCACTTACAATCTCCCCCATTTTGGTGATTGATGACAATATAGGTTAAGTTTTCAACGGCGATAAACATAAGAAGTGTAACTACTGATATTGAGGAATTTGATTGCAAGATATAGAAGAACTCCCCCTGAAGATGTGCATAGTGAGGAATTTGCTTTTGAAGCAATGCACACTTGAAGAGTAGAATCATGGAGATCTCCCCCTATATCTTGTAATTCATACACGCATTTGACATATAATATAAAGAGTTTGAAATGCATGATGAAATATGGTGACTGGCGAATTTCAGCATGCGTGCAATGATATTAACGAGGAATAAGCATGCAGAATAACATAGCAAAAGTATCAGACCACCATCGGATTTAAGTTTACAACTCGACCTAGTAAAAGTTTCAGAAGAACGAGAGTTGTAACTTAGCAGAAAAACGCCCATATAATAGACCCGCTTGAAGACTAACTCAGATTTCTCCCCCTTTGTCATCGAATGACCAAAAGGATCGAAACTGAGGACTAACGCCCCTGAAGATAATCAAGTTGATGAAGGAGCGCCAGCGTTGTCGGGGTTGGTTGTTGTAGTAGGGCCTGCCGCAGTGTCGTCCAAGTCTTCATGTTCATCAGTGTCGCGTGATGAAGAAAAGGAGCTGGCCACCAAAGAAGGAACCTTGACCTTCTTGTCTTTCTTCGGAGGAGGTGCAGACCAGTCAAATTCTTCCGTGAGACCCATTTTCTTCAGATCTTCAGCGTTGTAGACATGAGACAGAACAACCCAGGTGCGGTTGAAGGTTTCATGGAGGTAGTATTGGTTTTTCTTCACTGCATTGTGTGTTGAGGTCATGTTGTGAAGAATTGAACCAAACTGACACTTGACCCATTTATGATTGCAATCAACCTTCTGATGAAGACTGAGGAGTAACTCACGATCAGTCATCACCCTGGGTGTTGTGGCTTGAGGATTTTGCTTGGCAGAGTTGTTGGCGGCAGAGTCATGGGTGGAAGAGTCATCATTGGTGGAATAGGAAGCAGCTTTGCGAAATTGACCATCCAATGGACGAATGCCTTCATCTATCACAGCAGCTGCCTTGCCTTTGTCATCAGCTGAGGAAAATGTCCGCTTGAGGACTTCAATCAGAGGCAAGTAGCTGCAGTGGTTCAGAGTGTCAGCCTTGTAATTGAGTGAAGACCTTGTCCTGATGAATCTCATAATCCACGGCGCATAAGGCTTCAGCTCAAATGGTGACATGGAAATATTTGCCAGAGTCCTCATGAAGAAATCATGGAAGTTGACGGGAACGCCATGAATGATGTTGAAAAGCAGATTCTTCATGATGCCAACGACTTCTTCATCATTTGAGTCGTGGCCTTTGATAGGACTCATTGTCTTCGACGGAATACGATAGACAGTCCGAGGCACATACTGTAATTCCTTGATGAGGAATTTGGCTCGAGGGGCCTGCCCTGGCTTCAAAGGCTTCATCAAAACTTGCATGTAGTGATCAGTAAGCTCAGGGTCACTGTAGACACAACGCGCACCTTCAAGGGGAGGACTGAGTGGTAGGGCACGAAGCAATTCAGTTGCTGGTGCCTTGTAGTGAGTATTTTCCGTCATCCAGTCCAACACCCATGAGTTCACATCTTCAGAATTTCCTGTGATGTGCAACATTGCATAGAACTGAAGGATGAGTTCTTCATTCCAATCACAGATGTCGGTGCAGAAGTTTAGCAGCCCAGCGTCATGAAGAACACTGAGGACTGGCTCGAAGCACAGCAGAGACTCCATGTCCACGTGAGGAATATGTGCATGATCAAATACTTTGTCTTTGTTGTATAGCACTAAGGAATAGAAATTGGCTTGACTAGCAGTCCAGAAACGCCTCTTCCTTATGCGAGCAGAATCATATGGGTTGTAATCAGTGAAGAACACATGCTCGCCAAAGAAGTCTTCAGCCTTGAACTTCTGTTTCCTTGAGAACGGATCCTTTGTCTTTGGCGGAGGAGTGTCAGTGAGTTGCATCACGACCTCAGGAATAGCGATCTCAGGTTCATCAGGCTGAGGAATTTCTGGTTCCTCTTCAGTTGCAGTCTGCGTTGTCTTATGATCAGCAGCAGTTTCTTCAGCACTAGTGGTTGGAATTTCTTCATGCACAGACGAGGTGGGATGAGTTTCTTTAGAGCCCATTTGAATTGTTGGTGCAGGGGACTGAGGAATTTGTTGTAGCGGGGTGAAGAGTGGAGAATTGGGGTGCTGACTTTCCCAAAAGTCATCATTCATTATAGGCGTTGTACTTCCAATATCCACGTCTTCATCTTCCAATTCTTCAACACCAGCCTCTTCAACTGTGAACTGAGGCATTGGTGAGGATACAACAGGTGTAGAAGGGATCGCATCCACTTCAATTTCTTCATCAATCTGCTCTCACGAAGCAGCAGATTGAGTTTCTTCATCAGATCCGCCGGGGATCTCATATTCTTCACCAAAAGGAACAAGGTCCTTTGATGGCATGGTAGAAATCAGAACAGCATCAATCGGATTTGCAAACGAGCTGGTCATAGGCTTCATCTTCTTTGGAGCTGAAGATTCTGAAGCACCTGATGCTTTTCTTTTCTTCACTGCAGCTCGCTCTGCAGCCTTGGTCTTCTTCACATCTGATGTAGATGGAAGGATAGGAGTTGGTGTAGGCGCGAGAGGAGCTGAGGAATCTGTTTGAATTTCTTCAGGCGCAGCTGATGCAGTTGCCCTGACTTCTTCAGTTTCTTTAGGCGCACCACTAGTGGATGCCCTGGCAATTTCTTTAGCACCTGGAATGCAGTCATCAGCCCTGGAACTCACATTTTCTTCAGCAGCCTGAATGTCATCAGCGGTGCTGGCATGTTCTTCAGTAGGCTGAGCAGATGCTTCAGCCTGAGGAATTTCTTGTTGCGATGGAGCTGCAACCTTGGTGAACTCTTCAGTCAGTTTAACAAACCTGACTTTGGCGCCCTTCCAATCAGCGTAATAAGCATCAAATTCATCGCTGAGGGTTTTGATGTCAGCCTGCATCTTGACGAGTTCTTCAGTTATCATCTTGACAACATTTTTCTTCAACAGTTTCTCTTTTCTGTACTGCGACTTCTTGATCTGTCTGGCCCTCTCGTACTTCCATTTCTCCTCTTGGATGAAATGAGTCAGCATGTGATTTTGACCAGGTGTCAACTTAAAGTCTGGCATAGGAGTGTTTGGGTCCTTGTGCCAGAGATCAATGTAATCAAGGATCGCCCTTGGATCCAAAAGCAGTGGCACAGGTGTGCCTTTGGCACTAGCGGCCTTGGCTTGCCTATCTCGGATGATTTCGGCAAGTTCTTCTTCATCAGCTTCATCATCATCAGAGGGCACTTGGAAGGCCACCTGCTTTTTCTTCGGACTAGGACGAGGACCTCGTCCAGCAGTAGCCTTTGTCTTCAGCAAGGAGGGGCCAGCTGAGGAACTTGGTGCAGCTGAGGAACTCGCTGAGACACCAGATGCAATGGAGATGCCTGTAGTCCTTTGGCACGTGGCAAGATGCACAGGTGCTGAGGACTTTGTCGGAACAGCTGAGGACTTTTGAGGAGCTGAGGATTTGGGAGGAGCAGCAGCAGTATGAGGAATTGGTCTTGAGGACTTAGAAGATTCTGGCCGTGAGGGCACAACTGAGGAACTTGACCGTGAGGGCACTGTTGGTGAAGCACTTGGCTTATGCGCAGGCTTCTTTGGCTTGACAGAGGCCTCAGTGACAGCAGTAGCAGAGTCTTCGCTGAATTTCCTCACTGCTTCTTTCGCTTGTCTTGCCAACTTGGCTTGGCGCTTGGCCCATTCTTCAGGAAAGTCCTCACTGCGTTTGATGCTAGTGGGATCTGCCACTTGGCCAGGTGCCAATGGGGCTCTTGGGCATGGAGGATTTAGCGTGAATTTCTTTATATACTTTGGAGTTACATATCTGTATTCCCTCCATTCGCGTGCCCATCTCCTTTCAATCCTCTGTATGCGCACCTTGCGCTGATTTTTGTTCTCTTTGCCAAACTTGGCCTCATCAGGTGTGCAGTGTTCTTTGTAAATGTCCTCAGAGATTTCAAAAGCAGTCATGACCTCAGGCCTCTTCCCTCCTTTCTGTGGCTTCTTTCCATCAACCATTTTCTTCAGTTGAGGAATTTGAACAATCGAATTCTCTGAAGAAGTATGAAACGTTTCTTCGAGGAACGCTGCAAATGAGTTAAGTTGATGAGAACCTAGTGATTCAGCAGCGGACATGAGTACCTGTGAACAGAGTATAGTTGCGAGGAATTTGGAGAGGTCATATGCGTTCTCAGAAGTTTTTTTTAAAGAACAAGTTTGAGGAATTTGACCAGATGAGTCTTGAAGAATTTCACTAAGCGTTTTGTCTTAGGTTCCAGAGTTGTATAGACCGAAGATCCACACAATTGAGGAATCTTGAAGAAAATGATGCTTAGAGAAACGAATCAAGAGCAGATGACTTGTGAGGTGTTTTATGTGTGAGGATTTGAAGAATGAAACACCTTTGAAGATTTTGTAGAAAATTTTCGAATTAAAAGAGGGCAGTAAAAGTAACTTTTAATTACCCTGAATGAAGAACACAACGAACACAGAGATGGAGAAGTGAAGTTCTTCGGTATAGATCTTCCACACCCTAACTTGGCGGAGGAAGACGTCTACGGCGGCGGCGAAGTGAAGATTTCCGCGGCCGGCGCGAGTATGACGGCGACGAGGTCGAGGCAGTGAAGCTCTCCCTCACCAGCGACGATGGAGTAGTGGCGGCGCTAGGGTTTGGGAAGCTCGAGCAGGAGAGAGAGTTCGAGCGGAGTAAAGTAAGTGAGGAAGGGGACGGGGGTATTTATAGCCACAGTGAAAAACTGTTCGCCCAAAGATTTGGGACGAATGTGCCCCTGACCCTTCTCCTTCGCATGACATGCGTCACCCACGTACTGTGAAGTGGAGATCGTGTTAGATCGTGGGTGGATAGAATAATGTATCGTGGGATGCGGAACGGTTTGAGCGGCAAAACGAATGTTTTGGATAAGATCGGTTTTAACGTTCCGTTCGCAATTTCTTCAGCTGACAAGGACACAGTGAAGATTTTGAACGAGTTTCAAATAGAACGCACATGAAGAATTTGTGAATAGATTGGATTGAGTATAGCATAGAGGGGGAAGGGTCCGATCACATTCACTTAGCAGAAACACCAACTTGAAGAAATAGCCATAAGTGAATGCTGTAGAGGACAAATTCATATAAATATATAGCCAATGAAGAAAAACGACGGAACAAGTGAGGATTTTGCAAAGTTGAAGAATTTGAAAAACTGAGGAAAAACTCAAATTGAAGATTTTCAACTTTGGTGGTGGCGTGACCCACCGTATAAGAATGATGATTTCAGACACCGCGTTCAATTATTGTAGGGTTCTGAGAATCAAATTCTTCGTTAATTTCTTCACACTTAGAGTGTTATTCTTCATTGATTGAATAAAAATGTTTCTTCATGTGTTGCACATCTAAGTCATCAATTTTGCATAAGTGTTAGGATGAGTGCCTTTTTCAAAGTACATTCGAAGATTCTAAGAGATTTAGCTCACACCGCAACTTGCTAAATCTCTTCTCATCCAAGGGCTTTGTGAAGATATCGACTAGCTGGTCTTCAGTCTTCACATGCTCAATACAAATGTCGCCCTTCAACACATGATCACGAAGAAAATGATGACGAATCTGAATGTGCTTTGTCTTCGAGTGCTGAACTGGGTTGTGAGCAATCTTGATGGCACTCTCATTGTCACAGAGGAGAGGCACATTCTTCACGTTGATGCCATAGTCTTTGAGAGTTTGCTTCATCCATAGCACTTGTGCACAGCAAGAACCAACAGCAATGTACTCAGCTTCAGCAGTAGACAGTGATACACAGTTCTGTTTCTTCGAGGACCAACAGACCAAGGATCGTCCGAGGAAATGACATGTACCAGATGTTGACTTGCGGTCCACACGATCACGAACATAGTCAGAGTCAGAATATCCAATGAGATCAAAATCCGAGCCCTTGGGATACCATAATCCTAGTGTTGGTGTGTGAGCTAGATATCGAAGAATATGCTTCACAGCCTTATGGTGTGATTCCGTCGGTGCAGCTCAAAATCGGGCACACATGCAAACACTAAGCATTATATCTGGCCTAGATGCACATAAGTACAATAAAGAACCAATCATGGAGCGGTATACCTTATGATCGAGGTCAATCCCATTTTCATCAGTGCACAGATGGCCATTTGTGGGCATAGGAATTTTGATGTCTTTGCAATCTTGCATGCCGAATTTCCTCAGTACATCCTTGAGGTACTTCTCCTGAGATATGAATATGTCATTGCGTTGTTGACAAATTTGAAGACCTAAAAAGAATTTCAACTCTCCCATCATAGACATTTGATATTCTTCACTCATCATATAGGTAAACTCATCACTATAACGTTGGTTAGTACAGCCAAAGATAATATCATCAACATATATTTGGCACACAAACAGTTCACCATCATAAGATTTAGTAAAGAGAGTAGGATCGAGTGAACCGGGTGTGAAGCCATTCTTCATGAGGAATTCCTTCAAAGTATCATACCACGCCCGAGGGGCCTGCTTGAGGCCATAGAGGGCCTTATTGAGTCTGAAGACTTTGTCAGGATTCTTTGGATCTTCAAAACCTGGGGGTTGATCAACATATACTTCTTCCTCAAGCTTACCATTGAGGAATGCACTTTTCACATCCATTTGATATAAGATGATATCATGATGGTTAGCATAAGCAAGTAATATGCGAATAGCCTCAAGTCTAGCAACAGGTGCAAAAGTTCCATCGAAATCAATTCCTTCAACCTGTGTGTAGCCTTGAGCTACTAGTCGTGCCTTATTCCTCACCACAAGGCCATTTTCATCTTGCTTGTTGCGGTAGATCCACTTTGTGCCAATGATATTGTGCTTGCGGGGATCTGGACGATTGACCAGTTCCTAGACGTTGTTGAGCTTGAATTGATGTAATTCTTCTTGCATGGCCTGAATCCACTCAGGCTCCAGAAATGCTTCATCTACCTTAGTGGGCTCTATGATAGAGACAAAAGCATAGTGCCCACAAAAGTTGGACAGATTTGAAGCTTTTGAGCGTGTGAGAGGAACTGGTGCTCTAATGTCATCGATGATCTTCTCCACTTGCACTTCTTTTGCAACACGAGGATGAGCTGGTTGTCGTTGAGGAATTTGATCAGCATTTT
The DNA here is from genome assembly GCA_032464435.1 of Aegilops umbellulata. Taxonomy (NCBI): domain Eukaryota; kingdom Viridiplantae; phylum Streptophyta; class Magnoliopsida; order Poales; family Poaceae; genus Aegilops; species Aegilops umbellulata. Next base: position 446,097,407 of record CP136055.1, read on the forward strand.
CCTCAGCACCAATTTCTTCAGCATTTTCCTCAGGTGCATCAGCTCGACGTTCTTCATGTTCTTGAATGAATTCTTCAGCAGATTCTTCAGTAGGAATGACATCCTCAGTAGCTTTGAACTTGATAGTTTCCTCAGGTGCTGGTTCATCTATCACAGAAGGTAGGTGCTCTCTTTGCGAGCCATTAGTTTCATCGAACCGCACATCTACAGTTTCAACAACCTTGTGAAGAACGTTGTTGAAGACTCTGTAGGTGTGCGAGTCCTTTCCGTAACCAAGCATAAAACCTTCATGTGCTTTCGGTGCAAATTTTGAGTTATGGTGAGGATCTCTAATCCAGCATTTAGCACCGAAGACTTTGAAATAACTCACATTGGGTTTCTTGTCAGTGAGGAGTTCATAGGCAGTCTTCTTGAAGAATTTGTGAAGATATACTCTGTTGATGATGTGGCCCGCAGTATCAATTGCATCAACCCAGAAACGACGAGGCGTTTTGTACTCATCGAGCATAGTGCGAGCCATCTCAGCAAGAGTCCTGTTTTTGCGCCTCACGACGCCATTCTGTTGAGGAGTATAAGGAGTAGATAACTCATGAGAATACCAAGTTCATCAAGATAGTCATCGAGATCCAAATTCTTGAACTCAGTGCCATTGTCACTTCTGATGTGCTTGATCTTCACACCAAAGTTGGTTGAAGCCCTCGAGGAAAATCGTTTGAAGACTTCCTGCACTTCATGTTTGTAAGTAACAAGGTGTACCCATGTGTAACGAGAGTAATCATCAACAATAACAAAGCCATATTGAGATGCTTCATTTGAAACAGTAGAATAATGATTAGGACCGAAGAGATCCATGTGAATCAATTCAAATGGACGAGTAGTGGTCATGATAGTCTTCGCTGGATGCTTAGCCTGCGTCATCTTTCCAGCTTCACATGCACCGCATAAGTGATCCTTGAGGAATTTGACATTCTCAATGCCAATGACATTCTTCTTCTTTGCAAGTGTGTGTAAATTCCTCATGCCTACATGACCAAGTCGTCGATGCCATAGCCATCCTTCTGAAGCTTTTGCAAGTAGGCACACGGCTGGTTGTGAACCTGTAGAGAAATCAACAATATACAACTCTCCTCTCCTAAAGCCTTCGAAGACTTTGGAATTGTCAGCTTCCATAATCACAACACAACGATACTTTCCAAAGACAACAACCATATCAAGATCACAAAGCATTGAGACAGACATAAGGTTGTATCCTAAGGACTCAACAAGCATGACTTTGTCCATGTGTCGATCCTTTGTGATCGCAACCTTACCTAGACCCAATACCTGACTTTTGCCTTTGTCAGCAAAGATGATATGCTTCAGATGCGATGGTGATAAGGGAGCGTCCACCAATAGATTCTTGTCACCAGTCATGTGATTTGTACATCCACTATCGAGGACCCACTCAGTGGCTTTGGGTTGATCATCCTGCAGATGAATTAGTGCAGCTTACGAACTTCATATACTTCATCAGTGAAGAATATGATGTCACAATTCATAAGATCAATTTCATCAAGCAGTAAGACAAATAACAGTAGGAGGACGTGTGAAATGAAAGTTCATTTCTTCATGATTAGCCTGCGTCCTTTCAGGCACTTTTCAGGTCTCCAGCAAATTCTTCAGACGTTCATGTACATCTGGAGACCTGACCCTGTAGAAGAAATTAGTTCTTTTTCTTCACCACCCACATCTGAAGGGGTGGCAAAGAGTTCATCACTCTGCGAGCTCCATATGAGAATGGTGGCATAGAGGCCAAACCATTTTGTTTCACATAAGAGGGGTTAGGGTAAGCATATGATTAAGCAGAGAAATTCTTCGAGGACTTATGAACATAATAATTAGAAGAATAATGCTCATATTCATAGCCCTTGGCTCTTCCCTGCGAAACAGAGTTGTTAGCACGATGATGTTCATATGAGGACTTTGATCCTGTTGAGGAATTTGATCCACGTGAGGAATTTGGTCCGTATGAGGACTTGGATCCATATGAAGAATTTGGTCCATATGAGGAATTTGATCTAGGGTTCCTATTCTTCACAGGTGGTGTCATGAGGACATTCACCTGAAGACTTTCAAGGCACCTTTTGGGAACCCAGATTTTCTTCATAGGGGAATTGTTCCTGCAGTTAGTGCCAACTCATCTAGCAAATACTTCACCATTCTGATTTTTGAACAGTTTATAGTTGGAGTCAAATGACTCATCAGAAGAATGAGAAGATTCACATGTATAGCCAGATAAATTAGATGGATCAACTGGAGGTCCCTTTGCAGCAACCCATGAGGTTTTGGGGTACTACTCAGGCTTCTAATATGTACCATCAGCATTGAGTTTCCTCTCAAAGGCAATACCCTCTTTCCTAGGGTTCCTGTTGAGGATCTGCTTTTTAAGCACATCACAAAGAGTCTGATGCCCTTTGAGGCTTTTGTACATGCCTGTCATGTACAATTCCTTCAGCCCTGCATCGTCAGTGATACTAGCAATGTCCTCAGATGAGGAATTAGTGATAGCAGAGGGAGGTGAAGAATTTGTAACATTAGAAGCATTTGAACATTCAGGTGAAGAATTAGCAGATTCACGTTCAATGCATTTCAAACATGGAGGAATAAATTCTTCCTGAGCAGCGCTGATTTGTTGAGCAAGTAATGAATCGCGCTCCTTCTGAAGATCTTCATAATTCACTCTTAGCTTCTCAAGATCTTGCTTTCTTTGAAGAAATTCATAAGAAAGCTTCTCATGATCAGCCAAGAGAGTGTTATGATGACCTTGAAGGTTGTTAAACTTGGCTGAAGTCTCTGAAGATTTTCAGTCAAGATTTTAGTGCGATCCATTTCTTCACCCAACATATCATCACTTTTGTCTAGCATGTTTTGAACCTTTTTAAAAGCCCTTTGTTGTTTCACAACAATCTTAGCAAGTCTAGAGTAGCTGGGCTTAAGATTTTCATCAGATTCATCCTCACTAGATTCACAGGAGGCATATTTGAGTACCTTGGCACCCTTTGCCATGAAGCAATAGGTGGGAGCGTAGTCATCATTGTCTTCATCAGCCTTGTTGGTGAGGTCGTTTTCTTCAGAGTTGAAGATAGACTTGCTGACGAAAGCAGTAGCGAGGGCTAGGCTCGCCACACCAGACTCAGAGTCCTCAGATGCCTCTTCTTCCTCTTGTTCCTCAGATTCAGCTTTAGAGTCCATTTCCTTGCCAATGAATGCCCGAGCCTTTTTGGAGTTGCTCTTCTTGTGAGATGAAGACTTTGAGGATTTTGATGATGAAGATTTTGAGGATTTCTTCTTTTTCTTCGCATCATCAGAACTATAATCCTTGTATTTCTTCTTCTTTGATTCCTTTTCCCACTGAGGACAATCTTGAATGTAGTGTCCAGGTTTCTTGCACTTGTGACACAACCTCTTCTTGTAGTCACTGGATGAGGAATCATTGCTCCTTGAGGGTCTTCCAAAACGACCACGTCTTGAGAACTTCTAGAATTTCTTCACGAGCAGTGCTAGATCATGACTCAGTTCTTCAGGGTCACCAAGGCTGCTACCAGAGTCTTCATCATCGGACTCAGATACCGCCTTGGCCTTCAGTGCACGAGATCTGCCATAGCCCGAACCATAGAGATCTCTCTTTTCAGCAAGCTGGAACTCATGAGTATTTAGCCTCTCGAGGATATCAGCGGGGTCAAGTGACTTGTAATCAGCACGCTCTTGTATCATCAATGCCAGAGTATCAAATGAGGAATCAAGCGATCTCAGTAATTTCTTCACCACCTCATGGTCGGTGATGTCAGCGGCACCAAGTGCTTGAAGCTCATTTGAGATGTCAGTGAGGCGATTGAAGGTTTGCTGAACATTTTCATTGCCGAGTCTTTTGAAGCGGTTGAAGAGATTGCGAAGAACATCAACTCGAGAGTCACGCTGAGTTGAAACTCCTTCATTGACTTTGGACAGCCTATCCCAGATAAGCTTAGCAGTTTCTAAAGCACTCACTCTCCCATACTGTCCTTTGCTCAGATGGCCACATATGATATTCTTCGCTTGAGAATCGAGTTGCTTGAATCTCTTCACATCAGCAGCATTCAGAGAAGGTGTGACTGAAGGAACACCATTTTCCACAACATACCAGAGATCGTTATCAATTGCCTCAAGATGCATTCGCATCTTATTCTTCTAGTAGGGGTAGTCCGTACCATCAAAGGTAGGACACCCAGCAGAGACCTTGATCATACCTGTGGTCGACATAACTAAAACTCCAGGCGGTTAAACCAAAATCACACAGAACAAGGGAGTACCTTGCTCTGATACCAATTGAAAGTGCGTTATATCGACTAGAGGGGGGTGAATAGGCGATTTTTATGAATTCTTCACTAAGGAAATTGCTAGTGAGGAAATTCCTTAGCGAAGAACTACTTGCAGCGGAATAAGTACTCAGAAGTAAACATAACAGAAGACAAGCATAGTCATCATGATGAAATGAAGACAAGCACAGAGTACAAAAAGCGTAATCACAGGATAACACAGGATGAAGACAAATAGACTGAAGAAATTGAACTGAGGAAATTGAGAAAGTCTTCAGTCAAAGTCTTCAAACACAGATATGACAAGCACACAACACAATACTGAGGAAATGAAAGAGTTGAGGAAATAGAACCAGTTGGCTTGGTGAAGATAATGATTTGGTAGACCAGTTCCAACTGTTGTCTCAGTTGTACATCTGGTTGGAGCGGCTAGGTATTTAAACCTGAGGACACACAGTCCCGGACACACAATCCTCACCGTATTCTCCTTGAACTAAGGTCACACAGACCTCGTCCAATCACTCGTGGTAAGTCTTCAGGTGACTTCCGAACCTTCACAAACTCGGTCACTCGGCGATCCACAATTCCTCTTGGATGCTGTAGACCATGACGCCTAACCGTCTAGAAGAATCACAGTCTTCAAAGGTAACAAGCGTCGGATCCACGCAGGATCAATCTCTTCAGTGATGCTCAATCACTTTGGGTTTGTAGGTGTTTGGGTTTGGGTTTTGGATTTTCCTCACTTGATGATTTTCACTCAGAGTCCTCGGAGGATGGGTTGCTCTCAAATGACAAGTGCCAGTTTCTCTCGGAGCAGCCAACCAGCTAGTGGTTGTAGGGGCGGCTATTTATAGCCTAGGGAGCAGCCCGACATGATAAGACATAAATGCCCTTCAATGATATGACCGTTAGGTGGGTAGATATTTTGGGACAGCTGGCGCATAGCACATCAACGGTCGGAAATTTGAGTATCAAAGTCCTTAGGGCTATCATGTTCCTCACTGTGTAGGCAATCTGCACTGGCGAATTCCGAACTCCTCAGTCAGAACAAATTCCTGAGCGACCAGAAGAACTTCGTCTCTGTCACTGAAGAAATGGACTAAACTGTATTGAGATTTCCAATGGCTTCACTCGAAGGGATTGGTAGGTGTAGGATTTTGAGTTGAGCATCACTTGGAATTTTTTCCTTAGTATTTCCTCGACCCCCTTTAACAGTACGGTGTTTCCTATGACTCAAGAAAGAGAAAATGAAACTACGAAAACAAAAGTCTTCACGCTTCATGTTCCTCGAATGAATACCAAGTCTTCAAGGTCACACCAATTTCTTCACTTTCAAAGTCTTCAGTCGAAGAACTTCATTTTTAGGGGTCGACTTTCTCTGTAAGTATCAAACTCCTCATAGACTTATAGACATGTGTACACTCATAAACTCATTAGATCCTTAACCTATAAGTCTTCAATACACCAAAATCACTAAGGGGCACTAGATGCACTTACACGATCGAATCTCGGGCAAGTAACATAGCGATGACAAAGGGAATAACGTATGTTGTCATTACGGTTTGACCGATAAAGATCTTCGTAGAATATGTAGGAACCAATATGAGCATCCAGGTTCCGCTGTTGGTTATTGACCGAAGATGTGTCTCGGTCATGTCTACATAGTTCTCGAACCCGTAGGGTCCTCACGCTTAACGTTCGATGACGATTTGTATTATGAGTTATGTGATTTGGTGACCGAATGTTGTTTGTAGTCTCGGATGAGATCACGAACACGACAATGAGTCTCGAAATGGTCGAGAGGTAAAGATTTATATATTGGACGATAGTATTCAGACACCGGAAGTGTTTCAGAATGTATCGGGTACATATCAGAGTACCGGGGGGTACCGGAACCCCCCGGGGGGAGATATAGGCCATATGGGCCATAGGAGGGAGGCAAGCCAGCCAACAAGGGGTGGCACCCTCCCCCAAGGGAGGAGTCCGAATTGGACTAGGGGAGGGAGCGGCGCCCCCCTTTCCTTCTCCTCCTCTCTCTCCTTCCCCCTTTCCCCTTCCGATAAAAGGAAAGGGGGGCCGAATCCTACTAGGAGCCCAAGTGGGACTTCTCCCACTTGGGGTGCTCCTAGGGCCGACCTCCTCCCCTCTCCATCATTTATATACGGGGGTGAGGGTGCCTCCAACACAAATCAATTGTTCCAAGCCCTGTGCGGCGCCCCCTCCATAGTTTACGCCTCCGGTCATATTCACGTAGTGCTTAGGCGAAGCCCTGCACGGATCACTTCACCATCACCGTCACCACACCGTCGTGCTAACGAAACTCCCCCTCGAAACTTTGCCGGATCAAGAGTTCGAGGGATGTCATCGAGCTGAACGTGTGCAGAACTCGGAGGTGTCGTACGTTCGGTGCTTGATCGGTTGAATCGAGAAGACGTTTGACTACATCAACCGCATTAAACAAATGCTTCCGCTTTCGGTCTACGAGGGTACGTGGACACACTCTCCCCCTCTCGTTTCTATGCAACTCCTAGATAGATCTTGCGTGAGCGTAGGAAAATTTTGAAATTACATGCTACGTTCCACAACAGTGGCATCCAAGCCAGGTCTATGCGTAGATGATATGCACGAGTAGAACACAAAGAGTTGTGGCGATGATAGTCATACTGCTTACCACCAACGTCTTATTCTGATTCGGCGGTATTGTTGGATGAAGCGGCCCGGACCAACCTTACATGACCACGTTCATGAGACCGGTTCCACCGATAGACATGCAACTTGTTTTGCATAAAGGTGGCTGGCGGGTGTCTGTTTCTCCAACTTTAGTTGAATCAAATTTGACTACGGTCGGTCCTTGTTGAAGGTTAAAATAGCAAACTTGACGAAACATCGTTGTGGTTTTGATGTGCAGGTAAGAATGGTTCTTACTAGAAGCCCGTAGCAGCCACGTAAAACTTGCAACAACAAAGTAAAGGACATCTAACTTGTTTTTACAGGGCATGTTGTGATGTGATATGGTCAAGACATGATGTGATATACGTTATTGTATGAGATGATCATGTTTTGTAAAAGTTATCGGCAACTGGCAGGAGCCTTATGGTTGTCGCTTTATTGTATGAAATGCAATCGCCATGTAATTGCTTTACTTTATCTCTATGCGTTAGCGATAGTTGTAGAAGCAATAGTTGGCGAGACGACAACGACGCTACAATGGAGATCAAGGTGTCAAGCCGGTGATGATGGAAATCATGACGGTGCTTTGGAGATGGAGATTAAAGGCACAAGATGATGATGGCCATATCATGTGACATGTTTTGATTGCATGTGATGTTTATCTTTTATACTTATTTTGCTTAGCACGACGGTAGCATTATAAGATGATCCCTCACTTAAATTTCAAGGTATAAGTGTTCTCCCTGAGTATGCACCGTTGCGACAGTTCGTTGTGCTGAGACACCACGTGATGATTGGGTGTGATAAGCTCTACGTTCACATACAATGGGTGCAAGGCAGTTTTGCACGTGCGGAATACTCGGGTTAAACTTGACGAGCCTAACATGTACAAACATGGCCTCAGAACACCGGAGACCGAAAGGTCGAGCGTGAATCATATAGTAGATATGATCAACATAGAGAAGTTCACCATTGAAAACTACTCCATCTCACGTGATGATCGGACATGGTTTCGTTGATATGGAACACGTGATCATTTAGATGACTCGAGGGATGTCTATCTAAGTGGGAGTTCTTAAATAATATGATTAATTGAACTTAATTTATCATGAACTTAGTCCTGATAGTTTTTACATATCTATGTTGTAGATCAATGGCCCGTGCTACTGTTCCCTTGAATTTTAATGCGTTCCTAGAGAAAGCTAAGTTGAAAGATGATGGTAGCAACTACATGGACTGAGTCCATAACTTGAGGATTATCCTCATTGGTGCATAGAAGAATTATGTCCTTGATGCACCGCTAGGTGAAAAGCCCCCTCCCGCTATTGTAGACGCTTTGAACGTCTGCCAGACACGATCTAATGACTATGCATAAACGGTTTGGATCATGATCGTTATCGACTCCGAAGTGCAGCGGAAATAGATGAGTCGATGTAGATCGTACTTGGATTCCCTTGAACCATAGATGGACGATCTTGTGAAACACCCACGAACGATCCCTCGAAAGGAAGGCCGAAAGCACGGCCCCTCTACTTGGTTGCAAGTGTACGGACTTCACGATCCAGCAGCGTTTCACCATCCAGAGTTAATCGTCGTTGGATAATTAGAAGAAGGATATTAGAACCATACTGGGCTTCTAATTATGAGGATTAGAGGATCTAGGTCAAGCTCTACTTGATCAACTAGGACCAACTAGAACTAGAACTAGAGGAGGCTCCAAAACTTGTATATGAAATATCATCAAATCCTCTGGTATATATAGGTTGGAGGGGAAGTACCATAAACGTTTTCCAACTATATATTATTTATCGGTAATACGCGGTATTGCCTGATAAACTCGGAAACCCTTCCGTGACCCCGAAACTCTTTCGGTTCCTCTCAAAACTATTTCGAATATTAATGAAACAATTCCAAAAATAAAGCCTTGATACTCTCGTCCTACTAACACTCAGTAGATCATGATTACCTTAAGCTTGTGACCCTGTAGATTCGGTAAAACATAGACATGAACGAAAATCCTTCGTTCAATGACCGATAGCGGAACCGTGGACGCCCACATCGATCCATATGATTACACGAATGGCATTTGAGTGAACCTTTGGTTATCATGTGATGTTCCCTTTGCTTCACGATACTTTATATAACCCGAGGTGTGCCGGTATCCTCTTGAGTCATACACATGCTCACTATACTGTTATCCTCTTACCTTTTTTTGTTCTTCTTTCTCGTTGAAGTGTTCCGGCATCCCTGTGACATAGTCACCTATGTCTGCCCAGATGATGATGGATGTTGTCACACCAGAGGGCCCTAAGAATATCTCTCCATCGTCAGAGGAGCAAATCTCACTCTCGAGCTATCTAGTCCATTGTCAAACTTTTCGATGAACCTGTAAGTTGTCGTTATGATCATCATGTTATACATGATGTTTGATCAACCCCAAACCTCATCGTACAGTAAGAAGTGACTACGATACTCTCATGGTCCAAGGAACCAAAAACATATGTTAACACTCTATGTTATAACAATTAATTTCAGACGATATTATCTCAAAGTATAACAAACAAGTTTAGGTCGATTCAATATGATCGTTCTTCTAACGTCATACTCTCAATGTTGTTTTAGGACTATCATTACACTTAACAATATCCTAAGATTCGGAAATCATGATCACCAACAACACTTGAGCCGGTCTTAGAGGCTAGACTAGGAACCTATTATTTACCATTTATCATTCCACACGTGCATATGAGTTTTCCACTAAATCACATATTCCAGAATCATAACAGTTATAACATGAAATATAAACTCCTAATTATGAAAATAGAAATATAATACTAATACAATATTATTGCCTCTAGGGCATATTTCCAACACCTCCATGTATGCTCCAGTCCTCACTCTTTGCCACCTCTTTCTGTGACAAGGCTTGATCAACTAGCTCTTCCTCAAACAATGGCTCGCCCTCGATGTCAACACTCACATGGTCTTCAATCTCTTGGCCTTGAGTGTCTTCGACACCATCCCCCTGGCCACTCTCATTGATCATCTCCTCTCTCATTCGGTTGGCCCGCTTCACCGTCTCGGCCGCTCTCTACTCTGGGGTGATCTCCTTCTTCGGCTTGTTCGGAGGCACAACGCGGGTGGTGTCCACAACATGGGCGACGACGGGGGTAGGCGCATTGGCCATGGCTCTAGATGGGAGGGTTTTGTGCGAGGAATGGTGGAAGTGGAGATGGTGTGCCACTGATCGGCGGGCCAGGGGATATCAAAGGGAGAACGTCGCGGGCGTCCGTGGCGTGTCCGAGTGGGCGCAAACCTGACCCAAATTTGGGCCGGAAATGGCTCAAAGCAGACATGAAAACGGACCCGTCCTTTTGCATCGGCGAATTGGGTCGTGTTCTTTGTCACGCAGGTGAACGAAATGCGGCTGCTCGTTGGAGTTACCCTTAGCCCTTGGCCTCTTTGATTCACATGATTTGTAAAACACATGAATAGAAAAAACAGAGGAATAGAGTGGCATGTCATCCTCAATTCTACATGATTAGTATCAACGTTTGATTTATGCACATGAAAAACGTAGGATTCTTCATATGAGGTTGGAGTGGATGAAATTTCTCCTATTAAAACTAGTGCAAGTGAATCCTATAAAAAAATTCCTATGGATGAAAATCTTACAAATTTATCAACCCATGGAGGGAAAAATTCTTAAAGATTAGAATCCTCCAAAATTACGTTAGAAATCCTTTATTTTAAACAAAAAAGGCCCGGGGCCTTTCACTATGTTACCGGTGCCATACTAGTCAAAAGGACGCCACATCACCATCGATGCCCAAGAAAAAAGTTATGGCACCAGCTTCACAGTGGTGGGCACCGCTCGGTGTAAAATAAGAAATAAACAAGTCCATTTATCTAGCTATCGGGGGCTTCCAGCCAGCTTTGCAGAGTTTGGCATTAGAGCAAATAGTTGCTCCGATGCTCAATTTTTTTTTGCGTGGCTTCGACTGAGCACTATAGGGCATTCGTGCCAAAAGGCTGGAAAGTGATTTTGGCACCTCTTTTGGCCTACATAGTGGAGGGCTCGAGAGAGCTACAGTTTGCCAAAAAAAAAGAGTAGGGACAATTGGCTTTTATGCCATGGACACCATCACCGGCCGTCCAAACATAATCTAACGCTTCAGCAGAAAACCGCAAAATTCTCTTCTTCCTCGGTTCGGTTCCGCCGCTCTCGTTGCTCTCCTCCGGTTCCTCGCCATTCCCTTCGCCGGGGCTGCCAACCCTCCGGCCATCCGCACCTCGCCGCCGCTCCGCTCTCACCACCATTCGCCCACCTCTGCTCCCGTATCTCTTCATCTACGCGCGGAGCCACACCACATTGAGAGCATACCATAACCCTAGCTAGGGTGATAGACCTCCGGATGGAGGCCGCCGCCTCCAGCCTCTCGTCGCTGCTCGTCAGCCTCCGCGTGGACGGCCCCTGGACGCCGCCTGCAGCCTGGGATTCCATCGCCCCCGAGAGCGCGTGCGCCGGTGTTCCTGACCCTGCAGGGCGTCCCTCTCGGGATCCAATCTACGAGCTCACCTCCGTTCCTGTGAGTGAAATATCTGAACCCAGCTAAATTCAGCATTATGTTACGACCCGCTGTGGCTACTAAACCAAAACTACTTGTGGGAGTTGCGACATTCATAGGGAGAAATTTTGAGTGCAGTCTGCAGTGCCCTTCAGCAGAAAAAGCGAGAGGACGCAATTGTTCTGTTAAAACAAGTTGCTCCGGTTGGGGATTGGGGCCAGAATAAGTAGGCAGGTAGGTATGTAGGCAGATTGCTGTGAAATAGGGTTACTCGAAATGGCTACTGAGTGTGGGTAGTGAAGTGTGGGAAGTTCTGAATTATCTGTTCTGGGATCCTGAAATGTGGTATTGATAGGTGTGAAATGTTTTGACATTCTTCAAACGAAGCTTTAATCTGATGCAGTAAGTTAGGTGCGAATTACTAGTGATGCGATGATTATTAGTGATGACGTCTTATAACCTGAATAGATTTTTAGAAAGCGATTATAGATGTGTTTGTGTTATATCCTCTGGGTAGTGCCATTCTATTTCGTACTAAAACCATGACACTTATTTTGGACTGAGGGAGTATTATATTGCTGATGGGTGTGAGGATCATCTTTATTCTGCAGGATGCTGCTTTGGTTCGTTTGGCTTTGCATGCACTGCATGGTGTCAAATCATCACTAGATGAGATTGACGAGCTTTCTGTGTTGTTCTCCTCAAGTCCGGCAGACAGGACATCTCATCGCATTGCAAATGTGTGGTCACGGTCATCTAGCACTGCCTCTATAGGACATATTCTCAGTTCTATAGGCTCTACAGGTCTTGCAGTTTTCTTCCTGCGCAAGTTTGTGCACTATTATCTTTTCCAAAGTCGAGAAGTAAATTGTGGAAATAGAGAAGGACATGGACATGATGTTTCTGATGACAAAGATACTGAGCATTCTCCTCCTTATAGTCTAGTGAACCAAGCATTTGCTGCAGCAGTTGAAAAAGTTCTAGAAGGCTATTTCTGTTCCTTGAATACTTTACCACCTTCAGTTAAGCTGAGGCGGTCAGTGGGACAACCTGATAGACCTTCCATGACCTCAGATAGAGCTAGTTGTAATTCTAGCTCTGAAATCACTCTTCTGGAAGTTTATCTCCACACCGAGGAGTTGAGAAGGCATATTAAGTCCCTTGGAAATATTTGTTTTCCTAAGTTTGCAGGTCTTGCATTATGCCAGGAGGGTTTGACTACTGATTCTAACTTGGAGTTTGAGAATTTTCCGCGGGGCACTGATCTGCTTTCTTATTTGTATGTCCGCCTTCGTGTAAGCAATCATCTTATTGTTTAATTCCTACTATTTGGTTTAACTCAATTTAAGCAATCGTCTTATTGTTTAAATCCTACTATTCGGTTTAACATTATTTAATAAACCTTTAAAGGGATCTCCTATTGTCCGCTACTTTGTATCTATATTTTATCTTGCGAATGCCTTTGGTTTGCATGCTTAATAACAAGATCTAAACTTTACGTATGATACTGAACATTTCAGACTTACCAATGCCTTTGAAATGGCCATGGATTTTAGGTCATATTTGCTGTAATTATCCAGAAAAGGAACTTTTTGAGAGAGAATCTATCAAGTTTGGAAATGTTATCAAATAAAATTTCCTTTCAAGTTATTCTTTGCCGCTTTTTATTTATCTAAGTTTTTTGGTAATGATCGCCCTGAAGTGTCTCATTGTTCTAGAATAGCTGGCAGAGATATTGGTAGCAATTTCTGTCCTCCATGAGAAGCAAATAAGCAATGCAAGATTTAGGATGGTGTGATAGCCCCTCCCATATTTACTTAATAAAATTTAATGAAACTGTGGAACTTACCGCTTCATTTTTGTGGTGATATTCTCTGTTCTATATCGACAATGCATTTACTCTCTTGTTTGTGTGGTGCTATGAGCCCTGGGCTATGTTTAGTTTCATATTCTACGTAGCCGAGCATCTTATTTCTCTATGCTTTATATGTGTACGCAGTTGCTTACTTGGTCTCTGCTGGGATGGGTTAATTTCTTTGGCATTTCTTTGTAACATGGCAATCAACGCCACAGTTTTGTAGATTACCAGCTACCACAAGATCATGCTAGTTTTTCTTTATCTGATGGCATAAATTTGTGCTTCTGTACTGAAAGTTTCTGTTTGGACATCACGTTCTACATATGACAAAGGTTTTGAAATGTCGAATGATTTCCCTTCAATTGTAGGATGCTGATCCAGTTCACTATGCTCTTTTGAAATATCTCTTCATTCGTTCCTGTGAACCATACTGTAACTTCATTAAGTTATGGATTTACCGAGCTAGTGTTGACGACCCTTATGAAGAATTTCTCATAACACAAACCGAGAACAACCAGATTCAAGGAGGTTCGTTGGGCCCACTAGGTGTCACTGCATTGCCCTTCAAGGTAAGACATCACTTCTTGTCTTTGTGAAGCTTCAAGGAAAAACGCCTAAACGGTCATTATTGACCTAATTTATTCTCAACATCAGAAATTCAGATATATGCTCCACTCTTCACATAAACCCATGCATTTGAACCATGAAAATGTTATTCCTTTTCCAGTAGATCTAATTAAGTTTTTATCATGTATCGCTGCCAACAGGGAAGTAATCATGTATCTGTTCCATGTTTTCTGAAAGATATATGCAATCCTCTCTTACGCACTGGGCAGCAGCTTCAAGTGCTCATGAAGGTTGTAAAGTCATGCAATCTTTGTTCTACTGGAGGAGATAATTACGACGCTAGTAAAACTATCCTTCTGGAGGAAATTCTCCCATGGTTTGGTACGCCAATTGAGTGCTCAGTGAATTCATTTACTTTCTCAAAAAGCAAGGCTGAAGCAGTAATATGTCAGAGAGACGCTATGTACAAGTCAATGCTAGAGAAGCTCCATCATTTTTTCTTAAATATTGAGGTCTGGTCAGCACTCTACTTTTAGTTCCAGAATTAACTAGTCTGTTTTTCGCCCTTGCCAAAGCAACAGTACTAATATACTGGGTCAACTATGCTTTTAAATCACACTTTATGACATGAAGTTATGTTTCAGATAATTCCTTTTGGTCCTCCGTCAAACTCCCTGCATAAAAGTAAAAGCCCTCTAGACACATCAGTTTCAGATGTGGAGCTATTGTATGGCGGCATCCATGCTCTACCAACTTGTGATATGTACGTCCTGGATCTACGTTTGTAGCAATGTTCAATCTGCCACTTTCATTCACTTCTTCTGTATTTTATTGTGCATACTCTTTTTTTACTCATGCGAGCAGTGTACATCATAAGTCTTCACCACAACAGATTAGTCTGATCTGTCCTTTCTCACAGTATGTCTGCAGATGAAAAAGACAATGATGCTTATTCAACATCGCAAGAATCTTCAGATAAACTAGATCCTCTGGAATCTTCAGAATGCTCTTCTTCTTATAGTTCTATGGATGAAATTGAGGTTGAGAGTGTCATCACTTGTGGTAATTTGTCTAGTTCCAGGTTTTCATTGTATTATGCAAGTACAGGTGAAGCAAAATGCTCCTCAGAAACCCAAAATGTGCTTTCATATCAAACTAGTTCTCATCACAACGGGACAAACTCTTCAAGCCCTAATAATGAGCACCATAGAAATGTTGATTTGGGTTGCAGCAACGTTCCCATGCACTCGCAGAATGTGGAACATAATGTGATGCCTGATGCTCTAGAACTGGATTACCAGTATAGTAAATTTTGGCCATTTGGCAAATTTCCAAAGAACACATTTAATACTTCCCCTGGAAAAATGTGTTTAGTTGATGAGTTTCTATGTACTGACAATGAAAGTGCAGTGGAGCAAGTATCACATGACGATGTAGTTTATCCATCACACACAGATAAGTCTTGCAAGATAAATCATTCATGGAATTCCAGCATTTCTTACAATCTCAGCACCAATCCCATTCTGAAGAATGCGGCTGGTCATCATATGGAAAGTGACTTGCGAGGAAAATGGAAAAATCAAGCACTTGAAAGCTTTGCTTTCGAGTCAGTCACAAATCCATGTGAAGTATACTGTGAAAGAAGCACGTCCCTTGTGGAGTCTGAAGCCGGAGCTACAAAGGTTGTACATTCCACTGCTCAGATTTCTAAACAGCCTGATTGTTCCAGCGAGCTTCTTCACGCTAAGACAGGGAGTCAGGGATACCTTGCTTCATCAGGAGAAACGGAAGCAAGTGATAATCTTCCAAAAAATGTCTGCGGGGGAGCATTATGGGAGAAATTGTTAGAATATACTGCTAAATCAACAGAAAAGATAGCTGGAGATAGTAGTTCAGCATCTGATATGCCACTTGATATAGCTATTGACAAGTGCATTATACAAGAAGTTCTGCTTCAGTATCCTTAATTGTATATGCTTGTACATTGCAGTTCATAATGTCAGATTGATCATAATGCCTCTTGTTCGTTCTACTATTACTATGAGCATACCATCATAGACTATTTCACGAACGCTAATTTGTGATGTACTGTCTTTTAAATGCCTTTTTTTTTGTCAAACTTAGTCCATCTGTCATGTATTAGGTTCATCAACTGCTTTTATTTACAAGTAAAAAACCATCTTGTTGGGGAAAAATAAATCTGATCCAGGCTATGATTCTAAAGCTTATAAACCACTAAAGTTGTTGGCCAGTATTTTTCTTTCTACCCGTTATTCCTTAACTGTAATAAAAGATATAAATATGTTAGCAGCTTCACAATGAAGTTGCTTGAGGAGGGTTTTGATCTTTGTGGACATCTACTAGCACTACGACGGTACCATTTCATGGAACTAGCTGACTGGGCAGAATCTTTTATTGTTTCCATTTATCATAAGGTAATTCTATCCAACTGTTTTTGTTTTAGCCTGTGCGCCATGCACTCATGTTTATATGCACAAATCTGTTAAGTCTGACTTCTCCCGATGCAGAAATGGTTCTCTGTTAAGTCTGAGCAGAAAAGAGCAGAGATCCAAGGGCTTCTTGACTTGGCCTTGCAGAGGTCTTCATGTGATACCGATCCTTATAAGGAAAAACTGTTTATATACATGAAAGAACAGCCAGTCACTTCTGTGTCAGCCTCTGAACATGGTAATAATTTGATCTTGTCCTTGACTATAGTTTTTGGGCTTCAGCACTGAAGGTTTGTTTCTCAAATTATTAACGGCCCAACTTTTGGCGGCCAGGTTTCCACATGCTGGATGACTTCTTGCTGGGTTATAAAGTTGATTGGCCAGTGAATATTGTCATTACAGAGGAGGCACTTAGGAGATATGCTGAAATATTCTGTTATCTTGTTCAAGTCAGGTTTGCAGTCTTTTCACTGACTGAAGTATGGCGGTTTCTAAAGGTGATTCCTTTATCGATGTCTTAATTCATTGAAATGTACATGCCATGTAAACTTCTGTTATTATCTGTATGTATGGCAAAACCCACAAGGCTGCAGCTGGAGGCAATTAGGCAAGAGAAAATAAATAAACAAGCACTACACAGAAATTTTAGGGGTCGTCATTGTTAGTTCGCATCAGTTGGGGGACAGAGAGTTCTCAGACCCAACCCAGATGTAGGATCTATTTGAAACTGAACAAGTTGTGGAGTGCCGTTTGTTCACATACAAAATTACCGTCGAGTGATTTTTACTAAATTTTCTTCAAGAGAAGTTACAAGAATATTTTTCTGTCAGCAAATGTGAATATCCATAATTGTGGTGACGTGGGACTTATTTGCTGCTATGTGACTATAATATGCTAATTTATTGTAGGAGTTGACACAGTTAATCAGTCGTTCTGGCCGCAGTAGACCTGATATATTGAAAGAATTAAACTCTGTGATGAAAGTGAGGTACACACATACAAAACCTTTCCAAAGCTTTGTGGCATTCAAATATTCCTCATAACAGTTTGGCACTTCCACTGAAGTGTTAAGAACATAATGTCTGATTTGTTTCGAGTATTTGAGTGTTTGATCTGTTGGTAAATCTTGTTATTCTAAAAATATCTCGAACTGCAATACATGTTGGCATATCCAAGTCATAATAAAAGTAACTGTTGCATTCATGTTTAGTTATTCATTCAGTGGTTTTCTAGTATTAGATAACCATAGCCAAATAGATTGTGGTTGATGGTCAGGAAAGTAGTTCCTTAAACCTGCTATAAATATGACATTTGTAATTGCCACATTTGTGAAAACAAAATCGTTAATTTTATCTTTTTTGTACTGCCCACTCATTAGTCACTGCAAAATTGACCTGTTTCTACCAAACAACATTCCAAAAAGTAGAATTAGTCAGATGTAATTCAAATTAAATCATGTACTGTTGAAAACATTGCTGGAGGGTTGAACCTTTTAATCTTCTGAGAAAAATATTGTCATTTTGGATGGTTAAATTATTGATTTGCAATTGCACAGACCAACGTCCATATTATCTACAATAGCATCCTCCATTTTTATGCGGAAGCATAATGAACTATCTCAGTGGTCTCATGTGTAGTTGCTTCTACTATGCGAATGCCTTTTGTTCCTCTGCTATTGACTTATGTGTCCTTATTTCATTGGTTTGTTTCTTGACATAACTATCCTTTCTTTTATCAGACATCAAGTTTACCATTTTCTATCAACATTACAGCAGTACCACCATTGCAATTTGTCTGATATATCATGGCGTCGTTTTCAACATTCCCTTAAACATCAGGTATAATATATTTGTTGGCATAGTAGTTATGTTACTTACATTCAAAGAGGATGAAAATATACTTTTTTAGACATCATGAGTTTATTATCTATTAATGTATTACCTCTTTTGAGATAATGATCTTACTTGGATTGAGCTTTTCTGGGTGGCTGCGTGTGTACTGATCTCAACTATTCTGTAGGTTAAAGATATGCGGGATATCGAGTATGTGCATTTGTGTTATGTTACAGACGCACTTCACATGTAAGGCCTTTACCCACAAAAATGAAACTAGTTTTTCATTTTGCTACATGTATATAGGCAATTTATGCAGCTGTTGTTTTTTTAATTGTGGTTCGTGCCGTGAACTAGTGTGATTTATTGCAATGAGCATAATAAAGATAATTATTAGACTACTATACTGTTTTTGTCCTGTCACAAACTCACATTTGGCTGTTCAATTGAATATCTAATTCTTCCAAGTAGGATAGAAAGCAAGGGAATCTGGTACTTCTGACATTATCTCTTAGCTGCCAAGAGAACTTCGTTTATCCCATTTACTTGGTGTCTATACTTTCTGAGTATCATCTCTTTTGCTAATTCTGTACTGACTATAATATTGAATTTTTTCTTGTGTTATATTATGTTTGCTTCTAACTGCATGGTGTTTTTTTCAGATGTTTCTTATCCAATGAGACAAAACCAGTTGCCACCATAATCAAAAGCATGCTTCAACAAGCTTTGGAGTTCCGGTCATGTTTTAAGAGTCTTAATGACCTTTCAGAATCAACAGTTAATCAGCTTAATCTGCATTCTCTTATAAACTTCTCTCAGGTATTCTCTTGATTTCACATGGACAAAGTTGTTTGGAAGTATTACATTGTGTCTTCTGGGTTTATTCTTTCAACTCCAGCATGCACATAAAAGATCTTTACTGATCTGATAACCATCATTAATTATTCTCTCTAAGAACGATGTCTGTATCATAGTTCTGGGAACAAATAATCTATGGTTGAGTAGGTCTGTCTTTAGCTCCCTGTCGACTATCCAGAAAATCCTGATATAATCCATTGAGTTTGATTCTAATTGTAAACTCCAGAACCCCTCTCAAAGTTATGGTCGTATATACTGGGTGCTTCCCCTTTTCCTTTTCCCTTTTCCTTTTTGGAGCTTAAACTGTTAATTGTGCCCGAACCAAACACCATAGATGAAGATTGGTCACACTAAAGGGATATTCTGTCACATTGTGAATAGTTGGTAATTGATGGAGCAGAAACCCGTCAGTACCCTCGGTAGGGTGGCGAACGTGGCCGAAAGTACCAGATCAGAGGTCGCACGAAGAGTTTACCTAGGTTTGCGCCTCCGGGTGTTTGTATTCATGGTTGGATACCTCGTGTGAGGGTTACAATGAGGGATGAAGTATGAGTCTACTGAGAGTATGGTTCTACGGATGTAGATGGGCCTTGCTACCCCTAGCCCCCACCTTATATAGATGACAGGGGATAGGGTTTTATAGGAGATCGATCTGATCTAAGCCGCCACCACCTTGACTTGCTTGCCAAGGTAGTCTTTTGCCGCCTCTCCGGGATCCCAGGGTCCCTCCTGTGGTTAGGTCTTCGCCTATCTTCGTGGGCCTTGAGACGGGCCTGGTGTCGGGCTCCCCACTAGAGGAGAGGTTGAATGTGGCGGCACCTTTGTTGCGGCGGATGACCCGAGCTCTTGTCCATGTGTCGGGGTTGATGTGGAACCCGTACACAGTGGAGTGGACGTTCGCCTGCGGCCTGATTGTGCTGCAGGATTTTGCTGCCTTCGAAGGAGCTCGGCTCATTCTTGCGCAACTAAAGGCGCATCGCCCCGATGTCTCCACGGAGGTCGTCGCCACTTCGATTCCTGAGGATTGTCAGTTATTCGACTTCTTTGAGGAAGGGAGGGAAGCCTGCAGGATGGTGGCAGCAGACTGTGACCTGGATGTAGGCTTGGAGTAGCCTGGAAAAGATGTAGTGGCTGTTGCAGCCTGGGTGATGCCCATCATAGACAAACTTATTCATGTGATGCATACCTGAATCAGTTTCTTGTCATTTAACAGTTTTATTTGGAGATCAAGTGTGTTATACTGCCTGAGGCCTCTTTGTTTTTGATCGGGGCATGACACGACCAGAGGTTATTCAGCCTCCGTCTTCCCTCGGCTATGCCCTTTTTATAAGAATTACCAAATCGTTTTTCTTACATTGATGCAGCCCCGTGTTGGTGGCACTAGGAGGTCGGTAAGGGCGAATCAGCCCTCGGGTCCGGACTAATAGAAGGAATGCATGATGCAGCCTCTGTGCGGACTGTGGGGAGGTCCACGATGCTGGTACAGCCCCCGAGCCTGGCAAGCAGAGAGATACGTTTGTTTCTACCTCTAGGTCTATCCCATTGTGTTCGTTATATTAACAATTGAAATAGCAAATCACTATGGGAACCTAGAATGATTCCTTTATTCATCAGTTTATTTGGATCGAGCTAAAACAAGGGGGCTAAAAACAAAAAAATGCTTATGCTTGCTAAAGATTAACTTATGCATAAAAAAACGTAGTTGGGCAGCGTTCCATGGACGCTTCGTTATCCGTCTTGTCTTGCGGTTCAGGAGGTAGTAAGCCCCATCGCTAAGGGCTTCGTGAATGATGTAAAGCTCTTCCCATGGGGAGGAGAGCTTGTTCTTTCGCGGCTTCTGCTTAAGGCGGAGGATGAGGTCGCCGCCGTTGAACTCGCACGCTCGGACATGCCTTCCATTGTATTGGTGTAGTTTTTGCTGATAGATGGCTGTGCGTTCGAGGGCAATGAGCCGAGCTTCTTCCTTGGCGTCGATGTCGTCTTTCTTGAATTCTTCCACGACCTCCTTGTACATGCAGACATGCGGGTATTCGTACTCTATGTTGGAGGGGAGTATCACCTCGGCCTCGTAGACCATAAGGAATGGTGTGTCCGATTGATCTGTTTGGAGTTGTCCGTAAGCTCCATAGGACGGATGAGAGCTCATCAACCCATTTTCCCTTTGCTCGGACCAAAGGGGTAATGAGGCGGAGCGTCAGACCTTGCATGATTAACCAATTGGTGCACTCCACCTGCTTGTTGGACTATGGGTGTGAAACCAAGGAGTAATCGATTTGGATCCTCTGGTTGCGATATAATTCTTTGAATGTGTCTATTGTGAAATTGGAGCCATTATCGGTGATGTCGTGGGGGACTCCAAATCTGTGGATTATACCAAAGGTGAATTTATTGTTGTGTCAGCCTCCGCATTGGTGACGGGCTTGGCTTCTATCCACTTTGTGAATTTGTTGATGGTGACTAGAACTTGAAACCGCCCGGCGTTGTGGCGAGGGGCTCGACCATATCAAGCCCCGAACGATGGAAGATGCCTGTGACACTGCACTTGTACAACTCTCGTTGGATGACTATGTATGCCTTGGACTTGCAAACGATGCACTAGACTTCTTTTTTGTATTTGGGTAGGTCCCGTTTATCAAGTATGCGAGGAGCGACCGAGTCTAGGTCGGGGTGACCACGAGAGTTTCTTCCGCGAGTTCCCCATCTCCAGCCTCATTTTCTATGTCCGTGGGCTTTGGTCCACTGGAGGTCGGCGTCTCTTCTGCGATTTCTCGTGGTCGCACAAATGGCTTGTGTAGGACCTCTAGGAATGCCTCAGCTAGGATTGGTTTTCGGGCTGCCCTCATGCGTGCCAAGTTGTCAGCTGCCACGTTGTCAGTAAGCTTGGCGTGGTGTAGTTCGGCGCCATCGAATTTTCCTTCCAGTACACAGACGACAACACAGTATGCGACCATCTTTGGGCCTTTGGTGTCGAATGTCTTCATCACTGCTCGTGGAGGAGGGCTTCGTATTCTGCCTCGTTGTTGGAGTTGGGGAAATGTATCTGTAGGTCGTAGTTCATCCTATCACCGCACGGTGAGATCAGGACGATGCTGGCCCCCAATCCTTGGATGGTCATAGAACCATGTTCGATAGCGGGGCATGACTGTCAACCGTGATGCGATTCGCCTGGAAGTAGTGACGTACCTGCGGCCGCCATGAACACGCCATACGTGATCCTCTGATAATGTGGGTAGCGGGTTTGGCATGGTGTCAGCACTTCACTAACGTAGTATACTTGATGCAGAACCCGTTGTCTCTACTGCTATAACTACACTGACTACCTGTGTGGTGGCTGATATGTATAGCGGATCGGACTGCAACGGCCAACGCAACCAAAAGTCCGAACTGATGGAAAGGCCTAGTGCAATCCACATATACTGTGACACCCCCTCTCACGTGTGACGGGGAAGACAAGTCGACACGTGCAACCGGAAGAGAGCGGCGGCGCGCGAAACTCATGTATGACTCAAGAGGCCATTACGTGGACATAAAGGGGGGGCTACCAACAATTTTTAATAAATTGCGAAAGTCAGTTTGAACTCAAGACCTTAGCTCCGATACCATGTTAAGCTTCATGTACTAGCCAACACAACCAAAAGTCCAAACTGATGGAAAGGCCTAGTGCAATCGACATACTATAACACCCCTCTGACGTGTGACGGGGAAGACAAGTCAACACGTGCAACCGGAAGAGAGCGGCGGCGCGCGAAGCTCACGTATGACTCAAGAGGCCTATACGTGGACACAAAGGGGGGCTACCAGCAATTTTTAATAAATTGCGAAAGCCAGAACTTGAACTCAAGACCTTAGCTCTGATACAATGTTAAGCTTCATCTACTAGCCAATGCAACCAAAAGTCCGAACTGATGGAAAGGGCCAGTGCAATCCACATATACTGTAACAGCTGATATATAGCGGATCGGACTGCAAGGGGGAGGTCAGCTGCGGGTCGGATTGCAGGAGATGCTTGAGGTCGACGAATGCGGCCTTTGGTTTGTCGCTCCAGAAGAACCTATCATTCTTTCGGAGGAGCCGATAAAGCGGAAGTGCTTTCTCCTCGAGCCAGGAGATGAATCGACTGAGGGATGCAACGCACTCGGCGAGCTTCTAGACTTCCCAGATCTTTTCTAGGGGCTTCAAGTTGATGATGCTTGTATCTTCTCCGGTTTGGCCTTGATTCCTCGTTGAGAGACACGAAGCCGAGTTGTCCCGAGGGTACCCTGAAAACGCATTTTTTAGGGTGCTTTATGCTGAAGTGACGCAGGTTGGTGAATGTTTGCTCAAGGTTGGAGTGAAGGCTGGAGCCATGTCTTGACTTGATGACTACATCGTCGACGTATGCCTCGACGTTGACGCTGATCTGGTCGTGAGGACACTTCCACATGGTTTGTTGATACGTTGCACCGGCGTTCTTGAGCCCGAAGGGCATGGTGATGTAGGAGAAGGGCCCGAAAGGTGTAATGAAGGAGGTCTTCTCCTGGTTGGACTCCTTCATGCGTATTTGGTGGTAGCCGGAGTAGGCGTCCAAGAAGCACCGAACTTTACAGCCCGCGGTTGAGTCTATGACCTGGTCGATGCGGGGTAAAGGGAATGGGTCCTTTGAGCATGCTTTGTTGAGGTCGGTGTAGTCAACGCAGGCAAGCCTCTCTGGGTGCGCGACTTCTCTGATGAACCTGGCAGCTAGGAGCCGAGCGATCTCTTTGCTGATGGCTCGCTGTTTCTCTGTGGTGAAGCGGCGGAGGGCTTGTATGACTGGTCTGGCGTCCTTTCGGAAGTCGAGGCTGTGTTGTGCGATCTTTGTGGGAAACCCGGGCATATCTGTGGGTTTCCAAGCAAAGATGTCCTAGTTGCTCAGGAGGAATTGTAAGACTTCGGCTTTTTGTTCCTTTGACATGTCTTCTATGATAATCATCAATTTCTTCGGGTCTTCTGGGTGCACTTGGAATTTTTTGGTTTCCTTTGCCGGCTGGAACGCTGGCCCCGGACTGGGTTTGGTTGGGAGCGTTGTTGTAGATGTGTCGACGAACTTCTTGATGTGCTCGAGCTCCGCTAAGGCCAACGCTGCCTCGGCGAGCTCTACGTTGACGACCTCCGTTTGGAGTGCCCTCTCGGGTCTGTCATGTATCGTGATCGTGCCATTGGGACCTTGATATCTTTGTTAGAGTTATATTAGTGATGACTTTTGGTCTTTTGCATTCTAGCCTTTTGGCATCCCCATGTACTTGTATATATGTTGCCTTTGGCCTACTAATAATATTAAGTTGCTTTCGTAACATGGTATTAGAGCTCTAGGTATTTTTTTCGCATGTCGCAACTCGTGCTACTCCCGATCCAATCTCCTGCACGGCCGCCGTTGCTCTCTTTCCTGCCGGCCGTGATTTTGCTTTTGCGTACGTCCATCTCCAGCTACACGCGCTAATTAGCTGATCCATCGCTGTGTTGGATCCTATCGGAGTGTGTCCTGATCGATCAAGCCGCTGGCCGCTTGTATTCCTCCAAGGTCGCCGCGGCTGTTTGTCTTCCTCCGCGGCTGCCGGCCTCGTCCGCGCCCCTGCTGCCTTCCGCGGCTTCGTCGGCCGCCGTCCTCCTCCGCGCCGCCGCTGCCTTCCGCGGCGCTGTCGGCCATCGGCCTCGTCCACGCCGCTGCTGCCTTCCGCTGCTGTCAGCGGGCGCTCGAGTGGTCGCGCATGCGTTCATAGCTGCTGCTGTTTCGTGTCCAAGCATCCATCCGCTCCAGATCGACAGCTCTCCAGATCAAGCAGAGGCAGCAGCTATCGGAGGTCAACTGCTCTGCCTCGGCTGTTCGTCTGCTGGATTGAATCGAGTCGCCGCAGTTGCTCTGCTTCGTTTTTGGCCTGGGGTGTTGCATTTGGACTCGGCTGTTGGCCTGAGGCCTGATTCTTCGGCTGTTGCCTGATCTTTCTGCTGTTGTCACAAAAAGAAATGGAAGAAAAAGAAACTGGCATGATGTTTCGGTCGGGCCTGCATCTTGGTCGCCATCCATAGACTTTCGAAGGCGTTCCCTATATTGATCCAGTCTCGCACATGCGCTATCGCTCAGTGCTTGGTGCATGTCCGTCTGCGATGTTGTCCCCTTCAGAGTCTTCAACTGGCTGTGTTGGTCGCTATACGTCGACTCCTCTTGCGGCTTCCGTGCACGGCAGTGGCCGCTCTACGTCGACTCTTCCCACGACTTCCGCACCTGGTGATTGTCGCTCTACGTCGACTCCTCTCGCGGCTTCCGCGTTTGGCGGTGACCGCTCTACGTCGACACCCTCAGTGGCTTTCTCATGCGGCTCTACGTCGACTCGCTACTCCCGGTCGACTCTGCACGCAGCTTCCACGGGTGGAGGCGACTGCTCATCATCGGCGGGTGTTTCTACCACGACCTCTTCGGCCATGTCCTTGTCTGCGCATGAGATTGCACAGCTGAAATGCATGCTTGATGCTTAGGATTCTTCACCGACGGTTTCTACAGGTTCTGTGGCTAACTCTTCTGGCACTGAGAAACCACCTTTCACTCATTCAGGTACATCCCCATGGATTCTTGATACTGGAGCGTCTTTTCATATGACTTATGATTCCTCCACTTTGACCTCTGTTCAACCTGTGGAGTCTCATGTTCGTGTTCTTACAGCTGATGGCACTCCCCTCCCTGTAGCTAGTCGAGGCACTCTTAGTACTTCTTCATTTCATGTTCCCTCTGTCGCTCATGTTCCTCGACTTACCATGCAGCTCATATCTGGTGGTCAGATTGTTGACTCTAGTTGTAGGGTCATTCTCGACTTTGATTCATGTTCTATTTAGGATCGTCGCACGGGCGCTCTGCTTGGTGCTGGCCCTCGACGCTCTGATGGTCTCTGGGAGCTTGACTGGCTTCGTCTTCCCTCCGCTGCCACCGCCGCCAGTCTCGCACCCCCTATAGCTGCATCTACCAGCTCTTTTCAGCAGTGGCATCATCGTCTTGGCCATTTATGTGGTTCTCGTCTCTCATCTTTGGTTCATCGCGGTGTTCTGGGGTCTGTCTCTGGTAACGCTTCGTTGGATTGTCTGGGTTGTCGGCTTGGTAAGCAGATTCAGCTACCCTACCCTCACAGTGAGTCGGTGTCCGAGCGTCCTTTTGATCTCATTCACTCTGATGTTTGGGGTCCGGCTCCCTTCGCTTCGAAAGGGGGTCGTCGCTACTATATTACATTTATAGATGATTTTTCTCGGTACACTTGGATCTCTTTCATGTCTTCTCGTAGTGAGGTCTTACCTATATACAAAAAAATTGCCGCCATGGTTCATACCCAGTTTTCCACTCCTATTCGTGTTTTTCGCGCAGATTCAGCTGGTGAGTATATCTCCCATGCACTGCGAGGATTTCTTGCTGAGCAGGGTACTCTTACTCAGTTCTCTTGTCCTGGTGCTCATGCTCAGAATGGTGTGGCTGAGCGCAAGCATCGTCACCTTCTTGAGACGGCGCGTGCAATGATGATTGCTGCCTCTCTTCCGCCTCACTTCCGGGCCGAGGCAGTTACCACTTCCACCTATCTTATCAACATTCAACCTTCTGCTGCTCTACAAGGTGGTATTCCTCTCGAGCATCTTTTTGGCCGTTCTCCTGATTATTCGGCGCTCCGTTCGTTTGGTTGCGTTTGCTATGTTTTGCTTTCCCCTCGTGAACGCACCAAGCTGACCGCTCAGTCTGTTGAGTGTGTCTTTCTTGGATACAGTGATGAGCATAAGGGCTATCGGTGTTGGGATCCTGTCGGTCGCCGGATGCGTATTTCCCAGGATGTGACCTTTGATGAATCTCGTCCCTTCTACCCACGTCCATCCCGCTCGGATTTTTCTACGGAGGACATCTCTTTTCTTACATTTCCAGATACACCACCCTTTGTGCCCAGTATTCCTACTCCTCGTCCTGCTGTTGCAGATCCGACCCCGTCCTCTCCTATGTTTTCTTCTCCACCTTCATCGTCTATACCTTTCCCTTCTCCACCTTCATCACCGATATCTTCCCCTTCTCCACCTTCATCGCCGATACATTCCCCTTCTCCACCTTCATCATCGATACATTCCCCGTCTCCACCTTCAGTGATTCCACCTCTTCCCTCATTTCCTTTCCATTATACTCGTCGTTCACGTGTTGTGGATAAGTCTACAGATGTGCCCTCTACTTCTGATGTGTCGTCTTCCTCCTCTTACCCAACTTATGGTCTTCGTTCTCGGCCTTGTCCGCCCCCTGACCGTTATTCTCCTTCTCACTATGGTCTTTCCACCGTTCGTGAGCCGACTTCTTATCGAGATGCTATTGTTCATCCTGAATGGCAGTTTGCGATGGCAGAGGAGATTGCTGCCCTTGAGCGCAATGGCACGTGGGACCTGGTTTCTCTTCCTCCCCGTGTTCGTCCCATCACTTGTAAGTGGGTCTATAAGATTAAGACTCGCTCAGATGGTTCTCTTGAGCGTTATAAAGCTCGTCTTGTGGCTCGTGGCTTTCAGCAGGAGCATGGTCGTGATTACGATGAGACTTTTGCTCCTGTGGCCCATATGACTACTGTCCGCACACTTCTTGCCGTGGCCTCTGTTCGCCACTGGTCTGTGTCTCAGCTTGATGTTAAGAATGCTTTTCTTAATGGTGAGTTGCGTGAGGAAGTTTATATGCAGCCACCACCTGGGTATTCAGTTCCTGATGGCATGGTTTGCCGTCTTCGTCGCTCTCTATATGGCCTTAAGCAAGCCCCCCGTGCTTGGTTTGAGCGTTTTGCCTCTGTGGTCACTGCAGCTGGTTTTTCGCCCAGCGCTCATGATCCAGCACTGTTTGTCCACCTTTCTGCTCGTGGTCGCACTCTTCTTCTTCTATATGTTGATGACATGATCATCATTGGCGATGATTCTGAGTACATTGCCTTTGTTAAGGCCCGTCTCAGTGAGCAGTTTCTTATGTCTGATCTTGGTCCTCTACGTTACTTTCTTGGGATTGAGGTTTCCTCCACCTCTGATGGCTTTTCTATTTCCCAAGAAAAGTATATCCATGATCTTCTTGCTCGTGCGGCTCTTAGTGATGAGCGCATTGCTGAGACTCCTATGGAGCTCAGTGTTAACCTTCGCGCTTCTGATGGCGAGCTCCTGTCTGATCCGACGCGTTACCGTCATCTTGTTGGGAGTCTTGTCTATCTTGCCGTCACTCGTCCAGATATCTCATATCCTGTCCATATTTTGAGCCAGTTTGTTTCCGCTCCCACTTCAGTTCACTATAGTCACCTTCTTCGTGTTCTACGATATCTTCGTGGCACGATCTCTCATCGTCTCTTTTCCCCCCGTTCTAGCTCATTACAGCTCCAGGCCTATTCAGATGCTACGTGGGCTAGTGATCCTTCGGATCGTCGTTCACTTTCTGCTTACTGTGTTTTTCTTGGTGGTTCTCTCATTGCCTGGAAGACGAAGAAACAGACTGCAGTTTCCCGTTCGAGTGCTGAGGCCGAGTTGAGAGCTATGGCTCTTCTGACGGCAGAGGTGACTTGGTTACGATGGCTACTGGAGGATTTTGGTGTTTCTGTTACTACACCTACCACTCTTTTGTGCGACAGTACAGGTGCTATCAACATTGCGCGGGACCCCATGAAGCATGAGCTTACCAAGCATATTGGTGTTGATGCTTCCTACGTGCGCGCTGCTGTGCAGGATCATGTTATTGCTCTTCAGTATGTACCTTCCGAGTTACAGCTAGCGGACTTCTTCACGAAGGCACAGACTAGAGCACACCATAGATTTCACCTCTCCAAACTCAGTGTTGTGGATCCACCATGAGTTTGAGGGGGGGTGTTAGAGTTATATTAGTGATGACTTTTGGTCTTTTGCATTCTAGCCTTTTGGCATCCCCATGTACTTGTATATATGTTGCCTTTGGCCTCCTAATAATATTAAGTTGCTTTCGTAACAATCTTGAGCTGGAGCTATGCGTGGGTGGGCAGTGCCATAAACTTTACGTAGGCCATCCTGCTGAGGATCACGCTGTAGCCGTTTTGGAACGGGGGGACCTCAAACTGGATCGTTTCTTATTTGTAATTTTTCTCTTCCTCGAAGACGACCTCTAGATCGAGCCGTCCGAGGGGGCGCATCGGCGCACCCGGTACGAAGTCGTGAAAGACCCCCATCTTGGCCAGTGTGTCGGGGAGGATGATGTTTACGTTACTGCCACCGTCCATTAGAAGTACAGAACCCATGGGAGGCCGAAGCCCTTGATGATCGGATTTACCACCAAAGCAAACTTGCCAGGGTGGGAACGTAGGTCGGATGGTCGATGCAGCCAGAGGCTATTGTGGTGCCTGACCACTCTAGGAGGTCCGTCAGGGTTGGTGAGGTCGTGTAGACCGCACGTCGGATGAGCTTCTGAGCGCGACATGTTTATGTGGCCTGGAAGATCTTGTTGATGCTGATTGTTTGGGCGGGCTGGTGGGTTAGTGAAGATCCAGCAGCCCCGAGACAGGTCGAGATCGATGCCGCCTTTTTCGCCAGTGGTGATGAAGGGGCATGGACGCATGTGGTGTCGCCGTGTTCGTCGAACACGAACTCAATGTTCCCGAAATAGTTGTAGTTGACGAAGGGGTGAGGCGTTACGTCATAAAGCAGCCCTTGATTGTCAACCTCGAGCTCGAAGGAGCCGAAGATGAAGGTCTGGCATGGCATGAAGTCTTCGGGCACGTATAATGATCCGATATGGGTTCGTTCTCTGACCAGCATAGCCCGTGCCTCGGGCGGCAACTGATGGAGCAGAAACCCCTCAGTACCCTCGGTATGGTGGCGAACGTGGCTGTAAGTACCAGATTGGAGGTCGCACGAAGAGTTTACCCAGGTTCGGGCCTCCGAGAAGAAGACCAACTCCAACGCAAGACCCCAAATGGTTTGGCTGTGCCCGTTTGGGGCTAAACGGACAGAAATCGCGGCCCAACGCGCGGGAGCAAACGGACAAACGTCCGTTTTTTGTTCGCTTTCGACCCATTCTTTGCCCAAGTTTGGGCCGCGTTTGCGTTGAAATGGACAGCCCGCAGGCGGGCAGGACGCACACCCTGGCCCACCCGTCGGGGACACAACCCCCTTTTCTCTTCCCCTGCCCCCCGCGCCATCGCCGCCACCACACATTTTTTCGGCAGCCCAAACCACGACTACCCCTCGCCATAGCCGCCCCATGCCCCCGCGTTTTGAAGGAGTTTTTGCCGGCATTTGTGGCCCTTTGTCGCTGCATCCGGTACCAGGGAAGCTACGGCCGCTGGCGACGCCCATCGACCCCAACGCCTTCCGGCAGGCGCTGCATAGCCGCCGGCTGCCATCGCCAACCTTGCCTGCTGCCTGTGAGGGGAGCCCGAGGTGCTCTTCCCGGCCACATCTCCACCATGACCGCAAGGTGTTCGACACTTTGCTCACAAGGTACCATGGATAGTGGGGATGAGTATTTTTTTCACAACTTCATTTGTTTATTGGAGACGAAGAGCTTGTGGTGGCTGCTTTGGTCGTCAATGACCACATTTCTAGGCAGTAGCCTCGGTTCAGGGGATCAATCCTGGGTCATGCTCCGGCCTTGAACCGCAATAGGGAGAGCGGCCACGCCCTGCTCTATGCCGGTTACTTTGAGAATACCGCGTTCTTCAGACCTCATCAATTTCGCCGCCGCTTCCGTATGAGGAGACATGTGTTCAATCGTATTCGGGAGGGAGTGGTCGGATATGACCCACACTTTGAGTGCAAAGAGGATGCCCTTGGCAAGATTGGCTTCTCCTCTTACCAGAAATGCACTGCGGCTATTCGCATGCTTGCATATGGAATTCCAGGCGATCTTGTGGATGAGTATGTGCGTATGAGTGAGTCCACATATCTCCCATCAATGTACAGTTTCTGCAAGGCCGTGGTGGCAGTGTTTCGCCCCTGAGTACCTGAGAGAGCCAACTACCGCCGATATAGAAAGGTTGT
The DNA here is from genome assembly GCA_032464435.1 of Aegilops umbellulata. Classification (NCBI taxonomy): domain Eukaryota; kingdom Viridiplantae; phylum Streptophyta; class Magnoliopsida; order Poales; family Poaceae; genus Aegilops; species Aegilops umbellulata. Next base: position 446,128,538 of record CP136055.1, read on the forward strand.
TGGCGATCAATGCAGATAGGGGCTTTCCGGGCATGCTTGGCAGCATAAATTGTATACACTGGAAGTGGGAGAGCTGTCCATTTGCTTGGCAAGGGCAGTACAAGGGGCATGTGAAAGGTGCCACTGTCATACTAGAAGCGGTGGCTTCACATGATCTTTGGATATGGCATTCTTTCTTCGGCATGGCTGGTTCTCACAATGATATCAATGTGCTTCAGCGTTCTCCAGTGTTCGCAAGGCTTGCAGAAGGCCACTCCCCATAGGTCAACTTTGAGATCAATGGCCACCATTACAACAAGGGATATTACCCAGCTGATGGTATCTATCCTCAGTGGTCAACTCTTGTGAAGACAATACCCAATCCGCAAGGAGAGAAGAGATAGAGATTTGCCCAAATGCAAGAGAGTGCTAGGAAGGATGTGGGGCGTGCTTTTTGTGTGCTTCAATCTTGATGGGGTATCGTTTGAAACCCTGCACTGACATGGAGCACCGAGAAGGTTGGGAGATGATGACTGCTTGTGTGATCGTGGAGGATGAGCGTGATGATATCATCTACGATCAAGGGTTTGATTTTCAGGGTGTAAATGTTGAGCCTGAGCAACGTTTGAACAGTTTGCCCAATTCCATCGTGAAATGCGTGTTGGCATACTCACATGCAGCTCCAAGATGACTTGGTTGTGCACATGTGGAATCACATTGGCAACCAATAGATGCATCGGTTCATTTTCTTTCCATCTACTGAAGACAATTTCGATGGGTTGTAAAACTATTTGATTGTGTTTTTTTTGGATGTGGAACTATTTGTTTGTAAGACTATTTTTACAATGTGCATAGTTAAAATGTGCATATAGGGGCTCCAGCCTGCCGTGCCGGACCAGATGCGACCGCGTGTTGGGAGCACGGCCAACACATCCAGGAAAACGGCCGGACGCTGCCCCATTGCCCTATCCAAACAGACAAAATCCAGACTAAACAGGCGTCCGTTTGGGGTCGACGGTTGGAGTTGCCCTAATACCCTACGTCCTGCTTTGTTTTTGTATTCATGGTGGGATACGTCGTGCAAGGGTTACAATGAGGGATGAAGTATGAGTCTAGCGAGAGTATGGTTCTACGCATGTAGACGGGCCTTGCTACCCCCAGCCCCTACCTTATATAGATGACAGGGGCTAGGGTTTTACAGGAGATCGATCTGATCTAAGCCGCTGCCACCTTGACTTGCTCGCCAAGGTGGTCTTTTTGCCGCCTCTCCGGGCTCCCAGGGCCCCTCCTGTGGTTAGGTCTTCGCCTATCTTCGTGGGCCCCAAGACGGGCCTGCTGCCGGGCTCCCCACCGAGCGGCCACCCCCATATTACACCGTCAGTAATAGAAATAGAATTGTTGGTGTGTTCTATCAGTAGTTGCTGAGATCTGCTAAATATCTGTTGTCATGCACTTTACTTGCTGCAGTACTATTGATGGTTTCCATTTCCTCCAAATCTTACCTAGCACTATGTAGCAGCTGCTAATTATATACATGTCCTTTCCGGTAACATAATAATATGAAATTTGAGAGCATCTATCTTCCTGCACAGGTGGACGCAATTAAAACGAGGTTTGAGAGTAACATCAAAGATTTGTATATTTTGCATTCGAAGTCTTCAAAGTATGAGGAACTTGGTCTTTCTCACTTCTGGGGGTATCTGAACTACAATGAGTATCACTCTTTGAAAATCACCAAGGATGTGGGCTGCTTCTACTTCTGACATGACAATGCGAAAAGAGGTGCATCCATTTATCTTGCAATTTCCGGAACTAGTTCACCTTTTGCATCCCTTCGTGACAAAAGTTAGTGAGTGTGATTGTGTGCTAGTTGTGAGGTCTCTTTGCTTGCATTTGCAAGCAGAAAGAAGAAGCAGAACGTGGGGGGGTGGGGGGGGGAGGCTTCTCCATTCAGAGATACATATTGTTAAGATCAGCAGTTCTTGTATATTCCTTTCACTAAAGAGATTGGAGCTGTGTTATTGATTAATTTATGGAGCATTTATACTTGAAAATGGAATGCTCGGTTGGGAAGTTAGAATATTGGAAATTCATTTCAAAATTTTCAGTGAAAAGGGGAAGTTACATGACTTGAAAACTCTGGCAATATTGTGGGTTTACTTGGACAATGAAGGTCCTTGCCTGCCCTCTGGCCTCCTGCCACTGACGGTGCATCCAAAGTGTGGGCATCCAGGCATAGTGATGCCGTACCTGGTATGAGATGTCCTGACTCTTGACCTTACTGGGGCCTCCTTGTTGCCCTCTCAGCAATTGCAACAAGATCACCACTAACTGGGCGACAGGACAGATTGGTTATGGGACTCTGTTCTTTGGTAAAATTTGTTGAACCTACCATAAAGACATGGCTGCCAAGTCACTACTAAAATCATGTCCATTCGGGACGTGAAGTTGTACACCATATGTCATCAAATGCTAACCAAATCCAGTGTTCTGTCCCCCACAAACCACAATGGATGGCTTGGTGCTGCCGCCTTCGAGGGATATGATACTGTCAACTCGTTTCTCACTGTTGAAAATTTGAAGTTGCTGGATGAAAGTTTGTGCTCCCCTCTTGAATGTCAGATTTTCTGGGTTTGATTCTGGTATTTTTCATTTGAAAGTTGGGTTGATAGTTCTTAATTTGTTCAATGTAAAATTTGGTGGTTGGAAAATTGCATACTCCGATTGGAAGTTCTGGTTTTCGAAACTGCTGAATTTATGCTGAAGGCTACCACGATCTGCAATGGTCAAAGAGATGTTATCTGACCTGCGAATCAGATGTTCGCAGAGCTGATAGTTGCAGATCTAGCTGAAATTGTAAACACTGGCAGAGAGGAGTTCTTGGAAGAATGCGGAGCGATGCTCCCTGAGGCTCACCCTAGCTCAGCGGTCTTCTCCTTCCAGGTGCCAATTTGGTGCAACTGGTACCCTATACTTTCCAATGCAATATCCTGTGCCGGCATATAAGTATGTTATCTACTTGTCTCGATGTTTTGCTTAGTCAGCGTGCCATCACTTCATGCCCTGAAACCTGTAGTTCAGACATGCGCTTTGTGTCTGCCTTATAACAGTGTAAAATCGAGGTTAGTTTGTGGTTTTTCGTGTTCATCGTTTGTTAGCTAGCATAATGACTATGTCAACTCTGTAGAACTTTTCACTTGTTTTCACTCTAGCGTTGAAGTAGTCGGCACACGAATGGCCCATCCATTGCATCAGGCGCGAACCATACACCGGTCGTACATGTCGATGCCAGCATGCTGGCGTATAAGTAGGGCTAGGCTAAGATCACGGCTGATGAGCTATCCGTTGGATAGCTACATTTCTGTGTGGAATCCCTTTCAGAACGCATATGAAAATCCACAGAACACGTAGCCTGACAGACGCACAACCACCAGACTGCATGCATGCGTACCACGCCAGTATTAAGCAAACCAATAGCGTGCACAGATAGACATCATAACAAAGCTCACGTCTGAAGAGTCGTAGCCTAGCATTTTTCAATGGTTGGCGCATGAACACATGTGGCTCAAAACCGAACCGGGCGAGTCACTGTCGTAGGAAGAAACAAACAGATGACGGGACAAAAGGTTTGCACGGCACATGCAGATCCTGCGTGACAAGTGCATATTCCTCCCCCCTGCTAGCTTAGCTGGCTAGGCCATCCGGCTACTGTACGTTAGCAAGTAGCAGCTGTTAATATAAAGCTTAATTAGGTGCTGTGCAGCACGGGGCATTTTCGTTAGGCGATTCATCGCCGCTAGGGTCCAAAAGGGCATCCCAGGTCGCAAGCTTGACAATGTGCCCTTGGATCAGCGAGCGCAGACAACAGCTAAACTGCACAGATGACCTTTTCTAGATACGACGACGCTTCTGAACTGGCATCCTAATTAACTTGGCAGGGATTTAAGAACTCAGAAATAGGAAAATCGTAGAAATCATGGTGTGTATGTGTGTGTGCGTGTGTGTGTGTGTGTGTGTGTTTTGCGAATGGTAGAAATTATGGTGTTTTGCAGTAGTTTAGTTTTCAGTAGGGACAAAAGAAGGGGAAAAATATATTAAAATTGACTTTTCTATGTCACCTAGAAAACACAGGATTGTTGACATAACAAGAAGAAAAACATAAATAGCCCATTCCACCAAATTTTTTATATATAGAATAGCCCATTCCACAGTAATATTGAAGGAATCCTGCAAGCTATTCACATGTTCAGATGGAAAACTATGAATTTTTCCTATCGGAATTCAATCAATCAAGATTGCCACGTTTTTTTTCTTCATTTGTTCCAAATGGGACTATTGATATCTCAAAGAGGTTGGAGTGAGTCTTGGGAGCTAATTCTCATCATGATTATAGTATGCATAAATCTATCTGTTGTCCAGATGTCCTATGATGTACTGAAGATCTCGTTTGCAAGGACCTTTTCCTATATAAGTCTTACATATGTCCTCATGAAGGATCGCAGAACTATTTTTTGTTGTTTCCAAAGGAGAACGAGCATGGTGCCAGAAACTGTCAACTTATAATGTGAGGTATTGTGACAAGTTCTAACAGTTGTATCCTTTCCGCCGGTTCATGCATACTTATATCATTCTTGCTAAGCACAAACGTGCCTATTGTTTATTCACAGTCGAAGAGAGAAATCATACTGCAAATGCTTATAGAGCGATTAGTCTCTAACCACAAATGCTTGCATGGCTCTTAGTCAGAAACTATAATTTTGTAGCCGTTGGTAGACCGTCAGGAAAGAAGTAAATATGGTCAATCTTGGATAACCACCTCAACAAACAAATGTATGAAGCACCAGCCTTTGAGTAAGTAGAGTGATATGAAAACAGTTCATCCGGTGGTAGAAATCCTAGATCCACACCTCCTTAGCTACCGCTCTTTGTTATCACGGAGTATCAGAACGCTTACCATGCCTATGACAACTACCACCTCCTTTCCGCCAAAAAGATCTCCACACAGGACTCGTCTGAAGGAAGAATACATGAGTGATATTGGTTCGGCTCACATCTCATCCGACGATGTGCTCGACGAGGACATGAGCCGAAACAATACCAGCATGTCGTCTTCTTCTTTCTCCGCCTTCCATCGTCCCGGCCTAGATTCCTAGGCAGCAGCTTGCTCAGAGGATGCTGATGGCTAAGCTACCATAGCTTGGCCTCAAAACAGTGTCTTCTTTGCTGATGGCTAAAGCTACCATAGCTTGGCCTTAAAACAGTGTCTTCTTTGCTGATGGCTAAGCTACCATAGCTTGGCCTTTTAATGGGGGTGTGTGTTGGTGGAGTGAGCCACGTATGAGAAACTTTAGCAGCCTACCCTCCCCACCGGAACTTCTATTTCGGCGTAGAGAATTGCCACTTGCTCCAGGATATTGCTAACCTAATCGCCCATGGACCAATGGTACGGTTGGGTCACTGACCTTGTGATCCAGCCCTCCAGTTTTGTTCTGTTCTTCAATTATATCTATTCCATTGGGCTACAATTGAGGTAGTCGTCCTGTCTACGTAGGTTCGCCGGCCTTTACAGCTGTATACAACACACAAAATATAGTGGCGATCTGGCACTAATTTTAAAGGACCTAGCTCTGTAGCCACAGCGTGTTGAACAATTTAGTGGATGCAACAGCGCAAGTTGAGACCGTTATCTAGGCTTATCGCCACTACTCTATGTATCATAGGACTCTAGATTCCGGGAATAACATGATACTCACCAAATGCTGTCTCCCTTTTAGATGATCTTTTGGCAGAAAATTGCCCCATATGATCATTATTTTTGGCCGCACCAACTGCTAGCGATTCGGCAAGTGGCAGGCCACTTCACAAGAGATCCACAGTATCAAGTTGAACAAGTTGACAAGTTTCATCGGTTGATTTCACACTCAGTTTTCGTACCTTGGCAACAACCCCCGTCGCTATTTCATGTCCCTTGGGCGAAGCCAAGTTTTCATATTTAAAAAAATTATATATAAATATAACTATGAAGTCAAGTTTCTTTCGTATGTTCTCACGTATAGCACATACGTTCTCACTTCAGATAGGTATTCATATGTCCTATATACATACCAATTTATAGACATTCAGAAACACTCCTAGATGGCAAGTTCACATGGTTTCCTCTATGCACAGCCAGCAAATTCAGCTGCAAGTTGATACAGTATGTAGTACTAGAAATCATTCCGTACGAGTGTGACACGACAATGTCACATGGTTTCTTCTTCACAAGTTGATTCATTAAAAAGGACAGTGTCAGCGCGAGATGCGCACCAGTCACCGAATCCCTTCCACGCCAACCGGAGACCAATCCGCTCGCAGATCGGTCGGCATCGGGGGCCCAAGCGTGCTCCATCTTCGCTTGCACCCAAATGCTAGGCTGTATATATACTGAAGCTACTATAGCCATAGCTAATTAACCAAGAATTATAAGCTCATAATAGTATGGTGTGCGATTAGTTGGTGAGTAGGCATACAGAACAGCGGCTGCGGTTGTTTGGGCCAATGGGGAAGCAAGGTCGCCGTTTCGGCAAATTGTTAAGGTCGCCCGACGAATTGTAGTGCGTACTCCATCTTGGTTGGCGATCTGGTCGCCTTATTATAGCGACTGTAGCACTGTCACTCACAGCGTTTCAAAAGGATGGAATTAAAATTGTGTCACACGCATTGTCCTTTGCTAGCTTGTTAATTACTAGTAGTACTACTTTACGGAGGGAGTACATCCGTTCTTAAATATATGTAAGCCGTTTTGTCAGTTTAAGTTGAACCAATGGGACGTCCTATATTAGAAACAGAGGGTGCACCATGAAGTATAAGAAGAACAGAACACTTACCATGCCTACAACAATTACCACTACCGTCTCCGAGACTTCTCTGAAGGAAGAATACATGAATGGCCTAAGCTGCCATGGACAGCCTTTTAATGGAGTTGCCCCAGACACTTAGGCCTTCTTTGGTTTGTAGGAATTTTATAGGAATGCTATAGGATAGGGTTTGTAAAGGAAAACCTTTGAAGCCCTTTGGTTTGTAGGAATGGATTCCTATTACTATATTGGATAAAAATCAATCCTTCACATTTTGGAGGAAAAAAAACATTAGCTTAGACTCAATGAAAAAATTCCTATCATATGCATCAAATGACATCTCTTTCTTTATGGGAATTGAGATGCATGTCATCTCACTTCCTATGATTTTCCTATTCCTATAACATTCCTATCCTATGAATCAAAGGAGGCCTTAGGGGCTCTTTGATTCGCAGGATTTAAAAAACATAGGAATAGAAAAAGTATATGATTGAACTGGCATGCCCACTTGAATCATATATGATTAGCAAGAAGCGTTTATTAATGCTACAAGAAAAACAAAGAAATTGTAAAAAGAGATTGGAGTGGACGTTAGATTTTCTTTGAAACGTAGTATAAAAGATTTCATAGGAAAAAATCCTATGAGATCTTATCCTACGAATCAAAGGACCAACATAGAATTTTTTTTTAAAGATTTCAATCCTCCAAAAATCCTATAGAATTCCTTTAAATCAAAGTCCTTGAAGTGGAGTGAGCCACGTATGAGAAACTTTAGCAGGCCACCCTCTCCACCGGAACTTCTATTTCGGCGTAGAGAATTGCCACTTGCTCACGGATATGCTAACCTAATCGCCCGTGGACCAATGGCACGGTTGGCTCGCTGACCATGTGATCCAGCTCTCCGGTTTTGTTCTGCTCTCGGATTATACTAGCCTAACCCGCGCGGCGGCACGCCGCGCTCGATGATCACTCGCAAATGGTCAATCTATTGATTCAAGAGTGGATCAGTGCATGCTCATTTAACTTGTGTATAGAGATATTGAAGAAACCGAGCATATGAAGCTATTAAACTTTTTCAAATGTAGGGGTACAAAGATACAAATTAAAAGTAGCACACTTCCGAGGCAAATAAACTATTTAGACTACATACAGTTCACTGTAAGCAAAGAACTATATGTAGAAACACAAACACACTACATAAATGAGCTAGAAGTAGTTGCTGATATATTAGATCATCCTAGTATACCCTCCTGCAGGATTAATGCCCGTGATAAAGTGGTAAAGTGATTTTGCAAATTCCTGCACAAAACTAAACTTATTTGGCTGAATGGTATATGGCTTTCAAACGTTGCAGCCCAGATAGAACGAATTGGGAAAGGCAAACATTTTCCAAGCCCATGGGCCGACTGGCCAGTCAAACTACTAAGCTCGTGGCCCACATATGCTCCACAATTGTCATAAGCTCGTTTCTTCTTGCATTTTATACACAAAGACCAAGCCAACATCGTACAGTAGCATAACACTGAATATGAAAACATATCTTCTTACTGCTGAAAGATGAAGTTAAAAGTAGAAAATCCCTTGAATTTCAAGAATATATATATATATATATATATATATATATATATATATATATATATATATATATATATATATATATATATATATATATATATATATATAGGACGGCATTTTTCCCGGGCTGCTAGTACGTCGCCTTTTCAAAACCTGCACACAATTTTCGTCCTCCTTCCATGCCTCCCATTGAGCTTGTTCGTCTGCTACCAAGAAAGCTCCATCTGCTAATTCTACAGAATCTTGGTCATTCTGCCATGCTTCCCATCGAGCTTGTTCCTCTGCCAACAAGGATGCCTCATCTGCTGCTTTCAAAGATTCTTGCTCTTCTTGCCATACCTTCCATCAATTAGTCTCTTCTGGCCATATCTTCCATTGCTCAGGACATTCTTCAAGAAATTTTTCTTTCTCTTCTATAATTTTCCAACTACCACCCGCCATCGGCGAAACATAAGTTAGTCCCAAACTGAGACCTGGAATAGTCACCAACTTTGGTTGCCCAAGAGACATCGTTACGTCTTCCATCTTATTCAAATATTCAAATCTCCTAGCCATCTCCACATCTGAAGAAACAAAATCCTATAAGATAAGAGTAGAGCAATACACTTGAAGAACAACCTGTTTTTTTTATGAAGCAGGAAGGAAAAATGATGACTTGCCTGTAAAACGGGGTCCCGAGGGAGCACTACTGCACTTTCCTTGATTCTCCATCGCTTACACCAGTGGCGGAGCCAGGGGTATTCCTGGGCATTCCATGGAATACCAAAGAATCTGGCCCAAAAAAAATTAAGTATACATGTTATACATCGAAGCCCACTAGAGCAGCCCATCCAGCCACGCACCAGACGCCAACAACAGAGCAGGTCTCCGTCTCCCACTCTTCCTCTCTCGATGCAAATCTCCAAACCTAGCGACCGTTGACGACGCCGGCGCCATCGCCAGCAAGCGAGGTCCGACGGACGAGGTCGGCCCTCTGCCCCTCTGGCCGTCTCCCTTCCCTCCCCTCCGGCCTCCGTGGCTGTGGTCCGTGCGGGATAGCGCCGCAGCGGGCTTCCTCCGGCCTCCGTCGCCGTCAGCAGTCGCCGCTTCAGTCTGCCAGCCGACAGGCTAGAAGGAGAAGCCACCCAATGTCCAATCCATCCAGTACTGCATCCATCTACAAATTACCAAGGTAAATTTCCTCTATCTTTTAAACAAATCTGAAGCTTTTTTGATAAATTTCCACTGCTAGAAGCCACTGATCTGCCACGGATTGATTGCTACTTTGTTGATTTGTTCTTGTACAAATTGTAATTGTTTGTACAATTGTCCATCAGTTCATGCCACTGATTGCTACTTTGTTTGTCCATTCAATCCATGCCACATTGCAACTGCCACTTATTTCTACTTTGTTTGTGTGATGTAGATGAAGAAGTATGTTGGCATATTTGAATTGTGGGGCATATCTTCAAACTAAGGCAAGGAAAACAATTTCTACGTCCACATTTGTTGTTTGTTCTACTATATTGCTTTGGTCAATTTTTTTTTGCTAGTATGATTGGTGTATGGTCATCGAGTCATTGATATTGTCACAATGTTATTTTGTGGCATCGATGTATGGTCATCGAGTCATACCTATTATATTGTTGTTAGAGATATTGCCACAATGATATTTTGCTACTATTATAAATGTATGGTCATCGAGTCACTGATGTTACCATCTTACTACATATTTGTCGTTCTATTATATTGCTTAGGCAAAAATTTTTTTTTACAAGAATACCCAGGAGTAAATTCCTGGCTCCGCCACTGGCTTACACTGCCAAGAAAGAAGTAGCTTTCAATATATAGCGGAACGCACCCATGTTTTTTCGCGTAGAAAATAGTTCTGTCGGCACGTACGACGTATGTGGAGATCGTAGATATAAGAAGCATCATTAGGCAACACGTAGCAGATGAGAGGAAAACAGACATGCATCGACGTGCATGGGCCATGCAAGAAGGATACAATAGCAGCGCAGAGTACTATGCAGCACGAATGTGACCACGTGCATGCCGTCTGCAAAGACACTACAAATATGTCGTGTCATTGTATGGTTGCATGCATACTCTCTAGAAGGAAATTACGAACCGACATCGCTGGTCAGCAGCACCGAAGTTTGCTGCTTCCCGTGGCCCGTCTGTTGGCACAAAGAAGCAGCTTCCAGACGGTACATACACACACACACACACGTGTCAATACACACATACATTTGGGCGGACGGTGCACCACGTGTGACACAAAAACGTAAGCAAATCATCTCACGTCTCTCTCACAACACGATAAATAGCGAGGTCACTCGACCAGCAAGTGTACCAGTCTGAGAAATCCTGAGAGCAAAGAAGCAAAGAAGCAAAGAAGAGAGATATCAACTCGCTTGTTCCAGAGGTAATCAATGGAGGCGAAGGTTTGCAATGGGACATCAGTGGCAGGTAAGCAATATTTCATACATATTCAGACAGGCACATCATTGTAAGTATGCTCTCCACTTATGCAGAAAAAGTGCTAACAATACAAGTCAGCCACAAAGCTATTCCGTTGAAGGTTGAAGGTGCGCAAAAAATGACAAAGACGAAAGTCCAAGTGGAACAATCTGCCAACAAAACACGGGAGATACACCAGCAGAAACGCGTTGTAAGTATAAAATCAAAGAAAGAGAAAGAAGAACCACCCAAAGGTGAACCACACCCCGATGAGCAAGCCAAAGTCGATGCAGTCAATGAAACACAGAAAAGAGAAGAAACAATCCGTCTTGCAGAAGAATACCAAAAGGTACAAAAACTAAAACCAGCTGGACTAGACGCAAATACCCACCCGAACAGCTCATAAGGAAAGAAAAATAAAAACCAATCAAGGATATGTGTGGACGTTTTTTTTAAGCGACAGCCGTAAAGGGCCAGCATTACGGAAGTGCATGCGTGCACTGCATGCGGCGGGGTATTTTGATCGGAGTGCATGCGTGTGCACTGCATGCGGCCAGCCGCGTATCTTCATCGGAGTGCATGCGTGCACTGCATGCGTATTCTCATCGGATTGCATGCGTGCACTGCATGCATCGATGTATTTCCGTTCGAGTGCATGTGTGCACTGCATGCCCCTGTGTGCTTCCATTCGAGTAGATGTCGATACCCTTCATCGTTTGACCGTGCATGCGGGCGTGTCATGCGTTGGGCCTACACGCTGGTGTCTTCTGCACACCGATTGGGCCAGCAATGACACATACAACTAGTGGAAGGCCGCAGAAGTGCTGGCCAAGAGAGACAACAAAATGGAAAGAAAATAAGCAGAGAAAAGAAACAAGAACTCACCAGTTCGCGCAATGAAGGGCCGAGCAGCAGACATAAAGCCATCAGACGCAGAAGAAGAACCAACAGTAATGGTCGAACCTACAGAAAAAAAAGCAAGAAGTTAGCCACAATATTCAAAACAGCAGGAAGAAACGCACAAGAACAATCAGAGGCACTCCCATATGTAGCAAGAACCCAACGCACTTACCAACAGTGCAATCAACATTCCTCTTCCCTAACGAAATCTCTCGACGGCGGCTATCAAGATCTTCACTAAGAAACTGATCCGAGTCCAAACGCTGGCCACCTACAAAATCAAATAACCCAATAAAATGACCGCACTCTACTGCAAGTACACAAGGACAAGTAAACCCACCAGGCAGGCAAGAATGAAGCGGCCGGCGAGCCGCAGAGCGGGCACGCTGCCCTAAACGAACCACAGGCAACTGACCATGCACATCAACGTCTGCCGTCACTGACGAACAATCCGCGGCAGGAAGACGCATGCAGGCACGGCGCACACGCGCAGTAACGGCCGCCTGAATCCCAGGAGGATGACCTCGGCGGCGACGTCCAGACCGGGCAGAAGCAGGAAAAACTATTCCCAAATTAACACATGCCACCACTAGTTATAGTTGGAAGGAAAGAGCACAAATGGGAGAAGCCGGAATGGAAGAAGGAAAGAGCACAAATGGGGAGAGCCGAAATGGAAGACGGACGAACAATCAAGCCGGTATTTATAGCAAGCAGCCGAGAGCCAAAACCCAACTTGAAAGCAACGACTGGTGCAGAAATACCCAGAAGACCGTACGTAAGCGGCAGCCGACATATGGGAAATCCAGAGAGCCCGGGCGGCAGGCGACTCGAAGACAGCGGACGGCAAAAGAGCAAGCAGACATGCAGAAACAGACAAAACAGAGATTAGATACCGTGGGCAACTCGACCTGTCCATTGCAAAGACACCAATCGGGAACCGCCGAGGAAAGCCCGGGGCATGCAACCAATGGGCAACTGTTTCTTGAATTTATAATGCTTTCCAACGGTGGCCGCTAGACACACCCAGCCGCGTACCCCTCCCTCCCCCACTAATACACGTGTCACCCACCCATTCGTGCGAGTTTCAATTGTAAGAAAAATTCAAAAAAACATGAAAAACTAAACTTGGCCAGGTTTAGTATATGTATAATTTGTTCCGTTGGACTACAATTAAGGTAGTTGTCCTGTGTACGTAGGTGTTGCCGGCTCTATACAATACAAAAACACAGCAGCGTTCTGGCACTAATTTAAAATGACTTAGCTCAGTGACCACATTATATTGATGCATAATAATGAACATGTAAAATCGTGGGTTGGGGCCGTTATCTAGGCGCATTGTTAATCCTCCTGTGTGTAGAGAATGATTTGGTGCATGGATATCTCATTGATCGTGCACTAGGGGCGCGCGCGCGCGCGCACACACACACACACACACATATATATAGGTACAAGGGTGCCACGGGTATCGTGTCTCCTAAGATACACGTACATACAGAGGGAGACCGACACAACAGGTACTGCATACACGACCCAGACCTACGTACATGTACACATGTTCAACACCCTCCTGTAGTCAAAGCGTCACCGGTGACACAGAGACTGGACCGAAAACACTCGAATGTCGCGGTGGGTAGTCCCTTTGTCATAACATTGCCGAACTGCTGATCGATGGGCACATGTAGAACTCGAACACGACCAAGTGTGACGTGCTCCCTGACGAAGTGAATGTCGAGCTCAATATGCTTTGTCCGTCGGTGATGGACAGGGTTGGCAGCAAGGTACACCGCGGAGACGTTGTCACAGTAGACAAGCGTCGCCTTGTAACCTCACATAGAAACTCCTGAAGTAGCTATCGTTGTCAGGGGTTGGGTGCGACATATGCCAAAGGATGGCTTATCATGGTGGGAGCGAGTAGAACGTCGTCGGTGTGTGGAAGCGGGATGAGGCGTAGACACGTACGCCGGCGAACTTTACCCAGGTTCGGGGCTCTCCATGGAGGTAACACCCCTAGTCCTGCTCTGCGGGGTCTCCGCATGATCACTAAGGCACTAGTGGTACAATGGTGCTCCTTGAGCTGTTTGCTAGAGGTAGAAGAAGGCAGGCACGCTCTCTCCTCCCCTATGTGCGAGTCTAGTCCTAACAGGTTCGAACCCTCTGCATGGGTGCCCTGGGGGGTTTATATAGGCCTACCCCCAGGGGTACAATAGTAATCCGGTCCGGTGTAGGACCCGGTTGTCAGTCTCTCTGGTCGCCGGCTTCTCCGCCGGCTGCCGGGGCCCGCCGCCTAGTGGGCCCCGCCGACTGGTCTGGTACGGAGCCGACAGGCCGCCCCCGCCGCTCGCGGGTCTTGTCGGCTACTGATCACTGTAGCCGTGAAGCTAATGACGCAAGCTTGGTCAGGGGAGCGTGGCTACAGTCCGCCGCCTGGTGGGCGATTACTGTAGCCACTCTGCGTCTCGTCTGGTTAATGGCGCGTGGGGCCCGGGGAAGGGGCGGGCCGACTGCTGGGGGCCGACCTCCCTCGGGTCCGACTGGTGGGGCTCCAGCCGTCTTCCGGGCTCTCGCTGATCTGTAGGGCCCGTCGTCCTTGGGCCGTACCGTCAGACGGTCGTGGGAGCAGGGCTTTGCCTGACAGGGGTGACGTCAGGGGCGGAGTGGCAACAGTGCCGCGCCGGGCGGGGATCTCCGCCTGTACGAAGCACCGTGGCCTCGCCCGGCCCTGGATACGGGGGTGATGGGCTACACTGTAGCCTCACCCTGTCTTGTCTTCTTAATGGAGGCGCAGACTCCGAGGGCACCGTGGGCCGACTGCTAGGAGCCGGCCTCTCTGGAGGCCGCCTGCCAGGAGTCGGCCCGTCTCGGAGCCGTCTTCTTAAGCGCGGCTGTCTTCCAGCAGTCGGCCGTTCGGCCAGCCGGCTACCAGAAGGCGGCGCTTCATCTTGACGTCTTGAGGGGCGCAGCCGGCCACGATGCCTTGAAAGGTTCTGGGGCTCGGGTTAGGCTACCCGTGGCCCATTACTCCGACAGTAGTCCTCGAAGCTGGTGAGGTGCCGCGGCTGAGGAGCCGAGGAGCCTCAACAGTTTCTTCCTCCGGGTGCTCTGAAGGAAGCTTCATCCGACTCCTGGGAAGCCGGTTGGCAGGAGTCGGGCACGTCTAGTTGGAGCTTTCTGGAATTTCGAACGCATCGCCGGGAACCAGCTGGCGTGCTTGCTAAGCTTCTCGGCCCGCCGCCCGTCGTGGGCGTGCCACGTGGTGCCAACCAGCCGGGTCGGCCTGCCAGCCCACGCGCGTGATGGGACGCGACCGCAGGCCGGGCCCGCCACCACCGGGCCTCGGCCTATGAGCGGATCCGCTGCGGCCGAGGCGAGCCGTTGGGTTTTCCCGTGGAGTTATTGCGCGCAGTTACCACGCGGTAAAGGCGGGAGCGTGGGGTCGTGGGCATAGTTAATCCCACGATCCCACGCCCACCCCCTCGGCTTCGTAGCCCGTAGGCTATAAGTAGGGGGAGGAAAGGGAGTGGCAAAGCACGCGCGCCTCTCCACCCCACTTTCCCTCCTCCTTCTTCTTCTCGCCGCAGCGCTCCCGAGCTCCGCCGGAGTACTGCCGCCGCTCATCTTCGTCGAGCTTTTCCTTCCCGAACCCTCCTGGCCCGCCCCGGTCTCGGTTCTCCCACTGCGCCGCTCTTTTCGTCGAGCTCTCCATGGCGCGCGAGCATGGTGGGGACTGGGACGGGTCGAATGTCCATGAGGACCACATTGTGTTCCTCCGCGACACATGGCGTCTCCTCGGTGCGGGATACGTGAAGGCGCGCGTGCCGCCGAAGGGAGAGATCTCGCCGGCGCCGGGGGAGGGCGAGCGGGTCGTCTTCTGCTCGCACTTTATCTGCGGCTTCGGCCTGCCGGCGAGCGGCTTCCTCCGCTCATTCCTCGAATTCTACCACCTTCAGCCTCATCACCTTATGCCCAACACGGTGATGCTCCTGGCTGCCTTCGTCACGCTGTGCGAAGGCTACCTTGGCATCCTCCCCATCATCGAGCTGTGGGGAGCCTTCTTCTACACCAAGCTGGGCACCTCCGTCCGAGAGGTGGTTGCCCAGTGCGGTGCCTTCATCGCGGTGCGTCGGCCATCTCCGAAGAACGCCTTCCCCACCGTCAAACTGCCACAGTTGGTCAAGATGTGGTAGCAGTCTTATTTTTACGTGGAGAACGTCGACCCGTCCGCCGACTTCCTCAACCTGCCGGCTAACATAGTCGGCCCGCTGGCCGAGCCTCGGGCCAGCTGGGGCTACAAGCCGAAGCCGGTATCGGTAGACGGCGCCGCTGCCATCCAACGACTCCGGGAGCTGACCGACGCCGAGGGCCTCAAGCCAACCTACTTGCTGGTTGCCTTCGTCGTGCGCCGGGTTCTCCCGCTCCAAGGCCTGCCTCACTTGATCAGTCGGATGAGTGGGCATCGCGACCCATGCCGGCTGAGCACCAAGGAGATGCCGGCTGCCGAGGTGGCCAACTTGGTGAACGAAATCTCTGGCTTCAAGCTGGAAGAGTCCTGGCAGTTCGGCAAGCCGCCGTACTCCCGCGCGGACCCGCCACCCGCCGTAAGTCTTTTCAGTCTCTCCTTTCTTTAATACTTCATCTTTATTCCGTCTGGTGATCTTTGAGCAATCGGACTTGGAATGCAGATATACATGTCTCCGGCAACGACCACGATTGTGGGGCCGGGTGGCGACTACGCGCCGGACCAGGCCGTAAGCGACATGGACGACCCTGACTTGTGGGCAGCCGCCTTGGAGGACATCGCAACAGGCGGCGTCTATGGAGCCGGTGGCTCCGAGGAAGTCGGCATCGAGACCTGGCCTGATGACGATGATGACGAAGACGAGCCGCGCCCCTCCCGAGGTACTGGCAGGGCGGACGCGGGCCCCTCCGTCGAGCCGACTGCTCGAGGCAGTACGCGGAAACGCAAGCAAGGCGCCGTCTTGTTTGGCAGCGTGTCGAAGAAGGCCAAGAATCCAACCGCCGCGACCAGGCGGAGGGAGGCCGCAGCGAAGGCGGCCAAGTACCAGAAGCTTCCAAAGGCACCTCCTATGGTGTCGGCGTAAGTATCCTTTCCTTGTGTTCTTCTTTCTCATTGATTCCTTCTGAATTTCCCTTGCTTTATTTTCTTAACTCAGAGCCCCACTCTCTCTTGAGAAGTCGGCTGCCGCCTCCATCGTTGGGTCGGCGGAGACCTCCGCCACCACCCGGAGAATCGATCCGGCTGCCGACCTCCGGGAGGCGACGGAGTGAAACGTGCGGGAGGCGCGCGAGGAGCAGGAAGCCGCCCGTCTGGAGAAGGCGGAAGCGGAGAAGGCGGAGGCTGCCGTCCTGAAGAAATTGGCGGAGGCTGAGGTAGCCGCGGCGGCGAAAAAACAGGCCGAGGAGGCCGCGCGCCGCCAGTCGGTGATATTCGTCACCCCCTTGAACTCCGCGCTGCCGCCACCAGAATTCGTGGCGCCGGCTGGGGGAGTCGGCGACGAGCACCCGATCATGGAGAGGGATGGTGGTGATGTCGTCATGTCAGACGTAATCGTGCCCCCGACGCCGCCTTCTGAGGAGGCGCGAGACAAGCAGCCGGCTGATCTACCAACGCCACCAGCCGGAGACGAGATGGCGACGAACCCCTCTCCCGAAGTCCGCACCCCACGCGTCACCGGCTTGCAAAGGCGGCCTCGGCGCCATGCCCGCAGGAGACCGCCGCCGCGAGCTCTTCAATCCCGGATGCCGAGGCGACCAGCACCGCGCCCACTGGGTGGGTGCGGGGAGGCGGGATGGGCCCTTTGAACACGGCAATCCTGGACGTCAAGCCAAGCTTCAGGCCGAAGCCGACGCTCTTAAGCGTTGCAACAATGCGTTCTTGGAGTCGCGAGCAGCCGTTCGGGTATACTTCTTACTTTTTTGACTTTTATGCTTCTTCGTGGGGGCGCGCCAGCGCATCCACTGGGTGTAGTCCCTGAGTTTTGGGCCGGCTGCTGAGCAGGCGGCTCGGAACTTTAAACTGGCAAGCTCCGAGTACTAATGTTCTGATATCTTCATTGCAGGATTATCACAACCATCGTGCGACCGTCTTCAACTCCAAGGTCCAGGAGCTAACTCAACGGACCGCCGACTTGTCGGAAAGCCGGAGTAAGTCTTTGTTCCTTTCTCTGCGGGGGCGCGCTGGCCCACACGCAGGCTGTAGTCCCTGAGATTCGGGTCGACTGCTGAGCAGTTGGGCCGGATTTCCCGGCAACTGTTCTTCTTTTTGTTGATTGTTGATGTTCTTTCTTTTTCCACTTTTGCAGAGGCCAACGCCGCCCTGTAGCAGCTGGGCGAGGCCAACACCGTGCTTCATGCCAAGGAAACGGAGTGCAGCAAGCTGGTCGAAGAGCGTGACCGGCTGGTCACGCAACTGGCGGAGCAGGCGGAGCTTCTCAAGAAGGCCCAGAAGGAGGCGGAGAATAAGGAGACCAGCCTCCTTGCCGAGTTTGCGACCGAATGCTCCGCCTGGACCGACAAGGAGGCGATGCTGACTGCCGGCTTTGGCGAGATTGAAGACATAGTTGATGGTGAGCTTCCCTCTTTTTCCTTATTTGAGCTGCCGGCTGCTGACCGAGCCGGCCTCTCACCTCTAACTTTGGCTCTTTGCTTTTGTTTTGGCAGACTTCTTCCCTGGTCATTCTGACGCCGCCAATCAGGCCATAGAAGCTGATCGCGAAGGACGGAGGGCGGAGGGTGCGCAGATTGCTACCGACGCCCCCCGGACCCTTAGCGAGCAGCTCCTGAGCATCGAGGCCCGTCTTCGGCCGGCTCACCGGATGTTGCGCCGTCTTCAGCATGTCGGCGGCCAGGCGATCGCCGCCCTGTGGCCAAACATGCCAGCACCGCGCACTCCCAGTCGGACTGCCGACTGGCTGGAGGTGGCGGCCGGCCGTCTTGAGGCCTGGAAGGGCTCCTCGGCCCGAGCTGGAGCGCGCCGGGCCTTGGAGTTTGTCAAGGCGTGGTACCCTGGGCTAAATCTAGCCCAGTTGACCACGTTTCGGCAGGAGGCCCAGGAGGAGTTGGTGGCAGTAGCGGATGACCTTGTCAAGCGTGCGGTGGCAATCGCCGAGTACACCAACACCAGCGTCTCCATCCCGGAGCGGGCTGAGAACGGCGCCGAGGCGCCACCAGAGTGGTTCGGGCTGAACCCGGAGGACGGCGAGGACTCGGCCGAGGTGATCGACTCCAGCGGCGAGGAAGAAGACAAGGAGGAAGAAGAAGGTGAAGAGGAGGCGCCAAAGGTCGGAGCGGACGACCAGCCTCAGCTCGACCGCGCCTCCAGCAACGAACCACGCCCGAGCGAGCCGGCTGCTACTGAAGGCGAGCAAGCGGCGACTGACCAGCCGGCCGCTCCACCAACCGGCACCACCGACTCCTCCGCTCCACTGAAGCCGTCTGCTGCTCCCTAGGACAATTCTTTGTTAATCTCGCACAATTCCACCCGCGGGGTGTATTTTAGACTTATGTTGAATGTCGGCCAAGGGCCTTTTGATGTGTAAATATTTTTGCCGAGTTCTGTCTTTCCTTGCTCTCTGCTCTTTTGGCTTTTTTTCTTTGCCGCCTTCCCTTGGTTGTCGTCTTGCCAACCAAACAGTCGCTCTGCGGACTGTGACTGAGTCAAGTACTTAGCCTTTTTTGGGAAAGCAAGTACTTAGCCGATTTAGAGCTTTCTTTGCAAGTTAAGTAGAAACTGGCCGGCCGGCTGCTTGACAGCCGATCAACGAGGCGCGAAACCAGCTTGGACTATGTGTATGCTTTGGGTCCTTAGCCATTTTTCATGTGGGCACCCTTTCTGCCTTCACTCCTGCCGACCGAACAGTCGCTCTACGAGCTGCGGCTTCTGGCAGGAGAAAACTTAAGTGCCAACACATTACTGGTCCGGCTGCAGGAAGCATTACATAGTACAAGGCAGCTAGTCCCCGGGTCGACTGGTCGAACCCGGTGCGAGACGGATAAATGAAATAACACAAATGACAGGCGTAATACTTATCATATAGACAAAATAGGGCAGTCCCCGAGCTCTTCTCGGGGGACCCGGAGTCTTCGTACTTAATACAAAAGTTGGCGTGGTACATATTGCATCAACTGTAAAACCTCCGAAGGAGGTTTGCATTCCATGGTCGCCCCGTCTCCTTGCCGGAGTCATCTCTTTTGCATGCTCGAGGCTTCTGAGCGTCGATGAGGTAGTAGGAGTCATTGCCCAACACCTTGCTGATGATGAAGGGGCCTTCCCAAGGTGCCGAGAGCTTGTGCTGGCCGGCTGTTCGCTGGATCAGCCGGAGCACAAGGTCTCCCTCTTGGAAGGATCTTGGCTTGACCTTTCGGTTGTAGTATCAGCGCAGACTCTGCTGGTAGATGGTGGACCGGCTTAGTGCCAACAGCCGGCCCTCTTCCAGCAGATCGACGCCGTCTTGTCGTGCTTCTTCTGCCTCCTCTTCGATGTACATGGTGACTCGAGGGGAGTTGAATTCTATGTCTGTCGGGATGACGGCTTCGGCACCGTAGATGAGGAAGAAAGGAGTGAAGCCGGTTGACTTGTTCGGAGTTGTGTGTAGGCTCCAGAGGACGGCCGGCAGCTCGTCGAGCCAGCAGCCGGCCGAACGCTCCAGAGGCTCGACCAGTCGAGGCTTGATGCCGGACAAAATGAGGCCGTTTGCACGCTCCACTTGGCCGCTTGACTGCGGGTGGGCAATAGATGCTAAGTCCAGTCGGATGCCCTGCATCACGCAGAAACGGGCCAAGGCGCCTTTGGCGAAGTTCGTGCCGTTGTCGGTGATGTTGTTGTGCGGTATGCCATACCGGATGGTGATGTCAGAGATGAAAGTTACAGCAGTCGGACCATTCAATTTCTTGATTGGTTTTGCTTCTATCCACTTGGTGAACTTGTCCACCGCGACAAGCAGATGAGTCATGCCACCTCATGCTGTTTTGAATGGTCCCACCATGTCCAGGCCCCAGACAACAAAGAGCCAGGCAACGGGGATAGTCTTGAGTGCAGAAGCCGGCTGATGTGGTTGTGAGCGGAACCTCTGGCACCCTTTGCATTTCTGGACCAGATCTTTGGCGTCTTCTAAAGCAGTCGGCCAGAAAAACCCATGGCGGAAAGCTTTGGCCACGAGTGCTCTTGACGTCGCGTGGTGATCACACTCGCCTTGATGAATGTCTTTGAGGATTTCTTGGCCTTGCTCCGGCTCCACGCAGCGCTGGTAGATACCAGTGCAATGCGTCTTACGAGCTCTCTGTTGACTATGGTGTATGCTGATGCCCGGTGTTGCACTTGCCGGGCCGAGATCTCATCGGTTGGCAGCTCTTTATTCACCAGGAAGTTGAGGATGGGCTTGGCCCATGAAGGTGTTGCGATTTCTTCGATTCCTAAGACTGCTACTTGCACGAGGGCGGTTGGGCTGGGAGGCGGCGGGTTGGAATCAGTTGTCGCTTGCTGGGTTGACGAAGTCCCCGAGCCGATTGCTGCAGTCCCCGGGCCGGATGCGGCTGCAGCAGTCCCCGGGTCGCCTGCCAAATTCCTCGTGCCGGCTGCTGGGGTTCTCAAGCCGAATCCGACTGCTTCAGGAGGAGCCGTCACAAAGATGGAATCCAACTCTGGCGATGGTGAAAGTGCGTTATATCGACTAGAGGGGGGTGAATAGGCGATTTTTATGAAATTCTTCACTGAGGAATTTGCTAGTGAGGAAATTCCTTAGCGAAGAACTACTAGCAGCGGAATAAGTACTCAGAAGTAAACATAACAGAATACACGCATGGTCATCATGATGAAATGAAGAAAAACACAGAGTACAGAAAGCGTAAACACAGGATAGCACAAGATGAAGACAAACAGACTAAAGAAATTGAACTGAGGAAATTGAGAAAGTCTTCAGTCAAAGTCTTCAAACACAGATATGAACAAACACACAACGCAGTAATGAGGAAATGAGAGTGTTGAGGAAATAGAACTGGTTGGCTTGGTGAAGACAATGATTTGGTAGACCAGTTCCAACTGTTGTCTCAGTTGTACGTCTGGTTGGAGCGGCTGAGTATTTAAACTCGAGGACACACAGTCCCGGACACCCAGTCCTAAGCACGCAGCTCGGGACACCCAGTCCTCACCGTATTCTCCTTGAACTAAGGACACACAATCCTCATCCAATCACTTGTGGTAAGTCTTCAGGTGACTTCCAAACCTTCACAAACTTGGTCACTCGGCGATCCACAATTCCTCTTGGATGCTCTAGACCTTGACGCCTAACCGTCTGGAAGAAGCACAGTCTTCAAAGGTAACAAGCGTCGGATCCATGCAGGATCAATCTCTTCAGTGATGCTCAATCACTTTGGGTTTGTAGGTGTTTGGGTTTGGGTTTGGATTTTCCTCACTTGATGATTTTTGCTCAAAGTCCTCGGAGGATGGGTTGCTCTCAAACGACAAGTGTCAAGTTCTCTTGGAGCAGCCAACCAGCTAGTGGTTGTAGGGGGCGGCTATTTATAGCCTAGGGAGCAGCCCGACATGATAAGACATAAATGCCCTTCAATGATATGACCGTTAGGTGGACAAGATATTTTGGGACAGCTGGCGCTTAGCACAGCAACGGTCGGAAATTTGAGGTACAAATTCCTCAGGGCTATCATGTTCCTCACAGTGTAGGCAATTCGCACTGGCGAATTCCTAACTCCTCGGTCAGAACAAAGTCCTCAGTGACCAGAAGAACTGCGTCTCTGTCACTGAAGAAATTGACTGAACTGTATGAGATTTCCAATGGCTTCACTCGAAGGGATTGGTAGGTGTAGGATTTGAGTTGAGCATCAAGTGGAAATTTTCTCCTTAGTATTTCCTCGACCCCCTTTAACAGTACGGTGTTCCCTATGACTCAAGAAAGAGAAAATGAAACTACGAAAACAAAAGTCTTCACGCTTCATGTTCCTCAAATGATAACCAAGTCTTCAAGGTCACACCAATTTCTTCACTTTCAAAGTCTTCAGAAAGTCTTCAGAAATTCTTCAGAATATCAAAGTATTCAGTTGAAGAACTTCATTTTTAGGGGTCGACTTTCTTTGTAAATATCAAACTCCTCATAGACTTATAGACCTATGTACACTCATAAACACGTTAGATCCTTAACCTATAAGTCTTCAATACACCAAAATTACTAAGGGGCACTAGATGCACTTACAATCTCCCCCTTTTTGGTGATTGATGACAATATAGGTTAAGTTTTCAACGGGGATAAACATATGAAGTGTAAATACTGATATTGAGGAATTTGATTGCAAGATATAGAAGAACTCCCCCTGAAGTTGTGCATAGTGAGGAATTTGCTTTTGAAGCAATGCACACTTGAAGAGATGAATCATGGAGATCTCCCCCTATATCTTGTAATTCATACACGCATTTGATAGATAATATGAAGAATTTGAAATGCATGATGAAATATGGTGCCTGATGTAATTCAACATGCGTGCGATGATATTAATGAGGAATAAGCATGCCGAATAGTGCATCAAAAGTATCAGAGCATAGTGCAACAAAAGTATCAGCGCACCATCGGGTTTAAGATTACAACTTGATCCAATAAAAGTTTCGGAAGAACGAGAGTTGTAACTTAGCAAAAACATGCCCTTATAATAGACCCGCTTGAAGATTAACTCAGATTTCTCCCCCTTTGTCATCAAATGACCAAAAGGATCGAAACTGAGGACTAACACCCCTGAAGATAATCAAGTTGATGAAGGAGCGCGAGCGTTGTTGGGGTCGGTCGTTGAAGTATGGCCTGCCGCAGTGTCGTCCAAGTCTTCATTTTCATCAGTGGCGCGCGATGAAGAACATGAGGTGGCCACCAAAGAAGGAACTTTGACCTTCTTGTATTTCTTCGGAGGAGGTGCAGACCAGTCAAAATCTTCTTTGAGACCCATTTGCTTCAGATCTTCGGCGCTGTAAACTTGAGACAGAACAGCCCAAGTGCGGTTGAGGGTTTCATGAAGGTAGTAGTGGTTTTTCTTCACTGCATTGTGTGTTGAAGTCATGTTGTGAAGAATTGAACCAAACTGACGCTTGACCCATTTGTGATTGCGATCAACCTCTTGATGAAGACTGAGGAGTAACTCACGATCAGTCATCACCCTGGGTGCTGTGGCTTGAGGATTTGGCTTGGCATTATTGGCGGCAGAGTCATGGGTGGCAGAGTCATCATTGGTGGAATAAGTTGCAGCCTTGCGAAATTGACCATCCAATGGACGAATGCCTTCATCTATCACAGCAGTAGCCTTGCCCTTTTCTTCAGCTGAGGAAAATGTCCTTTTGAGGACTTCAATAGGGGGCAAGTAGCTGCAGTGGTTCAGAGTATCAGCCTTGTAATTGAGTGAAGACCTTGTCCTGATGAATCTCATAATCCTTGGCGCATAAGGCTTCAGCTCAAATGGTGACATAGCAATGTTTGCCAGAGTCCTCATGAAGAAATCATGGAAGTTGACGGGAACGCCATGAATGATGTTGAAAAGCATATTCTTCATGATACCAACGACTTCTTCATCATTTGAGTCGTGGACTTTGATAGGACTCATAGTCTTCGTCAGAATGCGATAGACAGTACGAGGTACATACAACAATTCCTTGACGAGGAATTTGGTTCGAGGGGCCTGCCCTGGCTTCAAAGGTTTCATCAGCACTTGCATATAGTGATTTGAAAGCTCAGGTTCGTTGTAAACACAACGTGCATCTTCAAGGGGAGGACTGAGTGGGAGGGCACGAAGCAATTCAGACATTGGTGCCTTATAATGAGTGTTCTCTGTCATCCAGTCCAGAACCCATGAATTCAGATCTTCAGAATTGCCGGTGATGTGCAGCGTTGCGTAGAATTGAAGAATGAGTTCTTCATTCCAATCGCATATGTCAGTGCAGAAATTGAGCAGTCCAGCATCATAAAGAACACTGAGGACTGGCGTGAAGCACGGCATGGACTCCATATCCACGTGAGGAATATGTGCATGGTCGAAGACTTTGTCTTTGTTGAACAACACTGAGGAATAGAAGTTGGCTTGACTTGCAGTCCAGAAACGCCTCTTCCTTATGCGAGCAGAGTCATCAGGATTATACTCTGTGAAGAACACATGCTCGCCAAAGAAGTCTTCAGCCTTGAACTTTTGCTTCCTTGAGAACGGATCCTTTGGCTTGCGTAGAGGAGTCTCAGTGAGTTGCATCACTACCTCAGGAATCGCGATCTCAGGTTCTTCAGGCTGAGGAATTTCAGGTTCTTCCTCATGTGCAGTCACATTTTCAGCAGCAGCAGGTTCTTCAGCACTAGTGGCTGGAATTTCTTCATGCACAGATGCAGTGGGATGAGTTTCTTCAGAGCCCAATTGAACTGTTGGTGCAGGTGAGTGAGGGATTTGCTGCAGTGGGGGTGAAGAGTGGAGAATTGGGGTGCTGACTTTCCCAAAAGTCGTCATTCATCACTGGAGTTGTGCTTCAAATGTCCACATCTTCATCATCAATTTCTTCAACACCAGCCTCTTCAGCAGTAAACTGAGGCATTGGTGATGAGACCACTGGAGTTGAAGGGATTGCATCCACTTTAATTTCTTTATCAATCTTCTCTGACGAAGCAACAGATTGAGTTTCTTCATCAGATCCGCTCGGGATCACATACTCTTCATCAAAAGGAACAAGGTCCTTTGATGGCATGGTGGAGATCGGAACAACATCGATCGGATTTTCATATGAGCTAGTCATAGGCTTCATCTTCTTTGGAACTGAAGATTCTGAAGCACTTGATGCTTTCCTTTTCTTCACTGCAGCTCGCTCTGCAGCCTTGGTCTTCTTCACATCTGATGCAGATGGAAGGATAGGAGTTGGTGTAGGCGCAGGTGGAGCTGAGGAATCTGGTTGAATTTTCTCAGGCGCAACTGATGCAGTTGCCCTGACTTCTTCATTTTGTTCAGGCGCACCACTAGTGGATGCCCTGGCAGTTTCTTCAGCGGCTGAAATGGAGTCATCAGCCCTGGAACTAGCATTTTCTTCAGCAGCCTGAAAATCATCAGCGGTGCTGGCATGTTCTTGAGTTGGCTGAACAGAAGCTTCAGCTTGAGGAACTTCTTGTTGCGATGGGGCTGCAACATTGGTGAAATTTTCAGTCAGTTTCACAAATCTGACTTTGGCTCCCTTCCAGTCAGCATAGTAGGAGTCAAATTTGTCGCTGAGGGCTTTGATTTCATCTTGCATCTTGACAAGTTCTTCAGTTGTCATCTTGACAACATTTTTCTTCAGCAGTTTCTCTTTTCTGTACTGCGATTTCTTGATCTCTCTGGCCCTATCATATTTCCACTTCTCCTCTTGGATGAAGTGAGTCAGCATGTGACTTTGGCCAGGTGTCAGCTTGAAGTCAGGCATAGGTGTGTTGGGATCCTTATGCCAGAGATCAATGTAATCGAGGATCGCCCTTGGATCCAACAGCAGCGGCACAGGTGTGCCTTTGGCTCTAGCGGCCCTTTCTTGTCGGTCCCTGATGATTTCTGCAAGTTCTTCTTCATCAGCTTCATCTTCGTCAGATGGTACATTGAAGACTACCTGCTTCTTCTTAGGACTTGGGCGAGTACCGCGTCCAGCAGTAGCCTTTTTCTTCAGCAGAGAGGGTCCAGCTGAGGAACTTGGTGCAACTGAGGAACTTGCTGAGACACCAGAGGCAATAGAGATGCCTACAGTCCTTTGACACGTGGCAAGATGCGCAGGTGCTGAGGACTTTGGCGGAACAGCTGAGGACTTTGGAGGATGTGCTGAGGATTTTGGAGGAGCAGGGGCAGCTTGAGGAATTTGCCTTGAAGATTTTGAAGTTTCTGGCCGTGAGGGCGCAGCTGAGGAACTTGGCCGTGAGGGCATTGTTGGTGAAGCACTCGGCTTGCGAGCGGGCTTCTTAAGCATTGATTTCCTCGGCTTGACAGAGGCCTCAGTGGCAGTAGCAGTAGCAGAATCTTCATTGAATTTCCTCATTGCTTCTCTGGCTTGTCTTGCCAATTTGGCTTGGCGCTTGGCCCATTCTTCAGGAAAATCCTCACCGCGTTTGACGCTAGCGGGATCAGCCACTTGGCCAGGTGCCAATGGGGCTCTTGGGCATGGAGGTTTAGTGCGAATTTCTTCATGTACTTTGGAGTGACGTATCTATACTCCCTCCATTCACGTGCCCATCTCCGTTCAATCCTCTGAATGCGCACCTTGCGCTGATTTTTATCTTCTTTGCCAAACTTGGCTTCATCAGGCGTGCAATAATCTTTATAGATGTCCTCAGGGATTTCAAATGCAGTCATAACCTCAGGTTTCTTTCCTCCTTTATGAGGCCTTTTACCGTCAGCCATTTTCTTCAGTTGAGGAATTTGAACAATTGAATTCTCTGAAGAAGTGTGCAACTTTTCTTCGAGGAATGCTGCAAACGAGTTAAGTTGATGAGAACCTAATAATTCAGCAGCGAACATGTGTACCTGTGAACAGAGTATAGTTGCGAGGAATTTGGAGAGGTCATATGCATTCTCAGAGGGGTTTTCAAAAAGAACAAGTTTGAGGAATTTGACCAAATGCGTCTTGAAGAATTTCACTAAGCGCGCTATATCTTAGGTTCCAGAGTTGTATGGATTGAAGATCCACACAACTGAGGAATCTTGAAGAAAATGATGCTTAGGGAAATGAATCAAGAACAGATAACATGTGAGGTGTTTTGTGTGTGAGGATTTGAAGAATAAAACATCTTTGAAGATTTTGTAGAAAAATTTCGAATCAAAGAGGGCAGTAAAAGTAACTTTTAATTACCCTAAACGAAGAACACGACGAATAGTGAGATGAAACAGTGAGGTTCGTCGATGTAGATCTTCCACGCCCTAACTCGGCGGAGGAAGACGTCTACGGCGGCGGCGGAGGTGAAGATTTCCGCAGTCGGCGTGAGTACGACGGCGACGAGGTTGAGGCAGTGAAGCTCTTCCTCATCGGCGACGATGGAGTTGCGGCGGCGCTAGGGTTTGAGAAGCTCGAGTGGGAGAGAGAGATCGAGCGGAGTAAAAGAAGTGAGGAAGGGGAGAGGGGTATTTATAGAGGCAGCGAAAAACTGTTTGCCCGAAGATTTAGGACGAACGTGCCCCTGACCATTCTCCTTCTCACGACATGTGTCACCCACGTACTGTGTAGTGGAGATCGTGTAAGATCGTGGGTGAGAAAAATAATGCATCATGGGATGTGGAACGGTTTGAGCGGCAAAACCGAAAATTTGGATAAGATCTGTTTTAACGTTTCGTTCGCAATTTCTTCAGCTGACAAGGACACAGTGAAGATTTTGAACGAGTTTCAAATAGAACGCACATGAAGAATTTGTGAACAGATTGGATTGAGTATAGCATAAAGGGGGAAGGGTCCGATCACATTCACTTAGCAGAAAAATCAACTTGAAGAAATAGCTATAAGTGAATGCTGTAGAGGACATAAACTCATATATATATATAGACAATGAAGAAAAAGGACGGCACAAGTGAAGATTTTGCAAAGTTGAAGAATTTGAACAACTGAGGAATTTCAAAAGTTGAGGAAAAACTCAAATTGAAGATTTTCAACTTTTGTGGTGGCGTGACCCACCGTATAAGAATGATGATTTCAGACACCGCGTACAATTGTCGTAGGGTTCTGAGAATCAAATTGTTCATTAATTTCTTCACACTTAGGGTGTTATTCTTCATTGATTGAAGAAAAAGATTTCTTCATGTGTTGCACATCTAAGTCATCAATTTTGCATAAGTGTTAGGATGAGTGCCTTTTCAAAGTACATTTGAAGACTCTAAGATATTTAGCTCACACCGCAACTTGCTAAATCTCTTCTCATCCAAGGGCTTAGTGAAGATATCGGCTAGCTGTTCTTCAGTCTTCACATGCTCAATAGAAATGTCGCACTTCAACACATGGTCACGAAGAAAATGATGACGAATCTGAATGTGCTTTGTCTTCGAGTGCTGAACTAGGTTGTCAGCAATCTTGATGGCACTCTCATTGTCACAGAGGAGAGGCACATTCTTCACATTGACGCCATAGTCCTTGAGTGTTTGCTTCATCCATAGCAGTTGAGCACAACAAGAACCAGCAGCAATGTACTCAACTTCAGCAGTAGACAATGATACGCAGTTCTATTTCTTCGAGGACCAACAGACCAAGGATCGTCCGAGGAAATGACAAGTACCAGATGTTGACTTGCGGTCCACACGGTCACCAGCATAGTCGAGTCAGAATATCCAATGAGATCAAAATCCGAGCCCTTGGGATACCATAATCCAAGTGTTGGTGTGTGAGCTAGATATCGAAGAATATGCTTCACAACCTTATGGTGTGATTCCTTCGGTGCAGCTTGAAATCATGCACACATGCAAACACTAAGCATTATATCTGGCCTAGATGCACATAAGTACAATAAAGAGCCAATCATGGAGCGGTATACCTTATGATCGAAGTCAATACTCCCTTCGATCCTTAATACTCTGCGCATAACTTTTTTCGTTTTTCCCCAAATGCTCTGCGTGATCCCCTTGAGTAACGCAACTTTCCCAGCCTGCCCCTGCCTTTCCGCTTCGCTAGCGGTTAATCCCCTTAATTGGCGCAACTTCCAAGTTTGCATGCAGAGACATAAGTGGAGGAGAGAGAGATTACCTGTGACATGCAGGGAGGGATTCGAGGCGACTAGTACTCTAATCCACGCAAAAGAAGGGGCAAACTTGTCCAGAAAATTTCGAACGGGGCTCTCCTTGGTATGAGAGCTATGAGTTATGCGCGAAGTAAAAAAGGACGGAGGGAGTACCATTTTCATCAGTGCATAGATGACCATTTGTGGGCATAGGAATTTTGATGCCTTTGCAATCTTGCATGCCGAATTTCTTCAGGACATCCTTGAGGTATTTCTCCTGAGATATGAATATGCCATTGCGCTGTTGACGAATTTGAAGACCTAAGAAGAATTTCAACTCTCCCATCATAGACATTTGATATTCTTCACTCATCATATAGGCAAATTCATCACTATAACGTTGGTCAGTACAGCCAAAGATAATATCATCAACATATATTTGGCACACAAACAGTTCACCATCATAAGATTTAGTAAAAAGAGTGGGATCGAGTGAACCGGGTGTGAAGCCTTTCTTCATGAAGAATTCCTTCAATGTATCATACCACGCCCGTGGGGCCTGCTTGAGGCCATAGAAGGCCTTGTTAAGTCTAAAGACTTTGTCAGGATGCTTTGGATCTTCAAAACCTAGGGATTGAGCAACATATACTTCTTCCTCAAGCTTACCATTGAGGAATGCACTTTTTACATCCATTTGATATAAGATGATATCATGATGGTTAGCATAAGCAAGCAATATGCAAATAGCCTCAAGTCTAGCAACAGGTGCAAAAGTTTCATCGAAATCAACTCCTTCAACCTGTGTGTAGCCTTGAGCTACTAGTCGTGCCTTATTCCTCACCACAACACCATTTTCATCTTGCTTGTTGCGGTATATCCACTTTGTGACAATGATGTTATGCTTGCGAGGATCGGGACGATTGACTAGTTCCCAGACGTTGTTGAGCTTGAACTAATGTAATTCTTCTTGCATGGCCTGAATCCACTCAGGTTCCGGAAATGCTAATCTACCTTAGTGGGCTCTGTGATAGACACAAAATAAAAATGCCCACAAAAGTTAGATAGATGTGAATCTTTTGAGCATGTGAGAGGACCTGGTGCTCTAATGTCATCGATGATCTTCTCCACTTGCACTTCTTTTGCAACGCGAGGATGAGCTGGTTGTCGTTGAGGAATTTGATCAGCATTTTCTTCAGCATCAATTTCCTCAGCATTTTCTTCAGGTGCATCAACTTGACGTTCTTCACGTTCTGGAATGAATTCTTCAGCAGGTTCTTCAATAGGAATGACATCTTCAGTAGCTTTGTGCTTGATAGAGTCCTTAGGTGCTGGTTCATCTAACACAGAAGGTAGGTGCTCTCTTTGAGAGCCATTAGATTCATCGAACCACACATCTACAGTTTCAACAATCTTGTGAAGAACATTGTTGAAGACTCTGTAGGTGTGTGAGTCCTTTTCGTAACCAAGCATAAAACCTTCATGTGCTTTCGGTGCAAATTTAAAGTTGTGATGAGGATCTCTGATCCAGCATTTAGCACCGAAGACTTTGAAATAACTCACATTGGGTTTCTTGTCAGTGAGGAGTTCATAGGCAGTCTTCTTGAAGAATTTGTGAAGATATACTCTGTTAATGATATGGCACGCAGTATCAATTGCATCAACCCAGAAACGATGAGGGGTTTTGTATTCGTCAAGCATAGTGCGAGCCATCTCAGCAAGAGTCCTGTTCTTGCGCTCCACGACGCCATTCTGTTGAGGAGTATAAGGAGCAGATAACTCATGAATAATACCAAGTTCATCAAGATAGTCATCGAGACCAGAATTCTTGAACTCGGTGCCATTGTCACTTCTGATGTGCTTGATCTTCACACCAAAGTTGGTTGAAGCCCTCGAAGAAAATCGTTTGAAGACTTCCTGCACTTCATGTTTGTAAGAGACAAGGTGTACCCATGTCTAACGAGAGTAATCATCAATAATAACAAAGCCATATTGAGATGCTTCATTTGAAATAGAGGAATAGTGATTAGGACCGAAGAGATCCATGTGAAGCAATTCGAATGGTCGAGTAGTGGTCATGATGGTCTTTGCTGGATGCTTGGCCTTCATAAGTGATCCTTGAGGAATTTGAGGAATTTGACAGCTTCACAGGCACCGCATAAGTGATCCTTGAGGAATTTGACATTCTCAATGCCAATAACATGCTTCTTCTTCGCAAGCGTGTGCAAATTCCTCATGCCTGCATGACCAAGTCGTCGATGCCATAGCCATCCTTCTGAAGCTTTTGCAAGTAGGCACACGGCTGGTTGTGAATCTGCAGAGAAATCAACAATATACAAGTCTCCTCTCCTAAAGCCTTCGAAGACTTTGGAATTGTCAGCTTCCATAATCACAACACAACGATACTTGCCAAAGACAACAACCATATCAAGATCACAAAGCATTGAGACAGACATAAGGTTGTATCCTAAGGACTCAACAAACATGACTTTGTCCATGTGTCGATCCTTTGTGATAGCAACTTTACCTAGACCCAATACCTGACTTTTGCTTTTATCAGCGAAGATGACATGCTTCAGATGTGATGACGATAAGGGAGCATCCATCAACAGATTTCTGTCACCAGTCATGTGATTTGTACATCCACTATCAAGTACCCACTCAGTGGCTTTGGGTTGATCATCCTGCAGATGAATTAGTGCACCTTACGACCTCATATACTTCAGCAGTGAAGAATATGATATCACAATTCATCAGATCAATTTCATCAATCAGTAGGACAGATAAAACAGAGGGGACGTGTGAAATGAGAGTTCATTTCATCAAGGTTAGCCTGCGTCCTTTCAGGCAATTTGTCAGGTCCCCAGCAAATTCTTCAGACGTTACAGTACGTCTGGAGACCTGACCCTGCATAAGAGATTAGTTCTTTTTCTTCACCACCCACATCTGAAAGGGTGGCAAAGAGTTCATCACTCTGCGAGATCCATATGAGAATGGTGGCATAGCGGCCAAACCATTACGTTTCACATAAGAGGGGTTAGAGTAAGCATATGAATAAGCAGAGAAATTCAGCGAGGACTTATGAACATAATAATTTGAAGAATAATGCTCATATTCATAGCCCTTGGCTCTTCCCTGCGAAACAGAGTTGTTAGCACGATGATGTTCATATGAAGACTTTGATCCATGTGAGGAATTTGATCCATATGAAGAATTTGATCTGGGGTTCCTATTCTTCACAGGTGGTGTCTTGAGGACATTCACCTGAAGACCTTCAAGGCACCTTTTGGGAACCCAGATTTTCTTCATAGGGGAACCATTCCTGCAGTTAGTGCCAACATATCTAGCAAATACTTCACCATTCTGATTTTTGAACATTTTGTAGTTGGAGTCAAATGACTCATCAGAAGAATGAGAAGATTCACATGTATAGCCAGATAAATTAGATGGGTCAACTGGAGGTCCCTTTGCAGCAACCCATGAGGTTTTGGGGTACTGCTCAGGCTTCCAATATGTACCATCAGCATTGAGTTTCCTCTCAAAGCCAATACCCTCTTTCCTAGGGTTCCTGTTGAGGATCTGCTTTTTAAGCACATCACAAAGAGTCTGATGCCCTTTGAGGCTTTTGTACATGCCTGTCATGTACAATTCCTTCAGCCCTGCATCGTCAGTGATACTAGCAATGTCCTCAGATGAGGAATTAGTGATAGCAGAGACAGGTGAAGAATTTGTAACATTCGAAGCATTTGAACATTCAGGTGAAGAATTAGCAGATTCTCGTTCAATGCATTTCAAACATGGAGGAATAAATTCTTTCTGAGCAGCGCTGATTTGTTGAGCAAGTAATGAATCGCGCTCCTTCTGAAGATCTTCATAACTCACTCTTAGCTTCTCAAGATCTTGCAAGAGAGAGTTATGCTGATCTTGAAGAGAGTCATACTTATAATGAAGTCTCTGAAGACTTTTAGCCAAAGCTTGTGAATGATCCATTTCTTCACCCAACATCTCATTGCTCTTACTAAGCATGTTGTTAGCCCTTTCCAAAGCTCTTTGTTGTTTAGCAGCAAGTGAGGCAAGTTTGACATAACTGGGTCCAAATTCATCATCACTGGATTCAGACAGATAGCATTCAGTTACCTATTCACCATCTGCCATAAGGCATGGAGCAGAGGATGACGATTCTGGTTCGAATGTCATTGATTTGAGCGATTCCTTGAAATCCTCAAACCAAGGATCATGACGGGTTCGATGACCTTCATAGACCTCAGAGAGACGGTCCCAGATAAGATTCGCATGGTCAAGATGCATGACGTTCCTGAATTGATTTTGAGACAGACAGGAGCAGATGACGTCCTTCGCTGTGAGGTTGAGGAGGGTGTACTTGCGAATGTCATCAGCTCCCGCCGTCTTGCATAGATCGGTAAGACCAATCTCAGTGACGGTCCGCAGTTCGCTGTTCATCGCCATGAGGCGCTTTTTCATCATGGCCTTCCATTTGGGATACTCGTGACCGTCAAAGATGGGGCATGCCACTTTCTTCATATCTGCGGTCGACATAACTAAAACTTCAGGCGGTTAAACCAAAATCACACAGAACAAGGGAGTACCTTGCTCTGATACCAATTGAAAGTGCGTTATATCGACTAGAGGGGGGGTGAGTAGGCGATTTTTATGAAATTCTTCACTGAGGAATTTGCTAGTGAGGAAATTCCTTAGCGAAGAACTACTAGCAGCGGAATAAGTACTCAGAAGTAAACATAACAGAATACACGCAAGGTCATCATGATGAAATGAAGACAAACACATAGTACATAAAGCGTAAACACAGGATAGCACAAGATGAAGACAAACAGACTGAAGAAATTGAACTGAGGAAATTGAGAAAGTCTTCAGTCAAAGTCTTCAAACACAGATATGAACAAACACACAACACAGTAATGAGGAAATGAGAGTGTTGAGGAAATAGAACCGGTTGGCTTGGTGAAGACAATGATTTGGTAGACCAGTTCCAACTGCTGTCTCAGTTGTACGTCTGGTTGGAGCGGCTGAGTATTTAAACTCGAGGACACACAGTCCCGGACACCCAGTCCTAAGCACGCAGCTTGGGACACCCAGTCCTTACCGTATTCTCCTTGAACTAAGGACACACAGTCCTCGTCCAATCACTCGTGGTAAGTCTTAAGGTGACTTCCAAACCTTCACAAACTTGGTCACTCGGCGATCCACAGTTCCTCTTGGATGCTCTAGAGCTTGACGCCTAACCGTCTGGAAGAAGCACAATCTTCAAAGGTAACAAGCATCAGATCCACGCAGGATCAATCTCTTCAGTGATGCTCAATCACTTTGGGTTTGTAGGTGTTTGGGTTTGGGTTTGGATTTTCCTCACTTGATGATTTTCGCTCAAAGTCCTCGGAGGATGGGTTGCTCTCAGATGACAAGTGTCAAGTTCTCTCGGAGCAGCCAACCAGCTAGTGGTTGTAGGGGGCGGCTATTTATAGCCTAGGCAGCAGCCCGACATGATAAGACATAAATGCCCTTCAATGATATGACCGTTAGGTGGACAAGATATTTTGGGACAGCTGGCGCTTAGCACAGCAACGGTCGGAAATTTGAGGTACAAATTCCTCAGGGCTATCATGTTCCTCACAGTGTAGGCAATTCGCACTGGCGAATTCCTAACTCCTCAGTCAGAACAAAGTCCTCAGTGACCAGAAGAACTGCGTCTCTGTCACTGAAGAAATTGACTGAACTGTATGAGATTTCCAATGGCTTCACTCGAAGGGATTGGTAGGTGTAGGATTTGAGTTGAGCATCAAGTGGAAATTTTCTCCTTAGTATTTCCTCGACCCCCTTTAACAGTACGGTGTTTCCTATGACTCAAGAAAGAGAAAATGAAACTACGAAAATAAAAGTCTTCACGCTTCATGTTCCTCAAATGATAACCAAGTCTTCAAGGTCACACCAATTTCTTCACTTTCAGAAAGTCTTCAGAAATTCTTCAGAATATCAAAGTCTTCAGTTGAAGAACTTCATTTTTAGGGGTCGACTTTCTCTGTAAATATCAAACTCCTCATAGACTTATAGACCTGTGTACACTCATAAACACGTTAGATCCTTAACCTATAAGTCTTCAATACACCAAAATCACTAAGGGGCACTAGATGCACTTACAGATGGCTTGACAGACGGCTTGAGGAGGCGTTGTAGGGCGACGCCGGTTGGTATTGCTTACCGGGTGGAGCCGATTCGTGCCAAGGCATCTGCTTGCTCATTGTCATTCCTTGGCACATGGAGAAACTCGCACCCTTCAAAGTACCCACTGAGTTATTGTACGAGGAAACGGTAACTCACCATATTTGCGTCCTTGGCGTCCCAGTCGCTTGACGACTGCTGGACCACCAAGTCGGAATCACTATAGCACAGGATCCGGCGAATGCCGAGTTCCTTGGCAAGCCGGAGTCTGTGAATGAGTGCTTCGTATTCAGCGACGTTGTTGGAGGCAGCGAAATGGATCTGCAACACGTATCTGAGCTTGTCGCCTTTGGGAGAGGTGAGGACGATGCCGGCTCCCAAACCAGTGCGCATCTTGACATCAAAGTGCATTCGCCAATGGGTGGAGTCTGGCGCAGGCGGCAGGTACTGGGTCTCGGCCCAATCAACGAGGAAATCGGCCAGTGCTTGTGACTTGATGGTGGTGCGAGGCTGGTAGTAGATGGTGTAGGGGGGCAAATCTATGGCCCATTTGGCCACTCGGCCTGAAGCATCTCGGCTTCCAATGATCTTGGCAAGCGGAGCTGTGCAGACCACACTGATTGGGTGTTCTTGGAAGTATGGCTTCAATTTCTTGGCGGCAAAGTGTACGCCATAGCACATCTTCTGATAGTGGGGGTAATTTTGCTTGGAGGCAGACAACACTTCACTAAGGTAATACACTGGCCTCTGGACTGGTAGTGCTTTGCCCTCTTCCTTGCGTTCCACCACCATGACTGTGCTGACCACTAGGCTGGTAGCGGCAATGTAGGGGAACATGGGCTCCTTAGAAGTCAGAGCCGCTAGGACAGGCGGAGTGGTCAACATCTTCTTGAGCGGGAGAAAAGCTTCATCCGCCTTGTCGTTCCACTCAAAAAAGTGGTCTTCTTCATGAGCTGGTACAGGGGAAGAGCCTTCTCGCCTAGCCGGCTAATGAAACGGCTGATGGATGCCAAACAGCCGGTGAATTGTTGCACGTCCAGTAGTCGGGTGGGCACTTCCACCCTCTCGATGGCTTTGATCTTCATAGGGTTGCACTCTATGCTGCGCTCTGAGACCGGAAAGCCAAGAAGCTGGCCGGCTGGCACTCCAAAGACGCATTTCTCCAGGTTGAGCTTGATTTGAAATCGGCGCAAGTTCTCAAAGGTCTCCTTGAGGTCTTCTAGCAGCGTTTCACGCTTCTCCGTCTTCACCACCACACCATCCATGTAGACGTGGGCGTTTCTGCCGAGTTGCTTGAGGAGACACTTCTGCATGCAGCGCTGAAACGTGGCACCGGCATTCCTCAGGCCGAACGTCATGGTCAGGTAACAGAAGGCTCCGAATGGCGTGATGAAGGTGGTCTGCAGCCTGTCGGCCGGGTTCAGTTTGATCTGGTGGTACCCTGAGTACGCATCCAAAAAACTCAACAGCTCGCATCCGGCTTTGGAGTCAATCACTTGGTCAATTCTTGGTAAAGCGAACGTGTCTTTGGGGCATGCTTTGTTGAGGCTGGTATAATCAATACACATGCTCTCCGGGTGCTCCGGGTCCAAGGGTATCTTCTTTGTCTCTTTGGCCGGCTTGAACGAGCCCCCAGCTTCCGACTCCTTGGGGTCGGGTGACATTTCCGGCTGCTTGCTTGCCGTCGCCACAACCCGGTCAAGGAGCCGCTTCTCAGCCGCGATCATGAGGGACTCGTCTAACCGGCTGCTCTCCGCTGCGCATGCGGATGACTTCTTGTAATCTCCTGCTATGGTCAGGATTCCCTTAGAGCTTGACATCTTCATCTTAAGGTAGGCATAGTGGGGGACCGCCATGAACTTGGCCAGAGCAGGTCGGCCAAGTAGTGCATGATAGGGGCTCTCAAGGTCCACCACCTCAAACCAGACTGGCTCTCGACGAAAATGATTTTTGTCCCCGAAGAGGACATCTATCTGAGTCTTACCGATTGGTGAGTAGGAAAGGCCAGGAACTATGCCATGAAAAACAGTCTGGCTGGGCTGAAGATGTCTCTGCTTGATCCCAAACTTTTCCATGGTATCTTTGTACAGGATGTTGATGCTGCTGCCGCCATCTATCAGGACTCGGGAGAAGCGAGCAGCTCGCCTCTCTGTGGCAAATGTGGCATCCAACACCAAGGCATAAGACCTGGGATTTGGCATCACCTCTGGGTGGTCAGCTCTGCTCCAGCTAATGGGCTTCTCCGACCAGTGCATGAACTCGGGGGTCTCTCATGCTACTGCATTCACTTCCAGCTGCTGCTGCCGTTTGTCGTCGGCTACGCTGGTGAACACGACGTAGGCCCCATGCTCCTCGGGATAATCATCTTGTATGGCATCGACTGGCCGGGCCGCCGGCTGCTGAGGAGGAGGAGGCGGCGGGCCGGCTGGCGGAGGAGGCTGGAGTCCGTCGCCCTTGGAGATCCTGGTGAGCCAGTGGCACTTCCGAGTAGTGTGATTGAACGGCTTCACACCGCTATGGAACTTGCAAGGTGCATCTAGAGTCTGCTCGTACGAGAAAGCGGGAAGCCAGGTGGGTTTGCTACCCTTCTGGCGCTTGGGAGGAGGCGGCCCTTCTGGCTGCTGATCTTCGACTGTCGCCATCTGCCGGCTCGAGGAAGCCGGCTGCATGGCCTTGCGCTTGTTGTCGTTTGGTTGCTGCCTCCGACTGGTGTCACCAGCCGGGGTCCGAGGAGCTTGAGGGGCCACCTTGCCCGACACGTTGACTTGAATCTCCGCATTCATAGAGGAGTCGGCCGTGGCGTACTTGTCTGCTATGATTAGCAGTTCGTCGAGGGTCGCCGGCTCGTCGCAGAGAAGCTTGTGCTTGAGGAGGGTGCCCTCTCGGCACCCGACAGTGAAATACTCGATGGCCTGCACCTCGTGCACACCCTCGCACGAGTTGCGCAACTCGGCCCAGCGAGTAAGATAGTCGCGAGTCGACTCGTTGGGGCCTTGAACACACAAGGAGAGTTGGCGAGGCTTGGGCGGCCGCTTGTACATGTTGGTGAAGTTGCGGATGAATGCTTCAGTAAAATCAACCCAGCTATTGATGCTGCGGGGCTTTAGGCTGTTCAGCCATGTCCGGGTCGTGCCCTGGAGCATGAGCAGAACGTACTTCATGGCAACGCGCTTGTTGCTGCTCGCGATGCCGACGGCTGTGGAGTAGTCGACCAGCCAGTCCTCCGGCTTGACGGAGCCGGTGTACTTGGGTGTATCCCTCGGGAGCGTGAACCCTTTGGGGAAAGGTTCGTCCCGGATGCGGGGACCGAAGCAAGGCGGACCCAACTCATCTTCTTCTAGCTCCAGGGATTGATTGAGGCAGTTGATCCGGTGGCCGGCGTCGTTTTCCCCGATTCCTTCTCGGCGGCCAAGGCGGTCGCCGAGTGACGGGTGATCAACAGGCGGCGGGGAAATGCGCCTCTCCCTGTGGGGAGGAGGAGGCGGACAGTCGTCTCGTCGCTGCACTGCTCTTGGGCGGCCGTCTTGGTCGCGTTCGATGGTGATGCGAGTCCGGCTACGGCCGGCAGCCGGCTCCTTGTCTCTTCTGCCGCGGACGCCACCAGTCGGCGTCCGGGATGTCGCGCCATGGTCTCGTCGAGGAGGCGGATCATCGTTTCGCCGGTTGGGCGCTTCGGTCCGGCAGACGGCATCTTGCTGCTCAGCAGCCGCGTCGAGGAGTTGCTGAACTCGCTCCGTCATGTGGCAACGCTCGTCGCCCTCGAGCTTGTCTAACTCGTCTGTTGCCGCCTGGGCAGCTCGTATGTTCTCCGCAGGCGTGGCATAGACGGGACGATCTGTCCCGAACATGCTGGCGATGGTCGCGCCACGCTGCCGGATCTGGCCAATGCGGCTAGGCCCACCAGGAGCTGGCGTGCCACCGACAGCATGGTCCATCTCACGCTGGTAGGCCTCCAAAAGGCATCTCATGTTGGCCAGCCGGTTGGCGCTCTCGACGAGCTGGACGTGGCGTGCCTCCAGCGTCTCGGCGTCAGCGTCTTCCAGGATGGGTGCAGTCAGGTCTTGTATCGCCGCCTGCAACGGATATTGGCCACCTCCGCCAGAGTGCTCGTCGTGGCTGATGACGAGCACTTCCGTGATGTTGCTGCCGCAGCTGTCCGCGCGGGGAAGCGGCTCGTCGTAGACCACCACGTTGGAGGGGAACGCGTCGAGCGACACCGAGTCGGAGTCGACCAACATCAGGTCGGTGGAACCAATCGACTCCAAGTGAGTAGCAGGCTCGCTGACGACGTGGAGCTGATCGAGGAGGCTCACAAGGCGGCTCTCAGGGCCATCAGTGCCCGCATCAGACGCGGGCTCGTCGGAGAGGCGAATCTCGCCAACAAGATCGGCGAGGTAGCTTGTCGCACAGGCGACCTCCGCGCCGCGCAGCGCATCGGTGCAGACGCCACCTGGCGTGCCGGGCTGGCTGCGCTTGCCAGGAAGGAACAAGGTTCCCGTCCAGAGCAGGTCCCCGGGAGACGGTGCACCTCGCCCCATGGTGGGTGCCAAATATTGGGGGTTGGGTGCGACATATACCAAAGGATGGCTTATCATGGTGGGAGCGAGTAGAACATCGTCGGTGCCTGGAAGCGGGATGAGGCGTAGACACGTACGCTAGTGAACTTTACCCAGGTTCGGGGATCTCCGTGGATATAACACCCCTAGTCCTGCTCTGTGGTGTCTCCGCATGATCACTAAGGCACTAGTGGTACAATGGTGCTCCTTGAGCTGTTTGCTAGAGGTAGAAGAAGGCAGGCACGCTCTCTCCTCCCCTAGGTGTGATTCTAGTCCTAACAGGTTTGAACCCTTTGCATGGGTGCCCTGGGGGGTTTATATAGGCATACCCCCCAGGGGTACAATAGTAATCCGGCCGGGTGTAGGACCCGGTTGTCAGTCTCTCTGGTCGCCGGCTTCTCTGCCGGCTGCCGGGGCCCGCCGCCTAATGGGCCCCGCCGATTGGTCTGGTACGGAGCCGACAGGCCGCCCCCGCCGCTCGCGGGTCTTGTCGGCTGCTGATCACTGTAGCCGTGAAGCTAATGACGCAGGCTTGGTCAGGGGAGCGTGGCTACAGTCCGCCGCCTGGCGGGCGATTACTGTAGCCACTCTGCGTCTCCTCTGGTTAATGACGCGTGGGGCCCGGGGAAGGGGCGGGCCGACTGCTGGGGGACGACCTCCCTCGGGTCCGACTGGTGGGGCTCCAGCTGTCTTCCGGGCTCTCGCTGATCGGTAGGGCCCGTCGTCCTTGGGTCGTACCGTCAGACGGTCGTGGGAGCAGGGCTTTGCCTGACAGGGGTGGCGTCAGCGGCGGAGTGGCAACAGTGCCGCGTCGGGCGGGGATATCCGCCTGTACGGAGCACTGTGGCCTCGCCCGCCCTGGATACGAGGGTGATGGGCTACACTGTAGCCTCACCCTGTCATGTCTTCTTAATGGGGGCGCAGACTCTGAGGGCGCCGTGGGCTGACTGCTAGGAGCCGGCCTCTCTGGAGGCCGTCTTCCAGGAGTCGGCCCGTCTTGAAACCGTCTTCTTAAGTGCGGTTGTCTTCCAGCAGTCGGCCGTTCGGCCAGCCGGCTACTAGAAGGCGGTGCTGTTGGGGATCGTTGCAGAAATTAAAAAAATTCTATGCATCGCCAAGATCAATCTATGGAGTAACTAGCAACGAGAGAGAGAGAGAGAGAGAGAGAGAGAGAGAGAGAGAGGAGTGCATCTACATACCCTTATAGATCGCGAGCGGAAGCGTTTAAGAGAATGGGGTTGATGGAGTCGTACTCGTCGTGATCCAAATCACCGATGATCCTAGTGCCGAACGGACGGCACAACGCGTTCAACACACGTATGGAGCGGAGATGTCTCCCACGCCTTGATCCAGCAAGGAGGAGGGGAGGTTGAGGAAGAGAGCTCCAGCAGCAGCACGACGGCATGGTGGTGGTGGAGCAGCAGTACTCCGGCAGGGCTACGCCAAGCTCTTGACAGAGGAGGAGAGGTGTTGGGGAGGGGAGGGGCTACGCCTTGGATGTGGTGTGCAGCCCTCCCCTCGCCCCTCTATTTATAGGGGAAGGGGGAAGGGAGCCTGCCCCCTCTAGATGAGATCTAGAGGGGGGCGGCCAAGGGGAGGGGGGCTTGCCCCCAAGCAAGGGGGCGCCCCCTCTAGGGTTTCCCCCAACCCTAGGCGCATGGGCCCTAGGGGGGTGTGGCGCCCTAGCCCACTTGGGGCTGGTTCCCTTCCTCCTGCAGCCCATAAGGCCCTCCGGGAGAGGTGGCCCCTCCCGGTGGACCCCCGGAACCCCTTTGGTGGCCCCGGTACAATACCGATATGCCCCCGAACCTTTCCGGTGACCGTATGACAACTTCCCGTATATAAATCTTCACCTCTGGACTATTCCAGAACTCCTCGTGACGTCCAGGATCTCATCCGAGACTCCGAACAACATTCGGTAATCACATACAAGTCTTCCTAATAACCCTAGCGTCATCGAACATTAAGTGTGTAGACCCTACGGGTTCGGGAATCACGCAGACATGACCGAGATCGCTCTCCGGCCAATAACTAACAGCGGGATTTGGATACCCATGTTGGCTCCCACATGTTCCACGATGATCTCATCGAATGAACCATGATGTCGAGGATTCAAGTAATCCCGTATACAATTCCCTTTGTCAATCGGTACGTTACTTGCCCGAGATTTGATCGTCGGTATCCCAATACCTCGTTCAATCTCGTTACTGGCAAGTCACTTTACTCGTACCGTAATGCATGATCCCGTGATCAACCACTTGGTCACATTGAGCTCATTATGATGATGTATTACCGAGTGGGCCCAGAGATACCTCTCCGTCATACGGAGTGACAAATCCCAGTCTCGATTCGTGCCAACCCAACAGACACTTTCGGAGATACCTGTAGCGCACCTTTATAGCCACCCAGTTAGGTTGTGACGTTTGACACACCCAAAGCACTCCTATGGTATCCGGGAGTTGCACAATCTCATGGT
This sequence comes from Aegilops umbellulata, assembly GCA_032464435.1. Lineage (NCBI taxonomy): Eukaryota > Viridiplantae > Streptophyta > Magnoliopsida > Poales > Poaceae > Aegilops > Aegilops umbellulata. The sequence continues at coordinate 446,171,178 of CP136055.1, forward strand.
CTAAGGAAGTGATACTTGACAATAGAAAAGCTCTAGCAGACGAACTACACGATCTTGTGCTATGCTTAGGATTTGGTCTTGTCCATCACATAATTCTCCTAATGATGTGATCCCGTCATCAATGACATCCAATGTCCATAGTCAGGAAACCATGACCATCTGTTGGTCAACGAGCTAGTCAACTAGAGGCTCACTAGGGACATGTTGTGGTCTATGTATTCACACATGTATTGCGATTTTCGGATGACACAATTATAACATGAACAATAGACAATTATCATGAACTAGGAAATATAATAATAACCATTTTAGTATTGCCTCTAGGGCATATTTCCAACAGTCTCCCACTTGCACTAGAGTCGATAATCTAGTTACATTGTGATGAATCAAACACCCATAGAGTTCTGGTGTTGATCATGTTTTGCCCGTGGAAGAGGTTTAGTCAACGGATCTGCGACATTCAGATCTGTATGCACTTTACAAATATCTATGTCTCCATCTTGAACATTTTCACGAATGGAGTTGAAGCGACGCTTGATGTGTCTGGTCTTCTTGTGAAACCTGGGCTCCTTGGCAAGGGCAATAGCTCCAGTGTTATCACAGAAGAGAGTCATCGGGCCTGACGCATTGGGAACAACTCCTAGGTCGGTAATGAACTCCTTCATCCAAATTGCTTCATGCGCTGCCTCCAAGGCTGCCATGTACTCCGCTTCACATGTAGATCTCGCCACGACGCTTTGCTTGCAACTGCAACAGCTTACTGCCCCACCATTCAAAATATACACGTATCCGGTTCGTGACTTGGAGTTATCCAGATCTGTGTCGAAGCTAGCATCGACGTAACCCTTTACGACGAGCTCTTCGTCACCTCCATAAACGAGAAACATATCCTTAGTCCTTTTTAGGTACTTTAGGATATTCTTGACCACTGTCCAGTGTTCCATGCCGGGATTACTTTGGTACCTTCCTACCAAACTTACGGCAAGGTTTACATCAGGTCTGGTACACAGCATGGCATACATAATAGACCCTATGGCTGAGGCATAGGGGATGACGCTCATCTTTTCTCTATCTTCTGCCGTGGTCGGGCATTGAGCCGAGCTCAATTTCACACCTTGCAATACAGGCAAGAACCCCTTCTTGGACTGATCCATATTGAACTTCTTCAATATCTTATCGAGGTATGTGCTTTGCGAAAGACCTATGAGGCGTCTTGATCTATCTCTGTAGATCTTGATGCCTAATATGTAAGCTGCTTCTCCAAAGTCCTTCATTGAAAAACACTTATTCAAGTAGGCCTTTATGCTCTCCAAGGGTTCTATATCATTTCCCATCAACAGTATGTCATCCACATATAATATGAGAAATGCTACAGAGCTCCCACTCACTTTCTTGTAAAAGCATGCTTCTCCATAAGTCTGCATAGACCCAAACGCTTTGATCACTTCATCAAAGCGAATGTTCCAACTCCGAGATGCTTGCACCAGCCCATAGATGGAGCGCTGGAGCTTGCATACCTTGTTAGAATTCTTAGAATCGTCAAAACCTTCGGGCTGCATCATATACAATTCTTCCTTAAGAAAGCCGTTAAGGAATGCCGTTTTGACGTTCATTTGCCATATCTCGTAATCGTAGAATGCAGCAATTGCTAACATGATTCGGACAGACTTCAGCTTCGCTATGGGTGAGAAGGTATCATCGTAGTCAACCCCTTGAACTTGTCGATAACCTTTAGCGAAAAGTCGAGCTTTATAGTTGGTCACATTACCATCCGCGTCCGTCTTCTTCTTAAAGATCCATTTATTTTCTATCGCTCGCCAATCATCGGGCAAGTCTGTCAAAGTCCATACTTTGTTTTCATACATGGATCCTATCTCGGATTGCATGGCTTCAAGCCATTTGTTGGAATCTGGGCCCGCCATCGCTTCTTCATAGTTCGAAGGTTCACCGTTGTCTAACAACATGATTTCCAGGACAGGGTTGCCATACCATTCTGGTGTGGAACGTATCCTCGTGGACCTACGAACTTCAGTAGCAGCTTGATCAGAAGTACCTTGATCATCATCATTAACTTCCTCTCTAGTCGGTGCAGGCACCACAGGAACATCTTCCTGAGCTGCGCTACTTTCCGCTTCAAGAGGCAGTATTTCATCAAGTTCTACTTTCCTCCCACTTACTTCTTTTGAGAGAAACTCTTTCTCCAGAAAGGATCCGTTCTTGGCAACAAGGATCTTGCCTTTGGATCTGAGGTAGAAGGTATACCCAATGGTTTCCTTAGGGTATCCTATGAAGACGCATTTTCCGACTTGGGTTCGAGCTTTTCAGGTTGAAGTTTCTTGACATAAGCATCGCATCCCCAAACTTTTAGAAACGACAGCTTAGGTTTCTTCCCAAACCATAATTCATACGGTGTCGTCTCAATGGATTTCGACGGAGCCCTATTTAAAGTGAATGTGGCAGTCTCTAAAGCATAGCCCCAAAATGAGAGCGGTAGATCGGTAAGAGACATCATAGATCACACCATATCCAATAGAGTGTGATTACGATGTTCGGACACACCATTTCGCTGAGGTGTTCCAGGCGACGTGAGTTGTGAAACGATTCCACATTTCCTCAAGTGTGTGCCAAATTCGTGACTCAAATATTCCCCTCCACGATCTGATCGTAAGAACTTTATTTTCCTGTCACGTTGATTTTCAACCTCACTCTGAAATTCCTTGAACTTTTCAAAGGTCTCAGACTTGTGTTTCATTAAGTAGACATACCCATATCTACTTAAGTCATCAGTGAGGGTGAGAACATAACGATAGCCACCGCGAGCCTCAACGCTCATTGGACCGCACACATCAGTATGTATGATTTCCAATAAGTTGGTTGCTCGCTCCATTGTTCCGGAGAACGGAGTCTTGGTCATTTTACCCATGAGGCATGGTTCGCACGTGTCAAATGATTCGTAATCAAGAGACTCCAAAAGTCCATCTGCATGGAGCTTCTTCATGCGTTTGACACCAATGTGACCAAGGCGGCAGTGCCACAAGTATGTGGGACTATCATTATCGACCTTACATCTTTTGGTATTCACACTATGAATATGTGTAACATTACGTTCGAGATTCATTAAGAATAAACCATTCACCAGCGGGGCATGACCATAAAACATATCTCTCATATAAATAGAACAACCATTATTCTCGGATTTAAATGAGTAGCCATCTCGTATTAAACGAGATCCTGATACAATGTTCATGCTCAAAGCTGGCACTAAATAACAATTATTGAGGTTTAAAACTAATCTCGTAGGTAAATGTAGAGGTAGCGTGCCGACGGCGATCACATCGACCTTGGAACCATTCCCAACGCGCATCGTCACCTCGTCTTCGCCAGTCTCCGCTTATTCCGCAACTCTTGTTTTGAGTTACAAATATGAGCAACTGCACCGGTATCAAATACCCAGGAGCTACTACGAGTACTGGTAGGGTACACATCAATAACATGTATATCACATATACCTTTGGTGTTGCCGGCCTTCTTGTCCGCTAAGTACTTGGGGCAGTTCCGCTTCCAGTGACCACTTCCCTTGCAATAAAAACACTCAGCCTCAGGCTTGGGCCCATTCTTTGGCTTCTTCCCGGCAGCTTGCTTGCCGGGCGCGGCAACTCCCTTGCCGTCTTTCTTGAAACCCTTTTACCCTTGCCTTTCTTGAACTTAGTGGTTTTATTCACCATCAACACTTGATGTTCCTTTTTGATTTCCACCTCCGCTGATTTCAGCATCGAATATACCTCAGGAACGGTTTTCTCCATCCCCTGCATATTGAAGTTCATCACAAAGCTCTTGTAGCTCGGTGGAAGTGACTGAAGGATTCTGTCAACGACCGCGTCATCCGGGAGATTAACTCCCAGCTGAGTCAAGCGGTTGTGCAACCCAGACATTTTGAGTATGTGCTCGCTGACGGAACTATTCTCCTCCATCTTACAACTGTAGAACTTGTCGGAGACTTCATATCTCTCGACCCGGGCATGAGCTTGGAAAACCATTTTCAGCTCTTGGAACATCTCATATGCTCCGTGCTGCTCAAAACGCTTTTGGAGCCCCGGTTCTAAGCTGTAAAGCATGCCGCACCGAACCAGGGAGTAATCATCAACACGGGACTGCCAAGCGTTCATAACGTCTTGGTTTGCTGGGGTGGTGCTTCACCTAGCGGTGCTTCAAGGACATATGTTTTCTTGGCAGCTATGAGGATGATCCTCAAGTTCCGGACCCAGTCCGTATAGTTGCTACCATCGTCTTCCAGCTTGGTTTTCTCTAGGAGCGCATTGAAGTTGAGGACAACATTAGCGTGGGCCATTTGATCTACAAGACATATTGCAAAGATTTTAGACTAAGTTCATGATAATTAAGTTCATCTAATCAAATTATTTAATGAACTCCCACTCAGACAGACATCCCTCTAGTCATCTAAGTGATACATGATCCGAGTCAACTAGGTCGTGTCCGATCATCACGTAGACGGACTAGTCATCATCGGTGAACATCTTCATGTTGATCGTATCTTCTATACGACTCATGTTCGACCTTTCGGTCTTCTGTGTTCCGAGGCCATGTCTGTACATGCTAGGCTCGTCAAGTCAACCTAAGTGTGTTGCGTGTGTAAATCTGGCTTACACCCGTTGTATTCGAACATTAGAATCTATCACACCCGATCATCACGTGGTGCTTCGAAACAACGAACATTCGCAACGGTGCACAGTTAGGGGGAACACTTTCTTGAAATTATTTCGAGGGATCATCTTATTTAAGCTACCGTCGTTCTCAGCAAATAAGATGTAAAAACATGATAAACATCACATGCAATCAAATAGTGACATGATATGGCCAATATCATTTGCTCCTTTTGATCTCCATCTTCGGGGCGCCATGATCATCATCGTCACCGGCATGACACCATGATCTCCATCATCATGACCTCCATCATCGTGTCTTCATGAAGTTGTCACGTCAACTATTACTTCTACTACTATGGCTAACAGTTTAGCAATAAAGTAAAGTAATTACATGACGTTTATGTTGACACGCAGGTCATAAATAAATTAAGACAACTCATATGGCTCCTGCCGGTTGTCATACTCATCGACATGCAAGTCGTGATTCCTATTACAAGAACATGATCAATCTCATACATCACATATATCATACATCACATCCTTTTGGCCATATCACATCACACGACATATGCTGCAAAAACAAGTTAGACGTCCTCTAATTGTTGTTGCAAATTTTTACGTGGCTGCTATAGGTTTCTTGGCAAGAATGTTTCTTACCTACTCCAAAACCACAACGTGATATGCCAATTTCTATTTATCCTTCATAAGGACCCTTTTCATCGAATCCGATCTGACTAAAGTGGGAGAGACAGACACCCGCTAGCCACCTTATGCAACTAGTGCATGTCAGTCGGTGGAACCTGTCTCACGTAAGTGTACGTGTAAGGTCGGTCCGGCCGCTTCATCTCACGATGCCGCCGAATCAAGATAAGACTAGTAACGACAAGTAAATTGACAAAATCGACGCCCACAACAACTTGTGTTCTACTCGTGCATAGAAACTACGCATAGACCTAGCTCATGATGCCACTGTTGGGGATCGTTGCGGAAATTAAAAATTTTCTACGCATCACCAAGATCAATCTATGGAGTAACTAGCAACGAGAGAGAGAGAGAGAGAGAGAGAGAGAGAGGAGTGCATCTACATACCCTTATAGATCGCGAGCGGAAGCGTTTAAGAGAACGGGGTTGATGGAGTCGTACTCGTCGTGATCCAAATCACCGATGATCCTAGTGCCGAACGGACTGCACCTCCGTGTTCAACACACGTATGGAGCAGAGACGTCTCCTGCGCCTTGATCCAGCAAGGTGGAGGGAGAGGTTGAGGAAGAGAGCTCCAGCAGCAGCACGATGGAGTGGTGGTGGTGGAGCAGCAGTACTCCGGCAGGGCTTCGCCAAGCTCTTGACGGAGGAGGAGAGGTGTTGGGGAGGGGAGGGGCTGCGCCTTGGATGTGGTGTGCAGCCCTCCCCTCACCCCTCTATTTATAGGGGAAGGGGGTCGGCCCCCTCCAGATGAGATCTAGAGGGGGGAACGGCGGCCAAGGGGAGGGGGGCTTGCCCCCCAAGCAAGGGGGCGCCCCCTCTAAGGTTTCCCCCAACCCTAGGCGCATGGGCCCTAGGGGTGTGGCGCCCCAGCCCACTTGGGGCTGGTTCCCTTCCTCCTACAGCCTATAAGGCCCTCCGGGAGAGGTGTCCCCTCCCGATGGACCCCCCCGGAACCCCTTTGGTGGCCCTGGTACAATACCAATATGCCCCCGAACCTTTCCGATGACCGTATGACAACTTCCCATATATAAATCTTCACCTCCAGACTATTCTGGAACTCCTCGTGACGCCAAGGTTCTCATCTGGGACTCCTAACAACATTCGGTAATCACATACAAGTCTTCCTAATAACCCTAGCGTCATCGAACCTTAAGTGTGTAGACCCTACAGGTTCGGGAATCACGCAGACATGACCGAGACAGCTCTCCGGCCAATAACCAACAGCGGGATCTGGATACCCATGTTGGCTCCCACATGTTCCACGATGATCTCATCGAATGAACCACGATGTCGAGGATTCAAGTAATCCCGTATACAATTCCCTTTGTCAATCGGTACGTTACTTGCCCGAGAATCGATCGTCGATATCCCAATACCTCGTTCAATCTCGTTACCGGCAAGTCACTTTACTCGTACCGTAATGCATGATCCGTGATCAACCACTTGGTCACATTGAGCTCATTATGATGATGCATTACCGAGTGGGCCCGGAGATACCTCTCCGTCATACGGAGTGACAAATCCCAGTCTCAATTCGTGCCAACCCAACAGACACTTTCAGAGATACCTGTAGTGCACCTTTATAGCCACACAGTTACGTTGTGATGTTTGGCACACCCAAAGCACTCCTACGGTATCCGGGAGTTGCACAATCTCATGGTCTAAGGAAATGATACTTGACAATAGAAAAGCTCTAGCAGACGAACTACACGATCTTGTGCTATGCTTAGGATTGGGTCTTGTCCATCACATCATTCTCCTAATGATGTGATCCCGTCATCAATGACATCCAATGTCCATAGTCAGGAAAGCATGACCATCTGTTGATCAACGAGCTAGTCAACTAGAGGCTCACTAGGGACATGTTGTGGTCCATGTATTCACACATGTATTACGATTTCCGGATAACACAATTATAGCATGAACAATAGACAATTATCATGAACAAGGAAATATAATAATAACCATTCATCTTGACGTCTTGAGGGGTGCAGCCGGCCCCGATGCCTTGAAAGGTTCTGGGGCTCGGGTTAGGCTACCAGTGGCCCATTACTCCGACAGTCGTAGCCAAGAGCACTCTGCGACGACGTTGGCCACAACCCTGTACTCAGCCTCGGCGCTAGATCATGGGACCGTGGGTTGTCGTTTAGACAACCACGAAATCAGAGAGGGCCGGAGGTAGACGCAGTAGCCGGAAGTGGAGCGTCGAGTGTCAGGACACCCAGCCCAGTCGGCGTCGGAGTAGGCAACAAGGCTGGTGTCAGGTGATGCCGTCAGGGTGAGACCCATAGCTGTGGTGCCACGTATGCACCGGAGAATATTTTCACCAGAGCCCAATGAGTATCGCGAGGAGCATGCATGTGAAGGCACACCTTCTGGATAGCGTACTGAATGTCCGGACGCGTCAGCGTGAGGTACTGAAGAGCACCGACAATGGAGCGGTAGAAGGGAGCGTCAGGCACCGGAGAACCCTCGACGGCGGACACCTTAGCCTTCGTGTCGACAAGCGTAGGAGTGGGCTTGCAGTTAAGCATGCCGGCTTGCTCCAGAAGCTCGTAGGCATACTTCTGCTGATGCAGGAAAAGCCAGTGGCCCGTCAAACAACCTCGATGCCGAGGAAGTAGTGGAGAGCCCCCAAGTCCTTGAGGGCGAACTCGGTGCCGAGGCGAGATGTGATCTACTGAAGCAACGCTGGCGAGGACGCAGTCAAGATGATGTCGTCGACGTAGAGGAGAAGGTATGCAGTGGCGGTGCCCTAGTGATAAACAAACATGGAGGCATCGGACCGTGTGGACCGGAACTCCTGCTGTTGAAGGAAGGCCGTGATCCGCTGGTACCAGGCCTGAGGCGCCTGCTTCAACCCGTAGAGAGAATGGAAGAGCAAGCACACGTGGTCCGGATGGTCAGTGTCGACGAAACCAGTAGGCTGCTGACAGAACACCTACTCGTCGAGGTGGCCATGCAGAAAAGCATTGGACACATCAAGCTGGTGAGCGGGCCAGGCGCGAGAAACAGCGAGCTGGAGAACAGCGTGAATCATGCTCGGTTTGACAAATGTGGCGAAGGTGTCGGTGAAGTCCATGCTGGCGCGCTGGCGAAAGCCGTGCACGACCCAATGCGCCTTGTAGTGCTCAAGGGAACCGTCGGGGCGAGTCTTGTGGCGAAAGACCCACTTGCCAGTGATGACGTTGGCACGGGGAGGCCGCGGGACAAGCTACCATGTATGGTTGCGCTGCAGGGCGTCGAACTCCTCACGCATCGCAGCAAGCCAGTTCGGATCCCGAAGGGCTGCGCGGACGGAGGTAGGGAGCAGGGACGGGGCCGAGGTGGACGTGGCACACGCGTACAGGTGTAGCGCGTGCTGGGACAAAACGTGTCAGTCCGAGCCTGAGTGACCACACCGGTGAGAGGTGCAGCGCCAGCCGGCAGAGCTGAGAGGGGGACCGGCGAGGATGAGTTCGAGCTGGTCTCCGGAACGGCCGAAGGGGCCATGGCGTCGGAGGCGGCCGGGGGGGCGCCAGGGGCCGCGGCGGCGGGGGCGCCCGAGGGGGCAGCCACACCCGAGGCACTACGGGAGGGCGCGGACGACGCTGGAGGCGCGGGCAGGGCTGAGCCCAGTGCTCGGCGCGGCGTAGATGGCGACTCGCCAGGGGTTGGAGCAGGTCGCGCCGTGGGAGGCGCCGATGGTACCTGCTGAAACGGGAACACCAGCTCATCAAAGTACACATGCCACGAAGTGATAACGCGATGGGACACCGGATCATAGCACCGGTAACCTTTGGTGTTGGAAGGATAACCGAGGAAGATGCAAGGAAGCGACCGGGGAGCAAGTTTATGAGGAGTGGTGGACGCGATGCTAGGATAACAAAGACATCCGAAAATGCGAAGACCATCATAAGATGGAGCCGCACCGAAGAGGAGCTAGTGGGGGGAGTAGTTCCAGCGGGGACGACATGGGTGAATGACAATAAGAAGGCTGGCGGTCGCGAGGGCATCCGGCCAGAACCGAGGAGGCACGTTGGAGTGGAAGAGCAAAGTGCGGACACAGTCATTAAGAGTGCGGAGGACGCGCTCAGCGCAGCCATTCTGTTGTGATGTGTAGGGGCAAGTGAGCCGGAAGATAGTGACGTGCGACGCAAAGAGATTGCGGACGGCGACGTTATCGAACTCTTTTCCATTGTCAGTTTGCAAAGCAAGAATAGGACGACCAAATTGTATGGTGACATATGAATAAAAAGCGGTGAGTGTGGCGAGAGCGTTGGACTTGCGATGGAGAGGGAACGTCCACACATAATGGGAAAAATCATCCAATATCACCAAATAGTATAAATAATCCGTGTTGCTGGCAACCGGGGACGTCCAAACATCACTATGCAATAACTGAAACGAAAAAGTAGAAATGTGTGTAGACTCGATAAAGGGAAGACGAACGTGCTTGCCAAGACGGCAAGCCTAACAGGAGTGGTTGTCAACCTTATTACATGAGAATGAAAAACTCTGAAGAATCTGACGCAAAACTGTGGAGTTGGGGTGACCGAAGCGGGTGTGCCAAAGATCGACACTAGCGGCGAGGGCGGCAGGACGGGTGGTGGTGGCGCCGGAAGGATGCACTGGTTAAAAATCGTCCGGGCTGTCACATCGATGGAGTTCCATCCGTGTACGGGCGTCCTTCATAGAAAAGCCAAGGTCGTCAAATGCAATAGCGATAGGATTCTCACGAGCAAGGCAACGAACAAAGACAAGGTTGGTAACTAGGGTAGGGGAAACAAGAACATTAGACATGTTAATGGGAGTAGAAGTAGAAGGAAACGACATATGACCGACATGTGTAATGGGTAGAGAGGAAATGTTACCAACGATGATGCGAGTGGGAGTATGAACGGGAGTGGAAGACGTGAGGTTACTGGGATGAGCAGTCATGTGAGCCGTGGCGCCCGAGTCCATGTTCCAGTCACCTCCGCCACCGTAGGTACTTGGTGAGGGAGCCGAGTGCAGAGCAGCAAGGAGGGCCGAGTCCCACGGCGGCGGCACCTGGGAAGGGAAAAACCCTCCGTAGGCGGGCACGGGAGCGGCGCCGTAGGCGGGCGCGGGTGCGGCGCCGTAGCTGCTGTAGGGAGCGGCGTTCTGCGCGGTGAAGAGCGCCTGGTGGCTCGCCGGACGAGGCCCAAGGATGCCCGGAGCGGGAGCCGAGGGACCGGCATCGAGTACGCGTGTACGACGCCCGTCCACGGGTTGGTGCCATACGTCCACGGTGGGGTGGCCTGCTGCTGCTACTGACGAGGTGCCCCCCTTGCGCCTGCTTGCGGCCACCCCCCTCCCCCGGTTGCCGCGACGCTCGCCACCCTGCTGCGACTGCTGGGGGCAGCGGGAGGGGCGGGGGGCGCGGGCGGGAGGGGGAAGAACCCCGGAGGCGCGGGGGCGGCGGCTGGTGGCGAGGCGCAGGTGGGGCGGCCGGTGGCGGGGCGCCACACGAGGTACCGGCGGCGAGGGCGTGGTGCTGCACGCGCTTCTTGACCCCCTTCATCCTGCGCTCCTCCAACCTCAAGTATGCCACAAACTTGGGGAAGGAGGGTTCCGGTATGAGGGAGAGGTTTGAGCCGGCGTTACCAAAATCCTCGTTGAGGCCGGCGGTGAGCATGCTGAGGAGGAGGTCGTCATCAACATTGGCGCTGATGTCACGGAGCTCATCCGCCAACGTTTTCAGGCGGCGGCAGTAGTCATCGATAGACTAATCATCCTGATGACAGTCAAAAAAATTCCTGCTGCAGAAAAACACGGCGCTGAAGCTGGTTGTCGGCGAAGAGGCCGTTGAGCTTGACCCACACGGCGCGGGCATCATCACCATCACTCACGACCGTGTGAAACAGGTCCTTCAAGATGGTGGTGAAGAACCACCGGATGAGCGTGGCATCGATGCCGGTCCACTTGGAGTCGCCCACCATGGCGCGGGAGTCAACGGTGCCGTCAACGTGATCCACGAGATTGTTCTCGCGGAAGAGCAGCGAGAAGTACGTCTTCCACGCGAAGTACATGGCGTCGGTGGCATCGAGGACGACGGGGACGCGGTCGTGGATGTTGATGTCGCGGATGTCAGCGGGGTCCGGTCCGGCGAAGGGGTTGGAGTAGGAGGAGGCGGAGGAAGACATGGCGGCGCGGCGGAGGTGCAGCGCGGCGAGGGGAGGCGGCGCGGCAGGGGAGGTGGCGCGGCGCGGGAGTTGAGGCGCGGCGCGGGAGGCGGCGGCGGCGTGGGGTGGCGGCGGCGGCTGTAGATGGCAGCAGCGGTGGCGGCCCGAGGCGGCGACGGCTAGGGTTAGGCGGAAGCGGGAGATCGACTTGCAATAGATACCATGTAGAGAATGATTTGGTGCATCGATATCTCACTAATCGTGCACTAGGCACATATATTTCTATACCACTATATAGTGTGAGAATAACTAGAAATGTAGGCCGTCCGATCTCCATATCCAATGGCCAGGATGTGGCAAATCCCTACAATGTGAACCGTCGATTTCGCGATCCAAAGGTTGGAAGATGCACCTGTACCTGCTCTTCTTCTCAACGGCCTTGCTGGTCGCCTCCCTGCCTACTGTCCCACCTTGTTAAAGCGTCTAACCCAATGTTGACGTGATTTCTTTGCAGAAGAACTCGCGGGTCCACAACATCAGCCAAAACCATGGTGGCCCAGATGTGGACTGAGAAGTTGTGCACTATAGCAGCAACGACCGCCTGGGACCTCGGTAATTAAGCCACAGTACATTGAGCGACGGCCAGATACCATGAACGATGGCACTAATAGTAGCAGAGGATGTTGTAGAGAAGATATGAGGAAGTTCTGCAGCGGGTCTGAGAAACATAAAAGGAGGCGGGGGAGGAGCAGGGACTAGGGAGAGAAGGAAGAGAAGGGAGAGTTCTAGAGACGAGTAGATCCTTTTTGAGAATTCCAGAGAAGAGGAGATTGTCGTGTGCACTGTGCAGCCTGCAGGGCAGTCTCAGAAAGTAGAGTGTGAATTTGCTAATGCGGTGCTCCGACGAGTCAAGTGGGCCATATTGGAATTTTTTCTTCCCAGTCATATGACGTTGATAGGCCTAATGAAGACTCACGGTTGGCTAACGTGACATAGTAAAGCAGGCATCAGCACGCACAATATTGTACTTCTAATTAATTGCTACATCGACTAAAAATATTTAGTTGCTACGTTAATCTATAAAAATTAGCTGCTACATATATATCATGCTTTTTTTTAGTTGGAGCATATTTTGTATATACTATATGATGAAATGCCAATATGAATAGTTAATGTGCATGCCATCAAACGTGTGCCACTTACTAGTAGGTATTAGGGGTGCGATCAGTATCGTGTCTTCTAAAATACATGTACATATAGAGGAAGACCGACACAACAAATATTACATACAAGATTCAGATTTAGAGGATAGCAGGATGGACACCCATGCGATGCTGTGCCTTTACTAAATTATGAGCACTGCTCGGTGACCACATTAGAAAGAAACTGCCGGATATCATCATGCACACCAACTAGCAGTGATTTGGTGCATGTTTCGTAAGGGGTCCAGTATCAAATTTCCGTAAAGAAAAAGAAGAGTGTTTAGATCATTATTTTAGTGATTTAAATGTTTTTATATTTGTTTACAGAGGGAGTAATAAAGAAGTCGTTTGGTTGATTTCACATTGCAGTTTTCATATATCCTGGATGCCAACTCCCGTCGCTATGTGGTGTACCTTTGTGCGAAGTCAAGTTTCTTTCGCAGTACGATTCTCACGTATGTATGGCACCGCTGACTGACCAAACGTATCAGGTTATTATGGTGGCACCCCTGGCGAGGCGTATCCGCTACCTCCCCTAGCCCTAGGATCTCGGATTATAACTTCAGATTTCTCATAAGTACTAGTAATATATACACACATCGAGCTAAACACCATTGGTTTTCTCCATGTGACTACGTGCAGCCGGCGACCATGCGTATATAGCAGCGCCCTGACGCTGGGTGGCTGCTACGTACTAGCAGTATATATCTTGGCAGTGAACACGACGTGGTAACTGCACTGATGCTGGCTCATATCACATATTCACATTATTAGATGCATACATATATATAAGTATAAAGGACGTCCGTACGAGTGCCGCACGATAAATGCGCCCGCGAAATCAGCTCGCTCCCACTTTGACTATGAGTTTGTAGTACTCCCTCTGTTTTTATTTAGTCTGCGTATTAGGTTTGACCGAAGTCAAACTTTGTAAAGTTTGACCAAGTTCATAGAAAAATATATAAACATTTATCATCACAAATCTATATGATGTGAAAGTACATTCAATAATGAATCTATTGGTATTGATTTTTTATTGTATATATTAATATTTTTGTTTATAAACTTAGTCAAAACTTATAAAGCTTGACTTTGATCAAAGCTAATATGCGGACTAAATAAAAACGGAGGAAGTACCTTGATTAGATGTGGAGGTTCTTTCGAAAAGAAAAAAGAGAGAAAAGATTAGACATGGAGGTTCAGAGAGCCCGGCCCCGATGGAGCTGAGGCCATCCTTCTTCATCATCGCAGACTAAGGAGCTGTTTGCGAAAGCACCAGCTCCATAATTTTGAGCTGAGCCCGTCCTTCTTCAACATCGCAAACCAAGGATCCGCGGAGTACTTGTTTTCCGGCTTCATAATTTTGAACTGCTGCTCCGGAGCGGAGTCACGGAGCAGGAGGGACTCCGAAGAGGACCTAAAAGAAAGGGGGACACCATCGGCGCGAGATGCGCTGCAGTCACCGGATCTGTCCGCACCAACCGGAAGCCAATCGGCTCGAGTGCCGAGTACATATATGCGATTGGTTAGCCTCGTAGCGAGTAGAAAAACTTGCATGCACGCATACGGGACAGTGAACGGCTGCTGCTGTCTAGGCCGACGGCGAAGCGGAAAGGGTCGCCCTCTCAAGAAATCGTCGCTTGCCCTATTTTCTTTGTTGTCTTTACAAGGTCGCCCAGCGAATTGTGCTTGTTCGTGATCTGTCGCATTTTGTTATGCTATAGTGCTCCCGCCCTTAACAAGGATGGAGTTAAAAATGGGTCACGAGTTTGCCCGCATGGCGCATACATTTTTGGATTCTGGGTTTGCTTCGGTGATTGGAGTTTAATGATATTTTTAACAGGGCATGGCGCATGCATTTTTTGATTCTGGGTTGCTTTGGTGATTGGAGTTTAATGATATACTTCCTCCGTTCCTAAATAATTGTCTTTCTGGAGATTTCAACAAGTGACTACATACGGAGCAAAATGAGTGAATCTACACTCTAAAACATGTCTACATACATCCGTATGTTGTACTCCATTTGAGATGGCTAAAAAGACAATTATTTAGAAACGGAGGGAGTATTTTTTAGAACATCAGGGAGGGAAAGGAGTTTCGTGATACGCAATTACGCATGGTCATCGGTTTTTGCCCTACTCGACACCCCAAAGTCGTTGCTGTTGACATTTCTCAGGCCGGCAGGTATATGGTTGTAAAATGCATTCTCCAGACCTGACCTAACATATACTCCTTCCTTTTCGTCCTGTTTTGGCGTGCGCTTAATTTACTTACTTTGAATCAAGACAAGGACAAGGAGGGGACTTGCAAGGGGACACAACTTCCGAATCCACCTCTAGTTTTCTATTTTGATTTAGTGATCTTTTATTGAGTTGAAACCTTGCACAAAGGAGATATAACCGGAAAAGGTTTACACCTGCACCTAAGATAACTTGGCGCATACAGCCCAATTTATAAAGTGTATCCAACATTAGTTACATGCGTAGGCTTGACTTTCTTTCCCCTCTCGCAAGGCGACCAGGGAAAACCTTCCTCCCCTCGATCTTCACCAGCGAGTCTGTAGATTCGCCTCCCCTCCGCCTGCCGCTTCGGCGGCCAGAGAGGGAATTTCTGGTGCCTCGAATCCGGCTAGTAGGTAGGTACGGTTTTAGTGCTCGCAAGGGCGGCGTTTGACGGATGGCGGCAATTCTTCTTCGTGACAGTCTTCCGGGCTCCGATTCTCCTCAAGTTCGCCCGTTGGGACAGATTAGACGGAGCTCCGGCGTAGATTCCTGCTATCTCCTTGGGGCAGCGAGGTTAGGGTTTCTTGTCATGCATATGCAACGAAGATGTTCGGTGTCAGGTTCTTCAGATCTATTAAAAAAATTAACAACGACGACTGCAGCTTTGGGCCGCTGGTCCTTAGGGGCGCGTGCACGAAGACTTCCTGGCTGTCATCGACAAGGTCAGGCCGGCTCTGGTATGGGTGCGATGACAGCGGCGCGTCGACGACTCGTTCTGGGGGCGGCAATGTGATGGGAAATGTTGCATGGAAAACATTTTTTTTACTCACACGCAAGATCTATCCATGGAGATGTATAGCTACAAGAGGGGAGAGTATGTCTACGTACCCTCGTAGACCTTAAAGCGGAAGTGATTATTAACGCGGTTGATATAGTCTAACACCTTCGTGATCCAACCGATCGAGTACCGAACGTACGACACCTCCGCGTTCTGCACACATTCAGCTCGATGACGTCCTTGCCTTCTTGATCCAGCAAGATGGGCGGAGTAGTAGATGAGTTCCGGCAGCACAACGGCGTGGCGACGGTGGTGGTGAACTTGTTCCCGCCAGGCTTCGTCGTGCACTGCGGAAACTAGACGGAGGACTAAACTATGGAGAGGGGCGCCGCACACGGCTAAGAGATTGTCGTGGGTTGTGTGGCACCCCTCCCTCTCATATATATAGGTGGGGAAGGGGAGGGAGCCAGGGTGCGCCCCAAGGTGGTCGGCCGCCCCCCTTGGGCGCCTGCCCTTTGGCGCCCCCTTTCCTTGTTTGCTCGCGGGGGGAAGGCAAGAGGAGGTGGCGCCCCCGTTCTCTTAGATGGAGGGAAGGAAAGAGGGGCTAGCCCTCCTCCCTTTCCATCCATAGGGCCGGCGACCAAGAGCAGGGCGCGCCAACCCTTTGTGGGCTGGTGTGCTTTCCTCTCTTGGACCATATGGCCCATTAACCTCCCGGGGCTTCACGGAACCCCTTCCGGTGATCCGATGACATCCGAAACCTTTCTAGTGACCAAATAGCATCGTCCTATATATCAATCTTTACCTCCGGACCATTTCGAAGCTCCTCGTCATGTCCATGATCTCATCTGGGACTCCGAACAACATTCGGTCACCAATTAACATAATTCATATAATATTATATCGTCAACGAACGTTAAGCGTGCGGACCCTACGGGTTCGAGAATGATGTAGACATGACTGTGATGCCTCTCCGGTCAATAACCAACAGCGGAACCTGGATGCCCATATTGGTTCTACATATTCTACGAAGATCATTATCAATCGAACCTTATGACAACATATGTAATTCCCTTTGTCTGTTGGTATATTACTTGTCCGAGATCCGATCGTCGGTATCTTCATACCTAGTTCAATCTCGTTACTGGCAAGTGTCTTTACTCATTCCGTAATACATCATCCCGTAACTAACTCCTTAGTTACTTTTCTTACAAGCTTCTTGTGATGTGTATTATCGAGAGGGCCCAGAGATACCTCTCCGTTATACGGAGTGACAAATCTCAATCTCGATCCATGCCAACTCAACAGATACCTTCGGAGATACCTGTAGAGCAGCTTTATGATCACCCAGTTACGTTGTGACATTTGATAGCACATAAGGTATTCCTTTGGTATCCGGGAGTTGCATGATCTCATGGTCTAAGGAATATGTATTTGACATTAAGAAAGCAGTAGCAATAAACTGAATGATCAAATGCTATGCTAAGGATGAGTCTTGTCCATCACATCATTCTCCTAATGATGTGATCCCGTTATCAAGTGACAACGCATGTCTATGGTTAGGAAACTTTAACCATCTTTGATCAACGAGCTAGATCAACGAGCTAGTCTAGTAGAGGCTCACTAGGGACGCGGTGTTTGTTTATGTATTCACACATGTATTTAAGTTTCCGGTCAATACAATTCTAGCATGAATAATAAACCTCTATGCGAGCCAACCTGTGGTTGGATGGTCAGAGGGACTGTGGTATCCCCAGTCCACCAGGGTTCAAATCCTGGTGCTCGCATTTATTCCTGGATTTATTTCAGGACTTCCAGCGATGCACATTCAGTGGAAGGAAATGTTCCTACCCACAATGAGGTGCCTACAGCGACTTCATAAATTTCAAGATGATATGCCGGCTCAGTCTTTCGGAGGCGCTCATAGGGTAGGATGTGCGTGTCTGCGTTTATAGTGGTGAGTGTATGCACGTATCTATGAGCGCTTGCGCCTGTACAGTGTTAAAAAAACCTTCTATCATGAATAAGGAAATATAATAATAATAACTTTATTATTGCCTCTAGGGCATATTTCCATCACAATGGTCATTCAGTGGTCCATGGACCTCGATGTAATTTTTATTATTTTTGAGGTGCTTTGTACTTTTGGTAAATCTTGATAACAAATTTGATCCTTTTCGCAAAAAAACCATCAATTACATGCACTCTAGATCTAAACCAACATTTTTTTAGAGTGCTAGATTTCCTAGATACTAATTCTGATTTTCTTTCCTTTCCTTTTTCTTATGAAAATGCTTACTCCAGTGCTAGACATTTTCAACAATTTTTATGTAGTAATCTGCTAATCGACCAACTATTACATAGGTCTGCTATAATAATTCAAGTGTAACATTAACCTATGATCATATATTTTATATTACTAGATAATTGAGCATGCCTTGCTACAAAAAAAGGTACACAATCACCATGATTGACCTATCGGTTGTGTAAAGATGTTAGTGTATTTTCTTAAACGCACATTTTAAAAAGGGTGAATATTTAGAATATATTCATGTTTAAAAATAATAATATTGTGTTCGCAGATTTAAAGAATGTACTTATATATTGAAAGTTATTCATGAAGTTTTCAAAAAAGAGTTACTGCATTTTAAAAAATGTTCATGTACATTAATGAATTAAAAATAAATGCTGAATTTTTTTAGATGTTCACATAATTTATATAGTGTTCATATATTAGAAAAAATGTTCATTAAATTCTGAAATTTATTCAAGCATTTTTTATAAAGGTTCAGAAATTTTCAAAAATATTCATGAATATTTTTAATTTATTAATAATTTTAAAGTTCTCATATATTTAAAAAATTTAAAAAGCGCTCGTGACTTTTCAAAGTGTACATCCTATTTCAAAAAATCTTCATGCAATTTCAAAAAGCACTAACGATATTTTTAAAATTTTCAGGTATTTCAACCATATATTTTATTAAAAAGGGGGTTAAAAATAAGGGAGGAGTTGAAAAAAAGGAAAGAACAGAAACAGAATCATACTTGTGGAAAAGTAAGCAAAAAACAATAGCTGTCCGCGCTACCTCCACACTCGCACCCCACCACTCCCAAAAACCTTGAAACCGGACCTACCTCACGCTCAGCGCAAAAACAAGGGCACCACTATTTGGGCTGCTTCCCATGTTCAACAATGCGAGTGGTGTTCGCTATTTGTCGCTAGAAGTGGCATATATAGTATTTATGCGCTTCTCCTCTCTTGTTCTTGCCATGTTTGGCCCCGGCAGCTCCTATTCTATGTCCATAGAATTTCCTCCATGTTCGACCAGCCCATTTTTCTCCACGTGGCTCGTTCGCTCCATTGGAAAACCGCCTCGCACATTATGACCTGGAGTAGAAAAAACTTTTGTTGTTCGCTCCATGATGAAAACCAGGTTAGCTGCTCGATTCGAAGAAAATGAACAGCGGTTATAACAGATTCTTAAAATGGTCATGAATTTAGTTTTTTCAAAAAAAAATCTAGAAATTATGATTTTTTAAGCATCCCATGTATTAAAATATTCATAATTCTAAAAATTATTCTTAAATTTAGATAAAATATTTACAAATTTTAATAATATTAATAAAAATGTAATTTTTATAATGTTTTTAGAGAATTAATAAAAACTAAAATAAATGAAAGTAAAGCAGGAAAAAGATTAAGAGCGGTAGAGAAAAGAACAGAGATGAACGACCCAGAAACAGAAAGAAAAACGCTTGGGCCGGCCCACAAAGTCACACCCCTACGTGATTTATGCGGAACATAGGAGATTCCAATCCGCCCCAACCACGAGCACGGCAAAATTGACGCCTCCGAACCTAGGTCCTAAACCCAGCGCCCGCCGTCGCTCGCCGCCATGGCCGACGCCGCGGACCAGTCCCAGTACGGCGAACGCCTGCCGCATAGTGGCCCCGTCGGATCCCGGCGCACCTACACACCGTACCAGCCTGAGGGCCTCAACCTCCCCTCGTACCAAGCGATCTACGATCTGCCGACCTCGCCGGAGGTCCTCTTCCCGGAGGAGAACCGCACCTGGGGCAGGAACCTCACGCTATACCCCGGCTGTGGGTACCTCGCCGGTGCCGCGGCGGGGGCCGCCACGGGGTTCAAGCGCGCGGTGGCGGAGGCGGAGCGCGGCGAGTCGTTCAAGCTGCGCACCAGCCGCGTGCTCAACCACTGCGGCTCCGTGGGACGGAGGTACGGCAACCATGTCGCCTTGATCGGGCTGCTCTTCGCGGGGACCGAGTGCGCCGTGGGCAATCTTCGCGACGCTGACGACTGGCGCAACATCATCGCCGCAGGGTTTGGAACCGGCATGCTCTACCGTGCACCTTCGGGCCCGCGATCCGCCATCGTTGGTGCCGCAGTCGGGGGCCTCATGGCTGCTGCCGCCGTCGCAGGGAACCAGGTGTTCAAGGGAAACGGCCGTACCACGCCCTTCTAAATCGGAGCACTCGTTAGTAAGTAAGTTTCGATCTACTGGGTTGGTGGAGTTCGCAGTAGTGGTATTTCAGGTGAAGATCTTATAGTGGTTATATATATGAGTGTTATCAACATTAACAAGCTTTGTTGGTGATGGGTAGAGCACTGGAGTGCGATCTGTCGAATTAGCTCAACATGGAAATCCTTAGAAGTTATTGCCTTTTGTCTGAATTTTTAGAATCATGCCTGTTATGATGATTGGTGATGCTATGTTGCTATTCAGACTATGGATTACTTCAATGTGATGCAAAATTATGTCATGATATATGTTTGGTTTCTTCGTATGATGCATTTTGGTTGCTAATGCATGTGATCGATTGGTGTGTATCTGCCTGGCTTCATTGTTTTTGCAAGTAACTGTATGTTCAGTGTTGTTTGCATTGAATTTGATCCTCATGTTGCTCTTCTTTGTGTGGATAACCTGTCCAAATATCAAATGTTGTATACAGTTTTACTCTTGCCTAGGCGCCAGTTGCATTATGCCATCAATGTCCAAGGCAAGACATACTGAATTGCTGCAAGATTTGGATATTAGGTCTTAGTAAGATGTATTAAGAATGACTATGAGTTGCTGCCTCTTGTTTGGAGCTTCAGAAAGGTTGTTCTTTGTTTGGTTTCTTCGTATGATGCATTTTGGTTGCTACTGGGTGATCGATTGGTGTGTATCTGCCTAGCTATATTGTTTCTGCAAGTAACAGAATGTTCAGTGTTGTTTGCGTTGAATTTGATCCTCATGTTGCTTCTCTTTGTATGGATAACCTGTCCAAATATCAACTGTTATATCCAGTTTTACTCTTGCCTAGGCGCTGGTTGCATAATGCCATCAATGGCCAAGGCAAGACATACTGAATTGCTGCAAGATTTGGATATTAGCTCATTAGTAAGATGTATTAAGAATGACTATAAGTTGTTGCCTCTTGTTTGGAGCTTCAGACTCAAGGTCAAGGTTGTTATGGTGATACTCCATCTGTAAAGAAATATAAGAGCGTTTAGATCACTATAAAGTAGCGATCTAAACGCTTTTATATTTCTTTACGGAGGGAGTACTATATTGCCATATATATTATGGGTTAATGCGATTGTGGTATATGGATGCATAATGTGCCCCTGCCATTTAGTGTCTTCAAATATTCTGCATCTTTTGGTTACTACTGAAAGTGTTTGTTTAGTGTGGCTATTAGCAGCATAACTCCAAAGGACTCTGTTCTGTATTGCTTTACAAAGTAATGATATGTGATGTTTAAGTTTTCTAGAAATGAACTAGTAGTAGCCATGATACCAAACCAAATTATGCTGCTTTGATAATTTTGGTTACTCTTGATTTTGGCACCAGTGATCATCTCAAAATTTTGGCACCAGGCTTTGATAATTTTGCAGCAATGGCATGTTAATATGATAGTTGGATATGATGTCTGCACTTGAGTTTGTGATTCTACCGGTCCTTGTTAGTTACTCCCTCCGCAGAGGGAGTATATTGTTAGAAGTTCAAGTTCTATAGTTCTGGATGCTGACGTTAGGCTTGGTTTTCTCAAGGCAGAAGTGACATTATTAATTATCTCACGTTCTCCCCAACTTATTTTGTTTAATCAAATAATGATTAGTCCTAATAAAATTTCGGCTATGGTTTGGCGCAGCAGGATGTGTGGTATATGTGATGCATAACGTGTATTTGCCCTAGCGCTTAGTGACTTCAATTATGGTGCGTTTTGGTGGCTACTCAAAAGTGTTTGATTGGTGTGGCTATTTAGTATATAAAGCAGAAGCTCTCTGTTCTTTATTGCTTTTTGTAACTTTGTAAGTGAGATATGCGATGTTATTCCTTGCTGTGTGGGTAAGTTGTCTGAACGTGAACTGTTCATAGCAATGATGCCAAACCAAAAATTCTTGATTTGGCACCAGGGCAATCAAGTTCTGGTCGGAGCAAGTATATGGAATTTGCATTATTTGTGTCATTTTGATAATTGTACAGCAATGGACATGTTAATATGATACTAGTTGAATACTTATTTTTTGCTGGGTATCTGAATGCTAAAGTAGAGCAAGAACTTTTATCTTTGAGTAAAGTGCACTTTTCGTTCCTCAACTTATCGCGAAGTGTGTTTTCGCCGCTCAACTTTTTTGGGTGCAACCTTCTTCCTTCAACTCTCAATACCTGGTAGATTTAGTCTATTCCTTGGTCAAACCCGGTTTAGCTGATGGTCAAAGCGGTATTGGAACTTGACATAGGTCGCTGGTGACCAAGCTATGGTCTAAAGGGTGTGCAAGGCTTCCCTAAGCTAAGCATATGCTTGGCAGCAAAGACGGTTTCGCCGTTTGTCGGGAATCCTCACCGGGGCAAAGCTTATGTTCCAATACCCCTTTGAGCACGAGCTAAACAGGGTTTGACCAAGGAATACCGCTATGAGGGACTAAATCTACCCGGCATAAGTTGAGGGGCAAAGATTGCACTGAAAAAAAGTTCAGGGACGAAGGACACGTTTCATGATAAGTTGAGGGACATAAAATGCACTTTACTCTTTATTCTTTTCAATGGAAATGTTACAAATTCTTCAAAGCGTTGAGTTACTGATATCCCCTGGCCCCTGTCAGTTTGATCGTTGAAAGTTGAAGTTCAATAGTTCTGGATGCATACATTAGGCTTGATTTTCTCATGACAGAAGTAGACATAGATAATCGTCTTGCACCCTCCCCAACTCATTTGGTTCAAACGAATAGTAATAAGGCCTGATAGATTTCTGTTATAATGTGTTATTTCAATTTCGGCTGCGATTCTTGTTAGCTACTGTTTGGTGTTAGATTTTCTATGCTCTGGCTTTCTGGGCAATACAGGAGAACAATTGATGTCGACTTGTAATTGCCTTCCGAACCTTCGGCACCCTTTCAAATCTCATCAGAACATGCATTGCCATCTGAAAATCCTGTGTAAATCCAACTTCTTTTGGTCCTGTTCAAATCCTGTGTACAGAAGACTAGCATTTGTGTTGTTGCCCTTTTGTTCATGTGGTGCTAATTGTATCGTCAAGGCTTTCCAAAAACGTAATTTTGAATCCAACATTGTGCTTGTTGTCTTGCCAAAAAGATAATTTGGGATGTATGATGCACAGCTGAGTTTGCCAAAAAAAAAGGAAAAATTATTACACTTATTAACACCGTTTGTTCTCTCGCCATAAAAATAGTTTGGATGTACGATGCAGAGCTGGGTTTGCAAAAAAAAAAGGAAAAATATTAGCACCACTTATTTTCTTGAGATCAAAGGATGTAGTAGATTAATTCAAGAGAGAAACGTGTACCTGCAATTTTCGTTGATCCAAATTATATGATGTAGATTTGTAACAATAACATGAACAGCGTACATAAACAACAAAACTAGCCGCACAAATTATGCTATCCGCTTATTGTATCTAAAATCTACTCCCTCAGTCCCATAATATAAGAACGTGTCAAAAACGTTCTTATATTATGGGACGGAGGGAGTAAGATCTTAGGCAGTACGAATCCTGATTGCGCCACAAATGATCTCGTTCTCCTTCAAGCACCTCACAGGTCACAGGTGACGTTACAAGCAATGCAGCAGTATAGTTTGTCAAATTTCATACAGTTGCACCAAACGGAAGAAAGAAAGAGAAATGTGCTCACAAGTAACTTATTATAATAGGAAAAGTGTTAACCGCTAGTTGAAAAGACAGCATACGTGATTCACTAGAGAAATGGGGATTGGTGTCTGCTGAAGACCGAGTACTGATTCCCGTAGGGAGAAGAAAAACAGAGAATAACTAGTGAGGAATTAATCAGAAAAGCGTCACTTTGTGCTGGAAGATACATGCCTCCTCCTAAGATATGCCATCTATAAAAAGGAGGGATGCCGCTGCCATTGCGCACCTCAACATACAGACCACTCAGGAATGGCGCCGGTGAAGGTGTTCGGGTCGGCCGCGTTCACGAACGTCGCCCGGGTGCTCGTGTGCCTGGAGGAGGTCGGTGCGGACTACGAGGTCGTCGACATCGACTTCCTGGCCAAGGAGCACAAGAAACCCGAGCACCTCGCCCGAAACGTAAGGCGCTTATTTTAATTTCATATACCAGTAGAATTTGTGGAAGCTTTTCGTCTAATCTTGTCGATTGACCTATGTTTGTGCATTCTTGCAGCCATTTGGTGAAATCCCAGCTTTTCAAGACGGAGACCTCGTGCTCTTTGGTAAGCGTCACTTGCCGTGTAACAATTCAGCCTCATTTAACTTTGTAAGTATCATGCTTACACGTGGCGAATAATCGTAATCCCTTGTTTTTTTATATATCCACAGAGTCCCGTGCCATCGCCAAGTACATACTCCGCAAATATAGGACGGATGAAGTCGACATGCTGAGGGAAAGCAACCCTGAGGAAGCGGCGATGGTGGACGTCTGGGCCGAGGTCGAGGCGCACCAGTACAGCACAGCAGTCGCGCCTATCGTCTACGAGTGCATCGTGTACCCCACCGCCTACGGCATACCGACGAACCAGAAGGTCGTGGATGAGAGCGTAGGGAAGCTGAAGAAGGTGCTTGAGATCTACGAAGGCCGACTGTTGAAGCAGGAGTACCTGGCGGGAAGCTTCATTAGCGTCGCGGACCTCAACCATTTCCCCTTCACGCTCCGCTTCATGGAAACTCCTTATGCGTCTGTGTTTGACTCGTTCCCTTCCGTGAAAGCGTGGTGGGAAAAGCTCCTCTTGAGGTCTTCCATGAAGAAGATCAGCGCCGACATGCAAAAGAAGGTCTAATCCCCTTGATTTTGAGACTCCATTTTCATAATAAAAATGGGGGCCGTGTGGCCCCTTTCATTTAAAAAAACGTTGGTCGATGATGTAATCATGATTGGGTAATAAAGGTTGCGTGATAGTAAGATTTAAAAAAGAGAAATCTATGTTTTTGTCCCTAAAATTTACCAAAAGTATACAAATGGTCCCTTCAAAATTTGTGGGCGTCATTTGGCCCCTCAAGTCTTAAAATCAAAGACATTTGATCTAAAACCAGAAATATTAACAAGAAAACGTTGCCTTGTCATTGATTTGCTTCCCCTCCCCCCCCCCCCTCTCTTTCTCATACATATGTCGCCAGCAAGCACGCAAGCTTGCATGCGACACACGCGCACACACACACACACACGTCGGAAGCAAGCACACAAGCTCGCTTGCACCAAGCACACATAGCTAGCACGCAGTCCGTGTCGGCAGTGGCGGTGGCGGTGCAAGGCCCTGTTTTTGCCGACAATGGAAGGTGTAGGGAAGGTTGGGGGTTGAGCGGGGCGCGTCGGCCGTGGACTCGGCGCTGTTTGACCTATGTATGAGAGAGAGGGGGAGAAGCAGAGAGAAAACCAGTGAGACGCCAGTGGTTTTAGTCACATTTTTGGTTTTGAACCAAATGCCTCCGGTTTTGAGACTTGAGGGACCAAATGTCACCCAAAAACTCTTGAGAAGCCACTTCTATATTTTTAGAAAACTTAAAGGACCAAAACATAATTTTCTCTTTAAAAAAGATCCAAATACCTAGCGGATGTTCTCTGGGGAGTTACCCGAGCGAATGATTTGTTCGCTACGGGGTGAGGGATCGACTGGAGACATCCTACATAACGAATTGTGTGTCGTATAGCACCAGGATGCACAGGGCAGCTAACTGGGTCGGTCCATTGAAACGCGAGCCTACTAATGCAACGCTGCATTGGTTGATTGCAGATCATGGGAGATGTACCATTTCTCACAGTGTGTGAGAGAGAGTACAAGTATTGTAGCTCGTGATTATGTAGCTAGCTCACGGTGTTGCAGATTGTAGTACTGTAGCTCGTAAATATACTGTAGTGCTTTTATTGTTGCAGGCGATTCAAAATATTGTAAACGAAATTTGAAAACGAGTGTTATTGTTTCAAAATTCTTAACAAATTTTGAAATCTCAAACATTTGTTTAATACATGAATTAAGATTTTGTACTTACCATCATTTTTTTAAATTTATAATATTTATTGAAAATTGTGAACAATTTATGAAAACGTGATTTTTTTTAAAAAGTGAGAACATTTTGGAAAATGAAGAATATCTGAAAATGTTAACAAATTTGAAATTTAGAAAATATATTTGAATCTTTTCATATTTACTGAAAATTATAAACAAATTTCGAAATTTTAAAAAATTGAAACATTAGAAGTTTTTCAAAAATCAAAACAACTAAAAAGTATAATAAATTCTGAACATTATTCTTAAGAATGCAAACACAATATGAAAAACATGAACAAAATTTTGGAATTACGATCTTTTTTAAATAATATTTTTTAAATTTATTAAAACAAGTACAAAACAGAAAAAGGAAACCGAAAAACTAGTAAAAATAATAGAAAAAAGAAACAAAAAACTGACTTCGAACCTGTACGATACATCTGTGTGCCGCAATAATGGGATGGCCCATTGTGCTCACTGGTGCGACCTCCTGTGCGACGCCCCAACTGTTTGATGTAAGAATGCGTTAAATAGCTAATTCTGATCGAGCGTACCATCTAGATACCCTTTTTTAGGGGTACCATCTAGATACCTTTGATCGGTCGCTACTACCTTCGTCTTGCTGAATAAGTCATTTGCGTAATTCTAGATCATTGATTTGAGAAATTAAATATGTGTTATATGTCATGAAAAGTATATCACTAGATTTTTACAGGGATGTAGTTTGTAAATATATATTTTTGTCACATATAATAGATATTAAGATAGTTAAATTGTCGACTTATTCACCGAAACGGAGGTAGTACAAGCGATGGTTCGCCTATCCTCTGGCCTAAAAATAAAGCAGCACGAGACAAAACGAGCTAGGTCCAATTAACCGCCTTTTCTAAATAAAAAATGCCATCAAAAGAAACACAAAAAAAAATATGATACAGGAAGCGCCAAAACGTGCTTAATTTAGACATAACGAAATAAATTGCATCAATGCAAATATAAAAAAAAGATAATAGAATTGCCATGTCAATAGGAAAATGCCACCTATATGAAATTGCCATGACGAAAAAATCATATATGTAACGTAAAATTGCTATGCTACATATAAAAAGAAAAATTTCCTGGTATGATCAATAAATTTGTCACGGTGTATACAAGAAATTTTCCATCCTACAATACATAAAAAACATATGCATGAAAAAATTGCCTTGGTATTTGTACGACAGAACATGCATAGTTAAATTTTGCCATGGTCCATGGCAACTTTTGATACAAAATGTTCCATAGATCATGTGAAACTTAGCCAAAAAGTTGTACCCTGTAATTAATGATCTTTTTTCTTATATAAAACATGACAAATTTTTTGAAATTTTGTAAATGATCACATGTCAACTTGTTGGAAAAAAGTTTTGCTTATCACAATGGTAAATTTTGTAATCATCATAGTTGGAAAAACATTATCTACAATTTGCCATGGGGACATTTCAAAATATTCACGCAAATAACTATTTTCAAAACATTGCCATGTGTACAAACACACAAAAATCTTAGAACTTGCCGTGAACCATGATGGAACATTTGCTATGGTCCATCACCCACTACAATGCCCCCCCTCCCACCCCCCAAAAAATAATTTTTTTGCCATGATATATGAATAAAATAAATAGAAATTTGCCATGTTATCTTTAACAAACCCTCCATAGTGTATATAATTATTTTGCCATGATATATGAAGAAAATAAATAGAAATTTGCCATGTTATCTTTAATAAACCCGTCATAGTGTATACAATAATTTTGCCATGGACACATACCAAATTTGGGATCGCACATAAAATAAGAATTGCCATGTTATGTTAAATGAACTTGCCATAGTGTATATAATAGATTTGCTATGACTAATGAAACAAATTTCCCTAAATTAATGCAAAAAATTGCCATGTCTAGGACACCAAAAAGCTCACAAGGAAATTATTATTATTATTTTGCGAGAAAATTCTGACCTTTTTATTTTTAATCATTGCAGTACAATAAACACAAATAATAATAATAATAACACTAAGATCCGTAGACCACCTAGCGACAACTACAAGGATGGAAGCGAGCTGAAGGCATGCCACCATCATCACCCCTCCCTCGCCGGAGCCATGCAAAATTTATTGTAGTAGACAGTTGGGAAGTCGTCATGCTACGGCCCCATGAGACCAACACACCAGAACAGCAACCGCCACTGATGAAGAGAAGCGTAGATTGGAAGGATCCGCCCGGAAGACACACGAACGTAGACAACAAAGACTGGATTCGAGCAGATCCAGCAAAGACGACCACCAACTCAATCCTACAAGGTCCGTCGGAGACACACCTTCACACACCCTCCGACAATGCTAGACACACCACCAGAGCAGGGGCTAGGCAAGGAGACCTTATTCCGTCTTTAGACACATGGGTCTCTCCTTCTGGAAGAGAGATGGGTCTGAGCTTGCCAAGACGGAGGTAGTAGCGAACGATCAAAGGTATCTAGATGGCAATTGTATTAGACACATGGCAATTAAGCTATCTTTGTTGTTTCCTAAGAAAGAAATCATGGTAAATTTGCAGGTGCGATGCATCTGAACTTGTCATCATAAAAAATATGGCAAGTTGAAGCACATAAGCTAATTTAAACCCTTTGTGTGAGGACCTAAACAGAATGAACGAATACTGCGATGGACGTGCTTTGCGCCCTGCTTTAAGATTTCTCTGTTTTTTAGAACGTGGCGCCCTGCTCTATGATTCATGCAACCCATATCTTCTATATCTAAATAGAAGCACCCCACTAGATGATTTTCCTGCCTTCTCGTGAAGCCACGTCACCCGAATTGTTATAGCCGTAGATGCAGTAGTCTACAGCCGTCCGATCAAAAAGTTGACAAAATTATACAGACCTGCCACCGCTAAGTGAAGGATATCGCTTCGTTCTTTTCTTGGCGCCCCGCTCGCTTTCCAGTCGTCCCGCTCGCTAGCTGCGTTAGACTCGATTTATTTTGGTTGGGCTATACACGTATGCTTTCACCAAAAGCCCATCAGAAGCCCTTACTTGAGGTCCATCGTTCACTGCGTCAAAAAAGGCAGTGCCACGACCAATCCTTCATTGTCTCAAAAAAAAAACGACCACTCCTTCGTTATCTCAAGAAAATTGAACCCTACTTCTTCTATCCAGCCGCCGCCGTCAAGAGCCCTTCCGGCGACTGTGCCACGAGCCCACAACCCACCCTTCCCCGGCCGGATGTTGTCGCCCATGATGCTCTACTGCAGCCGTCACCACCCGTGCTTGCGCCCCACCAAGGTGTCGAGGCTAACCCTTCCGCCGTATCCGCCTTCGGTCCCGGCGAGCAACCTCTCCAGAGATGCGTCACCAGCCCTTCCGCTGATCCTCAAAAAAAAAAGCCCTTCCGCTGCTCGACAGATGAGCATTAATTCCATAAAATTCGTTCATCTTCCTGCTGCTGCTTTTATGTCGCAATCCCTTCCACCTCAATGCCACAAATGCGCAGCACTAAATCAGTAGAAACGGATGGATTCATGTCAAAAAGAAACTGATGGATTTATTGCTCCCTCCTCTTGAAGGGTAATCGACCCAGTGGCTTTCCTTTTAAGCAGTGGAGTTCATCCCTCCCCGTCCCCTCCCTGGGTTCTCATCCTAGTTTTCTCTTGGCGTCCGCTGATTCCGACCCCGCGCGCTACAGGTTTGGTTCTAAATTCTAGAACCGCATCATGTAGTTTTCTTGCTTGGTTTTTCTATTCTTATCTTGGAAATTTCATATCTTGGTCGATGCAAAGTTTGATGTGACCTGCCTACTGTACCGAAGGCCGACGCAAAGCTTGATGCGATTTTGATGCTGTACAGAAACATAAGGAAATATTACTCATAA
This sequence comes from Aegilops umbellulata, assembly GCA_032464435.1. Lineage (NCBI taxonomy): Eukaryota > Viridiplantae > Streptophyta > Magnoliopsida > Poales > Poaceae > Aegilops > Aegilops umbellulata. The sequence goes on from CP136055.1 coordinate 446,201,265, forward strand.
ATTTTACATGTTTTGATATACCACCACATTGTGTCAGTTAGTTGATTTTTCCTTTATGTTTCTACGACAAGTTGTCATTGGTTCTTGCAATGGATTTAAATTTTGCTATGTAATATTTGTCTCATATGCAATCCGAGTGCTCTGTATATCCAAGTCACATACCTGAGAACAATTAAAGGATGTTAATTCATTCAAGCTGCAGGCTAGCAGCTCTTTTTCATGTCTAGCGAACATTCGGAACTACATCCATAAGACAAAATGAATAAATGTTCATATTGACATATCATCATATGTAACTACATACAAAAAATATACATGTGAAGGTTCCGCTAGCCTGAATGACTGTATGTACATCTTGGAAATAATACACACGTGACAAGTCTAAATGTGTCCTTGCTTCAAGCTTTATCTCTAACTTATCCATATGGTATATATAGTTTACTGTGAATGTTAGATAAGTGAACTGGTAAAAAATGAGATCTGTGTAAAGAAGGGAAAAGAGGTACAACCACAGATTAAGCAAGGGAAAACTGGGGCTCAACTCGCTTGGCTCATAGAACTTTTTTAACTTTTGCAAGACGTATACATCACCTTCAGCAGGGTAACAGTGAAATGTGACAATATTAGTATAAACATCTGTTAGGCTGCCTGATGCCAAGTTAGTTAGCATGGGAAAAGAAAATAATTATTCAATGGAATCAGTCCACTTAACTTGGTTTCCCTGGTGTATTAAAACTTCTCCTACTTCCTAGTCTGTTATTAGTTTGTGTACTGAAATCACAAACTTGAAGCAGCACTAGGAGATTATGAATTTTAGTACTACCGTTTATTTGAACATCTTTCTTAATTATTATAGAATTATCATCATTTTCTTTTTTTTGTGTGTATTAAACTGTTCCTCTGTATCCTATAGAAAATCATGGATGTACACCATCTGTTTAGTCTGTAGGAGGTAACAGCAAAGTAAGTCTGCATTTTATTTAAATTCATCTGTCAGTGGCAAGTAAGAGTACATTTTATTTATCCTCACTTGGTAAGCAGCAAAACAGCTTACTATTACAACACACACATCTATATTAACATCATCCTGTTGCATTTTCACAGCTTACCACTTATCTTTTCAACATGGGTTCGCAGCCAGTACAAATGGACAACCGAAGCCACAGGTACTCCTAATGAAATTAGTTTGCTATATATTTTCATTCGACTTCTTAGCCTGATTGACAACATACTCCTATCTTCTCAAGGACGCCACCTCATTCTGCGAAAAGTAACATGCCAAGTTCTACTGTCGTTTCAATAAGAGAAGCTCAAAAGAAATACATGGATGCAATTGCAAAGATGAAGGACACAGAAGACCCGGCGTTTATAACTTTCAAACGGAAGTCCAAGCCTCTACGCATCACTAACCAACTGTCTGGTGACCATCCATTATCATCCATCGGATACATTGTCGAGTATGAAAAGAATGGGATACCATATATCCAGGTCATAGTAACTGAAGAACGTACACCTACAAACAACAGCATATATATCGAGTAAGAATATAGTACATGCTACAAGTTGCTATAGTTTCACCATATGATATATGGTTTATGCTACAAACTGCTACGGCTTTATCTTATGGTACATATTTGTACCAACAAGAAATTTCAATCATTTCCTATATAAGTAATCTATCATTTTATGGATTGAAATTATTTTCTTCTGCAAGATGTTGATGTTACTCCAAAAATCCACAAACAAATTTCCGCAGCAACGCGCGGGGCATCATCTAGTAAAGAGAGAGGGAAGGCCGATACCATAAAAAGAGAGAGAGAGGGCCAAAAAAACTGACGTGAGCTAGATAACGTTTTCCAAAAGAAGACCTATAGAGGGCACAAGCCTCCGGCTCGATGTGCAAGTCTCAATTCTTGATGCGAACCAACCTGTGGTTAGATAGTTAGGAAAGCAAGTGGTACAACACTAGCAAGACCGGGTACACATAGCGCTCCCCAGGTCACTCCCGGGGGCGACCAGGGAGAGAACCCCAGCCGTCGCCGCTCAATCTCGGCCGTCCGCTCCTCCCCTCGCCGCCGCCGACGGACGTCGTCGGGCGAAGCCCGCGCGGCTCAGCGGCGGCGGGGTCTTCCTCACCTCCGGCTCGGGCGGGGGCGGCGCGGGCCGTCCGCTTCGGCGGGAGCTCGACGCGGAGCTCGCGCTGATCTGGCGAGGGTGGCCGCGGTCGGGGGCGGCACGGTGTGGGCGCGCAAGGCGCGGCGGGGTTCTCCTCGTCTAGCGGCAGTCGCTCAAGGTGGGGAGGCTCGATCCCCTTTCCGCTGCGCGTCTCGGCGGCTTCAGGCGGGACGGTGGCCCTTTGGGGCACGTCCCCGTGGCTCTTCTCCGGCTTGCCAGCCTATAGCAGCGTCTCTCGCGGGTGGCAGCCGTGGTTTGCTTCGTCGGCGGGCTCCGGTTCTTCGGCCGGACTCCCATCTCTGGCGAGTCGGGGCGGGCGCGACCCTCCCCTTGCTGCTATGAGGGGCTTGTCTTTGCAATGGCTGGCAGTGTGCCGGCCTTTGGAGGTCTCTGTGTTGTTGCAGCGACGGTGGGATGCAAGATCTGGCCATTTTCTGCCGGATCAGGCTCGGCGGCGTCTTTCTGGCTATCGGCGAGGTATGTGGCGGCTTCTACTTGGTCATGGCGTGATGACTTCGTGGGAGGTGTGCGGGTCAGCGGTGCTGTGATTCGCATGTGGGTGTGGTATTGGAAGGTGCTTCGGGCGAAAGCTTCCCGGATCTTGCCAGCCGGCGGCGTCGGCGTCCGCGGACGTCGTGTAACCTCCTTGGAGGCGCCGTCGTGGAGTCCACCCCCTGCACACCCTCGGTTCCAGCTCTTCAGGTGAAAGCCTAATGCCCTGTCAGGTCGGAGGACGGCGTCGACATCGTCGCTTCCTTCTTTGGGGTGTCGTCTTGAAGAGTTTTGGATCCCGTTTGCACGCTCCATGGGCTGGACGCTCGCTGCATTGCGGTCAGCAGGTGTGCGTCTGACAATGGTGATGTGGCGCGACTTCTTGTGTGGCAACGATGGTGGCTTCGGGCGGAGTTGGGCTGATGTTGATCTTTGGTAGTCGGTCTCATCCGGCATGTTCGAGGGGTTGTCGAGCCTCACTTGTCTTCCTGAAGTCGGAGCTGCAGAGGAGGTGCTTCCGCGGTGACGATGACACAAGACGGGTGGTCGGTTCCGGCGCTGGCTCGACACATGTCCAGAGCTTCCCCCTACAATGCTCGTCGCCAGAGTCGGAGCTGCCTAGTCTTCGGCGCGTGCAGTGGACTGTTTGGCGTTGTCCGACGCAAGCCTCGATGCTCGTTTAGGGTGAGGGCTCCATCGATGGTCGTTGATGGTGGAGTCGAAGTCGCCCTTGCGGAGGTGTGATGACGATGACACCGGATTGCTACCTCGACGCTTTTCTCCTTGACGGCGTGTGTGCGTTCTTGTGTGGGTTGCCAGGTCGCCCGGGGTGTCCTGTGTGAGCCTGTGTGAGCATGTTGTAAAGGTTTTCGCCCGGTTTTCCGTTAATTAACCGTGCAATTCTCTTCTTCTTTATTAATTAGATGAGGCAAATTTTTTGCCTACATTTCAAAAAAGGAAGATAGTGGTATTCCCCAGCCCATCAAAATTCAAGTCCTGGTGCTCGCATTATTTCTGAATTTATTTCTAGATTTTCGGCAATGCACGTTTAGTGAGATGAGACGTTCCCGTTGACTACGAGGCTGCTGTGTTGACTTGTTCAATCTCAAGATGATATGCCGCCTCGGTTTCTTAGAGGTGCTTGTAGAGGCAGGGTTCGCGCGTGTGTTCACGGGATGAGTGCATCCGTGTATATGAGCGCATGCAAACGTTACTTTTTTTAAGTAATTATTGGCTCAATACCCATTGAGCTACGCGCAGCCATGGCTCCCGCGACCCCGCACCCGCGGCCGGCAGCTCCGCCTTGATCTTCCTGTTCCGGCCGCTATTTCAACCGCCGAGACCAGATCCGGCTGCTCTTCGTGTCCTCTCTCAACTGCACTCCTTCTCCTCTCCAGGCTCTCGCGGTGCTGCCCATGGCCCTCGCGTCCGCGTCGTCATCTCTGACTCCGTCGGCCGCCTCGACTGCTGCCGCCGCGATGGCAGCGGCTGCTCTTGCCTCCTACAAGGCTGCCCCAGCTGCTGGTGAGTGCCTGTCCCGCGCTGGCGCTGGACTCCCACCGCGGCCGTTCGTGGCAGCATCTCCGGCGGCAAATTCGGGCATGCTCTCTCTGCGGTCTCCCGGCCTTCCCCGGTCGGCGTCGCTGCGTTGTCCGGCTTGGTGGATGGAGGGCTTGGGCCGCTGCCACCGCAACAGCTTGGGTGTCTCCCGTCCTCGGTCTCTGCTGATGTTGTTCCTGCCAGCGCCGCGCTGTCAACCCCGATTGCTGCTGTGGGCGCGCTGTCCCGGACTCCTGCCTGCACTGCTACGTCGTCCTTCGCTCCGGCAGAAGCCCCGTCACCCTCGGCTGCGACTGCTGAAGCGTCATCCACATCTCCTGCTGGCTCCATCACATCGTCCTCGACTCCTATGAAAGCGACTCCGTCCTCAACTCCTAACAACACTTCGCCGGATTTGGGCACGGAGCGACCTGTTTTGTGGAGCGCTCTTCCCGACGACGAAGAAGGTGAAGGTGACGACAAGCTGGCCCCGTAGACACAGCCGCCGGCCACCAAATCCTCAGTTTCGCTTCTGGCTACTCGGCTGGACATGACATGTGATGCAGATTCGGGCGAAGGTTGGCAGGAGGTGCTGCCGCGGCGCAACATGCAGCGCCAGGACTCACTAGCCCCTGCATTGGCTCCCCGTCCTGTTCCCGCCTGGCTTCGTGGTAGATGTTGCAGATGCCTTCTTCCTGGTCACCGTGAAGTGGTTTGTCGAGATCCTTTTAGGTGTTCTCGGTGCCTTGAGAATGGTCATCCAGCTCGTGAGTGCCGCAATGTGTGGCGTCCCCTTAGCTTCTTGGGAAACCCTACTGTGTCGTCCTTGCCTCGCGTTTCTGTTGGTCACCAACAAGTTTCAGATCCTCACAATGTCCAGAAAGAAGCCTCACCCCTCTCGAAGACGTTTTGCCGTGATTCTTGGGCATCGATCGTTGCTACTCCTGCTGGCTCTGTGGCCTCGACGGATATCCCGGTGCAGCCTGCCATGGGGAGCCAAGCCGAGCTGCTGCGTTCTGAGCTGCTTGGTATGGCTTCCTTTCGGTTTAAGGAGACGGTCCAGCCTCTGCGTGATGTCATTGACTCCATGCAAGGTTGGATGTTGCGGATGGAGAGCTTCATGGAGCGTGCTGAGGATGCACTACGTGAGCTCTCCCTGGCGCTGCCTGTGTTGCAGAGTACTCATGTGTTGCGCCCTTCGGTTGTGCCTGGTGACAGCTTCGAGATCGAGAGGGGAGCTGAGCTTCATGGTTGTTTCTCCCCTCATGCTAGAGCCAGATCACCGTCGCAGCCTCTGAGGGATTGGACAATGATGTGGTTGTGACTCCGGTGCTGCAGATCATGCCCGAGCTTCGGGAACTGTGTGGGGGCCCGGTTCTGCCTTTGTCCGTCCAACACCTGAAGGTAGACCTGCCCGAGATCTCGATTGTGGCTTTACCGCCAGCATCATCCCTGGAGTCTAGCAAGATAATGGATGTCGAGGAGTGTGTTGATTTCGACGTTGCAATCTCTCGCTCGCCTAAGTCCATTGGGTGTCAGGCGCCGACTAGCCTACCTCTGGGTGTCATGGAGCACAGAGTTTTAGATGTTGCTGCCCTTCCCTCGTCTGCGACCATTCGATCAAGTGATGCCTGTGAGCGGCATGACCATTGAGCCAAGTGTGTTGGCACCTTCTCCAAATTCAAATGCTTTCTTCGCGAAAGAACTTTGTGACTTGCTTGCCAGTGTGGAGGTTGTTAGACCTGGTTTGGGCAGGTCGATTGCTTGCCTTCTGACGGGGACGCCAATAAAAGGCAAACAAAAGAAGGTAGGCAAAGGCAAGAGTGGCGCCATAGGCAAGGCGTCTCTTGCTGCTTGATGGATAATCTTCGGTCTTTCGGCCCATCCTTTTGGATTGGGTTGTCGTTGTGGGTTGAGAGGTGCCTGATGTCTTGTGTCGAGGTGTTTTTGTCGGGGTCACTTGTGTAGGAGCAACGTCGGGGTTTGTGAATTTTGTGTTTTCAAAGAGTCTGGCGGTTGCAGCCATGCGGTTGTGGGTTTCTTGCCATCTGAGTAGTTAGTCATTGCTTCGTTTGTATTGATTTTCGCCCGGTTTTTCATTAATTAATTGGGCAACTCTCTTCTTCTTAATTAATCGATGAGGCAAAAATTTTGCCTCCGTTTAAAAGAAAACTTTTTTTAAAGTCTGGTTTCTTTGATGCAACACTCGATCTATTTATCTTTCTTCTTACTGATCGGCCCGGCAGCGAGGCCTGTGGATTCAGAGCGCGATCCCTCATCACTTCCTAACTTTTTCATTTTTTTTTGAGGGATTTTTTAAACTGAATTCCTAACTTGTTACCCGCAAAGAAAATACGGCTCGCGGTGCACGTGTTGCAATTAAAGTCTGTTTGCACGACTGCCTCTCGCGTCCCAAATCTGGTTCCGCGTGCACCGGCGCCCGCCGCTTCGCGAGGCCGCGCCGCATGCAGCGGAAGGCTGGAAGCGCAGAACCGCGACGGCGACCGCCCGCCCCACCCGATGAACGAAGCGAAAACGTACCGGCGCCGCCGTCCATGTGGTGATCATGACCCATCATCGGCACGCGCCGGCACGATGCGACCCCCGCTAGCACGAAACCACGGCGTGCCGGCCGGCCTCCTTCCGGCCTCGTCCTCGTCAGCCCGTCCCGTCCATCGCCAGTCGGCCAGCGCGCGCGTGCGGGCTGCCTTGGTTTTGCCGTTTGGCCGTAGAACTGCAGAGCGATTTGGCACGACGCGATTCGGACGGCAAGCCTCAGTTTTTTCCGTCGTCTCGGCTAGATTCTCCATGATTACTTTTACTTGCGAGAAGAAACCAACCCAGTGTGAAGGTGTGTGTGTGTGTGTGTGTTCATGTTAGTACCTTGCTTCAGCTTTGCAAGTAATGGGTTTCAGTGTAGCACAGTTTGCAGGTTAGTAAAGTGGAGACTCCAAACAGAAGAGCCAAGAGCCTGCGCCGGAGAGAACAAGGTCCACGATGACAGCTGAATGAAGCCTGATCAGATATGAAGGCCGTACCGTTCAATGCACACTGCAAGCTCTCAGCACATTGAGCATTCTTTGTTCGCACACATACACTCTGATTACAGAAGCAACGGCGATGCGATAACAGTTTGGTTGCTGATCAACAACTCTGAAGGACAAACACACCCAACCGTTATGATTGCGCAACCACTAGCGAGGGCCAACAGACGCGTGAAACAGAATCCCTTTTCGAAGGGCATTCGTGGTTCCAAACCCATGATTTCTCCGGTTCTTGGAGTTTAGCTCCTTTGCCACCTTTTCAGTGCCCTTCAATGTCAAAGCCCAGGAGGCCATGATGGCCGCAGGACCCGAGCCCAGAGCTTTACAGCTTATAATGGCCAGTTCACAAAGCAATAGCAATAATTTCTCAAAAAATAAAAATAAAGTAGCAATGGCATGCACGATACGGAATGATCGAGAGGCAGCAGCAGAAGCCTGTGCGGAGCTTCCTTCTCCACCACCGCGAATGCAGCGTACCACACACTGACCAGGTCCATCATGGTGATGGTCTGTACTGGGCTGAACGTTGCCAGTTTCATAATCTTGGGAAAGTTGAAATGGCTCTCGTCTTTCACCAAATATCGCTTTCACTCTCTGAACTTCCACGTCGACTAGTCTGATAGTGCTAGTAGCCACGATGACTGGCCAGTAGCACTCATCCATATTTTTTTCTACGATATGTACCCACAGGTCAATTTGATCTACTCTTTTGACCAGAAGAAGACAGGTGGTCCGTATTGGCATGCTAATGGAGTACTTGTAACACCCCGAGAATCATGCTACAGTAATCCCCTTCTAATGATGCCTTGTCATCATTGTTACTGTTGCTAATCTCACTTTGATTCTAATCCAATCCAAATTTCATCACAAATTAAAGTCTAAAATTTAATTTCTCAAACATGAAAACTAAAATGTTCAAAGAGTGTCAAATATTCCGTAACCAATTATGGTGGTGACCCAACATTATTGTAAGGTGTTTAAGTGCCCTAAACTAGTTCAAACTGTGGCTAAAACAATTAAATTAAATGCCCTTTTAATTTATAAAAAAGTGCAAACTATTTCAAAAGTCTCATAATCTTTTTGTGGCAGTACACAATAATTCTTTGAAGTTGTTTCGGCCAGTGGCATATTTTTGCAGAGTCAATTGTGACTAAAGGAAAAGGCAAAAGCTGCTGGAAAATGAAACAGAAAAGTTTTTAAAAAAAAAGAAAAAGAAAAAAGGAAAGAAGAAGGGGTGGGAGAGCCCCTGGCCTCCCCTTGGGCTTCGGCCCATCCCACCTGGGCCGACCCACCTAACCCGTCGAGCCAACCCAGTTGCCCCCCTCGCACCAGTCTCTCCCCCACGCCCTGTTCCTCGGTCTCAGACCGCAACAGGGGCGTCACCGCCGAACCCACCTCACCGGCCACACCGCTACAGGCGCAGCGGAGAGGATAAGGACGCCAGCGTCGACCCCCCTCGAGCCCCCCCCGATCTCATCCACTCGCCCACTCATCCCCACGCCGCCTCCCTCTCCCTCTCTGCCTCCCCTCCTCAGATCCCCCGCCTCACCGAACGCCTCCTGTCGCCGCCCGCCGTCGTCCGCGCGCTCTGGCGCCACCACGGGCTGCTCCAGGGCATTCGGTAGCTGCACGGGCCTCGGCCTCGTCCTCTCGCCCAACAGTAGGAGCCGGGGAGGCCCCGCGTCTTCGGCTTCGAGCTCGCCTCCCCGTCGACCACCAACGCGCCCCCGTCTGCGTCGAGCTCCGCCGCTACTAAGCTACCGCCGGCCACCGTGTGCCGCTCGGTAAGCTGCCCCTCTGAACACCCTGTTTTACCCTTCGTTCTTCACTCTGCTCGTCACGTCGTTGCACCGTCCCGTATCGCACAAGTCCCGCCAGTGGCCGCAGTCGTCGGGCGCTCACCGCGGCTGCTTCCGCGTCCCATGCGCCCTCACGCTCGTCCAGGCCACGCACTGCCTCACCTCCCTCACGACCCGTGCCCGCCTGTGCCGCCCGCAGCCCTCCTCCTCGCCCCGCTCTGACGCCCGCTAGCGCGCTTCCCCCCTCGTCACAGCTCTGCTGCCTAGCGTCGCCGCTCTGCTGTTGCTCTGCAGCCGCGCCGGCCCGCGCCTTGCTTCTAGCATGCGGCCCCTCCCTGCGCCCGCTGCTCGCCGACTCGCACCCGCGCCCGTTGCCCAGCTCCGCATCGCCCTGCCCGCCATTGCGTGCCCAGCCGCGCACGCCTTGCTGCCGCAGCGGCCCGCGTTGGTGCATGCCCGCAACCCCCCTGCGCTCGCCGCCGCTGCCAAGCGCGGCCCCGGTCGGCCGGCGCCCCTTGGGCTTCGTCCGCCGCGCCTGGGTCAGCCCCGACGGGCGCCCACGCCCACGCTCTTGCACCCGTACCCGCCCCGCTAAGGCCTAAGTGGGCCACTGACCACTGGGCCCGTCCCAGGCACCTGTGAAATAAAAAATAGAAAATTATATAATTAATTAATTAATTGTTTAATTAACTTAATTAATTAGCTTTAACTAAACTAACGAACTAGATTAGTTGATTTAAATCAGTAGCTAGATAAAGGTATGTATGACAGGGGGCCCCACCCCTGTTGACCAGTCAACGTTGACTGGTCAACTGGAACCCCGTGGACCCACTGTCATTTTTCTGTTGCGCTGCTGGGTGCACTACACCGGGTGCACCTAGCAATTTCCTGTTTTTTTAATTAATAACATTTCAGAATAATATTAAAAGTTTGAAAATTCATATAAAATAATGCGTAACTCGGATGAAAATGTTTTCTATATGAAAGTTGCTCAAAAAATCCAACGAATCCGAATACGTGGTCCGTTCATCTGTCACATGACCCTAGCACGCTGAACATGGAACTTTCCCCCTCTTTTCCTGTGTCTGGAATCCGCCTAACGCCGGGAATTCATCCTCGGATGTTTATCCCATCTGTCTGCAACGTGTAGTACTACGTTAGATCAACCCTAATTCTACTTATCGTCATGTCATGCTTAGCGTTGCATCTGTTTGCTTATATTTACTGTTTCTTCCCCCTCTTCTCTCCGGTAGACCCCGAGGCCGATGATGCCGCTGTGATCGATTACGTCACCGACGACCCCTCGTTCTTGTCTGAGCAACCAGGCAAGCCCCCCCTTTGATCATCCCGATATCGCCCATTCCATTCTCTCTTGCTTGCATTAGATTTTGCTACTGTAATTGATTGCTCCTATTTGATGCACAACCTGCTTTTGTAACCTGCTTATTGTTACCTACCTGCTTATCCTAAACTGCTTCGTATAGGTTGGTTAGTGACCCATCAGTGACCCCCACCTTGTCCTTGTTGCCCCCGCTTCATCATCGAAGACCCGATCAATGGGATCGAAGACCAGGTCCCCGGCACCGCACATCACTTTCCCCTTAGTTGTTCGACACTACTGGGTTACTATCGAGTAACGAGGGTGAAACCTCTTTAGCACTTCTGATGTTAACCCTGTAGTGTAGTCATTCGGTCGTGGTCATCGAGGGTGATTTCCTCCTTAACCACTTCCGACATGACTCTGTCGTGCAACCCCTCAAGTGTGAACCTCGGGGGTGATTCCTCTTATGTTCACCTTGATGATTACATCTAGTGGAATTCATCGGGGATGGTTCCTCGGGTTTTCCCCTTGATGTTTGGACACACGGATACTTGGACTTTTCCATTGTTACTTGGAAAGACGGGTTGACCCTGAGGGGTACTCTCGCGAGCTTAATTGCGAATGATGTGGAGTCGGGCGGACCTGGAAGGTGCCTGCGAGATAATTACGAGGCGTGGCCGGGCATTCCTAGCCCTTGCCGCAAGTCCTCGAGACGGGGCAACGGGGTCACATCTTTCGTGAGTCTCTGCTTGTTACCGCGCGTTCCTAATCCACTACGATTTGGATATTTGATCCGAGGGGCCTCTGGCCTGATAGCACTAACCATCACGTGGGCATAGTATGGGCGTTCTGCGTCGTATGCATCAGCCGAAGCTTAATAGACGTCAGCGACTGAGCGGCGCGCGCCGGGTTGGACTGCGTAAGCGCCTGCCTTGTTGAAGGAGGTAGCTATGTCTGCTCACCGGCCGCCCTCGCAACGTGCAGGAGTTCCTAGGGAGATGGCCCATGACCCCTGGGGGCATAGGTTTAGTCCGTCGTGCTGGCCTCTCTATTAAGCCTAGGTCGGGTTGTGGCGTATTGTTTGGCCGAGGCCGGGCATGACCCAGGAAAGTGTGTTCGGCTGGAGTTAATCGAGCGTGGTGGGTAAGTTGGTGCACCCCTGCAGGGAAGAAAACATCTATGGATAGCCTGTCCTACGGTAACGGACACTTGGAGTTGTATCCCGGTCGATACAACTAGAACTGGATGGTGATGAGAAATGGATTGTGATGATAACTGGATAGTATGGCTCTGGGATTGCTTTCTCGCAGGGAGTCGAGAAATGATCTCCGGCCGAGGTTGATAACACAACTACTACTTTACTTTATGCTACTCTACTCCCTCCTATTGCTGCAAGATGGTGGTTTCCAGAAGATGCTAGTCTTCGATAGGACTGGGCCTCCTCTCTATTCTGGCATTTCTGCAGCCCAGTCCACATATTCAGCCTTCATTTGATTATGTTGCATATATAGTGTAGATCCTTACTTGCGAGTACTTTGGATGAGTACTCATGGTTGCTTTGCTCCCCCTCTTCCCCCTTTCTTCTTCTTTCCGGTTGATGCAACCAGATGTCGGAGCCCAGGAGCCAGATGCCACCGCCAATGCTTACTATTACGTGGAGGCCGCCGATGACCAGGAGTAGTTAGGAGGCTCCCAGGCAGGAGGCCTTGCCTTTTCGATCGATGTTGCTTTTGTGCTAGCCTTCTTAAGGCAACTTGTCTAACTCATGTCTGTACTCAGATATTGTTGCTTCCGCTGACTCTTGTGTATTCGAGCTTATGTATTCGAGCCCTCGAGGCCCCAGGCTTGTAATATAAAGCTTGTATTATTTTAATTTGTGTCTAGAGTTGTGTTGTGATATCTTTCCGTGAGTCCTTGATCTTGATCGTACACATTTGCGTGTATGATTAGTGTACGGTTGAATCGAGGACGTCACAGTACTCCCTTTTGGTAAGGCCAACTCCACCGCACAACCCTAAATCTATACCCATTTTGTCCGGATTTTGTCCGTATGGGGTAGAAATAGTGACAACAAACGCCGGACAGAGGCAGGATAAACTCGCCGCACCCAACGCTCCTACCCCATTTTCACGCCATTTTGTCCGGATTTTGTCCGTGGTGGGTGTATGTGGTGGGCCAGGTAGAGAAAAGCAGAGAGTGACGGATGGGGTTGAGGCGGACACAGGCGGACAACGAGGACGCGAAGACGTCCGCTTTGGCCCTAAACCGAGAGCAACTTTGGTCTGAAAATGGGACAAAAGCGGACACAGACCGGACGAAACGTCCGTATGCTCTGATGCGTTGGGTCGTTCGGTTTGTCCGTTTTACCCCAAATGGACATAAACGGACGATTTTGGGGTCGACATGGGTCACGCGCTGGAGTTGGCCTGACTCCATCTACGATCAACGAACCCCGCACACACGTGCTTGCTCGGTCTTTATACATCTTTTGACTGCTCCTTGAATCATGGCACTGTTATTAGTATATCGTTCTTTGGCTCTGCTCGAATGAGTTTTTTCAGGGCAAGTGAGCAGGTGTTAAGTCTTAAGTGAAGAAGCCTGGTCAAATCGTGTTCGTCATTCCTGCACCTGCTGCCCCTTCGCCATGTTCGGTTTTGCACTAGCACTGTATACGGCAGTAGGAGCGATCATGAAAATTTTCGGCTGGACACCGGCTTGCACGAAGCAGGTGGGTTCTGTACTAGGACTAGGGGTAGGAGTGATCATGGCATTTTCTTGCCGGAGACCGGCTTGCGCCAAGCAGGCTCGCTGGCTCTCTGCTGCATGCGGCTGCCTATGGAGGAGGCGCCAGCAAGCAAGGAGGTGATGTAGCCTCCTAAAAGCACACCACCTACGTATATTCTCTGGGCGCTCGATCTCTAGCGAGAAATGCAGTGGCGATTTTGGGGAAAAGAGAATCTCCCTTCCTTTGTTCAGGGTATTCTCGTAGCAGCTGCAGGAGCCGTCACGGTCACTACGTAGGAGGAAGTAGAAACAACATCATGGCACCAGCACACTTTTGACCTGCAAGGAATACTGCTGATCTCGCCAGCCAAGCCGGACCTGTTCTCCCTCCCTACTCCGAAAAGCCACATGTGACACGATCGAACAGTTTCAGGCAAAGGAAAGGATGCAGAGGCCAAGCAAGAATCTCCCTCGCTCGCCTTTTCCCCATCTTCTTTGCTGGCCCAAGACCGAAAGCAACAGTGCGACCGTGATAGCCTTGCCACTTGGTAACCTGCTAACACTCCTCTAAACGTCATTGAACCCCTAATACTAACCTAACAACCTGCCATTGGCTAATCATCCTAGCACCATGCACCAAACGAGCAACAGAGACAGATCGATCGATGTACAAAATTTCGTCCAGTCGGCTAATAAGATCCGTAGATGGACAGGGAGAGGTCCAGGTTGACGCCCTGGGCATCGAAGTAGCCGGAGTGCCCGGAGCAGTGGCTGGAGCTCCTCCTCGGCGGCGGCGGCGACGACGAGATGATGCAGCTGCCTTCGCTCGGCGACGACGATGAGACGGCGGCACGGAGGCATCTCGGGTCCAGCCCAAGGGACAGCGACAGGGAGCACTGCTCCGCCCCGTTGCCGTCCTTCTCCTTGGGGTCTTGCTTCTTCACCACAAGACCAGGGTAGTAGCGTGCTTCTGGTTTGATTATCCGCTGAAAACAAACAAATGCAAGGTTGCAGTCAAGAGTAAATTCCTGCATCAGTTGGTGCCAGCTACGGCCTAAACAGAGAGGTACTCCTGCTGGTTGTAACTCTCAAATTTATTTCCTTGGCATGCAACCATACCATTATGATAGTAGGTATCTAATTTCCTAGCTCAAGTAAAACCACAAGGATCTGCAGGATCTGAGCTACACCAGTACTCCTACCACTACTATTTATGCGTTTCAGAAGCTAAATGGCATGTGCAGTTTTCTGAAATTTCCGGTCAGAGCAAACCACCAGGAAAAGCTTTAACGTTGTAATTCTACCTGCACTGTTATCCTCATGAACGCCGACGGGTACTGCTCTGCTAGGATTCAGGAGTGAACAATGCAAATCAAATGCCATTATTGCAAGCGCAAGGTTGGCTATATTGACACATCTAACATGATGTCCATGTCCATTCTGTTTGTGGTCTATTTTTTTGTCCTAATCTTTTTTGTTACTTGTTGCCGCATTATAAATTTATGGAAATTTAAACATGACATCTTTAAAAACATCTAGATGTGAATTAGACAAACTGATTCACAAACTATCTGGGGTGTGCATGTGTAGGCAGGTACATGTACCGGCAACTATATAAATGAAGTGTCGTCTACGGAGCATGCTACAGTGATATACAACAGTCCTGATAGGACGATAAAGATTGTGCATCGGTCAATCAGGACATTCCAGCTCCCTCGTAGTACAACTACCACAAGATACTGCAGCATAGTGAATTGGATGGTAGTATGGTCATGACATTGCACCATGCAACCCGATTAAAATATTCTAAACTCTGGTTGACCAATGCTAGGGACATGGAGTGGCTGGTTGGCTACGTACGAGCTCAGCTAAATCAGACAATCAACAAGCAACAAGGGAGATAAGAATAACAAGTGTGTGAAATAATTGAAGACAAAAGAAGATATTTATTCTCCAGATCAACTTTCCCAATGTTTATTGTGGCTACTTTTGCAGTAGATGTGTACCTTAAAGTCGCCAGATCCTTGCTCCAAACATCCCACGGTCTGGAGGTCGGAAACAGCAGCAGCAGCATCCCTCTGCCAGCCGCTGAGGCCCTCCATTATTCTCCTCTCGATGGCCATGGCTTGCATGTAGTAATCATCAATGCAGTACCGGTTGACAGCGCCGCTGGTCTTCATCTCACTGATTCCATGGCTTTGGCCGCCTTGCATGCCTTTGTCCGCGGCCTCTGTCCCCGCCCCCGTCGTCCTGGCCCTGTGTTTTTCAAAGACCCCGGAGGAAAAGGCGCTCTCTTGTCAAGATTAGGCCACGAAAAAGCTTTGTCTTTTTAACTTGAACGCATCTCAGTTTCAAAGTTTGAAAAGTAAGTAGAGCTAGCACAAACCTTTTCAGAGGTGGGCACATGAAGGGGCCTCCTCCTTGCTGCTCATCAGCGGCGCATGAGTGCCTCCTTTGCAGCAGCTGTGGCTCCGTCTCTGAAAGAAGGAAAGGGGTTTGGCTTTCCATTAGCTAGCAACATCTAAAGTGTGCACAGGGAAAAAATCTCATGCAGATTAACTTTGTAGCTTTTGGAGCAGAGCAGAGCATTTGCATGCATGATGAAGCGATGAGTGGTTAGTTGCCGGGTGTGATAAGCATGCTGCAGATGTGGCTAGGCTTGGCAATGAATACCGAATGAGTTGCCTCACGCAGACCTTGAGGCGATCTGATCTCATGTTTAATTAAAGAAGAAAATGAACACTGCTGCTAGTACTATTCGTGGTGTAACATTCTACAGTACTATTGTTTTGGAGGTGAACTTTGCTTCGGAAGATTGTAAAAAAAAAAGACAATGGAACTAGGTTTAAAATGCGTTGACAAACTAATTTATAACAAGAATAGGGCCTGATCTCTTTATCCCCAAGAAACAAGGAGGTAAGATTTTTCACAAAAAAAGAAGTAAAGAAAAATGCATGAACATTGAAAGGGCAGAGCTTCGGCTCTCACCTTTCTTGGCCTTGCGAGTGCTCGGGCCTCTGTACATCTGTTCAAAAGAAGGAACAAACGTGGAGCAGTCAGTCTTTGTATTACTTTGCAGGCTCCTCCGCACGGAAGAATATAGTTCACACAATATAATTGCAAGAGTGATGGGTGCAGGCGACTGAAGAAAATTACCTGCAGATGGCTCTTGACCTGAGATATGGTAAGCTCCTTCACGCCCATGACCTTAAGAACCAGCTTAGGAGTAGCGTCTGAAATTAACAGTCACAATTAGTTAGGATTCTAAAGAGATTAAAAGGAGACGAACAACACATGAGGCAGCTACGACGAACCTGGCTAGTGCAAAACTAGTAACAACACAGACATGGCAAGAAACTAGATTCATCATTCATGTACAAACACAGCAGACAAACGCTGCAAAACGAGAAGAAAAAATGGATGCGGGGAGAAACAAACCGAAAGAACAAGAAGAAGAACCAAAAAGAGCAACTAATCTTTGGAAAGGAATGCGTTTGAGGAAGAAGAAGAGAGGGAGAAGAGGAAGAAGAAAGGGATCAACTAATCTTTGGAAAGGAATATGTTTTGAGGAAGAAGAAGAGGAAGGACGAGAGGAACTCACTGTGCTCTCCGCCGAGGCACTCTATGGCCTGCAGGAAGCTGCTGTGGAGCTCGGCCGTCCATTGCATCCTGGGAGCCCGGGATCTGACGTACCGCCTCACGGGTTCCTGCTTCTTGCCGCTGCTCCCCATCTCCTCCTCCTTCTCCTTCTCCTCTCTCGCCTCCCTCTCGAAGCTGCCCTTGTTCTTCTACTCCTACGCGGCTACGCCTACCTTGGAATGGCAAAAGACAAGAAGGCTGGAGCAGGTTTTTATACTGGTGGGAGCTTTGCTTGGCCTCGGCGCCGCTCTACCCTTTGGTTTCATGCCTGCGCCGTGCTCCTCCGTGGCCGCTCCTTTGCATGGCTAGAGGCTTGCGTCTGTCTGTCTGGGTACTGCAGGTGCAGCGGCTGTGTGATAATTACGGTTGCGCCTGTCTAGGATTAGCGGAGCACTGGTCGTAGCTATCATTACTATCATTAGCATGATTTATTGAGTTCAGACATTGTACTGCCACAATATACGTACCAGAGAGAGAGAGAGAGGGAGGGAGGGAGAGAGGTCTGCCATGCTTTGCAAAGTTTCTTTGCGAGGGAAAAGACAACTGCTCCATTATAGAGTACGTACCACCTCCCAGCCCAATGTGGATCTACTGCTATATCGCCAGTCAACACATTTCTCTCTCTCTCTCTCTCTCTCTCTCTCTCTCTCTCTCTCTCTCTCTCCCCGAAAACCTCAAGAAAAATTCATTCTAACTGGAGCTCCCAGTGTGCCACACACATATGCTTTTGCGCTAAAACAACAACGCTCTATCATGTACAAAATATTTCGTCTTAACTCTCAACAGCAGGAGGACGGCAGCTTGGAGGAACAACAAGTTCACTGGAGTGGACGAATGGTGGTGGTGCTGCTTGCGGCTAGTGCCCATGCGAGTCCAGGCGAGCACCAAATGGAAGGGGACAAACCGGATGCACTGGTCCAGCCACCTCCCTCAGACCCCCAACCCATACATACACACATGCATACCCCGTTCGTTTTACCTCCTGAACAAGAAAAGAAAAGGGGAAATCGCAGAACCGGCCAGACCGCAGGCAAAGCCCAAGGACACCTCTCCTCTCCACCCCACGGGCGAGGAGGCCGAGAGCGGTGACCACGCCTCGCCATAATGAATGAGCCGCGCCACGGCTCCGGCCAAAGCCTTTGACTCCGGCGCCGGGGGACAGCGACGTGTGTCGTGTGCGGCGCGACGGTCAGAGAGACAGCGGGTGGGCGCGCGCGACAGTGCCGGCGTATGTATGCACGTACGTAATGTACGACGTGCTACGAGTGGGCGCGGGGAAGACGGTAGACTACAGTGGCAGTATCTCTGGGCGCAGGATTCTCTTGGCAAATCATGTCACGCATCGCTCAGGCTCAGCCCAGGCCCAGCCTTTTGGTTGGTTCCCGCATCGATTTTACTCGTTTCGCCGGCGCCCGCCCCGGCCTTTTTCCCTTGTTTGGCCACGCACGCATAGGCTACACAGGTAGTATACTCTAGCTGGCTACTAGCAAGTAGTAGCCCTGTACGGCCCGGACGACGGATGCAATGCAGGTTGATGTGGGACTGGCACGTTTAGTGCTCTCTGCGCAGCGCCATTGACATACGTACGCTTACCGCATCATCTCGATCTGCAAGCATCAAGTATAGTACTGTAGGAGGTTCGGTGTTCTCGAGAGAAAAGAAGAAACTTGCGCGGTTTGCTTCAATGTGCCCACGGATGGTTTAGCCCGACATCACTTCTAGAAAAGGGGGCAACGGTCCAGGCCGGGTCAGCCCATTAGTCCCGGTTCAATCTAGAACCGGGATCAATGGGGGCATTGGACCCGGTTCGTGAGCCCAGGGGGGCGGCCGGGCCACGTGGGCCATTGGTCCCGATTCGTCTGGACCTTTTGGTCTCGGTTGGTGGGATGAACCGGGACTAATGGGCTTGGCTCCTGGCCCATCACCATTGGTCCCGATTCGTGGCTTGAACCGGGACCACAGGCTTCCCTTTAGTCCCGGTTCGTGCCACGAACCGGGACTAAAGGGTTCGCCGTCGTTGCACCCAGAGTTTAGTCCCACCTCGCCAACTGATGGGCGCCCACACCTGCTTATAAGCCTGTCCCTCTCTGCATTATTGAGCTCCTCTCAAAGTGAAAATAGATGCACCTATAGAGGAAAATTGGACCTAAATTCATAAATAGAAATGAATTATGAATTTATGTTTAATTTTCTCTATAAGTGCATCTATGTTCACTAACAGAGAAGTTTTTATTTTTTGTGACCTAAAAGAAAAAAGAAATCACTAAAAAACTATAAGTATTTAGTTCTAAGTAGAAATGAAAAAATAAATAGCAAAAAAGAAAAAAATGCCTATAATATTTGTAAAGTCATTCATAAACTAGTGATTTACATAAATTTTAAAGAATTCAAATTTAAACTATTCAAATTTTAAAACTAATGGCACTAACAGAAAGTTTATAATTTTTGTGACCTAAAATAAAAAAGAAATCACTACAAGACAAAAAAAAGTGCCACCTACTATTAAATAGCAGGAAAAAGATTGACTCAAAAATCAATTTTAACTATTCTAATTTGACACTAATGTCACTAGTAAAGTTAATCACAAACTTGAGATTCACACAAATTTCAAAGAATTCAAATTTAAACTATTCAAATTTTAAAACTAACGGCACTAACCGAAACTTTATAATTTTTGTGACCTAAAATTAAAAAGAAATCACTACAAGACAAAAAAAGTGCCACCTACTATTAAATAGCAGGAAAAAGATTGACTCAAAAATCAATTTTAACTATTCTAATTTGACACTAATGGCACTAGTAAAGTTAATCACAAACTTGAGATTCACACAAATTTTAAAGAATTCAAATTTTAACTATTCAAATTTTAAAACTAATGGCACTAACAGAAAGTTTATAATTTTTGTGACCTAAAATAAAAAAGAAATCACTAAAAACTATAAGTATTTAGTTCTAAGTAGAAACGAAAAAATAAACAGAAAAAAGAAAAAAATGCCGCCTACTGGGCCAGCACGGCCTGAATACGACTAGAAACCCAACCATGGGCCAGGATTCAGGCCCGCAACAGGCCCAGTAGGCCCACAGGCATTGCAGTGTCTAATTAGGCCCATAAGCCTGCATTTCATACGAGTTTGAGAGGGAAGAGGCAGCGAAGCTTATAAACAGGTGTCGGTCGCTCTCAACTAGCGAGGTGGGACTAAACTCCCACCACCGCGCCAACATAAGGCCTTTGGTCCCGGTTGGTGGCACCAACCGGGACTACAGGGGGGAATTGGTCCCGGTTCGTGACAGAAACCGGGACTAATGCCCCCTTTTAGTCCCGGTTGGTGCCACCAACCGGGACCAAAGGCCTTCGCTTCCCGCCCTTTGGGCTGCCGAAAAGTGGCCTTTGGTCCCGGTTGGTGGCACCAACCGGGACTAAAAGTGGGCATCAGTCCCGGTTTCTGTCACGAACCGGGACCAATTCGCCGTCTATATAAGTAGCACTTGTGAAATTTTCGATTCAGTTCGTTCTTTGCCCCGCCCGACGCCGCCGCCCCTGCCTCCGACGCCGTCCCGCGCGGCCGCAGACGCCGTCGCCGCCCCGTGCCCCTACCTCCGACGCCGTCCCGCGCGGCCGCAGACGTCGTCGCCGCCCCGTGCCCCCCTGCCTCCTCGCCGCCGACGTCGTGCCCCTCACCGTCGTTGTCGCCGCCCCTGCCTTCCTCATCCGCCCGTCGCGCCGCGCCCCTCACCGTCGCCGTCTCCGCGCCTCTCACCGTCGCCGTCGCCGCGCCCCTCACCGTCGCAGCGCCCCTCACCGTCGCCAGCCTCCTCCTCGATCGTCGTCGGCCTCACTAAATTGCGTAATTTCCGAATTTAGTGTGTAGGTTAATTTAGATGCGTAATTTATAAGATGTAGAGTTAATTGAGTTGTTAATTTAGTGTGTATTTAATTTAGATGCGTAGTTTAGATATATAGTTAATTGAATTATTGTAGTTAATTTAGATGTATAGTTTAGATGCAAAAGTTAGAACTTTTTACTGTTGGTGATATTATTGTTGCATATGCAAAAGCTTGTGTGTTCATATATATGCAATGAATATGTCAATTTTTTCATAGAATTTTTATGAATTTTTTTGTTGTAATTTTGTTCATAGAATTTTTATTATGTTCATATTTAGAAGAAAAAGAAGGAGATAAAAAAGGAAAATAAGAAGAGGAAGAAGGAGGAGGAGAAGAAGAATAAGAAGAAGAGGAGAGGAATAAGAGAAGAAATAAATAAGAAGATGAAAAAGAAAAAAATAGAGGAGAAGAAGAAGGAATAATAGAGGAGAAGAAGAAGGAATAATAGAGGAGTACCCCCCCTCCCCCTCCCCGATAACTTTTTCATCTTCTTATTTATTTCTTCTTCTCCTCTTTTTTCTTCTTCTTCCTTTTCTTATTTTTGTTATCGGGTATGTCGTTGTCGATATATATACCCCACTCCCCGATAACTTTTAGTAATTAGTTCTACTTAGAAAGTGTTTAATGGACTTAGTTAGAGGGCAACTTGTTTATTTTGAGTAAGTACTACATTATTCTATTTATAGTAAGTGCTTAGTAGTTGAACTAGTTGAAGTAGTTTATTTTTAGCAAGAAAATTAATAGAACTAGTTTATTTTTTTAGTTAAAGCAATTATTCCCGCATCGACGTGGACGATGCCTATCCCGCATCCTCGTCGTCGAGTCGGGGGAGGACGACACCTGCTTGACCAGATGGGTCATGTCCGGGACTGGGCTCCGCCGGGGTGGTACTGGGAGGCGCTACCTTCCGGGGGGCGTAGCTTGGTGAGGAGACAGCCCGTCGTTGACCCGATCCTTGTTTGGTGGCGGTCGCGTGAGCCAGTGACGGTGCCGAGGCTTCCGGACACCGCGGAGGTGGTACGTCACCGTGTCAGCGAGGAGGACGAGCACGTCCGTCGCTACATGGTTGCGTTGGAGGGCAGGTTCGAGAATACCTGGCAGGTTCTTCAGGGATCTCACTGGAGCTATGATCCTGTGATGGTTCCTTCCCTTTGGGCGTCCACCGCCCGCGCCGATACCCGTCGGGCGCTACGGTTCTAGCTGTACTGGCAATATGTATGATATATAGTATTCGACGTGTATTAGTGATAATATTCGATGTACGGACACATGGAGATGATGTAGTTTTTCTTATAATTGAAGGCATCCTAATTTGAATACTACTTTATTTTGCGATTTGATTTTTCTTATTGAATGCTCAAATTGGAGAGCACTATGCAAGGCATATGCATATGATTAGTTGAATAATAATGATCTAATTTAGTCTTTGAATTATGAATATATAGGAAATGTCATCATCGGACGACGAAAGTCTCCCGGGGGAGTGCGACTGGTGCCACGACGATCGAGGTGAGTGCGACAGGCCTCACCTGGACGATGGTCGGCGCTTCAGCATTAAGCTCGAGGAGACCTTCGAAGTTGAAACGGTACGCAACGACGACAAGTGTTTTTTTTTCATAATTAAGCATGACTTCAACTATTTCAACGTGTAATTTTTATCTTTTACAATTCGAGTATAGTTGATCCCATGCCATGCAAGACGCTATGTCTTGGAGAGGATGGATTTTGAAGACCATGAAAATTTTGAAACGAAGAAAATTCACCTAAAGACCCATCATGATGTGGATTTTGAAGTAAAGTTATATAATGCTGAGAGCGTAACCCATTTTGGTTGCAAAAATTGGGAAGCATTTTGCAAACTGTATGGTTTTGATGAGGGTATGCTTGTCACCATGGATCTTGGTGATCCTGAAATCGAGCAAGACAATATGGACATTTGGGTCCTTGTTGATACTCCTCCAGTTCTACCGCTATCTGAGTTTCTCAAACATAGTTAATTATTAATAGAACTTATATTGTTCATTTTAAAATAGTTAACAGCTTATTTCCATTGACAGCTTATTTTGAAGTATCAAAGAATATGCAGAAGATGGTACATGGAACTTACTACACCGATAGCTCTGAGTTAACTTACAAGGAGAAAACTCATCTGGTTAGATTTTGTAATGATATTGAGAATTACAATATCTACAATCGAACTCCTCAACATTATGGTCAATACGTGCCACTAGTGCACGTGTTGAACTACGGTAACTACCATGGAGATACCCTGGTAAGTTTTTTTTACTATTACGACATCCGTGCATCTTTTTGCATACTTCTAAAACTAGTACATCATTGCTAACTACGAAGTTATTACTATGTTTTTCAACAGAGAATCCCAAAGGATTGTGTACCTCATTTGATGTATCAGAATGGCGGCAGCCTTCGTGTTTTGAACATATATCCAGGTCATCCTACGAATCTCAACTGTCCATACCGGATTTCTAAAACAAGTGAAGACATGACAATCAAAGGATGGAAAAAATGTATGGACAGTCGTAAGGAGCTTCTTGGAAGCAAAAGGAAGCGAGGCGTAAGAATTGGAGACAGGATGATCTCCATTCTTCATAATGGAGAGTCAGGGTCTATATTGTTTTATGCTATTTTACCTTAAGTGTGTTTAGGTCCGATCCTACCTGATACTGATGATCATGTGCTAAGAACAATTATGTAGGGTTGGGTTCGATGACTATGCGGATGATGATTGTATGACTTATTATTAATAACGAGTAGAAGTTGTATGATGATGCTTGATTAATTAGTAGGACTTGTTATTATATATGATGATGTATGATGCGAGCATGCATGAGTTATTATATATATATCTGCGGGTGAAATGAACATAGCAGTAGCGTAGGTAAACCAAGGACTACATATAAAAGAGGACACTTCTCTCTATTAGTTAGCTAATAACAACCTAAAAATAATCCCCTAAACCCCTAAACAGCTACTTTTTTTTTTAAAAAAAAAGAAAAACCTTCTGCTGGCGCGTGGAACCCTTTTGGTCCCGGTTTGTGTCATAAACCGGGACCAAAGGCCCTCCTGCCTGGGCTGCCGGCAGCGGCCACGTGAAGAGCCTTTAGTCCTGGTTCTGGTTGGAACCGGGACTAAAGGGTGAGGGTATTAATAACGACCCTTAACCGGGACTAAAGATCCTTACAAATCGGGACAAAAGGTCGGTTTTCTACTAGTGCGTGCGGATAGCTATGCGCTGCACGCCTGTTCTTCTGCGTCGGTTTATTAATGCGTGTGAGCAGTGATGAGCTCACGTAACGTAACGTAGCGCAGTGCCTGTGCCGTGCTCACCAGCTCCGTGCAGCTACCTCTACTCGGGCGGCCGCTGCTGAACGGAAACGTAGCTAAGCTAGCTGGGAGTTCTATCTTCGGGAGCCGTGCTACTCGAATCAAGTCGCATGCTACTACGCGTAGCAGTAGATTAGATAAGGCAGGCTGCGCGCAGCCGGCCAAGATGTCATGCTCGCGTCAAATCAGTCGAGGGTGCCAGTGGCTAGCAAAGACACCGTTGAAGAAACGAATGGAGTGGGAATGAAATCTCCTATTTCCGCCCAGTAAAAACATGGCGCTGGCATGGCACGCAGCCGGTGGCCAGGAATGAGCAGGAGCGGCAAGCAACAAAACGAATTACAAGGAATTATGGAGTGGGAATGAAGAAATCTCCTATCTCCCGGCTTTCGAGCCTTCGTCCCGCATCGCAGCATCAGGGGAACAAGGAATTATCTCGCCGTGCAACGGTTCCGTTGCATCACAACAAAAGCAATTATTTCTTTTTCTTGCGGGGCACAAAAGCAATTATTTCGACTGTCCTTTGTGCATCGCGTTCGAAATGTGAAGAATGTTTTTTTATGTATATAGTCCATTTTTCTCGTCCTATTGGTGCCTGCCGTAAAATGGGCAAGTGGAGAAAGAACAGTGACACTTTCGAAAATTCGGCTTTCTGTGTACTCGAAAGGAAGTTGTCAAAAGGAGCAAAGATCGGCGGCAAGATTCACAAGCTCTGAGCAGCAAGATTTTGCTACCGCTGCAAAATTCCTCCTAGCGCATTGATCATCAAGGGGTGTGACTGACGGACAGACAGACAGCCAGGCATGCCTAACTTTGAATAAGGCAGGCAGAGAGAACCTGCCGAGGAGCGCAGCTGTGTGAACTCAAAGAGGCAAGCAGCAGCAGCTGGGGCTACTCGATCGCCACCCTCTTGCTCCCTTCCCCGTGGTTTGCCTACCGCTGGAAGCAAGGTTGCCATCAAGGTTGGCTGCCCTGCCACACTGCCGCGCAGCTCCTCTCGTGGATATACGCGGGAAAAGAGAACAGTGAAGCAAGCGGTGCTTGGACTGTGAATCACGATTCCTTTGCTACATTCAAGGTTTTGTGTATACTTCAATGCTAGAATTTTGTTGCGGGGAAATGTTAACTCGTGTACTACTACAAATCAGGAACAAAAAACATCCTTGTATGGGCTCGAACACTGCTACACGTACGATTGTTTCAGCACGATTTTCGTACGACACCAAATAGGAACCATCGATTTAGAGGGGCGAAACTGCTTATGGCACCTACACGACGGGAGTGTTGGCCGTCTGCTACACTTTGATGATACGGATGGACGAACGGATATGCACCGTCGTGTAGACATCGTCTTCGCACCGTCGTGTGCATAGCATCACTTGGGTCGTGTGGAAATCATACTCCCTCCGGTCCTTTTTAGTTCGCATATAAGATTTGTCTGAAGTCAAGCGTAGTAAAGTTTGACCAACTTTAAAAAAAAACACCTACGTTCACAAGGTGAAATCAATACTACTCCCTTTGTTCGGAATTACTTGTCGCAGAAATGGATGTATCTAGACGTATTTTAGTTCTAGATACATCCATTTCCGAGACAAGTAATTCCGAACGGAGGGAGTAGTAGATGCATTATGACTTCAAGTTTCATATTGTATAACTTTAGTATGGTAGATGTTGATATTTTTTCATATAAATATGGTCAAACTTTGTAAAGTTTGACTTCAGACAATTCTTATATGCAAAGTAAAAATGACCGGAGGGAGTACATCAAATATCACATGCACGGTAATATTGGGCTCTCGGTTACACCCTTCCCAAAATCAATTTACTCGTTCTTGCGTTCTTAGCACACTCGGCATCCATAGCCGGGCGACTAAAACGTTCGGGTGGATGGACTGGTCGCTAACCGGTCAAAGAAAGCCGACCCATCCGGGTGAAACTGGTCTCAAATGTCTAGACTGTCCGGCACTTCTCATCTTTTTTTAAGAATCATCCAACACCTCTCATGCCTAGCCCCAATGTAGGATGGATATAAGACGGCTCGGCAGCTTGCCCCACCACTGGCCCATCATGACCCCACTCCGTCGCCACAAAATCTCATCCGGCTCGAAGCCTAACCTCACTTCACTTCGCTCCGGTCGCCGTTTCTCTCCTCCCATTCTCCAATCCGCCACCTTCTGTTCTCCGTCCACCATGTCCAGCACCGACAGCCACTCCAACGGCTCTAGCACCGACTAGGACGCATACATCCGCGAGGCGACCGACGATGTGGACAAGTTTGGCTCTCGCGTTGCGGGTGGATAAGGGCGGCAGTTCTGGATCTACTGCGTCGCCTAGCGCCCACCGCCGCAGAGCCGACGGTAGAGCTGGCCCTTCCCGCCCCGCGCACAGTTCCACGAGGACAACTCCCTTCGTGTCGCCCGTTTGTCGACCTCCTCCCTCTTCGGGCGCTGCTCCTGAAGGGCAACGATGGGTTTTAGTGCCCGCTCCACCGGCACCGAGGACGCCATGCCTGAACCGGAGGCGCGCGCCGCTCGCTGCGAGAGGCGACAGGTAAGGGTGAGGATGGCCGCACCGGAGGTAGTCGCACAATCCTCCCGTCGCCGCCGCCGTAAGATGCTG
Organism: Aegilops umbellulata; assembly: GCA_032464435.1. NCBI lineage: Eukaryota > Viridiplantae > Streptophyta > Magnoliopsida > Poales > Poaceae > Aegilops > Aegilops umbellulata. The sequence continues at coordinate 446,227,848 of CP136055.1, forward strand.
ACAGTGTTAGACGAGCAGGAGCGGTCCCTCGCGAGGGTCTCTTGCCGATCACTTACGACGACGGAGATGGATGCCACCTGGCTCTAGAAGAAGGACGTGAAGGCGCTTCAGCTGGGCCTGGAGCAGTCCACGCGCGAGGCAGCGGAGGCGATGAGAGTGGCCAAGCTCACGGAAGCAGGACCGCATCGTCAGGATGATGAAAGGCTACACCATCCTCTCCTCTTCCTCCGACGGCTCCGAGTCCGACAGCTCCGATGACCCACCTTTTGCCGTAAACGCCTACAACAACGCCGATGACCGAAAGGGCAAAGGGACGACGAGGAAGTGGTGAACCTCAGCCCTATCTCTGTGTTTAGTTCCCGTTATTATTAATCTAGTTAGAATTTATCCGTCGGCTGAACCATGGTGATCTTTTGGTGATTATTTATGTGAATTATGCCAGTTTCTGTCGACTTATATGTATGTTTGCTGTCGCATTTCTATGTCTGTTTGATGATCTATGTAGTTTAGTTTAAAGTTGCATGGTTTAGTTTGGATATAGGGTACCGGATATGAGGTACACGGCTATGGACGCCGCGATTTAAGGACTGTCTGATCATTTTCTGCGGAAGCGCCGGATTTGGCAAGTCTGGTTGTAGATGCTCTAAGGGCATCTTCAACGCGGACCCTCAACTCTTCCATATATGCCTTTCGCGGGAGTCCGGGCACATTTTGCCATACACTGGTATCCCTCAAACGTCCACAGATGGTCTTGACGTTCGAATTCCGGCAAATTGGTAACAAACCTAGGAAGGGGGCTTTACGAGAGTCCGAACATCCGTCTGACCAATCAGAAGCCACCACGTGTTCCTCCTTTCCGTCCGGATGATTGAAGGCTGCTGCTATTTTTTTTTCATGTTTGGCGGGAGATGAATAGGCGTTTGACGGAAGACCGCTAGCATTTGGTGAAAGTTGTTCCATTTTTCCCTTCAAGTGCCCACTCCGGATTTGTTGGTGGAAGCACAAAATGTTTCATTGGCGGAAGGTTTATTGGTACATGCAACATTTGTACTCCCTCCATTCTATAATGTAGTGTGTATAGATTTCTTAAAAATTCAGACTTTGCAACTTTGATCAAGTATATAGATAAAACTCTTTATATGTACAATACCGAATATATACTATATGAAACTACATCTTATGATGAATCTAATAACATATGTTTGGCATTCTAAATGTAAATGGTTTTCTTCACAAACTTGATCAAAGTTTGTGATGTGTAAATTTTTTAAAAAAATTATATGCACTACATTATTGAATGGAGGGAGGTCCAAATCCTAAATCCTGCTGAGATATGGTCAAATCGTCCTAGAATAACCCACCGTCTGCATCCACATCGAGTACGACAGCTCTAGCGAAAGAACTACGGTAGAGTGTGCCTAGGGGAAAAAAAGGTGTGCATTCTCTCTCCTCCCCTCTCCGTCTCTCTTTGTCCGGGCGTGCAGCTGTCGGGGCAGGCAGCGGCCACATCGCCTGCAGAAACCCTGACGGCGTATCTCCGTTCCTCCCTTCCTCCTGTACAACCGTATCCGCCATTGCTGCCTGCGTAACTCTTCCTTTAAACTCGCGATGCTCGCACGCCGTGCTCATGCATGCATGGCGCCGTGCCCGCGGCGCTCCTCTGGCATCCTTGGGCATGCCATCCACTGTCTGGTGCCTAGAGCTAGTACAGTATACACAGAGGCATACCCGGCGTATACGTATCCAGTAGGATCCTGCACACCCATAGTTATGGCTGCGCTGCACTGCACGTACGTCGCCTCAAGCCAGCGCAAGGAGCCTCGCCTCCATCTCCATGCATCGCATGCAGCAGCTGCGCATCACGTCTTTTCAGATATGGCCGGAACGGATACACGCGCAGCGCAGCCCTCTCTTTACTCCCTGTACACTGCAACAGCCGCGTAAAGGATTGGATGGATGGAATAGCAGCGCATGCAGCTGCTGCAGCTAGCAGCTTCCTTTGTCTCGTTGGAGTACTACTAGTACTAGTAGAAGGCCCGTGCGTTGTCACGGGCTTTTAAATATTTTTACCGTGTGCATATATAAACATAATGCATATCAAGTTTTAAGTGTAAACATAATTGAAATCCATATCACACAAAATATTCTTCGATACAAAATGTAATTCGATAATGTATATATAGAAAGACACGCGATGCATAAAATAAAGAAAGTGGTACAGAAACATAGTACTCTTTATTGTGCAGGATATTACACAAGGTAGATAGCACCCTACATGACTTTTATGCTTAAGACCAATCATCTCACGAAGCATTTCCATTGTTATTAACCATTAATTAAAGACAACAGATGGAGCATTTTGTTACCTTTAAACAAATATTCCAAGATGCTGCAACCAGAACCTTAATACATTATGGAATTTCCTAACAAATATTACATAGACCCAAATATACAGCACAACATCCAATAAAAAATCATTATAATACACACCATCTAACTTAAAATTCTGGCATATGAAAATTTAGACCTCCGATAGAAAACGCTGAATTTCAGCAGAAAATATCAAATACATGCTTCCCTGTCCGATGTATAAATATGTGTAATTCTCAATTGATGCACTTTTGAAATCTTCTAACTCACATAACACCATAATTACAGTGATTGTGCAACATATTTTTTAGAAAGCATGCATAAGCCTTTGAGTATAAACACAACTTTTGGTAGGGAGTCAATAACGCCCCTAGGTAGCCAAGCCTTTGAGTATAAACAAAAATGATTTCTCAAGCTTTCTTTTGCTTCATGGAGCTGTAATTATTGCTAACAGAAACAAAATAGAAATCACATGATAAAAAAGAAACAACGCAATAGGAGAAAATGAGGCATACTACGTGGCCATGTCGCTGACCTGGCCATCACAACCTCCGAGACCAAGGGGCGAGGAGGTGGCGGCATCAGCTCCAATGAACCTATGACACCAAAATGATTATGTTTGCCGTCCTCGATCGTCGACATCATCGACTCAGTGGTCGGTCCCCTTGTATCTTCTTCCCCATGAATTGGGATTGATTCGACATAGGATCAGAACAACAAACAAAATCAAAAGTCACAAAGAATTATAGCCTAGTAATGTTCAGTCAGCCAAATTAAGAAATATCGGTAACACATGCATATCTATTAATGATTTTAGTGAACAATGCAAAAAGCAAAGGATTCCATTTGTCGCAATTAGTACACACGACAACTACTTCATAAGTTCATATGACCAATCAGTTAGACCACATGGTTAAATTCATTCATAGATGAACAATAGATGAACAACTAACAAAAGTTGAGAAGGATCCTTACAAAAACAATGATTGGTCAGGAATTTGGAAGGAGGGAGGGTCTATTATTAACGCTAGTGAAGGCGCATGTCATGCCAACTCTAAAAAGTTAATTCCATTTACAGCCTTACCATAAAGACATTACTAAATAATTTGTGTCCACATGGAAAGTTCTGATCCGTTTGGCTTTCGGTACATGGGATGGTGAAAGGAAAGACGAAAATAACAGTGGACGCAATCCTAGCAACTGCTCCATTAAGAGTAGAGATAATGCCTCAGGATGAGGAGGTCACGATTAGGGTATGGCAAGAAGAACTTTTTTGGAAAGCTTTGATTCTGGTGATAATTACCATATTCAAAATTTCCTTAGTTATAGCCTTACCATACATGGATTGATTTATTACTATAATCTAAGTTTATAGCCTTACCATACGTGGACTAATTGTAATTGATTACCATAAATACGTTGGGTATTGTCGGCCAGACGAGAAAGAGAAAAACCGATGGGAGGGGGGTGGTGGGAGGTGGGACGAAGAAAAACCGGTTGAAAAAAAACCGGTTGAAAGTGGGGGGACTATTCAACCAATTCGTCCATTAGAAGTAGAGATCTAAGTTTATAGCCTTACCATACGTGGATTAATTGTGATTGATTACCATAAATACGTTGGGTATTGTCGGCCAGACGAGAAAGAGAAAAACCGATGGGAGGGGGGTGGTGGGAGGTGGGACGAAGAAAAACCGGTTGAAAATAAACCGGTTAAAAATAAACCGGTTGAAAGTGGAGGAACTATTCAACCAATTCGTTTATTAGGAGTAGAGACTAGTGCCAGCAGTTGGCAGTACGTAGGTAGAGACTAGAGGGGCATGTAGCCCTGTGCTTGCTGCATGCGCTGCAGCCTGCAGGCAGCGGCAACTCGGCGGAGCACAGTGGCCCTATCCCTCGCGTAGCTGTACTACGCGCGTACCGCCTCGGGTCTCTGCCTGTCCCCGGGGCGCATGGATGATGCCTGCCTCTGCCGGCCTGCCCAGAGGAGAGAATTTTGCAGCAATAGCTGGCTGCCGTTTGTACCCAAGGAAGCTAGCTTGCGCAGAGTTGCGAAATGAATTGCTTGCCTGCATGCTGGATCCCACTGCGTAAACCCACTACTGCGGGCTTAAAGAAATTTTAGGCGAATAGAGTCGTTAGGAATTTTTCCTACATGGATGGATCGTTTGACTCATAGGATAGCAAAATCTGTAGGATTTTTTTTATGAATTCATTTGCACTAGATTTCGTAGGAAGGTTTCCATCCACTCCGACCTCTTTGTTAAAATTCTAATCTTAAAAATCTGACATCAGGTATTAATTTGCCTTTTTCCATGTACAATCAAACATCCCTTGAATCCTTTAGTTTTGAAAATGGCACGAAACTATATTGCTGCGTTTTTTCTGTTCTTGCATTTTAGAAATCCTTAACAAGGCAAATCTGGCTAGGAAGATTGTGGCGGAGTTCAAGTTATGCATGAAGGCGCATGGGCGAGAGACTACAACTATGAGAGAGTAGCCTTGTATCTCTGGTGTGGCGTGGCCCTAACAAGCAAACTGTGATTGTTCTCGTGCCTCCTGTTCAGCAAAAACATTATTCTCTTCGTTTACAAAGAAGAAAGTTAGAAGAAGAAGAAGAAGAAGAAGAAGAAGAAGAAGAAGAAGACTAGCTAGAAGAAGAAGAAGAAGAAGAAGAAGAAGAAGAAGAAGAAGAAGAAGAAGAAGAATTTTTCTTCTCTTTCTTTTTCTCCTCTCCTCCTCTTTATCTTCTTCTTCTAACTAAGGTAGGTAAAAATGCCATTTTTTAGCTAATCTAGGTAAAAAATGCTAAGCTTAGGTCATTTTAGAGCTAAGCTAAGTAAATAGGTCAGTTTGGAGCTTAGTAAGGTTATTATGTCATTTTCGAGGAAAATAAGCTAACTCTATGTCATTTTGGAGGTAACCAAGATTATCATGCCATTTTTTTACCGAAGTATGCTAAGTATGTCATAAATGAACTAAAAAGCTAAGTATAGGTCATTTTTGAGATAACCTATATAGTTATGCCATTTTTGAGCTAACTAAGCATATTTATTCATTTTGGAGGACAAAATGGTAAGTGTAGGTCATTTTAGAGCTATCCTAGTTAAAATCGGTCATTTTGAAGCTAGGTAAGGTTATTTTGTCATTTTGGAGGAAAATAAACTAATTATATTACAGTTTGGAGCTAAACCAATGTTATTATGCCATTTTTTTTACCTAAGTAAGCTAATTATGTCATAAATGAACTAGGTAAGATAAGTATAGATCATTATTGAGCTATTGTCGGTGTACTAAAGTAGGGGTACCTTAGTACCCCGAACTTGTGCACGGGCAGTAGTAGCGTCCCGCGGCAAGGCTTGCCAGGGGAGCGACAAGAGTCTCCACGGCCCTTTCTGGGCCGGACGGAGGCCAAGTGATCGAGCCTAGAAGACCAAGCCCCGACAAGAGGAGCTTGCCGGGCCGAGAAGGCGAGGTCCGGCAAGAGGAGCTTGCTGGGCCAAGGCGACAAGGCCCCGGCAAGAGGAGCTTGCCGGGACGACTAAGCCGAAGCACCAAGGCCCCGGCGGGAGGAGCTCGCCGGGACGGCCAAACCAAGGCACCCCAAGGTAAGCCCGCCGCGGCGCGCTGCGCGCCCCGGCAAGGCCTGACGAGCGGCAAGCTCTCAGGTGCGGCAAGACAACCGCCGCGGCAAGCCACTTGCCGCGGCAAACCACCACCTCAGGCATGCGCTCCAGCTCACCTGCTCACGCGTCACTCTGGAGCTTCACCGGAGACACGTGGCGGGGCGCCGCGCAACCTGGGGCGCGCGCATGGCATGCGACGTTGGCAGAGTCGCCCCCGTGGCAAGTGGAGGCGCCCCTAACGGTTCGCCTCGGCACTGTTCAGGCGATCCAGACGGGCATTTAATGCCTTTGTCCCCCGCCGTCAGAGTTAGGTGCGATAGCACTGTGCGACCCCTGTTCGCACAGTTCCTTGCCATTTTTACCCTCACCTGCGTCGCTACCTGTGGGAAACCCCTTAGCATATAAAAGGAGGCCCATGCGCACGTAGAGGAGGGGGATGGAACGCGAGGAGACCGGAAGAAGGGCACCCAGTAGACCCTCGCCTACGTCCAGCTCCAACTTACTGTAGCTTCTTGCGCTCCAGAGCAAGAACTCGAATCAACCAGACATGCAGCAGTAGGGTTTTACGCATCCGTGCGGCCCGAAGCTGGGTAAAATCGTTGTGTGTGTGTGTCGCCTCGATCTGCTCTTTGTGCAACCTCCGCCCCCCGCCGAACCGACAAGGGGCTCCGTCCCCATAGGTGCTCATGGAGGCCGATATCCCCCGACATCTTTGGCGCGCCAGGTAGGGGGCGCGTCGAGGTTGTGCGAACCAGATTTGGCGACCACAGGTGAGCTCAGGTATGGCCAGGTACCTTTCCGCTCCAACCCGCGGAGCGGAGGCAGTCCTCCCCACGGACTCGTGCACGGCCCTCCTCGAGTACCCACTCACGCAGAGTCCGGGCAAGAGCAGCTGCTCCTTGAGGAGGACCGCCTTCCGTCCGCTGAGCGAGTTTCTCGCCTCCAGCAAACTCTGCGCCGCTCCCGTAGCCGCAGAAGTTAGCGCCGGAAGTTGCGGGAAAGGCGACCTCGTTCTTCGACGAGCCCAGGCCGCCAAGATCCAAACGAGTCGACGCCGACCGTGGGAGGAACCTTGCCAGCGCGGCCGTCGGAACCCGTTCCGTCGGCCACCCTCTCTCTGTCCAAGTCTTGCCGCAGTTGCATGTAATCCTTGGTACAGAGACGGGCGCAGATCCCAAGCATAGCTTGTGTGCCCCACACATCTTGTCGATTTCGCGCCTCTCCGCTTGGCGCATGCATTATTTGACACGATTGTGCAGCACTCGACTCCGGCAAGCGATGGCGGGCCGCGAAGCCCCGAGCCTTCGTTATTCCCTTACCTCGAAAAGGGGGGATGACAGGATAGGCTGGGCGTCGCCCGAGGGAGCTGCGCCTTGCCGGACGGCAAACAACAGAAAAGCTAAGTTGCCAAAGTTTGAGCAATTAAGCTCCTTTTTATCCTTAAGTTATCTTCCTCGAACGGCCGAGCTTCGTATGGGAAACCTGTGCGCGGAGGGGCCGGCTCGTGGCTGGTTGCGCCCTTATTTCGTTTCGAGTCCGCTCAACGACTTAAGTGTGCTACATCCCGAGTGGCGTCCTTACTTTGTTTCGAGCTTGCTCGGCAGCTTGAGCGTGCCGCGACTGCAGTCGCCGCGCTTACCTCGCCCTGAGCCTGCTGAACATTGTAAGTGAGTTGCGCCAGCCACGGCAAGGTTTCTTGCCGGTGGAGGCTCCGCCAGCGGGTTGCTGATGTCCCGCACTCGGCACCCGTGGCAAGGCGGAGGCTTGCGCCGACAAGTTCCCGGGAGCGTAGGGCGTGAACGTACGAAGCACAAGGTCGAACGAGGGAGATAACAGCGCAATGAACTGCCTAAGATAAGTTATATTCCAAAATGACTTGCCGCTGCTCTAATCAGCTGTTTCTATGACATGCTCAGCGGCGACAAGGGAAGAAAAGAAAGAGGTGGGCGGACTAATCTGCGCGGTCGCCCTCGACCCTCCTGATCCCGGCCACCCTTTCCACAATGGGGGTGACGAGGGCCCTGATCTCCGTCAGGTCGGCGTCTTCCGGCAGGTGCCTGAGGACGTTGGTAAGCTTGATGGTGGGGTTGCGGAAGACGATCTTCACCAGCACCCTCTCGAGGGCCCCGGAGACAGCTTCCCGCGTCTCCTCGGCCAGCTGCTCCGGGATCTTTTCCCGGAGATGCTGGAGCACCCCCACCAAGCCCTTGAAGAAGGAAGTGAGCTTGGCGCTCGGCGGGACGTTCTCGCCGGAGGGGTACTCGTGGCCCTCCATCCCCAGCAGCTTCAGCTCCTTGTCAATGGTGGTGGCGATGTCGACGAGGCCTTCGGTCCACCGCTCCACCGTCTCCTGGAAGGCGTTCTGGGTAACGGCGGAGCGCTTCAATAGCTCCTCGTTGCCGGCTACCTCCTTCCGCAAGGTCGCTTCCTGCCCCTTGGCGCTCTCCAGCGCCTTGGCCAGGGTGTCCAGCTTCAGCTCGAGGTCAGCCTTGGAGTCCTTGGCGGCGTCGAGCTCCTGGATCTTCTCGGCGAAGCGGCCCTGCAGCTCACCAAGGGTGTGAGCGCCCTTCTCGCGCTCCTGCTTGAGCGCGGCAAGCTCCTCGCCGCTCGCCTTGAGGTCGCTAACGAGCTGCGCCACCCTCGTCTCCAGCTCCCCCTTGGCGACCTCGGCGGCCGCGACAGCGTCCTGCGCTTCCCGCAGGGCCCCGCCAAGCGCCTGCTCGCGCGCGGCAACCTCCTCCTCATGGCTGGCGAGGCTGGCCTTCTGTTGCACCAGTTCGCTTTCCCGCGCGGATAGCCCCGCAGCGGCAAGCCTCTGCTGCTCTTCGGCCTCTGCCTTCTCGAGGAGAAAGGCCGTCCGCGCCTCGTCGAGCAGCCTCCGCTCCTCCGCCAAGGACCGGAGAGCCTCCTGGTTGAGCTCCCGGAGCTCCCCGGCACGCTTCTCCATGTCCGCGCCGGCCCTCGCGACGAGCGCTTCCTGGCGCTCCACCTTAGCCTGCCGGGCGCGGTAGAGCGACACAAGCTTCCGGAGCAGCCGCTCCTCCTCGGGCTCGCCGCTGCTGGTGCTCGGCGCGTCGACCACTGTCAGCCCGACGGAGGCGAGCACTTCTCCGTCCAAGGCCTCCCCCTCGACCGGCGCCCTGGAGCTGGGCTCCCAGGGGAGCCTGATGAAGACGCCATCGCCGGCCTGCAGGTAGGCACCTGCCGGGGGCTCCTCGAGGCCCGACGCGGCGGCAGCAGCGGGATCGCCGGACGGCGGAGTGCTTGACGCCCCTGCCTCCCCGGGGTCGTCGGCACGGTCGCCGGTCCCCTCGCCGTCTGCCCCCGCGGCGGCCTTGGCGGCTTCGGCCTCCCCGCCGCCTGCGGGGTCATTAGTGCCGTCCGCCTCCTCGATGACGACGACGTCGTCCGCGTCGCTGCGCGCGCCCTCCCCGACAACGAACTCGGTCTCCATCGGGTCCGCGGTGGGCGGGTCTGATGGCCGGAAGAGGGGAGAAGAGTCAACCGAGCAACCGACAAAAGGGCTCATAAGGAAAGATAACCAGGGACAGATTCCCGTGCAGGGGGGCTTACCGGTGGCAGGGTCCGTGGCCGCGGCCTCCGCTGCCGGGGGATCGCTGGCCGCGTCCCTCGCCGGAGATCCCTCGCTTGCCGGAGAGGTCTCCCTTGCCGGGAAGAAGAACGAGTCCATGAAGAAGACAAACGGACGTAGTCGAACGGGTCCTCACAAACGCGATGATAACGGAATCAACCCGAAGAAGCAACACCGGAAAGAAGCACACAACATAGTAAACAACCAGCACATGAATATGGCATGATGCACAACCAAGTATGATGCATGTCCGGTTTAAAGATACATGGCATGGCAAAGTGCAACAAACAACACTACAAATTAAGTGGAGCTCAATATGCAACGAGTTGCATATTGACGAAACACCACAACAATTATTTAGTTCTCTCTTGTTTATGTACCCAACAATATTAACTGTTGATTAACATGGCAAGGGGTGAAGCACAACAAAACTATCTATCTAGACAAGTTTAAATGAGGCCGGAACAACAAACAATAATTCCGGAAACTCCTCATATGCACATTTCAAATTTGGTACTGTTCTGCCTAAAACCATATTTAAAGTTGTTAAACAGGAAAATAAAGTGCAACATGTTAAACTAGGCATTTTTCTACCCCATTTACATATAAAGATTATTAAATTCCGAGTTACGGTTATTTAGTTATGAATTAAATCATTTTACCATGGCATAGGAGCAAATTTAATGCAAACAACATTTTAAATATTTTAAACGTGGATGAAAATGGGATATTATTAATCTACACATAATTTTAAGCAAGTTTCATGTATAATTCATTTTAATCCGATGCACCAATTGTGAGATATTAAATGCATGATATTTGAGGGGTTTTCTGCAAATCTGTTTTCTCAGGATAATTAGGAATTTCGCAGGTCAGGGAAAAAAACGCGCATGGGCCAAATCTGCTGGAACTGGGCCAAGGGGCACTGGATCTGGGCTGCTCACCCATGGGCTTCGGCCCGTTTGGCGGGGAGGGGAGCAGGCCGCAAAGGGGAGCTGGGCCGGGCCTTGGCGCGGTTGCGGCCCACGCGCGCGCTGGCGCGGTCAACGGCGGCGGGCGGCGTAGATCGGGGCTCCTCCCGATCCCATCTGGAAGGTGGCGGCGGCCTACGGCGACAACGCCGGCGACGAGCGCGGGGACGGTCGGGACAGACGGAACGGGCGGATCCGGGCATGGGCCCCCCGGATCCGGCGACGGCGAGGCCGAGGAGGCCGGCGACGAGGTCTCCAAGGCGGCGACGGTTCCTACTGCACACACACAGAGAGAGAGAGAGAGAGTTCGTGAGGGAGAGAGAAGGAGCACGGCGGAGGAGCAGAGAAGAGAGAGGAAGGAGCAGGGCGCGGGGGAGCCTGGCCTGGGGGGTCGCCGGCGGCGGGGCTGCAAGGCGGCGAGGGAGGCGCCGGGAGGCGGGCGCGGCCGGAGCGCTGGGGCGCTCGGGCAGCGGCGGCGGGGTGCCCGGGCCCTGATGGGCTTCCCAGGGCCCGATCCGGGTCCTGGCGGGCCGCGCGGGGAGGGAAGCAGCTGGGGGACGCGTGGCACAAGGGGATTGGCCGCGGGCGGAGCTGGCGGCGGCGCTGGCCAATGGGGGCGCGACAAGTGGCGGGAAGAGGTGGCCGGCGGCGGATCCGAGGAGGAGGCGGCGGCTGGAAGGTGGGTGGTGGTTGGCTGAAGCGGAAAACGAGGCAGGGGCTAGGGATTCCGAAAAATGGAGGCTAGGGTCTATATATAGCAGTTGAAGCTAGGGTTTGGGGGGTTAGGAGGGGTTTCGGACCCTCCGATCTCGATCGGACGGTCCGGAGAGGAGGGGGTCTAGGTGGGCTGAGGAGAGGGGTTGGGCTGAGAGGAGAGGAGAGGAGAGGAGAGGAGAGGAGAGGAGAGCAGCCCGACAACTGTTTCCGGAGACCGAAAACGTCCGACGTTTGCGCGGCTATAATGCCGCTATAGTTATCCGTTGGGGCACCAAACGGACTCCGAATGCGATGAAACTTGGCAGGCGGCCTACCTACAACAAAACAACACCACCTGCCAACTTTCATCCCATTCCGAGAACATTTCCCGGCCACTTATAAAATAATATTCGGACATGCCGCGGGCGCGTGCAAGTGTGGTTGGTCTCAGAACGGACAAGGGAGAGAACTCGGAGAACCCGGACGGATGCAAGTTTCGAAAACATGATGATGCAATGCGTATGATGACATGGCAAGATGCGACACGCAAGCAAATGACAAAGCAACAACAACGAATAACTGGAGGACACCTGGCGCATCAGATCCGGGGCGTTACAACACTCCACCACTACGAGAGGATCTCGTCCCGAGATCTAGAATGGCACCGGAGGGGAAAACGGAAGAGAAATTGAAGAGGTAAAACTAAGTTGCTTCTTTGACAAACGAGTGAAACCAACGAACCTTGAGAGGTTGAGCAAAATGAATGAACGAAAACAACGAAGATGAACAAAGATGAAAACACTCTGTTAGAAAAGAGGAACGTGGGATATGACGAGAACCCACCGGTTTGGTGACAAGGTAGATATTGAAACCACTCCGGTTAAAACAAGATAGAGAAGGAATAAGAATGATATGATTTGGGCAGCACTCCGCCTGAAAATGGAAGGAATTGAACAAGAACTTGGGAAGATTGGACGATACTTGACGAAATGAACAACACACTGTCTCCCCAACAATTAAAAGAATGGCACAAGGGGTAAGAAAGATTTTAGACAACACTCCGGTTGAGAAGAGATACAAGACTTGATAAGATGAGAGAGCTCGAATGAAAACACGACACTCCGGTTGAATGGATAAGCAAAAGCAAAGAACATGATCCTCACCATTCGAGAAGAATAGTGAAGGGAGCAACATCACAATGCCTCCGGAAGAAAGAATAGAAAAATAGATAATTGGAATAAAGGAATGGAGAAGAAAATGATAACTCCCGCAAATAAAATTGAAAGAGAAAGCTTACGAAGAAAAGGTTGAACGGAGTTGTTGGATTATCAACAACGAAAGCTTAAGCTTGATGTGGACTTATGGGAGACATCCCAAAATTATGAGGTGATAACCTGCCACTAACGAAAACCAAAGATTGGATTGATATCACCAAGGAGACGAGAGACTTATTTCACCGGGAGGATAAATGAAGAACTTGGATCATTTATAAGCACCATAAATAGCAACAATCCTTAGGGAAAGCTTTAGGTGAAATATAACCCAAGATAACTCCAATGAAGAGATTGATGGATTTAAAATACCTCATTCTTGACAACATGTGAGTCATGAGACGTGAACTCCAATAATCAAGAATGACATAATACCACCTCGAATGATACGGTTGAAAGGATTGCACTTCAAAATGCAAGATGAAGAATACTTGAGCTCCTCTGAAAAGAATCTCGATGAACACTTCGAGAAGGAATTAAATCCTTGATGAACCATCATGTAGAGCCTCCATGAAGAACTCCGATAATAAAAGAATGATCACAAAGAAATGTAGGATGAAAAGAATAAGATTGAAGCCTTGCAATGATTCAGATGGATCTCCGTGGTGAGATAATGCGGAAAACTTGGAACTCCAGAAAAAGAAAAGATGAAACAATTGAAATCAAGAATTTGAAGAACCTCCGGAATAAGGAATTGAATTTACTCGATGAAAAAGAATAAGGATTACAATATGCTCGTCTTTCACCAACTAAATTGATGACAAGCAAAGGATTTGGCATACTACTTATTCTCGTAGAAAGGATTAATATAGATATGGCGCAAACTTGAGAAGGTCTTCGGCGAACCACCGGTAGGATTGGAAAGAATGAATGAATCTATATGATACAAAGGAAGAAGGATCTTGAACGGACCACCATAAGACTTGAAAAAGAACGAAGAAAAGATAAGGAAACACCGGGAAGAATTAGCAAATGAACGAAGATGCTTGCTAGGATTTAGATACATGAGAACGAAGAGATCATGAACTGATTAGAGTATACTTGAATGATGCACCGGTAAGATTTGGAGAACGATAGACGAAGCTGAGAATGAATAATTCTGAGATGATGGGCTTTGGAGAATCAAACTGAAATGACCTCTGAAATGCTCCGGATGGGTGAAAATTATTCCCACAATCAAAAACAGTTATGAGAGGATGGCATCAAGCTAGAACCATAAATCTTGAAGAGGATGGAGCAAGGTTTAAGAGAAACTCTTCTTCGGTCTTCAAATGTTGAGAATGACGACGAGAAACACCAAGAATTAGTTGAGACACTCCGGAATGAAAATTAGAAAAGTTGAACCAACGATGAAAGAATTGAAACGATTCTTGGAGAAGGAATATGACTGATGATAATTCATTCTTACGTCAAACTTTGAAAAGAATTATAGAAGCTCCGGGAAGATTAGAAGAGTCAGGTAAGATCCTGGGAAAAGACCTGTGGGTTAGGGCCCACTCAAAAGAAACACCGTTGAACGATTGCTTGAAAAGAGAGATTGCACCAGTTGAATTAAATGGCTTGAATGAGATAACATCCTCAAAAGAACTTGAGTGAATTGAGAATGGAAACTTGAATCTTCTGAGATATCTTCAGCACTCCGGAACAATTGAATAGCGAGAAGTGAATGATTAAGAGATACACCGACATTAGAAAACATTTGAAACAAGGAAAGATATGATCGACAAGCTTGAACTGAATCCACTGGAGAAAAAAAGGAACGAATATTGATGAACTTGAAGCTCCGTTAGAATCTTCATGATAAACACCGGATAAGAACATTGAAGGAAAGAATGAAGAAACTTCCATCAATAAGGATACATGATTGGGAAATATTAGTCCTTGAAGGAATAGGGGTGGGAGGGCGGGAAAACAAAGGCAACTTGGGACGGATGAAGCAAACACCGTTGATAAAAACTGATAATTTATTCGCAAGATCAATTATCCACATAGGAATATGAGAACACCGTTTAGGAAAAGTTATGGAATCAACACTTGACATTGAAGCAGCTCGAATACCACAAACCAAATCAAAAACAAAGGATTGGGCTTGCAAAATAAGCCGGAAACAAACATATGACAGATCCCATATCGTATCATGTGTCTGTTGGAAAGATATCCTACGAGATACTTGAATTCCCACTTATAAACTCCCGAAACTTTCTGGTTATGCAATCAGGTGTTGGGGATACAGGGGAAGCATAATATCTCACCCAAACTAGCAAATCCTACAACCAGCTGTATCCATCCTTCAACACATAACCAAGAAATCTTCGGAAATCATCTACCTCAACCTTCGAAAACACATCCGTTATACAAGTCATGGCAATACTCCCGCACTCGCCACAGTACTGGGCTATCAGGGTTATCTCACCAACAACTGTACAAAAGAGATTTTCGATGTCGGCGTACTAAACTCAGGTATTCCAAAACCGCAACGATAAGATTATGACGACAACACCTCGGAGCTCAACTCCCCGGGACACTGCCACAACCCCTAAATGTCAGGAGGCAACCAAGACAATGTTGTCATCATAAAACCATCGGAACGATTCTAAGATACCCGCGTGATCCTAAATTTTTTTTAGTGAAATTTGAGAAGAGAAGAGTCAAAACTCTACGTCAGGATGCCTTACCAGAAGGTCGAAGGGACTGGGGAGTAAAAAGAATTCCTAAACTCTCCGATATATAATTCCTAAATGACTCAAAACATTTTTCTAGACACAACTCGGCCACTAAAGACGATCAAACAGTGGGGGCTCCTAAGGTCGGGGAAAGGCTCTGATTACCAACTTGTAACGCCCTCAATGTGGCTATATCTCCCACGTGTCGAAGCACGACTTAGAGGCATAACCGCATTGAAAGCAATGTCGCAAGTGAGGTAATCTTCACACAACCCATGTAATACATAAGGGAAAGAGATACATAGTTGGCTTACAATCGCCACTTCACACAATACACGAGTAAACATTACATCATACAGTTACAATCAGGGCCCGACTACGGAGCCAAAATAAAAGAAGGAAACCCCAAAAGCGACAAAGGACCAAGATCGACCCCAACTGGGCTCCACTACTGATCGACTAGAACGAAACAACAAAAGGACAAGATCTTCATCGAACTCCTCCTTGAGCACGGGTGCGTCACCTGCTCGGTCTCATCGGCACCTGCAAACTGGTTTGGAAGTATCTGGTGAGTCACGAGGACTCAGCAATCTCACACCCGCGAGATCAAGACTATTTAAGCTTATAGGTAGGGTAGAAGGTATGAGGTGGAGCTGCAGCAAGCGACTAGCATATATGGTGGCTAACATACGCAAATGAGAGCGAGAAGAGAAGGCAAAAGCACGGTCGAACAACTATGATCAATAAGTGATCCTGAACTACTTACGTCAAGCATAACTCCAACAACCGTGTTCACTTCCCGGACCCCGCCGAGAAGAGACCATCACGGTTACACACGCGGTTGGTGTATTTTAATTAAGATCAACTTCGGGTTTTCTACAACCGGACATTAACAAATTCCCATCTGCCACATAACCGCGGGCATGACTTTCGAAAGTTCAAACCCTGCAGGGGTGTCCCAACTTAGCCCATTATAAGCTCTCGCGATCAACGAAGGATATTCCTTCTCCCCGGGAAGACCCGATCAGTCTCGGAATCCCGGCTACAAGACATTTCGACAACAATAAAACAAGTCCAGCAAAACCGCCCGATGCGCCGACATCCTGATAGGAGCTGCACATATCTCGTTCTCAGGGCAACACCGGATAAGTCAAGCTACGAGTAAAACCAGGCCTCGAGTTTCCACGAGGTGGCCCCGCAGGTTGCTCGGTTCGGACCAACACTTAGACAAGCATTGGCCCGGGGGGGGGGGGCTAAATAAAGATGACCCTCGGGTTGATCAGACCCAAGAGAAAGGGGTAGGTGGTAGGCAAATGGTAAAACCAATGTTGGGCCTGCTGGAAAAGTCTTATTCAAAGCGAACTGTCAAGGGGGTCCCATAAATCACCCGACCACGTTAGGGACGCAAAATCCGGGAACATAACACCGATATGACGGAAACTAGGGCGGCAAGAGTGAAACAAAACACCAGGCATAATGCCGAGCCTTCCACCCTTTACCAAGTATATAGATGCATTAATTAAATAAGATATATTGTGATATCCCAACAAGTAAACATGTTCCAAAAAGGGACAACATCTCTATGTTCCAACAAGGAACAAACTTCATCTTCACCTGCAACTAGCAACGCTATAAGAGGGGCTGAGCAAAGCGGTAACATAGCCAAACAACGGTTTGCTAGGACAAGGTGGGTTAGAGGCTTGGTTTAACAATATGGGAGGCATGATAAGCAAGTGGTAGGTATCGCAGCGTAGGCATAGCAAAAGAGCGAGCAACTAACAAGCAAAGGTAGAAGTGATTTCGAGGGTATGGTCATCTTGCCTGAAATCCCGCAAGGAAGAAGAACGAGTCCATGAAGAAGACAAACGGACGTAGTCGAACGGGTCCTCACAAACGCGATGATAACGGAATCAACCCGAAGAAGCAACACCGAAAAGAAGCACACAACATAGTAAACAACCAGCACATGAATATGGCATGATGCACAACCAAGTATGATGCATGTCCGGTTTAAAGATGCATGGCATGGCAAAGTGCAACAAACAACACTACAAATTAAGTGGAGCTCAATATGCAACGAGTTGCATATTGACGAAACACCACAACAATTATTTAGTTCTCTCTTGTTTATGTACCCAACAATATTAACTGTTGATTAACATGGCAAGGGGTGAAGCACAACAAAACTATCTATCTAGACAAGTTTAAATGAGGCCGGAACAACAAACAATAATTCCGGAAACTCCTCATATGCACATTTCAAATTTGGTACTGTTCTGCCTAAAACCATATTTAAAGTTGTTAAACAGGAAAATAAAGTGCAACATGTTAAACTAGGCATTTTTCTACCCCATTTACATATAAAGATTATTAAATTCCGAGTTCGGTTATTTAGTTATGAATTAAATCATTTTACCATGGCATAGGAGCAAATTTAATGCAAACAACATTTTAAATATTTTAAACGTGGATGAAAATGGGATATTATTAATCTACACATAATTTTAAGCAAGTTTCATGTATAATTCATTTTAATCCGATGCACCAATTGTGAGATATTAAATGCATGATATTTGAGGGGTTTTCTGCAAATCTGTTTTCTCAAGATAATTAGGAAATTCGCAGGTCAGGGAAAAAAAACGCGCATGGGCCAAATCTGCTGGAACTGGGCCAAGGGGCACTGGATCTGGGCTACTCACCCATGGGCTTCGGCCCGTTTGGCGGGGAGGGGAGCAGGCCGCGAAGGGGAGCTGGGCCGGGCCTTGGCGCGGTTGCGGCCCACGCGGGGCCCACGCGCGCGCTGGCGCGGTCAACGGCGGCGGGCGGCGCAGATCGGGGCTCCTCCCGATCCCATCTAGAAGGTGGCGGCGGCCTACGGCGACAACGCCGGCGACGAGCGCGGGGACGGCCGGGACAGACGGAACGGGCGGATCCGGGCGTGGGGCCCCCGGATCCGGCGACGGCGAGGCCGAGGAGGCCGGCGACGAGGTCTCCAAGGCGGCGGCGGCTCCTACTGCACACACACACAGAGAGAGAGAGAGTTCATGAGGGAGAGAGAAGGAGCACGGCGGAGGAGCAGAGAAGAGAGAGGAAGGAGCAGGGCGCGGGGGAGCCTGGCCTGGGGGGTCACCGGCGGCGGGGCTGCAAGGCGGCGAGGGAGGCGGCCTGTGGCGGGGAGGCGCCGGGAGGCGGGCGCGGCCGGAGCGCTGGGGCGCTCGGGCAGCGGCGGCGGGGCGCCCGGGCCCCGATGGGCTTCCCAGGGCCCGATCCGGGTCCTGGCGGGCCGCGCGAGGAGGGAAGCAGCTGGGGGACGCGTGGCACAAGGGGATTGGCCGCGGGCGGAGCTGGCGGCGGCGCTGGCCAATGGGGGCGCGACAAGTGGCGGGAAGAGGTGGCCGGCGGCGGATCCGAGGAGGAGGCGGCGGCTGGAAGGTGGGTGGTGGTTGGCTGAAGCGGAAAACGAGGCAGGGGCTAGGGATTCCGAAAAATGGAGGCTAGGGTCTATATATAGCAGTTGAAGCTAGGGTTTGGGGGGTTAGGAGGGGTTTCGGACCCTCCGATCTCGATCGGACGGTCCGGAGAGGAGGGGGTCTAGGTGGGCTGAGGAGAGGGGTTGGGCTGAGAGGAGAGGGGTTGGGCTGAGAGGAGAGGAGAGGAGAGGAGAGCAGCCCGGCAACTGTATCCGGAGACCGAAAACGTCCGACGTTTGCGCGATGCCGCTATAGTTATCCGTTGGGGCACCAAACGGACTCCGAATGCGATGAAACTTGGCAGGCGGCCTACCTACAACAAAACAACACCACCTGCCAACTTTCATCCCATTCCGAGAACATTTCCCGGCCACTTATAAAATAATATTCGGACATGCCGCTGGCTCGTGCAAGTGTGGTTGGTCTCAGAACGGACAAGGGAGAGAACTCGGAGAACCCGGACGGATGCAAGTTTCAAAAACATGATGATGCAATGCGGATGATGACATGGCAAGATGCGACACGCAAGCAAATGACAAAGCAACAACAGCGAATAATTGGAGGACACCTGGCGCATCAGATCCGGGGCGTTACAGGCAGGGGGCTCCGCCTGCGATGAGCTGCCCGGGAGCTGCGAGGAGGGCACGTCGACCTCCGGCAAGCCGCTCACGTCCTGGGCGGGCTCGCCCGCGCCACCGTGCCCGGCTGGTTCCTCCGCGCCGGCGAGCTCCATTTGGTCGGCGAGGCTCTCCGCCTCCGCCGCGTCTGCTTCGGCCAGGGTGAAGCCAGACTCGCCCGCGGCCGCGGCGGCCGCCTCCTCCTCCATCCTGGAGGCGATGTAGGCCAGCTCCTCGGGGGTGGTGTCCCGCGTGAGGCCCCTCTTCTCGTCGGGGTCGACCGGCACCTCCTCCAAGTTGTCGAAGAAGGCCTGCACGACGTCGTCCGCCGGCTCCTGCCAGGTCGCGTCGATCCCGTGCGAGTCGCACAGCGGCATCATCGCGAGGATGCGGCTGAGCGCCGAGTTGTTGCACAGGGGGACGACGCCCGGCGGCAACCTGAACCATTCTGGGTGCTCGGAGTCGTACTTGAACAGCTCCTTCAACACTCCGACGAGCTCCAGAACGGTGAAGTTATAGTTAAGGCCCGGGCGCAGCCTCATGATGTCCGCCGCGTTTTGGAATTCCCAAGCCGGCTTCCCCCTCTCCTGTGGGGGGGCGATATGCCGGCGAAGGAAATCCGCGCCGACGGCGCCGACGGTGAGCCCGGCAAACCTGAGGCGCAGGATTCGGGTGGCGGCAATCTTCAGCTTGGCGTCGTCCGGGGCCAGGTCGCTCCAGTCGCGGCCGCGCACCACTGGAGTTCGGCGCACGGCGGTGAACGGCGGTGGATTCTCCTCGACGATCAGGCACCACTCGGCCCTCCACTCCTCCCATCTGCCACGGAGTTCCTCCTCCAAGTAGACCTCTTTCTTGCCGGTCCTGGAGACCCAGGCGACTCCGCCGGACAGCGGCTCTCCTTTCTCCACCCGAGGAGTAAAGAAGTGGCGGAAGAGGGCTACGTTGGGGCGGACTCCGACAAAGTTCTCGCAAAGGTGTGCGAAAACCGCCATTGTCAGAACTGCGTTGGGGGTGAAGTCAAGGTGGTGGAGGTTGTAGGTGTGCATGATGTCGCAGAAGAACTCGGAAAAAGGCGGGCAGAGCCCGCAATATAAGAACACGGCGAAGAAAGGGTACCCGGTCGGGTACAGCTTCTGGGCGATGGCGGGAAGAACTCGCGTGCGCGGATGCGCTCGCGTCGCCGTCGACCAGAAGAGGCGGTATTCATTCTTCAGCCTCAGCGCATCAAGCTGAGGGGGGAACGTCGCCGTCTCCTTCCGAAGCGCTTCCAGCCGCAGCGCCTCGGCCGACTTCATGGCTTCCCCTTCGCCTTGTCGCTCTTCGGGGCCATGGCAGAAACAGGGAGGGGGAGTTGTCGGCGTGGGCGGCGCCGGGGGCTGTGAAGGCGAATCGCTGCTTTCTCTAGTGAGGAGGAAGTGGCGGAGATTTTCGAGGAATAGCAACCGGCGGAATGGCGAGCTGCCCCTGTTCCCCTCCGCTTATAAAGGGGGGAAGGAGTGGGGGCGGACGTTCCACCTTTCCAAATGAAGAGGTCGTGCCCGACGTGACGCATGCCTGCGGGCCTCAAGCCCCGCGCACGCCACCCACGTCACGCACGCCTCGCACGCCTCGCCCCCCACGACGCCGCGATAAGCGCGCGCCACTTGGGGAGGGAGCGACGGGCACGGAGTTAAGGAGCAGCGCAACCCAGGCCACGCGTGCCCGTGCACTGTTAGGGCCTGGCCCAACAACGCTCGGCACCGTGTATGGCCCAGACCCGGGGGCTCCTGTCGGTGTACTAAAGTAGGGGTACCTTAGTACCCCGAACTTGTGCACGGGCAGTAGTAGCGTCCCGCGGCAAGGCTTGCCAGGGAAGCGACAAGAGTCTCCACAGCCCTTTCTGGGCCGGACGGAGGCCAAGTGATCGAGCCTAGAAGACCAAGCCCCGGCAAGAGGAGCTTGCCGGGCCGAGAAGGCGAGGTCCGGCAAGAGGAGCTTGCCGGGCCAAGGCGACAAGGCCCCGACAAGAGGAGCTTGCCGGGACGACTAAGCCGAAGCACCAAGGCCCCGGCGGGAGGAGCTCGTCGGGACGGCCAAACCAAGGCACCCCAAGGGAAGCCCGCCGCGGCGCGCCGCGCGCCCCGGCAAGGCCTGACGAGCGGCAAGCTCCCAGGTGCGGCAAGACAACCGCCGCGGCAAGCCACTTGCCGCGGCAAACCACCACCTCAGGCATGCGCTCCAGCTCACCTGCCCACGCGTCACTCTGGAGCTTCCCCGGAGACACGTGGCGGGGCGCCGCGCAACCTGGGGCGCGCGCATGGCATGCGACGTTGGCAGAGTCGCCCCCGTGGCAAGCGGAGGCGCCCCTAACGGTCCGCCTCGGCACTGTTCAGGCGATCCAGATGGGCATTTAATGCCTTTGTCCCCCGCCGTCAGAGTTAGGTGCTATAGCACTGTGCGACCCCTGTTCGCACAGTTCCTTGCCATTTTTACCCTCACCTGCGTCGCTACCTGTGGGAAACCCCTTAGCATATAAAAGGAGGCCCATGCGCACGTAGAGGAGGGGGATGGAACGCGAGGAGACCGGAAGAAGGGCACCCAGTAGACCCTCGCCTACGTCCAGCTCCAACTTATTGTAGCTTCTTGCGCTCCAGAGCAAGAACTCGAATCAACCAGACATGCAGCAGTAGGGTTTTACGCATCCGTGCGGCCCGAAGCTGGGTAAAATCGTTGTGTGTGTGTGTCGCCTCGATCTGCTCTTTGTGCAACCTCCGCCCCCCGCCGAACCGACAAGGGGCTCCGTCCCCATAGGTGCTCGTGGAGGCCGATATCCCCCGACAGCTATCCTAGGTAGTTATGCCATTTTTTAGCTAACTAAGCATATAAAGTCATTTAGGAGGAAAAATTCTAAGTATAGTTCATTTTATGGCTATCCTAGGTAAAGTATGTCATTTTGGTTGGAGCTAAGTAAGGTTATTATGTCATTTTCGAGGAAAATAAGCTAAGTATAGGTCATTTTGGAGCTAAACCAAGGTTATTATGCCATTTTTACCTAAGTAAGCTAAATATGCCATAAATGAACTAGCTAAGCTAAGTATAGATCATTATTGAGCTATCCTAGGTAGTTATGCCATTTTTTAGCTAACTAAGCATATCAAGTAATTTTAAAGGAACAAATGCTAAGTATAGGTCATTTTGTAGCTATCCTATGTGAAATATGTCGTTTTGGAGCTAAGTAAGGTTATTATGTCATTTTCGAGGAAAATAAGCAAGTATAGGTCATTTTGGAGCTAAATAGGTCATTTCTTAAGCTAAGTATGCATTTGTTAAGTAAAACACTTGGGAAACTTATCATCATCACGGAGGTGAAGGACTGGTCGGGTTTGCGCCAGTGCCAGACGAAGAAGGACCGGTCGGGGTTGCGCCAGTGCCAGACGGAGAAGGATCGGTTGATGCTTGTCGGGAGGCATGCTGCACCAAAGATCATTTGCAATGTCTCGTTAGCATGATGCAACTCAAATGTAAATACTAGTAACTAATGACCATTCAAATGAAACTCACCGTGGGCGTTATACCAATCTGGGGCATCGGCGGAGGGGTCTGACCGTTATTCTGGCACACGGTCTGTGATGAAGTCACGTACCTAGGGTAGGGTTTAGGGTTTGATAGCCTTCCGACCTGTTTCTTGCGTTGCAAGTGTTCTTGCTCTGGATCAACGGCCTTTTAGCGATGGCTTCAAATTCTCTTTCAGTCGCCTTGATCCATTCTTTGCGTGACTTCATCACAGACCAGGACTGAAAGAGAATGGATCAAGGCGACTGAAAGAGAATTTGAAGCCATCGCTAAAAGGCCATTGATCCAGAGCAAGAACACTTGCAACGCAAGAAACAGGTCGGAAGGCTATCAACTCCTTCCTCACTCAAACCTCGATCCATTCGGGGGCTAATGATGAAGTCACGTACCTAGGGTAGGGTCATAGGCCTACCCAAGGGTACCCTCCCCAAGGTCACTGACTAAAAGAGGCTGCTTACCAGTCGACCTGATAAGCATCCACTCGACAAATACAATAACACTCGACGAGCGCAGAGACACTCGACCATGAAGATTCACTCGACCATAGGAAGCACAGGAGCCACACCGCATCCAAACGGTCTGAAGTTAAATAGCCTTTATAGCCTTAATAGCACTTTATACAGGGCATTTCCAGTAACGCCCTGCCTTAATGTACCTTAAGATCCTTCATTGCGTGGGCTGGCAGGGGTCCTGGCGAACTCTATATAAGCCACCCCCCTCCACAGGAAGAGGGGTTTGCATCTTTGTAACACACACACATATAATCCAGTCGACCGCCTCCGGGCTCCGAGATGTAGGGCTATTACTTCTTCTGAGAAGGGCCTGAACTCGTAAAACTCTTGCGTGCACAACTACTCCAAAGCTAGGATCTTGCCTCTCCATTCCTACCCCCCATTCTACTGTCAGACTTAGAACCACGACAGTTGGCGCCCACCTTGGGGCCGGTGTTCTAGCGATTTGTTGGAGGAGTTGGGATTCTTTTGACATCTCCCATCATGTCGTTGAGCGGAGTCCTGGTCGAGGGGCGCGAGATCCGCCGCGGCGCCCTCACTTTCGTCGTCGATGACTCTGCTTAGCTCCAGGAGGCTCCACTCGACGTGGACGCGCTTCCCGCCCGCGGAGCAACGCACTTTCGCGCGTGCATTCATGGCGTCCTCCTGCGGCAACCGTCGGCCCAGTACGGGTCGGCACCCGTTTCGTCCTCGCTCCCAGTTTCCCGCCGGCGCAAGCGCTCCGGTTGGTCGAGGCTCCAGCGGTGGGTGAGGCATGCATTGGACCGCCAGTCAGCCATCCCCCAAGTCGCGGCGATTGAGCCCGACGAATCACTCTACGGCCTGTTCGATCTGTCGACTGGCTCCGCAGAGACTGCGTCCGAGTGCGACAACAGCGATCCAGCGGCGGAGGTACTGATGGTCGACGGACCGCGCAGTCCCCCCGGATTCCCCCACACCGAAGAGGTTGCCGGGGGAGGAGTTTCGGCGCGGGGCCACGAAGAGTACAGACCCGAGCCTCTCACCTCGCTGCAGAGGGAGGAACTTCGTCGCCGGAACATGGACGCGCTTCACACTCCTATCGTTGGAGAAACCCCCGAGGCACGCGCCTTGGAGGAGGCGCGCTTGGCCAACCTGGCTGAACGCACTCGACTGGAGAATCTCCAGAGAGTACTCGACGAGCGCACTCGACTGCCAGTTCCAGAATCCAGTCGACGTCGTCTCTTTCAGCCACCAACTCAGGTATACCGAACTCCGATTCAGAATTTAGCAGCTGCAGCCCGCATAGCAGAGTCGATCCAGCCTTCTCAGTCAGAGGCAGGGAGAGGTCTGCTATAGATCAGAGATTTGCTCCGGCCAGCAAGGGATCAGAACTCAGTTGTATCGCAGTCGCGTAAAAGGATTCACAGCCGATCCGTCGCTGCGAATTCTGTACAGTCGGCTCACAGTCCAGGATCGCCCCTGAGGCGTGAGGAACGTAGAAGCCGGCATGATGATCAATATCAAGGCCGTGAGCGGTATGAACACCGATTCGATCGCAATGATCGACGTCGAGTGCCCACTCCTCCCCCAAGGGGTGGATCGTACGTCCCTCGGCAGCAAGATGACAGACGCCAGCACAGTGCTGGGCGTAGGTTTCCAGTCGACCCCAGGGAGCCAGGCTTTGATGCGAGATCCATTATCGTTCAAGGTCTGGTCGACAGGAATAGAGCTCACAGAGAAGGCCATGACAGAGACGTTCCCTCCAGCAGCAGGGTTCATGTATCAGGACCAGAATGTTTCAGCAGAGCGATCAGGGCCGCTGTAATTCCTCCCAACTTCAGGTTGGCGACTGGAGTTAGTAAGTTCACCGGCGAGTCCAAGCCTGACACATGGCTTGAAGATTACCGAGTGGCTGTTCAGATTGGCGGCGGCAACGACGAAGTAGCCATGAAGCATTTGCCTCTTATGCTGGAGGGATCAGCCAGAGCATGGTTGAACCAGTTGGCACCCAGCAGTATTTACACTTGGGAAGATCTTGCCCGAGTGTTTGTCAGGACATTTGTAGGGACTTGCAAGCGACCAGTAGGGTTGACAGAATTGCAGTCGTGTGTTCAGAAGTCGGGTGAAACTCTGAGGGATTATATCCAGAGATGGATCACTTTACATCACACAACCGAGAATGTATCTGATCACCAGGCAGTTTGTGCCTTCAAAGAAGGCGTCAAGAATAGAGAACTGAGTTTGAAATTCGGTCGAACCGGAGATATGACATTGAGTCGGATGATGGAAATTTCCACCAAGTATGCAAACGGTGAAGAAGAAGATAGGCTCCGGAGTGGAAAGTACAAAGCAGCCGCTAATGAGGCCGGCGTAGGAAACTCCAGTCGGAAGCAAAAGCGCAAAGCCGAGCCAGCTGCTCCTGGAGAGACCTTGGCTGTGACCCCAGGAAAGTTTAAGGGGAAACCCAAGGGTCCCTGGAACTCCAAGAAGGTGAAAGATCAGGATGGGAACGATGTGATGGACTTACCGTGTCACATTCACACGAAAAAAGACGAGGAGGGTAAACTCATTTACCCAAAGCATACCACTCGACAATGTCGACTCCTGATTCAGCAGTTTCAAGGGAAACAGGCCAAAGACAAAGAGAAAGAGTCAGACAAAGTTGTGGACAAAAAAGACAGCGGTGAGGAGTACCCCCAAGTCAACTCCACCCTGATGATTTTCGCTGATGTCGAAAGCAAGAGTCGATTGAAGGTTATCAATCGGGAAGTGAACATGGTCGCTCCAACGACACCCAATTATCTTAAATGGTCTCTGACTGCCATCACCTTCGACCAGTCCGATCACCCGACTTATATTGCTACCCCAGGGAGTTAAGCGTTAGTGGTTGACCCAGTCATTGAAGGCACTCGACTGACCAAAGTGTTGATGGATGGTGGCAGTGGCTTGAATTTTCTGTATGCAGAGACACTGAAAGGGATGGGCATTCCGATGTCCAGACTCAACACCAGTAACATGAGCTTCCACGGAGTCATTCCTGGAAAGAAGGCTGAGTCACTCGGCCAAATCGCTCTCGATGTAGTTTTTGGTGACTCGAAGAATTTCCGGAAGGAAAAGTTGACCTTTGAGGTCGTGGATTTTCAGAGTGCGTACCACGCCATACTTGGAAGGCCAGCGTACGCTCGTTTCATGGCCCGACCATGCTACGTGTACCTTAAATTGAAGATGCCTTGTCCCAGAGGTGTGATCACTATCACGGGCAATCGGAAGAAGGTAGAAGAATGCTTCCAGAAAGGCTCCAAAATTGCTGATGCTCAGATGGCCGAAATGGAGTTACAAGAGTACCAGAAGACCGCAGACCCGAGTGATTTGTTGCGAGCCAAGAAGCCTGCCACAAAGTCAGCATTTCAGTCGTTCGGTGAGACAAAACAGGTTCACATCCACCCGACTGACCCCAATGCGGCTCCGACCAACATCTCCACTACACTCGACTCTAAATAGGAAGAAGCGTTCATCCAGTTCCTCCGTGAGAATTGGGACATCTTTGCATGGAAGCCTGCTGACATGCCAGGTGTTCCCAGGGGACTGGCTGAGCACCGCCTTCGAGTCGACTCAAAAGTCAAACTAGTTAAGGAACATCTTCGATGGTCCGCCGTCCAGAAGAGAAAGGCCATTGGCGAAGAGGTGGCTCGAATCTTAGCGGCAGAGTTCATTCGCGAGATCTACCACTCCGAGTGGCTCGCCAATGTTGTAATGGTCCCCAAGAAGGACAAGTCGTTGCGCATGTGCATCGATTTCAAACATATCAATCGGTCCTGCCCGAAAGATCATTTCCCTCTTCCTCGCATCGACCAAATAGTTGACTCGACCGCAGGATGCGAGAGGTTGTCTTTTTTAGATGCTTACTCCGGATACCATCAGATCCGTCTGTATGGACCAGATGAAATAAAAACAGATTTCATCACCCCGTTCGGGTGCTTCTGCTATGTCACCATGCCTTTCGGTCTCAAGAATGACGGAGCTACTTTCATGAGAATGATTCAGAAGTGCCTGATCACTCAAATCAGTCAGAATGTAGAAGCATACATGGATGATATAGTGGTCAAGTCGCGAAAAGGTTCTGACCTGCTGACTGACCTTGCTGAAACGTTTGCCAATCTCAGGAGGTATGATATCAAGCTTAATCCATCAAAATGCACATTTGGAGTTCCTGGAGGAAAGTTACTCGGTTTTCTTGTTTCCGAACGAGAAATCGACGCTAACCCTGAAAAAATTGGCACCATACTCCGAATGAAACGCCCTGTGCGTGTGCACGATGTCCAGAAACTTACTGGATGCTTGGCAGCTTTAAGTCGATTCATCTCCAGACTCGGTGAAAAGGCATTGCCTCTTTACCGACTGATGAAGAAGTCAGACAAGTTTGAGTGGACTCCGGAAGCTGATGCAGCATTTGCAGAGCTAAAAGCTCTGCTCTCCACCCACCCGGTGCTTGCTGCCCCTGTCAGCAAAGAGCCATTATTGCTTTACATTGCAGCCACTGGACAAGTCGTTAGTACCGTACTTACGGTCGAGCGGGAAGAGGAAGGAAAAACATTCAAAGTTCAGCGCCCAGTTTATTACCTTTCTGAAGTTCTAACCCCATCAAAGCAAAGATACCCTCACTATCAGAAGCTTGTCTACGGGATTTACATGACCACGAAGAAGGTTGCTCATTATTTCTCTGATCACTCCATTACAGTCGTTAGCGACGCCCCGTTATCAGAGATCCTTCATAACAGAGATGCAACTGGTCGAGTGGCAAAATGGGCGATTGAACTTCTTCCCCTTGATATCAAGTTCGAGGCAAAGAAAGCTATCAAGTCCCAAGCAATAGCCGATTTCCTCGCCGAGTGGACTAAACAACAACTTCCGACTCAAGTTCACTCGGAGCACTGGACTATGTTTTTCGATGGCTCCAAGATGCTGAATGGGTCCGGTGCGGGGGTTGTATTGGTTTCCCCCCGAGGAGACAAGCTCAAATACGTCCTCCAGATTCACTTTGATTCCTCCAACAATGAGGCAGAATATGAAGCACTCCTATATGGACTGCGTATGGCCATTTCACTCGGCGTCCGTCGCCTTATGGTCTACGGCGACTCAGATCTGGTTGTTAATCAAGTGATGAAGGAGTGGGATGTTCGAAGCCCAGCCATGACGGGTTATTGCAATGCAGTAAGAAAGTTGGAGAAGAGATTCGAGGGGTTAGAGCTCCATCATATACCCCGACTGAAAAACCAAGCTGCGGATGATTTGGCGAAAATAGGGTCCAAGAGAGAAGCCATCCCCATTGATGTGTGCTTGGAACACATTCGTGCGCCATCAATACAGGGAGATCCTTTCACAGAAGAACCTCCGCAGCCAAGGAGCGCCAACGATCCGACTGAAGTGGAGATTCCAGCCGTGGTCGACCTGATTATGGAAGTTGTAGTCATCACTCCCGACTGGACAGCGCCTTACATCGCGTATATTATGAGGAAAGAGCTCCCAGAAGATGAAGAAGAGGCTCGACAGATCGTCCGTCGATCCAAGGCCTTTACAGTAATCAAAGGGCAGTTGTACAGAGAAAGCGTGACTGGAGTTGGCCAGAAGTGCATCACGCCAGAAGAAGGTCAGGTAATTCTTGAGGATATCCACTCGGGGACCTGTGGTCATCATGCGTCCTCTCGGACCATTGTGGCTAAAGCATACCGAGCGGGATTTTACTGGCCGAGGGCGAATGAAATGGCAAAAGACACAGTCGACAAGTGCGAAGGGTGTCAGTTTTATTCCAACATGTCGCACAAGCCCGCCTATGCTCTGAAGACCATTCCACTCGTCTGGCCCTTCGCTGTTTGGGGGCTAGACATGATTGGACCGCTGAGAACTGGTAGAAGCGGCTTCACTCACTTACTGGTTGCAGTCGACAAGTTCACCAAGTGGATAGAAGCCAAACCCATCAAAAACCTCGATGCAAGCACTGCTATCAGTTTCATCAGAGAGCTGATATTCAGATATGGAGTTCCACATAGCATCATCACGAAAATGGGTCAAACTTTGATAACGACAGATTCAAAGCCTTCTGCGCCTCCCAAGGCACGCGGGTCGACTATGCTTTAGTTGCCCATCCTCAGTCGAATGGGCAGGCAGAGCATGCAAATGGTCTCATCCTCAAAGGACTGAAACCCCGACTGATGCGTGATCTCAAACACGCGGCAGAAGCTTGGTTCGACGAACTTCCGTCAGTTCTTTGGGGATTAATGACCACTCCTAATCGGTCGACTGGAGGAACGCCCTTCTTTCTGGTCTACGGGGCTGAAGCAGTGCTGCCGAGTGATCTGCTCCACAATGCACCTCGAGTCGAACTATACTCTGAAGCAGAAGCGGAACAAGCTCGGCAAGATGCAGTCGACCTTTTGGAAGAAGAGAGGGAGATGGCCCTAATCCGCTCGACTATCTACCAGCAGGACTTACGTCGGTTCCACGCGAGAAACGTGAAGAGTCGAGCCTTTCAGGAAGGAGACTTGGTCCTCCGAGTGGATCAGCAAAAACCTCACAAGCTCGCTCCAACCTGGGAAGGCCCCTTCATCGTCACCAAAGTCCTCCACAACGGAACATATCACCTCTACAACGTTGATCGCCAGATCGACGAGCCTCGAGCTTGGAATGCGGAGTTACTCCGTCCTTTTTACACTTGAAAAAAGAAACTCACTCGGTTGAGATGTAATAAAAGTACCTCTGTAGTTCTTTTATCTAAAGCAAGAATGTTATAATTTTCAAAGAAGATTGCTATTTCTTTTTGTTGAAATTTCCCCCAGTGGGTGGCTTAGCTGCGAATCCGTTTCGCCTAAGTTTGTAAAAGTCCTGCCGAGTGAAGAGCCAGCCTCCCACTCGGAGGCTTAGCTGCGAATCCGTTTCGCCTAAGTATTTAAAATCCTACCGAGTGGAGAGCCAGCCTCCCACTCGGGGGCTTAGCTGCAGTCCAAGTACTCGCCTAAGTATTTAAAATCCTACCGAGTGGAGAGCCAGCCTCCCACTCGGGGGCTTAGCTGCAGTCCAAGTACTCACCTAAGTATTTAAAATCCCACCAAGTGGAGAGCCAGCCTCCCACTCGGGGGCTTAGCTGCAGTCCAAGTACTCGCCTAAGTATTTAAAATCCTACCGAGTGGAGAGCCATCCTCCCACTCGGGGGCTTAGCTGCAGTCCAAGTACTCGCCTAAGTATTTAAAATCCCATCGAGTGGAGAGCCAGCCTCCCACTCGGGGGCTTAGCTGCAGTCCAAGTACTCGCCTAAGTATTTAAAATCCTATCAAGTGGAGAGCCAGCCTCCCACTCGGGGGCTTAGCTGCAGTCCAAGTACTCGCCTAAGTATTTAAAATCCCACCGAGTGGAGAGCCAGCCTCCCACTCGGGGGCTTAGCTGTAGTACAAGTACTCGCCTAAGTATTTAAAATCCTACCGAGTGGAGAGCCAGCCTCTCACTCGGGGGCTTAGCTGCAGTCCAAGTACTCGCCTAAGTATTTAAAATTCCTACCGAGTGAAAAGCCAGCTTCCCGCTCGAGGGCTTAATAACAGTCCAAGGATTTAGTTAAACTCTCAATATAATGAACGCTTCGCAAGGACGACAAGGCGCAGGTCGACTGCCTCCTTCTCCTTCAGAAGCTATATTCAAAAATCCTACCGAGTGGAGAGCAAACCTCCCACTCGGAGGCTTAGCTGCAGCCCAGTGCTTGCCTAAGTGATTAAAATCCTACCGAGTGGAGAGCAAACCTCCCACTCAGAGGCTTAGCTGCAGCCCAGTGCTCGCCTAAGTGATTAAAAT
Organism: Aegilops umbellulata; assembly: GCA_032464435.1. NCBI lineage: Eukaryota > Viridiplantae > Streptophyta > Magnoliopsida > Poales > Poaceae > Aegilops > Aegilops umbellulata. The sequence continues at coordinate 446,258,982 of CP136055.1, forward strand.
CCTATTGAGTGGAGAGCATACCTCCCACTCGGAGGCTTAGCTTCAGCCCAGCGCTCGCCTAAGTGATTAAAATCCTACCGAGTGGAGAGCAGACCTCCCACTCGGAGGCTTAGCTGCAGCCCAGTGCTCGCCTAAGTAATTAAAATCCTACCGAGTGGAGAGCAAACCTCCCACTCGGGGGCTTAGCTGCAGCCCAGTGCTCGCCTAAGTGTTTAAAAATCCTACCAAGTGGAGAGCAAACCTCCCACTCGGAGGCTTAGCTGCAGCTCCGTGCTCGCCTAAGTCATTTTGAGTAAAAGTCAAGTCTCACTCGACGGATAAATCACGAAGATATTCAACGATAAATCAAGTTCGGATAAAGATCAAAAGGTCCTGGACCGCAAATAAAAGTGCCCGAGCCTCCAGCTCGACAGAGTTTATCGGTTACACAAACCACTCGGCATTCCGAGGCAAATTTAAAGTGAGACACAGTAGTTTTTTACTCCTCCGGTGGAGGACTGGATGGGGCAACAAACTCGTCCAAATCAATCACGTCTGAGATACGGGTGGCAGCAGCAATGAAGGTCTCCATGAAGTCGTGGAAATTATGCTTCCTGATATTGGCAACTTGGAGGGCGGCCAGCTTCTCTTCTCGCGCCTCCTTGCAGTGGACACGAACCAGCGACAGAGCAACATCGGCACCACACCTGGCAGAAGACTTTTTCCATTCATGCACTCGACTTGACACTTCCTTCAGTCGAGTGACCAAGGATTCAAGGTCATTCTGAAGTATCTGATTTGGCCAGAGTGCAGAGTCGATCCGCGACACTGCAGCCTTCAGTCGAGCGAGGTAGTCCACCACACTGGCGACGCGAGACTCCAGCCGGAGGACATTCATGGCAGCTTCGTCCTTCACAAGAGAGTTGATCGGGTCCAGATTGGTTTCCACTCGACCAGTTTCTTCCTCGAAGTTTTGATAGAATTCTGAAAGGTACAGTCCAATATTATAATTGAATGATGAGTCGACAACGACAAGTCAATCGAGTAAGGGGATTACCTTGAAGCATGAGGAATAGTTTCTTGGCGAGCCCTCCGAGGTAAGCTTCCAGATCCTTTCGCTTCCCCGCCATATCGCCGACCTTGTCAGTCAGAGCAATCTTGTCGTTTTTCAATCGACTTGCTTCCTTGTTGGCCGCGTCAAGAGCAGACTTCAGCTTGGCATTCTCGTCTTCAAGCTGACCAACTGAAGCAAGCTTTTCTTCAGCGAGCTTTGTTTTCTCCGAAGCCGCCTTCTGTGCTTCCGCAAGGTCAAGATCTTTCTTCCTCAGAGCCTCCTCCAGTTGGTCTGCAAAACAATAATGAGAACGGAGTTGAGAATAGGAAGACAAACAAAGACAACCGTCGAATCCTCACAAGCCATACCTTTTGCTTCGTCCTTCGCCTTCTGCAAGTTCTCCTGGGCAAGCTTCAAGTCGAGGTTAAGCTGGACCTGTTTCTCCTTCAATTCAGCAAGATGAGCAACAAGCTCGCAAGACTTCTGCAAAGAGTCAATCGACAAAAGATATCAAAGACAAGTTACTTCCGAGTGACTAAAGGAAAAGTTGTAGCACTTCTAAGACTACAGCCGAATCAAAACATTCGACAGTAGCCTCGGGGACTACACCCAGTGGGTGCACTCAGCGTGCCCCCACCGGTAATCTTTCAAAATCCTGATCGATCAGTCAACCAAATATGATTCTAGTGCCATGACTAATAGTCAGCGGTCAGCCATATATATATATATATATATATATATATATATATATATATATATATATATATATATATATATATATATATAAAAGAAGCATAAAGTTCTTTAGACTATAGTCGACTGCCAGCAGTCGACCATAGCCTCGGGGACTACACCCAGTGGGTGCACTCAGCGTGCCCCCACAGGCTTTTGTTGGTTCCACTCGACTTGGTCCGTCCAGGCCGAGTGAAGAAGTTTGAAAGTATAGAGACTATAGTCGACTGCCAGCAGTCCACCATAGCCTCGGGGACTACACCCAGTGGGTGCACTCAGCGTGCCCCCACAGGCTTTTGTTGGTTCCACTCGACTTGGTCCGTCCAGGCCGAGTGAAGAAGTTTGAAAGTATAGAGACTATAGTCGACTGCCAGTAGTCCACCATAGCCTCGGGGACTACACCCACTGGGTGCACTCAGCGTGCCCCCACAGAAATTCAATCGACACACACACCCCAGTTGGTGTACAAACAACAAAAATCTTCAGAAAGAAGCAGTTTTCAGGTGGCGTTTCATAACGAAACAGACAAGTCGACTTACCTGAACATTATTCTGAAGAGCTGAACTGGCATCATAAGCTGCCTGACCGGCCTCTCGGACCACCTTCACTTGTTCCATCATAATCCCTTCTTGGCGAATGGCTTCCTTAGCAGCGCTCACTGAGTCTTCCGGGACGTGGTGGATAGCAAAAAGAGATGGTGGAGCAACAGTCGACGAAGTGGGTCGAGCACTCGTCAGCGGTACAGCAAAAGTCACCGAAGTCCGAGTAGCATCACCTCCATCCCGAACCACGACCTCAGGCGCGGGGGTAGCTTGTGGAGTCTTGCTAGCCAGAGCCTTCCTGTTCCTCCCCGCCCTCAACGGCTCTTCGTCGTCGTCATCAGGGAGGTCAATGACATGAGGAGGAGCTGCAAGAAAAGTTCAACCGACCGAAATGATAAGAAATCAGCAGTCGACCCAGAATAAAGCATCAGTAATCATACCCGGGTTGGAGGTAACAGCGTCTTCCATCTCCTGGTCATCACCCTTGGTGGAAATCTCCGAGGTAGCAGCACTGCAAATTTCAAGAGTCAGTCGACTCGGTCAATGAGTCGACCAAAATCTGTCACATTCAGCAAGAGAAGAGAAGTTCAACTCTTTACCCAGAAATGGTGGGAATAGTCATTTTCATCCTGGGCAAGGCCTTGGGGGGCTTGGACAGTGTCGCACGCGGATGCTTGGGAGCTTTTTCAGTCGGCGCGGGCGAAGAAGTCCTGGGACGCTTCAACGACTGCCCCACAGGAGCAGTCGCCTTACCCCGCTCCCGCGCAGGGTCGTGTGTAAGCTTGGACCGCCTTTCTGTGCGAGGAGGTTCAGCTTCCTCCTCCTCCTCCTCACTGGAGTAAGCGTCGCCGCTTCCCTCCCCTTCGCCGTCGGACTCCCACTCCTCTGGCTCTTCTCCGCTCTCGCCTCCGCTCGCCTCTCCTTCCACAACCTGCTCCTGCGCTCCATTGGGCGTCGAATACATTTCAGTAATTTCCTGGAGAACAACAAACAAGGTAAAGGTCAATCGACTGTCTCGGAAGAGGAAACAAGCAGATTGAATATTACAGATCAGTCGGAGAAAAGTGTTCGTACCTTATCTGGTTGACGAGACTGGTCGAATGGGAGAACTCTCCTGGCACCTCGAGGATTGTCCTTGTTTCCAATGATGGCAGTCATCCACCTCTCCAGCGTGGCATCGTCGACCTCCTCTGGATGAACCCGAGTAGCGTCTTCGGTACCAGAGTACATCCACATCGGATGGCCTCGGTATTGCAGTGGCTGAATTCGCCGTCGGAGGAAAACTTCCAGAAGATCCATGCCAGTCACCCTGTCTCGAATAAGCTGGACTACGCGCCCCATCAACAACTTCACTTGGGCCTTCTCCTCCGGTACCACCTTCAGAGAAGATGGCTTGTCTACTCGACTCATGGAGAAAGGGGGGAGCCCAGTCGACTACCCCGACGTCGACTGGTCTTGGCAGTAGAACCAGGTCGACTGCCATCCTCTAACCGAGTCGGGCAGAGTCATCGCCGGAAAGGCGCTCTTGCCTCTCGTCTGGACTCCGAGTCCCCCACACATCTGGATCACTTGAGTTCTCTCGTCGTCTGGATTTGTTTTCTTCACCGACTGAGAGCGACAGGTGAATATGTGCTTGAGAATCCCCCAGTGCGGCCGACAGCCCAAGAAATTTTCACACAGCGAAACAAAGGCAGCGAGGTAGACGATGGAATTGGGAGTGAGATGATGGAGTTGCGCCCCAAAGAAGTTCAGAAACCCCCGGAAGAAAGGACTCGGCGGCAGAGAAAACCCACGATCTACATGAGTGGCCAGAAGAACACACTCACCCTCCTTCGGCTGCGGTTGCGTCTCCGTTCCCGGGAGCCTTGCCGAACCGTGGGGGATCAGTCCCTCGTCGGCCAGATCGGCGAGATCCTTCTCGGTGATGGTCGAGCGGATCCAATCTCCTTGGACCCAACCCCGCGGCAGCTGGGACCGAGACGAGGATCCGCCCCAGCTTGACGCCCACCCCTTCGCCGCCGCCGTCGCCTTCTTCGCCCACTCCAGAGCCGCAGTCTTCTCCTACCCCATTGTCGCCGGCGAGACCGGTGCGAAGCTGCGGCACTGAGAAAGCTGCGGGCGCTACAGAGAGATTTGGGGGCGGAGGAAGACCAAGATTGTGTTGGCACTATTCAAAATACCCCCGCCTGGCGCCTTAAATAAGGCCATTTCCGAGTGGCTGACCAGTAGGCCCAGGAAATCCATCAAATCCCGCAACAGGCGCGCGAGCGGTACGTGGCGAAAAAGGCGGCGCGAAGATCAAGGCGTCATCGTCTCGTCCCATCCGAGTGCCGCGGTTTCTCCGCTTCGCGCGCTTCCCAAAATTCAGATCCCGGGAAATCCGCTAACCGCAGAGCAATCAGCCAGACAGCGAGTCTCCATCGATCTGTCACTCGGAGATCCTCAAGACCACGAAGTTCACTCGACAAACGCAAAGAATGGATCAAGGCGACTGAAAGAGAATTTGAAGCCATCGCTAAAAGGCCGTTGATCCAGAGCAAGAACACTTGCAACGCAAGAAACAGGTCGGAAGGCTATCAACTCCTTCCTCACTCAAACCTCGATCCATTTGGGGGCTAATGATGAAGTCACGTACCTAGGGTAGGGTCATAGGCCTGCCCAAGGGTACCCTCCCCAAGGTCACTGACTAAAAGAGGCTGCTTACCAGTCGACCTGATAAGCATCCACTCGACAAATACAATAACACTCGACGAGCGCAGACACTCGACCATGAAGATTCACTCGACCATAGGAAGCACACGAGCCACACCGCATCCAAACGGTCTGAAGTTAAATAGCCTTTATAGCCTTAATAGCACTTTATATAGGGCATTTCCAGTAACGCCCTGCCTTAATGTACCTTAAGATCCTTCATTGCGTGGGCTGGCAGGGGTCCTGGCGAACTCTATATAAGCCACCCCCCTCCACAGGAAGAGGGGTTCGCATCTTTGTAACACACACACATATAATCCAGTCGACCGCCTCCGGGCTCCGAGACGTAGGGCTATTACTTCTTCTGAGAAGGGCCTGAACTCGTAAAACTCTTGCGTGCACAACTACTCCAAAGCTAGGATCTTGCCTCTCCATTCCTACCCCCATTCTACTGTCAGACTTAGAACCACGACAGTCTGCACATTTTGTTTTCACGTGTCAGTCATATTAGTTAGTAATGAAATGAATATTACGTGCATGATTTGGCTAATGTGCAGGAGAAACTTACCACGAGGAGCTCGTATAGGGCCCAGTGAGACGCGTCATTCCGGTTCCTCTCCGCCTCCAACAAACTAGCCGTCCTCTCCTCCATGTTCCTCTCCCTCTCTGCCGCCTGCCTGTTTGCCTCCGCCAGAAGTTCCTGGGCCCTAGCCTTGATGGCGAGCTCCATTGGCCGTGGACGAGGCCTTATCTCAGGATCAGAGCTCGTCTGGCGCTTCTTGATCTCCGGGAGAGTTCTAGGATAACGTATCAGTCCATCCCCAATGGCTATCGAGCCATGGTACCTCCCGCCACTAGATAGCATCACGATCTCTGGATCAAAAGGACTCTGGCTCAGGTTGAAGTCCTCCCCTTTCCTCATCTTCCCAACGTCTTTGTACCTCACGAGCTTGTTGTGGGAGGAGATGTTGGTGAAGCTCTCTGGATGATCGAGGTCATCCTCAGAGAATGCCTTGGCCTTCTTGTATGGGGCAGTATGGGCCATGGCATAGAGGTCGAACAGCGGTGGCACGTCCTTCTTGTTTTGTCGCGCCTAAAAGATAGGAACAAAATATTAGTTAAGGGCTCAAGCTAGCATGAAGAATGAAATTGCATGAATCGTGAAGCAAACCACATACCCAGTGATCCCCGTACTCAAACAGGTTGGAGCTCCCTTGATGGTGTGGCACACCTTGCATTTGGGCACGCTTATCCCTGGCCTTATTGTGGATGGCTAGCCATTGGGGTGAGCACCACTCATCCACCAACGCCTCCCAACAGTCCATCCTATCCGCACACCATCTCGGGGGCACCTAAGTTAGACAAGAGAAATTTCAGCGCTACGCCTACGTATCAAATCAAGGAAACTAAGTACAAGGCCTTAAGAATAGGTAATTACCTTCATGTACTTCTCCTTACAAAGAAACTAGGCGCGACACTTCGCCTTGGACCTCTTAATGTTAGTAAAGGCGTAGTAGTCTCGAACAGCCTGCACCCGAGCCTCGTGTCATAAGTTCTGACGTAGGTGCTTGCACTCGGCTTCGAGAACCATAGCCGCATCCGCCTCGTGTTCCTCAAGACATCTGTGGAAGGTCTGCAATCAAACAAGACAACACTGATTGGTACAATCACTAGGTACTGTTGATTTTTAATTCTGTAAAGGATAAATTACCCAAAGCCGTCGGATCACAATGTCGGCCACCGTCTCGCACAAGACACCGTCGACCCTGTCCTCCGGCGGGGCTGGGGCAGCCACGTACAGCTCCCAGCTCAGTGCTAGCTGTGGAACCTCACCCTCACTGGGCAACGTGGCCCACCCCAGGAAGTGGTGCCGGCAAAGCACACCAAGGACCTGGTTGGGCCTGCGGACACCAGGAGCGTGTTTCCAACCCCTGCAGTATGACAAGGCCAACACATTAAATATTAATTTGAAGAAACATGAAGGCAAAAGGTTAAAAAAGAGTAAATGCACTTAGTTCTCCCCGTTAGGCTCAATCAACCACCTCTGATCGCGGGTCGCCAGCACGGGTGGGAGCTTTGTACCACCACGCTGGTAGACCTTCTTGCCCCCCTCAACCAGCTCGCCCTCGCTATAGCTATCCTCAGAAAAGTTGTCCTCGCCACCATCAGCATGGCCACTAGCCTCTGGAGTCACGTGGGACGAAGACTCTGGGACCGGAGTCTCCTGGGACGAAGACTCTGGGACCCGAGTCTCATGGGACTAAGGCTCGGCTACCCGAGGCTCGTGGACCGGAGTCCGAGACGGGTCCAAGTCAGAAGGGTCCACCTGAGACGGAGCACTCCTATGGTCGGGAGAATCAGCTGGGGGTGGCGGCAAGGAAGGCGCAACAGCCTTCCTACCTCTCCCGCTGCCACTTCCACCTCTAGCACCCCTCTTCGTCTTCCCCCGACCTCTCCGGGCCGAAGAAGAAGCGCCTGCCGGTGTCTGCATACTGTCTACCAGCGCTCTCTGAAGGTGCTGGGGTGGAATAATAGCACCCCTCCCAGCACGTGCCGAGGAAGGAGGCTCAGAGCGCTCTCGACCGGCACCCACCATCTGTCAACGCCTGCAATGACAAAGAGTAAACGAAATTAGTACAACATAAACATAATAAATTTTTAAGTGTGTATCATCATCATGAACATAATAAAAAATGAATACCTAATAACATGAACTAATTAATAATATATATATATATGTACATAATAATAATTGAATACCTGACATTACTAATATTACTCTTGATTGTCTATATATGCTCTAGGATCAATAAATGCATCGTCATCATCACTATCAGTAATGACGTGCTCATCATCATCATCAATAAATGCATCATCATGTAGAAGGACACCTTTATATAATCAGCCAAGCATTGACAGGTCATCCGCGACAGTAACCTCTTCTAGTTTAGGCTCTTCTTGTTCCGGCTCAGGGGTGAAGTCGGGTTCACTATCGCTGTCTACTTCAATATTCTGGGGTGAAGTAGAGCGGTTCTTGAAACGTTTTTGGAAAGACGTGTTTCTTGGAAGAATTCTTCTTCATATGTGTCTAGGTTAATGTGAGGTTCATAATCCTCTTCATTGGGGGGGAGGTGGTCTAACACGTGGCGGCACTTCATAAACGACATCCCAACCATTGAGTTTTGGATCACTTTGACAGGCCCACGGTAGATAGAAAACTTGGGTTGCCTATTAAGCTGCAATCTAGATATCGGGAACATCCAAATGGGTGCTTTGTTTGATTTCCACTAGCCCTATATGTTCGTGAGTCCTTCTAGTCTCCTTCGGCTGGAACTAATAACATTTGAAGACTACAACGTTTGGTGGGTTTGCACCATAGAATTGAAGTTCATAAATTGCTTCAGCTCTTCCATAATACTCGGTATCTCCTTCGCCGATAGCAGAGACGCAACAATTTCTAGACTTTCGGTCGGCCATAGATAGCTCTTTGCCATAGGTACGAAAGCGATACCCGTTGATGTCGTATTTGTCAAATGAACGGACCTTAAAGTCAAAACCATTAGTGACTTGTCTCAATTCGGCGTCCATAAACTCTGAATTAGCCTACAAGTTTAATACAAAAGGGATTGTTGCATTAGCCGCAAATTAGACGAAGAAATGAAATGGTCTAATGGAAATTACCGTTTGTTGAACCAAGAGATGAAACCGGGATAGCCACCTCCATGCTTTGCCACAAGCTCATACTCTTTGACGGAATCCTTTTGGATCACCGCTCCATACAAGAATTTGGCAACGTATCGACTGTATCAAATATCTTCGGAATAAGAGCAGTTCAAAGGAATTAGAAGTTGCAAAACAATGTACCGAGAACTTACTCGATGTACGGACGCACTTCTGTTAGGTTGTTGAAGATATACAACTCCGCCATTCTTCGACATCCAACATTAAGGAATTAGAAGCACTGGCTGGTGCGAGATTGCCTTTGAATAGGCTGAGGTTGGATCCACCCTTTTTAGGGTTGCTAGCATTGTACCGAGGCTTTGGATTATGCAAATGATGATTTTTGGGATCGTACTGTGCTGTCATAAAGTTTGCCGCCTCCTCAGTAATGAATGCCTGGTTGTTGAAGATATACAACTCCGCCATTCTTCGACATCCAACGTTAAGGAATTAGAAGCACCGGCTGGTGCGAGATTCCCTTTGAATAGGATGAGGTTGGATCCACCCTTTTTAGGGTCGCCAGCATTGTACTGAGGCTTCGGATTATGCAAATGACGATTTTTGGCTTCGTAGTGAGTTGTCATGAAGTTTGCTGCCTCCTCAGTAATGAATGCCTCGGCCATCGATGCTTCAATTCTATGTTTATTTTTACATTTTGCTCGAAGCGTCTTCTGCATCCTCTTAGTTGCGTAGCACCAACGATTTTGCATGGGCCCCCCCAATCTTGCCTCGGTCAGGAGATGCAAAATCAAGTGCTGCATTGGATTAAAGAAGCCCAGCGGAAAGATCTTCTCTAACTTGCAGATCAACTCCAACACCAACTCTTCCATTTCTTTTACCAGGTCAGGCGATAGTTCTTTCGCACAAAGAACACGGAAGAAATAGCTCAGCTCTGCTAGTACTAGCCATTCATCCTCAGGGATGAAGCCACGCAGCATCATCGGCATTACCCGCTCAATCCATATGTGCCAATCATGACTCTTGAGACCAAATATCTTCAATTTTTCAAGATTCGCTCCCCTCTTTAGATTAGCTGCATACCCATCTAGGAACATCAACTGCATTTTCACCCACAAGATAATTTCCCTCATAGCTTGCCTTCCAACATTGAACCATGCCTTTGGCTTTGTCCAGTTCTGCTTTCCTTTCGGTGGTTGTATGTTTTGTAATGGTCTATGACATAGCACCTCCTGATTGACTCTAGCATTAGTATTATCCTTTGACTTCCCATCTATGCCGAACAATGTACTAAAAAGTGCCTCGGCGATATTCTTCTCAGTGTGCATCACGTCGATGTTGTGTGGGGGAAAGGAGGTCTTTGAAGTAAGGCAGATCCCACAAGCATGTCTTGTGAGTCCAGGCGTGTTCCAAATTATACCCCTTGAAATACCCTGGACGCTCTAGATCTAGATCGAGAGTGTTTAACTGATCCAGGGTCTCTTGGCCTGTCAACGGAGGTAGTGCAGAGTTTTTGACAACTCTACCTTTGATGAAGTTCTGCTTGTCTTTCCTGAAATTATGGCGAGGATCCAGGAACTGTCTATGCAAGTCGAAGCAAGAAAACTTGCGACCGGCCTGAAGCCAATGAAACTGAAGAGTTCCCTTGCATGTGGGGCACGGGAACCTTCCATGCACACACCAGCCAATGAATAGCGCATACGCCGACAAGTCATGCGTCGAGTACATGTACCAGACACGCATTATGAAGTTTTGTTTGCTAAAGGCGGCGTATGTCTTGAACACATTATCCCAGGCTTCTTGCAATTCGTCCTTCATCGGCTGCATGTACACACTCATATTCTTCCCTGGATAGTTGGGCCCTGGAATTATCAACGTCGGGAATCTTTCTTTGCATAATCTGTCCGGGGGGAGATTGAGTGGAATGACAAATACGGGCCAACAACTGTATTGGTCTACCATCAGACCAAACACACTGAACCCATCCATGCTGATGGCAACTCAAGGATGCCTTGGATCTGCCGCTTTGTCCTCATGGAATGCATCGAAGCGCTTCCACGATTCACCGTCCGATGTGTGCACCGTCATCAACTTACCATCTGCATCTAGTTGGGTTCTTTTGCCCGTTTTGTTCCATGTCATCTGTCTTGCCATCTCTTCTACCATCAAAAGACGTTGAAGTCTTGGTAAAATTAGCATATACCGAAGAACATTAATGGGGATTTTGGTCTGCGTCTTCTCACCTATATCGTTGTCTACCACAACATACCTGGATGACTTGCAAATGGGTCAATAGTTCAAGTCCTCATACTGAAGCCTAAATAAGGCACATCCTTTCTCACAGGCATGTATCTTCTCATAGGGCATCTTAAGAGCACGGAGGATTTTGTCTGACTGGTACAAGTTTGCAGGTAGTACATGGCCTTTGGGTAGAAAACATCCAAATACTATCATCATCGCGTCGTAGCATTCTCTACCCAAGTTGAATTGAGCCTTCTGAGCCATTATTTGTGAGATGGCATCCAGCTGACAAAGCTCAGTGTGCTCGTGGAGAGGATGTTTTGAAGACTCCAACATTTCATTGAAGGCCTTTGCAGATTCCTCCATCTCATCGTCCGAGTCCCGAGCACCATCAAAGTCTTGCACCATGTCTTCCATCCTGGTCCCATGCTTGTCGGTGCAATGACGAAGCACCTCAGCTCTGGTACGTTGGGCAGACTCGCCATGAAATGTCCAGACCATATAACCTGGCGTAAAACCCCTCTTCTGCAGGTGTTTGCCCATTTCATCCTTTGTCCTCTTGTGCCAATTTTCGCACCCGGCACAGGGGCACCAAGTTGTCCTCTGGCCATTTGCAAATGCGGCTCTCACAAACCCCTTGGTTTTTGTTAACCATTCATTGGTCATGTCTTTCTGACTAGTGTGACCGGTGTACATCCACGCACAATCACTCATCTTGCCTAGCTACTATATATATATATCAGCATGTATATATTCGTTAGTTAATGGAGTTTGTCCCTTTTATTACGTCCATGCCACCTAGACGCTAATAGGTAAATATAGGTCCTAATCCCACCTGAGTACATGTAGATTGGGTTCATTTTCCCATGCTCTGCTCCGGATCCGACGCAAAATTTCGGCAGCACCTCCCTGCTGTTCTCCTGATACACGTCTCAGCAATAAGAAGATAGGATGTGTACCCGGGGAACAACACAGAGGTACTGACGAAATTCTGCATCGGATCCGGAGTAGAGCATATGGGAAAACGAACTCAATCTACACATACTCGGGCTTTCCATGGATAATTTTGGACAATTCGAAAGAATCACGGTTATAAATATGCAAATGCATGCACGTTTATAGATGTAACCCTTTCGAACAGGAGACACATAGTGGTCACGCATACTCCTATAGCTAGAAAGTTTCATCCGCACGAAGACCGGAACATAGCAAATGAAGGGGGAGGAGGAGATGTCATTTGTGCTCACCCACGAACGCAGGGGCGGAGCTCGTCGAACGCACGGGGAGGTCATCGAACACCAGGCCCTCGCAGCGACGAAACAACTGCACATTTAAAACCACCTGATCACCACAAATATGATGTTTTTTATAACAAAATTGAAAGATATACGACCTAACTCATAATTCACAAATACTCCCTCCGCTCCTCAATATAAGGTGTATTATTTTTTCAAAAAGTCAACCTTCTCTAAGTTTGACCAAGTTTATAGACAAAAGTATTAATATCTAGAATACCAATTCATTATCACTAGATTCATCATGAACTATAATTTTACATTTTATCTATTTAGTATTATAATTATTTATATATTTTGCTGTAAAGTTGGTCAAACATGGACAACGGTTGACTTTTTGAAAAACTAATACACCTTATATTTAGAAACGGAGGGAGTATATGACCCCGTCGGCCTCTGGAAGGCCGAAGAGCACCTTTTTCAGGAGGTGTCGGGGGTGTCGTGTCGGGGTCGTGGTGCTGTGTCGGGGTTGGGGGTGTCGTGTCGGGGGTCGGGGTGTCGGTGGTGTCGTGTTGGGTTCAGGGTGTTGGGGAACATAGTAATTTCAAAAAAATTCCTACGCACACGCAAGATCATGGTGATGCATAGCAACGAGAGGGGAGAGTGTCGTCCACGTACCCTTGTAGACCGTAAGCGGAAGCGTTATGACAACGTGGTTGATGTAGTCGTACATCTTCACGGTCGACCGATCCTCAGTACCGAACGTACGACACCTCCGTGTCCAGCACACGTTCAACTCGGCGACGTCCCGCGGAACTCATGATCTAGTAGAGATTTGAGGGAGAGCTACGTCAGCACGACGACATGATGACGGTGTTGATGAAGTTACCGACGCAGGGCTTTGCCTAAGCACCGCTACGATATGACCGAGGTGGATTATGGTGGAGGGGGCACCGCACACGGCTAAGAGAGATCAATGATCAACTTGTGTGTCTATGGGGTGCCCCCTCCCCCGTATATAAAGGAGTGGAGGAGGGGGAGAGGGCCGGCCTCCTAGGCGTGCCCAGGGGGGAGTCCTACTCCCGGTGGAAGTAGGATTCCCCCTTCCCAAGTTGGAGTAGAAGGAAGGGGAAGGAGGGAGGAAGGAAAGGGGGGCCGACCCCCCTCTCAATTCGGATTGGGCTTGGGGGGGACCTCCTTTGCTCCTTTCCCCTCCTTTCCACTAAGGCCCAATAAGGCCCATATACCTCCCGGGGGGTTCCGGTAACCTCCCAGTGCTCCGGTATATTCCCGATCTCACTCGGAACCATTCCGATGTCCAAATATAGTCGTCCAATATATCGATCTTTATGTCTCGACGATTTTGAGACTCCTAGTCATGGCTGTGATCATATCCGAGACTCCTAACTACCTTCGGTACATCAAAACACATAAACTCATAATACTGATCGTCACCGAACGTTAAGCGTGCGGACCCTACGTGTTCGAGAACTATGTAGACATGACCGAGACACATCTCTGGTCAATAACCAATAGCAGAACCTGGATGCTCATATTGGTTCCTACATATTCTACGAAGATCTTTATCGGTCAAACCGCATAACAACATACGTTGTTCCCTTTGTCATCGGTATGTTACTTGCCCGAGATTCGATCGTCGGTATCTCAATACCTAGTGCAATCTCATTACTGGCAAGTCTCTTTCTCGTTCTGTAATGCATCATCCCGCAACTAGCTCATTAGTTGCATTGCTTGCAAGGCTTATAGTGATGTGCATTACCGAGAGGGCCTAGAGATACCTCTCCGACAATCGGAGTGACAAATCCTAATCTCGATCTATGCCAACTCAACAAGTACCATCGTAGACACCTGTAGAGCACCTTTATAATCACCCAGTTATGTTGTGACATTTGGTAGCACACAAAGTGTTCCTCTGGTAATCGGGAGTTGCATAATCTCATAGTCATAGGAACATGCATAAGTCATGAAGAAAGCAATAGCACTAAACTAAAACAATCAAGTGCTAAGCTAACGGAATGGGTCAAGCCAATCACATCATTCTCCTAATGATGTGAACCCATTTACCAAATGACAACTCATGTCTATTGTTAGGAAACTTAACCATCTTTGATCAACGAGCTAGTCAAGTAGAGGCATACTAGTGACACTCTGTTTGTCGATGTATTCACACATGTATTATGTTATGATTAATACAATTCTAGCATGAATAATAAACATTTATCATGAAATAAGGAAATAAATAATAAATTTATTATTGCCTCTAGGGCATATTTCCTTCAGTCACCCACTTGCACTAGAGTCAATAATGTAGATTACACAGTAATGATTCTAACACCCATGGAGTCTTGGTGCTGATCATGTTTTGCTCGTGAGAGAGGCTTAGTCAACGGGTCTGCAACATTCAGATCCATATGTATCTTGCAAATCTCTATGTCTCCCACCTGGACTTGATCGCGGATGGAATTTAAGCGTCTTTTGATGTGCTTGGTTCTCTTGTGAAATCTAGATTCCTTTACCAAGGCAATTGCACAAGTATTGTCACAAAAGATTTTCATTGGACCCGATGCACTAGGTATGACACCTAGATCGGATATGAACTCCTTCATCCAGACTCCTTCATTTGCTGCTTCCGAAGCAACTATGTATTCCGCTTCACACGTAGATCCCGCCACGACGCTTTGTTTAGAACTGCACCAACTGACAGCTCCATCGTTTAATATAAACATGTATCCGGTTTGCGATTTAGAATCGTCCGGGTCAGTGTCAAAGCTTACAACGACGTAACCATTTACGACGAGCTCTTTGTCACCTCCATAAACGAGAAACATATCCTTAGTCCTTTTCAGGTATTTTAGGATGTTCTTGACCGCTGTCCAGTGATCCACTCCTGGATTACTTTGGTACCTCCCTGCTAAACTAATAGCAAGGCACACATCAGGTCTGGTACACAGCATTGCATACATGATAGAGCCTATGGCTGATGCATAGGGAACACTTTTGATTTTCTCTCTATCTTCTGCAGTGGTCGGGCATTGAGTCTGACTCAACTTCACACCTTGTAACACAGGCAAGAACTCTTTCTTTGCTTGATCCATTTTGAACTTCTTCAAAACTTTATCAAGGTATGTGCTTTGTGAAAGTCCAATTAAGCGTTTTGATCTATCTCTATAGATCTTGATGCCCAATATATAAGCAGCTTCACCGAGGTCTTTCAGTGAAAAACTCTTATTCAAGTATCCTTTTATGCTATCTAGAAATTCTATATCATTTCCAATCAACAATATGTCATCCACATATAATATTAGAAATGCTACAGAGCTCCCACTCACTTTCTTGTAAATACAGTCTTCTCCAAAAGTCTGTATAAAACCATATGCTTTGATCACACTATCAAAACATTTATTCCAACTCCGAGAGGCTTGCACCAGTCCATAAATGGATCGCTGGAGCTTGCACACTTTGTTAGCACCTTTTGGATCGACAAAACCTTTTGGTTGCATCATATATAACTCTTCTTCTAGAAATCCATTCAGGAATGCAGTTTTGACATAAATTTGCCAAATTTCATAATCATAAAATGCGGCAATTGCTAACATGATTCGGACAGACTTAAGCATCGCTACGGGTGAGAAAGTCTCATCGTAGTCAACCCCTTGAACTTGTCGAAAACCTTTCGCAACAAGTCGAGCTTTGTAGACAGTAACATTACCGTCAGCATTAGTCTTCTTATTGAAGATCCATTTATTTTCTATGGCTTCCCGATCATCGGGCAAGTCAACCAAAGTCCACATTTTGTTCTCATACATGGATCCCATCTCAGATTTCATGGATTCAAGCCATTTTGCGGAATCTGGGATCACCATCACTTCTTCATAGTTTGTAGGTTCGCCATGGTCAAGTAATATGACCTCCAGAATAGGATTACCTTACCACTCTGGTGCGGATCTTACTTTGGTTCACCTACAAGGTTCGGTAGCAACTTGATCTGAAGTTTCATGATCAATATCATTAGCTTCCTCACTAATTGGTGTAGGTGTCACAGGAACCGGTTTCAGTGATGAACTATGTTCCAATAAGGGAGCAGGTACAGTTACCTCATCAAGTTCTACTTTCCTCCTAGTCACTTCTATCAAGAGAAACTCCTTCTCTAGAAAGGATCCATTCTTAGCAACAAATGTCTTGCCTTCGGATCTGTGATAGAAGGTGTACCCAACAGTCTCCTTTGGGTATCCTATGAAGACTCATTTCTCTGATTTGCGTTCGAGCTTATCAGGTTGAAGCTTTTTCACATAATTTCATAAGGCGTTGTTTCAACGGATTTAGATGGTTCCCTATTTAACGTGAATGCAGCCGTCTCTAAAGCATAACCCCAAAACGATAGCGGTAAATTGGTAAGAGACATCATAGGTCGCAGCATATCCAGTAAAGTACGACTACGACGTTCGGACACACCATTACCCTGTGGTGTTCCGGGTGGCATGAGTTGCGAAACTATTCCGCATTGTTTCAAATGAAGACCAAACTCGTAACTCAAATATTCTCCTCCACGATCAAATCGTAGAAAGTTTATTTTCTTGTTATGATGATTTTCCACTTCACTCTGAAATTCTTTGAACTTTTCAAATATTTCGAATTTATGTTTCATTAAGTAGATATACCCATATCTTCTCAAATCATCTATGAAGGTGAGAAAATAACGATACCCGCCGCGAGCCTCAATATTCATCGGACCACATACATGACTATGTATGATTTCCAACAAATCTATTGCTCGCTCCATTGTTCCGGAGAACGACGTTTTAGTCATCTTGCCCATGAGGCATGGTTCGCAAGTACCAAGTGATTCATAATCAAGTGATTCCAAAAGTCCAACAGTATGGAGTTTCTTCATGCGCTTTACACCAATATGACCCAAATGGCAGTGCCACAAATAAGTTGCACTATCATTATCAACTCTGCATCTTTTGGCTTCAACATTATGAATATGTGTATCACTACTATCGAGATTCATTAAAAATAGACCACTCTTCAAGCGTGCATGACCATAAAAGATATTACTCATATAAACAGAACAACCATTATTCTCAGATTTAAATGAATAACCGTCTCGCATCAAACAAGATCCAGATATAATGTTCATGCTCAACGCTGGCACCAAATAACAATTATTCAGGTCTAAAACTAATCCCGAAGGTAGATGTAGAGGTAGCGTGCCGACGGCAATCACATCGACTTTGGAACCATTTCCCATGCGCATCGTCACCTCGTCCTTAGCCAAGCTTCGCTTAATCCGTAGTCCCTGTTTCGAGTTGCAAATATTAGCAACAAAACCAGTATCAAATACCCAGGTGCTACTACGAGCTTTAGTAAGGCACACAACAATAACATGTATATCACATATACCTTTGTTCACCTTGCCATCCTTCTTGTCCGCCAAATACTTGGGGCAGTTCCGCTTCCAGTGACCAGTCCCTTTGAAGTAGAAGCACTCAGTCTCAGGCTTAGGTCCAGATTTGGGTTTCTTCTCCTGAGCAACAACTTTCTTGCTGTTCTTCTCGAAGTTCCCCTTCTTCTTCCCTTTACCCTTTTTCTTGAAACTGGTGGTCTTGTTGACCATCAACACTTGATGCTCCTTCTTGATTTCTACCTCCGCGGCTTTTAGCATCGCGAAGAGCTTGGGAATTGTCTTATCCATCCCTTGCATATTATAATTCATCACAAAGCTCTTGTAGGTTGGTGGCAGTGATTAAAGAATTCTTTCAATGACACTATCATCCGGAAGATTAACTCCCAGTTGAATCAAGTGATTGTTATACCGAGACATTTTGAGTATATGTTCACTGACAGAACTAGTCTCCTCCATCTTACAGCTGTAGAACTTATTGGAGACTTCATATCTCTCAATCCAGGCATTTGCTTGAAATATTAACTTCAACTCCTGGAACATCTCATATACTCCATGATGTTCAAAACGTCGTTGAAGTCCCGGTTCTAAGCCGTAAAGCATGGCACACTGAACTATCGAGTAGTCATCAGCTTTACTCTGCGAGACGTTCTTAACGTCATCAGCAGCATCTGCAGCAGGTACTAAGTTCATGATAAATTAAAGTTCAATTAGTCATATTACTTAAGAACTCCCACTTAGATAGACATCCCTCTAATCATCTAAGTGATCACGTGATCCAAATCAACTAAACCATGTCCGATCATCACGTGAAATGGAGTAGTTTTGAATGGTGAACATCACTATGTTGATCATATCTACTATATGATTCACGCTCGACCTTTCGGTCTCAGTGTTCCAAGGCCATATCTGCATATGCTAGGCTCGTCAAGTTTAACCCGAGTATTCCACGTGTGCAAAACTGGCTTGCACCCGTTGTATGTGAATGAAGAGCTTATCACACACAATGGGTGCAAGCCAGTTTTGCACACGCAGAAATACTCGGGTTAAACTTGACGAGCCTAGCATATGAAGATATGGCCTTGGAACACAAAGACCGAAAGGTCGAGCATGAATCATATAGTAGATATGATCAACATAGTGATGTTCACCATTGAAAACTACTCCATTTCACATGGTGATCGGACATGGTTTAGGTTATTTGGATCACGTGATCACTTAGATGATTAGAGGGATGTCTATCTAAGTGGGAGTTCTTAAGTAATATGATTAATTGAACTTTAATTTATCATGAACTTAGTACCTGATAGTATTTTGCTTGTCTATGTTGTTATAGATAGATGGCCCGTGTTATAGTTCCGTTGAATTTTAATGTGTTCCTTGAGAAAGCTAAGTTGAAAGATGATGGTTGCAATTACACGGACTGGGTCCGTAACTTGGGGATTATCCTCATTGCTGCACAGAAGAATTATGTCCTGGAAGCACCGCTGGGTGCCAGGCCTGCTGCAGATGCTGCTGATGATGTTAAGAACGTCTGGCACAGTAAAGCTGATGACTACTCGATAGTTCAGTGTGCCATGCTTTACGTCTTAGAACCGGGACTTCAACGACATTTTGAACATCATGGAGCATATGAGATGTTCCAGGAGTTGAAGTTAATATTTCAAGCAAATGCTTGGATTGAGAGATATGAAGTCTCCAATAAGTTCTACAGCTGTAAGATGGAGGAGAATAGTTCTGTCAGTGAACATATACTCAAAATGTCTCGGTATAACAATCACTTGATTCAACTGGGAGTTAATCTTCCGGATGATAGTGTCATTGAAAGAATTCTTCAATCACTCCCACCGAGCTACAAGAGCTTTGTGATGAACTATAATATGCAAGGGATGGATAAGACAATCCCAAGCTCTTCGCGATGCTAAAAGCCGCGGAGGTAGAAATCAAGAAGGAGCATCAAGTGTTGATGGTCAACAAGACCACCAGTTTCAAGAAAAAGGGTAAAGGGAAGAAGAAGGGGAACTTCAAGAAGAACAACAAGCAAGTTGCTGCTCAGGAGAAGAAACCCAAATTTGGACCTAAGCCTGAGACTGAGTGCTTCTACTTCAAAGGGACTAGTCACTGGAAGCGGAACTGCCCCAAGTATTTGGCGGATAAGAAGGATGGCAAGGTGAACAAAGGTATATGTGATATACATGTTATTGTTGTGTACCTTACTAAAGTTCGTACTAGCACCTGGGTATTTGATACTGGTTTTGTTGCTAATATTTGCAACTCGAAACAGGGACTACGGATTAAGCGAAGATTGGCTAAGGACGAGGTGATGATGCGCATGGGAAATGGTTCCAAAGTCGATGTGATTGCCGTCGGCACGCTACCTCTACATCTACCTTCGGGATTAGTTTTAGACCTAAATAATTGTTATTCGGTGCCAGCGTTGAGCATGAACATTATATCTGGATCTTGTTTGATGCGAGACGGTTATTCATTTAAATCTGAGAATAATGGTTATTCTGTTTATATGAGTAATATCTTTTATGGTCATGCACGCTTGAAGAGTGGTCTATTTTTAATGAATCTCGATAGTAGTGATACACATATTCATAATGTTGAAGCCAAAAGATGCAGAGTTGATAATGATAGTGCAACTTATTTGTGGCACTGCCATTTGGGTCATATTGGTGTAAAGCGCATGAAGAAACTCCATACTGATGGACTTTTGGAATCACTTGATTATGAATCACTTGGTACTTGCGAACCATGCCTCATGGGCCATATGACTAAAACGCCGTTCTCCGGAAAAATGGAGCGAGCAATAGATTTGTTGGAAATCATACATACTCATGTATGTGGTCCGATGAATATTGAGGCTCGCGGCGGGTATCGTTATTTTCTCACCTTCATAGATGATTTGAGAAGATATGGGTATATCTACTTAATGAAACATAAATTCGAAATATTTGAAAAGTTCAAAGAATTTCAGAGTGAAGTGGAAAATCATCATAACAAGAAAATAAACTTTCTACGATTTGATCGTGGAGGAGAATATTTGAGTTATGAGTTTGGTCTTCATTTGAAACAATGCGGAATAGTTTCGCAACTCATGCCACCCGGAACACCATAGGGTAATGGTGTGTCCGAACGTCGTAATCGTACTTTACTGGATATGGTGCGACCTATGATGTCTCTTACCGATTTACCGCTATCGTTTTGGGGTTATGCTTTAGAGACGGGTGAATTCACGTTAAATAGGGAACCATCTAAATCCATTGAAACGACGCCTTATGAACTTATGTGAAAAAGCTTCAACCTGATAAGCTCGAACACAAATCGGAGAAATGAGTCTTCATAGGATACCCAAAGGAGACTGTTGGGTACACCTTCTATCACAGATCCGAAGGCAAAACATTTGTTGCTAAGAATGGATCCTTTCTAGAGAAGGAGTTTCTCTCGAAAGAAGTGACTAGGAGGAAAGTAGAACTTGATGAGGTAGCTGTACCTGCTCCCTTATTGGAAAGTAGTTCATCACTGAAACCGGTTCCTGTGACACCTACACCAATTAGTGAGGAAGCTAATGATATTGATCATGAAACTTCAGATCAAGTTGCTACCGAACCTTGTAGGTCAATCAGAGTAAGATCCGCACCAGAGTGGTAAGGTAATCCTATTCTTGAGGTCATATTACTTGACCATGGCGAACCTACAAACTATGAAGAAGTGATGGTGATCCCAGATTCCGCAAAATGGCGTGAATCCATGAAATCTGAGATGGGATCCATGTATGAGAACAAAATGTGGACTTTGGTTGACTTGCCCGATGATCGGGAAGCCATAGAAAATAAATGGATCTTCAAGAAGAAGACTGATTCTGACGGTAATGTTACTGTCTACAAAGCTCGACTTGTTGCGAAAGGTTTTCGACAAGTTCAAGGGGTTGACTACGATGAGACTTTCTCACCCGTAGCGATGCTTAAGTCTGTCCGAATCATGTTAGCAATTGCCGCATTTTATGATTATGAAATTTGGCAAATGGATGTCAAAACTGCATTCCTGAATAGATTTCTAGAAGAAGAGTTGTATATGATGCAACCAAAAGGTTTTGTCGATCCAAAAGGTGCTAACAAAGTGTGCAAGCTCCAGCGATCCATTTATGGACTGGTGCAAGCCTCTCGGAGTTGGAATAAACGTTTTGATAGTGTGATCAAAGCATATGGTTTTATACAGACTTTTGGAGAAGCCTGTATTTACAAGAAAGTGAGTGGGAGCTCTGTAGCATTTCTAATATTGTATGTGGATGACATATTGTTGATTGGAAATGATATAGAATTTCTAGATAGCATAAAAGGATACTTGAATAAGAGTTTTTCAATGAAAGACCTCGGTGAAGCTGCTTATATATTGGTCATCAAGATCTATAGAGATAGATCAAAACGCTTAATTGGACTTTCACAAAGCACATACCTTGATAAAGTTTTGAAGAAGTTCAAAATGGATCAAGCAAAGAAAGAGTTCTTGCCTGTGTTACAAGGTGTGAAGTTGAGTCAGACTCAATGCCCGACCACTGCAGAAGATAGAGAGAAAATGAAAAGTGTTCCCTATTTATCAGCCATAGGCTCTATCATGTATGCAATGTTGTGTATCAGACTTGATGTGTGCCTTGCTATTAGTTTAGCAGGGATGTACCAAAGTAATCCAGGAGTGGATCACTGGACAGCGGTCAAGAATATCCTGAAATACCTGAAAAGGACTAAGGATATGTTTCTCGTTTATGGAGGTGACAAAGAGCTCGTCGTAAATGGTTACGTCGTTGTAAGCTTTGACACTGATCTGGACGATTCTAAATCGCAAACCGGATACGTGTTTATATTAAACGGTGGAGCTGTCAGTTGGTGCAGTTCTAAACAAAGCGTCGTGGCGGGATCTACGTGTGAAGCGGAATACATAGTTGCTTCGGAAGCAGCAAATGAAGGAGTCTGGATGAAGGAGTTCATATCCGATCTAGGTGTCATACCTAGTGCATCGGGTCCAGAATAGGATTACCTTACCACTCTGGTGCGGATCTTACTCTGGTTGACCTACAAGGTTCGGTAGCAACTTGATCTGAAGTTTCATGATCAATATCATTAGCTTCCTCACTAATTGGTGTAGGTGTCACAGGAACCGGTTTCAGTGATGAACTACTTTCCAATAAGGGAGCAGGTACAGTTACGTCATCAAGTTCTACTTTCCTCCTAGTCACTTCTTTCGAGAGAAACTCCTTCTCTAGAAAGGATCCATTCTTAGCAACAAATGTCTTGCCTTCGGATCTGTGATAGAAGGTGTACCCAATAGTCTCCTTTGGGTATCCTATGAATACTCATTTCTGTAATTTGTGTTCGAGCTTATCAGGTTGAAGCTTTTTCACATAAGTTCATAAGGCGTCGTTTCAACGGATTTAGATGGTTCCCTATTTAACGTGAATGCAGTCGTCTCTAAAGCATAACCCCAAAATGATAGCGGTAAATCGGTAAGAGACATCATAGGTCGCACCATAGCCAGTAAAGTACGATTACGACGTTCGGACACACCACTACCCCGTGGTGTTCCGGGTGGCATGAGTTGCGAAACTATTCTGCATTGTTTCAAATGAAGACCAAACTCGTAACTCAAATATTCTCCTCCACGATCAAATCGTAGAAAGTTTATTTTTTTGTTATGATGATTTTCCACTTCACTCTGAAATTCTTTGAACTTTTCAAATATTTCGAATTTATGTTTCATTAAGTAGATATACCCATATCTTCTCAAATCATCTGTGAAGGTGAGAAAATAACGATACCCGCCGCTGAAAGTGCAACTATCCCAAGGTGGTTTTGGTAATTCATAACAACATATAGCTCATTGAGCTAATGCTATTTCAAGACAATTATTTCAGGAAAGCTCAATGATTGGCATGGCACGGATGGTGAAAGTGGAACCCTCAAAATGCTAAGGACAAAGGATTGGCTCAAGCTCAAAAGCTCAAGACTCTTCATTTTACATTTTAGTGATCCAAGATCACATTGAGTCCATAGGAAAAGCCAATACTATCAAGGAGGGATGAGGTGTTGCTTAATGAGCCTTTTGCTTCATGTGCTTAATGATATGCTCCAAAATCCTCAGCTACTTTCCCATATCCACAAATGACCTAAACCCAAAGCCAAACTCGGTCCTACCGATTCTTTCTATCCGGCGCCACCGAGTTTCACATGTCATAAGCCAGTGCCAAACCCTAGCAAATCGGTTCTACCGATAGGGATCCCAGTCTTACCGAGATGGGATTGCAATTTCTCTGTTTCCTTTTTGTAACTTTTTGGTCTCACCGAAAGAGCGGATCGGTCCCACCGAGATTGCAATGTAAACTCTCTGTTTCCCTTTTGTAACTTTTTGGTCTCACTAAAAGAGCAAATCGGTCCCACCGAGTTTACCTGACCAACTCTCTGGATAGCCTATTACCAAATCGGTCTCACCGAGTTTGTGTAATCGGTCTCACCGAGATTTCGTTATGCCCTAAACCTAACCATATCGGTCCTACCGAGTTGCATGTCAGTCCCACCGAAAATCTCTAACGGTCACTAGGTTTACTATTTCGGTCCGACCGAGTTTGTTGATTCGGTCCCACCGAGATTGGTAAATTGTGTGTAACGGTTGGATTTTGTGTGGAGGCTATATATACCCCTCCACCTCCTCTTCATTCGTGGAGAGAGCCATCAGAACACATCTACACTTCCAACTCATATGTTCTGAGAGAGAACTACCTACCCTTGTGTTGAGGCCAAGATATTCCATTCCTACCATATGAATCTTGATCTCTAGCCTTCCCCAAGTTGCTTTCCACTCAAATCTTCTTTCTACCAAATCCAAATCCTATGAGAGAGAGTTGAGTGTTGGGGAGACTATCATTTGAAGCACAAGAGCAAGGAGTTCATCATCAACACACCATTTGTTACTTCTTGGAGAGTGGTGTCTCCTAGATTGGCTAGGTGTCACTTGGGAGCCTCCGATAAGATTTTGGAGTTGAACCAAGGAGTTTGTAAGGGTAAGGAGATCGCCTACTTCGTGAAGATCTACCGCTAGTGAGGCTAGTCCTTTGTGGGCGATGGCCATGGTGGGATAGACAAGGTTGCTTCTTCGTGGACCCTTCGTGGGTGGAGCCCTCTGTGGACTCGCGCAACCGTTACCCTTCGTGGGTTGAAGTCTCCATCAACGTGGATGTAGGATAGCACCACCTATCCGAACCACGGGAAAAACATCGTGTCTCCAATAGCATTTGAATTCTCCAAACCCTTCCCTTTACATTCTTGCAAGTTGCATGCTTTACTTTCCGCTGCTCATATACTCTTTGCATGCTTGCTTGAATTGTGTGATGATTGCTTGACTTGTCCTAAAAGTTGCTAAAATCTGCCAAGAACTAAAATTGGGAAAAGGTTAAGTTTTTATTTGGTCAAGTAGTCTAATCACCCCCCTCTAGACATACTTCCGATCCTACAAGTGGTATCAGAGCCTTGGTCTCCATTTGCTTTGATTTCCATAGCTTTTGGTGGTCATAGCCTTGGTTTCACAACCTAGGAGAGTATGGCGTCTAGCGAGGGAAATTATCACCGTAGAGGTCCTTACTTTGATGGTACTAATTTTGCTAGTTGGAAGCACAAAATGAAAATGCATATTCTTGGACATAACCCCGCCGTTTGGTCTATTGTGTGTGTTGGTTTGCAAGGTGACTTCTTTGATGGGAAAGAACCAAACGGTGAAGCTACCGCAGATGAGTTGAAGATGCTACAATACAACGCTCAAGCTTGTGATATTCTCTTTAACGGATTGTGCCCCGAAGAATTCAACAAAATCAGCCGTCTTGAGAATGCAAAGGAAATTTGGGATACTTTGATTGATATGCACGAAGGTACCGACTCCGTCAAGGAATCCAAATTGGATGTGCTTCAAAGTCAACTTGACAAGTTCAAAATGAAGGATGGTGAAGGTGTCGCTGAAATGTACTCTAGGCTCGCTCTCATCGCAAACGAGATTGCTGGCTTAGGGAGTGAAGAGATGACCGATAGATTCATCATCAAGAAGATCCTAAGAGCCTTGGATGGAAAATATGATACCATGTGCACATTGATCCAAATGATGCCCAATTACAAAGATCTCAAGCCAACGGAGGTCATTGGAAGAATTGTTGCTCATGAGATGTCGCTCAAGGATAAAGAGGAACTTCACAACAAATCAAGTGGTGCCTACAAAGCCTCATGTGAAGCCCCCACATCATCAAGTGAGAAACAAAACTTCAATGAAGAATTGAGCTTAATGGTGAAGAACTTCAACAAGTTCTACAAGAGTAGAAGCAAAGATAGAAGCTCCAAGTCAAGGTCCAACAATGACAAAAGATCTTCTAGTCGAGAGCGAAACTGCTACAATTGTGGAAGACCCGGACACTATTCCAATGTGTGTACGTCTCCCTACAAAAGAAGAGAGGATTCTCCAAAAAGAAGAAGCAAAAGAGAAGAATCACCATCAAGAGAGAGAAGGAGTAGAGATGATCGTTATGAACGAAGATACTCATGGAGAAGCAAGGATTCGGAAAGAAAGGTAAAATCATCAAGGAGCTACACAAAACGAAGACATCAAGCTCATGTTGGTGAATGGGTATCCGGCTCCGACTCCGACAACCACTCCGAGAGAAGTTATCACTCCGATTCCGAATATACTCAAGATGAAGGTGTTGCCGGTCTAGCACTTGTGTCAACCAACTCCTACGACATATTCGACTCACCAAATGAAGGAATTGGAAGATGCTTCATGGCCAAAGGTCCTAAGGTAACTCACCCTGAGTATGTTGATTTTAGTAGTGATGAAGATGACTTGTTAGGTGATGATGATTTACATGTTGACAACTCTAGTGATGAATACTATGATGAAACGTCAATTAATCATGCTAATCAAGATAAAACGAATGACAATGATAAGGAGAAAATTGAGGCCCTAACTAAAGAACTAAACACTCTTAAGTTAGCTCATGAAACTATCTTCGAAGATCATCGAGAACTTTTAAGAGCTCATGAGAAGTTACGCTTTGAAAAGCTCAATCTTGAGCAAGAGCATGAGTTTTTAAAGGCAATCAATGATGATCTCCGCAAGAAAAGTTCTTCTTACATTGCCAAGCGTTTACTCTTATCCACTTACATGCCTCAAGTCAAGTCTAGTAACAAGAACAAGAAAGATTCTTCCTCTAGTAGTAACAATGATCATGTTAAATCCAATATTGTTGCTTCTAGTAGTTCTCTTGATTCCACTAATGATTCTCTTAGCCAAGTTACACTTGAGCAAGAAAATAGCTTATTGAAGGGAATCATAGAGAAAGGAGTGTAAAAAAGCCTTGCCGGTAGTAAGCAATTCGAGGAAATTGTACGCAAGCAAGGAAGGCACCGGAAAAATCAAGGTGTTGGCTTTGAACGAAGGTTCAATGCCAATGGAGTTGAATGGGAAGAATATCAATACCCCCAGACAAAGTTTGTTCCACAACAAGAGAAGTATGATCCTACTTCTTTCAAGGGGACACAAACTCAAGATGATCTTCCACCACAAGACTACAAGCAAAAAGGCAAGGACAAGCTTCAAGAGGAAATTGATGCATTTGAAGAAGCTCCTAAGACCTTAGTCAAGTGGATTCCCAAGACTACTTCAAGTTCCACTTCATCAAGTACGACTACAACTCCAAGGATTCCCATCAAGATGGTGTGGATCCAAAAGAAGAAGAACTAGAGAGTTCTTAAGGGTGACTCCGCCAACATACTTCACTCTTATCATTTTGGCAAGAACAAGTGCAACCAACTTCCACATCTTGCACTAGTTCAAGGAGTCACAAACCCTCTTGTTGGTAAGTCAAGGGACAAGGTAACCTAAAAGATTTCATAGACATCATCTTGTGTGTGCATCACTCTATGTCTATGGATATCCTTGCTTGTTCCTTGTGGGACTAACCCATGTAGGTATTGAAAGTGCAATTCACTCAAAAGGATTGCTCCAAGTGATCTACATCAACATTGAGCATCCACATCTTCAACATCTACATGAAGTCATCATCGACAAAACCCAAGGTTAGTTCATCCCTCTTAGGGGGGATATCACATCTAGAGGGAGCTTTACTCTAAGACTTGAGTTAAGGCATCTCTAATGATGTGAACACAACAATGCTTTATGTAAAAGTGGTAACCCCACTTGATCTTAAACGATGAGTATGACCTATGATCAAGTGTTCTCATTTGACTCCTAAGTCAATATACTCATATATAGATGACCTAGTCATCGCTAATTGCTTGATAGATGCTAGAATTGGTTGTGCAAGCTTTGTCACATGTTTCAATTGCCATTTTATTGTGTGAGCATGTTGGTTGCATATTTTATTCATTCGAGGACGTCCACTTGTTGTTTTGATTGTTTGGCTTTATTTTTCTTTTGCCAAGTGGATGAACAAGAATGCCTAAGAACCTTCTCTAGCTATCTATGCTTTTCTCGTCTCAAACTCTATTCATGCTACATCACAAAATTGATCAAGTCAGATTCGAACCACTCTGTGTGAGGAGCACTGGGAGTCCCCGATTCGTCATAGACTTAAACTTCCAAAACCTCTTTGTGATTCTCGGTCTGACCGATACCCCACTTTCGGTCTTACCGAGATCATTAAGTTGATCTATGTTTTCGATCTCGGTGCAACCGATTTGAACCATTCGGTCACACCGAGTTGCAGTAACTGTATACAGTTTTGCATCTCCGTGCCACCGAGTTGTTCCACTCGGTCACACCGATAGGGTTGGGCTATATATAGACACGGGCAAAAATTTGGAAATTTCTCCGAACTCTTTCGCCCGCGCGTTAGCGCTCTGCGTACGTGGTCTCCGGATCGTCTCCTCGCCGCAAGCCGCCTTCAGTCGCTGGTCTCCGTCGCCGTCAACGGGATTCAACCCCGCCGTTGCCGCCGTAGCGAGTCTCGGCCGAACTAGGGTATGGACTCGATCTTTGTGCTATTCCCCAATCCGATTCCTAGCACATTGTGATCATATTGATTCTAGCCACGTTTGATAAACTCCTATCCAGTAAATGAATCCGTAGAATAGGTTTGATTCTTAAATTTTAGGGTTAGGTTTCCGCCGAAACCATCTCAGACCCACCGAGTTGAAAAACTCGGTCCCATCAATTTGGCTTATGCCATTGCACAAGTGAGACTCGGTCTGACTGAGTATTGCTAATCGGTGTGACCGATTTTGGAACTTTGCGAAACCCTAGCAGTCTCGGTGCCACCGAACTGTGACTCGGTCTGACCGAGTTCACCAGTTTAGGTTCCAAAAACTGCTTCGGTATCACCGAGTTTAAAAATCGGTAGATCCGAAATGATTTCTGTGGGGAACTAAAACTAAGTTTTTGAATCATTCTTTTGCAAAAATCTCTGCATTTTGTGATGCTCATCCACTCTACCTCATCTATAAACTATTCACAGAGTCTGCAGTCAGCTTGTTCATCATGTCAGACCAGAGTGATATCCAGAACTTGTCAGAACAACCAGTGCAGATGAGTGAGGGCACTAGTCCCTCCAGTTCTTCAGATGAAGGTAGCAGGAGCACTCCCAGCAATCTGCCAAAAGCTGCCACCAGACATAGGAAGAAGAGAACCTCAAAATCAGAGGATGAGGACTATGTGTCAGAAGAGGAAGCCACTTCCAAGAAAGTTGAGCTCAAGAAAGAGCATGACTCAAGACAGAGCACTAAGCCAGGCTTAAAGGTCAAAAGGCCAGCAGGCAGGCAGCCCATGCCAAAGGCCAGAGCCTCAACAAAGATTCCTGAGAAGCTTGCACCCAAAGAGACAGTTGCTGCTGAAGGGAAGAAGGAAAGGAAAAGAGGAAGATGGTGCAAGAAAGTTGATCCCATGGCTGAATTTGAACAACATTCTTCTGATGAGGAAGAAGAAGAAGAGGTTGCTGCACCAGCACCTAAGGCACCCAAGCTAATGGGTGATTGTTGGTGTCAAAACCGATGGATCTCGGGTAGGGGGTCCCGAACTGTGCGTCAAGGTCGGATGGTAACAGGAGACAAGGGACACTTTATTTTACCCAGGTTCGGGCCCTCTCGATGGAGGTAAAACCCTACTCCTGCTAGATTAATATTGATGATATGGGTAGTACAAGAGTAGATCTACCGCGAGATCAAGGAGGCTAAACCCTAGAAGCTAGCCTATGGTATGATTGTGTATGATGATGATTGTCCTACGGACTACAACCCTCCGGTTTATATAGACACCGGATAGGGTTAGGGTTACACAGAGTCGGTTACAATGGTAGGAGATCTTGAATATCCGCACGCCTAGCTTGCCTTCCACGCCAAGGAAAGATCCTTCCGGACACGGGACGAAGTCTTCAATCTTGTATCTTCATAGTCCTGGAGTCCGGCTGAAGGTATAGTCCGGCTATCCGAACACCCCCTAATCCAGGACTCCCTCAAGGGGTATGCGATGGAGAGAGAGAGATGCTCTTCATTTCTCTTTATTATGACTAACTTTGTATATAGTATAAAAATATATAAATTCACAGCGCGGAATAAATATCATTGTGGGCACCATGCAATGCAAATTAGCATTCGTACTCCTCCATATAACTTTGTAATGTTGTATATATGTAGAAACTCTAAAATAATTTTTTGGCCACACTTTATTCAAAAGGAATGTTGTATGTGAAATAAACGTGAAGAGAGGGCTTTTTAGATCAATGGGGTACGTGATGTAACATGTGTGAATGTGTAGTTGATGCATTTGGCGGGGCCTAGAGAGGTATGTGTCTGTATTACGTATTTGAGAGAGGCATGGATAGAGGGGCCGACGGGGGCGTGGGAGAGATAGCACGAGAAATGAGAGTGGTCTAGAGAGAGACGAATATGACGTCACGACAAGAGATTCCATTCCCTTGAGTGTGTATATGCAAGGGGGGAGGGAATAGAGGCACCAGGAGAAATTTTCTGTGTGTGTGGTGTTTGTGTTGGTATGTGTGGGTGTGAGAAGATAATGAGACATGGGGGCAGAGGGTGTGTCACCGCGTGAGGTCCGGTGGGTCGAGGTGAGGCCCTTCGTTCGGTTCCGTCCTGCGCCACATTGGTCGGCCCGTGACGCATTTAGGAAGACCCATGGATGACTAGTCGTACAAGACAAAGATAGCATAATTGTGAAGGACTCTGTGTCCACTGACAAAGCCGGCTAGGATTAGTAACCCTAGGTTCTCGGACTAAGGTAACCCCTTTATCTCTGATATTACTATTCATCCAACCTAACTTTAAGGGGCATCCTACAGAATGCTCTGCTAGAATCATACTCATCGATTAGGAAGAGAGGTGTGAGACAATGCGTGAGAGACAGGCGTAAAGATAATGTGCGTACATGAGACACGTAGGCAAGTCCATGTATATAGAAAGGGCCGATGAGGATTGTGCGTGTGTATGTTTGCGAGAGGAAGAGTGCTTGTGATAAAGGTTAGTGAAAACAGTTGTAAATGGTTACGAGAGGGAGGGAGGGTTATATCTAGAGTATGTGTGCGAGAAAGACACCTCGGGAGAGAGTGTGTGAGCATGTGTGAGAGACCACCGATGGAGAGTGAAACTACACGTAAAAGACTGCTCTACACATTGATTAAAGATATAAATTGTATCCAAATATTAGGATGGGATCATGATATTTGCAATTCGCGTAAGGAGCGGTCATTGATCCATCGGGCATCTAGATTCTATCGAATTTGAGCATGTCTATGTTATTATTTGACACGCCAAGAATATCCGCACGCCTAGCTTGCCTTCCACGCCAAGAAAAGATCCTTCCGGACACGGGACGAAGTCTTCAATCTTGTATCTTCATAGTCCTGGAGTCCGGCTGAAGGTATAGTTCGGCTATCCGAACACCCCCTAATCCAGGACTCCCTCAGTGATGCTATCAAATCAGGGGCTACTGCATCTAAGCCCAAGGCAGCATCAAAGGCCAAGACAGCTCCAAAGAGAAATACAAGGAGCATCCCAGCAGCTGAGAAGAACAAGGCCCCAGTGCCTAACATTGCAGAAGAAGAGGAAGGCCAAGTTCTCAGAAAATTGAAGCCCAAGATCCCAGACCACAATGATGCTCATCCTGTGGCCGAGGATATGAAGATCAGAAGAGATTCAGGTCTGAGAAAGTGGAGAGCAGAAGATCCATATGCTACCAGGAGGAGGACTGCTGTTGACTACCGGTTCCACACTAAGAAACAACAGGACTTCTATGAGACAGTGTTGCTTGATAAGAAGCCCATTGTGTGTGATATGAGATGGGTCGACTGGGAGTACATCAAGGACAATGAAGAGCACTACCCTGGAGTGCAAGACAACTTCAAAGCATGTGGAGTAGCTGACTTTGTTGGGCAGAAGCTCACAAAGTGGAATGAAGAGCTGATCATGCAGTTCTACTCCACAGCACATTTTTATCCAGATGGCAGAATTGTATGGATGTCTGAAGGTACGAGGTACCAATCAACAATTGCTGAGTGGGCACAGCTTATCAATGCCCCAGAGGAGCATGAGGATGACCTAGACATTTATGCCAAGAAGAAGATGGACCACAACTCTATGTCAAATATGTACAAAGAGATCCCAAACAAGGCACTTGACACTTTCAAGTTTGGATCAGTACATTATCTTCTGTCAGGATCGCCAACCATCAATTGGATACTGAGGCACACCTTGTTGCCCAAGTCAGGTGATCACAAGATGATCAGAGGCCATGCAATCAACCTGCTTCATATATTTGATGTGCCGCAAAAATTCAAAGTCATGAGCCTCATGGTAGAAACAATCAAGAGGACTGCAGCAGACCAGAAGAGGAGCTGTGGATATGCCCCTCAGATCCAGGAGATTATTAACTCCAAGATGGGTACAGGCATATACCTATTGGACAAGGAACATTTGCCTATTCATCCAGATTTTGAAGATAATGAAGTTGTGATGAACAAGGATGAACCATCTTCAGCCCATGCACAAGCACAGAAGGAGAAGGCAAGGAAGGAGAAAGCTGCAAGGATGCCAACTCAAGAGGAGGCATCTGAATATTTCTTGAAATCCAAACAAGAGCAGTTCAGTTACTTGATTGCATCCACCGTGAGGATAGAGAAAGGACTGGCCACCCTCAATCAGAATCAGGAGAGCTTAGAGAGGATCGTAGAACAAAAGTTCTATGACTTGGATGTCAAAGTGACAGAGATTAAGTCTGCAGTGGAGCAACTTCAAGATGATATGCAGGAGAGGAAAGGGAAGACTACCACTAATGCATTTGCCAGAGTGCCACGAGGTCCGAGGTCGTCTGCAGTGCCAGTTCCTGACACAAGAGGCACCGCCTCAGCTCCAGCCACAACACCAGCCCAACCAGCTCCAGCATCTACTTCAGCTCCAACTCCAACCACGTCTATAGAAGCCTTCGTCCTTGGAGTGATCCAGACTCCACCACCACCAGAAGATCAAGCCTGAGTGTCGATTTAGCACTATGCATTTTCTAGGAACTTTTTGGTAACTTGTTGCCAAAGGGGGAGAAAAATGTATAGATCATAGGCTTCAAGAGAGAGTGTGTTGTTTTTCTCTCTTGCTTTATTTGGTGTTTTTTCAAACATTGTTTGCTTTTGTTCGAGACACTTTGATATGCTTGTGAGACATTGGTGATCATGTGTTTGACCATAAGCTACACTTATGCATGCTTGATATATCTTATCCATCTTATGTGATCATTCACTTTTCCTTGGTGATGAGTGCATGTATTTCCTTATTATCATTTTGAGCGCTCCACCAAGATGTATGTGACATGGAAGAGTAACCCATAATTCTAACTCTTTGTGCATTTGCAGTCCAAAGCAAATTTTAAATATGCACAAATTTAGGGGGAGCTCTTACTTATCACATACTTCTCAAAGCGACGATATAATTCATTGTTATTATCATTTGTCGAAGCTTTGATCTATATGTTGTCATCAATTACCAAAAAGGGGGAGATTGAAAGTGCAACTATCCCTAGGTGGTTTTGGTAATTCATAACAACATATAGCTCATTGAGCTAATGCTACTTCAAGAAAATTATTTCGGGAAAGCTCATTGATTGGCATGGCACGAATGGTGAAAGTGGAACCCTCAAAATGCTAAGGACAAAGGATTGGCTCAAGCTCAAAAGCTCAAGACTCTTCATTTTACATTTTAGTGTCCAAGATCACATTGAGTCCATAGGAAAAGCCAATACTATCAAGGAGGGATGAGGTGTTGCTTAATGAGCCTTTTGCTTCATGTGCTTAATGATATGCTCCAAAATCCTCAGCTACTTTCCCATATCCACAAATGACCTAAACCCAAAGCCAAACTCGGTCCTACCGATTCTTTCTATCCGGCGCCGCCGAGTTTCACATGTCATAAGCCAGTCCCAAACCCTAGCAAATCGGTTCTACCGATAGGGATCCCGGTCTTACCGAGATGGGATTGCAATTTCTCTGTTTCCTTTTCGTAACTTTTCGGTCTCACCGAAAGAGCGGATCGGTCCCACCGAGATTGCAATGTAAACTCTCTGTTTCCCTTTTGTAACTTTTCGGTCTCACCGAAAGAGCAAATCGGTCCCACCGTGTTTACCTGACCAACTCTCTGGATAGCCTATTACCAAATCGGTCTCACCGAGTTTGTGTAATCGGTCTCACCGAGATTACGTTATGCCCTAACCCTAACCATATCGGTCCTACCGAGTTGCATGTCAGTCCCACCGAAAATCTCTAATGGTCACTAGGTTTACTATTTCGGTCCGACCAAGTTTGTGGATTCGGTCCCACCGAGATTGGTAAATTGTGTGTAACGGTTGGATTTTGTGTGGAGGCTATATATACCCCTCCACCTCCTCTTCATTCGTGGAGAGAGCCATCAGAACACATCTACACTTCCAAATCATATGTTCTGAGAGAGAACTACCTACCCTTGTGTTGAGGCCAAGATATTCCATTCCTACCATATGAATCTTGATCTCTAGCCTTCCCCAAGTTGCTTTCCACTCAAATCTTCTTTCTACCAAATCCAATTCCTATGAGAGAGAGTTGAGTGTTGGGGAGACTATCATTTGAAGCACAAGAGCAAGGAGTTCATCATCAACTCACCATTTGTTACTTCTTGGAGAGTGGTGTCTCCTAGATTGGCTAGGTGTCACTTGGGAGCCTCCGACAAGATTGTGGAGTTGAACCAAGGAGTTTGTAAGGGCAAGGAGATTGCCTACTTCGTGAAGATCTACCGCTAGTGAGGCAAGTCCTTCGTGGGCGATGGCCATGGTGGGATATACAAGGTTGCTTGTTCGTGGACCCTTCGTGGGCGGAGCCCTCCGTGGACTCGCGCAACCGTTACCCTTCGTGGGTTGAAGTCTCCATCAACGTGGATGTAGGATAGCACCACCTATCCGAACCACGGGAAAAACATGCGTGTCTCCAATAGCGTTTGAATTCTCCGAACCCTTCCCTTTACATTCTTGCAAGTTGCATGCTTTACTTTCCGCTGCTCATATACTCTTTGCATGCTTGCTTGAATTGTGTGATGATTGCTTGACTTGTCCTAAAAGTTGCTAAAATCTGCCAAGAACTAAAATTGGGAAAAGGTTAAGTTTTTATTTGGTCAAGTAGTCTAATCACCCCCCCCCTCTAGACATACTTCCGATACTACAGCCGCGAGCCTCAATATTCATCGGACCACATACATGAGTATGTATGATTTCCAACAAATCTATTGCTCGCTCCATTGTTCCGGAGAATGACGTTTTAGTCATCTTGCCCATGAGGCATGGTTCACAAGTACCAAGTGATTCATAATCAAGTGATTCCAAAAGTCCATCAGTATGGAGTTTCTTCATGCGCTTTACACCAATATGACCCAAATGGCAGTGCCACAAATAAGTTGCAGTATCATTATCAACTCTGCATCTTTTGGCTGCAACATTATGAATATGTGTATCACTACTATCGAGATTCATTAAAAATAGACCACTCTTCAAGCGTGCATGACCATAAAAGATATTACTCATATAAACAGAACAACCATTATTCTCAGATTTAAATGAATAACCGTCTCGCATCAAACAAGATCCAGATATAATGTTCATGCTCAACGCTGGCACCGAATAACAATTATTCAGGTCTAAAACTAATCCCAAAGGTAGATGTAGAGGTAGCGTGCCGACGGCAATCACATCGACTTTGGAACCATTTCCCATGCGCATCGTCACCTCGTCCTTAGGCAATCTTCGCTTAATCCGTAGTCCCTGTTTCGAGTTGCAAATATTAGCAACAAAACCAGTATCAAATACCCCGGTGCTGCTATGAGCTTTAGTAAGGTACACAACAATAACATGTATATCACATATACCTTTGTTCACCTTGCCATCCTTCTTATCCGCCAAATACTTGGGGCAGTTCCGCTTCCAGTGACCAGTCCCTTTGAAGTAGAAGCACTCAGTCTCAGGCTTAGGTCCAGATTTGGGTTTCTTCTCCTGAGTAGCAACTTGCTTGCTGTTCTTCTTGAAGTTCCCCTTCTTCTTCCCTTTACCCTTTTTCTTGAAACTGGTGGTCTTGTTGACCATCAACACTTGATGCTCCTTCTTGATTTCTACCTCCGCGGATTTTAGCATCGCGAAGAGCTTGGGAATTGTCTTATCCACCCCTTGCATATTATAGTTCATCACAAAGCTCTTGTAGCTTGGTGGCAGTGATTGAAGAATTCTTTCAATGACACTATCATCCGGAAGATTAACTCCCAGTTGAATCAAGTGATTGTTATACCAAGACATTTTGTGTATCTGTTCACTGACAGAACTATTCTCCTCCATCTTACAGCTGTAGAACTTATTGGAGACTTCATATCTCTCAATCCAGGCATTTGCTTGAAATATTAACTTCAACTCCTGAAACATCTCATATGCTCCATGATGTTCAAAACGTTGTTGAAGTCCCGGTTCTAAGCCATAAAGCATGGCACACTGAACTATCGAGTAGTCATCAGCTTTACTCTGCCAGACGTTCTTAACGTCATCAACAGCATCTGCAGCAGGCCTGGCACCCAGCGGTGCTTCCAGGACGTAATTCTTCTGTG
This sequence comes from Aegilops umbellulata, assembly GCA_032464435.1. Taxonomy (NCBI): domain Eukaryota; kingdom Viridiplantae; phylum Streptophyta; class Magnoliopsida; order Poales; family Poaceae; genus Aegilops; species Aegilops umbellulata. The sequence continues at coordinate 446,295,716 of CP136055.1, forward strand.
CAGCAATGAGGATAATCCTCAAGTTACGGACCCAATCCGTGTAATTGCTACCATCATCTTTCAAATTAGCTTTCTCAAGGAACACATTAAAATTCAATGGAACAATAGCACGGGCCATCTATCTACAACAACATAGACAAGCCAAATACTATCAGGTACTAAGTTCATGATAAATTAAAGTTCAATTAATCATATTACTTAAGAACTCCCACTTAGATAGACATCCCTCTAATCATCTAAGTGATCACGTGATCCAAATCAACTAAACCATGTCCGATCATCACGTGAAATGGAGTAGTTTTCAATGGTGAACATCACTATGGTGATCATATCTACTATATGATTCACGCTCGACCTTTCGGTCTCAGTGTTCCAATGCCATATCTGCATATGCTAGGCTCGTCAAGTTTAACCCGAGTATTCCACGTGTGCAAAACTGGCTTGCACCCGGTCAATCAAAGCAGAATAAGATGCATAAAGGATAAACATCACATGCAATAAATATAAGTGATATGATATGGCCATCATCATCTTGTGCATTTGATCTCCATCTCCAAATTACCGTCATGATCACCATCGTCATCGACTTGACACCTTGATCTCCATCGAAGCATCGTTGTCGTCTCGCCAACTATTGCTACTACGACTATCGCTACGGCTTAGTGATAAAGTAAAGCAATTACAGGGCGATTGCATTGCATACAATAAAGCGACAACCAAATAGCTCCTGCCAGTTGCCGATAACTCCATTAAAAAACATGATCATCTCATACAACAAAATATAGCAGCATGTCTTGACCATATCACATCACAACATGCCCTGCAAAAACAAGTTAGGCGTCCTCTACTTTGTTGTTGCAAGTTTTACGTGGCTGCTACGGGCTGAGCAAGAACCGTTCTTACCTACGCATCAAAACCACAACGATATTTCGTCAAGTTAGTGCTGTTTTAACCTTCAACAAGGACCGGGCGTAGTCACACTCGGTTCAACTAAAGTTGGGGAAACTGACACCCGCCAGCCACCTGTGTGCTAAGCACGTCGGTAGAACCAGTCTCGCGTAAGCATACACGTAATGTTGGTCCGGGCCGCTTCATCCAACAATACCGCCGAACCAAAGTATGACATGCTGGTAAGCAGTATGACTTGCATCGCCCACAACTCACTTGTGTTGTACTCGTGCATATAACATCTACGCATAAACCTGGCTCGGATGCCACTGTTGGGGAACGTAGTAATTTCAGAAAAATTCCTACGCACACGCAAGATCATGGTGATGCATAGCAACGAGAGGGGAGAGTGTCATCCACATACTCTCGTAGACCGTAAGCGGAAGCATTATGACAACGCGGTTGATGTAGTCGTACGTCTTCACGATCGACCGATCTTGAATACCGAACGTACGGCACCACCGTGTTCAGCATACGTTCAGCTCAGCGACGTCCCGTGAACTCACAATCCAGTAGAGCTTCTAGGGAGAGCTTCGTCAGCACGACGGCGTGATGACGGTGTTGATGAAGTTACCGACGCAGGGCTTCGCCAAAGCACCGCTATGATATGACCGAGGTGGATTATGGTGGAGGGGGCACCGCACATGGCTAAGAGAGATCAATGATCAACTTGTGTGTCTATGGGGTGCCCCCTCCCCCGTATATAAAGGAGTGGAGGAGGAGGAGGAGAGGGCCGGCCTCCTAGGCGCGCCCAAGGGGGGAGTCCTACTCCCGGTGGGAGTAGGATTCCCCATTCCCAAGTTGGAGTAGGAGAGGGAAGGAAGGGGAAGGAGGGAGGAAGGAAATGGGGGGCTCCCAATTCGGATTGGGCTTGGGGGGGGGCGCCCCCTCCTTTGCTCCTTTCCCCTCCTTTCCACTAAGGCCCAATAAGGCCCATATACCTCCCCGGGGGGGGGGGGGTGGGTGGTCCGGTAACCTCTCGGTGCTCTGATATATTCCCGATCTCACTCGGAACCATTCCGATGTGCAAATATAGTCGTCCAATATATCAATCTTTATGTCTCGACCATTTCGAGACTCCTTGTCATGTCCGTGATCATATCCGGGACCCTGAACTACCTTCGGTACATCAAAACACATAAAATCATAATACTGATCGTCACCGAACGTTAAGCGTGCGGACCCTACGTGTTCGAGAACTATGTAGACATGACCGAGACACATCTCCGGTCAATAACCAATAGCGGAACCTGGATGCTCATATTGGTTCCTACATATTCTACGAATATCTTTATTGGTCAAACCGCATAACAACATACGTTGTTCCCTTTGTCATCGGTATGTTACTTGCCCGAGATTCGATCGTCGGTATCTCAACACCTAGCTCAATCTCGTTACTGGCAAGTCTCTTAACTCGTTCTGTAATGCATCATCCCGCAACTAACTCATTAGTTGCATTGCTTGCAAGGCTTATAGTGATGTGCATTACCGAGAGGGCCCAGAGATACCTCTCCGACAATCGGAGTGACAAATCCTAATCTCGATCTATGCCAACTCAACAAGTACCATCCGAGCCACCTGTAGAGCCCCTTTATAATCACCCAGTTACGTTGTGACATTTGGTAGCACACAAAGTGTTCCTCCGGTAATCGGGAGTTGCATAATCTCATAGTCATAGGAACATGTATAAGTCATGAAGAAAGCAATAGTAGTAAACTAAAATGATCAAGTGCTAAGCTAACGGAATGGGTCAAGTCAATTACATCATTCTCCTAATGATGTGATCCCGTTTATCGAATGTCAACTCATGTCTATTGCTACCTCTTGAGCACTGCGTTGGTTTTCCCTTGAAGAGGAAAGGGTGATGCAGTAAAGTAGCGTAAGTATTTCCCTTAGTTTTTGAGAACCAAGGTATCAATCCAGTAGGAGACCATGCTCAAGTCCCTCGTACCTACACAAACAAATAAGAACCTTGCAACCAACACGATAAAGGGGTTGTCAATCCATTCACGGCCATTTGCAATTTTCTATGTCTACAATGCTCTGCACGGAGCTACTTTAGCTAATTGCTCCCACTTTCAATATGTATCTAGATTGAGACTTAGAGTCATCCAGATTAGTGTCAAAACTTGCATCGACGTAACCTTTTACGACGAACCTTTTTGTCACCTCCATAATCGAGAAACATATCCTTATTCCACTAAGGATAATTTTGACCGCCGTCCAGTGATCTACTCCTAGATCACTATTGTACTCCCGTGCCAATCTCAGGGTAGGGTATACAATAGGTCTGGTATACAGCATGGCATACTTTATAGAACCTATGGCTGAGGCATAGGGAATGACTTTCATTCTCTTTCTATCTTCTGCCGTGGTCGGGCTTTGAGTCTTACTCAATTTCACACCTTGTAATACAGGCAAGAACTCTTTCTTTGACTGTTCCATTTTGAACTACTTCAAAATCTTTTCAAGGTATGTACTTATTGAAAAACTTATCAAGCGTCTTGATCTATCTCTATAGATCTTGATGCTCAATATGTAAGCAGCTTCACCGAGGTCCTTCTTCGAAAAACTCCTTTCAAATACTCCTTTATGCTTTACAGAATAATTCTACATTATCTCCGATCAATAATATGTCATTTACATATACTTATCAGAAATACTGTAGTGCTCCCACTCACTTTCTTGTAAATACAGGCTTCACCGCAAGTCTTTATAAAACTATATGCTTTGATCAACTTATCAAAGCGTATATTCCAACTCTGAGATGCTTGCACCAGTCCATAGATGGATCGCTGGAGCTTGCATATTTTGTTAACACCTTCAGGATCGACAAAACCTTCTAGTTGCATCGTATAAATCCATTAAGGAATGTAGTTTTGTTTATCCATTTGCCGGATTTCATAAAATGCGGCAATTGCTAACATGATTCGGACAGACTTAAGCATAGATACGAGTGAGAAACTCTCATCGTAGTCAACACCTTGAACTTGTCGAAAACCTTTTGCGACAATTCTAGCTTTGTAGATAGTAACACTACTATCAGTGTCCGTCTTCCTCTTCAAGATCCATTTATTTTCTTTGGCTTGCCGATCATTGGGCAAATCCATCAAAGTCCATACTTTGTTCTCATACATGGATCATATCTCAGATTTCATGGCCTCTAACCATTTTGCGGAATCTGGGCTCATCATCGCTTCCTCATAGTTCGCAAGTTCGTCATGGTCTAGTAACATGACTTCCAGAACAGGATTACCGTACCACTCTGGTGCGGATCTCACTCTGGTTTACTTACGAGATTCGGTAGTAACTTGATCTTGAAGTTACATGATCATCATCATTAGCTTCCTCACTAATTGGTGTAGTAGTCACAGGAACAGTTTTCTGTGATGAACTACTTTCCAATAAGGGAGAAGGTACAATTACCTTATCAAGTTCTACTTTCCTCCCACTCACTTCTTTCGAAAGAAACTCTTTCTCTAGAAAGTTTCCGAACTTAGCAACAAAAGTCTTGCCTTCGGATCTGTGATAGAAGGTGTATCCAACAGTTTCCTTTGGATATCCTATGAAGACACATTTCTCCGATTTGGGTTCGAGCTTATCAGGTTGAAGCTTTTTCACATAAGCATCGCAGCCCCAAACTTTAAGAAACGACAGCTTAGGTTTATTGCTAAACCATAGTTCATACGGTGTCGTCTCAACGGATTTAGATGGTGCCCCTTTTAACGTGAATGCAGCTGTCTCTAATGCATGATCCCAAAACGATATTGGTAAGAAACATCATAGATTGTACTATATCCAATAAAGTACGGTTATGACGTTCGGACACACCATTATGCTGTGGTGTTCTAGGTGGCATGAATTTGTGAAACTATTCCACACGGTTTTTAACTGAAGGCCAAAACTCGTAACTCAAATATTTTACCTCTGCGATCATATCGTAGAAACTTTTTATTTTCTTGTTACGATGATTATCCACTTCACTCTGAAATTCTTTGAATTTTTCAAACGTTTCAGACTTATGTTTCATTAAGTAGATATACCCATATCTGCTTAAATCATCTGTGAAGTTCTGAAAATAATGATACTTGTCGCGAGCCTTAATATTCATCGGACCACATACATCAGTATGTATGATTTCCAACAAATCTGTTGCTTGCTCCATTGTTCCGGAGAACGGCGTTTTAGTCATCTTGCCCAAGAGGCATGGTTCGCAAGCATCAAGTGATTCATAATCAAGTGATTCCAAAATCCCATCAGCATGGAGTTTCTTCATGCGCTTTACACCAATATGACCTAAACGGCAGTGCCACAAATAGGTTGCACTATCATTATTAACTTCGCATCTTTTTTGGTTTCAATATTATGAATATGTGTATCACTACGATCGAGATCCAATGAACTATTTTCATTGGTGTGTATGACCATAGAAGGTTTTATTCATGTAAACAGAACAACAATTGTTCTCTAACTTTAAATGAATAACTGTATTGCAATTAACATGATCAAATCATATTCATGCTCAACGCAAACACCAAATAACACTTATTTAGTTTCAACACTAATCCCGAAAGTATAGGTAGTGTGTGATGATGATCATATCAATCTTGGAACCACTTCCAACACACATCGTCACCTTGCCCTTTAACTAGTCTTTGTTCATTCTGCAACTCCCGTTTCGAGTTACTAAATTTTAGCAACTGAACTAGTACCAAATACTGAGGGGTTGCTATGAACACTAGTAAAGTACACATCAATAACACGTATATCAAATATACTTATGTTCACTTTGCCATCCTTCTTATCCGCCAATCACTTGGGGTAGTTCCGCTTCCAGTGACCAGTCTCTTTGCAGTAGAAGCACTTAGTCTTAGGCTTAGGACTAGACTTGGGCTTTTTCACTTGAGCAGCAACTTGCTTGCCGTTCTTCTTGAAGTTCCCCTTCTTTCCTTTTGCCCTTTTCTTGAAACTAGTGATCTTGTCAACCATCAACACTTGATGTTTTTCTTTGATTTCTACCTTCGTCGATTTTAGCATCGCGAAGAGCTTGGGAATATTTTCCGTTATCCCTTGCACATTATAGTTCATCACGAAGTTCTACTAACTTGGTGATGGTGACTAGAGAATTCTGTCAATCACTATCTTATCTGGAAGATTAACTCCCACTTGATTCAAGCGATTGTAGTACCCAGACAATCTGAGCACATGCTCACTAGTTGAGCGATTCTCCTCCATCTTTTAGCTATAGAACTTGTTGGAGACTTCATATCTCTCAACTCGGGTATTTGCTTGAAATATTAACTTCAACTCCTGGAACATCTTGTATGGTCCATGACGTTCAAAACATCTTTGAAGTCCCGATTCTTAAGCCGTTAAGCATGGTGCACTAAACTATTAAGTAGTCATCATATTGAGCTAGCAAAACGTTCATAACATCTGCATCTGCTCCTGCAAAAGGTCCGTCACCTAGCGGTGCATCAAGGACAAAATTCTTCTGTGCAGCAATGAGGATAAACCTCAGATTACGGATCCAATCCGCATCATTGCTACTAACATTTTTCAACACAACTTTCTCTAGGAACATATCAAAATAAACACAGGGAAGCAACAATGCGAGCTATTGATCTACAACATAGATATGCTAATACTACCAGGACTAAGTTCATGATAAATTAATGTTCAATTAATCATATTACTTAAGAACTCCCACTTAGATAGACATCCCTCTAATCCTCTAAGTGATCACGTGATCCAAATCAACTAAACCATGTCCGATCATCACGTGAGATGGAGTAGTTTCAATGGTGAACATCACTATGTTGATCATATCTACTATATGATTCACGCTCGACCTTTCGGTCTCCGTGTTTCGAGGCCATATCTGTATATGCTAGGCTCGTCAAGTTAAACCTGAGTATTCCGCGTGTGCAACTGTTTTGCACCCGTTGTATTTGAACGTAGAGCCTATCACACCCGATCATCACGTGGTGTCTCAGCACGAAGAACTTTCGCAACGGTGCATACTCAGGGAGAACACTTCTTGATAATTTAGTGAGAGATCATCTTATAATGCTACCGTCAACCAAAGCAAGATAAGATGCATAAAAGGATAAACATCACATGCAATCAATATAAGTGATATGATATGGCCATCATCATCTTGTGCTTGTGATCTCCATCTTCGAAGCACCGTCATGATCACCATCGTCACCGGCGCGACACCTTGATCTTCATCACAGCATCGTTGTCGTCTCGCCAATCTTATGCTTCTACGACTATCACTACCGCTTAGTAATAAAGTAAAGCATTACATCGCGATTGCATTGCATACAATAAAGCGACAACCATATGGCTCCTGCCAGTTGCCGATAACTCGGTTACAAAACATGATCATCTCATACAATAAAATTTAGCATCATGTCTTGACCATATCACATCACAACATGCCCTGCAAAAACAAGTTAGACGTCCTCTACTTTGTTGTTGCAAGTTTTACGTGGCTGCTACGGGCTTTAAGCAAGAACTCATCTTACCTACGTATCAAAACCACAACGATAGTTTGTCAAATAGACTCCGTTTTAACCTTCTCAAGGACCGGGCGTAGCCACACTCGGTTCAACTAAAGTTGGAGAGACAGTCTTCCGCAAGCCATCTATGTGCAAAGCACGTCGAGGGAACCGGTCTCGCGTAAGCGTACGCGTAAGGTTGGTCCGGATCGTCTCATCCAACAATACCGCTGAACCAAAGTATGACATGCTGGTAGGCAGTATGACTTGTATCGTCCACAACTCACTTGTGTTCTACTCGTGCAAATAACATCAAACCATAAAAACCTAGGCTCGGATGCCACTGTTGGGGAACGTAGTAATTTCAAAAATTTTCCTACGCACACGCAAGATCATGGTGATGCACAGCAACGAGAGGGGAGAGTGTTTGTCTACGTACCCTCGTAGACCGAAAGCGGAAGCGTTATATCAACGCGGTTGATGTAGTCGTACTTCTTCACGATCCAACCGATCTAAGCACCGAACGTACGGCACCTCCGAGTTCTGCACACGTTCAGCTCGATGACGATCCCCGGGCTCCGATCCAGCAAAGCGTCGGGGAAGAGTTCCGTCAGCACGACGGCGTGGTGACGATCTTGATGTGTTACCGGCGCAGAGTTTCGCCTAAGCACTGCAACGATATGACCGAGGTGGAATTTGGTGGAAGGGGGCACCGCACACGGCTAAGGAACGATCCGTAGATCAACTTGTGTGTCTTTGGGGTGCCCCCTGCCCCTGTATATAAAGGATGGAGGAGGAGGAAGCCGGCCAAGGCAAAAGGTGCGGCCAGCATATGGAGTCCTACTAGGACTCCAAGTCCTAGTAGGAGTCCACCAAAAGGGGAGGAAGGGAGAAGGAATAGGAGGAGAAGGAGAGGTGGCCGGCCCCCTTTTCCCTAGTCCAATTCGGACCAAAGGGGAGGGGGGGCGCAGCAGCCTTTTCCTCTTCCCACTAAAGCCCATCAAGGCCCATTACTTCTCCCGTAATCCCGTAACTCCCCGGTACTCCCGAAAATACCCGAATCACTCAGAACCCTTCCGATGTCCGAATATAGTCGTCCAATATATCGATCTTTACGTCTCGACCATTTCGAGACTCCTCGTCATGTCCCCGATCTCATCCGGGACTCCGAACTCCTTCGGTACATCAAAACTCATAAACTCATAATATAACTGTCATCGAAACCTTAAGCGTGCGGACCCTACGGGTTCGAGAACAATGTAGACATGACCGAGACACGTCTCCAGTCAATAACCAATAGCGGGACCTGGATGCCCATATTGGCTCCTACATATTCTACGAAGATCTTTATCGGTCAGACCGCATAACAACATACGTTTGTTCCCTTTGTCATCGGTATGTTACTTGCCCGAGATTCGATCGTCGGTATCCAATACCTAGTTCAATCTCGTTACCGGCAAGTCTCTTTACTCGTTCCGTAATACATCATCTCACAACTAACACATTAGTTGCAATGCTTGCAAGGCTTATGTGATGTGCATTACCGAGAGGGCCCAGAGATACCTCTCCGACAATCGGAGTGACAAATCCTAATCTCGAAATAAGCCAACCCAACATGTACCTTCGGAGACACCTGTAGAGCACCTTTATAATCACCCAGTTACGTTGTGACGTTTGGTAACACACAAAGTGTTCCTATGGTAAACGGGAGTTGCATATTCTCATAGTTAAAGGAACATGTATAAGTCATGGATAAAAGCAATAGCAACATACTAAACGATCGGGTGCTATGCTAATGGAATGGGTCATGTCAATCAGATCATTCAACTAATGATGTGATCTCGTTAATCAAATAACAACTCTTTGTTCATGGCTAGGAAACATAACCATCTTTGATCAATGAGCTAGTCAAGTAGAGGCATACTAGTGACACTCTGTTTGTCTATGTATTCACACATGTATTATGTTTCCAGTTAATACAATTCTAGCATGAATAATAAACATTTATCATGATATAAGGAAATAAATAATAACTTTATTATTGCCTCTAGGGCATATTTCCTTCAGTCTCCCACTTGCACTAGAGTCAATAATCTAGTTCACATCGCCATGTGATTTATCAGCAATAGTTCACATCGATATGTGACCAACACCCAAAGGGTTTACTAGATTCAGTAATCTAGTTCACATTGCTATGTGATTAACACCCAAAGAGTACTATAGTGTGACTTGTGAGAGAAGTTTAGTCAACGGGTCTGCAACATTCAGATCCGTTATGTATTTTGCAATTTTCTATGTCTACAATGCTCTGCACGGAGCTACTTTAGCTAATTGCTCCCACTTTCAATATGTATCTAGATTGAGACTTAGAGTCATCCAGATTAGTGTCAAAAATTGCATCGACGTAACCTTTTACGACGAACCTTTTTGTCACCTCCATAATCGAGAAACATATCCTTATTCCACTAAGGATAATTTTGACCGACGTCCAGTGATCTACTCCTAGATCACTATTGTACTCCCGTGCCAATCTCAGGGTAGGGTATACAATAGGTCTGGTATACAGCATGGCATACTTTATAGAACCTATGGCTGAGGCATAGGGAATGACTTTCATTCTCTTTCTATCTTCTGCCGTGGTCGGGCTTTGAGTCTTACTCAATTTCACACCTTGTAATACAGGCAAGAACTCTTTCTTTGACTGTTCCATTTTGAACTACTTCAAAATCTTTTCAAGGTATGTACTTATTGAAAAACTTATCAAGCGTCTTGATCTATCTCTATAGATCTTGATGCTCAATATGTAAGCAGCTTCACCGAGGTCCTTCTTCGAAAAACTCCTTTCAAATACTCCTTTATGCTTTACAGAATAATTCTACATTATCTCCGATCAATAATATGTCATTTACATATACTTATCAGAAATACTGTAGTGCTCCCACTCACTTTCTTGTAAATACAGGCTTCACCGCAAGTCTGTATAAAACTATATGCTTTGATCAACTTATCAAAGCGTATATTCCAACTCCGAGATGCTTGCACCAGTCCATAGATGGATCGCTGGAGCTTGCATATTTTGTTAACACCTTCAGGATCGACAAAACCTTCTAGTTGCATCGTATAAATCCATTAAGGAATGTAGTTTTGTTTATCCATTTGCCGGATTTCATAAAATGCGGCAATTGCTAACATGATTCGGACAGACTTAAGCATAGATACGAGTGAGAAACTCTCATCGTAGTCAACACCTTGAACTTGTCGAAAACCTTTTGCGACAATTCTAGCTTTGTAGATAGTAACACTACTATCAGTGTCCGTCTTCCTCTTCAAGATCCATTTATTTTCTTTGGCTTGCCGATCATTGGGCAAATCCATCAAAGTCCATACTTTGTTCTCATACATGGATCATATCTCAGATTTCATGGCCTCTAACCATTTTGCGGAATCTGGGCTTATCATCGCTTCCTCATAGTTCGCAAGTTCGTCATGGTCTAGTAACATGATTTCCAGAACAGGATTACCGTACCACTCTGGTGCGGATCTCACTCTGGTTTACTTACGAGATTCGGTAGTAACTTGATCTTGAAGTTACATGATCATCATCATTAGCTTCCTCACTAATTGGTGTAGTAGTCACAGGAACAGTTTTCTGTGATGAACTACTTTCCAATAAGGGAGAAGGTACAATTACCTTATCAAGTTCTACTTTCCTCCCACTCACTTCTTTCGAAAGAAACTCTTTCTCTAGAAAGTTTCCGAACTTAGCAACAAAAGTCTTGCCTTCGGATCTGTGATAGAAGGTGTATCCAACAGTTTCCTTTGGATATCCTATGAAGACACATTTCTCCGATTTGGGTTCGAGCTTATCAGGTTGAAGCTTTTTCACATAAGCATCGCAGCCCCAAACTTTAAGAAACGACAGCTTAGGTTTATTGCTAAACCATAGTTCATACGGTGTCGTCTCAACGGATTTAGATGGTGCCCCTTTTAACGTGAATGCAGCTGTCTCTAATGCATGATCCCAAAACGATATTGGTAAGAAACATCATAGATTGTACTATATCCAATAAAGTACGGTTATGACGTTCGGACACACCATTATGCTGTGGTGTTCCAGGTGGCATGAATTTGTGAAACTATTCCACACGGTTTTTAACTGAAGGCCAAAACTCGTAACTCAAATATTTTACCTCTGCGATCATATCGTAGAAACTTTTTATTTTCTTGTTACGATGATTATCCACTTCACTCTGAAATTCTTTGAATTTTTCAAACGTTTCAGACTTATGTTTCATTAAGTAGATATACCCATATCTGCTTAAATCATCTGTGAAGTTCTGAAAATAATGATACTTGTCGCGAGCCTTAATATTCATCGGACCACATACATCAGTATGTATGATTTCCAACAAATCTGTTGCTTGCTCCATTGTTCCGGAGAACGGCGTTTTAGTCATCTTGCCCAAGAGGCATGGTTCGCAAGCATCAAGTGATTCATAATCAAGTGATTCCAAAATCCCATCAGCATGGAGTTTCTTCATGCGCTTTACACCAATATGACCTAAACGGCAGTGCCACAAATAGGTTGCACTATCATTATTAACTTCGCATCTTTTTTGGTTTCAATATTATGAATATGTGTATCACTACGATCGAGATCCAATGAACTATTTTCATTGGTGTGTATGACCATAGAAGGTTTTATTCATGTAAACAGAACAACAATTGTTCTCTAACTTTAAATGAATAACTGTATTGCAATTAACATGATCAAATCATATTCATGCTCAACGCAAACACCAAATAACACTTATTTAGTTTCAACACTAATCCCGAAAGTATAGGTAGTGTGTGATGATGATCATATCAATCTTGGAACCACTTCCAACACACATCGTCACCTTGCCCTTTAACTAGTCTTTGTTCATTCTGCAACTCCCGTTTCGAGTTACTAAATTTTAGCAACTGAACTAGTACCAAATACTGAGGGGTTGCTATGAACACTAGTAAAGTACACATCAATAACACGTATATCAAATATACTTATGTTCACTTTGCCATCCTTCTTATCCGCCAATCACTTGGGGTAGTTCCGCTTCCAGTGACCAGTCTCTTTGCAGTAGAAGCACTTAGTCTTAGGCTTAGGACTAGACTTGGGCTTTTTCACTTGAGCAGCAACTTGCTTGCCGTTCTTCTTGAAGTTCCCCTTCTTTCCTTTTGCCCTTTTCTTGAAACTAGTGATCTTGTCAACCATCAACACTTGATGTTTTTCTTTGATTTCTACCTTCGTCGATTTTAGCATCGCGAAGAGCTTGGGAATATTTTCCGTTATCCCTTGCACATTATAGTTCATCACGAAGTTCTACTAACTTGGTGATGGTGACTAGAGAATTCTGTCAATCACTATCTTATCTGGAAGATTAACTCCCACTTGATTCAAGCGATTGTAGTACCCAGACAATCTGAGCACATGCTCACTAGTTGAGCGATTCTCCTCCATCTTTTAGCTATAGAACTTGTTGGAGACTTCATATCTCTCAACTCGGGTATTTGCTTGAAATATTAACTTCAACTCCTGGAACATCTTGTATGGTCCATGACGTTCAAAACATCTTTGAAGTCCCGATTCTTAAGCCGTTAAGCATGGTGCACTAAACTATTAAGTAGTCATCATATTGAGCTAGCAAAACGTTCATAACATCTGCATCTGCTCCTGCAAAAGGTCCGTCACCTAGCGGTGCATCAAGGACAAAATTCTTCTGTGCAGCAATGAGGATAAACCTCAGATTACGGATCCAATCCGCATCATTGCTACTAACATTTTTCAACACAATTTTCTCTAGGAACATATCAAAATAAACACAGGGAAGCAACAATGCGAGCTATTGATCTACAACATAGATATGCTAATACTACCAGGACTAAGTTCATGATAAATTAATGTTCAATTAATCATATTACTTAAGAACTCCCACTTAGATAGACATCCCTCTAATCCTCTAAGTGATCACGTGATCCAAATCAACTAAACCATGTCCGATCATCACGTGAGATGGAGTAGTTTCAATGGTGAACATCACTATGTTGATCATATCTACTATATGATTCACGCTCGACCTTTCGGTCTCCGTGTTTCGAGGCCATATCTGTATATGCTAGGCTCGTCAAGTTAAACCTGAGTATTCCGCGTGTGCAACTGTTTTGCACCCGTTGTATTTGAACGTAGAGCCTATCACACCCGATCATCACGTGGTGTCTCAGCACGAAGAACTTTCGCAACGGTGCATACTCAGGGAGAACACTTCTTGATAATTTAGTGAGAGATCATCTTATAATGCTACCGTCAACCAAAGCAAGATAAGATGCATAAAAGGATAAACATCACATGCAATCAATATAAGTGATATGATATGGCCATCATCATCTTGTGCTTGTGATCTCCATCTTCGAAGCACCGTCATGATCACCATCGTCACCGGCGCGACACCTTGATCTTCATCACAGCATCGTTGTCGTCTCGCCAATCTTATGCTTCTACGACTATCACTACCGCTTAGTAATAAAGTAAAGCATTACATCGCGATTGCATTGCATACAATAAAGCGACAACCATATGGCTCCTGCCAGTTGCCGATAACTCGGTTACAAAACATGATCATCTCATACAATAAAATTTAGCATCATGTCTTGACCATATCACATCACAACATGCCCTGCAAAAACAAGTTAGACGTCCTCTACTTTGTTGTTGCAAGTTTTACGTGGCTGCTACGGGCTTTAAGCAAGAACTCATCTTACCTACGTATCAAAACCACAACGATAGTTTGTCAAATAGACTCCGTTTTAACCTTCTCAAGGACCGGGCGTAGCCACACTCGGTTCAACTAAAGTTGGAGAGACAGTCTTCCGCAAGCCATCTATGTGCAAAGCACGTCGAGGGAACCGGTCTCGCGTAAGCGTACGCGTAAGGTTGGTCCGGATCGTCTCGTCCAACAATACCGCTGAACCAAAGTATGACATGCTGGTAGGCAGTATGACTTGTATCGTCCACAACTCACTTGTGTTCTACTCGTGCAAATAACATCAAACCATAAAAACCTAGGCTCGGATGCCACTGTTGGGGAACGTAGTAATTTCAAAAATTTTCCTACGCACACGCAAGATCATGGTGATGCACAGCAACGAGAGGGGAGAGTGTTTGTCTACGTACCCTCGTAGACCGAAAGCGGAAGCGTTATATCAACGCGGTTGATGTAGTCGTACTTCTTCACGATCCAACCGATCTAAGCACCGAACGTACGGCACCTCCGAGTTCTGCACACGTTCAGCTCGATGACGATCCCCGGGCTCCGATCCAGCAAAGCGTCGGGGAAGAGTTCCGTCAGCACGACGGCGTGGTGACGATCTTGATGTGTTACCGGCGCAGAGTTTCGCCTAAGCACTGCAACGATATGACCGAGGTGGAATTTGGTGGAAGGGGGCACCGCACACGGCTAAGGAACGATCCGTAGATCAACTTGTGTGTCTTTGGGGTGCCCCCTGCCCCTGTATATAAAGGATGGAGGAGGAGGAAGCCGGCCAAGGCAAAAGGTGCGGCCAGCATATGGAGTCCTACTAGGACTCCAAGTCCTAGTAGGAGTCCACCAAAAGGGGAGGAAGGGAGAAGGAATAGGAGGAGAAGGAGAGGTGGCCGGCCCCCTTTTCCCTAGTCCAATTCGGACCAAAGGGGAGGGGGGGCGCAGCAGCCTTTTCCTCTTCCCACTAAAGCCCATCAAGGCCCATTACTTCTCCCGTAATCCCGTAACTCCCCGGTACTCCCGAAAATACCCGAATCACTCAGAACCCTTCCGATGTCCGAATATAGTCGTCCAATATATCGATCTTTACGTCTCGACCATTTCGAGACTCCTCGTCATGTCCCCGATCTCATCCGGGACTCCGAACTCCTTCGGTACATCAAAACTCATAAACTCATAATATAACTGTCATCGAAACCTTAAGCGTGCGGACCCTACGGGTTCGAGAACAATGTAGACATGACCGAGACACGTCTCCAGTCAATAACCAATAGCGGGACCTGGATGCCCATATTGGCTCCTACATATTCTACGAAGATCTTTATCGGTCAGACCGCATAACAACATACGTTTGTTCCCTTTGTCATCGGTATGTTACTTGCCCGAGATTCGATCGTCGGTATCCAATACCTAGTTCAATCTCGTTACCGGCAAGTCTCTTTACTCGTTCCGTAATACATCATCTCACAACTAACACATTAGTTGCAATGCTTGCAAGGCTTATGTGATGTGCATTACCGAGAGGGCCCAGAGATACCTCTCCGACAATCGGAGTGACAAATCCTAATCTCGAAATAAGCCAACCCAACATGTACCTTCGGAGACACCTGTAGAGCACCTTTATAATCACCCAGTTACGTTGTGACGTTTGGTAACACACAAAGTGTTCCTATGGTAAACGGGAGTTGCATATTCTCATAGTTAAAGGAACATGTATAAGTCATGGATAAAAGCAATAGCAACATACTAAACGATCGGGTGCTATGCTAATGGAATGGGTCATGTCAATCAGATCATTCAACTAATGATGTGATCTCGTTAATCAAATAACAACTCTTTGTTCATGGCTAGGAAACATAACCATCTTTGATCAATGAGCTAGTCAAGTAGAGGCATACTAGTGACACTCTGTTTGTCTATGTATTCACACATGTATTATGTTTCCAGTTAATACAATTCTAGCATGAATAATAAACATTTATCATGATATAAGGAAATAAATAATAACTTTATTATTGCCTCTAGGGCATATTTCCTTCAGGATAAACTCAAGCAATATGATATAAACCCCATATTTTTATCCTCTATGGAAACAATACAATACGTGTCGTTTCCCCTTCTGTCACTGGGATCGAGCACCGCATGATTGAACCCAAAGCTAAGCACTTCTCCCCTTGCAAGAAAGATCAATCTAGTAGGCCAAACCAAACTGATAACTCGAAGAGAATTGCGAAGATATCAAATCATACATAAAATAATTCAGAGGAGATTCAAATATTGTTCATAGATAATCTTGAACATAAACCCATAATTCATCGGATTCGACAAACACACCGCAAAAAGAGTTAAATCAAATAGATCTCCAAGAGAATCAAGGAGAACTTTGTATTGAGATCCAAAGTGAGAGAAGAAGCCATCTAGCTAACAACTATGGACCCGAAGGTTTGAGGTAAACTACTCACACATCATCGGAGAGGCTATGGTGTTGATGTAGAAGCCCTCCGTGATCGATGCCCCCTCCGGCGGAGTGCCGGTAAAGGCCCCAAGATGGGATCTCATGGGTACATAGAGTTGCGGCGGTGGAAATAGGGTTTCGTCGTGCTCCTGGATGTTTTTGGGGTATAAGAGTATATATAGGCGAAGGAAGTCAGTCAGGGGAGACCGAGGGGCCGACGAGGGTGGGGGCGCGTCCAGGGGGCAGGCGCGCCTCCCTACCTCGTGGCCTCCTCGTTGGTTGTTTGACGTCCACTCAAAGTCCTCTGGATCACGTTTGTTCCAAAAATCACGCTCCCGAAGGTTTCATTCCGTTTGGATTCCGTTTGATATTCTTTTTCTGTGAAAGACTGAAATAGGCAAAAAACAGCTATTTGCAGTCGGCCTTGGGTTAGTAGGTTAGTCCCAAAAATATTATAAAAGTGCATAATAAAGCCCATCAAACATTCAAAATAGAACATATAATAGCATGGAACAATAAAAAAATATATATATGTTGGAGACGTATCAAGCATCCCCAAGCTTAATTCCTGCTCGTCCTCGAGTAGGTAAATGATAAAAACATAATTTTTGATGTGGAATGCTTCCTAGCATATTCTTTAATGTAATTCTCTTTATTGTGGCATGAATATTCAGATCCGAAAGATTCAAGATAAAAGTTTAATATTGACATAAAAAATAATAATACTTCAAGCATACTAACTAAGCAATTATGTCTTCTCAAAATAACATGGCCAAAGAAGGTTCATCCCTACAAAGTCATATAGTTTGGTCATGCTCCATTTTTGTCACACAAGAATGCTCTCATCATGCACAACCCCGATGACAAGCCAAGCAATTGTTTCATACTTTAGTAATCTCAAACTTTTTTCAACTTGCAATATATGAGTGTGAGCCATGGATATAGCACTATGGGTGGAATAGAATATGATGATGGGGGTTATGTGGACAAGACAAAAAAAGGAGAAAGTCTCATATTGACGCGGCTAATCAACGAGCTAGGGAGATGCCCATCAATTGATGTCAATGCGAGGAGTAGGGATTGCCATGCAACGGATGCACTAGAGCTATAAATGTATGAAAGCTCAACAAAAGAAACAAACTGGGTGTGAATCCAACTTGCTTGGTCATGACGACCTAGGACATTTGAGGAAGCCCATTGTTGGAATATACAAGCCAAGTTCTATAATGAAAAATTCCCACTAGTATATATAAGTGAAAAAACTATAGACTCTCTATCATAAAGATCATGGTGCTACTTTGAAGCACAAGTGTGGAAAAAGGATAGTAGCATTGTCCCTTTATATATATGAACAAAGTATGACTCTATATGAATGCCGCCGGCGGTGTACCGGGATGGGCGATGAATCAAGAGTGACATGTATGAAATAATATGCATGGTGGCTTTGCCACAAATACGATGTCAACTACATGATCATGCAAGGCAATATGACAATGATGAAGCGTGTCAAGATAAACGGAACAGTGGAAAGTTGCATGGCAATATATCTTGGAATGGCTATGGAAATGCCATAATAGGTAGGTATGGCGGCTGTTTTGAGGAAGATATAAGGAGGTTTATGTGTGATAGAGCGTATTGTATCATGGGGTTTGGATGCACCGGCGAAGTTTGCACCAGGTGAGAAAGGGCAATGCACGGTACCGAAGAGGCTAGCAATGATGGAAGGGTGAGAGTGCGTATAATCCATGGACTCAACATTAGTCATAAAAAACTCACATACTTATTGAAAAAATCTACAAGTAATCAAAAACCAAGCATTACGTGCATGCTCCTAGGGGGATAGATTGGTAGGAAAAGACCATCGCTCGTCCCCGACCGCCACTCATAAGGATGACAATCAAAGAACACCTCGTGTTTCAAATTTGTTAAACAACCATTACCATACGTGTATGCTACGGGACTAGCAAACTTCAACACAAGTATTTCTCAAATTCACAATTGCTCAACTAGCACAACTTTAATATCACTACCTCCATATCTCAAAACAATCATCAAGTACTCCCTCCATTCCAATATATAAGGTGTATTATTTTCAGCACATTAACCAAGGCACATAATTACGTACTATTTAGGACGAAATTACCCTTGTCTAATTTGTACATTAGCGGCATTAAATCATTTAGGCTAGGAAAGGAAGAGATACACGCAATCAGGAGAGAGATAGTTTCCTTTTGTTTCTCTACAAGGAGAGATACATGCAATCAAGGGAGATATACTTTCCTTTTTCTGGAGGGCCAAGATCGGAATTATGAGGAATTAGAACAAATGCACCTTACATTGTGGAATTTTATCGAAAAACAAATACACCTTATATAAAGGAACGGAGGGAGTATCAAACTTCTCTTACTATTCAATGCACTTTATGTGAAAGTTTTTATTATACTAATCTTGGATGCCTATCATATTAGGACTAATTTTATAACCAAAGCAAATTGAAGTTTATGTTTATGGACACATCTCCGCCGCCGCCGGCCGTGGAGCCGTTCCTCGACCTCCGCCGCCGCCACCTCCGGCCATTGTGGAAGATGTGGCCACGCCGATGGCCACCGCCTCCAACATGTTCAATCATATGTCGCAAAGGAAAAAAAAATCTTTTGTGCTCTCGTTTGTTGTTTCAAATTGAATGTGATGTTGAATGTTTGTACATCCAATTGTTGACTTGATGATGAAGCTTTCATGCAGGCGACAAATGTAGAAAATGATGATTATGTGTCGCACGAGTATGTGTCATGTCGTGGTTCTAAGTATGACAGTGATGTAGGGGGGTAAGTATGGAGAGGCTAGATCTTAGCTATGTAGAAGTTGTAAGCACACAAGGATTACGAGTTCAGGCCCTTCTCGGAGGAATTAACAGCCCTACGTCTCGGTGCCCGGAGGCGGTCGATTGGATTATGTGTGTAAGAATAACAGGGGTGCGAACCCTTGATACTGAGGAGGGGGGTGGCTTATATAGAGTTTGCCAGGCCCCTCCAGCCCTCAGTAATGTAGGGTTTAAAGTACATTAAGGCTGGGCATTACTAGTAACGCCCCTAATAAAGTGCTATAATGACCATAAGAGCTACTTAATGACTGACCGTTTGTGTGCGGAGTGACTGTAGAACTCCTTGCAGTCGAGTGCTTGGCTTCGTGGTCGAGTGTCTTGAATCCGTCGAGTGGGATACCTCCAAGTCGATTGAAAGGTGACTTCTTCTAGGGATGTCCTTGGGTAGGGCACTTAGGACAGGTCCATGCCCCTACCCTAGGTACATAGATTCATCATTAGCCCCCGGATGGATCGAGGTTTGAGTGGGAAGGAGTTGGGGACCCTTACGGCTGGTTCTCTGTGCTACATGAGCGCCTTGCTTTGGATCAATTGTCACGGATGACGTCATCAACCTCTTTCAGTCGCCTTGATCCATTCTAGGCCTTTTGTCGAGTGAATTTCCTTACTTGTGAAGGTCCGAGTGATGGTGTGAAAGGGATCTTCTGTCTGACGAATTGTTCTGCGACCCGCGGATTTTGCGGGATTTGAATTTCAGGAAGCGCGCGGGACGGGGGCGGCCACGGTAATCGGATGTGATCAGGCAGAAGCTCCTCGATTTCTGTGCCACCTTTTTCACCACGTACTGCGCGCGCGTCTGCTACGGGATTTGACAGGATTGCCCGGGCCTACTAGTCAGTCGCTCGGGTGCGACCTCTTATAAACTGCCGGCTCGGGACTCCCGAACAGTGCGCCTCCACCTTTCCTTCTCCCTTCGCGAGTTCCTCCGCCACCTCGGCTCTCACCTGGGTTCCGTAGGCCTGTTCGAGCCTCGCCGGCGATGATGGTGAAGGACAAGACGTCCGCCCTGGAGCGCGCGAAGAAGGCGGCGGTGCAGGGGAAGGGGAAGAAGTCCGCTCGGGGTGGATCTTCCTCGAGGACTGCTCTGCCGAAGGGTTGGATCCATGGCGACTGGATGCCGTCGGTGAGTTGGCAGGAAGATCTTGATGATATGGTCGAGGAGGGAGTCATTCCTCACGAAGCCGCGCGTCTCCCGGGGAAAGAAGTCGAACCCCAGCCTCTTGACGGTGAGTGCGTCCTCCTCGCCACTCATATCGATCGCGGATTTTCTCTACCTCCTCATCCTTTTTTCCGGAGCTTTTTGAACTTCTTCGGAGCGCAGCTCCATCACTTCACTCCCAATTCCATCGTGTATCTTGCTGCTTTCGTTTCCTTGTGTGAAATTTTCTTGGGTTGCCGCCCCCATTGGGGACTCTTTAAGCACATCTTCACTTGCCGCTCCCAATCGGTCAAGAAGGCCAAGTCGAGTGATGAAAGGACGCAGGTGATCCAGCTGTGCGGGGTCCTGGCGATCCAGACGAGGGGAAAAAGTTCTTTTCCATCTATCACTTTCCCTGAGTCGGTCCGTGGTTGGCAGTCGACCTGGTTTTACTATAAAGACCAGGCGACCCCAGGACAGTCGACTGGGCTTCCCCCTTTCTCTCTGGACCGAGCTCAAAAACCTGCTTCTCTGAAAGTGGTGCCAGAAGAAAAGGCGCAAGTCAAAGTGCTGGTTGGTCGAGTGGCTTAGCTTGTCCGCGAGGGTGTGACCGGCATGGACTTGCTAGAGGTCTTCCTTCGGAGGCGCATCCAACCGCTTCATGCTTGTGACCACCCGATGTGGCTGTACTCGGGTCTTGAAGACACCACTCGGGTTCACCCCGAGTAGGTCACTAATGAGATGCTGGAAGGGTGGCTGTCGAGCATCACAGGGAACAAAGACAACCCCGAGGAGCCAGGAGGGTTCCTCCACTCGACAACACATACGAAGTGGACCAGGTCTGACCTTAAGTTCCCGACTGAGATCTTGCTTTCTTCATTAGTCCTCTTTGAATCGGTCGATTGACTTTCGTCTTGTCTGTTGTTCTCCAGGCAACTACTGAGATGTACTCGACAACCAACGGAGCACAGGAGCAGGCTGAGGAAGGGGAGGCGAGCGGAGGGGAAAGTGGAGACGAACAAGGCGAGTGGGAATCTGACGGCGAAGGAGAGGGAGACGACGACGTCGACTCCAGCGAAGAGGAGGAGGAGGAAGCTGAACCCCCCCCCCCCCGCTCGGAGAGGCGATCCAAGCTTACACACGACCCTGCGCGGGAACGTGGTAAGGCGACTGCTCCTGTTGGGCAGTCGTCGAAACGCCCTCGGACCTCTTCTCCTACGCCGACTGAAATGATGGAAATATGCCCTAGAGGCAATAATAAAGTTATTATTTATTTCCTTATTTCATGATAAATGTTTATTATTCATGCTAGAATTGTATTAACCGGAAACATAATACATGTGTGAATACATAGACAAATAGAGTGTCACTAGTATGCCTCTACTTGACTAGCTCGTTAATCCAAGATGGTTATGTTTCCTAACCATGGACAAAGAGTTGTTATTTGATTAACGGGATCACATCATTAGGTGAATGATCTGATTGACATGACCCATTCCATTAGCTTAGCACCCGATCATTTAGTATGTTGCTATTGCTTTCTTCATGACTTATACATGTTCCTATGACTATGAGATTATGCAACTCCCGCTTGCCGGAGGAACACTTTGTGTGCTACCAAACGTCACAACGTAACTGGGTGATTATAAAGGAGCTCTACAGGTGTCTCCAAAGGTACATGTTGGGTTGGCGTATTTCGAGATTAGGATTTGTCACTCCGATTGTCGGAGAGGTATCTCTGGGCCCTCTCGGTAATGCACATCATATAAGCCTTGGAAGCATTGCAACTAATGAGTTAGTTGCGAGATGATGTATTACGGAACGAGTAAAGAGACTTGCCGGTAATGAGATTGAACTATGTATTGAGATACCGACGATCGAATCTCGGGCAAGTAACATACCGATGACAAAGGGAACAACGTATGTTGTTATGCGGTCTGACCGATAAAGATCTTCGTAGAATATGTAGGAGCCAATATGAGCATCCAGGTTCCGCTATTGGTTATTGACCGGAGACATGTCTCGGTCATGTCTACATTGTTCTCAAACCGTAGGGTCCGCAAGGTTTCGATGACAGTTATATTATGAGTTTATGAGTTTTGATGTACCAAAGGAGTTCGGAGTCCCGGATGAGATCGGGAACATGACGAGGAGTCTCGAAATGGTCGAGTGGTAAAGATCGATATATTGGACGACTATATTCGGACATCGGAAAGGTTCTGAGTGGTTCGGGTATTTTTCGGAGTACCGAGGAGTTACGGGAATACGGGGGAAAAGTATTGGGCCTTATTGGGCCATACGGGAAAGAGAGAGGAGCTGCCTAGGGCAGGCCGCGCCCCCCCAAGGCCTAGTCCGAATTGCACTTGGGGGAGGGGCTGCGCCCCCTCCTTTCTTCCCTTCTCCTTTCCCCTTCCTTGTCTCCTACTCCTACTACATGGAAGGACTCCTAGTTGGACTAGGAAAAGGGGAATCCTACTCCCGGTGGGAGTAGGACTCCCTAGGGCGCGCCATAGAGAGGGCCGGCCCTCCCCTCCTCCACTCCTTTATATACGGGGGCAGGGGGCACCCCATAGACACATAAGTTGATCTTCGTGATCGTTCCTTAGCCGTGTGCGGTGCCCCCCTCCACGATATTACACCTCGGTCATATTGTAGCAGTGCTTAGGCGAAGCCCTGCGATGGTTGAACATCAAGATCGTCATGACGCCGTCGTGCTGACAAAACTCCTCCCCGAAGCTTTGCTGGATCGGAGCCCGGGGTGCGTCATCGAGCTGTACGTGTGTCAAGAACTCGAAGGTGCTTGAGTAACGGTGCTTGGATCGGTTGGACCGGGAAGACGTACGACTACTTCCTCTATGTTGCGTCAACGCTTCCGCTTCGGTCTACGAGGGTACGTAGACAACACTCTCCCCTCTCGTTGCTATGCATCACCATGATCTTGTGTGTGCGTAGGAATTTTTTTGAAATTACTACGTTCCCCAACAGTGGCATCCGAGCCTAGGTTTTATATGTTGATGTTATATGCACGAGTAGAACACAAGTGAGTTGTGGGCGATATAAGTCATACTGCTTACCAGCATGTCATACTTTGGTTCAGCGGTATTGTTGGATGAAGCGGCCCGGACCGACATTACGCGTACGCTTATGCGAGACTGGTTCTACCGCCGTGCTTTGCACACAGGTGGCTGGCAGGTGTCAGTTTATCCAACTTTAGTTGAACCGAGTGTGGCTACGCCCGGTCCTTGCGAAGGTTAAAACATCACTAACTTGACAAACTATCGTTGTGGTTTTGATGCGTAGGTAAGATTGGTTCTTGCTAAGCCCGTAGCAGCCACGTAAAATTTGCAACAACAAAGTAGAGAACGTCTAACTTGTTTTTGCAGGGCATGTTGTGATGTGATATGGTCGACACATGATGCTAAATTTTATTGTATGAGATGATCATGTTTTGTAACCGAGTTATCGGCAACTGGCAGGAGCCATAAAGTAGAGCACTAACTTGACGAAATATCGTTGTGGTTTTGATGCGTAGGTAAGAACGGTTCTTGCTCAGCCCGTAGCAGCCACGTAAAACTTGCAACAACAAAGTAGAGGACGTCTAACTTGTTTTTGCAGGGCATGTTGTGATGTGATATGGTCAAGACATGATGCTATATTTTGTTGTATGAGATGATCATGTTTTTTAATGGAGTTATCGGCAACTGGCAGGAGCCATTTGGTTGTCGCTTTATTGTATGCAATGCAATCGCCCTGTAATTGCTTTACTTTATCACTAAGCGGTAGCGATAGTCGTAGAAGCATAAGATTGGCGAGACGACAACGATGCTACGATGGAGATCAAGGTGTCGCGCCGGTGACGATGGTGATCATGATGGTGCTTCGAAGATGGAGATCACAAGCACAAGATGATGATGGCCATATCATATCACTTATATTGATTGCATGTGATGTTTATCTTTTATGCATCTTATCTTGCTTTGATTGACGGTAGCATTTTAAGATGATCTCTCACTAATTATCAAGAAGTGTTCTCCCTGAGTATGCACCGTTGCGAAAGTTCTTCGTGCTGAGACACCACGTGATGATCGGGTGTGATAGGTTCTACGTTCAAATACAACGGGTGCAAAATAGTTGCACACACGGAATACTCAGGTTATACTTGACGAGCCAAGCATATACAGATATGGCCTCGGAACACGGAGACCGAAAGGTCGAGCGTGAATCATATAGTAGATATGATCAACATAGTGATGTTCACCATTGAAACTACTCCATCTCACGTGATGATCGGACATGGTTTAGTTGATATGGATCACGTGATCACTTAGAGGATTAGAGGGATGTCTTTCTAAGTGGGGGTTCTTAAGTAATATGATTAATTGAACTTTAATTTATAATGAACTTAGTCCTGGTAGTATTAGCATATCTATGTTGTAGATCAATAGCTCGCATTGTTGCTTTCATATGTTTATTTTGATATGTTCCTAGAGAAAATTGTGTTGAAAGATGTTAGTAGCAATGATGCGGATTGGATCCATGATCTGAGGTTTATCCTCATTGCTGCACAGAAGAATTATGTCCTTGAGGCCATGTCGAATGGAACTGTATCCGGTCGACTGCGGGCAGTCGATTTAAAAAAAACAGTGGGGGCACGCTGAGTGCACCCACTAGGTGTAGTCCCCGAGACTACTGTCGAATGTTTTTGATTTGGCTGTATTCTTAGAAACGCCATCATTATCTCTTAGTTACTCGGAAGCAACTTATCTTGAGCGTCTGTTGACTGATTTTTTTTGCAAAAATCCTACGAACTTGTAGCTCGCTATACTGAGTTGGAGAATAAGCAGATCCAGCTCAACCTTGATTTGAAGCTTGTTCAAGAGAACTTGCAGAAGGCGCGAGAAGAAGCAAAAGGTATGGCTGGTGAGGTTCTCCATTATTGACGAGTGACTTTTCTTTCTTGTCTATTCTTGATTTTGATCTCACTCGATGTGCCGCAGATAAACTGGAGGAAGCTCTGAAGAAGAAGGATCAAGATCTTGCCAAAGCGCAAAAGGAGGCCTTGAACAAAACGAAGCTTCCTGAAGAAAAGTTGGCTTCAGTCGGTACTCTTGAACGAGAGAACTCCAGACAGAAAGCTGCTCTCGACGCAGCTAATCAGGAGGTCAACTGTCTGAAGAACGACAAGATTGCTCTGAATGAGAAGGCAAGCGAACTGGTGAGGAAGAAGAATGGTCTTGAGGCTTATCTCGGAGGACTCACCAAGAAGTTGTTCATCATTCTTGAGGGTAACAATCTTCACCTGAGTGGCTTGCAGTAACCAAACTCGTGTAGAGCCACTGTCTTATTCTTGAATCGTGTTTACAGAATTCTGCCAGAACTTTGAAGAGGAGACCAGTCGAGTGGAGCCAGGCTTGGACCCCGCCAATTCTCTCGTGAAGGACGAGGCTGCTATGAACGTGCTTCGACTGGAGTCTCGTATTGCCAGCGTGGTTGATTATCTGGCCCAACTGAAGGTTGCGGTGTCGCGGATCGACACGTCGCTCTGGCCCAAGGCGACGCTTCCGAATGATCTCGAGTCTGTCATGACTCGTCTGAATGACGTTCCTGGTCGAGTGATGGAATGGAAAAAATCCTCCGCAAGGTGTGGTGCTGATGTCGCTCTGTCTCTAGTCCGCGTCCATTGCAAGGAGGTGCGAGAGGAAAAGTTGGCCGCCATCCAAGTTGCCAATACCAGGAAGCTCAGCTTTCAGGACTTCATGGAGACTTTCATTGCAGCTGCCACCCGTATTGCAGACGGGATCGACTTGGACGAGTTCGTTGCCCCTTCTAGTCCTCCGCCCGAGGAATAAAAACTTTCATGCTTCACTTTAAATTGGCCTCGGAATGCCGAGTGGATTTTGTAACCGTTAAACTCTGTCGAACCGAGGGCTCGAGTACTTTGATCTGAGGTCTGGGACCTTTGGGTCTTACCTGAACTTGATTTATCGTCGAATATCTTCATGAATTATCTGTCGAGTGGAACTTGATCTTCACTCGAAATAACTTCGTATTTGTGATGCAGCTCCGAAGGAGAAGGTAACAATCGATTCGCATCTTGCCGTCCTTGCAGATTGGGATGTGTTCCATACTTAGGCGAGCGCTGGGCTGCAGCTAAGCTCCCGAGTGGGAGGTTTGCTCTCCACTCGGTAGGATTTTTCAAACTTAGGCGAGCACTGGGCTGCAGTTAAGCCCCCGAGTGGGAGGTTTGCTCTCCACTCGGTAGGATTTTTAAACACTTAGGCGAGCACTGGGCTGCAGCTAAGCCCCGAGTGAGAGGTTTGCTCTCCACTCGGTAGGATTTTTCAAACTTAGGCGAGCACTGGGCTGCAGCTAAGCCCCCGAGTGGGAGGTTTGCTCTCCACTCGGTAGGAATTTTAAATACTTAGGCGAGCACTGGGCTGCAGCTAAGCCCCCGAGTGGGAGGTTTGCTCTCCACTCGGTAGGATTTTTCAAACTTAGGCGAGCACTGGGCTGCAGCTAAGCCCCCGAGTGGGAGGTTTGCTCTCCACTCGGTAGGATTTTCAAACACTTAGGCGAGCACTGGGCTGCAGCTAAGCCCCCGAGTGGGAGGTTTGCTCTCCACTCGGTAGGATTTTTCAAACTTAGGCGAGCACTGGGCTGCAGCTAAGCCCCCCGAGTGGGAGGTTTGCTCTCCACTCGGTAGGATTTTTAAACACTTAGGCGAGCACTGGGCTGCAGCTAAGCCCCCGAGTGGGAGGTTTGCTCTCCACTCGGTAGGATTTTTCAAACTTAGGCGAGCACTGGGCTGCAGCTAAGCCCCCGAGTGGGAGGTTTGCTCTCTAGTCGGTAGGATTTTTAAACACTTAGGCGAGCACTGGGCTGCATCTAAGCCCCCGAGTGGGAGGTTTGCTCTCCACCCGGTAGGATTTTTCAAACTTAGGCGAGCACTGGGCTGCACCTAAGCCCCCGAGAGGGAGGTTTGCTCTCCACTCGGTAGGAATTTTCAAACTTAGGCGAGCACTGGGCTGCAGCTAAGCCCCCGAGTGGGAGGTTTGCTCTCCACTCGGTAGGATTTTTCAAACTTAGGCGAGCACTGGGTTGCAGCTAAGCCCCCGAGTGTGAGGTTTGCTCTCCACTCGGTAGGATTTTTCAAACTTAGGCGAGCACTAGACTACAGTTAAGCCTCCGAGTGGGAGGTTTGCTCTCCACTCGGTAGGATTTTTAAACACTTGGGCGAGCACTGGGCTGCAGCTAAGCCCCCGAGTGAGAGGTTTGCTCTCCACTCGGTAGGATTTTTCAAACTTAGGCGAGCACTGGGCTGCAGCTAAGCCTCCGAGTGAGACGTTTGCTCTCCACTCGGTAGGATTTTTCAAACTTAGGCGAGCACTGGGCTGCAGCTAAGCCTCCGAGTGGGAATCTGGTTCACCACTCGGTAGGATTTTTTTACAGACTTAGGCGAAACGGATTCGCAGCTAAGTCACCCACTGGGGGATTTCATGTGCAAACAAAAGTGACAGCAATTATTGGACCACTCTTTTCTTTGATAAACATAAAACTACATAAGTTTTCCTTATTACATCTCACCCGAGTGAGAATTCAAGTGTAAAAGGGGCGAAGTAGCTCCGCATTCCAAGCTCGTGGCTCATCGATCTGACGATCGACATTGTAAAGGTGATACGCTCCATTGTGGAGGACTCTGTGACGATGAAGGGGCCTTCCCAAGTAGGAGCAAGCTTGTGCGGTTTCTGTTGATCCACTCGGAGGACCAAATCTCCTTCTTGGAAAGCTCGGCTCTTCATGTTTCTGGCATGGAATCGACGCAAGTCTTGCTGATAAATGGTCGATCGGATCATTGCCATTTCTCTTTCTTCTTCCAGGAGGTCGACTGCGTCTTGCCGGGCTTGTTCTGCTTCGTCTTTGGTGTAGACCTCAACTCAGGGTGCGTTGTGAAGTAGATCACTCGGCAGGACTGCTTCGGCTCCGTAAACCAGAAAGAACGGAGTTCTTCCAGTTGACCGATTCGGGGTGGTCCTTAATCCCCACAGAACTGACGGAAGCTCGTCGACCCATGCTCCTGCTGCGTGCTTGATATCACGCATCAGCCGAGGTTTTAGCCCCTTGAGGATCAGACCATTTGCCCTTTCAGCTTGTCCATTCGACTGGGGGTGTGCGACCGACGCGTAGTCGACTCGTGTGCCTTGAGACGCGCAAAAAGCTCTGAACTTGTCTGAATCGAAGTTTGACCCATTGTCAGTGATGATGCTATGCGGGACTCCATATCTGAATGTTAACTCCCTAATTAAACTGATAGCAGTGCTAGCATCAAGATTCTTGACAGGCTTAGCTTCAATCCATTTGGTAAACTTGTCGACTGCCACAAGCACATGTGTGAAACCTCTCCTGCCTGTTCTCAGTGGACCAACCATATCCAGGCCCCATACAGCGAAGGGCCAGACGAGTGGAATGGTTTTCAGGGCTGATGCAGGCTTGTGCGACATGTTGGAGTAGAACTGACACCCCTCACACTTGTCGACTATCTCCTTTGCCATTTCGTTTGCTCTTGGCCAGTAAAACCCCACTCGGTATGCTTTAGCCACAATGGTCCGAGAGGACGCATGGTGACCACAGGTCCCCGAGTGGATATCATCAAGGATTATTTGACCTTCTTCTGGTGTTATACACTTCTGACCGATTCCAGTCACGCTTTCTCTATACAACTGTCCCTTTATGACTGTGAAGGCTTTGGATCGACGGACGATCTGTCGAGCCTCTTCCTCGTCCTCTAGAAGTTCTTTCCTCAAGATATATGCGATGTACGGTATTGTCCAGTCGGGAGTGATTGCCAAGACTTCCATGATTAGGTCGACCACAGCAGGAACTTCGACTTCAGTCGGATCTGTGGCACTTTTCGACTGCGGGGCTTCTTCTGTAAAAGGATCCTCCTGGACTGACGGCGAGTGAATGTGCTCCAAAAACACATTGCTGGGAATGGCTTCCCTCTTGGAGCCTATCTTTGCCAAATCATCGGCTGCTTGATTTTTCAGTCGGGGGATGTGATGAAGCTCTAACCCCTCAAATTTCTTTTCCAACTTTCTCACTGCGTTGCAGTAGCCAGTCATAGCTGGACTTCTGACGTCCCACTCCTTCATCACCTAATTAACTACCAAATCTGAGTCGCCATAGACCATGAGGCGACGGACGCCGAGTGAAATGGCCATGCGCAACCCATACAAAAGTGCTCCATATTCTGCTTCATTATTGGAGGAATCGAAGTCAATCTGGAGAACGTATCTGAGCTTATCTCCTCGGGGGGAGACCAATACTACCCCAGCACCGGAACCATTCAGCATCTTAGATCCATCGAAGAACATGGTCCAGTGCTCCGAGTGAACTCGACTCGGAAGCTGCTGTTCAATCCACTCGGCGACGAAATCTGCAATTGCTTGGGACTTGATAGCCTTCTTTGCTTCAAACTTGATATCTAAGGGAAGGAGTTCAATCGCCAACTTTGCCACTCGACCAGTTGCATCTCTGTTGTGCAGAATCTCTGACAGTGGGGCATCGCTGATGATTGTAATGGAGTGGTCAGAGAAGTAATGTGCAACCTTCTTCGTGGTCATATAAATCCCATATACAAGCTTCTGGTAATGAGGATATCTTTGCTTTGAAGGAGTCAAAACTTCAAACACATAATATACTGGGCGCTGAACTCTGAAGGCCTTTCCTTCTTCTTCCCGCTCGACCGTAAGTACTGTACTGTCAACTTGTCCCGTGGCTGCAATGTAAAGCAGCAGAGGCTCTTTACTGATTGGGGCAGCGAGCACCGACTGGGTGGAGAGCAGAGCTTTGAGGTCTGCAAACGCTGCATCAGCTTCTGGAGTCCACTCGAACTTGTCAGACTTCTTCATCAATCGGTAAAGAGGCAACACCTTTTCACCGAGACGAGAAATGAATCGACTTAGAGCGGCCAAGCAACCTGTAAGCTTCTGGACATCGTGCACACGCACAGGACGCTTCATCCGGAGTATGGTGCCAACCTTTTCGGGATTGGCGTCGATTCCTCTTTCGGAAACGAGAAAACCGAGTAACTTTCCACCTGGAACTCCGAATGTGCACTTTGATGGATTGAGCTTGATATCATACCTCCTGAGGTTGGCAAAGGTTTCAGCAAGGTCAGTCAGTAGGTCGGAACCTTTCCATGACTTGACCACAATATCATCCATGTATGCTTCCACGTTCCGACTGCTCTGAGTGAGCAAACACTTTTGAATCATCCTCATGAACGTGGCTCCAGCATTCTTGAGGCCGAAGGGCATGGTGACATAACAGAAGCACCCGAATGGAGTGATGAAAGCCGTTCTGATCTCGTCGGGTCCATACAGACGGATCTGATGGTACCCTGAATAGGCGTCCAGTAAAGACAAACGCTCACACCCCGCGGTCGAGTCGACTATTTGGTCGATGCGGGGGAGAGGGGAATGATCTTTCGGGCAGGCCCGAGTGATATGTTTAAAGTCAATGCACATGCGAAGCGACTTGTCCTTCTTGGGGACCATGACAACATTGGCGAGCCACTCGGAGTGGTAAATCTCTCTGATGAATTCTGCTGCTAAGAGTCGAGCCACCTCTTCGCCAATAGCTTTCCTCTTCTAGACGGCGGACCGTCGAAGATGTTCCTTCACCGGCTTAACTTTCGGGTCGACTCATAGACGGTGCTCAGCCAGTCCCCTGGGAACTCCAGGCATGTCAGAAGGCTTCCATGCGAAGATGTCCCAGTTCTCACGGAGGAACTGGATGAGCGCTTCTTCCTATTTGGAATCGAGCGTCGTTGAGATGTGACTCGGAGTTGCATTGGGATCGGTCGGGTGAATGTGAACTGGCTTCGTTTCACCGGACGACTGAAATGCTGACTCTGAAGCGGGCTTCTTGGCTCGTAGCAATTCACTCGGATCTGCAGTCTTCTGGTACTCTTGCAACTCGACCACTGCCATCTGGGCGTCGGCAATTTTTGAGCCCGTCTGAAAACACTCTTCTGCTTTCTTCCGATTGCCCGTAACAGTGATCACACCTCTGGGGCCAGGCATCTTCAATTTGAGATACACATAACACGGTCGAGCCATAAAGCGTGCATAAGCTGGCCTGCCCAAAATAGCATGATAAGCCCTTTGGAAGTCCACAACCTCGAATGTCAACTTTTCCTTGCGGTAATTCTTTGAATCACTGAAAACCACATCAAGAGCAATCTGGCCGAGTGACTCGGCTTTCTTCCCGGGAATGACTCCATGGAAGCTCATGTTACTGGTACTGAGCCTGGACATCGGAATGCCCATCCCTTTCAACGTTTCTGCATACAGTATGTTCAGGTCGTTGCCACCATCCATCAGGACTTTGGTCAGTCGAGTGCCTTCGACAAATGGGTCGACCACCAAAGCTTGCCTCCCAGGGGTGGCAATGTGCGTAGGGTGATCGGACTGGTCGAATGTGATGGCAGTCTGAGACCACTTCAGATAACTGGGTGTTGCCGGGGCAACCATATTCACTTCACGGTTAATGACTTTCAGTCGACTTTTGCTTTCAACATCAGCAAAAATCATCAAGGTGGAATTGACTTGGGGGTATCCATCGTCGCTATCTTCCTTGTTCTCAACTTTGTCTGACTCTTTTTCCTTGTCTTTGGACTGTTTGCCCTGAAACTGCTGGATCAGGAGCCGACACTGTCGAGTGGTATGCTTTGGGTAAATGAGTTTACCCTCTTCATCTTTCTTGGTGTGATTGTGACATGGCAGATCCAAAACATCATTTCCATCTTGATCCTTAACTTTCTTGGGGTTCCAAGGCCCCTTGGGTTTTCCCTTGAATTTTCCCTGAGTGACGGCCAGGGCCTCCCCAGGAGCGGCTGGCTCGGCCTTCCGCTTCTGTTTCCGACTGGAATTACCTCAGGTTTCCTGGGCGACTGCCTTCTGCTTGCCACTCCGGAGTCGATCTTCATCTTCACCATTAGCGTATTTGGTGGCAATCTCCATCATCCGATTCAGAGACATTTCTCCGGTCCGACCGAACTTCAGATTCAATTCTCTATTCTTAACACCTTCTTTAAAGGCACAAACTGCTTGATGATCTGGTACATTCTCAACTGTGTGATGCAAAGTGGTCCACCTCTGGATGTAATCCCTCAGAGTTTCATTCGGTTTCTGCACGCAAGACCGCAATTCTGTAAGGCCTGCCGGTCGCTTGCGTGTTCCTTCAAAGGTTGTGACAAACACTCGGGAGAGGTCCTCCCAAGTGTAGATGCTGCTGGGTGCTAACTGATTCAGCCACGCTCTGGTCGAGCCCTCTAACAGGAGAGGCAAATGCTTCATAGCCACCTCATCATTGCCACCGCCAATCTGGACAGCCACTCGGTAATCTTCGAACCAAGTGTCAGGCTTAGACTCACAGGTGAACTTGCTGACTCCGGTCGCCAACCTGAAATTGGGAGGAATCACTGCGGCTCTGATGGCTCGACTGAAACACTCTGGCCCTGAAACATGTACTCTGCTGCTGGCAGGCGCATATTTGTCGTGGCCTTCTTGGTGAGCTCTGTTGCTGTCGACCAAACCTTGAACGAGGATGGATCTCGCATCAAAGCCTGGTTCCCTGGGGTCGACTGGAATCCTCCGCCCAACACTATGAGGGCGTCTGTCATCCTGCTGTCGAGGCGCATATGACCCACTCCTCGGGGGAGGGGTTGGCACTCGACGTCGATCATCACGATCGAATCGGTGATCGTACTGCTCATTTCTTCTGTACTGATCGTGTCGGTCCCCACGTCCCTCACGCCTCGGGGGCGATCTTGGGCTGTGAGCCGACTGCACTGTATCCGCTGCAACGGACCGACTGTGGATCCTATTCCGCGACTGGGAAACAAAGAAAATCCGGATTCCCGCTGCCCGGAGCAACGCTCTGATTTGCAACAAGCCCCTGCCAGCCTCTGACTGGGATGCTGAATCGATTCTGCTATTCGGGCCTCGGCTGCCAAATTCTGAACTGGAGTTCGATATACCTGCGTAGGCGGGAAGAGCTGACGTCGACTAGACTCGGGGGCCCGCTGATGCGCTTGCTCGTCGAGTATTCGCTTGAGATTCTCTAGTCGAGTGCGCTCGGCCAAGTTAGCCAAGCGCGCGTCCTCCAAGGCCCGGGCCTCGGGGGTTTCTCCGATGATAGGAGTGTGGAGTGCATCCATGTTCCGGCGGCGAAGCTCCTCTCGCTGCAACGACGTGAGAGGCTCGGGGAGATACTCTTCGTGGGGACGCGATGGGTCGCCCCCACCCGTGCCTCCGTCGGTACGGGGAAATCCGGGAGGGCTGCGTGTCCCATCAATTGCCAGAACCTCCGCCGCAGGGTCACTGCTGTCGCATTCGGATGCAGTCTCTGCGGAGCCAGTCGACAGGTCGAACAGGCCGTAGAGAGATTCGTCGGGCTCGATTGCCGCGACTTGTGGGGTGGCCGACTGGCGAGCCACCGCATGCCTCACCCACCTCTAAAGTCTCGATCGACCAGAGCGCTTGCGCCGGCGAGAGACAAGGTGGGGAGATGACACGGGAGCCGACCGATACTGGGTCGACGGCTGCCGCAAGAGGACGCCACGAACACATGCGCGGAAGTGCGTCGCCCCGCGGACGGGGAGCGCGTCGATGTCGAGTGGAGCCTCCTGAAGCCAAGCGGAGTCGTCGGCGATGAACGTGAGCGCGCCGAGACGGATCTCGCGACCCTCCACCAAAACTCCGCCGGAAACCATGATCAAGGAGATCGGAAAAATCGCAACTTCTACAATTAAGTGCTAAGATTCCTGCCCCACGGTGGGTGCCAACTGTCGTGGTTCTAAGTCTGACAGTGATGTAGGGGGTAAGTATGGATAGGCTAGATCTTAGCTATGTAGAAGTTGCAAGCACACAAGGATTACGAGTTCAGGCCCTTCTCGGAGGAAGTAACAACCCTACGTCTTGGTGCCCGGAGGCGGTCGATTGGATTATGTGTGTAAGAATAACAGGGGTGCGAACCCTTGATACTGAGGAGGGGGGTGGCTTATATAGAGTTCGCCAGGCCCCTCCAGCCCTCAGTAATGTAGGGTTTAAAGTACATTAAGGCTGGGCGTTACTGGTAACGCCTCTAATGAAGTGCTATAATGACCATAAGAGCTACTTAATGACCGATCGTTTGTGTGCGGAGTGACTGTAGAACTCCTTGCAGTCGAGTGCTTGGCTTCGTGGTCGAGTGATAGCGTCATGGTCGAGTGTCTTGAATCCGTCGAGTGGGATACCTCCAAGTCGATTGAAAGGTGACTTCTTCTAGGGATGTCCTTGAGTAGGGCACTTAGGACAGGTCCATGCCCCTACCCTAGGTACATAGCTTCATCATGTCACAAGAATATGAAACCCGATATGGTGATGACAATCCTGACATGGACGATGAGGGCTTTGTTGCGAAGGGAAGAAGTGGAAATTATACCAATGCGGAGGATGTGTTGATATGCATCGCATGGAAGAAAGTCTCTCAAGATGCATCCATTGAAAGCAACCAAACGGTAAACACCTGTTGGTAACGTACGCATCAAGGATTACTTCAATGAGCGCAACATAAGTGGTCACTTCCGTTTGAGCGACTCTCTTCGCCAACGTTGGTTCACCATCAACGCCGAATGCCAAAAGTGGGCCGGTTGCTTGTCAAATTTTGCTCGCATGAACCCTAGTGGTTGCGGTGTTCCACATTTTGATGATAATGTGTTGGTTGTTTTATTGTAGAAAATAATTGCGCGAGGATTTTTTCGAGAGAGGAACATGAAAGGCGATAAGAAGAAGAAGAAGAAGAAGAAGAAGAAGAAGAAGAAGAAGAAGAAGAAGAAGAAGAAGAAGAAGAAGAAGAAGAAGAAGAAAGGAAAAGTTTTCACTTTTCATCATTGCTACAAAGAGCTCAAGGACGAGGATAAGTGGAAAACTAGAGAGACTTTTGATTCTTTGAAGAAGAAGAGTGTGATGATTGAGGATGAAGAAGATGTCGACGGTGAGGAGAGAAGGCACCCCACTCCTCACTCCGCGACAAAATCTTATAGGCCCGATGGAAACAAGAAAGTGAAGGGAGCCAAGGCCGGAGACAATGATCTCAAGGAAGGATTTGATGCCATTGTCGCGGCGAGGAAAGAGTGTGCCAAAGAAAAAAGAATGTTGAATCTCAAGGAAATAGAGTAGAGGAGTGAGGCTAAGCGGCAGAGGGAGGCGGCCGAGGAGAGGCTGGCAGCGGTCGAGGAGAGGAAGGTGGACCTAGAGCAGAAAAAGGCCGCGACCGAGGAGATGAAGATGGTCGAGGAGAAGGCACTCATGTTTCTGTTTATGGACACATCTACTCTTGACCCCAAGGCAAAGGCCTATGTTGAACTTTGTCATGATGAAATGCTCATGAAGAAGCAAATGCTCATGAGGCAAATGATGATGGGAGGAGGCATGGGAGGTGCCATGTGAGGAGGCATGGGAGGTGACATGGGTGGCTACATGAACATGATGAGAGGTGCCATGAAAGGTGCATTTGGCGGAAACATGGGAGGTGGCTTCGGTGCCAACATGGAAGGTGGCTTTGGTGGCATGGGAGGTGGCTTCGGAGGCAACATGCCCGACATGGGAGGTGGCTTTGGCGGCAACATGATGGGTGGCTTAGGAGGTGGCTATGGCGGGCAGCATGAGTAGCGTTGGAGGTGGCTTCGTTTGCCAACATGACCGACATTGGAGGTAATGAAGGTGCTTCCGGTGGTGCCCCCGGCAACGAGACTTCATCGCTTCACAACGTCGACAAAGAAGCCAGTGATGATGATGATCGTACCACGGTTCACAACGCCGGTGGTGTTGATGACCCGCATGAATGATATTCATGTGCATTTTAATTTGTAGGGCAAAAAACTTTGATTGGGACGATGCACTTTTGGTAGAGGGATTTGAAACTATGATGATGATGATGCACTTTTGTTAGGGATTTGAAACTATGATGATGATGATGCACTTTTGTTAGGGATTTGAAACTATGATGATGATGCACTTTAATTTGAAATTTTAAGTGATATTTCAGTGCAAAACCGCGGTTGTACAGCGTCTGAACAACAGCCGCGCGGCCGGCAGCCGGTTTTACATCTTCGTTTTGAACCGTCTGTTGGAGTTGCTCTTTTACATATTTGTTTTGGACCATCTGTTGGAGTTGAGCCTTTTTCGAAGATGTAAAAAACACTTTTTTTTGCTCCAAAATTTTACATCACCGGTTTAGAGCACCAAAATATACATCATCTATTGGAGATGCTCTAAATCCTTGATACTACCATGAGACGACATAAATGTACTAGCCAAAGGATATCTCCTTTGTTTTTATTTACTACTCCCTCCGTTTCTATTTAGTCTAAGTTTTGATCAAAATCAAACTTTATAAAGTTTGATTAATTTTGTAGGAAAAAACATCAACATTCACAGTATGATATCAATATTATTAGATGCATCATCAAATTAACTTTCATGCCATATAACTTTAGTATTGTAGATTCTGATATTCTTTGATAAATTTGGTCAAACTTTGATTACTTTAACTTTGATCAAATTTTATATACAAAGTAAAAAAAGAAACGGAGGTAGTAAGTATATTAGCTTTGACACAAGTCAAACTTTGTAAATTTTGACAAAATCTACGGGAAACATATAAACATTGACAATAACAATTATATATGACGTGAAAACATATTCAATGATGAATCTCATGAAATCGTTTTGGTATTGTACATGTTAATATATTTTCTATAAATTCAATTAAAGCTGACAAAGTTTTACTTAAGAGACAAAACTAATATATGAAGTAAATAA
Source organism: Aegilops umbellulata (assembly GCA_032464435.1). Classification (NCBI taxonomy): domain Eukaryota; kingdom Viridiplantae; phylum Streptophyta; class Magnoliopsida; order Poales; family Poaceae; genus Aegilops; species Aegilops umbellulata. Next base: position 446,333,309 of record CP136055.1, read on the forward strand.
AAACAGGGGGAACATATGGAAGAGAAGAGAGACACGGTATGTCACCGGTGGGAACGGGTATCTTCATGTTGAGGTTTTGTGGTAGTATGAAAGTCAGATCACCGGTTCACTTTTCCTTTTGACGCGATGCACGCCTACCTGGCGACCTTCCTCAATGAAGTCTCAGGAGAGAGCAGGCGCGCGCATGTGTCAGGCCATTGGATAGGCATCTTTAGTTACCGCTTGGCATGAGTGGTTCCCTATCTCAAAAAACAATCTACAGTGGATACGCATATTTAATTCTCTGCCAAGGATAGATTGTGGAATTTGGGGTAGTGCTCAAAGCGTCAAACGACCGGCAATGAGAGCATCTACAGCCGGCTCTCTTATACCCGTTTCAAACATCCCGACAGGCTGCTCGTTCAGTGACCGGTCACAAAAATTCATTCTAATCGGACCTCTTGAACGGGTCTCAAACGTCCGGACTGATCGGCACCCCTTATATCCAACCCAAATATAGGATAGATATGGGGCGACCCGGGCACACCGGGCACGTCCGCCTGACAAGTCCAGCTCACCGCGGACACCACAAAAATTCCCAATCCAGGCGGCATGCTCAAACCATAGCTCACTCTCTCACTCCGTCCGTCCATTCCTCTTCCTCTCCGTTCCGATCCCATCCACCACCATGAGCAGCTCCGGCAGCGACTCTGCCTCGGAACTCGACTACGAGGAGGAGATGGCCCTCCGCATTGCGCTGGAGCGGTCCAAGGTGGAGACCGGCAACAGCTCCGGATCTGGAGGGTTGCCGCACCTCCCTCGCCGGCGCAGCGCGGACGCTGGAGCTGGATCTTCCCGGCCCGCGCGTATCGACACCCGGTCAGCACAGTACACGCCGGCCCCGCGTCGTCTCCTTCCCTCGTCAGCCGCTCCTACACGCGGCCAACGCTGGGTGCTTGTGCCCGCGCCTTCGGCGCGCACGCGCACTCTGGAGTCGGAGGCGCGCCGCGACAGGCAGCGTGCACGAGAGAGGGAGGCGGCAGAGCAGTCCGCGCGCTGCCACGGGGGGACGAAGCCAGATGCCGACTAGGACGCGCGTCTCCTCGCCTGGGTGTACCGCCGCTCCCTCAAGACGGTGGAGACGGACGCTCGCCGCCTCCGACAGAAGAACGCCAAGGCGCTCTGGCTATCCATTGAGAAGTCAGAGCGTGAGGTGAAGGAGGCTGCGGTGGAGAAGGCTCGGGTGGCAAGGCTGAAGTGGGAGCAGAACAGGGCGGTCCATCGGATGAAGGGGCTCATCGTCCTCTCCGACTCCGACTCCGACGGCGGTGACAGCTGCACCTCGTCATCCGACGATCAAGACCCTCCACTAGCCGCGGACGCCTACAGCTGCGCCGGCGACCGGAAGGGCAAAGGCCCGACGAGGAAGTGGTGATTCGGCCCCCTCCTCCTCAATGTTTATATAGTTTAAGTTGTAGAAGTTTGTGAACTTGTCTGTGGACGAACTATGATCTTATAGATGTGGTGAAGTATGTTTATCCGTTTGCAGCTGATCTTATATTCCTTTGCAGCTCATTTTGTTTTCCGTCAGTCTGATCATCTAGGATAGATCACCGTATGCACGGGTAGCATGAATATAAGACGCCGGATATGAGATACGCGGATGCGGAATGGCAAATATGAAGAGTGCCCGGTCAGTGCCCACGGACGCGTCCGAGCGCGTCCGTGTGTGTTTGAGGGGCCGGTTTGCCAAGTCCGGCTGTAGATGCTTTAATGGATAAAGAAATATGTGTAGTTAGTAAAATAATGGTTTAGAATCAATCAGTTACTAATAGAGAGAAATAACATTGTCGCTCAGGGATCGATTAGTGGATAGTGGAGGAGTAGCCTGGAGGAGCCGGGGAACACCCATCGGCCACGAACCCAATAGGCCGGTACTAGTAGTACCTTATAGGCCCCTGTTCCTACGTATATCGTCCCCTCTTCCTCTTGCTATGGCTACGCTGTTCACCTGTTGGCCTCTGTCTTGGTTGACCGCCTCATTTGACATCCGCCATACGACAGGGAAAACGATGAGAGCTCTCGCTCGTTGATTAGCATTTTACTACTAGGGCATGCGACACGTTCCCCTGTCTTTGAACTTGAACATCCATGCATGCACACACGTAAGTACCGTTGGTTGCTAAGGACAGGCTGATGTCACCTAGTACTCCTGCTGCTCAATCGGCTCGTGTTTTCGTCCTAATCCTATTTACTCATGGATTCGTGTCCTATCTTGAGTCTGCTTGTACTAGCTCCGAGAAGGCCAACGTGCTTACTTTTCGTGCAATCATGGCTTCTTCCGGCCAGCACCGCCTTACATGTGCCCACACATTGAGGCTGCATGCATGACGCTGCATTAGACCGCCCCTGACGCCCTGTGCGCCGTTGCAAACTGAAATTAACCGCTCACCAGGAGCCCCAGTACTTTCGCCTGCCTTGTCGTGCACATGCACATGCATCACCATATAAGTATCTAGGGAGAACATGGGCCTCCTCATAGCTCAGCCACTCTCGGCCGTCGGATCAATTTTTTGATGCGATTTTGGGCGTCTGATCGAGAGGTGAAAGAAGCTGGGCCGTCGGATCGGGCCGGTGACACTGCTACAATGAATAGTTATCTCCCGCTGTAAAAGATCTCGTGCCACCGCGTGTAATTCCCGTGTCATGCCGAGGGCATTTTCGTAATTTCACTATGCTGTATAAAAGTGCAGCACCATAGGGTTTCTCCCCAATCGGCTTCCTCCCCTCGTCCTGTATACGCGAGGGAGAGACGCCGCCGCCTCCTCCCCTTGCAAACCCTCTTCCCCGCCTCCCTCGCGCCCAGCTCCTCCCACCTCGCCGCCTCCTCCTCTCCCCTCCCGCGCGCCTCCTCTCCTCCCACCCACAGCGCCGCCGCCACCTACTGGCGCGAGCTCGCATTGGTCTTGGTCCCCATCTCCTCCATGCTCGACACAAGTGCGGGTCGCCGCCGCACTGCACAAGGCGGGGCTACATCCCAGGCCCCCGCTTTCTCCTTCGCCCAGACGACCAAGCCCTTCGCATCGAGCTCCTCTACGCCGACACCGCCGCTCGTCCTACTCCCTCCATGTTCTTCCCCTCCCCTAACCCTAGAAACAGACAAGGAGGCTGATTCGCCGCCAGCCACCGGCCATGGAGCCTCCTGCTTGACGATGTTGAGGGGGGCGGTGCCGGCTGTCGAGCCCCCCTGCTTAATCCTGAAGATTTAGTGAAACGGCTGGAGGCCTCGCCCCATCTTGCGATCCGCCACCAAATCACATTGTTTCCTGCCGTGTGGTACCATGGGAGATGTTCTTTCTTGATTCTTCGGTTACTCTTCCGTTTCTACTAGATTTGTGATGTTCTGCTGTTCATGTAGGTCTTGTGTTACTGTTTTGGCCTTATCTAAACTGACTCCTTTAGCTCATCTCGGTTTATTCTTTGTGTTGTTTAGGATGTGGTTAGGGCTGGTGGTTGTTCATTAGTTTTCTCTTTGCTGGTTGCCCTTTGCTAGTGCTCTTGTCCATTGGATTTTTAGGATCTGCCGTTCCAGTTGCTGGAGATTGGTCGGTTCCCCTTTTGGTTGACATTGCCATTGCATGTGATATTTTTTTATCAGTTTCTTTGTTTAATATGCTTTTATTGCGTGTTCTAATTTATAAACTGCTTCTCATGTATTGATTGTGGCTTATTAAATCGTGAGCTTAGTTAATTTTATTTCAGATGATATTGGCAGGAACTCGAGGAGCCTCCATTTCAGAGGTGCTGATGTTGCTACGGGTTGGTGCTTGAGGTTGGCAGTAGTGTCTCCATGGACAGTTTCTTTTCTTAATCATACTAGCTTAGTTGTAGTGTTAAATTGTGAGCTTAGTTACTTCTTTAGGTTGCCCTGCTGGATGCCATCTTTAGGTTGATGTGTACCTAAAAATAGTTCATTGGTCCATGCATTCAATGGTTCATACCTACTATCTGTAGGAAGTAGATTCTTTTTATTAGATGAAGGTTCTTTTTTTCACTGGAACAACATGTTATTTTAACTTGTAATTCTAGGTTATTTGATTCTTATGCAAATGCTTGCATGATATTATTCATTCGCCATATTGCACTTGGTCAGACCATTTATCATGAATGAGGAAGAGGAGATCCCGACCACTTCACCGCCTCTTCCATAGGCTTGTGGCAAGGATTATATCCCCAGCATCCTCCTCCAAGCTTGCAATTACTGCCTCCCCAAGTAACATCAGTCTACATCAGCAAGGTGAGCCTCACAGTTTTTTTCCTAGGCTTTTACTTTATCATGTATGCACCATTGTTGCATGCCTCTAACTGTGTATGTTGCTAAGTGTAACACCCACGATGCGGCTATATCTCCCACGTGTTGAGGCACGACTTGGAGGCATAACCGCATGGTGGTTTTGTCGCAAGAAGGGTCATCTTCACGCAATCCCATGTAATAAACAAGAAAGGGATAAAGAGTTGGCTTACAATTGCCACTTCACACAATACATTAATTCATACATCATCAGAGTACACACATAGTCTGACTACGGACAAATCCAAATAAAAAAGAAGATAACCCAACTGCTAGATCCCGATCGTCCCAAACTGGGCACCACTACTGATCATCCAGAAAAGAAACATAATAACGACCAAGGTCCTCGTCGAACTGCCATTTGAGCTCGGTTGCGCCACCTGCACTGGGTTCATTGGCTCTTGCAACTGTTTGGTAGTAAACTGTGAGTCACGGGGACTCAGCAATCTCACAATCCGCGAGATCAAGACTATTTAAGCTTATGGGTAGGATGTGGCAATGAGGTGGAGCTGCAGCAAGCGCTAAGAAAATATGGTGGCTAACATACGCAAATAAGAGCGAGAAGAGAAGCAACACAACGGTCGTGAAGCTAGAAGTGATCAAGAAGTGATCCTGAAACTACTTACGCACAACCATAACACAAGAACCGTGTTCACTTCCCGGACTCCGCCGAAAAGAGACCATCACGGCTACACATGCGGTTGATGCATTTTAATTAAGTCAAGTGTCAAGTTCTCTACAACCGGACATTAACAAATTCCCATCTGCCATATAACCGCGGGCACGACTTTCAAAAGATAATACCCTGCAGGGGTGCTCCAACTTATCCAATCACAAGCTCTCACGATCAGCGAAGGATATTCCTTCTCCCGGAAAGACCCGACCAGTCTCGGAATCCCGGTTACAAGACATTTCGACAATGGTAAAACAAGACCAGCAATACCACCCAACTATGCCGACAAATCCTGATAGGAGCTGCACATATCTCGTTCTCAGGGCACACCGGATAAGCTAAGCCTACAAGTACCAACGTAACCCAAGTTGCCAAGGAACGGTCCCGCACGGTGCTCTAGTTTGGACCAATACTCAAAGGAGCACTGGCCTGGGGACGGTAAATAAAGATGACCCTTGAGTCTGCAGAACCCAAGGGAAAAAGGCTTAGGTGGCAAATGTTAAAACCAAGATTGGTTCTTGTTGGAGGAGTTTTATTTAAAGCGAACTGTCAAGGGGGTCCCATAACCCCAACCGCGTAAGGAACGCAAAATCAAGGAACATAACACAGGTATGACGGATATAAGGGCGGCAAGAGTGGAACAAAACACCAAGCATAAGGCCGAGCCTTCCATCCTTTACCAAGTATATAGATGTATTAATTAAAATAAGAGATATTGTGATATCCCATCATAATCATGGTCCAACAAGGAACCAACTTCATCTTCACCTGCAACTAGCAACGCTATAAGAAGGGCTGAGTAAAAGCGGTAATAGCCAAACAACGGTTTGCTACGAAGGTGGGTTAGAGGCTTGACATGGCAATATGGGAGGCATGATAAACAAGTGGTAGGTAGTGCGACATAGCGATAGAGCGAACAACTAGCAAGCAAATATAGAAGTGATATCGAGGGTAATGGTCATCTTGCCTAAAATCCCGCTAGGAAGAAGAACGAGTCCATGAAGTAGACGAACCAACGTAGTCGAACGAATCCTCACAATCGCAACGTAACCGAAACTATCAAGGAGAAGCACAACCGGAAAGGAACAAACAACATGGTAAACAACCATCACATCAACATGGCATGATGCACAATCAAGTATGATGCATGTCCGGTTTAACTAGGCATGGCATGGCAAAGTGCAACAAACAACACTACAAATTAAGTGGAGCTCAATATGCAACGAGTTGCATATTGACGAAACACCACATTCAAGTTATTTAGTTCGCTCTCGCTTATGTACCCAACAATATTAAATGTTTTTAAACATGGCAAGAGGTGAAACATATATAAACTATCTATTTAGGCAAGATTAAATGAGGTCGAAAACAACAAACAACAATTCCGGAAAATCCACATATGCATATTTTGAATTTGGTACTGTTCTGCCTAAAACAATATTTTATCATTGTTAAACATGCAAAGTAAGTGCACCATGTTAAACTAGGCCTTTTTCTACCACATTTACATATAAAGAACATATAAATTGGAGCTACGGTTATTTAGTTATGAAATAAAACATTTTAACATGGCATTTAGCAAATTAAATGCAAACATCATTTTAAACATTTCTAACATGGATAAAAGTGGCATATTATGAAACTAGACAGAATTCTAAGCCTTTTTCATATATAAAGCATTTTAAACCCATGCATGGTTGGTGATCTATTATATGCATGAACAACAGGGGGCAAACTATAAACATGCAGCTTTCTGGATAATTGGACAAATTCGCAGTAGCAGAAAAAATAACTACGGGCCAGATCTGACTAGCCCAACAGAGCAGAGGGGCTGGAGGGTTGCTCACCCATGGGCTCGGCCCAGTCGGTGGTGAGGTGAGGCCGGAAGGGGGGCGCTGGGTGTTGCCGGTAGCAGGCCGGTTGCAGCACTGTGTGTGCGGTCGACCTGGTCAATGTGCGGGCGACGCGCTGGCGTGGCTCGAGGCAGGGGGGTTCGAAGCGAAGCATGCTACAGTGGTTCGAGTAGAGAAACAGGGGAGCAGACGCAGCAGGACTTGGCGCGCGGGCGATGCTGGAAGCGGAGGAACGACGCAACGACGAGGGCGGCGCGCCAGCGTGAGGTAGCGGAAGTAGGCGCGAAGCCTGGCGGCAGGGAAGGCACGGATCCGGGCGAAGGAGGTAGCAGGACGGCGGCGACGGCTGCTATTACAGAGAACCAAAGAGAGAGAGATCGGGAGTGAGTACCGGCAGGAGGAAGAAAAATAAAGAAGAAGGGAGGCGGGGCATGGCAAGGACCTGGTCCGGCAGGTCGCCGTTGAGGGCTGGAGACGCAGCGATGGGCGCACGGAGCTTGGACGCGGCGAGGTCCCCATAGCATGGGTGTTGTGAATAAGAGGCACAGAGAGGGAGACAGGCATGAGAGAAAGAGAGAGCTGAAGGGGAAGGAGAAGAAGGGAAAGGAGAGGGGCATCGGGGGGGGGGGTCCTGGTGGCTGCTGTTGCTCGTCGGCAATAGCCAGATCGGCGACAGGGTCGAGGTACAGCGGCGGCGAGGTAGGAAGGCTGCGGGGCAGCGAAGGCAGAGGCAGCGAGGCGGCGGCTGGTCTCGGGAGGAGCTCGCCTCCTTGGGTCGACGCGGAGACCGAGGAGGCTTAGGCGTGCGGCTGCAGGCGCGGTGGTTGGTCGGAGCGAGGTGGATCGAAGGGTGTGTTGGTTGGTGGGCTGGATCGGGAGGGGATCCAGAGGGGAAGATTTGGTTGGCAAAGGGCAAGCTCCCGAGGAACATGGGTGGCGGCGGCGGGAGGATTAGATGGATCGATGGAACAGGGCTAGGGTTAGGCTGCTAGTCATAGCATTGGATTTTTGGTTAGGGCTATTTTGGAACCTTCAATTAAAATCGAACAGTCGAGAATAAATAGCTTAGGAGATTCAAACGAGAAATCGATGATGATTTAGGGATGTTTGGGGATGATCCGGATCCAACGGTGATGACTGCCCGAGTCGGGTCCGGGTAAGTTTCCACACTAGGTTGCGAGGGGTCTGTGCACTATGCAGAGAGAGAGATAAGACCATTGTGTGCAAGTGTGTGGTTGGTCTTGGAACGGAAAACGAAAACAACGGAGAGACACGGCAACTACGAACGGACTAAGAATTTTATGAAAACATGCTGATGCAAAGCAGATGATGCGATGATGAATGCAACAAACAATACAAATCACACGTCGAATCTCGGAATCCATGGAAGGCATCTGGAGCGTCGGTCTCGGGGCGTCACAACACTCCACCACTACAAGAGGATCTCGTCCCAAGATCTAGGAATGACACCGGAGAGAAACGGAAGAGGAAGTGGTAAATAAAGTTGCTACTTCGACAAACGAGTGAAACCATGAACCTTGATAGGTTGAAAACTTGAAAAGAAAAAAGAACACCACAGAGTTGAACGAACTTGAGAGCACTCCGGTAGAAAATAGAAATAGGGAACACCATGTGAACCTTGGAGGTTGCAAAGCTATGAATGACCAGCACAATGGACAAGAAGGAATTTAAACCACTCTAGTTGAAACGAGATAAAGAAGGAACAAGGAAGAACAAATTCGGACAGCACTCCGATTGAAAAGTGGAGGAGAACTTGATAAGATGAGAGAACTCGAATGAAAACACAACACTCCGGCTAAACGGATAAGCAAGGGAAAGAACATGATCTTTACAAGACAAGATGTTGGGTGAGGAGAGCAACATCCCAATGCCTCCAGAACAAATGAATGGAAAACTAGATGGTTGGAAAGAAAAGAACAGAGAAGAAGAATGACCACTCTGCCAATTAAAATTGAAAGAGCATCCTTCCAAGAAGGTTAGAACGAAGTTGCTGGAAAACCAACAACGAAAAGAATAAACTTGTTGTGGGCTTATGAGAACATCTCAAAATTATGTGGTGACAACCGGCCACTAACGGAAACAATTGGTTGGATTGATATCAACTAGGAGACCAAAAAAAATCTTATTTCACCGGGAGGATAAATGAAGAACTTGGGTCATTTATAAGCACCATAAATAGCAACAATCCTTAGGGAAAGCTTTTGGTGAAATATAACCCAAGATAACTCCAATGAAGAGATTGATGGGTTGTAAAGGATCTCCTAAACGAAGAGAAAATGGCGGGTTTACATATCTCATCCGTGACAACTTGCGAATCATGAAACACGAAGGGAAATTGTCAAGAATGACATAAGACCACCTCAAAAGATAATGTAGAAAGAATTGCACTTTGGAATGCACGATGAACAATGCTTGAAATCCTAAAAACAAAGCATGTGTTGAGCACCCTGTTTATTTTAGAGTATAGCTTGGCGTATCTTAACTCCGAGAGAAAGGAATCCTTGATGAACCACCATGTAGAGCTTCCATGAAGAACTCCTATAATAAAAGGATGATGAAAAGAAAGAGAAGTTGAAAACACAAAGTGGAGCCTTGCGATGATTTAGGTGGAGCTTTGCGATGAGAGAATGCAGAAAACTTGGAACTCCGGAAAGAAAAGATGAAGGATCTTGAACCGAGAATGTGACATGATGAACAACTCTGGAAAGAAGAAATTAGATCACTTGGATGAAACAATAATAAGAATTACGTTATGCATATCCTTCACCAATTTAAATTGATGACAAGCAACGGATTTGGCATACTACTTATTCTCGTAGAAAGGATTAAGAGAGATATAGCGTAAACTTGAGAAGGTCTTGATGGAACCACCGGTAAGATTGAAACAACGAATAAATTAATATGAGAACATAGGAAGAGGAATCTCGAACGAACCACCGTAAGAATTGAAAATGAAAGTAGTAATGGCACATTTCACCGGGAATAATTGGAAAATGAATGAAGATACTTGAGGGGATTTAGATACAAGAGAATGAAGAGATGACAAGTAGGCTAGAGAATACTTCAACGATGCACCGGTAAGATTTGGGGAACAAGAGCTGAAAGCTGGAATGAATAATTATGAGATGATGGGCTCCATAGAATGAAAAGAATTCTCACAATCGCAACAATTATGAGAGGATGGCATGAAGCTAGAACCATGAATCTTCACGAGAATGGAGCAAGATTTTTAGAAGAAATCTCTTGCTCGGTCTTCAAAATCTGAGAATGACGACGAGAAACACCACCACGAATTGTTGAGATACTCCGGGATGATAATTAGAAAGATTGAACCAATGATGAAAAGAATTTGAAAGATCTTGGAGAAAGACATTTGACTGATGATAATTCATTCTTACGTCAAACTTTGAAAATAATTTGAGAATAGCTCCAAAAAATTAAAAGAGTCAGGTAAGATCCTAGGAAAAGACCTGTGGGTTAGGGCCCACTCAAAAGAAACACCATTGAACGATTTGAGAGATAGATTGCGCTAGTTGAATTAAATGGCTTGAATAAGGTAAGACCTCGAAATAGCTTGAAAGGGTTACGAATAGAAACTTGAATCTTTTGGGATATCTTCAGCACTCCAGATAAACATGAATAGCAACAGGTGGATGATTAAGAGGTGCACCGACATGATAAAACATTTGAAATGAGGAGAGGAATGTGATCAACACTGAAGGCTTGAATTGTATCCACCGGAGAGGAAAACGAGTGAAGACTGACGAACTTGAAGCTCTCTTAGTATCTTCCTGAGAATCACCGGATAAGAACATTGAATGAAAAATGAAGAGACTTCCCATCAATAAAATGGATACCCGATTAAGAAATCTGCATCCTTGAAGAAATGGATGGGAGGGCGTAAAAACAAAGGCAACTTGGGACGGATGAAACGAACGCCGTTGAGAAAAAACTTAGAGTTGATCTTGCGAATGTTGGAATGATCGGATCCACTTGAAGAGAAGCACGTCGGTTGGAAGAGAATTAACATGGCAACCTCGATGATCAAGAAGGATTAGTATTCACATAGAAATATGAGAACACCGTTTAGGGAAGGTATGGAATCAACACTTGGCATTGAAGCAAGTCGAACACCACAAAACAACAAAAACAAAGGATTTGGCTTGCAGGATAAGCCGGAAACAAGCATATGATTGATCCCATATCGTATCATGTGTCTGTTGGAAAGATATCCTATGAGATACTTGAATTCCCACCTATAAACTCCCAAAACTTTCTGGTTATGCAATCTGGTGTTGGGGATACCGAGGACGCAATATATCTCACCCAAACTAACAATCCCTAGATCCAGCTGTATCCATCCGTCAACACATAACCAAGAAAACTCCAGAAATCGTGTACCTCAACCTTCGAAAAGCATCCGTTATACGAGTTATGGCAATACTCCCGAACTCCCGCCCCAGTACTCTGTGGCGTCGAGGGAATCTCACCAACAACTGCATAAAAGAGATTTTTGATGTCGGCAAAAAGTCAGGTATTCCAAAACTGCAACGATAAAATTGTGACGACAACACCTCGGAGCTCAACTCCCCGGGACACTGCCACAACCCCTAAATGTCAGGAGGCACCAAGAACAATGTTCTCGTCACAAGAATATCTGAACGATCCCAAGATACCCGCGTGATCCTAAATTTTTTTTAGTGAAATGTGAGGAGAGGAAAGACAAAACGTCTACATAAGGAGGCCTCACTAGAGCGACGAAGGGACTGAGGAATAAAAAGAATCCTACTCTCCGATATATATAATCCTAAGACTCAAAATATTTTTGTTCTAGACTCAACAACGTCAGTGATTCGATCAAGCAGGGGGCTCCTAAGTCGGGGATGGCTCTGATTGCCAACTTGTAACACCCACGATGCGGCTATATCTCCCACGTGTCGAAGGCACGACTTGGAGGCATAACTGCATGGTGGTTTTGTCGCAAGAAGGGTCATCTTCACACAATCCCATGTAATGAACAAGAATGGGATAAAGAGTTGGCTTACAATCGCCACTTCACACAATACATTAATTCATACATCATCGAAGTACACACATAGTCCGACTACAGACAAATCCAAATAAAAAAAGAAGATAACCCAACTGCTAGATCCCGATCGTCCCAAACTGGGCACCACTACTGATCATCCGGAAAAGAAACATAATAACGACCAAGGTCCTCGTCGAACTGCCATTTGAGCTTGGTTGCGCTACCTGCACTGGGTTCATCGGCTCCGACATCTATTTGGTAGTAAACTGTGAGTCACGGGAAGTCAACAATCTCACAACCCGCGAGATCAAGACTATTTTAAGCTTATGGGTAGGATGTGGTAATGAGGTGGAGCTGTAGCAAGCGCTAAGCAAATATGGTGGCTAACATACGCAAATAAGAGCGAGAAGAGAAGCAACGCAACGGTTGTGAAGCTAGAAGTGATCAAGAATTGATGCTTAAACTACTTACGCACAACCATAACACAAGAACCGTGTTCACTTCTCGGACTCCGCCGAAAAGAGACCATCACAGCTACACATGCGGTTGATGCATTTTAGTTAAGTCAAGTGTCAAGTTCTCTACAACCGGACATTAACAAATTCCCATCCGCCACATAATCGCGGGCATGACTTTCGAAAGATAATACCCTGCAGGGGTGTCCCAACTTAGCCCATCACAAGCCCTCACGATCAGCGAAGGATATTCCTTCTCCCGGAAAGACCCGACCAGTCTCGGAATCCCGGTTACAAGACATTTCGACAATGGTAAAACAAGACCAGCAAGACCACCCGACTGTGCCGACAAATCCCGATAGGAGCTGCACATATCTCGTTCTCGGGGCACACCGGATAAGCTAAGCGTACAAGTACCAACGTAACCCAAGTTGCCAAGGGACCGTCCCACACGGTGCTCTAGTTTGGACCAACACTCAGAGGACCACTGGCCCGGGGGGGGGGGGTAAATAAAGATGACCCTTGAGTCTGCAGAACCCAAGGGAAAAAGGCTTAGGTGGCAAATGTTAAAACCAAGATTGGGTCTTGTTGGAGGAGTTTTATTCAAAGCGAACTGTCAAAGGGGTCCCATAACCCCAACCGTGTAAGGAATGCAAAATCAAGGAACATAACACCGATATGATGGAAACTAGGGCGGCAAGAGTGGAACAAAACACCAAGCATAAGGCTGAGCCTTCCACCCTTTACCAAGTATATAGATGCATTAATTAAAATAATAGATATTGTGATATCCCAACATAATCATGTTCCAACACGGAACCAACTTCATCTTCACCTGCAACTAGTAACGCTATCAGAAGGGTTGAGCAAAAGCGGTAACATAGCCAAACAACAGTTTGCTAGGAAGGTGGGTTAGAAGCTTGACGTGGCAATATGGGAGGCATGATAAACAAGTGGTAGGTAGCGCGACATAGCGATAGAGCGAACAACTAGCAAGCAAAGACAGAATTGATATCAAGGGTAATGGCACCTTGCCTGAAATCCCGCTAGGAAGAAGAACGAGTCCATGAAGTAGACGAACCAACGTAGTCAAACGAATCCTCACAATCGCAACGTAAGTGGAACTATCAAGGAGAAGCACAATTGGAAAGGAGCAAACAACATGGTAAACAACCATCACATCAATATGGCATAATGCACAATCAAGTATGATGCATGTCTGGTTTAAATAGGCATGGCATGGCAAAGTGCAACAAACAACACTACAAATTAAGTGGAGCTCAATATGCAACGACTTACATATTGATGAAACACCACATTCAAGTTATTTAGTTCGCTGTCGGTTATGTACCCAACAATATTAAATGTTATTAAATATGGCAAGAGGTGAAACATATATAAACTATCTATTTAGGCAAGTTTAAATGAGGCCGAAAACAACAAACAACAATTCCGGAAAATCTCCATATGCATATTTTGAATTTGGTACTGTTCTGCCCAAAAACTTATTTTATCATTGTTAAACATGCAAAGTAAGTGCACCATGTTAAACTAGGCATTTTTCTACCCCATTTACATATAAAGAACATATAAATTGGAGCTACGGTTATTTAGTTATGAAATAAAACATTTTAACATGGCATTTAGCAAATTAAATGCAAACATCATTTTCAACATTTTTAACATGGATAAAAGTGGCATATTATGAATCTAGACAGAATTCTAAGCATTTTTCATATATAAAGCATTTTAAACCCATGCATGGTTGGTGATCTATTATATGCATGGACAACAGGGGGCAAACTGTAAACATGCAGTTTTATGGATAATTGGACAAATTCACAGCAGCAGAAAAAAATAACTACGAGCCGGATCTGACTGGCCCAACAGAGCAGAGGGGCTAGACGGCTGCTCACCCATGGGCTCGGCCCAGTCGGTGGTGAGGTGAGGCCGGAAGGGGGGCGCTGGGTCTTGCCGGCAGCAGGCTGGTTGCAGCACTGCGTGTGCGGTCGACCTGGTCAACCCGCGGGCGACGCGCTGGCGTGGCTCGAGGCAGGGGGTTCGAAGTGAAGCATGCAGCAGCGGTTCGAGTAGAAAAACAAGGGAGCGGACGCAGCTGGACTTGGCGCGCGGGCGACGCTGGAAGCGGAGGAACGACGCAACAACGAGGGCGGCGCGCCGGCGCAGGTAGTGGAAGCAGCCGCGAAGCCTGGCGGCAGATGAGGCACGGATCCGGGTGGCGGAGGTAGCAGGCCGACGGCGACGGGTGTTGTTATAGAGAACCAAAGAGAGAGAGATCGGGAGTGAGTAGCGACAGGAGGAAGAAAAAGAAAGAAGAAGGGAGACAGGGCATGGCAAGGACCTGGCCCGGCATGTCGGTCGAGGGCTGGAGACGCAGCAATGGGCGCACGGAGCTTGGACACGGCGAGGTCCCCATAGCATCGGTGCTGTGAATAAGGCCCTGTTTGGTTCAGCTTTTATCGAAGGATTCCGCTGCCGTGCAGCAGAATCTGAACCAAAGGGCGAACCCAGCAGAATCTGATTCCAGAAATCCGCTGCCAAAATCTGAACCAAAAGTGAAAGCAGCCCAGGACGTGCTTTCCAAAATCAGATTCCACTGCGCGCCAAAATCTGAAAAAGCTATATCAGCTGGTTTGTCAAATGACCTACATCTTTTTCACATCAGATTTTCCACAGCTGTTTTTCCACAGCAGATTTTTCAAAGCTGCTTTTAAAAATCCACAGCCAAACCAAACAGGGCTTAAGAAGCACAGAGAGGGAGACAGGCATGAGAGAAAGAGAGAGCTGAAGGGGAAGGAGAAGAATGGAAAGGAGAGGGGCACCAGGGGCGGGGTCCTGGTGGATGCTGTTGCTCGCCGGCAACAGCCGGATCGGCGACAGGGTCGAGGTACAGCGGTAGCGAGGTAGGATGGCCGCGGGGCAGCGAAGGCAGAGGCGGCAGCTGGTCTCGGGAGGAGCTCGCCTCCTTGGGTCGACGAGGAGAGCGAGGATGCTCAGCGTGTGGCTGCAGGCGCGGTGGTTGGTCGGAGCGAGGTGGATCGAAGGGTGTGCTGGTTGGTGGGCTGGATCGGGAGGGGATCCCGAGGGGAAGATTTGGTCGGCGAAGGGACAAGCTCCCGAGGAACATGGGTGGCGGCGGCGGGAGGATTAGATGGATCGATGGAACAGGGCTAGGGTTAGGCTGCTACTTATAGCATTGGATTTTTGGTTAGGGCTATTTTGGAACCTTCGATTAAAATCGAACGGTCGAGAATAAATAGCTTAGGAGAGTCCGACGAGAAATCGATGATGATTTAGGGATGTTTGGGGATGATCCGGATCCAACGGTGATGACTGCCCGAGTCGGGTCCGGGTAAGTTTTCAGACTATGTTGCGAGGGGTCTGTGCACTGTGCAGAGAGAGATAAGACCAATGTGTGCAAGTGTGTGGTTGGTCTTAGAACGGACAACGAAAACAACGGAGAGATGCAGCAACTATGAACGGACTAAGAGTTCTATGAAAACATGCTGATGCAAAGCGGATGATGCGATGATGAATGCAACAAACAAAACAAATCACACGACGAATCTCAGAATCCATGGAAGGCATCTGGAGCGTCGGTCTTGAGGCGTCACACTAAGAGCTTATATAGTAATGTATATGTTCCAAGAAATAAAGCACAACCACTGAGAGTATGGTGTTGAGAGCTAGAAGATTTTAGAAGTTCATTGATTGAGAACTAGCAAATAGGTCTCTGATATGGACATATATATTGCATTATTGCTACAAAGATCTAGCCCATGGTTACTTGTGTTGTCAATTCCCATGCCAAAAGAATTATGTGTGGTCATCCTCCTACCGCATATGCTGCTGGTTTGCGATTTCCCGTCTATAGGCTATAATTGACTACACTTTACTCTGCTTTCTTTTCTGGATACATTGATTAAATGCTTTCTACGCGATGGTCTGCACTGCCTCTTACTCTTTTATATATAGTTTATTTGTAAGGCATGCCCCTTTATCTTGTATTTGAACTAACAACCTTGGTCCTCCAAAATGCAACTGCATGAATTTGGATTTGTCCATCAAGCTTTAGAAGGTTTTTCTTGAGCTGTATGTACTAATTGAGCATCAAACTGAAGAACTGATTCACAAATGCAAAGTTACATATGCCATGGTCATGCATATTCTTTCAAAGAAAAGTAGTAGCTGGTCATAGCGAAGGGTTGACTTGATGACTGCTTGCTTGAATTTCATTTTCTTTGATTTTCTTTTTTTGCAATCCATACTTAATCTTCAAAAAAGGAGACTGATAGGTTTAGACAATTCTATGTCTAATTGGTAGGTTAGTAGACTTATATTGAACTAAAACCACGAAACATATTGTGGGATGGAGGGAGTAGTAGTTGTCTGCTTCAAGTGACTATGGTGCATGGTTATGGTTTCTTATTGAAGGTAATATTCTACCCATTCCAGTAGTATGCAGCTGGTATTTTTGCATCGCCAATCATATGGTTCTTTGTTACCAAAAACATATTTGGTGGAGCTGTTATGGTTTTTACATTCTACTCCAGTTCACATTCTTATGCATATTCCTCCTACTTATGCTTCATATAATTGTCTTGATACGCTCAATATTCATATATTGTACTGAGTTTTCTATCTGAATGTTTATATATTTATGTGTATACATGAATAAATAGTCAGACTCAACTTGAAAAACTCCCTTAACACTACTTTATGGAGCACCTCTATTTTATATGAAATGCTCAATTAAGCTCTAATGTCAATTTACACTTCTGTAACAAGTTGGAAATAAACGAGAGATGCTCAACAAATATTGGTCGAGCGGATTCTTATGAATGGGCAAAGTTAGGACTCTCATGGAATTAATTAGGATAGTTCATATTACTTTGTTTGTAGTTTCCCAGCTGTAAGGTTTTGTTGCTCTAGAATACCCATTTTAGTAGTTTGTTCAGAAAGACAGAATAACCTTGCTTAGAGATGTAGTCAACTGACTGTATGTTAACCTAGATCCCCCTTCTCTCGAAGGCATGTTGAGTTCATTATCCTACTAATCAATTAGAACAAGTTGAGCCAATCCTACTAATTAGTTAGGACAATTTGAGCCAATATAGGCGTTATCTGTTCTTGTTTGCGTTTTCTTTTGTTGATATTCATGCCTAACCACACCAAACTTTTCTACACCTTTACTTATAATGTGGATAAATAAACCATAAATTTCATAATTCAATTTCCTTTCTTTGGGGAAATAACAAAAAAAAGGGATGTGTTAAGCTTTTGGTGAGTCAGTCTCCGGTAGTCTTGTAACATCCCATTGTTTGGTATGGTAGATACTAAACTTATGTTGTATGTGTACTCAATGTCGATTTGTTCATTTGCAGGGGTTTTGGATCCTAAGGGGTAAAGATGCAGTCCACCAGAGCTATTAGGAAGAGGAAAAGATGGTTAAGCTCCTATTCCTCTTCTATGTTCATTTAGCAGATGAAAAAATTAGGAAAAGGATTAGAAAGAGTATCTACAGATCTATGGTTGTGCTCTCAGTCTCATGATTTATGCTATAGCAAGTATCTTTCATGTGCATATCCTATGTGTTGGGGAACGTAGTAATTTCAAAAAAATTCCTACACACACGCAAGATCATGATGATGCATAGCAACGAGAAGGGAGAGTGTGTCCACGTACCCTTGTAGACCTTAAGCGGAAGCGTTAGCACAACGCGGTTGATGTAGTCGTACGTCTTCACGATCCGACCGATCAAGCACCGAACGTACGACACCTCCGAGTTCTGCACACGTTCAGCATGATGACGTCCCTCGAACTCCGATCCAGCCGAGTGTTGAGGGAGAGTTACGCCAGCACGACGGCGTGGTGACGATGATGATGTTCTACCGATGCAGGGCTTCGCCTAAGCACCACTACAATATTATCGAGGTGGATTATTGTGGAGGGGGGCACCGCACACGGCTAAAAGATAAATTATCAATTGTGTGTCCAGAGGTGCTCCCCTGCCCCCGTATATAAAGGAGCAGAGGAGGAGGAGGCAGCCGGCCAGGGGAGGCGCGCCAAGGGGGAGTCCTACTCCCACTACGAGTAGGGCTCCTCCTATTCCTAGTAGGAGTAGGAGAGGGGGAAGGAAAGGGAGAGGAGGAGAGGGGACCGGCCCCCTTGCCCTAAACCAATTCGGTTTGGGCCTTGGGGGCGCGCCCCACACTCCCCTTGCTGCCCTCTATTTCCACTAAGGCCCATGTAGGCCCATTAAGCCCCCCCGGGGGGTGTTCCGGTAACCCACGGTACTCCGGTAAAATCCCGATTTCACCCGGAACACTTTCGTTATCCAAATATAGGCTTCCAATATATTAATCTTCATGTCTTGACCATTTCGAGACTCCTCGTCATGTCCATGATCACATCCGGGACTCCAAACAACCTTCGGTACATCAAAACATATAAACTCATAATAACTGTCATCGAAACGTTAAGCATGCGAACCCTACGGGTTCGAGAACTATGTAGACATGACCGAGACATGTCTCCGGCCAATAACCAATAGCGGAACCTGGATGCTCATATTGGCTCCTACATATTCTACGAAGATCTTTATCGGTCAAACCGCATAACAACATACGTTGTTCCCTTTATCATCGGTATGTTACTTGCCCGAGATTCGATCGTCGATATCTCAATACCTAGTTCAATATCGTTACCGGCAAGTCACTTTACTCGTTCCGTCATACATCATCCCGCAACTAACTCATTAGTTGCAATGCTTGCAAGGCTTATAGTGATGTGCATTACTGAGTGGCCCCAGAGATACCTCTCCGACAATCGGAGTGACAACTCCTAATCTCGAAATACGCCAACCCAACAAGTACCTTTGGAGACACCTGTAGAGCACCTTTATAATCACCCAGTTACGTTGTGACGTTTGGTAGCACACAAAGTGTTCCTCTGGTAAACGGGAGTTGCATAATCTCATAGTTATAGGAACATGTATAAGTCATGAAGAAAGCAATAGCAGAATACTAAACGATCGTGTGCTAAGCTAACGGAATGGGTCAAGTCAATCACATCATTCTCCTAATGATGTGATCCCGTTAATCAAATGACAACTCATGTCTATGGCTAGGAAACATAACCATCTCTGATCAACGAGCTAATCAAGTAGATGCATACTAGTGACACTCTGTTTGTCTATGTATTCACACATGTATCATGTTTCCGGTTAATACAATTCTAGCATGAATAATAAACATTTATCATGATATAAGGAAATAAATAATAACTTTATTATTGCCTCTAGGGCATATTTCCTTCAGTCTCCCACTTGCACTAGAGTCAATAATCTAGATCACATCGCCATGTGATTTAACATTAATAGTTCACATCACCATGTGATTAACACCCATAGTTCACATCGTCATGTGACCAACACCCAAAGGGTTTACTAGAGTCAATAATCTAGTTCACATCGCTATGTGATTAACACCCAAACAGTACTAAGGTGTGATCATGTTTTGCTTGTGAGAGAAGTTTAGTCAACGGGTCTGCTACATTCAGATCCGAATGTATTTGCAAATTTCTATGTCAACAATGCTCTTGCACGGAGCTACTCTAGCTAATTGCTCCCACTTTCAATATGTATCCAGATTGAGACTTAGAGTCATCTGGATCAGTGTCAAAACTTGCATCGACGTAACCTTTTACGACGAACCTTTTTGTCACCTCCATAATCGAGAAACATATCCTTATACCACCAAGGATAATTTTGACCGCTGTCCAGTGATCTACTCCTAGATCACTATTGTACTCCCTTGCCAAAATCAGTGTAAGGTATACAATAGTTCTGGTACACAGCATGGCATACTTTTATAGAACCTATGTCTGAGGCATAGGGAATGACTTTCATTCTCTTTCTGTCTTCTGCCGTGGTCGGGCTTTGAGTCTTACTCAATTTCACACCTTGTAACACAGGCAAGAACTCTTTCTTTAACTGTTCCATTTTGAACTACTTCAAAATCTTGTCAAGGTATGTACTCATTGAAAAAGCTTATCAAGCGTCTTGATCTATCTCTATAGATCTTGGTGCTCAATATGTAAGCAGCTTTACCGAGGTCTTTTTTGTTGAAAAACTCCTTTCAAACACTCCTTTATGCTTTGCAGAATAATTCTACAATATTTCTGATCAACAATATGTCATTCACATATACTTATCAGAAATGTTGTAGTGCTCCAACTCACTTTCTTGTAAATACAGGCTTCACCGCAAGTCTGTATAAAACTATATGCTTTGATCAACTTATCAAAGCATATATTCCAACTCCGAGATGCTTGCACCAGTCCATAGATGGATCGTTGGAGCTTTGCACACTTCGTTAGCACCTTTAGGATCGACAAAACCTTCTAGTTGCATCATATACAACTCTTCTTTAATAAATCCATTTAGGAATGCAGTTTTGTTTATCCATTTGCCAGATTTCATAAAATGCGGCAATTGCTAACATGATTCAGACAGACTTAAGCATAGATACGAGTGAGAAACTCTCATCATAGTCAACACCTTGAACTTGTCGAAAACCTTTTTGCGACAATTCTAGCTTTGTAGATAGTAACACTACTATCAGCGTCCATCTTCCTCTTGAAGATCCATTTAATCTTAATGGCTCACTAATCATCGGGCAAGTCAATCAAAGTCCATACTTTGTTCTCATACATGGATTCCATCTCAGATTTCATGGCCTCAAGCCATTTTGCGGAATCTGGGCTCATCATCGCTTCCTCATAGTTCGTAGGTTCGTCATGGTCTAGTAACATGACCTCCAGAACAGGATTACCGTACCACTCTGGTGCGGATCTTACTCTGGTTGACCTACGAGGTTCAGTAACAACTTGATCTGAAGTTTCATGATCATCATCATTAACTTCCTCACTCATTGGTATATACGCCACATGAACCATTTTCTATGATGAAGTACTTTCCAATAAGGGAGCAGGTACAGTTACCTCATCAAGTTCTACTTTCCTCCCACTCACTTCTTTTGAGAGATACTCCTTCTCTAGAAAGGATCCAAACTTAGCAACAAAAGTCTTGCCTTCGGATCAGTGATAGAAGGTGTACCCAACAGTCTCTTTTGGGTATCCTATGAAGACACATTTCTCCGATTTGGGTTTGAGCTTATCAGGTTGAAGCTTTTTCAAATAAGCATCGTAGCACGAAACTTTGAGAAACGACAACTTTGGTTTCTTGCCAAACCACAGTTCATAAGGCGTCGTCTCAACGGATTTTAGATGGTGCCCTATTTAACGTGAATGCAGTTGTCTCTAATGCATAACCCCAAAACGATAGTGGTAAATCGGTAAGAGACATCATAGATTGCACTATATCCAATAAAGTACGGTTATGACGTTCGGACACACCATAATGCTGTGGTGTTCCAGGTGGCATGAGTTTGTGAAACTATTCCACATTGTTTTAATTGAAGGCCAAACTCGTAACTCAAATATTCTTCTCCACGATTAGATCGTAGAAACTTTATTTTCTTGGTACGATGATTTTCCACTTCACTCTAAAATTATATGAACTTTTCAAATGTTTCAGACTTGTGTTTCATTAAGTAGATATACCCATATCTGCTCAAATCATCTGTGAAGGTCAGAAAATAACGATACCTGCCGCGAGCCTCAACACTCATTGGATTGCATACATCAGTATGTATTATTTCCAATAAGTCAGCTGCTCGCTCCATTGTTCCGGAGAACAGAGTCTTAGTCATCTTGCCCATAAGGCACTGTTGCCAGCATCAAGTGATTCATAATCAAGTGATTCCAAAATACCATCAGCATGGAGTTTCTTTGTGCTCTTTACACCAATATGACCTAAACGACAGTGCCACATATAAGTTGCACTATCATTATTAACTTTGCATCTTTTGGCTTCAATATTATGAATATGTGTATCACTACGATCGATATCCAACAAACCGTTTTATTGGGTGTATGACCATAGAAGGTTTTATTCATGTAAACAGAACAACAATTATTCTCTAATTTAAATGAATAATCGTATTGCAACAAACATGATCAAATCATATTCATGCTCAACGCAAACACCAAATAACACTTATTTAGTTTCACCACTAATCCCGAAAGTATAGGGAGTGTGCGATGATGATCATATCAATCTTGGAACCACTTCCAATACACATCGTCACTGATCATATCAATCTTGGAACCACTTCCAATACACATCGTCACTTCACCCTTAACTAGTTTATGTTCATTCTGCAACTCCCTTTTCGAGTTACTACTCTTAGCAACTGAACCAGTATCAAATACCGAGGGGTTGCTATAAACACTAGTAAAGTACACATCAATAACATGTATATCAAATATACCTTTGTTCACTTTGCCATCCTTCTTATCCGCCAAATATTTGGGGTAGTTCCGCCTCCAGTGACCAGTCCCTTTGTAGTAGAAGCACTCAGTTTCAAGCTTAGGTCCAGACTTGGGCTTTTTCATTTGAGCAGCAACTTGCTTGCCGTACTTCTTGAAGTTACCCTTTCTTCCCTTTGCCCTTTTCTTGAAACTAGTGGTCTTTGTCAACCATCAACACTTGATGTTTTTCTTGATTTCTACCTTCGCCGATTTTAGCATCGCGAAGAGCTCGGGAATTACTTTCGTCATCCCTTGCATATGATAGTTCATCACAAAGTTCTACTAACTTGGTGATGGTGACTAGAGAATTCTGTCAATCACTATTTTATCTGGAAGATTAACTCCCACTTGATTCAAGCAATTGTAGCACCCAGACAATCTGAGCACATGCTCACTGGTTGATCTATTCTCCTCCATCTTTTTGGCAAAGTACTGTCAGAGGTCTCATACCTCTTGACACGGGCATGAGTGTGAAATACCGATTTCAACTCTTGGAACATCTTATATGCTCTGTGGCTTTCAAAACATTTTTGAAGTCCCGGTTATAAGCCGTAAAGCATGGTGCACTTAACTATCAAGTAGTCATCATACCGAACTTTTGTCAAAACGTTCATAAAGTCCGCATCTGCTCCTGCAATAGGTCTGTCACCTAGCGGTGCATCAAGGACATAATTCTTCTGCGCAGCAATGAGTATAAACCTCAGATCACGGATCCAATCCGCATCATTGCTACTAACATCTTTCAACTTAGTTTTCTCTAGGAACATATCAAAACATAAACGGCGAGCAACAACGCGAGCTATTGATCTACAACATAGATATGCTAATACTACTAGGACTAAGTTCATGATAAATTTAAGTTCAATTAATCATATTACTTAAGAACTCTCACTTAGATTGACATCCTTCTAATCCTCTAAGTGATCACGTGATCCGTATCAACTAAACCATGTCCGATCATCATGTGAGATGGAGTAGTTTCAATGGTGAACATCATTATATTGATCATATCTACTATATGATTCACGCTCGACCTTTCGGTCTCAGTGTTCCGAGGCCATATCTGTTATATGCTAGGCTCGTCAAGTTTAACCTGAGTATTCTGCGTGTGCAACTGTTTTGCACCCGTTGTATTTGAACGTAGAGCCTATCACACCCGATCATCACGTGGTGTCTCAGCACGAAGAACTTTCGCAACGGTGCATACTCAGGGAAAACACTTATACTTTGATAATTTAGTGAGAGCTCATCTTATAATGCTACCGTCGTTCTAAGCAGAATAAGATTCATAAAAGATAAACATCACATGCAATTAATATAAGTGATATGATATGGCCATCATCATCTTGTGCTTGTGATCTCCATCTCCGAAGCACCGTCATGATCACCATCGTCACCGGCGCGACACCTTGGTATCCATCGTAGCATCGTTGTCGTCTCGCCAATTTATGCTTCCACGACTATCGCTACCTCTTAGTGATAAAGTAAAGCATTACAACGCGATTGCATTGCATACAATAAAGCGACAACCATATGGCTCCTGCCAGTTGCCGATAACTCGGTTACAAAACATGATCATCTCATACAATAAAATATAGCATCATGCCTTGACCATATCACATCACAACATGCCCTGCAAAAACAAGTTAGACGTCCTCTACTTTGTTGTTGCAAGTTTTACGTGGCTGCTACGGGCTGAGCAAGAACCGTTCTTACCTACGCATCAAAACCACAACGATAGTTTGTCAAGTTGGTGTTGTTTTAACCTTCGCAAGGACCGGGCGTAGCCACACTCGAATCAACTAAAGTGAGAGAGACAGACACCCGCCAGTCACCTTTAAGCAACGAGTGCTTGCAGCGGTGAAACCAGTCTCGCGTAAGCGTACGCGTAATGTCGGTCTGGGCCGCTTCATCTCACAATACCGCTGAACCAAAGTATGACATGCTGGTAAGCAGTATGACTTATATCGCCCACAACTCACTTGTGTTCTACTCGTGCATATTATATCAACGCATAAAACCAGGCTCGGATGCCACTGTTGGGGAACATAGTAATTTCAAAAAAATTCCTACGCACATGCAAGATCATGGTGAAGCATAGCAACGAGAAGGGAGAGTGTGTCCACGTACCCTCGCAGACCATAAGCGGACGCGTTAGCACAACGCGGTTGATGTAGTCGTACGTCTTCATGATCCGACCGATCAAGCATCGAACGTACGACACCTCCGAGTTCTGCACCCGTTCAGCTCGATGACGTCCCTCGAACTCTGATCCAGCCGAGTGATGAGGGAGAGTTACGTCAGCACGACGGCGTGGTGACGATGATGATGTTCTACCGACGCAGGGCTTCGCCTAAGCACCGCTACGATATTATCGAGGTGGATTATGGTGGAGGGGGGCACCGCACACGGCTAAAAGATCAATTATCAATTGTGTGTCCAGAGGTGCCCCCTACCCCCGTATATAAAGGAGTAGAGGAGGAGGAGGCAGCCGGCCAGGGGAGGCGCGCCAAGGGGGAGTCCTACTCCCACTAGGAGTAGGGCTCCTCCTATTCCTAGTAGGAGTAGGAGAGGGGGAAGGAAAGGGAGAGGAGGAGAGGGGGCCGGCCCCCTTGCCCTAAACCAATTCAGTTTGGGCCTTGGGGGAGGGGCGCGCCCCACACTCCCCTTGCTGCCCTCTATTTCCACTAAGGCCCTTGTAGGCCCATTAAGCCCCCCCGGGGGGGTTCCGGTAACCCACGGTACTCCGGTAAAATCCCAATTTCACCCGGAACACTTTTGTTATCCAAATATAGGCTTCCAATATATTAATCTTCATGTCTTGACCATTTCGAGACTCCTCGTCATGTCCATGATCACATCCGGGACTCCGAACAACCTTCGGTACATCAAAACATGTAAACTCAAAATAACTGTCATCGAAACGTTAAGCGTGCGGACCCTACGGGTTCGAGAACTATGTAGACATGACCGAGACATGTCTCCGGTCAATAACCAATAGCGGAATATGCTCATATTGGCTCCTGCATATTCTACGAAGACCTTTATCGGTCAAACCGCATAACAACATACGTTATTCCCTTTGTCATCCGTATGTTACTTGCCCGAGATTCGATCATCAGTATCTCAATACCTAGTTCAATCTCGTTACCGGCAAGTCTCTTTACTCGTTCCGTAGTACATCATCCCGCAACTAACTCATTAGTTTCAATGCTTGCAAGGCTTATAGTGATGTGCATTACCGAGTGGGCCTAGAGATACCTCTCCGACAATCGCAGTGACAAATCCTAATCTGGAAATACGCCAACCCTACAAGTACCTTTGGAGACACCTGTAGAGCACCTTTATAATCACCCAATTACGTTGTGACGTTTGGTAGCACACAAAGTGTTCCTCTGGTAAACAGGAGTTGCATAATCTCATTGTTATAGGAACATGTATAAGTCATGAAGAAAGCAATAGCAGAATACTAAACGATCGTGTGCTAAGCTAACGGAATGGGTCAAGTCAATCACATCATTCTCCTAATGATGTGATCCCGTTAATCAAATGACAACTCATGTCTATGGCTAGGAAACATAACCATCTTTGATCAACGAGCTAGTCAAGTAGAGGCATACTAGTGACACTCTGTTTGTCTATGTATTCACACATGTATCATGTTTCTGGTTAATACAATTCTAGCATGAATAATAAACTTTTATCATGATATAAGGAAATAAATAATAAATTTATTATTGCCTCTAGGGCATATTTCCTTCACTATGTTAGTGAATCACCCGCTATGTGGACTGGGTTTAGGCAGCGTGCGGCAAGCTACACTCCGTACCTGTTAATGTACTTCTTAACATTTGGGCAACGTATGCTGAGAAGGGAAAATGTCGGTGCTCTTAAAATACACCTCTGCTAAGATGGACATATGAGTCACTTGTGCACCTGCTCAATGATGCCTTTAAAAGTAATCACACTTGCTTTATTTTTCTTTCTACACATAGCTACCAATTTTTCTTTATGTAGATAACCTGAAGGCATATGTTATGTCGGATGGCAGCAGTTCGTATGCTGAAATTATTTTTTCTCTTCCTTTTCTTCCATTATTTTCATGTGTGTCAATCAGAGGAATTAGATTTTATAGTTGTGCTTACTAATTAACTAGAACAAGTTGAGCCAATATTTAGACGTAGGAGTCAGCATGAATAGTTTTATGAGTAGTGCTTATAGTTTAATGTCAACTACTTTTAATGATGTCTTATGTTTTATATAGGTTGTGACCGTAATTGTGAGCCTTACGGGAGGCAACTCACTGGATAAATATAATGGAGCCTGAGTGGTGAATTTGGTAGCTTTCAAAATGGGCCTTACTCTCTGGCTTTTCCTTCCACGACAACATAGTGTATGAGTCGGCATGACGCTGTGTAAGATACTGATGATCCCTGGCGTGAGATATTATGTGATTCTAACGTCGATGTCTCCCTTGGCAAGCATAACAATGTGTGCTGATTGACTGGAAGTCAAGGTTCTGGTCGATTTATTAATATCACTAGATTTCCTTATATTTTCCTTTGTGCTCATCTATCCTGCGAGTTATTGTTCATGAACCCCCATTCTTATGCCGAAGAAAAAACATGTGAATGATTTTGTAGGAGTTTCGGGTACTATGAGCATTTCAAGGTTCACACCACAACAACTGTCGGAGCAGGCATTCACCTCAATGCAGGGAACATATGGTCGGTAACTATCTTCTCCCGTTTAATTAGCCTTTGCTGCTCCATTTTAAATCTCCTCCCGCTTGAAAGTCTTTTGTTCCTTTCTTTCTTCTTGCTGAGTACTTCATGGCCTGGCTGTGTTTGACCCCTTCATGGTCCTGACCGGTGTGCCGCCCCGTGAGAGCCAACATGAACAATAGGAAGTAGAGAGGGAGGTGGGGAGGACTTATGTACAGATGATTAGGGGGTCATAGATTTGTGTAGCAGGCTAACATGGCTAATCATGTGTCTGCTGCACAAATAGATTGAGTGGTATTTCGTTTTTTCTCCAACTAACATTTTTTTGTTATATCATTTTGAATACCCAGCCAAACAACATTTCATTCATGTGAAACTCAACATTTGATAGTTCAAATACTCCCTCCGTTTCTAAATATAAGGTGTATTAGTTTTTCAAAAAGTCAACCGTTGTCCATGTTTGACCAACTTTACAGCAAAATATATAAAGAATTATAATACTAAATAGATAAAATGTAAAATTATAGTTCATGATGAATCTAGTGATAATGAATTGGTATTCTAGATATTAATACTTTTGTCTATAAACTTGGTCAAACTTAGAGAAGGTTGACTTTTTGAAAAAATAATACACCTTATATTGAGGAGCGGAGGGAGTACAAGATAAAGGGGCATGCCTTACAAATAAACTATATATAAAGAGTAAGAGGCAGTGGAGACCACCGCGTAGAAAGCATTTAATCAATATAGACCGTCGGGTTGTACATGCACCGCTATCTCTTTGAGATCACCATGAGAGTGAGATTTGTAGATTCTACCTTGAATCAGTTAACACTTTCCCTTTGTTGTACAAACTTTTTGTTCTTATGATGGTACCATACTTACTAATTATAAGAGGTACAAATAAACTATTCCTTTGTTTGTCTAGAGATATATTTTTTAATTTCTATGCATTGAAGAGATGGCGAATCCCTTGCTACATGTACTATGGTGATGCCCAGGTTCAGGAAAGGGTCTTTTCATGCATAAAAAGAGAGTATATCTTCTAGCTATTATCAGTTTGTATGTGCACATAGTTATTGAGTACCATGACATAATCATCCACAGTTTCGTGAAATTTGAAATCCCATGTCTTTATAATATTATTCATTTTGCACTCGGCTTTCATAAAAGATAAAGGTTTGTTTTGTTTTGTTCATACGACCTATTTCGGCTGTTGAGATTAGTTTCAGTCTCTTGGTACTTTGAAGTTTATACTGCACTTCACATAAAAATACCTGGTCATATGTTTTTTTATTCAGCAAAGTGAACATCTATACTGACATAACGACTCTTTTTCAAAGGCATCTCACCATTGACTTTATTACTGATGGAAGGATCTCCATGCCGATTGCTGTTGGGAATCATTTGCCTCTACACCGATGACCCTATCTTGTTGTATTATATCTTGAGCTACCATGCCGTCCTCCACTGACTGCTATTTGAACCTCAGTGCAAATTCTTCTGTAAAAATGACTCGCATAAAGTCTTTTGCACTTTCCTCTCGACTTTCTAAATGTGGATCATACTATGTGTTGTTGCTTTCTTTGAGATATATCAATGGCCATCAATTTCCTTTTATCTATCATAGCCTTCATACCTTTCTATTCTGGAATTTATATGGTGTACTACTAAGCTATCTCGGTTTGGTCCTGATTCGGTTGGCATTTGGCATGCAACTAAACTTAATTGTACTAGACCATTATTGTTATATAAGTATCTATACCTCTTTTGGTTAAGGTCCCATCGAAACTGAGGCATTATAGATGTCTAATTTTATTTGGGTCGCGTCATGGATGGTACTTTTGGTAACCTATATCTTGATATGTTCTATTTTATGTGCAATGCTCAAGTTTCTTTGTTACCAAGTTGGATATGGCTGCATCTGGCACGGGTGGTATCAGGGATATACCCCGTGGCGTATACCGGCCGGAAGTATAACCCGGCCGGACTGGACGACTCACTGGTAACCCGCCCGGAGCTTGGCGGTTCACGGGCTACCCGCCCGGTCTTGGCGGTTCATTAGTAACCCGGCGGGCGGGTCAGATGGATGACGAGGCCCATGGCTTAGAAGGCCGGTTCACGTTTAATGGTGGGCCGGTTTATGAGGAAAGCACAAGGAATATTCCCTTACAAAGGAAGCAAGACTAGGACTCCACTTGTAATAGAGTAATCCTAATCCAACTAGGACTAGTCATGTAAACCGCCCCTTCAACATATATAAGGAGGGGCAGGGCTCCCCAAAAGGGACAAGCAAGAAACAATCTCTAAGGCTAGACACAAAGAGCTGGCTTACGGCGTCTCCCTCGTGATGATAATGAGACCTAGCCTCTAACAACATGTAGGGTTATTACCGGATGATGTTTCCCGGGGCCCGAAGCTGTCTAAATCCTTGTCTTGTGTGTTGATCCGCCCTGCGTCTCTCGTCCCACTCAACCCCTCTCAAGCTACCACATAGATGCGTTGGCCTCACGACTAAGTCCTGACACTAAGGACATCTGCCGTCATAAATCCATGACAGTTGGCGCCCACCGTGGGCCTGCGCACGGTGATGATGAGTTCTTGAAGGGATCCCGAGGGATCGTGGATTTTTGCAATTTTTTGGGATAAAGATTTTTAGAATCCGTGAGATTGAAGTCAAAGAAGAGATTAGGATTGAGATATTCACGTCTGCCGCCGCCGTCCAATGATCCGCCGAAACTGACAGATACTCAATCTATACGTCATGAAACGATGGGGTTGATGAGATTAATTTTTTCTCGGTGGATGCTGTGCACTACACCTGGTGATCCGACAAGGCGTCAAATCCCAGAGAAGGCGAGGACGGCCGTTTTCTGCAGCACCTAGTATTGGTTGGACACGCAAAGCACTAAGACCAAGGAGGACCGTTCTGATGAAGGAACCAGCAAAACCGTCGAGTTGACAAGACCGACAAGCAGTCTAATCCAAAACTGGATCGATTTCTTGGGATACTGTCGTGCGTCGCTACTACTCGTTTTTCTAATCAACACTACAACTGTTGCGAGGACTATTGCTGCCACTTTCCATCAATCCAAGAACTCCAATCTAGTTACACACACACGGGCCAAATCCCAAAGGACTCCTGTGGTGGCAGGGAAAAGCCCACGACCCGGACACGGAGCCAACCACAGTTCGGATTTGCTTCGATCGACGTTTTTGCATCCAACCTGTCGCCTCCGCCGAGTCGCCCCCGCACGGATTCGTACCGATCCGTGGTCTGCTTGCCTGAGACGCCGCAGAACCTGACCAACGTCGACTATGAGCCGGTCCGGATAGCGGGCGCTTCTGTCTCCGCGCTGAGCCGCCGCGGACGACGCCTGTCTTCAAACCACCGATCCATAGTCTGCCTGCCCGTGGACTCCTTTCCCTCCGCGTCTGCGCACAGCGGAAATCACACCCTGAGCTCTCTTCTGCTCTGCTCTGCAGCTGCTCCGGTTTGTCTTTGTACTGCTCCGTGTGCGCGTGTGTGCACATCACCAACTGGCCTCGCATCTGCCTTACACATGACCGGTTGAACCACCGCATGAAAAGCGCCGCCTCAGTCCTCCCTTGAGCCGCCACTGGAGAGCCGCCCTGTACCTCTGCGTCCCCCCGCGTCGAGTCGCCGCTGTCTGAGGGCATCGTCCGTTGCCGCTTTGCCACGCCGTGCGGAGCTGCCGCCGCCTCATCGCTCCACTCCCACGTTGCCTCTGAAGCCGTCATGTCCACTATGATCTCGCGCTATCCCACGAGAGCGGATGTAACGGCAAGCTATCTGATGCATGTTAAAAAAACTCCACTGCAACTACGGGCGTGTACGAGAACAGGCTCTCAGCGCCGCGAGCTTATTCTGACGAAACTAAAAAAAGAATGAACGCCTAGCTAACTGAAGGAACGTGCAGCAGGATTAAGTGTTCAACAGTGGCCAAGTCGCCGCTTCCAGCGCGCCCTAGCAATTCAACGAAGCAGGTTTTCATCATATTTTGTCTCATAGATCAAGACTGCAAACGGAGTCAAAGGGCAGCAGCCATGGTCAAATGTTCCCTTTGTAAACTCCGCCGAGCACTGGCCATTACTTCATGCAAGGACCAAGGAAAAATGCCACACAAGTGGCCATCAATTTGTGCTATTTAGTACTGATTGCCGCATGCGTGTCAGACGAGTTGTGCTGGCCGCTTTACCCATCAAAGAACAATGTGTCAAGTCAGACTCCCATGCAGTACCAACTTCATTGTTCTACGCTCACAGACATTCTGATGGACAATGCATCACATGAAAATCATCTATTGTTCGGACAAATCAGGGCGATGATCGTGTCATGGGCATTGATTACTGTGTCATCAAGCTCGATGAATATATGTGTGCAAGACGCCGCCCTTGCGGCCCGGACTACTTCAACTCACCAGGACCGTCCCTGGTGCCGACTCTCCCCGTCCGCACCGGTTTACAATGTCGCGGTCGACTCTCCCATCCGAGCCGGTTAACAATGCTACGCCCGACTCTCTCGTCCGCATCGGCTTACAATGCCGCGGCCGACTCATCTGTCTGAGCTACCTCTGATGCTGCGGTCGTATTTTCCGTCCGTCTCTAGCGGCATGGTCTACATCAACACGTCAGGCCACACCTGTCTGCATGAGCTGTTTATTGAGTATGAACAAGTCACAGCTTAGGTAGCCCAGTTTTCTTTCAACAAAGTGGAGGCAAATTATCATATACCATCAACCGCCGTCTGCACTGGATGGATCAATGGGCAGGCATGCAAGTCGCCGCCACTACAGTTTGGTTAATTTCAAATAGCAAGTTGGAAGGAACCATTGGCCGAGTTGTTGACACGGCTTATACAGATCATTTATAACCCGCCCCAGTCACCTCAACCTTCTGTGGATTCACATCGTGCTATCAACACCAATGCTACACAAGTTATGCCGGTTTATATCACGGTCAAATATGGAGAATCTCAAGCCAACTCTTCGAGTCACATTGAGACTCGGGGGCTACAATGATATGACTCAGCAAAGGTTGCCGGTTTGTCAGTAAAGTCAAGAACCCCAGGACGCTGGATGAAAATTTAAGGGCCGTCAGAAAATTTCTAGTTCAAAATGAAGAATGCCGGTTTAATATCCGCTTCAAGGGAAATCTATTCTCCCACAAAGCTCTGAAGCTCTCAAATCCGGTTATAAGTGTCTGGTTCAAAAAGGAATTAACTTCTCACAAGTTCGAGTTGGAAGGCCGTCAGAAAATTTCTGGCTGAAAATGAAGATTCCGGTTTAAAATCTGGTTCAAGGAAAAGATGTCTCCCACGAAGCTTTGAAGCTCTCAATATCCGGTTTAACATCCGCTTCAAGAAGGATTTATCTCTTGCAAAAAGTTAAAGGGTGCCAAAGAGGACCTGCTGCCATGATGCGCGGTTCAAACATAGGTATCATGCCTTATTGGCTTATCATATTACTGATCACTTGGGGGCTTGGTCGTATCCGAACCATAGCTACACCTCTTGATCGGCTCAATGCCACAACGTCACTTGGGGGCTTGGTCGTATCCGAACCAATGCAACACCATTTGATAGGCGAAAGCCACAAGATCACTTGGGGGCTTGGTCGTATCCGAACCAATGCAACACCTTTTGATAGGCGAAAGCCATAAGATCACTTGGTGATTTGGTCACGTCTGAACCTGTCACACCTCTTGATCGGCCTAAGGCCACAGAATCACTTGGGGGCTTTGGTCGAACCCGAACCATCTCTACACCTCTTGATCGGCATAATGCCACTGCATCATTTGGGGACCTGGCTGACTTGAACCATAGCTACGCCTATTGGGGGCTTGGTCGTGTCCGACCATGGTAATACCACTTGATCGGCTCAATAGCCTCTTTTTGCAAATGGTTTTATCATTGCCTTTGCTTGAAATTTTGTTTTGATAAATATTTTTTGTTGCGTTTTTAAACCGACAATTCTTAAACCGGTTCGACTGTCAAATTACAAATTGACGGAACACGGTCAAATCTTACTCCAGAAGCTATCTGCCCGGTTTGATTTTCTGTTACCATCCTATTATGGAGTAAACCGGTGCTTATCAACCCGGCTCAGCTTTCAACTACAAGTTGTCAGTACACGATCAAGTTATAATCGGGAGACTATCAGCCCGGTCTGGTTTGACTACGAGTCACCAGTATTATATGTGGTTAAACCGGTGTTTATCACAACCTGGTACGGTTTTATCATAAACCGACACAATATGGAAGGAGTTATCAGTACTCAAAATCTGGGTTGTTACCCCTATTACAAAAAGTTGGTAAACCAACGATGTGATTCAATGTCACAGGTATGATATATTTCATATTTGATTATTCTTAAGTGCAGCCTTGGTTATAAACCTGGGTTATATGTTGGGCATTATGACCCGTCCGACGGTAAACCGTCCGGACACTTTAAACTTGTTGTATGCAGAAATAGGTTGAATAAAGCATGATTATAAATCACCGGCGTTTACTAACCCGACCTGGCTTTCGACTATAAGTCGCCAGTATGATGATAAATTATCCGGTGTTTATTAAACCGGCCTGGCTTTAACACGATAAGTTGCCTGTATATGATGAGAAATTATCCGGTGTTTATTAAACCGGCCTGGCTTCGGACTATAAGTCGCCAGTATATATTTGGATTACACCATTGGAATCATGCGCTTATAAATGATTGGGTTATATTATTCAAATAGCCAAACTTGGCTGAATTTTCATTATGATATTGGATGAATAAGATTTTCATACCGGATTATATTATCTTGAATAGCCAACATGGTTGGATTTTTATTATGGTTATTAATATTATGATTGAGGTTTTCAAAGTCGCTTTAGTGCAATGGATATTATTTTGTCGATGAATATGATTTATTTTGCAATGGAAGGAATAGTCCCGAGTCGCTGCAGGCTTACGACCCGACACTTGGGGGCTACATTATTCAAAGTTGAGATCATATCAAATATGCAAGTCTCATGTCACTGCGAGCATGCACCATGACACTTGGGGGCTAATGCAAAGTCATTTTTTGCTCATCTTATTGAAGACCCGACTCATCATATCATAATGAGCCGGCCCTTGGGGGCTACACGTTGCTGTTCAAATCTATATGATCATATCTACAAAGTCCCTGCTCATTATTGCATAATGACCTGGCCCTTGGGGGCTACATTGGTTGAAGTTTTTATGAGTATAAGGCAATTACAAGTCCCAGGTTGCTGCAAGCATAACAACCCGACACTTGGGGGCTACATATGTGGAATATTCAGTTGTGACTAGTAACTGAGATGAACAATCTGGATTTCTTCAAGGTTGCAACATTTATATTGACACAAGTCTTAAGCTATCATTATGTTCTCCTATTAAGACTTGGGGGCTACAGGTAATATGCATATAAAGGAGGAACATCTTCAAATTCTCAGTTTTTGGCAAATCAGGAAGATTAATTGTGTGATCCGGCGTTGGCAACAATCATAACCCGGCGTCTATAAACGGTCATAATCCGGGATCATCAGTTTTTATAGCCCGGACATTTTGGTAATGTTAAACCGGCAAGTTTTCACATCTTCAAACCGGCTGAATATCAGATGAATATTTCAAGACCAATATTTCTTAAACCGGCGTTTTGGAAGCCGACTCAAGTGGATTATTCTTCACAATATTTTTCCGTGAGAAACCAATGTCAGCAAATTGAGTATGACGCTGGCTTATTGACCTGGATTTTCTAGAAGGAGGAAATGACAAGGACTTAAGGATGATCAGGTGCCGGCTTACAAGAATTCTTAACCCGGAGCACAACCTGTCAAGTTTGTTCTTGTGTTTATTTTACAGTATCAGTTTAACATGGATGAATCCAAATTAAACTGGGGGCTAATGTCGGGGATATACCCCATGGCGTAAACCAGCCGGAAGTATAACCCGGCCGGACTGGACGACTCACTGGTAACCCGCCCGGAGCTTGGCGGTTCACGGGCTACCCGCCCGGTCTTGGCGGTTCATTAGTAACCCGGCGGGCGGGTCAGATGGATGACGAGGCCCATGGCCTAGAAGGCCGGTTCACGTTTAATGGTGGGCCGGTTTAAGAGGAAAGCACAAGGAATATTCCCTTACAAAGGAAGCAAGACTAGGACTCCACTTGTAATAGAGTAATCCTAATCCAACTAGGACTAGTCATGTAAACCGCCCCTTCAACATATATAAGGAGGGGCAGGGCTCCCCAAAAGGGACAAGCAAGAAACAATCTCTAAGGCTAGACACAAAGAGCTGGCTTACGGCGTCTCCCTCGTGATGATAATGAGACCTAGCCTCAAACAACATGTAGGGTTATTACCGGATGATGTTTCCCGGGGCCCGAAGCTGTCTAAATCCTTGTCTTGTGTGTTGATCCGCCCTGCGTCTCTCGTCCCACTCAACCCCTCTCAAGCTACCACATAGATGCGTTGGCCTCGCGACTAAGTCCTGACACTAAGGACATCTGCCGTCACAAATCCACGACTGGTGGGCAAACCGCATTTTCTACCAGATTTGATATGACCGCACCCAGCAGGGGTGCGGGGGTGCGGCAAGCCGCACTTTCCATCTAGTACATAATGAGGCACCTCTCGGCCGTAAGGGCAACTCGCGCATGACCCAAGAGACGTTCGTTTTTTTCCGAATTTCATTCGAGTGGGGTGGTAATGGAGTGACATCAGACCAGATCTCTGGATGCGCCGGCCGGGCGCCCAACGCGCGGTCGCATTTCGGCCGCGTCTAGTCCGCCGGAGACCATTTATACTAGAATCAAGCATAGCAAATAGTTCAAATTAAACATAGCAACCCAATCGAAACAAAAACAATATCAATAGTCTTACAACCCAATCGAAATTTGTTTGCATGAAAAGATATTAAACCGATAGATCTACTTGTTACCAATGTGAGTTCACATGTGCTCAACCAAGTCATTTTGGAGATGCACATGAGTATGTCAATCACGCATTTCACGATGGAATTGGATAAACTGTTGAAAGGTTGCAGGAGGTGGCTGCTCAGGCTCAACATTTTCACCCTAGAAATCAAACCCTTGGTCGTAGATGCTATCACCACGCTCATCCTCCACGATCATGTTGTGCATGATCACACAAGCAGTCATCACCTCCCAAAGCTTCTGACTGATGCATGTCAATGCAGGGTTTCAAACGATACCCCATCGAGATGGAAGCACACCAAAAGCATGATCCACGTCCTTCCTAGCACTCTCCTGCATTTGGGCAAACCTTCGTCTGTTTTCTCCTTGCGGATTGGGTATGGTCTTCACAAGAGTTGACTAATGAGGATAGATACTATCAACTAGGTAAATGCCTTGTTATAATGGTGGCCATTGATCTCAAAGTTGACCTTTGGGGAGTGGCCTTCTGCAAGCCTTGCAAACACTTGAGAATGCTGAAGCACGTTGATATCATAGTGAGAACCAGCCATGCCGAAGAAAGAATGTCATATCCTTAGATCTTGTGAGGCCAGCATTTCAAGTATGATAGTGGAACCTTTCACATGCCCCTTGTGCCGCCCCTGCCAAGCAAATGGACAGTTCCACTTCCAGTGCATACAGTCTATACTACCAAGCATGCCCGAAAAGCCCCTATTGGCATTGATCGCCAACAACCTCCCAAATGGACAGTTCTCCCACTTCTAGTGCATACACATGTCTCCTCATTCGGAATCGGTGACGAAATCGATGTGGTTTGAAGAGTGCGGCATTCTCAAAGTAATCGGCATAGAGAAGGGTGTGGCCTTTCTCCCTATTGCGGTTCAGGCCAGAGCATGGCCGGGGATTGATCCCCTGAACTAAGGCCACTTCCTACTAATGTGGTCATGGATGACTAATGCAACCACCACAAGCTCTTCATCGGCCGAGAACAAATCATCCGATGAGCAAATGAAGTTGTGAAAGAAATAATCATCCCCGCTATCCATTGTACCTTGTGAGAAAAGCGTCGAACAGCTTGCGATCGTGGTGGAGACGCAGCCGGAAAGAGCACGTCGAGCTCCCTCATAGGCAGCAAATCAAGTTTGGGTCGGTGGTGGTGCCGGGCGCCCTGCGGCAATGCAGCGTCTGCTGAAACTTATTGTGGTCGACGTGCGATGCCGGTGGCCTTAGCTGCTATCCCACCGACAACAAGGAACCACGAATGCCGGCAAAAATCTTTCCATAACATGGGCGTGGGACGACTATGGCATGGCATGGTCGTGGTTAGGACGGCCTTGGTGGAAGTCAACGCGGCCATGAACGGGGACGGCAGCGGCGATGGCATGGGACGGAAGGAGGAGGGAGGGCAGGGGAAGAGAAAGGGGCTTCTGTGCCACCAGCGGGCATGCCAGGTGAGGACAAGGGCACGCTCCCTGCCCGTCCGCACGCGTCCGTTTTGATGCAAACGCGGCCCAAAGTTGGGTCAGGAATGGGTCAAAAGCGGACTGAAAACGGACATTGGTTTGTTTAATCCCATGCCTTGGGCCACATTTTTTGGCTGTTTACCTCCAAACGGACGCGAGCGGACCATTTGCGGTCGTGCGTTGGAGTTGCCCTAAGGGCATCTCCCACATCCGTCCGCGGACATGGTCTAGTCCATGGACACAGATGGGGAGGACACCATCCAACGCTAGTCGCATACATTTTGAAAACATTTCAAACTAACCGGACAAAACTCGTCCAAACGAGGCCAGATTTCATACAAACACGACGGATTTTCATTACATTTCAGATTTCTAGAACAAAAAAAGGACCCGATCCTAAACCTATCCTACGGCGGCTGCGCACGGCGTCGAAGCACGTGTCATCCTCCATACGCCGTCTCCATGAGCACCGGCAATAAGACCGATGAAGTGAAGGTGCGGTCTCCGGCGAGGAAGAGTGGAACATGGGAGACGGACTAGCCCACATGAGACACAAGGCATCGCCGCCTCCCGTGGTATACTCATCCTCGAGGGAGTACCCGACCTGTCCGTCCCCTGGTGGACGTGAGGTCCACGATGGAAATGGTGGCGCCAGCGCTGTCTTCGTCCAACTGGGTGATAAGTCTCCAACGTATCTATAATTTTTTATTGTTCCATGATATTATTGTATCAATTTTGGATGTTTTATATGGAATTTATATCATTTTTTGGGACTAACCTATTAACCTAGTGCCCAGTGCCATGATATTATATGTTCAACTGGATGTTTTGTATGTTCCATGATATTATTTGTATCAAATTTTTTATTGTTACTATTTTTTGCTTGTTTTGGCTTTTCAGAAAATCAATAGCAAACAAAGTCCAAATGGAGAAAAAAACTTTGGATTAATTTTTTCTCGACCAAAAGGGACCCTCGAAGGTTTTGGAGAAGACCGGGCGAGCCACGAGGGAGCGACAAGCTCACCAAGCGCGGCTTCAGGCAGCTCCTCTCAGGCTTGTGGGCCCCTCGTGGCACAGCTTGACCTAATTCCACCTCTATAAATTCTCAAATATTCCCAGTACACAAGAGAGCCACCCGAAATATTTTTTTCGCCACCGCAAGCTTCTGTTCCCGTGGATCCCATCTTGGGGCCTTTTTCGGTGATCTGCCGGAGGGGGATTCGATCACGAAGGGCCTCTACATCAACCTTGATGCCCTTCCAATGATGCGTGAGTAGTTTACTACAGACCTATGGTCCCATAGCTAGTAGCCAGATGGCTTCTTCTCTCTCTGATCTTCAATAAAATGTTCTCCTCGAAGTTCTTGGAGTTCTATTCGATGTAATCTTTTTTGTGATGTGTTTGTTGGGATCCAATGAATTGGGTTTATGATTAGATTATTCATGATTATTAACTGAGTCTTCTCTGAATTCTTGTATGCATGATTATTATAGCATTTTATTTCTCTCTGATCTATCCATTTAGTTTGGCCAACTAGATTGATTTTTCTTACAATGGGAGAGTTGCTTTGTGATAGGTTCAATCTTACGGTGCTCAATCCCAGTGATAGAAAGGGACATGGCATGAATTTGTATTGTTTCCATTAAGAATAAACAAATGTGTTTTATTCATATTGCTTGGGTTTAGTTTTTCTACATCATGTAATCTTCCTTAAGGCGCTACTCTCTTTTTATTAACTACCCTAGATGCATGCTGGATATTGGTCGATGGGTGTAGTAATAGTAGCAGATGCAGGCCGGAGTCGGTCTACTTGTCTCGGACGTGATGCCTATGTACAAGATCATTGCCTTGAATATCGTCATAACTATGCACTTTTCTATGAATTACCCAACTTATCTATGCACTCTCGTTGTCATGGTTTCGCTATACACTTTCAATACATTATAGTATGAACCTATCATGTGCCAACTATCCTTACTTCTGGAGCTCCCAACAGGGAGCCTGTTTTTTGTGTAGCTGTGCCAGATTATATTATTGTATGCACCAAATTACACCACACAAGGGCTCTCTCATCTAGATCAAGTGATAGCACACAAGGGTTTACAAGGAGCCCCTATAATATTAGAATATCCTCTCCATTACAAAGATAATCTCACTACTATTTATGTTGTCATGCTTCTCAAATATTGAACAAAATCACAATGAATATGAGAATGCGCACATCAGAAGAGTATCGTGGAATGATGCAGTGACTAACAAACATGGCATCAAGGCATTGAGTTCCATTCTGGATGGAATGAAGCCCACACGCTCAACACCTGTGGATTTGTGTTCAGAATATGATCCTAATGACTATTCTGAGCTTAAGGAGTCAAAGGCAGATGGCCTATCATGTTCGCCCTACAAGGTGCCTGTTCTAATTTGGCAAGGTTTTATTGGTTGCACGTAACTTGCGTAAGCTGTCTTGCTTTTCTTCTGCTTCTTTGCACCGCCATATTCTTAGTTTGCTCATCATATATGTGAAGTTGCCATGCCCACTCATTATCAACAGGCATTCCATTTGTCATCATACCATGTTGTTCCATTCAAATGTTGTTCTTGTGTATCAGACTCGAGAGAGAATCCTCTAGTGAAAACTATGGCCCCCGGGTCTATTTCCTATCATATTAAAACTATGGCAAATAGATAGGAAATAGACCCCGGGGGCATAGTTTTCACTAGAGGCTTCTCTCGAGAAAATATCATACGGTGGGTAAACAAATTATTGTTGGGCAATTGATGAAGAGCAAATAATTATGACGATATCCAAGGCAATGATCATGTATATAGGCATCACGTCCAAGATTAGTAGACCGACTCCTGCCTGCATGTACTACTATTACTCCACACATCGACCGCTATCCAGCATGCATCTGGTGTGTTAAGTTCCTGGAGAAACGTAGTAATGCAATAAGAACGATGACATGATGTAGACAAGATCTATTCATGTAGAATAGACTCCATCTTTTTATCCTTAATAGCAACGATACATGTGTGCCTCGCTACCCCTTCTGTCACTGGGTGAGGACACCGCAAGATCAAACCCATCACAAAGCACCTCTTCCCATGACAAGAATAATCAATCTAGCTGGCCAAACCAAACCAAAGTTTTGGAGAAGAAATACGAGGCTATAATAATCATGCATATAAGAGATCAAAGAAGACTCAGATAATATTCATGGATAGAACTGGTCATAAACTCACAATTCATCGGATCTCAACAAACAGACCGCAAAAAGTCATTACATCAAATAGATCTCCAAGAACATCGGGGAGAACATTGTATTGAGAATCAAAAAGAGAGAAGAAGCCATCTAGCTACTGCCTACGGACCCGTAGGTATATGGTGAACTACTCACGCATCATCGGAGGAGCACCAATGAGGATGATGAACCCCTCCGTGATCATGTTCCCCTCCAGCAAGGTGCCAGAATAGGGCTCTAGATTGGATCTCGTGGTTCCGGAACCTGCGGCGGTTGGAATTGTGTTTCGTCGACTCCCCTAGGGTTTTTGGAATATTTGGGTATTTATAGAGCTGAGAGGCGGTGGAAAGGACCTCCATGGGCCCCACCACCCATCAGGGCGCACCAGGGGCCTCTGGCGGGCCCAGGTGGGTGGTGGTCCCCACGGGCCTCCCCTCTGGTACTTCCTTGGCTCCCAAGTTGTCTTCTATGCAGAAAAAATCTCCAAAAAGTTTCGTGGAATTTGGATTTCATTTGGTAGTGATATTCCGTGAAGTAAAAAACAGGCAAAAAACATCAAGTGGCACTGGGCAATATGTCAATAGGTTAGACCCCAAAAATGATATAAAGTTGCTATAAAATGAATGCAAAACATCCAAGAATGATAATATAACAACATGGAACAATAAAACATTATAGATACGTTGGAGACGTATCAGATGCTGGAAGGGCCAGCTCGGACCTGGTTGAAGAACTTGCCCCCAACTCCATCAACACTTGGGCGGAGTTGAAAGTGCGCTTAATCAAACACTTCCAGGGAACCCACAAGCATCCCATGATGATTTTTGATCTGCAGCATTGTGTCCAGCGCGAAGGCGAGTCGGCTCATCATTGGTCCCGTCGGGTCGCGGCATCCACTCCTCGGACGGTATATTGGCATCTCAAGACGTTTTGATCCTAGAGAAAAACTGCCATTTTGGCCACCTCGTTCAGAAGCTCGGGTGACTCAAGCGGATGGTTATGGACATGGGAAACTCATGGATGTCCTAACCCGGTATGCAGAGTCGGATACCACGAAGGATCCCAACCCAGAAGATGACCAGACCGGCAAAGGGAAGAAGAATGGTGGCGGCAAAGGTCAGCAACAGGGTAACCAGGGGTTGAACGGCAACCATGGTGGTCAAGGCAACAACGACAAGCTCAAAAACCCAGAGGGCTGCTCAGATCTTGTTCCTAACACCAACACTGGTTTCAAGGGCCAAAGGCAGAATAATTCTGGGAGGCCATTCAATGCCAATATAGCTCGTAATTTCAAGAAGCCCTCAAAGGTCCGTGTCCAAAGCACAGTATCCCAAATAGGCCAGCAAGCCACTCTTTGGAAAATTGTCATATCATGCAGGCTTACCGCAATCGAGTGCACCAGAACCATCAGGGTGGCGGTGGTGGCAACCCTGGACAACCAGGGGCTGGCGGGTAAAATTTCCTAGGAGGCGGCTCATCGGGTAGTTATCAAGACCCAGGTTATCAGGGCTCAGGCGGCTCAGGATCTGGATATCAGGGATCTGGCAATCATGGTGGAAATCAGCATTCTGGCCAAGGTACACAACACCAGACCAACCAGACAGGTTTTCACAGAAATCCTAAGCAGTTAACTAGTTGGCGGTATCATGCCTTTACCACTAGTACCTGCAAGAGGGATAGCAAGGTTCAGAAATGAGCTATTAATTTGGTTGATCTGGTGTTTCGTCGGTATTTGAATTGGTTAGGGAAACCAGTCACTTGGAGTAGGACCGATCATCCACCCCGGGTTGAAAATCCCGGTGGCCTGGCTTTGGTGGTGGCGCCTCAAGTTGGTGGATATAATCTCACGAACGTACTCATGGACGGAGGAAGCAACATCTACATCCTATATTATGACACCTTTAGGCATATGAACTTATCAGAGAAGAGACTCTCACCTTCTTCAACTGTTTTCCACGCGATCGTTCCCGGGAATTCTACCTACCCCATAGGGCGAATCAAGTTAGAGGTTGCTTTCGGTGATGAGTATAATTATAGAATAGATTTTTTGACGTTTGTGGTGGTCAAGATCAAGATTCCTTATCACGCCTTGTTTGGCCAGCCGGCTTATGCTCGTTTCATGGCCCGACCCTGTTATGTCTACCTCAAGCTCAAGATGCCCGGGCCGAAGGGTACTATCACAGTTAATGAGGACAGAAAGATTGATCGCGAGTGTGAAGAAGGGGACGCAACTTATGCTGAGTCGGCTTGTGCAACGGAGGAGTTGAAATTCTATACATCCACCATTGACCCGGCTGATATGACGTCTCTGAACAAGCCCACCGAGAATCTGACCCACCCCTTAAGTTCCAGAAGGCTAAGGACATAAAACAAGTTGACTTCACCTCGGGCGACTCATCTCAACAGCTCACAATTGGGACTGGAATGGATCCCAAATAGGAAAGCACGCTCATCGATTCATCCATGAGAATCGGGTCGTCTTTGCATGGAAACCTTCTGACATGCCTCGCATACTGAGAGAATTCGCTGAGAACCACCTCAATGTTGATCCTATGATGAAA
The DNA here is from genome assembly GCA_032464435.1 of Aegilops umbellulata. NCBI lineage: Eukaryota > Viridiplantae > Streptophyta > Magnoliopsida > Poales > Poaceae > Aegilops > Aegilops umbellulata. The sequence goes on from CP136055.1 coordinate 446,377,076, forward strand.
CCAGTTCAGAAATACCTCCGTCATTTAAACGAGGAGAGATGCAAGACCATTGGGGAAGAAGTAGCCCGAATCCTAGTTGCCGGGTTCACCATTGAAGTATTCCATCCCGAGTGGCTGGCTATTCCTGTGCTTGTTCTAAAGAAGAGTGGCATTTGTGTGTTGATTACACAGATCTTAACAAGGCTTGTCAAAAAGACCCATTTGCCTTCCCCCGTATTGACCAGATCATTGATTCTACTGCAGGGTGTGATCCTGGATACTTACTCCGGCTATCATCAGATTAAGATGGCTTTTAAGGACTAAGAGAGGATGATCTTCATCACTCCTTTTGGCGCTTTCTACTATGTCTCCATGCCTTTAAGGGTTAAGAGTGCAAGGGAGACTTATCAGCGCACAGTGCAGAATTGTTTTCACAAGCAGATTGGGCGGAATGTTCATGCTTATGTCGACGATATCGTCATCAAGTCTCGGAAGAAGGAGACTTTGTTGGATGACCTTAAGGAGACCTTTGACAATCTTCGGTGGTACAAGATGATGCTTAACCCGACCAAGCGTGTCTTTGGAGTTCCAGCAGGCAAATTATTCGGTTTTCTAGTGTCTGAACGAGGAATTGAAGCTAATCAAGAGAAAATCAAGGCAGTGACCTCCCTCTCTAAACCGGCCAGTATCAATGATGTGTTGGGGAACGTTGCATGGAAAACAAAAAAATTCTACGCACACACAAGATTTATCCATGGAGATGCGTATCTATGAGAGGGGAGAACATCTTCATACCCTTGAAGATCGCTAAGCGGAAGCATTTATCAGTGCGGTTGATGTAGTTATACACCTTCACGATCCGTCCCGATCAAGTACCGAATGTACGGCACCTCCGTGTTCAGCACATGTTCATCTCGATGACGTCTTTGCTTTCTTGATCCAGCAAGACGGGCGAAGTAGTAGATGAGTTCCGGCAGCACGACGGCGTGGTGATAGTGGTGGTGAAGAACAATCTCCGCAGAGCTTCGCCAAGCACAACGGAAACAATGACGGAGGATAAACTAGAGGGACGAGGTTGCCGGCACACGGCTTGGTGTATCTTGATGTGTCTTGGGTGCTAGCCCTGCCCCTCTATTTATATGTTGAGCCCTGGGGTTGAAACTTGGAGTAAAAGCCTCCTCAAAGTCGGTTTTGCCTGAAAGGCAAGAGTCCTTCTTGGACTCCAGGGCTAGACGCCATGGTTCCTGGCGTCTACCCCCCAAATGCTAGGGTTGCTGACGTTTGGCTCCTGGCCTCCACAAACTCCCTTTTTCACTTTCCACAAGCCTCGTGGGCTTTCCCCATTGGCCCAAATAAAGTGTTCTCATACCCAAACATTTCGGGAAACACCCGGAACCCTTCCGGAGACCAAACACTATTATCCCATATATCAATCTTTACCTCTGGACCATTCTGGAGCTCCTCGTCATGTCCATGATCTCATCAGGAATTCCGAACAACATTCGGTCACCAACATACATGACTCATATAAAACTATATCGTCAACGAACATTAATCGTGCGGACCATACGGGTTCGAGAACTATGTAGACATGACCGAGACACCTCTCCGGTCAATAACCAATAGCGGAACCTAGATGCCCATATTGGCTCCGACAAATTCTACGAAGATATTTATCGGTCGAACCTTTATGACCACATATGTAATTCCATTTGTCCATCGGTATGTTACTTGCCCGAGATTCGATCGTCGGTATCTTCATACCTAGTTCAATCTTGTTACTGGCAAGTCTATTTACTCGTTTCGTAATACTTCTCCCCATGACTAACTCCTTAGTCGTTTTCTTGCAAGTGAAAGCACAAGTGCTCTCCAGGTGGTTTTGGTAATTAATGTCAACATATCTCTTGTTGGACTAATACTTTTATCTAGTATATTTCAGATAAGTTCAACAATGGAGTGGCATGGACTAAAGGTTGTGGGAACTCCTTCAAGATGCTGGGGACAAAGGATTGGCTAAAGCTTCAAGCTCAGGACTCTTCATTTTACACTTTTAGTGATCCAAGATCACATTGAGTCCATAGGAAAAGCCAATACTATTAAGAAGGGATGAGGTGTTGCTTAATGAGCCTTTTGCTCCATGTGCTTGATGATATGCTCCAAAACCCTCAGCTACTTTCCCATTTCCACTTATGACCTAAACCCAAAGTCAAACTCGGTCCTACCGATTCTTTCTATCCGGCGCCACCGAGTTTCACATGTCATAAGCCATTGCCAAACCCTAGAAAATCGGTTCTACCAATAGGGATCTCGGTCTCACCGAGATGGGATTGCAATCTCACTGTGTATGTCCATTGTCAAAATCGGTCTCACCGAGTTTAGGCAATCGGTACTACCGAGATTACAATGCAAACTCTCTGGTTAACTCATTACCAAAATCGGTCCAACCGAGTTTAGTAATCGGTCCCACCGAGTTTGCCTGACCAACTCTCTGGTTAGCTAATTACCAAATCGGTCTCACCGAGTTTGTGTAATCGGTCTCACCGAGATTACGTTATGCCCAAACCCTAACCACATCGGTCCTACCGAGATGCATGTCAGTCCCACCGAAAATCTCTAACGGTCACTAGGTTTACCATTTTGGTCCGATCGAGTTTGTTGATTCGGTCCCACCGATATTGGTAGATTGTGTGTAACGGTTGTATTTTAAGTGGAGGCTATATATATACCCCTCCACCTCCTCTTCATTCGTGGAGAGAGCCATCAGAACACACCTACACTTCCAATTCATATGTTCTGAGAGAGAACCACCTACTCATGTGTTGAGACCAAGATATTCCATTCCTACCATATGAATCTTGATCTCTAGCCTTTCCCAAGTTGCTTTCCACTCAAATATTCTTTCCACCAAATCCAAATCCTGTGAGAGAGAGTTGAGTGTTGGGGAGACTATCATTTGAAGCACAAGAGCAAGGAGTTCATCATGAACACACCATTTGTTACTTCTTGGAGAGTGGTGTCTCCTAGATTGGCTAGGTGTCACTTGGGAGCCTCCGACAAGATTGTGGAGTTGAACCAAGGAGTTTGTAAGGGCAAGGAGATCGCCTACTTCGTGAAGATCTACCGCTAGTGAGGCAAGTCCTTCGTGGGCGATGGCCATGGTGGGATAGACAAGGTTGCTTCTTCGTGGACCCTTCGTGGGTGGAGCCCTCCGTGGACTCGCGCAACCGTTACCCTTCGTGGGTTGAAGTCTCCACTAACGTGGATGTAGGATAGCACCACCTATCCGAACCACGGGAAAAACATCCGTGTCTCCAATAGCGTTTGAATTATCCAAACCCTTCCCTTTATATTCTTGCAAGTTGCATGCTTTACTTTCCGCTGCCTATATACTCTTTGCATGCTTGCTTGATATGTATGGTGTATGTTGAAATTGTGCCTAAAACTCCACTCAAACCAAAAAGGGCTTAAAAACTGCAACTTTAGTACTAAGTGTCTAATCACCCCCCTCTAGACACACTCACTTCTAGATCCTACAAGTGGTATCAGAGCTTTGGTCTCCATTGCCTTGGTTTAATCACCTTTGGAGGAAGATGGATGTGTCTACTTTAGGGAGTCTTAGACATAGAGTACCTATTCTTGATGAAGAGTATTTTCATGAATGGAAAAATGAGATGCTTGTGATTTTCACTCAATATCATTTGAACAAGTATATTGCTAGTCCTTGTGCTCCTCATGTTGATCCTATGCATCCCACTCTAGATGAAGATGTTGACATGATTCGCAATCTTAGAACCGTTGAGCTCATCATTAGAGGATTGCCCAAATACTTGATTGCTAGTTTACCCACTCTTAAATGCGCCTATACTATATGGAAATTTCTTGAGGAACGATTCCCAAATTATTCCTTGAAAAATTTGGATGAAATTCTCCATAAATCTATTGCCTTGAGTAAAATGAACTCTAGTGATCCTAGTTTTGGTAATTGTCTATTTGAGCTTACTAATCTCATGCGTGCCAAAGGAAATATTGGAATCATTGGTGATATCATAACCGAATCCATAAGAATTCATAAAAGTGACCACTTTGATGATCATTTATCTAATGAATTACCCTCTCTAGGATATGATCTATCACAAGATGATGTTGAACATGGATACTATGATGAAGATGATGATAGTGACTCCGATCTTGATGATGCAATGAGACACTTTGGTCTTATGGCTAATCTTCGAGGATATGTGTCAGGAGGAAAGGAATGGGTTCTCGACAGTGGATGTAACGATCATATGACCGGAGATGAAGAGATGTTCCGTGAGCTTGCTGAAAATGACGGCCCTCGAAAATATGTCACCTTTGGTGATAATTCAAAGGGTAAGGTGGTTGGCCTTGGTAAGGTGGCCATCTCACGCGATAGCTCCATTCAAAATGTCATGCTTGTTGAATCCCTTGGCTACAACTTACTTTCAGTATCTAGACTTGCTGATTTCGGATTGAATGTCCTATTTACTGAGGTAGATTGCCAAGTGTTTCGATAAGACAATCATAAAATGGTCTTTATCGGTATACGTAGATGTGACCTTTATATTGTTGATTTCTCAAAAAGGGCACAACCTAAAACTTGCTTTATTGCTAAATCCTCAAAAGGTTGGTTGTGGCATAGACGACTAGGTCATGTTGGCATGAGAAACCTTGACAAGCTTATTAAAGGAAATCATATCCTTGGAGTTAACGATGTCATATTTGATAAGGATAGACTTTGTAGTGCTTGTCAAGCAGGTAAACAGGTTGGAGGAAGGCATCCCGTGAAGAACATCATGACCACAAGGAGGCCACTTGAGCTACTTCATATGGATCTCTTTGGTCCCAATGCCTACAAGAGAATCGGTGGAAATTCCTTTGGTCTAGTTATTGTTGATGATTTTTCAAGATTTACGTGGGTATTCTTTCTTGATGACAAATCGCAGGTCCAAAAGATCTTCAAAAACTTCGCTAGAAAGGCCCAAAATCAGTTTGACATGAAGATCAAGAAGGTTCGAAGCGACAACGGAACGGAGTTCAAGAACGCAAATGTGGATACCTTTCTTGATGAAGAAGGGATTTCACATGAGTTCTCGGCTACGTACACACCTCAACAAAATGGACTTGTTGAGAGGAAGAACCGGACTCTCATCGAAATGGCGAGAACGATGCTTGATGAGTACAAGACACCGAAGCACTTCTGGGCAGAAGCGGTTGAGACGGCTTGTCATGCAACAAATCGCTTGTATCTTCACAAGCTACTCGGCAAGACGGCATACGAGCTCCTCACCGGTAACAAACCCCAAGTTGGATACTTTCGAGTATTTGGCTCAAAGTGCTACATTCTAGATAAGCATCGTCGCTCAAAGTTTGCTCCTAAGTCTCATGAAGGTTTCCGACTTGGTTATGGCTCAAACTCTCACACTTACCGTGTCTACAACAATTTCACCCGAAAGGTTGAAGAAACGGTAGATGTGAAGTTTGATGAATCTAATGGCTCGCAAGTAGAGCAATTGCCAATTGATGTAGGAGACAAAGACCCTTCGGAAGCAATTCAAGACTTGTCGATTGGCAAAATTCGTCCAACGGAGGTGAAGGAGAATACCTCGTCCGTCCAAGTGGAAGCTTCTACTTCACGACAAGGTGAACCAAGAGTTGACACGGAAGCATCCACAAGTGGGACACACCAAGATGAAGAAAACGAGGAAATACGTCAAGACGAACATCAACAACCTCCTTCTCCACCACGACAAGAGAACAACAACGTCAACAATGAAGAAGATCATGAAGAAGAGCAAGATGAAGAAGAAGTTCAACGAAGACCCAAGCAAAAGCTTTCACGAGTTCGAGCAAGAATCGCCAAAGATCATCCCGTCGAGCAGATCTACAATGATATCCAAACCGGGAGAATTACTCGCTCAAAAACTCGTCTAGCTAACTTTTGTGAAAACTATTCATTCATCTCTAGCATTGAACCTATAAAGGTCGAAGAAGCATTGAAGGATCCGGATTGGATAAATTCTATGCACAAAGAGCTACACAACTTTGAGAGAAACCAAGTTTGGACATTGGTTGAGAAGCCCGACAACAACCACAACATCATCGGTACCAAATGGGTGTTTTGCAACAAGCAAGATGAAGATGGACAAGTGGTTCGCAACAAACCACGTCTCGTTGCCAAAGGGTACACACAAGTCGAAGGTATGGACTATGGTGAGACATATGCTCCCGTTGCTAGACTTGAGTCCATTCGCATCTTACTTGCCTTTGCTAATCACCAGAATATCACCTTGTACCAAATGGATATTAAAAGTGCTTTTCTAAATGGTGAAATAGAGGAGGAAGTTTATGTCAAACAACCTCCTGGCTTTGTCAATCCTAAGAAACTCATGTTTACAAACTTCACAAAGCACTTTACGGTCTTAGACAAGCTCCTAGAGCATGGTATAAATGCTTGACTAAGTTCCTTATTGCAAGTGGTTTTGAAATTGGAAAAATTGATTCTACCCTTTTTACTAAAAGAGTTAATGGAAAATTATTTGTATGCCAAATTTATGTTGATGATATCATATTTGGTTCTACTAACCCTCTTTTTAGTGAAAAGTTTGGAAAGCTTATGTCAAAGAAGTTTGAGATGTCTATGATGAGTGAACTCAAATTCTTTCTCGGTTTGCAAATCAAGCAAACTAAGGAAGGTACATTTATCTCTCAAACGAAGTACACCAAAGACTTATTCAAGAAGTTCAACATGCAAGAATGCAAAGGTATGTCAACACCCATGCCTACTAGTGGACATAATGACTTGACCAAAGATGGTGAACCGGTTGATCAAAAGGTTTATCGCTCTATGATTGGTTCATTGTTATACTTATGTGCCTCACGTCCCGACATTATGCTAAGTGTGTGCATGTGTGCACGATATCAAGCTGCTCCTAAAGAATGTCATCTTAAAGCCGTGAAAAGGATAGTGAGATACTTAATCCATACACCAAATTTTGGCATTTGGTATCCTAAGAGGTCCTCTTTCGATCTTGTTGGGTATTCCGACTCGGATTATGCCGGAGACAAGGTTGATAGAAAGTCCACTTCGGGTACATGTCAATTTCTTGGTAGATCTCTTGTGTCTTGGTCCTCCAAGAAACAAAACTCGGTATCCCTATCCACCGCCGAAGCGGAATACATTGCCGCTGGTTCATGTTGTGCTCAATTACTTTGGATGACCCAAACTCTTAAAGATTATGGGGTCTATGTGAAACATGTTCCATTGCTTTGTGACAATGAAAGTGCTATCAAAATTGGTCATAATCCTGTGCAACATTCTCGAACTAAGCATATTGAAGTTCGTCATCATTTCATTTGAGATCATGTTGCTAAGGGTGACATTGATCTTAAGCATGTTCGCACCGATAAGCAATTAGCGGATATATTCACTAAACCACTTGATGAGAAAGTGTTTGGCAGGTTGAGAGGAGAATTGAACATCATTGATGCTTCGAACTTGGAGTAGAAATTCCATTGGATACATGCAAGACATGAGCTTATGACTAATCCTTGATATATCTATTATGATGACTATCCAATGTCTTGGATATATTTGCATCTTGCATGTTATCTAACCCATGTAGGTACTTGGTTGAATCAAATTCTATGAGATTGCAACTCACTCACATCTTGAGCAATCTCTACATCACCAAGTCTCTACACAACGGTGGTTGACGACAAGGAAGCACGATACCACTCAAACATATCCTTGACTAATTCTATGATTGAGCTTCATGATTATCATTTTTGGATATACAAGTGCTTTTCCTTGCAAGAACTAATCCATGTAGGTAGATGAACTCAAACTCCAAGCGGTGCTCCCAACTCATGATGAGCTACATCACCCTTGAGCACCCACACAAGTTCAACTACATGAGCAAGATCCACACCACCACCCAAGGTATGTTGTTCCATCTTCGAGAAGCTTTACTCCAAGTCATGAGTTAAAGCAACTCCAAAAGATGTGAATACATCAAGATGCTTAAACGAAAAATGGTAACCCCATTTCGAGCTTAAACGATGAGTATGACCTATGATCGAGTGTTCTCACTTGACTCCTAAGTCAATATACTCTAACATAGGTGACTATGTCACCGCCCAATTCTAGATGAAGTTCTCTTGTGCTCTTTTCTGCGTTATTGCATTTGTCCCTTGCATATTTGTTTCCCTCTTTTTCTAACAAAAAAAACTTCATCTAGAACCTTTCATTCTTTTCTGCTTCTGTTTGTTCTGCATTTTCTGCATCAAATTCCTTGCAAATCTTTCAGCTAATTCTTTGCAAATCTTTGTGAGATCTTACTTGACTAGTGAGCTGAGGTGACAAGAGTTTTCTCTGTGATGAACTCGGTTTCACTGAATTGTAATTTTCGGTCCAACCGAATCCCTTCGGTACCACCGAAACATGCCACTCGGTGCCACCGATTTCGTAACAGGAAAAACAGTTTGCCACTTATTATATATCTCTTCTGATCCAGCTCCACTCGATGAATCTTATCCTCTACAAGCATCACAATTTTACCATTGCTTTATGCTGAATCTCAAGGACCAAACCTTTTCGACAGATTCCAGTAAGACCTTCTTGGAAATTGATGTCAAAGGGGGGGAGAGAGATCACATCAAAGCTTATCATCAGGGAGAAAGAGAGAAAGTACTAAGGGGGAGAGAATACTCGAGGATCCCAAATATTAAGGGGGAGAAAGAAATCTCCAGGGGGAGAGAATACTCAAGGATCCCAGATGCTTGATGATTAAGAGGAGAGATGCCACATGTCTTTTTGGGGGAAAGACATGTTCATATGTACTCATTTGAATTAAGTTCTATTCATATCTTTCAGCTCTGATTTTCTGTTCCCTATCTTCTCCCAATATCCCATGTCAGATTCAGGGGGAGAAAGACACCTAAGGGAAAGAAATCATTCAAATTCATTGCATATCTTTACTCTTGGGGACATGTCTAATTCAATATGTACTCTGTAGTCACTCTCTACATGTCATCCCAGTCTTGGTACTCTTGTGGTTTCTTTTGTTTGCTCTGGCTAGTGGATGTATCTGTGTTATCTAACCTTTTTTGTGCAGGTTCATTCCATCCTAAGCCAACTCAAGACTACAAGGTAAGTATATGTATCAGAATCATCAGTATGAGAAATTCTTGCTCTTGTACATACTATTTGCAAGAAGGACTCATAAGCATGAAGGTATTTCTCTTAATAATCTTTTGCTCTGATGCATATGGCCAAGATACATGTAACACATTGTCTACTCTGTCATGATTATGCTCTCACATGCTTCTATATTCTGTATTCACATGATTGCATACATGTAGGGGGAGCCTATGTTTGTTACATGTTCTTCCAAAGCTTTACTTGCTATTATTTGTATCCTTATCTAAAGCTTTGATGTATGTAGCCATCAATTACCAAAAAGGGGGAGATTGAAAGCACAAGTGCTCTCCAGGTGGTTTTGGTAATTAATGTCAACATATCTCTTGTTGGACTAATACTTTTATCTAGTATATTTCAGATAAGTTCAACAATGGAGTGGCATGGACTAAAGGTTGTGGGAACTCCTTCAAGATGCTGAGGACAAAGGATTGGCTAAAGCTTCAAGCTCAGGACTCTTCATTTTACACTTTTAGTGATCCACGATCACATTGAGTCCATAGGAAAAGCCAATACTATTAAGAAGGGATGAGGTGTTGCTTAATGAGCCTTTTGCTCCATGTGCTTGATGATATGCTCCAAAACCCTCAGCTACTTTCCCATTTCCACTTATGACCTAAACCCAAAGTCAAACTCGGTCCTACCGATTCTTTCTATCCGGCGCCACCGAGTTTCACATGTCATAAGCCATTGCCAAACCCTAGCAAATCGGTTCTACCAATAGGGATCTTGGTCTCACCGAGATGGGATTGCAATCTCACTGTGTATGTCCATTGTCAAAACCGGTCTCACAGAGTTTAGGCAATCGGTACTACCGAGATTACAATGCAAACTCTCTGGTTAACTCATTACCTAAATCGGTCCAACCGAGTTTAGTAATCGGTCCCACCGAGTTTGCCTGACCAACTCTCTGGTTAGCTAATTACCAAATCAGTCTCACCGAGTTTGTGTAATCGGTCTCACCGAGATTACGTTATGCCCAAACCCTAACCACATCGGTCCTACCGAGATGCATGTCAGTCCCACCGAAAATCTCTAACGGTCACTAGGTTTACCATTTCGGTCCGACCGAGTTTTTTGATTCGGTCCCACCGAGATTGGTAGATTGTGTGTAACGGTTGGATTTTAGGTGGAGGCTATATATATACCCCTCAACCTCCTCTTCATTCGTGGAGAGAGCCATCAAAACACACCTACACTTCCAATTCATATGTTCTGAGAGAGAACCACCTACTCATGTGTTGAGACTAAGATATTCCATTCCTACCATATGAATCTTGATCTCTAGCCTTTCCCAAGTTGCTTTCCACTCAAATCTTCTTTCCACCAAATCCAAATCCTGTGAGAGAGACTTGAGTGTTGGGGAGACTATCATTTGAAGCACAACAGCAAGGAGTTCATCATCAACACACCATTTGTTACTTCTTGGAGAGTGGTGTCTCCTAGATTGGCTAGGTGTCACTTGGGAGCCTCCGACAATATTGTGGAGTTGAACCAAGGATTTTTTAAGGGCAAGGAGAGCACCTACTTCATGAAGATCTACCGCTAGTGAGGCAAGTCCTTCGTGGGCGATGGCCATGGTGGGATAGACAAGGTTGCTTCTTCGTGGACCCTTCGTGGGTGGAGCCCTCCGTGGACTCGCGCAACCGTTACCCTTCGTGGGTTGAAGTCTCCACTAACGTGGATGTAGGATAGCACCACCTATCCGAACCACGGGAAAAACATCCGTGTCTCCAATAGCGTTTGAATTCTCCAAACCCTTCCCTTTATATTCTTGCAAGTTGCATGCTTTACTTTCCGCTGCCTATATACTCTTTGCATGCTTGCTTGATATGTATGGTGTATGTTGAAATTGTGCCTAAAACTCCACTCAAACCAAAAAGGGCTTAAAAACTGCAACTTTAGTACTAAGTGTCTAATCACCCCCCTCTAGACACACTCACTTCTAGATCCTACAGCAAGCTTATGATGTGTATTACCGAAAGGGCCCAGAGAAACCTCTGCAATACTGGGAGTGAAAAATCCTAATCTCGATCTATACCAACTCAACAAACACCTTCGGAGATACCTGTAGAGCATCTTTATGATCACCCAGTTACGTTGTAATGTTTGGTAGAACACAAGGTATTCCTCCGATATCTGGGGGTTGCATAATCTCATAGTCAAAGGAATATGTATTTGACATGAAGAAAGCAATAGCAATAAAACTGAACGATCATTATGCTAAGCTAACGGATGGGTCTTGGCCATCACATCATTCTCCTAATGATGTGACCCCGTTATCAAGTTACAAAAAATTTCTATGGTTAGGAAACCTTAACCATCTTTGATCAACGAGCTAGTTGATAATCCCCAAGTGCAAGGAATCATCATAGCAATTCCCAAAGGTGGAAGTGATAAGTATGGAGTGTCGAACCCACAAGGAGATAAAGGTAACATCGGTATTCTCTCAAGTCCTATTTTCCATTGATACGACTCTACGTACACTGAACGTTTCCTTCCATCTAGAAACGAGAAATAAAACTACGTTGTGGGTACGAAGAGGATAACTTTGCATGATATCAGAGAAATAAAAAAGAAAAGTAGGTGTTGTTAACATATAGTTAGAATATATTGAAGGAAATATGCCCTAGAGGCAATAATAAATTTGTTATTTATATTTCCTTATATCATGATAAATGTTTATTATTCATGCTAGAATTGTATTAACCGAAAACTTAGTACATGTGTGAATACATAGACAAACAGAGTGTGACTAGTTTGCCTCTACTTGACTAGCTCGTTGAATCAAAGATGGTTAATTTTCCTAGCCATAGACACGAGTTGTCATTTGATTAACGGGATCACATCATTAGAGAATGATGTGATCGACTTGACCCATTCTGTTAGCTTAGCACTTGATCGTTTAGTATGTTGATATTGCTTTCTTCATGACTTATACATGTTCCTATGACTATGAGATTATGCAACTCCCGAACACCGGAAGAACACTTTGTGTGCTACCAAACGTCACAACGTAACTGGGTGATTATAAAGGTGCTCTACAGGTGTATCCAATGGTGTTTGTTGAGTTGGCATAGATCGAGATTAGGATTTGTCACTCCGATTGTCGGAGAGGTATCTCTGGGCCCTCTCGGTAATGCACATCACTATAAGCCTTGCAAGCAATGTTACTAATGAGTTAGTTGCGGGATGATGCATTACAGAACGAGTAAAGAGACTTGCCGGTAACGAGATTGAACTAGGTATTGAGATACCGACGATCGAATCTCGGGCAAGTAACATACGGATGACAAAGGGAACAACATATGTTGTTATGCGGTTTGACCGATAAAGATCTACGTAGAATATGTGGGAGCCAATATGAACATCCAGGTTCCGCTATTGGTTATTGACCGGAGATGTGTCTCGGTCATGTCTACATAGTTTTCGAACCCGTTGGGTCCACACGCTTAATGTTCGGTGACGATCAGTATTATGAGTTTATGTGTTTTGATGTACCGAAGGTAGTTCGGAGTCTCGGATATGATCACGGACATGACTAGGAGACTCGAAATGGTCGAGACATAAATATTGATATATTGGACGGCTATATTCGGACACCCGAAGTGTTCCGGGAGGTTTTGGATAAAACCGGAGTGATGGAGGGTTATCGGAACCCTCCCCCCGGGAAGTTATTGGGCCCTTAGTGAGCTTTAGGGGAGGGAGAGGGCAGCAGCTAGGAGGTGCCCCCCCTAGGGAGTCCGAATTTTACTAGGGGAGGGGGGCGCGACCCCTCTTTCCCTCTCCCCCTCTCCTTCCTTCCCCCTTCCCCTTCCTAGTAGGACTAGGAAAGGGGGAGTCCTACTCCTACTAGGAGGAGGACTCCTCCCCTCCTTGGCGCGCCCTAGGGCTGTCCGGCCTCCCCCTTGCTCCTTTATATACGGGGGCAGGGTGGCACCCTAGAACACAAAAACAGACATTGTCTTAGCCATGTGTGGTGCCCCCCTCCACCATAATCCACCTCGGTCATATCGTTTTAGTGCTTAGGCGAAGCCCTACGCCTGTAGCTTCATCATCACCGTCATCACGCCGTCGCGCTGACGAAGCTCTCCCTCGACACTCAGTGATACATCCATTTTGCATCATGCTTTTATATCGACATTTATTGCATTATGGGCTGTTATTACACATTACGTTACAATACTTATGCCTATTCTCTCTTATTTTACAAGGTTCACATGTAGACGGAGAATGCCGACAGCTAGAATTCTAGGCTGGAAAAGGAGCAAATACTAGAGACATATTCTGCACAACTCCAAAAGTCCTAAAACTCCACGGAAGTCATTTTTGGAATTAATAAAAAATACTGCGCAAAGAAAATACCAGAGGGGGCCCACACCCTGGCCACGAGGGTGGGGCGCGCGCCCCCTGCCTCGTGGGCCCCCTGGCAGGCCTCCGGTGTCCATCTTCTACTATATGAAGTCTTTTACCCTGGAAAAAAAATCATAAGCAAGCTTGCGGGACGAAACGCCGCCGCCACGAGGCGGAACCTTGGCGGAACCAATCTAGGGCTCCGGCAGAGCTGTTCTGCCGGGGAAACTTCCCTCCGGGAGGGGGAAATCATCGCCATCGTCATCACCAACGACCCTATCATCGGGAGGGGGTCAATCTTCATCAACATCTTCACCAGCACCATCTCCTCTCAAACCCTAGTTCATCTCTTGTATCCAATCTTTGTCTCAAAGCCCCAGAATTGTACTTGTAGGTTGTTAGTAGTGTTGATTACTCCTTGTAGTTGATGCTAGTTGGTTTACTTGGTGGAATATCATATGTTCAGATGCATTATGCACATTAAGATCCCTCTGATTATGAACATGAATATGCTTTGTGAGTAGTTACATTTGTTCCTGAGGACATGGGAGAAGTCTTGCTATAAGTAGTCATGTGAATTTGGTATTCATTCGATATTTTGATGAGATGTATGTTGTCTCTCCTCTAGTGGTGTCGTGTGAACGTCGACTACATGACACTTCACCATTGTTTGGGCCTAGAGGAAGGCATTGGGAAGTAATAAGTAGATGATGGGTTGCTAGAGTGACGGAAGCTTAAACCCTAGTTTGTGTGTTGCTTCGTAAGGGGCTGATTTGGATCCATATGTTTCATGCTATGGTTAGGTTTACCTTAATACTTCTTTTGTAGTTGCGGATGCTTGCAATAGGAGTTAATAGTAAGTGGGATGCTTGTCCAAGCAGGGACAGCGCCCAAGCACCGGTCCACCCACATATTAAGTTATCAAAGTACCGAACGCGAATCATATGAGCGTGATGAAAACTATCTTGACGATAGTTCCCATGTGTAATCGGGAGCATTTTCCTTCATATAAGAAATCGTGCAGGCTTGTCCTTCACTGCAAAAAGGATTGGGCCATCTTGCTGCACTTTATTTACACTTGTTACTTGTTACCCGTTACAAATTACCTTATCATAAAACTATCTATTACCGATAATTTCAGTTCTTGCAGAGAATACCTTACTGAAAGCCACTTGTCATTTCCTTCTGCTCCTCATTGGGTTCGACACTCTTACTTATCGAAAGGACTACGATAGATCGCCTACACTTGTGGGTCATCAAGAATCTTTTCTGGCACCGTTGCCGGGGAGTGAAGCGCCTTTGTTAAGGAAAAATTTATATAGTGTGCTGAAATTTACTGTCACTTGTTACTATGGAAAGTAATCCTTTGAGGGGCTTGTTCGGGGTATCTTCACTCCGACCAGTAGAGCTCAGAGTTGCTCCTCAACCTGCTGAACCTACTGAAAACGTTTACTTTGAAATTCCTTCGGGTATGATAGAGAAACTGCTGGCTAATCCTTTCACAGGTGATGGAACATTGCATCCCGATTTACACATAATCTATGTGGATGAAGTTTGTGGATTATTTAAGCTTGCAGGTATGACCGATGATGTTATAAATAAGAAGGTATTCCCTTTATCTTTGAAGGGCGAGGCATTGACATGGTATAGGCTATGTGATTATATGGGATCATGGAACTACAAACGATTGAAGTTGGAATTTGATCAGAAGTTTTATCCTATGCATCTTGTTCATCGTGATCATAATTATATATATATATAATTTTTGGCCTCGTGAAGGAGAAAGCATCGCTCAAGCTTGGGGGAGGCTTAAGTCAATGTTATATTGATGCCCCAATCATGAACTCTCAAGAGAAATAATTATTCAAAAAATTTATGCTCGGCTTTCTCTCAATAATCGCTCCATGCTCGATACTTCTTGTACTGGCTCTTTTATGATGAAGACTATTGAATTCAAATGGGATTTATTGGAAAGAATTAAATGCAACTCTGAAGATTGGGACCTCGACGAAGGTAAGGAGTCAGGTATAACACCTAAGTTTGATTGTGTTAAATCTTTTATGGATACCGATGTTTTGCATGAATTTAGCACTAAATATGTACTTGACTCTGAGATAGTAGCTTGTTTCTGTGAATCATTTGGTACTCATGTTGATCTCCCTAAGGAGAAGTGGTTTAAATATAATCCTCCCATTGAAGTAAAAGTAGTTGCACATATTAAAGTTGAAGAGAAGACTATCACTTATAATGATCCTATTGTTCCTACTCCTTATGTTGAGAAACCACCTTTCCCTGTTATAATAAAGGATCATGCTAAAGCTTCAACTGTTGTCAACAAAAGTAATATTAGGAAACCTAAACCCCCTGAGCAAATTAAAGTCAAACCTAATATTGCTATGGTTAAAGATCTCTTGGCTGGTAATATTGATGGGCATGTTATTTACTTCTGTGATGAAGCTGCTAGAATTGCTAAATCTGGTGCTAAAGAGAAACATAGACCTGTGGTAGGCATGCCTGTTATCTCTGTTAAAATAGGAGATCATTGTTATCATGGCTTGTGTGTTATGGGTGCTAGTGCCAGTGCAATACCTCATTCTTTATATGAAGAAATTATGCATGATATTGCAGCCGCTGAGTTAGAAGGTATTGATGTTACAATTAAGCTTGCCAATAGAGATACTATATCACCGATTGGTATTGTTAGAGATGTTGAAGTCTTGTGTCGGAAGGTTAAATATCCTGCTGATTTTCTTGTTCTTGGTTCCCCACAAGATAGTTTTTGTCCCATTATATTTGGTAGACCCTTCTTGAACACTGTTAATGATAGGATAGACTGCGAAAAGGATATTGTTACTATTGGTTTGGGAGAGATGTCTCATGAATTTAACTTTGCTAAATTTTGTAGACAACCCCGTGATGAGGAATTGCCTAATAAGGATGAAATTGTTGGTCTTGCTTCTATTGCCGTGCCTCCTAATGATCCTTTAGAACAATATTTGCTTGACCATGAAAATGATATGTTTACAAATGAAAGAAGGGAAATAGATGAAGTATTCTTTAAACAGGGACCCATTCTGAAACACAACTTGCCTGTTGAAATCCTAGGGGATCCTCCTCCACCCAAGGGTGATACCGTGTTTGAGCTTAAACCATTACCTGATACTCTCAAATATGCTTATCTTGATGAAAAGAAGATATATCCTGTTATTATTAGTGCTAACCTTTTAGAGAAGGAGGAAGAGAAATTATTGAAAACTCTGAAGAAGCACCATGCTGCTATTGGATATACTCTTGATGATCTGAAGGGCATTAGTCCCACTCTATGTCAACACAAAATAAATTTGGAGAAAGAAGCCAAACCAGTTATTGATCACCAACGATGGCTAAATCCTAAGATGAAAGAAGTGGTAAGAAAGGAAATATTAAAGCTCCTTGAGGCAGGTATAATTTATCCCGTTGCTAATAGTCAGTGGGTAAGTCCTGTCCATTGTGTTCCTAAGAAGGGAGGTATCACTGTCGTTCCTAATGATAAAGATGAATTGACCCCGCAAAGAATTATTACGGGTTAGAGGATGGTAATTGATTTCCGAAAATTAAATAAAGCTATTAAAAAGATCATTACCCTTTGCCTTTTATTGATCAAATGCTAGAAACATTATCCAAACATACCCATTTTTGCTTTCTAGATGGTTACTCTGGTTTCTCTCAAATACCTGTGTCAGCTGAGGTTCAAGAAAATACCACTTTTACATGCCCTTTGGTACTTTTGCTTACAGATGTATACCTTTTGGTTTCTGTAATGCACCTGCTACCTTTCAAAGATGCATGATGGCTATATTCTTTGACTTTTGTGAAAAGATTTGTGAAGTTTTCATGGATGATTTCTCCATTTATGGATCCTCTTTTGATGATTGCTTGAGCAATGTTGATCGATTTTTGCAGAGATGTGAAGAAACTAATCTTGTCTTGAATTAGGAGAAATGCCACTTTATGGTTAATGAAGGCATTGTCTTGGGGCATAAAATTTCTGAAAGAGGTATTGAAGTTGATAAAGCTAAAGTTGATGCTATTGAAAAGATGTCATGTCCTAAGGACATCAAAGGTATAAGAAGTTTCCTTGGTCATGCCGATTTTTATAGGAGGTTCATTAAGGACTTCTCAAAAATTTCTCGGCCTCTGACTAATCTATTACAAAAAGATATACCTTTTGTCTTTGATGATGATTGTGTAGAAGCATTTGAAATACTTAAGAAAGCTTTGATTTCTGCACCTATCGTTCAGCCACCTGATTGGAATTTACCCTTTGAAATTATGTGTGATGCTAGTGATTATGCTGTAGGTGCTGTTCTAGGGCAAAGAGTTGATAAGAAATTAAGTGTTATTCAGTATGCTAGTAAAACTCTAGACATTGCCCAGAGAAATTATGCTACTACTGAAAAAGAATTTTTAGCAGTTGTATTTGCTTGTGATAAGTTTAGACCTTATATTGTTGATTCAAAAGTAACTGTTCACACTGATCATGTTGCTATTAAATATCTTATGGAAAAGAAAGATGCTAAACCTAGACTTACTAGATGGGTTCTCTTGCTACAAGAATTTGATTTGCATATTATTAATAGAAAGGGAGCTGAGAATCCCGTTGCAGACAACTTGTCTAGGTTAGAGAATGTTCTTGATGACCCACTACCTATTGATGATAGCTTTCCTGATGAACAATTAGCTGTCATAAATGCTTCTCGTTGATGTTTCTTGATGACCCACTACCTATTAGAGAATGTTCTTGATGACCCACCACGCTGGAGATAGAACTGCACATAAGGTACTACAATCCGGTTTTTATTGGCCTACTCTTTTCAAGGATGCCCGTAAGTTTGTCTTGTCTTGTGATGAATGTCAAAGAATTGGTAATAGTAGTAGACGTCAAGCAATGCTTATGAATTATTCACTTTTTATTGAAGCATTTGATGTTTGGGGCTTTGATTATATGGGGCCGTTTCCTTCCTCTAATGGGTATACACATATTTTAGTTGCTGTTGATTACGATACTAAGTGGGTAAAAGCTATTCCAACTAGTAGTGCTGATCATAACACCTCTATTAAGATGCTTAAAGAAGTTATTTTTTCGAGGTTTGGAGTCCCTAGATATCTAATGACTGATGGTGGTTCACATTTTATTCATGGTGCCTTTTGTAAGATGCTTGCTAAGTATGATGTTAATCATAGAATTGCATCTCCATATCAGCCGCAGTCTAGTGGTCAAGTAGAATTGAGCGATAGAGAGCTCAAATTAATTTTGCAAAAGACGGTTAATATATCTAGAAAGATTTGGTCCAAGAAACTTGATGATGCATTATGGGCCTATAGAACTGCATATAAAAATCCTATGGGTATGTCTCCGTATAAGATGGTTTATGGAAAAGCATGTCACTTACCTCTCGAACTAGAACACAAGGCATATTGGGCTATTAAAGAGCTCAACTATGTTTTCAAATTTGCCGGTGAGAAGAGGCTATTTGACATCAGCTCACTTGATGAATGGAGAACCCAAGCCTATGAAAATGCCAAACTGTTTAAAGAAAAAGTTAAAAGATGGCATGACAAAAGGATACAAAAGTGTGAGTTTAATGTAGGTGATTATGTGTTTCTATTCAACTCTCGTTTAAGATTTTTTGCAGGAAAACTTATCTCTAAATGGGAAGGTCCTTAAGTTATCGAGGAGGTCTATCATTCCGATGCCATAAAAATTAACAACTTCGAAAGCACAGATCCAAAGGTGGTGAACGGTCAACGAATCAAACATTATATTTCAGGTAATCCCATAAATGTTGAAACTAATATTATTGAAACCGTAACCCCGGAGGAATACATAAGGGACACCTTCCAGAATGTTTCAGACTCCGAAAAGGAATAGGTACGTGGTACGGTAAGTAAATCGACTCCAAAACAGTTCTAATGGCAATTTTTCTCTGTTTTGGAATATTTAAGAAAATAGGAAAATAAGAAGTAGTCCGGGAAGGACACGAGGCTTCCACGAGGGTGGAGGGTGCGCCCTACCACCCTGGGCATGCCCCCTGCCTCGTGGGCACCCCATGTGCTCTCCGGAGTCCGTTTTCTTGCACCATACTTCTTTTGGTCGGTAAATATTCATTATATAATCTCCCGAAGGTTTTGACTCTCTTATCACGCAAATATCCTCTGTTCTTGTTTCGAGCTGTTTCTGTGGCATATTTGGAGCAAGATGTCATCTCAGGATTCCAACGGAGAGAGCTATGTCTCACACCTCATTGCTGATCCAAAGACCTATGGGGATCTATCTCCTTGTGGTCGAACTACGGATGAGGAGGAGGATGCTCATTTGATGAGGATCAATGATTAAAGTTCAAAGGAGGAGGATGTCCCTCTACCTCAACCTGGGGATATGCATGTGAAGTTCAAGAAGTCTAGTCTCCTTAAGAGGGCTAAACTATCTAACAATCGATCTATTCCTTCTCGTTTTCGGCAGAAGAGCAAAGGAGATTTATGTGACAAGATCTTGAAGATGGAATCGAAGATCGATAATTTACAGGAGGAAATTGCTCTTCTCAATTAAAACATGAAAAAGCTGAAGGCACAGTTGTCATCATCACCACCATCATCATCACCATCCTCTTTGCCAGTAAAGGAGATATAATCACATGGCTATGGGCACTCCGCTTGGCAATTGCCAAGCCTGGGGAAGGTGCCCCGATATCGTATCACCATCACACTCCTATCTTTACCGTTATTCTTAGTTTGATCCTTTTGGCATTATCTTGATCTAGTAGAATAAAGTTTTAGTATAATCTAGTTGTGAGTTTTGCTTCATGATCCTTCTACGTAATCAAGTCCGTGAGCTATATATAATGAAGATTAGTGTTGAGTCAAGGGCTTGATTATCTTGTTTTGATCTAGAGTGAATAAAAGAAAAAGAAAGAATAAAAAGAAATAAAGAGATCATACTGATCTTATGGAGAGTAATGACTTCACATATAAAGATTATGATGATTAAAAGTTGCTGAGAGTTGACAAACATTGTTTTGGTCATTGTTGCAATTAATAGGAAGTGATAAAGAAAGAGAGGTTCCACATATAAATACACTATCTTGGACATCTTTTATGATTGTGAGCACTCATTAAAATATGACATGCTAAAGAGTTGATGTTGGACAAGGAAGACAACGTAATGGGTTATGTTTTCTTATATCTGAAATAAAGTATATGGTCATGGATCATCCAACATGTTGAGCTTGTCTTTCCCCCTCATGCTAGCCAAATTCTTTGCACCAAGTAGAAATACTACTTGTGCTTCCAAATATCCTTAAACCCAATTTTTTTCATGAGAGTCCACCATACCTACCTATGGATTGAGTAAGATCCTTTATGTAAGTTGTAATTGTTGCATGCAATAAAATTGCTCTCTAAATATGTATGATTTATTAGTGTGGAGAAAATAAGCTTTATAAGATCTTGTGATGTGGAAGAAATAAAAGCGACAGACTGCATAATAAAGGTCCATATCACAAGTGGCAATATAAAGTGACGTTCTTTCGCATTAAGATTTCATGCATCCAACCCTAAAAGCACATGGCAACCTCTGCTTCCCTCTGCGAAGGGCCTATTGAGGGAGTCCTGGATTAGGGGGTGTTCGGATAGCCGAACTATACCTTCGGTCGGACTCCAGGACTATGAAGATACAAGATTGAAGACTTCGTCCCGTGTCCGGAAGGATCTTTTCTTGGCGTGGAAGGCAAGCTAGGCGTGCGGATATTCGAGATCTCCTACCATTGTAACCGACTCTGTATAAACCCTAACCCTATCCGGTGTCTATATAAACCGGAGGGTTGTAGTCTGTAGGACAACCATCATCATACACAATCATACCATAGGCTAGCTTCTAGGGTTTAGCCTCCTTGATCTCGTGGTAGATCTACTCTTGTACTACCCATATCATCAATATTAATCTAGCATGAGTAGGGTTTTACCTCCATCAAGAGGGCCCGAACCTGGGTAAAATAAAGTGTCCCTTGTCTCCTGTTACCATCCGACCTTGACGCACAGTTCGGGACCCCCTACCCGAGATCCGCCGGTTTTGACACCGACATTGGTGCTTTCATTGAGAGTTCCTCTGTGTCGTTGCTTTTAGGCCCGATGGCTCCTTTGATCATTAACAATGATGAGGTCCGGGGTGAGACTTTCCTCCCCGGACAAATCTTTGTCTTCGGCGGCTTCGCTCTGCAGGCCAATTCGCTTGGTCATCTGGAGCAGATCAAAAGCTACGCCCCTGGCTATCAAGTCAGGTTCGGAAGCTTAAACTACACGGCTGATATCTGCGGAGACTTGATCTTCGACGGGTTCGAGCCACAGCCAAGCGCGCCGTGCTATTACGAGGGGCATGATATAGCCCTGCCTCCGAATAGCACCCTGGAGGCCGCACACGCTCCGGACCCGATCTTTGACTCGGAGCCCGCTGCGTTCTCTGAGGATGAACGGTTGGACATCACCTCGGGGGCTGCAATCTCAAAGGCGATCGAGCCGAACGCCAGCCCCATACCCCGCACGGCCCAGGACTCCAAGGGGCCGCACTCTTCTCCGAACTCCGAGCCTTCCGCGCCCCCGCCGATCGAATCTGATTGGGCGCCTGTAATGGAGTTCACCGCCGCGGACATCTTTCAGTGCTCACCTTTCGGTGATATCCTGAATTCCCTCAAGTCTCTCTCTTTATCAGGAGAGCCCAGGCCGGACTATGGTCTGCGAGGTTGGGATTCGGACGACGAAGAAATTCAAAGCCCACCCACCACCCACTTAATAGCCACTGTCGACGATTTAACCGACATGCTTGACTTCGGCTCCGAAGACTTCGACGGTATGGACGACGAAGGAGGAGACGAAAAAACCAGCACCTGTAGGGCGCTGGACCGCCACCTCGTCATATGACATATACATGGTGGATGCTCCAAAGGATGCAGATGGCGATGGAGCAGCGGAATACGACAACTCAAAAAAACCGCAAAAACGCCGGCGCCAACGGCGCCGCTCCAAATCCCGCCACAGCAGAAACGGTGATTCCGGCACGGGAGATAATACTACCCCGGACAGCGCCGAAGAACACCAGAACTAGCAAGATTCCGCGCAGGAAGATGGAAAAGCCAGCATTCAGGAGAGAGCGACAGAGCAAGAGGTTGAGGATGATAACTACATGCCTCCCTCCAAAGACGAGGCAAGCCTCGACGACGACGAATTCGTCGTACCATCAGACCCCGCCGAACAAGAGTGTTTTCAACGCAGGCTTCTAGCCACGGCCAACAACCTAAAGAAAAAGAAGCAACAACTTAGAGCTGATCAAGATCTGCTAGCTGATAGATGGACTGAAGTCCTTTCGGCCGAAGAGTATGAACTCGTGCGCCCCTCCAAAAATTATCCTAAGCACAGGCCGCTACCCCAATCAGAGGGGGAAGCATATGACATGGCAGACCGGCCACCCCGTGGCCACGACAGAGAGGCCTGTCGAGACCTTAGGCAAGCCATGCCCTGGTGCCGCTCAAATAAGGCACGGGAAAACGAGCCAGACCTGCGAGACGTACTGGAGGATAAAGCAAAGCAAACAAGATCGATCTATGGATCGCGCGGACGCCCGACGACACGTGATGATCGGCACTCCGGACACTATAAATCCGGCCGGGCCGAACACAGCAGGCACAGCTCTTCCGAACTGCGTCGTGACATAGCCCAGTACAGGGGCGCCGCACACCCACTATGCTTCACAGACGAAGTAATGGATCATAAAATCCCGGAGGGTTTTAAACCCGTGAATATCGAGTCGTACGATGGTACGACAGATCCGGCAGTATGGATTGAGGATTATCTCCTTCACATCCACATGGCACGTGGCGATGATCTGCACGCCATCAAATACCTACCCCTTAAGCTTAAAGGACCAGCCCGGCATTGGCTTAACAGCCTACCAGCGGACTCAATCGGTTCTTGGGAGGACCTGGAAGCCACATTCCTCGACAACTTTCAGGGGAGCTATGTGCGGTCACCGGACGCCGGCGACCTAAGCCACATAATTCAGCAGCCAGAAGAATCGGCCAGGCAATTCTGGACACGGTTCCTAACAAAGAAAAATCAGATAGTCGATTGTCCGGACGCAGAGGCCCTAGCAGCCTTCAAACATAACATCCCTGACGAGTGGCTAGCCCGGCACCTGGGACAGGAAAAGCTGAAAACCATGGCAGCCCTCACGACACTCATGACCCGCTTTTGCGCGGGCGAAGATAGCAGGCTAGCTCGCAGCAACAACTTATCAAAGAAGCTCGGTAATTCGTATACCAAGGACAAAAGTGGCAGGTCACGTTGAAATAATCAAAAGCGCCGCGTTAGCAGCAACAACAATGAGGATACGACAGTCAATGCCGGATTCATAGGAAAAAGACATTTAAGAAGAATACCCAGGGCCCGTCCAGTATGGACCGGATACTCGATCGCTCGTGCCAGATTCACGGCACCCCCGAAAGGCCAGCCAATCACACCAACAGGGATTGTTAGGTGTTCAAGCAGGCAGGCAAGTTAAGAGCCGAACACAAGGACAAGGGGCTGAACAGCGACGACGAGGAGGAGCCCAGGCCGCCGAACAACAATGGAAAGAAAGGGTTTCCCCCACAAGTGCGGACGGTGAACATGATATACGCGACCCACATTCCCAAGCGGGAGAGGAAGCGTGCGCTACGGGACGTATACGCGATGGAGCCAGTCGCCCCAAAGTTCAACCCATGGTCCTCCTGCCCGATCACTTTCGATCGAAGGGACCACCCCACTAGCATCCGTCACGGCGGTTTTGCCGCACTGGTCCTCGACCGAATCATGGACGGATTTCATCTCAGAAGAGTCCTCATGGACGGCGGCAGTAGCGTGAACCTGCTTTATCAGGATACAGTGCGGAAAATGGGCATAGATCCATCAAGGATCAAGCCCACAAGGACGACCTTTAAAGGCGTCATACCAGGTGTAGAGGCCAATTGGACAGGCTCGATAACACTTGACGTGGTCTTCGGATCTCCGGATAACTTCCGAAGCGAAGAGTTAATCTTCGATATAGTGCCGTTCCGTAGTGGCTATCATGCCCTGCTCGGACGAACCGCATTCGCTAAATTCAATGCGGTGCCGCACTACGCATATCTCAAGCTCAAGATGCCAGGCCCTCGAGGAGTAATTACGGTCAGTGGAAACATAGAGTGCTCCATCCGAACGGAAGAGCACACGGCGGCCCTCGCAGCGGAAGTACAAAGCAGCCTTTCAAGGCAACTCTCCAGTCCGCCGTTAAAAAACTGGACAATGCAAAGCGCGCCCGGAGTAACCTGCAACAAGACCACCTGGCACGATCAGAGCAAGCGTAGCAATACGGCCCCGACCCCAGCCATCGCAACATAGCGGAGCAAGTACCTCGAGTACACAATTACGCCCTTAAAATTCCATGGGCACGGGAGGAGGGCACATTAACGGCATGCCTACAACACGGCGTCAAACGTACTAGGGGCTGCCAGATTTTTCTTTTTTACTTTCAGGACTCCATACTCTGGATAACCTGTTCGGCAGTGTTGCCGCACAGACGATGCAAGATCCAGGAAAGCAGACAAAGATACGCCGCATTCCGGAACTCTCAGGCGGTCTCTATTTCGAGCGATATATCTGTTTCTAAATTCCGCGGCCTGTGCCTGGTCAGGACATGTTAAATAGTCTAATATCTTTTTTGCTTATCGCACTACTTGTATCGTTCGGCTTTGATAAATAGCCTCTTTATAAACAATGCATAGCCTTTTGTCTATTTTTTGCATTATCCCCTTTGAATATATGTGTTTATTACATAACATGATCGCACCCGTACACCATGGTACGGCAACCCACGCCAGGGGCTTCATTACCCTTTTATCTGGTGTGAGAAGTCCGTACACTTTCACAAGTGCGGCACCCCGAACTTATAGCACTATATGCATCGGCTCTGAGTCATGATTTTGGTCACATGTTGGGTTTGCCCGGCTCCTATGTTTTGGTACCTTACGTTCCGCTCTACCGGCTAAGGTAGCACTAGGAGAACCACTGCGATTGTGCCCCAGATCAGGTGGGTTGAGCACCTCAGTGGAGAAAGCTAAAACAGACTGTCATGATAAGGCGTGAGACCGGTCGCTGTTCGAGAGGTTTTTTGAGTCCTTAAAGGCTTATGCCGCTTTGAGCGAGGAGCTGGCTATGTCCGGCCAAAGGCGTGGATAGCGCCCCGAATTTGGCCTTCCGAACTAGGGGCTTCGCCGAAATTTAAAATTATAACGTTCTATGGCTAAGTGAGAGTGTTCAAGCATTATAGTCCGATTGCCTGGTTCGTTGTGCTGAGCGCCTCCCTCGAAGGACCCAACTATGGGAACAAGAGACCTCAGGTTTATCCCGAACACCCCAGCACTAGTGGCATGGGGGCAGAAGCCGACGACTCGCCATCTCTCAATTTTTGATAAACGGCCCCACAGAAAATAATATTTTAAATTAAACAAGCATTGCTTTGCGCATATAAAAAGTTTTCAGCGCACAGGATACAAACGAGCGAGTTCACTCAAATATTACATCTTTAGCACATTCATCCGCGACAAGGCGGGCTCCGGCAAGAACGTCCTTGTAGTAGTTCTCGGGCTTGCGATGCTTCTTCCCCTGCGGTGGCCCGTCCTTCACCAGATTCTCTCCGTCTAGCTTACCCCAGTGTACCCTTACACGGGCAAGGGCCCTCCGGGCACCTTCAATGCAGACGGAGCGCTTGATGACCTCAAGGCGTGGACAGGCCTCCACAAGCCGCCGCACCAGCCCGAAATAGCTCCCAGGCAGGGCCTCTCCAGGCCACAGCCGAACTAGTAAGCCCTTCATGGCCTGTTCGGCCGCCTTGTGGAGCTCGACCAGCTATTTCAGCTGATCGCTTAAGGGCACAGTGTGTCCGGCCTCAGAATACTGAGACCAGAACACACTCTCCGTCGAGCTGCCCTCTTCATCTCGGTAGAACGCGGCGGCGTCGGATACACTGCGAGGAAGATCGGCGAACACCCCTGGAGAACTCCGGATTCGGGTAAGTAATAGGTAGTTTACTTTTATATTCCTACTCTGCATTGAGAATGCCTTACCCGTTGCTATCTTATTCACCTCCTCCAACTCTTGGAGGACCTTTTGGGCTTCGGCCTGGCACTCTTGGCGGTCTCGATGGCCGACGCGAGCTCGGATGCTTGCGCCTTCGCCTCAAGCTCCAAACCCTCATGTTTTTTCATGAGAGTTTGCACCTCTTGCTGCACCTCTCCGACCTGAACCCCAAGCCTTTCTCGCTCGGCGCGCTCCTCGGCCGTTTTCTTCTCGGCCTCAGCCAGCGCCTGCTTCAGGGTTGTCACCTCGGTTGTGGCCCCTACAATAAGCAGTACAATCCTGTTATTTCTTTCTGCAATCAAGCCTCTCTATAGGCGCCTTTTTTCTTCTTTTTCTTTTTTAGGTATCTCTTACCTTCCTTCTCCTCGAGCTGCGGTTTGGCAAGGCAGAGCTCTTGCTCGGTCCGCCCGAGGTCCTTTTTAAGGACATCCACCTGCGCAGTCAGTGCGGCGGTGGACAGCAGCGAAGCCTGCATACGCATATTTGACCTTTTTTGTTAGACTCTTGCGAAAACTACTAGATCCTCTATCCGGCTTTTCTTTCCGAACACCGAACAGAGCATCAGGGGCTACTGTCTATGCGGTAAATAAATTGACATATTTTTACTTACCTCGAAGCCTGTTAGAAGGCTAGCGCAAGCTTCATTCAGTCCGCTCTTGGCGGACTGAATCCTTTGGATCACCATACTCATAACAGTACGGTGCTCTTCATCGATGGCGGCGCCCTTAAGCACCTCCAACAGATTGTCCGGCGCCTTCGGTTGGACGGAGGCCGTCGGCTCAGATGGCTTACTCCTCTTGGAAGGAGTTCGCCCACCGCGGACCGGGACTGTCGAGTCCGGCGCGGTGTCCGGCACAAAGCCGGACTTGGAGCCCTGGGGGGTTTCATCCCCTTTACTCCTGGGGTCCGGAGGATTGCCTTGTGGCTCCTCTAGGACCATCTCCTCCTGCCCCAAAGCTTGGCGGGGGGCCACTTCGGCGTTGTCCGCCCCGCGGGGGGAGACCGCGGGCGGAACAGAGTTCACGTCCGACGAATCCAGGGAGCCGCTCGACGAATCGTCGAGTTCGTCCCGGGGTGGGCTGCATAAATTACGTTTGATATTAGGGAAAGCAGTGCATTAAAAGAATATCATGAGTCACTCTGGTATGTAAACACTTAAGATGTTGCCGGACGCTTGGTTCTGTCCGTCCACTCCTCTCCGCCCTCTTCGGCGTCGTGGGAGTAGTCCGGCGGAGGGGTCTTCCTTTTCCTCGACCCCTCGGCCTCCCCTATTGGGGCGGCCTTCTTCTTCTTTGCTCCCCTCGCTGGAGGGGGAGAGCTTCCTTGTTCCTCCTCCTTGTTTTCACGAGAGGAGGGCGTCGCGGACTTGTCGGATGACGAGTCCGACGCCACCATATTGCGGGAACTTTTTCGAGTCCCGGTGGTTTTCTTCTTGGCCTTCGTCTCCGGCACCACGTAAGGTGCCGGAGCCATTAGCTTCACCAAGAGAGCCGGGGCCGGGTCTTCGGGCAGAGGAGCCGGACAGTTAATTGGTCCGGATATTTCCTGCCAAGCCTGTCAAAGGTAAAAGGGAGTTTAGATCCCGCATAGAGTCAATCTATGAAGAAAAGCTTAATGAATCTGTCAAAGGTATAGATAGCTTACCTCGCTAGCGTTACGCTGCGAACTATATCCGCGATCCTCGGAGGCGGATGTGGGGGACTCGGCGCCTTTGGTCAGCACCTTCCAGACGTCTTCATACGTCGTGTCGAAGAGCCTACTGAGGGTTTGGTGCTGCGCTGGGTTGAATTCCCACAAAGTAAAATCCCGTTCTTGGCACGGGAGGATCAGGCAAACGAGCATGACCTGGACTATGTTGGCAAGCCGGATTGGCTTGTTCACCAGGGACTGGATGCATGTTTGCAACCCAGTCACTTCTTCCTCGTTGCCCCACGACAGGCCTGTCTCTTTCCAGGACATGAGCCACGTGGGGGGTTCGGATCTGAACTCGGGGTCCGCGACCCATTTCGGATCGCGGGGCTCGGTGATGTAAAACCACCCAGCCTGCCACCCCTTTAGGGACTCCACGAGGGAGCCATCGAACCAGAGGACGTTGGCTATCTTGCCAACCATAGCGCCTCCGCACTCCGCCTAGGTGCCGGACACCACCTTGGGCTTGACGTTGAAGGTCTTGAGCCAGAGGCCGAAGTGGGGGCGGACGCGGAGAAAGGCCTCGCACACGAGGATAAACGCCGAGATGTTGAGAATGAAGTTGGGGGCCAGATCGTGGAAATCCAGGCCGTAGTAGAACATGAGCCCCCGGACAAATGGGTCAAGTGGAAAGCCCAGTCCGCGAAGGAAGTGGGGAAGAAAAACTACCCTCTCATGGGGCCTTGGGGTAGGAAGAAGCTGCCCCTTATCAGGAAGCCGATGCGGGATGTCCTTGGACAAGTATCCGACTTTCCTTAACCTTTTTACTTGAGCCTCCGTAACGGAGGAGACCATCCACTTGCCTCCCACTCTGGACATTGCTGGAGAAGGTTGAGGAAGGAAGAGCGGACTTGGGTGCTGGAGCTTGAGTGCGCGAGAGATGGATTGGCGAAGGAGGAAGAAGGCGTAGGTTAAAAAGGTGAATCCTTATCCCTTTATATAAGCAGGTACGGTTAGGCGTCCTCACCTACCTGATAAAACTCACTTGCCTCCCAAATGCCGTGGTAAACGGCGTGGTTGGGTTACCCACGACCGTATTAATGAGAATCCCGTTAAAGGGGGGCACATGATCTCTGCTTTAACAAGACGTGCCAAGGAAACCGCCTCGCTAAACGAGCTGAGGTGGAACAATGAAAACAATTTATATAGAAGGCTTGGCCGCAGTGTTGTGACGCACTGCGGAATACGTCAGCAGATTTGATTTGTGTTAATATTATTCTCTATATGGCAATATGTGGAAACTTATTTTGCAGAGCCGGACACTATTTTGTGGTGTTTAATCTTCTTGAAGAACTTGGAGGAGGAACCCACCTTGCAATGCCGAAGACAATCTGCGTGCCGGACTCGTCGTCGTTGAAGCCTGGTTCAGGGGCTACTGATTGAGTCCTGGATTAGGGGGTGTTCGGATAGCCGAACTATACCTTCGGCCGGACTCCAGGACTACGAAGATACAAGATTGAAGACTTCGTCCCGTGTCTGGAAGGATCTTTTCTTGGCGTGGAAGGCAAGCTAGGCGTGCGGATATTCGAGATCTCCTACCATTGTAACCGACTCTGTATAAACCCTAACCCTATCCGGTGTCTATATAAACCGGAGGGTTGTAGTCCGTAGGACAACCATCATCATACACAACCATACCATAGGCTAGCTTCTAGGGTTTAGCCTCCTTGATCTCGTGCTAGATCTACTCTTGTACTACCCATATCATCAATATTAATCTAGTAGGAGTAGGGTTTTACCTCCATCGAGAGGGCCCGAACCTGGGTAAAATAAAGTGTCCCTTGTCTCCTGTTACCATCCGACCTTGACGCACAGTTCGGGACCCCCTACCCAAGATCCGCCGGTTTTGACACCGACACCTATCTTTTACTTTTATCTTCTACCCTTATGCAGGAGTCATGGTGATCCTCACCTTTACTTTTTTACTTTTTATCCTTTCGCGAGCACATTGTGTTGGAAAGATCCTGATATATATATATCCAATTGGACGTAAGTTAGCATGAACTATTATTGTTGACATTACCCTTGAGGTAAAAGGTTGGGAGGCGAAACTTAAAGCCCCTATCTTTCTCTGTGTCCGATTAAAACTTCATAACCACAAGTATTGCGTGAGTGTTAGCAATTGTGAAAGACTAAATGATAGTTGAGTATGTGGACTTGCTGAAAAGCTCTTACATAGACTCTTTCCGATGTTATGATAAATTGCAATTGCTTCAATGACTGAGATTATAGTTTGTTAGTTTTCAATGAAGTTTCTGATTCATACTTTACATTGTGAATAGATTGTTACTTTAGCGTAAGAAATCACATGACAAAATACATATATGTTTTTGTTTTAAGAATGACCATGATGCCCTCATGTCCGTATTTTATTTTATCAACACCTCTATCTCTAAACATGTGGACATATTTATCGTTATTGGCTCCCGCTTGAGGACAAGCGAGGTCTAAGCTTGGGGGAGTTGATACGTCCATCTTGCATCATGCTTTTATATTGATATTTATTGCATTATAGGCTATTATTACACATTATGTTACAATACTTATGCCTATTCTCTCTTATTTTACAAGGTTCACATGAAGAGGGAGAATCCCGGCAGCTGGAATTCTGGGCTGGAAAAGGAGCAAATATTAGAGACCTATTCTGCACAACTCCAAAAGTCCCGAAACTCCACGGAAGTCATTTTTGGAATTAATCAAAAACACAGAGCGAAGAAAATACCAGAGGGGGCCCACACCCTGGCCACGAGGGTGGGGGGCGCGCCCTACCCTCTAGGCGCGCCCCCTGCCTCGTGGGCCCCCTGGCAGGCCTCCGGTGTCCATATTCTGCTATATGAAGTCTTTTACCCTGGAAAAAGATCATAAGCAAGCTTGCGGGACGAAACACTGCCGCCACGAGGCGGAACCTTGGCGGAACCAATCTAGGACTCCGGCAGAGCTGTTCTGCCGAGGAAACTTCCCTCCGGGAGGGGCAAATCATCGCCATCGTCATCATCAACGATCCTCTCATTGGAAGGGGTTCAATCTTCATCAACATCTTCACCAGCACCATCTCCTCTCAAACCCTAGTTCATCTCTTGTATCCAATATTTGTCTCAAAGCCTCAGATTGGTACCTGTAGGTTGCTAGTAGTGTTTATTACTCCTTGTAGTTGATGCTAGTTGGTTTACTTGGTGGAAGATCATATATTCAGATCCATTATGCACATTAATACCCCTGTGATTATGAACATGATTATGCTTTGTGAGTACTTACATTTGTTCCTGAGGACATGGCAGAAGTCTTGCTATAAGTAGTCATGTGAATTTGGTATTCGTTCGATATTTTGATGAGATGTATGTTGTCTCTCCTCTAGCGGTGTCGTGTGAACGTCGACTACATGACACATTCACCATTGTTTGGGCCTAGAGGATGGCATTGGGAAGTAATAAGTAGATGATGGGTTGCTAGAGTGACAGAAGCTTAAACCCTAGTTTATGCGTTGCTTCGTAAGGGGCTGATTTGGATCCATATGTTTCATGCTATGGTTAGGTTTACCTTAATACTTCTTTTGTAGTTGCGGATGCTTGCAATAGGAGTTAATCATAAGTGGGATGCTTGTCCAAGCAAGGACAGCGCCCAAGCACTGGTCCACCAAAATATCAAATTATCAAAGTACCGAACGCGAACCATATGAGCGTGATGAAAACTAGCTTGACGATAATTCCCATGTGTCCCCGGGAGCGTTTTCCTTCATATAAGAAATTGTATAGGCTTGTCCTTTGCTACAAAAAGGATTGGGCCATCTTGCTGCACTTTATTTACAGTTGTTACTTGTTACCCGTTACAAATTACCTTATCATAAAACTATATATTACCGATAATTTCAGTCCTTGCAGAGAATACCTTACTGAAAGCCGCTTGTCATTTCCTTCTGCTCCTCGTTGGGTTTGACACTCTTACTTATTGAAAGGACTACAATAGATCCCCTACACTTGTGGGTCATCGCTCAGCTGGATCAAGAGTTCGTGGGACGTCACCGAGCTGAACGTGTGTTGATCGCGGAGGTGTCGTACTTTTGGTACTAGGATCGGTCGGATCGTGAAGACATACAACTACATCAACCGCGTTGTCATAACGCTTCCGCTTTCGATCTACGAGGGTATGTAGACAACACTCTCCACCCTCGTTGCTATGCATCATCATGATAGATCTTGCGTGTGCAACAACAACAACAACAACAACAACAACAACAACAACAACAACAACAACAACAAAGCCTTTAGTCCCAAACAAGTTGGGGTAGGCTAGAGGTGAAACCCATAAGATCTCGCAACCAACTCATGGCTCTCGCACATGGATAGCAAGCTTCCACGCACCCTGTCCATAGCTAGCTCTTTGGTGATACTCCAATCCTTCAGGTCTCTCTTAACGGACTCCTCCCATTTCAAATTCGGTCTACCCCGCCCTCTCTTGACATTCTCCGCACGCCTTAGCCTCCGCAGCTCGTCATCCTCCTGCGCAGTGTGGCTCCCAACGCCCCCGTGCCTCCGTCTGAGGAAGCCAACCGTGGCTAGGCGGCGGCGGAGCGGAGGGAGGATGACGCGATCGTCTTGGAGGAGGTGCCACGGACGGCGCCGACTGGAGCAGGCCAGGGCGGCCAGCCGGCTGCGGCGCCGGTGCAGCCGGCCGGGAGCGAGCCGGCAGCAGGAGCTGGCCTGGTGTTGCAGCCGTCATCACGCCGGCGCACGGGGGACACTGCCCCCATGCCGGAGCCGGACAGAGCTGCGAGCGCCAGCCGGACGGCGGAGGCCCTGGAGGCGGCCAGCTCCAGCACGTCCGAGTGGACGTCCAACGGGGGGGGGAGCTGAACGCGGCGGCCTAGGAGGTCCTGGGCCGGCTTCAGGCTCATGCTACTGCGCTGCAGCGATATACCCGAGATTTCCTCGTGACGCGGGCCGTCGTCCGGGTGAGTCTTCTAGCCTTGGTTGTTTTGCTTTTTTGATTTCTTTCGTGGGGGCGCGTCAGCGCACCCACTTGGTGTAGTCCCCGAGTTCCAAGTCGGCTGCTGAGCAGGCGGCTGGGAACTTACTAGGTCCTGACAGTTTATCTTATTCCTGCATCCTGTCTGGTCTTCCAGGAGTATCATAACCAGAGCACCGCCGCCTTCGACTCCCAGGCTCAGGAGCTGCGCCAGAAGATCGAGGATCTGTCCGACAGCCGGAGTACGTGCTTGGTTTTGTTCATGTTCTGTGGGGGCGCGTCAGCGCACCCACTGGGTGTAGTCCCCGAGATCCGGGCCGACTGCTTAGCAGTCGGGTCGGATCTTCCCCAACGACTTCTTCCTTATTGTTTCTTCCTTTGCCTTCATGCTTGCAGGGGCCAATGCCGACTTGAGGGAGCAGCTCGGCGGGGCCCAAACCTCCCTTCACACCAAGGAGACCGAGCTCAATTCCTTAGCCCAGGAGCGCGACCGCCTGGTCAAGAAGTTGGCCGACCAGGAGGAGAGCCATAAGGCGGCCCTGAAGAAGGCGCAGGAGAGCGAGGCCGCCCTCAAAGCCGAGTTTGAGACCAAAGCGGCGAGCTGGGCTGAGGTGAAGCAAGCGCTGAGCGAGGGTTATAGCCGGATCGAGGATCTGATCGACGGTGAGCCGCCTCCCTTACTCCTTGCTCGCCCGCTTGCCCTCTGATTCGTCTTCTGATTTGTGCAGCTTTTGTTCTCTGCGCAAACTACTTCCCCCGCCACTCCGTCGCGGCCTCCCAGGTCATCGAGGCCTACCGCGAGGCACGCCATCAGGCGGGAGTTGAGATCGCGCCGGACGCGAGCCGGACACTTGAGGATCAGCTCTTGGCGATCCAAGCCCGGCTGTAGCCGGCACGCCGCATGCTCCGCCACCTCCAGCGCGCTGGAGCGCAGGTGCTGGCCGCCCTCTGGCCAGGTGAGGCGATTCCCCGCACCCTGAGCCGGACTGCCGACTGGCTGGAGGTGGCTGTCGGCCGCTTTGAGGCCTGGAAGGCCTCCGCTGCTTGATCCGGCGCCAGGCGGGCGCTAGATTTCGTCCGGGCCTGGTACCCTGGGCTGAGCTTGGAACAGCTAAGGACTTGACGGGAGGAGGCCGACGAAGAGCTCGTGGAGGTGCGGCCGGCTATCATCCAGCGTGCTTCGGCTCTTGCCGAGTTTACCGACACCAGCGTCTTCGCTCCTGGGGTGGATGACAACGGCGTCGCCCAACCGGAGGAGTGGTTCGGGCTGAACCCGGCGGAGGGTGAAGACTCGGCGGAGGAGATCGCCTCCAGCGATGAAGGTGAAGACGACGAGGGGGAGGAGGGCGAAGACGTTGAGCCGGCCGGTGAAGCGACCAGCCCGCCTCAGCATGAACGTGCTTCCAGCAACGAGGCGCGTGCTAGCGCGCCCTCTGCGGGAGGCGGTGATCATGCCGAGGTTCACCAGCCGGCCACTCCTCCAGCCGGCGCTACTGTCTCCACCGACCTGCCCGACTCGCCAGTCGTTCCCTTGGCTTGATCTGCCGTCTTTGCTTTTCCTGCTTGTTACTCTTTGAACAATTCTTATTAAGCTTGCGCAGTTCCACCCACTGGGGGGGTGTATTCAAACTATGTTGAATGTTGGCCTTTTCGAGGCCTTTTGTGTAAATATAATCATGCATGTGTTTGGCTTCCATTCTCGTATGCTTTTTATCCTTAGGCTGTTTCCCTTGCCGCCTTCCCCTGATTGCTGCCTTCCCGGCCGGCAGCTGCTCTGCAGTCTGTGGCTAAGGAAGAACTCGGCTATCTTTTTTGGGGAAGGCAAGTACTCGAGCTTTCTTAGATTGTAGCGAAGTGAATGGAAACCGGCCGGCCGGCTACTCTTGTAGTCGGCCGGTAGTAGGAAAGAACCAACCTTTTGTTATATTAGTCCGTTAGTCCCTAGCCGTTTTTCGTGTGGGCGTCCTTTCCTGCCTTCGGCTCTTGCCAGCCGGACACCCGATTCTTCGAACTGCAACTTTTGGCAAGAGAGGGCATTGGAGTCGGCACACTACTTGTCTGACCACGGGTAGGACTTCTAATATAACTTAAGGCGGCCAGTCCCCGGGCCGACTAGTCGAACCCGGTGCCGGACGAGAGAAGTAAATGAAATGACATAATTATAAGCATGATACTCTTCATTCATAAATGAAAGATGGCCGTCCCCGAGTTCTCCTCGGGGGGCCTATTGTCTCGTACTTGGTACAAAAGTTAGCGTGATACATACTGCATTTCAACTATAAAATCTTCGGAGGAGGTTGGCGTTCCATGGTCGTTCCAACTCCTTGCCGGAGTCGTCTCTCTTTCGTGCCTTCAGCTTCTGTGCGTCGATCAGGTAGTAGGAGTCGTTTCCTAGCGCTCTGCTGATGACGAAGGGGCCTTCCCAAGGGGCCGAGAGCTTGTGCTGGCCGGGTGTTCGCTGGATCAGCCGGAGCACAAGGTCGCCTTCTTGGAAAGTTCTTGGCTTGACCTTCCGGCTGTGGCAGCGATGAAGACCTTGCTGGTAGATGGCGGACCAGCTGAGGGCTAACAGCCGGCTTTCTTCCAGCAGGTCGACGCCGTCCTCTCGTGCTTCCTTGGCCTCCGCCTTCGTGTACATGGTCACCCGAGGCGATTCGAACTCGATGTCGGTTGGGATGATCGCCGCGGCACCATATACGAGGAAGAAAGGGGTGAAGCCGGTTGAACTGTTTGGGGTAGTGCGCAGACTCCAGAGGACGGACGACAGCTCATCAAGCCAGCAGCCGGCCGAATGCTCCAGTGGCACGACCAGTCGGGGCTTGATGCCGGAAAGGATGAGGCCGTTGGCTCGTTCGACTTGGCCGTTTGACTGCGGGTGGGCAACGGATGCTAAGTCCAGTCGGATGCCCTGCGTCGCGCAGAAACGTGCCAATGCTCCCTTGGCAAAATTGGTCCCGTTGTCGGTGACGATGCTGTGCGGCACGCTGTACCGAGTTGTTATGTCTGCAATGAATGTCACGGCAGTCGGCCCATTCAGCTTCTTGATCGGCTTTGCTTCGATCCACTTGGTGAACTTGTCCACGGCGACAAGCAGATGTGTCATGCCGCCGCGCGCCGTCTTGAATAGGCCCACCATGTCCAGACCCCAAACGGCAAAGGGCCAAGTGAGGGGAATGGTCTTGAGTGCCGAAGCCGGCAGGTGTTGCTTGGAGCTGAAGACTTGGCACCCTTTGCAATGCTTGACTAATTCCTTGGCGTCGTCCAAAGCAGTCGGCCAAAAGAATCCATGGCAGAAAGCTTTGGCGACTAATGATCTTGAAGCCGCGTGGTGGCCGCATTCACCTTGGTGGATGTCTCTGAGGATTGCTATGCCCTTCTCTTGTTCAACGCATCGCTGGAAGACTCCAGTGACGCTGCGCCTGACGAGCTCTCTGTTGACGATTGTGTATGCTCCGGCTCGGCGCTCGACTTGTCTTCCCTCTGTCTCGTCAGCCGGCAGTTCTTGGTTTGTCAGGAAGTTGAGGATGGGCTGGGCCCATGATGGAGCTATGACTTCTTCTATTGCCAACGCGGTTACTGCGACCAGGGTGGGTGGGCTGGGTTGTGAGATGCTGGAGTCGGCCGCCGCCTATGGTGCTGGTGTAGTCCCCGGGCCGACTACCGCAGTCCCCGAGTCGGGTTCAGAAGTCCCCGGGTTGGGTGCGACTACGGAAGTCCCCGAGCCACCTGCTGAAGTCCCCGCGCCGCCTATCGAAGTCCCCGGTCCGCCTGCTTGGCTCTTCAAGCCGGATCCGGCTGCATCGGGGCTAGGCGGCATGAAGATGGAATTGGACTCTGGAGACGGCTTGAGGAGGCGTTGCAGAGGGACGCCGGTTGGTATTGCTTGCCGAGTGGAGCCTAATCGAGCCACGGCATCTGTTGGCCCGTTGTCGGCTCGTGGTACGTGGAGGAACTCGCATCCTTCAAAGTACCCACTGATCTGCTGGACGAGGAAGCGGTAGCTCGCCATGTTTGCGTCCTTGGCGTCCCAATCGCCGAACGACTGCTGGACTATCAAGTCTGAGTCGCCGTAACACAGGATCCGGCGTATGCCGAGCTCTTTGGCAAGCCGGAGCCCGTGTACGAGTGCCTCATACTCGGCCACGTTGTTGGAGGCGGCGAAGTGAATTTGCAGCGTGTATCTGAGCTTGTCGCCTTTGGGAGAGGTGAGGATGACGCCGGCTCCCAAGCCGGTGAGCATCTTGGACCCGTCGAAGTGCAGGCGCAAGTGAGTGGAGTCGGGAGCCGGTGGCAGGTACTGGGTCTCGGCCCAGTCGACGAGGAAGTCGGCCAATGCTTGGGATTTGATGGTAGTGCGAGGCTGGTAGAAGATCGTGTGAGGGGCCAGCTCGATGGCCCATTTCGCCACCCGGCCGGATGCGTCCTGGCTGCCTATGATCTCGGCGAGCGGGGCGGTGCATACGACTGTGATGGGGTGCTCTTGAAAGTAGGGCTTCAGTTTCTTGGCGGCAAAGTACACGCCGTAGCACATCTTCTGGTAGTGCGGGTAGTTCTGTTTCGAGGTAGACAACACCTCTCTCAAATAGTACACCGGCCTCTGGACCGGCTGAGCTCGGCCCTCTTCTGGGCGCTGGACTATGATGACGGTGCTGACCACCCGACTGGTTGCAGCAGTGTAAAGGAGCATGGGCTCTTTCTCAGCCGGCACCGCCAGGACAGGCGGCGTGGTCAACATCTTCTTCAGCTCATAAAAAGCTTGGTCGGCTTGGTCGTTCCACTCGAAGTGAGTGGTCTTCTTCATGAGGCGGTAGAGGGGGAGAGCCTTCTCTCCGAGCCGGCTGATGAAGCGGTTCAGGGAAGCCAAGCATCCGGTGAACTTCTGGACGTCTCGCAGCTTGGTGGGAATCGCCATTCTCTCAATGCCCTTGATCTTCATTGGGTTGCATTCGATGCCGCGTTCGGAGCCTAGGAAGCCTAGGAGCTGGCCGGCTGGTACTCCGAACACGCATTTCTCGGGGTTGAGCTTGATCCGGAATCGGCGCAGGTTCTCGAATGTTTCCTTGAGGTCTTCTAGCAAGGTGCCGCGCTTCTCCGTCTTCACCACAATGTCGTCCACATAGACGTGGGCATTTCTGCCGAGTTGCTTCAGGAGGCACTTCTGCATGCAACTCTGAAAAGTGGCACCGGCATTTCTCAAGCCGAATGTCATAGTCAGGTAGCAGAAGGCTCCGAATGGCGTGATGAAGGCGGTCTTCAGGCGGTCGGCCCGGTCCAACTTTATCTGATGGTACCCGGAGTAAGCATCCAAAAAACTCAGCAGCTCGCATCCGCTGTGGAGTCTATCACTTGATCTATCCTTGGCAGGGCAAAAGGATCTTTGGGGCAGGCCTTGTTGAGGCTCGTGTAGTCTATACACATGCGCCACTTGTTGTTCTTCTTCAGCACGAGGACCGGGTTGGCGAGCCACTCCGGAAAGAACAACTCCATGATGAAGCCGGCAGCCAGAAGCCGGGCTATCTCTTCTCCTACAATCCTTCTCTTTTCCTCCGACAGTCGGCAGAGGGGTTGCTTGACCGGTTTTGCACCTTCTCGGACATGTAATTTGTGCTCGGCGAAATCCTTCGGAACAACCGGCATGTCCTTGGGGGACCATGCAAAGATGTCCCGATTCTCACGGAGGAAATCGACGAGCTCGCCTTCCTATTTGCTGTTTAGGTTTGCCCCAATGATGGCAAACCTTTCTGGGTGCTCGGGGTCAATAGGTATCTTCTTCGTTTCCTTGGCCGGCTAGAAGGAACCTTGGGCATCACACTCTTTGGGATCGGGGGACAGGGCTGGCTGCTTGCCACCCATGGCCACGATCCGGTCCAACTTCTTCTTCTCTTCGGCAATCACTAGGGACTCGGCCAGCCGGCTGCTGGCCGCTGCGCACTCGGCCGATTTCTTGTAGTCGCCGACTATGGTGATGATGCCCTTGGTGCTCGGCATCTTCATCTTGAGGTAAGCATAGTGGGGAACAGCCATGAACTTGGCCAAGGCAGGTCGGCCAAGCAGTGCATGGTAAGAGCTCTCAAGGTCCACCACTTCAAACCAGATGGCCTCCCTGCGGAAATGATCCTTGCCCCCAAAGAGGACATCAATCTTGATCTTGCCAATGGGGGAGCAGGACAGGCCGGGTACGATGCCGTGGAACACAGTCCGGGTAGGCGTGAGCTGCTTCGTCCTGACGTTGAGCTTCTTCAGGGTGTCAAGGTACAGGATGTTGATGCTGCTCTCGCCGTCTATCAACACGCGGGAGAAACGGGCTGCGCGTCTGTCTGTTGCAAGGGTGGCATCCAGGACCAGTGCATAAGAGCCAGGAGATGGCATCACCTCTGGGTGGTCAGCCCGACTCCAGCTGATGGGTTTTTCAGACCAGTGCATGTGCTCGGAGGGGTTGGCGGCAACCGCGTTGACTTCCTGGTGTTCTCGACGCCTGCTGCGCCGGTCTTCAGGCTGGCTGGTGAAGATGACATAGGCGGCATGCTCGTCGGGGAACTCGTCGTGCACGGCTCCGATTGCTGGCCGAGCGGCCGGCTACTGCGGAGCCGGAGGCGGCGGACCAGCAGGTGGAGGCGGCGCCAACCCTTCGCCCTTGGAGATTCGGGTGAGCCAGTGGCACTTCCGGGTTGTGTGATTGGACGGCTTCGCGTCGCTGTGGAACTTGCATGGAGTGTCGAGGGTCTGCTCATAGGAGAAGGCCGGCTGCCAAGCCAGCCGGCCGCCTTTCTGCTTCTTGGGTGCGGGCCGCCCTTCGGGCTGCTTGCCCTCGACCGTGGCCACCTGCCGACTGGTGGAAGGCAGCATGGGGCCCTTGCGCTTGTGGTCGTTTTGGTACGGGCGCCGACCGGAATCCCCAGCCGGCGTCTTGGGCGCCGGGTTGAGTACCTTCCCAGACGCATCTACCTGGAGCTCGGTCTTCATTGAGGAGTCGACGGTGGTGTACTTGTCCTCTATGACCAGAAGCTCGTCGAGGGTAGTCGGCTCGTCGCAGAGGAGCTTGTGCTTGAGGAGGGTGCCCTCTCGGCACCCGACTGTGAAGTATTCGATAGCTTGCACCTCATGCACTCCCTCGCAAGAGTTGCGGAGCTCGGCCCAATGTGTGAGGTAGTCGCGGGTGGACTCGGCGGGGCCTTGTACGCACAAAGAGAGCTGTCTGGGCTTGGGAGCCCGCTTGTAGGTGCTGGTGAAGTTGCGGACGAAGGCTTCTGTGAAGTCTAGCCAGCTGTTGATGCTGTATGGCTTGAGGCTATTGAGCCAGGTCCGCGCCGTGCCTTGGAGCATGAGGGGCACGTACTTCACGGCAACACGCCTGTTGCCGTTCGCGATGCGTACTGCGGTGGAGTAGTCGATCAACCAATCTTCCGGCTTCATGGAGCCATTGTACTTGGGCGTGTCTCTTGGGAGCGAGAACCCTTTGGGGAAGGGCTCGTCGCGGATGCGGGGGCCAAAGCAAGGCGGGCCGACATCATCTTCTTCTTCTAGCGCCAGGGATCGTGCTAGGCGGTCGCTCCGATGGCAGGCGTCGTTCTCGCTGACTCCTTCGCGGCGACCTAGTCGGCCGCTGAGAGTCGGATGCGTGACAGGCGGTGGGTTGGGATACCTTTCCGCACGAGGCGGAGGCGGAGGCGGGTTGCCCTGCCGCGCCACGGCTCGAGGGTGGCCTTCTGCGTCTCGCTCGATGGAGATCCGGGTTCGACTTCGGCTGGCAGCCGACTCTTTCTCGTGTTGCGCGCGGGTTTTACCCGCAGTCGGCGTCCGGGACGTCGCGTCGTGTTCTCGTAATGGTGGAGGGCTTTCCTCATGGGCGTCGGCTTCGTGCCGCTGCGCGGCTGCATCGATCAGCTGCTGGATGCGTCTGGTCATGTAGGGGAGCTCCTCGGCCTCCAGTCCATCCAGCTCATCTACGGCCGCCTGGGCGGCGCGCAGGTTCCCTAGTGGGGTGGCATAGACTGGGCGGTCGACTCCAAGCAAGTCGGCGATGACAACGCCGCGTTGCATGATGATGCCGACTCGGCTAGGCCCGCCAGGAGGTGGCGTGCCGAAGGCGGCGCGGTCGACTTCGCGCTGGTGGGCCTCGGTGAGGCGTCTCATGGAAGCTAGTTTGCGGCCCTCCGCGAGGAGGGCGAGGCGGCGAGCCTCCAGCGCTTTGGCGTCGGCATCGGCCGGGAGGGGGACGGACAAGTCGTGGATCACCGCTCGCGGGGCGTCGTGGGCGTTCTCACCAGAAGCGCCGCCGTGGCTGATGACCATCACCTCGGCGGCGGCAACGTCACAGCCATCGGCTCGGGGAAGCGGGTCGTCGTAGATCACGATGTCGGTGGGGAAGGCGTCGGGCGAGTCCGTGTCGGAGTTGACAGGCATCAGATCGGTGGAGCCAACGGACTCCTGGTCCACAGCAGGCTCGCTGGCGACGTGGAGTTGGCCGAGGAGGTCGACGAGGCGGTCGGTGCCCGCGTCGGAGGCGGGCTCGTCGGAGATGAAGGCCCCGCTAAGGGGATCGGCGAGGTTGCTTGCTGCGCAAGCGTTGGTGACGCCTTGCAGCGCGTCGTGGCAAGCGCCATCGGGCGTGCCGGGCTGGCTACGCTCGCTAGGCAGGAAGAGGGTTCCCGTCCAGAACAGGTCTCCAGACGACGGTGCACCTGGCCCCACGGTGGGCGCCAAATGTCGGGTGGTTGGTGCGACATATGCCAACGGGTGGCTTATCTGTGTGGGAGCCAGTAAGACGTCGCCGGTGCCTGGAAGCGGGATAAGGCGAAGACATGCATGCCGGCGAATCTTACCCAGCTTCCGGGCTCTCCGTGGAGATAACACCCCTACCGCTGCTTTGCGGGGTCTCCGCATGATCACTCGGTGAACAAGTAACTACAAGGTGCTCCTCGAGCTGTTTGGCGAGAGGAAGAAGAAGGGTAAGGCTATCTCTACTCTTCTCTCTATGTGTGTTGTAACCTAGATGATCTCAACCCTTTGCATGGGTGCCCCGGGGGGTTTATATAGGCCTACCCCCAGGGGTACAATGGTAATCCGGCTGGGAGCGGGTCCCAGCCGTCAGTGTCTACGCACGCCGGCTTCTGCGCCGGCTGCTGGGGCCCGCCAGCTGGTGGGCCC
The DNA here is from genome assembly GCA_032464435.1 of Aegilops umbellulata. NCBI lineage: Eukaryota > Viridiplantae > Streptophyta > Magnoliopsida > Poales > Poaceae > Aegilops > Aegilops umbellulata. The sequence continues at coordinate 446,419,605 of CP136055.1, forward strand.
CGCCGGCTGCTGGCATCTTGGTCGACAGGCAGGCCCTACTGCCTAGGGCCCTGTCGGCGGCTGATTACGGTTGCCTCAATCCTAATGATGTGGGCTTTATCGAGGTAAGTGTGGCTACAGCGCCGCCGCCTGGCGGGCGATCGCTGTAGCCTCACGTCGTCTTGTCTTCTTATTGGGGCGCCTCCTTCGAGGGAAGGAGCAAGCCGGCTTTGGGAAAGCCGGCCATGTCTTGGGCCGACTGGGGGAGGCCTGGCCGCCTTCGGGTGTCTCTCTGCCCAAAGGGGCCCACCACCCGTGGGCTGTGCTGACAGCACGCCGTGGATGGCGCCATAGTCATCATGGCAACAGTGCCGCGCCGGAAGGGTCAGGACTACCCCATACGGCGCACTGTGCCAGGCGTGCTCCGGGTTTCGGGGGTGGCAGGCTTTATTGTAGCCACGCCCCGTCCCATCGCCGTTATGTGGTGGCGGGCCTCGAGGGTGCGATCTTGACCGCGTCGTGGGAGCCGGCCTCTTGGAGTCGGCCTTCTCGTGGCCGGCTTCCGGGAGCCGGCCCTCCCGCGACTTTCTTCATGAGGGTTAAGGCCGGGCCGCCTTCCGACACTCGGCCTGAGAGGCAGCCGGCAGGGGGAAGGCGGCCCCACGTCTTGGTTTCTTGGAGGCCGAATCGGCTCGTAATATTTTCTGAAGTGCCAAGGGGAGCCGGCTAGGCTACCCGTGGTCATTTACCCCGACACCTATCATATTAGGACTAATTTCATAACCAAAGCAAATTACCATGCTCTTTAAGACTCTTAAAATAATATAAGTGAAGCATGAGAGTTCATCTATTTCTTCAAAATAAAACCAGTGCTCTAAAAGGTATAAGTGAAGCACAAGAGCAAATGACAAACTACTTCAAAAGATATAAGTGATGATCAATGAGTAGTTGAATAATTATGTAACTATGTGAAGACTCTATAATATTTAAGAAGTTCAGATCTTCGTATTTTATTCAAATAGCAAGCAAAAAAAATGAAAATAAAATGCCGCTCCAAGCAAAACACATATCATGTGGTGAATAAAAATATAGCTCCAAGTAGAGTTACCGATAGATGAAGACGAAAGAGGGGATGCCATCCGGGGCATCCCCAAGCTTAGGCTCTTGGTTGTCCTTGAATATTACCTTGGGGTGCCTTGGGCATCCCCAAGCTTAGGCTCTTGCCACTCCTTATCCCATAGTCCATCGAATCTTTACCCAAAATTTGAAAACTTCACAACACAAAACTTAACAGAAAACTCGTAAGCTCCGTTAGTATAAGAAAATAAATCACCACTTTTGGTTCTGTTGTGAACTCATTCTAAGTTCATATTGGTGTAATATCTACTGTATTCCAACTTCTCTATGGTTCATACCCTCCGATACTACTCATAGATTCATCAAAATAAGCAAACAACACATAGAAAACAGAATCTGTCAAAAACAGAACAGTCTGTAGTAATCTGGTAACTTTCCATACTTCTGTAGCTCCAAATATCCTACCAAATTAGGAAAACCTGAGAAATTTGTGTACCAATCCAGAGCAAAAATAATCAGATCAAGAGCACGTTTCTGTGAATTATCAAAACTAATTTACTGGGCGCAAAAGTTTCTAATTTTCAGCAGGATCAACACAACTATCACATTAAGCTACCCTAAAGTCTTACTTGACACTTTATTGAAAAAAAGCTATAAAACATGATTACTACAGTAGATTAATCATGTGAACACACAAAAATAGTAAGGGTAAATATTGGGTGGTCTCCCAACAAGCACTTTTTTATTGCCTTTTTAGCTAGGCATGATGATTTCAATGATGCTCGCGTAAAAGATAACAATTGAAACATAAAGAGAGCATCATTAAGCATATTACTAACACATTTAAGTCTAACCCACTTTCTACGCATAGGGATTTTGTGAGCAAACAACTTATGGGAACGATAATCAACTAGCATAGGAAGGTAAAACAAGCAAATCTTCAAGATTTTCAACACATAGAGAGCAAACTTGATATTATTGCAATATGTAGAAGCATATGATCCTCTCTCATAATAATTTTCAGTAGCATCATGAATGAATTCAACCATATAACCAGCACATAAAGCATTCTTTTCATGATCTACTTGCATAGAAATTTTACTACTCTCCACATAAGCAAATTTATTCTTATCAATAGTAGTGGGAGAAAACTCAACAAAATAAAGATCATGTGAAGCATAATCCAATTGAAAATTAAAATCATGATGGCAAGTTTCATGGTTATCTTTGTTATTTATAGCATACGTGCCATCACAATAATCATCATAAATAGGAGGCATGCTTTCATCATAATAAATTTGCTCATCAAAACTTGGGGGACTAAACATATCATCTTCATCAAACATAGCATCCCCAAGCTTGTGGCTTTGCATATCATTAGCATCATGGGTATTCAAAGAATTCATACTAACAACATTGCTATCATGCTCATCATTCACATATTTTATGCCAAGCATTCTATGTAATTCTTCTTCTAGTACTTGAGCACACTTTTCCTTCCAATCATTTTCACGAAAGACATTAAAAAGATGAAGCATATGAGGCACCCTTAATTCTGTTTTTAGTTTTCTTTTATAGACTAAACTAGTAATAAAACAAGAAACAAAAAGATTCGATTGCAAGGTCTAAAGATATACCTTCGAGCACTAACCTCCCCGGTAATGGCGCCAGAAAAGAGCTTGATGTCTACAACGCAACCTTCTTCTTGTAGACATTGTTGGGCCTCCAAGTGCAGAGGTTTGTAGGACAGTAGCAAATTTCCCTCAAGTGGATGACCTAAGATTTATCAATCCGTGGGAGGCGTAGGTTGAAGATGATTTCTCTCAAACAATCCTACAACCAAATAACAAAGAGTCTCTTGTGTCCCCAACACACCCAATACAATGGTAAATTGTATAGGTGCACTAGTTCGGCGAACAGAAGGTGATACAAGTGCAATATGGATGGTAGATATAGGTTTTTTTAATCTGAAAATATAAAAACAGCAAGGAACTATTAATAAAAGTGAGCACAAATGGTATTGCAATGCTAGGAAACAAGGCCCAGGGTTCATACTTTCACTAGTGCAAGTTATCACAACAATAATAACATAACTGGATCATATAACCATCCCTCAACATGCAACAAAGAGTCCCTCCAAAGTTACTAATAGCGGATAACAAACGAAGAGATTATTGTAGGGTACGAAACCACCTCCAAGTTAATCTTTCTGATTGATCTATTCAAGAGTCCGTAGTAAAATAACATGAAGTTATTCTTTCTGTTCGATCTATCCTAGAGTGCGTACTAGAATAACACCTTAAGACACAAATCAACCAAAACCCTAATGTCACCTAGATACTCCAATGTCACCTCAAGTATCTGTCGGAATGATTATACGATATGCATCACACAATCTCAGATTCATCTACTCAACCAACACAAAGTACTTCAAAGAGTGCCCCAAAGTTTCTATCGGAGAGTCAAGGCGAAAACGTGTGTCAACCCCTATGCATAAGTTCACAAGGTCACTAAACTCGCAAGTTGATCACCAAAACATACATCAAGTAGATCACGTGAATATCCCATTGTCACCACAGATAAGCACATGCAAGATATACATCAAGTGTTCTCAAATCCTTAAAGACTCAATCCGATAAGATAACTTCAAAGGGAAAACTCAATCCATTACAAGAGAGTAGAGGGGGAGAAACATCATAAGATCCAACTATAATAGCAAAGCTCGCGATACATCGAGATCGTGCCGAATCAAGAACACGAGAGAGAGAGAGAGAGAGAGATCAAACACATAGCTACTAGTACATACCCTCAGCCCCGAGGGTGAACTACTCCCTCCTCGTCATGGAGACCGCCGGGATGATGAGATGGCCATTGGTGAGGGATCCCCCTCTGGCAGGCTGCCGGAATAGGGTCCCGATTGGTATTTGGTGGCTACAAAGGCTTGTGGCGGCGGAACTCCTGATCTAGGTTATGTTCTAGAAGTTTGGGTATATATAAGAGGTGTTGGCGCTGGGAACAATTCAGGGGTGGTCTCCGAGGCGGCCACGAGGTAGGGGGGCGCGCCCATGAGGTAGGGTGCGCCCCCACCCTCGTGGGTGCCTGAGGACTCTTCTGGCCCATCTCCGATACTCTGTGGGCTTCTTCTGGTCCAAATATAATCTCCGTGAAATTTCAGGTCAATTGGACTCCGTTTGGTTTTCCTTTTCTGCGATACTCAAAAACAAGGAAAAACAGAAACTAGCACTGGGCTCTAGGTTAATAGGTTAGTCCCGAAATCATATAAAATAGCATATAAATGCATATAAAACATCCTAGATGGATAATATAATAGGATGGAATAATAAAAAATTATAGATACGTTGGAGACGTATCAACGCCTCCTTGGCCGCGTACACGACGTGAGCTTTGTCGAGTTTCTCCATCCAGGCCGAGTGCCAGGAACGCTTGTCCTTGTTGTACGAATCCTTCATGTCACTGTAGTAGGGGTCGATGATGGCCTCGGCGAGGTGAACCAGTGAGTCCTTCTCCTGCTCCTTGCTGCCCCAGATCTTGTATTGGCGTTGGATGTCGACAAGATTCTAGCAGGCGATGCCTGAATTCTCGAGCGCCTTTACATCGTTGGTGATGTCCACCGTAGCGAACATGTAGTGGGGGTTGTTGAAAAACCTGGCGAAACGATCGCAAGGCCTTGTGGCCAGGAAGTAGTGGTAGACGAGGATGTGGTGGCGCACGGGCGACGGCGACCTTGGGACAAGACCCGGCACGAGTGCGGGTGTACTCAAGATCGAACCCGACCACCTTGTACTTCTCCTCGGCAAGCAATAGCTCCATGATCTGGATGGAGTGCTCCACCCAGACCAGGTCGTTGGTGTACACCCCCGAGAGGTCCATGGACCTTCTATGGGTGTGCACCACGGCACGCATGGTGAACTGCTGCTCGTCGTCGGCAGCCGCTCGGAGCGCCATTGGAGCCGCGCAGGATACCCTCTAAGAATTTCTCGTGGTGGGTGTGCTTCTTGCAATGGTGGGGTGGGATCGAAAGGTTGAAGAGACACAAGGGTTAAATGGCCGCTGTAATAAATGGGGGCCGGCCGGCCTGTAATCATCACGTCTTGTCACGACGTTCATAGCGGAGGTTTCTAGTGCACACTTGACAACACCACACCGCAAGCGTGGGCTCAAAGAGGCGCCAAATGTATCATCGGTGAGCCTGTTCCCGTGCTACCATGTTGTTTACTGCGCAAGCTTCCTGCCCGGCTAGTTTGTCCACGCGTCGGCTAGAAGAGGGACAAATCATGGGCGTTTATTGGCAAAAAGCTTTGTAAAAACGAAGGGTGTGGAATGACTTCGGTCATAAGTTTACCCGTGGGTGATGAGGTCAAAGTTACACAGAAGGGTGATGATGGACACTCGAGTGGGATAATTAATTATGCGCTCTATAGTGCACACGGTGGAAGAAACCAACTGTGTGCAATAATATTGAAGATCGCAATCAAGTTAGCTATACAGATCGTGTGCTGTGAGATCGACAAGGTAAACTGATTCAAGAATGGTTAATAAAATCTAAGACCATTGCATATTAAGTTCAAAATAGTGCTAGCAATATACTAGTCTCATACGATGTCGTTTCAACGAGTACAACAAAAACTCGAAATATTACAAGGTTCAAATTCCAGAGTTATATTGCTCAAATTTGAAGATTACAAGGTTCAAACTGATATTAGAAATGAAATTCAGCTCATCAGCTGCAAACGCTTGCGCTGACCGCTGAACATGGATATCAAAGATGTTCAAACTAATATCACCGCTTCTAAGTCTGGTTTCAAAACCTCACAATTTTTGCAAAGGGGTCAGCCATTGAGAAGTCGTGTATGGGGTTGACGCGATGACTTCCGATTACTCTGTCATCTGACGTTCCAAAATGAAATTCAGAACTTTTGGAGCCTATTCCATTCTGCCGCAGGCGCCGGCGCTGATCAAAAAACCATTCATTTTTGCGAAATAAATGTAGGGCAAACCTCATTTCCTTAAGCACCTTTGCTCTGAGAACAAAGAACCTGGCGAATATAATCTCTTGTAAGGTCCCTCGATAGGAGTTCAAAGTTATTTCTGAGAGATGCAGATCTAGGCATTCGACGTGATTGTTATATTATATCACATTATCCACCACTAGGCCTAATCTTATCTGCAAAAGAAGAAAACGTGTTAGTGCCTACATGCAGTTTTGAACATTACTACAGGCCTACTTGGTTTGCAGGATTTGTAAAATGCACTAGCATGCCATTTTCGATCTGACATGGTGAACATGGCCATTTGATTACATCCTAGAAAAATGTAGCCTTCTTCACAAGAGGTTGGAGTGGATAAAAAGTTCCCTAAGAAAACTAGTACAAATGAATCCAAAGGAGAAATGTTTATTGATTGTAACCATATGGATCAAGCAGCCAATAAGGGGGGCATGTATGTACTAAAATCCTCCAAAAGAACCTTCAGAAATCATAGTACATTGTCATTGTAAACTTGGAAAAACATGTCAAAAATTGAACTCCCTTATGGTTAACATTTAATAGGAAAGGAACATCACCTCGATATATGGGTTCTCCAGGCACGGAAAGCATCTCAGGAAACTGACAACTTGCTCCAGGTTGGGGACGATAGATTCTAGTGCCAAGACCTTCACTACGCACCGTTTTGGGTCAAGCTTGTCGGAATCATTTTCTGAATGACAAACGAACAAACATCTTCAAAATTAGAAATAATGTTAATTTGTAGAAGGAGAGGTAGAAGGCGACTGTTGTACCTGAACGGGTGTGGATCTAATAACAAGTTTAGAGTATTTGTGAGACGAGTAGCCCACCACTGTCAATTTTGGCGCAGAAATGACATTGATTCTTTTTGGACCTTCTTGATCAACTACAAATAATCTCTCAAGTGCAGGTGTGTCCTCAATGACCATACCATGGTACACATCTTGTGATGTCCTCCTGCCGCACCACCAACACACATAAATAGTCCGAAGAGTCATGGAGGTGATGTGGAAGGTACTCAACACATTGATCGCGTGAAGACAAAGGTACTGGAGTGCAGTACACCCACGGAGCAGGCGCTCCATGTAACCATTTGAGAGGTAGACGGTGACGAGCTCGAGGTGCTTCAGTCGTGGTAGAATAAGAGCGGGCGTGTCATTAAGTGGGGAATGGCAGTTCCTGAACTTGGCGACGCGCAGCGTGGGCGTGAGGCGGAGTGCGGACGTTGGCAGCGAACGCATATGCCCATCATCAAAAGTGAGCTCCTCGAGCTGATCTAGGGCGGCGGATCGAAACCAGTAGTCAAGCTTGGCTCAGTCCTTGCCGTTGGAACGGAACATGCCCATTCTAAGGCCTCTGGTTGGCCAAGGTGACTGCCGAGGATCTTGGAGAATGCATCCAAGCTTTTGCTATAGCCATGGCAGAGCTCGTGGGTGTCAATGAGGTCGAGAGGGCTGGAGTTCCATATGGGCGCCACCACCGGGAAAGGACAGTTGTCCGCGCCCCATATTTGATTGGGAGGAGGGAGATGATGACTGTCAATATATCATCGGGGAGGCTGCTGATGAAGTCTAGGCCTGCTGGAGTCGGTTGCGGTTCTAGCTCGCCCCGCCTCCGCTTGTTGGCAGCCCCGTTCTCACCTCTGGAGTCTCCTTGTCAGCGGCGCTTTCTGATGGAAATGGGAGTACATGGAATATTTAGTTAAAACAGGACAATAGAAAAGTGTATTGGTAACTAGAAGTTATTTGGTAGGAATATAGTAAGAAAAGGGAATAACAATTGGTTGCTTAAATACTACACAATTCATTTGACATTGCTGGGTAAGTCAACATGCAGATAGTTGAAAAGAAAACATACTTCGAACAAAGTATGGATGGATGATTTTACGAGGGAAGTTAGCATATATCTCATGACCAGGCCCTTTTATGTGCAATACAATTTTAGTGCCAGCTTTCAGTACATAAGACTTAGAAATTTCTTTCCAAAAGCCAGCGCCAAAATAGGAGTCACCACGTTCATCAAGTCTTACAGTAGCAATGATTGAAATGCATGGTTTGTGTGTAGTATGACATCCGTGCAACCTTGATCTATGTAAAGGGAAAAAATGTGCACTACATAATCTGTTGCATAGCAAGGGATGTGCTGCAGAAAATGGTAGGATTGTTAAAGAAAATATGGTAACATGCAAATATGGGCCTAAATTGAAAGAACTGTACAGTTGAAATCGAAGGACAAAAATCTAAAACTAAACAGATAGGGTAAACATGATGTCATGGAAATATGAGAGTAATCGAAAGAACAATACAACGTTAATTTGCCTAATATAGAAAGAAGAGGGGAACATCCATTTTGACGTATTTGGTGCATGTGGCACCTTTTATCCAAATATAGAAATATTTAGAATATATTCAGGAAAGTAGGCCATGCCAACCGATTCAGGGTGAGATTGAACATACCGCGCGCATCCTCAAGTTATCTGGTAAAGAGAGATGGAATCTCTGGCGGAGGTCAGAAAGTCCAGAAGTGTCGGCGCACTGTACATTCTATGAATGATAGAAAACCCTCAAATCAGCTCGAATAAAAATGATTTCACGGTGATTTCCGCCGGGTGATTAAAGGAGGCAGATGAACTGGGATAAGAGATGAGATAATATCTCATTAAATTAGTTACCTTGTCATCCATGAGAAAGAACCCTCATCACGGCAGATTCGCCAACAGAGCGGAGCTGGGTCGACTGCGAGCTGCGTTAAGAAAGTCAATGGCGATAGGCGGCGGCAAGCGAAAGTGGCGAAATGCGATGGGCTTTGCCGGCAGCCTGGTGGTGGCGGCAGACGGCGAGCTAAGTGTTTACCGCCGCGATAGGCGGTGCCATGCCATAGACGTGGAGGAGCTTGTGCAGGTGCGAATGGGGACCGTAACAAAGGGGGTGGCGGGCGGGATGAGGGTTTTTGTGACGTGGGGATGGTGAGGGTTTTCTTTTTTATTTTTTGAATTGGGTGGTGAGGGTATTCTGTCCCACAAAGAATTTTGGGGGCGACAGTTTGCTAGAGCGAATCGTGTGTCATTGACGCAACAGGGAAAATGAAAGTCATTCTACACGGTTCCAATTTTGGGAACCGTGTGTGATTGACGTACTACCTCCGTCCTGGTTTATTGGTCCCCCTTTGTAATTTTTACCGAATTTTGACCAAATATTTAACATACTGAGACATAGATAATAAGCGTACACGTACATAAGAATAGTTCAACAATAAGTACATACTTCAACCATCATTAAGTATACACAAGCGTACATAGTTTGATACATCCCACATCTCATCTCACATGCCGGCACGATCCTGAAGCTTCTCCAGGTACTTGGCATACGCACCGTGCGCCACCTTGCGAGAATACTTCTGCTTGAAGGAGTCAACAGCCCGTCCTCTTGCATGCGCCAGAACACTTAGATACGCGTCATGAAGCTTGTGGTCGCAAAATAGGCATCGATAGTCGTCGTTCCAGGTCCTAATACGCATGTTATGCATTCCCGCATAAATCTCCCTCAGGATTTGCCTCTTATACCTCCTCTGGCCATCTTCATCCTCGTTGTCCACATCGTCAGACAGCACCTATACAAATAGTAAAACAAATTTTCATCAAATCGATGATTACATGCTATGAAGTTGGATTAGGAATTTATGGCTATTTATTTATACATATCCAGAGATTATGGTTCGATTTTTAAGCATAGTCGTCTATGTACAGACCAATCTTGAAGAAAATAATGGCACAAACATATGTAGGTCATTCAAAATCCATTGTCAAGTCCTGGCTAGGAATTATTAGCACGAACACTAACCCTAGTCGGATTACTAGCAGAAATCATTTGCACAGATGAAACAACTAATCACTTATCACTTGTACCATTCAAACAATCAATACACAACACACATCTAACGAAACTTACTCAGATTTCATGGATTGGGAGAATATAAGCATATGATTTCTATTCCAAAAAGGGGAAGGCAGGAGTAACTAGAGAAACCCTATGATCTATTTGACACATAAGTGGGTATAGATGACTAACCAGCTGTCCATCGTCATCAGAGTCGTCGCCGGAGTGGTGTCGGAGTCGTCGCCGGGGTCATCACCAGAGTCAGTGTGGAACTTCGCCTCCGGCTGTGCAAGCTCAACACTGTCGATGACATCAGGGTGCAGCGATAACTCGTTGGCGCTGACGGCAACCTCTATCTCCATCTCCACGCCGGGCTCCGATACTTTAGCAGCCCCGGCATCGCCACTCCCTCCGATGGGGCGCTTCGGCGGCATCCTCATACACTGACGGCTTTCAGGACTTAGAGCGGCGTCGAGGATGCAAGTGGAGAGAGAGGATTGTATGTGTGTGGCGAGGATGGGGGGTGCGGCCGCTCGGGCGCACCATTAATATGGAGTAGTGGGAGTTGTGGAAAAGAGGCGGGCAGCGGTCAAACCATTGGCTTGCCTCCCGGTGAGCCTGCACACCGGACTGCTGGCATGCCTATAAAAGTTTCACACAGCTACTCGCACACTTCCCGATGACACTGCGCAGCGAGCACGCCTCCGTCAATTCACACACCTGCACGCACGCCTCCCCCTCTGCTTGCACGGTTGACTGCTCGCATGCATCCCGTCAACTCAGGCCAGCTCGCACGGCACACAGGTCGTGCGGCGACACGTATATTGTTTTTCTATTTGGATGATTAATGCTGCCGCTTTATTGCTTAACTGAAGCATGGAACGTATACATTGTTGGTTTAACGCTCATGGTTCGAATAAATAATCCATTTGGGATATTGGTTCCCAATTATTAATAATCTCCCATTTGTAATTAGATAAAGCTTACATCAAAACCGGTCTCAAATTTGACAAAAAAGTACAATGCCACTTTGTATTGGTGTCCATATGAGAACACGATAAGTTTCATGAACTTCAAATAAGTTTTGGATGTACTAGAATTTAAAAATCAAGATTCTCAATGTTTGAAATTTTTTGCACGGGGAGTAAACATGCACCCATTGAGACACATGTGTTTTTGGAATCCATTTAGGTGCACTGTCACGTGTGCAGTAGCTCAAATTTGATTTTTGCACACTATACCCATAGAAAATCAATCAATTAATGTACTAAAATGTCTTAATGATCTCTGTGATTTTTTTGAAATTAAAACGTCCCTCCTTTGGTAACATATGTTCACCGCGGGATAATTAATTTAACATGAATCGTAGTTGCGGTGGATTCGCGGTGTGTGTGTGGGTGTGTGCATCTGGGGGTGGCGGGTGGCTTGCAGTACACTACGAGTTGTGAGCCACCGTGTGGGTTGGCCATTTTGTTAGGCAGGCCGGTGCTACATCAGAGTCGTGAAATTGTTATTTAAAACATTACACAACCCTTTCATACATACATGTTTTCGCCACATGCAGTCGATGGTTGTCCTACACGACACTCGATACGTGTGTGACGCTTTCTGTGGGCCCGCGAGGTCGTCGTCCAACACTTTGACGAATAGCCGGCAGTGAGGTTAATTTGACCAGCAAGGTAGAATCTTTTTTGTTTGTGTTATGGTAGTATATAGTACGTGTCGAAGAGGTGGGAGGGGACTAGCATATATACTATACGTACGCGTCCGTGAACAAGTGCACCTCACTCAGTGTCGGGACTTTTTGGTTTCCGACGCACGTGACACATTAAAATAGTGAAATTGGCTATTCAAACATCACACAACGCCTTTTTGGGCCACATGCATGCATGCGGTGGTTATCCTAGCTAGGACACTCACGTGTGACGCTTCCATCTGTGGGCCCATGAGGCCATCGTTGATGCATGCATGCATCACTTTGACCTACATCGGGAGAGCTTAATTAATTTCACCATCAATGAGGATTCTTTTGGGTTGTACATATTACGGCAGGAGCATATAGTATGCAGTGAAGAGGGGGGAAGGGGACTATCATATGTAGTACGCTTCATGAACCTCGCTCTGTGTGGGTGCTTGGTTTATGGTTTTTGAGGCATGTGGCACATCAAAGTTGTGCATTTTGGGTATTCAACATATATATGTTTGGCCCACATGCAAAGCGGTGGTGATTGTCCTCTCGCACCCACTTAAGCGGTTATTAGCGATATCGATGCTTTCCATCTGTGGGCCCGCTTGGTCCATCACTAATTTTTGCCTGACAACAAGAGAGGTTAATTTGACTTAGGGGGGATTATTATTTTTGCTTGTAATACAATATATATATATATATATATATATATATATATATATAGGTCAAGCTCTGGGATGACATGCATGATATAGTTTGAGCACACACACATGCATGTGTACGCATGAATCCCTCCCATCGAGTCGAAGTGGCTAGTACAACGACACGTCATGAACCGATCTCGCTCTGTGTGGGAAGCTAGTGTACGATTTTTGACGCACGCACCACATCAATGTTGTGAAATGGTATTCAAACATGCATGCACGCATCACCTCCATACATATGCATGCAGTGGTTGCCTTCGAACGGTACACTCCCTCGCGTGGTTATCGACGATAAGCCTATATATTTGTGGGCCCGCGTGGACATCCATGATCACCTTGACCAACAACAAGATAGGTTACCATGGCAGATTCTTCATTTGGTTCGTGTTATCGTAGTATAGGTCATGGTGAGATTCAGACATTAAGTTTGAGCACGTATACTATGCACGCATGCATGCATGAATCCCCGTCGTTGGCTTGAAGTGTGGTGTAACATACATATGCATCGTCAACCTAACCCTCACTCAGTGTGGGGATTTCTAGTTCGAAATCACGGTGCCACATCAAAGTTGTTCCATTGTTACTCAAAAACACACCTATCCATACATATGTTTGGGACACACACATGCAGTGGTTGTCTTCGGGGACTAGCTACTTGCATGATTATTGGCAAGCTAGCCCTTCTCCGGGGTCGCATGGACGTCCATCACTTTGACCAACAACAAGAGAGAGGTTGTACGACCAAGGTGGATTGTTCTTGGTCCGTTTTACGATCCATCTTGGTGAGATATGCCTCTCTGGCCCGCCGACTGAAAGTGTGTGTGTGTGGGGGGGGGGGTGGTTGCCACTTCGCACTTTGCTAGGTGAACCTCGGTTGGGGGGCATGCATTCATAGCTTAGGATTCCCTTCGTGGTGATACGAGGGGGCTGCTAGCTACTTTGCACTTTGCTAGCTAAACCTTGGTTGGGGGGCATGCATTCATAGCTTAGGATTCCCTTCGTGCCGACACGAGGGAGGGGGGTTGTTAGCTATTTTGCACTTTGCTAGGTGAACCTTGGTTGGGGGGCATTGTTGGGGAACGTTGCAGAAAATTAAAATTTTTCCTACGGTTTCACCAAGATCCATCTAGGAGTTCATCAAGCAACGAGTATTCAGATTAGATAGCATCTACATACCACTTTGTAGATCGCAACGGAAGCGTTCGAGTGAACGTGGATGAGGTAGTCGTACTTGCCGTGATCCAATTCACCGATGACCTAGTGCCGAACGGACGGCACCTCCGCGTTCAACACACATACGGAAAGCGTGACGTCTCCTCCTTCTTGATCCAGCAAGGCAAAGGAGAGGTTGGGGATGAAGGCTCCAGCAACAGCACGACGGCGTGGTGATGGTGGAACTGCAGTACTCCGGCAGGGCTTCGCCGTGCTCAATGGAGGAGGAGGAGGTGTTGGAGAGGGAGAGGGAGGCGCCAGGGCAATGGGTGATCAGCCCCCTCTCTCCCCCCCTTTATATAACCCCCAAGGGGGGCGCCTGCCCTAGGAGATGAGATCTCCTAGGGGGGGGCGGCGGCCAGGGCAGGGGGGCGCCCCCTTTAGGGTTTCCCTCCCCCCAAACCCTAGGCGCATGGGCCCATGGGGGGGAGGCGCACCAGCCCCCTATGGGCTGGTTCCCTCCCTTATACAGCCCATGGGGCCCTCCGGGATAGGTGGCCCCACCCGGTGGACCCCCCGGGACCCTCCGGTGGTCCCGGTACAATACCGATAACCCCGAAACTTGTCCCGATGTCCGTATGATGACTTTCCATATATAAATCTTTACCTCCGGACCATTCCGAAACTCCTCGTGACGTCCGGGATCTCATCCGGGACTCCGAACAACATTCGGGTTAATGCACATACATATCCCTACAACCCTAGCGTCACCGAACCTTAAGTGTGTAGACCCTACGGGTTCGGGAGACATGCAGACATGACCGAGACGGCTCTCGGGCAATAACCAACAGCGGGATCTGGATACCCATGTTGGCTCCCACATGCTCCACGATGATCTCATCGGATGAACCACGATGTCAAGGATTCAATTAATCCCGTATACGATTCCCTTTGTCAATCGATATTTTACTTGCCCGAGATTCGATCGTCGGTATACCAATACCTCGTTCAATCTCGTTGCCGGCAAGTCACTTTTCTCGTTACCGTAATGCATGATCCCGTGATCAAACACTTTGATCACATTGAGCTCATTGTGATGATGCATTACCGAGAGGGCCCGATGATACCTCTCCGTCAAGCGGAGTGACAAATCCCAGTCTCGATCCATGTCAACCCAACAGACACTTTCAGAGATACCCGTAGCATACCTTTATAGTCACCCAGTTACGTTGTGACGTTTGGCACACCCAAAGCACTCCTACGGTATCCGGGAGTTACACGATCTCATGGTCTAAGGAAAGGATACTTGACATTGGAAAACTCTAGCAAACGAACTATGCGATCTTATGCTATGTTTAGGATTGGGTCTTGTCCATCACATCATTCTCCTAATGATGTGATCCCGTTATCGATGACATCCAGTGTCCATAGTCAGGAAACCATGACTATCTGTCGATCAACGAGCTAGTCAACTAGAGGCTCACTAGGGACATGTTGTTGTCTGTTATTCACACATGTATTACGATTTCCGGTTAACACAATTATAGCACGAATAAAGACAATTATCATGAATAAGGAAATATAATAATAAAGCTTTTATTATTGCCTCTAGGGCATATTTCCAACAGGCATGCATTCATAGCTTAGGATTCCGTTCGTGCCGACATGAGGGAGGGGGCTGCAAGCTACTTCGCACTTTGCTAGGTGAACCTCAGTTGGGGGGGCATGCATTCATAGCTTAGGATTCCCTTCGTGCTGACACGAGGGAGGAGGGGGGTTGCTAGCTACTTCGCACTTTGCTAGGTGAACCTCGGTTGGGGGGCATGCATTCATAGCTTAGGGTTACCTTCGTGCTGACAGGAGGGAGAAGGGGGCTGCTAGCTACTTTGCACTTTTCTAGGTGAACCTCGGTTGGGGGGGGGGGAGGGGGCATTCATTCATAGCTTAGGATTCCCTTCATGCCGACATGAGGGGGGTGGGGGCAAGCACTACCGTGCGCTTTGTGAGAGAGGTGCCACATCTAAGTTGCATTTGGTATTTGATAATCAAACCACCCTTTTCATACATAAATTTGGTCCACATGCAAGTGTGTTCCTGTTCTGACCCTCTCCCGTGTCATTTTTCGCCAAATTTATGAACATTAGACAAGTCGGGTGACGCAACAGACATGGTTCACTCAAACTAACCATGTGCCACGCTGGTGCCCCTTTCACGCATACATCCGCACAGTACATTGGGCTCCACGAGGCTCCCCCTCTCAAAAATATCTGCCCGCCTCGAGGGTTTTTCTGTTTCATAACACACGGTTGTTATCTCCGGACCATCTGCGATGTTTCTTGTTCTCAATCCCGCCTGCATCCCTAGAAAATACCTACCCGCCTCGAGGGTTTTTCTGTTTCATAACACATGGTTGTTATCTCCGGACCGTGTGCGATGTTTATTGTTCCCAATCCCGCCTACATCCCCAGAAAATATCTGCCCGCCTCGAGGGTTTTTCTGTTTCATAACACACGGTTGTTATCTCCGGACTGTGTGCGATGCACTATCATCAAAATTTCAATAGCCCCAACATTTCACTCCCGTGTTTGACTCCCGCGTAGTAAAATTTTCTGTACCCGCGTCATTTCCTCAAACACCCCCTCCACACACACACACACACACACACACACACACACACACACACACACACACACACACACACACACACCCACCAAAACCTCCTCGGGCATGCGCGCACACACACACCCTCCCTCGCTCAAAACCCTAGCAAGGCCCCTGCCGCCGCCGCCGCAAGGCCTCCATTGTCAACATCTGCCGGTTTGCCCGTGCAGCTTACCCACCGATCTCCATACCCAGGCCGCCCTGAGTTTCTTAGATGACGCCTACCATACGCCCCCTTTCCCATAGATCCCCATCCCCCCACTCCAAAGCGTCGCAGCCTAAGCCCGGTTACGCTTCCCATGGAGCTCGAGCAGCGATTGGCCGAAAAGAGGTGTATAGCGGTCTCTTCGCCCAATGTTGCCGAGGAAGCTGGCGACCATTACTGGCGGCAGGCACTCAAGCAGCGGGCTAGAGTATGCGGGCATGTCTCGGCCACCGGCTACAACATCAACGTCATCGACAGCGACGGCCTGAGGCAGGCTATTTCACAGGTTAAGTGGCCCACCCCCCAACCCCTCGGGTTCAACCGCCATCGATCTCATCCATGGCCCCGCGACTGATCTCCTCTGGCTCGCTGTCAACAATTTGCCATTCTACATCGCCATCGAGCCCCTTTTGTCATTTCTGAAGGACACGTTCTACGACACTGGCTTAGGATCCACAACTTCCAAGTTAGACCTCATCGATAGCGACCATGAGGAGGGCACCCTCTCCGGCTCTTCCAAGGGGAAAGAGCCCATCTGCTCTTCCAAGGGGAAAGCGCCCGTCTGCGACATCAGGGAGGGCACCCTACAGCCGTGCTCTTCCAAGGGGAAGGAGCCCATCTGCGACAACATGGAGCGCATCTAGGGTCCGTGCTCTTCCCACGGGAACGAGGCCATCTGTGACAAGTGAGGAAACCCATGATTTGTTTTGTCGTGCCTCTTCACAGGGGAAAACCATGATTTGTTTTGTCGAGTCCCTTTTGTAGTGTAGTGAGAATATGTCCTGTTTTAATTGCTATATCTGGTTGTTTGCAGTACGCCTTGTTTATTTCAGTTGTTCACAATGTGATGCTCTATATGTGCAATTATTTACTATGCAGTACATTTCATCAATCCAGTTTTAAACATACCGATAGGGATGCATATATTTGTTTGTTGTTAAGCCTGTTATAGCTAGCATATGCCTCTTTTAAAGTATTTTGATTGTTCGGTTGTTTGTAGTTAGCATATGTCCAGTTTCAAATGCTATCTTTGGTTGTTTGTAGTATGCCTTGTTTATTCCAGTTATTCACAACATGATGTTCTATATGTGCAAGTATGAACTGTGCAGTTCAATTTCATCAGTACCAGTTTCAACAATGCCACTATGAATGACTACATTTGGTTGCTGCATCTTGTAGTTAACACACCTTTCCATTTTTATTTAACAATAACCAGTGTACTTAGACCGGCACAAAACCAATTTGAATGACTATGTTTGCTTGTTTTTAAATGTTAGGCCTGTTGCAGTTAGCACACCTTTCTACTTGTTTTGCTTTACTAGCGTGCTTAAACCTGTACACTGAAGCTATCTTTTGGAGATTATTTTGTCTGCCATGGATAGTTTTGGTTGATGTTTTAGCCTGTTGTGCTTAACATGCTTCTCGATGTACCAACAGAGGACGGGTTTGGGAACGACTGCTATTTTCCATCGAGCTTAGTTTCATCCCATGGCTTATATCTGCTGATTGTTCACGATATCAGTAGCCGGTACCATATAGGCCGGCAACTGATAAGGGACTAATCGGTGAATTTGACTTTTAACGGAATATATCTGCAACCCATTTATCGTTCGGTTAACTAGGGCCATATGTAATATATCTGAGGCTACATAGCAACATGCACTGTACTTAGTGTCTAAATATGCAATCCTAGGCTACATAGCAACAAGGAAGAGTGTTACATTAATGTTCTAATGATGTCTAGATATACGTAGAAGAGCAGCAACAGCAAGAACAACAACAACAACAACATAGCCCTGTTTGGATACTCAACTTAGCTAGAGGTTAGAGTTAGTTTCTAGCTCATGACTAACCCTACACTAACTCCATCCAAAGAGTTTTTTGGATGGCAGGGTTAGATTGACAATAAATGCACTTGGAGAACTAGCTCCAATTAGCACCTCTTGGGTTGGATGGTTTTTTTGGGTGGGTTATAGATGCAACTAGCTCAAACTAGCCCTCTTGTTTAGATATACTTTAGGGCTATTTGAGACCGAACTAACTCAAACTAACTGTAACCCATGGATACAACAGCATTTAATCAGCCGATAATTTGTAAGAACGCACTAAACTCCTTCCGGCCCATAATATAAGATGTTAATTCATCTAATATGTGAGTATATTGGATGTTATAAGATACTCCCTCCATTCCTAATATTTGTCTTTTTAGAGATTTCAAATGGACTACCACATACAGATGTATATGGACATATTATAAAAGAGTGTTGTACTACATCATTGTGCAATTGCTGTTTAGCTTCTAATATTAACTTGGTGCTTTTAGGTACATATGTCATTGGTAAATATCCGCGCTTCGACCCTTTCTGCGTATGGGGCAATGAGATATCGATGAACCAGCATCAAGTGAGGAGGCTGATAAAGATTGTTAGTAAAATGGGTCCAAAGATGGAAATTAAACTATTTGTTTACACTTTATCCAAGACAACAGCGAATTACAGGATGGTAAGTACTCTGCAGCCTTCTTTTTACTGCCCGTAATGAGTTGTGTTAGATGACAATGTCTGAATATTTTTACTTTGCAGTGGTTGCCAAAGCAGTTTACTCAAGATTACCTCTCAAACTACATGATTGGTGGGCATGCAAAGGTTAAAGTATTTCCACCAGAACACGATGATTATCTAGATGTTTTCATGAAGATCGTGAAGGATGGGCGGTCGGCCATCACAAGGGGTTGGACTAAAGTCGTGCGTGCCTTCTGCATGGACGAGGGCACAATATGGGTATTCCGCTTCACCTTGTTCAGCAACCAGAATATATTTTCCCTCTTTCTTTACCGTCTTTAATAGTACAAGTATACAACTGTGGTTCATCATTCTTTATTTGGTTCTTATGTAATTCTTGAACATAGGTACCTATGAATCGAAGAATGCATTGGTTGTTTGAACCTGATGGATATGAATAAAGCTATAGCATACATTCAAATTCACATTCAAATTCAGTACAATTTGAAATAGTAGCAATTAAATTACGGTGAAATTACGCTCTCCAGGTTGTTATGGCACACACGGTTGGTAAAACACAAACGTTTGCGATATACACCATAATCCAAGAAGGTTCACAGAGAGGAAATGTGTGCAAGCATGCACACAGTTGCCGTTTGCAAAGCATGTGCAATGTCAGACAATATCACAAATGGTGCCGGCAAACTAAACATTTGTGTTAGTTGCCTTATCATACACGATTTGCAACCATGAACTGTTTCTGATGAAGTATGCATCATAAATGTTGCACCACAGAATAGCGTGTGCGATAGTTGTCGTGTACGACGATGTTACGACGGTCCGACGTTTCGTAATCCTATCCGACACTCGTACGACGATTAGTAATCTTTTTAATAGTGAACCGTTTGTGATGGGCCGCACATCATACACGTTCTATAATAGTGAACCGTTTGTGATGGGCCGCACATCGTAAACGTAGCACCACAGAATACCGACTGCGATGGCAATGCGAGCAGTAACGAGCAGGAGTACTGTAGGGTGCCTATCCCCGACGGTTTTTAGCTCGTGTGAGAAGGACCCCCCTATCACCGTCACTCACTAGGCGATGGTTCCAAATGTCATCGCGGAAAGGGGTTAAAAAACGTTTGTATAGGACCCACGTGTACCAGTATTGCTTGAGTTAGTCCCGCTACATCATGTCATCTTACTTGATGCGTTACTCTGTTCTTATGAACTTAATACTCTAGATGCAGGCAGGAGTTGGTCGATGTGTTGGCGGGTCTTCTCCACCCGTCACTGCCATGATGGTAAACAAGCTTCTAGCATACAATTTCTTCAGGAAAGAGTACACGGCCTTTAATTTAATCAGATTATCCTGCCAGAGGTTGTGACTTCTGCTACCTGCACAATATTTCAATACATGAGCCGTCAGGCGAGTTGTTCATATATATGAGTTGCTAGACGTGTTATTCATGCATATTTACAGGGGTAACTTACCAAATATCGCTTGTGTCATTTGACAAATGTGATGCTTCAAGTCATCAAGCTCTTTAGTAATCGGCTTAAGCCGGTTCTCAACATCCTCCGCACGCTTGATTAAGGCGGCCTTCTCAGTTTTGAAGGTGGTTCGCTCAGCTACAAAAGCCGCTTTGACTTTCTCTAGCTCTTCTATGGAGGATTGCAGGCTTGATTCTTCCTTGATTCACAACGTCTGTTCGATATCAAAAAAACTCTTCAAGCCGGCCATGTTCGACTCGGCTGTTGTCAAAGCTTCCTGCAAGACAGGGAGATAATACATTTTTAGTCCTAGATCGGCAAAGATGGACAACCCGACACTTGGGGGCTGCCATAGGCAAATTGCTTCTATTATTAAGTCCCAAGTAGTTGCAAGAAAAATACATGGCACTTGGGGGCTAATGCATGTCATTTTTTCTTCCAAGATATATTAGAAGACCCAACTCAATTAATAAAAATGAGTCAGACCTTGGGGGCTACAGGCTACTTTTCAAAGTTTATCTATTTGGAAGACCCGACTCATCTCATGAAGATAAGCCGACCCTTGGGGGCTACATGGTATTTCTTCTATTTTTGTTCACTAAGGATATATATATTTGAAGAATTGGCTTATCATTTGCATGATAACCCAACCCTTGGGGGCTACACTTCAAAGTTTTTCAGATTCTACATACAAATCTTACACATACTTATGATTTCCTATGCATATAATATGGGAAAGGCAAGTTATTTCATACCTCGTATTTCTTCTTCAACATGTTGACTATGTTCGCTTCAATATCTCAGCTTTCAGACAGCAGGGTCAAGAACTCATTATGAAGCTCTTCACTGGTGAGAGTATCAAAGCCAGGCAGCTCCAATTTGGTTTTTCCTTTGTCTTCATAAACAGGCTCATCCTTGGCTAGGATCTTGGTCAAACTAGTTGAGGCATTAGCAGCATCTTGACCTAGTCCAGTAATGACCACCTCAAATTCAACCATCATTTGATTGATGTTTTTGGCCACTTAACGAAGGCTAGGAGCATGAGTCGGACTTGGCGGCTGAAGGTTGTCGACCAGCTCATCCGGCTTGATCTGCTCATCAATAATAGTTGCCTCTTCATGAGTGGCCAGTTTGTTAGTTACAATCGGTTCTTGAGTCTCTTCCGGGTTATCTATGTTTGAATGAGTAAGCATAATGTCCAGGTTATCCTGTGCCAAATCTTGAACCTCGGTACCAGGAGGGACAACATATGAGTCACCAGTTTTTCTTTTCTTGCCCTGGGCTCTACAATCACATCAAATATGCCTAAGTAAACAAAGAAATGAGCATAAAGAGATGTGAATTGTTTATATACTTACCCTGGCTTGATGACAAAGGCTGGAAGCTTTGAAGCAATAGAATCTCCAGATGATTGTGGCGACTCGTGGTAATTTGAAGTAGAAGGGTTAAGAGGTTGCCTAATAAGGCCGGCTCGTGGAAGAGATGAGGTTGGACTATGAGGCACCTTGGAACGACGCTTGCGGGCAGCTGGTGCATTCGATAAGCCGGCCATAAGCTCTCTCGAGCCGCTTCGAGTCTGGCGCTTTGACGCGCCAACATGCTGCAACTTATTTAAAATAAATTTTGGATCAAAATGAGCATCCAGGTGAGAAAATTTTACTTTCTGAACAACTCTTCTCATTTTCTTTGGGAACAAGGTTGCTGAGACAGAAGAGATAGAAATTACCTCAGCATCGGCAGCTTGACTCACCTTAGTGTCATCCTGAGAATAAGAGGCGTCAAACAGTTCAATAAAAAGAAAATGAGCTTGCGTTGGTTTTTCCCTTGAAGAGGAAAGGGTGATTGATACGTCCATTTTGCATCATGTTTTTATAGCGATATTTATTGCACTATGGGCTGTTATTACGCATTATGTCACAATACTTATGCTTATTCTCTCTTATTTTACAAGGTTTACACGAAGAGGGAGAATGCCCGCAGCTGGAATTCTGCGCTGGAAAAGGAGCAAATATTAGAGACCTATTCTGCACAACTCCATAAGTCCTGAAACTTCACGGGAGAACTTTTTGGAATTAATAAAAAATACTGGCGAAAGAAATAACCAGAGGGGGCCCACACCCAGTCCACGAGGGTGGGGGCGCGCCCCCCTATCTCGTGGGCCCCCTGGCAGGCCTCCGGTGCCCATCTTTGGCTATATGAAGTCTTTTGTCCTGAAAAAAATAAGGAGAAAGCTTTCGGGACGAAGCGCCGCCGTCTTGAGGTGGAACCAATCTAGGGCTCGGGCGGAGCTATTCTCCCGGGGAAACATCCCTCCGGGAGGGGGGAATCATCACCATCGTCATCACCATCGATCCTCTCATCGGGAGGGGGTCAATCTCCATCAACATCTTCACCAGCACCATCTCATCTCAAACCCTAGTTCATCTCTTGTATCCAATCTTTGTCTCAAAACTTCAGATTAGTACCTGTAGGTTGCTAGTAGTGTTGATTACTCTTTGTAGTTGATGCTAGTTGGTTTATTTGGTGGAAGATCATATGTTCAGATCCTTTATGCATATTAATACCCCTATGATTACGAACATGAATATGATTTGTGAGTAGTCACATTTGTTCCTAAGGACATGGGAGAAGTCTTGCTATAAGTAGTCATGTGAATTTGGTATTCGTTCGATATTTTGATGAGATGTATGTTGTCTTTCCTCTAGTGGTGTTATGTGAACGTTGACTACATGACACTTCACCATTATTTGGGCCTAGGGGAAGGCATTGGGAAGTAATAAGTAGATGATGGGTTGCTAGAGTGACAGAAGCTTAAACCCTAGTTTGTGCGTTGCTTCATAAGGGGCTGATTTGGATCCATATGTTTCATGCTATGGTTAGGTTTACCTTAATACTTCTTTTGCAGTCGCGGATGCTTGCAATTGGAGTTAATCATAAGTGGGATGCTTGTCCAAGGAAGGGTAGTACCCAAGCACCGGTCCACCCACATATCAAATTAAAGTAACGAACGCGAATCATATGAGCGTGATGAAAACTAGCTTGACGATAATTCCCATGTGTCCTCGGGAGCATTTGCCGTTATATAAGAGTTTGTCCAGGCTTGTCCTTTGCAATGAAATGGATTGGGCCACCTTGCTGCACTTTATTTACTTTTGTTACTTGTTACCCTTTACAAATTACCTTATCACAAAACTATCTGTTACCGATATTTCAGTGCTTGCAGAGAATACCTTACTGAAAACTGCTTGTCATTTCCTTCTGCTCCTCGTTGGGTTCGACACTCTTACTTATTGAAAGGACTAGGATTGATCCCCTATACTTGTGGGTCATCAATGATGCAACAAAGTAGAGATAAGTATTTCCCTCAGTTAGAGAACCAACGTATCAATCCAGTAGGAGAAAACGCACAAATCACCAATACCTGCACAAACAATCAAACACTTGCACCCAACGTGATAAAGGGGTTGTCAATCCCTTCACGGACAGTTGCAAAAGTGAGATCTGGTAGAGAAAGATAAAACTAAACAAAAGATAAAATAAATAATTTTGGGATTTTTGGTTTATAGATCGGAAAGTAAAAGATTGCCAAATTATAGATTGGAAACTTATATGATGGAAAATAGACCCGGGGGCCATAGGTTTCACTAGAGGCTTCTCTCAAGATAGCAAATAATACGTTGGGTGAACAAATTACTGTTGAGCAATTGATAGAAATGCACAAAGTTATGACGATATCTATGGCAATGATTATGAAATATAGGCATCACGTCCGTGTCAAGTAGACCGACCCCTGCCTGCATCTACTACTATTACTCCACACATCGACCGACTCCTGCATGAATCTAAAATATTAAGTTCATGAAGAACAAAGTAACGCTTTAAGTAAGATGACATGATGTAGAGGAATAAACTCAATCAATATCATGTAAACCCCATTCTTTTATCGTCGGACAACAATACAATACATGCCTCGCTACCCCTACTGTCACTGGGTGAGGACACCGCAAGATTGAACCCAAAGGTAAGCACTTCTCCCATTGCAACAAAAACCAATCTAGTTGGTCAAACTAAACCGATAGTTCAAAGAGAGTTACAAAGATATCCAATCATGCATAAAAGAATTCAGAGAAGATTCAAATAATATTCATAGATAAGCCGATCATAAATCCATAATTCATCGGATCTCGACAAGCACACCGCAAAATAAGATTACATCGGATGATCTCCAAGAACATCGAGGAGAACAAGGTATTGAGAATCAAAGAGAGAGAGAGAGAGAGAGAGAGAGAGAGAGAGAGAGAGAGAGAAGAAGAAGAAGCCATCTAGCTACTAGCTATGGACTCGTAGGTCTGAGGTAAACTACTCACGCTTCGTCGGAAGGACCATAGAGTTGATGTGGATGCCCTGCATGATCGAATCCCCCACCGGCAGGATGCCGGAAAAGGCCCCAAGATGGGATCTCATGGGAACAGAAGGTTGCGGCGGTGGAAAAGATTTTTCATGGATGCTTCTGGTGGTTTGGGAATATATGTGAATATATAGGGCCAAGGGTTAGGTTAGAGGAGTCTCGAGGAGGCCGCAAGGCAGGGGGCACACCCTCCCCCCTTGTCGCCGCCTCGCAGCTCTTCTGACTCGATCTCCAAGTCTCCGGGGTGTCTTCTGGTCCAAGAAAAATCATCGTGAAGGTTTTATTCCATTTGGACTCCGTTTGTTATTCCTTTTCTGCGACGCTCAACAACAAGGAAAAAACATAAACTGGCACTGGGCTCTAGGTTAATAAGTTAGTCCCAAAAATAATATTAAATAGCATATTAACGCATATAAAGCATCCAAAACAGATAATATAATACTCCCTCCGTCCGGAAATACTTGTCATTGAAATGGATGTATCTAGATGTATTTTAGTTGTAGATACACCCATTTTCATCCATTTTGATGAAAAGTATTTCCGGACGGAGGGAGTAGCATGGAACAATAAAAAATTATAGATACGTTGGAGATGTATCACTCATCATCAGCTGTCGGCGACTCATCTCCAGCTAATGGCTCATTTGCAACAGCCGGCTTATTTCTTCCTAGAGCCGGGGAAGCTTTAGACTTGCACGCTTTTGTTTTCTTTTTCTTCTTGTTCTAGAATGGAGAATTGGTCTGCACAATTTTAACAGGTTCAACAAGTGGGTTCAAGTAGAATAAAGGATTGATGAGTCAGACATATAATTATAAGCATACTTACTGGAGGTGTTGAATTCAGAATACAGAATGGATTCAGCCCCTTCTTGTTGCAGGCTTCTTGAGTCTCCCCTAGCAGTTTCTTCATAGTCTTATTTATTTCATCGGCTGACAAGTCAGCGTTACTGAAGCGTTGCACATCGCTCAAGCCCCTAGTATAATTGCACATTAAACCACTCCGACGACTTAATGGCAGAATTCTCCAGTTGACCCAGCATCGGGTTAAATCAATTCAAGTGAGGCCATTGGCTAGCAAGGCTCTAAGCCTAGGATATGTGGGTGAATTGAGCACGCTCTTCTAGAGAAGCCCAGCCGGCGTACTCAATAGTGTTATCAAGGTGATCAGGTCTATAACCTGGCAAAGGGTTCTCGTAGGCAGGAGCAGTGTTCCTACAATAAAACCAGGTTTTGTTCCATCCTTTAGGGTGACTCGGCAGGGTAGCTTGACGGAAAGGAAGGTTTTTTCGCCTCTGAATCATAACCCCACCAAGTTCTATGCTGGGGCCATCTGCACATTCAGTCTAGCGGTTGATGTAGAAAAATTCCCTGAAGATAGGGATAGTAGCTTCTGTTTGCAAATACACTTCACAAAAGACTTGAAGCTGGCACATATTTGACATGGAATTGGGGCCAAGACCTTGAGGGTGACAGTTGTAAAAATTAAGTATGTCTCAAAAAAATTTGACCCTGGTAGAGAGAAGCCCCTATGAAGGTGATCAGTAAACACAACAACCTCTTCCGGGACGGGTTGAGGAGAGTCATCTGCACCAGGTGCTCACCAACCAATTACTTCTTGGGCTGGCAATAGGCCTTGACTCACAAGGTCATCTAACACAAGTTGGGAAACTTGGGACCTCACCCAGTTGCATGTCGTGGTTTTTGCCATTGTGAGTTGCCTAAGCAAGACTAAGAACTGCAGAAGTATGAATGGCGAGTTATTTACAAATGACAACTCGCCTAGTGATCTATGTGATAAGGAGGCAGTACAATAAATTAGCTATGGCTAAATGAGAACAACATGGTTATTGATCACACATAAGTCGCCCAACAAACAAGACGGCATAATGAAAGGGACAACTTCTAAGTCAGGAGGGTTATAGTACACAATAATGAGCCGGCAAGGTATAAAGGCGCCTTATTCTAAACTAAGGACTTCTGATTTTCAGCTAAGTGCTGAACAAATAGGTTTCCACTAAGAACACCTGCAGTTACAGATCTACAAAATAGCTTGAAAAGAAAAATATTTACTATGCCTAACTCTTACGGTGGAAGCATGGGTTGATCTAGTCACGTTTGCTAATGAAGATCTGAAGTTCCTAGATTCAAAAATGGCACTACAGCTAGCTGTGGAGTATTTTCTACAACAAAG
The DNA here is from genome assembly GCA_032464435.1 of Aegilops umbellulata. Lineage (NCBI taxonomy): Eukaryota > Viridiplantae > Streptophyta > Magnoliopsida > Poales > Poaceae > Aegilops > Aegilops umbellulata. The sequence goes on from CP136055.1 coordinate 446,446,568, forward strand.
GTGCTAGGAACTAGATCTAAAACAACAAGCAATGGTGGTACAAACTACGGGCGTTGAAGAACACTGAAGAAGTAGATGAACAGATGAGGGTTTGCTATTAGATCTGAGAAGGAATGGTGTGTACCTGGATGCGGCGGAAGCTTCAAGGTGGCCTTGGATGGCATTGACGGTGGCGCGCACAGTGTCGAAGATGCAGTTGAAAATAAGGAGGAGAAGAGGCAGACGTGAAAATCAAGGAGGGGCAGTATCTTTTTGAGTAAGGAATGCCTCGGTTTTCAGGATAGACAGATATGCACAAAGATCCGTTGTGGTCATGATGGAATCCCTGGATTTATGGAAGATGACATCATGAATTACAAACATGAAAAAATGACGAGTGTGGAAATGTCATGAGTCAGATATATGAGTTAGTCATGATTGAATATTCAAAGGAAGATGACCCGGAAGTATTTGAGATTGACATGAATAAATTCAAATCAATGTGGGGCTAATGTTGGGGATATAACCCCACGATATGACCCACCCCTTTAGGGCTAGGTCATTCTGTGGTGACTTGAAGAGGAGGTGTAATAAGTGGGCTATGGTTATCTAGAAGACCAAGATCTAGAGGATAAGCCGCCAGGTGGGCCGGCTTATGGCCCAGGGACTGGGATGCCTTTACTGTAAAGATGCCCAAGGACTTTTCTTACTTAGCAAGATAAGTAAGAAGCATATTAGTACACGGGTGGCAATGCGACCCGGACTCTGTTGTAAGCCCAGGGCATCCACCTATATATATAAAGGGGAGCCCCTGAGGAAGAGAGGACTAAGTTACAAGCTCTCTTGTAATCGAGATCATCGTCTTCAATAAAGACAAACCAGGACGTAGGCTTTTACCTCCACCGTGAGCGTCCGAACCTGGGTAAACTCTTGTCTCTCGATTCTGATCAACCCTGTTCAAGCAATCATTGTGCAGCGATGGCCTCACGACTAAGTCCTTTCATGAGGACATCTGGCGTGACAAACCCACGACATCCCCAAGAACGGGGGAGGAGGAAACCCCAAATACAGATGCAAGGGCTACCATATTGGGGGTCCGGCAATGGCGATTCAAGCAGCAGTGGCACTAGAAATAGTGATGCCACCAACGACAGCGCAGCAAAGGACGACGCTAATAACGTTGGCGCCGGTAATAACAATGGTGACAACATGATCAATGGGGTTGACGGTGACCCCAATGATGGTGATTATAATCCGGAAGCCGAGGAGGTGGGAAGCCTCAGTCTCAGCGAGTATGATGCTTTCGAGCAACACCTAGAGGCACCTCAACTCAGAACCTTACATAAGCAATTGGCCAGTGCATCCAAAAGCATTAAGAACAAGTCCCAACATCTTTAAGACAAAGAAAACAATCTCAACAGTAGAAGGACCGAGTTACTCAGGGCCGAGCAGGCACTCGAGGATAAGCTCCAACATACTGGTGTTAACCGATCTTACCCTCGTAGAAACTTACTGGATGAGTTGGATGCGAAGGCCGGGGATAATGCGCTTTACAAATGCGACTGGGTTGAAACCCTCGATCATCCTCCCGGGGTAAAAGATCGGCCAACAAGCGCATCGAAATACGCCCTTGAGGCACCCGGACCCGAAGGTGGAGTCAAGCCACCACGGACCACCACGAGATATGACCCCAAGGAGAAGAGGCCCTTAAGGTACAAAACCCACTTCGATCAATCTACAATCCAAGCAATGTCCGCCAGCTGGACAGGCGGGACACCTGGCATGGTGACAATTACAGGAGAATGCACTGGTTTGCGTGGTGGAAGTTGTGTGTGCCAAAGAAAGAAGGTGGAACGAGATTTCGAGATATACATTGTTTTAACCTAGCCCTGCTTACGAACAGGCTTGGAGATTAATTGATAATCCGGATTTCCTTTGTGTGTGTCTTCTCAAAGACAATTTTTTTCCCAATTATGATATTTTGAACGCAACTCTGAAAAAGAGAGCCTCATTCACATGGAAACTGTTATGCCGGTGTGCAGACACTGAAAAAAGGTGTCATATATGGAGGATCGGTGATGGTAGTCAGATCAATGTTTGGGATGATGAATGGATCGCTAACTCACTTACCAGGAAAGTGATACGGCTCGTGGAGGCAATTTACTATCAAAAATAAGTAATCTAAATGATCCTATTATGGGCCGTTGGGATGAAGAGTTGGTTTCTCAAACATTCTGGCAAGTTGATGTGGCGTGGATCCTTGCAATTTCGTTGCCTGAATTTGATATGTCGTGCTAAGTAGCATGGAACTTGTGAAAAAACGGGATATTCTCGGTGAGATCGGCATACTTTGCGGAGTGGCACAACCAATATGGATATAAAATATCAGGAGAAAATATAGCCCGACCCTGACGAAATTCACCAATATGAGGGACGATTTGGAGCTTAAGATGTCCTATCAAGGTTACAATTCTCCTCTGGCGAACTTTGTTAGGATCACTACCATGTCAGGTTACTTTGGCTAGCAGACATATAAATGTCAGTGGACAATGTCCTACATACGGTATAGGAGCAAAGGATACCAAGAACCTGTTATTCACTTGTGCAACAACTAAAGTGGTATGGCGGTTACTCTGTTTGGACTTTGCCATTGATAAAGCATGCAGTGTGGATCATGTCGGAGAAGTTGTGCTAGAATATTTATGGCTAAAACCAGCGGAAGAATGTGTGGTCCTCGGTATGGAAAATTCAACGGAAGCAATTGCTACTATTTCCAGGTGTTTATGGTGGGAGAGTAGAAAGTAAGTGCATAATGAAACGGCCCAGGAACCTAAGTTCATAGCAATGGCAATCATAGCTCTAGTTACTAACTATACTATGGTGAGTGATGCAAAGGCGACGATCAAGCGACATGGCTGGGAAATACCAAGGAGAAACTATGTGAAGCTAAACGTGGATGGGGCTTTTGACCGAGACTTTCTCAAGTGCTTGGATGTCGTTGTCATCAGAAACTCGAATGGCAGATTCGTCACAACAGGGAACGGGAAATCGATTGGTGCGGAGATGCGCTTATGGATGAGGCACTCGCCTTACGATTTGATCTCAATTTGGGAACTACAGTCGTGTGTAACCGCATAGAGACAAATTCCCACAACATCAAGGTGATAGAGACAATGAAAATTTGAGGTCGCCCTTTCGGTGTATCGGCGACAGTGTTTGATGATATATATCACCTTGCATGTGATTCCTGAAGGAAATATGCCCTAGAGGCAATAATAAAGTTATTATTTATTTCCTTATATCATGATAAATGTTTATTATTCATGCTAGAATTGTATTAACTGGAAACATAATACATGTGTGAATACATAGACAAGCAGAGTGTCACTAGTATGCCTCTACTTGACTAGCTCATTAATCAAAGATGGTTATGTTTCCTAGCCATGGACAAAGAGTTGTTATTTGATTAACGAGATCACATCATTAGTTGAATGATCTGATTGACATGACCCATTCCATTAGCATAGCACCCGATCGTTTAGTATGTTGCTATTGCTTTTATCCATGACTTATACATGTTCCTTTAACTATGAGAATATGCAACTCCCGTTTACCATAGGAACACTTTGTGTGCTACCAAACGTCACAACGTAACTGGGTGATTATAAAGGTGCTCTACAGGTGTCTCCGAAGGTACATGTTGGGTTGGCATATTTCGAGATTAGGATTTGTCACTCCGATTGTCGGAGAGGTATCTCAGGGCCTTCTCGGTAATGCACATCACATAAGCCTTGCAAGCATTGCAACCAATGAGTTAGTTGCGAGATGATGTATTACGGAACGAGAAAAGAGACTTGCCGGTAACGAGATTGAACTAGGTATTGGATACCGACGATCGAATCTCGGACAAGTAACATACCGATGACAAAGGGAACAAACGTATGTTGTTATGCGGTCTGACCGATAAAAGATCTTCGTAGAATATGTAGGAGCCAATATGGGCATCCAGGTCCCGCTGTTGGTTATTGACCGGAAACGTGTCTCGGTCATGTCTACATTGTTCTCGAACCGTAGGGTCCGCACGCTTAAGGTTACGATGACAGTTATTATGAGTTTATGCATTTTGATGTACCGAAGGAGTTCGGAGTCCCGGATGTGATCACGGACATGACGAGGAGTCTCGAAATGGTCGAGACGTAAAGAATGATATATTGGAAGCCTATGTTTGGACATCGGATGCATTCCAGGTAAAATCACGATTTTACCGGAATACCGGGAGGGTTACCGGAACCCCCCGGGAGCATAATGGGCCAACATGGGCCTTGGAGGAGAAGTGAGAGGGCAGCCCTAGGGGCTGCGCGCCTCCCCCTTCCCCCAGTCCTATTAGGACTAGGAGAGGTGGGCGCCCCCCTCTCCTTCTCTCTCCCCCTTGGAGAATCCTAGTCCAACTAGGATTGGGGGGGGGGGGGAATCCTACTCCCAGAGGGAGTAGGACTCCTCCTGCGCCTCCCTCCTTTGGCCGGCCAGCCTCCCCTCCTTCATCCTTTATATACGGGGGCAGGGGACACCCCAAGACACACAAGTTGATCTACGGATCGTTCCTTAGCGGTGTGCGGTGCCCCCTTCCACCAAATTCCACCTCGATCATATTGTTGCAGTGCTTAGGCGAAGCCCTGCGCCGGTAACACATCAAGATCGTCACCACGCCGTCGTGCTGACGGAACTCTTCCTCGACGCTTTGCTGGATCGGAGCCCGGGGATCGTCATCGAGCTGTACGTGTGCTAAAACTCGGAGGTGCCAGAGTAACAGTGCTGGGATCGGTTGGATCGCGAGGAGAACGTACGACTACTTCCTCTATGTTGTGTCAACGCTTCCGCTTCGGTCTACGAGGGTACGTAGACAAACACTCTCCCCGCTCGTTGCTATGCATCACCATGATCTTGCGTGTGCGTAGGAAATTTTTTGAAATTACTACGTTCCCCAACAGTGGCATCCGAGCCTAGGTTTTTATGGTATGATGTAATTTGCACGAGTAGAACACAAGTGAGTTGTGGACGATACAAGTCATACTGCCTACCAGCATGTCATACTTTGGTTCAGCGGTATTGTTGGACGAGACGATCCGAACCAACCTTACGCGTACGCTTACGCGAGACCGGTTCCCTCGACGTGCTTTGCACATAGATGGCTTGCGGAAGACTGTCTCTCCAACTTTAGTTGAACCGAGTGTGGCTACGCCCGGTCCTTGAGAAGGTTAAAACGGAGTCTATTTGACAAACTATCGTTGTGGTCTTGATGCGTAGGTAAGATGAGTTCTTGCTTAAAGCCCGTAGCAGCCACGTAAAACTTGCAACAACAAAGTAGAGGGCGTCTAACTTGTTTTTGCAGGGCATGTTGTGATGTGATATGGTCAAGACGTGATGCTAAATTTTATTGTATGAGATGATCATGTTTTGTAACCGAGTTATCGGCAACTGGCAGGAGCCATATGGTTGTCGCTTTATTGTATGCAATGCAATCGCGATGTAATGCTTTACTTTATTACTAAGCGGTAGTGATAGTCGTAGAAGCATAAGATTGGCGAGACGACAACGATGCTGTGATGAAGATCAAGGTGTCGCGCCGGTGACGATGGTGATCATGACGGTGCTTCGAAGATGGAGATCACAAGCACAAGATGATGATGGCCATATCATATCACTTATATTGATTGCAGGTGATGTTTATCCTTTTATGCATCTTATCTTGCTTTGGTTGACGGTAGCATTATAAGATGATCTCTCACTAAATTATCAAGAAGCGTTCTCCCTGAGTATGCACCGTTGCGAAAGTTCTTCGTGCTGAGACACCACGTGATGATCGGGTGTGATAGGCTCTACGTTCAAATACAACGGGTGCAAAACAGTTGCACACGCGGAATACTCAGGATTAACTTGACGAGCCTAGCATATACAGATATGGCCTCGGAACACAGAGACCGAAAGGTCGAGCGTGAATCATATAGTAGATATGATCAACATAGTGATGTTCACCATTGAAACTACTCCATCTCACGTGATGATCGGACATGGTTTAGTTGATTTGGATCACGTAATCACTTAGAGGATTAGAGGGATGTCTATCTAAGTGGGAGTTCTTAAGTAATATGATTAATTGAACTTAAATTTATCATGAACTTAGTACCTGATAGTACCTTGCTTGTCTATGTTGTGTAGATAGATGGCTCGTGCTGTTGTTCCGTTGAATTTTAATGCGTTCCTTGAGAAAGCAAAGTTGAAAGATGATGGTAGCAATTACACGGACTGGGTCCGTAACTTGAGGATTATCCTCATTGCTGCACAGAAGAATTACGTCCTGGAAGCACCGCTGGGTGCCAGGCCTGGTGCAAGAGCTACGCCAGATGTTGTGAACGTCTGGCAAAGCAAAGCTGATGACTACTCTATAGTTCAGTGTGCCATGCTTTACGGCTTAGAACCGGGACTTCAACGACGTTTTGAACACCATGGAGCATATGAGATGTTCCAGGAGTTGAAGTTAATATTTCAAGCAAATGCCCGGATTGAGAGATATGAAGTCTCCAATAAGTTCTATAGCTGTAAAATGGAGGAGAACGGTTCTGTCAGTGAGCATATACTCAGAATGTCTGGGTATAACAATCACTTGTTTCAACTGGGAGTTAATCTTCCGGATGATTGCGTCATTGACAGAATTCTCCAATCACTGCCACCAAGCTACAAAAGCTTCGTGATGAACTATAATATGCAAGGGATGACCAAAACTATGCCCGAGCTCTTCGCGATGCTAAAAGCCGCGGAGGTAGAAATCAAAAAGGAGCATCAAGTGTTGATGGTTAACAAAACCACTAGTTTCAAGAAAAAGGGCAAAGGGAAGAAAAAGGGGAACTTCAAAAAGAACAGCAAGCAAGTTGCTGCTCAGGAGAAGAAACCCAAGTCTGGACCTAAACCTGAAACTGAGTGCTTCTATTGCAAGCAGACTGGTCACTGGAAGCGGAACTGCCCCAAGTATTTGGCGGATAAGAAGGATGGCAAGGTTAACAAAGGTATATATGATATACATGTTATTGATGTGTACCTTACTAATTCTCACAGTAGCACCTGGGTATTTGATACTAGTTCTGTTGCTAATATTTGCAACTCAAAACAGGGGCTACGGATTAAGCGAAGATTGGCTAAGGACGAGGTGACGATGCGCGTGGGAACTGGTTCCAAAGTCGATGTGATCGCGGTCGGCACGCTACCTCTACATCTACCTTCGGGATTAATATTAGATCTAAATAATTGTTATTTAGTACCAGCGTTGAGCATGAACATTATATCTGGATCTTGTTTGATGCGAGACGGTTATTCATTTAAATCAGAGAATAATGGTTGTTCTTTTTATATGAGTAATATCTTTTATGGTCATGCGCCATTAAAGAATGGTTTGTTCTTACTTAATCTCGATAGTAGTAATACACATATTCATAATGTTGAAGCCAAAAGATGCAGAGTTAATAATGATAGTGCAACTTATTTGTGGCACTGCCGTTTAGGTCATATCGGTGTAAAACGCATGAAGAAACTCCATACTGATGGAATTTTGGAGTCACTTGATTATGAATCACTTGGCACTTGCGAACCGTGCCTTATGGGCAAGATGACTAAAACACCGTTCTCCGGTACTGTGGAGAGAGCAACAGATTTATTGGAAATCATACATACTGATGTATGTGGTCCAATGAATATTGAGGCTCGTGGCGGATATCGTTATTTTCTCACCTTCACTGATGATTTAAGCAGATATGGGTATATCTACTTAATGAAACACAAGTCTGAAACATTTGAAAAGTTCAAAGAATTTCAGAGTGAAGTGGAAAATCATCGTAACAAGAAAATAAAGTTTCTACGATCTGATCGTGGAGGAGAATATTTGAGTTACGAGTTTGGTCTACATTTGAAACAATGCGGAATAGTTTCGCAACTCACGCCACCCGGAACACCACAACGTAATGGTGTGTCCGAACGTCGTAATCGTACTTTACTGGATATGGTGTGATCTATGATGTCTCTTACCGATTTACCGCTATCTTTTTGGGGTTATGCTCTAGAGACGGCCGCATTCACGTTAAATAGGGCACCATCAAAATCCGTTGAGACGACGCCTTATGAACTGTGGTTTGGCAAGAAACCAAAGTTGTCGTTTCTTAAAGTTTGGGGCTGCGATGCTTATGTGAAAAAGCTTCAACCTGATAAGCTCGAACCCAAATCGGAAAAATGTGTCTTCATAGGATACCCAAAGGAGACTATTGGGTATACCTTCTATCACAGATCCGAAGGCAAAATTTTTTGTTGCTAAAATCGGAAACTTTCTGGAGAAGGAGTTTCTCTCGAAAGATGTGAGTGGGAGGAAAGTAGAACTTGATGAGATAACAGTATCTACTCCCTTATTGAGAAGTAGTACATCACAGAAATCTGTTCCTGTGACACCTACATCAAATAGGGAGGAAGCTAATGATAATGATCATGAAACTTCAGATCAAGTTTCTACTGAACTTCGTAGATCAGCCAGAGTAAGATCCGCACCAGAGTGGTACGGTAATCCTATTTTGGAAGTCATGTTACTAGACCATGGTGAACCTACGAACTATGAAGAAGCGATGGTGAGCCCAGATTCCGCAAAGTGGCTTGAGGCCATGAAATCTGAGATGGGATCCATGTATGAAAACAAAGTGTGGACTTTGGTTGACTTGCCCGATGATCGGCAAGCAATTGAGAATAAATGGATTTTTAAGAAGAAGACTGACGCTGATGGTAATGTTACTGTCTATAAAGCTCGACTTGTTGCAAAAGGTTTTCGACAAGTTCAAGGGATTGACTACGATGAGACTTTCTCACCCGTAGCGATGCTTAAGTCTGTCCGAATCATGTTAGCAATTGCCGCATTTTATGATTATGAAATTTGGCAAATGGATGTCAAAACTGCATTCCTGAATGGATTTCTGGAAGAAGAGTTGTATATGATGCAACCAGAATGTTTTGTCGATCCGAAGGGAGCTAACAAAGTGTGCAAGCTCCAGCGATCCATTTATGGACTGGTGCAAGCTTCTCGGAGTTGGAATAAACGCTTTGATAGTGTGATCAAAGCATATGGATTTATACAGACTTTTGGAGAAGCCTGTATTTACAAGAAAGTGAGTGGGAGCTCTGTAGCATTTCTGATATTATATGTGGATGACATATTGCTGATCGGAAATAATATAGAATTTCTGGACAGCATAAAGGGATACTTGAATAAGAGTTTTTCAATGAAAGACCTCGGTGAAGCTGCTTATATATTGGGCATTAAGATCTATAGAGATAGATCAAAACGCTTAATAGGACTTTCACAAAGCACATACCTTGACAAAGTTTTGAAAAAGTTCAAAATGGATCAGGCAAAGAAAGGGTTCTTGCCTGTGGCACAAGGTGTGAAGTTGAGTAAGACTCAATGCCCGACCACCGCAGAAGATAGAGAGGAAATGAAAAATGTTCCATATGCTTCAGCCATAGGCTCTATCATGTATGCAATGCTGTGTACCAGACCTGATGTGTGCCTTGCTGTAAGTTTAGCAGGAAGGTACCAAAGTAATCCAGGAGTGGATCACTGGACAGCGGTCAAGAACATCCTTAAGTACTTAAGAAGGACTAAGGATATGTTTCTCATTTATGGAGGTGACAAAGAGCTCGTCGTAAACGGTTATGTCGATGCAAGCTTTGACACTGATCCGGACGATTCTAAATCGCAAACCGGATACATATTTACATTAAACGGTGGAGCTGTCAGTTGGTGCAGTTCTAAACAAAGCGTCGTGGCGGGATCTACATGTGAAGCTGAGTACATAGCCGCTTCGGAAGCAGCTAATGAAGGAGTCTGGATGAAAGAGTTCATATCCGATCTAGGTGTAGTACCTAGCGTATCGGGTCCAATGAAAATCTTTTGTGACAATACTGGTGCAATTGCCTTGGCAAAGGAATCCAGATTTCACAAAAGAACCAAACACATCAAGAGACGCTTCAACTCCATCCGGGATTTGGTCCAGGTGGGAGACATAGAGATATGCAAGATACATACGGAGCTGAATATTGCAGACCCGTGGACTAAGCCTCTTCCACGAGCAAAACATGATCAGCACCGAGACTCCATGGGTGTTAGAATCATTACTTTGTAATCTAGATTATTGACTCTAGTGCAAGTGGGAGACTGAAGGAAATATGCCCTAGAGGCAATAATAAAGTTATTATTTATTTCCTTATATCATGATAAATGTTTATTATTCATGCTAGAATTGTATTAACTGGAAACATAATACATGTGTGAATACATAGACAAGCAGAGTGTCACTAGTATGCCTCTACTTGACTAGCTCATTAATCAAAGATGGTTATGTTTCCTAGCCATGGACAAAGAGTTGTTATTTGATTAACGAGATCACATCATTAGTTGAATGATCTGATTGACATGACCCATTCCATTAGCATAGCACCCGATCGTTTAGTATGTTGCTATTGCTTTTATCCATGACTTATACATGTTCCTTTAACTATGAGAATATGCAACTCCCGTTTACCATAGGAACACTTTGTGTGCTACCAAACGTCACAACGTAACTGGGTGATTATAAAGGTGCTCTACAGGTGTCTCCGAAGGTACATGTTGGGTTGGCATATTTCGAGATTAGGATTTGTCACTCCGATTGTCGGAGAGGTATCTCAGGGCCTTCTCGGTAATGCACATCACATAAGCCTTGCAAGCATTGCAACCAATGAGTTAGTTGCGAGATGATGTATTACGGAACGAGAAAAGAGACTTGCCGGTAACGAGATTGAACTAGTTATTGGATACCGACGATCGAATCTCGGACAAGTAACATACCGATGACAAAGGGAACAAACGTATGTTGTTATGCGGTCTGACCGATAAAAGATCTTCGTAGAATATGTAGGAGCCAATATGGGCATCCAGGTCCCGCTGTTGGTTATTGACCGGAAACGTGTCTCGGTCATGTCTACATTGTTCTCGAACCGTAGGGTCCGCACGCTTAAGGTTACGATGACAGTTATTATGAGTTTATGCATTTTGATGTACCGAAGGAGTTCGGAGTCCCGGATGTGATCACGGACATGACGAGGAGTCTCGAAATGGTCGAGACGTAAAGAATGATATATTGGAAGCCTATGTTTGGACATCGGATGCATTCCAGGTAAAATCACGATTTTACCGGAATACCGGGAGGGTTACCGGAACCCCCCGGGAGCATAATGGGCCAACATGGGCCTTGGAGGAGAAGTGAGAGGGCAGCCCTAGGGGCTGCGCGCCTCCCCCCTTCCCCCAGTCCTATTAGGACTAGGAGAGGTGGGCGCCCCCCTCTCCTTCTCTCTCCCCCTTGGAGAATCCTAGTACAACTAGGATTGGGGGGGGGGGGGAATCCTACTCCCAGAGGGAGTAGGACTCCTCCTGCGCCTCCCTCCTTTGGCCGGCCAGCCTCCCCCCCTTCATCCTTTATATACGGGGGCAGGGGACACCCCAAGACACACAAGTTGATCTACGGATCGTTCCTTAGCGGTGTGCAGTGCCCCCTTCCACCAAATTCCACCTCGATCATATTGTTGCAGTGCTTAGGCGAAGCCCTGCGCCGGTAACACATCAAGATCGTCACCACGCCGTCGTGCTGACGGAACTCTTCCTCGACGCTTTGCTGGATCGGAGCCCGGGGATCGTCATCGAGCTGTACGTGTGCTAAAACTCGGAGGTGCCGGAGTAACGGTGCTGGGATCGGTTGGATCGCGAGGAGAACGTACGACTACTTCCTCTACGTTGTGTCAACGCTTCCGCTTCGGTCTACGAGGGTACGTAGACAAACACTCTCCCCGCTCGTTGCTATGCATCACCATGATCTTGCGTGTGCGTAGGAAATTTTTTGAAATTACTACGTTCCCCAACAATTCCCGCGTATTATTTTTTAGCATGCTACTAGAAAGACTAATTGTGTTGCCCATGATTTAGTCAAACTAACAAGAAGTAAAGTGTGTGCGGGGTGAATGGAAGCTCCACCCATAGACATTGTTGATACTCTTGTAAAAGATAATATGAGGATCACCTAGCAACAAAGAATACTTTAGAAAACTGCAATAAAGAATACTTTGATGTAAAAAAATGACACTTCTACCGCGTGCATTGTGGACCATCATTGCACTTGGACCGACACAGCCTTTCGTGCGGGATGGCCACAAAGAGAATCATGGGCCTCTTCGTGTAAGCAGGCCTAATCAGTTCCTGTACGTGTGTGTCTGTTGGTGGGCAAATCCTATTTGGCACTGCAGGCCCCAGTTAACGTGCATTTCGTTAACTCACGCCTTCAACGCACACTACCTCCGGCGAGCTGGGCCGGCCCAATTATAGTTTTTCTCATTTGTTAAATCGCAAAAAACAGTGAGCTAGGTGTGATTCGAAACAACGACCTGCTGGTTTCAAGTATGCCACGATAACCACCCAGCCACCTCCTTCAAACGTGATGATTACCTTCTATTTTGTTGATTTACTCACTATTTTTTTGAATGATTTTGTTCGTTTTTTTCTTTATTTTTACACTTTTTGATAAATGATAAATGCGTGAACTTTTTCCAGTTTCGCAATTTTTCCTATTTGTGAACTTTTTTTGAATTCGATGAACTTTTTTCAAATCGATGAACTATTTTTTGAAATTCGGTGAATTTTTTCAAATTTGATAAACATTTTTGTCAAATCGATGTTTTTTGAAATTCGATGTTTTTGTCAAAATTGATGAACTTTATTCACATTGTGAACTTTCTTTTCAAAATTGATGAACCTTCTTCAAGTTTTTGAACTATTTTGAAAATCCATGAACTTTTAAAAATTTGTGAACCTTTTTTTCATATCATCGTGAACCTTTTATCCAAATTTATGAACCATTTTTCACTTTCGTGAACTTTTTTGTATGTCACAATTTTTTATTTTTGGATTTCTCGAAGTTTTCATTTTTGTGAATTTTGACGTATTTTTAGTTTTTTGGATTTGAAAACTCAACTGAGGTGAAACAAAGTTCTTTTTTTAGCAACAAGTGAAAGAACACTCGAGCGAGCGACCAGGGTGTGGCAATCAAGCGCTCGCAACATGGGCCGCCCCATGAGCGCCAGCTAGAGGAGCTGGCGCCTGCAACGCTGCATAGGAGTTCCCGTGTTGGTGGGCCATCACAGCCGTGCCGGAAGTGTGGGAAGATGATTTGCAATACTATAATTGATTGGGGTGCTGGTGCACGCATATATAATACAAGGGAAGGCCTCTACGTCAACTATACAAGACTAGGAGGTGAGCCACAACTCCAATATACGTGCAGTACAAAATACATACTCCCCCCCAGTCGAAGCGTTGCCAGAGACACAGAGATTGGACCGAAACTCCTCAAAGACGGGAGTAGGCAATCCCTTAGTCATCACATCAGCAAACTGTTGCGTCGTCGGCACGTGGAGAACCCGACCACGGCTAAGGGCAACCTTCTCGTGCATGAAGTGAATATTGAGCTCGATATGCTTCGTCCATCGATGGTGCACTGGGTTGGCGGAGAGGTAGACCGCGCTGACGTTATCGCAGTAGACAAGAGTGGCCTTGTGAACATCACAAAGCAACTCATGGAGCAGCTGACATATCCAAGAGCACTCGGCCACGACATTAGCCACGGCACGATACTCTGCCTCGGCGTTGGAGCGGGAGACCGTGGGCTGCCGCTTCGGTGACCAAGAGATCAACGAGGGCCCAAGGTAGACGTAGTAGCCTGACGTAGAGCGTCGCTTGTCGGGGCAGCCAGCCCAGTCGGCATCCGAGTAGGCCACAAGTTCGGTGGAGGCCGAGGCTGTCAGGGTGAGTGCCAAAGACATGGTGCCGCGTATGTAACGGAGAATACGCTTCACCAGAGTCCAGTGAGAGTCACGCGGGGTGTGCACATGGAGGCACACCTGCTGGACAGGGTACTGCGGGTCGGGGCGAGTAAGTGTCAGGTACTGTAAAGCACCGACTATAGAACAATAAAACGCTCCATTGGACGCAAGAGACCCCTCAAGAGCAGAGACCTTCGCCTTCGTGTCGACGGGGGTGGGCGCCAGCTTGCAGTTAAGCATACTGGCATGCTCCAGGAGCTCGTGGGCATACTTCTGCTGATGCAAAAAGAAGCCGTCAGTCCGTCGGACCACCTCGATGCCGAGGAAGTAGTGCAGGGGCCCCAAGTCCTTGAGGGAGAACTCGTCACGAAGACGAGCACTCAGCCGCTGAAGGAGGTCGGGGGCGGACGCCGTGAGGATGATGTCGTCAACGTAGAGCAGCAGATATTCAGTGTCAACTCCCTTATGATACACGAAGAGTGAAGCATCGGAGCGAGTGGACCGAAATCCGAGAGACTGCAGGAAGGCTGCGATACACTGGTACCAAGCCCGAGGCACCTGCTTCAACCCGTACAGAGAACGGGAGAGCAAGCACACGAAGTCAGGGTGCTCGTCGTCGATGAAACCAGTGGGCTGCTCACAGAACACCTGCTCGCGCGAGATGGCCGTTTAAGAAGGCGTTGGAGACATCCAACTGGTGCACAGGCCAGGCGCGTGAGACCGCCAGCTGAAGCACGGCGCGAATCATGCCCGGTTTCATAATCGGAGCGAAGGTGTCGGTGAAGTCCACGCCCGCGCGCTGCCGAAAACCACGAACCACCCACCAAGCCTTGTAGCGCTCGAGATAACCATCCGAGCGAGTCTTGTGGCAAAACACCCACTTGCCAGAGATGATGTTGGCACGAGGGGGTGGCGGAACAAGCTGCCACGTGCGGTTGCGCTGTAAGGCGGCGAACTCCTCCTGCATCGCAGATAGCCAGTAGGGATCCCGAAGGGCAGCACGAGCGGAGGTGGGGACGGGTAATGGCGTCGACGTCGAGGCGGCGTACAGATACTCGTTGGTGGAGTAGCGCGTGCTAGGCCGAAGCACTCCTGCTCGGGCACGGGTAGCCACGCCAAGTGACAGGGCAGCAGGACCGGCGGGGCCGCGGCGGCGGGGCACCTGGCGGGGCGGCGGGTACCGCGGCGGTGGAGGCGGCGGCGGCGGAAGAGGCGACGCCCAAGGTTGACGTTGAGCCCGTCGCAGGGGTGGCGGGCGGGGTGCCGGGCTCAACCTCGTATGAGGGGGACGGGGACCCGGGGGCCTGCTCGGACTCGACCTCGGGGGAGGAGTCACGAAGTCAGGTGGTGGCGACAGAGGGTGCTGTGCCGGGGAGGCCGCCGGGGGCTGCCGCCGCGCATCGCTCCACGAAGGGGGCACGGGGGCCGGTGCCGAAGGGGCCAAAGCCAGAGGAACCTGGAAAAAAGGGAACACCGTCTCGACAAAGTACACATGCCTCGAGGTGTACACACGATGAGTGACATGATCATAGCACCGGTAACCTTTGGTGTTAGGATAACAGAGACAAGGAAGACGCAGGGGACGGATTGTGGTGCGAGCTTGTGTGGCGTGGTGGACGCGGTGCTAGGATAACAGAGACACCCGAAGATGCGGAGACCATCATAGGACGGTGGTGTGCCGAAGAGAAGGTGGTGAAGGAAATATGCCCTAGAGGCAATAATAAAGTTATTATTTATTTCCTTATTTCATGATAATTGTATTAACCCGAAACATAATACATGTGTGAATACATAGACAAACAGAGTGTCACTAGTATGCCTCTACTTGACTAGCTCATTAATAAAGATGGTTATGTTTCCTAACCATAGACATGAGTTGTCATTTGATTAACAGGATCACATCATTAGGAGAATGATGTGATTGACTTGACCCATTCCGTTAGCTTAGCACTTGATCATTTTGTATTCTGCTATTGCTTTCTTCATGACATATACATGTTACTATGACTATGAGATTATGCAACTCCCGTTTATCAGAGGAACACTTTGTGTGCTACCAAACATCACAACGTAACTGAGTGATTATAAAGGTGCTCTACAGGTGTCTCCAAAGGTACTGTTGGGTTGGCGTATTTCGAGATTAGGATTTGTCACTCCGATTGTTGGAGAGGTATCTCTGGGCCCACTCGGTAATGCACATCACTATAAGTCTTGCAAGCATTGTAACTAATGAGTTAGTTGCGGGATGATGTATTACAGAATGAGTAAAGAGACTTGTCGGTAACGAGATTGAACTAGGTATTGAGATACCGACGATCGAATCTCGGGTAAGTAACATACCGATGACAAAGAGAACAACCTATGTTGTTATGCGGTTTGACTGATAAAGATCTTCATAGAATATTTTGGAGCCAATATGAGCATCCATGTTGCTATTAGTTATTGACCGGAGACGTGTCTCGGTCATGTCAACATAGTTCTCAAACCCGTAGGGTCCGCACCCTTAACGTTCGGTGACGATTTGTATTATGAGTATATGTGATTTGATGTACCGAAAGTAGTTCAGAGTCTCGGATGAGATCGGGGACATGACAAGGAGTCTCGAAATGGTTGAGACGTAAAGATCGATATAATGGACGACTATATTCAGAGATCGAAAAGGTTCCAAGTGATTCGAGTATTTCCCAGAGTACCGCAGAGTTACGGGAATTCGCCGGGGAGTATATGGGCCTTATTGGGCTTTAGGGGTAAGAGAGAGATGAGGTTGTGCGCGCCCCAAGGATTAGTCTGAATTGGACTAGGGGGAGAGGCGGCGCCCCCTCCTTCCTTCTCTTCTCTTTTCCCTTTCCTTCTCTCCTACTCCTACTACTTGGAAGGGCTCCTAGTTCTACTAGGAAAGGATGAATCCTACTCCAGGTGGGAGTAGGACTCCCCTAGGGCGCGCCATAGAGAGGGCCGGCCCCTCCCCTCCTCCACTCCTTTATATACGTGGCCAGGGGGCACCCCATACACACACAAGTTGATAATTGATCTCTCTTTGCCGTGTGCGGTGCCCCCTCCACCATAATCCACCTCGGTCATATCGTAGCGGTGCTTAGGCGAAGCCCTGCGCCGGTAGCATCATCATCACCGTCATCACGCCGTTGTGCTGAGGAAACTTTGCCTCAAAGCTCTGCTGGATCGGAGTTCGTGGGACGTCATCGAGTTGAACGTGTGCTGAACGCGGAGGTGCCGTGCGTTCGGTACTTGGATCGGTCGGATCGTGAAGACGTTCGACTACATCAACCGTGTTGTCATAACGCTTCCGCTTTTGGTCTATGAGGGTACGTGGACACACTCTCCCCTCTCGTTGCTATGCATCACCATGATCTTGCGTGTGCGTAGGAAATATTTTGAAATTACTACGTTCCCCAACAGTGGCATCCGAGCCTGGTTTTATGCGTCGATGTTATATGCACGAGTAGAACACAAGTGAGTTGTGGGCGATACAAGTCATACTGCTTACCGGCATGTCATACTTTGGTTCGGCGGTATTGTTGGATGAAGCGGCCCGGACCGACTTTATGCGTACGCTTACGCGAGACTGGTTTTACCGCCGTGCTTTGCACACAGCTGACTAGCGGGTGCCAGTTTCTCCAACTTTAGTTGAACCGAGTGTGGCTACGCTCGGTCCTTGTGAAGATTAAAACAGCACGAACTTGACGAGCTATCGTTGTGGTTTTGATGCTTAGGTAAGAACGGTTCTTGCTCAACCCTAGCAGCCACGTAAAACTTGCAACAACAAAGTAGAGGATGTCTAACTTGTTTTTGCAGGGCATGTTGTGATGTGATATGGTCAGGACGTGATGAGATATATGTTGTTGTATGAGATGATCATGTTTTGTTCAAGTTATCGGCAACTAGCAGAAGCCTTATGGTTGTCTCTTTATTGCATAAGATGCAAGCGCCAAATAATTGCTTTACTTTATCACTATGCGATAGCTATAGTTGCAAGAGCAATAGTTGGCGAGACGACCATGTGACGACACATTGATGTAGATCAAGATGATGGAGATCATGGTGTCAGGCCGGTGACAATGAAGATCATGAAGATGCTTTGGAGATGGAGATCAAAGGCACAAGATGGTGATGGCCATATCATATCACATATTTTTTGATTGCATGTGATGTTCATCCTTTATGCATCTTATTTTGCTTTGATTGACGGTAGCATTATAAGATGATCTCTCACTAAATTTCAAGATAAAAATGTTCTCCCTGAGTATGCACCATTGCCAAAGTTCGTCGTGCCGAGACACCACGTGATGATCGGGTGTGATAAGCTCAACGTTCATCTACAACGGGTGTAAGCCAGTTTTGCACACGCAGAATACTCGGGTTAAACTTGACGAGCCTAGCATATTCAGATATGGCCTCGGAAGACTGGAGACCGAAAGGTCGAGCGTGAATCATATAGTAGATATGATCAACATAGTGATGTTCACCATTCAAAACTACTCCATCTCATGTGATGATCGGACATGGTTTAGTTGATTTGGTTCACGTGATCACTTAGATGATTAGAGGAATGTCTATCTAAATGGGAGCTCTTAAGTAATATGATTAATTGAACTTTAATTTATCATGAACTTAGTCCTGATAGTATTTGCATAACTATGTTGTAGATCAATAGCTCGCGATGTTACTCCCCGTTTATTTTTATGTTGCAAGAGAAAAATATGTTGAAAGATGATAGTAGCAATGACGCGGACTTGGTCCGTGATCTGAGGATTATCCTCATTGCTGCACAGAAGAATTATGTCCTTGATGCACCTCTAGGTGACAGACCGGTTAAAGGAGAAAATGGACATGTTATGAACGTTTGGCAAGCTCGATATGATGACTACTTGATAGTTTAGTGCACCATGCTTTATTGCTTAGAATCGGGGCTTCAAAGACGTTTTTGAAACGCCACGGAGCATATGAGATGTTCCAAGAGTTGAAATTAGTATTTCAGATTCATGCCCATGTCGAAAGGTATGAGACCTTTGACAAGTACTTTGCCTACAAGATGGAGGAGAATAGCTCAACCAGTGAGCATGTGCTCAGATTGTCTGGCTACTACAATTACTTGAATCAAGTGGGAGTTAATCTTCCAGATAAGATACTAATTGACAAAGTTCTCTAGTCACTATCACCAAGTTACTAGAACTTCGTGATGAACTATAATATGCAAGGGATGACGAAAGTAATTCTCGAGCTCTTCACGATACTGAAATCGGCGAAGGTAGAAATCAAGAAAAGAGCATCAAGTCTTGATGGTTAACAAGACCACTAATTTCAAGAAAAGGGCAAAGGAATAGAAAGGGAACTTCAAGAAGAATGACAAACAAGTTGTCACTCCCATGAAGAAGCCCAAAGCTAGACCCAAGCCTGAAAGTGAGTGCTTCTACTGCAAAGGAAATGATCACTGGAAGTGGTACTGCCCCTAGATACTTGGCGGATAAGAAGGATGGCAAAGTGAACAAAGGTATATTTCATATACATGTTATTGATGTGTATTTTACTAGTGTTTATAGCAACCCCTCGGTATTTGATACTAGTTCAGTTGCTAAGAGTAATAACTCGATACGGGAGTTGCAAAACAAATAGAGACTAGTTAAGGGTGAAGTGACGATGTGTGTTGGAAGTAGTTCCAAGATTGATATGATCATCATCGCACACTCCCTATACTTACGGGATTAGTGTTAAACCTAAATAAGTGTTATTTGGTGTTTGCGTTGAGCATGAATATGATTTGATCATGTTTATTGCAATACGGTTATTCATTTAAGTTAGAGAATAATTGTTGTTCTGTTTACATGAATAAAACCTTCTATTGTCATACACCCAATGAAACTGGTTTGTTGGATCTCGATCGTAGTGATACACATATTCATAATATTGAAGCCAAAAGATGCAAAGTTAATAATGATAGTGCAACTTATTTGTGGCACTGCCGTTTAGGTCATATTGGTGTAAAGCGCATGAAGAAACATGCTGATGGGATTTTGGAATCACTTGATTATGAATCACTTGATGCTTGTGAACCATGCCTTATGGGCAACATGACCAAAACTCCGTTATCCGAAACAATGGAGCGAGCAACTGACTTATTGGAAATAATACATAATGATGTATGCGATCCGATGAGTGTTGAGGCTCGCGACAGGTATCGTTATTTTCTGACCTTCACAGATGATTTGAGCAGATATGGGTATATCTACTTGATGAAACATAAGTCTGAAACATTTGAAAAGTTCATATAATTTCAGAGTGAAGTGGAGAATCATCGTAACAAGAAAATAAAGTTTCTACGATCTGATCGCAGAGGCGAATATTTGAGTTACGAGTTTGGCCTTCAATTAAAACAATGTGGAATAGTTTCACAAACTCATGCCACCTGGAACACCACAACATAATGGTGTGTCCGAACGTCATAACCGTACTTTATTAGATATAGTGCGATCTATGATGTATCTTACCGATTTACCACTATCGTTTTTGGGTTATGCATTAGAGACAGCTACATTCACATTAAATAGGGCACCATCTAATTCCGTTGAGACGACACAGTGTGAACTATGGTTTGGCAAGAAACCCAAGCTGTCGTTTCTTAAAGTTTGGGGATGCGATGCTTATGTGAAAAAATTTCAAACTGATAAGCTCGAACCCAAATCGGAGAAATGCATCTTCATAAGATACCCAAAGGAGACAGTTGGGTACACTTTCTATCACAGATCCAAAGGCACATTCGTTGCTAAGAGTGGATCCTTCCTAGAGAAGGAGTTTCTCTCGAAAGAAGTGAGTCGGAGGAAAGTAGAACTTGATGAGGTAATCGTACCTGCTCCCGAATTGGAAAGTAGTTCATCACAGAAATCAGTTCCAGTGATGCCTACACCAACTAGAGAGGAAGTTAATGATGATGATCATGAAACTTTAGTTCAAGTTACTACAGAACTTTGTAGATCAACCAGAGCACGATCCGCACCAGATTGGTACGGTAATCCTATACTGGAAGTCATGTTACTAGACCATGATAAACTTACGAGCTATGAGGAAGCAATGATGAGCCCAGATTCCGCGAAATGGCTAGAGGCCATGAAATCCGAGATATGATCCATGTATGAGAACAAAGTATGGACTTTGATTGACTTGCCCAATGATTGGTGAGCCATTGAGATTAAATGGATCTTCGAGAGGAAGACGGACGCTAATAGTAGTGTCACAAAACATTTTCGACAAGTTCAAGGTGTTGACTATGATGAGAGTTTCTCACTTGTATATATTCTTAAGTCTTTCCGAATCATGTTAGCAATTGCCACATTTTATGAAATCTGGCAAATAGATAAACAAAACTGCATTCCTTAATGGATTTATTAAAGAAGAGTTGTATATGATGCAACCAGAAGGTTTTGTCAATCCTAAAGGTCCTAACAAAATATGCAAGCTCTAGCGATCCATCTATGGACTGGTGCAAGCATCTCAGAGTTGGAATATACGCTTTGATAAGTGGATCAAAGCATATTGTTTTATACAGACTTGCGGTGAAGCCTGTATTTACAAGAAAGTGAGTGGGAGCACTACAACATTTCTGATATGTATATGTGAATGACATATTGTTGATCGGAAATAATGTAGAATTATTCTACAAAGCATAAAGGAGTGTTTGAAAGGAGTTTTTTTCAAAGAAAGACCTCGGTGAAGCTGCTTACATATTGAGCATGAAGATCTATAGAGACAGATCAAGACGCTCGATATGTTTTTTCAATGAGTACAAACCCTTGACAAGATTTTGAAGTAGTTCAAAATGGAGCAGTCAAAGAAGGAGTTCTTGCCTGTATTGCAAGGTGTGAAGTTGAGTGAGACTCAAATCCCAACCACGACAGAAGATAGAGAGAGAATGAAAGTCATCCCTATGCCTCAGTCATAGGTTCTATGAAGTATGCCATGCTGTTTACCAGACCTATTGTATACCCTGCACTGTGTTTGGCAAGGGAGAACAATAGTGATCTAGGAGTAGATCACTGGACAGCGGTCAAAATTATCTTTAGTGGAATAAGGACGTGTTCCTCGGTTATGGAGGTGACAAAAAGTTCGTCGTAAAGTGTTACGTCGATGCAAGCTTTGACACTTATCCAAATGACTCTAAGTCTCAATCTGGATACATATTGAAAGTGGGAGCAATTAGCTAGAGTAGCTCCATGCAGAGCATTGTTGACATAGAAATTTGCAAAACATATACGGATCTGAATATGGCAGACCCGTTGACTAAACATCACTCACAAGCAACACATGATCACACCTTAGTACTCTTCGGGTGTTAATCACATGGCGATGTGAACTAGATTATTGACTCTAGTAAACCCTTTGGGTATTGGTCACATGATGATGTGAACTATTGGTGTTAAATCACATGGCGATGTGAACTAGATTATTGACTCTAGTGCAAGTGGGAGACTGAAGGAAATATGCCCTAGAGGCAATAATAAAGTTAATATTTATTTCCTTATTTCATGATAAATGTTTATTATTCATGCTAGAATTGTATTAACCAGAAACATAATACCTATGTGAATACATAGACAAACAGAGTGTCACTAATATGCCTCTACTTGACTAGCTCGTTAATTAAAGATGGTTATGTTTCCTAACCATAGACATGAGTTGTCATTTGATTAACGGGATCACATCATTAGGAGAATGATGTGATTGACTTGACCCATTCCGCTAGCTTAGCACTTGATCGTTTAGTATTCTGCTATTGCTTTCTTCATGACTTATACATGTTCCTATGACTATGAGATTATGTAACTCCCGTTTACCGGAGGAACACTTTCTGTGCTACCAAACGTCACAACATAACTGGGTGATTATAAAGGTGATCTACAGATGTCTCCAAAGGTACTTGTTGGGTTGGCGTATTTCGAGATTAGGCTTTGTCACTCCGATTGTTGGAGAGGTATCTCTGGGCCCATTCGGTAATGCACATCACTATAAGCCTTGCAAGCATTGTAACTAATGAGTTAGTTGCGGGATGATGAATTACAGAACGAGTAAAGAGACTTGCTGGTAACGAGATTGAACTAGGTATTGAGATACCGACGATCGAATCTCGAGCAAGTAACATACCGATGACAAAGGGAACAACGTATGTTGTTATGCGGTTTGACCGATAAAAATCTTCGTAGAATATGTAGGAGCGAATATGAGCATCCAGGTTCCACTATTGGTTATTGACCGGAGACGTGTCTCGGTCATGTCAACTTAGTTCTCGAACCCGTAGGGTCCGCACGCTTAACGTTCGGTAACGATTTGTATTATGAGTATATGTGATTTGATGTACCGAAGGTAGTTCAGAGTCTCAGATGAGATTGGGGACATGACGAGGAGTCTCGAAATGGTCGAGACATAAAGATCGATATATTGGACGACTATATTCGGACATCGGAAAGGTTCCGAGTGATTCGAGTATTTTTCGTAGTATCGGAGAATTACGGGAATTCGCAGGGGAGTATATGGGCCTTATTGGGATTTAGGGGAAAGAGAGAGAGGAGGCTGTGCGCCCCCCAAGGCTTAGTCCGAATTGGACTAGGGGGAGGGGCGGCACCCCCTCCTTCCTTCCCTTCTCTTTTCCCTTTCCTTCTCTCCTACTCCTACTATTTGGAAGGGTTCCTAGTTCTACTAGGAAAGGATGAATCCTCCTCCTGGTGGGAGTAGGACTCCCCTAGGGCGCGCCATAGAGAGGGCCGGCCCCTCCCCTCCCCCACTCCTTTATATACGTGGCTAGGGGCACCCCATACACACACAAGTTGATCATTGATCTCTCTTTGCCGTGTGTGGTGCCCCCCTCCACCATAATCCACCTCGGTCATATCATAGCAGTGCTTAGGCGAAGCCCTGCGCCAGTAGCATCATCATCACCGTCATCACTTCGTTGTGTTGACAGAACTCTCCCTCAAAGCTCTGCTGGATCGGAGTTCGTGGGACGTCATCGAGCTGAACGTGTGCTGAACTCGGAGGTGTCGTGCGTTCGGTACTTGGATCAGTCGGATCGTGAAGACGTACGACTACATCAACCTCGTTGTCATAACGCTTCCGCTTTCGGTCTACGAGGGTACGTGGACTCACTCTCTCCTCTCGTTGCTATGCATCACGATGATCTTGCGTGTGTGTAGGATTTTTTTTTAAATTACTACGTTCCCCAACAGGTGGTGAGGGGCGTAGTTCCACCGAGGGCGACACAGATGAATGTTAACTAAGAGAATGGCGGTAGCGAGGGCATCAGGCCAAAACCGAGCGGGCATGTTAGAGTGAAAGAGCAACGTGAGAACGCAGTCATTAAGAGTGCGGAGAATGGAAGTGTAGGGGCAAGTCAGACGGAAGGTGGTGCCGAGAGAGGCGAGAAGTGTGCGAAGAGCGACGTTGTCAAACTCTTTTCCGTTATCAGTTTGGAGTGCGATTATTGGGCTACCGAACTGGGTGGTGACATAGGAGTAAAAGGCGGTGAGTGTGGCTAAAGCATGGGATTTACGACAAAGGGGAAAAGTCCACACATAATGAGAGTAATCATCTAAAATCACCAAGTAGTAAAGATAGCCCGTGTTAGTCGCAACGGCAGATGTCCAAACATCAGTATGAAATAATTGAAACGAAAAATTGGAAACTGAAGAAGACGCACTAAAAGGAAGACGAACGTGCTTGCCTAAGCGACAAGCCTCACAAGAGTGCTCATCGAGCTTATCACATGAGAAAGAGAAACTCCTAAGAATTTGAAGTAAGACAGTGTGGTTGGGGTGACCCAAGCGAGCGTGCCAAAGGTCAACGCCGGCGGCAAGCGCAATGGGTGTGGAGGTGGAGGCACCGGCGTGCACGGGGTAGAGCTCATCAGGATTGTCACATCGGTGAAGGACCATCCGAGTACGGGCGTCTTTCACAGAAAAGCCAACGCCGTCAAAAAATGTGCGGTCTCCTTGCAATAGAAGACAGGGCACGTACAACTAAAAAAGATCACATACCTCAATTCCCATGAAAATAAAAATCACTCGCGAGTCCGCGTAGCCTAAGGAGTCTTGAAGCCTCATATCGGCGTTCTGGGAACGGGGATCCCCAGACTTGCCTGCCTGCGGCCCACGGCGTGGCTCCACAACCGGGCCCGTACGGCCCATCTTCACCAGCAAGGTCCCAAGAACCTCGCGAGGGGCCAAACCTCGCGAGGTAGACGACACAAGACCTCCTCGGGAGCGGCCTCACCAGGCTGGCTTGCAAGGGCGGAGAGATCAAGGCAAGGCAAACCTCGCGAGGATCTCATGACGTGAGCCATGACGACCACGGCCTGGCGGGCGCCAGCGCGCATAGTGTCCTTGTTTCCTCTTTAGTGCTAAGGAGGCAAGCGCAAGCGAGGAGTACCGAGGCGTCAAGCAAAGGTTTCCATATCGGTGCAACGAGACCAAGACCAGCTGGACAGCAAGACAGAGGTCACCGTGGAGCCCAAGACGTCATCACCACCAGAGCCTTTGGTAGGCGAAGACTACTTTTGTCAGGATAAGATGTACTAGCTGTCCCTTTTCAAATTGGCCGTTGTGGGATCCCTTCCTGCTCAATATTTGGGAAGAGGACCAGGGCCTCCGTAAATAGGACTAGCCACCACAGCAGGAGGGGGTGGAGAAAACTCATCTCGAGCAATCCTCACCCATGCAAGTCCATTGAGCACAAGAGCACCTCTCCTCAGGAGGCTGTTCTTCCCCTTGTACTGTTCATCCCCAGCCCAAGAGGCAATCCACCGCACCAAACTTGAGTAGGATATTACACCACATCGGTGGCCCGAACCAGTATAAATCATGTGTCTCTGTGTTCTTCGGATTCGACGAGTTAGTCTGCTAGATCGTGGAGTCCGAGAACTTGTGAGAGGGGAGATCTTCGCGCGCACCCCAGTGTTCGAACCTTAAGGGTTTGGCCGGGACCCGAAATCCGACAATTGGCACGCCAGATAGGGGTGCGCAGGAGCTTTCCTTTCGTCGATCCGCGCTCCACCATCTTCGTGCCCGCTGACGGTGTCCTGGACTAGGGGGTACTCACCACATCGTCTCCTGATCAGTTGGATTGGACTGAGGACCCCCAGGGACGAATACTCATGGGCTAGTTCGGACGACCGATGACATATACAAGGAAGATTCCACAAGACTTGGTGATCAAGACAAGGACTCCTCTCCACCGGCGTATTCGGCTAGGACTCTTGTAACCCTAGGCCTCTGGTGCATTATATAAGCCGAGGCCAGGCTAGTCCATAGACATACTCATTACCATATACACATAGGCTAGACTTCTAGGGTTTAGCCATTATGATCTCGTGGTAGATCAACTCTTGTAATACTCATATTCATCAAGATCAATCAAGCGGGAAGTAGGGTATTACCTCCATAGAGAGGGCCCGAACCTGGGTAAACATCGTGTCCCTTGTCTCCTGTTACCATCGGTCCTAGACCGGTTTTGACACCAATATTGGTGCTTTCATTGAGAGTTCCGTTGTGTGTTCGGCAAAGGATCGATGGCTCGCCTGCAGATCAACTGCGACGTCGGCATCTTCTCACCAGCTCGACTGGTCACCTTGGTTCGACCAAAAACTGCGCCCCGTCTTTGGATCACCAACATCAACTCCGATCTCTATCATGATCATGGAGGAATCATCCATGGAGCTCGGGGGTTCAACGTCGACATTGCCCTCGAGCGACCGTGCTGTTTTTTTTGGACAACGAACTCGTATCTGCCGCCACCGCCTCCTCGAGCATCGCTTTGACGATTGCTTCGGTGGGATTGTGCGGGATTGAGGCTACAACAACTTTGCAAAATTTTGTCCAGTTCCGATGGAGGAATCTCTGGCAATCTACGATATACCGGAGCCGTGTCAAATCTGGACGGGAATCTGGACGAGTTTAGGGCGTGGTCTCCAGAGCCCAGTTCGGAGGTGTGACACCCCGATAATTACGCTACAGTAATTCCATGCTAATGATGCCATGTCACCTTAGTTACTGTTGCTAATCCCGCATTAGTTCAAAACCGATTCCAAATTCAAATTCAAAATCAAGTCAAACAATTAAAGTTTTCAAAAGTCAAAACTAAAATGTTCTTAATGTGATAAGAAAATCATGGATATTAATGGTGGAGAAACCAACATTTCTTATAATATTTAAATTCACTAAAATAACCAAAGCTTAGGGCAAAACAATTAATTTAATGCCTTTTATAAAGTTATAATAATATAACTAAATTAGTCGTGTGCCAAAATAATTATGGCTGAGGCCTAATTAGTAATATTAATTTAGGTGCTAACTTGGTATTTTATAAAACTAAAATAATAGAAACTTTAAATGAAATAGTAAAGAAATAAAAGAAAAGAAAATACAAAAGCAAAAGGCAAAACAAAACAAAAAAAGGCCCCCTGGCCAACTGGGCCAAACGACCGAGCTCACCGGCCAGGACGGCCCACCTGGCCCAGTCGGCCGACCCGCCCCTGCCTTATCCCCAGGGGGAAACCCTAACCCGTAACCCCCTCCACTCCCCCCGTTCCCCACTTCCCCCATGCTCCTCTCCTCCCCCCCCCCCCCCGATTTGGGATCTGGATCGGGCCTCGTCCCGACCCCGCCGCTCACCCCGACGCACCGTCTCCAGAGCCCCGACGCCAACGCCGCCTCTCCATCGCCTGCAGCACAGGCGCCCGCCCCCTCGACCCGAACTAAATCGGGGGCTCGACCCCGCGGCGCCACGAGCCTCGACGATGCTCCCCGCCGCCGTCATCGCCTCGCCTCCTCACCTCTCCCTCGCGCTACTCCGGCCCTCCCCGAGGACGCGTTTGCACCACTACAGGGCTGGTGAGCCCCTCTGTCGATCCCCCTTCATTCCCCGCTCGTAGCACCGTCGACCACAAGACCGAGCCCTGGTCGCCACCATGGCCGCGAGCTCAACGTAGCCGAGCTTGGCCAGGGCTAGCCCGCCTCACCGTGAGCTTCTCAGGACGCGGCCGCACCGGCGTGCCCCCATGGCCCCGCACATCCTCGCGCGCGTCCACTCGGGGCCTCCCGCTGCGCTTGCCCACGCATGGCCGCGCCGCGCCCGGTCACTTCCTTGCTGCGCGCCGCCCTGCCTGCCTCCGGCTTCCCTTGCCCCGCTCTCACACCGCCCGGCTCACCTCCACCCTGCGCCCCGCCACGGCCCCCTGCTGCCCTGTCGCCGGCACCTGCCACGGCCGCGGCTCGCATCGCCGCGCCCTGCGCGCCTGGTTCTACATGGGCGCCCACACCCGCTTGCCCGTGCACCTGCTAGCCCCTGTGCCACTTACACATGGGGCCCAGCCCCTAAAAACGAAAAAGAAATGTTAATCAAAATAAAATAAATACTAAAATAATTAATTAATTAGTGGTTCAGTTAATTAACTTAATTAATTTTGCCTAATTAACTAATTAGCTAATTAGTTAGTCAGAGAACTCAATGAGAGTGGGACCCCACCCCTAGTTAGCTTAATTTAAACCCCCCTTTTTAAAATATGTGGCTTTAACAGATGGGCTCCATTGACCCTGTTGCCTGGTCAACCTTGACCCAGTCAACGCTGACTGTGCTGATGACTGGGCACTGACCGGCCCCACACGTCAGGGTTGACCATGGTCAACTCAGCTGACTAATGACGTCATGATGACATCATGCGGGTGCAATAACCTTATTTTAGATTAATAATAAATTCTAAAAATAATAAAAACTTTGAAAATTAATAGAAATTAAACTGTAACTCGGATCGAAAAACTTTGTACATGAAAGTTGCTCAGAACAACGAGACGAATCCGGATACGCAACCTATTTGTCCGCGACACATCCCTAACCTATCAAACTCGCAACTTTTCCCCTCAAGTTCCTTTGTCCGAAAACGCAAAACACCGGGGATACTTTCCCAGATGTTTCCCTCCTTCGCCGGTATCACCTCCTACTGCGTTAGGTCACCCCTAGCACCGCGTATTGCCATGTTACGCTTTGTGATGCTTTGATTACTCTGTTATTTATTGTGTTCCCCCTCCGTTACTTCTTTCCGGTAGACACCGAGACCGCCGACGCCGCTGCTACCCAGTACGACTACGGTGTTGACGATCCCTCTCTCTTGCTAGAGCAACCAGGCAAGCCCCCCCCCCCTTGATCACCAGATATAGCCTACTCTCCTCTATACTGCTTGCATTAGAGTAGTGTAGCATGTTACTGCTTTCGTTATTCCTATCCTGATGCATAGCCTGTCTTTGATACTACTGTTGATACCTTTACCTGCAATCCTACCTGCTTAGTTTAGGATGCTAGTGTTCCATCAGTGGCCATACACTCTTGTCCGTCTGCCATGCTATACTACTGGGCCGTGATCACTTCGGGAGGTGATCACGGGCATATACTATATACTTTACACTGTTACATTACCTGTGATACTGTTCGGAGATGGGGGCTGAAGGGGCAGGTGGCTCCATCCCGGTAGAGGTGGGCCTGGGTTCCCGACGGCCCCCGACTGTTACTTTGAGGCGGAGCGACAGGGCAGGTTGAGTCCACCTAGGAGAGAGGTGGCCTGGCCTTGGTAGGCGTTCGCGGATACTTAACACGCTTAACGAGATCTAGGTATTTGATCTGAGTCTGGCCATTTGGTCTATACACACTAACCACCTACGCGGGAGTAGTTATGGGTATCCCGACGTCGTGGTATCAGCCGAAGCACTTCGTACCGTCAGCGACTAAGCGGCGCGCGCCGGGTTGGACTGCGTAACGTGACTTCCTTTGAAATGGAGGTTGCTAGGTCTGCTCTCCGGCCGTGTACGCAACGTGCAGGTGTGCTCAGGGCGATGGGCCCAGACCCCTGCGCGCTTAGGTTTAGACCAGCGTGCTGACCTCTCTGTTGTGCCTAGGTGGGGCTGCGACGTGTTGATCTTCCGAGGACGGGCATGACCCAGGAAAGTGTGTCCGGCCAAATGGTATCAAGCGTGTTGGGTTATGTGGTGCACCTCTGCAGGGAAGTTTATCTATTCGAATAGCTGTGTCCCTCGGTAAAAGGACGACCCGGAGTTGTACCTTGACCTTATGACAACTAGAACCAGATACTTAATAAAACACACCCTTCCAAGTGCCAGATACAACCCGGTGATCGCTCTCTAACAGGGCATCGAGGAGGGGATCGCCGGGTAGGATTATGCTATACGATGCTACTTGGAGGACTTCAGTCTACTCTCTTCTACCTGCTGCAAGACGGAGGCGACCAAAAGCGTAGTATTCGATAAGACTAGCTATCCCCCTCTTATTGTGGCATTCTGCAGTTCAGTCCACTGATATGGCCTCATACACATATATCCATGCATATGTAGTGTAGCTCCTTGCTTGCGAGTACTTTGGATGAGTACTCACGATTGCCTTGTTTCCCCTTTTCCCCATTTCTCTACCCGATTAGTGCGACCAAACGATGGAGTCCAGGAGCCAGACGCCACCGTCGACGACGACTCCTACTACACTGGAGGTGCCTATTACTACGTGTAGCCCGCTGACGACGACCAGGTGTAGTTAGGAGGATCCCATGCAGGAGGCCTGCGCCTCGTTCGATCTGTATCCCAGTTTGTGCTAGCCTTCCTAAGGCAAACTCGTTTAACCTATGTCTGTACTCAGATATTATTGCTTCCGCTGACTCGTCTATGATCGAGCACTTGTATTCGAGCCCTCGAGGCGCCTGGCTTGTATTATGATGCTTGTATGACTTATTTTATTTGTAGAGTTGTGTTGTGATATCTTCCCGTGAGTCCCTGATCTTGATCGTACACAATTGCGTGCATGATTAGTGTACGATTGAATCGGGGGCGTCACAAGTTGGTATCAGAGCCGACTGCCTGTAGGAATCCCCCTTTCCAACTCCTTGGCCGTAGTCGAGTCTAGACATTGCAAAACTTTTACTAACATGGCTGTGTGCCTTATGGGCCCACGTCGCCATTGGGTGGTACTAGGATCTTTTATTCCTCGATCTGTACTCTGGGACTCTGACATCTCTTCTATTCGGGTTAAATGATTTTGCTAAAAACAAAACTAACTTTAGGTTCTCGATAATACTTTCTCCCAGAGAGCCCCTCACTTCAGATGATCGCCTGATGCACTAGAAGATTCCGAAGTTACTCTACGATGTTCTCTCGAGTCTTTGTGACATCGCATTTGCGATTTCCTTCCACCGTCAACCCCTATGAAAACTGCATACACTTGCCATTCATACAATCATTTATTCCCTGTTGATCTTGTTATTACCAGATGTCCCGAAATACTCTATGTTGTTTCGAGAATCCTCTGAGCTTACTGCTTTGCTGTACCTTGTCACCTGAATACCCCTACGGATAATTCTTGCACTTATCGAGTATGCGCTCATTCCCCGTTGATCATGTGTTACGCCGAAGACTTCAAAATATCATTCGATCTTCCGAAAATCCCGAGCAGCCTATTGCTCTTGAAATTCTCGCTTGCTTGCATTGTGGATAATCCCATAAGTTCCGTAATCTTATTGGCCTCCCTTGCCTTTATCATTTTAAGTCCGTTGATTCAATATGTTGAGGATGCTCGCATTCCTCAGTCGAATCCTAGGACTCATCCTTTCGGCTCAGACGTCATTTTAAACGTGAGCTGGTTCTCGCCAATCAAATTGTCATCGATTGTGCCCCTAAATATTTTGAACTTATCCATCCTTGATCAGAGCTTCCGCTTCTGATCCTTTGCTTGGAAAATCATAATTCCTTTGCAATTGAGCTCTAAGTTACTCAGTTGTTTCTATAATTCAATGTCTTTGCATTGATTCTTCCTCTGATTGAGTACCAATACTCACATCAGCCCCGTTGTGGACAGCCATACCCGTTGCCGGGTTATTATCCGACAATGTCCTTCACAACCAAAATTCTCCTGAGTTCTTTACTTGATACACAATGCCCTTGGTAAATTGTATCATCTGCTTGGCCAACCATGCTCTATTTTCGAGCTGGTGGTATTTACTATTGAAGACGGTGGTATATGCTTCCACGATACCCTAACAGGTTGAACCTATGCCTTCCTTTATATGTGTGAACTCAGAAGTTTTCACGAGTCATACTCATCTGGTATTTCACCAGGTAAAACTTTCAACACTGATGCCTTTATCAAGCGAAAAGTGAATGGAAGGTTATACATTGGAGAAGTGGGAGTCGACCTTGAACCTTGCGTTCATTCCCAGGGACACGGTGTATAACTTATCACGGAAGCTGCTCGTAAAAATAATTACCTCCTTGTTATAATAAGTTCATCTTGTATCTGTGGTTCGATCCCTTATGATCGTGGATTCCGACCGTGTTCTTCTTTAAATACCATTTCTCGTGCAAGTTTAAACACTTGTCTTCTGCAGAGCATTACCCTAATCCAACCTCTACTTTGATTTGTCGTCGAGTATTGCCTCCCGGTATCTCGAGATTATAATGGAACTGCATAACTTCTTATGAGTTCTTCATCAAGTGCTACATTCCCACTAATTCCAATTTTTCACGGGCTCTGAGTCATTAAACACTCAAAGACACCGATAACTGAACCGAGTCTGCACTATGGTTCAACAACTCTTCAGTAATATTCTTTAAGTACGAGTTTGTACCCGGTCATGCCATTCCTAGCATGTTTGGCTATATCATTGTCGTGATGATTTTAGTTGTGCTACCTGGTCCTTATTCTCGGAGCACCAATTTACGACGATAGCTAAGCTTACGTCGAATTTCCTCGTCATACCCTTCCACCTTAAACAACAAGCTTGAGTTCGAGTTTGTGTCTTAACTGTGGTTCCCATAACCTCTTGCTTCATCATTCCTTTGACTTGAAGTCCTCGCTGATTGATTACATCTTCAGGAATATCTCGACAAAAATTGTCCCGATCATCATCAACATTTTGACTCCTCCTAGATTTCCAATGGAATTCATGATTAGAAATACCATCCTTGCCCTCGATGATTTGTGTTATCATCGACGACATTCTGGCGTTTCCGCAACACAAAACTTGTTCTAGTTTTGCATTGTACCTTGAGTTCCTTGCTATCCGACTTATGTTATGCCCTACCTTGGAGTATTACCATCTTTTATGTCAAGAAGGTTGTGAGAATTGCCCCGCCTCTTAAAAATTTCTTGGTATGTGATACTTCTCACCATCACCATTCTGACATTGGTCGTGCAACCCAGCTCATATTTCGGGTGTACCTTTCAACCAATGTTTAATTGTGTATGTGTTCCTCCAGCATACATCATTAAGTCATTTAATCTGACAAATGATATCTCTGTGTTCATGCAATTGTGGAAATCCATCTTTCTGGAAATCTCGATGAATTATCACCGAGTCCATCGGCACCTCCTCATTCTCTCTTGGCATGATGAACTCTTGTTTCGAAACTCGCTTCCATAGTTCATTTCTCGAGAATCTTACATTGACATCTCGTCAATTTGTGTTGCACCTTTTCCTCTCGAACACCCTGAGTGTGGGGTATCATGACACCAATCGGATCTGAATCTCGATCAGATATGATGGTTGGGACATCTTTCCGAGAGTTATGATGTTGGTCCTATGATGAACCGGTAACATGATGTCATGCCTAGCACCCCCCCCCCCCGGCTGGAGGACCTATCATTATAGTTTCCTTTTTAACAAGGTTAACCATTCTTCCATGAGGAAATTGTAAGACTTATTCTACAAGTTATTCCTGATGGTTCCTTTTTGTTTCCAAAGTCTGATCTTCACAGGATGACCATGTCAATGCTATCTCGAAGCATGTCTATGGTACTCTGATTTTCAACAAGAACATTTGGAGCCCAATGCTAAATGTTTCCTGCTCTATTGTCCAAAAACCGTTGTATGGGTAATGTCATGAAAATTCTCTCCCCTACCTAAAGGGTTTTCTGCATTATAACCTGTCATGGATATCATGCTCTGCTTATCCTTGGAAAGGATATAACCCTGAAATATGTGTTTGAACACATTTTCCTTGCCATTGTTCTGTGTGATTTGATAACCATATTTCCTTTCCGTTGTTTGGTTTAACCTTTGTTGTGATCTATATAATCTAAGCAGTAATAATTCACTGCTTAGATAAACACCTCGGTGTACAACTCTGCCAGTGAGACCCTGTTACTTTTGTTGATGACATTCCGGTAACCACCGATGGACGAGAACCTTGCCTATTGGTCCGCCTCATTTAACGAGCAGGAAAATGGTTCTCTTCGTCCCTCGCCATTGGTACCAACGTTGTTGCCGACATAACTGACATGCTACTCTCTGACATGCCTTGCTATCATGACCGTGCAAGATATCACCGCTCCTAATTTTAACCCACATGGTGGGCCCATAACCCACAGTTCCACAGGATCGAAACCTGACTCTCCTGTGCACCCTGTTGTCAAGGTTATTCCTAGTGCTTGACTTTGTATGTAAATCACGAGCCACCTGCCCGATGATCTAATAAGGTATCAGATGCAATGCTTATTCACATTGCGCTAAACCCATTCAACACTTCGTTTCAGGCATCGAATGATTGCCTGCCCGCTCGAAACTTCCCATGATACCTCCTTACTTTGCTCTCGATATTTTCTTAAGTTTCAATTCGAGATTTACTTTCCGCCACCTTCCCCGAAGTTAACAACCAGGTAGTCAACCTTGCAGAGGTCCGTTCTTACAGAATAACCACCCTTTATTCTTTCGTAAGTACGATGGGGATCCTGAAGAAAGGATGTCGGCTTCATCATGATGACCTGAAGCAGAGAAGTGAAGACATCAATGTAGTGGATAGACCTCTTCGAGAAGCTCAACCAAGACGAGAAGATCCGTTGGGATATCGTAACCAGACCTTTACCCCCTAGTCCCCCTCTTAAAATCTCGGGACGAGATTTCTTGTAGTGGAGGAGAATTGTGACACCCCGATAATTACGCTACAGTAATTCCATGCTAATGATGCCATGTCACCTTAGTTACTGTTGCTAATCCCGCGTTAGTTCAAAACCGATTCCAAATTCAAATTCAAAATCAAGTCAAACAATTAAAGTTTTCAAAAGTCAAAACTAAAATGTTCTTAATGTGATAAGAAAATCATGGATATTAATGGTGGAGAAACCAACATTTATTATAATATTTAAATTCACTAAAATAACCAAAGCTTAGGGCAAAACAATTAATTTAATGCCTTTTATAAAGTTATAATAATATAACTAAATTAGTCGTGTGCCAAAATAATTATGGCTGAGGCCTAATTAGTAATATTAATTTAGGTGCTAACTTGGTATTTGATAAAACTAAAATAATAGAAACTTTAAATGAAACAGTAAAGAAATAAATGAAAAGAAAATACAAAAGCAAAAGGCAAAACAAAACAACAAAAAAGGCCCCCTGGCCAACTGGGCCAGACGGCCCAGCTCACCAGCCAGGCCGGCCCAGCTGGCCGACCCGCCCCTGCCTTATCCCCACAAGGGGGAAACCCTAACCCGTAACCCCCTCCACTCCCCCCCGTTCCCCACTTCCCCCACGCTCCTCCCCTCCACCCCCCCGATTTGGGATCTGGATCGGGCCTCGTCCCGACCCCGCCGCTCACCCCGACGCACCGTCTCAAGAGCCCCGACGCCAACGCCGCCTCTCTGTCGCCTGCGGCACAGGCGCCCGCCGCCTCGACCCGAACTAAATCGGGGGCTCGACCCCGCGGCGCCCCGAGCCTCGACGATGCTCCCCGCCGCCCTCATCGCCTCGCCTCCTCACCTCTCCCTCGCGCTACTACCGCCCTCCCCGAGCACGCATTTGCACCACTACAGGGCTGGTGAGCCCCTCCGTCGATCCCCCTTCATTCCCCGCTCATAGCACCGTCGACCACAAGACCGAGCCCTGGTCGCCACCATGGCCGCGAGCTCGACGTAGCCGAGCTTGGCCGGGGCCAGCCCGCCTCACCGTGAGCTTCTCAGGACGCGGACGCACCGGCGTGCCCCCATGGCCCCGCACATCCTCGCGCGCGTCTGCTCGGGGCCTCCCGCTGCGCTTGCCCGCGCATGGCCGCGCCGCGCCCGGTCACTTCCTTGCCGCGCGCCGCCGCGCTCCACCGCACGCTGCCCCGCCTGCCTCCGGCTTCCCTCGCCCCGCTCTCACACCGCCCGGCTCACCTCCACCCTGCGCCCCGCCACGGCCCCCTGCTGCCCCATCGCCGGCACCTGCCACGGCCGCGGCTCGCATCGCCGCGCCCTGCGCGCCTGGTTCTACATGGGCGCCCACACCCGCTTGCCCGTGCACCCGCTAGCCCCTGTGCCACTTACACGTGGGGCCCAGCCCCTAAAAACGAAAAAGAAATGTTAATAAAAATAAAATAAATACTAAAATAAATAATTAATTAATTAGTGGTTCAGTTAATTAACTTAATTAATTTGGCCTAATTAACTAATTAGCTAATTAGTTAGTGAGAGGACTCTATGACACTGGGGCCCCACCCCTAGTTAGCTTAATTTAAACGCCCCTTTTTAAAATATGTGGCTTTGACAGATGGGCCCCATTGACCCTGTTGACTGGTCAACCTTGACCCAGTCAACGCTGACTGTGCTGCTGACTGGGCACTAACCAGCCCCACACGTCAGGGTTGACCATGGTCAACTCAGCTGACTAATGACGTCATGATGACATCATGCGGGTGCAATAACC
The DNA here is from genome assembly GCA_032464435.1 of Aegilops umbellulata. NCBI lineage: Eukaryota > Viridiplantae > Streptophyta > Magnoliopsida > Poales > Poaceae > Aegilops > Aegilops umbellulata. The sequence goes on from CP136055.1 coordinate 446,483,202, forward strand.
CTATTTTAGATTAATAATAAATTCTAAAAATAATAAAAACTTTGAAAATTAATAGAAATTAAATCGTAACTCGGATCGAAAAACTTTGTACAAGAAAGTTGCTCAGAACGACGAGACGAATCCGGATACGTAGCCTGTTTGTCCGCGACACATCCCTAACCTATCAAACTTGCAACTTTTCCCCTCCAGTTCCTTTGTCCGAAAACGCAAAACACCGGGGATACTTTCCGGATGTTTCCCCCCTTCGCCGGTATCACCTCCTACTGCGTTAGGTCACCTCTAGCACCGTGTATTGCCATGTTACGCTTTGTGATGCTTTGATTGCTCTATTATTTATTGTGTTCCCCCTCCGTTACTTCTTTCCAGTAGACACCGAGACCGCCGACGCCGCTGCTACCAAGTATGACTACGGTGTTGACGATCCCTCTCTCTTGCCAGAGCAACCAGGCAAGCCCCCCCTTGATTACCAGATATCGGCTACTCTCCTCTATACTGCTTGCAATAGAGTAGTGTAGCATGTTACTGCTTTCGTTATTCCTATCCTGATGCATAGCCTGTCTTTGATACTACTGTTGATACCTTTACCTGCAATCCTACCTGCTTAGTTTAGGATGCTAGTGTTCCATCAGTGGCCATACACTCTTGTCCGTCTGCCATGCTATACTACTGGGCCGTGATCACTTCGGGAGGTGATCACGGGCATATACTATATACTTTACACTGTTACATTACCTGTGATACTGTTCGGCGATGGGGGCTGAAGGGGCAGGTGGCTCCATCCCGGTAGAGGTGGGCCTGGGTTCCCGATGGCCCCCGACTGTTACTTTGAGGCGGAGCGACAGGGCAGGTTGAGTCCACCTAGGAGAGAGGTGGCCTTGCCCTGGTCGGCGTTCGCGGATACTTAACACGCTTAACGAGATCTGGGTATTTGATCTGAGTCTGGCCATTTGGTCTATACGCACTAACCACCTACGGAGTAGTTATGGGTATCCCGACGTCGTGGTATCAGCTGAAGCACTTCATGACATCAGCGACTGAGCGGCGCGCGCCGGGTTGGACCGCGTTACGTGACTTCCTTTGAAATGGAGGTTGCTAGGTCTGCTCTCCGGCGGCATATGCAACGTGCAGGTGTGCTCAGGGCGATGGGCCCAGACCCCTGTGCGCTTAGGTTTAGACCGACGTGCTGACCTCTCTGTTGTGCCTAGGTGGGGCTGCGACGTGTTGATCTTCCGAGGCCGGGCATGACCCAGGAAAGTGTGTCCGGCCAAATGGGACCAAGCGTGTTGGGTTATGTGGTGCACCCCTGCAGGGAAGTTTATCTATTCGAATAGCCGTGTCCCTCGGTAAAAGGACGACCCGGAGTTGTACCTTGACCTTATGACCACTAGAACCGGATACTTAATAAAACACACCCTTCCAAGTGCCAGATACAACCCGGTGATCGCTCTCTAACAGGGCATCGAGGAGGGGATCGCCGAGTAGGATTATGCTATACGATGCTACTTGGAGGACTTCAGTCTACTCTCTTCTACCTGCTACAAGACGGAGGCGACCAGAAGAGTAGTCTTCGATAAGACTAGCTATCCCCCTCTTATTCTGGCATTCTGCAGTTCAGTCCACTGATATGGCCTCTTACACATATATCCATGCATATGTAGTGTAGCTCCTTGCTTGCGAGTACTTTGGATGAGTACTCACGGTTGCCTTGTTTCCCCTTTTCCCCATTTCTCTACCCGATTGCTGCGACCAGATGATGGAGTCCAGGAGCGAGACGCCACCGTCGACGACGACTCCTACTACACTGGAGGTGCCTATTACTATGTGCAGCCAGCTGACGACAACCAGGAGTAGTTAGGAGGATCCCAGGCAGGAGGCCTGCGCCTCATTCGATCTGTATCCCAGTTTGTGCTAGCCTTCTTAAGGCAAACTTGTTTAACCTATGTCTGTACTCAGATATTGTTGCTTCCACTGACTCGTCTATGATCGAGCACTTGTATTCGAGCCCTCGAGGCCCCTGGCTTGTATTATGATGCTTGTATGACTTATTTTATTTGTAGAGTTGTGTTGTGATATCTTCCCGTGAGTCCCTGATCTTAATCGTACACAATTGCATGCATGATTAGTGTACGATTGAATTGGGGGTGTCACAGGAGGTCCTTTGGAAGATCCAGCCGTTCATATGCTGCGGAATTCCCATATCTACCACCACTCCAAATTTCAGCTCGATCCGACGGTTCAAACTCCAGGAACCTTCCGATGAGTGGACCAATTCTCGGATCTGTTTTCTGCGCGAATACGAATCCGGCCCGAGGTCATGTCTCTTCATGGATGGGATACTGGACAACCCTTTTGAAGGAATTTTTTCCTATGGTATTGTGCGTTGTTTTTAAACACGTACCCCTAAAAATTTTTAGCCTCCTCTGAGGTAATGTTCACCATCACACTGGTGTCGAACCAGTCCGGCAATATTGCTCCACGGCTGCCGACCTGTGCTAGACACGTCGCCGCTTTGTTGAGCCGAGCTCAATTCCTTCGATCATCATCTCGGCAAGCTGAAGAAGAGTTCGGCATCACGAAGGATAAATCATCACCAACATTGCTGCCCCATGGATTACATGGAGCGGGCACACCGGCATCGCCACGCGGTAGCTTTATCAAGTTATCGTCGATCGCGTCACAAGTTTTGAAATGCGTCGGCATCACCATGCCGCTTCTTCTTCAAATCATCATCAAACACGCCGACCCGCTTCAACACATCGGCTGACATGTAGACTCTGGCATCTCTTCGCCGAGCTGCTCCGACACCTCGGCTAGACCGGGGGCTTCATCATCTCTTCATCAACCTACTCCGGTGACTTCGGCGTCACCAGCCGACCAGCTTCGTCACGATTGGCTAAACCGAGGGCTTTGTCTCGGCAAGCCAACCTTTGCCAGCATCGCCATGCCGGCGCTTTATCACCAATTAAGCAATGGGTGCTCGGATCGTCCCAATTTTGGGAGTCACCTTTCTTCGGATTGCTACAACAAACAAACCAGGTGTTATTTATCCTAGTAATTTTCGCTTGTTTGGGTTTATTTTTCCCAAAGAATTATTAATCTGATTTGTTCCATCATCTATACACAGGTCTATCAAATGGTGGCCGCATTAACGACGGTCACATGGTGGTTCTGTCAGTTTCCGTACATATTCCGGCGAACGCCACATCCGGAACTCGGACCGCCCTGTGAATACAGGCTTCGTCACACCAGCGCCCTGCATCGACACTGACTTCGGCGCCAGGCCACATATCTTTAAATGAATTTTGTTGCGTAAATTAATTATGCGAGGATTTTTTATATATTTATATTATTGTTGTTCACCTGCACTATTTTACATGTGCAGGTAATGGACTTCGACTACGTCACGTGGTCTCTTCGGCAAGCCGATGCCGTCGTCCCAATCGGCGTAAATCGGCTCACGTGATCACCTTGTTGGTCGTGTTGCTGTACCGACGTGTTCGGTTGCCTCGAGGACTTCGACATCGTTGAGAGAGATCTACCTCATCGAGTGTTCGGCACACGGGCCATATTTCTTTTATTACTCACTTTGCATAAATTATTTATTATGCAACATTCTTTGTAAATTATTATTATTACTATCATCTCCGGTTTGCACTATTTTTCGTGCACAGGTAAATGATTCAGGTTGGGCAGGTTTGTCTCCTTGGCTCGACGAGGGCTTCGTCAACACTTTATTAACCCACACCAAGGGCTTCGACGTCGCTCTGCCATCCTGCATTGGCCGCGCTATGCCGCCACTTCGGATTGCCGAGCTCTTCGCTCCGCCACCTTGGGACCGGCTTGGGGGATGGACCTTTGTCCCGCATCAAGCTTGGACCGCATCATCAATACCGAACACATTAATCAGCTAAGTCGCTTTCACGCTCAAAAACTTTCGTTTTTAAATTTTGTTCGGTTCGACCAAGCGTTGCACTTCCTTGTCAAAACTTTGTTTGTGACACACAAATTCGAATATCCCGTTCACTTGGGGGCTTCCTGTATGAAGCCTTTCCTTTCTGCATATGATTATACTTGTACGGCTCCGTTCCTTGTTCGTGTATTGCGCCACAATATGCACCATATTGACTTAAGTGTTCTGCAAGTTGGGTTGCCTTTCTCCTGTGCTTACCCCTACATTCCCGATTGTTCGGCTATGGAGTAAAGGGAGCACCTCTGCGATTGTCATGACTGGGTCATCCGAGCTCTGACCTCAGACTGGGTGAAGCCGAAAGCTAGCGCTCTTATTGTTTTCAATCATGGTCGGCACACAACGGAACTCATGAGTACAAAAAATCTATTGCACAAGTCTCATAGTAACAATGAGCACCGAAGAAAGGTATCGATGGAGGTACTATTTTCTTCGAAGATGCCTCTTACACTTCGTCAGTAACATGGCATAAGTTCCCTGAGCGCGCTTTGTCTGTTACAGCCTTATGACCTGATTGCATGGTTATCGGAAACACCATCGGTATTCTTGACAGGTGGAGTACATAACACTCTTCGGCCCTTAACCGAAGAGGGAGAAGCCGATGGTCGGCTAAGACGCGTTTAAAGTTCGGGTGAACACAGATATGATATAAGTACTTCGGTACATACAATCATTATACATAAAATAAATATATATCACCAGTATTTGTATTCAGTATACAAGCGCTGCCTTTTGTAATTATCGTTATAAAGCCATAAATATGCATCAATTTGACTTAAGATTTTGGCCAAGCTGGGTTGCCTGGCTCCTGTGCTTACCCCTACGTTCCCGATTGTTCGGCTAGGTGGTAAAGGGAGCACCTCTGTGATTGTTACTACCGGGTCATCCGAGTAAGTACCTCAGACTGGGTGAAGCCGAAAGCTAGCAATCTTAAAGGATCACATTGGTCGGCAACGACGGAAGTAAAAAATTTGGTTCATTAATAACACAGAGTTTGGGAACTTCCCCCGAACTAAATCCTCAATATTGTCCTCCCACATTGATCGGAGGTGAGGTTTCATGATCATGGTCGGCATGACAACCCAAAGAAAGGAACTGATAGCGGGACTATTTCCTTTGGAAGATGTTCCTTACGTTAAAAAGGAATATAACATATCTCTCTGCATACCTTTGTTTATAAACCATATGGCCGGATTGCCTTGTTTTCCATAAATCTTTGCCCTTATCACGGCTATATAAAGTAGGAAAACACTCCTCGGCTACTGGCCTAAGAGGTTGAAGCCGATGGTCGGTCAACAAAGTTTTGTACAATGCGGATCCAAGCATTAATGATGTAAAGTACTTGGGTACACAGAATCATTACACATAAATTGTGAGAAAAAAATCTTTTCTGAACCACTCTTTTAAAGAGTCAATGGCACAGTCTCTTTGGGACACCCGAGCAGCTGAAATAACGCTCTCATAGTTCCTTATTGGCATTAATTTCCTATCTATTGAGCCCTTGAGGCCTACCTTGGCGAGCTCAGCTTTCGTTAGCTCTAACTCCATTATGAGATCTTTATTCTCTTTCCAAGAAGTTTGTGTTAAACACAAACATTTTTTTTTCTATCAAATGGATATCGATCCTTAATTCGGCCACCCGTGCCCACATTAAGGCTCGGGGGCTACGAGGCTTCGTGCTCATTATTATAAATATTAAAAGGGGCACATCGATCCCCTGATTTGGTGTTTCCACCCGATCAGTGACTCGGGGCCTACTGCATTGCCTATTCAATGCAGAAAGTCCAAAGTGCCAAGTGTTCACCTTGAACAAACTATGGGCAAACTTGTCTTCGATAACAATAGGTACAATCTGGACCTATCCGGCGTCAAGCTAATATATTACGGCAACTTCTCAAGACCCTCTCTCAAAGGGCCCGTTGGCCGATCACTATTATCTCTCATAAATTATGCTGTGTTTCTATTCCTACGTATGGTGCCGATCTAGGAGTTGATCCTCAGGCCGATTTCGCGCATTGACTTGAGTCTCAGGGGCTACTAGGATCAGCGGTTTCATGTTTTCCTTCAGGTGCATCTCGGGTTTTAGACCGACACACACCTTCAGGGCTATTGGCTATATATCTCGTCAGTAAATAAATTGCATCAATCGGAAATAAAATCCGCAAACTATCAGCCTGAGCCAGAGGTGGTGCATCACCTCGGAGGCAGTCCGACATAAAGTTCGGTTGCAAGTGGTTGGCTCCTTAGAGGGCATTTCCGGCATTAAGCTCGGCTAAACTCTTTCAACTTCTTTGAACCAAGGTGATCTATGACACCTCGGATATAGTCCGGCGTTGGAGCTCGGATGCAAGAGGACACCACCGCATGGGAAACACTTCAAACCCGAGGCGTGGCATAAAAATAACGAGGCATTGATAAAGGCCGATAACTTAAAGGAGCTCCTCGGATGCCCGACGTGTAAACTCTCCGGATTCACTTCGGCGATCCTCAAGATCGAATAAGAGATGATTTGTTGAACTAGTTTTCAAGACCAACGACCGAAGATGAAGAACAGTTCGGAAGAATTGAGGAGCGTCCCCAACTTGAAGACCGGTTCAGGGGGCTACTGACGGTGTCCTGGACTAGGGGTACTCACCACGTCGTCTCCCGATCAGTTGGATTGGGCCAAGGACCCCCAGGGCCGAATACTGATGGGCTAGTTCGGACGACCGATGACATATACAAGGAAGATTCCACAAGACATGGTGATCAAGACAAGGACTCCTCTCCACCGGCGTATTCGGCTAGGACTCTTGTAACCCTAGGCCTCTGGTGCATTATATAAGCCGAGTCCAGCCTAGTCGATAGACATACTCATTACCATATACACATGGGCTAAACTTCTAGGGTTTAGCCATTATGATCTCGTGGTAGATCAACTCTTGTAATACTCATATTCATCAAGATCAATCAAGCAGGAAGTATGGTATTACCTCCATAGAGAGGGCCCGAACCTGGGTAAACATCGTGTCTCCCGTCTCCTGTTACCATCGATCCTAGACGCATAGTTTGGGACCCCCTACCCGAGATCCGCCGGTTTTGACACCGACACCCGCTCCCCATGGCTGGCGCTGATCTTCCGGCTGGATCTGCGGGCGCCCACGGTGGCGCCTGGGGGCTCCGGGCGTTTACTCCCGCCCTGCGGTGGGTGAAGTGGCCGCCCAAGTTCAAGCCAGAGATGCCGCCGCGCTACAACGGCGCGGTAGACCCGTCAGTTTTTCTGCTAGCATACGAGGAAGCCGTCCTCAAGGCCGGGGGCGACGACAAGGTCATGGCCAACTGGCTTCCCAACGCCCTGACTGGCGTGCCGCGTGCCTGGCTGCTCAACCTCCCCGGATCCTTGGTGGCATCTTGGGAGGAGCTGCGCGGTCTCTTCGTCACGCGCTTCATGGCACCGGCACCCCACGCGGTCGCGACTTTCCTCGATGGCTCGCAAGCGCCGCCCTCAGACCGTCACATCATGCCGTTCCTTCGCCAGATTTGCACAGCTTCCAAGTGGTCGGGGGCTCCCCCGGGTTGGGCCACGCCCGAGGCCACCTCACCTTCGACTCAGTGGATCATCAACACCATCTGCAATGCTCCCAATGCTTTGCACGCCCACCATCTGCAACGTGTCCGTCACCAACACCCTCATCGACGGCGGAGCCGGCCTCAACTTGCTCTCCGTGGAGGCCTTCAGTCTTCTTCACGTACCACTCGAGCGGCTCCACCTCAGCAAGCCTTTCTCAGGAGTTGGCGGCGGCGCCGCCCACTCCCTGGGACAGATCTGCCTTCCTGTCACCTTCGGCACGCGCGACAACTACCGCACTGACCTGATCGACTTCGACATCGCCACATCGGCCTCCCATATAATGCCATCCTCGGGTACCCGGCTCTGGCTCAGTTCATGGCAGCGACCCATCCGGCCTACAACCTCCTGAAGATGCCCGGGAGCAAGGGTGTCCTCACAGTAGTTGGGGACACCAAGGAAGCCCTGATGATGCTCAACCTTGCCCTCAAGTCCGCCGTGACGGCGCAGGCCGTCGACGTGGACGCCTCCAAGGCCAAGGGGAGCCGCAGCAACCAAGAAGAAGCAGTTGTTCACTCAAGACAAGGCCGAAACCAAGCAGGTGCCAGTCGATGAAGACGGGTCCTCGGGAGCCACCTTCACCATAGGTGCCGACCTCGACCCTGATCAAGAGGGAGCCTTGGTGAAGTTCTTGCACGCAAGAAAGGAGATATTTGCATGGGAACACAAACAGCTGATCTCGAGAGGGGTGATTGAGCATCACTTAAAGGTGTGACCCAACGTACGCCCTGTGAAGCAGCGGGCGAGACGACAGTCCATGGAGAAGCAGGCCTTCATCGTCCAGGAAACCCGCAAGCTGGAGGCGGCGGGTGCCATTCGCGAAGTTCGGTACCCTGAGTGGCTGCCGAACCCCGTTGTTGTGCCGAAGAAAGGCGAGAAGGAGCGCATGTGTGTCCACTTCACCAACATCAACAATGCCTGCCCCCAAGACCCGTTCCCGCTTCCGCGCATCGACCAGATCGTCGACTCCACCGCCGAGTGTGATTTGCTGTGCTTCCTAGATGCGTTCTCAGGCTATCACCAGATCAAGATGGCGGTAGAAGATGTGGAGAAGACTGCCTTCCTGACCCCGTGCGGGGTGTACTGCTATACTTGCATGCCTTTCGGACTGCGCAACGCGGGAGCAACCTTCTAGCGGCTGATGTACATCGCCTTAGGACAGCAGCTCGGGAGAAACGCGGAGGCCTACGTCGACGACATTGTGGTGAAGTCTCGGTAGGCGAGAACTTTGATCCAAGACCTGGAGGAGACCTTTGCGAGCCTACGCCAAGTGAACTTACGGCTCAACCCGGAGAAGTGCATGTTCGATGTCCCTTCCAGCAAGCTTCTTGGATTTCTCGTGTCCCACAGAGGGATCCAGGCGAACCCAGAAAAGGTCAAGGCAATCAAAGACATGAGTCCACCGCAGACCCTCAAAGAGATGCAGAAGCTTGCCAGCCGTGTGACTGCGTTGGGGCGCTTTATCTCCAAGCTGGGAGAGCGTGCCCTGCCGTTCTTCAAGCTGATGAAGAAGAAGGGCCCATTCGAGTGGACCCCGGAGGTTGACCAAGTGTTTCAAGACCTCAAGAGATACATGACCAGCTCGCCAGTGATGGTGGCGCTCGACCCCTCCAGCCCTTGGTGCTCTACCTATCTGCCACACCCCACTCCGCCAGCGCAGCGCTGGTGGCTCCCCAAGAAGAGCGCCAGGTCAAGGGCCCGCCAAGTGAAGCCTCAAGGCCGGACGAGGTAGCGCGGCTCCAATGTCCTGCCCCTCATGCAGCGGCTGCTTCGGCAGGCCGCCCGGCTCTTTAAGCCAAAGACTGTCGGATCTCGGCGGCAAAACCCTTAAGGTTTGAACTCTAGGGTGCGCGCGAAGATCTCTCCCTCACAGATCACGCCCTCACACACTCCGCGATCTCTAGGCTAGCTCGACGAACTCGCAACACAAGGGACACAAGATTTATACTGGTTCGGGCCACCATTGTGTTGTAATACCCTACTCCAGTGTGTGGTGGTGGATTGCCTCTTGGGCTGAGGATGAACAGTACAAGGGGAAGAACAACCTCCTGAGGAGATGTGTTCTTATGCTTGGTGAACTTGTGTGGGTGAGGATTGCTCGAGATGAGATCGATCGAACCCCTCCTACTGTGGTGGCTAGTCCTATTTATAGAGGCCCTGGTCCTCTTCCAAAATATTGAGCGGGAAGGGATCCCACAACGGCCAATTTGAAAGGGAACAACTAGTATAGCTTATCCTAACAAAAGTAGTCTTCGCCTGCCAAAGGCTCTAGTGGTGACGTCGTCTTGGGCTCCACGGTGACCTCTGTCCTGTCGTCCTGCTAGTCTTGGTATCGTTGCACTGATATGGACACCTTTGACTGATGCCTTGGAACTCCTCGCCTGCGCTTGCCTCCTTAGCACCAAAGTGGAAACAAGCACACTCTGCGCGCTGGCGCCCGCCCAGCCTCGATCGTCATGGCTCACGTCACGAGAACCTCGCGAGGTTTGCCTTGCCTTGATCTCTCCGCCCCTCACGAGCCAACCTGGTGAGGCCGCTCCCGAGGAGGTATTGTGTCGTCCGCTTGGCCCCTCGCGAGGGTCTTGAGTGCTCGTTGGTGAAGGTGGGCCGTACGGGCCCGCTCGCAAAGCCACGCCATGGGCCGCAGGCAGGCAAGTCTAGGGACCCCCCGTTCCCAGAACGCCGACAGTAGCCCCCGGGCCCAAGGCGCGCTCGGACTTGGCTTCGAGGCGAAGCCAAAGGGCACGTGCGGAGCACCGCAGGCCCAAACAGCCTGCGGCCTTGGTCGACGTGTGGCGGTTGATTGGACGTGGGCATCTCCGCTTCCCCATGATGCCTCGGCAACTGCCCGACTATCAAACGGTTGGCATAGATATGCTTGCCTTCATTGCTCCCTTCTGTCTTGCTCCAGATCCCCTTTCTCGCTCCTTGTTGCCGGAATCTCCAGATCTGCTCGCGTTTCCTTCCGCATCAGTGACGAATGGCGCCCCGGAAGGTCAAGCTTGCCTCGTCGCCGGCTTGGTATGAGCCGGCTCTCGACGCGCCCAACATCTCAGAGAAGAGCCTCGCTGCCACGCGACTGCTGGTGGTGGGGGAGAGCAACGAGAGGGGGAAGACTGAGCTCCGGGCTGGTTCCGCCATGCCGGAACTCAAGGGAAGCACCTTCTTCTCCTTCTTCATGAGCAGCATCATGGAGGTGCTGGTTCCCCTCTTCTCCGACTTCTTCTATGAGGTCCTCTGCCACTACGGGCTGCAGGCGTGCATCTTCATCCCAACTCCATCCTTCTCTTGTCGATCTTCGCCTACTACTACGAGATGTATCTCGGCGTGATGCCGTCCGTGGCTCTTTTGAGCCACTTCTTCTTCCTCCGCGTCAATGAGGGTCATACCTCCGGGTGCGCCAACTTCATCGCGTCCGGCAAGGCCAACTTGATCTCGATGACCGGAAAGAAGGCCGACGGCTTCTGGAGCAAGTGGGTCCTGATGGATGCCAAGTGCGTCCACCCACGCTTGATGCTGCCAACGGAGATGCCCAGTCCGACAAGGGGTGGTCCTGCATGAAGCTCACTGGTGAGAGGGTGACGTTGGTGTTGGAGCAGATGAAATCTGACCTGAAGTCGGGCAATGCGAAGGTGGCGAAGGTGACTGGGGCCATGCTTCTGAGGGAATTCTTGATGCTGTGTGTGGCCCCGCTTCAGGCGCGTACACGCCCCTTGTGGAGGCTTGGGGACGAAGAGGACAAGGTTCACCTGAGCTCGGAAGCCTTGCGTGATGATGAGCTGGCTGCAGCTCTGCGCCTCTTGGTTGGGGATGACCAAGAGTACCCGCCGAGCGCGTTCGTTCCCTTGTTCCGGCGCATGGACTGGGAGCAGGTCGTGGCCGCTAGGCCTACCTTCGACGGGCGCAGGCTGGTGCCGCCTACTCCCTCCGGAGCCCCTGCTGTGCCGCCGCCGGTGGAGCTGTCTTCTGATGAGTCCCGCGAGGAGGAAGAAGGGGAGGGCGAGGAGCACGACTCGGAGGTGACCCCCGAGGGGATGGGGGAGACCTCCCCCTTGAGCAAGTCCAACATCCTCCGCACCCTGCTGGATGACGACGATGCCGGCGCCTGCAAGGAGAAGGGGGAGCTGCCCGTTATCCCGACGAGGGGCAGGTCGTCGCTGGTCTCTCGAGATGTACTCCCACCTTGATGCCACCTGAAGCTGCTTCCGGCCCCTCTGTTGCGCCCTCTTCTGCTCCCGGAGTCCGCGCGCCCACTCCTCAAGCTTCGAAGCTTACAGGCTTCCCAAGCGGAGGGTGGACTATGTTGTGGTGGACCAGTAAGTGCTAGAGCTTCGTCTTGTTCTTGCTTATACTGCTGCTTCCTGACGTTCGTCCTTGGTTGACCAGGCCGCTGCCTGCGGAAAAGATGAGGAAGGAGGATGCAGCAGCCCCGCCTAGGACTGAACCATCTGCAATGGTCGCACCCCCCTCCACGAAGAAAGGAAGCGACGGCACTCGCACCTCTCCGTCCCGATCGCCCTCGCGAAGCCTGGAGGGGCGTCGTCCGGAGGATTCAGTCCCCAAGGCCCCGCTGGCTCCGGAAGTGCTGATGTCTGTCTTGGCTGCTGAGGTCCCGAAGGCTCAGGAGCCCTTGGTCTCTCGGGCCCTGGTGACGACGTCGCCTCCTCCTGCTGCGCCAGTGCTTCCAGGTCCCTCTGTTTCTCCTGATGTCTTGGAGCGCGCCCTTTTGGAGATGGCCCAGCTGCGAGAAGATCTCCAGGGCGCCGAATCCCACCTGGTAGCCGGGCGCCTGGAGCTGGTATCTGGCTGGCTTCATACCGACGTGTCCGTACGAGCTACGCTAAGCCTAGCTCGAGTTTTCTTGGGAAGAGGCATTTCTTCAACTTGTGGTTGAGCATGAGATTGAACTTGTGGCCGCTTCCCTTGTTGCTGGTCACTAATGTTCTTCTTCTTCAATGGGCAAGATCTCACATGATGCCCTTTCAACTTTGCACTTGAAGCAAACAATCTTGGCCGAATTCTTGACTTGTTCTTGGCCCTTCTTCTTGTTCATCTTGGACTTCTTCTTCTTAATGGAGTTGAATCCAAGTCCACCTTTGTCATTGGGGGATTTTTGCACACTCAAGATATTGTTGAGTGTGGATTTCCCTTCATCACTCTTTTCCTAGTCTTTCTTCAAAGAAGTGACTTGGGCCTTGAGCTCTTTGATTTCCTCCACATGGTTAGTCTCAACACAAGTACTAAAGGAAGTATAAGCTTCATTGTTAGAGCAAAATGGTGAGGAAAGCAATTCATCACAAGATGTACCAACATTGTGAGTAGATGAATAACAAGGACTAGCGCATGGCAATATAGTATTTTGACTAGAAGTGGTGCTAGTATTCATATGAGGCTCACTAGATGTTACCTTAGCAATCATGGCCTCATGAGCTATCTTTAGCACATTATGGGATACTAGAAGATCATCATGAGAGCTTGAGAGATTTTCATGACTTTCTTCCAATTTCCCATCATTGCTAGATAGCAACTCAAGTTGAGTCCGAAGCTCAACATTCTCCTTCAAAATGGATGCTTCACAAGTAATAGAGTTAGTAGCACAAGCATCATCAATAATAGCAAGAGGATAAGGCAACTTGGCAAGCTCTTTTGAATATGAAGCTTTAAGTTGTGCATGAGACTCGGTGAGTTTTATGAGCTCACTCTTAATGACTCTTGAGCCATTTTCGAGGTGCCCAAAGTCCTCAAGAAGTTTAGCATGCGCAACTTCAAGCTTCTCATTTTAGTTTCATAAACATTGGCCACCTTACGACCTCTATCATGAGATTCCTTCACTCTACATAATTCTAGAGCAAAAGTCTCCTCAAGAGATTCCATGGTGGTTTGTTCAAGTTCAAGAGCTTGAGAGAGGTTCGCCATCTCATTAGCATAATCACGCTCATGACCTTCCATTTTTTCAATGGTGACCTCATGCTCCTCGAGATGAGATTCCAACTCCTCAATATATTTCTTACCCTCAATGGCAATGGACAGGATTTCCATGAAGTTGGAACAAGCAATTTTATTTTCTTGAAGAGCTTTAAAAATCATTTCCCCCTTAATTTTTAAGGAGGCAACATTATCATTCTCTTCATCATTATCCTCATCATCATTAGCATTAACATCATCATCAAGAGACATATAGGGGTTCAAAGTAGGAGATACCTTTGAAGCCTTAGCCATAAGGCATAAAGCAATAGATGATGATGTAGGATCCCTTAAAACACCATTTGAGACCACATCTTGTTCCATGGAGTGTCGGGTTTCCTCTACATTGTTAGCACAACAACTCGACGAAATACATGCATTTTTATCATGGCAACAAGATATAGAAAGCATATCATTGTGAGATTTATTCAAGCAATTTCTACATGATATGCACGGACTATCAACACAAGCATGTGAAACATGTAAGGTGCATGAAGTGTTAAAGTCCAAAGATGGAGCATTGCAACAAGATAGTGATGAAGAGTCATCAATGATAAGCACACTATCATCATTGCAATGACCAACACTACTCACCATAACATTACCTTGTGGAAATCCACATGTAGGTGAAGTAGAAGAAGTTGAGAAGGCAACACGGTCGGAGGTGGAGGGAGAACAATCATCGCCATAAATCTTGGACACACTATATTTATCTTGAAGCTTTGTCCACAACTCATGAGCATCCCGGAACATCATGAGTTGAAATATAACTACATTGCTCGAAGCATCGAAAAGCACATTAGAAGCTTGAGCATTGAGATAAGAGTTTTTCTCATCTTCTAAAGATAATCTTTGGGGATCCTTTGGAGGAGAAAAACCCATATCTACAATTCGCTCTAAATTTGGGTCCATGACCCTAAAGACATTAAGCATGCGAATTACTGAAACATCAAAATTTGTGCCATCGAAACTAAGAGTGTCAGAGAATCCTAATCCCCTAGTTGACATCTTTACTGTCTAGGCAGTTAAGCCTAACAAAGAGAGACGAGGATCTGATACCAATTGAAAGATCGTGGATGTCGCCTAGAGTGGGGGTGAATAGGTGCTTTAAAATAATTACAGTTTAGGCTTGAACAAATGCGGAATAAACCTAGTGGTTAATTTGCCAAGCACAAAACCTACAACAACTAGGCTCACCTATGTGCACCAACAACTTATGCTAAGCAAGATAAACCTCTAGGTGAAAGCAAGATATATGACAAGCAACAATATGGCTATCCCAAAGTAAAGTGCGTAAGTAAAGAGCTCGGGTAAGAGATAACCGAGGCACGCGGAGACAATGATGTATCCCGAAGTTCACACCCTTGCGGATGCTAATCTCTGTTTGGAGCAGTGTGGAGGCACAATGCTCCCCAAGAAGCCACTAGGGCCACCGTAATCTCCTCACGCCCTCGCACGATGCAAGATGACGTGATTCCACTAAGGGACCCTTGGGGGTGGTCACAAAACCTGTACAAATGGCAACCCTTGGGGGCGGTCACCGAACCCGTACACTTTGGCAACCCTTGGGGGCGGTCACCGGTACCCATCAAATTGCTCGGGGCGATCTCCACAACCTAATTGGAGACCCCGACGCTTGCCCGGATCTTTACACCACAATGATTGAGCTCCGAACAACACCAACCGTCTAGGGCGCCAAGGCACCCAAGAGGAACAAGCTCTAGGGTGGCCAAACACCCAAGAGTAATAAGCTTCTCAAACTTCACTTCCATGTATCACCATGGAGAACTCAAATCTATGCACCAAATGCAATGGCAAGGGCACACGGAGTGCCCGAGTCCTTCTCTCTCAAATCCCACCGAAGCAACTAATGCTAGGGAGGAAGATGAGAGGAAGAACAAGAAGGAGAACACCAAGAACTCCAAGATCTAGATCCAAGGGGTACCCCTCACATAGAGGAGAAAGTGATTGGTGGAAATGTGGATCTAGATCTCCTCTCTCTTTTCCCTCAAAAACTAGAAACAATCCATGGAGGATTGAGAGTTAGCAAGCTCGAAGAAGGTCAACAATGGGGGAAGAACACGGGATCAAAGGATAAGGTTCAATGGGGAAGAAGACCCCCTTTTATATGTGGGAAAAAATCCAACCGTTATGCTCACAACCCGCACAGAGCGGTACTACTGCTCCAAGGAGTAGTACTACCGCTAGGGCGGTAGAACCCCTTCGAAAAACATCAATGAGGAGGCAAAAGGCCAGTAGAACCGCCGGAGCGGTACTACCGCTCGACCTCGCGGTACTACCGCAAATGGTAGTGGTACTACTTCTTGCGAGTGGTACTAAAAAAAATACTTTAGTGGCTACCTCCGCTGAGAAACACACGAGATTTTGGTCCGGAGCGGTACTACCGCTCAGGAGCCGCGGTAGTAAAAATTTACATCCGCTCTAGCCGCGGTAGTACCTTTGCAGCCTTTACCAAAACAACCACAACTTCGGCAAACGGACTCCGAATTCAACGAAACCATGTTTGTTGGAAAGCTAACGTCATGGGATAACACAATCTTGTTAGAAATATCAATAATAAGCAAATGAAAAAATTACCATGAGAAAATGGTGAGAACCCTTCCTCGGATAAGACCAGTAAAACCTCCAACACCGAAAACATCATAGAAGACGCATGCGAACTCCGTTTTCGGTGAACTCAAGCTTGTCATCAAGATGACCATAAGATCTAAGACTCACAAAGTGAACCAAACAAGAACCAAGAAACATGATGCAAGGATGCAATGGTTTGAGCTCTCTACTAACGATACGATCAAGCTACCAACTTGAGAGCCCCCCCTTGATAGTACGGCAAACGATCCTATAACCCGGTCTCCCAACTACCACCATGAGACCGGTAAAATAGAAAACCTAACGGGGGCAAACCTTTGCCTTGCACATGGTCCACTTGAGCTAGATGATGACGATCTTGACTCCCTCAAGTTGGACAACCTTTCTTGATTGCGTTGGCTCGATGAAGACTAGATGATTGCTCCCCCATAGTCCACTATGGGTGAGCCACTCTTCGGCTCATCTTCACAAGTCCATTGTCACCAAAATGGACGGCAAGCTTCAAGCACTTGATCTCTTCGTGATGCATCACTTGAACTTGCACACCGCGTCCTAACCCCACAAAGAACTCTCACGAAGACCATGGGTTAGTACATAAAGCGTAATTGAAAATGCTTACCATACCATGGGATCACTTGATCCCTCTCGGTACATCTTCTACGCTTTGTGTGTTGATCAACTTGATTCACTCTTTGAATTAGTCTTGATCAACCTCTCACAAGACCAATCTTTTCGGTAATTCCTTGAATAGCACCTTGGTCGACACAAACTCTCCTTGAAACCAACACATGTACGCCAAGAAGAGCCTATGGACAAAACCTTCAAATATAACTCAAGGCAACCATTAGGCCATAGAGATTGTCATCAATTACCAAAACCAAACATGGGGGCACGGCATGTTCTTTCACACGCACCGTTTGCTATTTTTCTCGAGAGAAGCCACTAGTGAAATCTACGGCCCCCGGGTCTCTTTCTCATATTATTTGTCGTTGCGATCTACTTTTCCTTTGCATTTATTTTAAGATCTACTAAACTAAAAATACAAAAATACCTTGTTGCAATTTATTCTTATTTGGCGTTCGATCTATCAATCTACTACAATTTATCTCACGTCCGTTTGCCAATTTCTGGCGCCATTAACCGAAAGGGATTGACAACCCCTTTAACATGTCGGGTTGCGAGAAGTTGTTATTTATGTGTAGAGGCTGTTTATGTTGTGTTGCTTGGTTCTCCTACTGGTTCGATATCCTTGGTTTCGTATCTAAGGGAAATACCTACCGTTGTTGTGCTGCATCATCCCTTCCTCTTTGGGGAAATACGGACTTAGCTTCAAGCCGCATCAAAAAGAATTTCTGGCGCCATCGCTGGGGAGGATCTTCAACCCATACGAGGTTCCTAATCACAAATCTCATCTCCTCGCATTTTACATTATTTGCCCTTTGCCTCTTGTTTTCCTCTCCCCCACTTCACAAAAATTTGCCGTTTTATTCGCCTCTCCTTTTCTATTGCCGTTTTCTTGTCGGATCTATTTTTGAGTGCAATCCGGTTGTGTAGTCATCATGACTCAAGAGAACACCAAGTTATGTGATTTATCAAATACCAACAACAATGATTTTATTGGCACTCCGATTGCTCCTCCCGCCACTAGTATGGAGTCTTGTGATATTAATACTGATTTGCTGAATCTTGATATGATAGATCAATTTTCCGGTACTCCTAATGAGGATGTCGCGTCCCATGTTAATACCTTCGTGGAATTATGCGATATGCAAAAGAAAGAAGATGTGGACAATGATGTGGTGAAGATGAAATTATTTCTGTTTTCTTTGTGTGATTCTGCAAAAAATTGGTTTTCTTCTTTGCCTCGCAATAGTATCAATTCTTGGAATAAGTGCAAAGATGCTTTTATCACTAAGTATTTTCCGCCCACAAAAATTATTTCCCTTAGAACATAGATCAAGAATTTCAAGCAACTAGAGCATGAGCATGTTGCACAATCTTGGGAAAGGATGAAAACGATGCTAAGGAATTGCCCAACTCATGGGTTAAATCTTTGGATGATCATACAAAAATTTTATGCAGGATTGAATTTTGTTTCTCGTAATCTTTTAGATTCCGCCGCGAGTGGGACTTTTATGGAAATTAATTTGGGTGAAGCCACCAAATTGCTTGAGAATATCATGGCAAATTATTCACAATGGCATGCCGAAAGAGCTCCTACTAGTAAAAAAGTTAATTTCGTTGAAGAAATTTCTTCGTTGAGTGAAAAAGTTGATGCTCTTATGAAATTGGTTGCTAGTAAAAGTGCTCCTATTATTTCAAGATATGCCTTTGTCTACTTTGATTGAGCAAAATACTGATCTCATGGATGTGAATTTTATCTCTCGAAATAATTTCAACAACAATGCTTATAGAGGTAATTTTAATCCTAGGCCTTTTCCTAGTAATTCCTCTAATAATTATGGTAATTCCTATGGAAATAATTATTATAATAATAATAGGAACACCTCTGATCTTGAGAACAATATTAAAGAATTTAACAACACGCAAAAGGTTTTCAACACTTCCATAGAAGAAAAGTTGAGTAAGATTGATGATTTGTCTAGAAGTGTTGATAGAATTGCTCATGATGTGGAAAATCTCAAGATGAAATTTTTTGTGCCTAAATTAGATGAATCAATTAAATCTCTTTATGTTTCTATGGATGAAAGTAAGAAAAATAACCGCTAAGCTTAGAGCTAAAAGAGAATTTTTAGAAAAAGCGTTTTCCTGTGATTTCTTTCTTAAAAGTGATGAAGATCTTAAAATGATTGGTGTTTCCTATATTGATTCCTTGTTTAGTAAAGTTAAGATTGATGAAAAAGGGACTTTAGAAGAGTCAACTTTAGGTCGAAGGCGTCCCGATATTTCGGAGGGTGAAAATCTTGTTCAGAAAATTGATGAAAGCGGGTTTGAAGAGGTCAAAACTTTAACTAATGATGTGCCCACTCTTTTGGATAACAAAGACTTTAATTATGATAGTTGCTCTTTGATTGATTGTATTTCTTTGTTGCAATCCATGATAAATTCACCCCATACTTATAAAGAAAATAAAGCTTTTACTAAACATATTGTTGATGCTATGATGAAAGCTTTTGAAGAAAAATTGGAATTAGAAGTATCAATTCCTAGAAAATTGCATGATGAGTGGGAACCTACTATCAGAGTCAAGATTAAAAGTTATGAATGTTTTGCTTTGTGTGATTTGAGTGCTTTTGTTTCTACAATTTCAAAATCTTTATGTGATGTGCTTGGTTTTACCGATCATGAAGATTATTCTTTAAATTTGCACTTGGCGGATTCTACTGTTGAAAATCATATGGGAAGAATTAATGATGTTCTTATTCTTGCAAATAGGAATTATGTGCCCATAGATTTTATTGTTCTTGATATTGATTGCAATCCGTCTTGTCATATTATTCTTGGTAGACCATTTTTACGCACTATCGGTGTCGTGATTGATATGGAAGAAGGCAATATTAAGTTCGAATTTACTTTGAGGAAGGGTATGTAGCACTTTCCTAGAACAAGAATTAGGCCACC
Source organism: Aegilops umbellulata (assembly GCA_032464435.1). NCBI lineage: Eukaryota > Viridiplantae > Streptophyta > Magnoliopsida > Poales > Poaceae > Aegilops > Aegilops umbellulata. The sequence goes on from CP136055.1 coordinate 446,502,932, forward strand.
ATATGAATCAATCATGAGGGCATCTTATGGATCTCGAACCAAAGATGACAAAACTTAGATCCTGGCTTTATCCCTAGCTAAGGGCGTAAAACTATATCGCTTGTTGGGAGGCAACTCAATGAATAAAATTTATTTTTGCTTTTTGCTTTCTGTTCTTGAGTGTTTGCACAATCATGATACTGTTATGATTGTGTTTTTTGTGTTTTAATTAGTGTTTCCGCCAAGTAAAACCTTTAGGATCTTCTTGGGCGATAGTTGTTAGATCTTGCTGAAAAAGCAGAAACTTTTGTGCTCACGAAAACAATTCTCATTTTTTACCAGAGCGTGATAAAATACCAATTCTTTTTGCAGAAGATTAATATAAAAATTTCACAGGTCGTCCTAATTTTTCAAAATTTTTGGAGTTCCAGAAGTTTTCGAAATAGTCAGATTGCTACAGACTGTTCTGTTTTGACAGATTCTATTTTCTTTGCGTTGTGTGCTTATTTTGATGGCTCTATGGTTTTCTTTGATGAGTTTTTGCCATAGAAAAGTTGGAATACAGTAGATATAATGCAAAAATAAAATATGAATTGGTTTGGTACAATACTTATAGTAGTGATTTGCTTTCTTACGCTAACGGATCTCACGAAGGTTTTGTTGAGTTTTGTGTGATTGAAGTTTTCAAGTTTTGGGTTATCTTACGATGGATTAAGGAATAAGGAGTAGAAGAGCCTAAGCTTGGGGATGCCCTGGCATCCCAAGCTATTATCCAAAAATGAGCAACCAACTAAGCTTGGGGATGCCCCAGAGTGGCATCCCTCTTTCTTCTAGCGTCCATCGGTATTTTACTCGAAGCTATATTTTTATTCATCACATACTTCTTGTTTTGCTTGGAGAGTCTTGTATGATATGAGTCTTTACTTGTTTTATTTTGTGTTCTAAGTCTTGATCTCTTGCTGGACACACCTATTTGGGAGAGCCAAAATTATGTCATGACTTGTTAGAATTGCTCTCTATGCTTCACTTAAATTTTTATGAGCTATGGACTTGCTCTAGTGCTTCACTTATATCTTTTTTAGCACGGTGTGCTTTAGTATTTTGAAGAAACACTCTCTTGATTCACTTAGATTTATTTGAGAGTTAGTAAAATTTTCAAGAAATTCTCTCTTGCTTCACTTAAATTAATTTGAGACAAAGAAAAAATTTATGCTCATGATCTTCACTTATATTTGTTTGATCTTATGAAAAGCAACACATGAAAATTTGTCCCAAAGTGATAGATATCCAAGAAGGATATAATAAAAAATTTCATGAAGATCGTTGGACAAAATAAACTTGATTCTTAGTAATAGTTTTGAGATATGATGATGTGATATGTGAGTTATGTTGATGAGTAATTATGCTTGAGTAAGAATATTGGTGTTAAGGTTTGTGATTCCCTATGCAAGCATGAAAGTCAATAATTATGCAATGAAGTTATATCCTACTTGTGGTGCATTATTCGGTGTTAATTATGCTTAATTCTCACTTATGAGATTATTCGTTTCTTGGTTGGTCGCCTCTCAATCTTTCGCTAGCCTTCATTTTGCACTAAGTATGATCTCTACTTGTGCATCCAAAATCCTTTAAACTAGTTTTGCCACATGAGTCCACTATATCTACCTATATGCGGTATTCTTTTGCCATTCTAAGCAAATTTGTATGTGCCATCTCTAATTTTCAAAATAAACTTCTCTTTTGTGTGTTTGTTTCGCTCGCGGAGCGGTGAGGGGTGGCTAATAATTTCCATGCTAGATGCGTTATTCTCAAGATGAGTGTTTATTCACTTGTCATTGCACGAGAGTAAGGCAAAGGTATTAGGGATGCCCAGTCTGAAAATGAAAAATAAATTTACTTTATGTTGTCAAATAATAAGTTCCTTGGAAAGTGTTGGTATGGAGGGCGACAGTGGATACGGCTAGCCATGGAAAGTAAAAGAATGGTTGAAAAAGGAATGAACTTTATTTTCTGTTTGGGAACCGCCTATGATATATCTAGCATGGAAAGTGTTGGGAACTCTAATTCGTTTTCTTTGGTGGGATGGACACACCTCCCAAAATGTTTCTATCTCTAAGTTTTTGGCTTTGAGCTCTCGCACCTCTACAAATCCCTACTTCCCTCTGCGAAGGGCCTTTCTTTTAATTTATGCAATTTTTATTTTTGAGTCTCCATGTTCTCTTATAAAAGCACCAACTAGGAGGCAATATTATCGTACTTGAGTATTGGGTGTAGCTAATATGCGAGTGTGTTTCATGAATGGATCAATGGTTGAGCATGATGGGCCAGGGATAACTTATTTTAGCGTTGATATTTTGAAAGACATGGTTGCTTGTTGATATGCTTGAGTATTTAAGTTATCATGTCAAAACTAGACTATTGCTTTGAACATTACAAAAGTCCAAATGTCCATGCTATAAAGAAAGATTATGATATGACATGATAGGCAACATTCCACATCAAAAAATCTGTTTTTATCACTTCCCTACTCGAGGACGAGTAGGAGTTAAGCTTGGGGGTGCTGATACGTTTCAAACGTATCTATAATTTTTGATTGTTCCATGTTGTTATATTATCAATCTTGGATGTTTTATAATCATTTTATAGTCATTTTATATCATTTTTTGGTACTAACCTATTTACATAGTGCCAAGTGCCAGTTGTTATTTTCTGCATGTTTTTTACATCGCAAGAAATAAATATCAAACAAAGTCCAAACTGTGACGCCCGGGTAATTAAGCTACAGTAACCCTCTGGTAATGATGCCACGTCACCTCGATTACTGTTGATAATCTCGCGTCAGTTTGAAACCCAGTTCAACTTTCAAATTTAAAACAAAGGCAAAATATAAAGGTTTTCAAATATTAAAACCAAATTGTTCTCGTTGTGAAAAATAATGCATAAGTAATAATGATGGAGAAACCAACATTTTTAAAAGTGTTTGAGTGTCTTAAAATAAATAAAACTGTAGCAACAGAATTAATTGAACGCCTTTTATAATTAATAAAATGTTAAACTATTTTTAATTGGAGGTTTAAACTTTTTGTAGTAGAGGTATAAAATAAAAAAATAGTAAAAGAACAAAAACATAAAACAAGACGAATAAAAAAATAAAGAAATGGGGCAAAGCCACCCCCTCTACCTGGGCAAAATGGCCCATCTGGCCATCTAGGCCAACCAGGCCAGCCACCGGCCCACCCTCGCTTCCCCTTATTCCCCCATAACCCTAACCCACCAACCGCAGCACCTCCCACTCCTCCCCCACGATCCCCACGCTCCTCTCCTCCTACCACGATCCAGATCTGGATCGGGGCACTCGCCCCCGCTGCCGCCGCCCGGTGTCGCCCCGGCCCCGTCGCCGACCACCGCCACTCGCTGGATCGATGCCACCTCGCCGGACGCCTCCCCGCCTCTCCCTCGAGCCGACTTCATCGCGTCTCGCACCCCGGACCGCCGTCGCCACTGCCTCGCCAGACGCCATCGCCGGACTACCTCCCCGTCGCCCGGTCGTCTCCGTCATCCTCCTCACGCACCGCTGCCACTGAACCCTGCAAACCCCCGTGAGGCCCCCTCATTCTCCTCTGCCTCCACCTGCACGCGCCTCCCCCCTCGTTCCCTTCCCTGCCGAAGCTCACCGCACCCACGCCTCGCGCGCTGGATGCGCTCGCTCGCTGCTAGACATGCCCGCACGCCGCTGGCCATGCCCCTGCACGCCCCTAGCAGCGCCCTGCACCCCTGCTGCACTCCGTCGCCGGCGCCCCTCGTCACCGTCGCCTCTCCCCCTCCTGCGCCTGGCCGCGCCGATGCTCGGCCACCTGCCGGCTGCCTGCGGCCGCCTCGCCACGGCCAAAGGCACCGTCCCCTGCACCCCCTCAGCTCCCCGGCGTGACCACGACTGCGCCCGCGCAGCTCTGCGCCGCCAGCCTCGCCACGGCCACGCCCCCTGCTCGCCTTGTCGCTGACGACCATGCGCCCCGGAGCTCTGCTCCGCCCCTGATCACCGCCTCCGCCGCTGCAGCTCACGCACCCCGCCCTCGGCCTCTTTGCCGTTGCGGCCTGGGGCCGCGCCGTCCCACCCCCGCGCGCTGGTCGTTGGTCAGGCTTCGGCCACGCCCGCGGCACCCGTCGCCGGGTCCGCCCGCAGCACCACCCGTTAACCTGCCCTGCTATGGGCTCTGGCCAATGATAGCCAGGGCCCACAGCCCAGAACGATTTAAAAAAATGAAAATAATAATTAATTAATTAAATTAATTAACTTAGTTAAAACTACTTAATTAAACTAATCACTTAGTGGTTAATTAATCTGTTAGGTTGGTTAGCAGTCAATGACAGCTGGGACCCACACGTCAGTTTGACCGAGTCAATGTTCTGTTGACTACTGACGTCATGCTGGCATCATGATGACGTCAGCATACACTATTCTGGATAATGTTGGTTTAAAATAATTAAATAAATCCTAAAAATGTTTTAAATCTTTAAAAATTAATATAAAATAATCCGTAGCTCGGATGATAATACTTTGTACATGAAAGTTGCTCAGAAGGACGAGACGAATTCGGACACACAGCCCGTTTGTCCGCCACACATCCCTAGCATAGCGAACACGCAACTTTCCCCCTCTAGTTCATCTATCCGAAAACGCGAAACACCGGGGATACTTTCCCGGATGTTTTCCCCCTTCGCCGGTATCACCTCCTACTGCGTTAGGGCACATGTGGCACCGTTACTTGTCATGTCATGCATTGATATGCATCTGTTTGCTTTTATTCATTGTTTCTTCCCCCTCTTCTCTCCGCTAGACTACGAGACTGACGCCGCTGCTGGTGCCCCGATCGACTACTGTGTTGACGACCCCTCCTTCTTGCCAGAGCAACCAGGCAAGCCCCCCCTTTGATCACCAGATATCGCCTACTCTTCTCTATACTGCTTGCATTAGAGTAGTGTAGCATGTTACTGCTTTCCGTTAATCCTATTCTGCTGCATAGCCTGTCATTGTTGCTACAGTTGTTACCCTTACCTGCAATCCTATATTCTTAGTATAGGATGCTAGTATTCCATCAGTGGCCCTACACTCTTGTCCGTCTGCCATGCTATACTACTGGGTTGTGATCACTTCGGGAGGTGATCACGGGCATATGCTATATAGTTTATGCTGTTACATTACTTATGATACTGTTCGGAGATGGGGGCTGAAGGGGCAGGTGGCTCCATCCCGGTAGAGGTGGGCCTGGGTTCTCGACTTCCCCTGACTGTTACTTTGTGGCAAAGCGACAGGGCAGGTTGAGACCACCTAGGAGAGAGGTGGGCCTGGCCCTGGTCGGCGTTCGCGGTTACTTAAAAATAACACGCTTAACGAGTTCTTGGTATTTGATCTAAGTCTGGCCATACATTTGGTCTATACGCACTAACCAGCTACTGCGGGAACAATTATGAGCACTCGGCGTCGTGGTATCAGCTGCAGCCTTCATGACGACAGCGACTGAGCGACGCGCGCCAGATTGGACCATAAGCCTGCGCTTGTATTAAGGGGGCTAGGTCTGCTTCCGGCCGCGTTCGCAACGTGCAGGTGTGCAAAGGGCAATGGGCCCAGACCCCTGTGCCATAGGATTTAGACCGGCGTGCTGACCTCTCTGTTGTGCCTAGGTAGGGCTGCGACGTGTTGATCTTCCGAGGCTGGGCATGATCCAGGAAAGTGTGTCCGGCCAAATGGGATCAAGCGTGTTGGGTTATGTGGTGCACCCTTGCAAGGAAGTTAATCTATTCGAATAGCCGTGATCTTCGGTAACAGGCGACTTGGAGTTGTACCTTGACCTTATGACAACTAGAACTGAATACTTAATTAAACACACCCTTCCAAGTGCCAGATACAACCCGGTGATTGCTCTCTAACAGGGCGACGAGGAGGGGATCGCTGGGTAGGATTATGCTATGCGGTGCCACTTGGTAAACTTACCATCTACTCTCTTCTACATGCTGCAAGATGGAGGTGGCCAGAAGCATAGTCTTTGACAGGAATAGCTATCCCCCTCTTATTCTGGCTTTCTGCAGTTCAGTCCACTGATATGGCCCTTTACACTTATTCCCATGCATATGTAGTGTAGATCCTTGCTTGCGAGTACTTTGGATGAGTACTCACGGTTGCTTTCTCCCTCTTTTCCCCCTTTCCTTTCTTTCTGGTTGTCGCAACCAGATGCTGGAGTCCAGGAGCTAGACACCACCGTCGATGACGACTCCTACTGCTTTGGAGGTGCCTACTACTACGTGCAGGCTGCTGACGACGACCAGGAGTAGTTTAGGAGGATCCCAGGCAGGAGGCCTGCGCCTCTTTCGATCTGTATCCCAGTTTGTGCTAGCCATCTTATGGCATCTTGTTTAACTTATGTCTGTACTCAGATATTGTTGCTTCCGCTGCCTCGTCTATGATCGAGCACTTGTATTCGAGCCCTCGAGGCCCGTGGCTTGTATTATGATGCTTGTATGACTTATTTATGTTTTTAGAGTTGTGTTGTGATATCTTCCCGTGAGTCCCTGATCTTGATCGTACACGTTTGCATGCATGATTTGTGTATGATTGAATCGGGGGGCGTCACAAGTTGGTATCAGAGCCGACTGCCTGTAGGAATCCCCCTTCCACACTCCTTAGCCGAAGTTGAGTCTAGACAATTACTAAACTTTACTAACATGGCTGTGTGGCTTACGGGCCCACGTCGCCATTGGGTGCTAGTAGGATATTTTATTCCTCGACCTTTACTCTAGGACTCTGAGATCTCTTCTATTCGGGTTAAATGATTTTGCTAAAAAAGACTAACTTTAGGTTCTCAAGAATACTTCTCCCGGAGAGCCCCTTCAGTCCAGATGATTGCCTGCTGCACCAGAAAATTTTGAAGATACCCTCTGATGTTTCCCTGAGACCCTTGTGCCCTTCGCCGTTGCAATTCCATACCTCTGATAAATCCCATGGAAAGCTACATACACTTGTCGTCCATAACTTCATTTCCAATTGTTCTTGTTATTACAAGATACCCTGAAATACTTCGGATATTCCGAGAATCCTTCGTGTCTGCTGCCTTGCAGCTCCTTTTCCTCATGAATACATGTATGAATAATTCCTCACACTTACCGGGGATTCGTTCATCCCCAATTGATCAGGTGTTTCACAAAATTCTTCGAAATGCCATCCGATCTTCTGAAATCCTCAGTAGCCTGTTGCTCTTGGTCTTCTTTACCTGCTTGCATAACTGTTACTTCCATATGTCAAGCAGTATCCATTAAAATACTTTGTGATCGACATTCTGATCCTATTGATTCAATTTGTGTGCGAATGCACGCAATTGTCAGGTTACCCATTTAAATTATCTTTTCGGCTCAGATGTCATTTTGAACATGAGCTGGTTCTTGACCTAACTATTTGTCGTCGATTGTGCCTCTGGTCTATTCAACTTATCCATCATTGATCAGAGCGTCTGCTTCTGACCCTTCGACTTGGAATCATAATTCCTTTGCATTTAAGATTTGAATTATTCAGATAATTCCATAACCTGTGGCATTTGCATTCTTTCCTCTTTTGGTTGAGTACCAATACTCACATCATATCCTTTGTGGACCATCAAGTCCTTTGTTGAATTGTTATCCGACAGCGTCCTTCACATTTAATCACCTTGTGAGTTCTTTCCCTGATACATAATGCCTTTGGTAAATTGTATCCTCTCCCTTTTTCAAGCATGCTCTGCTTTTGAGCTATTGTTCATTACTCCTGAAGCTCGTGGTATATGTTCCTAAGATGCCCCGATGGGTTGAACCAATGCCTTCTCTAATCTGTGTGAACCCGAAAGATTTAATGCGTCATACTCCTCTGGTAGTTCACCAGGTAGTTCTCCATCTTCACTTAATTTTAACAGAGTAGTGAATGAAAGGTTATGCATTGGAGAAGTGGGAGTCGACCTTGAACTTGTGTTCATGCCCATGGACACAATGAAGATCTTATAATGAAAGCTTCTCTTAAAATAAATTGTCTCCTTGGTACAAGTTCATCTTTTATCCGAGATTTGGTCTTTTGCAATTGTGGTTTCGACCATATTGTTCTTCCTTGATCCCATTTCTTGGACAAGATTAAGTGTTGGCCTTCTGCAAATGATTTCACTCGTCCAACCTCTATTCCGCTCTACCCTTGAGTATACCCTCTGGTACCGCGAGAATATCATGGAACTGCATAACTTCTTATGTGTTCTTCATCAACTGTTATTTCTCACCAATTCCTTTTTTTCCTGGGTTCTAGGTTGTCGTCAACCGAGAACACTGATGAGTGAAACAATTCTGCACTTCAATTCAATAACTCTAAGTAATCTTCATTGCTTATGAGTTTATTAATCCTTCAAGTCATTGCTAGCCTGATCGGCTATATCATTATCGTGCAACTTTTTAACTGCGCTACCTGGGCCTTCTTTCCGGAGCACAAATTTAGATGGTAAGCTAATCTTACGTCGATCTTCCTTGTCATATCATTTCGCCTTAGACAACAAGCTTGATTACGACTTTGTGTCGTATCCGTGGTTTCAATAACTTTTTGCTCCATCCTTCCTTTTACTTGGTGTCGTCGATGAGCAATTATATCTTCATGAAACCTCTCGACAAATGTGTCATGATCATCATCAACATTCCGAGCTCCTCAAGGATATCAATTGAATTCATGATGATAAATACCATCCTTGCCCTCGATGGTTTGTGTTATCATCGTCCACTCGATTGCCTTCTGTTCAAACACAAACTTGCTCGTGTTTTGTGTTATACCTTGAGATCCTTGCTATCCAGCATTTGTTCTTCTTTACCGTGGAGTATTACCATCTTTTATGTCAAGAATGTCATGAGAATTTCACCACCCCTTAAGAATTCTTGATACAAGTAATACTTATTACCATCACCATTCTTTTTTCGGTCCCTGTGTTGTTTCTAACCGGAATACCGACAAATGGTCCGTGATGTGTAATTAAAAAAAACTTCTAGCAACTCTATTGCTTTGATATTAATGGTCGATAGCTTCATTCTAAGTCTATTGCTTATCGAATCATCATTCGAGCATTGATTGTGCTACCTAGTCCAGATTTCCGGGTGGACCTTTCTATCATTGTTCAATTGTGTATGTTTTCCTCGAGCATACATCATTATATCATTTGATCTGACTAATATTATCTCCTTGTTCACATAAGTGTGGAAATCTATCTTTTGAAAATCGCAATGAATTGTCGTTGAGTCCATCAGCCACCTCCTCACCATCTCCTTGGTTTAATGATGAACTCTTGTTTCAGAACTCGCTTTCATAGTTCATTTCCCCGAGAATCTTAGAATGTCATCCCGTCAATTTGTGTCGCACCTTCTCTTCTCAGGCACCCTAAGTCTGAGGTATCCTGACACCAATCATATCTGAATCTCGGTCAAATATGATGGTTGGAACATATTTTCAATAGTTATAACATTGATCCTCTTATGACCCGGTAAGGTGATGTCATGCCTAGCACACCTGGCCAGAGGACCTATTGTTATAATTTCCTTTTCGCAAGGTTAGCCATTCTTCCATGAGCAAATTGTAAGACTTATTTTATAAGTTGTTCCTGATGGATCCCTTGTGTATCTAAAGTCTGACCTTTGATTGAAGACCATGTCGATGCTACCTCGAAGCATGTCTGTGGTACTACAATTTTCAACTAGAACATTTGAAGCCCAATGCTAAATGTTTCTTGCTCAATTATCCAAACACCGTTGCCTGGCTAATGTCATGAAATTTCTCTCCCCTTAACTAAGGGTTTTCTACATTATATCCTGTCATGGATATCATGCTCTGCTTGTCCTTGGGAAGGATATACCCCTGAAATATGTGTTTAAACACATTTTCCTTTCCATTGTTTTGTTTAATCTTTCTTGTAATCTATATGGTCTAAACAGTAATAATTTACTGCTTATCTAACACCTCGATGTACAACTCTATCAATAAGACCCTGTTGCTTTTGTTGATGGCATTCTAGTAACCACCGATGGACGAGAACTTTGCCTATTGGTCCGCCTCGTTTCAGCGAGCAGGAAAATGGTTCACTTTGTCCCTCGCCCTTGGTACCGACGTTGTTGCCGACATAACTGACAGACTATTCCCTGACATGCCTTGCTGTCATGACCGTTCAAGATGTCACCGTCCTTCCTACTTTAACCCACATGGTGGGCCCATAACCCACAATTACACAGGATCGAAACCTGACTCTCCTATACAAACCCCCGTTCCCAAGGTTGTTCCTCGAACTTGGCCTCGTATGTAATTCACGAGCCACCTTCCGAGAGATCATCAGTTCTCGTATCAGACACAATACTTATTCCCGTTGCTCTAAACCCCTTTCACACTCTGTTTCCGAAAATGAACGATTGTCTATCCGCTTGAGACTTCTTATGGTACCTTCAAACTTTACTCTCGATGTGTTTTAATTGTTCAGCTCGAGAGGTACTCATACGCTCATTCATGGGTTAATCCCAGAATTATTACCCTTATAGCATTCTGTCATTGTCGATCTGCCCCATTACCTAATTGTAAGTACGAAGGAACCCCTGAAGAAAGGATGACGACTTCATAATGATGACCTGAAGCAGTGGAATGAAGACATCAATGTAATGGATCGACCTCTTCGAGAAGAGCAACCAAGACCGAGAAGACTCGATAGAATTTCGTAACCACATCTTCCCCCTTATCCCACCTCTTAAATCTCGGGACGAGATTTCTTGTAGTGGAGGAGAATTGTGACGCCCGGGTAATTAAGCTACAGTAACCCTCTCGTAATGATGCCATGTCACCTCGATTACTGTTGATAATCTCGCGTCAATTCGAAACCCAGTTCAGCTTTCAAATTTAAAACAAAGGAAAACAATAAAAGTTTTCAAATATTAAAACCAAATTGTTCTCGTCGTGACAAATAATGCATAAGTAATAATGATGGAGAAACCAACATTTTTAAAAGTGTTTGAGTGTCTTAAAATAAATAAAACTGATGATCATCACACTTCTATTTATTTGCAACTCAAGGATTACAACTCGATACTAGAACAAAATACGACTCCATATGAGTGCCTCCGGCGGTGTACCGGGATGGGCAATGAATCAAGAGTGACATGTACGAAAAATTGTGAATGGTGGCCTTTCCACAAATACGATGTCAATTACATGATCATGCAAAGCAATATGACTATGATGAAGCGTGTCATAATAAACAGAATGGTGGAAAGTTGCATGGCAATATATCTCGGAATGGCTATGGAAATGCCATAATAGGTAGGTATGGTGGCTGTTTTGAGAAAGGTATATGGTGGGTCTATGGTATCGGTGAAAGTTGCGCGGTACTAGAGAGGCTAGCAATGGTGGAAGGATGAGAGTGCGTATAATCCATGGACTCAACATTAGTCTTAAAGAACTCACATACTTATTGCAAAAATCTACAAGTCATCAAAACCAAGCACTACACGCATGCTCCTTGGTGGATAGATTGGTAGGAAAAGACCATCACTCGTCCCCGACCGTCACTCATAAGGAGGACAATCAAAGAAACACCTCATGCTTCAAATATGCTACACAACGGTTTCCATACGTGCATGCTACGGGACTTGCAAACCTCAACAGAAGTATTTCTCAAATTCACAATTACTCAACTAGCACGACTCTAATATCACCATCTTCATATCTCAAAACAATCATCTAGTATCAAATTTCTCATAATATTCAATGCACTTTATATGAAAGTTTTTATTATACCCATCTTGAATGCCCATCATATTAGGACTAGTTTTATAACCAAAGCAAATTACCACGCTGTTCTAAAAGACTATCAAAATAATATAAGTGAAGCATGAGAGATCAATAATTTCTATAAAATAAAACCACCACCGTGCTCTAAAAAAGATATAAGTGAAGCACTAGAGCAAAATTGTCTAGCTCAAAAGATATAAGTGAAGCACATAGAGTATTCTAATAAATTCCTATTAATGTGTGTCTCTCCCAAAAGGTGTGTACAGAAAGGATGATTGTGTTAAACTAAAAAGCAAATACTCAAATCATACAATACGCTCCAAGCAAAACACATATCATGTGGTGAATAAAAATATAGCCTCAAGTAAAGTTACCGATAGACGAAGAGGAAAGAGGGGATGCCTTCCAGGGCATCCCCAAGATTAGGCTTTGGGTTGTCCTTGAATTTTACCTTGGGGTGCATTGGGAATCCCCAAGCTTAGGATCTTTCCACTCCTTATTCCAAAATCCATCAAATCTTTACCCAAAAACTTGAAAACTTCACAACACAAAACTTAACAGAAAATCTCATGAGCTCCGTTAGTATAAGAGAACAAACCACCACTTTAAGGTACTGTAATGAACTCATTATTTATTTATATTGGTATTAAACTTACAGTATTACAACTTCTCTATGGTTCATACCCCCTGATACTACGCATAGATTCATTAAAATAAGCAAACAACACACGAAAAACAGAATTTGTCAAAACAGAACAGTCTGTAGCAATATGATTCGTACGCATACTTATGGAACTCCAAAAATTCTGAAATAAATTGGTGGACGTGAGTAATTTGTCTTTTAATCATCTTCAAAAAGAATCAACCTAAAATCACTCTCCATTAAAAAATGGCATCTAATATCATGAGCGCAAAAGTTTCTGTTTTTTACAGTAAGATTGCAAAGACTTCACCCATGTCTTCCGAAAGGTTCTACTTGGCACAAACACTAATTAAAACATAAAACCACATCTAAACATAGCATAGATGAATTATTTATTACTAAACTGGAACAAAAAGTAAAAACAAAAATAAAATTGGGTTGCCTCCCAACAAGCGCTATCGTTTAACGCCCCTAGCTAGGCATAAAGCAAGAATAGATCTAGGTATTATCATCTTTGGTATGCAATTCATTTGTGGCTCTCATAATAGATTCATAAGGTAATTTAATTTCCTTTCTAGGAAAGTGTTCTATGCCTTTCCTTAACAAAAATTGGAATCTAATATTTCCTTCTTTCTTGTCAATAATTGCACCAATCGTTCTAACGAAAGGTCTACCAAGAATAATAGGGCATGTAGGATTGCAATCTATATAAAGAACAATGAAATCTACGGGCACATAATTCCTATTTGAAACGATAAGAACATCATTAATCCTTCCCATATGTTTCTTAATGGTGGAATCCGCAAGGTGCGAATTTAAAGAACAATCATCAAATTCACGGAAACCTAACACACCACACAAAGTTTTTGGAATCGTGGAAACACTAGCACCCAAATCACGCAAAGCATAGCATTCATAATCTTTAATCTTAATTTTAATAGTAGGTTCCCACTCATCATAAAGTTTACTAGGGATAGAAACTTCTAGTTCAAGTTTTTCTTCATAGGATTGCATTAAAGCATCAACAATGTGTTTAGTAAAAGCTTTATTTTTATTATAGGCATGAGGAGAATTTAACACAGATTGCAACAAGGAAATACAATCTATCAAAGAGAAATTATCATAATTAAATTCCTTGAAATCCAAAATAGTGGGTTTGATGTCTACTACACAACCTTCTTCTTGTAGACGTTGTTGGGCCTCCAAGTGTAGAGGTTTGTAGGACAGTAGCAAATTTCCCTCAAGTGGATGACCTAAGGTTTATCAATCCGTGGGAGGCGTAGGTTGAAGATGGTCTCTCTCAAACAACCCTGCAACCAAATAACAAAGAGTCTCTTGTGTCCCCAACACACCCAATACAATGGTAAATTGTACAGGTGCACTAGTTCGGCGAAGAGATGGTGATACAAGTGCAATATGCATGGTAGGTATAGGTTTTTGTAATCTGAAAATATAAAAAAGCAAGGTAGCAAGCGATAAAAGTCAGCGTAAACGGTATTGCAATGCTAGGAAACAAGGCCTAGGATTCATACTTTCACTAGTGCAAGTTCTCTCAACAATAATAACATACTTGGATCATATAACTATCCCTCAACATGCAACAAAGAGTCGCTCCAAAGTCACTAAGAGCGGAGAACAAACGAAGAGATTATTGTAGGGTACAAAACCACCTCAAAGTTATCCTTTCTGATCGATCTATTCAAGAGTCCGTAAGAAAATAACACGAAGCTATTCTTACCGTTCGATCTATCATAGATTTCGTACTAGAATAACACCTTAAGACAAAAATCAACCTGTCGGTGTACAAAAAGAGGGGTAAATTTTTTGTATCCCTATAACTGAGCACGGGCAGTCTGAGCCACGGGCACCACCACACTGAGCAAGGAAAGGGAGGTGAGCCGAGGTAAGGCCGAAGCTCGAGAGAAGCAGAACGACGCCAAGACCAAGACCACAAAGAACAAAGGAGACGAAGCGGGCCCCCCGACAAGATCCTTGCCGGGAGGCGGTTTTAGCAAACCTGGCAAGACCCTTGCCGTGGCAGCTCACCCCACACCTACGAAGTGGGTCACCCTTGAGTCCACTGCCCCCATGGGGCAAGGATTCGGGAGGCATCCCCGTGGTGGCATGCCGATCTTTGTGAAGACATTCAAGATCAGATACACACTTTAGAAGATGATGATCCTTGGCGGGATCTCAGCCAAGGAAGACCACAAGGCCCCCAGCAAGAGCCTTGCCGGGGATGACAGCAGGCGCCACGGCAAGACCCTTGCCGGGGCCGCGGCAAGGCCCTTGCCATGAACACCCGTAGGGCCACCATCAGGCCCACGCCAGTCACACCTCTACCACCATTCGCATGCAGCTGCCGACCCAACCAGCTGGGCAGGCACCTGCGTGGCGGCATGCAGATCTTCGTGGAGACCCACCGCTGCGCCACCTCAGCTGCTTGCCTGTCTACATGCATCGCAGGCACCGCTGGCCAGGGCGCGTGTCGACATAAGAGGGAGCGGCGACGGACGAGACAGGGCTCTCCCCCGTCCCCGGTAGAGCAAGAACACCTAAGCAAGGCGCATTAAATGCGCCTTGTCATGTAATGCGAGGGATAACCTCGCATCACTGTACCCTTTCCACCTCCTGTGTACCACTGTGGCAACCCCTTTCCCTACAAAAGGAGGCCCCAGGCGAACAGGAAGAGGATTCGGCTTTTTGGAGCTCTTGACGCCCCATAGCTATCTCAAGAACACAGATATACAATCCACCAAAGCAGGAGTAGGGTTTTTCGCATCCTTGCGGCCCAAACCTGGGTAAAGGAACCGTGTGCTATCTGTTTGATCCGCTCTTCTCACGACCCCGCGCCCCGCAACCATAGTAGGGATTCTTGTGATCCCATAGGTGTCGTTCCCACCGACATCTTTTGCGCGCCAGGTGGGGGAAGGCGCAGTTGTGAGAATCGGCTCTGGCAGTTAGCCCGGCACTCCTTCATCTTTGTGACCCTTGAAGAAGGAAGGAGGCCAGAAGGCCGACACTCGAGCGATCGCGAACAGAAGCTAAGTTGCACCGAACCCTTGTTTTCTGCTACCTTTCTTATTTGAGGTTATTCCCCCCGGAGATGTTTGCTTTGTATGAAAAACCTGCACGCCAGGGGGCTCTACCACGATCGGCAACGCCCTTGCCCTTTTTCAAGTCTGCTCAACAGCTCAAGCGGCTGCATCAAGAGTGGCAGAGTAGCCTTCCGCGATCAACAACGCCCTCGATTCTGACTCGAGTCAAGCTCGAGAGTTCGAGCGGCCGTGTTCGGAATGGGAAGGTGGCTCGTCCAGCAGCACGCATACCCGGCAGGCCATGGGGATCCGTCCCCAAGACGCCGCTTGGGGCTTCCGCACCGGCAAGCCTTCCCGATCGACGTAGGGCACACATGCAAAGGGGAATTGAACGGGGAAATAACATGCATGAGAATTAAGAATACTTCAGAGTTATATTACATCACATCATAGCTGCGGTTCTAACTAAAGACAAAATTTGTCTTGGTCGGGAACCCGCAGCGGCGAAGAAGAAAGGGATGCCTAATCCCGGCGCTGGCCTTCCACCCTCTTGATTTCGTTGATGCAGTCGGTGATGGGCTTGATGCGCTCCTTGAGCACCGTGGGGTCAGCACCCTCCGGCAAGCTCCTCATCGCGGCCGCGAAGTCAAGGTCGGGATTCCAGTACGCCACCTTGTTGAGGACCTTGGTCACGACCCTCCGGCAAAGTTGCCGGGCCTCCTCGGCCAGCATGGCTGTCCTGTTGGAGTGGTGATAGGCAAGGCTCCGAGGACGCCCTCGAAGAACTGGGTCAGCTTGGCGTTGACGGTCCCGCTGTGCTCAGGAGCGTACCTCACGTTTGGCATCCCCATGGTGGCCAATTGCGAGGTGACCCTGCCGGCGACGACCTCCAGATGGCTGATCCACCTGTTCTCGCCCGCCACGTATTCTTGGTGGGAGGCGGCCTCGCTCGCCCGTAGCTGCTTCTCCTCCTCGAGGCTCCTGGTCAAGGTCTCCTCCCGAGCCCTGCTCTCCGACAACAGCTTCTCGAGATCCTCCAGCTTCAGCTTGAGGTCTCTGATGGAGTTCTGCGCCTGGGAGAGCTCCCCAGCCCTGCTGATGAGTGCTACTTGCGCCTCTACCAAGGCGCGGTTGAGCGTGCTCTTCTCGCCGGACAGCTTGAGGGCCTGTTCCTTTAGCTTGTCCCGCTCTGCTTCCAGCTCCTTCACCTTCCCGACATGGGCCAAAGCTTGGGCATCGAGTGCCTCTTTGTGCCTCTGCTCCATCTCGTGGGTCCGTCGCAGAACAAGGGCCTCGAGCTCCTCATCCTTGCCGCGGAGCGTTGCAGCAAGCTTCGCCTCACGCGCGGAGAGGTCCTCCTCCTGGGAGTCCAAGGCGGCTTGATGCTGGTTCCGGGCGGCTTCGGCCGCGTCAGCCAAGTTCGCCGCCTTCTCCTGGGCCTTCTCGATGTCGGCCATCTTCATGGCGAGCTCCACATCGCGCTTGGCCAATTTCTCTTGAAAGGCCCTTTGCTCCTCGCGAGTCTGGTGGAACCAGGCCTGCATCTCGGCGACGCGCGCCTTGAAGTCCACCTCCGCGCTGTCCACCGTTGCCATCCGGGACTTGACCTTGTCTAGCCGGGCACGGTACAGCACTTGGAGCTTCCGGAAATTGCCCCCCATGGCGCGGAAGAGCTGCTACTCTGGAGAACCGTCGCCACCAGCACCCGGCGCGTCGACCACCTCGAGCCCGGTGGCGGCGAGCACCTCGCCGTCAAAAACTTCCCCTTCGGCGGGCGCTCGGCTTGACACCCCCGGGCGGTGGACGAAAAGATCATCGCCGACCTTCAGGTATCTGCCGGGGCCCGAGGTTGAGGAGGAGGGAGGCTGATCATCCACCACCTCTTCCTTGACGGGGGCCTTGCCAGCCTCACCGGCAGGTCCACCGCTGGCGCCCTCGGCAGAAGCCTCGCCGGACGCCTTGGCGGCCCCCACAACAGCGTCCTCGGCGGCACCCTTGGCGGCTTCGTCGCTGGTGGCCTCGTCAGCATCTTTGGCAGCCTCTTCGGCGGTGATCCAGCTGGCCTCCGCCGTGGCCTCCTCAGCAATGTCTCCGATAACAGTATCCACGTCCTCCATGTCTGTTGAAGGAGGGCCTGGGCAGCAACGGAAGTGATGAAGCCAGGAAAAGAATAAGGGAAAACAGAGACGAAGGACAGGCGACTCACCAGTGTCAGGCTGTGAAGCAGGAGTCCCCTCTCCACCAGCATTTGGCTCCATGGCAGAGCCACCAGCGCCCAAGTTGCTCTCTTCCTCCATGGATGTGGACTCCGTGCCTGATGCCCTTGCCGAGGACGCCCCCCGCGGCGGCGTAGTCGATGGGGGTGGTGTGTTGGGAGTAGCCCTCTGTGGCTCCTCCTGCTGCCGCTCCCCTCCTGCAAACCCGGCAAGGTCAGCATCACAGCGTCGGGCGCCTACCACATGTCGAGTAAGAAGAGGGTCATGAACTTACGCTAGGGGCTGCGCCGGGGGCTGCTGTCCGGGCTGCTCAGCACCACCAGTAGTGTCTTTGAAGCCCCGGCCGGGGACTGGCTGCTCGCCGAGGTCCTCGCCCTCTGGGCCAATGTCTCTGCCTCCCTGCAAAAGCAAAAGTGGATCAAGACAAGCGACCCAATTAGGGGAAATGGAAATGACAGTAAGGAACGGAGTACTTACTCGTCATCTGTCTCCTCCTCTTCTGCCAGTTTCCTTTTCCTCTCCGTGCTGAGAGGCCCGAGATCAAAAGGGAGATCCACATCATCATCCGAGTTGACGCCCGCCGGAGGAGGCGAAGAAGGCGGCGGGGTTTGTGTGCGCCCAGATGAGGAAGGAGCTGTCGCCTTCTTCTTCTCAGCGGCCTTCGTCAGCCTCTTCGCTGCCGAGGCCCTCGTGTGACGCCCGGACCCCTCCAGGGTCAATTGAGGCCGCGTAGCCCTGCCGGGCCGGACCGGCTCGCCGGAGCCAGACCGCTGCAGGACTCGCCCTCTTCCCCTGGCTGGCGTCGAGCCCGCCGCCACGCCCTCCTCCTCCGACGACTCATCGGCCGCGTCCTCGACAAGCGGAACTCCGGTGTCAGCGCTGCCGGCCTCCTCGGTGGCCGCCGCCCACAGGGTGAGCTGCTCCTCCTCCGCAGCCGTTGTGGCCTTGTCCTCCATGCCCCCGGTGCTGCCGACCTCCATGGCGAGCTGTACCTCCCTCGCCCTGGTGGCAATGTAGTCCAGCTCTGCCTGGGTGGTGTCCATGACAAGCCACCGCTCGGTGTCAGCGTTGACGTACACCTCAATCAAGGTGTCGAAGAATTGATGCACATCTGCGTCCGTCGGCTCCCTCCAGCTCGGGACGGGGCCGTGCGCGTTGCAGTCCGGCATCATGGCGATGATCTAAGAGCGGCGTGAATTATTGCACAACGGGACCACCCCCGCTGGCAATTTGAAGAACGGCCCCTTGACGGCCTTGCCGGCCTTTACGGCAGCCCTTGCAGCCTTGCCGGTCAGCTCGACCTTGCCGTCGTGACCCACATCCAGCTAGAAGAGCCGCTGGCAGAAGTGGGCATGCGCCATCACCGTGAAGTTGTTGTCGAGGCCAGGGCGGAGCCGCATAATGTCAGCCGGATTCGTAAAAAGCCAGGCTGGCCTCCCCTTATTGTGCAATGGTGTGATCCGGCAGCGAATGAAGTCTGCCCCGATCATCTCAAGGGTGAGCCCAGCCCGGGTCAACCGAAGGATCCTGGTGGTGGCGACAGCAAGCCTCCCGTCGGCAGCGTCGACATCACCCCAATCGCTGCCGCGGACTGGCGGCACTCGGCGGACCTTGCAAAATTCCAGTGG
Source organism: Aegilops umbellulata (assembly GCA_032464435.1). Taxonomy (NCBI): domain Eukaryota; kingdom Viridiplantae; phylum Streptophyta; class Magnoliopsida; order Poales; family Poaceae; genus Aegilops; species Aegilops umbellulata. The sequence goes on from CP136055.1 coordinate 446,522,248, forward strand.
GTCATCGTCCTCAATCCAGCACCACCGGTCACGCCGTTCATCCCACCTCTCCTTCACGGCACCGTCCGGATATGCCCCCTTGGATCTTGGGATCCAGGTGACGCAACCAGAGATGGCACCTCCCGTCTGGATTCGGGGTTAGAAATAATGGCGGAAGAGCGCCGTGTTGGGCTGCACCCCGGCGAAGCCCTCGCAGATATGCACAAAGAAAGACATGCACGCCACCGCATTCGGAGTAAAATCCAAGAGGCGAAAACCGAAGGTGTGCATAATGTTGCAGAAGAAATCGGAGAAAGGGGAGCATAACCCGCAAGAAAAGTAATCAAAAAAGAAGGGATACCGATTGGGGGCAGGATCGGTGCAAGCGGCAGGAATGACACGCGTCGCCGGGTGTCCTGAATCCTCCCCACACCCTCTTCACTCCCCATAGGGGCTTGATGGAGGCCCGGAGCTCATGAACGTCAACCGTCGAGGGGAAGAAGAAGGCGGACTTCATCCGGTCCCCCAACAGCGCGCTCTCCGGTGGTTCCACGGTCCCGGAGCCCTTAGACACCCCCTTTCCCTTGGCGGATTTGGGCGCCATGGCGGCCGAGAAGTCTAGAGGGTTGAGGAAGGGGGTGGCAAAGCAGCGACGGCGGGCGACGACGAAATCTTAGGGAGGAAGGAAGAGAGGGAACGGCGGCTTTGAGATTGGAAAAGGCAGGAGGGAAGAGGAGAAAGTGAGCAGCACGCCCACGGTTATTCCTTCTTATGGGGAAAAACGCAGGCCGCCGCCTTTCACATTAACTGTGATGTCACGCATGCCCGCGGGAAGCAACCCCACGCATGCCGCCCACGTCACACACGCCTCCTCACGCCGCGCCACGCACGGGAAGCGTGGGAGGCGCAGCGCGCGAAGGAACTTACCGCGGTAAAAACCGCCCTGCCTGCCCGCGCACCGTTTTTGGGCCTAGCCCAACGACACGATTGTGCTTACGTGTGGCCCAGGCCCGGGGGCTCCTGTCGGTGTACAAAAAGAGGGGTACACTTTTTGTACCCCTATAACTGTGCACGGGCAGTCTGAGCCACGGGCACCATCACAGTAAGCAAGGCAAGGGAGGTGAGCCGAGGTAAGGCCGAAGCTCGAGAGAAGCAGAATGGCGCCAAGACCAAGACCACAAAGAGCAAAGGGGACGAAGCAGGCCCCCCGGCAAGACCCTTGCCGTGGCAGCTCACCCCACACCTACGGAGCGGGTCACCCTTGAGTCCACTGCCCCCATGGGGCAAGGATTCGGGAGGCATCCCCGTGGTGGCATGCAGATCTTTGTGAAGACATTCAAGATCAGATACACACTTTAGAAGATGATGATCCTTGGTGGGATCGCAGCCAAGGAGGACCACAAGGCCCCCGGCAAGAGCCTTGCCGGGGATGACAGCAGGCGCCACGGCAAGACCCTTGCCGGGGCCCCGGCAAGACCCTTGACGGGGCTGCGGCAAGGCCCTTGCCATGAACACCCGTAGGGCCACCATCAGGCCCACGCCAGTCACACCTCTACCACCGTTCGCATGTAGCTGCCGACCCAACCAGCTGGGCAGGCACCTGCGTGGCGGCATGCAGATCTTCATGGAGACCCACCGCTGCGCCACCTCAGCTGCCTGCCTGCCTACATGGCATCGCAGGCACCGCCGGCCAGGGCGTGTGTCGACACAAGAGGGAGCGGCGACGGACGAGACAGGGCTCTCCCCCGTCGCTGATAGAGCACGAACACCTAAGCAAGGCGCATTGAATGCGCCTTGTCATGTAATGCGAGGGATAACCTTGCATCACTGTACCCTTTCCACCTCCTGTGTGCCACTGTGGCAACCCCTTTCCCTATAAAAGGAGGCCCCAGGCGACCAGGAAGAGGATTCGGCTTTTTGGAGCTCTTGACGCCCCATAGCTAGCTCAAGAACACTGATATACAATCCACCAAAGCAGGAGTAGGGTTTTACGCATCCTTGCAGCCCGAACCTCGGTAAAGGAACCATGTGCTATCTGTTTGATCCGCTCTTCTCACGACCCCGCGCCCCGCAACCGTAGTAGGGATTCTTGTGATCCCATAGGTGTCGTTCCCATCGACCCAACCAAAACCCTAATGTCACCTAGATACTCCAGTGTCACCTCAAGTATCCGTGGGTATGATTATACAATATGCATCACACAATCTTAGATTCATCTATTCAACCAACACAAAGTACTTCAAAGAGTGCCCCAAAGTTTCTACCGGAGAGTCCAGACGAAAATGTGTGCCAACCCCTATGCATAAGTTCACAAGGTCACTGAACCTGCAAGTTGATCACCAAAAGATACATAAGGTAGATCACGTGAATATCCCATTGTAAAAATATGAAGCATATGAGGCACCCTCAATTCCATTTTTTTGGAGTTTTCTTTTATATTCTAAACTTGTGATAAAACAAGAACTAAAAGATTCGACTGCAAGATCTAAAGATATACCTTCAAGCACTAACCTCCCCAGCAACGGCGCCAGAAAAGAGCTTAGTTGACGGGGTGTGAGTGTCGCTTACCTAGCCTCCCCGGCAACGGCGCCAGAAAAGAGCTTGATGTCTACTACACAACCTTCTTCTTGTAGACGTTGTTGGGCCTCCAAATGCAGAGGTTTGTAGGACAGTAGCAAATTTCCCTCAAGTGGTGACCTAAGGTTTATCAATCCGTGGGAGGCGTAGGTTTAAGATGGTTTCTCTCAAACAACCCTGCAACCAAATAACAAAGAGTCTCTTGTGTCCCCAACACAACCAATACAATGGTAAATTGTATAGGTGCACTAGTTCGGCCAAGAGATGGTGATACAAGTGCAATATGGATGGTAGATATAGGTTTTTGTAATCTGAAAATATAAAAACAGCAATGTAACTAATGATAAAAGTGAGCACAAACGATATTGCAATGCGTTGAAACAAGGCCTAGGGTTCATACTTTCACTAGTGCAAGTTCTCTCAACAATAATAACATAATTGGATCATATAACTATCCCTCAACATGCAAAAAAGAGTCACTCCAAAGTCACTAAGAGCGGAGAACGAACGAAGAGATTATTGTAGGGTACAAAACCACCTCAAAGTTATCCTTTCTGATCTATCTATTCAAGAGTCCGTAGTAAAATAACACAAAGCTATTCTTTTTGTTCGATCTATCATAGAGTCTATACTAGAATAACACCTTAAGACACAAATCAACCAAAACCCTAATGTCACCTAGATACTCCAATGTCACCTCAAGTATCCGTGGGTATGATTATATGATATGCATCACACAATCTCAGATTCATCTATTCAACCAATACATAGAACCTCAAAGAGTGCCCCAAAGTTTCTACCGGAGAGCCAAGACGAAAACGTGTGCCAACCCCTATGCATAGATTTCCAAGGTCACCGAACCCGCAAGTTGATCACAAAAACATACATCAAGTGAATAAATAGAATACCCCATTGTCACCACGGGTATCCCACGCAAGACATACATCAAGTGTTCTCAAATCCTTAAAGACTCAATACGATGAGACAACTTCAAAGGGAAAACTCAATCCATTACAAGAGAGTAGAGGGGGAGAAACATCATAAGATCCAAATATAATAGCAAAGCTCTTGATAGATCAGGATCGTGCCAAATCAAGAATACGAGAGAGAGAGAGAGAGAGAGAGAGAGAGAGAGATCAAACACATAGCTACTGGTACATACACACAGCCCCGAGGGTGAACTACTCCCTCCTCGTCATGGAGAGCGCCGGGGTGATGAAGATGGCCAACGGTGGGGGTTCCACCCTCCGGTAGGGTGCCGAAACAGGGCCCCGATTGGTTTTGGTTGGCTACAGAGGCTTGCGGTGGCGGAACTCCCGATCTAGATTATTTTGTAGAGGTTTGTGTATTTATAGGAATTTTTGGCGTAGGTCTCACGTCAGGGGGGTCTCCGAGCCGTCCACGAGATAGGGGGCCGCGCCCAGGGGGTAGGGTGCGCCCCCACCCTCTTGGGAAGCCTGGGACTCTTCTGGCCCAACTCTTTTACTCTGGGGGCTTCTTTTGGTCCATCAAAAATTGGCACGTCAATTGGACTCCGTTTGGTATTCCTTTTCTGGAAAACTCAAAAATAAGGAAAAAGTAAAAACTAGCACTGGGCTCTAGGTTAATAGTTTAGTCCCGAAAATCATATAAAATAGCATATAAAACATCCAGGATTGATAATATAATAGCATGGAACAATAAAAAATTATAGATACATTGGAGACGTATCAGGGTTCATTGCTATGTAAAGTTTTGACCTCTTCAATCTCACTTTTATTAATTTTAGCATCAAGATCTAAAAACTCTGAATCATTGGGACGCCTTTTAACTAAAGTTGACTCATCTCCAGTCCCATATTTATCAATATTCATATTGGAAAACAAAGATTTAGTAGGAGTCACATCAGTTACTTTTATATCTTCATCATTATTGTCATGAAAACTAGAAGAACACGCTTTCACAAAGCAATCTTTTTTTGCATGCATCCTAGCGGTTCTTTCTTTGCACTCATCAATGGAAATTCTAATGGCTTTGAGAGACTCATTGATGTCATGCTTAGGTGGAATAGATCTAGTTTCAAAGAATGAACATCAAGAGAAATTCTATCCATGTTCCTAGCCAACTCATCAATCTTAGGCAATTTTTCTTCAAGCAAAGCATTAAAATTCTTTTGCAAAATCATAAATTCTTTAACATTAGTCTCAAAATCAGAGGGCATCTTAATAAAATTTCCATAAGAGTTGTTGTAGGAATTACCATAATTATTAGAGGAATTACTAGGAAACGGCCTAGAATTAAAGTTTCCTCTATACGCGTTGTTACCAAAATTGTTCCTACCAACAAAATTCACATCCATAGATTCATTATTATTGTCAATCAATCTGGACAAAGGCATATCATTAGGATCATAAGAAACACTCTTATTAGCAAACAATTTCATAAGTTCATCCATCTTTCCACTCAAAACATTAATCTCTTCAATCGCATGAACTTTTTTACTAATGGATCTTTCGGTGTGCCATTGAGAATAATTAACCATAATATTATCTACGAGTTTAGTAGCTTCTCCTGAAGTGATTTCCATAAAAGTGCCTCCCGCGGCCTAATCTAAAAGATTTCTAGAACAAAATTCAATTCGGCATGATTTTTTGTATAATCATCCATAAATTCAAACCATGTGTAGGGCAATTAAGTATCATTAATTTCATCCTCTCCGAAGCTTGTGCAACATGCTCATGATCAAGTTGCTTAAAATTCATAATATCGTTTCTAAGAGAGATGATCTTAGCGGGCGAAAAATACATAGAGATAAAAGCATCTTTGCACTTATTCCATGAATCAATACTATTTTTAGGCAAAGAAGAGAACCAAATTTTAGCACGATCTCTAAGAGAAAACGGAAATAGCTTCAATTTAACAATATCATTATCCACATCTTTCTTCTATTGCATATCACACAAATCAACCAAGTTGTTTAGATGGGTAGCGGCATCTTCACTAGGAAGGCCAGAAAATTGATCTTTCGTGACAAGATTCAACAAAGCAACATTAATTTCACAAGATTCAGCATCGGTAATAGGAGAAATTGGAGTGCTAATAAAATCATTATTGTTGGTATTGGAAAAGTCACATAATTTAGTATTATCTTGAGCCATCGTGACAAACAATCAATGCAACACACAAGCACACAAGAAGCAAGCGAAAAGAGGTGAACGGAAAAGAGGCAAAGAAAAGGCAAAGGTTTTTGAAAATCGTTTTAGAAGTGTGGGAGAGGAAAACGAGAGGCGAATGACAAATAATGTAATGCGAGGGATAAGAGTTTGTGATGGGTACTTGGTATGTCTTGACTTGAGCATAGATCTCACCGGCAACGGCACCAGAAATCCTTCTTGCTACCTCTTGAGCATGCGTTGGTTTTCTCTTGAAGAGGAAAGGTGATGCAGCAAAGTAGCGTAATTATTTCCCTTAGTTTTTTAGAACCATGGTATCAATCCAGTAGGAGATAACACGCACGTCACCTAGTACCTGCACAAACAATCAAGAACCTTGCAACCAACGTGATAAAGGGGTTATCAATCCCTTCACGGTCACTCGCAAAAGTGAGATCTAATAAAGATAATAAGATAAATATTTTTGGTATTTTTGTTGTATAGATTGGAAAGTAAAGATTGCAAAATAGTAAAACGAGATGTGATGTAAATAAAAGAGACGCAATATAATAAGAAAGAGACCCCGGGGCCATAGCTTTCACTAGCGGCTTCTCTCAAGATAGCATATATTACGGTGGGTGAACAAATTACTACCGAGAAATTGATAGAAAAGCACATAGTTATGAGAATATCTAGGCATGATCATGAAAATAGGCATCACGTTCGTGTCAAGTAGACCGAAATGATTCTGCATCTACTACTATTACTCCAAACATCGACCGTTATCCAGCATGCATCTAGAGTATTAAGTTTATAAGAACAGAGTAACGCATTAAGCAAGATGACATGATGTAGAGGGATAAACTCAAGCAATATGATATAAACCCCGTATTTTTATCCTCGATGGCAACAATACAATACGTGCCTTGCTGCCCCTACTATGACTGGGAAAGGACACCGCAAGATTGAACCCAAATCTAAGCACTTCTCCCACAGCAAGAAATATCAATCTAGTAGGCCAAACTAAATCGATAATTCGAAGAGACTTGTAAAGATATCAAATCATGCATATAGGAATTCAAAGAAGAACCAAATATTATTCATAGATAAACTTGATCATAAATCCACAATTCATCGAATCTCGACAAACATACCGCAAAAGAGTATTACATCGAATAGATCTCCAAGAACATCGAGGAGAACTGTGTATTGAGAATCAAAGAGAGAGAAGAAGCCATCTAGCTAATAACTATGGACACGAAGGTCTGTGGTAAACTACTCACACATCATCGGAGAGGCTATGGTGTTGATGTAGAAGCCCTCCGTGATCGATTCCCCCTCCGGCAGATCGCCGAAAAAGGCCCCAAGATGGGATCTCACGGGTACAGAAGGTTGCGGCGGTGGAAAAGTGGTTTTGTGGCTCCCCCTGATGTTTTTAGGGTATAAGAGTATATATAGGTGAAAGAAGTACGTCGGTGGAGCTCCATGGGGCCCACGAGGGTGGGGGCGCGCCAACCCCCCGGGGCGCGCCCTCCTGCCTCATGGCCGCCTCGCGGAGTTCCACACTTCAACTCCAAGTCTTCTAGATTGCGTTTGTTCCAAGAAAGATCATCGCGAAGGTTTCATTCTGTTTGGATTCCGTTTGGTATTCCTTTTCTACAAAACACTGAAATAGGCAAAAAAACAGAAACTGGCACTGGGCCTTCGGTTAATAGGTTAGTCCCAAAAATAATTTAAAAGAGCATCTTAAACCCATTAAACATCCAAAACAGATAATATAATAGCATGGAACAATAAAAAATTATAGATACGTTGGAGATGTATCAAACCTCAACAATCTGTTTGCAAAAATCAGAGAATATAGCAGTCATACATCTTTGAAAGGTAGCAGGTGCATTACATAAACCAAAAGGCATACGTGTATAAGCATAGGTTCGAAAGGGACAAGTAAAAGTGGTCTTTTCCTGATCAGGTTGAGAAACAAGTATTTGTGAAAAGCCAGAATATCCATCAAGGAAGCAAAAGTGAGTGTGCTTAGATAATCTTTCAAGCATGTAATCAATAAAAGGCAAAGGGTAATGATCTTTTCTAGTTGCTTTGTTTAATTTTCTAAAATCAGTCGCCATCCTATAGCTTGTAACAATTCCTTGTGGAATAAGTTCATTCTTATCATTAGGAACAACAGTAATACCTCCTTTCTTAGGGACACAATGAACATGACATACCCATCTACTATCAGCTATGGATAGATTATACCTGCTTCCAGAAGTTTTAATATTTCCGTTCTTACCACTTCTTTCATCTTCGGATATAACCGACGATGGTGATCAACAACAGGTTTAGCATCAGGTTCCATATTAATTTTGTGCTGACATAGAGTGGCACTAATGCCCTTTAAATCGTAAAGAGTATATCCAATAGCAGCTCGGTGCATCCTTAGAACTTTCAATAATCTTTCTTCTTCATGTTCTGAAAGGTTAGCACTAATAATAACATGATATATCTTCTTTTCATCAAGATAAGCATATTTCAAAGTGTGTGGCAATTGTTTTAATTCAAACACAGGATCACCTTTAGGTGGAGATGGACCTCCTAGAGTTTCAATAAGCAAATTGTGTTTAAGTAGAGGACGTTGTTCAAAGAAAATTTTATCTATTTCATTTCTTTCATGCGTATGTAAATCATTTTCATGGTTTAGAAAATATTGTTCTAAAGGATCAGTAGGTGGTACAACAATAGAAGCAAGACCAATTAATTCATCCTTACTAGGAAATTCTTTTTCATGAAGCTTTCTACTAAACTTGGGAAAAGTAAATTCATGAGACTCATCACCAAAGCTAACACCGACAGTTTGTTTCTCACAATCTATCTTAGCCTTAACGTGTTCAAGAAAGGTCTACCTAAAATAATGGGAAAGAAGTGATCTTGTGGGGAACCAATAACAAGGAAATCAGTAGGGTATTTTATTTTCCCACACAAGGCTTCAACATTAGCAAGTTTAATAGTAACATCTATCTCTTCTATCTCTATGGGTGCTATGTCATTCATCATTTCTTGATATAAGGTGTAAGGAATAGCACTCACACTAGCACCTATGTCACATAAACCATGATAGCAGTGATCTCCTATTTTAACTGAGATGACAGGCATGCCAACCACGGGTCTATGTTTATCCTTTTTATCAGGTTTGGCAATTCTAGCAGCTTCTTCACAAAAGTAAATAACATGCCCATCTATATCTTCTTCTAAGAGATATTTAACCATAGCTGTGCTAGGTTCAACTTTAATTTGTTCATCCGGTTTAGGTGTTTTAATATAGCTTTTGTTAACCACAGTTGAAACTTTAGCATGTTCCTTTATCCAAACAGGGAAAGGTGGTTTATCAATATAAGCAGAAGGAACAACTGGATCAACATTATAAAGTATAGTTTCTTCTTTAATTGGTACTGGTTCTTTGATTTCTTATTTAATAGGTGGGTGATATGTAAACCACTTCTCTTTAGGGAGTTCAACATCAGTTGACGAAGCTATGTACCTAGGGTAGGGTTACAGGCCTGTCCTAGACACCCTCCTCAAGGACATTACCCTAAAGTCAGAAGCATTGGAGGGATATCATCATCCACTCGACCAGATACGTTCCACTTGGAAGGATCAAAGTCACTCGACCGTACCAGAAACCACTCGACGCACAGAAGGTCTAAGGTCACTCTGAGCAGCAACGGCCGAGCGTTCACTCTGTAGATTTAATGATCATTTATGACACTTTACTGCTGGCGTTACCTGTAACGTCCCACCTTAATGTACATTGAACCCTTGGCGTCGTGGGCTGGCCGAGGTCCCGGCGCACTCTATATAAGGCACTCCCCTCCACAGGCACAAGGGTTTGCACCCCTGTAATCACATACACATATAATCCAGTCGACCGCCTCCGGGCTCCGAGACGTAGGGCTGTTAATTCCTCTGAGAAGGGCCTAAACTCGTAAAACTCTTGTCTACAACTTCACCGTAGCTAGGATCTTGCCTCTGCATACCTACCCGCCTTTCTACTATCAGCATTAGTACCACGATAGTTGGCGCCCACCGTGGGGCAGGTGTCTTAGCGTTTTTCCGGTGAAAGTTGCATTTTCCCCGACTCCCATCATCATGGTTTTCGGCGGAGGTTTGGACGAGGGCCGCGAGATCCGTCTCGGCGCGCTCACCTTCGTCGCCGGCGACTCCGCTTGGCTCCAGGAGGCTCCACTCGACGTCGACGCGCTCCCCATCCACGGGGCGACACACTTTCGCGCGTGCGTCCGTGGCGTTCTCCTCCGTCAGCCGTTGACTCAGTATCGGTCAGCTCCCGTGGCATCCTCGCTCCCCGCTATCCGCCGGTGTAAGCACTCCGGTCGGTCACGGCTCCAGCGGTGGGTGACGCATGCGGTGGCCAGCCAATTGGCTGCCCCACAGGTCGCGGCAATCGAGCCCGACGAAAATCTCTACGGCCTGTTCGACTGGCTCCGTCGAGACTGCATCCGAGTGCGGTAGTAGTGACCTCGCGGCGGAAGTCCTGATGGTCGATGGACCATGCAGTCCTCCTGGCTTCGACCGCAACGGTGGTGGTAACGGTGGTGGTGATCCGTCACATGCTCACGAAGAGTACCACCCCGAGTCTCTTTCTTCGCGGCAGAGGGAAGAGCTCCACGGCCGCAACATGGATGCACTTCAGACTCCTATTGTTGGAGAGACCCCCGAGGCCCGGGCCTTGGAGGAGGCGCGCCAGGCCAACTTGGCTGAGCGCACTCGACTAGAGAACCTCCAGCATGCACTGGACGAGCGTGCTCGGCAGCGGATTCCAGAATCCAGTCGACGGCAACTTTTTCTGCCTCCAACTCAGGTATACCGAACTCCGATTCAGAATCTCGCAGCCGCAACCCGAATAGCAGAGACGATCCAGCCTTCTCAGTCAGAGGCTGGCAGAGGTTTAGTTCAGATCCGGGATTTGCTACGGGCAGCTGGAGAGTTGAACACAGCAGTGTCTCAGTCGCAGAATAGGATTCACAGCAGGTCATCAAGGGCAGACACAATTCAATCAGCCCATAGCCCAAGATCTCCCCTACGGCGTGAGGGATGTGGGGACCAGCGAGATCAGTACAGACACCATGAGAAGCTTGATTAACGAGTCCTTGATGATCGGCGTCGAGTGCCCATGCCTCCTCCGAGGAGTGGGTCTTATGTGCCTCGGCAGTACGGTGACCGACGTCCTCACAGTGGTGGACGAAGAATTCCAGTCGACCCCAGAGAGCCAGGTTTTGATGCGAGGTCTATCCTTATTCAAGGTTTGGTCGACAGGAACCGAGCATACAGGGAAGGCCCTGACAGAGATCACCCAACTGGCAGCAGAGTACATGTTTCTGGTCTAGAGTGCTTTAGCAGAGCCATCAGAGCAGCAGTGATTCCTCCCAACTTCAGATTGGCGACTGGAATCAGTAAGTTTACCGGAGAGTCCAAGCCCGACACTTGGCTTGAGGACTACCGAGTGGCTGTGCAGATTGGCGGAGGTAATGACGATGTGGCCATGAAACACCTTCCTTTGATGTTGGAAGGCTCGGCCAAGGCGTGGTTGAATCAGCTAGCGCATGGCAGCATATACTGTTGGGAAGAGCTGGCCCGAGTGTTTGTTAGAACCTTCGAGGGCACATGCAAACGACCGGCGGGGTTGACAGAGTTGCAGTCTTGTGTGCAGAAGCCAGGTGAAACCTTGAGGGATTATATCGAGAGGTGGATCACATTGAACCACACGGTAGAGGGTGTGTCAGATCACCAAGCAGTTTGTGCCTTCAAGGCGGGCGTTAAGTATCGAGAGTTGAACTTGAAATTCGGTCGGACTGGGGACATGTCCTTGAGTCGAATGATGGAAATTGCCACCAAGTATGCTAACGGTGAAGAGGAAGACCGACTCTAGAGTGGCAAGCACAAAACAGTCGCCCAGGAAACCGGAGGAGGAAACTCCAGTCGAAAGCAGAAACGGAAGGCCGAACCAGCAGCTCCTGGTGAAGCTTTGGCAATAACTCAAGGAAAGTTCAAGGGGAAGCCCAAAGGGCCATGGAACCCCAAGAAAGTGAAAGATCAAGATGGAAATGATGTGTTGGATTTGCCATGCCACATTCACACCAAAAAAGATGAAGAGGGCAATTTCATTTACCCAAAACATACCACTCGACAGTGTCGACACCTGATCCAGCAGTTTCGAGATAAACAACCCAAAGAGAAGGAGAAGGAGTCGGAGAGAGGTGAAGATAGGGATGAAGATGATGATGGTTTCCCCAACGTCAATTCTACTCTGATGATTTTTGCTGACTTTGAGAGCAAAAGTCGATTGAAAGTCATAAAGAGAGAGGTGAACATGGTTGCCCCGGCAACACCAAGTTATCTGAAGTGGTCCCAGACTGCCATCACATTTGACCAGTCCGATCACCCATCACATATAGCCACCCCCGGGACGCAGGCACTGGTGGTCGACCCAGTGGTTGAAGGCACTCGACTGACTAAAGTGCTGATAGATGGTGGTAGCGGCCTGAATATCCTATACGCGGAAACCCTGAAGGGAATGGGCATTCCGACGTCCAAGCTTAGCATGAGCAATATGAGTTTCCATGGCGTTATCCCTGGCAAGAAGGCCGAGTCACTCGGCCAAATTGCGCTTGATGTGGTTTTCGGTGATTCTAAGAATTACCGCAAAGAAAAGTTGACATTTGAAGTGGTAGATTTCCAGAGTGCCTATCATGCTATCCTGGGTAGGCATGCATATGCGCGTTGCATGGCTCGACCGTGGTATGTGTACCTCAAGTTGAAGATGCTGGTCCCAGGGGAGTAATCACTGTCACTGGTAATCGGCAGAAAGCGGAAGAGTGCTTCCAGAAGGGCTCAAAGATCGCCGATGCACAAATGGCAGAAGTGGAGATGCAAGAGTACCGGAAAAATGCAGATCCGAGTGATTTGCTGCGATCCAAGAAGTCTGCAACCGACTCTGCATTTCAGTCGTCCAGTGAAACCAAGCCGATTCATATTCACCCGACCGATCCGGATGCTGCTCCTACTCATATTTCAACCACCCTCGACAGCAAATAGGAAGAAGCGCTCATCCAGTTCCTCCGTGAGAACTAGGACATCTTCGCATGGAAACCTTCTGACATACCGGGTGTATCCAGGGGACTGGCTGAGCACCGTTTGCGAGTCAACCCAAAGATAAAACCAGTCAAGGAACATCTTCGACGGTCCGCCATGCAGAAGAGGAAAGCAATTGGTGAGGAGGTGGCTCGACTCCTGGAAGCAGAGTTCATCAGAGAAATCTACCACTCCGAGTGGCTCGCCAATGTTGTCATGGTCCCCAAGAAGGATGATTCACTACGCATGTGCATTGACTTCAAGCATATCAATCGGGCCTGCCCGAAAGATCATTTTCCTCTCCCCCGCATCAACCAAATCGTCGAATCAACTGCGGGGTGTGAGAGATTGTCTTTTCTGGACGCCTATTCCGGGTACCATCAGATCCGACTGTATGGACTCGACGAGATAAAAATAGCTTTCATTACTCCATTCAGATGCTTCTGTTATGTCACCATGCCGTTCGGCCTAAAGAACGCTGGAGCCACATTAATGAGGATGATTCAGAAGTGTCTGCTCACTCAAATCAGTCGGAATGTGGAAGCATACATGGATGACATTGTGGTCAAGTCGCGAAAGGGTTCCGACCTGCTGACTGACCTTGCGGAAACCTTTGCCAACCTTAGAAGATATGATATCAAGCTTAATCCATCAAAATGCACATTTGGAGTTCCTGGTGGAAAGTTACTCGGCTTCCTCGTTTCCGAACAAGGGATCGACGCTAACCCAGAGAAAGTTGGTGCTATACTCCGAGTGAAACGCCCTGTGCGTGTGCATGATGTCCAAAAGCTTATGGGATGTTTGGCCGCCTTGAGTCGATTCATTTCTCGCCTAGGTGAAAAGGCATTGCCTCTTTACCGACTGATGAAGAAGGCTGACAAATTCGAGTGGACTGATGAAGCTGTCGCAGCGTTTGCAGAGCTCAAAGCCCTGCTTTCCGCCCAGCCGGTGCACACTGCCCCAATCAGCAAAGAGCCTTTACTGCTTTATATTGCAGCCACTGGACAAGTTGTTAGCACTATGCTCACGATCGAGCGAGAAGAGGAAGGAAAAGCTTATAAGGTTCAGCGCCCAGTATACTATCTCTCCGAAGTTCTGACCCCGTCAAAGCAAAGATATCCACATTATCAGAAGCTTCTTTATGGGATATACATGACCACGAAGAAGGTTGCTCACTATTTCTCTGATCACTCCATTACAGTCGTCAGCGACGTACCACTTTCAGAGATCCTGAATAATAGAGATGCAACTAGTCGAGTGGCAAAGTGGGCAATTGAACTCCTTCCCTTAGGCATTGCGTTTGAGGCAAAGAAAGCTATCAAGTCCCAAGCAATCGCAGATTTCTTGGCCGAGTGGATTGAACAGCAATTGCCGACTCAAGTTCACTCGGACCACTGGACCATGTTTTTTGACGGCTCCAAGATGTTGAATGGTTTCGGCACTGGGGTAGTAATGGTATCCCCCCGAGGAGAAAAACTCAGCTATGTTCTCCAGATTCACTTTGACTCCTCTAACAATGAAGCTGAATATGAGGCACTTCTATACGGGTTGCGTATGGCCATTTCAGTCGGCGTCCTTCGCCTCATGGTCTACGGTGACTCAGATTTAGTTGTCAATCAAGTGATGAAGGAGTGGGACGTCGGAAGCCTAGCTATGACTGGTTACTGTAATGCGGTAAGAAAGCTGGAAAAGAAGTTTGAGGGGTTGGAGCTTCATCACATACCCCGATTGAAAAATCAAGCGGCTGATGATCTGGCAAAGATAGGTTCCAAGAGGGGAGCCATTCCCAGCAATGTGTTCTTGGAACATATTCATTCACCTTCAGTACAAGAAGATCCCTTCACTAAAGAGCCCCCGCAACCGAAGAGTGCCACGGATCCGACTGAAGTTGAAGTCCCCGCCGTGGCCGACTTGATCATGGAGGTTTTGGTCGTCACTCCCGACTGGACAGTACCATATATTGCATACATTCTTAGAAAAGAACCCCCAGAAGATGAAGAAGAGGCTCGGCAGATCATCCGTCGATCCAAAGCCTTTACAGTGATAAGAGGGCAGTTGTTCAGAGAGAGTGCGATTGGAGTCTGCCAGAAATGTATAAGACCAGAAGAAGGTCGAGTGATCCTCAATGATATCCACTCTGGGACCTGTGGTCACCATGCGTCCTCTCGGACCATCATGGCCAAAGCATACCGAGCAGGTTTTTATTGGCCACGGGCGAATGAGATGGCGAAAGAAATAGTCGACAAGTGTGAAGGCTGCCAGTTTTACTCCAACATGTCTCGCAAGCCTGCATCAGCCTTGAAGACCATTCCACTAGTCTGGCCTTTTGCGGTCTGGGGATTAGATATGGTTGGACCTCTTAGGACTGGAAGAAGCGTCTTTACTCATGTGCTTGTAGTAGTCGACAAGTTCACCAAATGGATTGAAGCCAAGCCTATCAAGAACCTTGAAGCCAGTACTGCTGTTATCTTCATCAGAGAGTTAACGTTCAGATATGGTGTTCCATACAACATCATCACTGACAATGTATCGGAATTCGATTCTGATGAGTTCATAGCCTTCTGTGCTTCCCAAGGTACTCGAGTCGACTATGCTTCAGTCGCCCACCCCCGGTCGAATGGACAAGCTGAAAGAGCAAACGGATTAATTCTCAAGGGATTGAAACCCCGGCTGATGCGTGACCTCAAACATGCGGCAGGGGCATGGGTCGATGAACTCCCATCAGTGCTGTGGGGACTGAGGACGACTCCCAATCGGTCGACTGGCTGAACTCCATTCTTCTTGGTATATGGAGTTGAAGCTGTACTTCCGAGTGACTTGCTCCACAATGCACCCCGAGTCGAACTTTTCTCAGAAGATGAAGCAGAACAAGCACGACAGGATGCAGTTGATCTCCTGGAAGAAGAAAGAGAGATGGCCCTGATCCGGTCGACCATCTATCAACAAGACCTGTGTCGATTCCACGCCAAAAACATGAGGGTCGGGCGTTTCAAGAGGGAGATTTGGTTCTCCGAGTTGACCACCATAAACCACACAAGCTTGCTCCTGCCTGGGAAGGCCCCTTCATCGTCACCAGAGTGCTCCACAATGGAGCGTACCACCTTTACAATGTCAAACACAAGAAGGACGAACCCCGAGCTTGGAACGCGGAGTTGCTCCGCCCCTTTTACACTTAAGAACTCAGTCTGCTGGGATGTAATAAAAGATACCTTTGTAGTTTTGTTCATCAAAGACAAGAGCTTTTCGGTATGTCAAAATGATTGTCGTTGCTTATATTTGTGTCTAAAAATCCCCCAGTGGGTGACTTAGCCGTGAATCCGTTTCGCCTAAGTTTACAGAATCTTACCAAGTGGAGAGCCAGCCTCCCAGTCAGGCACTTAGTCGCGAATCCGATTCGCCTAAGTTAAAAAAATCCTACCGAATGGTGAGCAAGCCTCTCACTCGGGGGCTTAGCTACAGTCCAATACTCGCCTAAGTTACGAAAATCCTACTGAGTGGTGAGCATGCCTCTCACTCGGGGGCTTAGCTGCAGTCCAGTACTCGCCTAAGTTATGAAAATCCTACCGAGTGGTGAGCATGCCTCTCAATCGGGGGCTTAGCTGCAGTCCAGTACTCGCCTAAGTTACGAAAATCCTACCAAGTGGTGAGCAAGCCTCTCACTCGGGGGCTTAGCTGCAGTCCCGTACTCGCCTAAGTTTCGGAAATCTTGTCGAGTGGTGAGCAAGCCTCTCACTTGGGGCTTAGCTGCAGTCAAGTACTCGCCTAAGTTATGATAATCCTACTGAGTGGTGAGCAAGCCTCTCACTCGGGGGCTTAGCTGCAGTCCCGTACTCGCCTAAGTTACCAAAATCCTACCGAGTGGTGAGCAACCCTCCTGCTCGAAGGCTTAGCTGCAGTCCCGTACTCGCCTCAGTTACCAAAATCCTACCGACTGGAGAGCAACCCTCCCACTCGGGGGCTTAGCTGCAGTCTCGTACTCGCCTAAGTTACTAAAATCCTTCCGAGTGGTGAGCAACCCTCCCACTCGGAGGCTTAGCTGCAGTCCCGTACTCGCCTAAGTTACCAAAATCCTACTGAGTGGTGAGCAACCCTCCCACTCGGAGGCTTAGTTGTAGTCCCGCACTCGCCTAAGTTACGAAAATCCTACCGAGTGGTGAGAAACCCTCCCACTCGGAGGCTTAGTTGTAGTCCCGCACTCGCCTAAGTTACGAAAATCCTACCGAGTGGTGAGAAACCCTCCCACTCGGAGGCTTAGCTGCAGTCCCATACTCGCCGAAGTTACGAAAATCCTACCGAGTGGTGAGCAACCCTCTCACTCGGAGGCTTAGCTGCAGTCCAGTACTCGCCTAAGGATAAAACGCAGTCCGAGTAAGCTCCGATCTGCTCGCTCCATCCTGATCCGCAAGGATGACGAGGTGCGGGTCGACTGCAACCTTCTCCTCTGAGCTGCGCCACAAGTACAACGTGTGCTCCATCCTGATCCGCAAGGACGACGAGGTGCGGGTCGACTGCGACCTTCTCCTCTGAGCTGCGCCACAAGTATAACATGCGCTCCATCCCTATCCGCAAGGACGACGAGGTGCAGGTCGACTGGAAGTTTCTCCTCAGAGCTGCATCTCAAGTTCAAAAATCATCTATAAGAACAAAACGCAAGCAAATTCAGACATAAACTAAGTTTGGATACATTCTAAGTATTCCAGACCACGGATAAAAGTACTCAGACACCAAGCCCGAAGGAGTTTAACGGTTACAAGACCACTCGGCATTCCGAGGCAAATTTAAGCATGTCATAAAGTTTTTCAGTCCTCAGCAGGAGGACTGGCACGCTCGATGAACTCGCCCAGGTCGATCCCATCCGCGATCCGAGTGGCTGCATCGATGAAGGTCTCCAGGAAGGATTGAAAGTTGAGCTTCTTTGTGTTGGCAACCTTGAGCGCTGCGAACTTGTCTTCCTTCACCTCTTTACAGTGGACCCGGACTAAGGACAAGGCCACGTCATCACCGCAACGGGCAGAGGATTTCTTCCATTCCAACACTCGGTCTGGGATCTAGTTGAGTCAGGCCATCAGAGACTCCAAGTCATTCTGAAGAGTGGCTTTGGGCGAGAGTGCAGTGTCGACTCGTGAAATCGCCACTTTCAGACGAGCAATGTAGTCGGTGACGCTTGCGAGACGGGATTCCAGTCGGAGCACGTGCATGGCAGCTTCATCTTTGATAGGGGAGTTGATGGGATCCAAGTTTTTTTCGATCCGCCCGGTCTCCTCTTCAAAGTTCTGGCAGAATTCTGTGTCCAAAAACAAGAAGTGACTCGACGATGGTATGACGAGTCAAAAATGATAGAGCAATCGGAAAAGAAATACCTTCAAGCATAAGAGACAGTTTTTGGGCGAGCCCTCCCAGATAAACCTCCAACTCGTTCCTCTTCTGCGCCAAGTCACTAGCTTTGTCTGTCAACGCGTCCTTATCTTTCTTCAGTCGAGTCGACTCCTTGTTAGCTTCGTCAAGAGCGATCTTCAGCCTGGCGTTCTCCTCCTCCAACTTGCCGACTGAAGCCAACTTCTCCTCAGCAAGTTTGGTCTTTGCTAGAGCTTCCTTCTGTGCCTCAGCAAGGTCACGGTCTTTCTTCTCCAGAGCCTCCTTCATTTTCTCTACAAGAAATGACAGTCGAGTCAGAGCAAGGAATGGGAAGACCGGGCGGAAGACAATCGACAAAGTTCTCACCGAATGTACCAGTTGCTTCATCCTTGGCCTTCTGTAGGTTCTCCTGAGCAAGCTTCAGGTCCAGGTCGAGCTGAATCTGCTTCTTTTCTAGCTCGGTATAACGAGCCCCGAGCTCACAAGCTTTCTGCAAAAACAAGCAGTCAGTCGACGAGCATACAGTTTAATTGCTTCTGATCAATGATGAACAATTCCAACAAGTTCTAAGACTACTGCCGAATCAAACATCCAACCATAGTCTCGGGGACTACACAAAGTGGGTGCACTTAGCGTGCCCCCACTGGTACAGTTTCCACTCGGCGTGGTCCGTCCAGGCCGAGTAAACAAAGAGAAGAGTCAAGTTGTTTTCAGACCATAGTCGACTGCCAGCAGTCGACCACGGTCTCGGGGACTACACCCAGTGGGTGCACTTAGCGTGCCCCCACCGGTTCAGTTTCCACTCGGCGTGGCCAGTCCAGGCCGAGTGAAGAATTTAGCTCCTCGGACCACAGTCGACTGCCCGCAGTCAACTACGGTCTCGGGGACTACACCCAGTGGGTGCACTCAGCGTGCCCCCACTAGAAGTCCAATCGACTCAACTTAGTCATCGCAAGATACAAGATTGCTCAGAGGCAAATCAGAAACACCCAGTGGGTGTACAAACCCGAAACGCGGGCAGATGAAAAGATTTTTCAGGTACCATATCCTAACAGAACAAGCAGAGGAGTCGGTAGATCATCAACTAACCTGGACATTGCTCTGGAGAGCTGAACTTGCATCATTAGCAGCTTGGCTAGCTTCCCGGACCACCTTCATTTGCTCCATCATGAGGCCCACCTGGCGTATAGCCTCCTTAGCAGCCCCCACTTGGTCCTACGGGACGTGGTGCGCGGTGAAGAGCGAAGGAGAGTCAGTTGGAGGCTACGTAGTCGACGCCGAAGGCCGGGCACTCGTCAAAGGTTCAGCAAAGGTTAAGGCAGTCCGAGCAGTGTTGCCTCCCTCCTGGGCCACTAACTCCGTCACCGGTGTTGACTGAGGCGTTTTTCTGCTGAGCCTTCTTGTTCCTCCGAGGCCTCAGGGGCGCTTCATCGTCGTCGTCCGGAAGGTCAATGATTTGGGGTGGAGCTGCAGAGAGAATCAAGTATAAGAAATTCAATCGACCAATAAAGTGTCCGAGTAAACAAAGACAAGATTGCGAGAATCGTACCAAGATTGGAGGTGGCGGCATCTTCTGCTTCTTCGTCCTTATACTTATGGCCGGAGGTCTCGGAAGTACCAGCACTGCAATTTTCG
The DNA here is from genome assembly GCA_032464435.1 of Aegilops umbellulata. Classification (NCBI taxonomy): domain Eukaryota; kingdom Viridiplantae; phylum Streptophyta; class Magnoliopsida; order Poales; family Poaceae; genus Aegilops; species Aegilops umbellulata. The sequence continues at coordinate 446,542,068 of CP136055.1, forward strand.
AGATTCAGTCGGCTGTGACAGTGAATCGACCAAAACTCAGTTCATACTAAACAAGGAATTCAGATTCAGTTATTACCCAGAAACAGTGGGGATGGTCACTTTGATTTTGGGCAAGGCTTTTGGCGGTTTTGATGGCGCGGCTTTCGTTTGCTTTGGCGCCCTTTCAGTCGGCGCTGGAGAGGTTGTCCGAGGGCGCTTGGATGGCTAACCAGTCGGCGTGGCAGCTTTGCCGCAGTCGCTCGATGGATCTTGAGCGAACTTGGATCGCCTTTCCTCACGAGGAGGAGAATTGACCTCTTCTTCGTCACTCGGGTCGTTGCTATCTTCCTCCTCCTCACCATCAGACTGCCAATCGACGCTTTCACCTACACTTGCCTCCTCCTCCACGTCCTGCTCATGGTCGCCATTGGGCATCTAATACCACTCAGTAAGGGCCTAGAAGACAACAAGCAAGACAAAAGTCAGTCGGTTGGTAATAAGCAGTTACATGATGATTCAAGGATATACTCGATGACTCTAAATTGTACCTGGTCCACTTCGTACATATTGTTGAGTGGAGGAATCCTCCTGGACCCTCTAGGGTTATCCTTGTTGCCGGTAATGCTCTTCAGCCACCGCTCCAGCATAACCTCCGAGACTTCCTCTGGGTGGACCTGAGTGGTATCATCGGTGCTTGAGTACATCCACATAGAATGGTCACGGGCTTGAAGCGGCTGGATGCATCTCCTGAGGAAGACCTCCAACAGGTCCATGCCGGTCACACTGTCTCGGACAAGTTGGACTACCATGTCGACCAGCACCTTCACCTGTGCCCTCTCCTCCGGGATCACTTTCAAGGCGGCGGGCTTTTCCACTCGGGCCGAAGAGAAGGGGGGAAGTCCAGTCGACTGCCCCGGAGTCGGCTGGTCTTGGCAGTAGAACCAGATCGACTGCCACCCTCGAACCGACTCGGGAAGGGTCATGGCCAGAAAACAGCTCTTTCCTCTCATTTGGATAACAAGGCCCCCACACATCTGGATCACCTTCGTCCTCTCGTCACTCGAATTGGCCTTCTTGACCGACTGGGAGCGGCATGTGACAATGTGTTTGAAGAGGCCCCAGTGTGGTCGGCAGCCCAAGAAGTTCTCACACAAAGAAACGAAAGCGGCGAGATAGACGATGGAGTTGGGAGTGAAGTGGTGGAGTTGTGCACCGAAAAAGTTCAGAAACGCTCGGAAAAAAGGATGCGGCGGCAGAGAAAACCCCTGTTAGACGTGGGTGGCGAGGAGAACACACTCACCATCTTGCGGCTGGGGCTCGGTTTTGTTCCCCGGGAGCCGCGCAGCTCCGTGGGGGATCAGTCCCTCCTTAGCCATATTTGTGATGTCGTCCTGCCGAATCGTTGACCGGATCCAGTAGCCCTGGATCTAGCCGCGCGGCAAGCCGGCCCTTGACGAGTATCCGCCCCGGTTGGATTTCTTCCCCTTCGCCTTCGTCGTCGCCTTCTTCGCGCGCTCCAGGGCCATCGTCTTATCCTTTCCCATTGCAGAGGATGGAGCTCGAGCAGTGCAGCGGCGCTAGGGCGAGAGAGAGCGAGGCTGAGAGAACAGAGGAGGAAGGTGAAAACTGGAGATGTACTGTTGAAAAACCCCAGCCCGATACCTTATATGAGGCGGGTTCCGAGTGGCTGACCAGTGGCCCCGGGCGATCTTATCAAATCCCATAACAGCCACGCACATGGTACGTGGCGAAAAAGGTGGCGCGGGAATCGAGGCGGCCCTACCTAATCCGGTCCGATTACTGCGGCCTCCTCGACCCCGCGCGCTTCCCAATATTCGAATCCCGTGAAATCTGCGGAAGATAGAGCAACTTATCAGACGAAAGATTTTTCTCCATATCAACACTCGGGACTTAGTAGCAAAAGTTCACTCGACACAAATCAAGAATGGATCAAGGCGACTGAAAAAGAAGTTGATGTCATCACATTGAATAAGTTCATCCCAACGAGACTCTTCCGAGGCGTGAAAATTGAGTCGGAAATACTTTCAACTCCTTCTCCACTCAAACCCTGAACCATTCGGGGGATAATGACGAAGCTATGCACCTAGGTTACGGTTATAGGCCTGTCCTAGACACCCTCCCCAAGGACATTACCCTAAAGTCAGAAGCATTGGAGGGATATCATCATCCACTCGACCAGATACGTTCCACTCAGAAGGTTCAAAGTCACTCGACCGTACCAGAAACCACTCGACGCACAGAAGGTCTAAGGTCACTCTAAGCATCAATGGCCGAGCGTTCACTCTGTAGATTTAATGATCATTTATGACACTTTACTACTGGCATTACCTGTAACGTCCCACCTTAATGTACATTGAACCTGTTGGGGAACGTAGTAATTTCAAAAAAATTCCTACGCACACGCAAGATCATGGTGATGCATAGCAACGAGAGGGGAGAGTGTTGTCTACGTACCCTTGTAGACCGAAGCGGAAGCGTTGACACAACATAGAGGAAGTAGTCGTACGTCCTCCTCACGATCCGACCGATCCCAGCACCGTTACTCCGGCACCTCCGAGTTCTTGGCACACGTTCAACTCGATGACGATCCCCGGGCTCTGATCCAGCAAAGCGTCGGGGAGGAGTTCCGTCAGCACGACGGCGTGGTGACGATCTTGATGTTCTACTGTCGCAGGGCTTCGCCTAAGCACCGCTACAATATGACCGAGGTGGAATATGGTGGAAGGGGGCACCGCACACGGCTAAGGAACGATCACGAAGATCAACTTGTGTTTCTATGGGGCGCCCCCTGCCCCTGTATATAAAGGATGGAGGAGGAGGAGGCCGACCAAGGCTTGGTGCGGCCAGGATGTGGAGTCCTACTAGGACTCCAAGTCCTAGTAGGAGTCCACCAAGAGGGGAGGAAGGGAGAAGGAAGTGAAGGAGTAGGAAAGGTGGCCGGCCCCCTTTTCCCTAGTCCAATTCGGACTAGAGGGGAGGGGGCGCAGCAGCCTTTTTCCTCTTCCCACTAAAGCCCATCAAGGCCCATTACTTCTCCCGTAATCCCGTAACTCCCCGATACTCCCGAAAATACCCGAATCACTCAGAACCTTTCCGATGTCCGAATATAGTCATCCAATATATCGATCTTTACGTCTCGACCATTTCGAGACTCCTCGTCATGTCCCCGATCTCATCCGGGACTCCGAACTCCTTCGGTACATCAAAACTCATAAACTCATAATATAACTGTCATCGAAACCTTAAGCGTGCGGACCCTACGGTTCGAGAACAATGTAGACATGACCGAGACACGTCTCCGGTCAATAACCAATAGCGGGACCTGGATGCCCATATTGGCTCCTACATATTCTACGAAGATCTTTATCGGTCAGACCGCATAACAACATACGTTGTTCCCTTTGTCATCGGTATGTTACTTGCCCGAGATTCGATCATCAGTATCCAATACCTAGTTCAATCTCGTTACCGGCAAGTCTCTTTACTCGTTCTGTAATACATCATCTCACAACTAGCACATTAGTTGCAATGCTTGCAAGGCTTATGTGATGAGCATTACCGAGAGGGCCCAGAGATACCTCTCCGACAATCGGTAGTGACAAATCCTAATCTCGAAATACGCCAACCCAACATCTACTTTTGGTGACACCTGTAGTACTCCTTTATAATCACCCGGTTACGTTGTGACGTTTGGTAGCACCCAAAGTGTTCCTCCGGCAAATGGGAGTTGCATAATCTCATAGTCAAAGGAACATGTATAAGTCATGGATAAAAGCAACAGCAACATACTAAATGATCGGGTGCTATGCTAATGGAATGGGTCATGTCAATCAGATCATTCAACTAATGATGTGACCTTGTTAATCAAATGACAACTCCTTTTGTCTATGGTTAGGAAACTTAACCATCTTTGATTAACAAGCTAGTCAAGTAGAGGCATACTAGTGACACTCTGTTTGTCTATGTATCCACACATGTATTATGTTTCCAGTTAATACAATTCTAGCATGAATAATAAACATTTATCATGATATAAGGAAATAAATAATAACTTTATTATTGCCTCTAGGGCATATTTCCTTCAGTCTCCCACTTGCACTAGAGTCAATAATCTAGTTCACATCGCCATGTGATTTAATAGCAATAGTTCACATCACCATGTGATTAACACCCATAGTTCACATCGCCATGTGACCAACATCAAAAAGGGCTTACTAGATTCAGTAATCTAGTTCACATCGCTATGTGATTAACACCCAAAGAGTACTAAGGTGTGATCATGTTTTGCTTGTGAGAGAATCTTAGTCAACGGGTCTTTCACATTTAGATCCGTTATGTATTTTGTAATTTTCAATGTCTACAATGCTCTGCACGGAGCTACTCTAGCTAATTGCTCCCACTTTCAATATGTATCTAGATCGAGACTTAGAGTCATCCAGATCGGTGTCAAAACTTGCATCGACGTAACCCTTTACGACGAACCTTTTGTCACCTCCATAATCGAGAAACATATCCTTATTCCACTAAGGATAACTTTGACCGCTGTCCAGTGATCTACTCCTAGATCACCATTGTTCTCCCTTGCTTAACTCAGTGTAGGGTATGCAATAGATCTGGTAAACAGCATGGCATACTTTATAGAACCTATGGCCGAGGCATAGGGAATGACTTTCATTCTCTTTCTATCTTCTGTCGTGGTCGGGCTTTGAGTCTTACTCAATTTCACACCTTGTAACACAGGCAAGAACTCTTTCTTTGACTGTTCCATTTTGAACTACTTCAAAATCTTGTCAAGGTATGTACTCATTGAAAAAACTTATCAAGCGTCTTGATCTATCTCTACAGATCTTGATACTCAATATGTAAGCAGCTTCACCGAGGTCTTTCTTTGAAAAACTCCTTTCAAACACTCCTTTATGCTTTGCAGAATAATTCTACATTATTTCTGATCAACAATATGTCATTCACATATACTTATCAGAAATGTTGTAGTGCTCCCACTCACTTTCTTGTAAATACAGGCTTCACCGCAAGTCTGTATAAAACTATATGGCTTGATCAACTTATCAAAGCGTATATTCCAACTCTGAGATGCTTGCACCAGTCCATAGATGGATCGCTGGAGCTTGCATATTTTATTAGCACCTTTAGGATTGACAAGACCTTCTAGTTGCATCATATACAACTCTTCTTTAATAAATGCATTAAGGAATGTAGTTTTGTTTACCCATTTGCCAGATTTCATAAATGCGGCAATTGCTAACATGATTTAGACAGACTTAAGCATAGCTACGAGTGAGAAACTCTTATCGTAGTCAACACCTTGAACTTGTCGAAAACCTTTTGCGACAATTCTAGCTTTGTAGATAGTAATAATACTATCAGCGTCCATCTTCCTCTTGAAGATCCATTTATTCTCAATTGCTTGCCGATCATCGGGCAAGTCAACCAAAGTCCACACTTTGTTCTCATACATGGATCCCATCTCAGATTTTATGGCCTCAAACCATTTCGCGGAATCTGGGCTCATCATCGCTTCCTCATAGTTCGCAAGTTCATCATGGTCTAGTAACATGACTTCCAGAACAGGATTACCGTACCACTCTGGTGCGGATCTCACTCTGGTTTACTTACGAGATTCAGTAGTAACTTGATCTGAAGTTACATGATCATCATCATTAGCTTCCTCACTAATTGGTGTAGTACTCACAAGAACAGATTTCTGTGATGAACTCCATTCCAATAAGGGAGAAGGTACAATTACCTTATCAAGTTTTCTACTTTCCTCCCACTCACTTCTTTCGAGAGAAACTCCTTTTCTAGAAAGGATCCATTCTTAGCAACGAATGTCTTGCCTTTGGATCTGTGATAGAAGGTGTACCCAACTGACTCTTTGGGTATCCTATGAAGACATATTTCTCCGATTTGGGTTTGAGCTTATCATGTTGAAACTTTTTTCACATAAGCATCGCAACCCCAAACTTTAAGAAATGACAACTTTGGTTTCTTGCCAAACCATAGTTCAGATTGTGTCGTCTCAACGGACTTAGATGGTGCCCTTTTTAACGTGAATGCAGCTGTCTTTAATGCATAACCCCAAAAATGATAGTGGTAGATCGGTAAGAGACATCATAGATTGTACTATATCCAATAAAGTACGGTTATGACGTTCGGACGCACCATTATGCTGTGGTGTTCCAGGTGGCGTGAGTAGTGAAACTATTTCACATTGTTTTAACTGAAGACCAAACTCGTAACTCAAATATTTGTCTCCGCGATCAGATCGTAGAAACTTTATTTTCTTGTTACGATGATTTTCCACTTCACTCTGAAATTCTTTGAACTTTTCAAATATTTCAGACTTATGTTTCATCAAGTAGATATACCCATATCTGCTCAAAACATCTGTGAAGGTCAGAAAATAATGATACTTGTCGCGAGCCTTAATCTTCATTGGACCACATACATCGGTATGTATGATTTCCAACAAGTCATTTGCTCGCTCCATTGTTCCGGAGAACGGAGTCTCAGTCATCTTGCCCATGAGGCATGGTTCGCAAGCATCAAGTGATTCATAATCAAGTGATTCCAAAATTCCATCAGCATGGAGTTTCTTCATGCGCTTTACACCAATATGACCTAAACGGTAGTGCCACAGATAAGTTGCACTATCATTATCAAATTTGCATCTTTTTGGCTTCAATATTATGAATATGTGTATCACTACGATCGAGATCCAACAAACCATTTTGTTGGTGTGTATGACCATAGAAGGTTTTATTCATGTAAACAGAACAACAATTTATTCTCTTACTTAAATGAATAACCGTATTGCAATAAACATGATCAAATCATATTCATGCTCAACACCAAATAACACTTATTTAGGTTCCACACTAATCCCGAAAGTATAGGGAGTGTGCGATGATGATCCTATCAATCTTGGAACCACTTCCAACACACATCGTCACTTCACCCTTAACTAGTCTCTGTTTATTCTGCAACTCCCGTTTCGAGTTACTAATCTTAGCAACTGAACTAGTATCAAATACTGAGGAGTTGCTATAAACACTAGTAAAGTACACATCAATAACATGTATATCAAATATACTTATGTTCACTTTGCCATCCTTCTTATCCACCAATCACTTGGGGTAATTCCGCTTCCAGTGACCAGTCCCTTTGCAGTAGAAGCACTTAGTCTCAGGCTTAGGACCAGACTCGGGCTTCTTCACTTGAGCAGCAACTTGCTTGCTGTTCTTCTTGAAGTTCCCTTCTATCCCTTTGCCCTTTTCTTGAAACTAGTGGTCTTGTTAACCATCAACACTTGATGTTTTTCTTGATTTCTACCTTCATCGATTTCAGCATCACGAAGAGCTTGGGAATTACTTTCGTCATCCCTTGCATATTATAGTTCATCACGAAGTTCTACTAACTTGGTGATGGTGACTAGAGAATTCTGTCAATCACTATCTTATCTGGAAGATTAACTCCCACTTGATTCAAGTGATTGTAGTACCCAGACAATCTGAGCACATGCTCACCAGTTGAGCGATTCTCCTCCATCTTTTAGCTATAGAACTTTGTTGGAGACTTCATATCTCTCAACTCGGGTATTTGTTTGAAATATTAACTTCAACTCCTGGAACATCTCATATGGTCCATGACGTTCAAAACGTCTTTGAAGTCCCGATTCTAAGCCGTTAAGCATGGTGCACTAAACTATTAAGTAGTCATCATATTGATCTAGCAAAACGTTCATAACGTATGCATCTGCTCCTGCAATAGGTCCGTCACCTAGCGGTGCATCAAGGACATAATTCTTCTGTGCAGCAATGAGGATAAACCTCAGATCACGGATCCAATCCGCACCATTGCTACTAACATCTTTCAACACAATTTTCTCTAGGAACATATCAAAATAAACACAGGGAAGCAACAACGCGAGCTATTGATCTACAACATAGATATGCTAATACTACCAGGACTAAGTTCATGATAAATTAAAGTTCAATTAATCATATTACTTAAGAACTCCCACTTAGATAGACATCCCTCTAATCCTCTAAGTGATCACGTGATCCAAATCAACTAAACCATGTCCGATCATCACGTGAGATGGAGTAGTTTCAATGGTGAACATCACTATGTTGATCATATCTACTATATGATTCACGCTCGACCTTTCGGTCTCCGTGTTCCGAGGTCATATCTTATATGCATAGCTCGTCAAGTATAACCTGAGTATTCCGCGTGTGCAACTGTTTTGCACCCGTTGTATTTGAACGTAGAGCCTATCACACCCGATCATCACGTGGTGTCTCAGCACGAAGAACTTTTGCAACGGTGCATACTCAGGGAGAACACTTCTTGATAATTTAGTGAGAGATCATCTTATAATGCTACCGTCAATCAAAGCAAGATAAGATGCATAAAAAGATAAACATCACATGCAATCAATATAAGTGATATGATATGGTCATCATCATCTTGTGCTTGTGATCTCTATCTCCGAAGCACCATCATGATCACCATCGTCACCGGCGCGACACCTTGATCTCCATCGTAGCATCGTTGTCGTCTCGCCAATCTTATGCTTCCACGACTATCACTACCGCTTAGTAATAAAGTAAAGCATTACATCGCGATTGCATTGCATACAATAAAGCGACAACCATATGGCTCCTGCCAGTTGCCGATAACTCGGTTACAAAACATGATCATCTCATACAATAAAATTTAGCATCATGTCTTGACCATATCACATCACAACATGCCCTGCAAAAACAAGTTAGACGTCCTCTACTTTGTTTGTTGCAAATTTTACGTGGCTGCTACGGGCTTAAGCAAGAACTCATCTTACCTACGCATCAAAACCACAACGATAGTTTGTCAAATAGACTCCGTTTTAACCTTCTCAAGGACCGGGCGTAGCCACACTCGGTTCAACTAAAGTTGGAGAGACAGTCTTCCGCAAGCCATCTATGTGCAAAGCACGTCGAGGGAACCGGTCTCGCGTAAGCGTACGCGTAAGGTTGGTCCGGATCGTCTCGTCCAACAATACCGCTGAACCAAAGCATGACATGCTGGTAGGCAGTATGACTTGTATCGTCCACAACTCACTTGTGTTCTACTCGTGCAAATAACATCAAACCATAAAAACCTAGGCTCGGATGCCACTGTTGGGGAACGAAGGTAATTTCAAAAAAAATCCTACGCGCACGCAAGATCATGGTGATGCATAGCAACGAGAGGGGAGAGTGTTCTCTATGTACCCTTGTAGACCGAAGCGGAAGCGTTGACACAACGTAGAGGAAGTAGTCGTACGTCCTCCTCACGATCCGACCGATCCCAGCACCGTTACTCCGGCACCTCCGAGTTCTTGGCACACGTTCAGCTCGATGACGATCCCCGGGCTCCGATCCAGCAAAGCGTCGGGGAGGAGTTCCGTCAGCACGACGGCGTGGTGACGATCTTGATGTTCTACTGTCGCAGGGCTTCGCCTAAGCACCGCTACAATATGACCGAGGTGGAATATGGTGGAAGGGGGCACCGCACACGGCTAAGGAACGATCACGAAGATCAACTTGTGTTTCTATCAGACTTGGGCTTCTTCACTTGAGCAGCAACTTGCTTGCCGTTCTTCTTGAAGTTCCCCTTCTTCCCTTTTGCCCTTTTCTTGAAACTAGTGGTCTTGTTAACCATCAACACTTGATGTTTTTCTTGATTTCTACCTTCGTCGATTTCAGCATCACGAAGAGCTTGGGAATTGTTTCCGTTATCCCTTGCATATTATAGTTCATCACGAAGTTCTACTAACTTGGTGATGGTGACTAGAGAATTCTGTTAATCACTATTTTATTTGGAAGATTAACTCCCTCTTGATTCAAGCGATTGTAGTACCCAGACAATCTGAGCACATGCTCACTAGTTGAGCGATTCTCCTCCATCTTTTAGCTATAGAACTTGTTGGAGACTTCATATCTCTCAACTCGGGTATTTGCTTGAAATATTAACTTCAACTCCTGGAACATATCATATGGTCCATGACATTCAAAACGTCTTTGAAGTCCCGATTCTAAGCTGTTAAGCATGGTGCACTTAAACTATCAAGTAGTCATCATATTGAGCTAGCCGAACGTTCATAACGTCTGCATCTGCTCCTGCAATAGGTCCGTCACCTAGCGGTGCATCAAGGACATAATTCTTCTGTTCAGCAATGAGGATAAACCTCAAATCACGGATCCAATCCGCATCATTGCTACTAACATCTTTCAACACAATTTTCTCTAGGAACATATCAAAATAAACATATGAAAGCAACAATGCGAGCTATTGATCTACAACATAGATATGCTAATACTACCAGGACTAAGTTCATGATAAATTTAAGTTCAATTAATCATATTACTTAAGAACTCCCACTTACATAGACATCCCTCTAATCTTCTAAGTGATCACGTGATCCAAATCAACTAAACCATAACCGATCATCACGTGAAATGGATTAGTCTTCAATGTTGAACATCATTATGTTGATCATATCTACTATATGATTCACGCTCGACCTTTCGGTCTCCGTGTTCCGAGGCCATATCTGCATATGCTAGGCTCGTCAAGTATAACCCGAGTATTCTGCGTGTGCAAAAACTGGCATGCACCCGTTGTAGATGGACGTAGAGCTTATCACACCCGATCATCACGTGGTGTCTGGGCACGACGAACTTTGGCAACGGTGCATACTCGGGGAGAACACTTCTTGATAATTTAGTGAGAGATCATCTTATAATGCTACCGTCAATCAAAGCAAGATAAGATGCATAAAAAGATAAACATCACATGCAATCAATATAAGTGATATGATATGGCCATCATCATCTTGTGCTTGTGATCTCCATCTCTGCAGCACCGTCATGATCACCATCGTCACCGGCGCGACACCTTGATCTCCATCGTAGCATCGTTGTCGTCTCACCAATCTTATGCTTCTACGACTATCGCTACCGCTTAGTGATAAAGTAAAGCATTACAGGGCGATTGCATTGCATACAATAAAGCGACAACCATACGGCTCCTGCCGGTTGCCGATAACTCGGTTACGAAACATGATCATCTCATACAATAAAATTTAGCATCATGTCTTGACCATAAAACATCACAACATGCCCTGCAAAAACAAGTTAGACGTCCTCTACTTTGTTTGTTGCAAGTTTTACGTGGCTGCTACGGGCTTAAGCAAGAACCAATCTTACCTACGCATCAAAACCACAACGATAGTTTGTCAAATAGACACCGTTTTAACCTTCGCAAGGACCGGGCGTAGCCATACTCGGTTCAACTAAAGTTGCAGAAACTGACACCCGCCAGCCACCCGTGTGCAAAGCACGTCGGTAGAACCAGTCTCGCGTAAGCGTACGCGTAATGTCCGTCCGGGCCGCTTCATCCAACAATACCGCCGAACCAAAGTATGACATGCTGGTAGGCAGTATGACTTATATCGTCCACAACTCACTTGTGTTCTACTCGTGCATATAACATCAAACCATAAAAACCTAGGCTCGGATGCCACTGTTGGGGAACGTAGTAATTTCAAAATTTTCCTACACACACGCAAGATCATGGTGATGCATAGCAACGAGAGGGGAGAGTGTTGTCTACGTACCCTCGTAGACCGAAGCGGAAGCGTTGACGCAACGTAGTGGAAGTAGTCGTACGTCTTCCCGATCCGACCGATCCAAGCACCGTTACTCCGGCACCTCCGAGTTCTTAGCACACGTTCAGCTCGATGACGCTCCCCGGGCTCCGATCCAGCAAAGCTTCGGGCATGAGTTTCGTCAACACGATGGCGTGATGACGATGATGATGTTCTACCGACGCAGGGCTTCGCCTAAGCACTACAACGATATGACCGAGGTGGAATATGGTGGAGGGGGGCACCGCACACGGCTAAGGAACGATCACGAAGATCAACTTGTGTGTCCTGGGGTGCCCCCCTGCCCCCGTATATAAAGGAGCAAGGGGGAGGGGGCGGCCGGCCTAGGAGGGGGCGCGCCAAGGGGAGTCCTACTCCCACCGGGAGTAGGACTCCCTCCTTCCTTGTTGGAGTAGGAGAAGGGGAAAGAGGGGGAGAGGAAGAAGGAAATGTTGGGGAACGTAGTAATTTCAAAATTTTCCTACGCACACGCAAGATCATGGTGATGCATAGCAACGAGAGGAGAGAATGATCTACGTACCCTTGTAGATTGCAACGGAAGCGTTTGACACAACGTAGAGGAAGTAGTCGTACGTCTTCTTCCCGGTCCGACCGATCCAAGCACCGTTACTCCGGCACCTCCGAGTTCTTAGCACACGTTCAGCTCGATGACGATCCCCGGGCTCCGATCCAGCAAAGCGTCGGGGAAGAGTTCCGTCAGCACGACGGCGTGGTGACGATCTTGATGTACTACTGACGCAGGGCTTCGCCTAAGCACTGCGACAATATGACCGAGGTGGAATTTGGTGGAAGGGGGCACCGCACACGGCTAAGGAACGATCTCAAGGATCAACTTGTGTGTCTATGGGGTGCCCCCTGCCTCCGTATATAAAGGATCCAAGGGGGAGGGATGGCGGCCTAGGGTGGCGCGCCAGGAGAGTCCTACTCCCTCCGGGAGTAGGATCCCCCCCCCCAATCCTAGTTGGAATAGGATTCCTCAAAGGGGGAGAGAGAGAGGGGGCCGGCCACCTCTCCTAGACCTAATAGGACTAGGGGAGGGGGGAGGCGCGCAGCCCATGAGGGCAGCCCTTTCACCTTTCCACCATGGCCCATGTTGGCCCATTTGGCTCCCGGGGGGGTTCCGGTAACCCTCCCGGTATTCCGGTAAAATCCTGATTTCACCTGGAACACTTCCGATGTCCAAACATAGGCTTCCAATATATCAATCTTTACGTCTCGACCATTTCGAGACTCCTCGTCATGTCCGTGATCACATCCGGGACACCGAACAACCTTCGGTACATCAAAATGCATAAACTCATAATAACTGTCATCGTAACGTTAAGCGTGCGGACCCTACGGTTCGAGAACAATGTATACATGACTGAGACACATCTCCGGTCAATAACCAATAGCGGGACCTGGATGCCGATATTGGCTCCTACATATTCTACGAAGATCTTTATCGGTCAGACCGCATAACAACATACGTTGTTCCCTTTGTCATCGGTATGTTACTTGCCCGAGATTCGATCGTCAGTATCCAATACTTAGTTCAACCTCGTTACCGGCAAGTCTCTTTACTCGTTCCGTATTACATCATCCCGCAACTAATTCATTAGTTGCAATGCTTGCAAGGCTTAAGTGATGTGCATTACCGAGAGGGCCCAGAGATACCTCTCCGACGATCGGAGTGACAAATCCTAATCTCGAAATACGCCAACCCAACATCTACCATTGGAGACACCTGTAGTACTCCTTTGTAATCACCCAGTTACGTTGTGACATTTGGTAGTACCCAAAGTGTTCCTCCGGAAAACGGGAGTTGCATAATCTCATAGTCATAGGAACATGTATAAGTCATGGATAAAGCAATAGCAACATACTAAACGATCGGGTGCTAAGCTAATATAATGGGCCATGTCAATCAGATCATTCAACTAATGATGTGACCTCGTTAATCAAATAACAACTCTTTGTTCATGGTTAGGAAACATAACCATCTTTGATTAACTAGCTAGTCTAGTAGAGGCATACTAGTGACACTCTGTTTTGTCTATGTATTCACAAATGTATTATGTTTCCGGTTAATACAATTCTAGCATGAATAATAAACCTTTATCATGATATAAGGAAATAAATAATAACTTTATTATTGCCTCTAGGGCATATTTCCTTCAGTCTCCCACTTGCACTAGAGTCAATAATCTAGATTACACTGTAATGATCCTAACACCCATGGAGTCTTGGTGCTGATCATGTTTTGCTCGTGGAAGAGGCTTAGTCAACGGGTCTGCTACATTCAGATCCGTATGTATCTTGCAAATCTCTATGTCTCCCACCTGGACTAGATCCCGGATGGAGTTGAAGCGTCTCTTGATGTGTTTGGTCCTTTCGTGAAATCTGGATTCCTTTGCCAAGGCAATTGCACCAGTATTGTCACAAAAGATTTTCATTGGACCCGATGCACTAGGTATGACACCTAGATCGGATATGAACTCCTTCATCCAGACTCCTTCGTTTGCTGCTTCCAAAGCAGCTATGTACTCCGCTTCACATGTAGATCCCGCTACGACGCTTTGTTTAGAACTGCACCAACTGACAGCTCCACCGTTTAATGTAAACACGTATCCGGTTTGCGATTTAGAATCGTCCGGATCAGTGTCAAAGCTTGCATCAACGTAACCTCTTACGGTGAGCTCTTTGTCACCTCCATATATGAGAAACATATCCTTAGTCCTTTTCAGGTATTTCAGGATGTTCTTGACCGTTGTCCAGTGATCCACTCCTGGATTACTTTGGTACCTCCCTGCTAAACTTATAGCAAGGCACACGTCAGGTCTGGTACACAGCATTGCATACATGATAGAGCCTATGGCTGAAGCATAGGGAACATCTTTCATTTTCTCTCTATCTTCTGCAGTGGTCGAGCTTTGAGTCTTACTCAATCTCACACCTTGTAACACAGGCAAGAACCCTTTCTTTGCTTGATCCATTTTGAACTTCTTCAAAATCTTGTCAAGGTATGTGCTTTGTGAAAGTCCAATTAAGCGTCTTGATCTATCTCTATAGATCTTTATGCCTAATATGTAAGCAGCTTCTCCGAGGTCTTTCATTGAAAAACTTTTATTCAAGTATCCCTTTATGCTATCCAGAAATTCTATATCATTTCCAATCAGTAATATGTCATCCACATATAATATTAGAAATGCTATAGAGCTCCCACTCACTTTCTTGTAAATACAGGCTTCTCCGAAAGTCTGCATAAAACCAAATGCTTTGATCACACTATCAAAGCGTTTATTCCAACTCCGAGAGGCTTGCACCAGTCCATAAATGGATCGCTGGAGCTTGCACACTTTGTCAGCTCCCTTTGGATCGACAAAACCTTCCGGTTGCATCATATACAACTCTTCTTCCAAAAATCCATTCAGGAATGCAGTTTTGACATCCATTTGCCAAATTTCATAATCATAAAATGCAGCAATTGCTAACATGATTCGGACAGACTTAAGCATCGCTACGGGTGAGAAAGTCTCATCGTAGTCAATCCCTTGAACTTGTCGAAAACCTTTTGCGACAAGTCGAGCTTTGTAGATAGTAACATTACCATCAGCGTCAGTCTTCTTCTTAAAGATCCATTTGTTCTCAATTGCTTGCCGATCATCGGGCATGTCAACCAAAGTCCATACTTTGTTCTCATACATGGATCCCATCTCAGATTTCATGGCTTCAAGCCACTTTGCGGAATCTGGGCTCACCATCGCTTCTTCATAGTTCGTAGGTTCATCATGATCTAATATCATGACCTCCAGAACAGGATTACCGTACCACTCTGGTGCGGATCTCACTCTGGTTGATCTACGAGGTTCAGTAGTATCTTGATCTAAAGTTTCATGATCATCATCATTAGCTTCCTCACTTATTGGTGTAGGTGTCGCAGAAACAGTTTTCTGTGATGTACTACTTCGCAATAAAGGAGTAGGTACAGTTACCTCGTCAAGTTCTACTTTCCTCCCACTCACTTCTTTCGAAAGAAACTCCTTCTCTAGAAAGTTTCCGAATTTAGCAACAAAAGTCATGCCTTCGGATCTGTGATAGAAGGTGTATCCAACAGTTTCCTTTGGATATCCTATGAAGACACATTTCTCCGATTTGGGTTCGAGCTTATCAGGTTGAAGCTTTTTCACATAAGCATCGCAGCCCCAAACTTTAAGAAACGACAACTTTGGTTTCTTGCCAAACCATAGTTCATAAGGCGTCGTCTCAACGGATTTAGATGGTGCCCTGTTTAACGTGAATGCGGCCGTCTCTAGAGCGTATCCCCAAAACGATAGCGGTAAATCAGTAAGAGACATCATAGATCGCACCATATCTAGTAAAGTACGATTACGACGTTCGGACACACCATTACATTGTGGTGTTCCGGGTGGCGTGAGTTGCGAAACTATTCCACAATTTTTCAAATGTACACCAAACTCGTAACTCAAATATTCTCCTCCACGATCCGATCGTAGAAATTTTATTTTCTTGTTACGATGATTTTCAACTTCACTCTGAAATTCTTTGAACTTTTCAAATGTTTCAGACTTGTGTTTCATTAAGTAGATATACCCATATCTGCTTAAGTCATCTGTGAAGGTGAGAAAATAACGATATCCGCCACGAGCCTCAATATTCATCGGTCCACATACATCGGTATGTATGATTTCCAACAAATCTGTTGCTCTCTCCATCGTACCGGAGAACGGTGTTTTAGTCATCTTGCCCATGAGGCACGGTTCGCAAGTACCAAGTGATTCATAATCAAGTGGTTCCAAAAGTCCATCAGTATGGAGTTTCTTCATGCGCTTTACACCGATATGACCTAAACGACAGTGCCACAAATAAGTTGCACTTTCATTATCAATTCTGCATCTTTTGGTTTCAACATTATGAATATGTGTATCACTACTATCGAGATTCATCAAAAAAAAGACCACTCTTCAAAGGTGCATGACCATAAAAGATATTACTCATATAAATAGAACAACCATTATTCTCTGATTTAAATGAATAACCGTCTCGCATTAAACAAGATCCAGATATAATGTTCATGCTCAACGCTGGCACCAAATAACAATTATTTAGGTCTAATATTAATCCCGAAGGTAGATGTAGAGGTAGCGTGCCGACCGCGATCACATCGACTTTGGAACCGTTTCCCACGCGCATCGTCACCTCGTCCTTTGCTAGTGTCCGCTTATTCTGTAGTCCCTGTGTCGAGTTGCAAATATTAGCAACAGAACCAGTATCAAATACGCAGGTGCTACTGCGAGCATTAGTAAGGTACACATCAATAACATGTATATCACATATACCTTTGTTCACCTTGCCATCCTTCTTATCCACCAAATACTTGGGGCAGTTCCGCTTCCAGTGACCAGTCTGCTTGCAGTAGAAGCACTCAGTTTCAGGCTTAGGTCCAGACTTGGGTTTCTTCTCTTGAGCAGCAACTCGCTTGCCGTTCTTCTTGAAGTTCCCCTTTTTCTTCCCTTTGCCCTTTTTCTTGAAACTAGTGGTTTTGTTAACCATCAACACTTGATGCTCCTTCTTGATTTCTACCTCCGCAGCTTTTAGCATTGCGAAGAGCTCGGGAATAGTCTTGTTCATCCCTTGCATATTATAGTTCATCACGAAGCTCTTGTAGCTTGGTGGCAGTGATTGGAGAATTCTGTCAATGACGCAATCATCTGGAAGAGTAACTCCCAATTGAATCAAGTGATTATTATACCCAGACATTTTGAGTATATGCTCACTGACAGAACTGTTCTCCTCCATCTTGCAGCTATAGAACTTATTGGAGACTTCATATCTCTCAATCCGGGCATTTGCTTGAAATATTAACTTCAACTCCTGGAACATCTCATATGCTCCATGACATTCAAAACGTCGTTGAAGTCCCGGTTCTAAGTTGTAAAGCATGGCACACCGAACTACCGAGTAGTCATCAGCTTTGCTCTGCCAGACGTTCATAACTTCTGGTGTTGCTCTAGCAACAGGCCTGGCACTTAGCGGTGCTTCCAGGACGTAATTCTTCTGTGTAGCAATGAGGATAATCCTCAAGTTACGGACCCAGTCCGTGTAATTGCTACCATCATCTTTCAACTTTGCTTTCTCAAGGAACGCATTAAAATTTAACGGAACAACAGCACGAGCCATCTATCTACAATCAACATAAACAAGCAAGATACTATCAGGTACTAAGTTCATGATAAGTTTATGTTCAGTTAATCAAATTAATTAAGAAATCCCACTTAGATAGACATCCCTCTAATCCTCTAAGTGATCACGTGATCCAAATCAACTAAACCATAACCGATCATCACGTGATATGGAGTAGTTTTCAATGGTGAACATCGTTATGTTGATCATATCTACTATATGATTCACGCTCGACCTTTTGGTCTCTGTGTTCCGAGGTCATATCTTATATGCATAGCTCGTCAAGTATAACCTGAGTATTCCACGTGTGCAACTGTTTTGCACCCGTTGTATTTGAACGTAGAGCCTATCACACCCGATCATCACGTGGTGTCTCAGCACGAAGAACTTTTGCAACGGTGCATACTCAGGGAGAACACTTCTTGATAATTTAGTGAGAGATCATCTTATAATGCTACCGTCAATCAAAGCAAGATAAGATGCATAAAAGGATAAACATCACATGCAATCAATATGTGATATGATACGGTCATCATCATCTTGTGCTTGTGATCTCCATCTCTGAAGCACCGTCATGATCACCAACGTCACCGGCGCGACACCTTGATCTCCATCGTAGCATCGTTGTCGTCTCGCCAATCTTATGCTTCTACGACTATCGCTACTGCTTAGTGATAAAGTAAAGCATTACAGGGCGATTGCATTGCATACAATAAAGCGACAACCATACGGCTCCTGCCGGTTGCCGATAACTCGGTTACAAAACATGATCATCTCATACAATAAAATTTAGCATCATGTCTTGATCATATCACATCACAACATGCCCTGCAAAAACAAGTTAGACGTCTTCTACTTTGTTGTTGCAAGTTTTACGTGGCTGCTACGGGCTTAAACAAGAACTCATCTTACCTACACATCAAAACCACAACGATAGTTTGTCAAATAGACTCCGTTTTAACCTTCTCAAGGACCGGGCGTAGCCACACTCGGTTCAACTAAAGTTGGAGAGACAGTCTTCCGCAAGCCATCTATGTGCAAAGCACGTCGAGGGAACTGGTCTCGCGTAAGAGTACGCGTAAGGTTGGTCCGGATCGTCTCGTCCAACAATACCGCTGAACCAAAGTATGACATGCTGGTAGGCAGTACGACTTGTATCGTCCACAACTCACTTGTGTTCTACTCGTGCAAATAACATCAAACCATAAAACCTAGGCTCGGATGCCACTGTTGGGGAACGTAGTAATTTCAAAATTTTCCTACGCACACGCAAGATCATGGTGATGCATAGCAATGAGAGGAGATTATGATCTATGTACCCTTGTAGATTGGAACGGAAGCATTTGACACAACGTAGAGGAAGTAGTCGTACATCTTCTTCCCAGTCCGACCGATCCAAGCACCGTTACTCCGGCACCTCTGAGTTCTTAGCACATGTTCAGCTTGATGACGATCCCCGGGCTCCGATCCAGCAAAGTGTCGGGGAAGAGTTCCGTCAGCACGACGGCGTGGTGACGATCTTGATGTACTACTGATGCAGGGCTTCGCCTAAGCACTGGGACAATATGACCGAGGTGGAATTTGGTGGAAGGGGGCACCGCACACGGCTAAGGAACGATCTCAAGGATCAACTTGTGTGTCTATGGGGTGCCCCTGCCTCCGTATATAAAGGATCCAAGGGGGAGGGGCTGTCCGGCCAAGGGTGGCGCGCCAGGAGAGTCCTACTCCCTCCGGGAGTAGGATTCCCCCCCCCCAATCCTAGTTGGAATAGGATTCCTCAAAGGGGGAGAGAGAGAGGAGGGCGGCCACCTCTCCTAGTCCTAATAGGACTAGGGGAGGGGGGAGGCGCGCAGCCCATGAGGGCAGCCCTTTCACCTTTCCACCAAGGCCCATGTTGGCCCATTTGGCTCCCGGGGGGTTCCGGTAACCCTCCCGGTATTCCGGTAAAATCCTGATTTCACCTGGAACACTTCCGATGTCCAAACATAGGCTTCCAATATATCAATCTTTACGTCTCGACCATTTCGAGACTCCTCGTCATGTCCGTGATCACATCCAGGACTCCGAACAACCTTCGGTACATCAAAATGCATAAACTCATAATAACTGTCATCGTAACGTTAAGCGTGCGGACCCTATGGTTCGAGAACAATGTAGACATGACCGAGACACATCTCCGGTCAATAACCAATAGCGGGACCTGGATGCCGATATTGGCTCCTACATATTCTACGAAGATCTTTATCGGTCAGACCGCATAACAGCATACGTTGTTCCCTTTGTCATCGGTATGTTACTTGCCCGAGATTCGATCGTCAGTATCCAATACTTAGTTCAATCTCGTTACCGGCAAGTCTCTTTACTCGTTCCGTAATACATCATCCCGCAACTAATTCATTAGTTGCAATGCTTGCAAGGCTTAAGTGATGTGCATTACCGAGAGGGCCCAGAGATACCTCTCCGACGATCGGAGTGACAAATCCTAATCTCGAAATACGCCAACCCAACATCTACCATTGGAGACACCTGTAGTACTCCTTTATAATCACCCAGTTACGTTGTGACGTTTGGTAGTACCCAAAGTGTTCCTCCGGAAAACGGGAGTTGCATAATCTCATAGTCATAGGAACCTGTATAAGTCATGGATAAAGCAATAGCAACATACTAAACGATCGGGTGCTAAGCTAATATAATGGGTCATGTCAATCAGATCATTCAACTAATGATGTGACCTCGTTAATCAAATAACAACTCTTTGTTCATGGTTAGGAAACATAACCATCTTTGATTAACGAGCTAGTCTAGTAGAGGCATACTAGTGACACTCTGTTTTGTCTATGTATTCACACATGTATTATGTTTCCGGTTAATACAATTCTAGCATGAATAATAAACCTTTATCATGATATAAGGAAATAAATAATAACTTTATTATTGCCTCTAGGGCATATTTCCTTCAGGAAAAGGGGGCTGCGCCCCTTGTCCAATTCGGGCCAGAGGGGGGGCGCAGGCCTTGTTCCTTTTGGCCTCTCTCCTCTATTCCCGTATGGCCCAATAAGGCCCATATACTCCCCGGCGAATTCCCGTAACTCTCCGGTACTCCCAAAAATACCCGAAGCACTTAGAACCTTTCCGATGTCCGAATATAGTCGTCCAATATATAGATCTTTACGTCTCGACCATTTCGAGACTCCTCGTCATGTCCCCGATCTCATCCGAGACTCCGAACTCCTTCGGTACATCAAAACTCATAAACTCATTATATAACTGTCATCGAAACCTTAAGCGTGCGGACCCTACGGTTCGAGAACAATGTAGACATGACCGAGACACCTCTCTGGTCAATAACCAATAGCGGGACCTGGATGCCCATATTGGCTCCTACATATTCTACGAAGATCTTCATCGGTCAGACCGCATAACAACATACGTTGTTCCTTTAGTCATCGGTATGTTACTTGCCCGAGATTCGATCGTCGGTATCCAATACCTAGTTCAATCTCGTTACCGGAAAGTCTCTTTACTCGTTCCGTAATACATCATCTCGCAACTAACATATTAGTTGCAATGCTTGCAAGGCTTATGTGATGTGGATTACCGAGAGGGCCCAGAGATACCTCTCCGACTATCAGAGTGACAAATCCTAATCTCGAAATACGCCAACCCAACAAGTACCTTTGGAGACACCTGTAGAGCACCTTTATAATCACCCAGTTACGTTGTGATGTTTGGTAGCACACAAAGTGTTCCTCCGGTAAACGGGAGTTGCATAATCTCATAGTCATAGGAACATGTATAAGTCATGAAGAAAGCAATAGCAACATACTAAACGATCGGGTGCTAAGCTAATGGAATGGGTCATGTCAATCAGATCATTCAACTAATGATGTGACCTCATTAATCAAATAACAACTCTTTGTCTATGGTTAGGAAACATAACCATCTTTGATTAATGAGCTAGTCAAGTAGAGGCATACTAGTGACACTCTTGTTTGTCTATGTATTCACACATGTATTATGTTTCCGGTTAATACAATTCTAGCATGAATAATAAACATTTATCATGAAATAAGGAAATAAATAATAACTTTATTATTGCCTCTAGGGCATATTTCCTTCATACCCTACTTCCTGCTTCCTTGATCTTGATGGATATGAGTATTACAAGAGTTGATCTACCACGAGATCGTAATGGATAAACCCTAGAAGTCTAGCCTATGTGTATATTGTAATGAATCTGTCCTATCCGAACTATGCTCTCCGGTTATATAAGCACCGGAGAGATCTAGGGTCACATGGAGTCGGTTACAACAGAGCGAATCTTCATAGTCGGTCGCCTAGCTTGCCTTCCACGCCAAGGAGAGTCCAATCCGGACACTGGTATAGTCTTCGGCCTTCATGTCTTCATAGCCCATCAGTCCGGCCCAATGGATAACAGGTCGTACGCCCGAGGACCCCTTAGTCCAGGACTCCCTCAGTAGCCCCTGAACCTGGCTTCAACGATGAGGAGTCCGGTGCACAGATTGTCTTCGGCATTGCAAGGCGGGTTCTCCATTTTCCGAACTCCAAGATAGTCTTCGGATGCGATGATTGTATCCAGACCTGTAACGCACACCACACACAACCACAGAGAGAATATAATATTTGCACGAATCCAATCTGTCGACAGCTTTTTCAACACGACATTACGTCTGCCCGGTCATAATCTCAAACCGTTTTTCATCTGCCATCCCATGTTTTGAGACGCGGTTGTTACTGGCACGTCTTGTCGAAGCAGGGATCGTGTCCCCTCATTGCGGGATTCTCGTCAATGCGGGCATGGGTAACCCAACCGTGCCGTTTATACAGCCCCTGGGGAACAGGCGGATCTTAAGGCGAGCGAGGAGGCATTTGATATATGTTGCCTTTATAAGGGGATAAGGATTCCCTCTTCCTCTTCTCACGCTCTCTCTTGTCTCCGCCTTTCTAATCTCGAGCTCCAGCGCCCAAGTTCTCATCTCCTTTCCACTCAAGCAACCATATTCGGATCCGGTGGTCAGGGCAAGTGGATGGTCTCCTCCGTCAAGGAGGAGGACATTACTGAGCTCCGGGCGGCCGGATATTTGGCGAAGGAAATCGCCCACCGCTTGCCGGCCAAGGGACAAATCGTCCTCATGCTGGAGCCCAACGAGAGGGTAGTATTCCTCCCTCATTTCTTCCGTGGACTAGGGTTTCCACTCCACCCTTTTGTTCATGGGCTGATGTATTATTACGGGATAGATTTCCATGATTTGTCCCCGAATTAATTCCTCAACATCTCGGCGTTCATCGTTGTGTGTGAGGCCTTCCTCTGCATCCAACCCCACTTCGGGTTGTGGCTCAAAGTCTTCAACGTGAAGCCGAAGGTGGTGGATGGCCAGCACGCGGAATGCGGAGGGGCAATGGTGAGTAAATTGTCCAATGTCTCCTAGCCCAAAGGCACTTTTGTGGAGACGATAAAGGAGTGGCAGAAGCATTGGTTCTACATCACAGAACCACGCGGCACCACCTGTGCCGCGGCTGCCGAATTCCGCTCCGGCACTCCTGTGCGACTCACCTCCTGGGTCGAGAAGAGTCTGGACTGGTGTCCTCTCGACGAGCTGATAGCGCTGCAGACGCGTGTTCAGAGTATGGTAACCAAGAGCGTCAAGCTCGTCGATGTGATCCAGGTGATGTTAGTTCGTCGGATCCTTCCGTGCCAGCGCCGAAGCCGCCCGCTGTGGGAATTCAATCCGAAGAAGCACCAGACCCTAGTGAGGCTCTTCGAGTCTACGCACGAAGGCGCATGGAAATTGCTCTTCAAGGTCAATGAGAAACCACCGGCCACGGATTCAGACCGTGGTCATGATTGTACACACCCTGCCAGCAAGGTATGTTGTTTCGAATGCTTCCTCAACCTAATTGTTTCAAGGATGATGTCTGAGCTTTTGTTATTGCTCCTTCAGGACTAGACGGAGAGGGGGAAGCAGATCCGCTGCCTGAGGAACCAGTCATTCCGCGTCTAGCGAAGATGCTGGTACCGGCGCCATATAAGGCGCCAGAGAAGAAGGCCAAGAAGAAGGCAAAGGGGGCCAAGAGTGGCCCCCGTCGTAAGGGTACTTCGGACGTGGTGTCCGAAGATGACGAAACTCATTCCTCTGTCCCTAAGGACAATGACGGGGAAGAGGAGGAGGAGGAAGAAAACAATCCACCCCATGAGGAGAGGAAGAAGAAGAGGGCGGCTCCGGCGCATCCGAAGGCGGCGGCGCCCAAAAAGGGGAAGGGCGTTCCAGCGGTCAACACCGTGTGGGACGTTGATAGCAGTCTAGAACAACGCCCCCGCACTAAGCCCCAGGCCACGTCATAAGTGACATGGCTTATTTATGCGCACATCCAACCCTTTCTCTCCATTATCTTGATGTAGTTAACTGTACCATTCCAGTCCAACCCGCGACCTAATCCAGCGATCCTCGTCTGGAGGTTTGTTGGCTCCGTCAGAGATGGCGAGCCAGTCGCCACCGCCTGCTTATTCCCCCGGGGCTGGGGACGACACCGAAGTGCTCTCCCTGAGGGCCATCCGAACCGGGGAGGAACCCAGGACACTGTCCGTAAGGCGCCATGAGGCGAAGCCTCCCCTCCCGGACATATGGAGGGGATGATCCCCAAGGAGACTGGTGAAGAGGGCCGCATCCAGCTTGGCCCTCAGCCAAATACTATTCCGGAGACCCATATGGCTCCGGAGTCGGGCAGGCAGCCCCCTTTTAAGGAGGGGGGTGCACCGCTTCCGCCGGTGTTCCCTGTCCATCCAGGGGTGCCGGATAACCTGATGGAGGCTCTACGAGGTGCCTCCGTTATGGACGAGCATCGTGTCCTTATGGGCACAATGATCGAGAAGGTTCGGTCTGCCAAGAGTGGACTGAACGAAGCCTACAGCAACCTGTTGATAGGTTTCGAGGTAAGTGACATAGAAAGAGAAAAAACCCATGTAGTCAGTAGCCCCTGAGACACTGTATGGTGTTCAGCGAGGAGAACCGGACAGAGGATCGATCCTGTATTGTAGGAGACTAACATATTATGTATGCATAAGCAGGCGTCGCTGTTGGCCGCAACCTCGCATGCTGCCGAAGTCTCTGAATTGAGGTAGAGGCTGGAGCAGACCGAGAACGAGCTCAGCGAGGCTACAATGCGGCTTCAGGAGAAGCAAGGTGAGTAATGTCTTCCTGTGTGACCGGAATGCATAGGCGTTGTGTATTGACTGTAATGTCGTAATATGTACACGAGCCGCAACCGAGGTCGAGGCCCTGAGGAAAGCCCTGGGCGAGGCTGAGGGGAAAGCTGTCCAGCAGCAGGCCGCTTGTAAGAAGCTCAAGGCCCGGGTCAATGAAGTCCAGCAGGAGCTCGAGGATGCCGTGAAAAAATGTGAGATCTTGGAGAAAGATGCGTCGGCTCAAGAGACCGAACTCACCAACGCTCATCAGAGCGCGGAGTCCGCACGGAAAGAGGCCCAGGCCACCCTCCAGGAGATCCAGGAGGCCAGGAAGATCACTGCGGGTAAGGCATTTAAGATGCAAAGAAAGTATGCGAAGAAGCAGTACCTTTTACTAACCCGGGTTCGGAGTTCCCAAGGGGATTTTGCGGATCTTCCACACAGCGTATCAGACGCTGTCGATTTCTACCGAGTCGAAGGAGGAGGTTCTACGGAGAAGCTATTCTGGTCACACTATACGACATCGGAGCATCTCGTATCCTTCACCGATCAGCTGAAGCAGCTGGTGGAGCTGCACATGGTGGCCGAACAAGCCATGAAGGACTTGACAATCCGGCTATGGCCAGCCAAAGCTATGCCCGGCAGCTACTTCGGACTCGTGAGGCGGCTAGTGGAAACCTGTCCGCGGTTGGACCTTGCCAAGCGCTCTGCCTGTATTGAAGATGCTCGTATGGCCTTCGCTCATTGGAAGATGTGGTGGGCGAAGATGAACGTCATTGAAGTTGCCAGCAGGCCGCCGGAGGGCAAGGAGCACCGCATGCCCGAGAGATATTTTGCGGATGTCATAGAAGGAGCTCGACTTGCGGCAGCTCAATGTTCGAAGGACGTTGAATTTGAATAAATATATACATGTTGCCCTTGCTTTGTATTATGGAAACAAAACGTGTAGTGTAATTTTGTTATGCTTTAATTGTTTCCTCCTCTGCGGCCGTATTATTTGTAATCTGAGGGTTGGCCAGTCGTCGGCTTCTGCCCTCATATAGGTAGTACGGAGGTGTTCGGGATGGGATCTAAACAATCTTGATCCAATTATATGGTCCTTTGAAGGAGTTGTTTAGCGCAACGAACAAGGCAATCAGACTATACGGCTTAAACGCCCTCACTTAGCCATAGGAGTGTTATAATTAAGCAGGTGCGGAACCCCTGGTCTGAGCCGGGGTGCTATCCGCATCCAATCGGGAAGTGCCGATCCTTCGCATGACGCGGAAGAAACCTCCAATGATTTTTTAACCCTCGAACAGCTGACCGGCTCTCGCCGTATCATGGCAGTCAGTTTTCGGCTTTCTCTACTGAGGTGCTCATCCGGTCGAAGCCAGGGCACAATCGCAGTAGTTCTCCCTTTACTACCCTAGCCGATAGAGCGGAACGTAGGGTACCCAACACAGGAGCCGGGCAACCCAACTATTGACCAAAGACATGATTCGGAGCCAATGCATATAATGCTAAATTCGGGGTGCCGAACTTTTATACAAGAAGTGTTCGGACTTTGTTGCCGTGTTATGGGGCGATAAGCAGCCTCTGGCGAATATGAAACGTACAAAAGAGTACCGATGTAGCTGATAAGCAGATCGAAATAAAATGAAGTAAGAAGGGAAAACCACAGAAACCGGGCCACAAATCATTTTTATTATAACTGAATGGATACGTCAAGGCGTATCTTATACAAATAGTGTGATAAGCGCCTGGACTATTTAACATGCCGAGACCAAGAAGGAGCAGCGTGCGGGTCCTGGGAAGTAAGTCAAAATATCGTCAAGAAGAATGTATGGAGGTTACCTTACGCACCTATGCTGCATGCCCCCTTTGTATGCCGATCCTTTGAAGGGGCAGGTGATCAGGCTCGCAGGAAAAGGAACCTAAAACGGAAAGGAAAAAGTGTGTCTGGGGTTGGTCTAGCCGAACTGTAAATCCTGGGTTAGCTTGTGCCTCCGTCGATGTCCATGGAATTTCGAGTCTGTAATTATGTACGCGTGGTGCGAATGCCACTACTTTATCAGGACTGGGACGGAGGCCGAATTGCTAGGCGAGCTCATGACAAGCCGGGTTGTCCTGCTGTAGTGTAGTCCCGAACCTCTTGATGATGTCCGAGGGCTTGGCAGCCGCACTATGGTGCTGCTTGAGAAGGCCTCTCCGTACCTCTGCTGCTAGGGCAGCGGTGTGCTCCTCTGTTCGGAGGGAGCCTTCCGTATTGCCATTGACTGTTATGATGCCACGTGGACCGGGCATCTTGAGCTTTAGATAAGCGTAGTGTGGCACTGCGTTGAATCTAGGAAACGCTGTTCGTCCGAGCAATGAATGATAGCCGCTGCGGAAGGGGACGATGTCGAAGATTAACTCCTTGCTTCGGAAGTTGTCCGGAGAACCGAAGACCACTTCCAGCGTGATTGAGCCCGTACAGCGGGCCTCGACGCCTGGTATGACTCCTTTGAAGGTGGTCTTTGTTGATTTGATTTGTGCGGGGTCAATGCCCATCTTCCGCACTGTGTCTTGATAGAGCAGGTTGAGGCTGCTACCCCCGTCCATCAGGACTCGCGTGAGGTGAAACCCGTTAATAATTGGGTCAAGGACCAGTGCAGCCATACCGCCGTGGCGAATACTAGTTGGGTGGTCTCGTCCATCGAAGGTGATCGGGAACGACGACCAAGGATTGAATTATGGGGCGACTGGCTCTACCGCGTAGACGTCCCTAAGTGCTTGCTTACGCTCCCTTTTGGGGATGTGTGTAGTGTATATCATGTTCACCATTTTGACTTGAGGGGGAAATTTCTTCTGCCCCCAGTGTTCGGTTGCCGGGGCTCTTCATCCTCGTCCTCATTTTGTGCTCCCTTTTCTTTGTTTTCGGCATTTAACTTGCCAGCCTGTTTAAAAACCCAACAATCCCTGTTGGTATGGTTGGCTTGCTTGTCCGGGGTGCCGTGTATCTGGCATGGACGGTCGAGTATGCGGTCTAGGCTGGAAGGTCCTTCATTATTTCTTTTGTATGGCTTCTTCCGTTGGCCGGACTTGGAGCCAAAGAATCCAGCGTTGACTGTGGTGTCATCGGTGTTGTTGTCATTGCTTCGGCGTTTGTGTCTATTGCGCCGGAGCTTGCTAGTGCTATTCTTGGCCTTAGAGGGGCCTGTCTCGCTGGCTGTGTTGTTACTACGGGCCAGCCAACTGTCCTCTCCCGCGCAAAAGCGTGTCATGAGTGTCGTGAGGGCAGCCATGGACTTCGGCTTTTCTTGGCCGAGGTGGCGTGCTAACCATTCGTCATGGATGCTGTGTTTGAAAGCTGCTAAGGCCTCAACATCCGGACAGTCGACGATCTGGTTCTTTTTGGTTAGGAACCTAGTCCAGAATTTTCTGCCTGATTCTCCAGGTTGTTGAACTATGTGGCTTAAGTCATCGGTGTCTGGTGGCCGGACATAGGTTCCTTGGAAGTTGTCCAAGAAGGCTTCTTCCAAGTCCTCCCAGCTGCCGATAGAATTTTCAGGCAGGTGGTTAAGATAGTGCCGAGCTGGCCCTTTGAGCTTAAGTGGGAGGTATTTAATGGTGTGGAGGTTATCTCCTCGAGCCATATGTATATGGAGAAAGAAATCATCGATCCATACTACGGGATCGGTTGTGCCGTCATATGATTCGATATTGACGGGCTTGAATCCCTCGGGGAATTCGTGATCAGTACTTGATCTGTGAAGTAGAGAGGGTGTGCGGCGCCTCTGTACCGGGCTGCATCGCGGCGTAGCTCTGATGGAGTCCGTCTGTGGTATTCGGCCCGGGCGTGGTTAGGTTTGTCACGTCCAAATAGGTAGCCGCCTTCGTGCCTCGAGGCACGCCCTCATGATCCGTAGATTGATCTTGTATGTCTTGTTCTATTATTCAGGGTCTGCCGAAGGTCGTACGTGTGACCCTGAACTCCTTCCTTTTTATTTTTGCGGGGCGGTGGGGTAGGATGCTATTCGGCCTGAGTTGTCATTTTATCCCGACCACGTGGTGGCCGGTCATACGCCCTATCTCGACCACGTGGTGGTCGTTCCACTTTACGCGGGGGAGATGTGTGCTCCGGTGCATCCTCGTCGAATTGAGGCAGCAGTCTGCGTTTCGGGTAGCTCTTGGCTGGGCGCTTGAGGTCGTATTCTTCGGCAGTCAGGACGTCAGTCCATCTGTCGACGAGCAGATCTTGTTCGGCTTGAAGCTGCTGCTGTTTCTTTTTAAGGCTCCTTGCGATGGCAATGAGCTAAAGCTTAAAGCGCTCCTGCTCCAGAGGATCCTCAGGCACGATGAAATCTTCGTTACCGAGGCTTGTCTCCTACTCGGAGGGTGGATGGTAACCATCGTCCTCCGAGTTATCTTCCATGGCCTGTTCATCAGGGTTGTCTTGCGTGTTGTCATGTTCCTCCTGTTCGGATGCAGCTCCGACAGGGTCTTCCGTGTTTTCGGCGTCGCCCGGAGTACAATTTTCTCTGGTGCCAGCATTCCCATCCTTTGAGAGGCGAGGCTTAGAATGGTGTTTCGAGCGCCGACGCTTGAACTGCGTTTCCGAAGGTTTATTCGCATCTGGCTCTTCTTTGTCATTGCCAGATCCTTTGGGTGTATCAACCATGTACACGTCGTACGAAGAGGTGGCCGTCCAGTGTCCAGTGAATGGCGGGTCCTGGCCTTGCTCCTTGTTGGCATCGTCGTCCATGTCATCGATGTCTTCGGAGCCATAGTCAAGCACGTCGGTTAAGTCGTCGACGGTCGCTATGAAGTGGGTGGCGGGTGGGAAGCAAAATTCCTCGTCATCCGCCTCTAGCTCGAACCGAACATAGTTCTGCTGTGAGTCATCCTCCAAGGACAAGTTCTTCGAAGAGTTTAGTACGTCACCCAAAGGCGAATGCTGGAAGATGTCTGCGGCGCTAAATTCGAAAATCAATAACTGATCCAGCTCGGTGTCCGCAGGCGCACTTGATCCGGAACGTGTAGCCGGAGACGAGTTCGAAGTCCCATTGACGTGAGCATTGCCGGATGTCGAGTCCGTGTGCGGCCCCAACGCCGCGGACTTTGTGGCCTCGGAGGGCACGATCTGCTTCATTCCTGAGGCCGTAGCAGCAACAGGATCCATCTCCTGGATGTGGTCCGATGACAGATTTAAGTCATGTTCATCAGAACAAGGGGGAGCGATCGTGACGGTTTCAAACCCATCGAAGATCGAGTCTCCTCGGGTGTCCGCAACGTATTTCACGCTTCCGAATCTGACCTGGTGGCCAGGGGCGTAGCTATCGATCTGCTCCAGGTGGCCAAACGAGTTGGCCTGCAGTACAAAGCTAACGAACACAAAGATTTGTCCGGGGAGGAAGGTTCTTCCCTGGACAGCGTCATTGTTGACAATTGAAGGGGCCATCAAACCTTTTGTCGACGGCACAGTGGAACTCTCAATGAAAGCACCAATGTCGGTGTCAAAACCGGCGGATCTCGGGTAGGGGGTCCCGAACTGTGCGTCTAGGATCGATGGTAACAGGAGACAGGGAACACGATGTTTACCCAGGTTTGGTCCCTCTCTATGGAGGTAATACCCTACTTCCTGCTTGATTGATCTTGATGGATATGAGTATTACAAGAGTTGATCTAACACGAGATCGTAATGGCTAAACCCTAGAAGTCTAGCCTATGTGTATATGGTAATGCATCTGTCCGAACTATGCTATCCGGTTTATATAAGCACCGGAGAGATCTAGGGTTACATGGAGTCGGTTACAACAGAGGGAATCTTCATAGTCGGTCGCCTAGCTTGCCTTCCACGCCAAGGAGAATCCAATCCGGACACTGGTATAGTCTTCGGCCTTCATGTCTTCATAGCCCATCAGTCCGGCCCAATGGATAACAAGCCGGACGCCTGAGGACCCCTTAGTCCAGGTCTCCCTCAGCTGCCGCCGTCCATGAGGACTCGCGTGAGGTGGAATCCATTGATAATTGGATCGAGGACCAGAGCTGTCGAACCTCCATGATGAATACTGGTTGGGTGGTCCTTTAGATCGAATTTGATCGGACAAGCCGACAATGGGTTGAATTTTGGCGCGACCGGCTCTATGGCGTGGACGTCCCGTAGTGCGCGCTTGCGCTCCCTCTTAGGGATATGTGTGACATATATCATATTCACTTTTTTACCTTGGAGGGAAATTGCTTCTGTCCCCGTGTGTTCGATTGATGAGGCTCTTGGTCATCGTCATCGTTGGGCGACCTCTTTACCTTGTGTTCGGCATTGAGGTTGCTGACCTGTTTAAATACCCGACAATTTATGTTGGTATGATTGGCGGGTTTATCGGGGGTGCCATGAATCTGGCAAAGTCGATCAAGTATTCTGTCTAAACTGGATGGGCTATCTCTATTTGCCTTGAATGGCTTCTTCCGTTTACCGGGTTTGGAGCCGCTGAATACGACGTTGACCGCCGTTTCTTGGGTTCCTTCATTATTGCTTCGACGCTTGTGCTTGTTGCATCATGGCTTGCCATTGTCGTCCCTGGTTTTGGAGGTGCCAGGGTCGCTGGTGCTATTGCTTCTACGAGCAAGCCAACTGTCGGCGTTCTGGGAACGGGGGTCCCCAGACTTGCCTGCCTGCGGCCTGCGGCGTGGCTCGACGGAGGCCCAGCACGGCCCATCTTCATCAACACAAGACCCAAGACCCTCGCGAGGGGCCAAGCCTCGCGGGGCGGACGACACAGAGCTTCCTCAAGCACGGCCTCATCAGGCTGGCCCACGAGGAGGCGGAGAGATCAAGGCGGGGTACCTCACAAGGCGCCCATGACGTAAGCCATGACGACCAAGGGCGCCAGGCGGGCGCCAGCCTGCGTAGTGTCCTCCCTTTCCTCTTTGGTGCTAAGGGGGCAAGCGCAGGCGAGAGGATCAAGCAAAGGCATCCACTTCGGTGCAACAAGACCAAGACCAGCTCCGCGACAAGGAGGAGGTCATCGTGGAGCCCAAGCCAGCGTCATCACCAGAGCCTTTGGCAGGCGAGGACCGACTTTAGTCAGGATAAGTGTACCAGATGTCCCCCTTCAAAATGGCCAACTGTTGGCGCCCTTCCCGCTCAATATTTGGGAAGAGGCCCAGGGCCTTTGCCTATAAATAGGACTAGCCACCCCCAGGGTAGGGAAGGAAGAACGACGAATCAAAGTAGAGGCAATCAGACAGAACGAGAGAGAGAAGGGCGGCTGAACTCCTCCTAGCAGTACATCGCCCCAGCTAAGAACAGACCCTCGCAAGGCTGTTCTTCCTTGTATTGTTCATCCTCGTCAGTCCAAGAGGCAATCCACCACACCACACTGGTAGGGTATTACACCACATCGGTGGCCCGAACCAGTATAAACCTTGTGTCCCTTGTGTTGTTCTTTCAGTAGTTTAGATCTTTGCGAGACGGAGAGGTAGAGAGCGTAATCTCCGCGCGCACCCCAGAGTTCGAACCTCAAGGGTCTGACGGAACCCGAAATCTGACATTTGGCGCGCCAGGTAGGGGTGCGCTGGAATTTGTTGTCCACCGCTCTCCTCTCCTCCGACCGTCGCATCCATGTCCGACGCCCGCAGGGCCCGCGCCGAGCGTCGGGCCGCCGTCGCTTCCCGCGTCGCCTAGACGGCCCCCGTCGGCGGGCGTCCTCGTCGTTCCCCATCGCCCGCCGTCAACGCCGCCACCGGCCCGGCGGGGAACGAGCAGCAAGCGTCGTCTCAGCATCCGTCCGTACGGCAAGACGGCCGTACCGCCACTCTGTCGCTCACACCCGCTGGTTCTTCGTCCCGCGCGCTCCTCGTGCCCTTGGAGGCTCGAGCTGCGCTCATCGCGGCGAACGAGCTCCTGCGCTACCGTCCCGTCGATGACGTCTACGAAGAGTGGCTCGACCACGTCGCCGAGTTCGTCCGTGCCGCAGGGGGCTCTTCCGCGCCGTCCGTTCCGCTGCGCCGCGCCCCGTCTCGCGCGGGCAACGAAGCTCCGGGGGCGTACCAGCTGCCTCCCCTTCAAGAAGACGTCATGGATCCAAGGCGCGCGGATCCTGGTAGGAACCCGCTCCGTCAGGCGCCGGTGCGACAAGAGCAGACCTGCCAAGAAGTCCCTCGCCCGCAAGAAGTAGCCCGGGCGCTCCCTGCTCCCACACGTCGCGGCCCTGCTCCTGCTCCCGCGCGTCAAGACCTCGCGCTACTCCCAGCCGCAGCACATGGGGACCCGCAAGACCAAGCTCTCCCTCACCCGAAGATTCCCGTGACCACCGCAGGCTGCCGTGCCTACACCACCGAGCTGCGCAGCATCGCATGGCCCGGCAAGTTCAAGCCGGACCTGCCTCCTCGTTACGACGGCACGACTGACCCTGCAGAGTTCCTCCAGCTCTATGAGCTGGGCATCGAAGCTGCCGGTGGGGACGAGAAGGTCATGGCGAACTGGTTCCCCATGGCGCTCAAGGAAGGAGCTCGCACCTGGCTCCTGAATCTGGCTCCAGGCACGATCTCTTCCTGGGACCAGATGCGCACCTGCTTCATCGCCAACTTCCAAGGTACTCGCGACCGGCCGCCTGCCGTGAGCGACATGCGCTGCATCAAGCAACAACCCGGTGAGACCCTGCAAAAGTACATCCAGCACTTCAACAGTGTGCGCCTCAAGATCCCCAGGGTGTCCGAGGAGGCCATCATCTCAGCCTTCTCCGATGGTGTGCGCGACGTCAAAATGAAGGAGGAGCTGGCGATGCATGAAGACCTGTGCACCTCCCTAGAGCTGTTCAACTTGGCGACCAAGTGCGCCAGGGCTAAGGAAGGCCGCCTGTCCCTCCTCGAGCTACCTGCCGCAGACCCAGAAGAGAAGAAGCCCAAGGCGAAGGACATAAAGCGCAAGGGGGATGCCGTGCTCGCGGCAGAACCAGACACCAAAAGGGGCAAATATCTGCCTGAATCCTCCAAGGGCAGCCGGTACTGTGTGCACCATGACCTCCACACCCACAACACCAACGAATGCCAAGAACTCCGTGCCGTGCGAGAAGGAAGGATCGGCCGTCGCCCCGACCGTGCTGACCGGGGCTATGGCCGAGGAGGAGGAAGAAACGCAAGACGCTGGGAAGACCGTGGTCCACGCCCAGGATGGTGTGATCAACCTCGCGAGGATCGCTGGCGTGACCTGCCTCGCGAGGGAGATTGGAGGGATCAGCCTCATGAGGATCGCCCACAAGGCAACGCAGGCCTCCCTCCACTGCCACCTCAGCCAAGGAGGAACGACGACCGCCATCAAGACGAAGGGGTTGGGGGCTTCCAGGAGGCACGCGCAATCGCTTGCATCCTGGGCGGAGCTCAAGCCCCAGCCTCCCAACGCATCTTCAAGCAGTTTGCCCGCGAAGTGAAAGCAGTCTTGCCCAAGCTAGAGGCAACGCGCCCTCTCAGGTGGTCGGCGTGCACCATCACGTTCAGCTCAGCGGACCAGCTCAAATGTGCGACCACAGCCGGAGTCCTCCCGATGCTGTGCTCCCCAGTCGTCAGCAACGTACTGGTCACCAGGACCCTCATCGATGGTGGGGCAGGGCTCAACGTCCTGTCGGTGGAAACATTCAACAATCTCCAAGTACCCTATGATTAGCTTTAGCCAACCAAGCCTTTCTCCGGGGTCATCGACGGCTCCACGGTCTCGATTGGGCAAGTCCGCCTCCCTGTCACCTTCGGAGCACGCAACAACTACCGCACCGAGCTCATCGACTTCGACGTCGCTCACATCCGCCTGCCGTACAATGCCATCCTCGGGTACCCAGCGCTAGCCACGTTCATGGCCGTAACTCACCATGGCTACAACGTCCTCAAGATGCCTAGAAGCGGCAGAGTCATCACGGTGCCCTGTGAAGAGAAAGACGCGGTGTGTTCCCTGGAACGAGCTTTTCAGGCCGCATCATTGGAAGACCCGAATCGCGGAAGCAGGAGGCTTCCTGAGACCATCCCCAAGAAGAAGAAGACATCGTCAGGTTCGGCCCCTCTGGAGGCAGGTCCCTTTGGGCATGTGCCTGCCCGGGGGGATCCTCCCTCCAACGCATAGGAAAGCGCGCTCGGCGCCCTCCTCAGGCAGGGCTCGGGGGCTCTCCCTTGGAGGGCCACCGACCTAGCCAAGGTCACGAGGGAGGCGCTTGGGCACCACGTGGAGGCGTGTTTCAAAGCACGTTTCCCTCAAGAAGGAGGAAGGCAAGGAAGGTCAGACCAGCAGGAGTTCGTCAACGGGGCCATTCAAGAACTACAGGAATCGAGAATCATGAGAGGCTGTCGCCGTCTACCGGCTGTGGCTCCCCATCCAGGCGAGGATGGTGGGCTGCTCGTCTGCATTGACATACCAGGGCTCAACCAGGTTGCCACGATGGAGCGCCTCTGGCCCTCGCAAGTGGGGCGCTGCGGAGGTCCGCCCCACATCTACGTTCGCATGCCTTACGGCTTGCCGAACGCAGCTGCCACGTACCAGCGCCTCATGAGGGGCATCCTGGAAGCTCAAGAGGCCAGGCGTTCCGCAGCCTTGGCGGAGATGGAGATGATTCACGAGGAGCCACCAGCGCCTCCGGAGCCTCCCGAGGCCCCTGGGGTTGGGGGCTCGTGAGGACCGGCTTCCGCAGCCCGCCGAGTCTGCTGCACCAACACCCCTTCATCCTCGACATCTTCAGGTGACATCTTTCAAGTTTCATTTCCAGTTGGGAGCGCCCCCCAGGGCTGCGTTATTCCCAGGCCGCGTGGGTCCGTCCCTGCGGCATGTATCCCTTTTATTCCGTGTTGTTAGCTTGCTCTGTTGGGAGCGCCCCTCGGGCTGCATCATCCCCAAGCCGCTCGGGCCAGACCCAGTGGCATGTATCCCTTTTTACGTTTACCTGTGGCCATGCGTTCAACCCACCATGCTTGATTATTTGATGCCGGTCCACGGCACCTTTTTCTCCTCCATGTCGACCATTTGCACGTTAAAGGGGGGGGTACCTGAGCATCGCGACTCAAGGCTCTTACCGGCGCTCCAGCCCTCACCCTCTGGCCTTGTCCACGGCATCGCGACCTGGCATACCAGCGATGGCTGAGACCAGCTCGAGGGCCCGGACCCGAGGACGTAGAGTATAGGCATCTAACCCAACTTGCAGGAACACATCACAAGATAAGGCCCAGTGCTAGGTGCAACCCGCCTAGAGGTAGGGCCCCGTGAGTACTGCGCCGGCTCACGGGTGCCCAGATACACCTCACCTAGCCCTACCGTGCCGGCCATGTGTCAGGGTGGGGCTGTACACGCCCCGGGGGCTCCTCCCGGAGGGGGGGGGCCCTCCCACATACCAGTGGAAGCACCATGCTCCGCGCTGGCTGACGACACTGCCGAGGAGCGGCTATGCCCGTACACATGCGGAAGCGCTATGCTCCGCGCTGGTGATAAACAACTGAGGGTGGCCCCCGGGCCGCACCAACCTCAGGGAGCCCAGAGCTCAGTGTCTAGCTTCATCGCAACGCCTCCCCTCGGGAGTGCCGCGCGAGGGGGCTAGGCACGGGGGCTGCGCCTGGGTCACGCCCAGACGTACGCCACCCAACCAGGCCCCTCGGGCCTGGTTCGTCGCGCGTCTCTCCCCGAGCGGAGCCAAGGTATGAAGGCCGTTTGAGCATCAAGGGGGACTCCTGAGCATCGCGACTCAGGAGCCTAACTGGTCCCATAGCCCCTCACTCCCTAGTTCCGAAAGGCTAGCGCTGGGTGAGGTACGCGCTGGGCCGGGCTTTGCAGACGTAGAACGGTAGTCCCACTTGCATCTCGCCTCCTCATTTTCTGTTCGCGCGTCAAGGGGGACTCCTGAGCATCGCGACTCAAGAGCCTAACTGGTCCCGTAGCCCCTCACTCCCTAGTTCCGAAAGGCTAGCGCTGGGTGAGGCACGCACGGGGCCGGGCTCCGCAGACGTAGAACGGAAGATCCACCTACATCACACCTCCCTACTTGTTGTTTGTACGCCAAGGGGGACTCCTGAGCATCGCGACTCAGGAGCCTAACTTGCCACGTAGCCCCTCACTCCTTTGGTCCCGTCCTGGTTTCCGGTCGGGGCTAATGCTGGGTGAGGTACGCGCGGGGTCGGCCTCTGCCGGCGTGGAACACAAGCAAGTAGGGAGGAAGCACATAAAATTCAAGGAATTTAAAAGCAAATATTACAGTCCATATTGTCGTCTCAATACTAAACGCAAGTTTAAACGCCTCCCCGAGGCATGATACACGTGCAGGAATTAAAGGCAAGACAGGAGCAGTGGCGGAGTCGCTTGTCGGCGGTGGAGCAGCGCGAATTGGCTTCACCTCATGGAGCAGCAGGGCCGACAGCGCCCTGCTTCGGCTTGGTGCTGAAGGCCCGGAACTTCCCCAGCAGTGCCTCCGCGCGCCCCCTTACGGCCTCGGCAGCGGTGACAGCACCCTCGCCGCTTACTGGCTCCAACAGGCTGTCGAGGTCGGTGCTGGGGTCTCGAAGGTAGATGTGGGCGAAGACCCGCGTCAGCGCTACAGAAGACAGAACACGCGCCTCGGCCTCCGCCGTGGGGCCAAGGCCAAGGACGACATCCTCAAGGGCACGAACCAGGAAGGGAAGCAGCTTGGCGGGGCCGTCCTCCGCGCCAGCCAGCGGGCTCTCCAGGCCGCTCTCGTAAAGCGTCTTCAGCAAGGAACGGGCCTTCTCCTCCATGTCCGCGATGGCCACGCGATCCTCGGCAAGAACCCGGTCTTTGCCATCTAGCTCAACCTTCGTCACCTCCAGCTCCTTCTTCAGCGCGCCTAGACGGTCGCGGCGCTTCCTGAGCTTGGCCTCCCAGCCCTCGATGGCCGCCTCACAAGCCTTCATGCCTTCTTCTTGCTCCTGGCGATGGCGAGCCTCCTTCATGAGCTGGTCCCGCAGGCCCTGCAGCTCGTCCTCCAGCGCCTTGCAATGACCACGGACTTCGACCACCTCCCCCAGGGCTGCATCTCGAGCAGCCTTCGCTTCGAGGACGGCCTCCCTCTCTTCATCATAGGCCGTCGAGGCCTAAACCAGCGCCGCCCGAATCGAGGCGTCGGAGCGAACCCCTCCTGAAGCCAGCTCCAGGCGCCCGGCCGCCAGGCGGGGGTCGGCACCAAGAAGATCCTGCCGCAGCTGGTCCAGTCCAGCAGCGGCACGCTCCAACACGGCAGGAGGAGTTGGAGAAACAGCGGTCGGTGGAACGGGAGGAGAAGGTAGCGGCGGCGAGACCACAGCATCCTGAGGCAGAGTCTGCTGCGCCCCAACGACTGTGGTGGCGGCAGCAGGCAGAGGCACCTCGGGAGTCACTTGGGCCATGGGGGCCAGGCTCGCCCCAGCCAGCTCAGCCAGGCCTTGCGAGGACGACCGGGCAGGAGAAGCCCGTGCGTCACAGTCACCTTCCCCCGCAGGCGGAGGCGTTGCTGCAGATGGGGCCTCGGGAGCCCCCTTCGGCTTCTTCGCCGCGGGCGCCAGCCTATTCGAGAAGCGAACATCAAGCCTCAGCAGCGGAACAGGAAATAAAAGACAAGGATCAAGCGCTTACGGGTCGTCGCCGGTGAGCTCGGGCAGCCTCCGACCAAACTTGAAGCCTGAGAGCCGGCTGGAGGGATCAACCTCAGAAGCAGAAGGCGTGTCTGCGGATCGCCCCGGAGCCGGGGCGGACCCGCGGGGGATCAGCCCGGTCCTGTCCTTCTTCGGGATCGGGGGCGAGCTCCCGCTACCCAGCACGTCATCGTCCTCGTCGTCGTCACTCGGGGAGAGGCAGAGAGTGCGGGGCCTGCGCCGGGAGAAGGGAGCCCTCGACTCTCCGTCAGTCGCCTCAGAGTTAGGCCCCTTTCCCCGCTCCTCTCCGCCCTCCTCCTCGCTGGAGTCGTCGGAGGACACATCCACCAGTCCCTCGGGAGCCTCCGCGGGCACGGGCCCGTCCCCGTTGAAGGCAGGCATGGACTCCATCACCTGCTCCCAATCGTCGCGGAGGAACAAGGGCGTAGGAGCGCCCTCCAACCTCGCTACATCGCCCCCGGCCAGAGATTGGAGCACCGCGGCCAGATCTTCGCCGCCCAAGGCCGCGGGACTCGGATGAGGTCTCCACATCGATGGTGAGTACTGCCGAAGCGGAGCCAACTGGTGCTCCAGGAATTCCCTCAGCAGCGACGCGCTGGTCAGCTTCGCCGTCGCCATGCTGGCCGGCCTCAGATCCGCGTCCATCCTCTCCAACACCGGCTTCGCACGGGGGTCCGTGATTTCTGCGCGGGCCCAATCACCGGAGCTCGTGGGCGGCTCCTTGGGCAGGATCAGCCGCGGGTGAATGCGCCCGGCGTCTGTCAAGACCCATTTGCTCCTGAAGCCCTCGATCCTTTTCCCTGGCTTCGAAATGGCAATGGCGCCACCGTACGCGATAAAGCTCGTGCACGCGGAAGGAGAACCGCGAGAGACCCGGAGGGAGAAGTAGTGGCACAGTAGGGCCTCTGAGGGCTGCACCCCTACGTGAGCCTCGCAGTAATAGGCAAAGATTGCCAAGAGAAGGACGGAGTTGGGGTGGAGATGCAGAGCCTGCAAGTTGTAATGGCGGAGGACAGAGAAAAAGAACTCGGAGAAGGGAGGCACCAGACCAGCAGTGATGGAGCTTACAAAGAGAGGATAAGAGGTGCTCCCTCGGCCCTCAGGGGTGGCGGAGCCAGCGTTGAACACTGTCGCCCCGTCGATGCCCTGAGCCGCCGCTATCCGGCACAACCAGGCGAAGCTCGACTCAGACACGTTTGGCGGGTCCAGGGCAGACGAGTACCAAGCTTCGGCCGGGGACTGACGAGGCGCCATGGCTTCTAGGTCACGCGGTCGAAGTAGATCTTGAGATTTGGAGGAAGGAAGGGGAGGCGCAAGAAAGGGGATCTGGGCAGCAACCAAGGAAGCAGAAAAAGCAAAGTCGGGCGGATGCCGCTCCTTTATCAACTTGCGCGAGAGCGGAGACGCCCACGTCCTGTCAACCGCCACGCGGCGCCCAAGGCCGCAGGCTGTTATGGCCCGCGGCGCTTCTCCCTTGCCCTTTCGCCTCTCGGCACGACCAAGCCCGGGCGCGCCTTAGGCCCGGGGGCTACTGTCGGCGTTCTGGGAACGGGTGTCCCCAGACTTGCCTGCCTGCGGCCTGCGGCGTGGCTCGAAGGAGGCCCAGCACGGCCCATCTTCATAACACAAGACCCAAGACCCTCGCGAGGGGCCAAGCCTCGCGGGGCGGACGACACAGAGCTTCCTTGTCACACCCCAAAATTTTGACCTTTTTTTAATGGATTAAAAAATTTGCAGGAAATTAAAACTTTTATTTTCTGGGCTCCCTTTTATTTTCGAACCATTTCCTCCCTTGTTATTATGGAGTTTCCCCAAAATGAAAAGTTTTCAAATATGTTATTGGACCTGTTTAACCACTCAAGAAAAACTTTTCCTGTATTAGTAGAACTAATTAAATAATTAAGTTGCTTGATTTTTATTTTCTTGAAAATGGTTTTTCAAGTTTAAATGGCCATATTTGAACTACAACCATTTGATAAATTCACTTAAAATTCCAACCAAAATTTGGAGATGTCATGTGATGTTTTTAAATCACTTTTATACAAAAATATCTTTTATTATTGAAATATTTTGAGTTCTACTCCCAATATTCTTCTCTGATCCAGAGTACAATTTTGCACTATAACCCTTTTAAATATTGCTTTCTGGCCTTCACCAAATTTATGGGATTTGAGTGGTAGCATGCAATTCAACTTTATGCAAAAACCTAGTATTGTTGTTTGGAAAAATTGAGTGAATCAACCTCTTTTCTATTCTGGTCCAAGTTGAGGATTTGTACAGCAACCACATTTTTAATTGCCCCTCTATCCATGATTCCTTTTCCTACTTGTAGTCCTCCCTACTAAACCCCTAAGTCCAGGAGCATCCACCTGTTGGATCATTTTTTGTTCATGAAATGATCCATTTATTCCCTGTCCAGAATTGAAGTTTTGTAAAACTTGCACTAGCAAGTTTCTCCTTTTGCCCAAATAACCTCACCACTCTCTCTTGCATCTAAGGAGACACTGATCTGGAGAACTTGGCCACTCCAAGAAATGCCTAGATGCCTCTGGCATTTTGTCAAACACCCTGTGGGCATGAACAGATCTGGCATGGTTGTAAGTTTATGTTGTGAACTTTCCCATCTGTTCAAACCAAGTTGTCTAGTAGCCTGCTAGCAGTCTCTAACCCAGACCTATTGATTTGCATTTGATCTCTAGCAGTTTTGGCCATCCTGGCATTTCGTCGAGCAGACGCCGTGCACGCCCAGAGCGCGAGCAGAGCACGCGTTTTGCACGTGCTCGCGCCCGAGCCAGCGCACCCCTGGATAAGCTCCCCCGAGCTCATCCTGATCCCCTCCCTCTCGCCGCGTCACGCCAAAGGCCCCACTACCCCTGGCGCCCTACAGCGCCGCCACCAGAGCCCTCTTGGCGGCACGCCCGCGGCCGCATCCGCCACTGCCGTAGGCAGCACCGCCCAAACCACCACAGCGCGCCAGCTCACCTCTTTCGATAGTGTAGTGGTCGTCGTTAGCTCCTGGAGCCGACCAACCAGTGCCACGTCGCCCTGCCGCACAGTAGGGCAGTCCGCCGACGAGCTCACCCACGGCAGCCGCAAACCGACTTGGAGACACTATATAAAGGAGCCACGAGCTCGTATCCGCACACAGGCGACCCCAAGCCATCTCCCTAGGGCCCCCATTGGCAGCCAAACGACCCGGGGAGGTCTCCTTCCCCATCTCCGGCGACCGCAGCCGCCGCCATTGCCCCAGCCCTTCCGGTGCCACAAGGGCTTCCCCCTCCCCGTTCTCTTCACCAAGAACTCCCTCTTCCTCCCGTGAACCATTCCCCCTGCTCGATTTTGATCGGGACTCACCGCGGGAGAAAAATCACTTTGCCCGACGGCCACCGTCCGCCGCAAAGCTCGCCGCCGGCAGCTCCGTCCACCCCCGAGACCGTAACGACTACCGGAGTAACCGTCTCGATCCCGTGAGCCCGCGGGTGACCTCCGTTTCCCGAACGGTGCCGCCATTCGACGGCGAGCATCGCCGGAGGCCCGCCTCCTCTCGGGGCAGAGGAAGAGGAGGGAGGTCGACTAGTCAAACCTGACCAGTGGGTCCCCCGGGCCCACTGTCAGTGACTCACGCGCCGCGCACGCTGGATAAGTTTAGGCGTAAAGGCTCAAGTACGTCTCCTCTGTGCGAAAGCGTAATCCCATTCGAACCGTTTTCGTTTCTGTTTTTTTTACACATTTTGACTAGAGCTTGGACTGTCTATAACTTTTTAAATACAACTCCAAATGAATTAATTCTTTTTCCTACCTCTCTCAAATATGGTCTAGTTTATTTTAAGATTTATTTCAAAAAATTTGAAACAACTTTTTTGTGCTGCTTTGGAATTGTGTGTTAATTTAAATTATTTCAAAATAGGATTTTTGGAGAGAGGAAGGAAATCTTTCAAAGGCTTTGGAGTGCACCCTGCCTTTCCACACCATGAAGGCAAGCATTCTGAGCCCTGGCATAATATGTTGCATGCATGGTTTGACGCGTTTATGATACCACCTCCATACGTGGAACTCGTTATTTTATGTGGTGATGTGATCATTTGCATAAATGTTTATTTGAAATTTCCTTGCTGTTGGTAATGGACATGTTTGTGATAATGATCACCCTCGTATGCCGTTCGTGCCTACCGGAAGGAAAACGGGAAAGTTTGTGTCTTGGGTAGACCCGAGCTTGTCCCTAGTTCCTCGTCGAGACGAGTGTGTCCGGCATGGCATGAAGGGTACGATGAGTGGTGAGTCTCTCTCTTGATGAAATATATTCGTTATGCTAATCATGCAGGGAATACCTAAAACCTCCTGAGTCGACTATAGATCGAGTCTTGTTCCAGTAACCCCCATACTTGCTATGTACTACCACTTGTCCCTGCCGCAGGTAGGGTACGGTTCAGTAAGTTGTCAACCCCTTTCAAGCACACACCGTACAGAGAGGCCATGGTGGAAGATACCGGTTGTAGCCGGTAGGCAGGCCACCTGGTTCGGGGGCATGGGTGTTTCCGGTTGGGACCGAGAGGGGACGCCACCCCTTAGAGCGCGCGATATAAATTTGATCCCATGCTACGCGAGGTTGTAGCCTTCCCACTTAGAGTTTGCTTAACAAGTGTCGTGGGTGATTCCAGACACCGGTGAGTTAAGCTGGTGTGTGCAAGTTAGCTGTGTTTTCAACTAAAAGGCCGTAGATGGAATTAGT
The DNA here is from genome assembly GCA_032464435.1 of Aegilops umbellulata. Taxonomy (NCBI): domain Eukaryota; kingdom Viridiplantae; phylum Streptophyta; class Magnoliopsida; order Poales; family Poaceae; genus Aegilops; species Aegilops umbellulata. The sequence goes on from CP136055.1 coordinate 446,585,466, forward strand.
CCCGATGGACTAAAGGAATCCGTTACTCGTGGGTAAAGAGTACACCCTCTGCAGAGATTAAACCTATTTGAATAGACGTGTCCATGGTTAAGGATTACAGTCTGGGTTGAGTCAAGTGTCGGTCTTAGTGTCGGTCTTCGGAGGAGAAACTGTTAAAACAGAACTGGGATCACAATTTGAGACTTGTGATGACTATGATTATTATTTTGTTGTGGACTAACCCTTTATATTATTGGCATTATCGAATACCCCTGATGGTACTATTTCCTGGATATTCACTGTGATTATTTTACTTATAAGCCCTTTATGTGGCGTCGCTCAGACGCCCGACTGTGGCATGCTTGTTATTTCATTTTCTTATAAGCCCTTTATGTGGCGTCGCTCAGACGCCCGACTGTGGCATGCTTGTTATTTCATTTTCTTATAAGCCCTTTATGTGGCGTCGCTCAGACGCCCGACTGTCGCATGCTTGTTATTTCATTTACTTATAAGCCCTTTATGTGGCGTCGCTCAGACGCCCGACTATGGCATGCTTGTTATTTCATTTACTTATAAGCCCTTTATGTGGCGTCGCTCAGACGGCCGACTGTGGCATGCTTGTTATTTCATTTACTTATAAGCCCTTTATGTGGCGTCGCTCAGACGCCCGACTGTGGCATGCTTGTTATTTCATTTACTTATAAGCCCTTTATGTGGCGTCGTTCAGACGCCCGACTGTGGCATGCTTGTTATTTCATTTACTTGATTGTTTACCCATGATTTACTCAAATATTATACTCGCGTGCATCATGAACCTTATTTCATAACTATCGGACTGATCATAGAATATTTTGAAGCATGATTATCTGTGGCTATATTATACCTGTGTTCTTAATGTTTGCGAGTACATTCAAAGTACTCACTGGCTTGTCCCTGGCTATTGTCTTGGCCAGATACCTGCTTGGAGAGGAGCATTGCGATGACAGCCCCGGAAACTAGGCAACGGTGGTAGCAGCCCCGCGAAGATAGGAGTTAACCTGGTCAGCTGTTCCTGTGGGAAATGGAGTCCCATACACGGATGATCCACAAACCGCTTCCGCCATCAACTACTAGAAACCATTTGTTGTACTCATAGGCCACAATGGTCTTGTACTACATATTTTGTATTTTTGCTTGGAATTTTTGTATCAAGTTGATGCCTCATCAGCTAACAGTAATCCTGGGGCTGATGAGCTCGACGGCCATTTTCTGGAAATTAATGCCCGGAAAACCGGTCGCCACAGACTTGGTATCAAAGCCAAGCTGACCATTGGCTAATCCTATCTTAGCCAGGTCAATAAACTTAGGCAAACCAACCCACCAAGCCATAACCAAACCCCAGCCAAGCTTCTCAGGCAAGATAGCCCCACAGTGACCCGACACCTTTTGGCAGTCGGTGCCCAACCTACCAACCTAGCCGTCGATCACGCGCCAGTGACCGGCCCCCTAAATAGTCCTTTCTCGCAAGCGTGTGAAGGAAGACTCTGTCCCCTTTTCCTATAAAAAGGGCACGCTAGCCTCAACCCAGCACAGCACAGCCGCTACCCCAAACCAAGCCACAATGCCTGGTCCCGTCGTGCACAATGAGACCACAGCAACCAAACTTGGAGGCTTTGTGACCATACTCGCAAAACTCACCCGTCGTGCCTATGCGTTAGAAGAGACCCCAGAATATGTTGTGTACCAAGGACCCATGAGCAGTGAGAGCCGTCAATTCTGGGCCACTGTACACATCTACGATAGGGGTCTAGCACCCGAACGCCCCTACAGGTTCACCGGAAGAACAACTTCCTTTGAGCCACAAGCCATCCAACTAGCTGCTCGAGAAGCTATAGTTCATCTCCGGCACTTGTCGCCTAGTGTTAATTGTTGCTCGTTCCACTACTACCCCAGACGTGAAGGGTATGGTAGACCACCCCAAGTTGCCAACGGAGATCACGAAACAGATCCTGCATTGTTGCACCTAGTGCGCTATGTAAGTGCACTAGAGGAACTGTGCGATCAAATCACTATTGATCTAATCGCAGCTCGTGGAGAGCTGGTTCATCGAGCCCCGGCGAGAGAAGAGGACGAGCCCAACGCCGACAACCCAGTCGTGCTGTTTGGACACCCAATCGAGTCCCTGAGGTCTGCCCCAGCCATCGGCCAAGGTGCTGCGATAACCCTAGAAGTGCTTCGTCGCATATTGGGAGCACACTCCAACGGGGATGTGGCCAACAATCCCCGAGATGGTCATCATCGCTACCCCGAGCCTGCAGCCCCTCAACCCACTCCAGCTAATTCCGACGGCGAGACCCGTGGAGAAGCCTCAACATCCACAAGGCACGCCTGCTTGGATGTAAACGAGGTAGACTAAGTCACCTGAGTCGTATCGAGTCCTAGTGTACCCTCGCGTTGTAATCGTGTGGCCTTGTAAATAAACGCTGCCTGTTGTCGTGCCTCTATTTTAATAGTAGCCTTGCCTAGATACGCCAGTATGCAGTATAAGATTTCTATCCCAGACACAGTTACCAAAAACCTCCCCGACAACCCCCACAGTAACACATCACTTTAGTGAAATGTGTGAATCTGTGGCTTGACCCCGACCCATGGAGCAGAGCTGGAAATTTATTTACCAATCACCACGGTAAAAAAAGTGACCCAGCTCCAGTGCCATAAAGAGGCCACCGCGTGACCTTGCCAAGCACCTCTCACCTTGTGCACCACCCTCACAACCATTTCCTTGCCATGCCGAGCCCCAGCATTTACCTGAGAACCCCAGATGCAACCCCGGATAGTTTTGTCAAGATATTGTGGGATTTTACCTGCAGTACCAAGGGCGCTACCCAGCCACCCCAGTACGAGCTGTTCAAATCGAGAATCACCTCTTCCACCTCGAGATATTGGGCAGCAGTACACATCCCTCCCGTAAACTCAAACCAAGACCCAACAGAGGTCTCCTTCGTGGGGAAATCTATGCCAACCCCAAAGATGGCCGTGGAAGCTGCTGCATACGTAGCGCTTGCTCGCCTTCGATTCGCGGTACCCTATGCCAGCGAACGAGGGTATTATTACTTCCCGAGCCGTGCAGCGCCCGGAGGAGTAACATCTTTTCCCGGTGGACGAATTGAGAGAGACCCAGTCCTAGCCAACCTTGTCAAGTACGTCATCGCTCAAGAGCATTTAACCCAACGCGTGATGGGTTATCTCTAGAGCCTCGCAAATTTAAATCCTCAGATCGCCATCGGCAGAGCACTAAGGCCCGACCAGGAGAGACACGTGCATCGACTGGTCAATCCACTTCCCCCGATAGAAGAAGAGTGTATCCCAGTACCAGAGACATTTTCTCGGGACCCCGTCCAGTTACCATTTGCATTGTAAACATCGCCGCGGTATTCATTATTGCAACATCTATTTATGTGATGTAACTTATGCGTGGTACCCCGAGTTTGCGCAGCGAGTAAACCTTTAGTTTCAATTAATGTGAGTGGTTCTGTTGCGTTTTGACTCCATGTGTTACTGTTTTCTCTCGCGGATAATCCGGGAGTGAGATTTTCTTTTCCCTGAGTTGCTACATCTACACCTTCTCACGACGTGGATTATTTATTTTATTTCACGCAACACGACGGCCGCAGACTCACAACCGTAATCATTCGAACACATACACTGTTTGCAAAACTTTGCAACGGTGTTACATCTGCCTAATCACCCCCCTAACAACAGTTAGCACCCAGCGCACCCCACCTACTCCTCGTGATCACCACCACCGCGGAGAGCCAACACCCGAGCCGCAGCGTCGCGACGATCATCGAAGATCGTCGCGCACAGGAGCACGGAGATCCCCAGCAGGGTCGCCAGCCCTCCGCATATCAGGATCGCAAACCAGTCCGGCATTGCCTCCGCCATTAGAGCCTCACCCGAGCTTTTGTAAGCAGGAAATGGAGGAAGGAGGAGGAGGATAAGCGAGGCCAGGTGTGAGGAAGCAAAGAGGGACACCTTGGCCGCTTTATAGCTCGAGCTCGGTGTACGGTGGGCGAAGTCCACCAACACCGCTCGTCGCCTGATCGCCGGTGCTCGGAGACGAATCCGCGAGTAGTGCCGACAGCACGCTGCCCCGGCAGCTAGCACGCCGCGCACTACCACGGTACGGCCTAGATGCCCTACGCGCTAGACGTCGTCGGTGGAGAAAGCGCGGGAAAGCGCGCGAGAGAGAGGAAGGAGAGAGATTCAGAGGAAGAAGAAGAGGCCGACAGTGGGCCCTGGGTCCACCTGTCAGCCAGAGAGAGCACTGTGCTCTCGGGTGCGACCAACATATTCTTAAATTTAGAATTTATTCTAAATTTATATCCAGAGTAGAAATCTCACGTTTTTGTCCCGAACCGTAGATTTTTCCATGCAGCGCCAATATTCACACTGTGATTTTACACCACTTATTGCCCTCTCACTGTAGCCACATTTTTATTGCATATAATTTTCTTAAAACAGCTTTTAACAAATCTCGAGGACGAGGTTTTTATTAAGGGGGGTAGTGTTGTGACACCCCAAAATTTTGACCTTGTTTTAATGGATTAAAAAATTTGCAGGAAATTAAAACTTTTATTTTCTGGGCTCCCTTTTATTTTTGAACCATTTCCTCCCTTGTTATTATGGAGTTTTCCCCAAAATGAAAACTTTTCAAATATGTTATTGGACTTGTTTAACCACTCAAGAAAAACTTTTCCTGTATTAGTAGAACTAATGAAATAATTAAGTTGCTTGATTTTCTTTTCTTGAAAATGGTTTTTCAAGGTTAAATGGCCATATTTGAACTACAACCATTTGATAAATTCACTAAAATTTCCAACCAAAATTTGGAGATGTCATGTGATGTTTTTAAATCACTTTTATACAAAAATATCTTTTATTCTTGAAATAATTTGAGTTCTACTCCCAATTTTCTTCTCTGATCCAGAGTACAATTTTGCACTATAACCCTTTTAAATATTGCTTTCTGGCCTTCACCAAAATTATGGGATTTCACTGGTAGCATGCAATTCAACTTTATGCAAAAACCTAGTATTGTTCTTTGGAAAAATTGAGTGAATCAACCTCTTTTCTATTCTGGTCCAAGTTGAGGATTTGTACAGCAACCACATTTTTAATTGCTCCTCTATCGATGATTCCTTTTCCTACTTGTAGTCCTCCCTACTAAACCCCTAAGTCCAGGAGCATCCACCTATTGGATCATTTTTGGTTCATGAAATGATGCCATTTATTCCCTGTCCAGAATTGATGTTTTGTAAAACTTGCACTAGCAAGTTTCTCCTTTTGCCCAAATAACCTCACCACTCTCTCTTGCATCTAAGGAGACACTGATCTGGAGAACTTGGCCACTCCAAGAAATGCCTAGATGCCTCTGGCATTTTGTCAAACACCCTGTGGGCATGAACATATCTGGCATGATTGTAAGTTTATGTTGTGAACTTTCCCATCTGTTCAAACCAAGTTGTCTAGTAGCCTGCTAGCGATCTCTAACCTAGACCTATGGAATTGCATTTGATCTCTAGCAGTTTTGGCCATCCTGGCGTTTCGTCGAGCAGACGCCATGCACGCCCAGAGCGCGAGCAGAGCACGCGTTTTGCACGTGCTCGCGCCCGAGCCAGCGCACCCCTGGATAAGCTCCCCAGAGCTCATCCTGATCCCCTCCCTCTCGCCGCGTCACGCCAAAGGCCCCGACCACCCCTGGCGCCCTATAGCGCCGCCACCAGAGCCCTCTTGGCGGCACGCTCGCGGCTGCATCCGCCACCGCCGTAGGCAGCACCGCCCAAACCACCACAGCGTGCCAGCTCGCCTCTTTCGACAGTGTAGTGGTCGTCGTTAGCCCCTGGAGCCGGCCAACCACCGCCACATCGCCCTGCCGCACAATAGGGCGGTCCGCCGACGAGCTCACCCACGGCAGCCGCCAACCGACTTGGAGAAGCTATATAAAGGAGCCCCGAGCTCGTCTCCGCACGCAGGCGACCCCAAGCCATCTCCCTAGGGCCCCCATTGGCAGCCAAACGACCCGGGGAGGTCTCCTTCCCCATCTCCAGCGACCGCAGCCGCCGCCATTGCCCCAGCCCTTCCGGCGCCACCAGGGCTTCCCCCTCCCCGTTCTCTTCACCAAGAACTCCCTCTTCCTCCCGTGAACCGTTCCCCCTGCTCGATTTTGATCGGGACTCACCGCGGGACAAAAATCACTTTTCCCGACGGCCACCGTCTGCCGCAAAGCTCGCCGCCGGCAGATCCATCCACCCCCGAGACCGTAACGACTACCGGAGTAACCGTCTCGATCCCCTGAGCCCGCGGGTGACCTCCGTTTCCTGAACGGTGCCGCCGTTCGCCGGCGAGCATCGCCGGAGGCCCGCCTCCTCTCGCGGCAGAGGAAGAGGAGGGAGGTCGACTAGTCAAACCTGACCAGTGGGTCCCCTGGGCCCACTGTCAGTGACTCACGCGCCGCCCACGCTGGATAAGTGGAGGCGTAAATGCTCAAGTACGTCTCCTCTGTGCGAAAGCGTAATCCCGTTCGAACCGTTTTCGTTTGTGTTTTTTTTACAGATTTTGACCAGAGCTTTGACTGTGTATAACTTTTTAAATACAACTCCAAATGAATTAATTTTTTCCTACCTCTCTCAAATATGGTCTAGTTTATTTTAAGATTTATTTCAAAAAAATTCAAACAACTTTTTTGTGCTGCTTTGGAATTGTGTGTTAATTTAAATTATTTCAAAATAGGATTTTTGGAGAGAGGAAGGAAATCTTTCAAAGGCTTTGGAGTGCACCCTGCCTTTCCACACCATGAAGGCAAGCATTCTGAGCCCTGGCATAATATGTTGCATGCATGGTTTGACGCGTTTATGACACCACCTCCATACGTGGAACTCGTTATTTTATGTGGTGATGTGAGGAGGCGGAGAGATCAAGGCGGGGTACCTCATGAGGCGCCCATGACGTAAGCCATGACGACCAAGGGCGCCAGCCTGCACAGTGTCCCCCCTTTCCTCTTTGGTGCTAAGGGGGCAAGCGCAGGCGAGAGGATCAAGCAAAGGCATCCACTTCGGTGCAACGAGACCAAGACCAGCTCCGCGACAAGGAGGAGGTCATCGTGGAGCCCAAGCCAGCGTCATCACCAGAGCCTTTGGCAGGCGAGGACCGACTTTAGTCAGGATAAGTGTACCAGATGTCCCCCTTCAAAATGGCCAACTGTTGGCGCCCTTCCCGCTCAATATTTGGGAAGAGGCCCAGGGCCTTTGCCTATAAATAGGACTAGCCACCCCCAGGGTAGGGAAGGAAGATCGACGAATCAAAGTAGAGGCAATCAGATTGTACGAGAGAGAGAAGGGCGGCTGAACTCCTCCTAGCAGTTCATCGCCCCAGCTAAGAACAGACCCTCGCGAGGCTGTTCTTCCTTGTATTGTTCATCCTCATCAGTCCAAGAGGCAATCCACCACACCACACTAGAGTAGGGTATTACACCACGTCGGTGGCCCGAACCAGTATAAACCTTGTGTCCCTTGTGTTGTTCTTTCAGTAGTTTAGATCTTTGTGAGACGGAGAGGTAGAGAGCGTAATCTCCGCGCGCACCCCAGAGTTCGAACCTCAAGGGTCTGCCAGAACCCGAAATCCGACACCAACCATCCTCTCCCACGCAAAATCGGGTCATAAGTGCGGTGAGGGCTGCCATGGACTTCGGCTTTTCTTGACCAAGGTGTTGGGCGAGCCACTCATCCCGGACGCTATGCTTGAAGGCTGCGAGGGCTTCAGCGTCCGGACAATTCACAATCTGGTTCTTTTTAATTAGGAACCTGGTCCAGAGCTGTTGGGTCGATTCCCCGGGTTGCTGGATTATGTGACTAAGGTCATCGGCATCTGGGGGCCGAACATATGTACCTTGGAAGTTGTCTTTGAATGCGTCCTCCAGGTCTTCTGAGCTACCAATAGAGTTTTCTAGTAGACTGTTCAGCCAGTGTTGTGCTGGTCCCTTAAGTTTGATGGGAAGGTATTTGCTGGCATGTAGATCGTCACCGCGAGCCATATGAATGTGGAGAAGAAAATCTTCAATCCATACTGCGGGATCTGTTGTGTCATCATATGATTCAATGTTTACGGGTTTAAACCATTCTGGGAACTGGTGCTCCATTACCTCATCGGCGAAGCATAGGGGGTGTGCGGCGCCTCTATATCGGGCCATGTCACGACGCAGTTCGGATGAAGTCCGTACGCAGTTTTCTGCCTGGGCATGGTTGTGCCCATCGCGCTAGGATTGATAACCGTCCTCTCGCGTCGGGGCATGCCCCCGCGATCCACAGATTGATCTGGTCTGACCTACTCTATTTTCCAGGTCCTGTCGTAGGTCATATGTGTATCCCCGAGCTGTTGTTTCTCTGCTTTTACGGCGAGGTGGTGCCGGCTGGTGTTCGGCTTGAGTTATCGTTCTATCCCGGCCACGGGGTGGTCAGTCAGGTCCATCGGCCGCGTTGCGCGCGGGTGGTATGGGCTCCAGCTCCTCATCGTCGAATTTGGGTAGCAGCTTATGATGAAGCCATGCGCCTAGGGTAGGGTCATGGACCTGTCCTAACTACCCTACCCAAGGGCATCCCTAGAAGAAATCATCTTTCAATCGACATGGAGGTGTTCCACTCGACGGACTTGAAGACACTCGACCATGAAGCAATCACTCGACCAAGATCAAGCCACTCGACTGCCAGGAGACCTAAAGCCACTCCGCACACTAACGGTCGGTCATTTAGTAGCTTTTATGGTCATCATAGCACTTTATTAGAGGTGTTACCAGTAACGCCCAGCCTTAATGTACTTAAAACCCTGCATAACTGAGGGCCGGAGGGGTCTGGCGAATTCTATATAAGCCACCCCCTCCTCAGTGTAAAGGGTTCGCACCCCTGTAATTCATACACACATAATCCAGTCGACCGCCTCCGGGCTCTGAGACATAGGGCTATTACTTCTTCTGAGAAGGGCTTGAACTCGTAAACTTCGTGTGCTTACAACTACTCCATAGCTAAGATCTTGCCTCTCCATACCTACCCCCCTACATTACTGTCAGAGTTAGAACCACGATAGTTGGCGCCCACCGTGGGGCAGGTGTCTTAGCGACTTGTTGGAGAAGTTGCGATTTTTTCCGATCCAAATCATCATGGTTTCTAGCGGAGTTTTGGTGGAGGGCCGCGAGATCCGTCTCGGCGCGCTCACGTTCATCGCTGACGACTCTGCTTGGCTTCAGGAGGCTCCGCTCGACGTCGACACGCTTCCTGTCCACGGGGCAACACACTTTCGCGCGTGTGTCCATGGCGTCCTCTTGCAACAACCGTCGACCCATTATCGGTCGGCCCCTGCATTGTCCTCCCTCCCTGTTTCCCGCCGGCGCAAGCGCTCTGGTCGGTCGAGACTTCAGTGGTGGGTGAGACACGCGGTGGCACGCCAGTCGGCCACCCCTCAAGTCGCGGCGATCGAGCCCGACGAATCCCTCTACGGCCTGTTCGACTGGCTCCGTAGAGACCGCATCCGAGTGCGACAGCAGTGATCCGACGACGGAGGTTCTGATGGTCGATGGACCGCGAAGTCCTCCCGGTTTTCCCCGCACCGATGGAGGCGCAGGTGGAGGCGACCCGTCGCATCCCCATGAGGAATATCTCCCCGAACCTCTCACGTCGCTGCAGAGAGAAGAACTTCGTCGCCGGAACATGGATGCATTGCACACTCCTATTTTTGGAGAAACCCCCGAGGCTCGTGCCTTGGAGGACGCGCGCCTGGCCAACTTGGCTGAGTGCACTCGACTGGAGAACCTCCAGCGAGCACTCGACGAGCGTGCACGACAACGGGTTCCAGAATCCTGTCGCTGTCAGCTCTTTCCGCCCCCGCAGGTATATCGAACTCCGATTCAGAATTTAGCAGCTGCAACTCGTATAGCAAATTCGACTCAGCCTTCCCAATCAGAGGCTGGCAGAGGCATGCTGCAGATCAGAGCGTTGCTCCGGGCAGCAGGTGACCAGAATTCCACTGTTTCTCAGTCGCGGAACAGAATCCACAGCAGATCCATTGCTGCAGACACAGTCCAGTCGGCTCACATCCCAAGATCGCCTCCGAGGCGTGAGGGACGTGGAGACCAACGAGATCAGTACAGGAACCTTGAGCAGTATGGTCACCGATTCGATCATGACGATCGACGTCGAGTGCCCACCCCTCCCCCGAGGAGCGGATCGTACGTGCCTCGGCAGCAGGATGACAGGCGCCCTCATAGTGTTGGGCGGAGGATTCCAGACGACCCCAGGGAACCAGGCTTTGATGCGAGTTCCATTCTCGTTCAAGGTTTGGTCGACAGAAACAGAGCTCACCGAGAAGGCCACAACAGAGATGCACCTACCAGCAGCAGAGTGCATGTTTCAGGGCCAGAGTGCTTTAGTAGAGCCATCAGGGCCGCAACAATTCCTCCCAACTTCAGGTTGGCGACTGGAGTCAGTAAGTTCACTGGTGAGTCCAAGCCTGATACTTGGCTTGAAGACTACCGAGTGGTTGTCCAAATTGGCGGTGGCAATGATGAAGTGGCCATGAAGCACCTGCCTCTCATGTTGGGGGGCTAGGCCAGAGCATGGCTGAATCAGTTAGCACCTAGCAGCATTTACACTTGGGAAGATCTCGCCCGAGTGTTTGTCACGACATTTGAAGGAACATGCAAGCGACCGGCAAGGCTGACCGAACTGCCGTCTTGTGTGCAGAAGTCGAATGAAACTTTGAGGGATTACATCCAGAGGTGGATCACGTTGCACCACACTGTAGAAAATGTGCCTGACCACCAAGCAGTCTGTGCCTTCAAGGAAGGCGTCAAGAATAGAGAACTGAATCTGAAATTCGGTCGAACCAGAGACATGTCTCCGAACCGGATGATGGAGATTGCCACCAAGTACGCTAATGGTGAAGATGAGGATCGACTCCGGAGTGGCAAGCTCAAGTCAGTCGCCCAAGAAACCGGAGGAGGAAATTCCAATCAGAAGCAGAAGCGGAAAGCCGAGTTAGCTGCTCCTGGGGAAACCTTGGCTGTAACTCAAGGAAAGTTTAAGGGGAAACCCAAAGGGCCTTGGAACCCCAAGAAAGTTAAAGACCAAGACGCAAATGATGTGTTGGATTTGCCATGTCACATCCACACAAAGAAAGATGAAGAGGGTAAACTCATTTACCCGAAACATACCACTCGACAGTGCCGCCTCTTGATCCAGCAGTTCCACGGCAAACAACCCAAAGATAAGGAAAAGGAGTCTGACAAAGTTGAGGACAAGGAAGATAGTGATGATGGATACCCCCAGGTCAATTCCACCCTGATGAATTTTGCTGATGTTGAAAGCAAAAGTCGACTGAAAGTTATCAACCGTGAGGTGAATATGGTTGCTCCGGCGACACCCAGTTATCTGAAGTGGTCTCAGACTGCCATCACATTCGACCAGTCCGATCACCCAACGCACATTGCCACCCCTGGGAGGCAAGCTTTGGTGGTCGACACAGTTGTCGAAGGCACTCGACTGACCAAAGTCTTCATGGATGGTGGCAGTGGTTTGAACATACTATATGCAGAGACGTTAAAAAGGATGGGCATTCCGATGTCCAGGCTCAGTACCAGCAACATGAGTTTCCGTGGAGTCATTCATGGGAAGAAGGCTGAGTCACTCGGCCAAATTGCTCTCGATGTGATTTTCGGTGATTCCAAGAATTACCGCAAAGAAAAGTTGACGTTCGAGGTTGTGGACTTCCAGAGTGCTTATCACGCTATTTTGGGCAGGCAAGCTTATGCATGCTTCATGGCTCGACCATGTTATGTATATCTCAAATTGAAGATGCCTGGTCCTAAAGGCGTGATCACTGTTACACGCAATCGGAAGAAGGAAGAAGAATGTATTCAGAAAGGCTCAAAGATCGCTGATGCCCAGATGGCAGTGGTAGAGCTGCAGGAGTACCAGAAGACTGCTGACCCGAGTGATTTGTTGCGAGCCAAGAAGCCCGCTACGGAATCAGCTTTCCAGTCATCTGACGAAACGAAGTCGGTTCACATTCACCCGACCGATCCCAATGCTACTCCGACTCATATCTCAACAACACTCGAATCCAAATAGGAAGAAGCGCTCATCCAGTTCCTCCATGAGAACTGGGACATCTTCGCATGGAAGCCTTCTGACATGCCGGGTGTTCCCAGGGGGCTGGCTGAGCACCGCCTACGAGTCGACCCAAAAGTGAAACCTGTCAAAGAACATCTCCGACGGTCTACCGTCCAGAAGAGAAAGGCTATTGGTGAAGAGGTGGCTCGGCTCTTAGCAGCGGAGTTCATCCGAGAGATTTACCACTCCGAGTGGCTCGCCAACGTTGTCATGGTCCCCAAGAAGGACAACTCACTTCGCATGTGCATTGACTTTAAACATATCAATCAGGCCTACCCGAAAGATCATTTTCCTCTCCCCCGCATCGATCAGATAGTCGACTTGACTGCGGGATGTGAGCTACTGTCTTTTTTAGATGCCTATTCCGGGTACCATCAGATTCGTCTGTATGGACCCGGCGAGATCAAAACAGCTTTCATCACTCCATTCGGGTGCTTCTGCTATGTTACCATGCCATTCGGCCTCAAGAATGCTGGAGCCACGTTCATGAGGATGATTCAGAAGTGTTTGCTCACTCAAATCAGTCGGAATGTGGAAGCTTACATGGATGATATTGTGGTCAAGTCACGGAAGGGTTCCGACCTACTGACTGACCTTGCTGAAACCTTTGCCAACCTCAGAAGGTATGACATCAAGCTTAATCCATCAAAGTGCACATTCGGAGTCCCTGGCGGAAAGTTACTCGGTTTTCTCGTTTCCGAACAGGGAATCGACGCCAATCCAGAAAAAGTTGGCACCATACTCTGGATGAAACGTCCTGTGCATGTGCACGACGTCCAGAAGCTTACTGGTTGCTTGGCCGCTTTAAGTCGATTCATCTCTCGTCTCGGTGAAAAGGCATTGCCTCTTTACCAACTGATGAAGAAGTTAGACAAGTTCGAGTGCACTCCGGAAGCTGATGCAGCGTTTGCAGAGCTCAAAACTCTGCTCTCCACCCAGTCAGTGCTTGCCGCCCCAATCAGCAAGGAGACTTTACTGCTTTACATTGCAGCCACGGGACAAGTCGTCAGTACAGTACTTACGGTCGAGCGGGAAGAAGAAGGAAAAGCCTTTAAAGTTCAACGCCCAGTATATTATGTTTCTGAAGTTTTGACTCCATCAAAGCAAAGATATCCTCATTACCAGAAGCTTGTATATGGGATTTATATGACCACAAAGAAAGTTTCTCATTACTTCTCTGATCATTCCATTACAGTCGTTAGCGACGCTCCTTTATCAGAGATTCTGCACAACAGAGATGCAACTGGTCGAGTGGCTAAATGGGCGATTGAACTCCTTCCCCTAGATATCAAGTTTGAGGCAAAGAAGGCTATCAAGTCCCAAGCAATAGCAGATTTCGTCGCCGAGTGGACTGAAAAGCAATTACCGACTCAAGTACACTCGGAGCACTGGACCATGTTCTTCGATGGGTCTAAGATGTTGAATGGTTCCGGCGCTGGGGTTGTATTTGTTTCCCCCCGAGGAGATAAGCTCAGATATGTTCTCCAGATTCACTTTGATTCCTCCAATAACGAAGCAGAATATGAAGCACTTTTGTATGGGTTGCGCATGGCCATTTCACTCGGCGTCCGTCGCCTCATGGTCTATGGCGACCCAGATTTGGTTGTTAATCAGGTGATGAAGGAGTTGGACGTCAGAAGTCCGGCCATGACTGGGTATTGCAATGCTGTGAGAAAGTTAGAGAAGAAATTCGAGGGGTTAGAGCTTCATCACATACCCCGACTGAAAAATCAAGCAGCTGATGATTTGGCGAAAATAGGTTCCAAAAGAGAAGCCATTCCCAGCAATGTGTTTTTGGAACACATCCACACGCCATCAGTTCAAGAGGATCCTTTCACTGAAGAAGCCCCGCAGCCAAAAAGTGCCACGGATCCGAGTGAAGTTGAAATTCCAGCAATGGTCGACCTGATCATGGAAGTCTTGGTCATCACTCCCGATTGGACGGTGCCATACATCGCGTACATCCTAAGGAAAGAACTCCCAGATGACGAAGAAGAGGCTCGACAGATCGTCCGTCGATCCAAAGCCTTTACAGTCATAAAGGGACAGTTGTATAGAGAAAGCGCGACTGGAGTCAGCCAGAAGTGTATAACACCAGAAGAAGGTCAAATAATCCTTGATGATATCCACTCGGGGACCTGTGGTCACCATGCGTCCTCTTGGACCATTGTGGCTAAAGCATACCGAGCTGGATTTTACTGGCCAAGAGAAAATGAAATGGCGAAAGAGATAGTCGACAAATGCGAAGGATGTCAGTTCTACTCCAACATGTCCCACAAACCCGCGTCAGCCCTGAAGACCATTCCACTCGTCTGGCCCTTCACTGTTTGGGGATTGGATATGGTTGGACCATTGAGAACAGGCAGGAGCGGATTCACTCATGTGCTAGTGGTAGTCGACAAGTTTACCAAATGGATTGAAGCTAAGCCTATCAAGAATCTCGATGCCTGCACTGCTATCAGTTTCATCAGAGAATTGATATTCAGATATGGAGTTCCCCATAGCATCATTACTGACAATGGGTCAAACTTTGATTCGGACAAGTTCAGGGCTTTTTGCGCCTCTCAAGGCACACGAGTCGACTACGCTTCAGTCGCTCACCCCCAGTCGAATGGACAAGCAGAAAGAGCAAATGGTCTGATTCTCAAAGGACTGAAACCCCGACTGATGCGCGATCTCAAGCACGCAGCAGGCGCATGGGTTAACGAGCTTCCATCAGTTCTTTGGGGATTGAGGACTACCCCAAATCGGTCGACTGGAAGAACCCCATTCTTTCTGATCTATGGAGTTGAGGCAGTTTTGCCGAGTGACCTGTTTCACAATGCACCCCGAGTCGAGCTCTACTCTGAAGATGAAGCAGAACAAGCCCGACAGGACACAGTCGACCTCCTGGAAGAAGAAAGAGAAATGGCCATGATCCGATCGACCATCTACCAGCAAGACTTGCGTCGATTCCATGCCAGAAATGTGAAGAGTCGAGCCTTCCAAGAAGGAGACTTAGTCCTCCGAGTGGATCAACAAAAACCACACAAGCTCGCTCCTACTTGGGAAGGTCCCTTCATCGTCACCAGAGTCCTCCACAATGGAGCGTACCACCTTTACAATGTCGATCGCCAGATTAATGAGCCACGAGCTTGGAATGCGGAACTGCTCCGCCCCTTTTACACTTGAATTCTCACTCGGATGAGATGTAATAAGAAAAACTTCTGTAGTTTATTTATCAAAGACAAGAGTGTTATAATTTCTCCAGTGATTGTTGTTGCTTCTGTTTGCGTGAGAAATCCCCCAGTGGGTGGCTTAGCTGCGAATCCATTTCGCCTAAGTTTGTAAAGAAATCCTACCGAGTGGTGAGCCAGCCTCTCACTCGGGGGCTTAGCTTCGAACCCGTTTCGCCTAAGTGTTCAAAAATCCTACCGAGTGGAGAGTGATCCTCCCACTCGGGGGCTTAGCTGCTGTCCAGTACTCGCCTAAGTTTGAAAAATCCTACCGAGTGGAGAGCGATCCTCCCACTCAGGGGCTTAGCTGCAGTCCAGTACTCGCCTAAGTTTGGAAAATCCTACCGAGTGGAGAGTGATCCTCCCACTTGGGGGCTTAGCTGCAGTCCAGTACTCGCCTAAGTTTGAAAAATCCTACCGAGTGGAGAGCGATCCTCCCACTCGGAGGCTTAGCTGTAGTCTAGTACTCGCCTAAGTATGTGAAAATCCTACCGAGTGGAGAGCAAACCTCCCACTCGGAGGCTTAGCTGCAGTCCAGTACTTGCCTAAGTATGTGAAAATCCCACCGAGTGGAGAGCAAACCTCCCACTTGGAGGCTTAGCTGCAGTCCAGTACTCGCCTAAGTATGTGAAAATCCTACCGAGTGGAGAGCAAACCTCCCACTTGGAGGCTTAGCTGCAGTCCAGTACTCGCCTAAGTATGTGAAAATCCTACCGAGTGGAGTGAAGGAAATATGCCCTAGAGGCAATAATAAAGTTATTATTTATTTCCTTAATTCATGATAAATGTTTATTATTCATGCTAGAATTGTATTAACTGGAAACATAATACATGTGTGAATACATAGACAAACAGAGTGTCACTAGTATGCCTCTACTTGACTAGCTCATTAATCAAAGATGGTTATGTTTCCTAACCATGAACAAAGAGTTGTTATTTGATTAACGAGATCACATCATTAGTTGAATGATCTGATTGACATGACCCATTCCATTAGCATAGCACCCGATCGTTTAGTATGTTGCTATTGCTTTTATCCGTGACTTATACATGTTCCTTTAACTATGAGATTATGCAACTCCCATTTACCGTAGGAACACTTTGTGTGCTACCAAACGTCACAACGTAACTGGGTGATTATAAAGGTGCTCTACAGGTGTCTCCGAAGGTACATGTTGGGTTGGCGTATTTCGAGATTAGGATTTGTCACTCCGATTGTCGGAGAGGTATCTCTGGGCCCTCTCGGTAATGCACATCACATAAGCCTTGCAAGCATTGCAACTAATGTGTTAGTTGTGAGATGATGTATTACGGAACGAGTAAAGAGACTTGCCAGTAACGAGATTGAAATAGGTATTGGATACCGACGATCGAATCTCGGGCAAGTAACATACCGATGACAAAGGGAACGACGTATGTTGTTATGCGGTCTGACCGATAAAGATCTTCGTAGAATATGTAGGAGCCAATATGGGCATCCAGGTCCCGCTATTGGTTATTGACCGGAGACGTGTCTCGGTCATGTCTACATTGTTCTCGAACCGTAGGGTCCGCACGCTTAAGGTTTCGATGACAGTTATATTATGAGTTTATGAGTTTTAATGTACCGAAGGAGTTCGGAGTCCCGGATGAGATCGGGGACATGACGAGGAGTCTCGAAATGGTCGAGACGTAAAGATCGATATATTGGACGACTATATTCGGACATCGGAAAGGTTCTGAGTGATTCGGGTATTTTCGGGAGTATGGGGGAGTTACGGGATTACGGGAGAAGTAATGGGCCTTGATGGGCTTTAGTGGGAAGAGGAAAAGGCTGCTGCGCCCCCCCTCCCCTCTAGTCGGAATTGGACTAGGGAAAAGGGGGCCGGCCACCTTTCCTACTCCTCCTATTCCTTCTCCCTTCCTCCCCTCTTGGTGGACTCCTACTAGGACTTGGAGACCTAGTAGGACTCCACACCCTGGCGCGCCAAACCCTAGGCCGGCCACCCCCTCCCTTGCTCCTTTATATACGGGGGCAGGGGGCACCCCATGACACACAAGTTGATCTACGGATCGTTCCTTAGCCGTGTGCGGTGCCCCCTTCCACCAAATTCCACCTCGGTCATATCGTTGCAGTGCTTAGGCGAAGCCCTGCGCCGGTAACACATCAAGATCGTCACCACGCCGTCGTGCTGACGGAACTCTTCCCCGACGCTTTGCTGGATCGGAGCCTGGGGATCGTCATCGAGCTGAACGTGTGCCAAGAACTCGGAGGTGCCGGAGTAACGGTGCTGTGATCGGTTGATCGCGAGGAGAACGTACGACTACTTCCTCTACGTTGTGTCAACGCTTCCGCTTCAGTCTACGAGGGTACGTAGACAACACTCTCCCCTCTCGTTGCTATGCATCACCATGATCTTGCGTGTGCGTAGGAAATTTTTTGAAATTACTACGTTACCCAACATGGAGAGCAAACCTCCCACTCGGGGACTTAGCTGCAGTCCAGTACTCGCCTAAGTTTGAAATCCATCCTGATCCGCAAGGACGACGAGGTGCAGGTCGACTGCTACCTTCTCCTTCGGAGCTACGCCACAAATACAAAAGTTGCATCGAGTGAAGAACAAGTTCCACTCGACGGAGAATTCACGAAAAACAAAGTTTGTTTGAAGGCAATGGCAAGCATATTCAACGATAAACCAAGTTCGGATAAATCCTAAAGGTCCCGGACCGCAGATCAAAGTACTCGAGCATTCAGCCCGAAAGAGTTTAACGGTTACAAAATCCACTCGGCATTCCGAGGCAAATTTAAGGTTTAGCATAGAAGTTTTTTACTCGTCAGGCAGGCGACTGGAGGGTGCGACAAACTGATCCAAGTCAATCCCGTCAGCGATCCGAGTGGCAGCAGCGATGAAGGTCTCCATGAAAGACTGAAAGTTGTGCTTCCTGGTGTTGGCAACTTGGATAGCAGCCAGCTTCTCCTCTCGCGCCTCCTTGCAGTGAACACGAACCAAGGACAGAGCGACGTCTGCACCGCACCTGGCAGAAGATTTCTTCCATTCCTGCACTCGACCTGGAACTTCATTCAGTCCAGTCATTAGAGATTCGAGGTCATTTTGAAGCGTCTTTCCAGGCTAGAGCGTCGTGTCGATCCGCGACGCCGCAACCTTCAGTCGAGCAAGGTAGTCCACCACTCCGACAACACGAGACTCCAGTCGGAGCATGTTCATAGCAGCCTCATCCTTCACCAGAGAATTGATGGGTCCAAATCCTTCTCCACTCGACTGGTTTCCTCCTCGAAGTTCTGGCAGAATTCTGAAAACACAATTCAAAGATAAATCAGTGGCTCTGCACTGGATTGATGACAACAAGTCAGTCGGGTAGGAGTGATTACCCTCAAGCATGACGAACAACTTCTCGGCGAGCCCTCCAAGATAAGCCTCCAGATCGTTCCTCCTCCCTACCATTTCACTTGCCTTGTCAACCAGAGCTATCTTATCATTCTTCAGACGGCTGACCTCCTGGTTGGCCGCGTTGACAGCGGCTTTCAGTGTGGAGTTCTCCTCTTCAAGGTTACCGACTGAAGCCAGTTTTTCTTCCGCAAGCTTCGTTTTGTCCGAAGCCGCCTTCTGCGCTTCAGCAAGATCATGGTCCTTCTTCTTCAGAGCCTCCTCCATTTTATCTGCGAAATGACAGTGAGATCAACATCAAGAATGGGCGGAAAAGAAAGGGCAGTCGTCAGATTCTCACCAGCCATACCTTTTGCTTCGTCTCTCGCCTTCTGCAAGTTCTCTTGGGCAATGTCGGTGTCAAAACCACTGGATCTCGGGTAGGGGGTCCCGAACTGTGCATCTAGGCGGATGGTAACAGGAGATAAGGGACACGAAGTTTTACCCAGGTTCGGGCCCTCTCGATGGAGGTAAAACCCTACGTCCTGCTTGATTAATATTGATGATATGGGTAGTACAAGAGTAGATCTACCACGAGATCAAGAAGGCTAAACCCTAGAAGCTAGCCTATGGTCTGATTGTTGTATCTTGTCCTATGGACTAAAGCCCTCCGGTTTATATAGACACCGGAGAGGGTTAGGGTTACACAAAGTCGGTTACAATGGTAGGAGATCTAAATATTCGCATCACCAAGCTTGCCTTCCACGCCAAGGAAAGTCCCTTCCGAACACGGGACGAAGTCTTCAATCTTGTATCTTCATAGTCCAGGAGTCCGGCTGAAGGTATAGTCCGGCTATCCGGACACCCCATAATCCAGGACTCCCTAAGTAGCCCCTGAACCAGGCTTCAATGACGACGAGTCCGGCGCGCAGATTGTCTTCGGCATTGCAAGGCGGGTTCCTCCTCCAAGTACTTCATAGAAGATTTTGAACACAAAAGACAGTGTCCGACCCTGCAAAATAAGTTTCCACATATTGCCATAGAGAGAATAATATTTACACAAATCTAATCTGCTGACATATTCCGTAGCGTGACATCACACCACGGCCAAGTCTTTATTCGAATCGTTTTTACTCCCCCACCTCAGTGTGTTTCGCGAGGCGGTTTCCTTGGCACGTCTTGTCAAAGCAGAGATCGTGTCCCCTTATTTACGGGATTCTCATCAATCCGGACGTGGGTAACACAATCGTGCCCGTTGGCATGTTTTCTCGATTAAAGGCGAGTCCCAAACAGTTACGGGGAGGGCCCTTGGTATTCCACCTCTTATAAAGAGACCAAGGCCTTGCTCCTTATTTTTAATCTCAAACGAGTTTGCCCTTCGCCTCGAGTTCCAACACCCAAGGTTCCAGATTTCAGGTGCTTCGGATCTTCGACAATGTCCGGTTCCGTCCTTCGAGGCCGATGGGCGCCCTCTTCTGTTATAGAGGAGGACGTGCTAAAGCTGAGAGAGGCCAGGTTCTTGACCGGATAAATCTCGCATAGGTTACCTGCTCCAGGGCAGGTCATTCCCACTCCCAGGCCTGGTGAGAGCATGGTGTTCATGTCTCACTTCCTTTGGGGGCTAGGCTTCCCAATGGACCCCTTCGTGAGGGGGCTCATGTTCTATTACGTGTTGGAATTTCACGACTTAGCTCCGGAGTCCATCCTCCACATTTCCTCTTTCATCGTCGTGTGTGAAGCCTTCCTCCGTATTAATCCCCACTTCGGACTATGGCTCAAGACCTTTAAAGTAATGCCGAAGATGATCGAGGGGTGGCACGCAGAGTGCGGAGGCACTGTTATAAGCAAGAATGCTGATGCTCCATGGCCCGAGGTCTGTTTCCAAGAGGAGTTCGGCTTATGGCAACGAGAGTGGTTCTATATCACCGCTCCCAGGGGCACCAAGTGGGTGGCGCCATCTGCCTTTCGTTCGGGTCCCCCGCCACAGCTAGCGTCATGGGTCAATAAAGGACTTGACTGGGGGTCATCCAAGGATGTGCCCTTGTTGCAGGGCCGCATCGGGGATCTCTTAGAAACTGACTTCAGCCTGGTCAAAGTGATGCAGGTCTTGCTGATCCGTTGAACCCTGCCAGGGAAACGTCGCTCCCTCCGCCTGTGGGAGTTTAATCCAGAGAGACCGCGAGCTCTCCAGCATTTCATGGGCGCAACGCCCGTGGAGATGTATAAATTGTTCTTCGGATCACAAGTGATGTGTCTGGACTTGACCGAGGACGCAGGATTGAGCTGCAATCACCCGGATACTAAAGTAAGTAGACTTGTGCCCGGACTTGCTATCCGTATATTTGTTATGAAACTTGCTTCTAAAGAATTGTTCTTTAAACAGGAGTGGATAGCAAAAGCAAAGCTTATCAGGTGTCCGGCTCCCCTCCCTGAGACCATGCCGGATCCCGTGCTGGTCAGGATGTTGAAGATTGTGCCTTTGAAGGAAAGCAAGGGAGGGGACGAGGAAACTACGACCTCCTCGAAGGAGGATGTTCGGAGGGAAGGAATCAAAAATTCCACTCCGCAAGGAAAGAAGAGGACCACCTCTGGAGACCCGGAGGCCGTGGCCTCAAAACGGGGGAAGATATCTTCGTTAGAGGGTCCTGCGCCGGGGGATACCTCGGCCGAACTATGCCCTCAAGGGGGCCAGCCCTCCACCGAACCGTAAGTAGAAAGAGTTTTTTACTTTGAGAAGAATCCTTGTTTTATATCTGAGAAGAGTAACCGAAAATTTACCTTGTAGTTCGGACCTCAGCCCTTCTCCGCAGAGCTCGTCTTTGAGGGATCTTCTTCCGGAGATGATGGAGAGCGGAATGCCTCCCCCTGCCGAACCGCCTAGAGAAGATGGTGACCCTGAGGTATCGTCGCGGAGGGTTTCTCCGAATTCGGCGGGGCCGGAAGGCAGCCATATGGCCCCCCAAGGCTCTCCGCGTCCGTCCTTCGAGAAAGGTAATAGGACGAATCCGGCACCATCCGGTGCTCGGTCGGAGGAGTTGAAGAATCTGCTAGGGCGAGCATCTATCTCAGAGGAGCATCGTGCATTGATGGGCACGGTGATTGAAAGGGTTTCGTCCGCAGAAAGCGGATTGCACGAGGCTGTCAGAAGTTTACTGACAGGTTTTGAGGTACGCAGAATAACGCACCCTTTTTTAACAGTGGCGCATAAACAAGATGCGCCCTATGCACATAGTAGCCCCTGAGACTCTGTGCGTTGTCAAAATTGACGGCGCGCAGAGGATCATAACCCCAGGTCTAAAACGCTGTCTTCGTATGCAGGTGACGAATTGTCTGGCGTCCAGCCGGACTAATGGGTTTGCCGAGCTAAAGCGGCAACTTGACGTGGCAGAAGCCGACATCGTGCTTGTTAACAAGCGGCTTGACGAGGCGCAAGGTATGTAACCCCTCCAGTGGCACCTGGTAAGAGGAGCCTATGCCAGTATCTTACCCTGAGTGTGCTTGATGCAGATGGTGCGGCTGCCATGGAGAGTCTTCGGGCGGAACTTGCCCGAGCCAAGGAACAAGCCTGAAAAAGTTATGCGGCTGCCAAGAAGGCCCTTGAAGAGCTGAGAGCCGAACAGGCTGCTCACTGCCGAAGCAGGAAAGAGATGGCCGAAATGGCCGTGAAGCTGAAGAGCGCTACTGACCGTTGCAAGCTTTTGGAAAAAGAAGATCGGGCAGAACAGACGGACTTGAAGAAGGCCGTTGCCGATGCCAAGGATGCTCGCTCTGCGATGAGAGCTGCGAAGGAGGAGCTTCGTGAAGACGGAGAGATCGCGGTTGGAAAGCCCTTTATGCTGCGGAGGAAGTTTTGTGATCCTAAGCATGCTCCGTTGGACCGGCTGCGGAGTGCGACAGACACCTATCTAGATTTGGCGGCAAGTGCTGCTGATGCGAACGAACACTTTCGAGATCAAGAAGATCGCGAAGTGGAGAAACTCTTCTGGTCGCAGTTCCACAATCCAGAGCGTCCACTGTCAGTGGCCGATCGTCTCGCCGAATGGGCTGAGCTAGATAGGTTGTCCGGACTCGCCATGAAGTGCATCATGAGTCATCTGTGGCCGGAGAGATCGGAGCCGAAGAGTTATTTCAACTTGGTGCAGCAATTCCTTGGTGCGGTGCCACGTCTTAATGCAATGAAGAGGTCAGCATGCATAGAGGGTGCACGGATGGCTCTTGCCCGTGTCAAGACATACTGGGCGGAGATGGAGACCACCGTTGTTGCATCCCGAGATTCGGACGAAAGCCGAGTACCCTCCGAGCACTATTTTCAGGAAGTCCTTCAAGGCACTCGTGTAATAGAGACGTAGTGCTCGAAGGATGCTATGTTCTAATAGCATATTTAATTGTAAAGCAATATTTTGATAAATAGTAGAAGCCTTTTATACTTGTGCCTTCAAGTATTTGAAACACCTCCTGTGCGGTCGTTTTAAGATATATATATATATATATATAATCTGAAAGATGGCAGTCGTTGGCTTCAGCCCCCACGCACATAGTGCGGGGGTGCTCGCAGAAGGCGCATTTTCACACTTAATCCAACGTCTTGGTCCTACAAAGGAGGTGATAGCGCAGCGAGCTAGGCAACCGGACTATAATGCTTTATCACTTTCACTTAGCCATAGGAGCTTGACAGTGAGGCTACTTAGATAGCCCCTGGTGGCGCTTGCGCTCGCCCGAAGTCGGGGCGCATATGTGCCTGGCCGGGAAACGACCCTTCGTTAATGCGGAGGAATCCTATAGATTCCGGTGAGTCATCGAGTGGTTGACCAGTCTCACGCTATATCATGACATTCAGTTTTCGGCTTTCTCTACTGAGGTGCTCGCCTGGCCGAACCGGGGCACAATCGCAGTAGTTCTCCTGGTGCCGCCTTAGCCGATAGTGTGGAACGTAAGGCAGCAAAACACAGGAGCGGGGCAACCCAACATTTGACCAAAGACATGATTCGGAGCTGATGCATATAAGGCCAAACTCGTGACGCCGAACACTCCCTAAGGTATTCGGTCTTTATGAGTGCGGGCGGGACAACGCCCTTGGTTATAAGCCCCTAGTGTCCAGGTACGCGCAAAATTCCTGACGTGGCCACATGCCAAGACGCCAGTCCCCTCCATGATTATAAAGAAAAACCGGAGGATGTGTATCAACAAGAGACAGTAAAAAAGGTTTACGCAGGGTCTTAATCTGAAAAGAATCCCTGGAACGGGTCCCTGTTGCACGTCTGTGCCTGTGTCTCCGTTGTTCCGCTCTCAATGAAAGCACCAATGTCGGTGTCAAAATCGGTGGATATCGGGTAGGGGGTCCCGAACTGTGCGTCTAGGCGGATGGTAACAGGAGATAAGGGGCACGAAGTTTTGCCCAGGTTCTGGCCCTCTCGATGGAGGTAAAACCCTACGTCCTGCTTGATTAATATTGATGATATGGGTAGTACAAGAGTAGTTCTACCACGAGATCAAGGAGCTAAACCCTAGAAGCTAGCCTATGGTCTGATTGTTGTATCTTGTCCTACGGACTAAAGCCCTCTGGTTTATATAGACACCGGAGAGGGTTAGGGTTACACAAAGTCGGTTACAATGGTAGGAGATCTAAATATCCGCATCGCCAAGCTTGCCTTCCACGCCAAGGAAAGTCCCTTCCGGACACGGGACGAAGTCTTCAATCTTGTATCTTCATAGTCCAGGAGTCCGGCTATCCGGACACCCCATAATCCAGGACTCCCTCAGGCAAGCTTCAAGTCAAGGTTGAGCTGGATCTGTTTGTTTTCCAATTCAGTATAGCGAGCAACAAGCTCGCAGGATTTCTGCGAAGAATCAGTCAACAGATGTCAAAGGTAGGTTGCTTCCGAGCAACTAAGAGAAAAATCGTGACATTTCTAAGACTACAGCCGAATAAAAAATATTCGACAGTAGTCTCGGGGACTACACCCAGTGGGTGCACTCAGCGTGCCCCGACTGGTTCGACCAAAAAAAAGTCGACTGCCCGCAGTCGACCATATCCAGTGGGTGCTCTCAGCGTGCCACCACTAGTTACAAGATTCCATTCGACATGGCCTGACCAGACCGAGTGAAGAAGTTCAAGTAAAGCAACACAATATAAAGACTACAGTCGACTGCCAGCAGTCCACCGTAGTCTCGGGGACTACACCCAGTGGGTGCACTCAGCGTGCCCCCACTAGTACCAGAAATCCAATCAACACCCAGTGGGTGTACAGATACAAAGATCTTCGGAAAAGAGAGTCTTCAGATAGCATATCCTAACAGAACAAGCGGTGATCGACTGACCTGGACATTGCTTTGAAGGGCTGAACTAGCATCATAGGCTGCTTGGCTGGCTTCCCGGACCACCTTCACCTGCTCCATCATGATCCCCGCCTAGCGTATAGCCTCCTTAGCAGCACCCACTTGATCCTCAGGGACGTGGTGTGTGGCAAAAAGGGAGGGTGGATCAGCAGTCGACGATGAAGGCCGAACACTCGTCAGAGGCACAGCGAAGGACACAGAAGTACGAGTGGTATTACCACCCTCCTGAACTACTGCCTCAGGCGCTGATGCGGTTTGTGAGGCCTTGCCAGTCGACGCCTTCCTATTCCTCCGCTCCCTCAGTGGCACTTCATCGTCATCATCAGGGTGATCAATGACATGAGGAGGAGCTATAAGAAAAATCCAAAGTTAAAGATGACAATCCAATCGACTGGAAGAGACCGTCAGTCGACTAAGAGAGGAACATTAGAAATCATACCAGGGTTGGAGGTTACAGCATCTTCCATTTCCTGGTCATCATTCTTGGCACAGACCTCAGAGGTGGCAGCACTGCAAATTTCAAAAACAAGTCAGTTTATTCAATGAGTCGACCAAGAGTCCGTCCATGTTCAACAAAAGAAAGCAAGTTCTATTGTTACCCGGAAATGGTGGGAATGGTCATCCTCATCTTGGGTAGGGCCTTTGGTGGCTTTGACGGCGTCGCTCGTGGATGCTTTGGATCTTTTTCTGTCGACGCTGGGGAAGACGTCCGAGGGCGTTTTGACGACTGCCCAACAGGCACAGTTGCCTTACCACGTTCGCGCGCAGGATCGTGTGTGAGCTTGGATCGCCTTTCCGAGCGGGGAGGTTCGACTTCTTCCTCCTCCTCTTCACTGGAGTCGTTGTCGTCATCCCCCTCCCCTTTGCCGTCAGACTGCCACTCCTCTCCACTTCTGCCTCCACTCGCCTCCCCTCCTCGGCCTGCTCTTGCGCTCTGTTGGGCATCGAATACATATCGGTAATGGCCTGGAGGACAGCAACAAGACAAAAGTCAATCGACTGATTCTAAGAAAACAAAACGAAGAAAGCAAGATTATAGTCGGAGATGCAGAATCGGACCTGGTCTACTTTGTATGACTGGTCGAGTGGAGGAATCCTCCTGGCTCCTCTGGGGTTGTCCTTGTTCCCTGTGATACTCGACAGCCACCCTTCCAACATCTCGTCGTCGACCTCCCCCGGATGAATCCGAGTGGTGTCATCGAGGCCCGAATACATCCACATCGGATGGTCACGAGCCTGGAGCGGTTGGATACGCCTCCGGAGGAAGACCTCTAATAAATCCATGCCAGTCACCCCGTCACGAACAAGCTGAACCACTCGACCGACCAGCACTTTGACTTGCGCCTTTTCTTCTAGCATTACTTTCAGAGAGGAAGGTTTTTCTGCTTGGTTCAAGGAGAAAAGGGGAAGCCCAGTCGACTGTCCGGGAGTCGCCTGGTCTTTGCAATAGAACCAGGTCGACTGCCACCCGTGGACCGACTCGGGAAAGGTCATAGCTGGAAAAGAACTTTTTCCTCTCATTTGGATCCCAAGACCCCCGCACATCTGAATCACTTGCGTCTTTTCGTCACTCGACTTGGATTTCTTAACCGACTAAGAACGACAAGTGAAAATATGCTTGAAGAGGCCCCAATGGGGGCGACAACCCAAGAATTTCTCACACAAAGATACAAAGGCAGCGAGGTACACTATGGAATTTGGAGTAAAGTGATGGAGCTGCGCTCCGAAAAAGTTCAAGAAACTCCGGAAGAAAGGATGAGGAGGCAGAGATAATCCGCGATCGATGTGGGTGGTGAGGAGGACACACTCACCCTCGCGAGGCTGGGGCTCGATCTTGTTCCCCGGGAGACGCGCAGATCCGTAGGGAATAAATCCCCCTTCCATCAGATCATCAATGTCATCCTGCCGAATCGCCGAGGGCATCCAGTCGCCCTAGATCCAGTCCTTGGGCAGAGCGGACCTCGAAGAAGATCCGCCCCGACCGGACTTCCTCGCTTTCGCCTGCGCCGTCGCCTTCTTCGCGTGCTCCAGGACCGCCGTCTTCTCCTTCCCCATTGTTGCGGACGAAGCTCGAACAGGCCGGCGACGCCGAGACGAGAGCAGAGGTGGCAGAAGGTTTCGTGGAGGAAGGGGAAAAGTGAAGGCGCACTATTCAAAAGCCCTGGGCCGGCAGCTTATATGAGGTCGCTTCCGAGTGACTAACCTGTAGGCCCAGGCGATCCTGTGAAATCCCGCAACAGTCACGCGCACGATACATGGCGAAAAAGGTGGCGCGGAGATCGAGGAGGCTCCGGTCTATCCCATCCGATTACTGCGGCCTCCCCCGTCCCGCGCGCTTCCCGAAATTCGAATCCCGCGAAATCCACGAACAGCAGAACAACTCATCAGACGGAGGATCTCCTCCATGCAACCACTCGGGAGTCTAGATCAAGGCGACTGAAAAAGAAGTTGGTGACATCACTCATGTTCATTGATCCGAAACAAGATATACTCATGGCACGAAAAATGGGTCGGAGAAGTTCTCAACTACTTCCCCACTCAAACCTCGATCCATTCGGGGGCTAATGATGAAGCCATGCGCCTAGGGTAGGGTCATGGACCTGTCCAAACTACCCTACCCAAGGGCATCCCTAGAAGAAATCACCTTTCAATCGACTTGGAGGTGTTCCACTCGACGGACTCGAAGACACTCGACCATGAAGCAATCACTCGACCAAGATCAAGCCACTCGACGGCCAGGAGACCTAAAGCCACTTCGCACACTAATGGTCGGTCATTTAGTAGCTTTTATGGTCATCATAGCACTTTATTAGAGGCATTACTAGTAACGCCCAGCCTTAATGTACTTAAAACCCTGCATAACTGAGGGCCGGAGGGGTCTGGCGAACTCTATATAAGCCACCCCCCTCCTCAGTGTAAAGGGTTCGCACCCCTGTAATTCATACACACATAATCCATTCGACCGCCTCCGGGCTCCGAGACGTAGGGCTATTACTTCTTCTGAGAAAGGCCTGAACTCGTAAACTTCGTGTGCTTACAACTACTCCATAGCTAAGATCTTGCCTCTTCATACCTACCCCCCTACATTACTGTTAGAGTTAGAACCACGACAGCTTACGCTTCGGGCAACTCTTTGTTGCGTGTTCAAGGCCGTATTCTTTGGCTGCCAGGACATTAGGTGTTCGGCTCCACTTCCCGAAGACTCAGCTGATCCTGTGTTAATGAGGATGTTGGCCCAGGCGCCGTATCAAATGCTGGTGAAGGAGGACAAGAATAAGAGCAAAATGGTTGAAGGTGGCCTCCGCTCTGAAGGTATACTGGACGCTACGTTCGAGGAGACTGAAGCTCCCTCTTCTGAAGACGAAGACAAAGGGGAAGAAGAAGGGGATATTCCTTCCCCCCATGGGAAGAAAAGGACTGCCTCCAAAGACTTGGAGGTGGAGGCACCCAAGAGAGGGAAGATATCCCTGTCAGATGGTTCGGGTTCGGAAGCTGATGTTGACGCAGAGCTCCTCTCTAGGGACAAGCCCTTTGCCGAATCGTAGGTGAAGAAGGATGCTCTAGACATGTCCCGTTCTTTTCGGTTTTCAAGGGTAACATTTAAGCTATATGTTTGCAGTCCAGCCCGCTATCTACCTCAATAGTCCTCATCAGGGGACTTGCCTCCGGAGATGATGGAAAGCGAGACGCCTCCACAAGCTTCCTCGCCCCTAAGGGTGGACGACTTCGAGGTGTCATCCCGGAGGATCTCACCTGACCATCCAGCGGCGCGGGGGACAATGAAGACAGCGCCTGAAGGTAATACTTCGATCGTCAAGGGTCCAGGAGAGGCAGCCCCCACGGGGACCAACAGTGAGGGCCTCGAACTATCCGGTTTACAGCCGAAGACGACTCCAGGGTCGAGTAAGCGTACCCCTTTGAAGGGAGTCCGTACTCCCGCAGCAGCCTCCAGGAATTCAGAGGTGCCGGATACACTGATGGGCACATTGCAAAGTGTGTCCATCTCAGAGGAACATCGTACCTTAATGGGTACGGTAGTTGAGAGGATTCTGTTCGTGAGAAGCAGATTGAATAAAGCCTTCATGGGCCTGCTGAGAGGCTTCGAGGTATGCAATGTAATATCTTTAACCGCTCTTTACATGCAAAAATGCGCCTGGGTATAGATAGTAGCCCCTGAGACTCTGGTCGGTTTCCACAAGGAGGCAATTAGAGGATCAAAAAGATATGCTCAGGAAGTAACATTAATTTGAAAACAGGCTGTTATGTCAATGGCGACCGCCTAAGATGTGGAAGTTGCAGATTTAAAGCATAAACTTGAGTTAGCCGATGAGGACATTACTCTTATTAACAGGCGGTTCGACAAGGCACAAGGTATGTTTTGTGACAGCCCGCTTATGCATGTATAATATTATGAGCACGAAGCTGAAAATTATACAATGTGACATGCATAACTGTAGACGGTGCTACCGCAGTTGAGACCCTTTGGGACGAGCTTGCCCGGGCCAGGGAGTAGGCCAGGGTGAGTAATGCGGTTGCTGATTTAAAGGCTGAACAGGCCACTCGGCGCCAGTGCGAGGAGAGAATGTCTACCATGGAGCGAGAGATAAAGGATGCCACTGGCAAATGCAAATCACTCGAGCAGGATAACAAAGCCAAAGCGGTCGAAATCCACAAGGCCTTACAAGAGGCGAGAGAAGCACGGTCCAAGTCTAGAGCGGCTCGGGAGGAGATCTGGCAAGCTAGGGAGATAGCGGCTGGTAAGCCCTTTCTTTTACAGACTAAGTTCGGCGACCCGAAGTATGCTCTGCTTAATCAATTGTGGAGTTCTCCAGACGCGTTCTTGGACCTGCCGAAGAGTGTCTCTGATGCGGCGCAGTTCTTCCAAGCGCATGAAGGACGTGCTGCGGAGAAGCTTTTCTGGTCACAATTTAACATGCCATGGAGTTCGGCATTGCTGAACAAACAGATGTCCCAGTGGGCCAAGCTCCACAAGATGTCTGAGCTGCCATGAAGGACGTCGTGGTCCGGCTATGGCTAGCTGAACCCATTCTGAACAGCTATTTTGGTTTGGTGCAGCGACTTGTCGATGCAGTGCTGCGTATCGACGCCGACAAGCAGTCAGCGTGCATAGAAGGTGCCCGGATGGCCTTTAACCCGCGTCAAGATGTACTGGGCAAAGATGAAGGCCACCGATGTTGCAGCTAAGGGCCTGCCCGGAGGCAAGGACCATGCACGCTGGAGCATTATTTGGAGGACGTCCTAGAGGGCGCTCGCTTGATAGAGGGTCAGTGCTCGAAGGATATTATGTTCGAATAAATGCACCGGAATTGTCATTATTATGATACATTAAGGTTGTGCTATATTCATTCCTTTGCCTGAAAGTTATTTCCTCCTGTGCGGCCGTCTTTTAAAATCTGAAAGTTTGCCAGTCATTGGCTTCGGCTCCCTCGCATATAATACGGGGGTGTTCGGAATAGCACCTGATCACTCTTGACCCAACGTCTTGGTCCGTAACGGAGGTGTCAGTGCGGCGAACTAGGCAATCGGACTATAGGGCTTTAACACTTTCACTTAGCCATAGGAGTTTTATGGTGGGTCTACGATGTAGCCCCTAGTATGTACGCGGTTATCCAAATACGGTTGCGTTACATAGGTGACCAAAAAAAATAACGGTCCTTCGTGTAGTACGAAAGAAATCGCAAAATATTCTAATAAGTCGCCGAGTGGTTGACCAGCTCTCGCTGCATCATGACAGTCAGTTTTCGGCTTTCTCTACTGAGGTATTTAACCAGGTGAACCGGAAACACAATCGCAGTAGTTCTCCCTTTACTACCCTAGCCCATAAGACGGGACGTAAGGTAGTAAGCACAGGAGTCGGGCAACCCAACTATTGACCAAAGACATGATTCGGAGCTGATGCATATAATGCCAAAGTCGTGATGCCGAAGTATGCTGCAGAGCTGTTCGGACTTTTTGGCAACCCATATGTTGCCGTATCGAGCCCCTGGCGATTTGTCCCGAGGTGTGTGCGTGAAACAAAGAAGAAGCAAAATACAGTTCTATGAGGAAAAGCAAATATTGAAGACGGATTATGTTCACTGGAATCTGATTGATACGTCGAATGCAATCTTACAGATTATAACACCACTACCCAGGCCATTTTACGTGCCAGGGGTCGAAAGCTGAGGAAAAAGGCTCTATACAGGTTTTAAATAGAGTGTTTGGTCTACAGAAAATCTTTTGGACCTCCTGTCGCATGTCTGCGCTGCCGTTGCCTCAGCGAAAAGTGTTCCTTAAAAGGAGTAATTTTTGGTTATTTGTATGAAACCGGGCTCAAAAAAGAGTCCTTGTAGGTCCGTAGATTGAACCGTTTTTGATTCACCTATGGCAAAAGATAAGATATAGTTAGAAAAGAGAAAAAGGTTGTAGGAGGGCTAACCATATTGTAGGCCTGTCCATATTGTGCCTCCGCCGATGACCAAGGTATTTTAAGTGCATAATTATGCATGCATGATACGAACTTCGCGGGTATATGTGGTGAATGACAGAGGCGGAACTTCTAATCAAGCTTTAAAATTGGTCGGTCCTATGTAATAGAGGCTGGCGGCTTAATGGCCGATGAGATATGCGGCTTGACGGGCCCGCTTTGTGGGATGGCCGCGGTATGCTCCGCAGTATGGAGGGAGTGTTCCATGTTTCCGTTGATCGTGATGACACCGTGTGGGTCGGGCATCTTAAGTTTTAGATAGGCGTAGTGTGGGACCGCATTGAAACGAGCAAAAGCGGTCCGCCCGAGCAGTGCATGGTAGCCACTGCAGAACAGGACAATATTGAAGATCGGGTCTTCGCTTTGAAAGTTGTCCGGCGAACCGAAGACGACTTCCAATGTGATTGAGCCCGTGCAGTGAGCTTCGACGCTGGGTATTACTCCCTTGAAGGTAGTTGTGGTGGGCTTGATCCTTGAGGGATCAATGCCCATCTTGTGGACAGTGTCTTGGTAGAGTAAATTAAGACTACTGCCGCTGTCCACAAGGACTCGCATGAGATGTAATCCATTGATCATTGGATTGAGGACTAGAGCTGCTGAATCTCCGTGATGGATCCTGGTTGGGTGGTCCTTGCGATCAAAAGTGATCGAGCAGGCCACCCATGGGTTAAATTTTGGGGCGACCGGCTTTATGGCGTAGACGTCTCGTAGTGCGCGCGTGCGCTCCCATGTAGGGATATGCGTCACATATATCATGTTAACTGTTTTTACTTTGGGGGGAAATTGCTTCTGTCCCCCAGTGTTCGGTTGGCGAGTCTCTTCGTCTTTGTTGTTGCTGGGCGGCCCCTTCCCTTTGTGTTCGGCATTGAGCTTGCCGGCTTGTTTGAAAACCCAGCAATTTTTGTTGGTATGGTTGGTGGGTTTGTCAGGGCTGCCATGAATCTGACAGGGTCGATCCAGTATCTTGTCTAAACTGGATGCACCATCTCTGTTTGCCTTGAATGTCTTCTTCTGTTGATTGGATTTGGCGCCACTGAATCCGGCATTGACCGTCGTGTCTTCTGTTCCTGCATTATTGTTTCGACGCTTGTTTTTATTGCGTCGTGGCTTGCCATTGCCGTCCCTAGCTTCGGTGGTGCCAGGATTGCTAGTGCTATTGCTTCTACGAGCAAGCCAGCTATCTTCTCCCGCGCAAAAGCGGGTCATCAGTGCAGTAAGAGTTGCCATGGACTTAGGTTTTTCTTGGTCGAGGTGACGGGCAAGCCACTCATCTCGGACGCTATGTTTAAAGGCCGCGAGGGCTTCGGCGTCTGGACAGTCCACAATTTGGTTCTTTTTAATTAGGAACCTAGTCCAGAGTTTCCTGGCTGACTCTCCGGGCTGCTGGATGATGTGACTGAGGTCATCAGCGTCCGGAGGCTGGACATATGTACCTTGGAAGTTGTCGCGAAAGGCGTCTTCCACGTCTTCCCAGTTGCCAATGGAGTTCTCTGGAAGGTTGTTTAGCCAGTGTCGGGATAGTCCCTTTAATTTTAGTGGGAGGTATTTGATGGCATGGAGATCATCACCGCAGGCCATGTGGATACGGAGAAGAAAATCCTCAATCCATACTACGGGGTCGGTTGTTCCATCATATGATTCGATATTCATAGGTTTAAACCCTTCTAGGAATTCATGCTTCATTACTTCCTCGGTGAAGCATAGGGGGTGTGCGGCACCTATATAGCCGGCGACATCGCGACAGAGTTCGGCGGACGTCTCTATGCAGTTTTCACCCTGAGTGAGGTTGTGTTGATCACGCCGGGCCTGATAGCCATCCTCTTGTGTTGGGGCACGTCCCCTTGACCCGTAGATTGATCTGGTTAGGCCTGCCCTAGTGTCCAGGTCCTTTCGTAGGTCATAGGTGTAATCCTGGGCTACTGTCTCCCTGCCTTTACGGCGGGGGAATGTGGGTTGGTGTCTGGCTTGGGTAGCCATTCTGTCTCGGCCACACGGTGGCCGGTCTGGCTTATCGGCTGCGTTACGTGCTCATGTCAGGGTCTCCCGCGCCTCAACATCGAATTGGGGTAACAACTTGCACTTTTGGTAGCTTTTGGTTGGTCGTGCGAGGCCGTATTCCTCGGCTGCCAGGACATTAGTCCATCCGTCGTTGAGTGTATCCTGTTCATCTTGAAGCTGTTGATGCTTCCTTTTCCGGCTCCTCACGGTTGCGATGAGCTGATGCTTAAAGCGTTCGTGCTCGAGGGGTTCCTCTGGCACGATGAAGTCTTCATTGCCGAGGCTTATTTCGTCTTCGGAGGGTGGCATATAATTGATGTCCTCCGAGTCCTCGGTTCCGACTTTCTCGTCAGGGTTACCCTGCCCCTCCTCCCTATCATCCTGTTCGGATGTTGGTTCGACGGGGGCGTCTGGGTCTTCGGCATTCTCTGGAGTGTTATCGTCTCCATTGGCGGTATTTATTTCTTTGTCGCGGTGTGATTTTGAAAGGCGCCGCTGATGCCGCCGCTTTGGTGGTTTAGCAGTGTTATTTTGCTTGATTGGATCCTTACTGCCTTCATCGCCATCCTCTTTTGGCGTATCCACCATGTATATGTCGTATGTGGAGGTGGCCGCCCAGCATCCGTTATGCGGCGCTTTTTAGCTTTCTTCGTCTCCGGCATCGACGTCCATACCATAGATGTCTTTGGAGTTACAGTCAAGCAGGTCGTTTAGATCCTCGACAGTGGCTATGAAGTGGGTGGTGGGTGGGACGTAAAATTCCCCGCTCTCAGCCCCTAGTCCAGGTTGGGCATAGTTCGGATGTTCCCCTTGTGTAATGACGAGGGATCGCATTAAGTCCAGAGCCTCGCTTAAAGGCGAGGTTTGGCTAGGGAAAAGAGAGTCCATGGAGTACGGCGGGAAGGAAACTCATTGGCCGAGCTCACACGCTGTTGACTCCGAGGGTCCGGAGCCAGTGTTCAGAGACGAGTCTGGCTTCATGATGATTGCCGGCGACACTACTTCCTCCGGCTCTCCCGTACTAGGCTCAATAGTTGCAGAGAGTCCGACGGCCTCGGACAACCCGTCTTCAGACCTGGTGACGTGCTCTGCATCTAAGGCCAGAGCAGAGGTTGGGGTCGTGAACCCTTGGAAGATCAAATCTCCTCGGAAATCGGTGACATAATCCAGATTTCCAAAACTAATATGGTGACCTGGGGCGTAGCTATCGATCTGCTCTAGATGGCCAAGCGAATTGGCCTGCAGTGCGAAGCCGCCAGACACAAAGATCTGGCCAGGGAGGAAGACCTCCCTTAGGGCAGCATTGTTGTAGATGATTGATGGAGCCATCAAGCCTTCTGTCGACGGCACAGTGGAACTCTCAATTAAAGCACCAATATCGGTGTCAAAACCGGCAGATCTCGGGTAGGGGGTCCCGAACTATGCGTCTAAGGATCGAAGGTAACAGGAGACAAGGACACGATGTTTACCCAGGTTCGAGCCCTCTTGATAGAGGTAATACCCTACTTCCTGCTTGATTATCTTGGATGAGTATGGGGTTTACAAGAGTTGATCTACCTCAAGATCGTAATGGCTAAACCCTAGATGTCTAGCCTGTATGATTATGATTGCCTCTACGGACGAAACCCTCCGGTTTATATAAACACCGGAGGGACCTAGGGTTGCACAGAGTCGGTTTACAGAGGAAGGAATCTTCATATCTGAACGTTGATGACCCACAAGTATAGGGGATCTATCGTAGTCCTTTTGATAAGTAAGAGTGTCAAACCAACGAGGAGCAGAAGGAAATGACAAGCGGTTTTCAGTAGGGTATTCTCTGCAAGCATTGAAATTATCGGTAACAGATAGTTTTGTGATAGGGTAATTTGTAACGAGTAACAAGTAACAAAAGTAAACAAGGTGCAGCAAGGTGGCCCAATCCTTTTTGTAGCAAAGGACAAGCCTGGAAAAACTCTTATATAAAGGAAAACGCTCCCGAGGACACATGGGAATTATCGTCAAGCTAGTTTTCATCACGCTCATATGATTCTTGTTCGTTACTTTGATAATTTGATATGTGGGTGGACCGGTGCTTGGGTACTTCCCTTCCTTGGACAAGCATCGCACTTATGATTAACCCCTCTTGCAAGCATCCGCAACTACAAAAGAAGTATTAAGGTAAACCTAACCATAGCATGAAACATATGGATCCAAATTAGCACCTTACGAAGCAACGCATATACTAGGGTTTAAGCTTCTGCTACTCTAGCAACCCATCATCTACTTATTACTTACCAATGCCTTCCTCTAGGCCCAAACAATGGTGAAGTGTCATGTAGTCGACGTTCACATAACACCACTAGAGGAAAGACAACATACATCTCATCAAAATATCGAACAAATACCAAATTCACATGACTACTTATAGCAAGACTTCTCCCATATCCTCAAGAACAAACGTAACTACTCACAAATCATATTCATGTTCATAATCAGAGGGGTATAAATATGCATAAAGGATCTGAACATATGTTCTTTGTTGGGGAACGTAGTAATTTCAAAAAAAATCCTACACACACGCAAGATCATGGTGATGTATAGCAACGAGAGGGGAGAGTGTGTCCATGTACCCTCGTAGACCGTAAGCGGAAGCGTTAGCACAACGCGGTTGATGTAGTCGTACGTCTTCATGATACAACCGATCAAGCACCGAATGTATGGTACCTCCAAGTTCTGCACATGTTCAGCTCGATGACGTCCCTCGAACTCCGATCCAGCCGAGTGTTGAGGGAGAGTTTCGTCAGCACAACGGCGTGGTGACGATGATGATGTTCTACCGACGCAGGGCTTCGCCTAAGCACCGCTACGATATTATTGAGGTGGATTATGGTGGAGGGGGGCACCGCACACGGCTAAAAGATCAAATCAATTGTTGTGTCTGGAGGTGCCCCCTGCCCCCGTATATAAAGGAGCAGAGGAGGAGGAGGTAGATGGCCAAGGGGAGGCGCCCCAAGGGGGAGTCCTACTCCTACTAGGAGTAGGGCTCCTCCTATTCCTAGTAGGTGTAGGAGAGGGGGGAAGGAAAAGGAGAGGAGGAGAGGGGGCCGGCCCCCTTGGCCTAAACCAATTCGGTTTGGGCCTTGGGGGGCGCGCCCCACACTTCCCTTGTTGCCCTCTATTTCCACTAAGGCCCATGTAGGCCCATTAAGCCCCCGGGGGGGTTCCGGTAACCCCCGGTACTCCGGTAAAATCCCGATTTCACCCGGAACACTTCCGTTATCCAAATATAGGCTTCCAATATATCAATCTTCATGTCTCGACCATTTCGAGACTCCTCGTCATGTCCGTGATCACATTTGGGACTTCAAACAACCTTCGGTACATCAAAACCTATAAACTCATAATAATTGTCATCGAAACATTAAGCGTGCAGACCCTATGGGTTCGAGAACTATGTAGACATGACCGAGACATGTCTCCGGTCAATAACCAATAGTGGAACCTGGATGCTCATATTGGCTCCTACATATTCTATGAAGATCTTTATCGGTCAAACCACATAACAATATACGTTGTTCCCTTTGTCATCGGTATGTTACTTGCCCGAGATTCGATCGTCGGTATGTTAATACCTAGTTCAATCTCGTTACCGACAAGTCTCTTTACTCGTTCCATAATACATCATCCCGCAACTAACTCATTAGTTGAAATGCTTGCAAGGCTTATAGTGATGTGCATTACTGAGTGGGCCCAGAGATACCTCTCCGACAATCGGAGTGACAAATCCTAATCTTGAAATACGCCAACCCAACAAGTACCTTTGGAGACACCTGTAGAGCAACTTTATAATCACCCTTTTACGTTGTGACGTTTGGTAGAACACAAAGTGTTCCTCCGGTAATCGGGAGTTGCATAATCTCATAGTCATAGGAACATGTATAAGTCATGAAGAAAGCAATAGCAGAATACTAAACGATCATGTGCTAAGCTAACGGAATGGGTCAAGTCAATCACATCATTCTCCTAATGATGTGATCCCGTTAATCAAATGACAACTCATGTTTATGGCTAGGAAACATAACCATCTTTGATCAACGAGCTAGTCAAGTAGAGGCATACTAGTGACGCTCTGTTTGTCTATGTATTCACACAAGTATTATGTTTCCAGTTAATACAATTCTAGCATGAATAATAAACATTTATCATGATATAAGGAAATAAATAATAACTTTATTATTGCCTCTAGGGAATATTTCCTTCAATCTTCCACCGAATAAACCAACTAGCATCAACTACAACGAGTAATCAACACTACTAGCAACCCACAGGTACCAATATGAGGTTTTGAGACAAAGATTGGATACAAGAGATGAACTAGGGTTTGAGAGGAGATGGTGCTGGTGAAGATGTTGATGGAGATTGACCCCCTCCCGATGAGAGGATCGATGGTGATGATGATGGTGACGATTTCCCCCTCCCGGAGGGATGTATCCCCGGCAGAACAGCTCCGCCGGAGCCCTACATTGGTTTTGCCAGGTTCTGCCTCGAGACGGCGGCGCTTCGTCCCGAAAGCTTCCTTCTGATTTTTTCCAGGGCGAAAGACTTCATATAGACAAAGATGGGCACCGAAGGCCTGCCAAGGGGTCCACGAGGCAGGGGGCGTGCCCAGAGGGGTAGGGCGCGCCCCCCACCCTCATGGACAGGGTGAGGCCCCCCTCTGGTGCTTTCTTCGCCCAATATTTTTAATATATTCCAAAACTGACTTTCATGGAGTTTCAGGACTTTTGGAGTTGTGCAGAATAGGTCTCTAATATTTGCTCCTTTTCTAGCCCAGAATTCCAGCTACCGGCATTCTCCCTCTTCGTGTAAACCTTGTAAAATAAGAGAGAATAGGCATAAGTATTGTGACATAATGTGTAATAACAGCCCATAATGCAATAAATATCGATATAAAAGCATGATGCAAAATGAACGTATCAACTCCCCCAAGCTTAGACCTCGCTTGTCCTCAAGTGGAAGCCGATAACGAAAAATATGTCCACATGTTTAGAGATAGAGCTGTCGATAAAATAAAATACGGACATGCGGGCATCATGATCATTCTTATAACAACATATATATTGTCAATGATTTCTTATACTAAAGTAACAATCTATTCACAATGTCAAGTATGAATAAGAAACTTCATTGAAAACTAATAAACTATGATCTCGGTCATTGAAGCAATTGCAATTTATCATAACATCGGAAAGAGTCAATATAAGAGCTTTTCAGCAAGTCCACATACCCAACTATCATTTAGTCTTTCACAATTGCTAACACTCACACAATACTTATGGGTATGGACTTTTAATCGGACACAGAGAAAGATAGGGGCTTATAGTGTTGCCTCCCAACCTTTTACCTCAAGGGTAATGTCAACAATAATAGTTCATGATAACTTACATCCAATTCGATATATATATATATATCAGGATCCTTCCAACACAATGTGCTTGCCAAAAGATAAAGTGTAAAAAGGAAAGGTGAAGATCACCGTGACTCTTGCATAAGACATAAGACAAAAATAAAAGATAGGCCCTTCGCATAGGGAAGCAGAGGTTGTCATGTGCTTTTATGGTTGGATGCACAAAATCTTAATGTGAAAGAACGTCACTTTATATTGCCACTTGTGATAGGGACCTTTATTATGCATTCCGTCGCTTTTATTGTTTCCATATCACAAGATCGTATAAAGCTTATTTTCCCCGCACTAATAGATCATACATATTTAGAGAGCAATTTTTATTGCATGCAACAATGACAACTTACTTGAAGGATCTTACTCAATCCATAGGTAGATATCCTGGACTCTCATGGCAAAACCGGGTTTAAGGATATCCGGAAGCACTAGTATCTCTACTTGGTGCAAAGAATTTGGCTAGCATGAGGGGGAAAGTCAAGCTCAACATGTTGGATGATCCATGACAATATACTTTATTTCAGATATAAGAAAACATAACCCATTATGTTGTCTTCCTTGTCCAACATCAACTTTTTAGCATGTCATATTTTAATGAGTGCTCACAATCATAAAAGATGTCCAAGATCTTTCTTTATTACTTCCTATTAATTGCAACGATGACCAAAACTATGTTTGTCAACTCTCAACAACTTTTATTCATCATACTCTATTATATGTGAAGTCATTACTCTCCATAAGATCAATATGATCTCTCTATTTCTTTTTATTCTTTCTTTAGTTCCCTCAAGATCATAGCAAGATAGCAAAGCCCTTGACTCAAAACTAATATTTATTATATATAGCTCACGGACTCGATTACATAGAAGGATCATAAAGCAAAACTCAAAACTAAATCATACTAAAACTTTATTCTACTAGATCAAGATATTACCAAAAAAGATCAAACTAAGAAAATGGTAAAGATAGGAGTGTGATGGTGATACGATACCGGGGCACCTCCCCCAAGCTTGGCAGTTGCCAAGGGGAGTGCCCATACCCATGTATTTATGTCTCTTTCTTCGGAGGTGGTGATGTGATATTCTTGGCGATGATGCCCCTCAGGATACGATTCTCAAGCTTATTGACTTGCTACTTGAGGTTCATTATTTCCTTACGGAGCTTACCCGTGACGGCTAAAGTTCCTTTCACCCATGGATGTTGCATAGCTGCGGGAGAACAAGTAACACTCTTTTTCATATTTTTATAAGAAAGAAATCTAACATTGGAAGGGATGACCGAGTTTGGAATAGCTGAGCTCTATAGTTCCCCCATCGTGAATCCAGCTCGGAAACGAGAAGTAACTTCTTGATCCTCTTCCATGGCATCTATCCTTTTCAAGTCGGCCTCCATCTCTTCCTCTGTTGATGGCCCAAAGTGGTTAGCATCACTGTTTGCTCCTGGTCTCGGTGTTGGATGAGACACCCGACTCTCCCCGACTGACTCTTGAGAAGACATCTTGCTCTAATCTGCGGTAGAAACAACTCAAAAAGAAAAACAGAGGATATTTGCATGGTACGCTGGTCAAAACCTTCGGGAGATTATATAATGAATTTTTACCGACCAAAAGAAGTATCGTGCAAGAAAACGGAGTCCGGAGAGCACACGAGGTGCCCACGAGGCAGGGGGCGCGCCCTCCACCCTCGTGGATGCCTCGTGTCCCTTTTGGACTACTTCTTATTTTCCTATTTTCTTAAATATTCCAAAATGGAGAAAAAATGCCATTAGAACTATTTTGGAGTCGGTTTACTTACCGTACCACATACCTATTCCTTTTCGGAGTTTGAAACATTCTGGAAAGTGTCTCTTATGTATTCCTCCGGGGTTATGGTTTCAATAACATTAGTTTCAATATTTATTGGATTACCTGAGATATAATGTTTGATTCTTTGACCGTTCACCACCTTCGGATTTGTGCCTTCGAAGTTGTTGATTTTTGTGGCACCGGAACGATAGACCTCCTCGATAACGTAAAGACCTTCCCATTTAGAGAGGAGTTTTCCTGCAAAAAACCTTAAATGAGAGTTGTATAGCAAAACATAATCACCTACATTAAACTCACACTTTTGTATCCTTTTGTCATGCCATATTTGAACTTTTTCTTTAAACGGTTTGGCATTCTCATAGGCCCGAGTTCTCCATTCATCAAGTGAGCTAATGTCAAATAGTCTCTTCTCACCAGCAAGTTTGAAATCATAGTTGATCTCTTTAATGGCCCAATATGCCTTATGTTCTAATTCGAGAGGTAAATGACATGCTTTTCCATAAACCATTTTATACGGAGACATACACATAGGATTTTTATATGTAGTTCTATAGGCCCATAATGCATCATCAAGTTTCTTAGACTAATTCTTTCTAGATCTATTACCAGTCTTTTGCAAAATTAATTGAATCTCTCTATTACTCAATTCTACTTGACCACTAGACTGTGGGTGGTATGGGGATGCAATTCTATGATTAACATCATACTTAGCAAGCATTTTACGAAAAGCACCATGAATAAAATGTGAACCACCATCAGTCATTAAGTATCTAGGGACTCCAAACCTTGGAAAAATAACTTCTTTAAGCATCTTAATAGAGGTGTTATGATCAGCACTACTAGTTGGAATAGCTTCTACCCATGTAGTAACGTAATCAACAGCAACTAAAATATGTGTATACCCATTAGAGGAAGGAAACGGTCCCATATAATCAAATCCCCAAACATCAAATGGTTCAATAACAAGTGAATAGTTCATAGGCATTTCTTGACGTCTACTAATATTACCAATTCTTTGACATTCATCACAAGACAAGACAAACTTACGGGCATCTTTGAAAAGAGTAGGCCAATAAAAACCGGATTGCAATACCTTATGCACAGTTCTATCTCCGGCATGGTGTCCTCCATAAGCCTCGGAGTGACACTTGCGTAGGATCTGTTCCTGTTCATGCTCAGGTACACAACGTCTAATAACACCATGTACTCCTTTATAAAGGTGTGGGTCATCCCAGAAGTAATGTCTTACATCATAGAAAAACTTTTTCTTTTGCTGGTATGTGAAACTAGGTGGTATAAATTTAGCAACAATGTATTAGCATAATCAGTATACCATGTAGCAGTACGAGAAGCATTTATGATAGCTAATTGTTCATCAGGAAAGTTATCATCAATAGGTAGTGGGTCATTAAGAACATTCTCTAACCTAGACAAGTTGTCTGCAACGGGGTTCTCTGCTCCCTTTCTATCAATAATATGCAAATCAAATTCTTGTAGTAGGAGAACCCATCTAATAAGTCTAGGTTTAGCATCTTTCTTTTCCATAAGAAATTTAATAGCAGCATGATCAGTGTGAACAGTTACTTTAGAATCAACAATGTAAGGTCTGAACTTATCACAAGCAAATACAACTGCTAAAAATTCTTTTTTTAGTGCAGCATAATTTCTCTGGGCACTGTCTAGAGTTTTACTAGCATATTGGATAAACTTTAATTTCTTATCAACTCTTTGTCCTAGAACAACACCTACAGCATAATCACTAGCATCACACATAATTTCAAAGGGTAAATTGCAATCAGGTGGCTGAACAATAGGTGCGGAAATCAAGGCTTTCTTAAGTATTTCAAATGCTTCTACACAATCATCATCAAAGACAAAAGGAACATCTTTTTGTAAAAGATTAGTTAGAGGCCTAGAAATTTTTGAGAAGTCTTTAATGAACCTCCTATAAAAACTGGCATGACCAAGGAAACTTCTTATACCTTTAATGTCCTTAGGACGCGGCATCTTTTTAATAGCATCAACTTTAGCTTTATCAACTTCAATACCTCTTTCAGAAATTTTATGCCCCAAGACAATACCTTCATTAACCATAAAGTGGCACTTCTCCCAATTCAAGACAAGATTAGTTTCTTCACATCTCTTCAAAACTCAATCAAGGTTGCTTAAGCAATCATCAAAAGAAGATCCATAAACGGAAAAATCATCCAGGAAAACCAATAATTATTAGGAGGCACGACAATAGAAGCGGTAGGAACAATAGGATCAACATTATAAGTGATGACCCTCCTAATTGCCTAGTAATAATTATTAGGAGGCACGACAAAAGAAGATCCATAAACGGAAAAATCATCCAGGAAAACCAAAAATCATTCATAAATCAAGGTTGCTTCTATTGTTCTAAAGGATCATTAGGAGGCACGACAATAGAAGCAAGACCAATAATTTCATCTTTACTAGGCAATTCTTTATCATGGGGTTGTCTACGAAATTTAGCAAAATTAAAATCATGAGACACATCCCCTAAACCAATAGTAACAACATCCTTTTTGTAATATATCTTAGCATTAACAGTATTCAAGAAGGGTCTACCAAATATAATGGGACAAAAGTCATCTTGTGGGGAACCAAGAACAAGAAAATCAGTAGGATATTTAACTTTCCCACACATGACTTCAACATCTCTAACAATCCCAACTGGTGAAATAGTATCTCTATTGGCAAGCTTAATTGTCACATCAATACCTTCTAACTCAGCAGGTGCAATATCATGCATAATTTCTTCCTATAAAGAATGAGGTATTGCACTCGCACTAGCACCCATATCACATAAGCCATGATAGCAATGATCTCCTATTTTAACAAAAATAATAGGCATGCCTACAACAGGTCTATTTTTATTTTTAGTATCGGGTCTAGCAATTCTAGCAGCTTCATCACAGAAGTAAATAACATGCCCATCAATATTATCGACCAAGAGAGCTTTAACCATAGCAATACTAGGTTCAACTTTAATTTACTCAGATGGTGTAGGTGTTCTAGTACTACTCTTACAAACCTCAGTTGAAGCTTTAGCATGATCCTTTATTCTAGTAGGGAAAGGTGGCTTCTCAATATAAGCGGTAGGAACAATAGGATCAACATTATAAGTGATGGTCTTTTCTTCAACTTTAATAGGTTCAACTACTTTTACTTTGATGGGAGGATGATATTTAAACCACTTATCCTTAGGGAGATCAACATGAGTAGCAGATGATTCACAGAAAGAAGCTACTATCTCAGAGTCAAGTCCATATTTAGTGCTAAATTCACGAAAAGCATCGGTATCCATAAAAGACTTAACACAATCAAACTTAGGTGTTATACCTGATTCCTTACCTTCGTCGAGTTCCCAATCTTCAGAGTTGCATTTAATTCTTTTCAATAAATCCCATATGAATTCAATAGTCTTCGTCATAAAAGAACCAGTGCAAGAAGTATCGAGCATGGAGCGATTACTGAGAGAGAGCCGAGCATAAAAACTTTGAATAATAACTTCTCTTGAGAGCTCATGATTGGGGCATGAATATAACATTGACTTAAGCCTCCCCCAAGCTTGAGCGATTCTTTCTCCTTCGCAAGGCGAAAAATTATATATATAATTACGATCACGATGAACCAGATGCATAGGATAAAACTTC
The DNA here is from genome assembly GCA_032464435.1 of Aegilops umbellulata. Classification (NCBI taxonomy): domain Eukaryota; kingdom Viridiplantae; phylum Streptophyta; class Magnoliopsida; order Poales; family Poaceae; genus Aegilops; species Aegilops umbellulata. The sequence continues at coordinate 446,629,967 of CP136055.1, forward strand.
TGATGAAATTCCAATTTCAATCGGTTGTAGTTCCATGATCCAATATCATCACATAGCCTAAACCATGTCAATGCCTTTCCCTTCAAAGATAAAGGGAGGACCTTCTTCTTATTAACATCCTTGGGCATACCTGCAAGCTTAAATAATCCACAAACTTCATCCACATAGATTAGGTGCAAATCGGGATGCAATGTTCCATCTCCTGTAAAAGGATTAGCTAGCAGTTTCTCTATCATACCCGAAGGAATTTCAAAGTAAACATTTTCAGTAGGTTCAGTAGTTGAGGAGAAACTCTTTGCTCTACTAGTCGGGATGAAGATACCCCGAACAAGCCCCTCAAAGGATTACTTTCCATACTAACAAGTGACAGCAAATTTCAGCACACTATATAAATTTTTCCTTACGAAAGGCGCTTCACTCCCCGGCAATGGTGCCAGAAAAGAGTCTTGATGACCCACAAGTATAGGGGATCTATTGTAGTCCTTTCGATAAGTAAGAGTGTCGAACCCAACGAGGAGCAGAAGGAAATGACAAGCGGTTTTCAGTAGGGTATTCTCTGCAAGCATTGAAATTATCGGTAACAGATAGTTTTGTGATAGGGTAATTTGTAACGGGCAACAAGTAACAAAAGTAAACAAGGTGCATTAAGGTGGCCCAATCCTTTTTGTAGCAAAGGACAAGCCTGGACAAACTCTTATATAAAGGAAAACGCTCCCGAGGACACATGAGAATTATCGTCAAGCTAGTTTTCATCACGTTCATATGATTCGCGTTCGTTACTTTGATAATTTGATATGTGGGTGGACCGGTGCTTGGGTACTGCCCTTCCTTGGACAAGCATCCCACTTATGATTATCCCCTCTTGCAAGCATCCGCAACTACAAAAGAAGTATTAAGGTAAACCTAACCATAGCATGAAACATATGGATCCAAATCAGCCCCTTACGAAGCAACGCATAAACTAGGGTTTAAGCTTCTGTTACTCTAGCAACCCATCATCTACTTATTACTTCTGAGTGCCTTCCTCTAGGCCCAAACAATGGTGAAGTGTTATGTTGTGACGCCCCCGATTCAATCGTACACTAATCATGCACGCAAATGTGTACGATCAAGATCAGGGACTCACGGGAAGATATCACAACACAACTCTACAAATAAAATAAGTCATAGAAGCATCATAATACAAGCCAGGGGCCTCGAGGGCTCGAATACAAGTGCTCGATCATAGACGAGTCAGCGGAAGCAACAATATCTGAGTACAGACATAAGTTAAACAAGTTTTCCTTAAGAAGGCTAGCACAAACTGGGATACAGATCGAACGAGGCGCAGGCCTCCTGCCTGGGATCCTCCTAACTACTCCTGGTCGTCGTCAGCGGGCAGCATGTAGTAGTAGGCACCTCCAGAGTAGTAGGAGTCGTCGTCGACGGTGGCATCTGGATCCTGGGCTCCAGCATCTGGTTGCGGCAACCGGGTAGAAGGGAAAGGGGGAAAAGGGGGAGAAAAGCAACCGTGAGTACTCATCCAAAGTACTCGCAAGCAAGGAGCTACACTACATATGCATGGATATATGGGTAAAGGGCCATATTAGTGGACTGAACTGCAGAATGCCAGAATAAGAGGGGGATAGCTAGTCTTATCGAAGACTACGCTTCTGGTCGCCTCCGTCTTGCAGCAGGTAGAAGAGAGTAGACTGAAGTCCTCCAAGTAGCATCGCATAGCATAATCCTACCCAGCGATCCCCTCCTCGCTGCCCTGTTAGAGAGCGATCACCGGGTTATATCTGGCACTTGGAAGGGTGTGTTTTATTAAGTATCCGGTTCTAGTTGTCATAAGGTCAAGGTACAACTCCGGGTCGTCCTTTTACCGAGGGACACGTGTAACGCCCCAAGACCGGAGCTCCAGATGCCTTCCAGGGTTTCCGGGCTTTTCGTCATGTGAGTTGTTGGTTTATTGCATTCAGCTTTGCATCATGTGCATTGCATCATGTCATCATGCCATCAAGTTATTTATTTTTCGTAACTCAAATAAATAAATGGCATGGATCTTTGATCCATTTAAACCGAGGGTATTCACATGGTGACTTCTCTTTATAACATATCCTCCCAATATTAGGGAGCTATATTAATTATTCCATTTTCGGAATCACCATAACACACTTGCAAATATCCCCATGCCTTTTTCCTTCTCAACTATTGGTCTCTATCTTTGTCTTATATTTCTTTCATCATCTTTCGGAGCTCTTCCTAAATGTTCAACATTTTTGGACCTTTCCAACCCTCACTTCCTATTCAAACCTTTAGAATGAAATTCAAATGAATTTGAATTTAATTCTTGCAATCATGCCTCTTCTATTTTTCGTGGACCGTGCTCATTTTTTTTGAGTCCGGGAAAATTATCCCCATGCCTAGTTTCCACCCCTAACTTCTCTTTCTCTTCTTTCTCTTTTTCTGTTTTGTTTTAATTGGAAAAAGAAAAAGGAGAGAGAGAAGAGACCCTGCAGCTAGGCCGGCCCATTTGGCCAAGGCCCAGCCGCCGGCCTCCTAGGCCACCCACCGGCTCTAACCCTAGCCGCCAGGGGAGAGCCCCAGCTCCTCTCCCGATCCAGCCTCGCTCAATCCCCTTGCTCTCTCCCTCTCCTTCGTTCTCCTCCCCCGCCGCCAGGGGTTCGCCCTCGATCCCCCACTCTCCCTCGTCTCTCCACTCCTTCCCCCTCTCGCTCCTCTACACGATCCCGTCCCCTGCTCTCCTTCACCATCACCGCGAGGACCGAGCTCGCCGCCCTGCCGCGTCGCCAGGGACGCCGGGCACCACAGCCTGCTGGGCCTCCCCTGCATCTTCCTCGCTGGACCTTCTCCATCCTCCGCCCTCTACCTCCTCGCCGCCCGATCCGCCGGCCCCGCCGCCCCGTCTCCTGGCGTCGGCCCCGCCGCCAAGCTCTGCCCCGCGCCCGGCCTCCGCAACACCACCGGGGCGGCCAACTCCGGCGACCCTCCGTCGTCTGCGCCATGGATGTCATGCCTCGCCGGATCCATCCATTCCCCTCGTCCCGCGCCCTGGATCCGGTCGATCCGAGCTTCACCATGCCCAAGACCTCGTCGCCCCTTCGCTCTGCTCCCGGCCACCAGCGCCCTGCTCGCCTCCTCTGCTTCACCCCTGCACGAGCAGGACGGCCCCGCCCTACTTCACGTCCGTCGAGATCTGGCGCTGGCCCGCCGTCTTCGACCTCCCTCTGCGTGCCCGCAAGCACGCCAAGCCGCCACCGTCCCCGCGACATCCTCTGCTGCAGCTCCACCGGTCGGTGACCTCACCTGAACCTTGCCAGGGAGTAGCCCGAGAGGACTGCCTAGTCTCGCTCGGAACCACCCTCCTTCCACGCGCCAAGTCCTGCGGCTGTCGCCCCTGCATCGTGCCCCAGTTGCTGCTGCCGCCAAGTACCAGGTCAACAAGGACCGCCAAGTTCCACTACCGCTGCCCGAACATCTACAGAACGCCAAGTACCCCTTCGAGATGATGAGATCGGCAAGTTCAAATGACGCCAAGTACCTCTACGAACAACACTAGAAGTATATGAACGTGTACAACTACGGATCCCGTGTACGACTACGTGATTTCACCAAGTACCCCTTCGGATGCGCCTAGACGACTACATGGACCGACAAGTACCCCGACACCGTGTACATCTACACCGCCAAGTTCGACTACATGATGTGATGCCAAGTACCACGATGATACTTGAACGTCTACCGCCGCCAAGATCACGAGTACCTCTACCGTCGACCCTAGAGCGTGTGAGAACGACTACTTCGACTACCGTCACGTGAATCACTACTTCCCTCGACGCCCGAGAACGACTACCGTCGCGAGTACCTCTACCGTCGCCATGTACCACTACTTCCTCTACTTCCCCTTGGACCGTCCCGAATGCACGCTTCAAAGGTATACCGCCGAGAACGACCGCCGTGGACCGAATGCATGTGTTGAATGAGATGCACCGTTTTCACCGTATCTGATTTGTCACTCATTTCCATGCCTTCGTCTCGTGGGAACCCGGTTGCCGGGAACACCCCACCATCTTGCTTAACTCGCATCCGCACACTTTCTTTTGCACCGACATCTCAATCGAGTTATCGGAACCGATATGTTGTCGTGGCACCATTTTCGGATTCGTTGCCGTGGCACCATTTTCGGATTCGTTGCCGTGGCACACTTTCTTTCCGCCACGATGACAAATGCTTCTTAATGCTCTTGTCAACATTTTCATAATAATTACATAAAACTTGAAATTGTCATCCGCATCACGATAACAACATTTAAAATGCTTAAAATTGTTGTTTGCATTTATTTTGCTAAATGCCATGTCAAAATGATTTATTCCATAACTAAATAACCGTAACTCGGAATGTAATAATTTATATATGTAAATGGGGTAGAAAAATGCATAGATTAACATGGTGCAATTTATTTTCCTGTTTAACAACATTAAAATATGCTTTAGGACAGAACATTACCAAATCCAATATATGCTCATGAGGTTCTTCCGGACTATGTTGTTTGTTGTTCCGGCCTCATTTAAACTTGTCTAGATAGATAGTTTTGTTGTGCTTCACCCCTTGCCATGTTAATCAACATTTAATATTGTTGGGTACATAAACAAGATCGAACTAAATATTTGTTGTGGTGTTTTGTCAATATGCAACTCGTTGCATATTGAGCTCCATTTAATTTGTAGCGTTGTTTGTTGCACTTTGCCATGCCATGCATTTTTAAACCGGACATGCATCATTCTTGTTGTGCATCATGCCATGTTTATGTGGTGGTTGTTTACTATGTTGTTTGTTCGTTTCCGGGTTGCTTCTCTCGTTAGCTTCGGTTTCGTTCCGGAGTTGTGAGGATCCGTTCGTCTTCGTCCGTTTGTCTTCTTCATGGACTCGTTCTTCTTCCTTGCGGGATTTTAGGCAAGATGACCATACCCTCGAAATCACTTCTATCTTTGCTTGCTAGTTGCTTGCTCTTTTGCTATGCCTATGCTGCGATACCTACCACTTGCTTATCGTGCCTCCCATATTGTTAAACCAAGCCTCTAACCCACCTTGTCCTAGCAAACCGTTGATTGGCTATGTTACCGCTTTGCTCAGCCCCTCTTATAGCGTTGCTAGTTGCAGGTGAAGATGAAGTTTGTTCCTTGTTGGAACATGGAGATGTTGTTCCTTGTTGGAACATGTTTACTTGTTGGGATATCACAATATATCTTATTTAATTAACGCATCTATATACTTGGTAAAGGGTGGAAGGCTCGGCCTTATGCCTGGTGTTTTGTTCCACTCTTGCCGCCCTAGTTTCCGTCATATCGGTGTTATGTTCCCGGATTTTGCGTCCCTAACGCGGTCGGGTGATTTATGGGACCCCCTTGACAGTTCGCTTTGAATAAGACTTTTCCAGCGAGGCCCAACATTGGTTTTACCATTTGCCTCACCACCACCTATTTTCCCTTGGGAGTAATTAACCCAAGGGTCATCTTTATTCAGCCCCCCCCGGGCCAATGCTTGTCTAAGTGTTGGTCCGAACTAGAGCCCTTTGCAGCGCCACCTCAAGGAAACTTGAGGGCTGGTTTTAGTTGTACGGACTGCTCATCCGGTGTTGCCCTGAGAACGAGATATGTGCAGCTCCTATCAGGATGTCGGCGCATCGGGCGGCTTTGCTGGACTTGTTTTATTGCTGTCGAAATGTCTTGTAGCCGGGATTCCGAGACTGATCGGGTCTTCCCGGGGAGAAGGAATATCCTTCGTTGATCGCGAGAGCTTATCATGGGCTAAGTTGGGACACCCCTGCAGGGTTTTGAACTTTTGAAAGTCGTGCCCGCGGTTATGGGAAGATGGGAATTTGTTAATGTCCGGCTGTAGAAAACCCGAAGTTGATCTTAATTAAAATACACCAACCGCGTGTGTAACCGTGATGGTCTCTTCTCGGCAGGGTCCGGGAAGTGAACACGGTTGTTGGAGTTATGTTTGACGTAAGTAGTTCAGGATCACTTATTGATCATAGTTGTTCGATCGTGCTTTGCCTTCTCTTCTCGCTCTCATTTGCGTATGTTAGCCACCATATATGCTAGTCGCTTGCTGCAGCTCCACCTCATACCTTTTACCCTACCTATAAGCTTAAATAGTCTTGATCTCGCGGGTGTGAGATTGCTGAGTCCTCGTGACTCACCAGATACTTCCAAAACCAGTTTGCATGTGCCGATGAGACCGTGCAGGTGACGCACCCGAGCTCAAGGAGGAGTTCGATGAAGATCTTGTCCTTTATGTTGTTCCGTTCTAGTCGATCAGTAGTGGAGCCCAGTTGGGGTCGATCGGGGACCTTTGTCGCTTTTGAGGTTCTTCTTTTATTTTGGCTCCGTAGTCGGGCCCTGATTGTAACTGTATGATGTATTGTTTTATTCATGTATTTGTGTGAAGTGGCGATTGTAAGCCAACTATGTATCTCTTTCCCTTATGTATTACATGGGTTGTGTGAAGATTACCTCACTTGCGACATTACTTTCAATGCGGTTATGCCTCTAAGTCGTGCTTCAACACGTGGGAGATATAGCCGCATCGAGGGCGTTACAAGTTGGTAATCAGAGCCTTCCCCGACCTTAGGAGCCCCCACTGATTGATCGTTTAGCGGCCGAGTTGTGTCTAGAAAAATGTTTTGAGTCATTTAGGAATTATATATCGGAGAGTTTAGGAATTCTTTTTACTCCCCAGTCCCTTCGACCTTCTGGTGAGGTATCCTGACGTAGAGTTTTGACTCTTCTCTTCTCAAATTTCACAAAAAAAAATTTAGGATCACGCGGGTATATTACAATCGTTCCGATGGTTTTATGATGACAACATTGTCTTGGTTGCCTCCTGACATTTAGGGGTTGTGGCAGTGTCCCGGGGAGTTGAGCTCCGAGGTGTTGTCGTCATAATCTTATCGTTGCGGTTTTGGAATACCTGAGTTTAGTACGCCGACATCGAAAATCTCTTTTGTACAGTTGTTGGTGAGATAACCCTGATAGCCCAGTACTGTGGCGAGTGCGGGAGTATTGCCATGACTTGTATAACGGATGTGTTTTCGAAGGTTGAGGTAGATGATTTCCGAGGATTTCTTGGTTATGTGTTGAAGGATGGATACAGCTGGTTGTAGGATTTGCTAGTTTGGGTGAGATATTATGCTTCCCCTGTATCCCCAACACATGATTGCATAACCAGAAAGTTTCGGGAGTTTATAAGTGGGAATTCAAGTATCACGTAGGAATTCTTTCCGACAGACACATGATACGATATGGGATCTATCATAGGTTTGTTTCCGGCTTATTCTGCAAGCCAAATCCTTTGTTTTGTTTTATTTGTGGTATTCGAGTTGCTTCAATGTCAAGTGTTGATTCCATACCTTTCTTAAACGGTGTTCTCATATTCCTATGTGGATACCAATCCTTCATGATATCTGAGAGTGCCATGTCAATTCTTTTCAACCGGTGTGCTTCCCTTCAAGCTCATCATATTCGTTCAATTTCTGCCAGATCATTTATCAGTTCTTGTCTATGGTGTTTGCTTCATCTGTTCCAAGTTGTCTTTGTTTTTCCCGCCCTCCCACCCTTATTTCTTCAACGACTCAGATTTCGAAATCAAGTATCCATTTTATTCATGTGAAGCTTCTTCATTCTTTCCTTCAATGTTCTTATCCGGTGATTCCCATGAAGATGCTCAACAGTTTCAAGTTCATCATTCGTCATTCTTTTCTTCTCCGGTGGTTCCAATTCTAGCTTTATCGATCATATCTTTTCCTCGTTTCTAATGTTTTCTAATGCTGGTGTATCTCTTAATCATTCACCTCTCACTATTCATTTTTTCCGGAGTGTTGAAGATATCTCAGAAGATTCAAGTTTCCATTCTCAATTCACTCAAGTTCTTTTGAGGATGCTATCTCATTCAAGCCATTTAATTCAACCGGTGCAATCTCTCCTTTCCAGTAATCGTTCAACGGTGTTTCTTTTGAGTGGGCCCAAACCCACAGGTCTTTTCCCAGGATCTTACCTGACTCTTCTATTTTCCCGGCGCGATTCCCAAATTCTTTTCAAAGTTTGACGTAAGAATGAATTGTCATCAGTCATATGTCCTTCTCCAAGATCCTTCAATTCTTTCATCGTTGGTTCAACCTTTCTAATTTTCATTCCGGAGTGCCTCAACAATTCATGGTGGTGTTTCTTGTCGTCATTCTCGGATTTCGAAGACCGAAGAAGAGTTTCTCTTAAATCTTGCTCCATTCTCTTCAAGATTTATGGTTCTAGCTTGATGCCATCCTCTCATAATTGTTTTCGATTGTGAGAATTCTTTTCACCCATCCGGAGTATTTCATGAGTTGTTTCCATTTCTTTCCTCCGAAGGCCATCATGTCATAATTCTTCATTCTCAGCTTTCAGCTCTTGTTCTCCAAATCTTACCGGTGAATCGTTCGAATATTCTCTGATCAGTTCATGATCTCTTCGTTCTCATGTATCTAAATCCTAGCAAGTATCTTCCTTCATTTTATAATTCTTCCCGACGTTTCTTTATCTTTTCCCTTGTTCATTTTCAATTCTTACGGTGGTTCGTTCAAGAGTTCTCTTTCTTTGTTATCATATTAATCTATTCATTGTTTCAATCCTACCGGCGGTTCGTTGAAGACATTCTCAATTTTGCGCAATATCTATCTTAATCCTTTCGACGGGTATAAGTACTATGCCAAAGCCATTGCTTGTCATCAATTTGGTTGGTGAAGGATGAGCATAATGTAATTCTTATTCTTGTTCCATCGAGTAAATTCAATTCCTTATTCCGGAGATTCATCAAAATTCTTGATTTCATTTGGTCATCTTTCTTTCTGGAGCTTCAAGTTTTCTCAGTTATATCATTTCGAAGCTTCATCTTATCACTGCAAGGTTTCACCTGGTGTTTTCAACTTCTCTTTCTTCCTATCATCTTTTCTTTACCGGAGTTCTTCATGGAGGCTCTACATTGTGCTTCGTCAAGGATTCTTTTCATTCTTCAATTGTTCTTCAAGATCTCTCTCGGAGTTAAGATCCGCCAAGCTATACTCTAAAATATACATGGTGCTACACATGTTTGTTTTGAGGAGTTCAAGTATTCTTCTTCTTGCATTTTAAAGTGCAATTCTTTCAACCGTATCATTCGAGGTGGTATTATGTCATTCTTGATAACTTGGGTTCATGTCTCATGATTCACATGTTGTCAAGAATGAGATATTTTTAATCCACCAATCTCTTCGCTGGATTTATCTTGTGTCATGTTTCACCTATAGCCTTCCCTAAGGATTGTTGCTATTTATGGTGCTTATCAATGACCCAAATTCTTCGTTTGTCCTCCCGGTGAAATAAATTTCTCGCCTCCTAGTTCGTATCAATCCAATCTATTGTTTCCCATAGTGGCATGTATTCACCTCATAATTTTGAGATGTTTCCATAAGCCCACATCAAGCCTACTATTTTGTTGTTGTTGCTTTTCCAACAACTCTGTTCTATCTTTCTCTTTAAGGGTGCTTTCCAAATTCAATTGTGGTTGAAGTTGTCATTATCTTCTCCGTTCTTTTCTTCCAACCATCTAACTTCCATTCTTTCGTTCCGGAGGCATTGTGATGTTACTCTCTTCGACTCATCATCTCGTTTTTGCCAAGATCATATTCTTTTCCTTGCTAATCCATTTAACCGAAGTGTCGTGTTTTCATTCGAGCTCTCTCATCTTATCAAGTTTTGCCCCCCTTCTTAACCGGAGTGCCGTATGAAATCTTTCTTACCCATGGTGCCATTCTTTCATTAGTTCCGGAGGCGGTGTGTTGTTAATCTCATCGAGTATCCTCTCATCTTGTCAAGTTCATGTTCATTTCCTTCCATTTACAGTCGAAGTGCTGACCAAATTATATCAATCTTATCCTTTCTCTATCTAGTTTTAACCGGAGTGCTATCTAAATTCTGTCATTCTTGTTCCTTGACTATCTCATTATACCGAGGTGGTCATATATATATATATATATATATATATATATATATATATATATATATATATATATATATATATATATATATATATATATATATATATTTCTTTTTTTCGTTCGTGAAGCTCTTTTTCCATGTCGTTCTACCTACAAGGTTCTTGTAATGTTCCTTGTTCCTCTTGCTGAACGGAGTGTTTTAGATTTTGTTCACCTCCGTCATGTCTTCTCTTTAATCTTTGCGACCTCTAAAGGTTCTTTGGTTTCACTCGTTTTTCTAAGAAGCAACTTTGTTTTACCTCTTCCTCTTCCGCTTTTCTCCGGTGCCATCCTAGATCTCGGGACGAGATCCTCTCGTAGTGGTGGAGTGTTGTAACGCCCCAAGACCGGAGCTCCAGATGCCTTCCAGGGTTCCCGGGCTTTTCGTCATGTGAGTTGTTGGTTTATTGCATTCAGCTTTGCATCATGTGCATTGCATCATGTCATCATGCCATCAAGTTATTTATTTTTCGTAACTCAAATAAATAAATGGCATGGATCTTTGATCCATTTAAACCGAGGGTATTCACATGGTGACTTCTCTTTATAACATATCCTCCCAATATTAGGGAGCTATATTAATTATTCCATTTTCGGAATCACCATAACACACTTGCAAATATCCCCATGCCTTTTTCCTTCTCAACTATTGGTCTCTATCTTTGTCTTATATTTCTTTCATCATCTTTCGGAGCTCTTCCTAAATGTTCAACATTTTTGGACCTTTCCAACCCTCACTTCCTATTCAAACCTTTAGAATGAAATTCAAATGAATTTGAATTTAATTCTTGCAATCATGCCTCTTCTATTTTTCGTGGACCGTGCTCATTTTTTTTGAGTCCGGGAAAATTATCCCCATGCCTAGTTTCCACCCCTAACTTCTCTTTCTCTTCTTTCTCTTTTTCTGTTTTGTTTTAATTGGAAAAAGAAAAAGGAGAGAGAGAAGAGACCCTGCAGCCAGGCCGGCCCATTTGGCCAAGGCCCAGCCGCCGGCCTCCTAGGCCACCCACCGGCTCTAACCCTAGCCGCCAGGGGAGAGCCCCAGCTCCTCTCCCGATCCAGCCTCGCTCAATCCCCTCGCTCTCTCCCTCTCCTTCGTTCTCCTCCCCCGCCGCCTGGGCTTCGCCCTCGATCCCCCACTCTCCCTCGTCTCTCCACTCCTTCCCCCTCTCGCTCCTCTACACGATCCCGTCCCCTGCTCTCCTTCACCATCACCGCGAGGGCCGGGCTCGCCGCCCTGCCGCGTCGCCAGGGACGCCGGGCACCACAGCCTGCTGGGCCTCCCCTGCATCTTCCTCGCTGGACCTGCTCCATCCTCCGCCCTCTACCTCCTCGCCGCCCGATCCGCCGGCCCCGCCGCCCCGTCTCCTGGCGTCGGCCCCGCCGCCAAGCTCTGCACCGCGCCCGGCCTCCGCAACACCACCGGGGCGGCCAACTCTGGCGACCCTCCGTCGTCTGCGCCATGGATGTCCTGCCTCGCCGGATCCATCCATTCCCCTCGTCCCGCGCCCTGGATCCGGTCGATCCGAGCTTCACCATGCCCAAGACCTCGTCGCCCCTTCGCTCTGCTCCCGGCCACCAGCGCCCTGCTCGCCTCCTCTGCTTCACCCCTGCACGAGCAGGACGGCCCCGCCCTGCTTCACGTCCGTCGAGATCTGGCGCTGGCCCGCCGTCTTCGACCTCCCTCTGCGTGCCCGCAAGCACGCCAAGCCGCCACCGTCCCCGCGACATCCTCTGCTGCAGCTCCACCGGTCGGTGACCTCACCAGAACCTTGCCAGGGAGTAGCCCGAGAGGACAGCCTAGTCTCGCTCAGAACCACCCTCCTTCCACGCGCCAAGTCCCGCGGCTGCCGCCCCTGCATCGTGCCCCAGTTGCTGCTGCCGCCAAGTACCAGGTCAACAAGGACCGCCAAGTTCCACTACCGCTGCCCGAACATCTACAGAACGCCAAGTACCCCTTCGAGATGACGAGATCGGCAAGTTCAAATGACGCCAAGTACCTCTACGAACGACACTAGAAGTATATGAACGTGTACAACTACGGATCCCGTGTACGACTACGTGATTTCACCAAGTACCCCTTCGGATGCGCCTAGACGACTACATGGACCGACAAGTACCCCGACACCGTGTACATCTACACCGCCAAGTTCGACTACACGATGTGATGCCAAGTACCACGACGATACGTGAACGTCTACCGCCGCCAAGATCACGAGTACCTCTACCGTCGACCCTAGAGCGTGTGAGAACGACTACTTCGACTACCGTCACGTGAATAACTACTTCCCTCGACGCCCGAGAACGACTACCGTCGCGAGTACCTCTACCGTCGCCATGTACCACTACTTCCTCTACTTCCCCTTGGACCATCCCGAATGCACGCTTCAAAGGTATACCGCCGAGAACGACCGCCGTGGACCGAATGCATGTGTTGAATGAGATGCACCGTTTTCACCGTATCTGATTTGTCACTCGTTTCCATGCCTTCGTCTCGTGGGAACCCGGTTGCCGGGAACACCCCACCATCTTGCTTAACTCGCATCCGCACACTTTCTTTTGCACCGACATCTCAATCGAGTTATTGGAACCGATATGTTGCCGTGGCACCATTTTCGGATTCGTTGCCGTGGCACCATTTTCGGATTCGTTGCCGTGGCACACTTTCTTTCCGCCACGATGACAAATGCTTCTTAATGCTCTTGTCAACATTTTCATAATAATTACATAAAACTTGAAATTGTCATCCGCATCACGATAACAACATTTAAAATGCTTAAAATTGTTGTTTGCATTTATTTTGCTAAATGCCATGTCAAAATGATTTATTCCATAACTAAATAACCGTAACTCGGAATGTAATAATTTATATATGTAAATGGGGTAGAAAAATGCATAGATTAACATGGTGCAATTTATTTTCCTGTTTAACAACATTAAAATATGCTTTAGGACAGAACAGTACCAAATCCAATATATGCTCATGAGGTTCTTCCGGACTATGTTGTTTGTTGTTCCGGCCTCATTTAAACTTGTCTAGATAGATAGTTTTGTTGTGCTTCACCCCTTGCCATGTTAATCAACATTTAATATTGTTGGGTACATAAACAAGATCGAACTAAATATTTGTTGTGGTGTTTTGTCAATATGCAACTCGTTGCATATTGAGCTCCATTTAATTTGTAGCGTTGTTTGTTGCACTTTACCATGCCATGCATTTTTAAACCGGACATGCATCATTCCTGTTGTGCATCATGCCATGTTTATGTGGTGGTTGTTTACTATGTTGTTTGTTCGTTTCCGGGTTGCTTCTCTCGTTAGCTTCGGTTTCGTTCCGGAGTTGTGAGGATCCGTTCGTCTTCGTCCGTTTGTCTTCTTCATGGACTCGTTCTTCTTCCTTGCGGGATTTCAGGCAAGATGACCATACCCTCGAAATCACTTCTATCTTTGCTTGCTAGTTGCTCGCTCTTTTGCTATGCCTATGCTGCGATACCTACCACTTGCTTATCGTGCCTCCCATATTGTTAAACCAAGCCTCTAACCCACCTTGTCCTAGCAAACCGTTGATTGGCTATGTTACCGCTTTGCTCAGCCCCTCTTATAGCGTTGCTAGTTGCAGGTGAAGATGAAGTTTGTTCCTTGTTGGAACATGGAGATGTTGTTCCTTGTTGGAACATGTTTACTTGTTGGGATATCACAATATATCTTATTTAATTAACGCATCTATATACTTGGTAAAGGGTGGAAGGCTCGGCCTTATGCCTGGTGTTTTGTTCCACTCTTGCCGCCCTAGTTTCCGTCATATCGGTGTTATGTTCCCGGATTTTGCGTCCCTAACGCGGTCGGGTGATTTATGGGACCCCCTTGACAGTTCGCTTTGAATAAGACTTTTCCAGCGAGGCCCAACATTGGTTTTACCATTTGCCTCACCACCACCTATTTTCCCTTGGGAGTAATTAACCCAAGGGTCATCTTTATTCAGCCCCCCCCCCCCGGGCCAATGCTTGTCTAAGTGTTGGTCCGAACTAGAGCCCTTTGCAGCGCCACCTCAAGGAAACTTGAGGGCTGGTTTTAGTTGTACGGACTGCTCATCCGGTGTTGCCCTGAGAACGAGATATGTGCAGCTCCTATCAGGATGTCGGCGCATCGGGCGGCTTTGCTGGACTTGTTTTATTGCTGTCGAAATGTCTTGTAGCCGGGATTCCGAGACTGATCGGGTCTTCCCGGGGAGAAGGAATATCCTTCGTTGATCGCGAGAGCTTATCATGGGCTAAGTTGGGACACCCCTGCAGGGTTTTGAACTTTCGAAAGCCGTGCCCGCAGTTATGGGCAGATGGGAATTTGTTAATGTCCGGCTGTAGAAAACCCGAAGTTGATCTTAATTAAAATACACCAACCGCGTGTGTAACCGTGATGGTCTCTTCTCGGCAGGGTCCGGGAAGTGAACACGGTTGTTGGAGTTATGTTTGACGTAAGTAGTTCAGGATCACTTATTGATCATAGTTGTTCGACCGTGCTTTGCCTTCTCTTCTCGCTCTCATTTGCGTATGTTAGCCACCATATATGCTAGTCGCTTGCTGCAGCTCCACCTCATACCTTTTACCCTACCTATAAGCTTAAATAGTCTTGATCTCGCGGGTGTGAGATTGCTGAGTCCTCGTGACTCACCAGATACTTCCAAAACCAGTTTGCAGGTGCCGATGAGACCGTGCAGGTGACGCACCCGAGCTCAAGGAGGAGTTCGATGAAGATCTTGTCCTTTATGTTGTTCCGTTCTAGTCGATCAGTAGTGGAGCCCAGTTGGGGTCGATCGGGGACCTTTGTCGCTTTTGAGGTTCTTCTTTTATTTTGGCTCCGTAGTCGGGCCCTGATTGTAACTGTATGATGTATTGTTTTATTCATGTATTTGTGTGAAGTGGCGATTGTAAGCCAACTATGTATCTCTTTCCCTTATGTATTACATGGGTTGTGTGAAGATTACCTCACTTGCGACATTGATTTCAATGCGGTTATGCCTCTAAGTCGTGCTTCAACACGTGGGAGATATAGCCGCATCGAGGGCATTACAACACGGCTATTCGAATAGATTAACTTCCCTGCAGGGGTGCACCACATAGCCCAACACGCTTGATCCCATTTGGCCGGACACACTTTCCTGGGTCATGCCCGGCCTCGGAAGATCAACACGTCGCAGCCCCACCTAGGCACAACAGAGCGGTCAGCACGCCGGTCTAAACCTAAGCGCGCAGGGGTCTGGGCCCATCGCCCTAAGCACACCTGCACGTTGCGAACGTGGCCAGAAGCAGACCTAGAATAGTGGCGTTCCAGTCCAATTCGGCGCGCGCCACTCAGTCGCTGACGTCAAGAAGTGCTTCGGCTGATACCACGACGCCGAGTGCCCATATCTTTCCCGCGTAGTTGGTTAGTGCGTATAGACCAAATGGCCAGACTCAGATCAAATGCCTAGATCTCGTTAAGCGTGTTAAGTATCCGCGAACGCCAACAGGGCCAGGCTCACCTCCCACCCAGGTAGCCCCGAACTGCCCTGCCGCTCCGCCACAAAGTTCCACACAGAGGGCCGTCGGGACAAAGGTCCTTTCAGCCCCCAATCCGTGAATCACTCGCGGGTACTCCTCGAGCCAACCCGACTTTGGTCACCACATGTATCATGTTTAAAGTATAGTATATATCCATGATCACCTCCCGAGTGATCACGGCCCGATAGTATAGCACAGCAGACGGACAAGAATGTAGGGCCACTGATGGTAATCTAGCATCCTAAACTAAGCAAGTAGGATTGCAGGTAAAGGTATCAACAGTAGTATCAAAGACAGACTATGCATCAGGATAGGAATAACAAAAGCAGTAACATGCTACACTAATCTGATGCAAGCAGTATAGAGGAGAGTAGGCGATATCTGGTGATCAAGGGGGGGCTTGCCTGGTTGCTCTGGCAAGAGAGAGGGATCGTCAACTCCGTAATCGAACGGGGCAGCAGCAGCGTCGGTCTCGGTGTCTATCGAGAGAAGAGGGGGGAGAAACAATAAATATTTAAGCAAGCAGATGCATGGTGATGCATGACATGACAAATAACGGCGTGAGAGGTGCCCTAACGCGGTATGAGATGATACCGGTGAAGGGGGGAAACATCCGAGAAAGTTTTCCCGGGGTTTCGTGTTTTAGAGCAGAGGAGCAGGAGGGGGAAAAGTTCCGAGTTGGATAGGTTAGGGATGCGTGGTGGACGAACGGGCTGCGTATCCGGGTTCGTCTCGTCGTTCTGAGCAACTTTCATGTTGAAAATATTTTAATCCGAGTTACGGATTAAAAGATATGATTTTCTAAAGGTTTTACTGATTTCAGGAATTTAATTAATTAATTAATTCGAAATTAGATTTATGACATCAGCATGATGTCATGCTGACGTCAGCAGTCAACAGAGTTGACTGGGTCAAATTGACATGTGGGTCCAGTGGGACCCACCTGTCATTCCCTGATTAGGTTAATTAGGGTTTACTAACTAATTACTGTTTTGATTAAACTAACAGTTAATTAGGTTAATCTAATTATGATTAATTAACTTAATTAATTCTTTAATTAATTAATTAATTAATATTTTAATTATTATATTTATTATTATTTTTAATTCCTCCTTTTTTTTCTTTTTTTTATTAAAACATTCCCAGGGGTATGGCCCACTTGTCATAGGGCCAAGGCCAACGGGCGTGCGGGCGTGCAAGTTCACGGGCCTAACGGGCGCTGGGCACTTGCCCGCTTGGGCGCATGCCCAGGGGCGCAGCAGCGGCCAACGCAGGGGCGCCCGACGATGGTCGGCGGTGAGCACGCATGCAGCATGGTGCGCGGGGCGGAGGTCGGCGGGCGCACGGGTGATGCGCGCAGCGGTGACGCGAAGAGCGCGCGGTGGAGCGTCAGCGAGTGGCAGGGGAACAGCAGCAGGGGAAAACGGGGCGCGGCGGCGAGCAAGCAGGGAGGAGGGGAGTGGCGCGCAACGCTGCGCGCGTGCAGCACAGGCGGAGACTAGGCGAGGCCATGGCCGGTGCGGGCGCGACGATGCGAGCCGCGGCGAGGGAGGCCGGAACAGAGCGGGGAAGCAGGGGTTAGCGCGGGCCGCGGTGAGCGCGGGCCAAGCAGGGCGCGAGCGGGGGAGGGCTGCGGGGTCAGGGGGCTGCGGCCGCGGGTGCGCGGGGAGGCACGGGCGCACGCGGTGATAGGCGCGACGGGGCATCGGTGACCGTAGCAAGGAGAAAGGGAGAGGAGGGAGGCGCTCACAAGGGGGAGTAGGGCACGGGCAGCGGGCTCGGTGGAGGTCGGGGAGGGCCGCTGTGGAGGGGGACGGGGACGAGCGACGGAGTGGAGGAGGACGGCGAGGTGGCGGCGTCCTGGCGTGGGGGGGCGACAAGCTCCGGGTGCCGGCGACGGCGGGTGTAGACAAGGCGGCGGGGTCGGGGTGCTGTTTCCCCCGATCCTGATCGGGGGGAGCGAGGGGGCGCGCGGGGTGGGGCGAGTGGGGGGTTTGGGTGCTATTAGGGTTTCGGGGGGTAGGATAAGGAGATAAGGGAGTGGGGGGGCGGCCGGCTGGGCCTTTGCCCAGTTGGGCCCGTTGGCCGAATGGGCCGGCCAGTTGGGTCGGCTGGCCCGGGGGTTCTTTTCCCTTTTATCGTTTTTTTTGTTTGATTGTTTTCTGTTTTCTTTTATTTATTTTCTTTACAGTTTCATTTCATTTGAAAACATTTAGGCACTTTCAAAAAAAATGTTTTCTCCACCATAGTTACCAGTGCAATATTTGGCACGCACCGAACATTTTTGTTTCTAGGTTTGAAAACTTTGGTTGTCGACTTTAATTTTAAGTTTGAGTTTGATGCGGTTTTGAATTATACGGAGATTAGTAACAGTAGTCGCAGATGACATGGCATCATTAGGAGAGTTTTACTGTAGCTAAATTACCCGGGCGTTACAAATCTCCTCCACTACAAGAAATCTCGTCCCTAGATTTAGGAGGTAGAAGAAAACAGTGTGGGGTATTCATCACGCAGGCGATCCTCGCGTTCCCAGGTGGCTTCGTCTTCAGAGTGATTCGACCACTGGACCTTGAGGAACTTGATCGCCTTCTGACGAGTGCGGCGTTCAGCTTGGTCAAGAATGCGGACTGGATGCTCTTTATAGGAGAGGTCCTGTTGCAATTCGAGCACTTCATGATCCACTGCTCGGATTGGGTCCTTGAAGCAGCGACGGAGTTGTGACACGTGGAACACATCGTGAACCTGAGAAAGGTTCGGCGGAAGCTCCAGTTGATAAGCCACTTTTCCACGCCTCTCGAGAATAGTGAAAGGACCAATATAGCGGGGAGCTAGCTTTCCTTTGATCCTGAAGCGGTGTGCACCCTTCATTGGTGTAACTCGAAGATAGGCCTTTTCGCCAGGTTGATAGACCATGTCTTTATGATGACGGTCATAATTACTCTTTTGGCGTGACTGAGCAGTCTTGAGATTCTCACGAATAATGCGGACTTGTTCTTCGGCATGTTGGATAATATCCGGACCAAAGAGTGGACGTTCCCCAGTTTCTGACCAGTTCAGAGGGGTTCGGCACTTTCGTCCATATAACACTTCGAAGGGGGCCATCTTCAGACTAGCTTGATAGCTATTATTATAAGAGAACTCAGCATACGGAACAGATTCCTCCCATTTCTTGCCGAAGGAAATAACACAAGCTCGAAGCATGTCTTCGAGAACTTGGTTGACACGTTCAACTTGCCCTTGTGACTGCAGATGAAACGCAGTACTGAAAGATAAGTGAGTCCCCATAGCTTCTTGGAAACTTGCCCAGAATCTTGAAGTGAATAAGCTGCCACGGTCCGAACTGATAACCAGTGGAATACCGTGAAGTGAAACAATTATGGACATATAGAGAGTTGCAAGCTGACTAGCAGTGATAGTTTCCTTGACCGCCAGAAAATGTGCAACTTTAGAAAGCCGGTCAATGACGACAAGAATAGCATCATTACCTTTCTGCGATTTGGGAAATCCAGTGACGAAGTCCATTTCAACATGGTCCCATTTCCATTCAGGAATAGAGATAGGTTGCAGAGCTCCAGCAGGCCTTTGATGTTCTTTTTTGATACGACGACAAACGTCACACTCGGCAACATAGCGAGCAATGTCTTGCTTCACGTTAGACCACCAGAATCTTTGACCAATGTCCTGATACATCTTTGTACTACCAGGATGGATACATAGGGGTGTATCATGAGCCTCTTTCATAACCTTCTGAGACATATCCAGGTTTTCCCTCTTACTCGGAACCACTAGGCGACCCTTGAAGAACAAGGTGCCAGCGTCATCAACGGTGAAGAATGAGGGCTTTCCTTGTGCGAGATAACGTTTAATCCTCTCCACTTCATCGTCACATTTCTGTATCCATTTGATGGTTTCCACAAGATCTGGCCTAGCAACCAGTGTATTGAGAGAACCTTTGGGGACAACATGGAGGTTCATCTTGCGAAACTCCTTAGGAGGGGGGGCGAGTGCACCCGGAGGAACAATATGGAGGTTCAGCTTCCTGAATTCTTCAACAAGCAAGGGCTGAACTTTGTGAACCTGGAGATGGTTGCAGTAAGACTTGCGGCTCAAGGCATCAGCCATTACATTAGCCTTGCCTGGTGTATAGGAAATACCCAAGTCAAAGTCTGCTACAGTCTCCATCCATCTCTGCTGACGGAGGTTCAGGTCTGGCTGAGTAAACAGATACTTCAGACTTTGGTGGTCAGTGAAGATCTCGCAACGATTACCGAGAAGGTAATGTCGCCACTGCTTCAGTGCATGGATGACAGCAGCAAGCTCGAGGTCGTGAATGGGGTAGTTCTCTTCGTGAGGGCGCAATTGACGAGAGGCATAGGCAATCACTCTATGCTCTTGCATTAGGACACAACCTAATCCTTGACGGAAAGCGTTGCAATAAATGACGAAGTCCTTCTTTGTATCAGGTGGAGCTAGCACTGGGGCAGAAGTCAACTTGTCCTTGAGTGCCTGGAAGCTTTCCTGACATTTGTCTGTCCATTGGAACTTGACGCCCTTATGCAACAAGTTAGTCAGAGGCCTGGCAATCTTGGAGAAGTTCTCGACGAATCGACGGCAATAGCTGGCGAGACCGAGAAAACTTCTGACTTGCTTGACATTCTTCGGAGGAGTCCAATCAAGAATAGCCTGAACTCGTTCAGGGTTAACGGCAATACCATCCTTAGAGATGACATGTCCAAGATAGGTTACTTCAGGAAGCCAGAATTCACATTTAGAGAACTTGGCATACAGCTGATGCTCTCGTAGCTTTTCCAGCACAAGTCGAAGATGCTCAGCATGTTCTTCTTCGTTCTTGGAAAATACCAGGATATCATCCAGATAAACCACGACGAACTTGTCGAGGTAATCCATGAATATATAGTTCATCAGGCAAGAGAAGGTGGCTGGGGCATTGGTTAAGCCGAAGGACATGACAGTGTACTCATATGAACCATATCGAGTCACAAAGGCGGTCTTTGGGATATCCTCTTCACGAACACGGATCTGGTGGTAACCCAACCTCAAGTCAAGTTTAGAGAACACGGATGATCCAGCCAGCTGATCATACAGATCATTGATCTGAGGAAGAGGATACTTGTTCTGAATGGTAGCTTGGTTAATAGGCCGGTAGTCTTGGACCAGTCGGTTTGTCCCATCCTTCTTCTTGACAAAGAGAGAAGGTGCTCCCCAAGGAGAGCAACTTGGGCGAATGAAACCATTTTGAAGAGACTTGTCGATTTCCTCCTTGAGTTCAAGGAGTTCATGCGGCGGCATCTTGTAGGGTCGCTTGGCAATAGGAGTGGTGCCTGGTTTCAAGTCGATGACGAATTCGACAGCCCTAGCAGGGGGAATCCCTGGAAGTTCTTCAGGAAAGACGTCGAGGAAGTCACGCACGACGGGGATGTTTTCAATGCCCTCGAGTGGTGCAGCGTTCAATGCATTCAAGGCATAGAGCCTTGCCTTGGCATTTTGCACCAGGCGAGCATGGTATGTAACTATTTCATCTGAAGGATGTAGTAGATGTGCGATCTTAGTGGCGCAAACTATGGAAGCAGTATGTGCTTTCAACCAATCCATCCCCAGAATGAGGTCGATGTTAGATGTCTTCAGGATAATGGGCGAGGCATAGAAGTCCAGCCCTTCGATTTCCACGGGGACGTCGACGCCAACCATGGAGGTTTGACATTGTCCCACGGGGGTTTTTACCACTACCGAAGTGTTCATCTCCTCGTATTTAATGCCATGCTTGAATGCAAATTCTTCTGACATGAATGAATGTGATGCTCCTGTATCGAATAAAACAGATGCAGGTACTGAATTTACGAGGAGTGTACCCATCACAGTAGCAGGCTGGTCTTGAGCTTCGTTCAGATCAACGTGGTTGGCATGAACGTGACCATAGGACTTGGCATTGTTGTTACGGTTCTGGTTGCTACCACGGCCTGTTGCTGGAAGGGCCAGTTGATTCTGTTTCTAGTTGCATTCCCTAGCACGGTGCCCTGGTTGTCCGCACCTGAAGCACAAACCATTCTCGGGAGTAGGAACAGGAGCTTGGGATGGTGGAGCTGGAAGCCTTGGCTGCCTAGTTGGAGCAGTAGGCAGACGAGGTGCAGCATAGGACTGCCTTGGGGCAGGTGCATTCGGCTGGTACATGCTGTTGGGAATCCATATCTTGGGCTTCTGCGAGGACAGGCCCGAAGATGAGCCCGTGTCACGGCTGCGCCTATGAGAGCTCTGGTATTCCTGCAGACCAGTTTCGACGTTGATGGCTTTGTTCACCAAGGTGGCGAAATCAGTAAAGTCATGCACTAGAAGTGCGAGCTTGATGTCAGCTTGAAGGCCGTCACAGAACTTCTCCTGTCTACGGGCATCAGTTGCAATGTCCTCTTCAGCATAGCGGGACAAGTCCAGAAATTCTCGCTAATAAGCTTCAACAGTTTTGTTGCCTTGGATGAGGTTGCGGAACTCACGCTTCTTCCGGTCCATGACTCCCTGAGGAATGAAGCGGGTACGGAAAGCAGCTTGGAAGTCTGGCCAGGTGATGATTGTTCCAACTGGCAGAGTACGCCTGTGGCTGTCCCACCATTGAGCTGCGGGTCCCTTCAGGAAGAAGGAAGCAAACGTGACATAGCTGGCAGGGGCTACATCAGCAGACTCCATCTCATAGGTGATGTCACGGAGCCAGTCATCAGCGTCCAGAGGCTGAGTTGAGCTGCGGTACACAGTTGGGTTCAGGCGCATGAAATCCTGCAGAGTTACTGTGTTTGGCTGCTAGTTCATATTGGGGCGAGGAAACTGAGCCATCATGTTCTCCATGAACTGGCGATTCATCTCAAGCTGTTGGATCATACCAGCCATGTACTCAGGGGGTGGTGCGAAGTTGTCACCCCGACCACGACCACCAGGTCTAACCATCCTGCTAATATATAACAGGGGTAGTTCAGCATTTAAGAATATTTGCAAAGCCAAGAATCATTCAAGACGAAACATGCATAATGAAAGCAGCATGATAGATACCACATAATAGTCGACACATCTTACAAAAGAGATCATGCACAGGGTTCGGCACACAGAGTTCAGTACATAGACTAAGACATCATAGGCGGCACGCAGGCTCGCGGCGAATGCATCTAACATAAGCAAGCAAGTCTACATCAGTCCCACACGACACTGCGGAGGTAGGTGTAGCCTGAAAGCTGGTAGTGTGGCAACGGGTACACCACGTCGGCAACCTGGGGTCCGTGGGTGCTCTGGTGCTGAACCCGACGCTCAGGCGGCAGAAGAGGACCAAGTGCGGGAGAGTAGCCTCCCACCTCTGGCCAACCGACACCCTGGGGCATCACGGTCCTGGCTGGGTAGATAGCAGAACGCGGCAGCTCCCCAGATCCGACAAAGGGGTGTAACATCGTCAAAGCACGGTAGAGGTGCTGATGAGTGGTGTACAACTCGTGGCGAAGAGCTCGGTTAGCTCGATCCAGCCCATCAGCATGCAGAACCAGGTTCTGATGGTAGAAGGGCTCGCGGGTAACAGTGGAGTAGGCAGCAGTGTAGTAACCCTCCGCCCCAAAATCATACGCGATAGCAATGTGCCTAAAGGGGGAGGTGTCCAACTCCCGGTACTCCCTACGAAGGCGCGTCAGAGCAGCATAGGCAGCATCGTGAACTGACATATCGATGGTCACTCCAACACCATAAGCGGTGTGCAGCACAGTAGTGGAGTCATACTCCCGAGAGTAGAGGTGGACGGTGGCACGTTATTGCTCCTGGTTAAAGTCCTGGTACTCCTCGGTGACGGTGTACTCTGGGTGCCAGCGATAACCCAGATAGGTCATCATCTCAGCTAGCATGGCCGGTGATCCCGAGGCGCCAATGGCCGCCGTGTGGCGCATGACCTGCCTCGTGGGTTCCATCTGAAAACAAAGATGTTTCAAAGGAGTCAATGACAGTGTGGAAATTGTGCAAAACACTATACTAAGGAATAACTATGGCTTTTATCCAACTTTGGGGTGAATGTCGTCACGGGATCCTAGTGTCAGAGTTAGTAAATTCGTTTAACCCGAGTAGAAGAGAGTTCAGAGTCCCAGAGTAAAGGTCGAGGAGTAAAAGATCCTAGTACCACCCGATGGTGACGTGGGCCCGTAAGGCACACAGCCAAGTTAGTAAAAGTTTTTTGTAATGTCTAAACTCGACTTCGGCCAAGGAGTGTGGAAGGGGGATTCCTACAGGCAGTCGGCTCTGATACCAACTTGTGACGCCCCCGATTCAATCGTACACTAATCATGCACGCAAATGTGTACGATCAAGATCAGGGAGTCACGGGAAGATATCACAACACAACTCTACAAATAAAATAAGTCATACAAGCATCATAATACAAGCCAGGGGCCTCGAGGGCTCGAATACAAGTGCTTGATCATAGACGAGTCAGCAGAAGCAACAATATCTGAGTACAGACATAAGTTAAACAAGTTTGCCTTAAGAAGGCTAGCACAAACTGGGATACAGATCGAACGAGGCGCAGGCCTCCTGCCTGGGATCCTCCTAACTACTCCTGGTCGTCGTCAGCGGGCAGCACGTAGTAGTAGGCACCTCTAGAGTAGTAGGAGTCATCGTCGACGGTGGCGTCTGGATCCTGGGCTCCAGCATCTGGTTGCGGCAACCGGGTAGAAGGGAAAGGGGGAAAAGGGGGAGAAAAGCAACCGTGAGTACTCATCCAAAGTACTCGCAAGCAAGGAGCTACACTACATATGCATGGATATATGGGTAAAGGGCCATATCAGTGGACTGAACTGCAGAATGCCAGAATAAGAGGGGGATAGCTAGTCTTATCGAAGACTACGCTTCTGGTCGCCTCCGTCTTGCAGCGGGTAGAAGAGAGTAGACTGAAGTCCTCCAAGTAGCATCGCATAGCATAATCCTACCCGGCGATCCCCTCCTCGTTGCCCTGTTAGAGAGCGATCACCGGGTTATATCTGGCACTTGGAAGGGTGTGTTTTATTAAGTATCCGGTTCTAGTTGTCATAAGGTCAAGGTACAACTCCGGGTCATCCTTTTACCGAGGGACACGGCTATTCGAATAGATTAACTTCCCTGCAGGGGTGCACCACATAGCCCAACACGCTTGATCCCATTTGGCCGGACACACTTTCCCGGGTCATGCCCGGCCTCGGAAGATCAACACGTCGCAGCCCCACCTAGGCACAACAGAGCGGTCAGCATGCCGGTCTAAACCTAAGCGCGCAGGGGTCTGGGCCCATCGCCCTGAGCACACCTGCACGTTGCGAATGCGGCCGGAAGCAGACCTAGCCTAGTGGCGTTCCAGTCCAATCCGGTGCGCGCCACTTAGTCGCTGATGTCAAGAAGTGCTTCGGCTGATACCACGACGCCGAGTGCCCATATCTTTCCCGCGTAGTTGGTTAGTGCGTATAGACCAAATGGCCAGACTCAGATCAAATGCCCATATCTCGTTAAGCGTGTTAAGTATCAGCGAACGCCAACAGGGCCAGGCTCACCTCCCACCCAGGTAGCCCCGAACTGCCCTGCCACTCCGCCACAAAGATCCATACAGAGGGCCGTCGGGAAAAAGGTCCTTTCAGCCCCCAATCCGTGAATCACTCGCGGGTACTCCTCGAGCCAACCCGACTTTGGTCACCACATGTATCATGTTTAAAGTATAGTATATATCCATGATCACCTCCCGAGTGATCACGGCCCGATAGTATAGCACAGCAGACGGACAAGAATGTAGGGCCACTGATGGTAATCTAGCATCCTAAACTAAGCAAGTAGGATTGCAGGTAAAGGTATCAACAGTAGTATCAAAGACAGGCTATGCATCAGGATAGGAATAACGAAAGCAGTAACATGCTACACTACTCTGATGCAAGTAGTATAGAGGAGAGTAGGCGATATCTGGTGATCAAGGGGGGGCTTGCCTGGTTGCTCTGGCAAGAGAGAGGGATCGTCAACTCCGTAGTCGAACGGGGCAGCAGCAGCGTCGGTCTCGGTGTCTATCGAGAGAAGAGGGGGGAGAACCAATAAATATTTAAGCAAGCAGATGCATGGTGATGCATGACATGACAAGTAACGGCGTTAGAGGTGCCCTAACGTGGTATGTGATGATACCGGTGAAGGGGGGGAAACATCCTGGAAAATTTCCCAGGGTTTCGTGTTTTCGAGCAGAGGAGCCGGAGGGGGAAAAGTTGCGAGTTGGATAGGTTAGGGATGCGTGGTGGACGAACGGGCTGCGTATCCAGGTTCGTCTCGTCGTTCTGAGCAACTTTCATGTTGAAAATATTTTAATCCGAGTTACGGATTAAAAGATATGATTTTCTAAAGGTTTTATTAATTTCGGGAATTTAATTAATTAATTAATTCGAAATTAGATTTATGACATCAGCATGATGTCATGCTGACGTCAGCAGTCAACAGAGTTGACTGGGTCAAACTGACATGTGGGTCCAGTGGGACCCACCTGTCATTCCCTGATTAGGTTAATTAGGGTTTACTAACTAATTACTGTTTTGATTAAACTAACAGTTAATTAGGTTAATCTAATTATGATTAATTAACTTAATTAATTAATTAATTAATATTTTAATTATTATATTTATTATTATTATTTTTTAATTCCTCCTTTTTTTCTTTTTTTATTAAAACATTCCCACGGGTATGCCCCACTTGTCATAGGGCCAAGGCCAACGGGCGTGCGGGCGTGCAGGTTCACGGGCGTAACGGGCGCTGGGCACTTGCCCGCTTGGGCGCATGCCCAGGGGCGCAGCAGCGGCCAATGCAGGGGCGCCCGACGATGGTCGGCGGTGAGCACGCGTGCGGCATGGTGCGCGGGGCGGAGGTCGGCGGGCGCACAAGTGATGCGCGCAGCGGTGACGCGAAGAGCGCGCGGCGGAGCGTCAGCGAGTGGCAGGGGAGCAGCAGCAGGGGAAAACGGGGCGCGGCGACGAGCAAGCAGGGAGGAGGGGAGTGGCGCGCAACGCTGCGCGCGTGCAGCACAGGCGGAGACTAGGCGAGGCCATGGCCGGTGCGGGCGCGGCGATGCGAGCCGCGGCGAGGGAGGCCGGAACAGAGCGGGGAAGCAGGGGTGAGCGCGGGCCGCGGTGAGCGTGGGCCAAGCGGGGCACGAGCGGGGGAGGGCTGCGGGGTCAGGGGGGCTGCGGCCGCGGGTGCGCGGGGAGGCGCGGGCGCACGGCGAGCATGGGCGCACGCGGTGATAGGCGCGACGGGGCGTCGGTGACCGCGGCGAGGAGAAAGGGAGAGGAGGGAGGAGCTCACAAGGGGGAGTAGGGCACGGGCAGCGGGCTCGGTGGAGGTCGGGAAGGGCCGCTGTGGAGGGGGACGGGGACGAGCGGCGGAGTGGAGGAGGACGGCGAGGTGGCGGCGTCCTGGCATGGGGGGCGACGAGCTCCGGGCGCCGGCGACGGCGGGTGTAGACGAGGCGGCGGGGTCGGGGCGCCGTTTCCCCCGATCCAGATCGGGGGGAGCGAGGGGGGCGCGCGGGGTGGGGCGAGTGGGGAGTTCGGGTGCTGTTAGGGTTTCGGGGGGGAGGATAAGGAGATAAGGGAGTGGGGGGCGGCCGGCGGGCCTTTGCCCAGTTGGGCCCGTTGGCCGAATGGGCCGGCCAGTTGGGTCGGCTGGCCCGAGGGTTCTTTTCCCTTTTCTCTTTTTTTTTGTTTGATTGTTTTCTATTTTCTTTTATTTATTTTCTTTACTTTTTCATTTCATTTGAAAACATTTAGGCACTTTCAAAAAAAACGTTTTCTCCACCATAATTACCAGTGCAATATTTGGCACGCACCGAACATTTTTGTTTCTAGGTTTGAAAACTTTTGTTGACGACTTTAATTTTAAGTTTGAGTTTGATGCGGTTTTGAATTATCCGGAGATTAGTAACAGTAGTCGCAGATGACATGGCATCATTAGGAGAGTTTTACTGTACCTAAATTACCCGGGCGTTACATATGTAGTCGACGTTCACATAACACCAGTAGAGGAAAGACAACATACATCTCATCAAAATATCGAATGAATACCAAATTCACATGACTACTATAGCAAGACTTCTCCCATGTCCTCGGGAACAAATGTAACTACTCACAAATGATATTCATGTTCATAATCAGATGGGTATTAATATGCATAAAGGATCTGAACATATGATCTTCCACCGAATAAACCAACTAGCATCAACTACAAGGAGTAATCAACACTACTAGCAACCCACAGGTACCAATTTGAGGTTTTGAGACAAAGATTGGATACAAGAGATGAACTAGGGTTTGAGAGGAGATGGTGCTGGTGAAGATGTTGATGGAGATTGACCCCCTCCTGATGAGAGGATCGATGGTGATGACGATGGTGACGATTTCCCCCTCCCGGAGGGATGTATCCCCGGCAGAACAGCTCCGTTGGAGCCCTGGATTGGTTCGCCAGGTTCCGCCTCGAGACGGTGGTGCTTCATCCCGAAAGCTTCCTTCTGATTTTTTCGAGGGCGAAAGACTTCATATAGCCAAGGATGAGCACCGGAGGCCTGCCTGGGGGCCCACGAGGCAGGGGGCGTGTCCAGGGGGTAGGGCGCGCCCCCACCCTCATGGACAAGGTGTGGCCCCCCCTCTGGTGCTTTCTTCGCCCAATATTTTTAATATATTCCAAAACTGACTTTCGTGGAGTTTCACGACTTTTGGAGTCGTGCAGAATAGGTCTCTAATATTTGCTCCTTTTCTAGCCCAGAATTCCAGCTGCCGGGATTCTCCCTCTTCGTGTAAACCTTGTAAAATAAGAGAGAATAGGCATAAGTATTGTGACATAATGTGTAATAACAGCCCATAATGCAATAAATATCGATATAAAAGCATGATTCAAAATGGACATATCAAACGCCAAACTTGCCTTCCACGTAACGGAGAGTCCCATCCGGACACGGGAAGAAGTCTTCTGTCTTGTATCTTCATGGCCCATTAGTCTGGCCCACGTCACATAGCCCGGACGCTCGAGGACCCATTAATCCAGGACTCCCTCAAATGCCTCCGGCGGTGTACCGGGATGTGCAATGAATCAAGAGTGACATGTATGAAAAAATTATGAATGGTGGCTTTGCCACAAATACGTTGTCAACTATATGATCATGCAAGGCAATATGACAATGATGGAGCGTGTCATAATAAACGGAATGGTGGAAAGTTGCATGGCAATATATCTCGGAATGTCTATGAAAATGCCATAATAGGTAGGTATGGTGGCTGTTTTGAGGAAGGTAAATGGTGGGTTTATGGTACCGGCAAAAGTTGTGCGGTACTAGAGAGGCTAGCAACGGTGGAAGGATGAGAGTGCGCATAATCCATGGACTCAACATTAGTCATAAAGAACTCACATAATTATTGCAAAAATCTACAAGTCATCAAAACCAAGAACTACGCGCATTCTCCTAGGGGGGTAGATTGGTAGGAAAAGACCATTGCTCATCCCCGACCGCCACTCATAAGGAAGACAATCAAATAAACACCTCATGCTTCAAATTTGTTACACAACGGTTACCATACGTGCATGCTACGGGACTTGCAAACCTCAACACAAGTATTTCTCAAATTCACAATTACTCTACTAGCATGACTCTAATATCACCATCCTCCTATCTCAAAACAATCATAAAGAATCAAACTTCTCATAATATTCAATGCACTTTATATGAAAGTTTTTATTATACCCATCTTGGATGCCCATCATATTAGGACTAGTTTTATAGCCAAAGCAAATTACCATGCTGTTCTAGAATCTCAAAATAATATAAGTGAAGCATGAGAGTTCATCTATTTCTTCAAAATATAAACCACCGCCGTGCTCTAAAAAGATATAAGTGAAGCACTAGAGCAAACAACAAACTACTCCAAAATATATAAGTGAAGATCAACGAGTAGTCGAATAATTATGTAACTATGTGAAGACTCCTTCTCATAAATAAAATTTCAAATCTTAAGTACTTTATTCAAATAGCAAGAAAAACAAAATAAAATGACATTGCAAGGATAGCACATATCATGTGGTGAATAAAAATATAACCTCAAGTAAAGTTACCGATAGACGAAGACGAAAGAGGGGATACCTTCCGGGGCATCCCCAAGCTTAGGCTTTTGGTTGTCCTTGAATTTTACCTTGGGGTTCCTTGGGCATCCCCAAGCTTAGGCTCTTGCCACTCCTTGTTCCCAAATCCATCAAATATTTACCCAAAAACTTGAAAACTTCACAACACAAAACTTCAACAGAAAATCTCATGAGCTCCGTTAGTATAAGAAAATAAATCACCACTTAGGTACTGTTGTGAACTTATTCTTTATTTTTATTGGTGTAATATCTACTGTATTCCAACTTTTCTATGGTTCATACCCTCCGATACTACTCATAGATTCATCAAAATAAGCAAACAACACATAGAAAACAGAATCTGTCAAAAACAGAACAGTCTGTAGTAATCTGTAACTCCCGAATACTTCTGTAACTCCCGAATACTTCTGAAAATCCAAAAATTCTGAAATAAATTGCTTGACGTTAGGAATTTGTCTATTAATCTTCTGCAAAAACAATCAACTTAAAATTACTCTTCTGTAAAAAAAATGACAGCTAATCTCGTGAGTGCAAAGTTTCTGTTTTTTACAGCATGATCGCATTAACTTTCACCCAAGTCTTCCCAAAGGTTCTACTTGGCACAAACGCTAATTAAAACGTAAAACCACATCTAACCAGAGGCTAGATAGATTATTTATTATTAAACAGGAGCAAAAGTCAAAGAACAAAAATAAAATTGGGTTGCCTCCCAACAAGCGCTAACGTTTAACGCCCCTAGCTAGGCATGATGATTTCAATGATGCTCACATAAAAGATAAGAATTGAAACATAGCGGGACCATCATGAAGAATATGACTAGCACATTTAAGTCTAACCCACTTCCTATGCATAGGGATTTTGTGAGCAAACAACTTATGGGAACAATAATCAACTAGCATAGGAAGGCAAAACAAGCATAACTTCAAGATTTTCAACACATAGAGAGGAAACTTCATATTATTGCAATTCCTACAAGCATATATTCCTCCCTCATAATAATTTTCAGGAGCATCATGAATGAATTCAACAATATAACTATCACGTAAAGAATTCTTTTCATGATCTACAAGCATAGAATTTTTATTACTCTCCACATAAGCAAATTTCTTCTCGTGAATAGTAGTGGGAGCAAACTCAACAAAATAACTATCATGTGAGGCATAATCCAATTGAGCATTAAAATCATGCTGACAAGTTTCATGGTTATCATTAATCTTTATAGCATGCATGTCATCACAATAATCATCATAGAAAGCAACTGTGTTCTCATAATCAATTGGAACCTCTTCCAAAATAGTGGAATCATCACTAAATAAAGTCATGACCTCTCCAAATCCACTTCCATAATTATCACAATAAGATTCAACACCCTCCAAAATAGTGGGATCATTACTTCCTAAAGTTGACACTCTTCCAAACCCACTTTCATCAATACAATCATCATAAATAGGAGGCATGCTATCATCAAAATAAATATTCTCATCAAAACTTGGGGGAATAAAAATATCATCTTCATCAAACATAGCATCCCCAAGCTTGTGGCTTTGCATATCATTAGCATCATGGATATTCAAGGAATTCATACTAACAACATTGCAATCATGCTCATCATTCAAATATTTAGTGCCAAACATTTTAATGCATTCTTCTTCTAACACTTGAGCACATTTTTCCTTTCCATCATTTTCACGAAAGATATTAAAAAGATGAAGCATATGAGGCACCCTCAATTCCATTTTTTTGTAGTTTTCTTTTATAGACTAAACTATTGATAAAAAAAGAACTAAAACATTCGATTGCAAGATCTAAAGATATACCTTCAAGCACTAACCTCCCCGGCAACGCACTAGAAAAGAGCTTAGTTGATAGGGTGTGAGTGTCGCTTACCTAGCCTCCCCGGCAACGGCACCAGAAAAGAGCTTGATGTCTACTACACAACCTTCTTCTTGTAGACATTGTTGGGCCTCCAAGTGCAGAGGTTTGTAGGACAGTAGAAAATTTCCCTCAAGTGGATGACCTAAGGTTTATCAATCCGTGGGAGGCGTAGGATGAAGATGGTCTCTCTCAAACAACCCTGCAACCAAATAACAAAGAGTCTTTTGTGTCCCCAACACACCCAATACAATGGTAAATTGTATATGTGCACTAGTTTAGCAAAGAGATGGTGATACAAGTGCAATATGGATGGTAGATATAGGTTTTTGTAATCTTAAAATATAAAAACAGCAAGGTAACTAATGATAAAAGTGAGCACAAACGGTATTGCAATACGTTGAAACAAGGCCTAGGGTTCATACATTCACTAGTGCAAATTCTCTCAACAATAATAACATAATTGGATCATATAACTATCCCTCAACATGCAACAAAGAGTCACTCCAAAGTCACTAATAGCGGAGAACAAACGAAGGATTATTGTAGGGTACGAAACCACCTCAAAGTTATCCTTTTTGATCGATCTATTCAAGAGTCCGTAGTAAAATAACACGAAGCTATTATTTCCGTTCGATCTATCCTAGAGTTCGTACTAGAATAACACCTTAAGACACAAATCAATCAAAACCCTAATGTCACCTAGATACTCCAATGTCACCACAAGTATCCGCGGGTATGATTATACGATATGCATCACACAATCTCAGATTCATCTATTCAACCAACACAAAGAACTTCAAAGAGTGCCCCAAAGTTTCTACCGGAGAATCAAGACAAAAATGTGTGCCAACCCCTATGCATAAGTTCACAAGGTCACCGAACCCGCAAGTTGATCACCAAAACATACATCAAGTAGATCACGTGAATATCCCATTGTCACCAAAGATAAGCACATGCAAGACATACATCAAGTGTTCTCAAATCCTTAAAGACTCAATCTGATATGATAACTTCAAAGGGAAAACTCAATCCATTACAAGAGAGTAGAGGGGGAGAAACATCATAAGATCCAACTATAATAGCAAAGCTCGCGATACATCAAGATCGTGCCAAATCAAGAACACGAGAGAGAGAGAGAGAGAGAGAGAGAGAGAGATCAAACACATAGCTACTGGTACATACCCTCAGCTTCGAGGGTGAACTACTCCCTCCTCGTCGTGGAAAGCGCCGGGATGGTGAAGATGGCCACCGGTGATGGATCCCCCCTTCGGCAGGGTGCCGGAACAGGGTCCCGATTGGTTTTTGGTGGCTACAGAGGCTTGCGGCGGCGGAACTCCCGATCTAGGTTTCTTTCTGGGGGGGGGTTCTGTATTTATAGGATTTTTGGCGTCGGTCTCACGTCAGGGGGGTCTCCGAATCGTCCACGAGATAGGGGGCGCGCCCTCCACCATCATGGATGGCTCGGGACTCTTCTGGCCCAACTCTTTTACTCCGGGGGCTTCTTTTGGTCCATAAAAATCATCAAAAATTGGCACGTCAATTGGACTCCATTTGGTACTCCTTTTCTGTAAAACTCAAAATAGAAACTAGCACTGGGCTCTAGGTTAATAGGTTAGTCCCAAAAATCATATAAAACAACATATAAATGCATATAAAACATCCAAGATGGGTAATATAATAGCATGGAACAATCAAAAATTGTAGATATGTTGGAGGCGTATCAGATATAAAAAGATATAACTGATCATAAACTCAAAGTTCATCAGATCCCAACAAACACACCGCAAAATAGTTACATCATATGGATCTCCAAGAGACCATTGTACTGAGAATTCAGCGAGAGAGAGGAAGCCATCTGGCTACTAACTACGGCCCCGAAGGTCTACAAAGAACTACTCACACATCATCGGAGAGGCACCAATGGAGGTGGTGAACCCCATCTGAGATGGTGTCTAGATTGGATCTGGTGGTTCTGGACTCTGCGGCGGCTGGATGAATATTTCGTCAACTCCCCTAGGATTTCCGGAATATTGGGGTATTTATAGAGCAAAGAGGCGGTCCGGGGGCACCCGAGGTGGGCACAACCCACCAGGGCGCGCCCGGGCCTCCTAGCGCACCCTACTGGGTTGTGCCCCCCTCGGGGCACCCCCCGGTGCAGCCAGGGCCCGTTGTGTTCCTTCTGGCCCATAAAAAATCTCCATGGAGTTTCGTGGCATTTGGACTCCGTCTGATATTGATTTCTTGCGATGTAAAAAACATGCAGAAAACAGCAACTGGCACTTGGCACTACGTCAATAGGTTAGTACCAAAAATTGATATAAAATGATTATAAAACATCCAAGATTGATAATATAATAGCATGGAACAATCAAAAATTATAGATGCATTGGAGACGTATCAAGCACCCTGACGACTGGATACGGGAAACAGGCCATCTCTACTCTTGTTTTAAAGAATGGTGCTCCGAGTGGCCCGATCCTTGACAAAGAAAATTTCAGGGTAAATCTCAAGAAGAGCATGATTTTCTTTCATAAGACGATGAGAGGAAAGTAAACTCTGGTCGGCTTGTGGAGCATGGAGGATGTTGTTCAGTGCTAAGGAGGAACCATTAGGGGTAGTAAGAACTAAATGACCAATATGTGCAACATCCATACCTTTTTTTGCGGAAATAATTCTTGTATTACTCAATCAAAGTACAATCACGCTTAACAGCGTCTAAAACGACCTCTAGTCCCGACCCAAGCCATACAACAGTTCGGCCTTGAGTACTCCCAAAGTTTGCCAAAACATGACTAGAGGAATTACAACCACGACGGATGTGGGTAATACAAGAACTACGTTCGGACATGTTTTCTTTTATCTCTCTAACAAGAAATGTGTATCTTGATATGTCTGTGTCTCCACTCTTCAACATATTCACAGCCTCCAAATTGTCACTTTCAATGTCAATTGGTAGATTGCTCCACTGTAGGGCTAGCATAAGTCCCTCCTGGATAGCTAAAATCTCAGCCTCCAACACATCATTACATGAAAAAAGGTGCCTACAGGAGCTGAAAATAATACCACCGGAGTGGTCACGAAGTATCATACCTGTACCACCAACCCCATCCAACATGGAGCCATCTGTATTTAGTTTAACACGTCTAGCAGCAGGAGGTGACCAAGGGACAGGGGTAGTAGATGTATTATCGGATGTGCGTACTACCAGTGGGTAGCAAAATTGAACTGGGGGTTTTCCCTTAATATGATCATCATTTGGGCATGTTGCAACAGACTGTAAGGAGGATAGATAGCTCGATAGAAACCTTACTGAGAAATCCACAGGGGGTGCGGGCTTTGAGTGCACTATCTCATTTCGAACATGCCAGATTCTCCATAAGAGCATAAGAAGTCGAACCCTTGTTGATTCATCTAACTTACAAAGCAGCTGAATAAACCAATCTGGACCAGTGGGCTTGATCGATACAACATCAGGTAAAGTCCATTCAGAAGCCATTGTCTGCCATAGTGTTCTTGCATTTATACAACTACAAAATGCATGGAAAGAGTCTTCCTCACATGCGCTACATATAGGACATAAGGCATTTGGGTTCCAACTTCCGTTTGTTTTTGTTGCACCACGTAGCAAGGGAATTATTTGCTAGGTGCCAACCGAAGCTCAATACCTTTGGCGGTGCACTGCATGACCATAGGGCCTTCCAACCGTCACGTCGGCCGTCCGGGTGGTGGCTTGAGGAGGTCACGGGCCCATTATGAAGATCATCTGAAGCCAAATGGTACGCACTTCTCACACTTAATACACCAGACTTTTCTTGGGCCCATGCTATGAAGTACTCGCCAAGATGATCAGAGGGGCGAATTTTCTGGATTTCACAAAATGTCGATTGGGAGAAAGAATTGCTGCAGTTTTGAGTTATCCCAATTTCCATTGTGGTCCATAAGCTCAGAAACCCATTTAAATCTACAACGTCCTTTGGGAGATATGAGTCCACTAGTAGGATCCCTTAAAATCCATCTATCACACCAAATTCTAATATTTTGGCCATTTGCGATCCTCCACACGATCCCTTTCTTTAGCAATTCAAGGCCATGACATATTTCCTGCCAAGTAGGAGACGGGTTACCCGTAAAAACAGTATCTTCCAACCTTCCATTTGGATAATATTTTGCTTTCAGTAGCCTGGCACAAAGACTGTCGGGGCAAGTTAGGAGACGCTACGCTTGGCGTGCTAACAAAGCTTGATTAAACAATCTGAAATGTTTGAAGCCCAAACCACCTTGGCACTTTGGCCTAGTCATTTTGTCCCATGCATACCAATGCGTCTTACGCTTTCCTTTCTCTGCACCCCAAAAATAATTCCTGACCATGCGGTTAAGATCATCACAAACCTCGAAAGGTAGCTTGAAGACACTCATTAAATAATTGGGGATTGACTTTCCAACGGCTTTGATTAGCACCTCCTGGCCAGCCTGAGTTGGGTGGCCATCAAACGAAAACAAACGCTTTGTAAGTTTAACTTGGAGGTTCTAGAATTTACCCTTGGACATTCTCCCATCCGAGGTCGGTAGTCCAAGGTACTTCTCCTCAAAACCAACAGTTTGGACATCAAGAGCAAGCTTAACCGAATCCACGGTGATCTCAGGGCAGGAGTTACCAAATAAAAGAGCACTTTGCAGGTTTAATAAGTTGACCTGTGGCATGTCCATAAACTTCCAGAATATTTTTAACCCGGTTGGCTTGTTGGTCACAAGCTTTGAAAATGACCAAAGTATCGTCTGCAAATAACAAGTGAGAGATGTCTGGGGCCCTTCTTGTGATTTTCAAAGGAGAGATGTCGCCCACTTCAATTCCTTTAGTTATCAGAGCAGACAAACCATCAGCAACAAACATAAACAAATATGGGGATAATGGATCACCTTGTCGAAGACCACGTGTCTGTGCAAAAGAATCCAAGATGGCTCCATTGAATTTCACGGAGTATCTCACAGAGGTCAAACAAGTCATTATCCAGTCGACCCATTTGCAAGCGAAGCCAAGCTTTTGCATCATTTGCCTAAGGTATGTCTAATCAACCCGATCATAAGCTTTTGAGAGATCAAGCTTGTAAGCACAGAAACTCCTAGTCGGGTATTTTTTCCTGTTTGATATGATGAATGCACTCGAAAGCAATCTGTGCATTATCAGTAATCATACGTCCTGGTATAAAAGCACTCTAAGCAGGGGAGATTATATCATCCAGGACAGGTCCAAGCCTATTGACCAGGCATTTAGACACAACTTTGTAAATAACATTACATAAGCTAATAGGACGAAAATCTGAAACCTTGACTAGGTTATGAATTTTGGGAATCAACACAATTACTGTATCATTTACCTCTGTGGGCATAACTCATGTGTGAAAAAAATCCTTGACAGTGGCGAGAACACTGTCCTTGAGCGTAGACCAGTTCTGCTGAAAAAAGCGTGTCGGGAACCCGTCCGACCCAGGAGCCTTCAGGGGACCGATCTGGAAAAGTGCATCGGAGATTTCTTTTTCAGTGAATTCCTCATATAACATTTTATTTGTTTCCTCTCCTACCAACGGTGCAATAAGATCAATAATAGGCGATGCATCCAGATTACTATCCACGGTGAAGATATCCTTAAAGTACCGAGTTGCAGCTACTCCCATCGCTTTCGTATATGTGTGCATCACACCATTGGCATCTTCTAGTTTTTTTATGCGGTTTTTCTTAGCTCGCCAAACAGACTTAGCATGGAAAAATCTCGTGTTGAGGTCGCCGTCCTTGAGCCAAGTGACACGTGACCGTTGCATCCACATGAGCTCCTCTCTATACAATAATTCATTCATTTTATCAGTCACACTTCATATCTTCGTTCTATCCGCATTCATCAGCATAAGTTCTTCAAGTTGGGTGCATGTTTTTTCTATTTCCTTTACAACGCTGCCAAATTTTGTTTTGCTCCACTGGCATAATTTACGCATTGTATCCCGTAAAGCTCCATGCACACCGCCTAACAAAATTTTTGTTCGAGCAGCCGACCAAGCTTTTTTAATAACCTCCTGTAATGCCGGTTCACGCTCCCACATCACTTCGTACCTTCTGATTCTTTGTTTGCAAGGCCGGTCCTCGAACTGCTCGCTAACAACATGAAGTGGCGCATGGTTTGAACATGGAGAAGTGAGGTGCGTGACCAGCGCCTAGTCGACATGATTTCTCCGTGCTGGGTTAGCCACAACTCTATCCAGACAAACTTTTACATTTGTACTGCCAGCTCTCTTATTATCATACGTATAAGGGAATCCAACAAAGCCTAAGTCAGTTAGCGCACAAAGCTCAAGGACATCTCTGAAAGCTTGCATCTGACTAGCTGCCCTTGGCATGGCTGAAACGTGCTCGAAATCACACATACATTCGTTGAAATCACCAACTACAAGCCAAGGAAGATCATATTGCGTGCTCACACTCTACAAAAGGGACCACATATTATGACGGTCTTGTACCCTTGGCTCTCCGTAGACACATGTTAGACGCCAAGGTGGGTCATCTGGTCCTTCCCTCACAAGAGCATCCATGCAACGTTGACTTGAGAAAACCACCTCAACAGATAGGGATTCATGCCAAAATAACGCAAGGCCACCACTATTACCAATACTATCAATTGCATCAAAACCTTTTAGTCCCAGCGGAACTCGGTACCTTTTCATGCGAGTTTTAGACTGCCGAGTTTCACAAAAAAACACCACTTTGGGGGAATGCGACTGAACCAAAGTCGCCAAGTCACGAACTGTCTAGGAGTTCCCCCCACCCCGGCAGTTCTGACTTAGAAGATTCATTTGTCATGGCGGCGTTCCCCTTGGGAACCCGCTGTTGTGGACAAAGGTTTTGTTTTTGTTACGTTTTGATCTGCTCTCAATCTCTTTTGTTCCTGCTTTGAAGAAGGGCTGGGAGGAACACTTTGTACAGGAGTAGTCAGGAGGAGCTGGCCCTTGGCAACGACCGAAGAAGAAATCTGCTTGTTGCTTGCTGAACCCCTCTTCCTACTAGCATCCGGATCATCATCTTTCCCATCTTTCTTGCTTGCATCAACATCCATTGCCTTGCCATCACTTGCCTCAGAATTATTTGCACGTGAGTCATCATCTGTATTACGATTTGCTCGTGCAGCTGTTCCCCATGTGGCTCGTAAATCTTTGAAGATCAGAGACATCAAGAGTAATTCTAACTCGATAAAAGTTTCCAACCACATCTCTCCCGCTGTTATCTAGGGATTAGAACTTGCCCGCTGTTGCTACAAGAGCTTCAACCAGGGGCTCAAAGCCATCAGGCAAATCCAGAATTTGCATCCAAATTCTAAAGCTATAGAGATTAATGGAGGAAGGTCTTGTAAATCCATCATAAGCAACCATTAGAACTGGGTTACCACGGAAGGTCCAGGGCCCCCCCTCAATTACCTTGTCCCAATCTCCAATACACGAGAATTGCATTGTATACATGCCATCCCCAAGCGATCTGAACCTAACATCTTGTGCAAGATCCCAGGCGTTGCGCATGTTCTTATAGAACCAGAAGTCGCCAAATTCTTTCGTCATATGCACTCGCCCAATCGCAAGCCAGCGGGCAGCTTCAGTCACCGGCTTCAGGCATACCTCCTCGTAGACCACATCAACCAGATCATTGCCCTCAATGCCCAATTGTTTCATCAGTTCCTGGAGATCATCATCTCCAACCACCGATTCAGCCTCCACAGATGCCATGGTGAAAACAGAACCTAACCCTAGTTTACACAAGGGTCTGAGGGGAGCTCCAAGACACCGATCCCGGGGGAGCAGCCAAGGTCGGGCGGCACCGCGAGGGTGCCCCTGAGTCAGCCCGAGCGCGAGCCCTGGGGAGAACGGTGCTGGAGGATAGGAGTCTCAACGTCGCGTTGCCGCAGGCGAGAGGTGCAACATCCATACCTTGACCACTTGCCATGTGGATTTGTTCAGTGTCGGTGTAACGATCACGAACGGCGAGCTTCTCCAACTCTCCTGTCACGTGGTCGGTGGCGCCGGTGTCAAGATACCAATTGGTATCAACTCCATAGGAGTGAGCTGCATTGGCGGAGCGATGTCCTCCACCACTTCTGCCTCCTCCGCCACCGCCGCCTCCTGCGGGGTTGCAGACGTTGTTGTTGTAGTTGCGATCAAAGTGTTTCTTGCAACGCCACGCGCCGTGCCCTTCGAGCTTGCAGATCTGGCACTTCTCGCGCTCGCGGTCACCGCGGTCACCACCTCCTTGCCGCAGCCCACCTCCAAAGCCCCCGCCGCCGGGATTGTCAGAGTAGCGGGCGCCCGCGTTGTTGTTGTTGTACCCGCAGAAACCGCCTCCTCAGCCACTGTTGCTGCCACCCCTTGGGTTGCCGCGACCTCCACCCCATGCCGCCAGATTGGCAGAGTGGAAGGCGGTGTTCTGGGTGGCGATGCGAGCTTCAGCCGCCAGCAGCAGAGAGAAAAGCTCGCTGAGACCAATCGGCTGTTCGGTGGCGGTGCAGGTGGAGATGGCCGAGACGAGGCCATTGTAGTCGGGTTCGTGAAGGAGACTTTGCAGGATGTGGTCGACGACGTCGTCTTCATCGATGGGCTTGCCGGCGGCTGCCAGCTCGTCGGAGATGCTCACCGTCTTGGTGAAGTAGGCTGCGGCGGACATGTCCCCTTTGCGAGTGTGTTTGATGGTGGAGCGAAGCTGGATTACCCTCTCCCTCGACTACGAGGAGAAACTCTGCAGCAGGGCGTTCCAGATCGTGGCGGCGGTGGTGTAGGAGCTGACCTGCAGTAAAACTTCACGGGAGAGCGATGAGATAAAAAAACGTGAGGAGTTGCTGGTCTTGGGTAACCCACACAGCGTGCTCAGGGTTTGGCGAGGATGTGATCTCCTTCTTGTTGGAGACATCCTTCTCCGGGAGGATCATAGCGGGAGGCTCCTTGATCAAGCCATCTAGACAGCCCATCAACCCTGCCCCTTGATGTGTGGCAGGACTTGTGCCTTATAGACTAGGAAATTCTATCGGGTCAGTTTTTCGGTGATGGTGTGACCGAGAGAGGCGATGGAGGGCACGGCCATGGCGACAGATGAGGAGGAGCTCGACATCTAGATGCGATGGAAAAGGTGGGCTCTATATACCATGTGGAAAACTAGGTTAAGCGTATGCCTAGCAGGGACGCATTGCATGTTAATATAGGGCCGAAGGCTGGTTGTTACAGAGGAGATTTACATGTCGTGGATTGTCCTCCAAGCACTGGTGGAGCCTCGTTGAGGCCAAACGGGGTTAGCCTCGTTGAGGGTAACGGGGTTACGAACACCCCCCCCCCCCCCCCCCCCCCCCGCGCAAAACTTGGAAAATGAAATTACCACTAGTCGGCTGATCCAGCCCAACAATAGACCATTCATCTCATCAGCCCAATGCACGATACGCAACTCTCTCACGCTTTTTCTTACTCTCCGGACTCAAGCGACTCGCATGTCCATGGTGATCTAGGTCTTCCCCAAATCCTAATTCCCGTTCCCGGCTGCTATCCTGCTACATCAAGGCTTGGGTGGCCGGCTGCGAATCGCCGCCTCACGCCGGCCCGTTGCGTCTGCTGCATCTAGTTTGCACGGCACCACTGCTGCATTACGCCCCTTCTCGTGATGCATGACAGTATGACACTGCCGGCGCCAGCGCATAATGCGATGAGC
The DNA here is from genome assembly GCA_032464435.1 of Aegilops umbellulata. Taxonomy (NCBI): domain Eukaryota; kingdom Viridiplantae; phylum Streptophyta; class Magnoliopsida; order Poales; family Poaceae; genus Aegilops; species Aegilops umbellulata. The sequence continues at coordinate 446,671,301 of CP136055.1, forward strand.
ACCAATGAACAGGCAAACGGAAACGGCTGGCTGTTGCCGAAGTAGCAAGCAATGTGAGTTTTGAAAATTGATGTAATGTACTGATGTTCCGACAAGTTTTGTTCTGACTTCTCCGATGGTGTGTAGATTTTGATTGCCATGTGAACTTGATTCAGATCATTAGATGTTAACTCAGTCAACCATGCGTTTGAGTGCCATGTAAATTTCCATCGCCATGGGGTTAACCAGTTTGTACCAATTAAAGTAACTTGATTAAGATGTTATAAATCTGTAAGGCAGTCACGGTATTGGGCAGTGAGCCATGTTTTGATTCAGAGAAGTAATATTTTCTTTTTGAAATAGTAGAACATGCAGTCCTTTTACAAATGAAACAGAGGCAAAGAAAGTGTTAAACAAGAAAAACAATCAGCACAACATGTTGTGAGTTGCACATGTTTTTTTTGCTTTCATTTTGAAAAATGACCCCCTCTTGGTTGATTGTCACGCTCCGCCACTGCCTCCAAGGACTCAATCACAACAGCCTAACAGCCTATACAAAATCTATCCATACGGTTTATACAATACCGCAGGTTACAATGTTTAACAAAGTAGAGTATCAAAAATTCCCTGATAGTAGGTGGTATAGCACATGGGATATGGGATCTATGCGCAAATCAAGATAATTCTGTTAGTTGCTGCCAGTGTTAAGATAACCAAGGAATTTACCATCGGGCCGATTGATCGCCTCAGCCGCCTCAGCCACGTTCACCCCACGCAGGGCGAATACCAACAGCCACGCAATAATAGACGTTGCTAATCTAAGACTTGGCACGACCCTACTGGCCAACACGCCACCCCTTCCCTGAAATTTTAAAGTAAGCAAAGCACGGCGGGGGGTCCATAGGACCGTAACCTCAAAGACACAAATGTAGAAAAAGGTGCAGTAAACCGTCCTCCCCTGCCCCTCCCTGCACAGACCCCACCACCGAATCCAAGATCCAGCCATCCAGGAATAGGAAAACGCGCGGCTGCTGGATGTGCGGGCGGGCGGGCGCACGGGATCCCTCCGCGGAACGGCCACCGAGCGCCAGCGCGTACGCACGCGTGGGTGGCTCGGATCCTCTGTACGGCGGAGCCACCTGTGGCCCGTGCCGTTGCGGCTTATTCTGTGGGACCCAGTTGCCATCGATATGCCCGAGAGGTGGGGTCCGAGGGATGGACGGTCGCGGGGGGCAGTCTTCTCCGCCCAGCCCAGTCCACCCGCCGCGACGCGACCGTCCGCTCTGCACGTCGGCTTGTGCCGCCGTTTCGTTCTCAGCCGGACTACTCCTCCCTTTTACAGCAGGTGTTTGGGGATGGATACAAGAACGGTTTTCTGACAGCTCCTTCCTTTTCTTTTCTATATCGTACCATGAATTGTATCTCCAACCGGTTACATTCTATTTTTTAATGTAGTAGGAAAAAGATTACAAAAAACTGTGTAAAGCTCCGAATCCTGAATTTCTTTTTCTTTTTTTTTTTGCGAGGAAAGAGTGAATATATTAGCTAGCAATAGAGATACAATCGGTGTTCATGGCTATGGCAATTTCCTTAGGGAAATTTCTTAGCCAAACTGCAGTTTTCACCTGCTCTCTACCTAACTGTGCTAAGCCATGGCTCACAGAATTGGCTTCGCGACTGATTTTGACGATCGAGACATCTCTTTCCTGAAGAAGTTCACGAATATTCTGGATACGCGACGTATAGCGCGACATGTTGGGGGTGGAGGATTGCACCAGCGCAACAGCTTCAGCACAGTCCGTCTCCACGGACACCGGAAGTGGCGACCACTGGAGGGCAAGGGCCAGTCCCTCCTCCATTGCAGCAAGTTCTGCGTCCACAGCGTCAGCGCATCCAAAGAGGTACCTGCATGCAACGAAGATCGAGGATCCAGCACTGTCACGAAGCGCCATGCCCGTTCCTGCTGACCCGTCTGGAATGAACGATCCATCCACATTGAGTTTGACCCGGTCCGCTGGTGGAGGTTCCCATTTCTGACGCACTTTTTGACGGCCATCCGACGAGTGGCGTGTAGTGGTGCAGCTCTGGATGTAATCCACCACTTGCTTTCCCTTCTCAATATCAATAATAGGGTGCTGCTGAATAAGCAAGAGAGAGTTGAGGTAACTTGCCAGGAAGTTTTTTGAGCCTTGAGCCGTTGGTGGGATTTTTTGGTGGGTGATTTCATTGTGGCAATGCCATACACGCCAAAGAATCATGAGAACCATAGCCCGCTGCTGCTCCGTCATTGCGTGTAGAGCTTGCAGTATCCATTCAGGCCCGGTTGGCTCAAAAACGCCTTCAGCTGGGAGGGTCCATTCTTGACGCATTGCTGCCCAAAGCTCCCGCGCATGTGGGCATCGGAGTAGGGCATGGAAAGCATCTTCCGGTTCCCGTCCACACACAGTGCATGTGGGATCTTCCTCCATACCTCTTCTGCACATATTCTCCTGGGTAGCCAAGGCATTAGATGCAAGCTTCCATGCAAAAATCCGTACCTTAGGAGGGACTGGACAGTGCCAAATGAGCTTCCAGTCAGGTCTGTAACCGCTCGGATTGTTGCTGGACGCGCCACTACTTTCGTTACGCATTTTTTCATCAAGAGCCAAACGGTACGCACTGCGCACGGTAAACATGCCTCGTTTCTCCGGGTGCCATGCAAGAAAATCTTCTTGATTCTGTGTTGACGGTTTAATTTTGATGATTTCCGCAACGTCAACAGGCAGGAAGTGTTGGCGGACAAGGGCCATATTCCAGTTACCATTAGGGTCGATGAAATCAGCAACCCATCTTAGCCGGCATCTCCCTCTAGCAGTGATCGGACGCAACTGATGATTACGCGGGATCCAAGGATCTCGCCAAGCTCGTATGCTCGCTCCATTTCCTACCCTCCAAATGATACCTTTCTTAAGTAGCTCGAGACCATACTCAATCGCATGCCAAGTGGAGGAACCATTACCAGTAAAGACTGTGTCTGTTAAGACGCCATTGGGGTAGTACTTGGCCTTAAGTACCTGCGCACACAAGGAGTTAGGGAATTGCAGCAGCCTCCAGGCTTGGCGAGCAAGTAGTGCTTGGTTAAACAAACGCATGTCTCTGAATCCCATGCCACCATGGCTTTTAGGCTTCACCATATTATCCCAGGCCACCCAATGTGTCTTTCTTTTCCCATTCTCGGCACCCCACCAAAAATTCCTTGTCATATGCGTGAGATCATCACATAACCCAAATGGGAGTTTAAAGACACCCATGATATCTGTTGGTAACGCCTGAGCCACCGCCTTTATTAATATTTCCTTGCCGCCCTGAGATTGGTTACCCCAAAGGAGGATTCTCTTGGCTAATCTTGATTGAAGATTCTGGAATTTACCTTTATGCATGCGTCCATCGGGTGTTGGCAAACCCAAATATTTTGCCTCAAATTTTTCTCTACTCACACCAAGAACAGTTTTAATATCCTCTTGCACTCTTATCGGGCATGTCTCTCCAAAGAAGATGGAGCATTTTTCAGGGTTAATCAACTGCCCCGTAGCTTGACCATCTTCCACAAGCACTTGTTTTACCCGTTCAGCCTGTTGGATCTCCGCTTTGAAAAAGAGGAGGCTACCATCCGCAAAGAGGAGATGTGATATACCCGGTGCTCGACGACACACCTTTAGAGGCTCAATACTCTGGCCCTGCACTTCTCTTTGGAGTAGAGCAGACAGACCGTCAGCTACGAAAAGAAATAGGAATGGGGATAATGGGTCACCTTGGCGGAGGCCGCGTGATGGGGAAAATGAATCCAGGATAGCTCCATTGAATTTGACTGAATACCTCATCATGGTCACACATGACATTATCCATTCGACCCAGCGGCAAGCGAAGCCTAACCTTTGCATCACTTTCCTCAAAAATCCCCAGTCTACACGATCATAAGCCTTTGACAAATCCAGTTTGTATGCACAGAATTGTTTGTCCTCCTTTGTGTTATGTTCAATAAAATGCATGCATTCAAAAGCCAGAAGGGCGTTATCTGTGATCAAACGCCCTGGAACGAAGGCACTTTGGTTAACAGATATAACCTCGCCCAGGATCGGACGGAGACGGTTAACCAAACATTTAGCAACCACCTTGTAAAGAACCGTACATAAGCTAATGGGTCGGAAGTCCTTCACAGTTGCTGGCTGGTCACACTTAGGAATAAGTACGATAACAGTGTCATTTACCCCCTCTGGCATCACCCCTGTGGCAAAAAATAACTTTACTGCATTAACCACCTCGGCCTTCATTACCTCCCAGTTCCTTTGGTAGAAGCATGCCGGAAATCCATCGATGCCTGGGGCCTTAAGGGGCCCGATCTGAAAAAGAGCATCTCCGATTTCCTCCTCTGAAAAATCTCTACACAAAATATCATTCATGTCTCCGGTGACATGTTCCTGAAACAGATGTACTACATCGCTAGCCTCCAGGTTTGGGTCATTAGTGAAAAGCTGCTGAAAATATGACTGTATTAACTTCTGCATTGCTGTAGCATCTTCCTGCCAAACACCATGTTCATCCCGCAGTCGCTTGATTCTATTTTTACGTGCACGCCAAGTAGCCTTTCGGTGGAAGAACTCTGTATTGCGATCTCCCTCACGCAGCCAGTTGATGCGAGAGCGTTGCATCCACAACATCTCCTCCCGATACAAGAGTTCCTGCATATAATCTGACTTTCGGCGGATTTCTCTTTGTTCAGCATTACTTGCTCGCAGCTCCTCTAGCTCTTTACGCACCTTTTCTAGCTCCTTAAGAGTGTTGCCAAAACGTTTTTTACTCCATCCTTGCAAGTGTGTCATTAGATTATCTAGCCCGGCCTTAATTGCTCCCAAGTCAGCTTTGGTTCCCGTTGATCTCCATGCAGCAGCAATAACTTCAGGGAGCTCCGCAGCTCGCTCCCATAGAATCTCATAATGACGTCTTGCCTGGCGACTTCCTGCTGTTCGAGACTCCTGCAGGAGCTTGACTAGTATGGGGCAATGATCAGAGGCCGGTGAGACTAGATGGATAGTCTGCCCATCCGAGAAAATGTCGCGCCACGAGTCGTCAGCAAGTGCGCGGTCCAGCCGAACACGTACATTTGCTTTGTCTTGTCTTCCGTTATCATACGTATAGGGTATGCCTGCAAACCCCAAGTCTGTTAAGGCACATACGGAGAGAACTTCGCGGAAGGCCGCCATTTGAGCTTCAGGGCGAGGTGTGACTGAGAAGTGCTCGAACTGCCACAACGCCTCGTTAAAGTCCCCTATCAAGAGCCATTGCAAATCAGATTCAGCTCGCAGTTTTTGGATAGTCTCCCACATCTAGTGGCGATTCTCTGTTCTTGGTTCACCATAAACACATGTCAATCGCCACGGGGGTTTATCCATCCCATCATGAACAAAGGCATCGATGTAGCGATTAGAGCTAGATTTTATTTCAATTGACAGACTCTCATGCCAATACATAGCAAGACCTCCACTAAGGCCATCACTACTCACTCCTTCGAAACCACGAAGACCCAACCTATTCCGCAGGCGATGCATTTTTTCTTTTTTCTGGCGAGTTTCACAAAGAAAAACAATGCTAGGATTGTTGATTTTAACCAGAGAAACTAGCTCACCAACAGTCGTGGTGTTCCCCGCGCCGCGACAATTCCAACTTAAGCAGTTGATGCCGCCGGTCAAGCCCTTAGGTCCCCCGGCAACCGGCTTCGGGCGGGTAGCATCCACCAAGGGTGCCCCTTTTTCGCCCCCACCAGCTGCCAGGTTCTCACGGGGATCCACCAGCCTGTTCGCCGTAGTTAGCAGAGGTGTCGGCACCACAGAACCAGCTGTCCGAGGGGTGTGTTCGCTAGCCGCCATCTTGATTCGATTAGGAGGATCTGGCAGCTTTAGGTGTGACTTGCTACAAGCCCTAGGCCTTTCTGCATGGGCGGAGGACCCAGGTTGCCATCTGGTGGCGGAGCTTCTGATTACCTTTTGCATAGAGTTCATGCCGCAAACGCTATGGGGTGTACCAGATTGAATCTTCCCGATCTCCTCAACAAGCTGGCCGCTCGGAGCACGGACGTGCTCCGACGGGCTGCGGGCGGACGAAGCCGCAACATGTCCATAGCGCGGATGGGGGCCGCGCATGGAAAAGGTGCCGACCTGCACGGCGGCTGGCTGGCCAGATCGTGGCGGCGGCTGGGGCGCCGCCCCAGGGGCGCCAAACCCTAACGAAGGGTTATCCATCGGATCCGTAGCACTTCCGAATCCTGAATTTCTTACGTGGCATTAGTAATGTTTCTACCCATCTATGCATCCACGTGACAACACATAAGGGTTCAACATGATTCGTACATACACTAGGTAGGAAGTGCGCCTTGCCGCACCCGACAGCGATGCTGCCGGGTACGATCATATCCAATCTGGTAATATAGTCATAGGAGCATTGTAAATATAAAAAATAACCAATAATATTGAGTAAGTACAGTGTCATACACCAAATCATTATCTATGAATAAGATATGAAATTTAAGACGGGTTTTAGACATGGATAACATATTGGATAGAATATATTAACAAATAGGACGAATAGGTCATATGTAAGCATCCTCAGAAAAAGAATTCTGGTTTATGACGTTGGAAGTCACATTAAAATTTATCTGAAAATGAGCAGATGTGCCAAGTCAAAGAAGAACAGTACAAAGAATACATTGAGCTTATATAAGCATACGAAGGCAGGCTATGTAGACATAATCGACATCATCGATATAATAGTTCATAGATTCAGATATAGACCAGATATGTTATCCTTATAGAGACCACAGTAAATACATAGTATGTGACTTAATTGTCTCATCCTGATCTATTTTCATACGGTATGATAGGCAAAAGATACTACTCGGCGTACATAAAGATCTTGATCGTCGTCGTGCCTTCATGTTGCCTTTGACTTAATCAAATGCCTGCAAAGAAGCAACAAAGACAATGGCAGTGGCGGCGGCGATTTTAAGCAGTCACCGGCGCAGACAGGGAGACCTCTACCAGCGTTGTGGCCGGCGGTGTTTCCCTTTTGGGCTGCCTCGATGCCATGGTCCTCACTGGTCACTGCAGAGTAGTGGCATAAGCGACGGCCTATACAACCCTTCGAGCGATAGTGGCGGGCGAACCGGCAGGAGACATAGCGGCAACCAACAAACCAAGACGATGTGAGGGGCGGCCAGAGAGAGACAGCATGGTGGCGACCTGCAAGTATATGATTTCTCGTTAGTAAATATCATATCGCATTCTCGTTAGCATGTACTTATAAGAACGAAAGTGACATTGAATGTAGTAGGTAATGATCATTGTCTTAAAGCGAAAATGACTGTAGAGATGTAATTCTTCTAAAAAAATAATAGCTATAGATACATAATTGTCCATGTCGCACCCATCTCTACATGACAAAAGAAATAGCAATACTAACATTTTGCAATCTGAGATATTAATGCAGAACATCATTCACAAAAAGGGAGTTGAGCAACAGGAAAAGGGGAGGGGCACAGTTTCAAGTCAGACATTTAATTTTCAGAGTTGATAGGCTTGAGATATAGTTTTGGAGAACCTGAGGATTGTAGACCACCTAATCTTCAATCAGGTATCATTGTTATCATTGATAGACGCATAATAATTGTTCTACCATAATGCTGCGATGGAAAATAAAGATATTCTTAAAAAGAATGCTCAAAGGTTTAGAATATGGCATCAAATCTCATGACTTGTAAACTTCAAAATTATATAGCAAATGAGTACAGGAAGATAAATCAACATCTGAAAGCAACCGTAGTAACATATCCTTGTGAAACGACTACCGTTTCCACACTTCTTTTTAGCCTACACATATGATTCAGGATGGCAACTTATTCTGCTAGTGCAAGCTCCATAGCGCAGTTTACTTAGATATTTGGGTTGCATGATGATTAGACAATGCCAAAAGGAGCTTGAATTTTAACGCTAGTATTATACTGCATAGATAACATAACTTCAGTCTGCCATGATTATCACAGAACATCATGAAAGGTGAGTATACATGAGAAACTAACCCATCGGTAGATCTTACCTAAGATGTCTTGTACAATGATAACCAGCTATCAAGGCCAATCTCAAAACTGCTGTGACAGAAAAAACCAGAAATGATTGAAGTATAAGCTTTACAATTGCACTATAATAGAGAATTTCATTGGCGGGTAAGAACAATGAAATATGTAAACAAAAACAAAATGCATCATGGGAAACTAAAATGTCTCCTCTCACAATTTCAAACCAAATAAGATAAACGTAGCAGTGGGTGCAAATCGGGATCGCGCTCTGGCGCGAGGGTGCCGGTCCAAACGCCAGGTTTAGCATATGCATTCCCACTGTATGCATCATACAAAGAATAACGAAGTCCAAAGGAAGCATCCATGCACATACATGCAACCAAACAGGAAAAAAACTTTATTATGACACGCGACTATTTCAATAATCAACAAACAGTGCATTATCCAAGAATGCACCATTATTGATCTATAACATCTACTTCAACAGGCAAGATTTTTCTACCATAGAAGAGCCGCACCGGGCTCACCTTCATATTTCTTGAACAGCGTCACAACAAACGTAGCAACCACCAGTTCTTTCTTGCCCAGCTCAATAACTTCATCGGCAGCAAATGCCAAGGCAATCTGATCCCAGAGCACCACACTGGTTTGCTTGCATCTATAAACAACAAAGTATAAATAAGACTGTTATGACAAAGGAAAGGTGATACAGCCATAAATATCAGTACACACGTGTGAGGTTCTTGACATATATGAGCCTCTTAGTCGATGGTTCAGCCCTGCTTGCACTATGGTACTGAACAGCCTCTTATACATACCTATGAACTTTTCAGGCATATCAGTTGGGCAAGGGAGCAGAGCCAACGGAGTTAAATCATACAGAACAAGAAATCTGGCTCAATGTCAGGCCTTATGAAATCAGTAGTGAACGAAGTGATCTTGATCATGCAATATCCCCTGAACAGGCCTGAATAGATACTTCCTTAACAACAATCCACAACTACAAAACCAAGAAAAAACTTAGTAATTCTATCAGGCATGAATGAATAGCAAAAGGGGAACAGGACAGAGAGATACACACATAGAGCGTGAGGCATGAGATATCACAATAGCACCCCATGTTCAACAACTTGCAGCTCTGGCTTGCCGCTCAGCTGAGGGACACAGCACCCAACGCTCACAGCATCCACGACTCTGTTGGTTCACTATACGGAGCAGTAGAAAAAGGGGGTCAGAACTGTGCGCATGGAAATCTGTGAGACATGAACCTGGGATGCAGTACCTGAGTGCACGCACAACGCGAGTACAAAGGCTGATGACCCCAGTAGAGTAGCGGCGTGAGCCGCGACCTGCGCTTCTCCAGTCGACGGAGACAACACCCATCAGCGCTATCGTGCTTGACCACCACGCACAAGATGTCGCTACAGTTCACCTCCGAGAGAGCCCGGGAGAAGGCGCCGAGGCCATAGGGAGGTGGCGCCTCGAATCAAACACATTAAAAAAGGATCCGCTCATGAACGATAAGTCACTCTAATGGGCTATTGCAACAAAAATAGACTACATTTAAATTAAAATGGGGCTACCTTATGTTAAATGTCTACTCCTCAGATGGAATTAATAGGAGTATTTGTCTAGATGGTAAATTGACTAAGTTAAATGTCTACTCTAGTGGAGCAGTTTTGAGCCACTAACTGAAAATGTTCAGGTTCTAAAAATGTCCAAGTTTGGACTTGTAGTTGTACTTTACAATTCAAGACAACATGGATCTGAGCAGCAATAGAAAAATAGAACAACAGAAAAACAGGGAACCACAGAGCTCTACAAACTGAAAATTATACCGGCTGTCTCATACAGTAAAATTATGGAGTCGGATAAGACCTTCATGTGTTACTGTCTTTCAAAAACGACAGTACAAGCTAAACCCTGGACAGTGAAATGTTGGGACCCGACACCCTTGCGCCAAGACAGTAACACAAAATATGTAACAACTTTCAATACAAATAAAAATGATCAGGGTTCAATGCATAGTGGGCTCAGATTCCCCTTTCCTTGATCATATAACATACCCCTGTCATCTCTTGTCACCAGATCAATCTGTTTATACAGTGGAGCTACCCTGGTTATCACACAACAAGAATGACCATCCAAGGACAACAACAAGTATCACAGGATCAAAAAGGATTCTAGAGACAAGAGGGAGGATCCAACTTGATACCCACAGGTGCCTCGATTGCTCAAAGGCACACTATTTCCAGCCAAGGTAATCATCATTGCCCAAGCATGAACACCACTTGAGAATAAATAAGCAACATCATATAACCTACGGCGGCGTAGAAAGGGGCTAGGGTTAGCGAAGTCGGGAGCAAAGAGGCGGCGCGAGGGCAAGCGGAGGCGGCAGCGGCGCAAGGGCGAGCGGTGGCGGCGTGCGAGGCAGAGGAGATCGAGAGACGGAGAGAAGGAGGTGGGACGAGCGAATGTCGAGGAGCGACGGCTAGGTCACACCCATGTGGCGATTGGATATTTTTCCAACCATGGGAAATGATGAAAATGCCCTTTGCAGCCATCTAGTTTTACACGCGGTGGCAAGTCTACAGTCGCGCGAATTTTATCTAACGGCTCACGACGATCTGGTAAATATCGGACGTCTCGCGTGAGCCGAACCCGCGATCCGACGACCATTACGCGTCAGGGAGCTCGATCCAACGGTCCAGAATCCAAACGAACGGGGGAGCTTCATTTTGTTTCAGACTCTAACAAGGGAATGCTAAACTCTAAGAGCGTCCGGTGCTCCCTCCGTTTCTTGAGCTCTGAGGATTCAAGGTTCATTGCATAGTGGGCTCAGATTCACCTTTCCTCGATCATATAACCTACCCCCGTCATCTCTTGTCAACAGATCAATCTGTTTATACAGTGGAGCTGCCCTGGTCATCACACAACAAGAATGACCATCCAAGGACAACAACAATTATCACAGGATCAAAAAGGATTCTAGAGACAAGAGGGATGATCCAACCTGATACGCACAGGTGCCACGATTGCTCAAAGGCACACTTATTTCAGCCAGGATTAATCATCATCGCCCTAGCACGAACGCCACTCATCAATCTAGCAAATCCAGGAGCATAGCTATAGGACCAGGGCATCCACATGTAAACCAGAGCATCACATGAGCTCCTATGATAGCAACTAAACATGAACAGCAGCCTGGAAACCATAAAATGGCATGGATCCTGTGACGCCCTCGATTCAATCATACACTAATCATACACGCAAATGTGTACGATCAAGATCAAGGACTCACGGGAAGATATCACAACACAACTCTAGACACAAATTAAAATAATACAAGCTTTATATTACAAGCCAGGGGCCTCGAGGGCTCGAATACATAAGCTCGATTTCACAAGAGTCAGCGGAAGCAACAATATCTGAGTACACACATGAGTTAGACAAGTTGCCTTAAGAAGGCTAGCACAAAAGCAGCATCGATCGAAAAGGCAAGGCCTCCTGCCTGGGAGCCTCCTAACTACTCCTGGTCGTCGTCGGCCTCCAATGTAGTAATAGGCATCAGCGGTGGCATCTGGCTCCTGGGCACCGACATCTGGTTGCATCAACCGGAAAGAAGAAGAAAGGGGGAAAAGGGGGAGCAAAGCAACCGTGAGTACTCATCCAAAGTACTCGCAAGCAAGGATCTACACTACACATGCAACATTATCAAACGAAGGCTGTATATGTGGACTAGGCTGCAGAAATGCCAGAATAGAGAGAAGGCCTAGTCCTATCGACGACTAGCATCTTCTGGAAACCACCATCTTGCAGCAAACAGGAGGGAGTAGAGTAGCATAAAGTAAGGTAGTAGAAGTGTTATCAACCTCGGCCGGAGATCCTTCCTCGACTCCCTGCGAGAAAGGCATCCCAGAGCCATACTATCCAGTTATCATCACAATCCAATTCTCATCACCATCCAGTTCTCATCACAAGTATCCAGTTCTAGTTGTATCGATCGGGATACAACTCCAAGTGTCCGTTACCGTAGGACAGGCTATCGATAGATGTTTTCTTCCCTGCAGGGGTGCACCAACTTACCCACCACGCTCGCTTAACTCTGGCCGGACACACTTTCCTGGGTCATGCCCGACCTCGGCCAAACAATACGCCGCAACCCGACCTAGGCTTAATAGAGAGGCCAGCACGCCGGACTAAACCTATGCCCCCAGGGGTCATGGGCCATCTCCCCGGGAACTCCTACACGTTGCGTGGGCGGCCGGTGAGCAGACCTAGCTACCTCCTTCAACAAGGCAGGCGCTTACGCAGTCCAACCCGGCGCGCGCCGCTCAGTCGCTGACGTCTATTAAGCTTCGGCTGATGTATACGACGCAGAACGCCCATACTATGCCCACGTGATGGTTAGTGCTATCAGGCCAGAGGCCCCTCGGATCAAATATCCAAATCGTAGTGGATTAGGAACGCGCGGTAACAAGCACAGACTCACGAAAGATGTGACCCCGTTGCCCCGTCTTGAGGACTTGTGGCAAGGGCTAGGAATGCCCGGCCACGCCTCGTAATTATCTCGCGGGCACCCTCCAGGTCAACCCGTCTCCACATCACTATGCATCAGAATAGGAGCAAACAATAACAGTAGCAAAATCTAATGCAAGCATGAGAGAATGGAATAGGCGATATAGGGATGATCAAAGGGGGGGCTTGCCTGGTTGCTCAGACAAGAAGAAGGGGTCGTCGGTGACGTAGCCGATCACAGGGGCATCACCGGCAGTCTCGGGGTCTACCGGAGAGAAGAGGTGGAAGAAACAGTAAATACATATGAAGCAAGTGCATAACAGGACAACAGGCAGAGCTAGACGTGTTCTAACACAGTGCTACGCGGTACCGTGGAAGGGGGAAAACATCCGGGAAAGATTTCCCGAAGTTTGCATTTTCGGACAGATGAAACGGAGGGGAAAAGCTGCAGGTTCTCTATGCTAGGGATGTGTGGAGGACGAACGGACCGCGTATCCGGATTCGTCTCGTCGTTCTGAGCAACTTTCATATATAAAACTTTTTCATCCGAGTTATAGATTATTTTAAATGATTTTTTTTAAGTTTAAACAATACTCTGAAATTATTATTAATTCAAAATAAAAGGGGAAATTGCTATGTGCACACAGAACAGTGTACACAGCAAAGGGCTGTGAGGCTGACAGGTGGGGACAGTTGACCGGGTCAACTGCCCGGTCAGCAGTCAACAGTAGAGTGGACTAGTCAACAGGGTCAAGGGGGACCCACAGGTCAGTGGCTGTGGCTTAATCAAAACTTATCCTGTTAAACAGTGCACCGGGCCCACATGTCATCCACTGTACAATTATCAAAGTTTAATCTAGTCAAAGGGGGTAAATAAGTGGTGGGGCCGGGCAGTCAGTGACACAGGTTAAACTAACAACAAGATTAGTGGCTAATATAATCTGCCACGTCACCTAAATGGTGATTAGTCGCTGGTGCTACTCCGACGCGATGGCGATGCCCGTCCGGCAAACTCCGGCGTCGGCTGGACGCGTGGCTGGGCGCGTTGGAAAGCCCGTGATGCGGCGCATCTGGTGGTGGTCGCGATGCGCGCTGGGGCGGCGTGTAATGGCGGCAGCGACGAGCCGACCGGCCGCCGGAGCTCGAAGGTGTGTTGGCGCGGGGCTGCAGCTCGCAAGGGAGCCAGCTAGGGGCAGCGTTGGCCTCCTGGTTGCTCCAGGAGCATGCGGGGCGCGCGGGTCCGAGCGAAGAAACACGGTGGCTGCAGGAGCAACGGTCATGGCGGACAGCGATGCACGGGTTCTCGCGGGGCATGGCTACGGCATGGGAACAACTAAGAAAACAGAGGGGAAAAGGAGGCGGTGCTCACAGTGAGCGCAGGGCAAGCTCAGGGAGGTGTGGGGTGGCCGGAGGCGAGCAGCCCGACGGCGACGACGTGCAGCGGGAGGTCGGGGCGGCCCTGGATGGAGCGCGAGCGGAGCTCGGGGAAGATGGGCGCAGTGCAGGATGGAGAGGAAGGAGGCCGGGAGGGGCGACGCTCGGCGCTGGCTGGCGACGGCCTCGACGGAGCGACGGCTCGGGCGTCAGGCGCGTTGGGGTTCGGCGACGGGTAGACGGTCTCGATGCCCTGATCCAGACGGAGGAAGGGGATCGAGGGGAGTGGGGGGGTTGCAGATAGGGTTTCGGTCGGGTGGGGGATTAGTGGGGCCCAGCTGGGCCTGCTGGGCCGGCCGATGCGGCGGCCAGCTGGGCCGTTCGGCCCAGCGTGGGGTGGGGGGTTGTTTCCTTTTTTTTACATTTAAATTTTTAACTTTTTTGTTTACCATTTTTAGCCTTAGTTTTGCACTTTCTTTTAGTACCATATGAGTTTTGTTTTGAACAAAACTTGGCACATAAATCTAACACAATACCTTGAGATGGAATAAAAAGTTTGGGGTCAAGAGGAGTTGTCTAATTAATTTTAGAAATTTCAAAAGGCCAAATTTTTAAATGCTGCTGGACCACTAAATAATTTCCAAGAGCACTTTCGGAATCCAAAAGAGGTTGGTTCCAACATGACAAATACCTAGGGATTATTTGCCACACTTTGAACATTTTAGTTTTCAGGTTTGGCAAATATGAATTTTTGACTTTAGATTGGATTTGAATTTGAACTGTGATTTGGATCAAGTGAAGATTTGCAACAGTAACATGATGACATGGCACCATTAACAGGGGATTACTGTAGCATGACACTGGGGGTGTTACAAATCTCCTCCACTACAAGAAATCTCGTCCCGAGATTTAAGTGGGGAAGTACAGAGTAACTTTGGGAGAACTGACCCTTATAGGGTTAATTATCTGGTAAACAATTCAGGAAATGAGGTAGACGCATCTCTCGAGTTGAAACTTAATAAAACATCAAGAGCAAAGAATGAAGGTACAATAGGAAGTTTCAACTAAATGAATAACGATTGATATTTGCACAAAGTGTGAGAAAGGGGGTTCAGAGCATCAGGAATAGATCATCTCTCGGAAGGTGGCTCGTGACATGATATGATGCCAAGTGTAAAGAATATTTCGGCATCAAGGTTGTACAGGAGAGTCATGTTTCAATCCTGTGGAACTGTGGGTTATGGGCCCACCATGTGGGTTAAAAGTAGAAAAGGGGCTGATAGCAAGGCATGCCAGATGATAGACTGTCAGTTATGTTGGCAACAACGTTGGTACCAAGGACGAGGGACGGAGAGAACCATTTTCCTGCTTGTTGAACGAGGCGGACCAATAGGCAAAGTTCTCGTCCATCGGTGGTTACCGAAATGTCATCAATAACAGTAACAGGGTCTTACTGACTGTGTTGTACACCGAGGTGTTTACATAAGCAGGGAAATATTACTGCTTATATCATATAGATCACAAGAAATATTAACAAAACAATGGAAAGGAAAATGTGATTGTCAAATTAAACCCAAGTATTTGGAGTATATCCTTCACAAGAACAAGAAGAGCAGGATATACAAGAAAGGGCAGAAAGTAGATAAGCACTTTGGTAAAGGGGTGAGGAAATTCATGACGTTACCCATACAACAGTGTTTGGATAGGTGATCAAGAAACATTTAGCATTGCGCCTCCAATGTTCTTAATGATGTTCGGAGTACCACAGCCATGCTTCGGGATAGCATTGACATGGTCATCAGGTAAAGAGCAGACCTTGGGAACACAAAGGATCCATCGGGAATTTCTAGAACATTTCATGCAATTTTATCAAGGAAAAGATGAGGAGGTGGCCGATGGGTTCAACATCAATCCATCGACATGTCAAAAAGGATGTATTTCCAAAATTATATGAACAAGTTTGTGTTGGGAGGAAGGCAAGAATGTTGTCGACGATAATACCAACCATCGAGGGGCAAGGATGGTATTTCTCATCATGAATTCGATTTATATCCTAAAAGAGCTCAGAATGTTGATGATAATCACAACACATTTGTCGAGAGATTTCATGAAGATGTAATCGATCGGCGATGACATCAAGTCAAAGGAATGATGAAGCGAAGGGTTATTGGAACCACGGGTACGACACAAACCCGAAATCAAGCTTGTTGTTCAAGGTGAAATGATATGACGAGAAAGATCGACGTAGGCATTAGCTCATCATCGAAAATTGTGCTTCAGGAAGAAGGACCAGGTAGCACAGTTAAAAGTTACCACGGTAAGGATATAGCCGATCAGGCTAGGAATGACTTGGTGGATTATTAAACTCGTAAGCAACAAAAATTACTTGGAGTTATAGAATCGGAGTGTGGAATCGATTCACTTATCGGTGTTCTCGGGGGACTAACAACTCAAAACCCAGGGAAATCTGGAATCGGTGAGAAGCAATACCAGATGAAGACTCGTAGGAAGCAACACGGTTCTTTGTTATTCTCGAGATATCAGAGGGTAATACTCGGTGGAAGATCAAAATAGAGATTGTGAAGATGCATTTATCTACAGAAGACAAGTGCTTTAATTTGTCCGAGAAATGGAATCAAAGGGGAACAATCATGGTCAGAACCACGGTTGCAAAGGATCAAATCCTAGATATAAGATGATCTTATACCAACGGGATAATTAATTTTAAGAGAAGCTTCCATGATAAGACCTACATCGTGTCCATGGGCATGAACACAAAGTTCAAGGTCGACTCCCACTTCTTCAATGCATATCATTTCATTTACTTCTCGATTTCGATGAAGTTGTAGTGTAAAAGATTTATCTGGCGAAGAACCAGAAGAGTAAGACTCATGAGAACTCCGGGGTTCACACGGATTATGGAAGGCATAGGTTCAACCCATTGGGACATTTTTACGAAGCTATACAACACAATAACAGGAGCGACGGGTACACGCTCGAAAGCAAAGGGCTGGCGATACCGGAGTAGATGATACAATTCGGTAGAGGCATTTTGTATCATGGGAAAGTCGTCAATGATTTAAAATATGAAGGAGTCTTCGGATAGTAATCCACCAAAAGATCAGGTGGTCCGCAAAGGATCTGATGTGAGTATCAGTACTCAATCCAAAGAAGGAAAGAATGCAAGGCATCGGATTATAGATATATCAGGATAACTTAAAAGCTTGAATACAAAGGAATTACGATTTTCAAATCAGAAGATCTGAAGCAGAGGCTCTAATCAAAAGATAATTGAGATGAATCGATACAGATCGACAATCAATCGAGGTTTGATTTGACAAGAACAAGCTCATGTTTGGAGCGACGTCTGAGCCGGGAGGATGAATGCTAGGATCTAATTAAGGATTACGAGCATTCGCGACATATTGGATCAAGGGACTCGGAACGATAGTGACAGAGGATGTCAATGAAGATTACTAGAAATATGGAATTAACCATAATGCAAGCAAACAGAACTTCAACAACAATAGGCTGCTGAGGATTTTCGGAAGATCGAATGGTATTTCGAAGACTTTTGTGAAATACCTAAACAATTGGGGATGAACGAATCCTTGATAATTGTGAGGAATTATTCGTACATATATTTAGGCGAAAAAGGGAGCTGCAACGTAGCAGGCACAGTGGATTCTCGAAATACCTGAAAGTATTACAAGACATCTTGTAATAACAAGATCAACTTGGGATGACAATATGAACGACAGGTGTATGTAGTTATCCAGAGGGGTTTATCGGTGATATGGAATTGCAACGGCGAAGGGCACAAGGGTTTCGGGGAAACTTCCGAGAGTATCTTCGAAATCTTCTGAAGCAACAAGCGATCATCTGGACTAAAGGGGCTCTCCGGGAGAAGTGGGTACGAGAACCTAAGTGTCGGCGTTAGTAAATCCATTTTAACCCGAATAGGAGAGAGATCAGAGTCCCAGAGTATGGTCGAGGAATAAAAGATCCTAATACCACCCAATTGGCGACGTGGGCCCGTAAGCCACACAGCCAAGTTAGTAAAACGGTTTCCGGTTTCTAGACTCAACTTCGGCCAAGGAGTTGGAAAGGGGGCTACCTACAGGCAGTCAGCTCTGATACCAACTTGTGACGCCCTCGATTCAATCGTACACTAATCATACACGCAAATGTGTACGATCAAGATCAAGGACTCACGGGAAGATATCACAACACAACTCTAGACACAAATTAAAATAATATAAGCTTTATATTACAAGCCAGGGGCCTCGAGGGCTCGAATACATAAGCTCGATTTCACAAGAGTCAGCGGAAGCAACAATATCTGAGTACAGACATGAGTTAGACAAGTTGCCGTAAGAAGGCTAGCACAAAAGCAACATCGATCGAAAAGGCAAGGCCTCCTGCCTGGGAGCCTCCTAACTACTCCTGGTCGTCGTCGGCCTCCAATGTAGTAATAGGCATCAGCGGTGGCATCTGGCTCCTGGGCACCGACATCTGGTTGCATCAACCGGAAAGAAGAAGAAAGGGGGAAAAGGGGGAGCAAAGCAACCGTGAGTACTCATCCAAAGTACTCGCAAGCAAGGATCTACACTACACATGCAACATTATCAAAGGAAGGCTGTATGTGTGGACTGGGCTGTAGAAATGCCAGAATAGAGAGAAGGCCTAGTCCTATCGATGACTAGCATCTTCTGGAAACCACCATCTTGCAGCAAACAGGAGGGAGTAGAGTAGCATAAAGTAAGGTAGTAGAAGTGTTATCAACCTCGGCCAGAGATCCTTCCTCGACTCCCTGCGAGAAAGGCATCCCAGAGCCATACTATCCAGTTATCATCACAATCCAATTCTCATCACCATCCAGTTCTCATCACAAGTATCCAGTTCTAGTTGTATCGATCGGGATACAACTCCAAGTGTCCGTTACCGTAGGACAGGCTACCGATAGATGTTTTCTTCCCTGCAGGGGTGCACCAACTTACCCACCACGCTCGCTTAACTCTGGCCGGACACACTTTCCTGGGTCATGCCCGACCTCGGCCAAACAATACGCCGCAACCCGACCTAGGCTTAATAGAGAGGCCAGCACGCCGGACTAAACCTATGCCCCCAGGGGTCATGGGCCATCTCCCCGAGAACTCCTGCACGTTGCGTGGGCGGCCAGTGAGCAGACCTAGCTACCTCCTTCAACAAGGCAGGCGCTTACGCAGTCCAACCCGGCGCGCGCCGCTCAGTCGCTGACGTCTATTAAGCTTCGGCTGATGTATACGACGCAGAACGCCCATACTATGCCCACGTGATGGTTAGTGCTATCAGGCCAGAGGCCCCTCGGATCAAATATCCAAATCGTAGTGGATTAGGAACACGCGGTAACAAGAAGAGACTCACGAAAGATGTGACCCCGTTGCCCCGTCTCGAGGACTTGTGGCAAGGTCTAGGAATGCCCGGCCACGCCTCGTAATTATCTCGCGGGCACCCTCCAGGTCAACCCGTCTCCACATCACTCGCAATTAAGCTCGCGCGGGTACCCCTCAGGGTCGACCCGTCTTTCCAAGTAACAGTGGTAAAGTCCAAGTATCCGTGTGTCCAAACATCAAGGGGAAAACCCGAGCAATCACCCCCGATGAATTCCACTAGATGTAATCATCAAGGTGAACGTAAGAGGAATCACCCCCGAGGTTCACACTTGAGGGGTTGCACGACAGAGTCGTATCGAAAGTGGTTAAGGAGGAAATCACCCTCGATGACCACGACCGAATGACTACTCTACAGGGTTAACATCAGAAGTGCTGAAGAGGTTCACCCTCGGTACTCGATAGTAACCCAGTAGTGTCAAGCAACTAAGGGAAGTGATGTGCGGTGACGGGGCCTGGTCTTCGATCACGTAGATTGAGTCGTCGATGATGAAGCAGGGGCAACAAGGACAAGTGGGGGTCACTGATGGTCCCATACAGTAGCCAAAGTAGAGGAGCATGAGGAAGATGGACCTCACCGAGGCAGGTTGTAGCCGAGGCAGTACTCAGTGCGCGCCGGGGATGCGCCTGAACGCCGGCCAACCGGCGAGGAACCGCATCGGAGTTGCACCTTGCACCGCCCGGCGAACGAGCACGAATGCATCAATCAAACAACCTATGTCAGAAAGTTATCGTTGTTTATCAGAAACAATTATTTAGGAATTACTATTTAGCAGAAATGCATTTTTTAGCACAAAGATATACACAGGAAAAATACATGAGCAGATCCTTCTATCAAAGGTCACAGAAAACAACAATATGAAATCAATATGTTAGTTAGAAAATGTTTTGGTAGAACATATTCAGAACATCCATGTGCCGTAAAAAAAGGAACTTGACCTTGCTGCAACCATCTCTGAACCTGACACTACAGTCTGAACCAAGGAAAGGGAATAACAATGCAGCTTTCTAGTCCTTACTGCTTTTCTTGTGAGCGAATGCATTATATACAAGTAACATGCACTCGCCTTACATAATGACTAACACCACTGAGCAAAGAACTGGGGTGTAGGTGATGTGTACCTGATCAGAGTAGTCTTGCCTACACCAGGAGGTCCAATCACCAATATGGAGCCGCTTCCCGCCACCAGATCATGGATCATTTCCGCGCTGCCAGATAAGGACAAATCAGGTACCAGACAAAATAAAAAAGGCAACAATGTAACGCCCTCGATGCGGCTATATCTCCTACGTGTCAAAGCACGACTTAGAGGCATAACCGCATTGAAAGCAATGTCGCAAGTGAGGTAATCTTCACACAACCCATGTAATTCATAAGGGAAAAAGATACATAGTTGGCTTACAATCGCCACTTCACACAATACATGAATAAAGCATTACATCAACCAGATACAATCAAGGTCCGGCTACGGAACCAAAATAAAAGAAGACTACCCCAAATGCTACACAGATCCCCGATCGTCCCAACTGGGCTCCACTACTGATCAACTAAAACGAAACAACCCAAAGAACAAGATCTTCATCGAGCTCCTCCTTGAGCTCGGATGCGTCACCTGCACAGTTTCATCGGCACCTGCAAGCTGGTTTTGGAAGTATCTGTGAGCCACAAGGACTCAGCAATCTCACACCCGCGAGATCAAGACTATTTAAGCTTAAAGGTAGGACAGGGTAGTGAGGTGGAGCTGCAGCAAGCGACTAGCATATATGGTGGCTAACATACGCAAAAGAGAGCGAGAAGAGAAGCAAAGCACGGTCGAACAACTATGATCAAGAAGTGATCCTGAACTACTTACGTCAAGCATAACTCCAACACCGTGTTCACTTCCCCGACTCCGCCGAGAAGAGACCATCACGGTTACACACGCGGTTGATGTATTTTAATTAAGGTCAACTTCGGGTTTTCTACAACCGGACATTAACAAATTCCCATCTGCCACATAACCGCGGGCACGGCTCTCGAAAGTTTATACCCTGCAGGGGTGTCCCAACTTAGCCCATGATAAGCTCTCGCGATCAACGAAGGATATTCCTTCTCCCCGGGAAGACCCGATCAGTCTCGGAATCCCGGCTACAAGACATTTCGACAGTAATAAAACAAGACCAGCAAGACCTCCCGGCGTGCCGACACCCTGATAGTAGCCGCGCGTATCTCGTCTCAGGCCACGACCGGATAAGCTAAGCGTACAGGTACCAACATAACCCAAGTTGCCAAGGGACGGTCCCGCACGGTGCTCTAGTTTGGACCAACACTTAGACAAGCATTGGCCCGGGGGGCTAAATAAAGATGACCCTCGGGATGCGCGACTCCCAAGGGAAAAGGTAATAGGCTGAGGCAAATGTAAAAAGCAATGTTGGGCCTTGCTGGAAGAGTCTTATTCAAAGCGAACTGTCAAGGGGGTCCCATAAATCACCCGACCGCGTTAGGGACGCAAAATCCGGGAACATAACACCGATATGACGGAAACTAGGGCGGCAAGAGTGGAACAAAACACCAGGCATAAGGCCGAGCCTTCCACCCTTTACCAAGTATATAGATGCATTAATTAAATAAGATATATTGTGATATCCCAACAAGTAAACATGTTCCAACAAGGAACAACATCTCCATGTTCCAACAAGGAACAAACTTCATCTTCACCTGCAACTAACAACGCTATAAGAGGGGTTGAGCAAAGCGGTAACATAGCCAAACAACGGTTTGCTAGGAAGGGTAACAAAGGTCAGAGGTTCATGGCAATATGGGAGGCATGATAAGCAAGTGGTAGGCATCATAGCATAGGCATAGCAAAAGAGCAAGCAACTAGCAAGCAAAGATAGAAGTGATTTCGAGGGTATGGTCATCTTGCCTGAGATCCCGCAAGGAAGAAGAACGAGTCCATGAAGAAGACAAACGGACGTAGTCGAACGGTTCCTCACAACTCCGGAACGAAAACCGAAGCTAACGAGAGAAGCAACCCGGAAACAAACAAACAACATAGTAAACAAACAACACATAAACATGGCATGATGCACAACCAAGCATGATGCATGTCCGGTTTAAATGAGGCATGTCATGGCAAAGTGCACTGACAATACTACAAATTAAGTGGAGCTCAATATGCAACGAGTTGCATATTGATGAAACTTCACAACATTTATTTAGTTCACTCTTGGGCTTTTAAGATATTATATGCATGAAGTCTAGGGGTTTTTCTGCAAATCTGTTTTCTCAGGATAATTAGGAAATTCGCAGGTCAGGGAAAAAAACGCGCATGGGCCAAATCTGCTGGAACTGGGCCAAGGGGCACTGGATCTGGGCTGCTCACCCATGGGCTTCGGCCCGGTCGGTGGAGGGAGAGGCTGGAAGAGGCCCTGGCCTACGCGCTGGACTTGGCGTTCGCTGGAGGTCAACGGTGGCTCGGCGCAGTCCTGTCGCCCGAAGCAGAGGACGAGCGGGCGCCGCGGCGCGGGACTTGCAGGGGCGCGGGACTTCAGCGACGCGGATCCGGGAGGCGGAAGACGAGGGGGGCCGAACGGGCAGCGGCGCGGCTGGAAGCAGCTCCGAGGCAGGCAGTCGACGCGGCTGGGACGAGCGGGTCGCTCGCTGGAAGCATGGTCCTGCTCGCGCAGCAGAAGCAGGGGAGGCCGCCAGGGTCCTCGACGGCGCCGCGAGGACTGGATGGCGAGGAGCTGCGTGGAACGAAGGCTGGGCGCGGATCCGGTCGCAGACGGAGATGAGGCAGCCGGGTCTTGCGGTTGGTGGCACTGAACTCCACCGGGCGGCCATGGATGGGACCTGCGAAGCACCATGGCTGCGGGGTGAGGGAGAGGAACGAGGGGAATTGAAAGAAAACGGGGAAGGGAGAGGAACGAGGTCACCAGCGGCGAGGTTCGGGCCAAGGCAGGAGAAGGAGGGCCGGGGAGGTCCTGGTGCTTGTTGGAGATTGAAGCAACGGGGATGAACTGCTTGTGATCCCCTTAGGATCGAGCAGAGGAAGTGACCTCGGCGCCTGCGGGCACAGGGACGAGGAGGCGGACACACGTGGGAGGAGGACGGGAACGTTGTCGAGCACGGGAGGGCGGCGCTGGTTTCACCGGCGGCAACGGCGCCACGGGGGAAGGAGCAAACAGGAGGAGCTCCCTCTCGATCCCAGATCGAGCAAGCAGGGAGGCTCTCGGGCATGGTTATGCTGGAGCGAGAGGAGTAGGCTGAGATGGCGAGCGATGGTTGGGGAGGGGTGGATCCCGAGAGAGGAAGAGACAGGAAGAGTGGCGGCGATCGGGAGGATCCCTAGAAATTAGGGGGTGTGTCAATAGGTTAGGGGGTCTATATATGTAGCAAAGTGGGATTTGGGTAGGGGCTATCCGGTCCGTCCGATTATAATCGGGCGGTCGTAAAAGAGTAGCTTAGAGAGTCCACTTAATAAAACGGAGATATTTTGTAGACGTTAGGGGATGATCCGGACCCAACGGTAGCAACCGTCCGGTTCGGGTCCGGGACAACTTTCGGACGCGCGCGAGGAGGGCTGCGGGCTGACGAGAGAGGTTAGGTTGGGCCTGGCGGATTGTGAAGAGCGGGTTGGTCTGAGAGAAGAGGGGAGAGATGCAGCCTGGCACGGTTTCCGGAGACCGAAAATGTCCGACGTTAGGCCAGCTATACTGCCGCTATAGTTTAATGGTTGGGCTATCAGACGAACTCCGAATGCGATAAAACTTGACAGACGGTCTATCTACACTATAATAAGACCACACGTCAACTCTCATCCCATTCCGAGAACATTTTCCGGCCACTTATTGTCACGACCGGTTTTCCCAATAAAAATATTTATTGAGAAACCAATCTTTAGAACCCAGTTTGAGATAAAACCTCCTCACTGGCAGACAAACTTTTGATACAATAAGCCAGTAGCATAAATATATTACAGGGTTGAGCTGACGATGCTCAACAATTTGTTACAAGCGTGCCAATAATTATACATAAAGGCGAATAATGACACAAGGGAGTGGTGGCATACTACTGACTCGCAAATATGGTAGAGGTGGAGAACACAGTGGGGAGTGGATAAGGGATTCTCAAACTAACATCCCATCGAGCGTCGAGGTGAAGCTCGATGAATTTACTAGGGTAGCGGAAGCGGATATGAAACAGTGACCAACTCCAGGGTTGCACGAGACTGACTGGGACTCCTCTAGGCGTCGGATTCGCTATCGAACTCTTCATCCATGAGATCACCTTCGTCAGCATCTGGCCAAATCAACAAGCCAGTGAGTACTTTGAAAGTACTCGCAAGACAGCACGGACGTAAGATATAACAAATGCCAACATGAAATACATGGATAAATAACCAGTACGATCAGACATAGAAGTGATAATGCTGGTTGCCAAACGAGTGTCTGAAAGACTCCTCGAGCGGAAAATGCGGAATAATAATACTGGTGCCAAACGAGTGTCTGAAAGACTCCTCGAGCGGAAAATGCGGAATAATAATGCCACAATCGGGCGTCTGAGCGACACCACATAAAGGGCTATAAAAGAAATGCCACAGTCGGGCGTCTGAGCGACACCACATAAAGGGCTTTAAAAGAAATGCCACAGTCGGGCGTCTGAGCGACACCACATAAAGGGCTTTAAAAGAAATGCCACAGTCGGGCGTCTGAGCGACACCACATAAAGGGCTATAAAAAAAATGCCACAGTCGGGCGTCTGAGCGACACCACATAAAGGGCTTTTGACTGATAAGGAAATAATATACTCATCATAAGTATAATCAACTCATGGAATTAAACGGGTTAGTCCATCCACAAGAATAAACATTTAACCGGTCTTAGAGCTCATGCGTCCCACCGGGAAATCTGTCACCAAACTGGCACATGACTGTTAGCAGGGAACTTGGAAATAGATAAGATGATTTAAGGATATAGAGCTCTGCAGAGTTTGTACCAAAAATTTCCCACAGTCGACGGATTTCCGTAGTCCCTAGGACTAGTTCCGTTACGGTATTTCAGAAGAAAACACAGCAATCTAGTACACACCCATCCAACTCTTCGATGCCAGGAATCACCCTCAACATCGTCCAAGAAAAACTATTGAGACGGGGAGATCACAATCTCGAATAGCATGGGATCAAATTTATATACGCGCGCTCTAAGGGGTGCCCCCCTCTCGGTCCCAACCGGAAACACCCATGCCCCCTGACCGGATGCCTGGCTTTAATCCAGGGCCATGGAACCAGCATCCCGGCCTCTCCTTTTTGGTGTGTACCAAGAAAGCGGTTTGCGACTTACTAAACCATATCCCTTTCGGGAAACATGTGGTAGTACAGGGAAATGGAATGGATATGAACCAACCGATACGGGTTGGTACTGAAGATAACTTGCATGGCCTAAGACTGGCATGCTACAACACTGCCATCTTACCCATCTTCATGCCAACACATGGCCTTACATACTCACGTCCATCGACGTGTGAAATCATCGGGCTTACTTGCTCCAACAATGCATAATGAACGGTTCATCGGTATGCTCCACGCATGCCATGAAACTATCTACATGCAACCATGCCAATACACTCATCATATCAAAAGTTCGAACATGCTTGCCTGGTTCAGAGTAGTCGGAGCCTAGCTCGGTGAAGTTCGCGGTCCCGCCACCTCCGTCGGTATCTACGGTACAGAGAAAACATACGCGCTAACGTGAATACCGAGAGGTGCAGAAACAATATTGCAAATAATTTTCAAATAAATCTGATAAAAAACTAGACAAAATTTTGAAGAGAACAGAAAAAGAATCACTCAAAAATATGCTTCTGATAAAAAGTTATAAGGGTTTTTGCCCAGGGACTCATCTGTAATGAAACAGAAACTTCCCAGGGTTTTTATTATAAAAACAGAAAACGTTTCGATAGAAACTACGCCGGCCCAGAGGGAAAGCGTATTCTGGCAAAAGACGCCTTCAGAAAACGATTCGATCAGAAAAGACGGAGAGGCTGACAGGCGGGTCCCATCCGTCAGGTTTAAAATTTAAAAGAGGCGGGTCGGGGCTCGCTGGCGCCCGAGGGCCGCGGTGGTCGCCGGCGGCGATCCACGGCGAGGTGGGGAGATTGGAGGTTACCTCCGTGCTCAGGGTGCCATTCCGCGTCGGATGGTGGTCGAGGTGGTCGCCGGGAAGCACCACATCGGCGGTGGCCCCTGCTCCGGCGGACGGCGGTTCGGGCGTGGATGGAGGTCGCCGGAGAGAGCTGCACAGATCAAATTGAGGAGGGGGTCAAGGATCTGGTAGCTATAGAGGGCGATGGACGGAGTTTGGGCGCCGGAGACGGCCTCACCGGAGCGAATCGAGCTGGAGGCCGAGGCGGAGCGGGGTGGCCGGAGTCGGGGGAGGAGACCTCCTCGAGGTCCTCCCAGTGACCTGGCAGGGTGTTGGTGGAGTGTAGGGGTGGTGCGTGCTCGCGGAAGGGCTCGGGGTCTCCTTTTATAGGCGATCCGAGGCGGTGGCCGAGAACGGCGTTCTCCGGCGAGTGATTACGGTGGTGCAGTGCTTGGTCAGGGGAGTTTAGGAGTTGAGCACCGCCGTGGAGGTTCGCGGAGTCCATTTTGGAGCCAACGGCGTTGGTTTAAGCTTGCTGAGGTGGAGCTCGACGGAACGGGACGGCGCGGGTCCATCGGCGGCAGAGAGCACACTCTGTGCGTGCCGCGCCACGACGGTTGTGCTGCATGCGTGTGCTGGCGTGGACGTGGACACGCGGAGCCATCAGCGGGGCTGTGTGGCGCGGAACGGCGTTGAGCCGCCGGTCTGCTCCCTGTTGGCTGCCACGGCGGTTCAGCCGCCGCGGGACACGCCGGCGCGGTCGGGTCAGAGCGCCACCGACGCCAGGAAGAAGCCAAGCGCGCGTGCGGGGCTCTGGACACGCAGACCAGGTGGCGAGCAACGTGCCAAGGGCACTATGTGCGCGTGACTGAAGATGATCTGAAGAAATCAACACTGAAGACTGAATTTGCTGAATGTGTTTGAACAGTGCATGCAAGGTGTTCGACAGAATGATCCAGGCATGTAGGGATTTTTCCTTGGGCTGATTTTTGGTGGAGTGACTTCTCATTGCTCTAGTAGGCTGCCTGATTTTTGGTGGAATTTTTGGAGAAGTGTAGATATGAATTTCACCAAATTTGACAAATCTGGTCCAAACTTGCAGGGAGTGTAAGTTGAAAATTTTGAAAAGAAGATGAGTGGATCAAGATGGTTCTGGGTTGTGGGTGCAAAGGACTAGCCAGTAGAGTTGGTTTGAAGTCAAATCTCAAATGGAAAAGGGTACTTGCTTTGAAAATCCATCAGGCTCAAAATAATTGACAGAAAATATTTGAGAGATAAAATAAAATCCAAACTTGTTTGGATGAGTTGGGATAGGGAATTTGATTTGTTGACAAGGAGGGGTGAAGATGTTGGAGTGGTTTTGCCTCATGGGCAAGGTACAAGGTCATGGATGGTTTTCAATAGAATGAAAATCCCAAATCTTTTTCATAGAGTTTTTCTTAAAAAGAAAACTCCAATAAAAATCTGAGAAGGGAAACAATAGAGAGAAGGAGTTTTTAAGAAGGTCAAACCCAGGGCTTGAAGGAGAAAACAGAAAAACCCTAGTCAAGGAAAAGGAAATTTTAAGAAGGTTGTTTTACTGAAAGCCTCAAATTTCAAGGAAAATCCAGCAAGGATTTTGCAAAAACCCAAATGAAATTTTTGGAGTGTCACACTTATAAAATAATATTTCGGACATGCCGCGGGCGCGTGCAAGTGTGTCTGGGCTCAGAACGGACAACGGAGAGAACAAATGAGACCGGGACGGATGCAAGTTTTGAAAACATGATGATGCAATGCGGATGATGACATGGCAAGATGCAACACGCAAGCGAAAGACATGGCAACGCCAACGAATAACTGGAGGACAACTGGCACAACGGTCTCGGGGCGTCACAACACTCCACCACTACGAGAGGATCTCGTCCCAAGATCTAAGGAAGGCACCGGAGGGAAAAAACGGAAGAGGAAGATAAGCGGTAAAACTAAGTTGCTTCTTGACAAAAGAGTGAAACCAATGAACCTTGCGAGGTTGAACAAATTGAGAGAAAAAGGAATACAATGAAGATGAACGAAGTGGAAAACACTCCGTTAGACAAGGAAACAGAAATACGGCGAGAAAGAAGAGCTTAAGTGACAAGATAGACATTGAAACCACTCCGGTTAAAACAAGATAGAGAAGGAATAAGAATGATATAATTTGCGCAGCACTCCGACTGAAAATGGAAGGAATTGAACATGAACTTGGGAAGATTGGACGATACTTGACCAAATCAACAACACACTGACTCCACAACAATTAAACGAATGACACAAGGGGTAAGAATGATCAGACAGCACTCCGGTTGAGAAGGGAGGCAAAATTTGATAAGATGAAAAGAACTTGAAGAGATGATACAACACTCCGGTTGGAAATGGAGGAATAGAATTTGAACTTGGCAAAATGAAAGCACTTGGACAATTTCTGCCACAAATGAGCTTGGAAAGCACCCTTGCAAGAAGGTTAGAGCGGAGTTGTTGAAAAACCAACAATGAAATGATATATTCCTCGTGGACTTATGAAAACATCTCAAAACTAGAGGTGAAATTTGCCACTAACGAAAACAATTGCTTGCTTGAGATCAACGAAGAGATGAAAACTTGTTCCACCAAGAGGATAAAGAGCAAGCTTGGGTCATTGCGAAGCACCACAATAAGCAACATTCCTTAGGGAAGGCTTTAGGTGAAATCTGACACAAGATAAATCCAACGAAGAGATTGATGGATTTAAAATACCTCATTCTTGACAACATGTGAATCATGAGACATGATCTCATATTATCACGAATGACATAATACCACCTCGAATGATACGGTTGAAAGAATTGCACTTCGGAATGCAAGATGAAGAATACTTGAACTCCTCAAGACAAAACATGTGTTGAAACACCATGTTTATTTTAGAGTATGGCTTGACGGATCTTAACTCCGAGAGAAATCTTGAAGAACAATTGAAGAATGAAAAGGGTCCTTGACGAACCACCATGTAGAGCCTCCATGAATAACTCTGGTAAGAAAAGGATGATAGAAAGAAAGCGAGGTTGAAAACACGAGGTGAACCTTGCGATGATTTAGATGGATCTTCGCGATGAGATAATGCGGAGAACATGGAACTCCGGACGAAGATGAACAACATAAAACTGAGAAATTGATACCATTACGAACTCTGGAAGAAGGAATTAATCACTTGGATGAAACAAGAACAAGAATTACGTTATGCTCATCCTTCACCAATTAAATTGATGACAAGCAATGGATTTGGCATACTACTTATTCTCGTAGAAAGGATTAAGATAGATATGGCGCAAACTTGAGAAGGTCTTCAACGAACCACCGGTAGGATTGAAACAACGAATGAATCTATATGATAACGAAGGAAGAGAACTCTTGAACGAACCACCGTAAGAACTGAAAATGAAAGAAGAAAAGATAAAGAAACACCGGGAAGAATTAGAAAACGAATAAAGATACTTGACCGAATTTTGATACATGAGAACGAAGAGATCATGAACTGATTAGAGTATATTTGAATGATGCACCGGTAAGATTTGGAGAACGATAGCTACACGCTGAGAATGGAGAATTATGACATGATGGCCTTCGTAGGAAAGAAATGGAAACAACACATGAAATGCTCCGTATGGGTGAAAAGAATTCTCACAAACGAAAACAATTATGAGAGGATGGCATCAAGCTAGAACCATGAATCTTGAAGAGAATGAAACAAGATTTAAGAGAAACTCTTCTTCGGTCTTCAAAATCCGAGAATGATGATGAGAGCCACCACCATGAATTGTTGAGGCACTCCAGAATGAAAATTAGAAAGGTTGAACCAACGATGAAAAGAATTTGGAAGATCTTGGGGAAAGACAAAAGACTGATGATAATTCATTCTTACGTCAAACTTTTAAATGAATTCGATAATAACTCCGGAAAAACAGAAGA
The DNA here is from genome assembly GCA_032464435.1 of Aegilops umbellulata. Taxonomy (NCBI): domain Eukaryota; kingdom Viridiplantae; phylum Streptophyta; class Magnoliopsida; order Poales; family Poaceae; genus Aegilops; species Aegilops umbellulata. The sequence goes on from CP136055.1 coordinate 446,701,796, forward strand.
GTCAGGTAAGATCCTGGGAAAAGACCTGTGGGTTAGGGCCCACTGAAAAGAAAACACCGTTGGAAAGGATTACTTGACATGGAGGTTGCACCGGTTGATTTAAATGGCTTGAATAAGATAACAAACTTGAAATAGTAAGAATTGATGCGGAGTGAAAACACGAATCTTCAGAGATATCTTCAGCACTTCGGAACAAATGAATAGCGAGAGGTGAATTATTATGAGGTGCACCGGTATGAGAAGGTATTGAAACGAGGAAAAGATGTGATCACCATCGAAAGATTGCATTGAACACACTGGGGAAGATAAAAGAACAAAGAATTATAAACTTGAGGCTCTGGTAGCATCTTCATGAGAAACACCGGGTAAGAACAAGAAGGAGAAGAATGGAGAGGCTTCACATCAATAAGATGGATACTTGATCAAGAAATCTGCGTCCTTGAAGAAATAAGGGTGGGAGGGCGGGAAAACAAAGACAACTGGGAACGTATGAAGCAAACACCGTTGAGAAGAACTGATAATTGATCTTGCGAATGTTGAAGTGATCGGATCAATTGAAGAGAATCACACCGGTTGAAAAGAATTGACATGACAATCTCGATGAACAAGAAGGATTGGTATTCACATAGAAGTATGAGAACACCGCTTAGGAAAGGTATGGAATCAACACTTGACATCGAAGCAACTCGAATACCACAAAACAAAACAAAAACAAAGGATTGGCTTGCAGGATAAGCCGGAACAAACATATGATAGATCCCATATCGTATCATGTGTCTGTTGGAAAGATATTCTAGGAGCTACTTGAATTCCCACTAATAAACTCCCGAAACTTTCTGGTTATGCAATCAGGTGTTGGGGATACAGGGGACACAAAATATATCACCCAAACTAACAATACCTAGATCCAGCTGTATCCATCCTTCAACACATAACCAAGAGACCTTCGAAAATCGTCTACCTCAACCTTCGAAAAGCATCCGTTATACGAGTTATGGCAATACTCCCGCACTCGCCTCAGTACTGGCCTATCAGGGTTATCTCACCAACAACTGTACAAAAGAGATTTTCGATGTCGGCGTACTAAACTCAGGTATTCCAGAACTGCAACGATAAAATTATGACGACAACACCTCGGAGCTCAACTCCCTGGGACACCTCCACTAAACCCCTGCTGACAGGAGGCACCAAGACAATGTTGTCATCATAAAACCATCGGAACGATTCTAAGATACCCGCGTGATCCTAAAATTTTTTTTAGTGAAATTTGAGAAGAGAAGAGTCAAAACTCTACGTCAGCATACCTCACTAGAAGGTCGAAGGGACTGGGGAGTAAAAAGAATTCCTAAACTCTCCGATATATAATTCCTAAATGACTCAAAACTTTTTTTCTAGACACAACTCGGCCGCTAAAAACGATCAAGTAGAGGGGGCTCCTAAGTCGGGGAAGGCTCTGATTACCAACTTGTAACGCCCTCGATGCGGCTATATCTCCTACGTGTCGAAGCACGACTTAGAGGCATAACCGCATTGAAAGCAATGTCGCAAGTGAGGTAATCTTCACACAACCCATGTAATTCATAAGGGAAAAAGATACATAGTTGGCTCACAATCGCCACTTCACACAATACATGAATAAAGCATTACATCAACCAGATACAATCAAGGTCCGGCTACGGAACCAAAATAAAAGAAGACTACCCAAAATGCTACACAGATCCCCGATCGTCCCAACTGGGCTCCACTACTGATCAACTGAAACGAAACAACCCAAAGAACAAGATCTTCATCGAGCTCCTCCTTGAGCTCGGATGCGTCACCTGCACGGTTTCATCAGCACATGCAAGCTGGTTTTGGAAGTATCTGTGAGCCACGAGGACTCAGCAATCTCACACCCGCGAGATCAAGACTATTTAAGCTTAAAGGTAGGACAGGGTAGTGAGGTGGAGCTGCAGCAAGGGACTAGCATATATGGTGGCTAACATACGCAAAAGAGAGCGAGAAGAGAAGCAAAGCACGGTCGAACAACTATGATCAAGAAGTGATCCTGAACTACTTACGTCAAGCATAACTCCAACACCGTGTTCACTTCCCCGACTCCGCCGAGAAGAGACCATCACGGTTACACACGCGGTTGATGTATTTTAATTAAGGTCAACTTCGGGTTTTCTACAACCGGACATTAACAAATTCCCATCTGCCACATAACCGCGGGCACGGCTCTCGAAAGTTTATACCCTGCAGGGGTGTCCCAACTTAGCCCATGATAAGCTCTCGCGATCAACGAAGGATATTCCTTCTCCCCGGGAAGACCCGATCAGTCTCGGAATCCCGGCTACAAGACATTTCGACAGTAATAAAACAAGACCAGCAAGACCTCCCGGCGTGCCGACACCCTGATAGTAGCCGCGCGTATCTCGTCTCAGGCCACGACCGGATAAGCTAAGCGTACAGGTACCAACATAACCCAAGTTGCCAAGGGACGGTCCCGCACGGTGCTCTAGTTTGGACCAACACTTAGACAAGCATTGGCCCGGGGGGCTAAATAAAGATGACCCTCGGGATGCGCGACTCCCAAGGGAAAAGGTAATAGGCTGAGGCAAATGTAAAAAGCAATGTTGGGCCTTGCTGGAAGAGTCTTATTCAAAGCGAACTGTCAAGGGGGTCCCATAAATCACCCGACCGCGTTAGGGACGCAAAATCCGGGAACATAACACCGATATGACGGAAACTAGGGCGGCAAGAGTGGAACAAAACACCAGGCATAAGGCCGAGCCTTCCACCCTTTACCAAGTATATAGATGCATTAATTAAATAAGATATATTGTGATATCCCAACAAGTAAACATGTTCCAACAAGGAACAACATCTCCATGTTCCAACAAGGAACAAACTTCATCTTCACCTGCAACTAACAACGCTATAAGAGGGGTTGAGCAAAGCGGTAACATAGCCAAACAACGGTTTGCTAGGAAGGGTAACAAAGGTCAGAGGTTCATGGCAATATGGGAGGCATGATAAGCAAGTGGTAGGCATCATAGCATAGGCATAGCAAAAGAGCAAGCAACTAGCAAGCAAAGATAGAAGTGATTTCGAGGGTATGGTCATCTTGCCTGAGATCCCGCAAGGAAGAAGAACGAGTCCATGAAGAAGACAAACGGACGTAGTCGAACGGTTCCTCACAACTCCGGAACGAAAACCGAAGCTAACGAGAGAAGCAACCCGGAAACAAACAAACAACATAGTAAACAAACAACACATAAACATGGCATGATGCACAACCAAGCATGATGCATGTCCGGTTTAAATGAGGCATGTCATGGCAAAGTGCACAGACAATACTACAAATTAAGTGGAGCTCAATATGCAATGAGTTGCATATTGACGAAACTTCACAACATTTATTTAGTTCACTCTTGTTTATGTATCCAACAATATTAAATGTTGATTAATATGGCAAGAGATGAAGCATAACAAAACTACCTACCTAGGCAAGTTTAAATGAGGCCGGAAACAACGAACAACAATTCCGGAAACTCCTCATGTGCATAATATGAATTTGGTACTGCTCTGCCTAAACACAATTTTAATGTTGTTAAACAGCAAAATAAAATGCATCATGTTAATCTATGCATTTTTCTACCCCATTTACATATATAATTTATTAAAATCCGAGCTACGGTTATTTAATTATGAATTAAATCATTTTAACATGGCATTAGAGCAAATTTAAACAAACAGCAAGTTAAACATTTTAAACATGCATGAAAGTTGGATATTATTAAACTACACAAATTTCTGAGCATTTTACATATATAAATCATTTTAAACCGATGCACGGTTATTAAGATATTATATGCATGAAGTCTAGGGGTTTTTCTGCAAATCTGTTTTCTCAGGATAATTAGGAAATTCGCAGGTCAGGGAAAAAACGCGCATGGGACAAATCTGCTGGAACTGGGCCAAGGGGCACTGGATCTGGGCTGCTCACCCATGGGCTTCGGCCCGGTCGATGGAGGGAGAGGCTGGAAGAGGCCCTGGCCTACGCGCTGGACTTGGCGTTCGCTGGAGGTCAACGGTGGCTCGACGCAGTCCTGTCGCCCGAAGCAGAGGACGAGCGGGCGCCGCGGCGCGGGACTTGCAGGGGCGCAGGACTTCGGCGACGCGGATCCGGGAGGCGGAAGACGAGGGGGACCGAACGGGCAGCAGCGCGGCTGGAAGCAGCTCCGAGGCAGGCAGTCGACGCGGCTGGGACGAGCGGGTCGCTCGCTGGAGCGTGGTCCTGCTCGCGCAGCAGAAGCAGGGGAGGCCGCCAGGGTCCTCGACGGCGCCGCGGGGACTGGACGGCGAGGAGCTGCGGGGAACGAAGGCTGGGCGCGGATCCGGTCGCAGACGGAGATGAGGCAGCCGGGTCTTCCGGTTGGTGGCACTGAATTCCATCGGGCGGCCATGGATGGGACCTGCGAAGCACCATGGCTGCGGGGTGAGGGAGAGGAACGAGGGGAATTGAAAGAAAACGGGGAAGGGAGAGGAACGAGGTCACCAGCGGCGAGGTTCGGGCCAAGGCAGGAGAAGGAGGGCCGGGGAGGTCCTGGTGCTTGCTGGAGATCGAAGCAACGGGGACGAACTGCTCGTGATCCCCTCAGGATCGAGCAGAGGAAGTGACCTCGGCGCCTGCGGGCACAGGGACGAGGAGGCGGACACACGCGGGAGGAGGACGGGAACGTTGTCGAGCACGGGAGGCCGGCGCTGGTTTCACCGGCGGCAACGGCGCCACGGGGGAAGGAGCAAACAGGAGGAGCTCCCTCTCGATCCCAGATCGAGCAAGCAGGGAGGCTCTCGGGCATGGTTACGCTGGAGCGAGGGGAGTAGGCTGAGATGGCGAGCGATGGTTGGGGAGGGGTGGATCCCGAGAGAGGAAGAGACAGGAAGAGTGGCGGCGCTCGGGAGGATCCCTAGAAATTAGGGGGTGTGTCAATAGGTTAGGGGGTCTATATATGTAGCAAAGTGGGATTTGGGTAGGGGCTATCCGGTCCGTCCGATTATAATCGGGCGGTCGTAAAAGAGTAGCTTAGAGAGTCCACTTAATAAAATGGAGATATTTTGTAGACGTTAGGGGATGATCCGGACACAACGGTAGCAACCGTCCGGTTCGGGTCCGGGACAACTTTCGAACGCGCGCGAGGAGGGCTGCGGGCTGACGAGAGAGGTTAGGTTGGGCCTGGCGGATTGTGAAGAGCGGGTTGGTCTGAGAGAAGAGGGGAGAGATGCAGCCTGGCATGGTTTCCGGAGACCGAAAACGTCCGACGTTAGGCCGGCTATACTGCCGCTATAGTTTAACGGTTGGGCTATCAGACGAACTCCGAATGCGACAAAACTTGACAGGCGGTCTATCTACACTATAATAAGACCACACATCAACTCTCATCCCATTCCGAGAACATTTTCCGGCCACTTATAAAATAATATTTCGGACATGCCGCGGGCGCGTGCAAGTGTGTCTGGGCTCAGAACGGACAACGGAGAGAACAAATGAGACCGGGACGGATGCAAGTTTTGAAAACATGATGATGCAATGCGGATGTTGACATGGCAAGATGCAACACGCAAGCGAAAGACATGGCAACGACAACGAATAACTGGAGGACAACTGGCACAACGGTCTCGGGGCGTCACAAACAAAAACCTAGGAATCTAGCCAGACCGCAACAAAAAACTCCTAGGAATCTAATCATATCCAAGCACATAATGCATCCAACCACCAAATTAAGAAAGGCAACAAAAATCTGCCACGAAAATATGCACGAGATCGAGTCTCCCGCAAAGCATCAACAAATACCAGGGATCCAAGCAGACCCGGGCACCTAATCCATCCAAAGGAACCCGACCAGATCCAGGATGGAGCAACCAATGCATCCAAAAAAATAACCAGATTTGAGCAGCCAATACATCGAAAAAGCTACTGGAGCCGCACATAACAACAAGTAATTTAATCATATCCAAGCACCTAATGCATCCAACCACCAAATTAAGAAAGGCAACAAAAATCTGCCACGAAAATATGCACGAGGCCGAGTCTCCCACAAAGCAACAACAAATACCAGGGGTCCAAGCAGACCCGAGCACCTAATCCATCCAAAGGAACCCGACCGGATCCAGGATTGAGCAGCCAATGCATCCAAAAAAATAACCAGATTTGAGCAGCCAATACATCCAAAAAGCTACTGGAGGCGCACATAACAACAAGTAATCTACATATATTCGCTCTGCTAGACAGGAAGGAAAGGAAGAGCTCACCAACCAGGAACCTTGCAACCTCTCGACACGGCAGCAGACAGCGGGCCGACCGAAGCCTCGACAAATAGAACAAACAACATCCACAACGGACCTACAATGATAAATTCAACACAAAATCATTGGAAACACGAAAACCTAGAACTGAAAGAGAAGACCGGCATCTTTATCAATTGCTTCCTCTGAATCCCTACCTATCAGCATGCCTCCGCTGAATGAACAAATGCAACGGGCTTAACCCTAAAAGTAAGAGGTTCCTCTGTATTATGTGTTGTGTTATGAATCAACTAAGCAAGGAAATAATAATGCAATGAGATATTGTCCTTTTAGCAAGGAAAATATTTTCCTTATTGGGGGCATGGAAATTGAATCTAGTGAATACTTTAGTTCCTAGTGCATGAATAAAAACAGATCCCTACTTCAAGATAATCATCTTACATGTATTTTTTTACCTAGGATCTTGGGAGGAGGAGAAGGGGTGGGAGGGGAGGGCGGGGAAGCTCACCATGGTCGGGATCTCACGAGGAAGCGGCGCCGGCGGCGGGGTAGAAGGGCCAGGTGTTCATGGTTCCTGGTGCCGGATCGATCCACCGAAGGGTGTGGCGCCGGTTGTGGAGAAGGAGGCGACCGTCGGGACCCAGCTCGACGGCGGCGCGGATCCAGAAGCCCCGTCCGTGTCCGTGGCCGTAGCCATGGTAGATCTGGCCACCACCAAGGGAGAGGCCGGCGGTAGGGGGAGGGAGAGGGAGAAGGTGGAACTCGCCGATGGAGCACTCACGGGCAGCGCCGGCGAGCGCGCGGTCGGCCACGACCACCTCGACCTGCCGCTATGCAGGGGGAGAAGGAGGGGAGGGCGAGTCAGCGAAGGCGGCGACGCGACGGCAGGGGAGGGAGAGGGAACGGGCGGCGGCGGCGTAGAAAGGGGCTAGGGTTAGGGAAGTCGGGAGCAAAGAGGCGGCGCGAGGGCAAGCGGAGGCGGCAGTGGCACGAGGGCAAGCGGAGGCGGCAGCGGCGCGAGGGCGAGCGGTGGCGGCGTGCGAGGCAGAGGAGATCGAGAGAGGGAGAGGAGGAGGTGGGACGAGCGAATGTGGAGTAGCGACGGCTAGGTCACACCCATGTGGCGATTAGATATTTTTCCAACCATGGGAAATGACGAAAATACCCCCAGCAGCCATCTAGTTTTACACGCGGTGGCAAGCCTACAGTCGCGCGAATTTTATCTAACGACTCACGATGATCTAGTAAATATCGGACGTCTCGCGTGAGCCGAACCCGCGATCCGACGGCCATTACGCGTCAGGGAGCTCGATCCAACGGTCCAGAATCCAAATAAACGTGGGAGCTTCATTTTGGTTCGGTCAATAACAAGGGGATTCACGCAAAGGGAACCCAAGGGTGCATATCAGGCGACCACCATTGATCGGTTCCAAGCAGAGCAAATGCTACTGCACGCCAACAAATAAGATTTGAGCTTGGCTGCCCTTGCAAGACATCGTCGGCGCTGCCTTTGCTAAAAATAATTTCTTGTTCCCCTAATAAAAATCTTCTTGAAGCTGTTTGCCATGTTCTCATGCAAAAGGAAAAAAAAAGGTAAAGAGCAACGAATGATAATGCGCATACGTTTTCCTTGAACACCTTTCCAACTCGCCTCGAGGAAGGGTTTGCCATGCCATGCGTTTCTTTTTTCAAGCACATATACAAAGAAGTGACATAACAAAACGAAGGCGCTTGTCCCCCTTCGCGTGACACGTAAGGGCTCCATGCGCTAGGGTTTCTTGTGCCTCTCGCTGGCGCCACTGCCGACGCCGGTCTGCCTTGTCTCCTATAGCCTTAGGATCATGAAAGCGCGGTGAATCCCGGCCTTTACTGTCGGGAAGTCTTTGTTTTTAGATGTTTTTTTATTGGTTTTATTATGGTTTGTGTTCTGCTTGAAGCGTTGAGCAGTGGCGGCTCTTTGAAAATGAATAAATTTCTCCCCGCTTAACCCTGTGTCCCAGTGATGCTTCTAGCGTCATCGAAGGGCGTGTGAAGATTTCTCTCTGGCGGATATCGCCGGATTCGATCGACGTTTCTCTTTGGCACATGGATCCAATCTTCGTTCGTCAGTGTTTGTGTGTTTATACGTTGGATCCTTTCGATCTTCGCTTCTTTTCATCGGCGGCGGTTGCTGTTCCGGTGCGTCGACCCTGTAGGGTTTTAGGCCAACTCCATCGCACGACCCCATTCTGTCCGGCCCCGTCCGTTTGGGATAAAACGCACAAACGAGCGGCCCAGCGCGCGACGGCCCGAACCCATCTGGTCCGTTTTATGTCCGGGACGACCCATTTCGAGCGCAAACTTGCGCCAGGTTTGGGTCGCCGCGGACACCGAACGGACGCGCCGCTCGTCCGCGTGGCGGGGCGGCCACCTACCTCCCACCCGCCAACATCAATGCGCACGGGCGGCCGGCCCCACCTGTCATCGGCCCAGTGGAAGGTTGTCATCCTTCTTAAATGGGGAACCCGTGGACCAGTCGTCGTCCACACTGCCCCACTCCATCCCGCGGCCTCCTCGAAACCCGACAGCGCGAAGCCCTAGCTCTCCCCCGTTCTCGAGCTTGCCGGCCGGCCACCTCGAAGCCATGGGCTTCTGGAACCGCAAGGGGAAGTACGACCGCGAGGCCTGCTCCTCGTCGGGGCGCCGCGCCGGCTCCGTGAAGAGGAGCCTGCATCACCACCATGCCGGGCCCCTGCGCCGCCCGCGTTCTCCATTGCCCCCATGTCCGTCAGCGAGCGCGACCGGCATTACATCCGCGCGTTGGTGTGCCGCCGTTATTGGGAGACGAGAACGCCGCTCCCCTGGAGCGACGTCCACCTCCCCAACAACGGGCACTTGTCCGCCGACCGTGTGCCGATCCCGCCAGTCCCGGCGAGCGGCCGTGCGCACCGCGAAGAGATCGAGCGCCGCCGCCGCCTCCTCCCCGACGACCTGTACTACGACAACAGGTATGCCCCGGACTCCGCCCTCTGGGACACCTGGCTCAGGGACGAGCGCGACGTGCGGCGTGCCTCCTTCGCGCGGCATGGCGTTTGGGCCGCGGCGGCCACGTCGGGAGCGCGCAACGCCTGCTCCTCAGGAGCGCGGGTGTAGGCGGGTGCGCGGCCTCACGCCCACGCCGTCGTCGTCGCCTTCGCCGTCTCCACCACCACCTCCTCGCATGACAGAGGAGGAGGAGGCCCGTCTCGTGGCGCGTGTCATGGAAGACTCCATGTACACGCACGATGAGCGCCAATGGGAGGGCCTGGAGGAGATGATGGCCCGCTCCGCCGCTGGCGAGGTAGCCATCCCCGAGCTGGAGATGGTGGCCGCGGAGGAGACGATGGAGGAGGAGCCGGTGGCCGCGTTCCACCCGAGCCTGGTGGGCCAGGGGTGGGGTTGGTCCTGTACTGCTCCGGAGATGGCCGCCGTCGTGGGCGTGAACTGGTGCGCCACTCCGCCGCGGTCACCGGAGCGGGAGGCGTCGCCACGGGAGGAGGTGGTGCAAGCACCTCCCGCCGTCCAGCCCGCCTGCATCTACCACGCACCGCCGGCCCACCTCTGGACGCCACCGGCCTACGTCGACCTTGTCAGCAACGACGACGACGCCGGCGGCCACTGAAGACGGCGACGGCATCGACGGGCATGGGCAGGAGCGCGCTGGCGGCGGCCGTTTTTTATTTTCTTTTTTATGTTTAATTATGTCAAGTTGGACGTGAAACTGGACCGTTTTGTGGCCATGGACCCTAACTTAAGTTTTAAGTTTTTTAAACTGTGTTTATTTACTTTTTTAAGTCATTTTATTTAAGTTTTTATGTTTTTTTAAACACGTCCAACACGGACAAGATTTGGGGTGCGGTCGCGCGCTGGGCGCACCCACGACCCATCGGACATACGCGGACATGGCAAACCCATTGCTGCCTTAAAGGGACAAAATCCGGCCAAACCGGACACCCGTTTGGGGTCGTGCGGTGGAGTTGGCCTTAGCACGGCGACTTCTTGACTGTTTATTACAAAAAGTTTTGCCCGACTCTGATGAGAAAGGTGCATGATCGCTCCAGTGCTTGTAGTCGTCGTTAGGTGGTCTATATACCTAGATGTATCTTTTTACTTCTAATATTCTTTGTACTGTCTCAACAATTTGATGGATACATCAAAAGATTTCCGGCAAAAGGGATACAAAGTAGCGCCTTGCGGAAGCATTGAGTTTACATTTACAGCTATCTTTGTTTTTTCCTAACACTATAGCTATCTTTGTTGATCATTCGTGGTTAAAGTCTCAAAAGTACAACATAAAAGAATGCCACGTGGCCCGTATATCTAAATAAATACAGTAACCGTCGGGGTCACGAACAGTTTTGTTCGCCTCACGTGCGACTCCAGGTGTATATCCACGTCTAGGGTTTTCATGCCTCCTGCTGGCACTTTTGTCGATCTGCTTTATCCCCTATGGCCTTAGAGTTTGTATTCTGCTCACAAAAGCGAGGTGGCGGCAGCTCCTTCAAGATAGAATAAAGTTCTTTCGCTTAGCCCCTGCCATGGCGGTACGTCTCGGGTCGATGGAGGGCGTGCGGAGGTGGTTTTTTGACGGATCTTACGTGATTAGACTTGTGTTTGTCTTCGGTAGGTCTACGTGGATTTGGTCTTCATTCCTCTGTGTTTGTGTGTCTACAGGTTGGATCTTTCTGAATTGTGCTTCTTTTCATCAACCATAGACATTGCTCTGGTGCTCTAGCCCAACGACTTATCGGTTGTTTATTATAACAAGGTTTGCCCGACTCGAGTAAGGGACGGTGGTGCATCTTCGACTCGTTCCGGTGATTATAATCATCGCCGGGTGGGCTATGTACATGGATGCATTTTATGGTTACTTCTGATGTTCTTTGTACTAGCATGATGTTTGATGAACAAATCATTTTAAAAAAATAACGGCCGAACAAAATGAATCCCCTCTACCTATTGTACTCTCTCCGTTTTTTTACGAAAATATCAGACCTATTATAAAGATTCATCAGAAGTACAAAGCACCCAAACATAATAAAGATTACATCGAGGTTCATGGACAACCGAATGACCATTTTCGTCACCAGAAAAAGCCGTCGATGCGCCGCTGTCGCCACTTCCATACCGGAGCCGACCTGACCTTGACGATGACAGTCGGAAAGCATTCGTGCACGAGCCCCTAAGGACCAGTGTTGGGTAGCCGCAGTCATCGCCATTTGAATCCTTGAATCGATATGAAGAATCTGACATCAAATCTCGCCGTTGCATACGCACAACGAGAAACCCTAACCTCGCCGCTCCGAGGAGCTGGCAGGAATCTAGACCGGAGCTCCGTCTAATCCGTCCCGATGAACAAACTTGGGGAGGATCGAAGGCTGAAAGACTGACTTGAAGAAGAAGTGTCGCCATCCATCCGAGCGCCACCCTTGTGAGAATTAAAACTCTACCTATCTAAGCCGAGGCACTAGGAATGCCCTCCCTGTCACCGGTTAATCCACGGGCTCGTCGGCGGAGATCGAAGGGAAGAAGACTTTCCCTGGTCACCTTGTGAGAGGAGAAAGAAAAACTTGGCTATTGGGTCTAAGAACCCTCGGCAGAATCACGTGACCCTCCGTTTTTATTTACTTCACATATTAGCTTAGACGTAAATCAGAATTTATAAAGTTTGACCAAATGTATCCAATTTTTTTCTAAATTTCACAATTATATATATATATATATATATATATATATATATATATATATATATATATATATATATATATATATATATATATAGTATGAAGGTTAAAAAAATATACACGCTATGCAAATATATTGAAAGATGGTTCTAATGAATTGATTTTGTATTATGGATGTTAATAATGTTTTGTATAAAATTGGTCAAAATGTTAAAAGTTTGACTCAAGACAAATCTAATATACGAAGTAAATGAAAACGGACGTTAGCATGCATTTTGCGGTGCGAACGATGGGGTGCCCATACGCCATTCCGCGCCAATCGAACCGCTCATTAACATCGTTCGCCGTCGGAGCGTCGCACCCTCCGGCGCAGATCCGCGGACGCCCGCGGAGGCGAAAGCAACCCCAGAACAACCAACCAGGCAAACCACCCAAGCACGCCGGTGGGACCCAACCCACCAGCGCTGCTACTCCCACAGTTCCCAGTTTCATCTCCATTTCAATTTCAACCCCGTCTCCTCTACATTCACTCACCACTCCCTGCTGCACTGCGCAGTTAGGGCATCTCCAGCCGTTCGGCCCCCCAGGGCGCCTAAATAGAGCGGCCTGGGGGCGTGCCGGCGCTAGTTCGGCCCCTGGGGGCGACCTAGCTCCCAGTCACGCCCCCAAGCGCCGGCCCCAGGATGCGGGAAATTTAAACTTGGTCGTTCCCGCTCTCAAAAGACGCCACAAATCCGGCGATCGGACGTAGTCTGGCGTTACAAAAAACAGAGCGCCGCACACGCCGCAGGTTCACGTGCTTCACTCGGCGGGGTCGGCTCCAGGCATTGGCGGAGTCGGCGTGCGCGGGCTCGGCGGTGTCGGAGCTGCTTCGGTGCTGGGCTGTGTCGGCGCGGCTTCGGCACTGCTGGGCGGCGATGTAGAGGCGTCGTTCGGGCTTGGCGTCCGTGTCGTGGGCGCGGGAGCTTGCGTCGTCGGCGTTGCCGTCGGCAGCTCGCTTAGGATGAGGTCGCGCTGCACCAGGTACCACGCCTTGAGCTTCTCGTCGTTGCTCCGGAGCATGTCCGCCCCGCCCATCAGAAAAGCCATGTCGGTGTTCCTCTTCTTCGCGGCGACGTTCGTCCGGAGCAGGTCGAGCTTGATGGCGTTGTTCTTCATCAGCGACGACCACTGTGCCTCGGTCTTCTCTTCACGTAGGACGCCCCGGGCCTGGGCGTCGGCGAGGCAATGCTCGATGGACTCCTGCACTCGCGCAGTTGCCTTGTCGGCATTTTTCCCCTTCTTTGCCAATTTGTGGCCGTCCGGCCGCCCCTCCGACGCGCCCGGAGTCGGCGCGTCTGGCTTGTATGTCTCCTTGGCCTTGTCGAGGGCACGTCGGACTTCCGCCCACTTCTCGCACTTGTCAATGCGCTTGTAGACGTGGAGGTGCTTGAAGTCGGCGTCTTGGTTGTCGCGCCGATACATGGTGAACATACGCAGCAGCTGCGCGGAGGAACAAACAGTTGGCGGGCGGCGGACGTAGACGACGAAAAGATGCGGGCGAACGGCGTGCGTACCTGGTCCTCAACGCTGGCGCCGCTCTCCGGGCGAGCCGCGACCTCCTCGACGATTCCATGCCATTTGTTGCACGCCAACTGGATACGCCCCCAATGGTTCGCCATCGCCTTGGAGCCGCGCTGCATGTAGACGCCTTTGAAGTAGGGGTCGACGAGCTTCCGCTCGTCGAACTCGGCCTTGATGCGGTCCCAGTACGTCTCCAAGCTCTGGTTCGCGCCGGTGGTCGGGTCGAGGCAGACGACTTTCCATGCTTCGGCGAGGCATTCCTCCTCCTTGGACGTCCACTTGATGCGCGGTCCGCCTGACCTAGCCGCCCTCTTCTTCTTCTTCTGGCGCCCCTTCGTCGGAACAGGAGCCGGCTCCTCCTCCTCCTCCTCCTCCTCGTCCTCCTCCTCCTCCTCGGGTTCCTGCGCTTCGTGCGCGTCCTCGCCGTAGACGTAGCCGAGCTCGGCCTCCATGTCGCCGCTGAGATCCACTACCTCGTCCTGGGTGGCGAACCCGGGAGACGCGGCGGCCGCGGTCGATCCTGTCGCGATGATGTCGTCCATGTCGTCTCCCGTGTCGTTGGTGTCGCCGAGGTGCGAGAAGGGCAGCGGTCCACGGTAGAGATGGGGCGTCAGTGTGGACGCGTAGGCGGCAGGCCGCGAGTAGTTGTATGGAGGGTACTGCACGCCGACGAAGGCGGGCGAGGGTGTGCGCGTCGCGGGGTGACTGTCGTGGTTCTAAGTCTGACAGTGATGTAGGGGGGTAAGTATGGAGAGGCTAGATCTTAGCTATGTAGAAGCTGTAAGCACACAAAGATGTATGAGTTCATGCCCTTCTCAGAGGAAGTAAAAGCCCTACGTCTCGGTGCCCGGAGGCGGTCGACTGGATTATATGTGTGAGAATGACAGGGGTGCGAACCCTTGATACTGAGGAGGGGGGTGGCTTATATAGAGTTCGCCAGCCCTCTCCTGCCCTCAGTAATGCAGGGTTTAAGGTACATTAAGGTTGGGCGTTACTGGTAACGCCCCTAATAAAGTGCTATGATGACCATAAAGGCTACTTAATGACCGACCGTTTGCCTGCGGAGTGACTTTAGGTCTCCTGGCAGTCGAGTGGTTGGCTTGGCAGTCGAGTGATAGCTTCTTGGTCGAGTGTCTTGAACCCGTCAAGTGGGTACCTTCAGGTCGATTGAAATGTGACTTCTTCTAAGGATGTCCTTAGGTAGGGCTCTTAGGACGGGTCCGTGCCCCTACCCTAGGTACATAGCTTCATCATTAGCCCCCGAATGGATCGAGGTTAGAGTGGGGAAAGGGTTGGAGATCTTTCCGAGTGGTTCTTTGTGCCACATGAGCGCCTTGCTTTGGATCAATCGTCACGGATGACGTCATCAACCTTCTTCAGTCGCCTTGATCTATTTCAGGCCTTTCGTCGAGTGAATTTCCTTGCCTGTGACGTTCCGAATGATGGTGTGAAAGGGATCTTGTAACACCCTCGATGCGGCTATATCTCCCACGTGTCGAAGCACGACTTAGAGGCATAACCGCATTGAAAGCAATGTCGCAAGTGAGTTAATCTTCACACAACCCATGCAATACATAAGGGAAAGAGATACATAGTTGGCTTACAATCGCCACTTCACACAATACATGAGTAAAGCATTACATCATACAGATACAATCAAGGTCCGACTACGGAACCAAAATAAAAGAAGACTACCCACAAATGCTACACAGATCCCCGATCGTCCCAACTGGGCTCCACTACTGATCAACTGGAAATGAAACAACGCAACGAACACGATCTTCAACGAGCTCCCATCTGAGCTGGGTTGCGTCACCTGCACTGGTATCATCGGCACCTGCAAACTGGTTTTGGAAGTATCTGTGAGTCACGGGGACTCAGCAATCTCACACCCGCGAGATCAAGACTATTTAAGCTTATAGGTAGGGTAAAAGGTATGAGGTGAAGCTGCAGCAAGCGACTAGCATATATGGTGGCTAACATACGCAAAAGAGAGCGAGAAGAGAAGGCAAAAGCATGGTCGATGAACTATGATCAAGAAGTGATCCTAGAACAACCTACATCAAACATAACTCCAACACCGTGTTCACTTCCCGGACTCCGCCGAGAAGAGACCATCACGGTTACACACGCGGTTGATGTATTTTAATTAAGATCAACTTCGGGTTTTCTACAACCCGACATTAACAAATTCCCATCTGCCACATAACCGCGGGCACGGCTTTCGAAAGTTCAAAACCCTGCAGGGGTGTCCCAACTTAGCCCATGATAAGCTCTCGCGATCAACGAAGGATATTCCTTCTCCCCGGGAAGACCCGATCAGTCTCGGAATCCCGGCTACAAGACATTTCGACAATGGTAAAACAAGACCAGCAAAGCCGCCCGATGCGCCGACATCTTGATAGGAGCTGCACATATCTCGTTCTCAGGGCAACACCGGATGAGACATCCTACGAGTAAAACCAATCCTCAAGTCTCCCCAAGGTGGCCCCGCAGTCTACTCGTTTCGGGCCAACACTTAGACAAGCATTGGCCTGGGGGGCTAAATAAAGATGACCCTTGGGTTAATTACTCCCAAGGGAAAATAGGTGGTGGTGAGGCAAATGGTAAAACCAAGGTTGGGCCTTGCTGGAGGAGTCTTATTCAAAGCGAACTGTCAAGGGGGTCCCATAAATCACCCAACCGCGTTAGGGACGCAAAATCCGGGAACATAATGACGGAAACTAGGGCGGCAAGAGTGGAACAAAACACCAGGCATAAGGCCGAGCCTTCCACCCTTTACCAAGTATATAGATGCATTAATAATATAAAAGGTATTGTGATATCCCAACAAGTAAACATGTTCCAATCAAGGAACAACATCTCCATGTTCCAACAAGGAACAAACTTCATCTTCACTTGTAACTAACAACGCTATAAGAGGGGCTGAGCAAAGCGGTAACATAGCCAAACAACGGTTTGCTAGGACAAGGTGGGTTAGAGGCTTGACATGGCAACATGAGAGGCATGATAAGCAAGTGGTAGGCATCATAGCATAGGCATAGCAAAAGAGCGAGCAACTAGCAAGCAAAGATAGAAGTGATTTCGAGGGTATGGTCATCTTGCCTGCAAAGTTTTCAGGGTTGTCGAAAGCTTGATCCTCGTAAGTGTTCTCAACAGGTTCCTCGGTCACGTACTCGTTTCCCGGCTCTACCCAAAACAAGAACACAAGCAAAGGGACAACTATCAACCACAATGCAATGCGCAAGCCACATGATGCAAAACATGGCATGATATGCGAGATGTGGTATGCAATGCATATGCGTGCTCTGGAAGGAAAAAGATGAACAAGGCATAATCTTGGCAAACCAAGTATTCCACTGGAAAGGTGAGGTGATTTCGGTTGAAATCGATATAAAGATCACCAGAATCGGATGCACGGTTTGCAAATGACAAGCAAAACAAGAATGACAAGATTCTGCCGTTAACAGCATGATGCCACTTAGCATGCAACAAGAAATTAAGCTACTGGATCCAAACATACCAACAAAGCACATGAAAGTGAACTACTCAAGATGCTTGACAAAAGATGAACACTGAGCTACGGCTAAATCACACCACAACCGGTTCAAACAAGCATGGCAAAAGTGCAAAAGATAACAGGTTCACAGACTTAGTGAAAATACTATCATGCCAGAAATTAACATCAGGATGACATGTTTAGAGCAAGGAAACAACCTGCTACAGGAACACAATATAGCAAAACAAGGCATGGCATGAATCTAATCAAAGCATTGAACAAAAGTCCCTTAATGACCATGAGCCAAAAAGGACCAGAAAATATAATAACACCCATGTCAATTAAGCAAGTTTCGTTACAGGTTTCAGACTTGGCAGAAAACTGGACATGTCAAAAACAGATAACAAGTAGGCATGTCTACGAGCTCGATACACTCACTACAGAGCATTGCCTGATAAACTAAGCATACATTCATTAAGAAGACATGGCATATAAGCTATACATGCAAAGAACAACATCATAGCATGCAAGGATCAACTGAAACAGATCTGAAACTAACATCACATAGCCCTCTTCCAACAGCATTTCGGGCATCAAGATGAGCTCAAATGAAAATGATGCAATGAGATGAAATTATGTACTCAACGAGTCGAACAATTTGACATATTACACACATGAAACTGAGCAGTATGAAGCAAGTTATGATGCGATGAACATGCAACAAAATATCTGCAGAAAAATGACTCAGACGAATTTCACCTCCGAGATCTAGGGTTCTTGGCACGCGGATCGAGGCGGGGCCAGAGCTTCGCCGGAGTTGGTCGTCGCTGGGGAAGAAAAGAGGAGGGAGGTCAGGGCGGCGCCGGAGTGGGGTGCTCGCCGGAGGAGCACCGGGGCGCGGGGAGGCGCGCGCGGGCGCGGCCGCGGTCGGGCGGCGGTGGCGCAAGCGGTGGAGGCGGGCGGTGCGGCGGCGGTTCCGGCGCGGGTCGGCGGCCGGAGGCGAGGAGCGGGGCGGCGCGCGGCGGCGCTGACGCAGGCGAGCGGCGGGCGGAGGCGCGAGACGAAGAGGCGGCGCGACGCGGGCGGCGGCGATGCACGCCGGCGACGGGGTCGGGCGCAGAGGCGCGGGCGGCGGGGCGCGATGGGCTCGGGCGGGCCCGATTCGGCCCACGGCGGGTCGGATCTGGGCCCCGACGGGCCTGGCGGCGTGGGACGGCGGCGGGGACAGGTGGCGCGACGGGAGTGGATCGAGGGCGGCGGCGGGCTGACGTGGCGACCGCTGATTGGCTGGAGCGACGTGGCGGCGGGCGGTGGATGTGTCCGGCACGCGGGGTGGACGCGTCCGACGGCGGGAGGAGGAAGAGGTTAGGGTTTCATCCACGAAAATTTCGGGGGAGGCACATATTTATAGGTAGGAGGGGCTAGGAGGCTCCAAATGAGGAGCGGTTTTCGCCCACACGATCGCGATCGAACGACCGAGAAGATGGAGGGGGTTTGGATGGGTTTTGGGCCACTTTGAAAGGGGTGTTGGGCTGCACACAAAAGAGGCTTTTACGGTTACCCGGTTAACCGTTGGAGTATCAAACGACCTCTGAATGACCCGAAACTTGACAGGCGGTCTACCGGTGCTATACCAAGGCCGCTTGACAAACCTCGGTTCATTCCGAGAAAGTTTAATACCCGATCACGTAAAAAGGTAAAAGGGGACGCCGGGGAACATAGGAGCGCCGGATTGCAAAACGGACAACGGGGAAAATGCTCGGATTCATGAAACGAACATGTATGCGAAAGCGATGAACATGATGACATGATATGAAATGCATGACAAGGACAAAATGCAAAAGAAGGAAAACCCAACCACTGAGGGAATATCATATCACATTGCCGAAAATGGCAAGAGTTGAAGTACAAATATGGCAAGTTACATCTGGGGTGTTACAACACTCCACCACTACGAGAGGATCTCGTGCCAAGATCTAGGATGGCACCGGAGAGAAACGGAAGAGGAAGAGAAAGGTAAAACTAAGTTGCTCCTCGATATAGCGGGATTTGAATTTCGGGAAGCACGCGGGACGGGAGCGGCCGCAGTAATCGGATGTGATAAGGCGGAAGCTCCTCGATTTCCGCGCCACCTTTTTCGCCACGTACTGCGCGCGCGTCTGCTACGGGATTTGACGGGATAGCCTGGGCCTACCAGTCAGCCACTCGGAAGCGGCCTCTTATAAGCCGCCGGCTCGGGGTTTCCAAACAGTGTGCTTTCTCCTTTCTTTCTCCCTTCGCAAGGTACTCCGCCACCTCCGCTCTCACCCTAGCGCCGCAGGCCCGTTCGAGCTTCGCCGGCGACGATGGTGAAGGACAAGACGTCCGCTCTGGAGCGCGCGAAGAAGGCGGCGGTGCAGGGGAAAGGGAAGAAGTCCGCTCGGGGCGGATCTTCCTCAAGGACTGCTCTGCCCAAGGGCTGGATCCAGGGCGACTGGATGCCGTCTGTGATTCGGCAGGAAGATCTTGACGACATGGTCGAGGGAGGAGTCATTCTTCACGAAGCTGCGCGTCTCCCGGGGGGAGAAGTCGAACCTCAACCCCTTGATGGTGGGTGCGTCCTCCTCGCCACCCATATCGATCGTGGGTTTTCTCTGCCTCCTCATCCTTTTTTCCGGAGCTTTCTGAACTTCTTTGGAGCGCAGCTCCATCATTTCACTCCCAACTCCATTGTGTATCTTGCTGCTTTCGTTGCCTTGTGTGAGGGTTTCCTGGGTTGTCGTCCCCATTGGGGGCTCTTTAAGCACATCTTCACTTGCCGCTCCCAGTCGGTCAAAAGGGCCAAGTCGAGTGATGAAAGGACGCAGGTGATCCAGCTGTGCGGGGGCCTGGCGATCCAGACGAGGGGAAAGAGTTCCTTTCCATCTATCACTCTCCCTGAGTCGGTCCGTGGGTGGCAGTCGACCTGGTTTTACTGTAAAGACCAGGCGACTCCAGGACAGTCGACTGGGCTTCCCCCTTTCTCTCTTGACCGAGCTCAAAAACCTGCTTCTCTGAAAGTGGCGTCGGAAGAAAAGGCGCAGGTCAAAGTGCTGGTGAGTCGAGTAGTTCAGCTTGTCCGCGAGGGCGTGACTGGCATGGACTTGCTGGAAGTCTTCCTTCGGAGGCGCGTCCAACCGCTTCAGGCTCGTGACCACCCGATGTGGTTGTACTCGGGTCTCGAGGACACCACTCGGATTCACCCAGAGGAGGTCACAGATGAGATGTTGGAAGGGTGGCTGTCCAGCATCACAGGGAACAAAGACAACCCCCGAGGAGCCAGGAGGGTTCCTCCACTCGACAACACGTATGAAGTGGATCAGGTCTGACCTTATGTTCCTGACTGAGATCTTGTTTTCTTTGCTGGTCTTCTTTGAATCGGTCGATTGACTTTTGTCTTGTCTGTTGTTCTCCAGGCAACTACTGAGATGTATTCGACACCCAACGGAGCACAGGAGCAAGTTGAGGAAGGGGAGGCGAGCGGAGGCGAAAGTGGAGACGAACACGGCGAGTGGGAGTCTGACGGTGAAGGAGAGGTAGACGACGACGTCGACTCCAGCGAAGAGGAGGAGGAGGAAGTTGAACCCCCCCCCCCCCCACTCGGAGAGGCGATCCAAGCTTATGCACGATCCTGCGCGGGAACGTGGTAGGGGACAGCTCCTGTTGGGCAGTCGTCGAAACGCCCTCGGACCTCTTCTCCTTCGCCGACTGAAAAGGCTCCCAAGCACCCACGCGCGACGCCGTCCAAGCCGCCCAAGGCCCTGCTCAGGATGAAAATGACTGTCCCCACCATTTCCGGGTAATAATAAGACTTGTTTTCCTTTGTCGACTGTGAACAGATCTTTGGTCGAATCATTGAGCCAACTGACTGACTTCCGAAATTTGCAGCGCTGCTACTTCTGAGATCTCCGCCAAGGAGGATGACCAAGAGATGGAGGACGCTGTTACTTCCAACCCTGGTACGATCACTGATGCTCTGCCTTGAGTCGACTGGACATCTCTTGTAACTCTGGTCGATTGACTTTTCTCGCAGCTCCTCCTCACGTTATCAACCTACCAGATGACGAAGACGAGGTGCCGCTGAGAGTGAGGAGGAACAGGAGGGCGCCGGCTGGCAAGACCTCCCAATCTGCTCCGGTGCCTGAGGTTGTGGCTCGGGATGGTGGAGATGCCACTCAAACTTCCGTGACTTTCGCTGAACATTTGACGAGCGTGCGGCCGTCGACGTCGACTGCAAATCCGCCTTCGCTTTTTGCTGCATACCCTGTCCCAGAGGATCAAGTGGGTGCCACAAAAGAGGCTATACGCCAGGCGGGAATCATGATGGAGCAGGTGAAGGTGGTTCGGGACGCCAGCCAAGCGGCATATGACGCGAGTTCAGCTCTCTAGAGCAACGTCCAGGTCAGTCGACTCAACGCTTGGTCTGTTGCGATATGCTGTCTGAAGAATCTCTTTTCTGAGGATCTTTATGTCTGTACACCCGCTGGGTGTGTCTGCCAACTTTTGGACGAGTGGGGGCACGCTAAGCGCACCCACTGGGTGTAGTCCCCGAGACTACGGTGGACTGCTGGCAGTTGACTGTAGTCTTTATATTGTGTCGTTGTAGTTGTACTTCTTCACTCGGTCTGGTCGGGCCATGTCGAATGGAATTGTATCCGGTCGACTGCGGGCAGTCGACTTTTTTTTGGTCGAACCAGTGGGGGCACGCTGAGTGCACCCACTCGGTGTAGTCCCCAAGACTGCTGTCGAATGTTTTGATTCGGCTGTAGTCTTAGAAACGCTACCATTGTCTCTTGGTTACTCGGAAGTAACTTATCTTTGACGTTTGTCGACTGGTTTTTCGCAGAAATCCTGTGAACTTGCGTCTCGCTTCACTGAGTTGAAGGACCAACAGATCCAGCTCAACCTTGACTTAAAACTTGCTCAAGAGAACTTGCAGAAGGCTCGAGAAGAGGCAAAAGTTATGGCTGGTGAGGTCCTCCATTCTTGACGAGTGACTTTTTCTTTTTTTGTCCATTCTTGATGTTGATCGCACTCGACGTGCCGCTGATAAATTGGAGGAAGCTCTGAAGAAGAAGGATCAAGATCTTGCCGAAGCGCAGAAGGAGGCCTTGAACAAAACAAAGCTTGCTGAAGAAAAGCTGGCTTCAGTCTATACTCTTGAACAGGAGAACTCCAGACTGAAAGCTGCTCTCGACGCAGCTAATAAGGAGGTCAGCCGACTGAAGAACGACAAGATTGCTCTGAATGACAAGGCAGGCGAACTGGCGGGGAAGAAGAACGATCTTGAGGTTTATCTCGGGGACTCGCCAAGAAGTTGTTCATCATGCTTGAAGGTAACAATTTTCACTTGACTGGCTTGCAGTAACCAAACTCGTGTAGAGCCGCTGCCTTATACTTGAATTGTTATTTGTAGAATTCTGCCAGAACTTTGAAGAGGAGACCAGTCGACTGGAGCCAAGCTTGGACCCCGCCAATTCAATCGTGAAGGACGAGGCTGCTATGAACGTGCTCCGCCTGGAGTCTCGCGTTGCCAGCGTAGTTGATTATCTGGCTCGACTGAAGGTTGCAGTGTCACGGATCGACACGTCTCTCTGGCCCAGGGCGACGCTTTCGAATGATCTCGAGTCCCTGCTGACTCAACTGAATGACGTCCCTGGTCGAGTGACGGAATGGAAGAAATCCTCTGCAAGGTGTGGTGCTGATGTCGCTCTGTCCCTGGTTCGCGTCCATTGCAAAGAGGTGCGAGAAGACAAGCTAGCCGCCATTCAGGTTGCCAATACTAGGAAGCTCAGCTTTCAGGACTTCATGGAGACTTTCATAGCTGCTGCCACCCGCATTGCAGACGGGATCGATTTGGACGAGTTCGTCGCCCCTTCCAGTCCTCCGCCTGAGGAATGAAAAAACTTTGATGCTTCACTTTGAATTTGCCTCGGAATGCCGAGTGGATTTGTAACTGTTAAACTCTGTCGAGCCGAGGGCTCGAGTACTTTGATCTGAGGTCTGGGGACCGTTGGATCTTATCTGAACTTGATTTATCGTCGAATATTTTCATGAATTATCTGTCGAGTGGAACTTGACCTTCACTCAAAATAACTTCGTATTTGTAATGCAGCTTCGAAGGAGAAGGTAACAGTCGATTCGCATCTTGCCGTCCTTGCGGATCGGGATATGCTCCATACTTAGGCGAGCGCTGGGCTGCAGCTAAGCCTCCGAGTGGGAGGTTTGCTCTCCACTCGGTAGGATTTTTAAACACTTAGGCGAGCACTGGGCTGCAGCTAAGCCTCCGAGTGGGAGGTTTGCTCTCCACTCGGTAGGATTTTTAAACACTTAGGCGAGCACTGGGCTGCAGCTAAGCCCCCGAGTGGGAGGTTTGCTCACCACTCGGTAGGATTTTTAAACACTTAGGCGAGCACTGGGCTGCAGCTAAGCCCCCGGGTGGGAGGTTTGCTCTCCACTCGGTAGGATTTTTAAACACTTAGGCGAGCACTGGGCTACAGCTAAGCCCCCGAGTGGGAGGTCTGCTCTCCACTCGGTAGGATTTTTAAACACTTAGGCGAGCACTGGGCTGCAGCTAAGCCCCCGAGTGGGAGTCTGGCTCACCACTCGGTAGGATTTTTAAACACTTAGGCGAGCACTGGGCTGCAGCTAAGCCCCCGAGTGGGAGTCTGGCTCTCCACTCGGTAGGATTTTTAAACACTTAGGCGAGCACTGGGCTGCAGCTAAGCCCCCGAGTGGGAGTCTGGCTCACCACTCGGTAGGATTTTTAAACACTTAGGCGAGCACTGGGCTGCAGTTAAGCCTCCGAGTGGGAGTCTGGCTCACCACTCGGTAGGATTTTTAAAGACTTAGGCGAGCACTGGGCTGCAGCTAAGCCCCCGAGTGGGAGTCTAGCTCTCCACTCGGTAGGATTTTTTTTGCAAACTTAGGCGAAACGGATTCGCGGCTAAGTCACCCACTGGGGGATTTCATACGTAAACAAAAGTGACAGCAATTACAGGAGAAACTGGAACACTCTTATCTTTGATAAAAGTAAACTACAGAGGTTTTTCTTATTACATCTCATCCGAGTGAGAATTCAAGTGTAAAATGGGCGGAGTAGCTCCGCATTCCAAGCTCGTGGCTCGTCGATCCGACGATCAACATTGTAGAGGTGATATGCTCCATTGTGTAGGACTCTGGTGACAATGAAGGGACCTTCCCAAGTAGGGGCGAGTTTGTGTGGTTTCTGTTGATCCACTCAGAGGACCAAATCTTCTTCTTAGAAGGCTCGACTCTTCACATTTCTGGCATGGAATCGACGCAAGTCTTGCTGATAAATGGTCGATCTGATCATAGTCATTTCTCTCTCCTCCTCTAGGAGGTCGACTGCGTCCTGCCGGGCTTGCTCTGCTTCATCCTCGGTATAAAGCTCGACTCGGGGTGCATTGTGAAGTAGATCACTCGGTAGGACTGCTTCGGCTCCGTAAACCAGAAAGAACGGAGTTCTTCCAGTCGACCGGTTCGGGGTGGTCCTCAATCCCCACAGAACTGACGGAAGCTCGTCGACCCAAGCGCCTGCTGCGTGCTTGAGAGCACACATCAGTCGAGGCTTTAGTCCTTTGAGAATCAGACCATTTGCCCTTTCAGCTTGTCCATTCGACTGGGGATGTGCGACCGACGCGTAGTCGACTCGTGTGCCTTGAGAGGCGCAAAAAGCTCTGAACTTGTCTGAATCGAAGTTTGACCCATTGTCAGTGATGATGCTATGCGGGACTCCATATCTGAATATTAACTCCCTGATGAAACTGATAGAAGTGCTAGCATCAAGATTCTTGATAGGTTTGGCTTCAATCCATTTGGTAAACTTGTCGACTGCCACAAGCACATGTGTGAATCCGCTCCTACCTGTTCTCAGTGGTCCAACCATATCCAGTCCCCAAACAGCGAAGGGCCAGACGAGTGGAATGGTCTTCAGGGCTGATGCTGGCTTGTGCGACATGTTGGAGTAGAACTGGCAACCTTCACACTTGTCAACTATCTCTTTCACCATTTCATTTGCTCTGGGCCAGTAAAAACCCACTCGGTATGCTTTAGCCACAATGGTCCGAGAGGACGCATGGTGACCACAGGTCCCCGAGTGGATATCATCAAGGATTATCTGACCCTCTTCTGGCGTTATACACTTCTGACCAATTCCAGTTGCGCTTTCTCTGTACAACTGTCCCTTTATGACTGTGAAGGCTTTGGATCGACGGACGATCTGTCGATCCTCTTCCTCGTCTTCTGGGAGTTCTTTCCTAAAGATATACGCAATGTACGGTACTGTCCAGTCGGGAGTGATTGCCAAGACTTCCATGATTAGGTCGACCACAACAGGAATTTCGACTTCAGTCGGATCTGTGGCACTTTTCGGCTGCGGGGGTTCCTCTGTAAAAGGATCCTCCTGGACTGATGGCGAGTGGATGTGCTCCAAAAACACATTGCTGGGAATGGCTTCTCTCTTGGAGCCTATCTTTGCCAAATCATCAGCTGCTTGATTTTTCAGTCGGGGGATGTGATGAAGCTCTAACCCCTCGAACTTCTTTTCCAACTTTCTTACTTCATTGCAATAACCAGCCATAGCTGGGCTTCTGACGTCCCACTCCTTCATCACCTGATTAACCACCAAATCTGAGTCGCCATAGACCATGAGGCAACGGACGCCGAGTGAAATGGCCATGCGCAACCCATACAAAAGTGCTTCATATTCTGCTTCATTGTTGGAGGAATCAAAGTGAATCTGGAGAACGTAGATGAGCTTATCTCCTCGGGGGGGAGACGAGTACTACCCCAGCACCGGAACCATTCAGCATCTTAGATCCATCGAAGAACATGGTCTAGTGCTCCGAGTGAACTTGAGTCGGAAGTTGCTGTTCAATCCACTGGGCGACGAAATCTGCAATTGCTTGGGACTTGATAGCCTTCTTTGCCTCAAACTTGATATCTAAAGGAAGGAGTTCAATCGCCCACTTTGCCACTCGACCGGTTGCATCTCTGTTGTGCAGAATCTCTGACAGTGGGGCGTCGCTGACGACTGTAATGGAATGATCAGAGAAGTAGTGTGCAACCTTCTTCGTGGTCATGTAAATCCCATATACAAGCTTCTGGTAATGGGGATATCTTTGCTTCGAAGGAGTCAACACTTCGGACACATAATATACTGGGCGCTGAACTTTGAAGGCCTTTCCTTCTTCTTCCCGCTCGACCGTAAGTACCGTACTGACAACTTGTCACGTGGCTGCAATGTAAAGCAGCAAAGGCTCTTTACTGATTGGGGCAGCAAGCACCGGCTGGGTGGAGAGCAAAGCTTTGAGGTCTGCAAACGCTGCATCAGCTTCTGGAGTCCACTCGAACTTGTCAGACTTCTTCATTAGTCGGTAAAGAGGCAACGCCTTTTCACCGAGACGAGAAATGAATCGACTTAGAGCGGCCAAGCAACCTGTAAGCTTCTGGACATCGTGCACACGCACAGGACGCTTCATCCGGAGTATGGTGCCAACTTTTTCAGGATTTGCGTCGATTCCTCGTTCAGAAACGAGAAAACCGAGTAACTTTCCACCTGGAACTCCGAATGTGCACTTTGATGGATTGAGCTTGATATCATACCTCCTGAGGTTGGCAAAGGTTCCAACAAGGTCAGTCAGTAGGTCGGAACCTTTCCGTGACTTGACCACAATATCATCCATGTACGCTTCCATGTTCTGACTGATCTGAGTGAGCAAACACTTCTGAATCATCCTCATGAACGTGGCTCCAGCATTCTTGAGACCGAAGGGCATGGTGACATAACAGATGCACCCAAATGGAGTGATGAAAGCTGTTTTGATCTCGTCGGGTCCATACGGACGGATCTGATGGTACCCTGAATAGGCGTCTAGAAAAGACAAACGCTCACACCCCGCGGTCGAGTCGACTATCTGGTCGATACGGGGGAGAGGGAAATGATCTTTCGGGCAGGCCCGATTGATATGCTTAAAGTCGATGCACATCCGAAGCGACTTGTCCTTCTTGGGGACCATGACAACATTGGCGAGCCACTCGGAGTGGTAAATCTGTCTGATGAATTCTGCTGCTAGTAGCCGAGCTACCTCCTCGCCAATGGCTTTCCTCTTCTGGACGGCGGACCGTTGAAGATGTTCTTTTACGGGCTTAAATTTTGGGTCGACTCACAGACGGTGCTCAGCCAGTCCCCTGGGAACTCCAGGCATGTCAGAAGGCTTCCATGCGAAGATGTCCAGGTTCTCACGGAGGAACTGGATGAGCGCTTCTTCCTATTTGGAATCGAGCGTCGTTGAGATGTGAGTCGGAGCTGCACTGGGATCGGACGGGTGAATGTGAACTGGCTTCGTTTCACCGGACGACTGAAATGGTGACTCTGAAGCAGGCTTCTTGGCTCGTAGCAATTCACTCGGATCTGCAGTCTTCTGGTACTCCTGCAACTCGACCACTGCCATCTGGGCGTCAGCAATCTTTGAACCCTTCTGAAAACACTCTTCTGCTTTCTTCCGGTTGCCCGTAACAGTGATCACACCTCTAGGGCCAGGCATCTTCTATTTGAGATACACGTAACATAGTCGAGCCATGAAGCGTGCATAAGCTGGTCTGCCCAAAATAGCATGATAAGCACTTTGGAAGTCCACCACCTCAAAATCATCAAGGTGGAATTGACTTGGGGGTATCCGTCGTCGCTATCCTCTTTATCCTCAACTTTGTCCGACTCTTTTTCCTTGTCCTTGGACTGTTTACCCTGAAACTGCTGAATCAGGAGCCGACATTGTCGAGTGGTATGTTTTGGGTAAATGAGTTTACCCTCCTCATCTTTCTTGGTGTGAATGTGACACGGCAGATCCAAAACATCATTTCCATCTTGATCTTTAACTTTCTTGGGGTTTCAGGGCCCCTTTGGTTTTCCCTTGAATTTTCCCTGGGTTACGGCCAGGGCCTCCCCAGGAGCGGCTGGCTCGGCCTTCCGCTTCTGTTTCCGACTGGAATTGCCTCCGGTTTCCTGGGCGACTGCTTTCTGCTTGCCACTCCGGAGTCGATCTTCATCTTCACCATTAGCGTATTTGGTGGCGATTTCCATCATCCGATTCAGAGATATTTCTCCGGTCCGGCCGAACTTCAGATTCAACTCTCTGTTCTTGACGCCTTCTTTAAAGGCACAAACTGCTTGGTGATCTGGTACATTCTCAACTATGTGATGCAAAGTGATCCACCTCTGGATGTAATCCCTCATAGTTTCACTCGGTTTCTGCACACAAGACCGCAATTCTGTAAGGCCTGCCGTTCGCTTGCATGTTCCTTCAAAGGTCGTGACAAACACTCGGGAGAGGTCCTTCCAAGTGTAGATGCTGCTGGGTGCTAACTGATTCAGCCACGCTCTGGCTGAGCCCTCTAACAGGAGAGGCAAATGCTTCATAGCCACCTCATCATTGCCGCCGCCAATCTGGACAGCCACTCGGTAATCTTCGAGCCAAGTGTCAGGCTTAGACTCGCCGGTGAACTTGCTGACTCCAGTCGCCAACCTGAAGTTGGGAGGAATCACTGCGGCCCTGATGGCTCGACTAAAACACTCTGGCCCTGAAACATGTACTCTGCTGCTGGTAGGCGCATCTCTGTCATGGCCTTCTCGGTGAGCCCTGTTCCTGTCGACCAAACTTTGCACGAGGATGGATCTCGCATCAAAGCCTGGTCCCGTGGGATCGACTGGAATCCTCCGCCCAACACTGTGAGGGCGTCTGTCATCCTGCTGTCGAGGCGCATATGACCCACTCCTCGGGGGAGGGGTTGGCACTCGACTCCGAACATCGTGATCGAGTCGGTGATCATACTGCTCATTTCTTCTGTACTGATCGTGTCGGTCTCCACGTCCCTCACGCCTCCGGGGCGATCTTGGGCTGTGAGCTGACTGCACTGTATCTGCTGCAACGGACCGACTGTGGATCCTATTCCGCGACTGAGAAACAGCGGAATTCTCGTTTCCTGCTGCCCAGAGCAACGCTCTGATCTGCAACAAGCCCCTGCCAGCCTCTGACTGGGAGGGCTGAATTGATTCTGCTATTCGGGCCGCGGCTGCCAAATTCTGAACGGGAGTTCGATATACCTGCGTAGGCGGGAAGAGCTGACGTCGACTGGACTCGGGAGCCCGCTGACGCGCTCTCTCGTCGAGTGCTCGCTGGAGATTCTCCAGTCGAGTGCGCTCGGCCAAGTTAGCCAAGCGCGCGTCCTCCAAGGCTCGGGCCTCGGGGGTTTCTCCAACGATAGGAGTGTGGAGTGCATCCATGTTCCGGCGGCGAAGCTCTTCTCGCTGCAACGACGTGAGGGGATCGGGGAGATACTCTTCATGGGGATGCGCCGAGTCGCCCCCACCCGCGCCTCCGTCGGTACAGGGAAAACCGGGAGGGCTGCATGTCCCATCAATCGCCAGAACCTCCGTTGCAGGGTCACTGCTGTCGTATTCGGATGCGGTCTCTGCGGAGCCAGTCGACAGATCGAACAGGCCGTAGAGAGATTCGTCGGGCTCGATTGCCGCGACTTGAGGGGTGGCCGTCTGGCGAGCCACCACATGCCTCACCCACCTCTGGAGTCTCGACCGACCGGAGCGCTTGCATCGGCGAGAGACAAGGTGGGGAGATGAAACGGGAGCTGACCGATACTGGGTCGACGGCTGCCGCAGGAGGACGCCACGAACACATGCGCGGAAGTGGGTCGCCCCGCGGACGGGGAGCGCGTCGATGTCGAGTGGAGCCTCCTGAAGCCAAGCAGAGTCGTCGGCGATGAACGTGAGCGCGCCGAGACGGATCTCGCGGCCCTCCATCAAAACTCCGCACGAAACCATGATCGAGGAGATCGGAAAAATCACAACTCCTACAATCAAGCGCTAAGATTCCTGCCCCACGGTGGGCGCCAACTGTCGTAGTTCTAAGTCTGACAGTGATGTAGGGGGATAAGTATGGAGAGGCTAGATCTTAGCTATGTAGAAGCTGTAAGCACACAAAGATATACGAGTTCAGGCCCTTCTCAGAGGAAGTAAAAGCCCTACGTCTCGGTGCCCGGAGGCGATCGACTGGATTATATGTGTGAGAATGACAGGGGTGCGAACCCTTGATACTGAGGAGGGGGGTGGCTTATATAGAGTTCGCCAGCCCTCTGCTGCCCTCAGTAATGCAGAGTTTAAGGTACATTAAGGTTGGGCGTTACTGGTAACGCCCCTAATAAAGTGCTATGATGACCATAGGCTACTTAATGACCAACCGTTTGCCTGCGGAGTGACTTTAGGTCTCCTGGCAGTCGACTGGTTGGCTTGGCAGTCGAGTGATAGCTTCTTGGTCGAGTGTCTTGAACCCGTCGAGTGGGTACCTTCAGGTCGATTGAAAGGTGACTTCTTCTAAGGATGTCCTTAGGTAGGGCTCTTAGGACGGGTCCGTGCCCCTACCCTAGGTACATAGCTTCATCAGTGACCATGAGGGAAGGTCACGTTTGGGTTGAACCCACCGTGCGCGTCGCCGTCGGCGTAGCCGGGCGACGATGAACCCCATGGAGATCCGACGCCTTGCTGTCCCCAGGGCGCGTACTGGGCGTGGCTGACGACGGGTGGATTCATCATCCCCGCCTGGTCGACCGATGAGGAAGACGTCGTCGCGCGCGCCGCGTTGTCGCGGGCCTTCTTGGCCATGGCCCTGTTCCGCCGGTCGGCGGTGACCGCTTCGCGTCGCTGAATTTCCACCCTCCACTCGGCGTTCGACAGGCCCGGTGGCTTCGATGGCGGCGCCCTCGGCTTCCTTTGCTTCGGCTGGGCCACGGTGCCAGTCGCGGTTGCCGCCGCGCGCGGCATGGCGTACTTCTTCGGCGGCATGGCGGCGACTGGAAGGCGAGAGGGAGGGGGTTTGGCGGGAGAAAGGGGGGAATGGCGGGAGGAAGGCGAGCGAGCGGGAGAGATGCGAGGGAAAAGCGTCAAGAAACGGCGGGAAAAGGCCCTCGGGTCGCCACCAGGGCGGGCCCACGCGCCTTTTTCGCTTGCGCCGGCTCCCCAGGCGCCCCCCAGGGCGCCGGGTTCGGCTTGGGTCCGCCGGCACCAGTTTTGGCCTGAGCCGGCGAAAAACGGGCTTCTGGGGACGCGACTGGGCCGTTTGTTTGACGCCGGCGCAGCAAAATCGCCTGGAGAGGGCCTGTTGGGGGCGCGGCTGGAGATGCCCTTACACCCACCAAACGCACACGAGGGGAGGCAGTGATCGGCGTCGTGGCGGCGAGATGGCGGCGGCGGCGACGATGACGTGGCACGAGGAGCTGGCCACGCTCGTCGGCGACACGGGCGTGCGCCTCCCTGCCGCGGCCTGGGGTGCGGCGCCAGCGCCCAATTCGGCGGCGGCGGTCAGGGGCGGCTGGTACGGGGAGGAGGAGGAGGGGAAGGTGGAGGAGGGGTGGGCGTAGCAGGCGAGGGGGTTCGCCGAGTCCACGGCGGAGATGCTCCGGGAGCTGGGCCTCGGGGTGTGGGACGTCGCCGCGCAGAGCCTCGCCGGCGCCGAGGACAGCGAGTTCGCGCGGCGGCTGCGGGCAAGCGCCTCAGCTTCATGAACGAGTACCTCCCCGAGGACCGCGACCCCGTCAGGTGCTGGGTCGTCGTTGCCGCCGTCGCATTCGTCGCGCTCCTCGGTAACCGCCGCTGATCTCTCATCCGCCGCTCTTCTCTACCTCGCGTGCACGTCTCTCTCTACCTCCGGCCGAGCGTGCAGCGCGTGCCGTGTCCTCGCGCATCACGATGTGCGCGTTATGCGCAGTATTTCCTGGTTTGAGGGGATGGATCTAATCTAACTGACTAGTAACTCTGGGGGTTCGAACTAGAGTGCTGTGTTGCTCTTTTTTGGCGAGGGTTTGCTTCGGATTACAGAATCAGTCTCACTCGTTGTCTACCGGCTTTTGTTTTTCCGAATGTTGACGAGGAAGGGGTTCCAATGTGGGATCCATGCCTACTGCCTAGTGTGCTTGGGCAAACATTTGTTGACGGGGTAAAAAGCAAAGCAGTACACCATGGGTGGATGCTGCAACACTTGTGTGCCAAACAGTCTAGTCCTGAGTATAGGAGGACTTTGGGTTGGTCCTGTGCCAGTCTTCCTCTCCAATTCGTACCGGACAATTGTTAATGCTCTCTTAAATGATTATTGAATGAGCTTCCGTTGTTTCTATAAAAATAATAAATATACGGAAATGATAAATCCCGAACGTTTGGATTTTAAGCATGGCAACCCGAATGTTTTTCATGGTAACTTTAGTTCACGTGAGGTTGGCAAACATGGCAATTTTCTGACAAAAAAACCAAACTTGGACAAAATTGCCATGTTTTAACAACTAAAGTTGCCACCTTGCGTCAACTAAAGTTGCCATGAAAAAATGTTTGGGATTTATCGGGGTCCTAAATATAAAAGTCACCATGGTCTTTTTTAAAATTCTGTTAGATTTGCCAAGTCAACCTAATGAATAATATTACGGGCAGTCAATTGTTTTACTATTGTGTGAGCCTAGCTGCTTACTTCGGGTTCTATTGCTAATTCTAATGGGTTACTGTAGTGTCAGGTCTCGGTGCGAACATAAAGCTTTTTGCTTGTTAAGTGGCAGGTGTTGTTCAGTGTCTAAACGTTAGGTATTTTGTTCAATTTTCTAAATTCATGGTGATATCACCATTCCTGTTATCCTGTTAGGCAAGGAAAATAAAAAGAATAGCAATATAGAACATCTACCCACAGTGCCATTGCAAATGCTTATAGTCATTGCACAATCATTTTGTCATTGCACAGTGACCGGAAGAACTCTCTTGTATGAAGTGTTTCAGTCAACAGCGAAATTTTATGTGCATGTAGAATAAGAGCACGCACTACCCTAATTTGATTACTTCATTAGTGACACTATTTCTGTGCAGTGTTAGGTGTAGGAAGTAGCGATGATACCCCAGTGGAGCAACCGAAGAAACTTTACATAAGCCCCCCAAATGCTAAAAGATTCCAACTTCCTGATGGACGGCATCTGGCTTACGAAGAAAAAGGAATTTCAGCTGACAGGGCAAGATTTTCACTGGTTGCTCCCCATTCATTTCTTTCGCCAAGGCTAGCAGGTAAGAACAGCTGTTACATTGCTTTTGGGCTATTGTATTGCACCATGCTGCTGTTTTTATCCATTGTGCTCCTTTCTATGCAGGAATCCCTGGAATCAGCTCATCCCTTCTAGAGGAATTTGGTGCGCGACTTGTGACCTATGATCTTCCTGGTTTTGGTGAAAGTGATCCTCATCCGGGCCGAAATCTGAATTCTTCTGCATTAGACATGCTTCATTTGGCCGATGCCCTTGGGATTGTGGACAAGTTCTGGGTTGTAGGCTATTCTGGAGGTGGCATGCATGCTTGGAGTGTAAGTTCATATTGCTGGGATTACGCAATTGCTAATCGGATCTCATCTAATACACATGAACACTACTCGATTCAATGCGGAAATTAGTGGATAGTAGTGTGTTTATACCTCCGTTTGGAGAGGCCATCTCGGTGGAGTAAGGAGAGTCTGATGACGAACTACAGCAGCGTAGTAGATCACTCCGGCACCTCGCCGGAGTAAGGAGAGGCCTTCACGTCAACGTCCAGCGCACTCCCGATTGGATTTGGAGTGAATTTCGGAGGGCACTGTTATCCTAAACGATACGATGATCAAATAGGTGCAGGGATGCCCTCCTTTATATATAGCGCTGTATATGACGCGGGACCTAACCATAATCTTAATTAGCCCCCCAATCACATGCGCAAATTGCTAATTACCTTTAATTAGTGTTAATCCCGTAATTCACTATTGTGCCCACTTTAACTTATGGTACTCCCTCTGTCCGGAAATACTTGTCTTAGAAATGATTGAAAATGGATGTATCTATAACTAAAGTAAGTCTAGATACAACCATTTCTAGGACAAGTATTTCCGGACGGAGGGAGTAATTAACATTTTAACCATTTAATCACTTATTTTTTCCAACATGGAGTGCTCTGCGCTACATTCCTGACCGGGTGGCAGGTAGCCTACACCAGCTGCTATTCTATGTTCTTTTGCAGTGTTCTGTTCATAAGCCTTCCCTATTCCGTATATGTATCCTCCCCTTACTTTGATAAATAGGTCATGATGCTGATATCACCATTAGTCAGTTTTATTTTTTGTGATTGTGCCTTCTGAGTGTCTGGTATTGGTATTGACATCATACTTTCTTATGATTGTTACTTAATGTTTGTTCTTACTGCCATGACTTGAGAAAAAGCAGTATTTCAGACGCTCTTAAGCAAATTACCATCCTTTTGATTTGATAAGAATGTAATGGTTACAGAATCAGATGACCAAACATCGTCTAATACTGTCTTCGAGATTCTTTTTTTGCTTTTCATTTGTTAAGCAAAACAACAGGATATGCTTCTAATATAGAGCACCACATGCCTGTTCCTTCTTTGGGATTTTAGTTTTGTCAAGACATAGTAATGCCTATTCTTGAGGGCAGGCCTGGCGCAGTGGTGATGTCCTCCCCGCTTATGCCAAGAGGTCCTGGGTTCGAACCAGCCTCTCTGCATTGCACTTTGCAGGGGTAAGACTAGGTTCCTATAATCCCTCCCCAGATCCCACCCTGTGTGGGAGCTTCTATGCAGTGGGTCTGTCCTGTCCTTTATAGTAATGACTATTTTTACTTCCATGTCTATCACTATTCTATCTTAAGCTGTAAAATTATATTCAGTCAAAATCATTTTTTGGGTTATATTCTAACAACATACTAGATCCTACATAATTTTATTTAAGTATTTGTGATATTTTACGCTTACTATATAATTCTTGTCGGTGACACATTGCCGTAAATCCAGGTGCAGCAATGTCCGCCCCTATGGCAAATCCATATGACTCCAAGATGACCAAGGATGAGAAACGTAAAATATGGGACAGATGGTCAACTAAATGAAAACTAATGCACATTTTAGCTCGGAGGTTCCCATCACTGTTACGCCTCTTCTATCACCGAAGCTTCCTTTCTGGAAAGCAAGGACAGCCTGAGAGTTGGTTATCACTGTCAATGGGAAAGAAGGTATGCTGTTATCAGTGTTTCATACAATCTGTTTTTTAGACAAAATGTTCTGTACAATCTTCAGGTGCAAATGCTATCTTGGTTTTCTTTTGTAAATATGGGCCATTGTTTGCTGTACTATCCCCGCCCATTAGGTGAACCAGATGCAGGATTTGTAGTGGGGTATCTTGTAGTCATGGAAGACCCCATTTGATTGTAGTGGGATACCTCAGACAATGATACAAGAGTAGGCCATGTGTTGAAGTTAAGGAAAAGAGAAACTTGTGATCTTTATAGGAAAATATAACATCACTATAAGAGTAGGCCATAAAATTGCAACTCAACTCTCCTTATCTAACCAATATAAGACCCTATAGTCTATAGATACAGCATTTTTAGCTTTAGTTCTTGAGTGAATTAACGAATAATTACTGTTAGTGGCATTGGTTTGTCATGCCTGCACTGCAATGCCCTCTGAATCATGTTATTTTGTCCTTGTCATACCGTAATTGCAGCATCAGTTTCACAAAGGATAGCAACATTCTCACCATTGTTTTGCTGCATGGAAGTGCTAGTAACTGATTCATTTTCGAAGCTTGAGCATTCACCCTTTTTCATGCCAAATACTAATCCTTTATGCATTACTCAGGACAAAACTTTACTGGAAGCTCCTACATTCAACGCATTCTGGGAAAAGGATGTTGCAGAGTCTGTGCGCCAGGGAGATGCGCAGCCATTTGTCGAGGAAGCTGTGCTGCAAGTATCTGATTGGGGTTTCAGCTTGTCAGACATTCAAATGCAGAAGAAAGAGGATCAGGGAGTATTTGAATTTATCAAGTCTCTGTTCAGTCAGGCTGAACGAGAGTGGGTGGGATTTCTGGGCCCAATCCACATTTGGCAGGTTCGCACTCTGTGTCCTAGAAATAATTGTTAATTTTGAATTGAGTTGGCATATTCGTGCGCAGTTGTAGTTTATTCCAATCATATGGATATTTGAGCTTGATTTCTATTTGAATGAGAGTGACTTGTGGTTAGTACAAAAGAGAATGAAACACACTAGTTTTGTCATGTACACTAGTGCATGACAGAGTTCGGAGTAGGAGGTCGGGTGAATCAAATGGTAGTATAATTGATAAATGTGCATTATTATACAGAAATCATCACCGTGTGTCGTCATTGGAACCGCTAGTTGTCCGGCGCTTGATGAGTCGCATTCTCCTCAGGCTACATGTTTTGCATCCCCATTTGGCTGAGTTCTTTCTTCCTGAAGCACTAAATTCCATTCAATCTTTTAACAGGGAATGGATGACCGAGTGGTGCCCCCGTCGGCGACCGAGTTTGCCCGGAGGATGGTTCCGGGAGCCACTGTCCAGAAGCTTCTCGACGAAGGCCACTTCTCATACTTCTGTTTCTGCGACGAGTGCCACCGGCAGATATTCTCCACCCTGTTTGGCACCCCGCAGGGCCCTCTCAATCCGGCACCGGAATCCAGTGAAGTGGCCCCAGGACCGGCGGAAGAAACAAGCCCTGCATACGAAGAAGTTGCAGAGCAGGAGCAGGAAACATCAGGGCTGGCCTGACCATGTTCAGCCTCAGGATCATGAGTATAGATACAAGAGTACAACAAGACTGTTACTAGTAGGAACCTCAAAGAAAAGATAGGCTTTTCCTTCCTTGCCGCCAGTGGAGAAATGCTGACCGATAGGTGGACTGAGTAGAGCGTCGAGTATAAAACGAAGCTCTGGGTCTCTGGGTCTGGGTGGGGGGCTGCACCGATTGTGCTGGTTCGGTATAATGTACAGGAAAAGTCTTGAAAGGTCTGCAAAAGAAATCACCTTACTTGGTGCGCCTCTAGCGTAGCTCTCTCGATATTGGCATTCGATTGGCCTGTGATTGCGCGACGCTATTGCGTACCTGTTCTGCACATTTGCTTACCATGTGATGTAATGCGATGGTTGGTTGTATTGCTCTCCCAGCTATGCAGAAGTAGTCTTTGCTGTGCCAGCCTTCCTGATCCTGAAATATAGCATATTTGCTTCCTCTGTAATGTTCTGCGTTTTCCTATTTTTTGAAAGTATGCCATAGGTTGTTGATCTGGAAAACACTAGACATTACAATAAAAAGATAACAAGACACAAAACAAGCAGTATTAGATTTACGTCGAAAACAATACCTGCCATCTTCTTCCTTCGGTTGTACACCACACGCCGGTGCTTGAAAAAGCACTGGCATTAAGTGAAAGACACACCTACCAGGCTTTGAGAACTATTGCCCACTCGCTGCTAGAAACGAAATCTAATAACAGATGAAGAAATGTTAACTAGGCATCATCCCACGTAGTGCAGGCTTGCAATCGTTCATCATAGAACGGGACCAAGAGACATCGATGAAGAAATCCGTTCATGCCACTGAACAACTCAAAAGATGAAGCCAATGTCGCCGCACCAAGAGACATCTAGGATGTGTTTGATTGGAGCGGAACGTCATGGGTCCGACCCATTCCCAGGACCCGTTTTCGCGTTCGGTTGAGATTTGTATGCGGAACGAGGCGAGACCTCGAAAAGGGCCGGACCACGCGGAACCGCTCGCCCTCACGCTTTCACGCAGCTCTCGTCTCTCCCCAGGTGCGCCGCCTCCCCCTCCTCTCTCTCCCCCTCCATCGATCTGAGCGGCGGCGCCGGCCAGTTCTCCCCTTCCCCGCGGCCGGTTCCTGCCTTCCCCGTCGGCTGGCTCCTCCCTTCCCCGCCGCCCACTAACCCCTCTCTTCCCTCTCGCGATTTGCAGCAGAACAAGGGGGGCTCGATCCGGATCTGGTTGGGGCGGCTTGCAGAGGATTAGCAGCGGGGCGGCGGCGGCTTCCGGCGAGCTGACAGCGGCGGCTTCCGGCGAGCTCACAGCGGCAGCAGAGGCGCAGCACAGCTCCTCACTCTCAAGGTAAACCATCACTTCCTCTTGTATGTGGTGCTGCTGCTCATGCATATTCCCAGCCGAGAATGACAGAGAGATGTGGAGACCGTATTGTGTATATGCTGCTGCTGCTCATGCATATTGATGGAGATCTTTATTCCTAATTTGTACCAAAATACATGCTGTCCAGTGTATCTTTGCAATATATATGTTGATGTAAGCATCATTGGTAGCCATATTTTTGATAGTATGCATCACTTGTAGATGGTCAAGAAGATGAACAAAAGAAAAAAGATGGTTAGGGGAGCTGCTGTTTTTGTTGCACTGGCTGCAATGGCAGCCATTGTTCGGGCTGTAATAAGGAAAAGAAGACCACGCATTACCTATGGGCCAATGCATGAAAGAGACCGAATCAGATTTGATTATCTAAACCAAAAAATATGGCAAAGTGATGTGTTGTGTAAAAACATGTTAAGGTTTGAAAGAGCTGCGTTTTTTAATTTGTGTGCCATATTGAGGGAGCTTTTCGATAGCTGTTCAATGGGGAGAATGAGAGTTCTACCATTGAACTGGACGACTCCTTTGATGAGACCAGCATGCGTTTTGTGCGGCGAATCCGGGAGTCTGAGGTGAAGGAGGCTTTAAAAAGGATGAAAGGAGGCAAGGCGATGGGCCCTGATTGTATCCCCATTGAGGTGTGGAAAGGTCTCGGGGACATAGCGATAGTATGGCTAACCAAGCTTTTCAACCTCATTTTTCGAGCAAACAAGATGCCAGAAGAGTGGAGACGGAGTATATTAGTACCAATCTTCAAGAACAAGGGGGATGTTCAGAGTTGTACTAATTACCGTGGAATTAAGCTGATGAGCCATACAATGAAGCTATGGGAGAGAGTCATTGAGCACCACTTAAGAAGAATGACAAGCGTGACAAAAAATCAGTTTGGTTTCATGCCTGGGAGGTCGACCGTGGAAGCCATTTTCTTGGTACGACAACTTATGGAAAGATATAGGGAGCAAAAGAAGGACTTGCATATGGTGTTCATTGACTTGGTAAAGGCCTATGATAAGATACCGCGGATGTCATGTGGTGGGCCTTGGAGAAACACGAAGTCCCAGCAAAGTACATTACCCTCATCAAGGACATGTACGATAATGTTGTGACAAGTGTTCGAACAAGTGATGTCGACACCGATGACTTCCCGATTAAGATAGGACTGCATCAGGGATCAGCTTTGAGCCCTTATCTTTTTGCATTGGTGATGGATGAGGTCACAAGGGATATGCAAGGAGATATCCCATGGTATATGCTCTTTGCGGATGATGTGGTGCTAGTTGACGATAGTCGGACGGGGGTAAATAGGAAGTTAGAGTTATGGAGACAAACCTTGGAATCGAAAGGGTTTAGGCTTAGTAGAACTAAAACCGAGTACATGTGTGCGGTTTCAGTACTGCTAGGTGTGAGGAGGTTAGCCTTGATGGCCAGGTGGTACCTCGGAAGGACACCTTTCGGTATTTGGGGTCAATGTTGCAGGAGGATGGGGGTATAGATGAAGATGTGAACCATCGAATCAAAGCCGGATGGATAAAGTGGCGCCAAGCTTCGGGCATTCTCTGTGACAAGAGAGTGCCACAAAAGCTAAAAGGCAAGTTCTACAGGACGGCGGTTCGACCCGCAATGTTGTATGGCGCGGAGTGTTGGCCGACTAAAAGGCGACATGTTCAACAGTTAGGTGTGGCGGAGATGCGTATGTTGAGATGGATGTGTGGCCACACGAGGAAGGATCGAGTCCGGAATGATGATACACGAGATAGAGTTGGGGTAGCACCAATTGAGGAGAAGCTTGTCCAACATCGTCTGAGATAGTTTGGGCATATTCAGCGCAGGCCTCCAGAAGCTCCAGTGCATAGTGGACGGCTAAAGCGTGCGGAGAATGTTAAAAGAGGGCGGGGTAGACCAAATTTAACATGGGAGGAGTCCGTTAAGAGAGACTTGAAGGATTGGAGTATCACCAAAGAGCTAGCTATGGACAGGGGTGCGTAGAAGCTTGCTATCCATGTGCCAGAGCCATGAGTTGGTTGCGAGATCTTATGAGTTTCACCTCTAGCCTACCCCAACTTATTTGGGACTAAAGGCTTTGTTGTTGTTGTTATTGAGGGAACGCAAGTTGCTAGAAGACAATCCACATCTTAGCGTGGAGCAACAATTGGCGATGTTTTTGCATACAATTGGGCATAATCTTCGGAATAGGGTTGTGTCAGCCAACTTTTGTAGATCATACGGCACAACCAGCATCTATTTTAGAAAGGCTCTTCTTACCATAGGAGAGCTTCGTAATGATTATATACGGCCACCATCATTGGAGACCCCAACAAAAATTGCAGGAAATCATCGGTTTGACCCATATTTTAAGGTAATTTCTAAAACTATTGCTTAGGTATGTAGGCTATATGATATGGTATTTACTACTTGTCACTATATAGGATTGTATTGGAGCTATCGATGGTACACATGTGCGAGCAGGTGTTACCAAAGATGTGGAGCATTCTTTTCGTGGTAGGAAGGCCTTTACAACCCAAAATGTGATGGCAGCGGTAGATTTTGATCTCCGCTTCACGTATGTGTTGGTTGGTTGGGAAGGGTCAGCACACGATGCAACCGTTTTAGCTGATGCGTTAACACATGAGAGAGGCTTACAAGTACCACCAGGTAAGAAGTTGGCTTAGATAGAAATTGTCCATATGTTCTTTGCCTCATGAAACCATTGTCACAAATATTTGTTTCACCTTTTTAGGAAAGTTCTACCTAGTTGATGCCGGTTATGGAGCGAAGCCCGGGTTCTTACCACCTTTTCGTGGTGTGAGGTACCATTTGAATGAGTGGGGCAACAATCCAGTCCAAAATGATAAGGAGCTATTCAACCTCAGGCACTCTTCACTACGGGTGACAGTAGAGAGGGCTTTTGGATCTCTCAAGAGGCGTTTCAAAATTTTAGATGATGCCAAACCATTCTTTACATACCCGACACAAGTTGACATTGTTATAGCTTGCTGTGTTCTTCACAATTATGCACTATCACAAGGGATTTATGAATTTATTATACCAGAAGTGACATGGACCACCCAACCAATTCGAACATCAAGGCAACAAGCAAGTGACACTAGGGCCGTGGTAGACCGTAGGCTACAAATGGCAGCCCAAATGTGGGAAGATAGACAACTCATGTATGCTAATCTATGAGTGTGGCACACTCCGTGTATTTGTATCATTTACTCTATTTGAAACATGTATTTGTGATGTTTAAGCAACTACATTTGAATTTATTTGATGGCTGGACAGATTGTATCCATGGAATAAGATAATATTGGCCTCTTGGGGTTAACTATGATGGCCACCAGCCAGAGTATTAGCATATGATGTAGAAATTTAAATGTTTCAGCACTTCAGTTCACAGAAGAAATAGGTTATAGTACATGACACTTCTTTGGGGAAAATATAAGGTGTATTTCGGTCCTTTAAGAAAAGACTTTGACCAACAATTTCGGTTTGCCATCTTCAGATCACATTCCATGTTAACACATCTATACAACGAGCATTTTAACACATTAATGCATCTGCATACATGTTTACTCACAACTCACATTCAAAAATTAGGTGGGCCAACACCAACCATTGCGGCTGGTGGTTTTTGTCAAGGTGAAGATTTGGTTGGGCGGCGAGCTGGAGCTCGAAGTTGGGGGGGCTCAGTGATGGCGGATTGGATGGGGGCACCAGCGTCGATCTAGAGGCGGAGCTCTCTTTCTCTATGGCGGGACGAATTCGGATGACGGCATGGTGAAATGGAGCAGGTTGATCTGGTTCATTCGTTGCCAATCCAACGCTCGGATCGCCAACATTTATCGATATTTTCACTCCAATGGCATTTTCACCATCAGCCAGCTTTGCCGTCTCCGGCAAACCGCAAAGGGGCCTGTTGCATCGTCCAGTCCTCCGAACGCCAGAGAAACATGAGACCTTAAGGGCTCATCTTGAACGCGAGGATTGTGCAGAGAACAATTCAAACCCGAAATAATCTGTGGAAAAGATATTCTCCAACCACAGTGGCTGGGCCAAGATTTTCTAAATGGTATGCGGAGGCAAGTAAAAATATTGCGGCACAACAATATGGACATGAAAGTTTACAATAGTGACAACAAAAGTACAAATTGTTCTTAGTAGCAATACTCTTCATTTTTCACACCTACAGATCAACAACATACGTCAACAAATTGTTTCTTACTCCCTCCGTGTCATAATATAAGAGTGTAAAAAACGCTCTTATATTATGGGACGGAGGGAGCACTTTCGATTGAATGCTACAATGAATCAAACAAAATTAAGGATCATCCTCTATTCTCGAATGGGGAAATTTCAGAAAATGAGGAATTGGAACACTCACGCTAGGCCCAGTGGATTGGCGTTAGCCCCTGCGTGCTGCCTGTTGCGACCCGGGCCGTTACGATGGACGGTGGTCAGCGTGCTCCGAGCGCAGTCCTGGTCATGCCTGTGGATTGGCGTTAGCCCCTGCGTGCTGCCTGTTGCGACCCGGGCCGTTACGATGGACGGTGGTCAGCGTGCTCCGAGCGCAGTCCTGGTCGTGCCTGCCAAAGTGCCGAGCAGCCGTGGACGAGGCGAGCGTGAGGTGGTAGCATGCGGGGACTATGCTCGGTGGCTTGGGGCCGTGCCTGCCGCGCGGGGGTGGCGCTCGGGGCGGCGCTCTCCTCTGATCCAGATGTCCGGTAGGGTTAGCGCCAGCGCCCAGTCCGTTCTTCTGTGCGTGCGCCGTGTCGGGATGAACTGAGGAAGACA
The DNA here is from genome assembly GCA_032464435.1 of Aegilops umbellulata. NCBI lineage: Eukaryota > Viridiplantae > Streptophyta > Magnoliopsida > Poales > Poaceae > Aegilops > Aegilops umbellulata. Next base: position 446,744,711 of record CP136055.1, read on the forward strand.
GGCTAGGCAGGTCGCTGGGCTCGTCTGGTATCGGACATTCAGGCCTATTTGACCCCTTTTTTCTCTTATGAACGGGCCCGGGGTAGCCTGGTGGTCTTCGGCCCAGGTGGGGAAACCAGGGCGCGCGAGAGCGGTACGTTTCGCTTTTTGCTGTGTTTTTATATACACGTGAAACCCATACTACTGAAGTTTTTCCCGACTCTAGCCGCCACCTAGGTCTCCTGCACCGTCTCGACCCCCATGCTTTCTCTTTTTCGGCGGTTCGTCGGTGATCAGATGAGTGGAGAACCATCCCTTATTTTTCTTTAGTTTTATTAAGTATAGGTTTGTGTTTCATTCAGGTTCTGATTTCCTGACGGTACCAGCGAGGTAGCGGTGGCAATGACGCATCCGAATAAGGTCTACCGGGTCCTTTTCTATCTTGACGACGTCCAATCTGTTGTTGATAAAGGACCGTGATGGTAGGTGTTATCAGATTTGATGATTCTCTTTAGATATCTTGACAATTGGTGTGTCAATCAAGCGAAACAGATAAAGGACTGTGATGGTAGGTGTTATCAGATTTGATGATTCTCTTTAGATATCTTGACAATTGGTGTGTCAATCAAGCGAAACAGATAAAGGACTGTGATGGTAGGTGTTATCAGATTTGATGATTCTCTTTAGATATCTTGACAATTGGTGTGTCCTTTATCAACAACAGATTGGACGTCGTCAAGATAGAGAAGGACCCGGTAGACCTTATTCGGATGCGTCATTGTCGCCGCTACCTCGCTGGTACCGTCAGGAAATCAGAACATGAATGAAACACAAACCTATACTTAATAAAACTAAAGAAAAATAAGGGATGGTTCTCCACTCATCTGATCACCGCCGAAAAAGAGAAAGCATGGGGGTCGAGACGGTGCAGGAGACCTAGGTGGCGGCTAGAGTCGGGAAAAACTTCAGTAGTATGGGTTTCACGTGTATATAAAAACACAGCAAAAAGCGAAACGCATCGCTCTCGCGCGCCCTGGTTTCCCCACCTGGGCCGAAGACCACCAGGCTACCCCGGGCCCGTTCATAAGAGAAAAAAGGGGTCAAATAGGCCTGAATGTCCGATACCAGACGAGCCCAGCGACCTGCCTAGCCTGTCTTCCTCAGTTCATCCCGACACGGCGCACGCACAGAAGAACGGACTGGGCGCTGGCGCTAACCCTACCGGACATCTGGATCGGAGGAGAGCGCCACCCCCGCGCGACAGGCACGGCTCCAAGCCACCGAGCATAGTCCCCTGCACGCTACCACCTCGCGCTCGCCTCGTCCTCGGCTGCTCGGCACTTTTGCAGGCACGACTAGAACTGCGCTCGGAGCACGCTGACCACCGTCCATCGTAACGGCCCGGGTCGCAACAAGCAGCACGCAGGGGCTAACGCCAATCCACTGGGCCTAGCGTGAGTGTTCCAATTCCTCATTTTCTGAAATTTCCCCATTTGAGAATAGAGGATGATCCTTAATTTTGTTTGATTCATTGTAGCATTCAATCGAAAGTGCTCCCTCCGTCCCATAATATAAGAGCGTTTTTGACACTCTTATATTATGGCACGGAGGGAGTAAGAAGCAATTTGTTGACGTATGTTGTTGATCTGTAGGTGTGAAAAATGAAGAGTATTGCTACTAAGAACAATTTGTACTTTTGTTGTCACTATTGTAAACTTTCATGTCCATATTGTTGTGCCGCAATATTTTTACTTGCCTCCGCATACCATTTAGAAAATCTTGGCCCAACCACTCTGGTTGGAGAATATCTTTTCCATAGATTATTTCGGGTTTGAACTGTTCTCTGCACAATCCTCGCGTTCAAGATGAGCCCTTAAGGTCTCATGTTTCTCTGGCGTTCGGAGGACTGGACGATGCAACAGGCCCCTTTGCGGTTTGCCGGAGATGGCAAAGCTGGCTGATGGTGAAAATGCCATTGGAGTGAAAATATCGATAAATGTTGGCGATCCGAGCGTTGGATTGGCAACGAATGAACCAGATCAAGCTGCTCCATTTCACCATGCCGTCATCCGAATTCGTCCCACCATAGAGAAAGAGAGCTCCGTCTCTAGATCGACGCTGGTGCCCCCATCCAATCCGCCATCATTGAGCCCCCCCAACTTCGAGCTCCAGCTCGCCGCCCAGCCGAATCTTCACCTTGACAAAAACCACCAGCCGCAATGGTTGGTGTTGGCCCACCTAATTTTTGAATGTGAGTTGTGAGTAAACATGTATGCAGATGCATTAATGTGTTAAAATGCTCGTTGTATAGATGTGTTAACATGGAATGTGATCTGAAGATGGCAAACCGAAATTGTTGGTCAAAGTCTTTTTTTAAAGGACCGGAATACACCTTATATTTTATCTTATTCCATGGATACTGTGCATTCAGCTGTCGAGTCATTGCTGTCAATTGGACGAAAAATATTGATACTGTAATTTGTGTTTAATGATATATTATTTGCTAAAACTTTGTCTGCTCTGCTGTTGTTAGTCTTCTGCCTGTCTGGGTCATAAAGGTTAGTTTGATCATTTGAGTGCTGTGAATAATTTGGTGCTTACCGAGTGGTGAGTGATTTAGTGCTGTCAATGAAGTCTACAATTTCTTTTTAATTGAGTCTTAATTCAATATTAAAAAGGATGAGCTGCATTCTACATGCTAACAATGTGAGCGGTCGTAAACCATTTTACACTCGAATATCCTAGTTACCCGAGAACAAATCTTTCTTTATGTGTTATCGACTTCATGACCTTAAGTCAACTTTTTTGTGTGTAGCAGTTGTTACATTTCAAAGGTCAAATTCTGTCATGAATACCACACAGAAAGTTGATCCAACGGAATCAGCTGCTAAGATTGCTCAACAAGCCTCGCAGTTCAAACGATGGGGACGTAGACATCCATTTGTTCGATATGGTCTTCCACTCATTTCGTTGACAGTGTTTGGTGCGGTTGGTCTAGCTCATCTTATACAGGGAAGGTAAGGCATTTACCATTCTGCACTGGCCAAAATACAGGAAATCAATCGGCCTGTAATTGTATCCAGGCATCCTTTTGTTTCACATATTTGACAGTGGCAGCTCATTTGTATTTTGCAGCAAAGAAGTAACAAAGGAAAAGGAGGATATGGAATGGGAGGTCGTAGAGAAAACAAAAGCTCTGAGCCGAACAGGACCGGTGGAAGGGGCCTATAAGCCTAAGAAGCTCTCGCTAGAGGATGAACTGAAGGTAATGGTTTGTTCATATGCTTAAGAAACAAGGCCTGCCATTTTTTTCATGATTGGTCTGGCTGATGAGCTCTCTCTCTCCCCCCTTTGTATTATCATAGGCTTTGCAGCAAAAGGTGGACATAAACAGCTACGACTACAAGAGAATTCCCAAACAAAATGAAAACAAGTGAAGTAAAGCGCCGGTTATCATGCTAAGGAGTGGGGGATTTTCTTAAAAAGCTCTCAAGTAGTTTCTTCGTATTGTTTCTCAGTAAGTTCCTTGGGATGCTGTCCAAGTGTCAAAATGAGATTACGGAGACATTATCATCAGCCACCAGCAGTAGAGACTTAGGTCGATAATCCTTTTGAAGGCTTGAACCGTAGGAATCATCTGTGTAGCGATAGGAGATGGTCATTTTCACAGTCCGCCCAACTGAGTTTCTTTTTTTGAGTTGATCAAATACTCCCTTCCTTATCAAGGGGCCAATAAATTGTAACACGGTACTCGGACGTGTGAACAATCAGATTTTGTATGTCATTTCTTGGAAGCTACTCCCTCCGTCCCATAATATTAAGCGTTTTTGACACAGTACTCTAAGCGTGTGATTGTGAACAATCAGATTTTGTATGCCATTTCTTATATTATTACAGGACAGAGGGAGTAATCAGTTTTGTCACGAGCACTAAAGCTGTATTCCGGCGCCGGAGAGACTCCGCCGCTGCAGGCGAACTACATCTTCGGGAGGGCATGGCCGGATCTCAACGAAGGACTCTCCTACACCGACACGTTCCGCGGCGCTGGTCAGCCTCCCCTCCCCAGCTCTCTTCCTGTTTTTCTTTTTCTACTCCCTCTGATTTATCCACACGCGAGCAGATGCGGAAACCACCGCCTCCTTGATCAACTTCTACTCCGAGAACTACAAGAGCTCGGCGCCATTGCCAGGGTACGTATCTGATGCCCGAGCTCACTTGTTAATCCCCGTGGCTGCCTTCTCCTTTTGCATTTCGTTTCTCTGGACTGGAAGCTGGAACGCCGTGTTGATTTGATTGTGGTGGTTGCACGTCTCTGCAGGTGGATTCATAGGATTCGCAATGGACAGGTAGCATACGCAGCAACCAGTAGTTAATTAGTCATGCTGTTTTTTTTTGTGTGTGTGGGGGTAAATTAAATCATGCTGTTTGCAATCAGTCGTTTTTTGTTGTTATGAATTGCTAGCTGTTAGGTTTATGAATCCTTCATGCGGATGCTTTTTCTCTTTGCCGTTTTGAGCTTCAAATGCATGCATAAGAAAATTTATGTGCTATCCTGTAGCTAATTAGTACTAGTATGTTTCTGCATTGTAAGTCCCGCGTGTTGAAATACAAATGAAGGCATTGAGATTTTTTTGCAAATAGCGGTTGATGGCCAAGTTGTCACTGATCCAGATATGATTCTCAGGTATCCTCTTACGCTGTTTGCAGTACACATTTGCAACAAGAGTGTTATCATTCTTATTCTCCTTCATCGTTTCCTTTATGTTAGTAGCTACCTTTCAAAACTAATATGTATTTCATTTGGACCCCCCTTTTCAGGGAGGGTTCTAAGTTGGTATATCATCGCCTCGCATGGAAGGAGCCATTTGCACCACATTTGCTTCAAGTGCTTTATGAAGATGACGACATGGTATGCACTTCAACCTGGTATTCTTGCTAATTTGCACATAAACACATTCTATCCAACTGTCGATCAGCCTAGCTTGTTGTCAAGGTTCAAGTCCTATCTGTTTTAAATCTATTTTTTGCGAGCCAATGCTTTTTTCCCATTGTCATGTTTGTCTATGGTAGTTGCAAATCTTGGTACCGATTTTCAGCAAGTATGAATCTTCCTTCATCCCTATGTATGTTTAATAAAATTAGTTGTAACACTTAAAGCTATATAATCATAGCCATAAATCAGCTCACCATTTTTTTTTCAGGTCGCCCTTAACAAGCCTTCCGGTTTGCAAGTTCTGCCAAAAGGAATCTTCCAGCAGCACACTGTTCTAGCACAGCTTCAGTGGAAAGAGTGGAAGATGCCCCCATCAAGCTGCTCTAAGAGAAAAAATGTGCAGTTACATCCTGTACCTGTTCATCGATTAGGAAGGGGCACGTCAGGTTTGTAGCTTTTTGTTTAGTTCACTCTGACCAGTTGAGGCCTAGCAGATGTGAATTTTGTTCCTTGCCTATGAAACCAGGAATCTAGGAGAAATACATATTTGCTGTTTCTGGAGCTCTTTTTTTTTACCATCCTGTAACAAAGAGCCCTTCTGCAATGAAGCCTCATTTTCCTACTAATTTTTTGGTTATAAAATGTGTCTCACAGAAAAATGTTTGTTACCGCTGCATTTCCATATGTAAAAGTGAAACTCTTGCTGATGACCTGCATGTTCCATGTTATTAGGTCTACTGCTTTGTGCCAAGACAAAGCTTGCCAAAGTTCAACTTGCATCTTATTTTGCAGAAGGTGCTGCAAATGCAGAGAAGAAAAGGTGTACAATCTTCTCTTTTAAATTTGGAAAGAGTATCTGTATCGTTAGCACCACCCAGTATTGGTTAAGTGATTAATTTAATTTATAGGGATGAAACTGAGGTTGGCAAAGAACGGAAAATTTCAAAATTCTATCGAGCATTAGTAACTGGTATACTTGAACACGATGAGGTGCTGTCCTTTCCCTACTCACGCCTGTGAATTACACTATCCTAACTGATATCTTGCTTAAAAAATGTGTGTAATGGCCATATTCTTGCAAACCAATATTTATGGTATGATTTTTTTCTTTGCACCTGCAGGATGTGGTTACTCAACCCATAGGATTGGTTCATTACCCTGGAGTTGCAGAGGGACTTTATGTGGCATGTTCCTCAGGTACTACAAGTTTACCGAACCAAGAATGGGCTTACTAAAATCGACAATATAGGTTATATCGAACAAATCTTGCTTGATTTATTAATGCATCTCCAATGCAGTAAGCGTCTAGCGTAAGAGCCTCGATCTCCAATCCAGGCAATTATTTTACAGACACTTAGGTATTAAATTTTGATTTAAGCATCCATTAATTCCAATGCAAATTTTGCAAGTGCCTATATTCCTCGAACAACCAAGTTGGCTGCATTTGTTTTACTGGTTTTAGCGGAAGTCTCCAGAGCTCTCAGCTTCTCAGATAATTCTGTTAGCTAATTAAGGGCTCTCTAAAAGAAAAGAAAAATGTTGCTAGTTAAAGCTGCATGCAGGAGATGGCATTAAGTAAGGCAGACATGTAGCGCACAAATCTAATATGCCAAGGAGTACCGGTATAGCACTCGTATCCCGATAGATGAATACAGTCGAGATCGTAACAAACAAGCTAACAAATCAAATGGAGATCATAGCTTAGTGCTGTTGCCTGGCGAAAAATTCTGCCTTACATGAATAGCTCGGAGTGTCCGTCTCCAGTTCCAGCAGCGATGCCAGCGCTGATACCAGGAATAAGGCCGAAACTGGCAAAATGACCGTGATTAGTGCCTGCTGTTAGCGCTGCATTGGACATGGCCTTATGTGGTTTTATCTTGCATTATTAATTCTCAGGGAAGCCAGCCATGAGCAAAGTGTGTGTTCTTGAGAGACTTGCGCACCAAAATCAAACGCTGGTCCAGGTATGATGGGGTTCTGTGTCCTGCTTTTACATATTCATTTATATATGCACATCATTCCCTCGAATTACTGATGTGTACAAGGCTTAGATTATGATTTCTTATATATGTCACTGTTTCTTTTCCTTGACTGGTGCAGGTTGAAATTCATTCAGGACGGCCTCACCAAATCCGAATACACCTTGCATACATTGGACACCCTCTTGTTAGTAAGCCAAAACACTTTTGTTATTTTGATGGGCATGATTTTACTTGAGCTCTTTCTTCCAGGCTTAGCTAAAAGCGTTTTTGCATATCATCGGTAAAAAAATTCTAAATAAAGGGCATGGCAGATCTTATTTTCATTAAATAAATTCCAATGTTCAGACACTGCATGATTTTTCCCCAGATGATCCTCTCTATTGTATTGGTGGGCAGCCTAAATTTCATGACCTGGAGTCTACTAGTACGGATATTTCTTCGGAAATGTTAACACCCACACGTGTGGGCGTTGACCATCTCGACCACACGCATCCATCACCGTTCAGTACTATATGCACGAATCTTGACACAATCTGGCTGATTTTCTATGCCACGTAGGACAAGGCGTGTGTGTGGTGTGTGACATAGTTCACCCACACATCCGTTTTACCACACGGAGGGGCCGGTGTGTGGGCGTTTAGCAGTTCACCCACACACCAGTTTTCAGTCACGCACAAGGGCTGGTGTGTGGGCATTTGCCATCTCGCCCGCACGCCCGTCTCCTCTCCCACACGTAAGCTGCTAGTTGCCATGTGTTTTTGCAGTGCACATGGCAACTGCCTCTAGTGTGCTTTATAAGCAGGTGGCAACTCTCTTTTTTTACCCGAGTTGCCATGTGTTTTTGCAGGGTACACGGCAACTGCCTAGTGTGCACGTAAGCAGATGGCAACTGTCTTTTACCGAGTTGTCATGTGTTTTTGCATGGTACATGGCAACTGCCCCAACGTGCACGTACATGGCAACTGCCCTAACGTGCACGTAAGCAGATGGCAACTCTTCCTTTTTACATGGCAACTGCCCTAGCATGCTTGTGAGCACATGGCAACTCTCTCAACTGCCTAGTGTTAGTATGTGGCAACTCCTAAAGTTATGAAATCATGGCAACTACATTAGATCAGACCATACATGGCAACTGCAATTGAGCAACCATGGCAACTGCAGTTGTCCGACATGGCAACTGTAGTTCAGCGACATGGCAACTGCAGATAAACGAACATGGACGAGGGTCTGGACCATGGCAACTGCAGGCGCGCGGTGGGCGTCAGCGTCGCGTGCGGGACCAGAAGGGTACGAGGCCTGACATACGGGCATGTGGGCGTTATTAACTTCGCCCACACGCACGCGTGTGAGAGGGTTTAGGAGGGAAAAAAAGATGTGTGTGGGCATTAGTTGTTTTGCCCACACGTAGGTGTGTGGGCTGGTTGCTGTCCATGCCACACGAGGCGTGTGGCACAACTACCCGATACACCACACGTGTGGCAGTTATCGGGACCCTATTTCTTTTGCATATGACGGGTAATTCTTTCATCTTTTAGTTGTGCTGTGAAGTACGTCCATGTATGACCGCCCCTGTTGTTTTATCTAGTTTAACTAACCTTACTAATTCTTTTCAGAGGTTATGAGAGGCCTTTACAGCCTGTTCCCGGAGACTGTGGGTATCACTTGCATGCTCATTGGCTGGTCCTTTCTCATCCAACCACGAATAAGGTAATGAGAAATTAATCTTTCTAAATTGGGTAGTGTTCTCCGCCTAACATGCGCAATAGCTTATGGGCCTTAAGAACTGTTTTATTTAATGAGGAATGAGTTGCAACTAATTTTGTGATTTATTTCTGAATAAGAGATGATTGTAGGGTTTTATTTTTCAGTACAACTATGAGTAAATCTTAACAAATGACAAAGAGTATTTTCTTTCCCTAAAACAATGAAGAATTAGGTTCACTCCTGTATAACTGTATTTGCTACTATTTTGTTAGATTGTTAGACTGAACAAAGCAGGTAGGATATGCTACCAATCATATTACCAAGATGCGAAATGATGTTAAAAGAAGCATCAATGGTTCCTCTGAGAGTCTAAATTCTTATACTAACTACGCAGTGACTGCGTCTGTGGGGGTAAGTGGCCGGACGTGCAGCAGGTGACTGCAGATCTACACGAAGACATGGTTATGGGTGTTGTCTAGTCTCATTTACAAACGGTTCTTTCATTCTATCAGTGCACGAGGAAGCAAGCTTTTGCATTATTTATAAAAGGGAAGAAGAAAAAATCCCCATCAATGGAGAGAAACAGAGAAAGATCAACACTGCTTATTTTTCTCGATGCAGTTATAGTCGTGCAAGAAATACCTCAATATTTTCAATCTAACATTAGAATTGTAAATATAAACTCCAGTATTGTTGTTCAGTTTGTGTTCAGCTTCTAGTTGTTCACTTTAGGTGATCTGGCTGGCAGAACGAACTATGCAATTGACTGTTTGATCATTTATTCATCCTTTCTTTCATAGGAATGCTGACATGATATTTTTCTTGTTAGTCCCTTTCCTTTTAGGTTCACTGACCAACAAACGATAATGACTGAACACCAGGTGTGTGTTTCCCTTACATTTTTGTGGTTGGCTATGCAGATGCTGAAGATAACCGCCCCTCTGCCGCATATCCTACAAACTCGAGAGGAGCGTTGCGATCCACAAGTTGATACTTGAGCTCATAACTTTCCATTTGAAAGTATGTGCATCCAATGAGTTGAGCAATCAGTAAGAGTTCACAGGTCATGTTTTACAAGCCTGTGGAGATGGAGGCTATTGAACGCTAACGTCCGCATATGAGGTGTTGAGTGTATCTTACGGAGTGTCGGACTGAGTTTTTGCGTGTGGGGCAGCGTGGACAATACAGGAAATGGTATTGCTGAGTTTAAATGGTCACTGGACGCTTCTGAGGGGGAACCATGAGGAACATTTGTGTTAGATGATGGAACAGAGTAAACTTTTCAGGTCACTGCGTCTGAAGATGCATGCACACAGCCAAAGGATGGACTAACTGCTGTGCGTGCGTGTGCGCGCGTGAGCGTGTGTGTGTTCGTGTCGTATATATGCACACAGCAATCAAAATTCATTAAAATTTTGGCTAAGATTATCATCTGCAAGCATGTAAACTACTCCCTCCGTCCCATAATATAAGAGCGTTTTTTACACCACTAGTGTAAAAAACGCTCTCGTGTTATGGGACGGAGGGAGTAGTAGATTACAATGTACTAGTATTCCGAACCAAGTTTGTTTTTTATTTTATTTTTTGCGTATGAACATGTTTGAATGCGATAGCCCAATGGCCCTGCTTTTGAATCGAGGATCATTCAGATTTGATTGCTGAAACTAGAACGAACAGAAATGAATTACCAGTAGCGTACACTGAGTGATGGAGTTATGACCGGCCTTTGTGCCGAACGCGTGTTCGCAGCAGCAGAGTTACACGAAACACAGGACACCAGCACAAGGGGACTGCGCGGCGACACCGTCCCTCCCTCCCTCTCCACCAATGGAAGGCTCGCCGGCGACGCGTCTCCCCGAAGCCGACGCGCTCCCCGATGGCTTCGTCGAGAGCTCCTCCACCGACCAGGCCCAGCCAGTCTCCTCCGCCCCTGCCTCCGCCGCCGCCGATCCCCTGCATCCTGCCCTCGGCCCTGATCACGAGGGCGCCGCCCGCGCCGATGGCGAGCAAACCCTAGGCGCTCCATCCACCCCCGCCGACGCCACCGATGCCCTGCGGAGCCTCTCTATGGCCGCCGCCGCTTTGGAGCCGGAGCGTGCCCCTGGGCAGCAGGGGCCCGCCGCAGACATAGGAGGTGATCCCCCCCTCTCCCACGCACTGGCAGCTTCCTGATCTGATGTCATCTAATTTCGACGTCAAATCGTCAGTTACAGTTTAGGGTGAATGAGGCAACTTATTAAGTGGCTTCGCCCATCGCCATTGAAGTCTGTAACATGTTCGCTCACCTTGTTTTGATGCTCTGGCACAGGTGCCAAAGATGCAATGAAGGAGAGCTTTGTGGTAGAGCAATCGGAACCGCTGGCCAATCCAAAGGTTGCCAACGCAGAAATGGATATGGTTTAGATTTCTCTGCCTGCTATATTGGTGTTGGTGGGAAGATAAGTGTGTGCTAAACCGGATTGATTCCATGACTTTGTAGGATAGTGGCGAGCCAAAGCGTAAGGTCGTGAAGCGGAACAGTAAGCTAGAGAAGGACAAGGAGTTGTTGCAACTTGCCCAGAGGTACCATGGAGTAGTAGCGGAGAGGGATGCAGGCAAGTTTCTATTATCCAAAATGTGACCCCGATGCTTAGTTCTCCAACAGTTGAATGTAATGGATAAAAATCCGTTGGTTACTCTCAGTTAAGGATCCACTGTCAAAAACCCCTAAGCTGTCCTTTGTTTGGAATAAAGTTATCTAATAACCATGTTAATATATAACAACCATGTTAATATATAGCATGTGGTGATTTGAAAACTTCTGGATTCTTCTCATTAAACAAAAGAAAACCTATGTAACTAAATACTGATTGCTCTGTTTTTTTTCCTTTGTATGCACACTCGTAAAATCCTTACTACCTTAAAATGTATTCTTTTGGTCTTTCATCAGAAATTATAGCATGGAACATCTGTTGTACCAGACACATTTAGCAAGAAGAACATAGCGAAATCTCCTTTCTGCTTCTTCCATGGACAATTGTCCACTCTATATAGAAAAGATGCATTATATGATCGTTCCATCACTATATAAATGTATTCATTTATTTGAAATTTGGGTTAACAATGAACACCGGAAGGATTTTCGACCCCTAGAAAATTTTCCTATAGAGGCACATGGGATCAGAAAACTAAAAAACTGTGAACACTAAAATTCCTATGGTTTCTGTCGGGGTTTGGGTGCGACATATGCCAAGGGATGGCTTATCATGGTGGGGGCGAGTAGAACGTCGCCGGTGCCTGGAAGCGGGATGAGGCGTAGACATGCACACCGGCGAATCTTACCCAGCTTCGGGGCTCTTCGAGGAGATAACACCCCTACTGCTGCTCTGCGGGGTCTCCGCATGATCACTATGGCAAAGTGGGTACAAGGTTGCTCCTTGAGCTGTTTCCTGGAGGTAGGAGAAGGCAAGGCTAGCTCTCTCCTTCCTATATTCTCTGGTCTAGTGCTAATGAAATCGAACCCTTTGCATGGGTGCCCCGGGGGGTTTATATAGGCCTACCCCCGGGGGTACAATGGTAATCCGGCTGGGCGCGGGTCCGAGCCGTCTGTCTCTCAGGCCGCCGTCTTCTCTGCCAACTACTGGGGCCCGCCGACTGGTGGGCCCCGCCGACTGGACCGGTACGGAGCCGACAGGCCTTGTCCACCGCGGGCGGGTCTTGCCGGCTGCGGATTACTGTAGCCGTGCTTCTAATGACGCTGGCTTGGTCATGGGAACATGGCAACAGTGCCGCCGCCTGACGGGCGATCACTGTTGCCACTCCCCGTCTTGTCCGGTTAATGGCATGCGGGGCCCGTGGGAGGAGCCGGCCGACTCTTGGACGCCGACTCCCACGGGGTCCGTCTTGTGGCGCTCTCGCCGTCTTCTGTCTCCCCGCTGACCGGCGGGGCCCGCCGTCTCTGGGCCGTACAGGCAGGCCGACGTGGGCACAGGACTCCGCCACTGGAGCTGATGTCAGGGCTGGCATGGCAACAGTGCCGCACCGGACGGAGATCTCCATTGGTACGACGCACTGTGGCCATGCCTGGCCTTGGTAATCGGGGTGGGGGCGAGCCATACTGCGGCCGTTCCCCGTCCCGTCCCTTCTTACGAAGGCAGAGGGTGGTTGGAGTCGCGGGCCGACTCCCCATAGCCGGCTTCTCTGGAAGCCGCCAGTTAAGAGTCGGCTCATCTTGTAGTCGTCCCTGGGACTCGGCCGTGAGCGGGTAGTCGGCAGCGCCGCTGCCGACTCCCAGAGGCGGCCCTCCGTCCTGGGGTTCCTGAGGGACGTAGCCTGCCCCAATGTCTTGATAGGTTCTAGGCTTCGGGTTAGCCTACCCGTGGCCCATTACTCCGATAGTAGTCCCCGAAGCTGGTGAGGCGCCGAGGGAGACATGTCGAGGAGCCTCAACAGTTTGTTCCTTCCGGTGGTTGGATCTGGGCTTCGCCCGCCGTCTTCCTTCAAGCCGACTATCGGGAGACGGACTCACTGAAGGCCGTCTTGTCTCTTAAAGAGTTTGAAAGTCGTAGCGGGATCCAGACGGCATGCCTGATAAGCTTCCAGGTTGCCGTCCGTTGCGGACCCGCCGTGTGGCGCCACGTGCCCGGGCTAATCTGCCCGCCCACGCGCGCGACGGGACAGGCCCGCAGGTGGGGCCCGCCACTACTGTGCCTCGGCCTTCGAACGGATCTGTTGCGGCCGTGCGGACCGTTGGGATTCCTGCGCAGTAACTGCGCGCTGTAACTTCGTGCGGTAAATCGTGGGAGTCGTGGGGTCCTGGGCACAGTTAATCCCACGACGCCCCATCGGCTTCTCAGCCTACGAGCCTATAAGTAGGCGGAGGGAGCGGGGCGGCGAAGCACGCGCGCTCATTCTCCCTTACTCCCCTCTGCTTCCTCTCGCTCTTCTTTCCTTTGCCGCCGCCGCGTCGAACCTCATCACGCCCGCAGCGATGAGCTCTTCTTCTGCTGCCGCGCCCGCCGCCGTGCGCTCCGGCGTGGAGGTCGACGACGACCACATTGAGTTCCTTCGCAAGACGCGTCGCCTCCCCGGCAAGGACCTAGTGCGGGCCCGCGCCGCGCCGACGAGGGAGGTATCGCCGGCGCCGGAAGAGGGCGAGCGGGTCATATTCCGCTCGCACCTCATGCGCGGCCTAGAGCTGCCGGCGAGCGGTTTCTTCCGCTCCTTCTTGGAGTTCCACGGGCTCCAGCCGCACCACCTCACACCAAACACGGTGGTGCTACTGGCCGCCTTCGCCACCCTGTGCGAAGGCTTCCTCGGCGTTCTCCCCACCATAAGGCTGTGGGGGGAATTCTTCCAGTCCAAGCTCGGCACACACGTCGCCCGCGTGCCAGCCCAGTGCGGTGCCTTCATCGCGATGCGGAGGTTGGTGGCCGACAACCCGTGTCCCACCATTTCGCTGATCAAATCGGTGAAGATGTGGCAGCGATCTTACTTCTACGTGAATAACGTCGCCCCGGAAGGCGACTGGGTCAACCTGCCGCCTTACGAAGCTGGCGCGCCGGCTGGAAGGCTCCCCAGCTGGTCCCACCGGGCCAAGACGCTGACTCCTGCCGGTGTCGTCGCCGTCGCGCGACTCCGAGTGCTGACGCAGTCGGAGGGTCTGACTGGGGCGGACTTGCTGGCCGCCTTCATGGCGCGCCGAGTCCTCCCACTCCAAGGCCGGCCTCATATGATATGTCAGATGAGTGGCCACCGGGACCCAAGTCGGATGTGCTCCAAGGACATGCCCCACGCGGAGGTGGTGGACACGGTGAACTACATCGCGATCTGCGGTCTCTCGGAGGATTGGCAGTTCGGCAAGGAGCCGTACTCGCGCGCCAACCCCCCGCCTGTTGTAAGTCGTTTCTCTTATTATTCTGCTTTCTTTCTTCAACCGAGCCCGACTTCTAATCTTTTTTAGTACTCGAAACAGAACCCTCTCATTCAGCCTTCGGCCGGCACCGCGGGGCCGGCCCGCCAGTTCGTCCCCGACCGAGCGGAGAGCGACGTCGACGACCCCGACTTGGGGGCGGCGGCGATGGAGGCCGACGCCGAAGGAGGAGGCGGCCTCAGGCCTTCGGCCACCTTTGCCGACTGGCCTGAGGATGACTTTGAGGGGGAAGTCGCCCCGCGCCACCAACCAAAGTCCGGCCACCCCGGCGCGAGTTCGTCCGCCGCCTTGGATGGTCTAGGCGGCGCGAGGAAGCGCCGGGCCGGCCCGAGTTCTCTTGGCGGCCGGTCGAAGAAGTTCAAGGGGGCGACCGCCGCGACCAAGCGGGAAGAGGCGGTCGCGAGGGCCAACCGCTTTCGTAAGGAAGTGAAGAAACCGCCGCTGGTCTCTGCGTAAGTGCCGCCGCCCTTCGTCTTGTTTTCTATTGGTTGATTTTGTTTAAGTCTTTTTCATGCTTCCCCTGTTCCAGGGCTCCCCTCGCCCTTGAGAGGGTCACCGCCGCCTCCATCATGGGGTCGGCAGAGACGTCCGCCACCACTCGGCGGATTGACCCCGCCGCCGATCTCCGGGAGGCGACGGAGCGGAACGCGCAGGAGAAGCGCGACGGGGAAGAAGCCGACCGCCGGGAGAAGGCGGAGGCCGAGAAGGCGGCCGCCTCCGCCCAGAAGAAGTTGGACGATGCCGAAGCCACCGTCACGGCAAAGCGGCAGGCTGAGGAAGCCGCGCGCCGCCAGTCGGCGTTGTTCGTCATCCCGCTGAACTCAGCGCGGCCGCCTCCGGAATTCACGGAGCAGACTGGGGAAGCCGGCGGCGAGTACCCCATCATGGAGAGGGAAGGCAGCGAGGCCTCCATGTCGGACATGGCCGTGACGCCGCCACCTCCGCTGCCATCTGGGAGCGTGCGAGGCGAACAACCGGCGGACCCGCTGGTGCCGCCGAGTAAAGACGAGGCCGTGGCGAAGCTGCTCCTTCAAGTCGCCTCGCCAGCGCGCCGCCGCCTTGAGAAGGCGACTTCAGCGCCACGCCCCTTGGAGAAAGGCGCCACCAGCTCGGCCATCCCAAACGTCGAGGCAACGAGCGCCGCGCCCGTTGGGTGGGTGCGAGGAGGCGGCACAGGCCCGCTGAACCAGGCGCTTCTGGACGTCCAGGCGAAGCTGCGGGCTGAGGGCGACGCCCTCCAGAACTGCACCAAGGCGCATCTGGCGTCGCGAGCAGCCATCCGGGTATGTTTTCTTCTGACTTTGTTTTACTTGCTTTTCTCTGTGGGGGCGCGCCAGCGCACCCACTGGGTGTAGTCCTCGAGTTTCGGGCCGGCTGCTGAGCAGGCGGCTCGGAACTCCATTGGCGAGTTCTAAGTACTTACTCTTGTTTGAAATACTTATCACAGGATTATCATGACCTTCGGGTCACCGCCTTCAACCGCAATGTTGAGGAGCTGGGCAAGCGGACTGTCGACTTGTCGGAGAGCCGGAGTGAGTTCTCCTTCTTCTTCGCGGGGGCGCGCTGGCACACCCACGGGCTGTAGTCCCCGAGATTCAGGCCGACTGCTCAGCAGTCGGGCCGGATCTTCCCGGCGACCTTCTTTGTTGACGACTTAGCGCCTTCTTCTTCTTTTTCTTCAGAGGCCAACGCCGTTCTTCAGCAGCAACTGGGCGAAGCCAAGACCGCCTTGCGCGCCAAGGGGGAGGAGTGTGGCAAGCTCGTCGCAGAGCGCGACCTGCTGGCTACGCAGCTGGCGGAGCAGAGGGAGCTGCTTAAGAAGGCGCAGGAGGAGGCGGAGAAGAAAGAGACTGCACTCCTAGCTGAGTTTGAAGGCGAGCGCTCCTCCTGACCGACAAGGAGGCAATGCTGACCTCCAGCTTTCATGATATTGAGGATATCGTCGACGGTGAGTTTCTTTACTCTCTTTCTTTGAGCCGCCGACTGCAGGTCGGGCTGACTCCTGATTTTTTGACTTGCTTCTTTTCCGTCTTTGGCAGACTTCTTCCCTGGCCACACGCAAGCTGCCACTCAAGCTATCGAGGATGATCGCGAGGCGCGGAGGGCAAATGGCGAGGAGATTGCCACCAATGCCCCCCGGACCCTTGATGAGAAGCTTCTGAGCATCGAGGCTCGTCTGCGGCGGTCCCATCGGATGCTGCGCCGGCTTCAACGTGTCGCCGCCCAGGCGATTGCTGCCTTGTGTCCAGACATGCCGGTTCTGCGCACTCCAAGTCGGACTGCCGACTGGCTGGAGGTCGCAGCCGACCGTCTTGAAGCTTGGAAGGGCTCCTCGGCCCGGGCTGGAGCGCGCCAGGCCTTGGAATTCGTCAAGGCGTGGTATCCGGGGCTGGACCTGGACCGGCTGGCCACGCTCCGGGCAGAGGCCCAGCCGAAGCTGGCAGCCGCGGAAGACACCCTCGTCAAGTGCGCCGCGGCGATCGCCGAGTATGCTGATACCAGCGTCTTTATTCCTGAGCGGGCTGAAGACGGCGAGGAGGCACCGCCGGAGTGGTTTGGGATGAACCCGGACTACGACGAGGACTCGGCGGAGGTGATCGGCTCCAGTGTCGAGGAGGAAGGCGAGGCGGAGGACGGAGGCGAGACGGAGGCGCCAGGAGGCGGAGCGGACAACCAGCCTCAGCTCGACCGCGCCTCCAGCAACGAGCCATGCCCAACCGAGCCAGCTGCCGCTGGAGGTGATCAAGCCGAGACTGCCCAGCCGGCCGTCCCAACGTCTGACACCGCCATCTCCTCCGAGCCTCCGAACCCGTCTGCTGCTTCCTAGGCTGCTCCCTTGTCTTTATTTTATCTGTTTTAGTAGTCTTTGAAGAACTTGTTAATTCGCACAATTCCACCCGCGGGGTGTATTTTGAACTTCTGTTCAAAGATTCGGCCAAGGGCCTATGTTATGTAAATATCTATGCAAGTTCTATCATTTCTTGCTCATTGCTCTCTTGGCTTTTTCCTTTGCCGCCTTTCCTTAGTTGCCGTCTTTGCCAGTCGGACAGCCGCTCTACGGACTGCCGCTGGATCAAGTGCTTGGCTATTTTTGGGAAGGCAAGTACTTGGCCGTTCTAGAGTTTCTTAGCAAGTTGAATAGAAGGCGGCGAGTCGACTAATCGGGAGTCGGCTTTGCAAAGAGCGGCTAGAAAGCCGGCTTTAAGCTATGTTCATGCTTTGAGTCCTTAGCCATTTTTCATGTGGGCGCCCATTCTTCCTTCCTCCTGCCCACCAGACAGTCGCTCTGCGAGCTGCGGCTTCTGACAGGAGACGGCTTAGGTGCCACACACTACTTGTCCGACTGCAGGAAGCATTTCATAGCGCAAGACGGCTAGTCCCCGGGCCGACTAGTCGGACCCGGTGCCAAGCGGCATAAAAAAGAGTGGCATACTCGAAGGCATGATTCTTATCATACAGATAACAAAAAAGGGCAGTCCCCGAGATCGTCTCGAGGGGCCCGAAGTCTTGGTACTTTAATACAAAGGGTAGCGTGGTACATACTGCATTAAATGTAAAATCTTCGGAGAAGATTTGCATTCCATGGCCGTTCCGTCTCTTTGCCAGAGTCATCCCTCTTGCGTGCTCGGGGCTTCTGAGCGTCGATCAGATAGTAGGAGTCGTTGCCCAGTACTTTGCTGATGATGAAGGGGCCTTCCCAAGGCGCCGACAACTTGTGTTGGCCGGCTGTCCGCTGGATCAGTCGGAGCACAAGGTCGCCTTCTTGGAAAGACCTCGACCTGACCTTCCTGTTGTAGTATCGGTGTAGGCTCTGCTGGTAGATGCTGGACCGACTGAGTGCCAATAGCCGGCCCTCTTCCAGCAGATCGACGCCGTCTTGACATGCTTCTTCTGCTTCCTCCTTGGTGTACATGGTGACTCGCGGGGAGTCAAACTCTATGTCCGTTGGGATGACGGCTTCAGCACCATAGACAAGGAAGAAGGGCGTGAAGCCGGTCGACTTGTTTGGAGTTGTGCGCAGACTCCAGAGGACGGCTGGCAACTCGTTAAGCCAACAGCCGGCCGAACGCTCCAGTGGTTCGACCAGTCGAGGCTTGATGCCAGACAGGATGAGGCCGTTTGCCCGCTCCACCTGGCCGTTTGACTGCGGATGGGCAACGGACGCTAAGTCCAGTCGGATGCCCTGTGTCGCGCAGAAACGGGCCAAGGCGCCTTTGACAAAATTTGTGCCGTTGTCGGTGATGATACCGTGCGGTATGCCGTACCGAATCGTGATGTCGGAGATAAAAGTCACGGCAGTCGGGCCATGCAACTTCTTGATGGGCTTTGCTTCTATCCACTTGGTGAACTTGTCCACCGCGACAAGTAGGTGAGTTAAGCCTCCTCGCGCCGTCTTGAATGGTCCCACCATGTCCAGGCCCCAAACTGCAAAGGGCCAGGCGATGGGGATAGTCTTGAGTGCGGAAGCCGGCTGATGCGGCTTGGATCGGAACTTTTGGCACCCCTTGCATTTTTGGACCAACTCCTTGGCCTCTTCTAGGGCAGTCGTCCAAAAGAAACCGTGTCGAAAGGCTTTGGCGAAGAGTGCTCTTGAGGCCGCATGGTGGCCGCACTCGCCTTGATGGATGTCTTTGAGAATTGCTTGGCCTTGCTCTAGCTCGACGCAACGCTGGTAGACACCAGTGACGCTGCGCCTGACCAGCTCTCTGTTGACTATGGTGTAGGCTGCCGCTCGGCGTTGTACTTGCCGAGCCAAGATTTCATCGGTTGGCAGCTCTTTGCTCACTAGGAACTTGAGGATGGGCTGTGCCCATGAGGGTGCTGCTATTTCTTTGACTTCCAGAACTGCGACTTGGATGAGGGCGGCTGGGCTGGGAGGTGGCGGGCTGGAGTCCGCGGCCGCTTGCCGGATTGATGAAGTCCCCGGGCCGACTGATGCAGTTCCCGGGCCGAGCTCTGGAGTCTTCGGTTTGGTCGCCGCAGTCCCCGGGCCGGCTTCGACTGCGGCGTTCTTGGAGCCATCTGCAAGAGTTCTTGTGCCGTCTGCTGGGGCTCTTGAGTCGGATCCGACTTCTTCGGGGGAAGCCGGCACAAAGATGGAGTCTGACTCTGGTGAAGGCTTAACAGACGGCTTGAGGAGGCGCTGAAGGGCGACGCCGGATGGTATTGCTTGGCGGGTGGAGCCGATTCTCGCCAGGGTGTCTGCTTGGTTGTTGTCATTTCTTGGCACGTGAAGGAACTCGCATCCCTCGAAATATCCACTGAGTTGCTGCACGAGGAAGCGGTAGCTTGCCATGTTTGCATCCTTGGCGTCCCAGTCGCCAGATGACTGCTGGACCACCAAGTCGGAGTCGCCATAGCACAGGATCCGACGAATGCCAAGTTCTTTGGCAAGCCGGAGCCCGTGAATGAGCGCCTCGTATTCGGCGACGTTGTTGGAGGCGGCGAAATGGATCTGCAGTGCGTACTTGAGCTCGTCGCCTTTGGGAGAAGTGAGGACAACGCCGGCTCCTAAGCCGGTGCGCATCTTGGAGCCATCAAAATGCATCCGCCAATGGGTGGAGTCGGGCGCTGGCGGCAGGTACTGGGTCTCGGCCCATTCGACAAGGAAGTCGGCCAGCGCTTGCGACTTGATGGCGGTGCGGGTCTGGTAGTAGATTGTGTAGGGGGCCAGCTCTATGGCCCATTTGGCCACTCGGCCGGAGGCATCTCGGCTTTCGATGATCTCGGCTAGTGGGGCTGTGCAAACCACAATGATTGGATGCTCTTGAAAGTAAGGCTTCAGCTTCTTGGCGGCAAAGTGTACGCCATAGCACATCTTCTGGTAGTGGGGGTAGTTCTGCTTGGAGGCCGGCAGTACTTCACTTAGGTAATATACCGGTCTCTGGACAGGTAGTGCCTTGCCTTCCTCCTTGTGTTCAACTACGATGACTGTGCTGACTACCCGGCTGGTGGCGGCGATGTACAGGAGCATGGGCTCCTTAGGAGTCGGAGCCGCCAACACAGGGGAGTAGCCAACATCTTCTTCAGCTGGAGAAAATCTTCGTCCGCCTTGTGGTTCCACTCGAAAAAAGTGGTCTTCTTCATGAGCTGGTACAGGGGGAGAGCTTTCTCGCCCAGCCGACTAATGAATTGGCTGATGGACGCCAAGCAGCCAGTGAACTTTTGCACATCCAGCAGTCGGCTGGGTACCTCCATCCTCTCAATGGCTTTGATCTTCACAGGGTTGCACTCTATGTCGCGCTCAGAGACCAGGAAACCAAGGAGTTGGCCGGCTGGTACTCCAAAGACGCACTTCTCAGGGTTGAGCTTGATCTGGAATCGACGCAGGTTCTCAAAGGTTTCCTTGAGGTCTTCCAGCAGTGTTCCGCGCTTTTCCATCTTCACCACCACATCATCCACGTAGACGTGGGCGTTTCTGCCGAGTTGCTTGAGGAGGCACTTCTGCATGCAACGCTGAAAGGTGGCGCCGGCATTCCTCAAGCTGAACATCATGGTCAGGTAGCAGAAGGCTCCAAACGGCGTGATGAAGGCGGTCTTCAGTCTGTCTGCCGGGTTCAGGTTGATCTGGTGATATCCTGAATATGCATCTAAGAAGCTCAATAGTTCGCATCCGGCTGTGGAGTCTATCACCTGATCAATCCTTGGCAGAGCAAATGGATCCTTCGGGCATGCTTTGTTGAGGCTTGTGTATTCGATACACATCCGCCACTGCTTGTTCTTCTTCAGCACCAGGACCGGGTTTGCTAGCCATTCTGGGAAAAACACTTCCATAATAAAGCCGGCTGCAAGGAGTCGGGCTATCTCTTCTCCAACAACTCTTATCTTCTCTTCTCACAGGCGGCGCAAGGGCTGCCTGACGGGCTTCACATCAGATCGGACATGTAACTTGTGCTCGACGAATTCCGTCGGTACACCTGGCATGTCTTTGGGGGACCATGCGAAGATGTCCCGATTCTCACAGAGGAAATCGACGAGCTCGCCTTCCTATTTGCTATCAAGGTTTGCACCTATGACAGTGGGTCCAAGGGTATCTTCTTTGTCTCTTTGGCAGGCTTGAACGAACCTTCAGCTTCTGACTCCTTGGGGTTAGGCGACATCTCTGGCCGCTTGTCTGCCATCGCCACAACCCGATCAAGGAGCCGCTTCTCGGCCGCGATCACCAGGGACTCGGCTAGCCGACTGCTTTCAGCCGCACATGCGGACGACTTTCTGTAGTCGTCGGCTATGGTCAGAATCCCCTTGGAACTCGGCATCTTCATCTTGAGGTAGGCGTAGTGGGGGACCGCCATGAATTTGGCCAAAGCAGGTCGACCAAGCAACGCGTGGTACGGGCTCTCAAGGTCCACCACTTCAAACTAGACTGGCTCTCGGCGGAAATGATCCTTGTCTCCGAAGAGGACATCTATCAAAATCTTGCCGATTGGTGAGCAGGAAAGGCCAGGGACAATGCCGTGGAACACAGTCCGACTGTTCTGAAGCTGTCTTTACTTGATTCCTAACTTCTCCATGGTGTCCTTGTATAGGATGTTAATGTTGCTGCCTCCGTCTATCAGTACTCGCGAGAAACGAGCGGCTCTTTTATATGTGGCAAAGGTGGCACCCAAGACCAGGGCGTAGGAGCTCGGATTCGGCATCACTTCTGGGTGATCAGCTCTGCTCCAACTGATAGGCTTCTCGGACCAGTGCATGAACTCTGGAGCATCTGATGCTACTGCATTCACCTCCTGCTGCTGCAGCCGCTTGCTGCGTCGATCGTCAGCCACACTGGTAAACACCATGTAGGCTCCGTGCTCTTCTGGGTACTCATCTTGTACTGCGCCGACTGGCCTGACAGCCGGCTGCTAGGGTGGAGGCGGAGGCGGCTGCCCAGCAGGCGGGGGAGGCAGGAGGCCGTCTCCCTTGGCGATCCTAGTGAGCCAGTGGAATTTTCGGGTGGTGTGGTTTGACGGCTTTGCGCTGCTGTGGAACTTGCAAGGACCATCTAGAGTCTGCTCGTAAGAGAAGGCCGGCAACCAGTTGGACTTGCCGCCTTTCTGTCGCTTGGGCGGAGGCTGCCCCTCCGGCTGCTGGTCTTCGACCGTCGCAACCTGCCGACTGCTGGAAGCCGGCTGTGGGGCCTTGCGCTTGTGGTCGTTTTGCTGTTGTCGCCAACTGGCGTCTCCAGCCGGAGTTCTGGGAGCCTGAGGGGCCACTTTGCCCGTCACACTAACTTGAATCTCCACCTTCATGGAGGAGTCGGCTGTGGCATACTTGTCTGGTATGATCAGTAGCTCGTCAAGGGTTTCCAGCTCGTCGCAGAGGAGCTTGTGCTTGAGGAGGGTGCCTTCTCTGCACCTGGTGGTGAAGTACTCAATAGCCTGCACCTCGTGCACGCCCTCGCAGGAGTTTCGAAGCTCGGCCCAACGCGTGAAGTAGTTGCGAGTTGATTCGTTGGGGCCCTGCACGCACAAGGAGAGCTGACGAGGCTTGGGAGGTCGCTTGTACGTGCTTGTGAAGTTGCGGACGAAAGCTTCGGTGAAGTCGACCCAGCTGTTGATGCTGCGGGGCTTCAGGCTGTTCAACCATGTCCAGGCCGTGCCCTGGAGCATGAGCGGAACATATTTCATGGCAACACGCTTGTTGCCATTCGCTATGTTGACGTCCGTTGAGTAGTCAACCAGCCAGTCTTCCGGCTTCACGGAGTCGGTGTATTTGGGCGTATCTCGGGGGAGCGTGAACCCTTTGGTTAAGGGCTCATCACGGATGCGGGGTCTGAAACAGGGCGGGCCCAACTCGTCTTCTTCTTCCAGCGCCAGGGATCGGTGAAGTCGGTCGATCCGGTGGCGGGCGTCGTTTCCTCCGACTCCCTCTCGGCGGCCAAGGCGGTCGCCGAGAGTCGGATGGTCAACAGACGGCGGGGAGACTCGCCTTTCCTTGCGAGGAGGAGGAGGCGGACAGTCGTCCCGTCGTTCCACTGCCCTTGGGCGGCCGTCTTGGTCGCGCTCGATGGTGATGCGAGTCCGACTGTGGCTGACAGCCGGATCCTTGTCCTTTCTTCCGCGGACACCGCCAGTCGGCGTCCGAGACATCGCGCCTTGATCCCGGCGGGGAGGCAGGTCGTCATTTTTGTCGGGACCCCGATCCTAAGTCACACCGATCTAGCATGTAACACATCATATCACTTTGCGGCCTCACGCACGGTATTCCCACGGGTGCCACCTTACCTGGCCTGGGACCGTTTGCGCCTTTTGGCTCACGTATATGATAGTGTCGCTAGCATCCATATGACAAAGAACCCGGGCCGACATGGCTAGTCGTGAACCCAAGGCGGCACTAACCCATGAGGACAGGCATACATGAATCACATCGAGCATGTCGGTCAACAACGTATATATCCGGGCTGTAGCACTGGGCTAACAGGACTCCGGTAACCCGGGCTGTAGCAGGCTAGGCAGGACTCCGGATAACACCGCGTGACATTTCCCCGAAGGGACAGACACAGGAACGACGTGAAACACATGCCGGCCAGTCAAGTGTTCCGAGCAGTAGTGCTGGGCTAGCAGGACTCCGGTGAACCGGGCTGTAGCGGACTACTATCGCTCAGAAGCACTAGACTACATTTCCCCATATGATAGGCTGCCAAGGATAAACAACTAGATAGTCGGATCCCACACATAGCAAGCATTTCAATCATACACACAATATGCTTGATATGTGTAGATACAACATGGCATCACAACAAGACTCTACGACTCAAGGTATTTATTCATTAGGCTCCGGGGAGCGAGATATTACAAACATAGGTCTCATGACCAACATTCAGAGCATACAAGCAACAAGCACATGCGGAAGCTTAACATGTCTGAGTACAGACATCTACAAATGAAAAAGGCTGAGGAGCCTGACTATCTACCAGATCTTGCCGAGGGCACAAGATCGTAGCTGAGGTATCAAGCTAAACGTCGAAGTCCAAGCGGTACTACTAGCGAGACTGAAGTCTCTCTGCAAAACATAAAATAGGCAAACGTGAGTACAAATGTACCCAGCAAGACTTACATCAGAACTAACTACATATGCATCAGTTCCAATAAAGGGGGTGGTGGAGTTTGACTGCAGCAAGCCAGCTTTGACTCGGTGGCTATCCTGAACTACGACTGCAAGCGACTCTTTTGAGGTGGCGCACACGAGTCCACATATTCACCATATCAATACACCACTATGGATCCACTTCCGTCTCCCTACGAGAAGGCCATCCATAGCACTCACGCTTATCTTGCGCATTTTAGAGTATCCACTTTCACTTGTCTATGAACTGATATAGGCAACCCAGAAGTCCATTACCGCGGACACGGCTATTCGAATAGATGATGTTAACCCTGCAGGGGTGTACTTCTTCATACATGTTTCCACCACTTAGCGTCTGCACACGACATGTGCTCGGCAGACTTCAAGCGAAAGCCGACGTGGGTGTAGACCACGACCTACCTAAACACTCAAGTCTCTAGTCCAGGTTTATCGCCTATTCGGGTTCCATCCGCAGGGAGTCCGGCCGAGGTTTCCACTAACGGCCCCGAACGATGTGTACAGGGTCCGAG
Source organism: Aegilops umbellulata (assembly GCA_032464435.1). Lineage (NCBI taxonomy): Eukaryota > Viridiplantae > Streptophyta > Magnoliopsida > Poales > Poaceae > Aegilops > Aegilops umbellulata. Next base: position 446,769,797 of record CP136055.1, read on the forward strand.
ACACCAAACGGGCGCCCGGCTGCCCGGCCACGTGCCTACCGCAACACAGCCCACCCCTACGGTCAGCGCTGCGTGCGGCCCCCAGCATACTACAAACACCAGAAACTACTTGCAACTCCTGGACAGAGGACAAGGGTGATTAAGAAGTCGAGCGGGGTCATATTTCAGGGCCCAATGCATGGTAGTAGCTGTTTCATGGATCACAAACACAGAACTCAGTTCCTGAGGACGGCTTCAATGAGACAACCCACCATGTACTCCTACATGGCCTCTCACCAAAACCTTTACCAAATCGTATTCACACACTTAGCTCACACACAGTAGGACATGTTCATCACCATACCAATTCATTCCCGATGAATCAGACCCGACTCAACTCTAAGCAGTAGCAGGCATGACAAACAAGCATGAATGAGTAGGCACAACATGGGCTCAAACAACTCCTACTCATGCTAGTGGGTTTCATCTATTTACTGTGGAATGACAGGTCATGCAAAGGATAAAGGGGTTCAGCTACCGCAGCAAGTAACACATGAATCGTTGTTGTCCTAATGCAGTAAAAGAGAGCCGGAGCGAGAGAGTGGGATTGTATCGGAATGAACAAGGGGTTTTTGCTTGCCTGGCACTTCTGAAGATAGTATAGCTCTTCATCGGTGTCATCGATCACATCGTCGGAACCACGTCTATCGAGAGGGAACAAACACCAGCAACTGAGAAAGAACACAATCAATGCAATGCCACAATATGATGCATGATCATGACATGGCAATATGCTGTGATTTGAGCTAATGCATCTAGCTATGATTTAAATGAAGTTGGTTTGAATACATGATTCAAATTCCAACTCCATATATGATTATTTAAATGCCCTTTATTTGTTTTGTCCAAAACAGAGGACAAACATTGATCAAACATGCATGAAAATGGTACAGATGGATTCCTTGAATTTTCCTGATAATTTTTCATATATAAATTATTTCAATCTGAGCTACGGTTGAATTTATATGAATTTTTGAAGTTTGGGGTATTTTCTGAAATTTTCAAATATTTAGAATTAACTAATACCAGAAAATGAAATATTGCGTCAGCATGACATCTGAGTGACGTCAGCAGGTCAACACGCCAGGTCCAGGTCAAACTAACCGGTGGGACCCGCACGTCAGTGACTGGATAATTAACAGAGACTGTTAGTGCTAATTTAATCCTAACTAAAAGTGTCAGTGGGGCATGGCCCACATGTTAGTGACTCCCGGGGTTAAATAGGTTAATTAACCACTAATTAAGCTAATAACAATTAGACAGGGGCCTGGCCCACATCTCAGGGGAGGTCAAACCGTGGTCAACCCTGGGTCAAACTCACCGGAGTTGACCCGCGGCTCGTCGCCGGCGAGGCCAGGGACGGCGGAGGCGCTCGGGTTTCATCCTCCGGCGACCATTCGAGCAACGGGGACCACGGGCGAGGAGCTGAGCCTCGTCCGCGTCATCTGGAGTAAGTGGGAGAGGCGGGGGCGGCCGGAGCTCGCCGGAGCGGAGCTCGGGGCGGCGGCCGGAGCTCGGGCAGGTGCGGGGACGCGGCTACGGTGCCCAAGCGAGCGAGCTAGCATGCTGAAGATGCAGCACGCGATGCCCTGAGCGTAACGTACGCACGCCCGGGACCAATTGGTCACCGGAGCCACGCCGACGTTGAGCTCAGGCGGCGGTGAGTATCGGCCTTGACGGAACCGCGGCTAGAGGTCAGGGAAGACGCGGGAAAGAGAGGGGGAATGCGTCGGAGCTCACTGGGAGGTCGTTGAGGAGCTCAGCGTGCTTGGGGGCGGCTCGGGGGCGACGAAATCACAGCGGTGATCTCGGGTGCCCGAGGAGGGGAACGGCGGTGCAGGCGGCATCCAGGGCTTCCGGCGTCGGGCGGCTCGCCTAAGAGCTTCAGCGCGAGCATACGGAGCTTGTGGTTATGGGGAGGGGGCGAGTCAGTGGCGGTGGCCGTGGCAGCAGCAAGCGGCGACGATGATGGCGCTCGGCGCGGGTGAGAGAGAGAGCAGGGGAGGGGAAAGAGATCCAGGGAGAGAGGGGAGAGGACGAGAGGGTCGGGGGGGGGGGTGTGCGTGGCGTCGTACAGCGCGTCCAGGGCGTCGGCGGCAAGCAGGAGCTGGCGAGGCGCGTGCTCGCGAGCGGTGGCCACGCGCCCTTCGTCCTCCTGGCAAGAGGAGGAAGACGACAGGGGAGGTGGAGATGGGCTGGGCTGGCTTTGCCCAGCTGGGCGGCTACAGTGCCAGGCCAGGTGGGCTTCCCAGGTAAGTTCCTCTCTCTCTCTTTTAATTCTGTTTTCTATTATTCTGTAGTCTTTAGGCTTTTATTAAAATACTAAAACTAACCCATAAATCATGAAACTGCTCAAAGCTACTGTTTGGAATATTTCCAACAGTGAGGATTTTAGTTCATGATTATCTGAGCATTTAAAATATTTTATAGCATTTAAATGCCCAAATTCAAATAGCATATGATTTAATTCAAAAATCCAGAATGGCCTAGAAATATGTGCATGACTTTTGGCAGAGGTTTTCACCTTTAACAAAAATCATGAGCTTTTCTAAAGGGCATTTGGGATTATTGAAAATATTTTTATTTGATCCTAATTGCATTCCATTTGGTGCTAGGGTTTGTCATCCCCATTTCAAATTTAAATGGAATTTAAATCATGATGCAAGAATGCAGATGCAAAGACAAGCAAGGCCTGAACTGGGGCTGTGACAACTCACCCCCACTAAACAAGAATCTCGTCCCGAGATTCAAGACGTGAGGTAAGAAGACAGAGGGGTCGCAAGCTTCCACAATCTTCTCAGTCCAACTGCCCTTCTCGAAGAAGTAGCTTCATTGCATCATATTGATCTTGACGTCTTTGCGTTCGACATCTTCATTCAACATGACAACGAGAAGAGAAAGGGGAATCTAGAGGAGTCGGTCTCCTCGAAGATCGAGCAACCGACGACCAACTCACAGAACGAGACATAGTGACACCTGTCGAGATGAGACACGATACACACATCAAGATTGATGGAAAATGAGCATATGACAAGGTTTAAATAAGTAGCGGAATCTCCACGCCTAGGAGGTGGTGATCGGTGTCGGCGTAGCGAGGAGTTGGGTTGCCATGATACCACAACGAGACATCTTAAGGAAGATGACTCGCAGAAATACTCCCTTAAGTGGCAAAAAGAATTACTTTTGATTCAAAAATCATTGCAACTCTTTATACCGGCCTAAGGCAATTTACGAATGATCGTTTGAAGGAGTTCGGAAAGGTGACATACTCGGACTAGGTTGGATGATGTGAAGTACCTTGTTGAAGTCAACACAATGGATGAATTTTGCTTATCACCGGAAATGGATGGGACCCATGACAAGTTCACTTTTGAATATGATCCTGGACAACAACTATTGAGGTGCAAGCTGGGAACAAAATGCAAATGCTGGGAATGATTCTGGTAACTGGGGAAAACTCAACAGTCGAGAGTGTTTCCAATATTTCAATGGTTATGGAATCATCGAAGACACTGAGAGCACCAGGATCACTAAGGAAAACCTTCTATAATAAGTCGCGCGAGATCCTCATGGAGAAGATGGTTTAATAGTTTAGGCAAGATACTACAATGATAGATCTTCCGGCTAGGTGTGTCGGCCAGATCATCAACCTTGTCGGGACCTACATCATAGACCTTGGAGAAGTTCCAGCCATCATATCTGCCTGAGATTCAGATCTGGTTAGAAACAGGATACTTCAGACTCACATGTCTGAAAGGAAGAGTTGTAACACAAACCGCCGAGATAATGTTGCGAGATTCTCGGGAGATGAACTACGATAGTATGCTCCAAAACATGAGCGGGTTCTGCTACACACATGTGAACACGCTGTCCCAGACAAGCATGACCACATGGTAGTCTTGCAATAAAACACTACCGAGTTCTGATTGGGAACCATCATTGATAACAAGTCTTGTGCATTTCCGTCCGGGCCCTTCAGGATTAGCGCATGAACTTCTTTTCTTTGAACAAATCAATCAGTGGCTTGGTGTGCTAGGGACACATATGGAGTGGAGGTAATTAATCTACCAAACCATAGAATACTTCGCACGTATGCATGACTGATTTGGGATGATTCCAAGGGAAACAAAACAGACCTTTCTCAAATTCATGGCGGCAACTTACACCTAAAGCACATGAATTCGAGGAAGTCACTTCTTCCATCCAAGCATAGGCTTCATGAACGGAACACGAAGGCATTGCTTACAAAGTTTCCAACACTAGGTTGATGCTCAACATGAATCATGGGGGAGACAAAATGCTGCTGATGAGCTCAACAACACCTCATCGGAATTTCCATATCACTGGACTTCCACCATTATGCGAACAATGTGTTAGTATTGGTCAGACCAAAAGATGTAATGGTGTATGCTCGGGGGACCAACCACGAGTAAGACAACATTACGAACATCATTGGTACTGATTTGATTTGACGATAGCCCACACTCAAATCAAAGGATTGATAAGACAATAGGTCCAACAACTGATCACAGGAACCAATCGATGAGGATATCATCTTTCTTCAACACACACTACACAAGGATATCCCTTTGGAACGAACTAAGTTAGGCAAGCTTTTATCTTCCAACTCTCCAAGTTGTTGTCTAGCTCAACCAACTAGCTCAGGGATATCTAACACAGATTCTTGGAGAAAGGGTGGTGCACAAGGAACCAACTTGATCACGAGCTCAACATAGCGGTCAGGTGACAACCTGGTAATACTTCCGAGAAGATATTCGGAACATCACGAACCACCGATATGTTACTAAGCTCGAGAACAACCTTGCTTTTCAGGGCAAGATGATATGATCAAGGAGTGAGGAATTGACACAATCCTAACTCATTGATCGAAGAGTGCACCGGTAATAAGGGCTAGGTAGCACGATCAATCTTAGGATGATGATTTGATAACCAACACGCTAAGAATGAGAATAGTGTCCATTAACTACCAGGCAACACGGTTGCTAGGAGTATTGATTTCACACATCATGGTTCACGCGACGGCATTCCGGTTGTGACAACACGGAACCGAGGAAAGAAAAATGATGGCAAGAAGTATCACTGCGTCAAAAATTCATGAGAGATGGTGCAATTCTCATGACTCTCTTGACATAATGATGGTAACACTCCAAGGTAGAGCAGAGCAGAAGCTGGATTGGCATTTCGATCTACGGGATATAATTACTTTGACCCAATCCTAGAAATGGATGAGGCACTGGAGTTTGTTTCTCCTAGTCATTCTGGGATAGAATGACTTGACGGACCACAAGAGTAATAGGCATAGATAAACGAATGCACGACTACTCCTGACTATCAATTAACAGACAAGGGCCAGGAATAGCCAAAAAGGGACAACTCAAAGGAACATATAACTTTCTGAGTTGTGGATGCATGGATTAGTATGTCGAACCAAGTTCAACATATTTCTTCCAGATAACCCATGCAGGAAGGTAGAGCTGGCAGAATCACAATATGAAGGGAGTACTCCTCAAGAGCACCCTGGTTGTGATCTTTTGGTTCAACAAACTTCTGCCATAAATGGTTCATAGTATTTGGAAGAAGGGAATACCATGGACCTCGAGGACTAATGCAAAGGTTACTACTATCCTAATGGAACTAGCAAACACTAACAACATGAGGTAAGTAGAGTGAATCTTGGGTTAAGAACCCAAGAGTAGAATGCCTACTAACTAAACGGCATCACGGGATGCTTTCGAGAATGGTGGCCAGAATCATCACACTAGAAACACAAGACATGGACAGATTGTTAGATGATTCATAAGATACCTAAGGTCATAGTAGTAGCTCCAACATATATGTCAAGGCAATAAATTACCTCAACGCACCGGTTAGTGTGTTTATTCTGACCAAAAGGACATCGGGAACAGGAAGAAAAGATTTGCAAATGCATCTGACTGTTTAGAAACCTGGGGTGACTCGGACAGCATAACGGCTGTAAATGCTCAAAATGATTTAAGACATCCTGCAAAATGGTGGCATAACCACTCAACATCACAATATCAATGTTCTGAGATCAACTAAGAACACATGGAAGTAGTAGGAACCGAACTGAGGCTTGAACTCAACAATCCTAGGCAACTATGGTTTAGTAACACGTCATCCTGGGAGATAGATGAGAAGGCCTAGTTCTTAAACCCCGTAGAAGAGAAGAGGATGACTCAGATCAGAAGGGCATAAGGTAAAGGAGTAAAAAGAGCCTTACGTTCCCTTCCACAATCAATTCCCTTACATAACTAAAGCATTTCTAGACTCAACTTCGACCAGTTTGGCTTGGTAATCCTACAGGCAGTCAGGCTCTGATACCAACGCTGTCGGGACCCCGATCCTAAGTCACACCGATCTAGCATGTAACACATCATATCACTTTGCGGCCTCACGCACGGTATTCCCACGGGTGCCACCTTACCTGGCCCGGGACCGTTTGCGCCTTTTGGCTCACGTATATGATAGTGTCGCTAGCATCCATATGACAAAGAACCCGGGCCAACATGGCTAGTCGTGAACCCAAGGCGGCACTAACCCATGAGGACAGGCATACATGAATCACATCGAGCATGTCGGTCAACAACGTATATATCCGGGCTGTAGCACTGGGCTAACAGGACTCCGGTAACCCGGGCTGTAGCAGGCTAGGCAGGACTCCGGATAACACTGCGTGACATTTCCCCGAAGGGACAGACACAGGAACGACGTGAAACACATGCCGGCCAGTCAAGTGTTCCGAGCAGTAGTGCTGGGCTAGCAGGACTCCGGTGAACCGGGCTGTAGCGGACTACTATCGCTCAGAAGCACTAGACTACATTTCCCCATATGATAGGCTGCCAAGGATAAACAACTAGATAGTCGGATCCCACACATAGCAAGCATTTCAATCATACACACAATATTGTGTAGATACAACATGGCATCACAACAAGACTCTACGACTCAAGGTATTTATTCATTAGGCTCCGGGGAGCGAGATATTACAAACATAGGTCTCATGACCAACATTCAGAGCATACAAGCAACAAGCACATGCGGAAGCTTAACATGTCTGAGTACAGACATCTACAAATGAAAAAGGCTGAGGAGCCTGACTATCTACCAGATCTTGCCGAGGGCACAAGATCGTAGCTGAGGTATCAAGCTAAACGTCGAAGTCCAAGCGGTACTACTAGCGAGACTGAAGTCTCTCTGCAAAACATAAAATAGGCAAACGTGAGTACAAATGTACCCAGCAAGACTTACATCAGAACTAACTACATATGCATCAGTTCCAATAAAGGGGGTGGTGGAGTTTGACTGCAGCAAGCCAGCTTTGACTCGGTGGCTATCCTGAACTACGACTGCAAGCGACTCTTTTGAGGTGGCGCACACGAGTCCACATATTCACCATATCAATACACCACTATGGATCCACTTCCGTCTCCCTACGAGAAGGCCATCCATAGCACTCACGCTTATCTTGCGCATTTTAGAGTATCCACTTTCACTTGTCTATGAACTGATATAGGCAACCCAGAAGTCCATTACCGCGGACACGGCTATTCGAATAGATGATGTTAACCCTGCAGGGGTGTACTTCTTCATACATGTTTCCACCACTTAGCGTCTGCACACGACATGTGCTCGGCAGACTTCAAGCGAAAGCCGACGTGGGTGTAGACCACGACCTACCTAAACACTCAAGTCTCTAGTCCAGGTTTATCGCCTATTCGGGTTCCATCCGCAGGGAGTCCGGCCGAGGTTTCCACTAACGGCCCCGAACGATGTGTACAGGGTCCGAGACACCAAACGGGCGCCCGGCTGCCCGGCCACGTGCCTACCGCAACACAGCCCACCCCTACGATCAGCGCTGCGTGCGGCCCCCAGCATACTACAAACACCAGAAACTACTTGCAACTCCTGGACAGAGAACAAGGGTGATTAAGAAGTCGAGCGGGGTCATATTTCAGGGCCCAATGCATGGTAGTAGCTGTTTCATGGATCACAAACACAGAACTCAGTTCCTGAGGACGGCTTCAATGAGACAACCCACCATGTACTCCTACATGGCCTCTCACCAAAACCTTTACCAAATCGTATTCACACACTTAGCTCACACACAGTAGGACATGTTCATCACCATACCAATTCATTCCCGATGAATCAGACCCGACTCAACTCTAAGCAGTAGCAGGCATGACAAACAAGCATGAATGAGTAGGCACAACATGGGCTCAAACAACTCCTACTCATGCTAGTGGGTTTCATCTATTTACTGTGGAATGACAGGTCATGCAAAGGATAAAGGGGTTCAGCTACCGCAGCAAGTAACACATGAATCGTTGTTGTCCTAATGCAGTAAAAGAGAGCAGGAGCGAGAGAGTGGGATTGTATCGGAATGAACAAGGGGTTTTTGCTTGCCTGGCACTTCTAAAGATAGTATAGCTCTTCATCGGTGTCATCGATCACATCGTCGGAACCACGTCTATCGAGAGGGAACAAACACCGGCAACTGAGAAAGAACACAATCAATGCAATGCCACAATATGATGCATGATCATGACATGGCAATATGCTGTGATTTGAGCTAATGCATCTAGCTATGATTTAAATGAAGTTGGTTTGAATACATGATTCAAATTCCAACTCCATATATGATTATTTAAATGCCCTTTATTTGTTTTGTCCAAAACAGAGGACAAACATTGATCAAACATGCATGAAAATGGTACAGATGGATTCCTTGAATTTTCCTGATAATTTTTCATATATAAATTATTTCAATCTGAGCTACGGTTGAATTTATATGAATTTTTGAAGTTTGGGGTATTTTCTGAAATTTTCAAATATTTAGAATTAACTAATACCAGAAAATGAAATATTGCGTCAGCATGACATCTGAGTGACGTCAGCAGGTCAACACGCCAGGTCCAGGTCAAACTGACCGGTGGGACCCGCACGTCAGTGACTGGATAATTAACAGAGACTGTTAGTGCTAATTTAATCCTAACTAAAAGTGTCAGTGGGGCATGGCCCACATGTCAGTGACTCCGGGGGTTAAATAGGTTAATTAACCACTAATTAAGCTAATAACAATTAGACAGGGGCCTGGGCCCACATGTCAGGGGAGGTCAAACCGTGGTCAACCCTGGGTCAAACTCACCGGAGTTGACCCGCGGCTCGTCGCCGGCGAGGCCAGGGACGGCGGAGGCGCTCGGGTTTCATCCTCCGGCGACCATTCGAGCAACGGGGACCACGGGCGAGGAGCTGAGCCTCGTCCGCGTCATCTGGAGTAAGTGGGAGAGGCGGGGGCGGCCGGAGCTCGCCGGAGCGGAGCTCGGGGCGGCGGCCGGAGCTCGGGCAGGTGCGGGGACGCGGCTACGGTGCCCAAGCGAGCGAGCTAGCATGCTGAAGATGCAGCACACGATGCCCTGAGCGTAACGTACGCACGCCCGGGACCAATTGGTCACCGGAGCCACGCCGACGTTGAGCTCAGGCGGCGGTGAGTATCGGCCTTGACGGAACCGCGGCTAGAGGTCGGGGAAGACGCGGGAAAGAGAGGGGGAATGCGTCGGAGCTCACTGGGAGGTCGTTGAGGAGCTCAGCGTGCTTGGGGGCGGCTCGGGGGCGACGAAATCACGGCGGCGATCTCGGGTGCCCGAGGAGGGGAACGGTGGTGCAGGCGGCATCCAGGGCTTCCGGCGTCGGGCGGCTCGCCTAAGAGCTTCAGCGCGAGCATACGGAGCTTGTGGTTATGGGGAGGGGGCGAGTCAGTGGCGGTGGCCGTGGCAGCAGCAAGCGGCGGCGATGATGGCGCTCGGCGCGGGTGAGAGAGAGAGCAGGGGAGGGGAAAGAGATCCAGGGAGAGAGGGGAGAGGACGAGAGGGTCTGGGGGGTGTGCGTGGCGTCGTACAGCGCGTCCAGGGCGTCGGCGGCAAGCAGGAGCTGGCGAGGCGCGTGCTCGCGAGCGGTGGCCACGCGCCCTTCGTCCTCCTGGCAAGAGGAGGAAGATGACAGGGGAGGTGGAGATGGGCTGGGCTGGCTTTGCCCAGCTGGGCGGCTACAGTGCCAGGCCAGGTGGGCTTCCCAGGTAAGTTCCTCTCTCTCTCTTTTAATTCTGTTTTCTATTATTCTGTAGTCTTTAGGCTTTTATTAAAATACTAAAACTAACCCATAAATCATGGAACTGCTCAAAGCTACTGTTTGGAATATTTCCAACAGTGAGGATTTTAGTTCATGATTATCTGAGCATTTAAAATATTTTATAGCATTTAAATGCCCAAATTCAAATAGCATATGATTTAATTCAAAAATCCAGAATGGCCTAGAAATATGTGCATGACTTTTGGCAGAGGTTTTCACCTTTAACAAAAATCATGAGCTTTTCTAAAGGGCATTTGGGATTATTGAAAATATTTTTATTTGATCCTAATTGCATTCCATTTGGTGCTAGGGTTTGTCATCCCCATTTCAAATTTAAATGGAATTTAAATCATGATGCAAGAATGCATATGCAAAGACAAGCAAGGCCTGGACTGGGGCTATGACAATTTTGCCGTTGCGGCGCCTTTGTGCGGCAGCCGACTTCGTTCTGCGCGGCAGCCGCGTCGAGGAGTCGCTGGACTCGCTCCGTCATCAGGCGGCGCTCTTCACCTCGAAGTTGTCCAGCTCGTCCGCCGCTGCCTGGGCAGCTCGGATGTTCTCCGCGGGCGTGGCGTACACGGGGCGATTGGCCTCAAACAGGTTGGCGATGTCCACGCCACGCTGCCAGACCGCGCCCAGGCGGCTAGGCCCCGTCGGGGCCGGCGAGTCACCCACAGCGCGATCCATCTCTCGCTGGTAGGCCTCTGACAAGCGTCTCATGCTTGCCAGCTTCTTCGCGCCCTCGACGAGCTGAAGGCGGCGCGCCTCCAGCGTCTCGGCGTCAGCGTCTTCTGGAATGGGCGCTATTAGGTCTTGTAGCGCTGCGTCGAGCGAGTCATGAGCTCCTTCGCCGAAATGCTCGCCATGATCGATGACGGGCACCTCTGTGACGGTGCTCCCGCCGCTCTCCGCGCGAGGGAGCGGTTCATCATAGACCACCACATTGGTGGGAAATGCGTCGAGCGACACAGTGTCGAAGTCGACGAGCATCGGGTCGGTGGAGCCTACGGACTCCAGGTCCACGGCAGGCTCGCTGGCGACGGAGTTGATCGAGGAGGCCCGCGAGGAGGCTATCGGGGCCGCCCGTGCCTGCGTCGGATGCAGGCTCGTCGGAGAGGCGAACCTCGCCGACAAGTTCGGCGAGGTAGCTGGCTGCGCAGGCGATCTCAGCGCCGTGCAGCGCGTCGGCGCAAACTCCATCTGGTGTGCCGGGCTGGCTGCGCTTGCCAGGGAGGAAGAGCGTTCCCGTCCAGAGCAGGTCTCCGGAGGACGGTGCACCTCGCCCCACGGTGGGCGCCAAATGTCGGGGGTTGGGTGCGACATATGCCAAGGGATGGCTTATCATGGTGGGGGCGAGTAGAACGTCGCCGGTGCCTGGAAGCGGGATGAGGCGTAGACATGCACGCCGGCAAATCTTACCCAGCTTCGGGGCTCTCCGAGGAGATAACACCCCTACTGCTGCTCTGTGGGGTCTCCGCATGATCACTATGGCAAAGTGGGTACAAGGTTGCTCCTTGACCTGTTTCCTGGAGGTAGGAGAAGGCAAGGCTAGCTCTCTCCTTCCTATATTCTCTGGTCTAGTGCTAATGGAATCGAACCCTTTGCATGGGTGCTGTGATAGCCTGGCTTATTAGGGATGATAGACTACTCATATCAATAAGGAATTCTTTCTTTTCCGGGAGCCCATTCGGACAGAACTCCAAAGTTAAGCGTGCTCAGCTTGGAGTAGTGTCAGGATGGGTGACCGACCGGGAAGTTGCTCCCGGGTGCGCATGAGTGAGGACAAAGTGCGCAGAAAAGACTAGTATTGATCTGTGGGGCCAGTCTAGATCCCGCCAGGAGTAACGATCACCGGCGGGTGTGTCCGGGGCGTTACAAGTTGGTATCAGAGCCGACCCTCGCGGTTACACGGATGTTTGCGGACAGGTGCGCGGTCATGTTGTTCATGACGTTTGTGACCCGTCGTGGCACCCGGCATGGCACATGTACCGGACTGGAAGCACAGACGTTTGTGCCAAGAGGGAACGTTCCTGTGGCCCGACGAGGACGTCGGTTCCTCTGAGTGGGGGTGTATGTGATAGCCTGGCTTATTAGGGATGATAGACTGCTCATATCAATAAGGAATTCCTTCTTTTCCGGGAGCCCATTCGGACAGAACTCCAAAGTTAAGCGTGCTCAGCTTGGAGTAGTGTCAGGATGGGTGACCGACCGGGAAGTTGCTCCCGGGTGCGCATGCGTGAGGACAAAGTGCGCAGAAAAGACTAGTATTGATCTGTGGGGCCAGTCTAGATCCCGCCAGGAGTAACGACCACCGGCGGGTGTGTCCGGGGCGTTACAGGTGCCCCGGGGGGTTTATATAGGCCTACCCCCGGGGGTACAATGGTAATTCGGCTGGGCGCGGGTCCCAGCCGTCTGTCTCTCAGGCCGCCGTCTTCTCTGCCGACTACTGGGGCCCGCCGACTGGTGGGCCCCGCCGACTGGATCTGTACGGAGGTGACAGGCCTTGTCCGCCGCGGGCGGGTCTTGCCGGCTGCGGATTACTGTAGCCGTGCTTCTAATGACGCTGGCTTGGTCATGGGAACATGGCAACAGTGCCGCCGCCTGACGGGCGATCACTGTTGCCACTCCCCGTCTTGTCCGGTTAATGGCATGCGGGGCCTGTGGGAGGAGCCGGCCGACTCTTGGAGGCCGACTCCCACGGGGTCCGTCTTGTAGCGCTCTCGCCGTCTTCTGTCTCCCCACTGACCGGCGGGGCCCGCCGTCTCTGGGCCGTACAGGCAGGCCGACGTGGGCACAGGACTCCGCCACTGGAGCTGATGTCAGGGCTGGCATGGCAACAGTGCCGCGCCGGACGGAGATCTCCATTGGTACGGCGCACTGTGGCCATGCCTGCCCTTGGTAATCGGGGTGGGGGCGGGCCATACTGCGGCCGTTCCCCGTCCCGTCCCTTCTTACGAAGGCAAAGGGTGGTTGGAGTCATGGGCCGACTCCCCATAGCCGGCTTCTCTGGAAGCCGCCAGTTAAGAGTCGGCTCATCTTGTAGTCGTCCCTGGGACTCGGCCGTGAGCGGGTAGTCGGCAATGCCGCTGCCGACTCCCAGAGGCGGCCCTCCGACCTGGGGTTCCTGAGGGGCGTAGCCTTCCCCGATGTCTTGAAAGGTTCTAGGCTTCGGGTTAGCCTACCCGTGGCCCATTACTCCGACAGTTTCCATAGTCCATCACCCCAATTCCGTAGAATTCCTAGCCAAGGCTTAGAGCTCTAGAATGTTTTCTGTGTCTGGCAACTGTGGGCTATGGCAATACATCTAATAATCCCTGAAGAAAATCCTTGTGTTCTTTTTATGGTGCAACCAGATGATCAAATAGTTTCTATTGTTCATGTGTTTTCAATTCATGCAGGATTCTGTATGTCATGACATTTAGTTACTGTGTATTTTTTCTGTTCCTGTGTTTACCATTCATGTATTCTTTTTTTCTTTTTGAGAAAACGCAAAAGCTTTGCATTTCACTGCATTGATAGAGAGAAGAGTCATTACAAGCTCCAAGAAGGACGCACCCAACATACAGTAGCCCAAGCAAGGCCATACCCAACGCACAACACAACGCCCCTAGACGCTAGTCGTTGCTCCCTTCAGGAGCAAAGCCGCAAGCCTAGACATGCCCGCCAGAGCCCACACTGCCTAGCCTCCGACTTGATTGTGTTGAGGAGACGGTCGAGGTTGAGCCGAGCATTGTCGAAGATGATTGCGTCTTGATGCTTCCAGATGTACCAAACCACTCACGGGGTGACCGAGGACACGCCCTTCCGAGCCGAGGACCCGAGGTAGGAGACGAGAAGCAAGTTTCTTGCCACCAATCCACAAAGTCCGCCCCTCGGCTGGGCCAATAGCAGTCAACCTGAACCAGGAGAGCACTTGCCAGAGAGGAGGTGGGCCATCGTCTCCTTGGACTGGTCGTATAGCACAAAACTCGATGTGTGCTGCAAGCCATGAAGCGCAAGACGCTCCGATCTGGTCAAGCGAGCTACTTGAAGAACTTGACGAGCGAGATCCGACCGCGCACTCAAAGAGAGCGTCATAGCAACTCTTGGACATGTACTGCACATCCGCCGTCCAATGGCACTAGAGGGCATCCGTGTGGGGAGCAAGCTGCACCACACGTGCCAACTGGCAGATGGCATAGTGCCAGCGCCCCATGCCGCCCCTGATATCCGAGATCCAACGTTGATGTGATCGGGCATTCCGAAGATTAAGGGAGACTAGCTGGTGCAGCTTGGGTGCTATCTCTGAGATTGCCCGACCATGAAGCCAGCGGTCCTCCTAGAATAAGGCAGTAGCTCTGTCGCCAACCACCATTTTGGTGGATGCGGTGAACACTGCGTGTTCATCCCAGGAGAACTGGAGACCGATGCCTTTCCAGGGGCGGTTGTGATCAGTGAGCATCCTCTAGAGCCAACAGACCCGGAGACTGATCGCCACCCTCCTGAGGTTCAGAACACCCAGGCCGCCCAGACGAAGGGGCCTACACACCCAATGCCAGTTGACGTGGCAGTGGCCGCTCTGCCAACCAAAAGGACCCCCCTGAGGATCTTGTCAATCTAGGACCGCTTGTTCAAGCCAAGAACCACCACCTAGTGCAATGGCATGGTGGCTAGGACCGATCTGACTAAGGTTAGGCGCCCAACCTTTGCCATCATCGATGCCCTCCAAGTAGGGAGGCGATCCGTGCTCATGTCAACCAATGGCTCGAGAGCCGCACTTAACAACTTCCGGAGGATGAGGGGGATCCCGAGGTACTTGATCGGGAATGGAGCCAGCTGACACTCCATCACCAATGCAGCCTCGAGGCCACCTCGTCCGAACAACCTATGGTGGACACCAAGCATTTAGCGAAGTTGTTGCAACCCCGACATGTGCCCGAAGAGCGCTAACAAGCCGCAAACAGCGAGCAACTCCCCCGTATCTGGGTGACTGAAGATGACCACGGCATTCGCGTAAAGCGTAGATGCCAGCAAACGAAGTGTGAGGCGCGTGACTACGAAGCACCCCGAATTCCCTGGCCCTGGTCAAAACAAACTGTTGAGGGTGTCTATCACCAACACGAACATGGGGGATAGCAGGTCACCATGTTGCAATCCCTTGTGGCGCCATATCAGCGGCCCCGGCTCACCATTGTGCTTCTCGAGGACGGCAACCCACTCACGGAAGCGTCCAAGTGAGGCCCAAAGCCGATCCTACGCTGCACCTCGAAGAGCAATGCCCAAGACACCAAGTCGAACGCGTGAGAGATGTATATTCAGAAGAGGTCCAAAATTATTTTGACCGCAGTAGAAATCATTGCCTGGAAGTGTATTGGTTAGAAATCATATTTCCATAGGGTGGTAGCAGAGAGGGATGCAGGCAAGTTTGTATTATTGACACCATGATCCCGACTACATGCCTGTTTTTCAACAGTTAAGGGTTCACTGTCCAAACACTACAGCTACACTTTTTTTTGGTTGGTATAATGTTCTATAATATACATGTATTAGGACAAAGCAAAATAGATCTAACTAAATACATGATTACTCTGGGTTTTTACTCTATCCTTCCTACCTACTAAGATGTGTTGTTTGCATTTTGTCTCTTGCAGCCATTGCAGTTAAAGAAAAATTAGAATCTCTTTGTAGAGAATTTCAGCGTCAAAACAAAAAGTTAAAGGTATGTTCAGTTAGTTCTGAGATGTGAAACTAGTATTCATAAGTATTTTGCACTTTTGTTCAACCGTGATATATTTTAGGTCTGTGGTTCAGGAAGAGTGCCAAAGGGTGTCAACAGAGGGGCAGAACTTTCGGATGGAGATGTCCGACAAATTCGAGAATGCTATGAAGGTCAATGATACATTACTTGACAGTAATCTGAAATAAATATTTATGAATGTCCTTTTTAATTTCATTACCTAAATACATACTCTATGGGATTGGCTGCCCCCCATGAAAAGGGGATAGCCAGCCAGCTTGATCCCTGTATTTGACTTGGTCATTAAATGGAGTACTTTTTATCCTTTATATACCATTATATTTATGATATTTTATAGGCTGTCAGTGTCAAGCTTGAGGACAGAAAAACGAATGCATTGCTCAGTTTGAAGAGAACAATTCGTAAGACTACTAAGCTTAGGCATGTCTTCAGTTTTAAGAGTTTCAATAATTGAAACAACCTTGATTCACAACAAAGTTACATACGTGATGATGGCTGCTATTTTGTAGGCTGAGAAATAAACTCAAAGACCTTGCTGATCAATATAATATCATTCAGCAAAAATATGCTCATCAGGTATGCTTGACCAGTATCTCCAAGGATCCAATACTGCCACAAGCCCACAACAATGATTTATGTGTTGTTTATTGTACTTTCTATGAATTTTTGTTTCTCGTTGGCTCGTCACACATGCAGCTGAAAGAAAAGACGCTGGAACTTGAGCTTGCTGATCTGAAAATTCAACAGCATCAAGCGAAAGCAGCTCAAGAACATGCCCAAATGGTATTGTATGATGAGCAAGTTTCTCAACTTGTCACTACTGAGAAGAACCTGCGGGTGCAGCTAGCTGCTGATGGTGAAAAATTTCAGCAGTTTCAGGTACTTTTGCAGAGAAAATCCTACTCTTAACTCTTAATTCTATTGCTCCAGTTTATCTTAATGGTGGATTTCCCCTCCCCCAGTAGATGAGCACATAAACAGCATTCCAGCTTATCCATTTTAATCGGGATTATAGGTGTAAATGTTGTGTTCCATTATATCGTTTCAGGATGCCCTGTCAAAAAGCAATGAAGTGTTCGAAACTTACAAGAAGGAGATGGAACAGGTTTTTACCCATCTCACTTCACACTCATCACTGTGTCTGCTATTCTGCTTTGAACCTTTCTTCTTATTAATTGCTCTGCCTACAGAACTTAAATTTTATTTTGTTATCTCCACATTAGATGGTGAAGGCGATAAAAGACTTGAGGAAGCAAAATGAAGCCCTGAAGAACAAGTGTGAGAATTCAGATGTTGCTCTTGTGAAGCTCATTGAGGAGGTAATGCATACATTATACAAACTAATCAGGATGTTCGAAAACAAGCGCACCTACCTGATCTTATTTGTTTGAAGCTATAGCCACATGCTTTTGATAGCTCATATTAATCTCCTTTAATACCATACCCGTGTGTGGTGTCACCTTATTTATTTTTTATGGTTATGCAGTTTCATCTACCTTAGCTTGCATACTAGGAGAATTTTGTGCAAGTTGGTACGCATGTTGCTAACTTAGAACCTATTTTTGGTCATGCGTGCAGCGTGAGGTGATGAAGAAGCAACTAGAAAAATATAAGAATCAAAAGGACAAACTCGAGTCCCTGTGCCGGTCGCTGCAGGCAGAAAGGAAACAAAGCCCATCTGTCAGTATTCCTAATGATGCCTCTAACCAAGAAGATGTTACAAGTCAGAAACAAAGCCCATCTTCCAGTATTCCTGATGTCGCCTCTAACCAAGAAGATGTTACAAGTCAGCAGCCAGAGGTATAGCGTTTTGGTGCTTCATGGTGCATACCCTTGGTGCTGCTGCTCTCTATGGTATAACTCGGCGAGATTTTCTGAATCCTGGCAAACGGATATAAGCGATACTTTTACCCTGCTTTGCTTGTGATTTTCTGGGAGCTGTGGTATGTGTATATCACACACCCAACCGAAACTATTTGCCTAAATATCTCATCGTTTGAGCAATTTCAGAGTGGCTTTGGTTTCTTGGTGCAAAGAGCTGTTGAGTTCGAGTTTGTAACCAGACCAGCGTTACAATTTGTTCCTTTTTCGTGTGATTGGATGGTAGAACATCAGTATTTTAGAAACAAACCGAATGTGTGCACTGGTGAACTGATCAACATTCTGTGTTAAGCAAGTTTTATACTTATATTAGCGACGAGTGTTCTGTCACTGTGTTAAGTCAGTTTTATACTTAGTACTCCCTCTGATCAATGATAAGTGTCGCAGCTTTGAACTAAGGTTGGATCGGGGTGTACTTCATATGGAAGAAATCAAACAATATATACTCCTGGTATCCATGGAGATAAAAAGAAGGTAAATGGGAGCGGTCATTTTTTTGCCACGGCTTTTACAATTGTCGTTTCATGTTGAAATCTTGCAAGCGCTGAAAACTTTTGTCAATGTTTATCACTAAAAATATTTAGAATTTTTTTGTAAATATTTTTTGGTTTTACTATTCACCCAAGGTCATTTGAGCTCGGGACTAGAAGAGTACTTTGGAGGTAAATGTTTTTACATTGTTTTTTTGCTTGAAAAGCCGAACGCATTCAACTTGTACAGAAAAACTAGCTAACTACTTGTTCGTTCCTATAGATAAAACAAACTAGGGGCTGGGGCGTGCCCATGGCGCGCCTCCTGAGAAGTACCCTCTGCGGTGCCAGGTAGGCATGCGTCCTTTACGGTACCTTTTCGCTAATTGGTGATATACGTTCAGATATCTCTCCCTAATAATAAAGCATGGATTGACTTTGTCGGGTTCACCCTCACAATACGCTTCTTCCCGTGAATTTACGCTTTCAGTTTTTTCCGTCTATATTATTTTCTACATCCGAGGTGGTACTATTTTACCTGCCTATCTTTGTTTTTACCTAATATTTATTAAAAGACAGAGGCACGTTTGATCTGGGTCGGTCATTTATTTTTGGCTAGATTTTAGTTGACCGGTTCAATCATTGACCAGTTCAATCGTGTTCTGCCTCAACCCATCGAAGACATAAATGTTCGTGTCTGTTTCGTACACACACGCACGCGAACCTTCACATTGCTTCCCCGGATTTCTTGGAAACGAATCTACCCATCTAGTTGTTTTTTTCTCGTGATCCCTTACAACATGGTCTACCGGTTTGGAATCGAACACAATAACCATCGCCGCCGCCTTTTCTGCCGTCTCCCATAAGTATTGGCTTGTGAGAGACAGAAGAGGTGTTGAGGGGTGGATCCGTGGAGCAGAGGAGCAGCCGAATAGTACGCAAGCTAGGGTGATCCCACGGGATAATTCATCCGGGTACGAAGTCACGTCGAGGCGATTTCTCAAAAAAAGTCACGTCGACTCAACTCGATCGAGAGAGTCATCACTACCGGACTCGCGGTCTATGCCTACGGCCACGGGCCGTCGGCATAGGCCCCTAAGCCGTCGGCATAGATCTATGCCTACGGTTGCCGTCGGCATAGGCCCGTCGGCGTAGATGTCGTCTGCGTAGTCTTGTCAGACCATCGGCATAGTATAGCCGTCGGCATAGGTGCCTACGCCGACGGCCTGACGTCAGCCGTCGGCATAGTTTAGCCGTCGGCAGTGTTTTTCCTCTGACGGCAACGGACGACGCCGTCAAAAGCGCTGACGAATCACACAACGCCACGTGGTACTCCTGGTGGCAGGGCTATGCCTACGGCAAAGCCGTAGGCATAGATGAATCTATGCCGACGGCTTTACCTTAGGCATAGCTCTGCCACGTGTCGTTTCCTGGTTACTCCTGACAGCAGGGCTATGCCTATGGCAAAGCCGTCGGCATAGATATGCCACGTGGCGAGCCCTGGTACCTCCTGGGCTTATATATGGCGACGGCTTTGCCGTAGGCATAGTTTTTTTTTATTTTCCCTGTTTTCTCTTTTCCAATTCATTTGACAGCATTTCAAAACAGAACAATATGAAACTATGTAGAAATATGACAATTCATCATCTAAACATACTCAAGTTCATCTAAACATACTCAAGTTCACCATCATCATCTAAACATACTCAAGTTCATCACATCATCTAAAGATCATCACCGACGGAAGTTCATGAACATAAAAGTAGTGCAAGACATTAAATATCATAAAAGTAGGAATATGAAAGGCATGGCACGATGGCCACATGCACGGAATCATCAAGCAAGACCACCTCCGCCAAAACCACCACCTCCGCCAAAACCGCCATCGCGACCACCACCACTCTGCCAGATCGGAGTGACTGGGGTCGACGGAGCAGGAGTCGAGCCACCGGTCCCCTACATGTTTCAGAAAAGATTCTAACGGTAAATATGATATGATAGTGTTGAATGAACGAGAACTAGTTTGCCAGTAGTTAGGCAAATGTACTAACCGTACCATCACTGCCTAGTGCCACCCATTCATCGAACATGGGCACGTGTGGGGGTTCTCCCGCAGGTGGTGGTGGGGGTCCCATTTGTGGTGGATCCGTGCGGTTAGTCCAAGACGCCAACATAGCCTGAATGTTAGTTAAACAAGCAAACTAGAAGATTAGAAGGAATGAAAGTGCAAAAATTTAGCTTGGTTTTAAGAGGGCAACTAACCGTCATCATCTGACGGTTGTAATCATCATTTGCCTTCACTCGTTTCAAGTACTCCCGCACCTCGAGATTCCTATGCTCGACAAACTCCTTATATGCCTACATAACTTAGGTTGTTTCTAAGTGAGCAATGCTGAAAATAAACTGAGAATGCTAGATAGAAAAAGATAAAGAGGAAGTACTTACAGCATGCTGGCGGGCTAAGGGAGTCTGTGAACGCCCCGTACTCTCTAACTGGCTCGGGTTGGTAGCCTGAAGTTGTGTGTACGAGATCGAAGGAGTGATCAAGCCGTCGAAACACCGATACCGGCCATTCTTCTTCCCCTGGATGGCCACCACCGCCATGTCGTCGATCTGAGACTGGGCGACGTCACCAACAGGAACATCCGGATGCAACTCCTGATAGTGATGAATGTAAGACCCCAGGTGCTCCTCGGTCTTGCCGTAGTACTGGCTCTCGCCCTCCTTGCGATGACTCCGCTCGCCGGCCAGCTTCCACGACTCCATGTCTGAGAGCGGCCTCTTCAACTTGTCCTCCTACAACGTCCAATAGAAGTTAGCCATACATAAGAACATGACGGTAAAGAAGAACAAAAATGCATACCTTCATGGCCTTGAAGCCCCAGTTGTTCCTGTTTCCTTGGCCGTGTATCCCGTCGGCTCCACGGTTAGCCCGTGCCTTGATGCTCTTGGCAGCAAACTCTGCATCGGCGCCGAGCCACCTATCCACCAAACTCGCCCATCCGCCATGCCTTCCATAGCACCAACGAGGAACAACCTATGCAAATTTTGGAACCATGACATGTGAGCACGAAACATATAGTTGACTGCTTGAAACAATGAAAAGTTAGTAATAGTTACCATCATGAGGTGCTCCTTGCTCAAGGTAAGTCGTAGCTTCTGCGCTTGAGTTTTGGTCATCTTTTGGTGCAGGTAGTAGTGGTAGTACTGCGAGACGGCAACCCAGCGCACCTCTTACGGCAACTGACGAGCTTTCTTCTTCGCAGCCGCAAGCAATACCACGTCGGCTCTGGCCTTGTGCTCGTCAAGAACTCTATAGAGTTGCTGCAATCATGGATAAACCAGAAGCAAACAAGGAATGAGTTGAGTGATTCAATGATAAACTATGAACGAAACTGAAGACAAGTGATTCAGAAGAGACTTACCCAAAATTTGGTGATCACGGCCTTAGCGGCCGTCCCGTACTCCGCATTGCCGCAAGCCTCGTAGTGGGCCCAGCTCGTGGCCAAAACCCGCTGCTGCGGGTCCCTGTCTGGCCGCGGGCAGAATAGGCCAGGCCAAAACTCCTTCAACAGGATAGTGATAAGGCCGTTCGGTTTACGGCCCTTTCCGCGAAGGATCCAGTTTCTGCAAAAGAATCAAATGATTGCCATGTGTACAATAAGAAAATGTTGTCATGTGTTGAAAATATGATTGAGAGGCACTTACTCTGTCCCCACAGGTTCAATGAGCCACTTGTGCTCCTCGATAGAAGGTGGTGTAGGTAGTCCGGCATTACCACGCAGCCACCCCTGCGGAGCACCCGGTGGCAAGTCACCCCACAACTCGGGATCAACCTCCCCTCCACCCTCCTCGCCCTCCTCCTCACCCTCCTCCTCCTCACCCTCCTCCTCGGCCTCCTCCTCCTCACCCTCCTCCTCGGCCTCCTCCTCCTCGCCATCAGGAACATACTCCTCCTC
Organism: Aegilops umbellulata; assembly: GCA_032464435.1. NCBI lineage: Eukaryota > Viridiplantae > Streptophyta > Magnoliopsida > Poales > Poaceae > Aegilops > Aegilops umbellulata. Next base: position 446,792,053 of record CP136055.1, read on the forward strand.
CTCAGACTCAGAAGGTGCCTCTGTATAGGAGGGCACCGAAGAAGACCCTCCTATTTCGGACACGGCCCGGAGTTTTTTGCCCCGGCTGCCTCTCCCCCACCACCTCCTCCTCTAGGGGCTCTCCCCCCACCGCCTCCTCCTCTAGGGTCTCCTCCCCCGACCCCTCCACCTCCCTATGAGGTGTCATCCTCGCGTAGTCAGGAGGGAACCTTGTGGGCTCGTCCACTCCGAGTAAGTCCTTTGAATTTACTGAGGAAACTGGCGCCGCTGGACTTGCCCATGATTAGCAAACCTGCATTGAGAAGAGAATAAACAATTAGTAAGGATATCAATTAAACAAGCATACAGGAAAAACATTAATACCAGAAGAGCACATTAAGCATACTATTGTAATGATCATTAAAAGAACTTACATTTTCTAGAACCCATATGAATCATCACTATTGTAATCTATTTGTGGACCGGTCTCATCATCACTATTACGCATATCTTCTTCGTTGTCTGACGGAGGTGGAGGCTCTTCCTCATCGTCAGCGTCTTCATTTAACTTTTCAAGCATAATTATGTCTCTTTGATTCACAACTGCCTCACCATCAACCGTGCGTCGTCGTCGTTTGGGTCCAGGTCAACATAACCCAAGTCATCATCCTCGTTGTTTCGGACCACGTCATCATGCTCCTCTTGATAGAACACTCCCTGGTATGTCATGGGGTTTATGTTGTAGTAATCATCATCATTCGGGTCCGGTAGCTTACCATGTGGTGACACCTTGAACACAACTTCCCAACCCTTTAGGTACTCTTTCTGGCATGGGTAAGGCAGATAATATAATTGTGTGGCCTGGGTAGCGGCGATAAAGAGATTAGCTCCGGCATAGATGGTTGATGGTTTAACTTCAACTAAACCAACAGAAGGCGTATGTCTCAGACCCTTTTTGGGGTCGAACCATCGGCATTTGAACACAGTGAGACTTAGGTGTTCGCGGCCACGTTTGAATGTAAGCTCGTATATTTTTCCTACCCTTCCGTAGTAATCTACTTTATTATCTCCTTCAGTGAAGACTTCGGTATTTATGGTTTTGGGATCAGGCCGACTGTTCTGGTGCTCCTCTGTATGGAAGCGATACCCATTCACATCATACTTTTCACATGTCATGACGACAGGGTCAAAACCCATGGAAACCCATCTCAATTCTTCATCCATTGATTCGGTCGGATCATTTCCCTACAAGTTTAATTGAAATTATAGGGTGCATGAGTTTAATTGAAATTATAGGGTGCATGAGTTTAATTGAAAGTGTGAAAAATTACTTTCTCCATGAACCACGCAACAAAATTTTTCCTTCCATCAGCACCCTTTCGGAGAAGAGCAAGTGCCTCCGCTTCAGTAGGAGGCAGCATTCCCGTCCATTCTTCTTCAAGGAATCGACTACAATAAGAAAAGCGGTATAAGAACTAGGCAAAGTGAACATAACGAATTGACTAAAAGAATGGTGCAAAGGTATTACCTCATCCACTCATCCTCAACTTCCTTGATGTTGTGCAAGATATAGAACATGACATCCTTCCACTCATCTCGTGGCATGAGATAAGGTTTCGAGCATCCAGCCCTACCACCTTGCCCGATGAATAGAGGCAACTTGGGTTTATACTTGGGTTCTTCTGTGTTGTATCGAGACACCTTATTGTGCAACGTGGGAACATGGTCCGGATAGTAGGCTGTCCTGAGGTCTGCCACCTCCTCTAGGATAACTGCCTCAGCTATGGAAGCTTCAATCTTAGCTTTGTTTCCACATTTCTGTCTCAGATGCTTGTTCTGTCTCTCAGGACCGTGCTGCCAATGATTCTGCACAGGGCCCCCCAACAATACCTCGTTCGGGAGGTGCAAAATGAGATGTGTCATCAGAGTAAAGAAGCCTGGCGAGAAGATCTTCTCTAGCTTGCATATCAACTCCGGCGCCTTCTTATGCATTTCTTTTATCTTCTCAGGACATACTTCTTTAGCAAAAAGCGTGCAGAAGAAATGGCTTAACTCCGCAAGCACAAGCCAGACACGCTCGGGAACATAGCCCCGAACCATCACCGGCATAATCCGCTCAATCCATACATGATAGTCATGACTCTTGATCGCGGTCACTCTACCCGTTGAAAGATTGACCCCCTTACTTATATTCGACGCATAACCATCAGTGAACTTCACGACGTGTTTCAGCCACTTGAATGCCTCCATCTTATGATCCTTTTTAAGTACGAAGTCAGCATCTGGCTTGAACCAAGATTTTCGATTGCCTGTGGGAGGCTGCATGTGTAGACGTGGTCTATCACAAATATTCTGTTGATCAACTCTAGCATTAACATTATCCTTTGTCTTATCAGGAATGTTGAGGATCGTGCGAAAAAGGGACTCTGCGACATTCTTTTCGGTGTGCATCACATCTATGTTGTATGGAAGTTTGAGGTCCTTGAAATAGGGAAGCTGCGTGAAGGGGGTAATGTGAGTCCAGTTGTGCGTCTCACCATATCGTTCAAAAAAAATTCCCTTTACCTTTCCCTTTGCCCTCACCCTCGTCTTCGCCTGTGGCTTTGCCTTTGCCTTTGCCTTTGCCTTTGCCTTTGCCTTTTCCTTCACCGGCAGGCTTAAGAGCTTTCAGCTGAGCAAGCACATCCGCACCAGAAAACGTTGGAATCTCGTTCACTTCATGGACAACTTTGCCTTTTGTGAAGTTCTTCTTGTCTTCCCTATCAGGATGGTCTGGAGGGAGGAACCGTCGATGCAGGTCAAATGCAACATACTTGCCACCCTTCTTCAGCCCAATGAAAATCAAGGCCTGCATGCACACTGGGCAAGGCATCTTTCCACTTGTACACCATCCGCAGAACAGGGCATAACCGGGAAAGTCATGCATGCAATATTGTAGCCAAAATTTCATCAAGAAATTTTTCTGCAGATGTCGGTCGTATGTCAACCTCGGGAAGTACCAAGAATGGTGCAAATCATCCACCAACGGCTGCATAAACACACTCAAATTCTTCCCCGGATATTCAGGCCCCGGAATTATAAGCGACAAGAACAGGGTCTTGCGTTGCATTATGGCGCCGGGAGGGCGATTGAGCGGAATAACAAATACGGGCCAACAGCTGTATGGATTAGACGACATACCATATGGATTGAACCCATCACCTGTTATAGCAATTCGGACATTCCCAGCCTCGGCTGCTTCCTCCAGGTACTCTATATCGAATGACTTCCATGCTTCACCTCCTGATGGATGTACAATTTTTTTTGGATTGTACCTTTTCCCTTCCTTGTGCCACTTCATCATTTTGGCAGACTCCTCGGTGATGAAAAGGCGCTGCAGTCTTTTTATAAAATCAAGATACCGAAGAACCTTCACAGGGATTTTTAGCTGCTGCTTCTGACCATGCTTATCGACCACCTCAATATACCGAGAGGAACCGCACTTCCTACAGTACTTGTCATCCGCATACTCATGCCTAAACAAAAGGCAATTCTTTGGACAAACATGTATTTTCTCATAGTCCATGGAGAGCGCCTTCATGATTTTCTTCGTAGCGTACATGGTTTTCGGCAGTTCATGGCCCTCAGGCAGGCTGTTAGCCCATACTCCCAGAAATGCTTCGAAGCAACCTCGGCTACAGCCGTACTCGGCCTTGACTGCCATCAGTTGCGAGATGGCATCCAGCACAGATAGCTTGGCACCCTCATAGAGAGGTTTCTTTGAGGAGGCCAAGATTTCCAGGAAGGCCTTTGCGGTTTCCTCCGGCTCCTTCGGTTCATTCGCTGAATGTGACGGAGGTGTCGGCTATGCAGCAAAGACATCATCTAGCATGTCTCTAACCCCATCGTCCTCATAACTAGCGACGTGTTGTCGTATCACATCCTATCTACCACGGTCCCGCTGGGCAAAGTTTATCGGCATATTAAAGTTGGGCATAAATCCATGCGTGCGAAGGTGCTTAGTCATCTCACTCTTATCTCTGCGGATACGTCTCTTACATCTGGCACACGGGCATTCTGGCACCATCCTCATTGGACTATGGAATATCTCTTTCAAAAACACATCAGTTTTCTCGACCCACTCTGTTGTTACTTGATTCCGACGGAAAAACCCACTATACATCCACTGATTATCTGCCATCTCTGCTTTATTGGAAGCCACACAACAAAATTAAGGATTCATTTAAATTACTCACATCAATATTTTATTTTTTACAAGGTTGACGAGAATCGACATTTAATCCACCTACATCTCTAATAGGTAAAGATGGGTCCTAATCCCACCCGAGAATGTGTAGATTGAGTACTTTGTCCATGCTCTACCCCATTCCGAGACAAAATTTTGGCAGCACCTCCCCGCTGTTCTCCAAATACACGTCTCGGCAAAATGCCGAGAGAATGTGCATCCGGAGAACAATAGGGAGGCGCCGCCGAAATCCTGTCTCGGAACGGGGTAGAGCATGAACAACGTACCCAATCAACACATCCTCGGGCTGTCCGTGGAAAGCGCTGGACAATCCGAAAGAGTTGCGGTGATAAATATGCACTTGAATGCATATTTATCGATGCAACCCTTTCGGACGGGAGACCTAGGTTACGTGACTTGATGTGAAAATTTAATCTAGTGACATGGAAAAAAAGTGGACGAGGTCATGGAATTGTTGCTCACCCTCCGATGTAGAGGATGTAGTCGATCAAAGGAGGGACGATCCTGGACCAACACCTCCAACGTCGACGGTCACTCCACGAAGATGGGAACACCACAAATCCTGTTAATTCCATCAAGTGAAAAAAAATTAGGTCTTCACCTCACATTAACCATTTGGCACAACATTATGAATCGACATGAAACAAAATGTCAAATTGCAAAAAAAATCTTTATTAAGTATTTTAGAAAGCAAGTGCCTCGATTTGCTTCTTATATATGAATCAACATGACCATAACACTAACTTGACCAATATCCATCCATCTATCACAAATTTGCCCAACATCTAATTCATCTATATTCACAAACTTAGTAAAAACTATCTAGTATGTATCTAAATACCTAATAAAACTACACAAAACTATCTAGTATGTATCTAAATATCCATCCATCTATCTATTCATCTAGCATCCATCTATATATTCATCTAGCATCCATCCATCTATCTAGCATCTATCTATTCATCCAGCCACCATGAACACAAGCAACGAGAACAACGGGGGCTCACTGGGGCTGGGAGGGGGCACGGCGGCGTCTGGCGGTGGAGGGAGGAGCTCACTGGGGCGGGAGTGCTCGTCGAAGCAGGGCCGGCCAAAGCCGCGCCCAGGAGTGCTCGTCGGGGCGGCCTGCGGGCTCCGGGAGGCCGAACCAGGGGCGGGGAGCCCTGCGGCCGGCGGCGGCGCGAGACGGAGTCGGCGCGGGGCGGGTGGACGGCGGTGTTGTGGGGTCGGGGTGGGGTTGGGAGGCCGGGGCGGGGGCGCCGCGAGGAGGGGGCGGAGAAGGTCGGGGCGAGGGGCGAGGAGGGGCACGGGCGGCGGCGGCAGGCGACGGGGAACGGCGCGGGTAGAGCGAGCGGCGGGGAGCGGCGTGGGTCGAGCGGGCGGCGGTCGGCGGCGGGTGGCGGTCGGCGGATGGTGCGAGTGGATGAGGCTGCAGCTGCGGGTGTGGGAAAGAACGAGTGGAGGAGGGTGGGCGCGAGTGGATAAGGGGACCTATGCCGACGGCTTATATTAATCACACCACGTCGCATATATGCCGACGGCTAAGCCGTAGGCATAGGTGTATTTTTTTATACATATTAATTACAAACTAGCCGTATACATGTTAATTACACACGTGGCATATATTATTAACTGTCTTCAAATATATTTTTAGTGTATATTATTTTCATGTGCATTGAAAAGTTTCGTATATATATAAAATACTTTTTTATATACACGTACATATTAAATATTTTCAAATACACGTTCTTGAATTTTTTTGAATGATACATGGTATATAATTATATTAAAAATGATACATGGTATACATATTTTTTACATGCATGAACATTATTTAAAATGTACCATACATTTTCTTTAATGGTTTGAAACATTATTTTTAATGACATGATCTTTTTTTTATATTGTACAACAATTTTCTAAAATATCACGTATATTTTTTTCTGAACCGAATTTTTTCTATGGTCAGCAACATATGATATAAATATTTTCTATGGTCTCGCGAAAGGTGATACATAGGAGAGCAACTAACTGAGGGGTACCATTACCGAGTGCCGGATCCGGTAACTATGCGAGTGCCTGATCCGTCTACTACCGTGTCATCGCCGTCCGTGAGGGGGGCCACGCCCCGGAGACGCGTGCCGCCTCTTCGGACATGCCACCACACCACCCCGCATGTATGAGGGCCCGGTGCGACACTCCGGTGGCATTGCTACCCCCCAGGGCCCCCGTCCCGCCTAACCCTGTAGCGTTTGACCACGGGATCTAGCCCTTTGACTTTGCACGGACGGGCTTTGACCAGCGGACCTCCCCACCCGGTTGTGTTAGGTCAGCCCATAGGAACACTTTGGAGCAACAACCGGGCCAGACCCACAGCAAGACCCCCTCCGTGTAGACCCGACGCGTCCGTTTCCCCCCTCCAGGTGCCGGCGGCGGCGCCGTCTGTGAGGGGGGGCACACCCCGAACACGCGTGCCGGGCGTTTGCAACCGCCACCACATTTCCAGACTTGTGAGAGGCCGCCTACGCAAGATTTGGCGGCATGCTAGCCCCGGAGGCCGCCAGCCACAGTCGTAGACGCGCGAAGGGCAATCCGCGTAGAGGGAATTTTTCGGATACTTCTCCATCACCAAAAATTATGAAAAAAATACCATCGTTCCTATAGCACATGTGCCCACGTCATGCAAAAAAAAAATCATGATTTTATCGCGCTCCAAGTATTTAATAATATTCACGCCGCATCGTTACCGCAGAACGTCTACTGCCGTGTCATCGCCGTTCGTGGGGGGGGCCACGCCCCGGAGACGCGTGCCGCCTCTTCGGACATGCCACCACACCACCCCGCATGTATGAGGGCCCGGTGCGACGCTCCGGTGGCATTGCTACCCCCCAGGGCCCCCGTCCCACCTAACCCTGTAGCGTTTGCCCTTTGACTTTGCACGGACGGGCTTTGACCAGCGGACCTCCCCACCCCGTTGTGTTAGGTCAGCCCATAGGAACACTTTGGAGCAACAACCGGGCCAGACCCACAACAAGATCCCCTCCGTGTAGACCCAACGCGCCCGTTTACCCCCTCCAGGTGCCGGCGGCGGCGCCGTCCGTGAGGGGGGGGGGCACACTCCGGACACGCGTGCCGCCTCTTCGAACATGCCACAACACCACCCCGCATGTATGAGGGGCCGGTGCGACGCTCCAGTGGCATTTCTACCCCCAGGGCCCCCGTTCCGCCTAACCCTGGAGCGGTTGACCACGAGATCTAACCCTTTAACTTTCCACGGACCGGCTTTAAACAGTGGACCTCTCCACCCGGTTGTGTCAGGTCAGCCCAGAGGGACACCTGGGAGCAACATCCGGGGCCAAACCGACAGCTACATCCCCTCTGTATAGACCCGATGCGTCCGTTTTCCCCCTCTAGGTGCCGGCGGCGGCGCCGTCCGTTAGGGGGGCCATGCCCCGGAGATGCGTACCGCCTCTTCGAACATGCCACAACACCACCCGGTTGTGGTAGGTCATCCCATAGAAACACTTTGGAGCAACGTCCCCTCCGTATAGACCCCATGCGGCTGTTTCCGCCCTCCAGATGCTGGCGGCGGCGCCGGCCGTGAGGGGGGCACACCGCGGACGTGAGGGGGTCACACTCCGGAGACGGGTGCCGGGCGTTTGCAACCGCCACTGAACTTATGTCGCATAGCTGTTTTTGATTTTAATAAAATTTAAGGACCTATATTCAAAAGAACATGACAGCATATTATTAATGTGCTCGAAAAAATACAAACTATATATATATATATTCATAATCTATGGAAAAAATTACAAACTACATATATATTCATATAATACATAAAAAAGCATGAAAACATATTTTTTAAAAAGCATAAAAACATATGCAAAAAACGTATGTAAAAAAAGCATTAAAACATATGCAAAAAAAGTATGTAAAAAAATATCTATGCCAACGGCAAAGCCGTCGGCATAGATACGGCAGGGTTCTGGTGCCGGCGCCGTGTCGCGGATCGGTGACGTGGCAACTATGCCGATGGCTGCCGTCGGCATACCTACGCCGCGGATTGGTGACGTGGCATGCGGAGATATGCCGACGGCCGCCCGTCCCGACCGTCGGCATAGGTTTGACGGCGTTAGCCGCTAGCCACGGGCGGGGCCGCCGGGCCCACAGTTATACCGACGGCTGATTTATGCCGACGGCTGGTGTCGGCATGTCTGCGCCTAGGTCGACGGCCGTTCTGTGCCGACGATGGCCGTCGGCATAGATCCACGTAACCCGACGGCCAGTGTAAGTTGACGGCCAGGGCTGGGCTGTCGGCATATCTCAATCTAGGCCGACGGCAGCCGTAGGCATAGGTTTGGCCGTCGGCGTATTACCGTTTTCCGGTAGTGCATCCTGCTCTGACGGCTGCCATTAGGACCAATTTAGCCTATCGATTCGCTGACGATCGATCGCAAGGCAGGCCGATGAGGAAGGAAGGGCAACGCGTTATTTTTGGCTGGTCGTTTCGAGGAGGCGCGAGGCCACGCTACAGCTTCTATCGCCACCCCCGTCGTCCGCGCCGGCACCCCTCCCCGAAGTGCCTCAATAACGACCTCCCCACCATGCCGCACATCCCGTCGCTCCCCGCCGGTCTGTACCGTAGCGACCTCCTGCGCAACGGCGCCCCTCCCGACAAGGCAACGATGCCCACCTCCCACATTGACCTTCAATGGCGTTGGCGGAGTCCTGCACTGAGACCTGCACGAAAGTGGGTAAGCAGCTGCTCGCCAAGGTCGCACTAGCACCACCCTGACCACACCTGCGCGAAAGCAGCGCTGAAGTGGCCTTCTTGGGAAGGAGAAGGGAAGGTGGGAGATGGAGGCAGGGGATCGTGCTCAGAGGTGTCGCCGAGGTGGCCAGAGCAGATGAAGATGAACTATGCCCCACATCGATTGGGAGGTTCGATGGGATAGACACAGATGACCGGCCGATCTTAGTTGGAGGCGGTGGCTGGTGAAGCCGCTTAGAAGCCAGAGCGATGGGAACATCTGCAAGGAAGATAACGATCACGAGAGAACTAGGTGGTGCTGTCGTAGTGGGCACCTGCCACTATATATGCTGTCGACGATACGTGTCTGACTCTGATCATCAATACAGACCACATGCAAATCCAAGGGAAGACACTAGAAACACACACGTGTAGGCTCTTTGCAAAGGAGAAACCCCTCCTTTGTTTTGTACATTTGATGCATGAGAAGGTTGATTCCAATACTCCCAGAAATAGTCTCACCTCGCTTCCCTATAACCAATCTATCTCATTTATATACGCCCTTAATTTCCTGTGTATCAGAAAATCTTCTCGGAGATCACACAGATGAATGAGGAAGGAAAGAGAGGCTAATTAGAGAAGAAATAAAGAAGGAAAGAGCTAATTACACAAGAAGTAAAGAAGAAAAAAAGGCTAACGATTCTATATGTGGGATGGGCTATATGCGCTGTTGCATGCATATACTTTAACGGCAGAAAAATAAGGAAGTGATGCGCTGCATAAGACATTGACGTTGGTTATTATGACCCTGATCGATGAACGAAAAAAAGGAAAAATATAAGAGGACCAGAATATTTTGCTGTTGATCGTTTTTAACTGAAGTTTGATGATTGTTTATGTCCTTTACAGACTGCTCCTATTTTTTTTTATCTAACTTTACAGACTGCTACTATACTACGACGTAAAAGCCGGAAAGGAAACGGACATCAGTCCAGTTAGGATTACAGAATGTTGAAATAACATGTATATACATGCTACCACACACGGGAAGCATATATATCTGAACGTGCTATGAAGTATACAACGAAGATTTACATACGAAAGCAGAATACAAAACAATTTATTTTCAGGCGCAGCTTATCTCACCTAGATACACGACTGCGTAATAAACCTTTGTTGCCAAAACATAGACATTTAGAAGTCATGGCCATAGAGTCTGATCTCCGTGAAGTTGTTGTTCCGGACAAGAAAATATGTGCCATGCTTAACGTCCCTGAAGGTGGACGTGCTTCAATCATGTTATGGTTGAAGGATCAGCATTGCGCATACATATGATCAAAGAGAAGAACATGCACGTTGCTCATTGGTGGGTTACCTCAACAAATCTAATTTGGCTGTAGTGGTTAGTGTTTTGTTTTTATTTTATTTTTAAAAAAAGTGTGCGTATTTGAAGGAAACTTTCAAAATGGGTTCCTTTAGCCAATTGAGATAAAAAGTTATGATGCATATATTGATAACTTTAACAATAACACGTACATTCAACTGGACGTAAACGGTAATTCCTCATTCTGATGTTTACTCATTAGCAAAGCACAACCCACAACTCCAACAATGAAGGCATTTCCCCCCTCAAAAGAAAAGATCAATGCATCATTTATTGTGCTTTATTTTTGCAAAGATGGCTGGCTTAGAACATAGTGATTGAATTAGGAGTGTTGGAGGAGTCCAATGAATTTTTATCCCGTTGCAACGCACGGGCCATTTTCCTAGTAAGGCATAACCCTCCTGGACGTACATGTGCATATGGGGTGCCAGGGAGTAAATTGCAAAAAAACATCATAATTGGGTCGAAGTTTTCAATGCTTCAAAAAAAAAACCACCGGAAAACATGCATTTTGGTGGGTGTTTGATGACATTTGCACTATTGTGGTAGTTTTTTGCAATTTACTCGGTGCCAGGCATAGGCAAACGCCCATTGCTCTGCTCCTTCTATCAGCGTGTGACAGAAGTGATGCATAGAACTGCCTTGCTTTTGATATGTAATGAAAAGTCACTGAGCTATACAAATGCATTACTTGTAGCTTTGCATTATAAGAAACACACAACAGTGAGAATTGATCCTTTTTACATAACCGAAAGATGTGGACACGGAATTTAAGTGGAACTGAATAAGTTTGCTGGCATGATATTTGCACAATCTGTTTGACAACAATCCTGAGATATGCTTTGCAACACTATCTTGATGTACTAATTATGGACAACGCACACAAAAAATTTAACACGCATAAGATGGAGAACGTCATATGGAGAATAGGTAGCTGCCAGCTTTTTAACCAAAACTATCAGCAATGTAAAATCTCTTATATTTCTATAAATGGGATAATCTGCACACTCAAAACCAACGCTCATGTGTACTCCTCTGTATGGTAAGTATGAGGAGAGCCATTCGGACCTCACCAAGTTACTCTACACGCGAGAAATTCTTGTGCAGCCTAAAGAAACTGAAGTGCCACTCTCTTTTCTGCATCTTTCTTGGTCGCACCTAAATGCAACGGAACCATGGCCCTGGTCTAGATATGTAACCCATCATTTAGTAACAATCAAACTCAATAGTAATATTTATGTTATATGTAAAAAGGCATCAATGCCATAGTTGTATGAACCATGACACTTGTTTTGGAATGGAGGGAGTAGGATAGGCTGTCCACATACTTTAGTACAACAAAATGTGCGACTAAATATGCAGATGTAGGATAAACTGTCGACATGGCACAATGTTCAGAATTTTCACAAACACAAGTAGAGCAGAAAGTCAGAACAGGTCTGCTGAAGCGCTTGTGACCATCAAAATAACTATCTCATAGTTGGCGCTGCTTCGTCAAACATCCACAACGACACTGTATCAGTAATTCAACACAGGAACCAGAGAAAAAAATGTGGCAGGGAAAAAATATGTGCCAATAGAAGAAATTATAACACTTGCTTGTAAAACACGGATGATTTCTTTGCAGACAATATTTGTAGTAGTATTTGTTGGAACACCACGGACCATCTTCTGCTAGAATTTCCAGTCCTTTCAGGGATGAAACTTGCGAAACATCAACATATAATTGCCCATGAGAAAACACCCGGTTCTGAAATAAACACGCAGTTTGGAAAGTGCTTGCTCTTGACTCTTATTGATAGTCATCCCATAACACAAACAAACAGAAAATTGGCAACGGCGAAGAGTAAACCGCCATTTGGTACTTGGTGCATTCAGGCAATCCTGGGGATACAAAGAGTGCGGTTCTGTGTAGCTCGAGCTACGTGGTACCCCTTATCTTAGCCATTCATTTTTGCATCAGGATCCGTGCAGAAGCATTTGTCATTTTTGTTTCTCTCAAACGAAACAACGTATAAACTTCAAACTTCGCAGGACAACAAAACATTTTAATTACTATGCGGGAAAAAACTTTCACATTTTTTCATGCATTTTAAATGCTAAAAATTATTTTTTTTAATCAAGAAAATTCTCATTTTGTATATTTATGTCAGTCCAAAAAATCTGAAAGTTTTTTCACACATTGAAGTTGTAAAGTTTGTTTGATCTGGAAAGTTTGAAGTCTATATGTTATTTCATTTGAGAGAAACAAAAAAGAGAAATTTTCTTGTTGTAAGTTAGTTGGAGAGTACGGATCTCAAAGCAATGTTGAAGGGCTGAAGATAAGAGGTTCCATGTAGCTCGACCTACAGAGAAACTTTACCGGATACAAATACACTGACCTTTATTAGTTCCAGCAATAACTTCATCTTTAAATATTCTTTCATCAAGCCTGGTGAGTAGTCAGTCCAGAATACCTAGATCATGCAATCACAGACGGGCCATTCTGTACATTCTTGCCCACACGAGTCATGGAAGCATTAAGATGAAGAAATAGCTACAAAGTATAAAACTTAGACAGCCATGGAAGCTAAACCTCAATACATATGACCAATATTTTCGCCATTCCTCGTCGATGGACTTTTTTCCTTGTCTAAGATGCCACTGGCCCAGTACAGACACACGCGAATGCAAATTAGTATCAGGTGGATTATTAAACACAACTATGTAGGCTGATGAAAGTGTGGCATGATAAAAAAATCTCTAATCATTAATCAATGTGCACTATGTCACTAAATGAGGCCCATGTAAGTTACATTGTGAAATCATTGTTACCAATGATGCATGTGCTTGCCATCAATGCCACTATGCCTACTCTGCAGCAAGATGTAATGATCTAAAAGCTTTAGCTGCACCTAAAGTTAAAATATATGCAATGATCTAAAAACTATGTGGAAACACCTTCAACCGGACAATATTCCTCACTATTAAAATTTCAAGTTACATTGCGCAGAAAAATATGAATGACATAAAATGGGTTCGTAAAGCTTTCAGTGCCTGAATGTACTACCTCCTTTCCCTTTTGATCTTGTCAATGAACCAATTTTTCCTGAAGATATCACACGGGCACAGTGTTACCACTTCGAATATTTAAAAATTCAGAGTTGCACCGTACAATTGATGGTGAAGCAGCAAGAACAAATGTGTATTATTCATATGAGATACAGAAACCATAGAGCATATACTATTGTGCCTTGACAAAGATCTTTAATTAGTCTATCGATTTCAGCTGTAACAAAGATCTTGTTTGCAAATCTCTCTCTCTCTCTCTCTCTCTCTCTCTCTCTCTCTCTCTCTCTCTCTCTCTCTCTCTCTCTCTCTCTCTCTCTCTCTCTCTCTCTCTCTCTCTCTCTCTCTCTCTCTCTCTCTCTCTCTCTCTCTCTCTCTCTCTCTCTCTCTCTCTCTCTCTCTCTCTCTCTCTCTCTCTCTCTCTCTCTCTCTCTCTCTCTCTCTCTCTCTCTCTCTCTCTCTCTCTCTCTCTCTCTCTCTCTCTCTCTCTCTCTCTCTCTCTCTCTCTCTCTCTCTCCGCGCCTGCATTATAGGTTAGGAAGGACTTGACATGTTAAGAATCAACAATAGCAGTAACTATACAAAGCAACCGAGAGTAACTAACTGATGAGTGGAATGACAAGCAAGTACCTTAACACGATGGGGCTGTAGTCCATCCACCAAAAACATGGGAGGAATACGGTGCTGTGACTTTTGACACCTCAGGAGGCTCCCATGTCATCCCACTAGTAGAAAAGGGGCCTATTGTCCCGGTTGGTGAGGGCCTTTAGTCCCGATTCATGAACCGGGACTAAAGGGTCGGTACTAATGCCTTGGCCCTTTAGTCCCGGTTCAATCCAGAACCGGGACTAAAGGGCGCGGCCACGTTTATGATTTTTTTCTTTTTGAATTTTTTTTTTGAATTTTTTTTGAAATTTTTTTATTTTCAAATTTCTGAATTATTTTAACCTTTAGTCTGTAATCACCACCCCTCATCACTTCTCAATTTATCCTCTAATCACCCCTCATCATTCCAAATTATCTAACTTCCCGAACGGTCACTCATCCTCCCACTCCCCCAGCCTGAGCACGCTTAACTTCCGGGTTCTATTCTCCCTCGCTCCAAGTCTGCACTTGTTGTTTTCCTGACAATAGTAAGATGTCAATCATATTAACCTTCAGGAATTTTGCTTGAGCATGAAGTGACACATTTCACTGTTTTAGTTTGAAACTATTGTTTTAAAAAACAATAATTATTTAGTAACACTAATATTTCTTGAATAATTAGTTTGACCACAGTTTGACCAGATTTGACCAAAATTGAAATAACTGAAATAATTATTTAGTAACACTAATATTCTAGAATAATTAGTTTGACCATTGTTTGACCACAGTTTGCCCACTGTTTGAATTTTTTCGATTTTTTTCACTCTAGATCTTAAAAGCCCCGTATCTTTTTCTCTGTTAGGTTTTTGAGGATTTTGAAAATGTTTAACAGGGTTCCCCCAGTTAAATTCGGATGTAACTTTTTGAGTAGATGATTTTTCATACAAAAAACTTTTTCATCCGAGTTAGTATGCAAAAGTTATGCCCATTTTTATAAATTTCAGAGAGATTTTGCAAATAAAGTCAAAATTCACATTTGCAAATTTTCCCAACAACTAGACCACATATCACATGGGAAACTTATTTTCTTTTATTTTTTTGACATTTCCATCATTTTCTTTTATTTTTTAAAACTGAAAAGGCGATCCACGGGGGCGGGGGGGGGGGGGGGGGGGGGTAGAGTTTGAAAATGGGACCTTTAGTACCGGTTCATGGCACGAACCGGGACTAAAGGTCTCAACCCCATTAGTCCCGGTTTGTACCTCAAACCGGGACTAAAGGTCTTATCTTTAGTCCCGGTTTGAGGCACGAACCGAGACTAAAGGTCATCGCACCCTTTAGTCTCGGTTCGTGGCACGAACCGGGACTAAAGGGCCCACGTGAACCGGGACTAATGCCTTAGCCACATGAACCGGGATAAATGCACCCATTGGTCCCGGTTCTAGACTGAACCGGGACTAATGGGCTTACCCGGCGTGGACCATAGCCCCCTTTTCTACTAGTGTCCCCGCAGGCCTACTGCCCTAGCGAACAACAAGCAAGGTGGCAGGTGAACATCCGCTGGCACCCCAGCGCCTCCTTCCTTCTCCGTTCACTGCCTCCTCCTCCTTGACCCTGCCTCCGCCGAACGACAAGCCCGATTTGGCCGTTGGTTCCGATAGAGAGGGATATGGCCACAAGGGTGAGGACTGAGCCTCGATCAGACCCAACGGCGAGCAAGCAAGGAACCTGAGGTAGTAGTGGAGGTGATGGAACTCGTCGAAGTTAACATCGACGTGACGACCGTCCACCACCAGCCGCCGTAGCTCCACCTCCACCTCAGCGGCGCCCGCGCCGGAGCCACTCTTTGCGCGTGCGCTAGCTTGACCCACCTCGCCGAACCACATGAGATAAAAAGTGGGGCGACGGCGGCAGCGGCAGCGGCAGCGGCAACCCTAGCCGCCACTCGAGGAGGAGAAGAGGAGGGTGAGAATTTTTTTTAGAAGATGAGAGAGGGGTGGGGCGAATTTACCTTGGGGAGGCGTTGTCCTAGGGGTGGTGCGAATTTACCTTGGGGAGGTGTTATCTAGGTCAATTCGGGTGTGCACAACGCCTCCCCCACGCCCCGTGCGCCCAAAGCCGCGGGAGTGCACACATTGCGCGACTCTTATTGTGTTTAATTAGACCATTTCAAGTCACAAGAGACGCTTTGTTCGCGAGATCGCCCCCCTTCTCCACGCATGCATTCCTAAAAGGTGCAGAAAGGCTAGGACGGTCGCCGAGGGCTCGCCGGGACACCTATGGGCGCGAGACATCCATGGCGAAATCGGCCAGTACCTCCTACTGTGGCGCCTGATCGAGGCCACGACGCTCTCCAACGTGCCCGACCGGCTTGTGTGGATGTGGAACGCTTTTGGCACTTACATTGCCAAATCTGCCTACATGCCTTCCTTCCACGATTGGACCACCTGCAGCACCTAGAAGCTTATCTGGAAGAGTTAGGCGCCCCCAAAAGTGAAATTTTTTCACTGGCTCATTAGCTTGGATCGATGTTGGACGGTAGGCCGCCTCGCTCGGAGCCTGAGATGATGCGCCATATTCTTCTCAGTTGCCCTTTTTTTTTCAAAACTGAGGCAAAAGATTTGCCTCGTCGATTAATGAAATGAAACACAAAAGTCCTTTGTGTTTTCTCAGAAAAAAAGCCGCAAGTGACGCCAAGCTTATACATGGCATGGTCATAAGCAAGCATAGAGATGTTTTCAGACAGTGGATTGAGATAAATTTGTATTAATACTGCCATGAATTTTCCTAGAACAGGCGTTGATCTGTTTTTGGCCTGTACTTTACTTGTAAATAGTTTTATTATGAAAGTTATAATAGAACAATGGTTCCACGGTTCATGGTTAAAAAAAAGTTTGCTGGTATATTTCAGTGACACTTGCAGGCAAGTTTATCCAACTTTCGGTAGCAGATATAACTTGGTGGCCAATTCTCCAAGAATCTTCAACCCCCATTCATTTACAATTCTAACAAATTAGACCCTAGGAGCATCTTCAATAGATGATCCATATGTAAAAATACCTAACTTTTGGACCGTCTGGGACAAAAAACGCTGCCCCAACAGATGGTCCATATGCAAAAAAAATTAGACCGCGGCCTCCTCATGATGTAAAATACAGCACCTCGCGGTGCAAATTTACATCACGAAATGCATCTGGTACAAAACCAGCTGCCGCCCGCGAACGCCCAACCGCCACTTCATTTCCTTTCCCGCCCGCGCCCGTTCGCCCGCCCGAAGAACAGTCGGCCGGAATCCGCCGCCGCGACCGCCCAAAACCTCGCCGTCGGCGCCGCCACCACCGCTTATCCCCGCCACCGCCGTCGCCCCCGTCGCCTCCCTCGCTGGTAGCCGGCTCGCAGCCGCCCGGACGTCGCCGAATCGGGAGGCAGCCGACGCGGGATTCGGCGCCTCCAGCGGTCCGGCTGCCACGGTAGGCCTCCGCCGGGTCTTAGGCTGCCGTCGACCTCCTCCCGTCGGTCGTGAGCCTGTCCACGCCTGTTGCGCCAGCGGCACGACCGCCGCACCAAGCCCTCCGCCGCGCTGCCAAACTATTCTTTGCCGCCCGCCAAGCTCCTCTTGGCCGGCCTCCAAGCTCATTTCTTATCACCGCCGCCGTCCGGAGCCGACCGCAGCCGTCCGCAGCAGCCAATCCAACCAGCGGCCATCTTCTTCCACCGCGCGCACAAGGTGTTCGACGAAATTCCCCAAGGTAAAAAAATGACGAAAGTTGATGATTTAACTTGGGATTGGATAGTATGTTTGACGGTGGTTGTGTGCATTGTAGATGAGCTCGGTTGACTCCTCTTTCGTGGATGATTCATCGTAGGACGAGGAATTTGATTTGCATGAAGAAGAGGAGATTTCTATGCTAGTGGCCATGCACAAGAGGAAGAAATCAAAGCACGGTGGTTCCGTTTATGGTCGTGCGTTCATTCGGAGAGAATGGATTGATGCGCACAAACGGTTGGTGCGCAACTACTTTGCATCATCACCTGTTTTTCCGGAGAATTACTTTCGATACCGTTTCAGAATGTCGAAAGACTTGTTCTTCCGCATTTGCAATGAAGTGAAGCGGCATAATCCAGTCTTCGAGCAGAGAAGGAACTGTGCCGGGTTGCTTGGCCATAGCATTGAGCAGAAGGTCACTGCCACTTTGCGCATGATGACATATGGTGTTTCGGCAGATTACATTGATGACAACTTGGCGATGGCATAGAGCACTTCTATCTTCTATGTCAAGCAATTTGCAATAACTATGGTAGAAGTGTTCGGTCCACAGTACTTGAGAGCACCCAATGCTCAAGACACTCAGAGGCTTTTGGAGATGAACAAAGCTCGAGGGTTTCCAGGTATGCTCGGGTCTGTGGATTGCATGCATTGGAAATGGAAGAATTGTCCAAAAGCATGGCATGGACAATTCAAGGGTCGTGGAAAGGATGCCACTATCATTTTTGAGGCAGTTGTTGATCATGAAACATGGATTTGGCATGCATATTTTGGTATGCCCGGTTCTTGCAATGACATCAACGTGCTCGACCGGTCACCTCTCTTTGCCAACTTAGCAAATGGAGAAGCACCACCGGTGACCTTCGAAGCAAATGACCACACCTACAACTATGGGTACTATCTTGCAGATGGGATCTACCCGAGGAGGAGTACATTCGTCAAGCCGGTTGCAAAACCTGAAGGTAAGAAAGAACTTGTCTTTCATAATGCACAAGCGACGGCTAGAAAAGATGTTGAGAGGGCATTTGAGATTTTGCAATCCCAATTTGCTATTGTGCGAGGATCATCTAGATTTTGGGATTTAAAGATCCTTTGATACATCATGACCGCTTGCGTGATCATGCATAATATGATCACTGAGAACAAGCTGGAAAAAAATTTATATTACAACTTCTATCAGTTGATGGGCATTCGTGTTAACCCCATGCGCAAAGAGGAGCGCATCAGACGTTTCATGAAGGCGTACAGTGAGATTAGAGACACCGATGTGCATGACCAACTCCAGAAAGATTTGATGGAAGAGGATTAAAAATGACATGGCGAAAGATCCGCATAGATTCATTATTTGTTTGTTCAAAACTACTATATTGTATTGTGCAAAACTATGTTGTATTTATGTTGCATTTCATCTCCTGGATCTAAAGAACTATGTAATAATTTGATATTGTGGACATGAAATTTTTTTATGTTGTTTTAAAACATGTTTTATGCAATATGTGTGGTTGTACCATACCTGGCCAAACCTCGGGCCGGGCCAGGCTTCGGGCCGGGCCTAGCCAAGCCCGAGCCAAAAAACCTAGGCCCAAGCCCGGCCCGGCCCGGCCATCGGGCCTAGTTTTGGGGCTCAAGCCCGGCCAGAACATGCAAAAGCCCGCCGGGCCTCGGGCCGGGCCCCTTCAGAAAACTGCAAAAATGACGGGCTCGGGCCCAGCCCAGCCAGGCCACCGGGCTCAAAATCTAGGCCCGAGCCCGGCTCGGGAGCAGCGTCGGGCCTGGCCGGGTCGGGCTTTTTCGGGCCGGGCGGGCCGGGCTGCCCATGGCCAGGTCTAGGCTGTACAATGGCTGAACAACAACTGCGCGGCTGCTGGCCGGTTTTGGACCATGAATTTGAACCATCTATTGGAGTTGCTCTTTTGGACCATGAATTTGGACCATTTATTGGAGTTGTCCTTTTTTGGAGCTCCAAAACGCATTTTTTGGCGGTCCAAATTTTACATCTCCGGTTTTGGACCGTCAAAATTTGGACAATCTATTGAAGATGCTCTAACTAAGATTAGCAATCGGATGGGAGTTGAAGATTATAGGAGAAGCTGGGGAGGGGGGCCGATTCTCCCGGAATAAACCAAACTGGCCCATAAACATCGGGAGGGGAGGAACTTTGGATGTTAACAGACCGCCCATTGGTGAAGATTACAGCGGACACCACACCCATTGCCCATGTAAACAAAAAATACACCATCTATATGAACAATATATGGCACAGATATAATTCAGTCGAGTACAAAAAAGCTGTGGTCTTTGTCCAAATGTAAACGAAAATCAACTCATCGCCAAATGAATACAAGGGTCTGGGGTTAAAAAGAACAATGGCTTATGGCCAGGAAAAGCAAAAAAACACCACAACTCCAATGGGCTTCTCTTCTAATAAAAGTCCAGCTAGGAGTACATGGGTTCGCGTGCAGCTTCAACGAAGCAAACATCTTGCCATGCCACACAAGTTCTTACCCTCCCTGAGATAGACCAACCATATAATCCATGAGCAGAAACCTGCACTGAAGTAAGAACATAAGCAACGGTTTGACAGATAATCAAAGTTCAAAAAGGCGCTATTAATCATGCGCTTATGCATGCCTACGCACAAGGTGCTGGCATAACGCCTCGCTTTGGCCATGTGCGCTCGGAAACGCATGACTAGGCTGAGCACCTTTCCTGCTGAAGCACGATTAGGCGCGTGGAATGCCAGAAATCACGTGTAATGGCGCAGAACGGCGGGAAGGGGGTCAGCAGGAATTAGAAGGCGAGGTAGGCAGGCGCGGGACGAGAGCCAAAAGCCCAAAATTATGGCTCGTCTAGGGTTAACCTTGGCTCTCCTCTCCTTGCGTCGCCGGGCCTTCCTTGCGCCGCCACAGATCTGAAGCTCGTCCTCGCCTCGGTCGGAACTCCTTCGTCTCGCACCCTCCTCACGCCGCCGGCTGCTGGACGCCGACCTTGCCCGCCACGGATCTCGCGCCCCTCCTCGTGCTCTTCTTCTTTTCAGGCAGGCAAACCCCGTGAGCCCTCCCCGTCTCCCCCTTTGAGCTATCTGCCTCGGTGCCTCCCTCTCCTCTTTTGTCTTGGTTTGCTGTTGGTGCTGCTATTTTGCTGCTGCTCACTGCTGGTGCTGCTCCCTCTGTTGCTGGTCATGCTCTGTCGCTGGCTGGCTAGCTACTGCTACTCAAATTTGGTGCCACTAGCTGCTAGCTGCTGTTGTTGGCTGTGCTAATGTGTGGTGCACTTGTGCTGTGCTGTTGTGTTGTGTATTTGTGATGTGCTGCTTTGTTGTGATGTGCTTGTGCTATTAGCTTTGTATGGCTATAATCTGCTATTAGTATATACGTGAGCACATGGCTATGAGAGCGATATACTGACAAGGTATTTATCTGTTCAATGATTATATCCCACTCCAAGTTACATTTTAGTTGTATATAGATGGGCACATGGCTATAATCTGCTACATGGAGAGCTATGCATTGACATTCCTATGTTTTCCCAGCTGAAAACTACTTCCCCAGCGATCCCAGCTATGTCCTGCTGGCTTGTCCGTATGGTGTCAGTACAGTAAAAAAAAAATTGCGGGTGGTGTCAGTACAGTATTGTACAGGATCAGTACAGTATTGTACGGGATACTTAGGCGCCCGCCTAAGCAGCGCATAAGCGAGCTAGGCGCAAGTAGGTCCCAAAACGAACAATTTATGCCTAGTGCCTTTTTGAACTTTGCAGATAATGTGAGTAGGTCAGGTGATTTTATCTCCTGGAGAAAGAAGTTGATATGTGGGAATTATGAGGTAGTCATATCACAAAGAACCTAAAACCCTTCCATAAAAATAATTAGGTAAAATGATATGCATCTCACTTAATTACATATGCTATTTGTAAACTGCTAATCTGAAGCACATTTTAATGGATGGTGACAGCTTATACTTCATGTAAGAGCAGAACAGAGTACTTGTGATGTAGAGATATGGTTATTCATGTCAGAGCAAGATGTGCCAGATGATCAAAAAGTTAAGATATGCTGTGGCTTACATCCTCAATCAGTAGCAACTTTCTTCCTTGCTGCCCTTGCATTATCATACTCAAACTTGAGCACATCTTGAATATGTGAAGTATCCTTGATATAAAACCACCTCCCAATTGCGCTCTCCTCAATCATTGGGAAGTATTGAGCAAGAATGGTGTTGGCGAACCAGTACCAGATAGCACCAAATACAAGGCCGACTACTGCTCCCGCGAAAACCTAATGAACCCATCAAATTGAAATATCTGTCAGTTTTTTAGTGGCAGTCATGACATTTATAAAAGCAATAAAACCAACAATGTTCCAAACAAGCAGGTATGCAGGGAGACCACCAACTTTTCTCAAGGATGATGCCATTAAGCCGAATCACACTGCTGATTCAGGAACAAGTATACTATGAAGAGAGAATACCCAACTTTCAAGTACATATCCACCCAAAATGTAATTGTCCTATGGTTCAAATTCATATGCAAACAGATAGGTCCAACAGATTAACCATATGAATTTCATTCACCTATTGAGTCCATAAGGATAGCGCTTTAGCTGTAATTTTTGTGTTTTCAAAGAAATATTCTTGAGTTTTAGATCCGAATGATTCAATTGATGGATTTCAACCAATTGAAATTCAAATGCAAACAGATACGCAAATTCTAATGTGAATAATCCCTATGGTTTCAACCATACAAACTTTCCCTATGAAGGCCCTTCGGATCAAAGGAATGAAAGCGCCAAAATTCATATGTATTGCTTTCCACCCAATCCCATATGATTGATTCATAGAAAGGTTAGATCACTTTTTTTATTCCTTCGATTCCTGTAGGATATCAATTAGTATCCCAGTGTTTTGCAAATCCTGCATTTCGAAGAAGTCTTAAATTATCTGACTGTAATGCCCAATCATTGGCTAAAAGTGCATCAATCAATAATCAAAATCCCATCGCGTCCGCGCAGATCGGATCCGAAATTCAGGGGCTCTGACCTGCGGGACGGTGTGGTAGCCGAGATACACCCTGGAGAGCATGGTGAGGAACGCGAGAGGCCATGAGAAGGCGGCCATGACGCGGCTCGCCGGCGACCGCCGGAGCACGAAGAGCGAGAGGTAGGTGGCGAAGAAGAAGGTGTACTGCGCGTGGCTGGACGGCCACCCGTGGGAGTCGCAGGTCTCGAGCAGCTCGCACGAGGCCGGGCGGGACTGCGCGACGGAGTGCTTGATGAGCTCGTTGAGGACCTGCGAGACGAGGAGCCCCAAGGCGAAGCAGATGCCCTGCAGCTCGCGGCGGAACATGAAGTGGGAGATGAAGCCGCCGAGGCTGATGAAGACGGGGATTAGGGAGACCCACGCGAGGAAGAGGCCGACCCTGTCGCCCCGGTGGTAGCGGACGTGGGTGAGCGTGATGGCCTTGAGCGCCGGCGGCACCGACGCGGCCATCTCCTGGTACTCCCCGGCCCCGGACATGGCTCCGCCGCAGAGCTCGCTTTCTTTTTCCTCTCTTCTTCGATTGGGGTATCGCGTATAGGGGATCTGCGCGTTGCGCTTTTCGGGCGGGGCGTGAAGACGCGTGCGCGTGCCAGAAGAAGTGGGGCGTGGACGGTGGACGCGTGGGGGTGGGGTACAAGGAGAAGCATAGAGTTACAGATGAATCTGATGATCCAGATTGAGTTGGTTCAGGCGCCATTTTCAGCAGGTCTTTTTTTCTTCCGCATAAAAAAAATTTATATCTATAAAAACATGAAAGCACATCCAACTACCCATAAAAAAATGCACATCCAACTATTTTTTTTGAGAAAGGGGTTTTCTCCTGCCTTATTTTTATTTAAAACAAGGCAAGCAAAACACACGACTGTTTACAACACTCGGGCTATAGCCAAAGTAGTTGAGCTTGATAAGATTCACAAGCAGACAACTAACAACATGAGCAAAGAAAATTCAGCAACAAAAGCTATCTATTACATAATCATCAGCGTCAGCTGGAATGGGCTCTTGGATAGAAGTTCTGTTGATCAATCCCTGCACCCACATTATTCTTCGTCACCAAACGATCCTTAGGAGCTCTCCTCTTCTTCAATCCAGCAGTAGCAGGCAGTCTTTCATTATTTTTGATTGAGAATCCAAGCATATAATCATCCATCTATGAAGGAGCACACTTACTCTACTCAAAAGAATTCAGATTTCTTTCCACACAGCTCCATGAAAACACAACTTATTTATCATAGCCCATAAGCTCCAGATGAAGGCGACACAAGCCATAACTATAACATATTCCTTATTATCTGTATCCCACAAAGAAGATAATTCATTTATATTGTCAAGAGAGATAAAAGTGAAAAGCTTCAACAATATCTTTCGAAACATGTCTTACAATAATGCAACCAAAAAGCAAGTGATCGGCAATATTCATACTCATTATAAAAAAGACAAGTTAAATCAGCAAAGTGTTCTCTTTTACTCAAATAGTCTCTTGTAAGGATTTTGATATGAACCATCAACTAAACAAACACAATATATCTTTGTGGAACAATTATTTTTCCAAATTTGTCCCGGCCAGGGGTAGAAACCCCACCCCATTTGATTTTGTTGTAAAAGAATATAGTAGGATAAATCCTATAAGCTTCAAGAGTCCAAAAAGGTTTATTGGCATCATCAAGAGGTATAAAGTGAGGGTTTTCTATTTTCACGCCCTTGGTTGCTTAGTTGTGCTCAGTTTTACCCCAGTCATCTAACATTGCTCACTTTTCTCCTCCCTCCTTCACCCCTACTCACAAAAGCCCAAACGGAGCAAGGTCGTCCAGTAAAAGCCTTTAACCATTACCTCTTGGCGAGCGGGGCGCGTTATATCCTGGCAGGTGGGGTCGGGCCACTCTCTCTCTCCCCATAGTGGTGACGCGTTAAATCCTGACAGGTGGGACCGAGGTAAACTATGGCAGGTGGGGCCGAGGCAACTGAGGTAGCTTATGACAGGTAAGGCCGAGGCAACATATGACAGGTTGGGTCTGTTCTCTCTCTCATTTGTGAACGGCAGACCGCACACTACCTTGAGCAACACCCCCACCTCCCAAAGACTAGCCATTGCCGCAGCCTGCCCGCATCGTAGGCTCTGACTCCAGCGGTGAACTACGGATGACAACGCTGAACGTCCGCCACAACACCAATAGTCTTTCCTTT
Source organism: Aegilops umbellulata (assembly GCA_032464435.1). NCBI lineage: Eukaryota > Viridiplantae > Streptophyta > Magnoliopsida > Poales > Poaceae > Aegilops > Aegilops umbellulata. Next base: position 446,817,034 of record CP136055.1, read on the forward strand.
GCCCGCATTGTCCCTCAAAGCCCAACCAACTGCATGTAGAGCTCCCACCCCGATGATCTAGATTCTTCTGCCATCGAAGAGTGACCAACGACATCGTGGCATTGCTCGCATTTCTTAGTAAGCTCTTCAATCATGATCTGCCCACCGTATTCAAGTCCTTCGGGACCCGTTTCCCATGAACTCATCTGAAACCCTAATTTTAGGTGCGCCTTTGCGGTCAATATCTGGTTGAAGTGGGCACACCAGCGAGGGAGGGGATTCTATCATGTCCTGCCACGTTCATCTACAACGGATTCGGGGAAGTGCAGGTAGTTAGTGGGCATCCATTTTGCGTCATGTTTTTCTATTGTTATTTATATTTTAAGTTATATTTCACTTTTAAGTGCTATTCTAATGCGCTTTCTCTCGTAAATTGCAAGTTCTATCACAAGAGGGAGATTGCGGGCAGCTGGAATTCTGGACCTGAAAAGAGCTATAATAGAGATAGCTATTCTCCGGAGCTCCAAATGACCTAAAATTTTATGGGAGATTTATTTTGGAATATATAAAAAATACTGGAAGAAAAAGATCCCTGAGGGGGCCCACCAGCGAGCCTAGGGTGCGTCACTTGAGCTTGTGCGACCACCAGCAAGCCTCCGAGGCTCATCTTCTCCTATATGAAGCCAATTGCCATAGAAAAATAAATAAGAGGAAGACTTTCGGGACGAAGCTCCGCGGTCTTGAGGCGAAACCTGGGCAGGAGCACTTTTGCTCTCCGGCGGAGCGATTCTGCCAAGGATACTTCCCTCTGGGAGGGGGGAAATAGAGCTATCGTCACCACCAACGTTCCTCTCATCGTGGAAGGACTCATCTCCATCAACATTTCACCAGCACCATCTCATCTCTAAACCCTAGTTCATCTCTTGTGTTCAATCTTTGCCCAAAACCTCAGATTGGTACCTGGGGTTCGCTAATAGTGTTGATTACATCTTGTAGTTGATGCTAGTTGGTTTATTTGGTGGAAGATCATATGTTCAGATTGTTAATCATACATTATTCTCCTCTGATCATGAACATCAATATTATTTGTGAGTAGTTTCATTTGTTCTTGAGGACATGAGAGAAGTCTTATTATAAGTAATCATGTGAAGTTAGTTTTTGTTCAATATTTTGATGATGTGCTATGTTGTTCTTCCTGTAGTGGCGTCGTGTGAGCGTCCACTACATGACACATAACTATGCTTGGGCCTAGGGGAAGGCATTGTGGGATTACTAAGTAGATGATGGGTTGCGAAAGTGATAGAAGCTTAAGTTTATGCACTATTCCGTAAGGGGCTGATTCGGATCCATATGTTTCATGCTATGGTTAGATTTATCTTAATTCTTCTCTCGTAGTTGTGAATGCTTGCGAGAGGGGGTAATCGTAAGTGGGTTGTTTGTTCAAGTAAGAATGGCACCCTAACACAGGTCCACCCACATAACAATTTATTAAAGTAGTGAACGCGAATTAACGAATCATGATGAAGTTAACTACATGAGATTCCCATGTGTCCTCGAGAACGCTTAGCTCATTATAAGAAGTACGCCCAACTTGTCCTTTGCAATAAAAGGATTGGGCCACCTAGCTGCACTGATACGTCTCAAACGTATCTACTTTTCCAAACACGTATTCTCTTGTTTTGGACTCTAACTTGCATGATTTGAATGGAACCCAGACTGACACTATTTTCAGTACAACTACCTTGGTGTTATTTTTGTGCAAAAATAAAGGTTCTTGGATTGGGCTGAAATTTTACAGAGAATTTTTCCGAAATGTATAAAAATTATTGGCGAAAAGATCTACTACGTCTCCAACGTATCTATAATTTTTGATTGTTCCATGCTATTATGTTATCAATCTTGGATGTTTTATATGCATTCATATGCTATTTTATATGATTTTTCGGACTAACCTATTAACCTAGAGCCCAGTGCCAGTTTCTGTTTTTTCCTTGTTTTTGAGTATCGCAGAAAAGGAAAACCAAACGGATTCCAATTGACCTAAAACTCGACGGAGCTTATTTTTGGACCAAAAGAAGGCCATGGATTAAAAAAGTTGGGCCAGAAGAGTCCCGGGCTGCCCACGAGGGTGGGAGGCGCGCCCACCCCCCTGGGCGTGCCCCCTACCTCGTGGACAGCCCGGAGACCCCCTGACTTGTTCTCGACGCCGAAACCTCTTATATATACAGAAACCTCTAGAAAATAACCTAGATCGAGAGTTCTGCCGCCGCAAGCCTCTGTAGCCACCAAAAACCAATCGGGACCCTGTCCCGGCACCCTGCCAGAGGGGGGATCCATCACCGGTGGCCATCTTCATCATCCCGGCGCTCTCCATGACGAGGAGGGAGTAGTTCACCCTCGGGGCTGAGGGTATGTACTAGTAGCTATGTGTTTGATCTCTCTCTCTCACACACATGTTCTTGAGGTGGTACGATCTTGATGTATCGCGAGCTTTGCTATTATAGTTGGATCTTATGATGTTTCTCCCCCTCTACTCTATTGTAATGGATTGAGTTTTCCCTTTGAAGTTGTCTTATCGGATTGAGTCTTTAAGGATTTGAGAACACTTGATGTATGTCTTGCATGTGCTTATATGTGGTGACAATGGGATATTCACGTGATCTACTTGATGTATGTTTTGGTGATCAACTTGCGGGTTCAGTGACCTTGTGAACTTATGCATAGGGGTTGGCACACGTTTTCGTCTTGACTCTCCGGTAGAAACTTTGGGGCACTCTTTGAAGTACTTTGTGTTGGTTGAATAGATGAATCTAAGATTGTGTGATGCATATCGTATAATCATACCCACGGATACTTGAGGTGACATTGGAGTATCTAGGTGACATTAGGGCTTTGGTTGATTTGTGTCTTAAGGTGTTATTCTAGTACGAAATCTATGATAGATCGAACGGAAAGAATAGCTTCGTGTTATTTTACTACGGACTCTTGAATAGATCGATCAGAAAGGATAACTTTGAGGTGGTTTTCTACCCTGCAATAATCTGTTCGTTTGTTCTCCGCTATTAGTGACTTTGGAGTGACTCCTTGTTGCATGTTGAGGGATAGTTATATGATCCAATTATGTTATTATTGTTGAGAAAACTTGCACTAGTGAAAGTATGAACCCTAGGCCTTGTTTCCTATCATTGCAATACCGTTTACGCTCACTTTTATCGCTTGCTACCTTGCTGTTTTCATATTTTCAGATTACAAAAACCTATACCTACCATCCATATTGTACTTGTATCACCATCTATTCGCCGAACTAGTGCACCTATACAATTTACCATTGTATTGGGTGTGTTGGGGACACAAGAGACTCTTTGTTATTTGGTTGCAGGGTTGTTTGAGAGAGACCATCTTTAACCTACGTCTCCCACGGATTGATAAACCTTAGGTCATCCACTTGAGGGAAATTTGCTAGTGTCCTACAAACCTCTGCACTTGGAGGCCCAACAACGTCTACAAGAAGAAGGTTGCATAGAAGGCATCAGCCACCATAGAGCCACAAGGTCAGGTGGCACGCCCTAGTGCGTGCCACCTGAGCTTGTGGGCCCCTCGAGCCTTCGTTTGCCCTACCTCCATGTTCGTAAGTACCGTATCATGGAGAAAATTTTTTGGAGAGAAAGTTCCATCAGGTTTTATGATATGACTCTGACGTATCTATAATTTATGAAGTATGCATGCCATGTTTACAACAATTTTATATGGTTTTCGTATGATTTGATTAGAACTAACCCAGACTGACGTTGTTTTCAGCAGAACTACCGTGGTGTCGTTTTTTGTGCAGAGATAAAAGTTCTCAGAATGGGCTGGAAATTTACGGCGATTTTTTATGGACCAAAAGAGAACCCCAAAGCACAAGAGTTGGACCAGAAGAGTCCTGAGGCAACGACAAGGTAGGGGGGCGCCCTACCCCCCAGGAGGGTGCTCCGTCCTTGTCGCTGCCTCGTGGACCCTCTTGACGTGAGACCGATGCCAAAAATTCCTATAAATACCAACCCCCCCCCCCATAAATAAACCTAGATCGGGAGTTCCACCGCCGCAAGCCTCTATAGCCACAAAAAACCAATTTAGGCCCTCTTTGGTACCCTGCCGGAGAGGGCCATCATCACCGGAGGCCATCGAGGAGGATCCCGGAGGGGGCCATCATCACCATGGAGGCCAAGGACCAGAGGGAGAACCTCTCCCCATCTAGGGGGTAGGCCATGGAGGAGGAAGCACAAGGGGGAGATCCTCTCCCCCTCTCTCTCGGCGGTACCAGCGCCGCAGTGATCGTCTTCATCAACATCACCATCCTCATCTCTTTTACGCGGTCCACTCTCCCGCACCCCGCTGTAATACTCTACTTGAACATATTGCTTTATGACACATATTATGATCCAATGATGTGTTGCCATCCTATGATGTTTTGAGTAGATTTCCTTTGTCTTTTGGGTTGATTGATGATCTAGATTGGTTTGAGTTGTATGTTTTATTTTGGTGCTGTCCTATGGTGCCTTCTGTGCCACGCACACGTGAAGGATTCCCGCTGTAGGGTGTTGGAATACATTCATGATTCGCTTATAGTGGGTTGCTAAAGTGTTAGAAGCTTAAACCCGAGTAAGGGGGTTGTTGCGTATGGGATAAAGGGGACTTGATGCTTTAATGCTATGATTGGGTTTTACCTTAATGATCTTTAGTAGTTGCGGATGCTTGCTAGAGTTCCAATCATAAGTGCATATGATCCAAGAAGATAAAAGTATGTTAGCTTATGCCTCTCCCTCATATAAAATTGCAATGACGACTACCGATCTTGTTAACAATTGCCTAGGATAATTCCGCACACCGATCCATCATTATTCCACACTCGCTATTTATAATATATAGTAATATATTCTAACTTTATATTAACAACACCTATTTTTATATTTTAGTTGTCTGGTATCATGCAAAGCGATCCTCTTCATACCCACAACGTAGTTTCATTTCTCGTTTCTAGTTGGAAGCAAATGTTCGGTGTACGTAGAGTCGTATCAGTGGCTGATAGGACTCGAGAGAATATTGATCTTACCTTTATCTCCTTGTGGGTTCGACACTCCATACTTATCACTCCCACCTTTGGAAATTTCTATGATGATTCCTTGCACTTGGGGATTATCAAGCTCTTTTCCAGCGCCGTTGCAGGGGAGCAATAGCGTGGGGTTGATATTCTCGTGTGTGCTTGTTTGCTCTTCACTAGTAGATTTTGTTTTCCCTTTTTTGTTTTCTTTATTTGTGGGTGAAACAAAAAATTAAAGAATGAAAATACAAAAAAAGTTACTTGCCTCTTATGCCTAAAAACGTTTTCAAAAAGAGAAGTGATTGGAAGGTTATGCATTGGAGAAGTGAGGGTCGACCTTGAACACTTGTGTTCATGCTCATGGAAACAATGTAGAATTTTTCATGGAAATTTCTCAAAAATAAGTATCCCCTTGTATATATCCATTGTATTATAAAAATAATGTGTCAATGCTTGGCTTTAGAATTTTTAAATTGCTTGTTTGGTGTGTGCAGCAGAAAAATAGAAACTTTTGCTGTAGTAATTGAATTTACATTTTTTACTGGAGCGTGATAAAATCCTGAAATTTTTACATAGTATTGCTATGCAAATTGTTTAGGTTGTCTTAATTTCTTAGATTTTTTGGAGTTACAGAAGTATACGAAGTTTCCAGATTGCTACAGACTGTCCTTTTTTTGACAGATTCTGTTTTCTATGTGTTGTTCACTTATTTTGATGAACCTATGGATTGTATCGGGGGGGGGGGGGGTATGAACCATGGTGAAGTTGGAATACAGTAGATATAATGCTAATATGAAATTGGAATGAGTTTACAACAGTACCTAAAGGTAGTGATTTGCTTTGTTATACTAACGGATCTCACAAGGTTTTTTGTTAAATTTTGTGTGGATGAAGTGTTCGAAGATCGAGGAGTTATCGATATCAGAAGAATAAGGAGAGGCAAGAGTTCAAGCTTGGGGATGCCCAAGGCACTCCAAGTAAATATTTAAAGTATACTCCAGCATCTAAGCTTGGGGATGCCCCGGTTGGCATCCCATCTTTCTTCTTCAACAATTATCGGTATACCTCAGTTTTTGTTTTGTTCACATGATATGCGCCCTTTGTGTTTATTTTTCTTTTCTTTTCCTTTATGCACCATGCTAGTATGAGATAGTCATCCATTGATTTATATAATGCTTCTTGTGCTTCACTTAAATCTTTTGAGTATGGCTTTATAGAATGCTCTTTGTGCTTCACTTAAATCTTTTGAGTATGACTTTATAGAATGCTTCATGTGCTTCACTTATATATTTTGAGCTTGGATATTGGTCAATCTATATTAATTGTAGAATGCTCTATGAACTTCACTTATATGTTTTAGAGTATGAATAAAATTATCATCGGAGTTGGGCTTGGAGGAGTATCGTTAAAATATCATTCCTAGCTAAAAAGGCATAAAAGAAAATCGCTTGTTGGGAGACAAGCCAATACTTATCCCTACTGTTTTTGTGTTATCTCGTGATTATGCTACTATGGTAATCATGTTCTATAGCTTTTGTTTCAATAAAGTGCCAAGTAAGACCTTTGGGATGATCTATGGTGATAGTTGATTTGATCTTGCTGAAAAACAGAAACTTTTGCACTCATTGCAAGAATTTTAAAAAATCACAGAAGCGTGCTTTTTATTTGAATTTTTTAAAAAAGATTAATATACAAATTGCCTAGGTGTTCCTAATTTTTTTCAGAATTTTTGGAATAGCAGAAGTATGGTTGTTGTTCAGATCATCACAGACTGTTCTGTTTCTGACAGATTCGGTTTTCAATGCATAGTTTGCTTGTTTTCTAGTTTCTATGGCTTATAATGCTCAATATAAATTGTAGAAATGATATGGTATAGTAGGCATTGTGTGAGAACAATTATGAATCTTATTTTGATAGTACCAAAGTGAATGATTTGCTCTTTATCATACTAACCCATCTCACGAAGTTCCGCTAAGTTTGGCGTGATTGAAGTTTTCAAGTTTTGGGTGTGATATCGATACGAGGAGAATAAGGAGTGGAAATAGCCTAAGCTTGGGGATGCCCAAGGCACCCCAAGGTAATATTCAAGGAAGACTCAAAGCGCCTAAGCTTGGGGATGCCCCGGAAGGCATCCCTTCTTTCGTCTTCAAAACCATCGGTATACCTTACTCAGAGCTATATTTTTATTCGTCACATTATATGTGTTTTGCTTGGAGCGTATTTTCATTTTACTTTCTGTTTGAATAAAATCATTGGATCTAAAATCTTGAATGAGAGAGACAGTCCTCATATGGCTATTTAACTACTTGATTACTCATTGATCTTCACTTATATCTTTCTGGAGTAGTTTGTCATTTACTCTCGTGCTTCACTTATATCCTATGAGTAAATGGCTAAATGAATTGAATATCATAAATCTGAAATTATATATGTTTCATATGCTTATCCCTGGGGAGTAATGACTTCACATATAAGGAGTGTAGGTGGTTAAATTTATTGAAAGTTAGCAAACACAACATTGGTCACTTGAACAATTCATGAAAGAATATTAAAGGAAGAGAGATTTCACATATAAATATACTATCTTGGACATATTCTATGATTGTGAGCCCCATTAATTATTTTCAAACTCGAGCAAATTAGTTGAAGTTGGACAAGGAAGACAACATAATGAGTTATGTTTGGGTATATTTGCATAGAAGTTATATTGCTATGGATCCTTCAACATGTGGTGCTTGCTTAGGATCTTTTGCTAGCCAAATTTTTTTACTAAGTAGAGATACTACTTGTGCATCCAAAACCCTTAAACCCTGTTTCATGCCATGAGTGTCCATCATATCTACCTATGGATTGAATAAGATCCTTCAAGTAATTTGCCATCGGTGCAAAAAGAAATAAAAATTGCTCCTAAACATGTATGATCTTTTAGTGTAAGGGAAAATAAGCGTTGTACGAACTTGTGATGGTAAAGAAATAAAAGTGACGGACTGCATAATAAAGGTTGCTATCACAAAGGGCAATACAATGTGACGTTCCTTTGCATTAAGGGTTTGCACATCCAAAATTAAAAAGCGCATGACAACCTCCGCTTCCCTCTGCGAAGGGCCTATCTTTTACTTTCATGTATTTACTTTTATGCAAGAGTCAATAGTATTCCTTCTTATTTCAACCTTAATTATTCTTTAGTTGGCAAGCATCATGTGGTGGGAATGATCCAAGCATATATGGCCATTCAAATATATTTGATCATGAATTATTATTGTTGACAATCATCTATATGATAAATAAGTTGGGAGGTGAAACATTAAGCCCCTATCTTTCTCTGTGTTCGAATGCTATTTGTTCTAAAAATATGCTTTGAGTGTTAGCAATCATGGAAGACTATATGATAGTTGAGTATGTGGAATTTTCTAAATCAAAGCTCTTACATATACCCTTCTTGAAAATAAGATGAACTGAAGTTGTTTTTGTTAGTTTTCAAGAAACTTTATGGTCTATACTTTAACATGTGAATAGCTTGCTACTTGATCATGAGATTTTTTATAAGATGAGCTACTGTTTATGATAAAGAATAATGCTAGAAAAAGTGTTTGGAACTATCATTAATCAAATTTATGCACTATGCTAGCATTCACACTTCATAAATTATTTCTTTTATCATTTACCTACTCGAGGACGAGCAGGAATTAAGCTTGGGGATGCTGATATGTCTCCGACGTATCTATAATTTATGAAGTATGCATGCCATGTTTACAACAATTTTATATGGTTTTGGTATGATTTGATTAGAACTAACCCAAACTGACGTTGTTTTCAGCGGAACTACCGTGGTGTCACTTTTTGTGCAGAAATAAAAGTTCTCAGAATGGGCTGAAAATTAACGGTGATTTTTTATGGACCAAAAGAGAGCCCCGAAGCACAAGAGTTGGACCAGAAGAGTCCCGAGGCGACGACAAGGTAGGGGGGCACGCCCTATCCCCTGGGAGGGTGCTCCTACCTTGTTGCTGCCTCGTGGACCCCCTTGACGTGAGACCGACGCCAAAAATTCCTATGAATACCAAAACCCCCAGCAATAAACCTAGATCGGGAGTTCCGCCTCCGCAAACCTCTGTAGCTATAAAAAAACCAATCTAGGCCCTCTCTGGCACCCTGCCGAAGGGGGCCATCATCATCGGAGGCCATGGAGGAGGATCCCGGAGGGGGCCATCATCACCATGGAGGCCAAGGACCAGAGGGAGAACCTCTCCCCATCTAGGGGGGAGGCCATGGAGGAGGAAGCACAAGGGGGAGATCCTCTCCCCCTCTCTCTCGGTGGCGCTCAGTGCCGCCGGGGGAACCATCACCGCGGTGATTGCCTTCATCAACATCACCATCCTCATCTCTTTTACGCGGCCCACTCTCCCGCACCCTGCTGTAATCCCCTACTTGAACATGGTGCTTTATGCCACGCTACCTCTTGAGCATGCGTTGGTTTTCCTTTGAAGAGGAAAGGGTGATGCAGCAAAGAAGCGTAAGTATTTCCCTCAGTTTTTGAGAACCAAGGTATCAATCCAGTAGGAGGCCACACGCAAGTCCCTCGTACCTACACAAACAAATAAGAACCTTGCAACCAACGCGATAAAGGGGTTGTCAATCCCTTCACGGCCACTTGCAAAAAGTGAGGTCTGATAGAGATGATAGGATAATATTTTTGGTATTTTTGTTGTATAGAATGAAAAGTAAAGATTGCAAAATAAATGGCATCAGAAATAGCTTGTTGACGGGAGATTAGTATGATGGAAAATAGACCCGGGGCCATACGTTTCACTAGTGGCTTCTCTCAAGATAGCATAAGTATTACTGTGGGTGAACAAATTACTGTCGAGCAATTGATAGAATTGAGCATAGTTATGAGAATATCTAGGCATGATCATGTATATAGGCATCACGTCTGCAACAAGTAGACCGACTCCTGCCTGCATCTACTACTATTACTCCACACATCAACCGCTATCCAGCATGCATCTAGAGTATTAAGTTCATAAGAACAGAGTAACACATTAGGCGAGATGACATGATGTAGAGGGATAAACTCAAGCAATATGATATAAACCCCATCTTTTTATCCTCGATGGCAACAATACAATACGTGTCGTTTCCCCTTCTGTCACTGGGATCGAGCAATGCAAGATTGAACCCAAAGCTAAGCACTTCTTCCATTGCAAGAAAGATCAACCTAGTAGGCCAAACCAAACTGATAATTCGAAGAGACTTGCAAAGATAACCAATCATACATAAAAGAATTCAGAGAAGATTCAAATATTGTTCATAGATAATCTTGATCATAAACCCACAATTGATCAGATCTCGACAAACACACCGCAAAAAGAGTTACATCGAATAGATCTCCAAGAAGATCGAGGAGAACTTTGTATTGAGATCCAAAGAGAGAGAAGAAGCCATCTAGCTAATAACTATGGACCCGAAGGTCTGTGGTAAACTACTGACACATCATCGGAGAGGCTATGGTGTTGATGTAGAAGCCCTCCGTGATCGATGCCCCCTCCGGCGGAGCGTCGGAAAAGGCCCCAAGATGGGATCTAACGGGTACAAAAGGTTGCGACAGTGGAAATTGGGTTTCGTGGTGCTCCTTGATGGTTTCGGGGTACGTAGGTATATATAGGAGGAATAAGTAGGTCGGTGGAGCCACGAGAGGCCCACGAGGGTGGGGGGCGCGCCCAGGGGGGCAGGCGCGCCTCCCTGCATCATGGCCTCCTCGTTGATTTCTTGACGTACACTCCAAGTCCTCTGGATCACGTTTGTTCCAAAAATCACGCTCCCGAAGGTTTCATTCCGTTTGGACTCCGTTTGATATTCCTTTTCTACGAAACACTGAAATAGGCAAAAAAAACAGCAATTTGCACTAGGCCTTGGGTTAATAGGTTAGTCCCAAAAATAATATAAAAGTGTATAATAAAGCCCATTAAACATCCAAAACAAAATATATAATAGCATGGAGCAATCAAAAGTTATAGATACGTTGGAGACGTATCATGCCACGTATTATGATCCAATGATGTGTTGCCATCCTATGATGTTTTGAGTAGATTTCCTTTGTCTTTTGGGTTGATTGATGATCTAGATTGGTTTGAGTTGTATGTTTTATTTTGGTGCTGTCCTATGGTGCCTTCCGTGCCGCGCACACATGAAGGATTCCTGCTGTAGGGTGTTGCAATACCTTCATGATTCGCTTATAGTGGGTTACTAGAGTGACAGAAGCTTAAACCCGAGTAAGGGGGTTGTTACGTATGGGATAAAGGGGACTTGATGCTTTAATGCTATGATTGGGTTTTACCTTAATGATCTTTAGTAGTTGTGGATGCTTGCTAGAGTTCCAATCATAAGTGCATATGATCCAAGAAGATAAAGTATGTTAGCTTATGCCTCTCCCTCATATAAAATTGCAATGACGGCTACCGATCTTGTTAACAATTGCCTAGGACAATTCCGCACACCGATCCATCATTATTCCACACTAGCTATTTATAATTTATAGTAATATATTCTAACTTTATATTAACAACACCTATTTTTATATTTTAGTTCTCTGATATCATGCAAAGCTATCCTCTTCATACCCACAACATAGTTTTATTTCTCGTTTCTAGTTGGAAGCAAACGTTTGGTGTACGTAGAGTCGTATCAGTGGCAGATAGGACTTGAGAGAATATTGATCTTACCTTTAGCTCCTTGTGGGTTCAACACTCCATACTTATCACTTCCACCTTTGGAAATTGCTACGATGATTCCTTGCACTTGGGGATTATCATTTTACGATACGGAGCTGCTGCCACCTCTTATTCTTCATCGGGAGGGCTGATCTGGAGTCCGTTCGGGGTTCTGGAGAGGGGAATTCGTCACCTTCGTCATCATTAACCCTTCTTATCAAGAATTCCATGATGCTCACCACAGGGAGTGAGTATTTTCTTCGTAGGATTGCTGGAAGGTGATGGAGTTAGATGAGATTTGTCATGTAATCGAGTCAATTTGTTAGGGCTTGATCCCTAGTATCTGAACATATGATACGGTACTTACGGACTTGGATGTTTTTTTGTTCAACACTGTTGTATTATCATTCTTGGATGTTTTATATTCATTTCATAGCAACCTTATATCATTTTTGGGACTAACCTGTTGACATAGTGCCCCGTGCCAGTTGTTGTTTTTACTTGTTTTTTACTTTGCAGAATATCGGTACCAAACGAAGTCCAAATGCCACGAAACTTTTTGGAGATTTTTTTGGACTAGAAGACAACTTGGGAGCCAAGGAAGCACCAGAGGGGAGGCCCGTGGGGCCCACAACCCACCAGGGCGCGCGAGAGGCCCCTGGTGCGCCCAGGTGGCACTACAAAAAATACACTTCCGTGATGATATGTGTTTGTCACAGTAGGTCACATTTTTTGTCATGCATGTACATCCATGACGATTTTATGACATAATCAAGATAGTCATACCTGTGCTGTCGTAGAAGTGTTCCGTGACAATACAAAAAATATCATCATGGAAGTGTCCACTTCCATGACGATAAATGGCGCTTCACACTTCCATCACGATAAATGGCGCGTCATGGAAGTGCTTTCGTCAAGGGTAACTGACACGTGGCATCCACCGTAATGGGTCATTGTTAAGCTATTGGGTTCTGGTTTGGATCCTATAACCCGTTAACAGCTCAGACCAATGGGGATTTTCCATGTGTAAATTTATCATTGGCTGGAGGAAACACGTGTCGGCTCACCGTTGGGACAGATGTCACCCACTTATTGGACCGAAGGCGCCTATGATACATCGAAACGTGGCACAGCCCATCAGAGGCCCATTCCTGTGAAAAGGCTGGCCCGTTTGACTTGGTCAAAAGGTAGCGGGTCGGCCCATGGAAAGCCTGTTAACGACATGTTCGCATATAGCCCATTTACAACCCGCTAACCCAGGGCCCGTTATGGCCTATCCGAATTAGGCCCAGTAGCATCATCTGGGCCGCCCAGTATGATTCCACACCGTTGTAACTTCCGGCCCATGTATGGCCCATGAAGTCTTTCGGCTCATATGGGGCCCTTTGTAACTCTTGGCCCATTAAGAGCAATTCCAGCAGTTCGCCTAAAATTTCTCCCCTATATCTCAAAATAGGGGACTCCCCTAAAAAGATTCTCCCCTAAAAATTGCTCAACTCCAGCAGTTCCCCTAAACATCTCCCTTATTTTATATTTTAAGAATATTTCATAACTACCAACGGCTAGTTTCCAACGGCTAGTTTCAACTCTATAAATACATGATCACCTCTCATATCTCTCACAATCCTGATCGTGCCTCCTCTTCTACTTCTCTTTCGCCATCTCTCCACAACGAAATGAGTCACCATCGAAGTTTGGCCCGACAGTTTTGTGAAGATTCCTCCTCCGAAGATGAGGAACTCATGATGGCTGCAATTGTAGCAGAGGAAGAAGAAGCCTGGTTGGATGCTCCACAACATGGAGGTTCACAACCGGGACGTCAATCTCTTCAGCGCGATTTTGCGGAACGCTTTCAGAACCTCCACAAGGACTATTTTGCAGAGAACCCCACCTTCAAGGCAAGGATGTTTCGCAATAGGTATGAAATTGGTGCATCTGTTTCATTTTCACCATAGTAGTCGCTCTTCATGTCTCATTTAAGTTTTTCTTCACAGGTATAGAATGCATCGTCCTCTTTTTCTGCGCATAGCAAGTGCTATAGAGGCACATGATAGCTATTCTTTGGTCCAGTGCAAATCATTCAGTCCGACATCACTATGCAAAAGATCAAAATAACTCTGATTCTGGTCTTCCATTACCAAAATCTGAAACAAAAAGAAAGGTACATTAACCTTAAACAACAGCAGCACAAAACCAAATAACTAGTAATAGCAGCAGCACTGAAATTTCGAACAAGCTCTCTTTGTTTTCTATGTAAATGTGCAATCTTCAGCAACATACATCAGTTAGCTGCTCTCTACTAAAACACATCAGTAGCTACCTAGCTGCTCTTTGCTAACACATATTACTACTAGCGACGCATCACCCATGTAGCCGCATCTACACTAGCTAGCTGCTCTCTGATGTAGACAAATTTCTGGCGACACACATATGCTAGCTGCTCATTTTTCTACAAAAAATCTACTAGCTGCTCTCTGATGCAAGCACACATCAACCAGCCTTTGATACATGCCAGCAAACCCCCACCCCCTTATCCACTGCCGCCGCGCCCCTCCCCGCAGAATCCACTGCCCGGCGACGGCCACGCCCCTCTCCCCGTCTCATCTTCAGCCACGGCAGTCGCACCCCTCCCCCAGCCACCGAAGCTGCGGCCCTCCTCCATTGCCTTGTGGTGCCCTATCTCCCTCCCCTAGATTCTCTACTCTGCTCGGATCCGAGAGAAAATGAAGGAAGAAACGAACCTGATAATGCAGCGACGGCAGTGGCGTGGTGGCGGGAGGGAGTTTTTTGGGCGCAGTCGTTGCCTCGTCTAGCGAGTCGGGGAGGGGATCGGGGAGGTCACCGTTCCCCTACATAGAGGGGAGAGAGAGGACGATTTGGGGGAGGCCAGAAAAACGGGGAGAGGATTGGGGAACTACTGGAAGTGGATTTTTTTTGCTCTGTTCCCCTAAAAGAACGATGAGGGAGGGGATCGGGGAACTGCTGGACTTGCTCTAACGACCCGTGGTGAAACTGGCCCATAATGAAAAGTGTATCGCTTTATACCCATTAACGGCCCATTATTCCATTGGGCTGTTTCCAACCCATGTTATCTTTCGGCCTTCTCAGGGCCCATTTATTCTTGGGCTCATTTCCAGCATTCGGTTACTTAAGGCCCGTTACTGGCCTTTTCTGGTTGTGGGCCAAATTCAGCCCGTGGTTATAGTCGGCCGATTTGTGGCCCGTTAATCTGTTGGGCCGTTTTCATAGCGTCATCAAATACGACCAATTAACGACGGCCCGTTATGGTCGGTCCATGAACGGACGATTCCAACTCTGGCCCGTTTATGGCCCAGAATGTGGTCCGTTATTGGCCCATGTTTGGCCAATTGATCATACGACCCGTAGAAGGCCCATTGATGCTACGCCATATAGAAGGCCCAGTGTTTCTATGGCCCATAGAAGGCCCATTGTTTCTATGGCCCGTAGAAGGCCCATTGTTTCTACGGCCCGTAGGAGGCCCAGGGTCACTACAGTAAATATGTGGCCCATGGTTATTGTGGCCTAGTTTTTAAAAATAGGTTATTGCGGCCACTAGCAAACCGCGGAAAAAGAACTGCACTTACTATAAGCAAACAAATAAACAAGACAACAAGGAAATAAATAAGCAAACAACTTACGCTAGGCTATCACGGCTATTACACATATTACATCCATCGGGCATCAAAGTTCGCCACTAGTGCAAATATAGGGAACAAAGCAGCATATCACATACACTGGTTGTCAAAGTTGGCGACCAGTGAAAATAAACGCCGTAGCAAAACAAGTCCAGAACTGAAACCACTTCAGAAAAGCTCAAGAAACAATATCCTGGGTACCCATAATGCTGGCAAGATGCTTAGCAAGCTTATTAACTTTCTCTTGTTTGGCGCTTAAATCCTCTAGCGCTTGCTGTTGCACCAGAAAGTATGCATCTGAATTCTACATGTACTTCCTCAGTCCTTCGGCTTCCTGTCGCAGAACATCTGATCGATGTCTTTCAACTTTAAGTTGAGACTCAAGAAGCCGAACTGATTCAGGGAGTGAGTTCGAAGAGCTGGTGCCAGCTGTAGTGGCCAGTAACTCGAACACTACATCAAGACAGGACTTTGGGGTTGTCTCAGTGTCTTCAATATAGTTTTTATCAGCTTTCTTGGAGACCAACAGGGATGTCTCACTATCTTGAACCTTATCTGCATCATTTCCTTTACCATTGCATAACGGGGTACTCTTCTCCAATATTTAATCCGCATTCTAAAAGAGAAACAAACAGACACATCACAGGTTTACCATATTGTATATGAAACTCATTTTGGTAAACCAGTTCAGTAGTAAGGTGGATAGGATAACAACATGAAACAAACATATGTCTATGTAGTATGGTCACTGTATGGTCTATATCATTCTAGTTTATGTTGCCAAATCAAGATAGCGACATTTCAAATCATATCTATTTAAGACAAAGCAGCATAGACAAAATATAAGTGTGGGAAACTACACAGCAATAACAACACTTGTAATGTGCATGGCATGAGAACATAACTGTTTATTCAATTGAAACCGAAATCAAGATAGATCAAGTTACAACAGCAAACACGTTAAAGAAACAGGTTTAAAACATACCTGTTGCGCCATTGGAGTTTCAATTGCATCCTTCAAATTTGAAATTAGTTGGTATGAGTAAATACAGTGATGCAAGAGCAAAGGAGTATGAACCATAGCTACGGAACCTGACCTGAGAACAATTTTTCTTCTGCTTTAAGCATTGACTTGGGGTTCGGAGTGGTGGTCCTCGTGCTTTGGGCACTGCAGTTGCCTTACTAACTAGTCGTGTTTGGGTGCTCTGTGGTGGAGACGGTGATGTGTCAACTAGAACTGGGTTACTATCTGCTGGGGTTGGGGTTAGAAGGGGTGTAGCCGGTTCTCTGTCTAACTGGGTAGGGGTACAATCTGTGTGAGTCTGGGTTATGTGTGGTGGGGATGGTTCTTGGGCAAGTACAACCATGGTTCTATCTGCATCGACAAGTAGCACAATCTTTTCTGAAGACCGTGTTTTTACTCCCACAGATACTGCCATCACCCCTCCAATTGAAATGGCTGATAAACAAGAAAAGTAATTGAATGTATAGACATTGTAAGATAGATAGGCATGAAATAATTCACATTTATGTTGTCTAACCAAACAGAATAGCATGACATAATTTCACATATATGATGGCTAATTAAACACAATAGCATGACACAATTTCACATGTATGATGGCTAACTAAACAGGATAGAATGACATACTTCAAAATATGATGACTATGTAAACACGATGCCATAATATAACTATACGATGTGTCTATTAAAGTGGTTGGCATACCATAATTCACAAACATGCCGTCGATGGAAACATGATGGCATGATATAATTCATGGATAGAATGACATAATTCAAAATATGATGACTATGTAAACATGATGAGATGATATAACTATATTATGTCTTTAGAAAATGGATTGGCATGCCATAATTCAGATACATGCTATCTATGTAAACATCATGGCATGCTATAATTCAAATATATGATTTATATACTAAGCAAGTAAGCAGAGGGCAATCACATATATGATGTGTCAACTAAGGAGATGGCATTCAATATTGTGTATATGATGTAAAAACTAAGCATTGCAAGAGAACATACACATGATATGAGTAATATAACACTGCCAAGTTTGAGCATACACCTGATACGTCTCCAATGTATCTATAATTTTTGATTGTTCCATGCTATTATATTATCCATCTAGGATGTTTTATATGCATTTATATGCTATTTTATATGATTTTTGGGACTAACCTAATAACCTAGAGCCCAGTGCCAGTTTCTGTTTTTTCCTTGTTTTTGAGTATCGCAGAAAAGGAAAACCAAACGGAGTCCAATTGACCTAAAAATTGACAGAGATTATTTTTGGACTAGAAGAAGCCCACGGAGCATCGGAGATGGGCCAGAAGAGTCCCCCCTGGGCGCGCCCCCTACCTAGTGGCCGCCTCGGAGACCCCCCTAACTTGTTCCCAATGCCAAAACCTCTTATATATACAGAAACCCCCAGAACATAACCATGATCTTCATGATAGAGAGTATCTTATATTGTCACTTTCATATACTAGTGGGAATTTTTCATTATAGAACTTGGCTTGTATATATTCCAACGATGGGCTTCCTCAAATGCCCTAGGTCTTTGTGAGCAAGCAAGTTGGATGCACACCCACTTAGTTTCTTTTGTTGAGCTTTCATACGTATATAGCTCTAGTGCATCCGTTGCATGGCAATCCCTACTCCTCGCATTGACATCAATTGATGGGCATCTCCATAGCCCGTTGATTAGTCGAGTCAATGTGAGACTTTCTCCTTTTTTGTCTTCTCCACACAACCCCCATCATTATATTCTATTCTACCCATAGTGCTATGTCCATGGCTCACGCTCATGTATTGCGTGAAAGTTGAAAAACTTTGAAAATACTAAAGTATGAAACAATTGCTTGGCTGAAACCGGGGTTGTGCATGATTTGAGTATTTTGTGTGACGAAGATGAAGCATGGCCAAACTATATGATTTTGTAGGGAAGAGTTTTCTTTGGCTATGTTATTTTAAGAAGACATAATTGCCTGGTTAGTATGCTTGAAGTATTATTGTTATTATGTCAATATTAAACTTTTGTCTTGAATCTTATGGATCTGAATATTCATGCCACAATAAAGAAAATTACATTGATAAATATGTTAGGTAGCATTCCACATCAAAAATTCTATTTTTATCATTTACCAACTCGAGGACGAGCAGGAATTAAGCTTGGGGATGCTTGATACATCTCCAACGTATCTATAATTTTTGATTGTTACATGCTATTATATTATCCATCTAGGATGTTTTATATGCATTTATATGCTATTTTATATGATTTTTGGGACTAACCTATTAACCTAGAGCCCAGTGCCAGTTTCTATTTTTTCCTTGTTTTTGAGTATCGCAGAAAAGGAAAACCAAACGGAGTCCAATTGACCTGAAAATTGACGGAGATTATTTTTGGACCAGAAGAAGCCCACGGAGCATCGGAGATGGGCCAGAAGAGTCCCGAGGCACCCACGAGGGTGGGGCGCGCCCTACCCCCTGGGCGTGCCCCCTACCTCGTGGCCGCCTCGGAGATCCCCCTGACTTGTTCCAGACGCCAAAACCTCTTATATATACAGGAACCCCCAGAACATAACCTAGATCGGGAGTTCCGCCGCCGCAAGCCTCTATAGTCACCAAAAACCAATCAGGACCCTATTTCGGCACCCAGCCGGACTTCATCATCCCGGCGCTCTCCATGACGAGGAGGGAGTAGTTCACCCTCGGGGCTGAGGGTATGTACCAGTAGCTATGTGTTTGATCTCTCTCTCTCTCTCTCTCTCTCTCTCGTGTTCTTGATTTAGCACAATCTTGATGTATCGCGGGCTTTGCTATTATAGTTGGAACTTATGATGTTTCTCCCCCTCTACTCTCTTGTAATGGATTGAGTTTTCCCTTTGAAGTTATCTTATCGGATTGAGTCTTTAAGGATTTGAGAACACTTGATGTATGTCTTGCATGTGCTTCTGTGGTGACAATGGGATATTCACGTGATCTACTTGATGTATGTTTTGGTGATCAACTTGCGGGTTCAGTGACCTTGTGAACTTATGCATAGGGGTTGGCACACGTTTTCGTCTTGACTCTCCAGTAGAAACTTTGGGGCACTCTTTGAAGTACTTTGTGTTGGTTTGAATAGATGAATCTGAGATTGTGTGATGCATATCGTATAATCATACCCACGGATACTTGTGGTGACATTGGAATATCTAGGTGACATTAGGGTTTTGGTTGATGTGTGTCTTAAGGTGTTATTTTACTACGAACTCTAGGTCTGTTTGTGACACTTATAGGAATAGCCCAATGGATTGATCAGAAAGAATAACTTTGAGGTGGTTTTGTACCCTACAATAATCTCTTTGTTTGTTCTCCGCTATTAGTGACTTTGGAGTGACTCTTTGTTGCATGTTGAGGGATAGTTATATGATCCAATTATGTTATTATTGTTGAGAGAACCTGCACTAGTGAAAGTATGAACCCTAGGCCTTGTTTCAACGCATTGCAATACCGTTTGTGCTCACTTTTATCAATAGTTACCTTGCTGTTTTTATATTTTCAGATTACAAATACCCATATCTACCATCCATATTGCACTTGTATCACCATCTCTTCGCTAAACTAGTGCACCTATACAATTTACCATTGTATTGGGTGTGTTGGGGACACAAGAGACTCTTTGTTATTTGGTTGCAGGGTTGTTTGAGAGAGACCATCTTCATCCTACGCCTCCCACGGATTGATAAACCTTAGGTCATCCACTTGAGGAAAATTTTCAACTGTCCTACAAACCTCTGCACTTGGAGGCCCAACAACGTCTACAAGAAGAAGGTTGTGTAGTAGACATCAACACCTCAGGGTGGTAATAGGACTGGTCATCCGCCTCTGAATCCTCCTCTGAGGAGCTATCTGTAACCGGCAAGGTATCTGCTTCAGCAGGTAGCATTATCTGCTATGAAGACCTTGTTTTCACTCCATATTTCTCTATCACCAATTCAAATGGCTGATGCACAGGAAGAGCAGTTGAATATACAAACATTGTCGATAAATGCAATGAGTAATACAAAAAAAGGACGACATGATATAATTCACATATATGACGCTTGGCTAAAAAACATGGCATTGCATAATTCACATACATAATGCCTTGCAACAAGATAGCATTGCATAATTCACATATATAATGTCTTGCAACAAGATGGCATTGCAAAATTCACATGCATGGTATTAGACACTAAACAGGTGACATTCACACAAAGCATGTCTAAACTAAGCAAATGACATGCCAATGCAAGACACCATATGCACGATATGAGCAATATAACCCTGCCAAGTTAGAGCATGCACCTCGGGGGGGGGGGGGATAGAACTGGTCATCTATCTCTGAATCCTCCTCTGAGGATCTATCCATAACCACCAAGACATGTGGTTCGTCAGATAACATTGTCTGCTCTGAAGACCTTGTTTCCACTCTAGATTTTGCCATGACCGTGTCGAATGGCTGATGCACAGGAAGAGTAATTGAATGTACTAAAATTGTTGACAAATTTAATACGTAATAAAGAATGATGGCATGATATAATTCACATATAAGATGACTGGCTAACCAGGATGGCATTGCAAAATTCACATATATGATGCCTGGCTAAACAAGATGGCATTGCATGATTCACATATACGATAAAGAAACTAAACATATGGCATTCACGCAAAGCATGTCTAAACTAAGCAGATGACATATTTGATGTATAAAGTAAGCAATGCAAGGCACCATATGCATGATATTACCAACATCAGCATGCCAAGTTAGAGCGAAGACCTCAGGGGGTAAATAGGAGTGGTCTTCTCCCTCTGAATCCCCCTCGGAACAGTTATCTTCCTCTTGATTACAATCTGAAATGGGTGGAGGGGGGCTGTTTTGCGCCCACCATGGAGCGACGTCTGCATGAAATTTTATTGCCACGCAAGGCTCATCTCTTTTGCTCTACACTTTTAGTTCCATTGTGTACAATAACTGCCATGCATAGGAATAAAATATAGTGAGATTATGTAAGGAGTGCATGCACAAATCCAGAGTGATGGTAGCAAACTGTGGATATACCCAAAACCAATGATAGCAGGCAGATAATAGCTTTCGTTAAAAAATACAGATAATGGCTCCTTTAATGTTTGTTTCCACCCAACATGAAACTCATAGTAGACACCCGAGATTAACTAGATAGTAGACAGATAGTATTGATTGCTGCCCCAATATGTACCCCACAACCATTTGAAAACTCAAGTTTCAGCATTAGTTTGGACCTGACTCGGAGTCTAATAGGTGAATAGGACGATAAAGTAGCATGTCATCATATTAAGTGATGCATAACGTAAGCAGACACGAAAGAGTGTGACCTCTCTTGCGGACCCGTGTAGTCTTCAAGGTCATCTGCTCAGTTGATGATGGTAATGCAGTTGTCGTGCCTGCTGGCAGCGGGGAAGAAGATTTGAGGCAGTGAAAGATAGTCTGGAGAGCGGATCCCTGCTGCGGTGAACCCTTCCGTCGTTGGAGCAGCTGAGCTGGGGTGGAACACAACGCAGCAGGAGCGGGACAAACCACACAATGTTTTCTTTGACACATATGTGTAACAGAAGTAATTGTGTAAGGGCTTGTTTGAATTTGAGGATTCTAACAATGCAGGGATAGGAAATACACTGGAATAGGATAGGAATGCACGTGCAAACAGAGAATTTAAAAACACAAGATTTCTGCCATCTGGGTGCTTGGTTCACAAGAAGTGGAAGATCATAGGATGCAAAGAAGCATGGTCAGATTAAGTCAAACCACAAGAAAATGTACGGTTATAATGCTATTATGCTACTATCTCTTACTCTTGTGCTTCATGAATAGGAATTTGAAAAGGAGGACAAGTGGATATTAAAATTCCTATGGTTTTTCTTTCAAGGAGACACTAGAGGAACAAATCCTACAATTTTCCTTTGCTCCATTCCTTTGAACCAAATGCATGAATAGTAGTACCATAGGAAACTTTCCAATTCCTATGTTTTTCCTTCACTTTTCCTTTCAAGCACTGGCGATTCTAGTAGGCAGGCTTGAGCAGGGAAAAGCCTACACTCAAAAAATGTTTTTGTGCTACTTCTATTACTTTGGACCCAGGCCACTGCCCTACTAGCTCAACTCCCAGGCCCATCTACAAATGCACAGCTCAAACGCGCAGAGATAAATAATGACGACGTTCAAGAGAGTCCATCATAGATAGCTAAGTTGCCTGGTATCTTACTGCTTGTCATATAGTAGGAGAAGCTAATCGTATTTCACGTTACTACGTGTGCTCAGTGGACAAGATATATAACATGTAGAGTAAAAAAGAGATGCAACAAGTGTACAACCTCTTTGGAGAAGCCATGTCAATCTCAGCGTGATTGGGTTGGTCGGTGAGGATGCTCGGGCTAATTTGGTTGTCAAAGAAGGGGAAGAAGATCTTAGGCGTCTGGAGATGGAGCCTGGGGTACTGATCCGCTGTGATGGAGGGTTTCGTTGTTGGAGCAGCTCCGGTGAGTTGTACGACGGCGAGGCTGAAGCAGGACAAGAGAGACAATGTTAACCTCAGTGGAATTCTAATAGCATCTCCAATAGATGACATAAAATACATAACCACAAAGTGATAGATGTAAAATGTTGGAAATATGACCTAGAGGCAATAATAAAATGGTTATTATTATATTTCCTTGTTCATGATAATTGTCTATTATTCATGCTGTAATTGTATTAACCAGAGACCGTAATACATGTGTGAATACGTAGACCACAATATGTCCCTAGTAAGCCTCTAGTTGACTAGCTCGTTGATCAATATATGGTTATGGTTTCCTGACCATGGACATTGGATGTTATTGATAACGGGATCACATCATTAGGAGAATGATGTGATGGATAAGACCCAATCCTAAGCATAGCACAAGATTGTGTAGTTCGTCTGCTAAAGCTTTTCTAATGTCAAGTATCATTTCCTTAGACCATGAGATTGTGCAACTCCCGGATACCGTAGGAATGCTTTGGGTGTGCCAAACGTCACAACATAACTGGGTGATAAAGGCACACTACGGGTATCTCTGAAAGTGTCTGTTGGGTTGGCACGAACGGAGACTGGGATTTGTCACTCCGTGTGACAGAGAGGTATCTCTGGGCCCACTCGGTAAGACATCATCATAATGGGCTCAATGTGATCAAAGAGTTCATCACGGGATGATGTGTTACGGAACGAGTAAAAGTGACTTGCCGGTAACGAGATTGAATGAGATATTGGGATACCGACGATCGAATCTCGGGCAAGTAACGTACCGATTGGGAATTGTATACATGATTGATTGAATCCCCGACATCATGGTTCATTCGATGAGATCATCGTGGAACATGTGGGAGCCAACATGGGTATCCAGATCCCGCTGTTGGTTATTGGCCAGAGAGCTGTCTTGATCATGTTTGCATGATTCCCGAACCCATAGGGTCTACACACTTAAGGTTCAGTGACGCTAGAGTTGTTATGGGAATTAGTGTGCAGTTACCGAATGTTGTTCGGAGTCCCGGACGTCACGAGGAGTTCCGAAATGGTCCGGAGGTAAATATTTATATATGGGAAGTCCTATTTTGGCCACCGGAAAATGTTCGGGATTTTTCGGTATTGTACCGGGAAGGTTCTAGAAGGTTCCGGAGTGGGGCCCACCTGCATGGGGGGACCCACATGAACGTGGGTAGTGGGGGCAAGGCCCCACACACCTGGTCAAGGCACACCACGACCCCCCTTTGAAGGAATAATATCATATCCCGGAGGGATAAGATCAAGATCCCTAAAAAAGGGGGATAACAATCGGTGGGGAAGGGAAATGATGGGATTTTTTCTTTCCCCCACCTTTGCCAACGCCCCAATGGACTTGGAGGGCAAGAAACCAGCCCCCTCCACCCCTATATATAGTGGGGAGGCGCATGGGAGCCACACCGCTTCCCCTGGCGCATCCCTCTCCCTCTCCAACACCTCCTCCTCCTCCGTAGTGCTTGACGAAGCCCTGCCGGAGAACTGCAAGCTCCACCACCATGCCGCCGTGCTGCCGGAGCTCTCCCTCAACTTCTCCTCTCCCCTTGCTGGATCAAGAAGGAGGAGATGTCCCCGGGCTATACGTGTGTTGAACGCGGTGGCGCCGTTGTTCGGCGCTTAGATCAGAATCAACCGCGATCTGACTCGCTACGAGTACGACTCCTTTATCCGCGTTCTTGTAACGCTTCTGCATCGCAATAATCAAGGGTATGAAGATGCACTTCCCTCTCTCTCGTTGCTAGTCTCTCCATAGATTGATCTTGGTGATGCGTAGAATTTTTTTAATTTTTGCAACGATCCCCAATAGTGGCATCATGAGCTAGGTCTATGCGTAGTTTCTATGCACGAATAGAACACAAGTTGTTGTGGGCGTCGATTTTGTCAATTTACTTGCCATTACTAGTCTTATCTTGATTCGGCGGCATCGTGGGATGAAGCGGCCCAGACCGACCTTACACGTACGCTTACGTGAGACAGGTTCCACCGATTGACATGCACTAGTTGCATAAGGTGGCTAGCGGGTGTCTGTCTCTCCCACTTTAATCGGATCGGATTCGATGAAAAGGGTCCTTATGAAGGGTAAATAGAAATTGGCATATCACGTTGTGGTTTTGGCGTAGGTAAGAAACATTCTTGCTAGAAACCTATAGCAGCCACGTAAAAACTTGCAACAACAATTAGAGGACGTCTAACTTGTTCTTGCAACATATGCCGTGTGATGTGATATGGCCAAAAGGATGTGATGAATGATATATGTGATGTATGAGATTGATCATGTTCTTGTAATAGGAATCACGACTTGCATGTCGATGAGTATGACAACTGGCAGGAGCCATAGGAGTTGTCTTAATTTTTTATACGACCTGCGTGTCAATGAAAACGCCATGTAATTACTTTACTTTATTGCTAACCGTAGCCATAGTAGTAGAAGTAATAGTTGGCGAGACAACTTCATGAAGACACGATGATGGAGATCATGATCATGGAGATCATGGTGTCATGCCGGTGACGATGATGATCATGGCGCCCCGAAGATGGAGATCAAAAGGAGCAAAATGATATTGGCCATATCATGTCACTATTTGATTGCATGTGATGTTTATCATGTTTTTACATCTTATTTGCTTAGAACTGCGGTAGCATAAATAAGATGATCCCTCATAAAATTTCAAGAAACTGTTCCCCCTAACTATGAACCATTGCGAAAGTTCGTTGTTTCGAAGCACCACGTGATGATCGGGTGTGATAGATTCTAACGTTCGCATACAACAGGTGTAAGCCAGATTTACACATGCAAAACACTTAGGTTGACTTGATGAGCCTAGCATGTACAGACATGGCCTCGGAACAAAAGAGAATGAAAGGTCAAACATGAGTCGTATAGTGGATACGATCAACATGAAGATGTTCACCGATGATGACTAGTCTGTCTCACGTGATGATCAGACACGACCTAGTTGACTCGTATCATGTATCACTTAGATGACTAAAGGGATGTCTATCTGAGTGGGAGTTCATTAAATAATTTGATTAGATGAACTTAATTATCATGAACATAGTCAAAAGGTCTTTGCAAATTATGTCGTAGCTCACGCTTTGGTTCTACTATTTTAGATTTGTTCCTAGAGAAATTTAGTTGAGAGTTGACAGTAGCAATTATGCGGACTGGGTCCGTAAACTTAGGATTGTCCTCATTGCTGCGCAGAAGGATTATGTCCTTAATGCACCGCTCAGTGTGCTGAACCTCGAGCGTCGGTTGTGGATGTTGCGAACATCTGACATACACATTTTGATGACTACATGATAGTTCAGCGCGTAATGCTAAATGGTTTAGAATTGAGGCACCAAAGACGTTTTTGAAACATCGCAGAACATATGAGATGTTCCAAGGACTGAAATTGAGATTTCAGGCTAGTGCCCACGTCAAGAGGTATGAGACCTCTCACAAGTTTCTTAAGCCTGCAAACTAAGGAGAAAAGCTCAATCGTTGAGCATGTGCTCAGATTGTGTGAGTACTACAATCGCTTGAATCGAGTGGGAGTTAATCTTCCAGATGAGATAGTGATGGTTCTCCAAAGTCACTGCCACCAAGCTACTAGAGCTTCGTGATGAACTATAACATATCAGGGATAGATATGATGATCCTTGAGCTATTCGCGACACCGCAAAAGTAGAAATCAAATAGGAGCATCAATTGTTGATGGTTAGTAAAACCACTAGTTTCAAGAAGGGCAAGGGCAAGAAAGGGATACTTCATGAAACGACAAATCAATTGCTGCTCTAGTGAAGAAACCCAAGGTTGAACCCAAACCCGAGACTAAGTGCTTCTGAAATGAGGGGAACGGTCACTGAAGCAGAACTACCCTAGATGCTTGGTAGATGAGAAGGCTGGCAATGCCGATAGAAGGATATTGGATATACATTATAATGTGTACTTTACTAGTACTCCTAGTAGCACCAGGGTATTAAATACCGGTTTGGTTGCTAAGTGGTAGTAACTCGAAATAAAAAGCTACGGAATAAACAGAGACTGGCTGAAGGTGAGATGATGATATGTGTTGGAAGTGTTTCCAAGGTTGATGTGATCAAGCATCGCATGCTCCCTCTACCATCGAGATTGGTGTTAAACCTAAATAATTGTTATTTGGTGTTTGCGTTGAGCATAGACATGATTGGATTATGTTTATCGCAATACAGTAATTCATTTAAGGAGAATAATGGTTACTCTGTTTATTTGAATAATACCTTCAATGGTCTTGCACCTAAAATGAATGGTTCATTGAATCTCGATCGTAGTGATACACATGTTCATGCCAAAAGATATAAGATAGTAATGATAGTACCACATACTTGTGGCACTGCCATTTGAGTCATATTGGTATAAAACGCATGAAGAAGCTCCATGTTGATGGATCTTTGGACTCACTCATTTTTTTGAAAAGTTTGAGACATGCGAACCATGTCTATTGGTTTATACGCATGAAGAAACTCCATGCAGATGGATCGTTTGGACTCACATGATTTTGAATCACTTGAGACATGCAAATCATACCACATGGGCAAGATGACTGAAAGGCCTCGTTTTCAGTGAGATGAAACAAGAGAGCAACTTGTTGGAAGTAATACATTTGATGTGTGCAATCCAATGAGTGCTGAGGCACGCAGTGAATATCGTTATGCTCTTACTTCATAGATGATTTGAGTAGTTTCTAAGTATATTTACTTGATGAAACACAAGTGTGAATTATTGAAAGGTTCAAGTAATTTCAGAGTGAAGTTGAAGATCGTCGTGACAAGAGGATAAAATGTCTATGATATGATCATAGAGATGAATATCTGAGTTTGTTTGGTACACAACTAAGACATTGTGGAGATTGTTTCACAACTAATGCCGCCTGGAACACCATAGTGTGATGGTGTGTCCGAACATCATAGATGCACCCTATTGGATGTGGTGCAAACCATGATGTCTCTTATCGAATTACCACTATCGTTTATGGGTTAGGCATTAGAGACAATCGCATTCACTTTAAATAGGGCACCATGTAATTCCGTTGAGATGACACCGTATGAACTATGGTTTAGAGAAACCCAAGCTGTCATTTCTTAAAAGTTTGGGGCTACGATGCTTATGTGAAAAGGGTTTAGCCTGATAAGTTCGAACCCAAAGCGGATAAATGCATCTTCATAGGACACCCAAAACAGTTGGGTATACCTCCTATTTCGGATTCGGCAGCAAAAGTGATTGTTTCTAGAAACGGGTCCTTTCTCGAGGAAAAGTTTCTCTCAAAAGAATTGGGTGGGAGGATGGTGGAGACTTGATGAGATTATTGAACCGTCACTTCAACCAATGTGTAGCAGGGCACAAGAAGTTGTTCCTGTAGCGCCTACACCAATTGAAGTGGGAGCTGATGATAGTGAGCATGAAACTTTGGATCAAGTCACTACCAAACCTCGTAGGTCGACAAGGATGTGTACTATTTCATTGTGGTACGTAATCCTGTCTTGGAGGTCATGTTGCTTGACAACAATGAACCTACGAGCTATGGAGAAAAGATGGTGGGTCCGGATTCCGACAAATGGCTCGAGGCCATAAATTCTGAGAGGATCCATGTGTGAAAACAAAGTACAGACTTTGGAAGAACTACTTGATGGTCGCAAGGCTATTGGGTACAGATGGATTTTAAAAGGAAGACGGACAATCATGGTAAGTATCATCATTAAGAAAGCTCGACTTGTCGTTAAGATGTTTTCCGACAAGTTCAAGGAGTTGACTGTGGTGAGACTTTCTCACTCGTAGCGATGCTAAGAGTCTGTTGGAATTGTATTAGCAGTTACTGCATTATTTATGAAATCTTGCTGATAGGATGTCAAAACATTGTTTCCTCGACAATTTTCCTGAGGAAAGGTTGTATGTGATACAACCAGAAGGTTTTTGTCAATCCTAAAAGAGGTTAACAAGTATGCAAAGCTCCAGCAATCCTTCTAAGGACTGGAGTAAGCATCTCGGAGTTGGAATATACGCTTTGATGAGATGATAAAAGATTTTGGGTTTATACAAAGTTTATGAGAAACTTGTATTTCCAAAGAAGTGAGTGGGAGCACTATAGAATTTCTGATGAGTATATGTTGTTGACATATTGTTGATCATAAATGATGTAGAATTTCTGGAAAGCATATAGGGTTATTTGAAAAGTGTTTTTCAATGGAAAACCTGGATTAAGCTACTTGAACATTGAGCATCAAGATCTATAAGGATAGATAAAAAACGCTTAATAGTACTTTCAAATGAATACATACCGTGACAAGATTTTGAACGAGTTCAAATAAGATCAACAAAGGAGTTCTTGGCTATGTTATAAGGTGTGAGCATTGAGTGAGACTCAAGATCTGACCACGCCAGAAGAGAGAGAAAGGACGAAGGTCGTCCCCTATGCTTTAGACGTAGGCTCTACAGTATGCTATGTTGTGTACCGCACCTGAAGTGTGCCTTGCCATGAGTCAACTAAGGGGTACAAGAGTGATCCAGGAATGGATCACATGACAGCGGTCAAACTTATCCTTAGTAACTAGTGGATTAAGAATTTTCTCGATTATGGAGGTGGTAAAAGAGTTCGTCGTAAAGGGTTACATCCATGCAAACTTTGACACTAATCCGGATGACTCTGAGTAGTAAACCGGATTCGTATAGTAGAGCAGTTATTTGGAATAGCTCCAAGTAGCGCATGGTAGCTGCATCTACAAGATGACATAGAGATTTGTAAAGCACACACGGATCTGAAAGGTTCAGACCCATTGACTAATAACCTCTCTCACAAGCGAGATATGATCAAACCCCATGGGTGTTGGATTCATTACAATCACATAGTGATGTGAACT
This sequence comes from Aegilops umbellulata, assembly GCA_032464435.1. Classification (NCBI taxonomy): domain Eukaryota; kingdom Viridiplantae; phylum Streptophyta; class Magnoliopsida; order Poales; family Poaceae; genus Aegilops; species Aegilops umbellulata. The sequence continues at coordinate 446,846,941 of CP136055.1, forward strand.
AGATTATTGACTCTAGTGCAAGTGGGAGACTGTTGGAAATATGCCCTAGAGGCAATAATAAAATGGCTATTATTATATTTCCTTGTTCATGATAATTGTCTATTGTTCATGCTATAATTGTATTAACTGGAGACCGTAATACATGTGTGAATATGTAGACCACAATATGTCCCTAGTAAGCCTCTAGTTGACTAGCTCGTTGATCAATAGATGGTTACGGTTTCCTGACCATGGACATTGGATGTCGTTGATAACGGGATCGCATCATTAGGAGAATGATGTGACAGACAAGACCCAATCCTAAGCATAGCACAAGATCGTGTAGTTTGTCTGCTAATGCTTTTCTAATGTCAAGTATCATTTCCTTAGACCATGAGATTGCACAACTCCCGGATACCGTAGGAATGCTTTGGGTGTGCCAAACGTCACAACATAACTGGGTGGCTATAAAGGCACACTACGGGTATCTCCAAAAGTGTCTGTTGGGTTAGCACGAATCGAGACTGGGATTTGTCACTCCGTGTGACGGAGAGGTATCTCTGGGCCCACTCGGTAGGACATCATCATAATGAGCTCAATGTGACTAAAGAGTTGATCATGGGAGGATGTGTTACGGAACAAGTAACAGTGACTTGGCGGTAACAAGATTGAACGAGGTATTGGGATACCGACGATCGAATCTCGGGCAAGTAACGTACCGATTGACAAAGGGAATTGTATACAGGATTGATTGAATCCCCGACATCGTGGTTCATCCGATGAGATCATCGTGGAACATGTGGGAGCCAACATGGGTATCCAGATCCCGCTGTTGGTTATTGGCCAGAGAGCTGTCTCGATCATGTCTGCATGATTCCCGAACCCGTAGGGTCTACACACTTAAGGTTCGGTGACACTAGAGTTGTTATGGGAATTAGTGTGCAGTTACCGAATGTTGTTCGGAGTCCCGGACGTCACGAGGAGTTCCGGAATGGTCCGGAGGTAAAGATTTATATATGAGAAGTCCTATTTTGAGCACCAAAAAATGTTCAGGATTTTTTGGTATTGTACCGGGAAGGTTCGAGAAGGTTCTGGAGTGGGGCCCACCTGCATGGGGGGACCCACATGAACGTGGGTAGTGGGGGCAAGGCCCCAAACCCCTGGTCAAGGAGCACCAAGATCCCCCCTTAGAAGGAATAACATCATATCCCGAAGGGATAAGATCAAGATCCCTAAAAAAGGGGGATAACAATCGTTGGGGACGGGAAATGATGGGATTTCTTTCCCCCACCTTTGCCAACGCCCCAATGGACTTGGAGGGCAAGAAACCAGCCCCCTCCACCCCTATATATAGTGGGGAGGTGCATGGGAGCCGCACCGCTTCCCCTGGCGCAGCCCTCTCCCTCCCCAATACCTCCTCCTCCTCCTCCGTAGTGCTTGGCGAAGCCCTGCCGGAGAACTGCAAGCTCCACCACCATGTTGTCGTGCTGCCGGAGCTCTCCCTCAACTTCTACTCTCCCCTTGATGGATCAATAAGGAGGAGACGTCCCCGGGCTGTACATGTGTTGAACGCGGAGGCGCCGTTGTTCGGTGCTTACATCGGAATCAACCGCGATCTGAATCGCTACGAGTACGACTCCTTCATCCGCGTTCTTGTAATGCTTCCGCGTCGCGATAATCAAGGGTATGAAGATGCACTCCCCTCTCTCTTGTTGCTAGTCTCTCCATAGATTGATCTTGGTGATGCGTAGAATTTTTTTAATTTCTGCAATGATCCCCAACATAAAATACACTAGCCACTCATCTCCGAACTTAACTGTCGAAACTGAATTTAACTGTCGAAACTGAATTTTGCTATCGAAACTGAATTTTACTGTCGAAACGGAATGCACTAGTAGCAGAAAAGTAGTAGTAGTAGTAGTAGTAGTAGTAGTAGTAGTAGTAGTAGCAGCAGCCGCGCCCGGAGCAGCTGCGCATGCGAGAGTTGGGACTACTGGTCATGTAGCAGCATCTAGGGTGGCAGCTGCACGGGCTCGAGGGAGAGCAGGATCTACTGCTCGTGCAGCAGCAGCGCACGCAAGAGCGAGAGCAGCAGCGCGAGCAGGAGCAAGATGTAGGATCAAAAGTATGTCTAGAGGGGTGGTGGTGATTAGACTACTTGACCAAATAAAAATCTAGCCTTTTCCCAATTTTAAGTCTTGGCAGATTTTAGCAACTAACACAAGTCAAGCAATCAACCTACACATGCAATTCTAAGAGTATAGCAACAGAATGTAAATCATTGCATATGAAGGTAAAGGGGAGGAGTTTGGAGGGAGCACACGCAATGTAGACACGGAGATTTTTGGCGTGGTTTCGATAGGTGGTGCTATCGTACATCCACGATGATGGAGACTTCAACCCATGAAGGGTAACGGTTGCGCGAGTCCACGGAGGGCTCCACCCACGAAGGGTCCACGAAGAAGCAACCTTGTCTATCCCACCATGGCCATCGCCCACGAAGGACTTGCCTCACTTGGGTAGGTCTTACGAAGTAGGCGATCTCCTTGCCCTTACAAACTCGTTGGTTCAACTCCACAATCTTGACGGAGGCTCCCAAGTGACACCTAACCAATCTAGGAGACACCACTCTCCAAAAGGTAATAGATGGTGTGTTGATGATGAACTCCTTGCCCTTGTGCTTCAAATGACAGTCTCCACAATACTCAACTCTCTCTCACAGATTTGGCTATGGTGGAAAGATGATTTGAGTGGAAAGCAACTTGGGGAAGGCTAGAGATCAAGATTATTGTGGTTGGATTGGAATGTCTTGGTCTCAACACATGTGTAGGTGGTTCTCTCTCGGAAAATGAGTAGTGGAAGTGTAGGCACGTTCTGATGGATCTCTCCTGAATGGAGAAGGGGGTGCAGGGGTATATATAGCCTCCACACAAAATCTAACCGTTACACACAATTCACCAAACTCGGTGAGACTGAATAGTGAAACTCAGTGAGACCGACCTGGTTCAAAATGTGAATGTTAGGCTTTTCAGTGGGACCGACATGATCAACTCGGTGGGACCGATGCGCTAGGGTTAGGGAAAAACCTCATCTCAGTGAGACCGCTCACATGAACTCGGTGAGACCGATTTCAGTAATAAGCAAATGGAGACTTGGTCAGGCAAACTCGGTGGGACCGATCGCTCATTTCGGTGAGATCGAAACGTTACCAAAAGGAAACAGAGAGTTTGCATTGCCAACTCGATGGGACCGATCGCTCATCTTGGTTAGACTAAAATGTTACGAAGGGAAATAGAGAGTTTGCAATCCCATCTCGGTGAGACAGAGATCCCTATCGCTGGGACCAAACTGATTCTGGTTTCTGGCTATGGCTATGTCAAATGAACTCGGTGGCGTCGGATAGATCAAATCGGTGGGGCCGAGTTTGAGTTTAGGTTTAGGAAATATGTGGAAAATGAGAAAGTGGTTGTGGGCTTTTGGAGCATATCACTAAGCATTTTGAGCAAGCAAGCCATTAAGCAACACCTCATCCCCTTTTAATAGTATTGGCTTTTCCTATGGACTCAATGTGATCTTGGATCACTAAAATGAAAATGTAGAGTCTTGAGCTTTTTCCAATATGTGTCCTTAGCATTTTGAGGGGTCCACGTCTCTAGTCCATGCCATGACAATCATTGAACTTTGTGAAACTTTAATCTTGAATGGATATTAGTTCAATGAGCTATATGTTGTTATGAATTACCAAAACCACCCGGGGATTAGTTGCACTTTCACAAGAGCAATAGCAATAGCAGACCAGGCAGGGGACCAAGAGCAATAGCAGAGCAGTAGTGCGAGCGAGAGCCAAAGCAGCAGCAGCTCCTACTGATGTGTACGTCACCGCCGAGGGAGCGACGCCATGGAGGAAGTGGTCGGCGACGCCTCCGTGGATGGAGCCACGCCATGTCGGCTCGGGACCGAGCGTCGGCAACACCGTGAGATCGAATCAAGAAGAAAATGTGGCGATTAGTGTAGAACCTCTTTGGTGGGCCTCAGCTTCATCCGAGGAATCAACGATGATGCTGCAGTTCTGGTGGTGCGGGTGAATACGGCGGTGTGTGATGTCTACTACGCAACCTTCTTCTTGTAGACGTTGTTGGGCCTCCAAGTGCAGAGGTTTGTAGGACAGTAGCAAATTTCCCTCAAGTAGATGACCTAAGGTTTATCAATCCGTGGGAGGCGTAAGATGAAGATGGTCTCTCTCAAACAACCCTGCAACCAAATAACAAAGAGTCTCTTGTGTCCCCAACACACCCAATACAATGGTAAATTCTATAGGTGCACTAGTTCGGCGAAGAGATGATGATACAAGTGCAATATGGATGATAGATATGAGTATTGTAATCTGAAAATATAAAAACAGCAAGGTAACAAGTGGTAAAAGTGAGCGTAAACGGTATTGCAATGCTAGGAAACAAGGCCTAGGGTTCATACTTTCACTAGTGCAAGTTCTCTCAACAATAATAACATAACTGGATCATATAACTATCCCTTAACATGCAACAAAGAGTCACTCCAAAGTCACTAATAGCGGAGAACAAACGAAGAGATTATTGTAGGGTACGAAACCACCTCAAAGTTATTCTTTCGGATCGATCTATTCAAGAGTTCATACTAGAATAACACCTTAAGACACATATCAACCAAAACCCTAATGTCACCTAGATATTCCAATGTCGCCTCAAGTATCCATGGGTATGATTATACGATATGCATCACATAATCTCAGATTCATCTATTCAAACCAACACAAAGTACTTCAAAGAGTGCCCCAAAGTTTCTATCGGAGAGTCAAGACGAAAACGTGTGCCAACCCCTATGCATAAGTTCATGATGTTACGGAACCCGCAAGTTGATCACCAAAATGTACATCAAGTAGATCACGTGAATATCCCATTGTCACCACAGATAAGCACATGCAAGACATACAACAAGTGTTCTCAAATCCTTAAAGACTCAATCCGATAAGATAACTTCAAAGGGAAAACTCGATCCATTATAAGAGAGTAGAGGAGGAGAAACATGATAAGATCCAACTATAATAGCTAAGCTCGCGATACATCAATATTGTGCCAAATCAAGAACACGAGAGAGAGAGAGAGGGATCAAACACATAGCTACTGGTACATACCCTCAGCCCCGAGGGTGAACTACTCCCTCCTCGTCATGGAGAGCGCCGGGATGATGAAGATAGCCACCGGTGAGGGATACCCCCTCCAGCAGGGTGCCAGAACAGGGTCCCGATTGGTTTTTGGTGGCTACAAAGGCTTGCGGTGGCGGAACTCCCGATCTAGGTTTTTGGCGTAGGTCTCATGTCAAGAAGGTGCCCGAGTCATCCACGAGGTAGGCTCAGGCGCCCGGGGGGTGGTGGTGGGCGCGCCCCCACCCTCGTCGATGGCCCGGGACTCTTCTGGCCCAACTCTTTTGCTCTGGGGTCTTCTTTTGGTCCATAAAAATCGTCAAAAATTGGCACGTCAATTGGACTCCATTTCAAATTCCTTTTCTGTAAAAGTCAAAAACAAGGAAAAAACAGAAACTGGCACTGGGCTCTAGGTTAATAGGTTAGTCCCAAAAATCATATAAAATAGCATATAAATGCATATAAAACATCCTAGAAGGATAATATAATAGCATGAATACTTCATAAATTATAGATACGTTGGAGACGTATCAGCATCCCCAAGCTTAATTCCTGCTCGTCCTCGAGTAGGTAAATGATAAAAGAAATAATTTATGAAGTGTGAATGCTAGCACGTGCACAAGCTTGATCAATGATAATTTCAATCACCTTTTCTAGCATCATTATATGTCATAAAAGTAGCTCAACTCATAAAACTTTTCATGATCAAGTAACAAGCTATTCACATGTTAAAGCATAGATCATAAACTTTTGTGAAAACTAACAAACTATGTTCTCAGTCATCAAACAATTGCAATTCATCTTATTTTTAGGAAGGATCTATGTAAGAGCTTTGATTTAGCAAATTCCACATACTCAACTATCATATAGTCTTCCATGATTGCTACCACACGAAGCATACTTTTAGAATATATAGCATCCATCGAACACAGAGAAAGATAGGGGCTTAATGTTTTGCCTCCCAACTTATTTATCATATAGATAAGTTTCAACAATAATAATTCATGATCAAATATATTTGAATGGCCATATATGCTTAGATCTTTCCATCACATGATGCTTGTGTAACACCCCGGATCTGATGCGCCAGGTGTCTGTCAGTTATTCGCCGTCATTGCCATGTCATGTGCTCGCGTGTTGCACTTTTCCATGTCATCATCTGCATTTCATATCATGTCATCATGTGCATCGCATTTGCATACGTGTTCGTCTCATGCATCCGAGCTTTTTCCCCGTTGTCCGTTTTCCAATCCGGCGCTCCTATGTCCTCCGGCGTCCCCTTTTACCTATTCTCGTGTGCGGGTATTAAACCTTCTCGGAATGGACCGAGGTTTGCCAAGCGGCCTTGGTATAGCACCGGTAGACCGCCTGTCAAGTTTCGGGTCATTCGGAGGTCGTTTGATACTCCAACGGTTAACCGGGTAACCGCAAAGGCCTCTTTTGGTGCAGCCCAACACCCCTCCAAAGTGGCCCAAAACCCACCCATGTCACTTCCATCTTCTCGGTCATTCGATCACGATCGCGTGGCTGAAAACCGCACTCCATTTGGAGCTTCCAAGCCCCCTCTACCTATAAATATGTGCTCCCCTCGGATTTTTCGGGCAGACGAACCCTAGCCTCTTCCCTCCGCGCCGCGCCGGACATGTCCGCCTCCGCGCCGGACGCGTCCACCCCGTCCAGCCACCTCACCTCGGCCAATAGGGAGACGCCACGTCACCTCCGCGCCGCCCTCAGCCACTCCCAGCGCGCCACCTCAGCGCCCGCGCCGCGCCCCACATCGCCCCCGCCGCCGCGGCCCGCCGGGGCCCGGGTCGGGCCCGCCCAGGCCCGTGCGCCGCCCCGCGCCTCCCCGCGCGCCCCGCCGCCGCGTCCGCCTGCTCGCCGCCCCGCCACCTTCGCCTCCTCGCCGCGCGCCGCCGTCTGCTCCGCCCGCCGCGCCGCTCGATGCGCCGCCCGCCGCGCCGCTCGCCGCCGCCTCCCCGCGCGCCCGCAGCTCCTCGCCGCCCCGCCGCCTCCCTCGCCGGGATCCGGCCGGATCCGGCGAGATCCGGTCCGGATCCGCCGCGCGCGCCCGTCCCCGGCCTCTTCTCTGGCCATCCCCGGATCTCGCGCCACCGTTGACTTTTGCCGCGAGGTGAAATTATTCCCAAGTCCCGAAATCTTTGTCATAAATATGCCATGTTCATCGCATCATAACTCCCCGCATATTGCTCCGTTTCGTGCGTATAATATATCAAATTGTTCGCCTCGATGAGTACATCATTTTATCTCATTGCATCTTTTTCATTTGAGCTCATCTTGTTTCCCGAAATGCTGTTAGAAGAGGGCTATGTGATGTTAGTTTCTGATTCTTATCAGAATATGCACTTTTGTCATTTTTGCCATGATTGATGTGTGCATCCTATGAAGTTGTGTCCTACATGTGTTTTGTAATATGCCATGCCATCTTTATATAGATTTATGCCATGTATTTTTTTGATCTTTGTGGTGACTAGCACAAGCATGCAAACTAGGTTACTTAATGTTGCTGATTCCAGAGACTTAGTAATTTCACTAAGTCCCTGCCTGCTGTTATTTTTATGCCATGTGTTCATGTTGTTTCAGAGAGATCTATGCCTCTTTTGAGCATGAACAGTAAGAGTGTTTTGAACATATGGGTTTTCTCTATCCATCCATGCCTTTGCTTGTAATTATGGAGTGCCATAGCTTGAGTCAATCGAGCTCTACTTTTGCTATAAAATGTTACTGGCAGATTGCTTACATGTTATTCGATTTTGCCAAGCTTGTTGTAGTTGATCCTTGCGTGCTATGATGTTATTCTTGCCATGTATAGCTTCTATGTCATGTCTTCTTGATGGATGTATGCTTAGTTTATCATGCATTGCTCTGTAGTGAGTGCATCGAGCTCACGAACATGCCTACTTGTTATCTGTTTTTGACATGTCCAGTTTTTCTGCTAAGTCTGAAACCTGTAACGAAACTTGCTTAATTGACATGGGTGTTATCATATTTTCTGGTCCCTTTTGGCTTATGGTTAATAAGGGACTTTTGTTAAGTGCTTTGAGTAGATTCATGCCATGCCATATTTTGCCATGTCCTGATCCTATAGCATGTTGTTTCATTGCTCTAAACATGTCATCCTGATGTTAATTCCTGGCATCATGTTATTTTCACCAAGTCTGTGAACCTGTTATCTTTTGCACTTTTGCCATGCTTGTTTTAACCTGTTGTGGTGTGATTTAGCCGTAGCTCAGTGTTCATCTTTTGTCAAGCATCTTGAGTAGATTGCTGTAATATGCTTTGTTGATATGTTTGGATGCAGTAGCTTAGTTTCTTGTTGCATGCTAAGTAGCATCATGCTGTTAATGGCAGATTATTGTCATTCTTGTTTTGCTTGTCATTTGCAAACCGTGCATCCGATTCCGGTGATCTTTATATCGATTTCAATCAAAATCACCTCAGCTTCCCAGTGGCATACTTGGTTTTCCAAGATTATTCCTTGTTCATCCTTTTTGCTTCCGAAGCATGCATATGCATTGCATACCACATCTCGCATATCATGCCATGTTTATGTGGTGGTTGTTTACTTTGTTGTTTGCTTCTTTCCGGTGTTGCTTCTTCGGGTTAGTTTCGATAACGTTGCGTTTGTGAGGATCCGTTCGTCTATGTCCGTTTGTCTTCTTCATGGACTCGTTCTTCTTCCTTGCGGGATCTCAGGCAAGATGACCATACCCTCGAAATCACTTCTATCTTTGCTTGCTAGTTGCTCGCTCTTTGGCTATGCCTATGCTGCGATATCTACCACTTGCTTATCATGCCTCCCATATTGTTAAACCAAGCCTCTAACCCACCTTGTCCTAGCAAACCGTTGTTTGGCTATGTTACCGCTTTGCTCAGCCCCTCTTATAGCGTTGTTAGTTGCAGGTGAAGATGAAGTTTGTTCCTTGTTGGAACATGGAGATGTTGTTACTTGTTGGAACATGCTTACTTGTTGGGATATCACAATATATCTTATTTAATTAATGCATCTATATACTTGGTAAAGGGTGGAAGGCTCGGCCTTATGCCTGGTGTTTTGTTCCACTCTTGCCGCCCTAGTTTCCGTCATATCGGTGTTATGTTCCCGGATTTTGCGTCCCTAACGCGGTCGGGTGATTTATGGGACCCCCTTGACAGTTCGCTTTGAATAAGACTCTTCCAGCAAGGCCCAACCTTGGTTTTACCATTTGCCTATCACCTATCCCTTTCCCTTGGGTTTGATCAGCCCGAGGGTCATCTTTATTTAGCCCCCCCCCCCCGGGCCAATGCTTGTCTAAGTGTTGGTCCGAACCGAGCAGCCTGCGGGGCCCCCTCGTGGAAACTCGAGGCCTGGTTTTAGTCGTAGCTTGTCTTATCCGGTGTTGCCCTGAGAACGAGATATGTGCAGCTCGTATCAGGATGTCGGCGCATCGGGCGGCTTTGCTGGACTTGTTTTATTACTGTCGAAATGTCTTGTAGCCGGGATTCCGAGGCTGATCGGGTCTTCCCGGGGAGAAGGAATATCCTTCGTTGATCGCGAGAGCTTATCATGGGCTAAGTTGGGACACCCCTGCAGGATTTTGAACTTTCGAAAGCCGTGCCCGCGGTTATGTGGCAGATGGGAATTTGTTAATGTCCGGTTGTAGAAAACCCGAAGTTGATCTTAATTAAAATACACCAACCGCGTGTGTAACCGTGATGGTCTCTTCTCGGCGGGGTCCGGGAAGTGAACACGGTTGTTGGAGTTATGTCTGACGTGAGTAGTTCAGGATCACTTCTTGATCATAGTTGTTCGACCGTGCTTTGCCTTCTCTTCTCGCTCTCATTTGCGTATGTTAGCCACCATATATGCTAGTCGCTTGCTGCAACTCCACCTCACTACCCTGTCCTACCTTTAAGCTTAAATAGTCTTGATCTCGCGGGTGTGAGATTGCTGAGTCCCCGTGACTCACAGATACTTCCAAAACCAGTTTGCAGGTGCCGATGAAACTGTGCAGGTGATGCACCCGAGCTCAAGGAGGAGTTCCAAGAAGATCTTATCCTTTATGTTGTTGCGTTCTAGTCGAACAGTAGTGGAGCCCAATTGGGGTCGATCGGGGACCTTTGTCGCTTTTGGGGTTTCTTCTTTTATTTTGGCTCCGTAGTCGGGCCCTGATTGTAACTGTATGATGTAATGTTTTATTCATGTATTTGTGTGAAGTGGCGATTGTAAGCCAACTATGTATCTCTTTCCCTTATGTATTACATGGGTTGTGTGAAGATTACCTCACTTGCGACATTGCTTTCAATGCGGTTATGCCTCTAAGTCGTGCTTCGACACGTGGGAGATATAGCCGCATCGAGGGCGTTACAAGTTGGTAATCAGAGCCTTCCCCGACCTTAGGAGCCCCCACTGATTGATCGTTTTTAGCGGCCGAGTTGTGTCTAGAAAAATGTTTTGAGTCATTTAGGCATTATATATCGGAGAGTTTAGGAATTCTTTTTACTTCCCAGTCTCCTCATCGCTCTGGTAAGGCATACTGACGTAGAGTTTTGACTCTTCTCTTCTCAAATTTCACTAAAAAAAATTTAGGATCACGCGGGTATGTTAGAATCGTTCCGATGGTTTTATGATGACAACATTGTCTTGGTTGCCTCCCGTCAGCAGGGGTTTTAGTGGAGGTGTCCCGGGGAGTTGAGCTCCGAGGTGTTGTCGTCATAATTTTATCGTTATAGTTCTGGAATACCTGAGTTTAGTACGCCGACATCGAAAAACTCTTTTGTACAGTTGTTGGTGAGATAACCCTGATAGCCCAGTACTGAGGCGAGTGCGGGAGTATTGCCATGACTCGTATAACGGATGTTTTTCGAAGGTTGAGGTAGTCGATTTCCGAAGGTTTCTTGGTTATGTGTTGAAGGATGGATACAGCTGGATCTAGGTATTGTTAGTTTGGGTGATATATTTTGTGTCCCTTGTATCCCCAACACCTGATTGCATAACCAAAAAGTTTCGGGAGTTTATAAGTGGGAATTCAAGTATCTCTTAGGATATCTTTCCAACAGACACATGATACGATATGGGATCTATCATAGGTTTGTTTCCGGCTTATTCTGCAAGCCAAATCCTTTGTTTTGCTTTATTTGTGGTATTCGAGTTGCTTCAATGTCAAGTGTTGATTCCATACCTTTTCCAAGCGGTGTTCTCATATCCCTACGTGGATACCAATCCTTCTTGGTCACTGAGATTGTCTTTTCAATTCTTCCCAACCGGTGTGTCCCTCTTCAAGTGGATCCGATCACTTCAACATTCGCAAGAAAAATTATCAGTTCTTCTCAACGATGTTTGCTTCATCCGTTCCAAGTTGTCTTTGTTTTCCCGCCCTCCCACCCTTTTCTTCAAGGATTCAGATTTCGTAATCAAGTATTATTTTTATTGATGCGAAGTCTCTTCATCCTTTTCTTTCAATGTTCTTATCCGGTGATTCCCATGAAGGTACTAACGGAGCTTCAAGTTTATCATTCGTCATTCGTTTCTTCTCCGGTGGTTTCAATTCAAGCTTTCGGTGTCGATCATACCCTTTTCCTCGTTTCAAATGTTTTCTCGTACCAGTGCATCTCTTAATCATCTACTTCTCGCTATTCATTTGTTCGGGAGTGCTGAAGATATCTCAGAAGGCTCGTCTTGTCTTTCAAGATCAGTTCAACCTATTTCGAGGTTGTTATCTCATTCTAGCCATTTAATTCAACCGGTACAATATCCCTTTCAAGTAATCGTTCAACGGTGTTTCTTTTGAGTGGGCCCTAACCCACAGGTCTTTTTCCAGGATCTTACCTGACTCTTCTAATCATCCCGAAGCTATTCCCAAATTCTTTCCCAAGTTTGATGTAGAAATGTATTCCATCAGTCATATGTCTTTCTCCAAGATCTTTCAAATTCTTTTCATCGTTGATTCAACCTTTCTAATGTTCATCCCGGAGTATCTCAATAAATTCTTGGTGGTTCTCATCATTCGTTCTCAGCATTTGAAGACCGAAGAAGAGTTTCTCTTAAATCTTGCCTCATTCTCTTCAAGATTCATTGTTCTAGCTTCATGCCATCATCTCATAATTGTTTTCGATTGTGAGAATTCTTTTCACCCATCTGGAGCATTCAGGAGTCTTTCAGTTTGATTCTCCGGAGCCTTCCATCTCAGAATTATCCATTCTCAGCTTCGTCTATCGTTCTCCAAATCTTACCGGAGCATCTTTCAGTATTCCCGCTTAGTACATATATTTTGGCTAGCAAAGGATTCTAAATAGCAAGCACCACATGTTAGAGGATCCATAACAATATAACTTCTATACAAATATACCCAAGCATAACTCATTATGTTGTCTTCCTTGTCCAACTTCAATTAATTTGCTCGGGTTTGAAAATAATTAATGGGGCTCACAATCAGAGAAGATGTCCAAGATAGTATATTTATATGTGAAATCTCTCTTCCTTCAGTATTCTTTCATGAATTGTTCAAGTGACCAATACAATGTTTGCTAACCTTCAATAAATTAACCACCTCTACTTCTTATATGTGAAGTCATTACTCCCCATGGGATAAGCATATGAAACATATATAATTTCAGATTTATGATATTCAAATCATTCAACCATTTACTCATAGGATATAAGTGAAGCACACGAGTAAATGACAAACTACTCCAAAAAGATATAAGTGAAGATCAATGAGTAGTCAAATAATTATGTAACTTTGTGAAGACTCTCTCTCATTTAAGAATTTCAGATCTTGGGATATTATTCAAATAGCAAGCAAAACAAAATAAAACAACATTTCAAGGATAGCGCTCATCATGTGAAGAAGCAAAAACTTAGGCTCAACCGATACTAACCTATAATTGTTGAAGAAGAAAGGCGGGATGCCTACCGAGGTATCCCCAAGCTTAGATGCTTGAGACTTCTTGAAATATTATCTTGGGGTGCCTTGAGCATCCCCAAGCTTGAGCTTTTGTGTCTCCTTAATTCCTCTCATATCATGGTTTCCTAAATCTCGAAAGCTTCATCCACACCAAACTCAACAAGAACTCGTGAGATAAGTTAGTATAAACCAATGCAGAAACATTATCATTTTCTACTGTAACAAATCAGTAAAATTATTATTCAACATTGCATACTGAATGCCTCTGCAATCATTAAATAAGCAAACATATGCAAACATAACAGCAATCTGCCAAAACAGTACAGTCTGTAAAGAATGCAAGATTTATCATACTTCCCTCACTCCAAACATTATGAAATTCTACCACATTGTAGAAAATTTATCAAAGCTCAATATTAAAAAAGTTTCAACATTTTATCTGTCAGTGTTCTGGGAACGGGGCTCCCCGACATGCCTGCCTACGGCCCACGGCGTGGCGCTGCTAGCGGGTCTGTACGGCCCATCTTCATCAACAAGGCATTCAAGACCCTCGCGAGGGGCCAAGCCTCGCGAGGCGTACGACACAAGACCTCCTCAGGAGCGGCCTCCCCAGGTTGCCTCACGAGGAGTGGAGATATCAAGGAGGGGCAAACCTCGCGAGGCTCTCGTGATGTGAGCTATGACGATCGGGATTAGGCGGGCGCCAGCGCGCGCAGCGTCCTTGTTTCCTCTTTGATGCCAAGGAGGCAAGCGCAGGCGCGGAGTACCAAGGCATCAGGCAAAGGTTTCGATATCAGTGCAATGAGACCAAGACCAGCAGGACAACAACGGAGGTCACCATGGAGCCCAAGACGGCGTCACCACCAGAGCCTTTTGCAGGTGAAGACCGCTTTTGTCAAGATAAGTTGTATTAGTTGTCCCCTTTAAAATTGGCCGTTGTTGGCTCCCTTCCCGCTCAATATTTGGAGATAGGACCAGGGCCTATATAAGTAGAACTAGCCACCACCATAGGGTCATCGAGAACTCATCTAGAGGCATCTGATCAAATCGGGATCTCACCTGATCTCGAGCCAACCCTTAGCCACACACCAAGCACAAGAACACCTCAACCTCAGGAGGTTGTTCTTCCCCTTTGTACTATTCATCATCAGCCCAAGAGGCAATCCACCACCACCACCACACTGGAGTAGGATATTACACCACAACGGTGGCCCGAACCAGTATAAATCTTGTGTCTTTTGTGTTGTGAGTTCGTCAAGTTCGTGCGCGAGATCTTAGCGAGCTAGGGCGTGGATCGGTAGGGAGGAAATCTTCGCGCGCACCCCAGTGTTCAAACCTTGAGGGTTTTGCAGGAACCCGTGATCCGACATTTGGCGCGCCAGGTAGGGGTGCGCCGGAGCTTCCTTTCTGTTGTTCTGCGTCCAATCGCTCCGTCGTCTCCATGGCGGACGCTCGCCGTGCTCGTGCTGAGCGCCGGGCTGCCCAAGCCACCCGCGTTGCCCAGACGGCTCCCGTCGGTGGGCCACCTCGTCATTCCCCGTCGCCTGCCGCCAACGCCGCCACCGGCCCGGCGGGGAACGAGCAGCAAGCATCCTCGCGGCACCCCTCAGTGCGGCGGGACAGCCGCACCGCCACTCCAGCGCTGACCACGGCCGGCTCCTCGTCCCACGCTCGTCGCGCTCCCATGGACGCATGGGCCGCGCTCCTCATGGCGCACAAGCTCCTGCGCTACCGCCAGGTCGACGACCTCTACGAGGACTGGCTCGACCGCATCACCGAGCTCGTCCACGCCGCAGGGGGCTCTCCTGCGCCGTCCCTCTCTCCGCCTCACGCTCCGCCAGCTACATGCGACGTAGCTCACGGAGCGCCTCCACCACCTCTGCCACTAGACGGCGCCTTGGCTCCAAGGCGTGCGGCTCCACGACGCGACCCGCCGCATCCGGCGCCCGCGCGTGAAGAAAGAAGCTGTCAAGAAGTTCCTCGACCGCAAGAGAACGCTCCGCCAGTCCTCGCACCACCGCGTCAGGATCGTCCGCCACGGCCGGCCCCCGCGCTGCCTGCCGTAGCGGCGCATGGGCGCCAAGACAAAGCTCCACCTCCAAGACGGGCCCCGGCGACCACGGTCGGCTGCCGCGCCTTCACCCCCGAGCTGCGTAGCTTCGCCTGGCCAGGCAAGTTCAAGCCAGATCTGCCTCCTCGCTACGACGGCACCCCCGACCCCGCGGAGTATTTGCAGCTCTATGAGCTGAGTATCGAGGCGGACAACAATGACGAGAAAGTCATGGCGAACTAGTTCCCTATGGCGCTCAAAGACGGCGCCCGTTCGTGGCTCCTGAACCTGCCTCCAGGCTCGATCTCCTCCTAGGACGAGATGCGCGACTGCTTCGTCGCCAACTTCCAGGGCACTCATGACCACCCGCCGGCCATGGGTGACCTGCGTCACGTCAAGCAACAACCAGGAGAGACCCTCCAGAAGTACATCCAGCGCTTCAACAACATTCGCCTCAAGATCCCCAAGGTGATGGACGAGGCTATCATCTCCGTGTCCTCTGATGGCGTCCGCGACATCAAGATGAAGGAAGAGCTCGCTATCCACGAGGAGCTGTGCACATCTAAGGAGTTGTTCAACCTGGCGACCAAGTGCGCAAGAGCTAAGGAGGGGCGCGTCTCCCTCCTCGAGCTGCCGGATGCGGACCCGGAGGAGAAGAAAGCCAAGGCCAAGGACATGAAGCGCAAGGGAGCAACCGTGCTCGCAGCGGAGCCGGACACCAAGCGAGGCAGAGACCAACCCGAGTCATCCAAGAGAAGTTGACCGTTCTGCGCCTTCCAGAACTTGAACACCCACAACACCAGCGACTGCCAAGAGCTCAGGTCCATTCGTGAAGGACTCTTCGATCGACGCCTCGAGTGCAGTGACCGGGGCTACGGCCGAGGAGGAGGACGTGGTGGCGGGCGTTGGGACGACCGTGGCCCGCGCCAGGAGTGGCGCGATCGGCCTCATGAGGACCGTTGGCAGGATCATCCTCGAGAGGGCGCCTGGAGGGACCAGACTCGTGAGGATCGTCCTCAGGGCAACGCCGGTCTTCCCCCGCTACCGCCACCGCCAAGAAGGAATGACGACCACCATCAAGATGAGGGGTATGGGGGCTTCCAGGAGCCGCGTGCTATCGCCTGCATCTTGGGCGGAGCCCAGGCCCTAGCCTCGCAGCGTATCTTCAAACAGTTTGCTCATGAAGTGAATGCAGTCCTCCCCAAGCCTGAGGCCACGCACCCGCTCAGGTGGTCCCAGTGCACCATCACCTTCAACTCGGCAGATCAGCTCAAGTGCGCAACCACTACTGGTGCCCTCCCGATGCTTTGTTCACCAGTTATCAGCAACGTTCAAGTCACCGAGACCCTCATCGACGGTGGCGCAGGGCTCAACGTCCTGTCCATCGACACGTTCGACAACCTCCAAGTGCCGTATGACCAGCTCCAGCCCACCAAGCCTTTCTCAGGAGTGACCGACGGTTCCACCACACCGATAGGGCAGCTCCGCCTCCCTGTCACCTTCGGGGAACACAAGAACTACCGCACCAAGCTCATCGACTTCAATGTCGCGCACATCTGTCTGCCATACAACGCCATCCTTGGGTACCCAGCCCTGGCCAAGTTCATGGCGGTGACACACCACGGCTATAATGTCCTCAAGATGCCGGGAGGCGGCGGAATCATCACGGTCCCGTGCGAAGAAAGAGACGCGGTGTGCTCCCTCGAGCGTGCCTTTCAAGTTGCAGCAATCGACGACCCCGACAGCAAGGGCAAGGGCCCTCCAGAGACCATCCCCAAGAAGAAGAAGAAGATGCGCCGTGCCGGACCTCAGGAAGATAGTGTCACGGCTGGAACCTCGTCAGGATCAGCGCCCGCTCTAGGGGAGCCTCCCTCCATCACGTAGGAAGGCACGCCCAGCGCCCTCCTCGGGCAGGGTTCGAGGGAGGTTCTCGGGCACCACTTGGAGGTGTGCTTCACGGCATGTTTCCCTCAGGAGGACACATGGCGAGGAGCGCCCACCACTCAGGAGTTCATCACCAAGACCACTCAGGAACTACAAGACGAGAGGGCCACGTGCGGCGACCGCCGCTCGCGAGGCGCAGCTCCACATCCAGGCAAGGATGCCGGGCTGCGTGTCTACATCGACGTCCCAGGGCTCAACAGGGCCGCTTCTCGGGAGCTTTTTTGTCCTTCGCGCATGGGCCGTTGCGAGGGTCCACCACACAGCTATGTTCGCATGCCCTTCGGCCTACCGAGCGTGTCGTCAGCTTATCAGCGCAACTTGCAGCGCATCCTGGCGGCTCAGGGGGCCAGGTACCACGCAGTGCTGACGGAGATGGAGACGGTCCTCAAGGAACTACCCGAGCCCCCAGAGCCTCCCGAGGCTCAGGGCCTCAGTGGCTCGTCAGGAGCAATCCCTTCGTCGCGTACCTTCAGCTGCCCTGACATCTCTTCATCAATAGAACCAAGTGACATTTTCCAAGTTCATTCAGCTGGGAGCGCCCCTCGGGCTGCATCACTCCCAGGCCGCGTGGGTCCGTCCCTGTGGCATGTATCCCCTTTCCTTCATGTTTTTAGCTTACCTTGCTGGGGGCGCCCCTCAGGCTGCATCATCCCCAAGCCATTCGGGCCTGACCCAGTGGCATGTATTTTCCTGCATTTACCCAAGCTGATCTGCCTTTCATGCTTAATCTACCTGTGATTATCACCCGCTCAACTTTCACCTCCCACGGGGTCTACTCACGCTGGCACGACGCTTGTGCACGGGTCCGTCCCTGCAACGTCGACAAATCTGAGTGGTCGAGCTCTAGCTCGTGGCACGCCCCACGCACGTCACATCACCAGGCCCTCAGTGCCCTCATCCCCTTACGGAGCAATCGGTGGCCGATCGGCGACCATGATGGCAGGTTGTGTTTCTCCTTGTGTTGGTTCGCACGGATCTTATGCGGAGGATAGCAGGCAGCACTGCGAGCTTCCTCTTCACCTGTGAAATCCGCTTGCACGTTAAAGGGGGGCTCCTGAGCATCGCGACTCAGGAGCCCTTACTAGCTCTCCAGCCCTCACCCCCTGGCCTTGACCACGGCATCGCGACCTGGCATACCAGTGGCGGCTGAGCTCGCTCGAGGGCCGGGACCTGAGGACGTAGAGCACGAAGAAGAACATGGGAGAAGGGGAGACTCGTATGGGCCCGACCTGGTAACACTGCGGATGCTAGCGCACAGGCCTAGCGCACCACAAGGAATCGGCTTGGAATTGGCAAGATAAGTCCCGCATTCGTACCAGCTAATCATTGGAACCTAGATGTCACGCTCGCCGCGTCCCTGTTGCGGCCACGTCGCCTTCCTTTCTTGCCTTACCACGGCTGCTTGAGCGCTAAAGGGGACCTCCTGAGCATCGTGACTCAGAAGCTCTTACTGGACCTCGGGTCGCTCACCTCCTGGCCTTGACCATGGCATCGCGACCTGGCATACCAGCGACGGCTGCAGCCTGCCTGGGGACCAGGACCTGTCAGCGTAGAGCAACGAGCTGTCGCGAGGTTGGAAAGGGGAGACCAAGCCTAAACAGGACATGCATTCGCAAATTTTCAAAACAAGGGTGGAATCAACAAAAGACATTACAGACCCTTACATGCCCCCGCGGGGTACTTCTTGATTCCTCGCAGGGAACAAAAGACGAGAACATAGGGGAATCCTGTCTGCACCCTCCCGTGGCTGACACCATCATCAACAGTGGGCCCGAGAGTCCGGCACCAACCTCATCCAGATCAGCGACGGCGGCGGCTGGACGCTGCAGCCCTGCTCCTAGCACGACGAGAGCTCGGGGGCATGTAGCTGTCGTCGCTCGTCTCCGGAGTCTCGTAGAGCTCGGGAGAACCACTGTGCACCCAAGAGTCGCTGCTGCAGGTGGAGTCGCGGGCCGGGCGCACGTCGCCCAGGCGCTCCCCCCCCAGGGCAGCACTCTAGGCGGCGGCCTTCTGCATCGAAGACCTTGAAGAAAAGCATGGAGGCGCCGTCAAACTCGAAGTGGATCGCAAGGGCGCCCCTCATGCGGCAAACCCGCGTGACCTCGCCCCAGCCGCGGGCCATGAAGATCTTGCCGGTGGAAACTGCTTCGACCTCTGCTCCGGTCGCCGGAGCATCGCAGTCAGCATGCTGCAGCCATAGCTCAAGGGGCCCCCTCGGCGGCATTGCATCAGAGAAGAACTGCGGGAAGCGGAACCAAGAGCTTGGAGGCATCGACGCCCACAGCACAAGCTCGCGCAAGGAATCTGTGGCGTGGATTCCAGGAGCAACGGCGCATGTCGCCATCGCACGGCAACCACGGACGCGGCGCGGGCGGCGGTGCTCGTCGCTCCCTCCTCCCGAGCCTCCGGCTTGGGCGTACAAGGGTAGCGGATACCCTGGAGGAGGCCGCTCGCACCAAGGCCTCGCCACCACCTGCATCGCCGCTTCGTCACGACGATGAACCGACCTCTTCTTCGGCAGGAGCGGCCCTGGATCATCGCGGGGGCATTCCCTTTCTCATCGGAGGAAAACCTTCGGATCGGCGCCATCGGAGTAGCTACTAGCAGAGGAGCAAGGAAGAAGAAGCAGATGAACAGCGAAGAGATGGGAGACAGGGGCTCTGCCCCCCTCCCATTTATAGCGGAAGAAGGCCAACCGGCGCCTCCCACGATCATAGGTAATGATGGTTTTTCCTTGCATGTCGCAGGGACTTGTCAAGTCGAGCAGTTGCCGAGGCAGCGTGGGGAAGCGGAGACGCCCACGTCCAATCAACCGCCACGCGTCGACCAAGGCCGCAGGCTTTTGGGGCCCGTGGTGCTCCGCACTTCACCTTTGGCTTCGCCTTGAAGCCAAGCCCGAGCACACCTTGGGACCGGGGGCTACTGTCGGTGTTCTAAGAACGGGGGTCCCAGACTTGCCTGCCTGCGAGCGGCGTGGCGCTGCTAGCGGGCCTGTACGGCCCATCTTCATCAACAAGGCATTCAAGACCCTCGCGAGGGGACAAGCCTCTTGAGGCGGACGACACAAGACCTCCTCAGGAGTGGCCTCACCAGGTTGCCTTGCGAGGAGCGGAGATATCAAGGCGGGGCAAACCTCACAAGGCTCTCGTGACATGAGCCATGACGATCAGGATCAGGCGGGCGCCAGCGCGTGCAGCATCCTTGTTTCCTATTTGATGCCAAGGAGGCAAGCGCAGGCGCAGAGTACCAAGGCAGCAGGCAAAGGTTTCCATATCAGTGCAATGAGACCAAGACCAGCAGGACAGCAGGATGGAGGTCACCATGGAGCCCAAGACGGCGTCACCACCAGAGCCTTTTGCAGGCGAAGACCGCTTTTGTCAGGAAAAGCTGTACTAGCTGTCCCCTTTCAAATTGGCCATTGTTGGCTCCCTTCCCGCTCAATATTTGGGGGGAGGACCAGTGCCTATATAAGTATAACTAGCCACCACCATAGGGGCATCGAGAACTCATCTAGAGGCATCTGATCGAATCGGGATCTCACCTGATCTTGAGCCAACCCTTAGCCACACACCAAGCACAAGAATACCTCAACCTCAGGAGGCTGTTCTTCCCCTTCGTACTGTTCATCATCAGCCCAAGAGGCAATCCAGCACCACCACACTGGAGTAGGGTATTACACCACAACGGTGGCCCGAACCAGTATAAATCTTGTGTCTTTTGTGTTGTGAGTTCATCGAGTTCGTCCACGAGATCTTAGCGAGCTAGGGCGTGGATCAGTAGGGAGGAAATCTTTGCGCGCACCCCAGTGTTCGAGTCTTGAGGGTTTTTCTAGAACCTGTGATCCGACATTGTCATATTCTGACTTTTCTAGGGAATTTTTGCAACAGCGGTAAACTTTCCGTCTTCAAACAGCAACATGTATTCTTGCAAAATAAGCATGGTAAAGGCTATCCTTGACATTTTTATTGAAAATAGAGATGCAAAACATTATTCTAATTAACAGCAAGAAAATTTTAACAAAAGAAAATGACGCTCCGAGCAAAACACATATCATGTGGTGAATAAAAATATAGCTCCAAGTAAAGGTGATGCCATCTGGGGCATCCCCAAGCTTAGGCTCTTGGTTGTCCTTGAATATTACCTTGGGATGCCTTGGGCATCCCCAAGCTTAGGCTCTTGCCACTCCTTATTCCATAGTCTATCGAGTCTTTACCCAAAACTTTATAACTTCACAACACAAAACTCAACAAAAAAATCTTATGAGCTCCGTTAGCGAAACAAAACAAATAACCACTTAGGTACTGTTGTGAACTCATTCTAAATTCATATTGGTGTAATATCTACTGTATTAAAACTTCTCTATGGTTCATACCCTCCGATACTACTCATAGATTCATCAAAATAAGCAAACAACACATAGAAAACAGAATCTGTCAAAAACAGAATCTGTCAAAAACAGAACAGTCTGTAGTAATCTGCATCAAACGCAAACTTCTGGAACTCAGAAAAATCTGCCAAAATAGGAAGACCTAGATAATTTGATTATTGATATACTGCAATTGGAATGAGTATTTTATCTCTTTCGGGTGATTTTTAACAATTGTTTTGGTGAGCAGAAAGTTTATGTCTTTTTCAGCAAGATCAAATAATTATCATCCAAGAAGATCCTATAGGTCTTACTTGGCACAAATACTAATTAAAACATAAAACTACATCTAATATATGATTTATTTATTACTAAACAGGAACAAAAATCAAGGAACAAAAAAAATTGGGTTGCCTTCCCACAAGCGTTATCGTTTAACGCCCCTAGCTAGGCATGATGATTTCAATGATGCTCACAAAAAAAAGATAAGAATTGAAACATAAAGGGAGCATCATGAAACACATTGCAAACACATTTAAGTCTAACCCACTTCCTATGCATAGGTTTTTTTTGAGCAAACAACTTATGGGAACAATAATCAAGTAGCAGAGGAAGGCAAAACAAGCAAATCTTCAAGATTTTCAACACATAGAGAGGAAACTTGATATTATTGCAATATGTAGAAGCATATGATACTCTCTCATAATAATTTTCAATAGCATCATAATTCAACCATATAACCAACACATAAATCATTCTTTTCATTATCTACTTGCATAGAAATTTTACTACTCTCCACATAAGCAAATTTGTTCTCATCAATAGTAGTGGGAGCAAACTCAACAAAATAACTATCATGTGAAGCATAATCCAATTGAAAATTAAAATCATGATGACAAGTTTCATGGTTATCTTTATTCTTTATAGCATATGTGTCATCACAATAATCATCATAAATAGGAGGCATGATTTCATCATAATAAATTTGCTCATCAAATCTTGGGGGACTAAACATATCACCTTCATCAAACATAGCATCCCCAAGCTCGTGGCTTTGCATATCATTAGCATCATGGGTATTCAAACAATTCATACTAACAACATTGTAATCATGCTCATCATTCACATATTTTATGCCAAGCATTCTATCTAATTCTTCTTCTAGTACTTGAGCACAATTTTCCTTCCCATCATTTTCACGAAAGATATTAAAAAGATGAAGCATATGAGGCACCCTCAATTCCATTTTTTGTAGTTTTCTTTTATAGACTAAAGTAGTGGTAAAACAAGAAACAAAAAGATTCGATTGCAAGATCTAAAGATATACCTTCAAGCACTCATCTCCCCGGCAACGACGCCAGAAAAGAGCTTGATGTCTACGACGCAACCTTCTTCTTGTAGACGTTGTTGGACCTCCAAGTGCAGAGGTTTGTAGGAAATTTCCCTCAAGTAGATGACCTAAGGTTTATCAATCCGTGGGAGGCGTAGGATGAAGATGGTCTCTCTCAAACAACCCTACAACCAAATAACAAAGAGTCTCTTGTGTCCCCAACACACCCAATACAATGGTAAATTGTATAGGTGCACTAGTTCGGCGAAGAGATGATGATACAAGTGCAATATGGATGATAGATATGTGTATTTGTAATATGAAAATATAAAAACAGCAAGGTAACAAGTGGTAAAAGTGAGTGTAAATGGTACTGCAATGCTAGGAAACAAGGCCTAGGGTTCATACTTTCACTAGTGCAAGTTCTCTCAACAATAATAACATAACTGGATCATATAACTATCCCTCAACATGCAACAAAGAGTCACTCCAAAGTCACTAATAGCGGAAAACAAACGAAGAGATTATTGTAGGGTACGAAACCACCTCATAGTTATTCTTTTGGATCGATCTATTAAAGAGTTCGTACTAGAATAACACCTTAAGACACATATCAACCAAAACCCTAATGTCACCTAGATACTCCAGTGTCACCTGAAGTATCCATGGGTATGATTATACGATATGCATCACACAATCTCAGATTCATCTATTCAAACCAACACAAAGTACTTCAAAGAGTGCCCCAAAGTTTCTACCGGAGAGTCAAGACGAAAACGTGTGCCAACCCCTATGCATAAGTTCACGATGTTACGGAACCCGCAAGTTGATCACCAAAATGTACATCAAGTAGATCACGTGAATATCCCATTGTCACCACAGATAAGCACATGCAAGACATACATCAAGTGTTCTCAAATCCTTAAAGACTCAATCCGATGAGATAACTTCAAAGGGAAAATTCAATCCATTACAAGATAGTAGAGGGGGAGAAACATCATAAGATCCAACCATAATAGCAAAGCTCGCGATACATCAAGATCGTGCCAAATCAAGAACACGAGATAGAGAGAGAGAGAGAGAGACCAAACACATAGCTACTGGTACATACCCTCAGCCCCGAGGGTGAACTACTCCCTCCTCGTCATGGAGAGCGCCGGGATGATGAAGATAGCCACCCGTGAGGGATCCCCCCTATGGCAGGGTGCCAGAACAGGGTCCCAATTGGTTTTCGGTGGCTACAGAGGCTTGCAGCGGCGGAACTCCCGATCTAGGTTATTTTCTGGAGGTTTCTGTATTTATAGGAATTTTTGGCATAGGTCTCACGTCAGAAGGTGCCCGAGTCGTCCACGAGGTAGGCCCACGCGCCCGGGGGGGGGGCACCCTCGTGGACGGCCCGGGACTCTTCTGGCCCAACTCTTTTGCTCCCGGGTCTTCTTTTGGTCCATAAAAAATCGTCAAAAATTGGCACGTCAATTGGACTCCGTTTCATATTCCTTTTCTGTAAATCTCAAAAACAAGGAAAAAACAGAAACTGGCACTGGGCTCTAGGTTAATAGGTTAGTCCCAAAAATCATATAAAATAGCATATAAATGCATATAAAACATCCTAGAAGGATAATATAATAGCATGAATACTTCATAAATTATAGATACGTTGGCGACGTATGGGTGTGGGAATGGAGGTGGCGCGAAAGACGAGGGGAACATCGGGGCAGATCCTTGGAGGTGGAGGACGGGGTGGCTGAACCAACGGGAAAAGAAAGATCAATGACAGATCCTCATCCGGTGCGGTGGATGAGGGACGACGAGGTTTTGCTGTGGATGACATCGTAGGGGAAGAGGCTCCGGCTGGGTGGCAGACGGAGGAGGGTGTGGCGCTTCGCAGGTTTTCGCGGCCTCGATGTACGAATGGGTGGGCGGATGGGATGGGAGGGGGAACAATGGCTTAGGGACCCGCTTGTCTGAAATGTTTGGTAAGTTATGAAAGTACCCCCACCGATTTGAGCTAGGCGGTTCATTCGGTTCAGGGGTATCACGAGTATTTCACGTGTCGGGATTTCGCAGGAGGTGGGAGTTTTTGCGCGCGTTGTAATTTTAGGATAGCAAGGCACGGGTTGAGATGGAGGGTGTTTTCGGAGCACAACGAGACAAAGATATATCTTATGTATTTCAGGGTAATAAGGTGCGAGTTGAAGAGGCAGGAGTTTCGCAACACGATAGACAGAGATGCTAGCTTGAAACTTCGGCACAACAAGGCGCGGCTTGAAATTTCAGGAGAACAAGCTTAACGCGTAAAAAAGGCAATTCGCACCTCATCACTAGAGAGAGCCATGTCCCGTTTTACTATATTACTAGAAATGCATTCAAATACAACAACAAAAAACTAAAAAAATTGGGACAACAAACATAACGTGTACAGTACCAAATCAATTTGCACTCCCCTCAACAACAACAAAACAATTCGTGTTGTCTAGCATATGGACTAAATTTTAGTACATTTTCCCTGTTTGAATGGGATTGTACTCGGGTTAGTTATACAACCATCTAAATATTATCTTCACAACACATGACATGAATATAGGAGTAGTAAATACCTATATAAATACGAACTACATGTACATATGTTCTCAAATTCAAATATATGTATCCATTTTATATTGAATTCAAATCATAGTACATGTATGCTCTAGCTAGATGTTCGGAATCTAAACCATGTATGATACTACGTACAATGTGTTTAACACGCACAACACACACACACACACACACACACACACACACACACACACACAAACACCATTTAGACTAGTAAGGTACACGTGCATTGCACGCATGAGATTGGCAACCAAATTATGAATAAATACCACATTATAGCATGTAAGCTTTGAGTCATACATGCATGATGTAGGTGTTTGTTTAATTCTTATAGTTCATCTCATTCAAAATCATTTAGTTTTTGTAAAAAATCTAATTTATTTTAAGATTCATGGAATTGTGCGTTGTAAAGCATAAAGTAAAAACAAACAATGGCAATTCATGTAGAATTTTTTTTGGGCAATTATGAGACGGAAGATTCTGGAACAAAGGAGAAATGCTTGTGTTTTGAGGTTTGTGCATTATGCTTAAGTTCAACCATGGAGTCTTCTAGATTGTACATGTGGGAAAATCTGGTGAAATGTAGATGATATCCAACGGTCAGTAGTGCTCGGATTTGCCATCTCTGCACCGTCGGATTGGCTTCATCCAACGACCCTCTTTCAAAGTTAAAGTTACCCGCACACTATATAGAAAATATAAAATATAATATATATATATAGGGGTATAGATATAGATATGCGATGTGAAAGCCACCCATCATCTCCAATTAGAATAGTGTGTCCATGCACGGATGCAATGTGGCCAAACGATGTCTGCCATCGGTATCTCAAATTCAAATCAATCTGACCTTGTTTAGTGTTTATATAGTATAGCATGCTCATTTCCAAACCACACCGCACATATCTCAGTTATATTCATGCATGCATGGGTTTCAAACATCATGATCTCTTATTCAAATATTTGAATTCAACTTTACATTGATTATGACCTCACCTAGTCTTCTACACCCACACAATCGTCTTCTCTTTATAATTGTACCACTAACTTTCTCTCGTGCATGCATGCACACACACTACCACTCGGCATTATCCATCGCACACATGCAATCTTTTTCTTCAGGTCGGTCTCCCATGCATGCACACACACACACCTCCCCCTCTTCATCATATCGGGCATTCTTTATCCCTCACGTGCATGCGCAACGATCGATGTTTGTGTGTACATATAGCCATGTCTTTCCTAGTTTTCCACATAAACTGATCGATCTATATATCTAGTGAGGTCTCGCCCTCTTTCCCACGTACACATCGATCAATCTATACCTCTCTATATAGGATTACATAGCTAATACACCCACATTAATTATATATCCAACGTCCCCCTCTCATCATCCATGCCTTCCGCTTCATCTCTGAGACGCGCGCACAGTGGCGAAGACAGGGGGCAGCAAGGGCCCTGTCCCCTAACAGCACTATATATTGAGGCTAATATGAATGTGATCATTAGATCAATTGCTGGTAAAATGGTTTAAGTTGGTGAATCGGCCCTCGTAAAGAATTAGCAATGCGTGGCCCCCTAGCTAATTTATTTTTCATGGCTCCGCCACAGCTCGCAACAGCGCATGTTCTCGCCCCCTCTCTTTAAATATCGATCTCGCACTTGTGCGCTCCTTCATAGTCTCCCTCCACTTGGCCCCTCGCACCATCTTCCAGCCCCCACCAGATTTTGCCACATGTACAATCTAGAAGACTCCATGGTTGAACTTAAGCATAATGCACAAACCTCAAAACACAAGTGCTTCTCCTTTGTTCTAGAATCTTCCGTATCATAACTGCCCAAACTTTTTTCTAGTTGAATTGCCATTATTTGTTTTTACTTTATGCTTTACAACACACAATTCCATGAATCATAAAATAGATTAATTTTTTTATATAAAAACTAATTGATTTTGAATGAGACAAACTATAAGAATTAAACGAACGTCTACATCATGCATATATGACTCAAAGCTTACATGCTATAGTGTGGTATTTATTCATAATTTGGTTGCCAAATCTGATGTGTGCAATGCACGTGTACCTTACTAGTACTTCCAGTATGTGCAAAGCACGTAAATTAGAATTCCAATGGCATGCTACACAGTGTCTCTCTTTCAGTTCATGAAGCCTCATGGCACATGTGGAGGCGTTGTCCCGACCTCCTTGTGTGGATTGATCACAGTGATGTGCTGTTGGTTCTAGAAGAATGTACTAGTCCTCTCTCACGCACACTGGCAGTATATCACTACTATAGGATGCTGCTAACGCGACACTATGATTAGAGACCCTTCGATGAAACTGTGTGCGATGCAATAATCGCAAACGATGGTGTAAAAACCCGTCAAAAAAGGTGCAAAATGTTTGCGATGACGGATGCATCAAACACAGTTCAGATTTTGGTTGCGAGTGCGATGCAGGGCATACGGTTCAGTTCAATGAACTATTTGCGATGAGGAAGAAGAACGGAAACGGGCAGCCAGATGAAGGCGTGTGCGATATACGGCATACAGTTTACTCGGATTAACTGTTTGTGATGAGGCGGAACAACAGAAATGGGTATCTACATAAAGGTGTGTGCGATTGAGGGCATACGCTTCAGAAGGATTAACTATTTGCGGATTAGGCAACAGAACAGAAAAGGTTAGCCAGATCAAAGTGTCTGCGATTGATCGCATACACTTCACACGGATGAACTGTTTGCGATTAGCCACAACAAACAGAAACAGTTAGACAGATCAAGGTGTGTGCGCTAGATGGGCACACATTCTAATTAAAAGAAGCGTGCACGATGGTAATAACAAGCGCGCACGGTTCTTGGAACAAGACGTGTGCTAACATTGCCTATTGCGGTGCACCCTATGGTGCTAACGCCACATACGCGGCCGAGAAAGCGTGCCCACGTTACGCCGTCCGAGAATAGTGCTGCACTTAGAAATTATAGAACCGTCAATAAAGTTTGAGCCTGCGTCCCGTCACATTCCAAATTGCAAACCTGTTCACACCGATCAAAACCTAAACGGCTTCCCACTTAGGAGCGTATTAGTACTCGGTTATAAATACTACTACTCCAAGATGACTGCACATTCTTCCTCAGGTCCTCATCCACAAAAACAAACAAGGCATCGTTCCCTTGCGTCTGCCATGGCCAGCGTGTGTGCCACCCCAAAATTTTTGGCCTTGTTTTATTAATTAAATTTTGCCAGGATTTAAAAACTTTATTTTCTGAGCTCCCTTTTTATCTTTAACCTTGTCATTGTGGAGTTTTCCCCTAAGTACGGACTTTTCAAATGTGTTATTGTACTTGTTTAACCTCTCTAGAAAAACTTTACTTTTATCAGTGCAACTAATTGCTCAATTAAGTTGCTTGATCTTCACTTTCTTGAAAATGGTTTTTCAAGGTTAAATGGCCATATTTGAACTACAACCATTTGATAAATTCACTTAAAATTCCCACCAAAATTTGGAGATGTCATGTGATGTTATTAAATAACTTTTATGCAAAAAGATCTTTTATTCTTGAAATATTTTGAGCTCTACACCCTTTTTTCTTCTCTGGTCCAGTGGGCATTTTTGCACCACAACCCATTTAAATATTTTCTTTTAGCCTCTACCAAAATTATGGGATGTCAGTAATATCATATGATTTAATTTTATGCAAAAACCCAGTGAAGTTATTTGCAATTTTTGAGTGGATCAGCATCATCTTCATTCTGGACCAGACTGGTGTTTTCTACTGCAACCCTATTATTTCTTGCTCCAGTGACCTTGTGTTTTCTCATGCTCATAGTCCTCCCTACCAAACCCCTAAGTCCAGGAGCATGCACCCTTTGGAGCAATTTTGGTTCATGAAATGATGCCATTTATTTCCTGTCCAGAATTGTAATTCTGCAAAACTTGCACTAACAAGTTTTTCCTTTTGCCAAACTAACCTCACCACCCTCTTGTGCATCCAAGGAGACACTGATCTGGAGTTTTTGACCACTCCAAGACTTGCCTAAGTGCCCTTGGCATTGTGTCAAACACCTTGTGGGCATGATCTGTTTCGGCATGATGCTTGTCATTGCACTATGATCTTGCACCTCTGATCAAACAGGCATGTCCACTAGACTCCCTGTTTCCCCTAACCTAGACCTGCTAAACCCCAGCTCCACCCAAGCCACCTAGCTTGCCCTGGCATTTCGCCGAGCAGCTGGTGAGCGTGCTCCGGCCGCGCCCAGAGCGCGCCTATTGCAGCCGCGTGAACCGAGCCGCCACGTCGCAACCCCCTGCCTTGGCCCGCACGGGAGAACTTGCCACGCACTCCCCGCCTAACCACTACACGGCAGCCACCCCTGGCGCCCTACAGCGCCACCGCCAGAGCCCTTTTGGCGGCACGCCGGCGTCGGCCGACAGCCTCTGCCACGGGCAGCGCCGCCCAAGCCCCTCCTGCTCGCCACCTGGCCCCTGGAGCAGTGCAAGCTCATCCGCAAGCGTGTCTGCTAGCCCTCGTCGCCGCCACGTCGCCCTAGCTACAGAATGGCGGTCGCCGGAGAGCTTATCCACGGCCGCCGCGGAACCGCCTTGCCACGCCTATTTAAGGAGTCCCCGAGCCCGTTCCCGCTCGCAGGCGACCTCAGGCCACCACTATGGCGTTCCCCTAGCCCGCATTCGACCCAGGGAGGTCTTCTTCCCCGTCTCCGGCAACTCCGACCACCGCCACTGCCCCTGCCGTTCCGGCGCCACCAGGACCTCCCCCTCTCCACTCTCTCCACCAGAAGCCTCCTCATCCTCCCGTGAACCTTTCCCCCTGCTCAATTTTGATCGGGAGCCACCGCAACCCCACTGGCACTTTGCTCCCGAGGCCACCTCCGCCGAGGAGCTCGCCGCCGGCAGCTCCCTCCGCCCCCGCCTGCCAGGCGACCACTGAGAGGACCGCCCCGGTGTAGCGGATCTATCCCCGCCCTCGGAGCCCCGCGAAGAGCCGCCAGTCACCGGCGACGATCGCCGGAGCTCCGCCTCCGCTCGGGACAGAGGAAAGAGAGGGAGAAGACTAGTCAAACCTGACTAGTGGGCCCCCTGGACCCACTGTCAGTGACTCACCGCGCCGTCCATGTGTTTAAGTGAAGGCGTAATTTCCCCCAGTACGTCTCCCCACTCCGAAAGCGTATTCCCCTCTGAAACGTTTTCTTTTCTGATTTGTTTTTAAAACAGATTTTGACCAGATCTTTGACTGCCTATAACTTTTTAAATACAACTCCAAATGAGTTGATTCTTTTTCCTACCTTCCTTAAATTTGATCTAGTTTATTTTAAGATTTATTTGAAAATTTTCCAAAACAACTTTTTGTACTGTTTTGAAATGTGTGTTAATTCAAATATTTTTAAAATAGGATTTTGGAGGAGGGAAGAAACTTTCAAAAGTTTTGGAGACCACCTCACCTCTCCACAACTTCAAGGCAATCATCTTGAACCCTGGCATAATATTCTTGATGTGTTGGTTGACACATTTATAACACCACCTCGTTTCGGTGGAATTGATATTTCATGTGACATGATCATTTGCATGGAAGCATATCAACGTTTTCCTTGCTATTGGAAATGAAAAGGGTTGTGATGGTAATCACCCTCATGTGCCTTGCATGCATACCAGAAAGGAATCCGGGAAAGCCGCGGCCTTGGGTAGGCGTGAGCTTGTCGCCGGTCCCCGTCGGGACGGTTATTTCCGATATGGCATGGTAAGGTATATTGAGTGGTGATATTTGTTGGTTGAAATATATCTGATATACATGTCATGTAGGGAACTTATGAACCTCCTGAGTCGACCGCAGATCGAGTCTTGTTCCAGTAACCCCCATACTTGCCTCGTACTACCACTCGTCCCTGCCGCAGGTAGGGTACGGTTCAGTAAGTTGTCAACCCCTTCCCAGCACACACCGTACAGAGAGGCCATGGTGGAAGATATCGGTTGTAGCCGGTAGGCATGCCACCTGGTCAGGGGGCATGGGTGTTTCCGGTTGGGACCGAGAGGGGAGGCCACCCCTTAGAGCGCGCGATATAAATTTGATCCCATGCTACGCGAGGTTGTAGCCTCCCCACTTAGAGTTTTGCTTGACAAGTGTCGTGGGTGATTCCAGACACCGATGAGTTAAGCTGGTGTGTGCAAGTTAGGCGTGTTTTCAACTAAAAGACCGTAGACGGAATTAGTCCCGATGGACTAAAGGAATCCGTTACTCGTGGGTAAAGAGTACGTCCTCTGCAGAGATTAAACCTATTCGAATAGCCGTGTCCATGGTTAAGGACTACAGTCTGGGATGGGTCAAGTGTCGGTCTTAGTGTCGGTCTTCGGAGGTGAAATTGTTAAACCAGAACGGGAATTACTACTTGAGACTTGTGATGATTATGATTATTACTACTGTTGACTAACCCGTGATATTATTGTTAACATCGAATATCTCTGGGATGGTTCTACCTCCGGGATATTTCACTATGATTATTTAATCTCTTAAAGCCCTTTATGTGGTGTCGCTCAGACGCCCGACTGTGGCATTTCTTTTAAAGCCCTTTATGTGGTGTCGCTCAGACGCCCGACTGTGGCATTTCTTTTAAAGCCCTTTATGTGGTGTCGCTCAGACGCCCGACTGTGGCATTTCTTTTGAAGCCCTTTCTGTGGTGTCGCTCAGACGCCCGACTGTGGCATTTCTTTTGAAGCCCTTTCTGTGGTGTCGCTCAGACGCCCGACTGTGGCATTTCTTTTAAAGCCCTTTCTGTGGTGTCGCTCAGACGCCCGACTGTGGTATTATTATTCCGCATTTTCCGCTCGAGGAGTCTTTCAGACACTCGCTTGGCACCAGTATTTATTATTCTGCATTTTTTCGCTCGAGGAGTCTTTCAGACACTCGCTTGGCACCAGTATTTATTATTCTGCATTTTTCCGCTCGAGGAGTCTTTCAGACACTCACTTGGCACCAGTATTTATTATTCTGCATTTTCCGCTCGAGGAGTCTCTCGGACACTCGTTTGGCACCAGTATCTATTATTCCGTACTTTCCACTTGAGGAGTCATTCAGACCCTCGCTTGGCACACAGTATTCATTACCTCTATGTGGCCTTTGCGTAAATTTCCGGTTGCATATGAATGACTTGTTTTACATGCATCAAGATAATTATTTATGACTAACTAAGTGAGTATAAGGATATTGCAAGCATGAGTATCGACGATTATATTATACCTGTGTTCTTAATGTTTGCGAGTACATTCAAAGTACTCACTGGCTTGTCCCTGGCTATTGTCTTGGCCAGATTGCTTGCTTGGAGAGGAGCGTTGCGACGACCGCCTCGAAACCTGCGCAGCGGTGATAGCAGCCTCGTGAAGATAGGAGTTAACCTGGTCAGCTGTTCCCGTGGGAAATGGAGTCCCATGGCTGTGGTGATCCACAAACCGCTTCCGCCCTCAACCACTAGAAACCATTGGTTGTACTTATAGGCCACAATGGTCTTGTACTTCATATTTTGTACCTTTGCTTGGAATTTCTGTAACAAGTTGGTGCCTCATCAACTAACAGTAATCCTGGGGCTGATGAGCTCGACGGCCATTTTCTGGAATTTAATGTCTGGAAAACCGGTCGCGACAGACTTGGTATCAGAGCCAGGCTAACCATTGGCTAATCCTATCCTAGACAGGTCAATAAACTTAGGCATGACAAACCACCAAGCCATAACCAAACCCGCAGCCAAGCTCCTCCTGCAAGATAGCCCCACAGTGACCCGACACCTTTTGGCAGTCGGTGCCCAACCTACCAGCCTAGCTATCGATCACGCGCCAGTGACCGGCCCCCTAAATAGTCCTTTCTCGCAAGCGTGCGAAGGAAGACTCTGTCCCCTTTTTCTATAAAAAGGGCACGCTAGTCTCAACCCAGCACAGCCCAGCCGCTATCCTAAACCAAGCCACAATGCCTGGTCCTATTGTGCACCATGACACCACAGCGACCAACCTTGGAGGTTTTGTGACCATACTCGCAAACCTCACTCGTCGTGCCTATGCATTAGAAGAACCCCCAGAATAGGTTGTGTACCAAGGGCCCGTAAGCGGTGAAAGCCGTCAATTCTGGGCCACTGTACACATCTACGGTAGGGGTCTCGTACCCGAACGCCCCTACAGGTTCACCGGAAGGACAACTTCCTTTGAGCCACAAGCCATCCAACTAGCTGCTCGAGAAGCTATAGTTCATCTCCGGCACTTGTCGCCAAGAGTTGACTGTCGCTCATTCCACTACTACCCCAGGCGTGAAGGGTATGGTAGATCACCCCAAGTTGCCAACGGAGATCATGAGACAGATCCTGCATTGTTGCACCTGGTGCGCTATGTAAGTGCACTGGAAGAACTATGCGAGCAGGTCACAATTGATCTCATCGCAGCTCGTGGAGAGCTGGTTCGTCGAGCCCCGGCAAGAGGAGAGGACGAGCCCAACGCCGACAACCCAGTCGTGCTGTTTGGACAACCGATCGAGCCCCTGAGGTCTACCCCAGCCATCGGCCAAGGTGTTGCGATAACCCCAGAAGTGCTACGTCGCATTTTGGGAACACACTCCAACGGAGTTGTGGCCAGCAATCCCAGAGATGGCCACCATCGCTACCCCGAGCCTGCAGCCCCTCAACCCACTCCAGTCAATTCCGACGGCGAGACCCGTGGAGAAGCCTCGACATCCACAAGGCACGCCCGCATGGATGTAAACGAGGTAGACTAAGTAACCCGAGTTGTATCGAGTCCCAGTGTATCCTCGCTTTGTAATCGTGTGGCCTGGTGTTTAAACGCTGCCTGTTGTCATGCCCCTGCTTAAATGATAACCTCGGTTAAACGCCCAGTGCGCGGTGTGAGATTGCTACCCCGGCGCAGCTACCAAAAACCTTCCCGACAACCCCCCCCCCCATAGTAACATGTCACCTCAGTGAAATATGTGTATTGGTGGCTTTGACTTCCGGATCAGAGCTGGAAATTCCATTACCCTTCACCACGGTAAAAATGATCCAGCCCCGGTGCTATAAAAAAAGGCCACCGCGTGACCTTGCCAAGCACCTCTCACCCCCACAACCATTTCTTGCCATGCCGAACCCCAGCATTTACCTGAGAACCCCAGATGCAACCCCGGGTAGTTTTGTTAAGATATTGTGGGATTTTACCTGCAGTACCATGGGCGCTACCCAGCCACCCCAGTACGAGCTGTTCAAATCAAGGATCACCTCTTCCACCTCGAGATACTGGGCAGCAGTGCACATCCCTCCCGTAAACTCAGACCAGGACCCAACAGAGGTCTCCTTCGTGGGGAAATCTATGCCAACCCCACAGATGGCCGTGGAAGCTGCGGCTTGTGAAGCACTTGCTCGCCTTCGATTCACGGTACCCTATGCCAGCGAGCGTGGGTATTATTACTTCCCGAGCCGTGCAGCGCCTGGAGGAGTAACATCGTTTCCCGGTGTGCGAATCGAAAGGGACCCCGTCCTGGCCAACCTTGTCCAGTACGTCATCGCTCAAGAGAGTTTGATCCAACGCGTGATGGGTTATCTCCAGAGCCTCGCAGACTTAAATCCTCAGATCGCCATCGGCAGATCACTGAGGCCCGACCAGGAGAGACACGTGCATCGACTAGTCAATCCGCTTTCTCCGATAGAGGAAGAATGTGTCTCAGTACCAGAAACATTTTCTCTGGACCCCATCCAATTACCGTTTGCATTATAAACGTCGTTGCTACGTTATTTATTGCAATCTTTATTTGCATGTTGTAACTTGTGCGTGGAGCTTAGTGTGTGCTTTAAGTGTGTTATTTTGTTAATTTCGATTAATATGAGTGATTCTGTTGCATTACTGTTTTCTCCCGCGAATAATCCTGGAGTGAGACATCTTTTTCTGAGTTGATACTTCGGCACTTTCTCACGACGTGGATTTCGCGCAAGCACAATGACAACAGCTGACCCACAACCGCAAACACTCGGACACACACACATACACCGTTTACAAACTTTGCAACAGTGTTGCAGCTGGCTAACCCCTCTCCTAACCACGGTTAGCACCCGGCATCCCACCTACTCCTCGTGATCACCACCGCCGTGGAGAGCCAACACCCGAGCAGCAGCGTCGCGACGATCATCGAGGATCATCGCGCACAGGAGCACGGAGAGCCCCAGCAGTGTCGCCAGCCCTCCGCATATCAAGATCGCGTACCAGTCCGGCATCGCCTCCGCCATTAGAGCCTCGCCCGAGCTTCTGCAAGCAGAAATGGAGGAGGAAGGAAGGGGAGAAGCACGAGCAGAGGTGAGGAGAAGAGAGAAGCACCTCGGCCGTTTTATAGCTCGAGCTCGGTGCACGGTGGGCGAAGTCCACCAACGCCGCTCGTCGCCCGATCGCCGGTGTTCGGAGTCGAATCCGCGAGCAGTGCCGACAGCGCGCTGGCCCGCGAGGTGAGTGCACGCTGCTCCGGCAGCTAGCACGCCGCGCACTACCGCGGTACGGCCTAGATGCCCCACGCGCTAGGCACCGCCGGTGGAGAAAGCGCGCAGGAGAGAGGAAGAAGAAGAGCCAGAGGGAGAAGAAGAGGCTGACTGTGGGCCCCGGGTCCACCTGTCGGCCAGAGAGAGCACTGTGCTCCCGGGTACGACCAGCGTATATTTAAATTTAGACTTTATTCTAAATTTATACCCAGCGTAGAAATCTCGCGTTTTTGTCTCAGACCGTAGATCTTTCTCCGCGCAGCACCAGTATTTCACACTGTGGTCTTCATCACTTATTGCCCTCTTACTGTAGCCACTTTTTCGTTGCATACAATCTTTTCTTATGCGACTTTTAACAAATCTCGAGGACGAGATTTTTCTTAAGGGGGGTAGTTCTGTGACACCCCAAAAATTTTGGCCTTGTTTTATTAATTAAATTTTGCCAGGATTTAAAAACTTTATTTTCTGAGCTCCCTTTTTATCTTTAACCTTGTCATTGTGGAGTTTTCCCCTAAGTATGGACTTTTCAAATGTGTTATTGTACTTGTTTAACCTCTCTAGAAAAACTTTACTTTTATCAGTGCAACTAATTGCTCAATTAAGTTGCTTGATCTTCACTTTCTTGAAAATGGTTTTTCAAGGTTAAATGGCCATATTTGAACT
Organism: Aegilops umbellulata; assembly: GCA_032464435.1. Lineage (NCBI taxonomy): Eukaryota > Viridiplantae > Streptophyta > Magnoliopsida > Poales > Poaceae > Aegilops > Aegilops umbellulata. The sequence goes on from CP136055.1 coordinate 446,883,458, forward strand.
ACAACCATTTGATAAATTCACTTAAAATTCCCACCAAAATTTGGAGATGTCATGTGATGTTATTAAATAACTTTTATGAAAAAAGATCTTTTATTCTTGAAATATTTTGAGCTCTACACCCTTTTTTCTTCTCTGGTCCAGTGGGCATTTTTGCACCACAACCCATTTAAATATTTTCTTTTATCCTCTACCAAAATTATGGGATGTCAGTAATATCATATGATTTAATTTTATGCAAAAACCCAGTGAAGTTATTTGCAATTTTTGAGTGGATCAGCATCATCTTCATTCTGGACCAGACTGGTGTTTTCTACTGCAACCCTATTATTTCTTGCTCCAGTGACCTTGTGTTTTCTCATGCTCATAGTCCTCCCTACCAAACCCCTAAGTCCAGGAGCATGCACCCTTTGGAGCAATTTTGGTTCATGAAATGATGCCATTTATTTCCTGTCCAGAATTGTAATTCTGCAAAACTTGCACTAACAAGTTTTTCCTTTTGCCAAACTAACCTCACCACCCTCTTGTGCATCCAAGGAGACACTGATCTGGAGTTTTTGACCACTCCAAGACTTGCCTAAGTGCCCTTGGCATTGTGTCAAACACCTTGTGGGCATGATCTGTTTCGGCATGATGCTTGTCATTGCACTATGATCTTGCACCTCTGATCAAACAGGCATGTCCACTAGACTCCCTGTTTCCCCTAACCTAGACCTGCTAAACCCCAGCTCCACCCAAGCCACCTAGCTTGCCCTGGCATTTCGCCGAGCAGCTGGTGAGCGTGCTCCGGCCGCGCCCAGAGCGCGCCTATTGCAGCCGCGTGAACCGAGCCGCCGCGTCGCAACCCCCTGCCTTGGCCCGCACGGGAGAACTTGCCACGCACTCCCCGCCTAACCACTACACGCCAGCCACCCCTGGCGCCCTACAGCGCCACCGCCCGAGCCCTCTTGGCGGCACGCCGGCGTCGGCCGACAGCCTCTGCCACGGGCAGCGCCGCCCAAGCCCCTCCTGCTCGCCACCTGGCCCCTGGAGCAGTGCAAGCTCATCCGCAAGCGTGTCTGCTAGCCCTCGTCGCCGCCACGTCGCCCTAGCTACAGAATGGCAGTCGCCGGAGAGCTTATCCACGGCCGCCGTGGAACCGCCTTGCCACGCCTATTTAAGGAGTCCCCGAGCCCGTTCCCGCTCGCAGGCGACCTCAGGCCACCACTATGGCGTTCCCCTAGCCCGCATTCGACCCAGGGAGGTCTTCTTCCCCGTCTCCGGCAAATCCGACCACCGCCACTGCCCCTGCCGTTCCGGCGCCACCAGGACCTCCCCCTCTCCACTCTCTCCACCAGAAGCCTCCTCATCCTCCCGTGAACCTTTCCCCCTGCTCAATTTTGATCGGGAGTCACCGCAACCCCACTGGCACTTTGCTCCCGAGGCCACCTCCGCCGAGGAGCTCGCCGCCGGCAGCTCCCTCCACCCCCGCCTGCCAGGCGACCACCGAGAGGACCGCCCCGGTGTAGCGGATCTATCCCCGCCCTCGGAGCCCCGCGAAGAGCCGCCAGTCACCGGCGACGATTGCCGGAGCTCCGCCTCCGCTCGGGACAGAGGAAAGAGAGGGAGAAGACTAGTCAAACCTGACTAGTGGGCCCCCTGGACCCACTGTCAGTGACTCACCGCGCCGTCCATGTGTTTAAGTGAAGGCGTAATTTCCCCCAGTACGTCTCCCCGCTCCGAAAGCGTATTCCCCTCTGAAACGTTTTCTTTTCTGATTTGTTTTTAAAACAGATTTTGACCAGATCTTTGACTGCCTATAACTTTTTAAATACAACTCCAAATGAGCTGATTCTTTTTCCTACCTTCCTTATATTTGATCTAGTTTATTTTAAGATTTATTTGAAAATTTTTCCAAAACAACTTTTTGTACTGTTTTGAAATGTGTGTTAATTCAAATATTTTTAAAATAGGATTTTGGAGGAGGGAAGAAACTTTCAAAAGTTTTGGAGAGCACCTCACCCCTCCACAACTTCAAGGCAAGCATCTTGAACCCTGGCATAATATTCTTGATGTGTTGGTTGACACATTTATAACACCACCTCGTTTCGGTGGAATTGATATTTCATGTGACATGATCATTTGCATGGAAGCATATCAACGTTTTCCTTGCTATTGGAAATGAAAAGGGTTGTGATGGTAATCACCCTCATGTGCCTTACATGCATACCGGAAAGGAATCCGGGAAAGCCGCGGCCTTAGGTAGGCGTGAGCTTGTCGCCGGTCCCCGTCGGGACGGTTATTTCCGATATGGCATGGTAAGGTATATTGAGTGGTGATATTTTTTGGTTGAAATATATCTGATATACATGTCATGCAGGGAACTTATGAACCTCCTGAGTCGACCGCAGATTGAGTCTTGTTCTAGTAACCCCCATACTTGCCTCGTACTACCACTCGTCCCTGCCGCAAGTAGGGTACGGTTCAGTAAGTTGTCAACCCCTTCCCAGCACACACCGTACAGAGAGGCCATGGTGGAAGATATCGGTTGTAGCCGGTAGGCATGCCACCTGGTCAGGGGGCATGGGTGTTTCCGGTTGGGACCGAGAGGGGAGGCCACCCCTTAGAGCGCGCGATATAAATTTGATCCCATGCTACGCGAGGTTGTAGCCTCCCCACTTAGAGTTTTGCTTGACAAGTGTCGTGGGTGATTCCAGACACCGATGAGTTAAGCTGGTGTGTGCAAGTTAGGCGTGTTTTCAACTAAAAGACCGTAGACGGAATTAGTCCCGATGGACTAAAGGAATCCGTTACTCGTGGGTAAAGAGTACGTCCTCTGCAGAGATTAAACCTATTCGAATAGCCGTGTCCATGGTTAAGGACTACAGTCTGGGATGGGTCAAGTGTCGGTCTTAGTGTCGGTCTTCGGAGGTGAAATTGTTAAACCAGAACGGGAATTACTACTTGAGACTTGTGATGATTATGATTATTACTACTGTTGACTAACCCGTGATATTATTGTTAACATCGAATATCTCTGGGATGGTTCTACCTCCGGGATATTTCACTATGATTATTTAATCTCTTAAAGCCCTTTATGTGGTGTCGCTCAGACGCCCGACTATGGCATTTCTTTTAAAGCCCTTTATGTGGTGTCGCTCAGACGCCCGACTGTGGCATTTCTTTTAAAGCCCTTTATGTGGTGTCGCTCAGACGCCCGACTGTGGCATTTCTTTTGAAGCCCTTTCTGTGGTGTCGCTCAGACGCCCGACTGTGGCATTTCTTTTGAAGCCCTTTCTGTGGTGTCGCTCAGACGCCCGACTGTGGCATTTCTTTTAAAGCCCTTTCTGTGGTGTCGCTCAGACGCCCGACTGTGGTATTATTATTCCGCATTTTCCGCTTGAGGAGTCTTTCAAACACTCGCTTGGCACCAGTATTTATTATTCTGCATTTTTCCGCTCGAGGAGTCTTTCAGACACTCGCTTGGCACCAGTATTTATTATTCTGCATTTTTCCGCTCGAGGAGTCTTTCAGACACTCGCTTGGCACCAGTATTTATTATTCTGCATTTTCCGCTCGAGGAGTCTCTCGGACACTCGTTTGGCACCAGTATCTATTATTCCGTACTTTCCACTTGAGGAGTCATTCAGACCCTCGCTTGGCACACAGTATTCATTACCTCTATGTGGCCTTTGCGTAAATTTCCGGTTGCATATGAATGACTTGTTTTACATGCATCAAGATAATTATTTATGACTAACTAAGTGAGTATAAGGATATTGCAAGCATGAGTATCGACGATTATATTATACCTGTGTTCTTAATGTTTGCGAGTACATTCAAAGTACTCACTGGCTTGTCCCTGGCTATTGTCTTGGCCAGATTGCTTGCTTGGAGAGGAGCGTTGCGACGACCGCCTCGGAACCTGCGCAGCGGTGATAGCAGCCTCGTGAAGATAGGAGTTAACCTGGTCAGCTGTTCCCGTGGGAAATGGAGTCCCATAGCTGTGGTGATCCACAAACCGCTTCCGCCCTCAACCACTAGAAACCATTGGTTGTACTTATAGGCCACAATGGTCTTGTACTTCATATTTTGTACCTTTGCTTGGAATTTCTGTAACAAGTTGGTGCCTCATCAGCTAACAGTAATCCTGGGGCTGATGAGCTCGACGGCCATTTTCTGGAATTTAATGTCTGGAAAACCGGTCGCGACAGCGTGAGTTCTGGGTCGAGAGATTGCCACCAGGGAGAGGCGAGCATGGAAGCGGAAGCACGAGAGATGTCCTGCCTCGCTGCGAAAGCAGCCGACATGTCCCGCCGCACAGCCGAAGCAACACAGAGGTCCCACCGCGCCGCCGAAGCAGCACGGAGGTCCCGCCATGCCGTTGATGCAGCAGACTGGTCCGGCCGTGCCGCGGAAGCAGAAGAGATGTCCCGCCGCGCCGCGAATGCAACAGAGATGTCCTCCCGTGTCGCGACGGCCTGGGAAAATGTCTCGCAGGCAGGCGAGGACTCTTACATGTGCATGCATGCCATCGTCCTTAGCTAGATGGATCAGATCTCCGGCTGGGAGAGGTTGCAGGATGACATGAAAGCCTTGTTTGAATAGGCTACCAGCGTCATTCGGCAACTAAATGAGAGCAAAGCGAAGCTCCGGGACAAGCGCGACCTGCTGAGGGCGAAGATCGTCGGAAGTGCGGAGCAGCAGGAGGCGACCACTGCCTTGTTGAAGAGGACTGGCGTCATCGTCGAGAAACTTATTGACGAGAATGCCATGCTGCGCACCAAGCACCAAAGGCTGGTGGAGGAATCCGTGGATGCTCACAAGCAGCATCTTGAGGACACGAAAGAGCTCATCGCCGCTCGTTGCAGAGACTAGTTCCCGCGGCCTGCAGCAACGCATCAAGAAAGTAGAGATCAGCGAGCCAGATTGTTGTCTTCCTTCTTCTTTTGCCCATGTGTATTTCGGGCGTTGCCGCATGTGGATTTTTTAAATTATGTTCCTAAATATGTAAGACAATTATTATCCACTGTCATCGTCCTTATATTCATAATGCTTGCTATAAGTCGCAGTCGATGCTATATAGGTCTGTCGGATCTTACATCAAGATCCATGCAAAACTTTCTTTTCAGATTTTCATTTTCTCTCTTAAATCTCAGTCCAGTGAGACATAGCCACGCCTTGAAACAAGGGCTTGGGCGCCATTAATGGAGACGTTGGGAGGCAGGTGCGTGGCGGATCAAGGTCAAAGGGCTCTCCTCTCCATGAGCACGCGCAGGGGTCTGATCGCACGCCTCCCGTACTCAAATAGCTACCCCGCACGTCACCTCCTAGCCAATAAAAAAAGGGGACGCGTGGCATCACGTAATTGGTAAGTAGAACACCCACGATTTCATAATAGTTGTGTTTCCGATTTGTAACGTGACAACACTTGCTCCAAAATGACTTTGTTGATTGTTAATGTGTGCGCCTTTGCAAATCGGACAGAAAAATTACCACAACATGTTGGTGCCATGTCATGACACCATACCAAGTTTCGTGATTTTCAGGCGTGTTTAGGATTTACAGGAATTAAAAAACTAAGTTTCTCAATCTTTTCGGCCGAGCCACGACGCCCAGATGTTTGAATTTCATTCCCATTTCTTCCATGGGACCTAAGCATGCACCCAAGGACACAGTTTTGATTTTTCAACCAATTTATATGCACTGGAGCATGTGCATGTATTTCAAATTTGAATTACGCACGTAAAATGCCTAGAAAACCCAGTTAATGTATAAAAATGTCCAAACGAACCCCGAAAAATTCCAAAACTTAACACAACACTCCTGTTGTTCTATGTTGACACTAGAAAATTTTTGAAATCAATAAGAGGCAACGGATATCATTTCGTCCCCAAAGGTGGCACGTTCCCTACCGAGACCATCAGGCTTGTTGTGAGAAGCTCTGGTTAGTGAGAAGCTTATACCCAAACCTGCCCCAAATGGGACAAAAACTTTACCACGACATGTTGATGCCACTCCATGATAGCATGCCAAGTTTCATGAATTTCAGATGATTTTTGGATTTGCTAGAATTTAAAAACGAGGTATCTCAATGTTTTGCCGGCATGGTGGTTGAAATTCATTCCCATTTCTTGCATGGGACCTAAGAATGCACCCAAGGACACAATTTGATTTTTCAACCAATTTATATGCACTCGAGCATGTGCATGTAGTTCAAATTTGAATTATGCACATAAAATGCCTAGAAAACCTAGTTAATGTATAAATATGTCCAAACAAACCCCGAAAAATTCCAAAACTTAACACAACACTCCTGTTGTTCTATGTTGACAGTAGAAAAATTTTGAAAGCAATAAGAGGCGACGGATATCGTTTCGTCCCCAAAGGTGGCACGTTCCCTACCGAAACCATCAGGCTTGTTGTTAGAAGCTCTAGTTTGTGAGAAGCTTATTCCCAAACCTGCCCCAAATGGGACAAAAATTTTACCACGGCATGTTGATGCCGCTCCATGATATCATGCCAAGTTTCATGAATTTCAGAGGACTTCTGGATTTACTAGAATTACAAAAGCAAGTACGTCGACATTTGCCGGGAGCCACGGTGCCGTGGTGTTTGAAATTCATCCCCATTTCTTGCATGGGATCTAAGCATGCAACCAAGGATATATATTTGAATTTTCAACCAATTTAGATGCATTAGAGCATGTGCATGTACTTCAAATTTGAATTATGCACATAAATGCATTGAAAACTCAATTAATGTATAAAAATGTCCAAACGAACTCCGAAAAATTCCAAAAATTAACACAACACTCCTGTTGTTCTATGTTGACACTAGGAAAAAAATTGAAATCAAGAAGAGGCAACGGATACCGTTTCGTCCATAAAGGTGAAATGTTCCCTACTGAAACCATCACACTTTTTGTGAGAAGCTCTGGTTTGTGAGAAGCTTATACCCAAACCTGCCCCAAATGGGACAAAAAAATTACCACGGCATGGTGATGCTTCTCCATGATAGCATGCCAGGTATAATGAATTTCGGACGACTTTTGGATTTACTAGAATTACAAAAGCAAGTACGTCGACGTTTGCCGGAGAGTCATGATGCCGTGGTGTTCGAAATTCATCCCCATTTCTTGCATGTGACATAAGCATGCAACCAAGGGCACGGATTTGAATTTTCAACCAATTTAGATGCATTAGAGCATGTGCATGTAGTTCAAATTTTAATTATGCACATAAATGCATTGAAAACCCAAAGGTGGCATGTTCCATACTAAAACCATCAGGCTTGTTGTGAGAAGTTTTGGTTTGTGAGAAGCTTATACCCAAAGCTGCCCCAAATGGGACAAATTTTTTACCATGGCATGTTGATGCCACTCCATGATACCATGCCAAGTTTCATGAATTTCAGACGAGTTCTGGATTTACTAGAATTTAAAAACCAGGTATCTCAACGTTTTGCCGGCAATCAACAGTGCCCTGGTGTTTGAAATTCATTCCCATTACTTGCATGGGACCTAAGCATGCACCCAAGGACACATATTTGATTTTTTAACCAATTTATATGCACCGGAGCATGTGCATGTAGTTTAATTTTGAATTGTGCACCTGAAATGGCTAGAAAACTAGATGTATAAAATGTCCAAATGAACCCTGAATAATTCCAATTCTTTTACGACACACATATAGTTGCATGTTCACTGCAGATAAAAGGTCTAGCAATTCAAACCCCATCCATTGCCGCTTTGACCCCATTATGTAATTCAAATCAAGATGAAAAATCAAGTAGATCCCACACAGTTTATTATCACCAACCGTGTGAGATGTAGTACAAAATATCATGGAGCACCGTCGGTGTATAGTACGCCTATGGCTTACGCGAGAAGGTGCGTCAGCTACAGTCCACATCCGGCGTGTCAAGCACACTAGCTCTCTCCCCAAATACTCCTGCCTCTGCATCCCTCGTAATCTCGAAAATATTACTGCCTCGTAATCTCGAAAATATCTACCGCCTAGAAGGTTTTAATGTTTGATAGCACACAATTAGTATGTGCGGACCGTGTGCAATGTCTGTTACTCCCGCTCTGCTTCAGTCCCTTGATTCAAATTTTCAGTAGCCCGGGCATTTTACTCCCGCCTCTGCATTCCTTGCAATCTCTAAAATATCTGCTCGCCCTTGATCCAAATTTTTAGTAGCCCCGCCTTGTTACTCCCGCCTAGTAAAATTTCCAGTTGCCTCAGTATTTCCTCAAATACCGCCTTGCCCCCCCTCCGCACACACCACACACTCCCCAAAACCTCCGCTCACACAGACACACACAACCCTCGAAACCAATGGTAGGTCGCCGGTGCCTCCATCCTCAACCTCTGCCTCTGTGTAGGGGAGCTCGAGGAGCCAATGGCCAAAAGAGGTTTATCGCAGCCTTTTCGCCCGACGCCGGCGAGGTGGCCGCTGAGGTGTCCCCATCGTCCTCCGCGGGCTCGATCCGCTGTCGACGGTCCCCTGATCCGCCCACCGCCGCGCCCCTACGCCGGTTCGAGGACTTCCCCCTCCTCCCTCGGACTCGGTAGCCGACGAGGTCCTACCTCGGGGTCTGGCAGCAGCAATGGGGGACGTGGGTCGCCGAGATTACAAATCGGGAGACCGACACCCACCGGTGGCTCGGTAGCTTCCACACGTCCGAGCTCGTGGCCATGGAGTACGACCGCTGGCAGGTCCGCTACCATGGTGTGGTGGCTAGGCTCAATTTCCCCTTTGGCACACGTCTGGTCGACCTTGTTCCGCCGGAGCCAGGGGTGGTGAGCTCGGCTATGGCGCGGGAGGACCGCGAGGTGTGGGAGCGCCTCGAGGCCGAGGCCGCCGACGAGGCCTACATGCAAGAGCTCCGCCAGCAGCACCCGGAGCTCATGGATGCGTAGCGGGCGATCTATGTCGACGCGGAGTGCGGCGAGGTTATCGTGCTCTCCTCTGATGATGAGGTCGAAGGCGGCGAGGACGGTGGGGCAAAGGGCGGCGAGGTTATCGTGCTCTCCTCCGATGACGAGGTCGAAGGCGGCGGTGACGGCGGCGCGGAGGGCGTCGAGGTGGGCCCCGAGGACGAGGAGATCGACGTCAACGAGTGGAGGAGTGCCTTCCCCAACGTCCCCGACTACAGCACAGGACCGGACCCATCTCGCTGCACACCGTACATGACGAGGAAGGATTGGCTCGACCTCTACTTCGACCGAAAGTAGTTTAGTTTAGTTTAAATTTATGTTTTATGTTCGGTTATGCAAAACTATCTATGTTTATGTTTGAATGCATGCTACTTTCGGTTGAACCTGCTTTGAACTTGATCAAATTGAAGCTTACAACGTTAAGTTTAGGGGATTGACTAGAAAAGACCAAAAATTGCTGGAGTATATATATACACTAAGGGTTTTAGTCCTTCAACTTTTAAAGGATCGGCTAGAGATGGCCTTATGACTTGTTTATTTCAGTTCTTCATAATGTGATACTCTATATGTTCAACTATTTGCCGTGGAGTTCAATTTCATCAATAATAGTTTCACCAATACCACTATGAATTACGATATTTGGTTGATGTTAAGGATATTGCAGTTAACATGCCTTTTCATTTTTTAATAATAACTTGTGTACTTTAGACCTGCACAATACCAGTTTGAATGACTATTTGCTTGTTTTTAAATGTTATGCCTGATGCAGTTAACAGACCTTTCCACTTCTTGTTTTGCTTAACTAGCGTGCTTAAGCCTGCACACTGAAGCTATCATTTGTAGATTATGTTGTCTACCATGGATATATTTGGTTGATGTTTAGCCTGTTGTGCTTAACATGCCTTTATGTGTACTCATGCAGGACAATATTGAGAATAGTGTTGTTTTCCATCGAGGATAATTTCATCGCATTGCTTATATGTACTCACTGTTCAAGATATCGGTAGCTGGTACCATATAGCCTTGGGCTGATAAGGGATTAATCATCGAATCGGAGATTTCACTAAATATATATGTAACCCATTTATCAGTAGGTTAAATAGGGCCATGTTTAATATATCTGAGGCTACATAACAACATGCATTGTATTGAATGACTAAATATGCAACCCCAGGCTACATAGCAACAAGGAAGAGTGTTACCTTAATGTTCTGATGGTGTCTAGATATACATGTAAGAAAATCTTATATAATGGGATGGAGGGAGTGTTTTACTGCATCATTTTTCAATTGTTGTTTAGCTTCTAATATTAACTTGGTGCTTTTAGGTACATATATCATTGCCAAAGTTCCACACTCCGACCCTTTCTGGGGCAATGAGATATTCATGAACCAGCATCAAGTGAGGAAAGTAATAAAGATTGTTATTAAAATGGGTCCAAAGACGTCAATAGAACTATTTGTTTACACTTTATGCAAGACAATAGTGAACTGCAGGATGGTAAGTAAGAACCCTGTAGCCTTCTTTTTACTGCCCATAATGAGTTGTCTTAGATGACAATGTTTGAATCTTTTTTCTTTTGCAGTGGATCCTGAAGCATTTTACTCAAGATTACCTCTCAAACTACATGATTGGCGGCCGTCCATCACAAGGGTTTGGACTAGAGTCCTGCATGCCTTCTGCATCCAGGAGAGCACAATAGGGCCATTCCGCTTCACCTTGTTCAGCAACCGGAATGTCTGTCGCCTCTTTCTTTACCATCTGTAATAGTACAAGTATAGAACCCTGGTTCATCATTCTTTATTTGGTGCTTATGTAATTCTTAAACACATGTACTTGTGAAACAAATAATGCATTGGTTGTTTGAACCTGATGGATATGAATAAAGCTATAGCCTACTTTCAAGTTTAAATTAGGTACAATTTTAAATAGCAGCAATTAAATTAGGGCGAACTTACGGTGTGCAGGTCATTACGGCGTACACGGTTAATAAAGCACAGCGTGTGTGATATACATCATAATCCGGCACGGTTCACGGAGAGGAAATGTGTGTAACAATGCACACAGTTGCAGTTCGCAAAGTGTGTGTGATGTCAGACACTATCACATACGGTGCGGGAAAACTAAATGTGTGTGATTGTCTACCTATCGTACACGGTTTATAATCATGAACTGTTTGTGATGTGTCAAGCATCGTAAAACTCCCGTGCCTGGAATCTTCCTGGAAAACTCCTGTGCCTGGAATCTGCCTAGTTTAGGTAAAACCACAAAACTCCGACTGCGATGGCAATGCGAGCACAAACGAGTAGCAAGGATGATGTTGGGGAACATAGTAATTTCAAAAAATTTCCTACGCACACGCAAGATCACAGTGATGCATAGCAACGAGAGGGGAGAGTGTTGTCTACGTACCCTCGTAGACCGAAGCGGAAGCGTTGACGCGACGTAGAGGAAGTAGTCGTACGTCTTCCCGATCCGACCAATCCAAGTACCGTTACTCCGGCACCTCTGAGTTCTTGGCACACGTTCAGCTCGATGACGATCCCCGGGCTCCGATCCAGCAAAGCTTCGGGGAGGAGTTCCGTCAGCACGACGGCGTGGTGACGATCTTGATGCACTATCGGCGCAGGGCTTCGCCTAAGCACTGCAACGATATGACCGAGGTGGATTATGGTGGAGGCGGCACCGCACACGGCTAAGGAACGATCACGAAGATCAACTTGTGTGTCTCTGGGGTGCCCCTGCCTCCGTATATAAAGGATCCAGGGGGAGGGGCTGGCCGGCCAAGCCCTTGGCGCGCCAGGAGAGTCCTACTCCCTCCGGGAGTAGGATTCCCCCCCCCCCCTAATCCTAGTTGGACTAGGATTCCTCAAGGGGGAGAGCTAGAGAGGGGGCCGGCCACCTCTCCTAGTCCTAATAGGACTAGGGGAAGGGGGGAGGCGCGCGGCCACCTAGGGCAGCCCCTTTTCTCCTTTCCACTAAGGCCCAGTATGGCCCATTTGGCTCCCGGGGGGTTCCGGTAACCCTCCCGGTATTCCGGTAAAATCCTGATTTCACCTGGAACACTTCCGATGTCCAAACATAGGCTTCCAATATATCAATCTTTATGTCTCGACCATTTCGAGATTCCTCGTCATGTTCGTGATCACATCCGGGACTCCGAACAACCTTCAGTACATCAAAATGCATAAACTCATAATAACTGTCATCGTAACGTTAAGCGTGCGGACCCTACGGTTCGAGAACAATGTAAACATGACCAAGACACGTCTCCGGTCAATAACCAATAGCGGGACCTGGATGCCCATATTGGCTCCTACATATTCTACGAAGATCTTTATCGGCCAGACCGCATAACAACATACGTTGTTCCCTTTGTCATCGGTATGTTACTTGTCTGAGATTCGATCGTCAGTATCCAATACTTAGTTCAATCTCGTTACCGGCAAGTCTCTTTACTCGTTCTGTAATACATCATCCCACAACTAACTCATTAGTTGCAATGCTTGCAAGGCTTAAGTGATGTGCATTACCGAGAGGGCCCAGAGATACCTCTCCGACAATCGGAGTGACAAATCCTAATCTCGAAATACGCCAACCCAACATCTACCATTGGAGACACCTGTAGTACTCCTTTATAATCACCCAGTTACGTTGTGACGTTAGGTAGTACCCAAAGTGTTCCTCTGGCAAACGGGAGTTGCATAATCTCATAGTCATAGGAACATGTATAAGTCATGAATAAAGCAATAGCAACATACTAAACGATCGGGTGCTAAGCTAATATAATGGGTCATGTCAATCAGATCATTCAACCAATGATGTGACCTCGTTAATCAAATAACAACTCTTTGTTCATGGTTAGGAAACATAACCATCTTTGATTAACGAGCTAGTCTAGTAGAGGCATACTAGTGACACTCTGTTTGTCTATGTATTCACACATGCATTATGTTTCCGGTTAATACAATTCTAGCATGAATAATAAACCTTTATCATGATATAAGGAAATAAATAATAACTTTATTATTGCCTCTAGGGCATATTTCCTTCAGTCTCCCACTTGCACTAGAGTCAATAATCTAGATTACACTGTAATGATCCTAACACCCATGGAGTCTTGGTGCTGATCATGTTTTGCTCGTGGAAGAGGCTTAGTCAACGGGTCTGCAACATTCAGATCCGTATGTATCTTGCAAATCTCTATGTCTCCCACCTGGACTAGATCCCGGATGGAGTTGAAGCGTCTCTTGATGTGTTTGGTTCTTTTGTGAAATCTGGATTCCTTTGCCAAGGCAATTGCACCAGTATTGTCACAAAAGATTTTCATTGGACCCGATGCACTAGGTATGACACCTAGATCGGATTTGAACTCCTTCATCCAGACTCCTTCATTTGCTGCTTCCGAAGCAGCTATGTACTCCGCTTCACATGTAGATCCCGCTACGATGCTTTGTTTAGAACTGCACCAACTGACAACTCCACCGTTTAATGTAAACACGTATCCGGTTTGCGATTTAGAATCGTCCGGATCAGTGTCAAAGCTTGCATCAACGTAACCTCTTACGGTGAGCTCTTTGTCACCTCCATATATGAGAAACATATCCTTAGTCCTTTTCAGGTATTTCAGGATGTTCTTGACCGTTGTCCAGTGATCCACTCCTGGATTACTTTGGTACCTCCCTGCTAAACTTATAGCAAGGCACACATCAGGTCTGGTACACAGCATTGCATACATGATAGAGCCTATGGCTGAAGCATAGGGAACATCTTTCATTTTCTCTCTATCTTCTGCAGTGGTCGGGCTTTGAGTCTTACTCAATCTCACACCTTGTAACACAGTCAAGAACCCTTTCTTTGCTTGATCCATTTTGAACTTCTTCAAAATCTTGTCAAGGTATGTGCTTTGTGAAAGTCCAATTAAGCGTCTTGATCTATCTCTATAGATCTTTATGCCTAATATGTAAGCAGCTTCTCCGAGGTCTTTCATTGAAAAACTTTTATTCAAGTATCCCTTTATGCTATCCAGAAATTCTATATCATTTCCAATCAGTAATATGCCATCCACATATAATATTAGAAATGCTACAGAGCTCCCACTCACTTTCTTGTAAATACAGGCTTCTCCGAAAGTCTGTATAAAACCAAATGCTTTGATCACACTATCAAAGCGTTTATTCCAACTCCGAGATGCTTGCACCAGTCCATAAATGGATCGCTGGAGCTTGCACACTTTGTTAGCTCCCTTTGGATCGACAAAACCTTTTGGTTGCATCATATACAATTCTTCTTCCAGAAATCCATTCAGGAATGCAGTTTTGACATCCATCTGCCAAATTTCATAATCATAAAATGCGGCAATTGCTAACATGATTCGGACAGACTTAAGCATCGCTACGGGTGAGAAAGTCTCATCGTAGTCAATCCCTTGAACTTGTCGAAAACCTTTTGCGACAAGTCGAGCTTTGTAGACAGTAACATTACCATCAGCGTCAGTCTTCTTCTTAAAGATCCATTTGTTCTCAATTGCTTGCCGATCATCAGGCAAGTCAACCAAAGTCCATACTTTGTTCTCATACATGGATCCCATCTCAGATTTCATGGCTTCAAGCCACTTTGCGGAATCTGGGCTCACCATCGCTTCTTCATAGTTCGTAGGTTCATCATGATTTAATATCATGACCTCCAGAACAGGATTACCGTACCACTCTGGTGCGGATCTCACTCTGGTTGATCTACGAGGTTCAGTAGTATCTTGATCTAAAGTTTCATGATCATCATCATTAGCTTTCTCATTTATTGGTGTAGGTGTCGCAGAAACAGTTTTCTGTGATGTACTACTTCTCAATAAAGGAGTAGGTACAGTTACCTCGTCAAGTTCTACTTTCCTCCCACTCACTTCTTTCGAAAGAAACTCCTTCTCTAGAAAGTTTCCGAACTTAGCAACAAAAGTCTTGCCTTCGGATCTGTGATAGAAGGTGTATCCAACAGTTTCCTTTGGATATCCTATGAAGACACATTTCTCCGATTTGGGTTCGAGCTTATCTGGTTGAAGCTTTTTCACATAAGCATCGCATCCCCAAACTTTAAGAAACGACAACTTTGGTTTCTTGCCAAACCATAGTTCATAAGGTGTCGTCTCAACGGATTTAGATGGTGCCCTATTTAACGTGAATGCGGCCGTCTCTAGAGCGTATCCCCAGAATGATAGCGGTAAATCAGTAAGAGACATCATAGATCGCACCATATCTAGTAAAGTACGATTACGACGTTCGGACACACCATTACGCTGTGGTGTTCCGGGTGGCGTGAGTTGCGAAACTATTCCACAATTTTTCAAATGTACACCAAACTCGTAACTCAAATATTCTCCTCCATGATCTGATCGTAGAAACTTTATTTTCTTGTTACGATGATTTTCAACTTCACTCTGAAATTCTTTGAACTTTTCAAATGTTTCAGACTTGTGTTTCATTAAGTAGATATACCCATATCTGCTCAAATCATCTGTGAAGGTGAGAAAATAACGATATCCGCCACAAGCCTCAACATTCATCGGACCACATACATCCGTATGTATGATTTCCAACAAATCTGTTGCTCTCTCCATAGTTCCGGAGAACGGTGTTTTAGTCATCTTGCCCATGAGGCACGGTTCGCAAGTGCCAAGTGATTCATAATCAAGTGACTCCAAAAGTCCATCAGTATGGAGTTTCTTCATGCGCTTTATACCGATATGACCTAAACGGCAGTGCCACAAATAAGTTGCACTATCATTATCAACTCTGCATCTTTTGGCTTCAACATTATGAATATGTGTATCACTACTATCGAGATTCATCAAAAATAGACCACTCTTCAAGGGTGCATGACCATAAAAGATATTACTCATATAAATAGAACAACCATTATTCTCTGATTTAAATGAATAACCGTCTCGCATCAAACAAGATCCAGATATAATGTTCATGCTTAACGCTGGCACCAAATAACAATTATTTAGGTCTAATACTAATCCCGAAGGTAGATGTAGAGGTAGCGTGCCGACTGCGATCACATCGACTTTGGAACCATTTCCCACGCGCATCGTCACCTCGTCCTTTGCTAGTGTCCGCTTATTCTGTAGTCCCTGTTTTGAGTTGCAAATATTAGCAACAAAACCAGTATCAAATACCCAGGTGCTACTGCGAACATTAGTAAGGTACACATCAATAACATGTATATCACATATACCTTTGTTCACCTTGCCATCCTTCTTATCCGCCAAATACTTGGGGCAGTTCCGCTTCCAGTGACCAGTCTGCTTGCAGTAGAAGCACTCAGTTTCAGGCTTAGGTCCAGACTTGGGTTTCTTCTCTTGAGCAGCAACTTGCTTGCCATTTTTCTTGAAGTTCCCCTTTTTCTTCCCTTTGCCCTTTTTCTTGAAACTAGTGGTTTTGTTAACCATCAACACTTGATGCTCCTTCTTGATTTCTACCTCCGCAGCTTTTAGCATTGCGAAGAGCTCGGGAATAGTCTTGGTCATCCCTTGCATATTATCATTCATCACGAAGCTCTTGTAGCTTGGTGGCAGTGATTGGAGAATTCTGTCAATGACGCAATCATCTGGAAGAGTAACTCCCAATTGAATCAAGTGATTATTATACCCAGACATTTTGAGTATATGCTCACTGACAGAACTGTTCTCCTCCATCTTGCAGCTATAGAACTTATTGGAGACTTCATATCTCTCAATCCGGGCATTTGCTTGAAATATTAACTTCAACTCCTGGAACATCTCATATGCTCCATGACGTTCAAAACGTCGTTGAAGTCCCGGTTCTAAGCCGTAAAGCATGGCACACTGAACTATCGAGTAGTCATCAGCTTTGCTCTGCCAGACGTTCATAACTTCTGGTGTTGCTCTAGCAGCAGGCCTGGCACCTAGCGGTGCTTCCAGGACGTAATTCTTCTGTGCAGCAATGAGGATAATCCTCAAGTCACGGACCCAGTCCGTGTAATTGCTACCATCATCTTTCAACTTTGCTTTCTCAAGGAACGCATTAAAATTTAACGGAACAACAGCATGAGCCATCTATCTACAATCAACATAAACAAGCAAGATACTATCAGATACTAAGTTCATGATAAGTTTAAGTTCAGTTAATCAAATTAATTAAGAACTCCCACTTAGATAGACATCCCTCTAATCCTCTAAGTGATCACGTGATCCAAATCAACTAAACCATAACCGATCATCACGTGATATGGAGTAGTTTTCAATGGTGAACATCGTTATGTTGATCATATCTACTATATGATTCACGCTCGACCTTTCGGTCTCTGTGTTCCGAGGTCATATCTTATATGCATAGCTCGTCAAGTATAACCTGAGTATTCCGCGTGTGCAACTGTTTTGCACCCGTTGTATTTGAACGTAGAGCCTATCACACCCGATCATCACGTGGTGTCTCAGCACGAAGAACTTTTGCAACAGTGCATACTTAGGGAGAACACTTCTTGATAATTTAGTGAGAGATCATCTTATAATGCTACCGTCAATCAAAGCAAGATAAGATGCATAAAAAGATAAACATCACATGCAACCAATATAAGTGATTATGATATGGTCATCATCATCTTGTGCTTGTGATCTCCATCTCTGAAGCACCGTCATGATCACCATCGTCACCGGCGACACCTTGATCTCCATCATAGCATCGTTGTCGTCTCGCCAATCTTATGCTTCCATGACTATCACTACCGCTTAGTAATAAAGTAAAGCATTACATCGCGATTGCATTGCATACAATAAAGCGACAACCATATGGCTCCTGCCAGTTGCCGATAACTCGGTTACAAAACATGATCATCTCATACAATAAAATTTAGCATCATGTCTTGACCATATCACATCACAACATGCCCTGCAAAAACAAGTTAGACGTCCTCTACTTTCTTGTTGCAAGTTTTACGTGGCTGCTACGGGCTTAAGCAAGAACTCATCTTACCTATGCATCAAAACCACAATGATAGTTTGTCAAATAGACTCCGTTTTAACCTTCTCAAGGACCGGGCGTAGCCACACTCGGTTCAACTAAAGTTGGAGAGACAGTCTTCCGCAAGCCATCTATGTGCAAAGCACGTCGAGGGAACCGGTCTCGCGTAAGCGTACGCGTAAGGTTGGTCCGGATCGTCTCGTCCAACAATACCGCTGAACCAAAGTATGACATGCTGGTAGGCAGTATGACTTGTATCGTCCACAACTTACTTGTGTTCTACTCGTGCAAATAACATCAAACCATAAAAACCTAGGCTCGGATGCCACTGTTGGGGAACGTAGTAATTTCAAAAAAAATCCTACGCACACGCAAGATCATGGTGATGCATAGCAACGAGAGGGGAGAGTGTTGTCTACGTACCCTCGTAGACCGAAGCGGAAGCGTTGACGCGACGTAGAGGAAGTAGTCGTACGTCTTCCCGATCCGACCGATCCAAGTACCGTTACTCCGGCACCTCCGAGTTCTTGGCACACGTTCAGCTCGATGACGATCCCCGGGCTCCGATCCAGCAAAGCTTCAGGGAGGAGTTCCGTCAGCACGACGGCGTGGTGACGATCTTGATGCACTATCGGCGCAGGGCTTCGCCTAAGCACTGCAACGATATGACCGAGGTGGATTATGGTGGAGGGGGGCACCGCACACGGCTAAGGAACGATCACGAAGATCAACTTGTGTGTCTCTGGGGTGCCCCCTGCCTCCTTATATAAAGGATCCAGGGGGAGGGGCTGGCCGGCCAAGCCCTTGGCGCGCCAGGAGAGTCCTACTCCCTCCGGGAGTAGGATTCCCCCCCCCCTAATCCTAGTTGGACTAGGATTCCTCAAGGGGGAGAGGGAGAGAGGGGGCCGGCCACCTCTCCTAGTCCTAATAGGACTAGGGGAAGGGGGAAGGCGCGCGGCCACCTAGGGCAGCCCCTTTTCTCCTTTCCACTAAGGCCCACTATGGCCCATTTGGCTCCCGGGGGGTTCCGGTAACCCTCCCGGTATTCCGGTAAAATCCTGATTTCACCTGGAACACTTCCGATGTCCAAACATAGGCTTCCAATATATCAATCTTTATGTCTCGACCATTTCGAGACTCCTCATCATGTCCGTGATCACATCCGGGACTCCGAACAACCTTCAGTACATCAAAATGCATAAACTCATAATAACTGTCATCGTAACGTTAAGCGTGCGGACCCTACGGTTCGAGAACAATGTAGACATGACCGAGACACGTCTCCGGTCAATAACCAATAGCAGGACCTGGATGCCCATATTGGCTCCTACATATTCTACGAAGATCTTTATCGGTCAGACCGCATAACAACATACGTTGTTCCCTTTGTCATCGGTATGTTACTTGTCCGAGATTCGATCGTCAGTATCCAATACTTAGTTCAATCTCATTACCGGCAAGTCTCTTTACTCGTTCTGTAATACATCATCCCACAACTAACTCATTAGTTGCAATGCTTGCAAGGCTTAAGTGATGTGCATTACCGAGAGGGCCCAGAGATACCTCTCCGACAATCGGAGTGACAAATCCTAATCTCGAAATACGCCAACCCAACATCTACCATTGGAGACACCTGTAGTACTCCTTTATAATCACCCAGTTACGTTGTGACGTTTGGTAGTACCCAAAGTGTTCCTCTGGCAAACGGGAGTTGCATAATCTCATAGTCATAGGAACATGTATAAGTCATGAATAAAGCAATAGCAACATACTAAACGATCGGGTGCTAAGCTAATATAATGGGTCATGTCAATCATTTCATTCAACCAATGATGTGACCTCGTTAATCAAATAACAACTCTTTGTTCATGGTTAGGAAACATAACCATCTTTGATTAACGAGCTAGTCTAGTAGAGGCATACTAGTGACACTTTGTTTGTCTATGTATTCACACATGCATTATGTTTCCGGTTAATACAATTCTAGCATGAATAATAAACCTTTATCATGATATAAGGAAATAAATAATAACTTTATTATTGCCTCTAGGGCATATTTCCTTCAGATGAAGCATTTGGGATATTCGAGATATCGGAAATGGTTATATAGGGACAACTGTATGCATCAAAGCTCCCTATCCCCGATGGTTTCTGGGTCGTGTGGGAAGGACCCCCCTATCGCCGTCACTCACTAGGCGATGGTTCCAAATGCCGTCGCAGAAAGGGGTTAAAAACCGTTTGTATAGCACCAACGCGTACCAGTGCATGCATGAAGTTAAGATGTGCACGCACGCACTCATTCCCTCGCATGCACACGCGGGTACACGGTGGGATTCATTTTTGTACGAAGATCCACCCCATGTGATAATTTGACGCATATAAAGTCCTTCACTTTATTGATGGTCAACTAATACAGCGCGTGCAAATTGAGTGAACGTGAGGGAGGAAGTAGTTGAGAAATGCATTACTACTGCAATGCGTGCATGCGAGTAGTTAAATCATGGGTTGCTACTTCCATTGGTCTCCTTCGTATTTTGTGCCAATTTTTGACCATATTTTAAGTAACATAATATTTATGCATGTCATAAAAAGTGGCACAAAAAAGGGGCCAATAAACCAGGACACAGGCAGCATGATCAATTTTTGCCAGGGCTACTATTGGTGGACTTTGTATTTAAATATGGACGGAGTGGAGTAGTACTATCTTTATCTTAGCCTCGCAGGGCTCTCCCAGCGCCTAGGCTCACCTCCCCGCCTCGCTCACCGGATCCCGCCATGGATAATTCCTTAGATCCCAGGATCCCGCGGGCTGCCCTCTCGCTGCGGCCCACAGCACTACCGCCTTTGAGTGAAACCCACATGTGTTTTAGAGGGGATCCATTGCTCTGGAATCACATATTGGTGGCGCCGGAGGACATGCCAGGGTTGCGTTTCAGGTGGTGGGTAGCAAGGGCAAATCGGATCGAGGAAGCATCGCATCGATTGAAGAGAAGTTCGAAGGATGCGTAGTCAATCTCAGGGGAGAGATGCTGAGGGATGCAGCATATGGCAGCGTCGCATTGATTTCGAGCTAGGGCTAATGGCAGAGATCATATTCATGGAGTCAACTGCGGAGGAAAGAACGCGCATGCCTGCGGAATGGCATGAGCAACCGGTGCAACTGTTCAAATGGGCGGTAGGAGAAGCCAAATCGCGGGACCAGCTACGGTGGTGCCGCTGGGCATGCATTGTAGGCGAGGTGAGCTTCCCTCCTTCCCCGCTAGCGATGTAGTGACCTACTCGGTTGCTGCTGCGTGAACTTGCGGCGCCATGGCGGTTTGCAACCGTGGCAATCACTCCATGTATATGTATTGTATTCCTGTGAAAATACTTGTTCGTTTGGGAAAATATGGTAATTGATTTATCACTAGTTTTTGAATGCTTGGTCGTGACAATCACCCGAAGCCACAACCAGAAGTCTCCATCGTGTAATACTAACGATTGGTCGCACCAATAGACGGTCGGTCGGACCCGTGACACACATCGGCTTGGTCTGACATGTACGACCAGTTACATCACTAACTTGTGCGACCGCATTTGAGCAGTAGTAATTGAAATTTGAGTTCCAGGAAACTCATCAGGAGCCGTTTCGGGCCTCTAAACGAAAACCATCAATTAATCTTTAGCTTGTTCCCATCACATTCCATAGTGTATAGTATAATTAAGTGCAAACCTGCTCACACCTAGTACGTGTCAAACCTGAACGTGTTCCCACTATGCAGGTTTTAGTACTAGTGCTAGTACTAGGTTATAAAAAAGGGAACTAGTACCTAGCCGAAAATCACTCTACCTCTTCCTCCTCATAAGTCTTTCTTGTTCATTCGTCCATGCCATGGCCGGTGGCAGAGCTCTAGGTCGAGAACTACTCGTAACAAGGGAGAGGCAAGCAAGGATGCAGAGAAAAAAGAGGGCTCGCCGCTTGGCAGAGACCTCAAAAGATCTCTCACGGGTAGGCGAGGGCTCCCAGGAGCGCCCTAGCCACGGAGGCGAGTGCTCCCAGGAGCGCCCTAACCGCGGAGGCGAGGGCTCCCAGGAGCGCCCTAGCTGCAGAGGCGAACATGCCGAGCTGGCGGCGCTGGAGTCGTTATCCCTCGATGACATGCTCGATCAGCTCAATAAGCAGGAGGAGTTCATCGACGGCTTGGTGGAGCTGCTGAAGGAGAGCCTCGATGACATGCCCACTGAGCTCAATGAGCAGGGGGAGTTGACCGCTGGCTTGGTGATGCTACTGAAGAAGAGCATTTCCTTGGATAAGAAGGCGACCGGCGAAATCCTGCAACTTCAGGAGGACAAGGCGAAGCTCTACCACGAGCTCAACCTGCTGAAGGAGGAGAACGCCGGCTAGAAGAAGCTGCATGAGAAGAGTAGTTCCTTGATGAAGATGCTGCAGGCCCTCGTCATGGAACAGAAGGAGGAGTTGGCGAAGCTCCACATTGAGCACCCGACTGCTGTCAATGTACATAATGCGGCCATGGAATAGATGATGAAGGCTCGCGTCGAGAAATCCCGCGTCATGGACATAATGAAGAAGATGGCGGAGGAGATGCGCAAGGAGATGGAGGTCGTGGACACGATGAAGAAGCAGTTACGACTCCGCGGCCAACAACCCTTCATGTAGTAAAGAGCAGTGCCATAGACTTGTGTGTGCGTCGTCCTTCTTTTTTTGTGGTGATAATCTTCCTTCTTCTTTTGCTCCTGTGTTTCTTCTTTTGCTTCGGGTGTTTCGCCGCATGTGTCATGTTCTCTGTGAGGCATGAATAGAACAATGCTAACGATGAGCGGTGCCGTGGGATCGATGACTAGCAAATTAGATCATTTTTTATTGCCATATCGCACTGGGCTGTCGTGTTTCATGCTCCTCCATCGTACTAGTACTCCAGTGGAAAACTTGAGTATACCGCACGGTTCTTTGCTCCTCCTTAGGTCGTCGGCAACATTTATATGAGCAGTCAAATCACAAGGCCCCACCTTCCAGCAGTAATGAGCCGTCAAATCACAAAGGCCCTCGCCTCTCGTGAAACCGATCAAGCGAGACTGCCCCGCCCTCTAGCCTTTCAAATGTATACTTATGTACAGTAGTAGTATCGATGGATTGCGCCATGGAGCTAAACTAACAAGATGAAATTAAAGAAAAAATGTGGTACATATAGAGAGCGCTCGTCGCCAAATTATGCATATAGTACTGTTAAAAAAGCTAGTACGTGCTTAGATGGGGTGCTAAATTCTAGTAAAGAAATTAGCGTACCTATTTAATTCTTGGGTTTTTATTATTTATGCCACTAGTTGTGTCTCACTACTTAGTTTGGCCATTAGAAGTTACAACTACTAAAAAATGCCATCGATCCATGAGATGCTTGCTCAAAAATGCAATTAGATATCTCAAAAATGCCATCGTTCCGTTAGATGTTTGCTAAAAAATGCCATTAGACATTGTTATTTTCACACCAAACCCGTTGACCATGTTATATGACAAAAATAAGCCTAGACCCACATGTCGATTCTCTCTATCTCACAATGATAAGTGTAGCCGCGCTTGTGAGGAGTAACCAAGCGAATAGTTTTACAGAAAAATAAGAACGTTGTTGGGATCAAGTAGGCCCCACACTTTATTGTACTGTAGTGAGATAGAGGGAGAGCTGACATGTTGGTCCATAGGTATTTATGTCATTATAACATGGCAAAAGAGATTTGAGTCACAATAACGGTGTCAAGCACAACACACCCCTCAAATAAAACTAAGCACCCTGAAATTTTTTGACAACTAAACTGCTGGCTATATGATGTTGGCCATATATATTCAAGGTATATAATATGAAGAAACGAGTGGTAGTACTACCAACTACAAGATGAACTATAAGAAATACTAGTATGTACGTACTGAAGAATTAAAGTAACAAGAAGGAACATAACATAGTTCTGTTGGGGGCTCAGCACAACACACCCCTCAAATAAAACTAAGCACCCTGAAATTAAACTAAGCAACTAATCCGGTAGACACTGCATTACAACCACCATGAGCAACGACACTGCCACCTTACTCGGACTCCTCGTCCACGTGCTCGACTTCGTCCTTGTCCCTCTTCCTCTTGGCCGATACTTCTTTGCTCCAACTGCACACTTGGCTCTCGCTCTTCATCCAACCCTTGTAGATATTGAAACAAAGGTAGGCATCCATTGCAGCGTAATTGACGTGGTCTATATCTAGTACATTCCACTGCCATGCACGATGAAACTTGGGTGGAGGTTCCGTCAGTTTATCATACGAAGGATCAACCATGGCTGCGGCCAGGGTCAGCACTGAAGGCTGACGGAAGGACACCAGCACATTCCTCTGGAGGTCGAAGGGCTCGCCTAGAATGAGGCCTATCCGACCCAGGACTTCTTTGTCGTTCGTAAAGTCTACAGAAACAAATTTGACTTTGCTGCCCCCGAGGAAGTTCTTAAAATCCTCGCACTCAACGTCGGCATGGCATATGTGGTAGACCAAGCACAAGTTGTGCACACAAACCTGGATCACGGCGGGCTTCTTCTTCTCTTCCTCCTTTAGATTCTTCTCTTTTCCCAGCGACCCACTCATCACCCTTTGACTTTTCGAACATGCGTCTGAAGCGAGCAAGGCATCCTTTCATCGTCGCGGAAGAATGGGTGTAGGTGACGTCGAACTCATCGCCGGTGATGGCTCTAACCTTGTACTCACCGCCGATCATGGAGATTTAGGACGCCATGGATTTGGGAGGAGGGTTAGGATTAGTGGAACTGCTGTAATGTAAAAGGGCGGGATGACTAGGAGCAAACTACCGTAATGTTAAAGGACGACCGGGGACGAGTAGGAGCGAACTGCTAGCGGTTTTTCGATTGTAAAAATGTTGAGTGGGGCGTGTGAACGGAAGGGTAGTGGCTTGCCTGGTGGATAAATGGATTCATGCATAGTACTACCGGGGCCCAATTAGATGTCATGTCTACTAGACACCCAATTAAATGGCTTCATGCATTTGTGTGTTCGCACGTCAAGCATCTTGAAAATTACACGTGATACGAAGCTTTCCATGCTCCCATGATACGAGCTTTCGAGAGCCCTTGGATCTGAGAACGAACGGTTGCATGGAGTGACTATAGACCTATGGGTGAATATCCTATCCTGGAGGGTTATTCTGCAAAGTTTCAGCAACTTAGCATGCGACCGTTCGATCTCAGATCCAAGGGCGGTCAGCAGCCCGTATCATGGTCGCGCCTACCACGACCGTCGCCTCACTCGCGCCCCTGGAGATTTCAGACGGCTATAAATGAGCATTTTATTGCCTACTTCACATGCATGAAACTACTTCCTCCGTCCAGGTGCGTTATGCTATCTGATGTTGGCATGTCATACATAGTCATCACTTAGTCACTCATACAACAAGGTTAGCTATAAGGTTAACTATAAGAGTATTTTTTTACTTCTCTCTATCTGTTTCTTCATAGTATTTATTGCATTTGCCAAGGAGTGACCTCTTCTAATGAAATGGTGCTTAGATGAGGTGCTAAGAGCATTAGATGGCTTACCAACTCAAGTCCCCAATGCATAGGTGCTTAGTTTTTTGTTTCTAAGCTTGCTTCATTTAATTAGCTATAGACTCAAAATTGTCTTTTCACCTAGGTACACGCACTTAGCACCGTTTCTTCCTGGGGTTACCAAACTAGTCTCTCTCTTCTTAAGTAACTTGCCACATCAGACTCTATGCCTATGTGGCAGGCTTACCACCTATACGAGCAAGTACAATAGTGGGCTATAAGCCCGCTTACATGGCATTTTTGCATATGTGGAGCAGAGAGGCAAGGAAAAAGTGGAGGAGTAGGCTCTCATGCAAGAGTCAGCCTCTACACGTGCTCCTAGACAAAAGCATTTAATACAAGGAGAGAGAGAGATAGAAAGTGAGAAAAAGTTGCAACCTTATATCCAACCATATAGCCAACCCTATTGTATGACTAATAAATAATACTAACTTTTGATGACATGGCATGTTTATATAGCCAGCAGCTGGTTATACTATGAGTGCCGCCCTCGGGCCTCTGGGGCTCCCTCCCACGTTCTAGTGGCAGCACTTAGCTCCGTGCTGGTGAGAAGACAAGAAGACTAGACTAGGTGTCGGATGCGACTTTTCATTTGCTTTTCGAAGTTGGCTCGCCCCTCTTTAATTGAAATTTGCTTTCTGGTGTTCTCTTGCTGGTCTCGCCCTGTCGCTTTCTGCCTTTGTTTCTCTGTTTGTCCTATACTCTCTCGCGCGCGTCCCTCGCGAGGGGGCTGGACAGGTGCCCTCGTGAGCGTCTTGTTCTTTCGTGAAGCACCCTCGTTCGAGCGCAAGCTGGCGCGCCTCTCTCAATCTGTGCCCCGCGGGTACCGCGGTACGAAGCGCTGGGCTAGGGCCAGCGGCGCCGGTGACCAAGGCTTGGATCTCCTAACAAATTTTTGCAGTTCCTCCTTACCAGGTACTGAGAAACGCGCGCCTCGCGAGGCGGAAACCGCTTCAAGCGCGTCAAGCTAAGTTTTTCCTACGTACCTACATAAAGCATGGATGTCGCAACACGGCGTGAGAATAGTAAATACAGCATCACAATTTGGAACTCATAGTTGTTGCGCGCCCCCACGGGGCCCCATACTTGTCTCTCTCAATGCAGGAAGGAAAAGAAGAATGAAACAAAAGCGGCGCGTGCCCCTGCGGTAGTTCGCGGGGACGAGCCCACGACGCTCTCCCGAGCTTAGCCGGACCCCTCCTCGCGCTTCACAGAGGCGCAGCGACGAGACGACCCGCTGCCGCCTTCGAAGCGAGCGGGGCGGCGTGGCGGCTGGTCGTAGCCACCGTTGGAGCTGTCGCCGGAGGAAGAACCGTCGTAGCTAGACGAGACGTGGTCGGCACCAAGGGCAGGTTCACCCTCATCCTCGCCACGACCATCGCCAAGGCCAAGCACCTCGTCTCCATCATTGACCTCGGGGCAGCACCCGGTGCGGCGACCATCTTCCCCAAACACCCTCACGTAGAGGGTCGCGTCGCCTTCATACTTGAAATGGAGGGTGCACCGCCTGCCCAGGCCGCATGCGCGGGCGAACGTCTGCCAGCCACGGGCCAGGGCTATGTTGCCCGCGACAGAGACCTCAACCGCAACCTAGGAAGCCCTATTGCAGCAGTCGTCCGCCTGCGGCCAGAGCCCGCCTGGACCGACGGCTGGTAGCTCATTAGCGAAGAAGCGCGGGAGCTGAAGCCAATTGTCGGCCGGGTTTTCCGACCAGACGACGAACTCCGGCAGCACCTCCACTGAGTGGAAGCACGGCCGGGGAGGCCGCGCGACCACGACGCGTCTCTCTTCACCGACAGGACTGCCACGACCAGGGCGACCCCCACCATGCGAAGCGGCGCCGCCACGGCTGCAGCGGGCTGCGGTGAGGGGTCACAGCCTGCTTGCTGGGACGGCCGCGTCCATGTTTGGCCACCGGCAAGCAGGGCCCCTCCTGACGGGCCTTCCCCTTCTCCACGGCGGAAAACCTCTTCGGCGGCGCTATTGGTGTCGCTACTAGCAATGGAGCAAAGGGGAGAAGCGAGCGGAATGGGAAGAGATGGATGACGGGGGCTCAGCCCTCCTCCCCATTTATAGCAGGAGAAGGCCAACCAGCAGCCCCCACGATCACATGTAATGATGGTTTTTCCTTGCATGCAGCAGGGACACGTCAAATCGGGCAGTTGCCGAGGCAGCATGGGGAAGCGGAGACGCCCACGTCCAATCAACCGCCACGCGTCGACCAAGGCCGCAGGCTGATGGGGCCCGCGATGCTCCGCACTTGCCCTTTGGCTTCGCCTCAAAGCCAAATCCGAGCTTGCCTTGGGCCCAGGGGCTACTGTCGGCATTCTGGGAACGGGGGTCCCTAGACCTGCCTGCCTGCGGCCCACGGTGTGGCTCCACAAGCGGGCCCATACGGTCCATCTTCACCAGCAAGCTCTCAAGACCCTCGCGAGGGGCCAAGCCTCGCGAGGCGGACGATGCAAGACCTCCTCGGGAGCGGCCTCACCAGGCTAGCTCGCGAGGGGCGGAGAGATCAAGGCAAGGCAAACCTCGTGAGGATGTCATGACGTGAGCCATGACGACCAAGGCCAGGCGGGCGCCAGCGCGCACAGTGTCTTTGTTTCCTCTTTAGTGCTAAGGAGGCAAGCGCAGGCGAGGAGTACCGAGGCGTCAAGCAAAGGTTTCCATATCGGTGCAATGAGACCAAGACCAGCAGGACAGCAAGATAGAGGTCACCGTGGAGCGCAAGATGGCGTCACCACCAGAGCCTTTGGCAGGCGAAGACTACTTTTGTTAGGATAAGTTGTACTAGTTGTCCCCTTTCAAATTGACCGTTGTGGGTTCCCTTCCCGCTCAATATTTGGGAAGAGGACCAGGGCCTCTATAAATAGGACTAGCCACCACAGTAGGAGGGGGATGGAGAAAACTCATCTCGAGCAATCCTCACCCACGCAAGTCCATTGAGCACAAGAGCACCTCTCCTCAGGAGGCTGTTCTCCCCCTTGTACTGTTCATCCCCAGCCCAAGAGGCAATCCACCGCACCACACTGGAGTAGGGTATTACACCACATCGGTGGCCCGAACCAGTATAAATCTTGTGTCTCTGTGTTCTTCGGGTTCGACGAGTTAGTCCGCTAGATCATGGAGTGCAAGAACTTGTGAGAGGGAAGATCTTCACGCGCACCCCAGTGTCCGAACCTTAAGGGTTTCGCCGGAACCCGAAATCCGACACCTCAGCTAAAAAAACTGAGTGTATGCCTGATTCTAAAATAGTAATTACATCCCATCGTACAAAAGAAGGTGTAACCATGATAAAATAAACTAGGCACGAACATACAAAAATCTTTCCCTAATGGCTCACTGATACTACACCACTATCAATGTCTAATATTTCGATAGCGGCTAACTGTAACACAAGCAGAAGAATAACATAAATTTTTGTGCATACAAAAATATGAAATCAACCCATTAATAAATATCAATTGAGAAAATATCATTGATTTTCATGCTTGGCGTTGGCAAGACAGTCTTGATTATTTCAAAACCTTGATCCATTAAAATTTAATTATTTATGGGTAAAATATATTTTTCAAGTATTACGAGATACTAATAGCTAATATGATTCTAGATAGATACATTCTCAACTAAGTATGGCATTTATTAAAAATGAAGTAGGAGCACTTCCTAATGCACTAAGCAGAGACATAGAGTATAAAAATCGTACGAGTAGCATTGTAGTTGGGGTACACATATACGCCGACCGCGACAAAGTAATACAACCTTAAATAAAGGAATCGAACACTAAATGGAACACGTGTACACCTAAACAATAGTCACTGAAATATAACTTTCAAAATAATGTCTTCTAATTAGTAGTTTATGCAAATATTTTATATAGACATCATCATTTGAATCTTCCTCTCAATGGAACACATATCCACCTAAACAATAGTCATTAGAATTATGTTTTAAAATGCCCTATACCTCCTCTATTTTTTATATGCAAATAATTTATATGTACATCATATTTGAAAAAGGAAACTAACCATGCATCATATACCTCTCACACTTCAAATTTTGTTGGGTGTGTGTAATTTTCTTTCTCCAACTTGGTTGAGTTGTTTTGCATCCACGACAATGTGGATCGAATAAGCCGAGAAGATGTGTATCTTGCTAAATGGATCAAACTAATTCATACTTATCGATCCCTTAGTAGGTGGCATAAAACTCACAAAGAGACGTTCCTTGCTACCATGAAATGAAGGCTTCATTTAGACTAGTGGTGCAGTATGCAGAACATGAATGAGTAAAGAGATGCACTCTTCCCTATAATGAAGCTTATAATACAGCTAATTATTAGGTGTTGTCATTATTTGATAACTTATCATTTGTCAAACTGTATGATATCCAAAAGTTAAGCACTTGCATTTTACAAATAAATATAATTTTATTAATTACTATGTACTCCTATAATAGCTAGGCCGTGCATGGGTAGATGACTAGTCATAATAATTTGTGTCAAACAAATATATGACCAGGTGAATGCTAACTTAAGTTCATACATTAATCTTGAATGAACACATGGCTGCACTTTCATCTCCTTGTTGTTGGTTAAATTTAGGTTCAATATTGAAGGAAGAGAATAACATCTCAACCCATGAAGAAACAAAGTCAAAGAAATAAGTTTTGTCAAAACAAGTTTCAAGTGAAGCTGACACTATCAGTTTTTACCTCTGATATTTTGATGTGTCGCACCCATTTGGAGGAAACATGGAGCCATAGGGGTACATCACCAAAAGTTACATCAAATTTACTTTCCAATGCAAAAAAAATTCACATCATTTGGAGTTATGAGTCAAACGTTCTAGTCATTCTCATGGAAGGTGTCAAGGTTTTGCGAGTTTCCGAGGAGCTCTCCAACAACTTTCAAATTTGAATGCTTATTCCCCAAGGAAGCATGCAAAGCTGGTTATTTTTAAAACATTTTTACACCTATCCAAGGGGGTTGTCCTTGCTATAAATCCTCATCTCCCCCATTCTCTGGAACAACATTCTGTCAAACCATTCAACTACAAGCTTATGCACCAAGACTGATAGAGATATGAGATATCCTTACTACCTTTGCTCTTGTGGGTTCACTCGGATTCGCGAGAAGGAGCCTTTGCTTTCCCCTAATTCGTGCTATACAGTTTCGGCATTTTGTGTGGGTTAGTCCCGGTTTGTGTTTCTGCGATTGTTCGGACAACGGGTTGGAGTTCTTGCAGCTCCAGTCAGCCATCCTGAACGTACGAGTTGCATCCAACCATAGCAGGTATAAAGCTAATTATCTCAGCTGCTTACAGGTAGTTATCCCTCCCGATTCGATCCTACAACATGAAGATCGGGCCACCCTCGGGCGTGAACTCATTCAATGGGTTTGCACCTATCATTAATGCATTAATCAATGGTATCTTGTGATGTGCAATCATTGGTACATGTATTGTCTACTAAGTTTGAATTTAATTTCATGTCAATATATATAGTGCATTTGTATTTGTGCGGAAATGCAGAACTGAGGCAACAACAGCAACAACAACATCGGCATAAGCATATCTGGATGTCGCAATATGTCGGCATAGATGTGTGATACGTCTCCATCGTATCTACTTTTCCAAACTCTTTTACCCTTGTTTTGGACTCTAATTTGCATGATTTGAATGGAACTAACTCGGACTGACGTTGTTTTCAGCAGAATTGCCATGGTGTTATTTTTGTGCAGAAATAAAAGTTCTCGGAATGACCTGAAACTTCACGGAGATTAGTTTTGGAATAAATAAAAAATATTTGCAAAAGAATCAACCGAAGGGGGCCCACACCCTGTCCACAAGGGTGGAGGGCGCGCACACCCCCCTGGGGCGCGCCCTCTGTCCTTGTGGGCCCCATGTACCTCCACCGACCTCAACTCCAACTCCATATATTCACGTTCGGGGAGAAAAAATGAGAGAGAAGGATTCATCGCGTTTTACAATACGGAGCCGCCGCCGCCTTCTGTTCTTCCTCGGGAGGGCAGATCTTGTTGGGGAACGCAGTAATTTCAAAAAAAATCCTACGATCATGCAAGATCTATCTAGGTGATGCATAGAAACAAGAGGGGAGAGTGTTGTCTACGTACCCATGTAGACCGAAAGAGGAATCGTTATGACAACGCAGTTGATGTAGTCGTACGTCTTCACGATCCGACTGATCCTAGCACCGAAGGTACGACACCTCCGCGATCTGCACATGTTCAGCTCGGTGACGTCCCACGAACTCTAGATCTAGCTGAGGTCGAGGGAGAGTTTCATCAGCACGACAGCGTGATGATGGTGATGATGAAGTTACTGATGCAGGGCTTCGCCTAAGCACTACAACGATATGACCGAGGTGGATATCTATGGAGGAGGGCACCGCACACGGCTAAGACAACTGTCAATTTGTGAGTTCTAGGGTGCCCCCTGCCCTCGTATATAAAGGAGCAAGGGGAAGGCCGGCCGGGCCTCATAGGGCGTGCCCCAAGTACTAGGAATCCTATTCCTAGTAGGTTTCCAACAAGGGAAGAGAGGGGGAAGGAAGGAGAGGGAGAGAGGGAGAAGGAAAGGGGGGCGCCCCCCTTCCCTAGTCCAATTCGGACCCAAGGGGAGGGGGCGCGCGGCCTGCCCTAGCCGCCCCTCTCTCTCTCCACTAAGGCCCATGTGGCCCATTAGTTCCCCGGGGGGTTCCGGTAACCCTCCGGCACTCCGGTTTTATCCGAAACTTTTCTGGAACATTTCCGGTGTCCGAATATAGTCGTCCAATATATCAATCTTTATGTCTCGACCATTTCGAGACTCCTCGTCATGTCCATGATCACATCCGAGACTCCGAACAACCTGCGGTCATCAAATCACATAAACTCATAATACAAATCGTCATCGAACGTTAAGCGTGCAGACCCTACGGGTTCGAGAACTATGTAGACATGACTGAGACACATCTCCGGTCAATAACCAATAGCGGAACCTGGATGCTCATATTGGCTCCTACATATTCTACGAAGATCTTTATCGGTCAAACCGCATAACAACATACGTTGTTCCCTTTGTCATCGGTATGTTACTTGCCCGAGATTCGATCGTCGGTATCACCATACCTAGTTCAATCTCATTACCAGCAAGTCTCTTTACTCGTTTCGTAATGCATCATCCCGCAACTAACTCATTAGTCACATTGCTTGCAAGGCTTATAGTGATGTGCATTACCGAGAGGGCCCAGAGATACCTCTCCGATACACGGAGTGACAAATCCTAATGTCGATCTATGCCAACCCAACAAACACCTTCGGAGACACCTGTAGAACATCTTTATAATCACCCAGTTACATTGTGAAGTTTGATAGCACACAAGGTGTTCCTTCGGTATTCGGGGGTTGCATAATCCCGTAATCAGAGGAACATGTATAACTCATGAAGAAAGCAATAGCAATAAAACTCAACGATCATAATTCTAAGCTAACAGATGGGTCTTGTCCATCACATCATTCTCTAGTGATGTGATCCCGTTCATCAAATGACAACACATGTCTATGGCTAGGAAACTTAACCATCTTTGATTAACGAGCTAGTCAAGTAGAGGCATACTAGGGACACTCTGTTTTGTCTATGTATTCACACATGTATCAAGTTCCCGGTTAATGCAATTCTAGCATGAATAATAAACATTTATCATGATATAACGAAATATAAATAACAACTTTATTATTGCCTCTAGGGCATATTTCCTTCAGTCTCCCACTTGCACTAGAGTCAATAATCTAGTTCACATCGCCATGTGATTTAACTCCAATAGTTCACATTGTTATGTGATTTAACACTCTATAGTTCACATCGCCATGTGACCAATACCCAAAGGGTTTACTAGAGTCAATAATCTAGTTCACATCGCCATGTGATTAACACCCAAAGAGTACTAAGGCGTGATCATGTTTTGCTTGTGAGAGAGGTTTAGTCAATGGGTCTGCCACATTCAGATCTGTATGTATTTTGCAAATTTTTATGTCTACAATGCTCCGCATGGAGCTACTCTAGCTAAATGCTCCTACTTTCAGTATGTATCTAGATCGAGACTCAGAGTCATCCAAATCGGTGTCAAAGCTTGCATCGAGGTAACTCTTTACGATGAACTCTTTATCACCTCCATAACCGAGAAATATTTCCTTAGTCCTCTAAGGATAATTTTGACCAATGTCCAGTTATCTACTCCTAGATCACTATTGTACTCCCTTGCCAAACTCAGGGCAAGGTATACAATAGGTCTGGTACATAGCATGGCATACTTTATAGAACCTATGGCTGAGGCATAGGGAATGACTTTCATTCTCTCTCTATCTTCCGTGGTCGGGCTTTGAGTCTTACTCAACTTCACACCTTGCAACACAGGCAAGAACTCCTTCTTTGACTATTCCATTTTTAACTACTTCAAAATCTTGTCAAGGTATGTACTCATTGAAAAAACTTATCAAGCATTTTGATCTATCTCTATAGATCTTGATGCTCAATATGTAAGCAGCTTCACTGAGGTCTTTCTTTGAAAAACTCCTTTCAAACACTCCTTTATGC
Organism: Aegilops umbellulata; assembly: GCA_032464435.1. Taxonomy (NCBI): domain Eukaryota; kingdom Viridiplantae; phylum Streptophyta; class Magnoliopsida; order Poales; family Poaceae; genus Aegilops; species Aegilops umbellulata. The sequence goes on from CP136055.1 coordinate 446,917,538, forward strand.
CTTCTAGAAAATTCTACATCATTTCCGATCAACAATATGTCTTTCACATATACTTATCAGAAAGGTCGTAGTGCTCCCACTCAATTTCTTGTAAATACAGGTTTCACCGCAAGTCTGTATAAAACTATATGCTTTGATCAACTCATCAAAGTGTATATTTCAACTATGAGATGCTTGCACCAGTCCATAGATGGATCGTTGAAGCTTGCACACTTTGTTAGCACCTCTAGGATTGACAAAACCTTCTTGTTGTATCATATACAACTCTTCTTTAAGAAATCCATTAAGGAATGCAGTTTAACATCCATTTGCTAGATTTCATTAAATGTGGCAATCGCTAACATGATTCGGACAGACTTAAGCATCGCTACGAGTGAGAAAATCTCATCGTAGTCAACACCTTGAACTTGTCGAAAACATTTTTGCGACAATTCGAGCTTTGTAGATAGTAACACTACTATCAGCGTCTGTCTTCCTCTTGAAGATCCATTTTATTCTCCATGGCTTGCCGAACATCGGGCAAGTCAACCAAAGTCCATACTTTGTTCTCATACATGGATCCCATCTTAGATTTCATGGCCTCAAGCCTTTTCGCGGAATCTGGGCTCATCATCGCTTCCTCATAGTTCGTAGGTTCGTCATGGTCAAGTAACATGACCTCCAGAACAGGATTGTCGTACCACTCTAGTGTGAACCTTACTCTGGTTGACCTACAAGGTTCAGTAGTAACTTGATCCGAAGTTTCATGATCATCGTCATTAACTTCCTCACTCATTGGTGTAGGCATCACTGGAACTGATTTCTGTGATGAACTACTTTCCAATTCGGGAGAAGGTACAATTACCTCATCAAGTTCTACTTTCCTCCCACTCACTTCTTTCGAGAGAAAACTCCTTCTCTAGAAAGGATCCATTCTTAGCAACGAATATCTTGCGTTCGGATCTGTGATAGAAGGTGTACCCAACAGTATCCTTTGGGTATCCTATGAAGACACATTTCTCCGATTTGGGTTTGAGTTTATCAGGTTGAAGCTTTTTCACATAAGCATCGCATCCCCAAACTTTAAGAAACGACAGCTCAGGTTTCTTGCCAAACCACAGTTCATATGGTGTCTTCTCAACGGATTTAGATGGTGCCCTATTTAAAGTGAATGCAGCTGTCTCTAATGCATAACCCCAAAACGATAGTGGTAAATCAGTAAGAGACATCATAGATCGCATCATATCTAATAAAGTGCGGTTACGACGTTCGGACACACCATTATGATGTGGTGTTCCGGGTGGTGTGAGTTGCGAAATTATTCCGCATTGTTTCGAATGAAGGCCAAACTCGTAACTCAAATATTCGTCTCCGCGAGCAAATCGTAGAAACTTTATTTTCTTGTTACGATGATTCTTCACTTCACTCTGAATATTTTTTAACTTTTCAAAATGTTTTAGACCTGTGTTTCATTACGTAGATATACCCATATCTGCTCAAATCATCTATGAAGGTCAAAAAATAATGATAACCGCCGCGAGCCTCAACACTCATCGGACCGCATACATCGGTATGTATTATTTCCAGTAAGTCTGTAACTCGCTCCATTGTTCCGAAGAATGGAGTTTTAGTCATCTTGCCCATGAGGCATGGTTCGCAAGCATCAAATGATTCATAATCAAGTGATTCCAAAAGTCCATCTGCATGGAGTTTCTTCATGCACTTTACACCAATATGACCTAAACTATAGTGCCACAAATATGTTGCACTATCATTATCAACTTTGCATCTTTTGGCATCAATATTATGAATATGTGTATCACTACGATCGAGATTCAATAAACCATTCACATTGGGTGTATGACCCCAGAAGGTTTTATTCATATAAACAGAACAACAATTATTATTTGACTTAAATGAATAACCATATTGCAATAAACATGATCTAATCATATTAATGCTCAACGCAAACACCAAATAACATTTATTTAGGTCCAACACCAATCCCGAAGGCATGGAGTGTGTGATGATGATCTTATCAACCTTGGAATCACTTCCAACACACATCGTCACCTCGCCCTTAACTAGTCTTTGTTCATTTTGCAACTCCTGTTTCGAGTTACTAATCATAGCAACTGAACTAGTATCGAATACATTGGGTTACTATGAACACTAGTAAAGTACACATCAATAACATGTATATCAAATATACTTTTCTTCACTTTGCCATCCTTCTTATCCGCCAATTATTTGGGGTAGTTCCGCTTCCAGTGATTAATCCCTTGCAGTAGAAGCACTCAGTCCTAGGCTTAGGTCCAGACTTGGGCATCTTCACTTGAGCAGCAACTTGCTTGCCGTTCTTCTTGAATTTCCCCTTCTTCCCTTTGCCCTTTTCTTGAAACTAGTGGTCTTGTTTAACCATCAACACTTGATGCTCTTTCTTGATTTCTACCTTCGCTGATATCAGCAACGCGAAGAGCTCGGGAATTACTTTTGTCATCCCTTGCATATTATAGTTCATCACGAAGTTCTAGTAACTTGGTGATAGTGACTAGAGAACTTTGTCAATTACTATCTTATCTGGAAGATTAACTCCCACTTGATTCAAGCAATTGTAGTACCCAGACTATCTGAGCACATGCTCACTGGTTGAGCTATTCTCCTCCATCTTGTAGGCAAAGTACTGTCAGAGGTCTCATACCTCTCGGTACGGGCATGAGTATGAAATACCTATTTCAACTCTTGGAACATCTTATATGCTCTGTGGTGATCAAAACATTTTTGAAGTCCCGATTCTAAGCCGTAAAGCATGGTGCACTAAACTATCAAGTAGTCATCATATCGAGCTTGCCAAATGTTCATAACGTCTGCATCTGCTCCTGCAATAGTTATGTCACCTAGCGGTGCATCCAGGACACAATTCTTCTGTGCAGAAATGAGGATAATCCTCAGATCACGGACCAAGTCCGCATCATTGCTACTATCATCTTTCAACTTATTTTTCTCTAGGAACATACCAAAAATAAACGGGGAGCTACATCGCGAGCTATTGATCTACAACATAATTTGCAAATACGATCAAGACTAAGTTCATGATAAATTAAAGTTCAATTAATCATATTACTTAAGAACTCCCACTTAGATAGACATCCCTCGAGTCATCTAAATGATCACATGATCCATATCAACTACACCATGTCCGATCATCACGTGAGATGCAGTAGTTTTCAATCGTGAACATCTCTATGTTGATCATATCTACTATATGATTCACGTTCGACCTTTCGGTCTCAGTGTTCTGAGGCCATATCTGCATATGCTAGGCTCGGCAAGTTTAACCCGAGTATTCCGCACGTGCAAAATTGTCTTGCACCCATTGTATTTGAACGTAGAGCTTATCACACCCGATCATCACGTGGTGTCTCGGCATGACGAACTGTCGCAACGATGCATACTTAGGGAGAACACTTATACCTTGAAATTTTAGTGAGGGATCATCTTATAATGCTACCATCGTACTAAGCAAAATAAGATGCATAAAAAGATAAACATCACATGCAAACAAAATATGTGACATGATATGGCCATCATCATCTTGTGCCTTTGATCTCCATCTCCAAAGTACCGTCATGATCTCCATCGTCACCGGCATGACACCATGATCTCTATCATCTTGATATCTATCAACGTGTCATCACATGGTCGTCTCACCAACTATTGCTTTTGCAACTGTTGCTATCGCATAGCGATAAAGTAAGCAATTATATGGCGCTTGCATCTTATGCAATAAAGAGACAACCATAAGGCTCCTGCCAGTTGCCGATAACTTTAACAAAACATGATCATTTCATACAACAATTTATATCTCATCACATCTTGACCATACCATATCACAACATGCCCTGCAAAAACAAGTTAGACGTCCTCTACTTTGTTGTTGCAAGTTTTACGTGGCCGCTACGGGCTTCTAGCAAGAACCGTTCTTACCTACGCATCAAAACCACAACGATTTTTTGTCAAGTGTGCTATTTTAACCTTCAACAAGGACCGGGCGTAGTCACACTCGATTCAACTAAAGTTGGAGAAACAGACATCCACTAGCCACCTGTGTGCGAAGCACGGCGGTAGAACCAGTCTCATGAACGCGGTCATGTAATGTCGGTCTGGGCCGCTTCATCCAACAATACCGCCGAATCAAAGTATGACATGCTGGTAAGCAGTATGACTATTATCGCCCACAACTCTTTATGTTCTACTCGGACATATAACATCTACGCATAGACCTGGCTCGGATGCCACTGTTGGGGAACACAGTAATTTCAAAAAAAATCCTATGATCACGCAAGATCTATCTAGGTGATGCATAGCAACGAGAGGGGAGAGTGTTGTCTACGTACCCATGTAGACCGAAAGCGGAAGCGTTATGACAACGCGGTTGATGTAGTCGTACGTCTTCACTATTCGACCGATCCTAGCACCGAAGGTACGGCACCTCCGCGATCTGCACACATTTAGCTCGATGATGTCCCACGAACTCTAGATCCAGCTGAGGTCGAGGGAGAGTTTCGTCAACACGGCGGCGTGATGACGGTGATGATGAAGTTACCGATGCAGGGCTTCGTGTAAGCACTACAACGATATGACTGAGGTGGATATCTATGGAGGGGGGCACCGCACATGGCTAAGACAATTGTCAACTTGTGTGTTCTAGGGTGCCCCCTGCCCCGGTATATAAAGGAGCAAGGGGGAGGCTGGCCAGCCCTCATAGGGCGCGCCCCAAGTAGGACTCCTACTAGGAATCCTATTCCTAGTAGGTTTCCAACAAGGGAAGAGAGGGGGAAGGAAGGAGAGGGAGAGAGGGAGAAGGAAAGGGGGCGTCGCCCCCCTTCCGTAGTCCAATTTGGACCCAAGGGGGAGGGGGCGTGCAGCCTGCCCTAGCCGCCCCTCTCTCTCTCCACTAAGGCCCATGTGGCCCATTAGTTCCCCCGGGGGGTCCGGTAACCCTCCGGCACTCTGGTTTTATCCGAAACTTCTTCGGAACATTTCCGGTGTCCAAATATAGTGTCCAATATATCAATCTTTATGTCTCGACCATTTTGAGACTCCTCATCATGTCCGTAATCACATCCGGGACTCCGAACAACCTTTGGTCATCAAATCACATAAACTCATAATATAAATCGTCATCAAACGTTAAGCGTGCGGACCCTACGGGTTCGAGAACTATGTAGACATGACCGAGACAAATCTCTGGTCAATAACCCATAGCGGAACTTGGATTCTCATATTGGCTCCTACATATTCTACGAAGATCTTTATCGGTCAAACCGCATAACAACATACGTTGTTCCCTTTGTCATCGGTATGTTACTTGCCCGAGATTCGATCGTCGGTATCACCATACCTAGTTCAATCTCATTACCAGCAAGTCTCTTTACTCGTTCCGTAATGCATCATCCCGCAACTAACTCATTAGTCACATTGCTTGCAAGGCTTATAGTGATGTGCATTACCGAGAGGGCCTAGAGATACCTCTCCGATACATGGAGTGACAAATCCTAATCTCGATCTATGCCAACCCAACAAACACCTTTAGAGACACATGTAGAGAATCTTTATAATCACCCAGTTACGTTGTGACGTTTGATAGCACACAAGGTGTTCCTTCGGTATTCGGGAGTTGCATAATCTCATAGTCAGAAGAACATGTATAAGTCATGAAGAAAGCAATAGCAATAAAACTCAATGATCATAATGTTGAGCTAAGGGATGGGTCTTGTCCATCACATCATTCTCTAATGATGTGATCCCATTCATCAAATGACAGCACATGTCTATGGCTAGGAAACTTAACCATCTTTGATTAACGAGCTAGTCAAGTAGAGGCATACTAGGGACACTCTGTTTTGTCTATGTATTCACACATGTATCAAGTTTCCGGTTAATACAATTCTAGCATGAATAATAAACATTTATCATGATATAAGGAAATATAAATAACAACTTTACTATTTCCTCTAGGGCATGTTTCCTTCAGATCTGGAGTCCGTTTTGGGCTCCGGAGAAGGGAAATCGTCGCCGTCGTCATCATCAACCATCCTCCATCACCAATTTCATGATGCTCACCGTCGTGCGTGAGTAATCCCATCGTAGGCCTGCTGGACGGTGATGGGTTGGATGAGATTTACCATGTAATCGAGTTAGTTTTGTTAGGGTTTGATCCCTAGTATCCACTATGTTCTAAGATTGATGTTGATGTGACTTTGCTATGCTTAATGCTTGTCACTAGGGCCCGAGTGCCATGATTTCAGATCTAAACTATTATGTTTTCACGAATATATTTGTGTTCTTGATCCTATCTTGCAAATTATAGTCACCTACTACGTGTTATGATCGGGCAACCCTGGAGTGACAATAGTCGGGACACTTCTCGGTGATGACCGTAGTTTGAGGAGTTCATGTATTCACTAAGTGCTAATGCTTTGGCCCGGTACTCTATTAAAAGGAGGCCTTAATATCCCTTAGTTTCCAATAGGACCCCACTGCCACGGGAGGGTAGGACGAAAGATGGCATGCAAGTTCTTTTCCATAAGCACGTATGACTATATTCGGAATACATGCCTACATTATATTGATGAATTGGAGCTAGTTCTCTGTCACCCTAGGTTTTAACTGTTGCATGATGAATGCCATCCGACATAATTATCCATCATTGATCCATTGCCTATGAGCTCGTTTCATATTGATCTTTGCTAAGTTACTTTTTCCATTGCCAATGTTACAATTGCTACAAAACTGCTAATGTTACTTTCATACTACTTTGCTACTAAATACTTTGCTGCAGATATTAAGTCTTCAGGTGTCATTGAATTGACAACTCAGCTGCTAATACTTGAGAATATTCTTTGGCTCCCCTTGTGTCGAATTAATAAATTTGGGTTGAATACTCCACCCTCAAAAACTATTATGATCCCCTATAATTGTGGGTTATCAATGTGCCGACATATTATTTGAAGGGAAAGGACTGTGTGTCGGTGGAGAAGTATATGTCAGGGTAGAAATGTTTGTTGGAATAGATCTCCCATAACTATCATACTTTCTATCGACACAGAAAGAACTATCAGGAAAGGCCTTTCATGGTAGCACTATAGGCGATAACTCCTTTCTGTCGGTACATATCTTTACCGACACTAAATATGTTATGTCACCCTATGTGACATATGCCGACAGATTGTTCGACATTGCTTGAGTGTCGTGGTGTAGTGCTACTCTTGTTGTATACATGTGAAAATATATGAAAGAAATCATGGGCATTTACCATGATCTAATATGTACACCTACAAACTTTTGAACAGATACCATCACATCCTTGTACATTTCATCAAAACAATTGTGCATTTTCATAGCATATCTTCTACTTCCATGTTATGTTAAGTTTGTTTGCTTTGTGATGAAACAAACTCTCGTATTTTAGCACCCAATAGCAATGGAAAACATTCAAGATTTTTATCAAAAAAATCACAACTTTTTAGAATAAGAAAACCAATACAGAATATTGGAAGGAGACCCAGGTCAGCAGAGAAAATCCACTTTGACATATAAAATTGCATTATGAAAAAATTATTTATTTTAGGCATTTGTAGAAATTTACTTTACACCTTAAAGGTGGTAGGGATGAAACTAGAGGGGATTTCGTTAGATAGCGCTTAAAACATATCCTATTCCACAATTTTCTTGGATCTTGTGGATAGCGAAAGGATGTGAATATGAACACATGATTATTTGAAAGACGGATATAGTATGGCAGATCAAACACGAATAAAATAAAAGGCTCAAGTAAGCATATGTGGGTGCATGTACATAGAAACTTTTATTATTTTCAACAAACCTACATTAGTAAAGCCCTAAAGGACATACAGAACTACAAACTGATGAGCATTTTGTATCATGAATTTCGCAAGTAAACATGCCATTTCCAATTCTTGTTTAATCTATTTTTACATATTCTATCAACTAAACCTTTATTGAATGATTACAGTGGATGGTTGTTGGTACTTGGTACAATGTAGGTAAGCTCAGAAGGTGTCCACTTTTTTAAAACCCGGATGATGGGTAGTGCACGCACGATCCCGCTGTTGTGAGCGACTGACGCTCAACCATCCATCGCTCCCAGATGTGGGACACCTGGACAGGTGGGGCCGACTAAGATCGATCAACGGGGAAGGGTGAGAGGCGGAGTTGGGAAAACTCATCCCACAAGTTTTCACTTCTCGTTGTTCCTTCCCACTCCACTCCATACGACGATAGAGATATAATCTCCTATGGCTCACCGGTTAGCGTGACCCATGAGAGTTCAACGATGGTGGTAGGGGCAAGGAGGAGTGCAAGTCGGTGACAATGAAGCACCACACCGGGGCGTAGGGGTAACGAAGAACCATAATTGTCCCCAAGTGCCTCGCGCACAAGACCGGGGAAGAGGTTAAGGTGAAGGGGATATCGGCGATGCGAGACGGGGTGATTTGCTACATCTACGAAAGGGAAAGTCAATCTCTCGCGCTCCACACTATGAATTTTGTCCCGCCAATGGGGATAGAGCTTTTTGCCAACACGGCACCCGCCGAGGGCGATAATAGGGATAGAGGCGGGGGAGGTAGCGGTGGTGGGGTGCTAGCGCCTGAGTCAGGGAGGGAATCCAAAGGTGGTGCTCCTAGATGAGCCCCTCCAACACGCAAATCCACACACCGTGCACGAAAGTTCCTCACTCAAAAATCCTCATGCGTGCTTAAAAAATCCCGATGAGGGGTTAGACGTATCAGCACATAAGATGGTCCTGGGTTTTTTTGCAAGATGTTTCACAAAGTACGGGTGGTGGGGAGATTGGGTTTTTGCGATAGGGTTTTCCGAGAGCACATGCAACAACTATTTTTCATGGCTAAGGGGCAAATTCACGAGTGAGAGGACGACACCGCCCGATGTAGGCAAGTATGTGGTGGATGTAGATGCAACACTTCCCAGGGATGTAGGCATGTTCATACTCGCCTAGTAGATGATGTAGGCATTTTTTTATATTCATGACAGATGCAAAAATGCTTTCGTTGATGTAGGCAATTTCAAATCAGTGATGTGTGCAACATTGTATAATCCTATATACTTAAGAAGTTCACCCCCATTACTTGATTTATCTCAACATGCAAGATAGACACATCAGCATCCAATCACAGGCAGCCACGTCACACTTCATTCACCCCACGCAGCCCATCACCTGATGCCATTTTCCCTGAAAAGAAAAAAACAAAATCAATCTAATCATTCCCCCACACGGCCACGCTCCACGCCCCTCGCCAGACCTGGAGAAGCCCTCGCGGTTTTCCTCCCGCCGCCAGCCTTACTCGCCGGTGGTCAGAGCCACCTCTGCATCCCCTTTCTCCGCTCTGGACGCGTCCATCCCCATTGGGCGTGTTTTCTTGATTCAGCCTAACCAATCTCCCCCTTTCCCCTGGATCGCGTCAGGCGCGGCAGCGGCAGGACCACGGGCGCAGCTCCCCTCTGCGTGCTGTGCGACACCCCTCCGGCAAGACTGCCGGCTCAGCTACCCTCAGGCAGGACCGCTGCCACAGCTCTCCTATGCGTGCTGCCCGGCTCCCTTCCGGCAGGACCACCGACCCTCTTCGTTCGCCGTGGTGCTCCTCTGGCAACACCGTCGGCGCCCTCCCATCTGCGTGCGCAACAGCGCCCCTCCAACAGGACAGCCGACCCTCTGCATGCGGCACGGCGCCCCTCCAGCAGGACGGCAGGCCCGGCCCCCCTCTGCTGCGGCGTCGCGCCTCTCTGGACGCGTTTCTCCTCGGTGTGTTACCTGCCTTAGTTCCGCCCAAGATGCATCCGGCGTCGATGGGGAGGTCTATTTCGACTGCTTCCACCGGAATTAGACCGACAGCTCACGTCCAGAGCTGGTACAGGGCTGGCTTCTCTCCCATGCTCATGTCGTTCTCAGCAATGGGTTGCACGAGACTGCTGCCCATCCCGACGCCGTCTGTGGACTTGAAGGTACTGTGCTCTGTTCTTCACAAGATTATTTTCTTCCTTCCTATAATCTTACGGAAAAGGCCCCTCTACAGCCCATTACTTTCAACGACCCCGGTTATGATCTGTAGTGAATAACCTACTTTATTTTGTTGCCAATAGCTGATTCTGAAAACCAAACTCCCTATAAAGAAAAACAAAACAATTTCTATTGCAGGTCCCTAATTGATGTTTGGCGTTCCCTCTCCTAATAATGTTGGTGCCGGCGCTCCACTTTCTCTCCCCACCATCTCCACAAGAAACTGATGGATTTTTACCCTTTAAAATCTGCTCCGCCTCACCTCATTTTTGTACCCATCGACCTCCAGTACTGGAGGGTCTCTCTGCCAGAACACTCATACTGCTGCCGGTGAGTAACTCCCTCCCATCTCCTCCATATTCTCTATGCCATATTGCTGCCTGCATCACAAAATTGCATTGTCAGGCTGTACTTGCTCGATTACACCCAAGTACTGTTCATTCGTCTTCCCTCTCTGCCTACACAAACGCATTCGATTTCTGCCTCCTACTGGTACATAGTCTCCACCTCGGTTGCTTTGCTAATTCTGGATTTTGTTTGATCAATATCAATCTGATTTTAATTTTGCTTCATTGACGTAATTCTTTGCATGAGACGATTAAACACAAACGCCTTGCATTTCCCCCTGTGTTAGATAGGTGTCTATATATATGCCGTATCCTGATTGTACGTTTTATCTGTTCTAAAGAGAAGTTTCTCTGTCGACAATACTAATTCAGTGCCTCTGTTACCTTCAACAAAGGTTAGCAACTTTTAAATATTAATCCCTTAGTATATCAGACTATTAACTTGACATGTCAAGCTTTTTCAGACAACTCAAGATCAAACCTACTGCCCTCTTCAACTTCATAACATAAGTGCCCAGAGGCTACCAACCATTTCTCAAATTTATCATGTAAAATATATTGACAAAATATTACATCCACATTTTCTCATCAATTTTATTCTAAATTATCTTTAGTTCAATTGCAAAAAAGCCAAATGACTCCTCTGACTATACACCTCCAATTGATAATCAAACACCTATAATCATAAAATAAAATGAATCCAGGTATGCTTCATAAAGCTACATGCTTATGATCTACTCTGATATCCTTATGCTTCCCGTCTGTAGTGCTTTGTAAACCTACATGCTTATTGCATTACTCTGATTAAACTTCCTTTCTCATCAGATCTAGAGCAAAAAGAAGAATAGATTTCACCAACGATGATGGCAATAAATCATTCAGGTATGACAATACTCACATGCCTATAATGCACATGGTTTATACATGCTCTCCTTTTATTGATCGGTTGGCTTACCCCTAAGAAGTATCTTATGTGAGTGTAGCTGAAAGGAACATGAACATAATCCTTCCAAATATGCAAGCAAGAGTATGTATTACTTCAAAAATCTCACAAAACAATGTTTTTCCCTCAAGTATTAACAATGCCAGATATTCTCCTTACACAGCAATGCAGACAATAAAAATCCAGCAACCAACCATGAACAACAGTAGTAAACCAAAGAAGCGGGCCAAAGGATTTATGTGATTTATATTGCTCACAAAACAACCCTCTCTATATCTTCTAGAATTCTTTGCCTGCTCCAGCACAAGTAATTTTTTTTCAAGTCTGGAAGATTACCAAGCTTTTACCAACTAAATGTTAATTTCACAAATTCAGTTATGAGTTGCAATTATTTGTAGTCTCTTTAAACAATCAGTATTGGTCGTGCAAGTGAACGCTAACTTATAATCCCTCCGTCCCAAAATAAGTGACTATGTACTGCTCAGTATTGGGAATATGGTATATTCAAGATTACGTCTCATCCATGGCATTTTGCAAATGATAACTTGGGTTACATTCATATTCTCTTGCCCGGTTCATTTTCTATTTTGATTCACGCTTTTATTACTTTCAATATCTGACATAATAAATGGAACCAATTTTGTAAATGTAGCTCAAAGGAGCCGGAAGCAAGTACTACGAAAAAGCACAATCAAGAGTATGTACTGTTTCTCACACCCTAGCCAACAATACGAGTTTCTTCCTACAAAAAAAATCTCCAACAGGAATGCAGATACACTTCCGAAAAATCTTCAATAGGAACAAGCAGAGTAAAGGAACATTTGGACTATATAAGTACTTTACATTAGCTATATAAACTTTCATTTTCTGATTCAAAAATCCAGTAATTTATTGTGTTATTTACTTTTTTTGACAACACTGCATTTTCCAATACATGCAGGACAACTTGCACTCTACTACAAATGAGGAATAACGTACATCGCCTACAACCAGAAATAACATAGTGCTTATGTTCATACCACTTTGCTCAGCTTCTATTGTAATCAAGGAACATTACAAATTTTGTTCAAGTACCAACTTACCAATGGTTCCAATTTATGTTCTTTGTTGTACTTATGATCTCAATACGAACCTACAATGTGTGTTAAAATATATTCATGAATGGATCCAATTTTTGTTCTTTGGTGCACTTATGATCTCGATAGAAACCTACAGTGTGCATTAAAGTTGAATGGATCCGTTTATACATATGTATTTTTCAATTTCAATCATCATATTGTTCAATATTTGTCCATATGTATTTTCAAATTTTCAATTCTCATATTGTCCATCCAAACATTCACCTTCTATGGAAAAAGAATAATCCAAATGTATTGCATCCAATTCCCAATGCAACGCGCGGAGTATTATCTAGTTCTTAGAAAGAGGGGTCACACAATATTGTACACATCTATGCCTCTTTTTTAGGCAAAAACAATAGTGGATATAATTTAGGCAATGCATGAGGTTTTTCCAACCAGTAGAAGAGTGTATTAGTAGGCAATACTGTTTATATTAGGAGGGTCTAGTAGGATCATGGTGGACAGTAGGCACGCTTATTCAATGAACAGGTTTTATTCGAGGCATGCACAAACATTTTGCAAAGAGTCGCATGGCAGAAGCAAACAAATAGGGGGCAACGGTTAAGGTGGGTTTTGTTGCAAACTGGACCACCAAAACTATTAGATGAATTCACTAAGCTTTCCATTACTAGTTTATGCAGATAACATTACAGTTAAAAGTTAATAGTGTTGGAAATATGCCCTAGAGGCAATAATAAAATATGTTTTTGATGGCTCCATTTTATATGTACATTTAGAGCTCATTTGTTGCATCCTATATCTATCTATCATGTCCCACTTAGCCAGTTACATGTCCATTGGGCATGATTTCCAATTTATACTCTTTTTCATTGTGAGCATTGCATAGCTTATAGTTTTTATTAGTTTTCATTCTTTTGTTGTGTCTACAGGTGTTTTGGACCAACCATGGGCCAAGCATGATGAAAAAGGCTAAGGATTTGTTCAACATGGAGGACTTCGAGGCATCAGACTTAGGCATATTTAAGTGTCTAATATGATATTTTTGAAAGTGCTCAAAGTAAAGATCCAACACCACGTGTGCATCGAAGTCGTTCATACGAATTCAACGAGCCCAAGAACGTCAAAATTTTGAATTCTTATGAAGAAATGGTGGTTGTTTTACTAAAGGGGTCTAGGGTAAAAGACGGCACCTGGTACAACCATGATGGATCATACCGGCGGTCGTACCAGGCCCATAAAAGGCCGAAATCACCTAGATCGGACACTATTCTTCGTGGATTATGTCCCCGTTTGTTCCTACGACTTCCTTGACCAACAAGGGAGGTACTGGGATTGGATTTGGCTCATCTAGAGCACTTGGATCAAAGCAGAGAAGTATATCTACGGAGGAGGCTTTGGGAGATCTCTTATATATACACCTTCAACCCTGAGGTTGACGTCGTCAACAATTATTCATCCACAATCAAATCACATCACCACCATTGTTGCTCCAAGCTAGACAACCTCCATAGAAGAAGGGACAAGATCAAGAAGAAGGAAGAGGAGGCTCCGCCATCGCACCGCACCAGTCCACCGCACCATCTCCACCGGTGCCATCTCCATCAACAATGCCATGGCCTTCTCCTTCTCCCTCTTGGTGATGGCTTGTACCTTGATCAGCTCCTCTGTGTTTACCATTTACATGTTTGAGTAGTTGTACTAGTTCTTGGGGATTTGGATGAACTGTCGTCTGATTAGAATTGAATCCTATATACATAAGAGATTCAACTCCACTATTTTAGTTATCTTCACATGCAGGCTATCTACATTATCAAGTCGGTCAACCATGTAAAAAACTCTTTCCCACTAACTCTTTATGCGCATGCAGATTACTGATATGTCCATTTTGCATCACTATTTTTATTGTAATTTATCCTATTTTAATGATATATTTCCCAATATGATGCAGTTATAATGTCTTTTCTACCTTAAAATGTAAGGTGTACACGAAGAGGGAAATTACCGGATAGCTGAAAATCTCCACCTAATTTGCAACAGAAGTAAAGAAACAAATTTTCACAGCTCCAAATATGCCAGGGACTTTTGTGAATTATATATAAAAGAATATGAAGACCGGAAAACGAGGAGGGGCAAGACGGGAGCCACACGGGCCAAGACGGCCTGGCCATGCGGCCTGTCTAATGGCTCGGGACCTCCTCTCTCAATGCCCCTAGGCCATAAAATGCCATTTGCCCAAGAAAAAATGACCGAAAATAATTAGCTCTTTCTACCGCCATAGTGTATTAAATACTTGTTGCATATTAAGAAATTAGCGCCATTTCTTAAAAACTATATAATGTATTAAAAAACTAAATCATTTACCACTTTATTTTGTCATGTATTAAAATATTCATTATATTTTAAGAAAAGGTTCTTCGTGTATTAACAAAAATGTTTGAGTTAACCATCACCTTTTCGACAAAGGTTCATAATGCAATAAAAATATATTATTACAGAGGGTTTAAAAAATGTTTACTTAATCAACTAATTGTTCCTGTATATAAAAATGTTCGCCTAAATTTGAAAAGTGTTGATGTATTCTTAATAAATATTAATGTATTTCAAAATAGTGCTCTCGCATTTTTTAAATGTTCGCGTGTTTTTAAATAAGAAAATAAAAACAATTAGAAAAAGTAGGGAAAAAAGAAGAAGTAGAAGAACGGAAAATAGAAGACAATGCTTTCTTGTTTTTTGTTTACTTTCTTTCCTTCTTGAAGTCTAATTTCCTTGTTTTTGAAAAAAATGTTAATATTTTCGAAAAAAATTGGAATTTAACAAAAGTTCCGTTTTTCAAATTTGTTGACAAATTGAATATATTTATCATTTTCACAAAATGTTCGTATTTAAAAAAATTGTTCAGAATTTCGAAAAGAAATCCATACCATTGAGAGCTGTGTTAGCACAACACAGGTATTTGGGCCATGGCCAGTACCGACTGAACGTGCATGTCTTCTTCCAACTAAAAGCGACAAGCTATCCCAAAAGAAAAAGGAAATGATGACCCGCAGAATACTCAATTTTCTCATTTTCTTTTTTGCTCAAATTTTTCATTCATATATAGTTCAATATATATATATAGAGAGAGAGGGTAACACTATTCTGATCCCGGAATCAGAATAGTTATTTGGATCACGACGCGCCTATAAGGAGGGGCGCAGATGTTCCCGAACTGACCCGCACCACCCCGTCCCGAACACCCCGCACCACCCTGCCTCGATCCACCAAACCACCTCCCGCGCCGCCCCCCCACGACCTGGGCGCGCCACCCGCCGCCGCCCCTCACGACCTGGGCGCGCCACCCGCCGCCGGCCCTGGCTCCGGCGCGCTACCTGCCGCCGCCCCCCACGACCTGGGCGCGCCACCCGCCGCCGCCACCTAGCTCCAGCGCGCCACCTGCCGCCGGCCCCCACGACCAGGACGCGCCACCGACCGCCACCCTAGGGCCCTGAAGCACCTCTGCTCCCGACGCGCTTCCCATGGCCGGACCTCCACATGCGGAGTGGAACCCATGCTCCTGCAGGTCGACTGTGTCTCCCGCGGCCAGGCAGATCCCGTGCAGGTCTGCCCCCATGCTCCTGCAGGCCGACTGCGCTGGCGCACGAAGTTCATCAACAAGATGCTTCGGTCGGATATGTCGCTGGTGCGTCGCCTCGGTTAATGTCAACTGCCGCCCGTAAATCTCCTCCAATTCCTGCTGATCTCAGTGCCGCTGAGCTGCTCTCCCCTTCCGGTTGGGCCTCCTCATCCAGCATGCAGCCTCGCCGTGGCCAAGAACACTGCCAAGCCACAGATTCCCCGTGCGACGCTAACTCCATCGTACGAGACGTCCCGGTGAGATGAACCTCGGTGCTGACACAGTAGTCACAGCCGCGCGAGGCCCGACTAGACGGCAGCGCACACGACGTTGGTGTCTACACCCGAAACATGCATATTGTGGTGGTGGAATCTTCCTAGGCTAAACTTCTCCGGCCGTTCAACTCTGCATCTGCGTGTCGTTCAGCTTGAGGAGCTCGACGAGTACCGTTTATCAGAGAAGCAACCCCAGTCTCGCTTTAATTCCAGTGAATTTGGATCATCTTCTACTGATGCCCTCCGCTCAATTCTTTCTTCTGTCGAATGTTTAGCTGTGTGTGGACTTGGTTTGGTAGTCATGGGATCGAATGGGGAAAGATAAATGACACGTGGGTGGTGAGGAGATAGACTCGAAGGTGTGGTATAGAAAAGAAAGATCTCAAGAAAGAACGTGTGCACCAATAAATCTTGCTTTTGCATGTGGGTTCGTGGGTTCTATGTGGGACGTGCGTGTGTTTTGTGTGATGTGCGCATGTGTGTTTTGTGTGTCCGAGGCGTGCGTGCTTAGCGCATGAAGTTCGATTATTAAAAATTCAGAAGTTCAAAAAAACGAAATGCAAACAAAAACAAAAACACACAGTTTGTAAAAATTATTCATGTTCTAAAAAAAGTGTATTTAATTCAATTCAAAAAATGTTGTTTGATGTTTACTTTTTTTTTTTCCTTTTCTAAAAATGAACTTAGAAGTTCAAATTAAAATAACATAAAATTTCAAAGTTTATAAAAAACTAGAATTTACAAGTTAAAAGAATCAATGCATTTTTTTGGCATTTAAAAAAATACCCATAAAAGCAACAATTTTGGAAAAAAACCTTGTAAAACATGAGCAGCTCAAAATTCCCAAAAAGGAGTTTTACTCTTTCTAAATAAAAAAACTCTAGAAGTTCAAATTGAATAACGGGCCGGTTCAAATATTTATTACAAAATTAGGATTTTCCCGTACTTGAAAGAAATAAAGAAGGAAGTCCAAATTACAAAAATAGAGCACTTTGATATATATATAAAACAGATTTTCGTTGTTACTCAAAAAATAAATCAAGCAATTTTAAAAAACAAGGTATGTACAGATAACTCAAATTTTAGAAAGAATAAAAGCATGAAGTCCAATTTCTTAAAAGTTGTTTGATGTTCGTTTAAAAAATCATATTTTTCTAAGAATCAAAACTAAGAAGTTCAAATAAAAATAAGACAGATATTTGAAGGTTATTAAAACCTAGGATTTATATCCGCAAAAAGAAAGAACAAAAGCGTCATTTTTGGCATTCTTAAAGTTGCTCATAAACGACGACGAATAAAACTAAGAAGTTCAAATTTAAAAAATGGTGAAGTTTGATGTCTATTAAAAATTTAGTTTTTCTCATTATTATAAGAATAAAACCAAGAAATTCATTTTTATAACAAACAAGTTAAACACTCAGATGTTTCTTGATATTAAAAGAATAAAAGCAAGAAGTTCAAACTAAAATAATGGAGCAACTAAATGTATGCAGAAAACTCAAATTCTCCTTGTTTCCAGAAAAAAATGTATTTAATTCAATTCAAGAAAAAAGTTGTTTAATGTATACTTACTAAAATTAATTTTCTATTTTCTAGAAATAAAACTAAGAAGTTCAAATTTAAAAAAGAGAGAAGTGCGAAGTTTATAAAAACATAGAATTTACAAGGTAAAAAATCAATGCTATTGTTGGCATTTTGAAAACTACCCATAAATGGCGATAAATTTGGAAAAATTTGATGAAATTTTTTGCTTCTCAAACATAATCTTTCCAATGGTATATCATGCGCATTATTCCCATAATATAATTTGAATGTTTTGTGTATATCATTCAAAACAAGTCTTAGCATTTTCAAAATATGCTCTTAATTACTCATGATTTGTTAAAAAATGCTTTCCAATGCTATCATTTGCTCAAATTCGACGACTGCTTTAGGAGTTAGGGACAAATTTTTTACAGAGAAGTTCAAACTGAAAACGGCCAGAAGTTCGTGTCCTGCATGGTGTGTGTTTTCATATGAGAAAATAGAATAAAAACTTAAAGTATAAAAATTTCGCTGCTAGAAGTTCAAGTGCTCAACATGGGGAAGTTCAAAAACTTCTTGTGAGAGAGGTAATTGATACTTTATATCATTTGTGCAACTCCGATAAACGGGTGAGAAATTATGAACAAAAATACATGGTAGAAGTTCAAAGTGAAAACAACGGGAAGTTTGATGATTATAGAAAACTTAGATTTTCCTCGTTATTAAAGAATGGAAACAAGAGGTAAAAAAAATAACAAGAAGTTCAACTTTTAAAAATAGAGCGCTTCAAATTTTCATTTAAAAATTTAAGAAAAAAAAAACAAGAAGTCCATATTAAAAAGATGGAGAAGTTCAATGATTATAGAAAACTCAGATTTTCCTTGTTATTAAAGAATGGAAATATGAAGTTCAAAAATAAAATAACAAGAAGTTCAACTTTTAGAAATAGAGCGCTTCAAAATTTCATAAAAAATGATTAAGAAATAAAACAAGGAAGTCCAAATTAAAAAAATGCAAACGCTTGATGATTATAGAAAACTCAGATTTATCTCGTTATTAAAGATTGGAAACAAGAAGTTCAAAAATAAAATAACTTCTAAAAAAGTTGTTGCTAGAAGTTCAAGTGCTCTGTCCGGGGAAGTTCAAAAATTCTTGTGAGAGAGGTTGAACAAAAATACATGACAGAAGTTCAAGATGAAAACAGCGGGAAGTTCAACTACTACACGAAATGCGTTTCAGATAGGAAAATACGAATAGAAAACAAAAAGCTTAAAAGATTTTGTTGCTAGAAGTTCACGTGCTACTCCCGGTGAAGTTCGAGATCTCTACTGTGAGACGTCCGACCGTCAGTTACATGTAAAAAACAGGCAAAAAAGACGTTGTTTTACGCATTCAAAAATATATTTTGAACCGTTGCGAGTATGAAAAACTCATCAACACAAAAAAGTTGTGTGTTTTTAATAGCTTTCCATCGGTATATCATTTGCTCAATTACGGTAAGTGGTTTGAGAATTACGGACGAAAAACATCACGTCAAAAAACAGAGTGAAGTTTCAAACAGACATGCTCTAGAAGTTCAACTACTTCACGCAGTGCATTTCCGTTCACGATGAACGCAGAAATCATAATCTCACCATTTTCTAATTTACCTCGAAACGACGGTAATATCATTTGTGTAAGTTCAAGTCCTTGGTCGGAGAAAGTTAAAAAAATTATTGTGAGAGACGTTTGTATAAAAAGAATATTATTTGTGTAACACTTACGAATGGATGAGAAAATTACAAACAAAAATACGTCCCAGAAGTTCAACGTGAAAACAGCAGGAAGTTCAACTACTACGCTAAATGAATTTCAGATGAAAAACTTTCAAAATCGTCGCGAGTATGAAAAAATGATCAACACGGGAAAGTTGCGTGTTTACAGCAGCTTTCCATTGGTATATCACCCGCTCAATTCCCGTGAGTGGGATGGAGAGCTACGATCAGTGGATGAAGACCTACGAGCAAAAAAATCACGTGAAAAATAGAGTGAAGTTCAGGTACACGCACCGAAAAGTTCAGGTTCTTCACGCGGTGCATTTTCGAAGAATCTGTTTCGCGGTAGAAGCAGAACGAATGATCCCGCCGTTTTTGGAATTACTTGAAAAACGGATAGGAATCGGTGAAAATCATCAACATGAAAAAGTTTCGCATTTTCCGTAGCTTTCCAACGGTATATTGTTTGCCCAATTCCGATAAAGTTTATAGAAATTACGGCGAAAATACGTTTTTTGCCATTTCCGAAACTGACTTAAAACCGTAAAGAGTTGGGAGAAACAATACATACCAAAAAGTTTCGCATTTCTTCAGGCTTTCCAACTCCATATCATTTGCTGCATTCGGACGCACGGTTAAAAAATTAGCTCGAAAATACGAACTCGGTAGGACTTGGACCATTTTCTAAATTACTCTTAAACTATTCAAAATTAGAAAAACACTTTCAAGATGAAAAAGTAACGCATTTTCATAAGCTTTCCAACGCCATATCATATGCCTCCATTGGATTAGCCGTTTAGAAATGACATCAAAAAAACGAACTCAGCTGTTCGGTTTACAAAATTTTACGTTTTTTCAAATTACTCTTTAACCATAGGGAATTAGAAAAAACGTTCAACATGTGGAAGGAGCGGTTTTGCAGAAGCTTTCCAACGCCATATTATATGCCTCATTCCGATAAACGGTTTAGAAATGCGATCGAAATTACGATTCACGTTTTTTGTGTGAAGAAAAAACGGTTTTCAAAACTGCTCTTAAACCGCTTACATTTTACGAAAAAATTAACTTGGGTCATGATACTCGTGTCCATAGCTTTCCAACGGTATATAGCAAGCCCTATTCGGGCAATGTTGCGGGAAGTTCAACCTAGCACAGGGGAAAGTTCAGGTCGAACAACTCACGCAGTAAAATCGCAAAAAACGCGAGTTCTTCACGACCCGAGTGCAAAATCCGCCTATGAGCGAGATTCCTATCTAAAACGAGTATTTAGTTGCTAAAAGTCGTTTGAAGATTACACTTACATCACATGGAACACGACTAACCAGAAAAACTCGCGGTAGAAGGCACGGTTGCAAAGATAGACCGAAGGTCGGGTTCGTACACAGAGAAGTTCAAGCGCGTTACTCAGGCAGTTCAGGTTGTGATCAGAATATTATTCTGATCCCGTGATCAGAATAGTGTTTATATATATATATATATATATATATATATATATATATATGTATATATATATATATATATATATATATGTATATATATATATATATATACATACATATATATATATATATTTATTCCAAAAAATAAATTGCTTAGTTGTTTTAAAATGTTTACCACACATTAAAAAGTATTAATGCAGTGTACAACTTTTCTACACAAAATTTTTAATAAATATTCATACCGTTGAAATAGTTGTTTTTTACATTTAAACAAATATGAATACATTTAAAAATAAGTTGGATACATTTTTAAGAAATGTTCATGAAAATGCAAAAGAAAAATATCATTTCTAATTTGTAAAAAAAACTGTTTGCACCGTTCAAAAAGTTGCTGATGACATTTAAAAATTGTTCACGTGTTTACAAATATGTTTCATGGCATTTTAAGAAATATTCACGAAATGTAAAAATAATGTTAGCGGAAGATAAATGTTCCTAAAATATAAATTAATTAGCTCCATTTATAAAAGTGTTCTAAAACTTAAAACAATGTTTGCACATTTTTTAAAAATGTTCATGTCATTTGCGAAAAATGTTAAACCATCTATTTAAAAATGTTAAATATGTATTGAAATTATTGTTCAATGCATATTTTACAAATGTTAAACATGTATTCAGATAAACGGTTAGCGTGTGTTTGTAAAATGTTGAACATGTATATAAAAAAATCAACTTGTATCATAAAACTGTTCAATGCATATTTAGGAAAAGTTAATGTGTATTTAAATACACAAAAGAAAAATGTGTATTTAAAAATGGAGAAGAAAGAAAACCGATAAAAATATGCAACCAAAAAGCGCGTGTAAGCTTCTAAAACCGGTTTGTACCGGTCCATAGAGGTTCCCAAAACCGCTCTCAGGAAGGCGCATTATTGGAAAGAGTGAGAGATGAATGACATAAATTTTCGCAATAGGCGAGACACAGGTTTTGCTCCTGGGGCTTGGCACATTCGAGATAACGCTACTGATATATCTCGCTTACTCCGAGATGCAGCACCATCTCGTCTCTGTAGTCGGTTTTGCCCTCGCATTAGTGGACCGGCCCAATAAAGCATTTTTAGAAGGTTCCACGCACTGGTACGAATTGGTTTTAGAACCTTCTATACGGTCTTTTTCTTTTTATTTATTTATCAATTTTCTTTGATTTTCCTTTATGTGAGTTCTCTCTATTATTTTCATTGGTTTTATTCCAGTTTTCTTTCGTGATTTCTCTATTAGTTTATTTTATTTTTATTCTACATTATTTGTATTTTTAAATTCGTTAAATACATGTCGACTTTATTCAAATACACATTGAAAATCTTCTGTATACAGGCTGAACATTTTACAGATACACGTTAAACATTTTCTGACTACACATTGAACATTTTTCTAAATACACGTTGAACATTTTTCAAATATGCATTGAACTTTTTTTAAATACATGGTGAACATTTTTTAAACAAACATCTGATATTTTTCGTAAATGCCATGAATATTTATTTTTTATTTCTACGGTCTTTAAAAATTTATATTTTGACTGCATGTCGATTTTATTAGAGTACACATTGAACAATATTCGTATATAGGTTGAACATTTTTCAGATACGCGTTAAAGATTTTCCACATACACGTTGAACATTTTTCCAAATAAATGTTGACCATTTTTCAAATGCAGATTTAGCACATTTTTAATACACAGTGAACATTTTTTAAACACACATCAAATATATTTTTATAAATGACATGAACATTTCCCTCTCGTTATTTTCATGTGCAAATGCATGTTCACTTATTTAAATGCACGTTGAACATATTTTGTATACATGTTTAACATTTCCCGATACACGGTAAAATAATTTCCAACTAGAAACATATTAAAACTACATGTTGAATATTTGTCAAATACATGTTAAAGGTTTTTTAATTACATGATGACATTTTTTAAAGAAACATTGAGCATTTTTCGTTAATGCTATCAACATCTTTTTAAACGTTTGAACATTTTTTTAATGTCCAGAACTTTTGTTTTTCACTGGTACAAAATATTTTTCCAAAGTTACATTTGCAAAAATTTACATAATGGCACAAAAATATTTTTTAACATAAGTGAAATTTTTAAAAAATGTGATGACCAGCTTTTGAATGGTATGAACATTTTTTACAAATTACATGAACCCATTTTTACATTACATGATATATTTTTCAATGCATGATGGACTTTAAAAAATAAGTAAAGTATATTTTCAGTATATATCAACAATATTTAAAAATATAAACAAAACAACGAAAAAGGTGAACAAAAACAAAGGAACGGAACAAGTCAACCGGTTCTTGGCCCCCTATATGGTCCCTTTAGGCGGGGCGAACTATTAGGCCGTTAGGTATAGCATTTGCGGTCTCACCCTCGTGGTCTTACAGGTCAAATCGATGATGGGTTAACAAATTGAATGTATATTCAAAGTCATTAAAGGGGTACCTTTTGCAAATGACGCTTCCACCTCATGTGGTGGTGACAAGTGGGACGCCGTATGTGCACCGCCCGTTGCCACGTAAAAGCTTTAGTGGGATTTTTTTTCCCACGCGCTAAAGGTATGGGTGTGTTTGTTTGTGCTTTTTTTTGTAGACCCGGTTTTTGAAAACAATATATCTTTTGAACCGTGCGTCCAAATCATGAACCCTTTTCACCATTATGTTCCTAGCGTGGAGATCTTCGTTAGTAGACCCATGTTAATTGGTTTTGATGATTTTTGTTTCGATGAAAATTGTGCTCCCAAAGTGAGTGGTTCCAAATTGTATTCCCTCCTTTTTATAGTTGTCATATTAGTTTTGTTTAAAGTCTAACTTTATAAACTTTCATCAAGTTTGTAGAAAGATATATTAACATTTACATGACCAAATCAATACCATCGGATTTATCATTGGATATATTTTCACATGATATAGATTTGTTTATTGTAAATGTTCATATTGGTCTCTACAAACTTGACCAAACTTTATAAAGTTTAATCCTAGTCATAACTAATATGTGGTGTAAGTAAAAAGGATGGAGTACTAACTCTTTCCCCCAACCAAAATGTATTGCCGGAGCACAAATGTGCTTCCCAAGTAAATTAATTTGCGCGTGGGATGCGTGGTGAAGCGCACTTGTGCTCCCACTTGAACCACACATGTGCTCCAGGAGGGTACACAAAACTCATGCTGACCCCTAAAAAACATCCGTGCTCATGAAAGACGAGAACAAAAAAAAAACAAAATAAACAAAAATTAGAAAAAAAGAGCTGGAAACAGAAAAAAAAGGAAGAACGGAGAAAAATCAAGAAACCCAAAGAAAGAACTGCCCCAGCGGAGCTGTTGCGTGTAGCCTTGCGGCATGGCGCAGTTACTTATCCTGGGCTGAGGCCTCAATCACGCCTAGACTATCTCGTTTGGGTAATGTTTGTGGTCGGGCGGCCGGCCGAAGATTGGACCGGTCGTACGTGAGCCTTGCAATCCCCTTCGATCGTTTGTCTCATAGCCCGCGTGAGCAGCCACGTCCATCACATGGGGCCACTGCATGCTGATATCTCCCTAATCCCCTTTTCTTCGCTGCCTAGTGCCTACATTGAGCGCATCGCATCCAGCCGAGCGCAAGCTCACCACAACTCCAATCCCCACCGCACCACGGGCATCACCACAGCTCCGATTCCCTGTCCCGAACCACCGGCGGGGGCGCCGCTACCCTCCCCCCTCATGTCCTCCTTTCCTTTCTCTTTCCGATGACCAACGCTCGGCCCTAAATCCCCTGATCCCCAATGACCATCTCTCACGAAGATGGACATGACAGAGCGTTGCGCGGACGACATGCTAGAACCAACATCTAGTTTTGCGGCAACGGGCTAACAGAAGTGCTGGAACCGGCCAACCCATTAGCTGCGACCCGTGACAGAAGCAGCTGCCCTTGGCGGTAGCTTCGGCCGGTTTTGCTGCAACCTGGTCAGCCTAGTGTTGGAACCAACGAGCCCAGTGCTACAACCGGCAACAGTGGCAACTACCACCTCAAGCAGCGGCCATTTGTTTGGTAAAGCTTCAACCTTCGGCTGGATTTGCTGGAACCAACAGCTGGGGATGATACAAGCAGGGCAACTTTTTGCTGGAAAGTCGGCGAGGTGGATTTTTTGCTGGAACCATGCTCTTTTTTTGTTGGAACCAGTCCCAATTTTCGCTACAACCTTTGTTTTGATTTTGCTTGAACCAGCCTCAAAATTTGGTACCACTGTATTTTAGTTTTGCTGGAACCGGCAAACGTTTCTGCTTCAACCGAGTATTGGAGATCTTTTTGTTGCTTTAGTTTTTTTGTTGGATGTGGCCAATTCATTTGCTACAATCAGCTTTTCAAAAGCTTCAACCAGAGTGAAAGGATCGATAAGTTGACTAGAGGGGGGTGAATAGGCAACTAACAATTTTAGCTTTTCTTTGCCAATTTAAACTTTGCATCAAAGTAGGTTGTCTAGATATGCAACTAGGTGAGCAACCTATATGATGCACCAACTACAAGCACACAAGCAAGCAAGAGATGCAACACAAAGTAAGCTTGCACAAGTAAAGGTACGAGATAACCAAGAGTGGAGCCGGTGGAGACGAGGATGTGTTACCAAAGTTCCTTCCTTTTGAAAGGAAGTACGTCTCCGTTGGAGCGGTGTGGAGGCACAATGCTCCCCAAGAAGCCACTAGGGCCACCGTATTCTCCTCACGCCCTCACACAATGCGAGATGACGTGATTCCACTATTGGTGCCCTTGGAGGCAGCGGCCGGACCTTTACAAACAAGGTTGGGGCTCTCTCCACAACCGAATTGGAGGCTCCCAACAAAACCACGAAGCTTCACCACAATGGAATATGGCTCCGAGGTGACCTCAACCATCTAGGGTGCTCAAACACCCAAGAGTAACAAGATCCGCAAGGGATTAGTGGGGGGAATCAAATTTCTCTTGGTGGAAGTGTAGATCTGGGCCTTCTCAACCAATCCCCAAAGAATCAACGAGTTTGATTGGCTAGGGAGAGAGATCAGGCGAAAAAGAGCTTTGGAGCAACAATGGAGCTTGGGGGAAAGAGAGGTAGATCAACTTGGAGAAGAAGACCTCCTTTTATAAGGGGGGAGACAATCCAACCGTTACCCCCACTCAGCCCCGCACAGGGCGGTACTACCGCTGTGGGTGGCGGTACTACTGCTGGGGCTAGCGGTACTACCGTTCCACCTCGCGGTACTGCCATGCCGTCAGAAGAGACCAAGGGGCGGAGCAGGACCTGGACCCAGGGCGGTACTACCTCGGTGGTAAAGGCGGTACTACCGCTTATGAGCTGTACTACCGCCTCTACTGCCGCAGCTAGTGCCGCAAAACCCGACACGAGAGGCGAACCCTCGAGTCGAGGCGGTAGGAGCGCGGAGCCGCAGCGGTACTACGACGGAGAGCTCCAAGCGGTACTGCCGCTGTGGAGCGGTACTGCCGCTTGTAGCTCTCAAGCGGTACTACCGCTGGGGTCCGCGGTACTACCGTTGGGACCAGATCACAAAGAGAAGGCAGAAAGGAGACCTTCATCGAAGTGGGAAGGCTCAAAGGGTGCAAAGGGGATGTGTACGTGTTGATTCCACCCTAGCCTAAACAATGTGGACCCACTCTTGATAGTACGGTGACTCCTACGACACAAGTCAACCAAAACTAAATCGAAAGGTCTACGCCGTCTTCGCTTCAAACTCCGAGGGGAGGAAATCGTCTTGTGCCAAAGGATGAATCTCTGAAAACTCAATGCACACGATTAGTCCGCAAAGATGTTGTCATCAATCACCAAACTTACTTAGAGAGAGACATGCCTTAACAATCTCCCCCTTTTTGGTGGATTGATGACAACACGGGATTTGCACAAAAAGGAAAGACAAGGAAGTAAGGAAACCCAAAACTACAAAACATAGACGGAGCCCCCCCTGAATGTGTGCACCTAATAAGAGGAGTCTATGGAAAGCAAAGCACATACATTGGGATCAATACTCTCCCTATATTTTATAGTTTGACAGTATTAGCAACGGGTAAAGGAACAAATAGAGCTAGGAATCATAAGAGCAGGAGTGAGCAAAGAATATAACTGGATAGGCATGCAACTCACAAACTACCAAGGTACTAGACAAACTAGATAAAAAGAGGATAAGGTAGCATATGTCTCACACCATATGATAGGGTACTACATATGATAGGGTACTGGGTCTCACAAACATAAACCAAACAAGAGCCAAACACGAGAAAAGAGTTCGCGAGAAAGACAGGCAAGGCAAACACGCCACACAAACACACGCTCGCAACTCGACAACGACAAATCCCTAAGCTCTCTCCCCCTTTGGCAGCGAGACACCAAAAAGGCAAAGAGTGCTGCTACAACTCTAGGTGATAGCAAACTGAGGGTCTCCATCATCACATCTCGGTGGGATCATCTGCACTGCCATCATCCGTCGGAAACTGCTCGGTGTCTGAATCAGTCCACGAACAGTGCTGCTGAACCCACTCCTCCTCATCAGTGATCTTGCCCTCAGATCCGTTGGCAACGGTCGCACCCAACTGACGCATGAGCTCCTTGTGACGACTCCTGGCCTGCTTCTCAGCCACATGAGTCATGTACTGACCATGAGACTCCATGCAAAAGAGTTTCTTCATCTTGCGCTTGAGCGTCTTTGCCCAAGAGGGCTCTGCTCCAGAAGGCTCATAGTTATCATCATCAGCAGCACCAGCCTCTGTCTCCATGGCAGCAGCTCCAGGCGGAATGCCAGAACTTGGAGCCGAGGTGCCCCAGTTCTCCTTCTTCCTCAGACGCTTGATATCATGAGAAACTAGCTCCCCAGTCTCCAACAACACCTTAGGATAAACACACGCCCAGGCCTTCTCAATAAGCAACATGATAAATGGTCCATAGATAGGGCACTTTCGCTCAGAGATGGCGGAAACCAACTCAGACCACATGACATGAGAGATATCCATGGATTCTCCAGTGTTTTCTTCCTTCTCATGCTGACAGAAAAGAAGCATGTCCACAAGGAAAGAATGTACCATATCCAAGTTGCCAATGCGAGGGAAGAGAGTCTCCCGGAAGATGTGATGGAGAATGTCTAGAAATGCAGGCAACTCATAGGTCTCCTTCTGAGTCACTGGGTGAATTCTCAAGGTACAATATGGCTAGAGAGATTGCTTGTGAGTGGAATTTGCATTGCGGTGAGGGCGAAAGCCTACTGGGTTCTCAAGACCTTGATCCTCAACTTCAAGAAGCTCCGTGAAGGCCTTCCACTTGACAGAAAGAAGCCTTCCATTTGTCATCTAAGTCAGAGTCCTGTCCTCGTCTGTTCCAAGATGGACTGTGGCATAAAACTGAGCCACCAAATTTGCATCAAAGTCCTTGTTGAACTGCATGATCCTGAGGATGTTCAACTGAGAGCACATCTGAAGAGCCTCCCCAAAGTAGGCAGGATCCTTCTCCACAAAGTCAATGTCGATGGAGCAAACATCAACAAACAGATTCTTCTTGGATTTGATCACATCAAAGTAGATGGCATACTGAAAACGGTTCCAGAACGGGCGGTTGACCAAAGCGGGTTCTTGATCTTCCTCATAGGGGTAGCACCGATGCTTCTCCCAGAATTCCTTGTTAGACAACTCTATCACAGACTTGGTCCTTGGCTTGGGCTTGGACGCACTCTTCTTCTTCATTTGAGGAGGAGGTGGAACACTTGATGAGGCTGCCGTTGTCTCAGAGGTGTGGTAGCGCTTGGAAGTTGCACGCCCGGGATTGACACGGCGCGCATGCTGCTCAGAAGTACCATCACCTGGAACAGACACACGGACACACGAAACAACAAGAAAGAACGAGCATAAGCCACCAAACACAGCAAAAGAGATCAAAAATTGGCAGGAATAGGATGGAAGTGGGATCCAGCGGTAGTACCGCAATCAGTAAGCGGTAGTACCGCCCTAGAGGTAGTACAGCTCCAATGGGGGCGGTAGTACCACTCCAATGGGGGCGGTAGTACCGCTCCAATGGGGGCGATAGTACCGCTCGAGACGGGGAAACGACAGTTCCCTACTGCCATGGTCAAATCCGGCACTACCGGGAAGCCAAATTCAAAAATACTCCTACCAATTATCAATACAAATAGTCTAGTCGCCTTCTCCAACCTACTCAAGCCTTGATTTAGCCAAAAATCGAGAGATGCAGCCACTATTGCCCCTAAGACACTGGATCTGAAACCTAGGCAAGAATAGAAGGGAAACGGGGGCAATACCGGCATCCATGGCAAGAGGACGAGGTGGGGATCGACTCCACCGAAGGGAATGGAGAGGGATGGCCCGGAGACGGCGGACCGCCGGAGCCCTCCCGCAACGAGTCGACGCTGGAGAGACGAAGAGGAACGAGAGGGTGGTGCAAATGGGTATGGGGGAGACGAAACCTCCCCCTGTCCCGACATAACCCCCTGGTCCCGCCCCGCAGCGGTAGTACCGCTCAGGTGGGCAGTAGTACCGCTTGTCAACACAAGCGGTAGTACCGTGCATCACTAGCGGCACTACCGCCCAGCAAAGACCCAAAGACTAGACACCAAATGGCTAAGCTCAAAAAGAAAGGAAAAACAAACGGCAAGAAGAGAGAACCAAGACACTGCAACGAGAACACTAGGGAGAGGACAAGAAACACACACCTCTTCAAGAGAGGGAGGTGGCCGAGGCCACCTATGTTTGAGTCAAGAGGTATGGCGCCGCGAAGATTTTAACCTTGGGCCCATGACCAAAACTCGTCTTTGAAGCACAAGTACCATAAAAAATGGCTAATGTGAAAGACTTGATCAATTTATGCATAATGGGGGGAGGGAGAGTTCATTGAGAGAACAACACCACCCTATGTCCATGCCTACATCTAAACTAGACATCACGAAGAGTATGGTGGGGTGTGCACAGGTTCAAGCCACATTGCTCGAATCAATGATATTTAGCTCATGCATTAACTCACGAAATCTTGCTTCATCCAAGGGCTTCGTGAAGATATCTGCAAGGTTATCATGGGTGTTGACATAGTTGAGCTCGATCTCCCCTCGCCTAATGTGATCCCGGATGAAATGATATCGAATCTCAATATGCTTCGTCTTGAAGTGTTCCACAGGGTTGAGAGAAATCTTGATGGCACTTTCATTGTCACACTAAAGAGGCACTTTGTCACAAATGACACCGTAATCCTTTAAAGTTTGCCTCATCCAAATAAGTTGTGCACAACAACTACCGGCAGCCACATACTCCGCTTCGGTGGACGAGAGAGACACGCAACTTTGCTTCTTGGAAGACCAACTCACCAAAGAGCACCCAAGAAATTGGCACCCTCCCGATGTGGACTTCCTATCCACTTTGTCTCCCGCCCAATCGGAGTCCGAATAGCCTACAAGATCGAAGTTTGCTCCTCTCGGGTACCATAAGCCAAAGTTTGGGGTATGAGCTAAATATCGAAAGATTCGCTTGACTGCCACAAAGTGGCTTTCCTTAGGTGCGGCTTGAAACCATGCACAAATTCCCACACTCAACATAATATCCGGTCTAGATGCACAAAGGTAAAGCAAGGACCTAATCATGGAACGATATACCTTTTGATCCACCGCTTTACCATTGGGATCTATGTCAAGTTGGCATTTGACGGGCATTGGAGTGGAAGCCGGCTTGACATCACATAGCTTGAATCTCTTGAGCATGTCTTGAGTGTATCTGGCTTGGTTGATGAAGGTTCCTTCTCTTCTTTTCTTGACTTCGAACCCGAGAAAGAACTTCAACTCTCCCATAGAAGTCATCTTGAACTTTGAGGTCATGAGAGCGGCAAATTCCTCATTGAAAGCTTTGTTAGGGGAACCAAAAATAATATCATCAACATATATTTAGCACACAAATAACTCCCCTTTGACCTTCTTAGTAAAAAGAGTGGGGTCAATTTTCCCAATTTCAAACCCACGATCTTGTAGCAACTCGGTAAGGTGGTCATACCACGCACGTGGGGCTTGTTTAAGGCCATAGAGTGCCTTATCGAGTTGATACACATGATCGGGGAAATAGGGATCCTCGAACCCGGGGGGTTGTTTGACATACACCAGCTCATTAATAGGACCATTAAGAAAAGCACTCTTCACATCCATTTGTTGCAACTTAAAGTTATGATGAGATGCATAAGCAATCAACATGCAAATGGATTCAAGGCGTGCAACAGGAGCAAATGTTTCACCGTAGTCGATACCCTCGGCTTGGGAGTAGCCTTGTGCTACCAATCGAGCCTTGTTGCGAATGATAATACCATGAACATCTTGCTTGTTCTTGAAAATCCACTTGGTTCCAATGACATTATGGTTCCTCGATGGTCTTGGCACCAATCTGCACACCTTGTTGTGCTCAAAGTTGTTGAGTTCTTCATGCATGGCATTAAGCCAATCCGGATCTTCGAGCGCCTCATAGACCTTTTGGGGTTCAACACAAGAGACAAACGTGTGATGTTCACAATAGTTTGCCAATTGTCTACGAGTGCTTACCCCCTTTCGAATGCTTCCAAGCACATTTGTCATGAGATGACCCTTAGTAGAGAGCTTGGATGCAATCTTGGTGGCACGACGCTCCAATTCCTCCTCAGGAGTGAGTTGAGGAGCGGTAACTTGATCATCTTGAGCGTCATCTTGAGCTCGATCTTGATCTTGAGCTTGCTCTTGATCTTGAACTTTCTCGGAGGAGAGAACTTGACCTTGGGCATCACTTGGTGGTTCAACAGCATCTTGAGGTTGATCTTGCCCTTGGTCTTTTTTAAGAGTATGAGGGCCTTCACTTTGTTCTTCGGAAGCGCGTGTCTCTTGGGTTGGTGATGGTTCCATGTGAGTGGAACATTGTCCTTCTCCTTCAGCCACAAGGGGTTCCTCAATGGGTAGGATAAAACCAACACCCATTATTCTTATGGCTTGGGGAGGAATTTCATCACCTACATCACAAGTACCACTTTGCTCCACTTGGGAGCCGTTATTCTCATCAAACTCCACGTTACACGTCTCCTCAATAAGTCCAGTGGACTTATTGAGGACATGGTAAGAATGAGAGTTTGTAGCATAACCAACAAATATGCCCTCATAAGCTTTAGCCTCAAATTTGGACAAACGAACACCTTTCTTGAGAATGAAACACTTACACCCAAACACCCCGAAGTACTTGAGGTTGGGCTTGTTACCGATGAGTATCTCATACGGAGTCTTGTTCAAGCCTTTGCGGAGATAGAGCCGATTGGATGCATGACACGCGGTGTTGATGGCTTCGGCCCAAAAGTTGTATGGAGACTTGAACTCCGCCATCATGGTTCTTGCCGCATCCATCAACGTTCGGTTCTTCCTCTCCGCTACACCATTTTGTTGAGGGGTGTAAGGTGCGGAATATTGATGCTTGATCCCCTCATCACTAAGAAACTCATCCAAGGTGTAGTTCTTGAACTCGGTGCCATTGTCACTTCTTATTGTCAAGATCTTTGCATTGTGTTGGCATTGTGCTTCATTTGCAAAGTCAATGACAGTTTGTTGGGTCTCACTCTTCCTCTTGAAGAAATATACCCATGTGTATCTTGAGTAATCATCCACAATCACCAATCAATACTTCCTACCTCCAAGACTATCAAAGGATGGGGGCCCAAAGAGATCCAAGTGAAGGAGCTCCAAAGGCCTCTTTGAGTAGATGATAGTCGTGGGGGGTGAGCCTTCTCATGTAGCTTTTCTTTGATACAAGCACTGCAAGCACGATCTTTGGCAAAACTAACATTTGTTAGTCCACGAACATGGTCCCCCTTGAGAAGACTTTGCAAAGATCTCATATTGACATGGGCTAAACGGCGATGCCAAAGCCATCCCACATCAACTTTAGCCATTAGGCATGTCGCGGTCTCAGTGGGTCGCTTTGAAAAGTTAATAACATAGAGACCGTTCTCGACATGCCCAACAAAGGTTACTTTAAGAGTCTTGCTCCACAAAAGGGCCACGGTATCAATATCAAAGAAAGTAGCAAAGCCCATAAGAGCAAGTTGAGGAACGGAAAGTAAGTTGTATGCAAGGGACTCAACAAGCATGACTTTCTCAATCGTGAGATCATGAGAAATGACAACCTTGCCAAGACCCAATACCTTAGAAGATGAGGCATCACCCCACGACATTGGTGGGCATAGATGGAATTTTGTGCACGTCCACCACCAAGTCCTTGCTTCCGGTCATATGATTAGTGGCTCCACTATCAAGCAACCATGATCCCCTACCAGAAGCAAACACCTACAAAAGATCAATGCTTGGTTTTAGGTACCCATTTTGCAATGGGTCCTTTGATGTTAGTAACAAGGGTCTTAGGAACCCAAATAGACCGTTCAATGTACTCATAAGGAGAACCAACAAATTTGGCATAAACATGTCCATCACTAGCACGACATAACACATAAGAAGGGTTAAATTCGCCAGCTTTGTTGGGAGGGGTAGCATTGAAGGAAATATGCCCTAGAGGCAATAATAAAGTTATTATTTATTTCCTTATATCATGATAAAGGTTTATTATTCATGCTAGAATTGTATTAACCAGAAACATAATACATGTGTGAATACATAGACAAAACAGAGTGTCACTAGTATGCCTCTACTAGACTAGCTCGTTAATCAAAGATGGTTATGTTTCCTAACCATGAACAAAGAGTTGTTATTTGATTAACGAGGTCACATCATTAGTTGAATGATCTGATTGACATTTATATTAGCTTAGCACCCGATCGTTTAGTATGTTGCTATTGCTTTATCCATGACTTATACATGTTCCTATGACTATGAGATTATGCAACTCCCGTTTTCCGGAGGAACACTTTGGGTACTACCAAACGTCACAACGTAACTGGGTGATTATAAAGGAGTACTACAGGTGTCTCCAATGGTAGATGTTGGGTTGGCGTATTTCGAGATTAGGATTTGTCACTCCGATCGTCGGAGAGGTATCTCTGGGCCCTCTCGGTAATGCACATCACTTAAGCCTTGCAAGCATTGCAACTAATGAATTAGTTGCGGGATGATGTATTACGGAACGAGTAAAGAGACTTGCCGGTAATGAGATTGAACTAAGTATTGGATACTGAGGATCGAATCTCGGGCAAGTAACATACCGATGACAAAGGGAACAACGTATGTTGTTATGCGGTCTGACCGATAAAGATCTTCGTAGAATATGTAGGAGCCAATATGGGCATCTAGGTCCCGCTATTGGTTATTGACCAGAGATGTGTCTCGGTCATGTGTACATTGTTCTCGAACCGTAGGGTCCGCACGCTTAACGTTACGATGACAGTTATTATGAGTTTATGCATTTTGATGTACCGAAGGTTGTTCGGAGTCCCGGATGTGATCACGGACATGACGAGGAGTCTCGAAATGGTCGAGACGTAAAGATTGATATATTGGAAGCCTATGTTTGGACATCGGAAGTGTTCCAGGTGAAATCAGGATTTTACCGGAATACCGGGAGGGTTACCGGAACCCCCCGGGAGCCAAATGGGCCAACATGGGCCTTGGTGGAAAGGTGAAAGGGCTGCCCTCATGGGCTGCGCGCCTCCCCCCCTCCCCTAGTCCTATTAGGACTAGGAGAGGTGGCCGGCCCCCTCTCTCTCTCTCCCCCTTTGAGGAATCCTATTCCAACTAGGATTGGGGGGGGGGGGAATCCTACTCCCGGAGGGAGTAGGACTCTCCTGGCGCGCCACCCTTGGCCGGCCAGCCCCTCCCCCTTGGATCCTTTATATACGGAGGCAGGGGGCACCCCATAGACACACAAGTTGATCCTTGAGATCGTTCCTTAGCCGTGTGCGGTGCCCCCTTCCACCATATTCCACCTCGATCATATCGTTGCAGTGCTTAGGCGAAGCCCTGCGCCGGTAGAACATCATCATCGTCACCATGCCGTCGTGCTGACGGAACTCCCCCCGAAGCTTTGCTGGATCGGAGCTAGGGGTGCGTCATCGAGCTGAACGTGTGCCAAGAACTCGGAGGTGCCAGAGTAACGGTGCTTGGATCGGTCAGATCGGGAAGACGTACGACTACTTCCACTACATTGCGTCAACGCTTCCGCTTCGGTCTACGAGGGTACGTAGACAACACTCTCCCCTCTCGTTGCTATGCATCACCATGATCTTGCGTGTGCGTAGGATTTTTTTTGGAAATTACTACGTTCCCCAACAGTGGCATCCGAGCCTAGGTTTTTATGGTTTGATGTTATTTGCACGAGTAGAACACAAGTGAGTTGTGGACGATACAAGTCATACTGCCTACCAGCATGTCATACTTTGGTTCAGCGGTATTGTTGGATGAGACGATCCGGACCAACCTTACGCGTACTCTTACGCGAGACCGGTTCCCTCGGTTTGCTTTGCACATAGATGGCTTGCGGAAGACTGTCTCTCCAACTTTAGTTGAACCGAGTGTGGCTACGCCCGGTCCTTGAGAAGGTTAAAACGGAGTCTATTTGACAAACTATCGTTGTGGTTTTGATGCGTAGGTAAGATGAGTTCTTGTTTAAGCCCGTAGCAGCCACGTAAAACTTGCAACAAGAAAGTAGAGGACGTCTAACTTGTTTTTGCAGGGCATGTTGTGATGTGATATGGTCAAGACATGATGCTAAATTTTATTGTATGAGATGATCATGTTTTGTAACCGAGTTATCGGCAACCGGCAGGAGCCGTATGGTTGTCGCTTTATTGTATGCAATGCAATCGCCCTGTAATGCTTTACTTTATCACTAAGCAGTAGCGATAGTCGTAGAAGCATAAGATTGGCGAGACGACAACGATGCTATGATGGAGATCAAGGTGTCGCGCCGGTGACGTTGGTGATCATGACGGTGCTTCAGAGATGGAGATCACAAGCACAAGATGATGATGACTATATCATATCACTTATATTGATTGCATGTGATGTTTATCCTTTTATGCATCTTATCTTGCTTTGATTGACGGTAGCATTATAAGATGATCTCTCACTAAATTATCAAGAAGTGTTCTCCCTGAGTATGCACCGTTGCAAAAGTTCTTCGTGCTGAGACACCACGTGATGATCGGGTGTGATAGGCTCTACGTTCAAATACAACGGGTGCAAAACAGTTGCACACGCGGAATACTCAGGTTATACTTGACGAGCTATGCATATAAGATATGACCTCGGAACACAGAGACCAAAAGGTCGAGCGTGAATCATATAGTAGATATGATCAACATAACGATGTTCACCATTGAAAACTACTCCATATCACGTGATGATCGGTTATGGTTTAGTTGATTTGGATCACGTGATCACTTAGAGGATTAGAGGGATGTCTATCTAAGTGGGAGTTCTTAATTAATTTGATTAACTGAACATAAACTTATCATGAACTTAGTACCTGATAGTATCTTGCTTGTTTATGTTGATTGTAGATAGATGGCTCATGCTGTTGTTCCGTTAAATTTTAATGCGTTCCTTGAGAAAGCAAAGTTGAAAGATGATGGTAGCAATTACATGGACTGGGTCCGTAACTTGAGGATTATCCTCATTGCTGCACAGAAGAATTACGTCCTGGAAGCACCGCTAAGTGCCAGGCCTGCTGCTAGAGCAACACCAGAAGTTATGAACGTCTGGCAGAGCAAAGCTGATGACTACTCGATAGTTCAGTGTGCCATGCTTTACGGCTTAGAACCGGGACTTCAACGACGTTTTGAACGTCATGGAGCATATGAGATGTTCCAGGAGTTGAAGTTAATATTTCAAGCAAATGCCCGGATTGAGAGATATGAAGTCTCCAATAAGTTCTATAGCTGCAAGATGGAGGAGAACAGTTCTGTCAGTGAGCATATACTCAAAATGTCTGGGTATAATAATCACTTGATTCAATTGGGAGTTACTCTTCCAGATGATTGCGTCATTGACAGAATTCTCCAATCACTGCCACCAAGCTACAAGAGCTTCGTGATGAACTATAATATGCAAGGGATGAACAAGACTATTCCCGAGCTCTTCGCAATGCTAAAAGCTGCGGAGGTAGAAATCAAGAAGGAGCATCAAGTGTTGATGGTTAACAAAACCACTAGTTTCAAGAAAAAGGGCAAAGGGAAGAAAAAGGGGAACTTCAAGAAGAACGGCAAGCGAGTTGCTGCTCAAGAGAAGAAACCCAAGTCTGGACCTAAGCCTGAAACTGAGTGCTTCTACTGCAAGCAGACTGGTCACTGGAAGCGGAACTGCCCCAAGTATTTGGCGGATAAGAAGGATGGCAAGGTGAACAAAGGTATATGTGATATACATGTTATTGATGTGTACCTTTCTAATGCTCGCAGTAGCACCTGGGTATTTGATACTGGTTCTGTTGCTAATATTTGCAACTCGAAACAGGGACTACATAATAAGCGGACACTAGCAAAGGACGAGGTGACGATGCGCGTGGGAAACGGTTCCAAAGTCGATGTGATCGCGGTCGGCACGCTACCTCTACATCTACCTTCGGGATTAATATTAGACCTAAATAATTGTTATTTGGTGCCAGCGTTGAGCATGAACATTATATCTGGATCTTGTTTAATGCGAGACGGTTATTCATTTAAATCAGAGAATAATGGTTGTTCTATTTATATGAGTAATATCTTTTATGGTCATGCACCTTTGAAGAGTGGTCTTTTTTTGATGAATCTCGATAGTAGTGATACACATATTCATAATGTTGAAACCAAAAGATGCAGAGTTGATAATGAAAGTGCAACTTATTTGTGGCACTGTCGTTTAGGTCATATCGGTGTAAAGCGCATGAAGAAACTCCATACTGATGGACTTTTGGAACCACTTGATTATGAATCACTTGGTACTTGCGAACCGTGCCTCATGGGCAAGATGACTAAAACACCATTCTCCGGTACGATGGAGAGAGCAACAGATTTGTTGGAAATCATACATACCGATGTATGTGGACCGATGAATATTGAGGCTCGTGGCGGATATCGTTATTTTCTCACCTTCACAGATGACTTAAGCAGATATGGGTATATCTACTTAATGAAACACAAGTCTGAAACATTTGAAAAGTTCAAAGAATTTCAGAGTGAAGTTGAAAATCATCGTAACAAGAAAATAAAATTTCTACGATCTGATCGTGGAGGAGAATATTTGAGTTATGAGTTTGGTGTACATTTGAAAAATTGTTGAATAGTTTCGCAACTCACGCCACCCGGAACACCACAGCGTAATGGTGTGTCCGAATGTCGTAATCGTACTTTACTAGATATGGTGCGATCTATGATGTCTCTTACTGATTTACCGCTATCGTTTTGGGGATACGCTCTAGAGACGGCCGCATTCACGTTAAACAGGGCACCATCTAAATCCGTTGAGACGACGCCTTATGAACTATGGTTTGGCAAGAAACCAAAGTTGTCGTTTCTTAAAGTTTGGGGCTGCGATGCTTATGTGAAAAAGCTTCAACCTGATAAGCTCGAACCCAAATCGGAGAAATGTGTCTTCATAGGATATCCAAAGGAAACTGTTGGATACACCTTCTATCATAGATCCGAAGGCAAGACTTTTGTTGCTAAATTCGGAAACTTTCTAGAGAAGGAGTTTCTTTCAAAAGAAGTGAGTGGGAGGAAAGTAGAACTTGACGAGGTAACTGTACCTACTCCTTTATTGCGAAGTAGTACATCACAGAAAACTGTTTCTGCGACACCTACACCAATAAGTGAGGAAGCTAATGATGATGATCATGAAACTTTAGATCAAGATACTACTGAACCTCGTAGATCAACCAGAGTGAGATCCGCACCAGAGTGGTACGGTAATCCTGTTCTGGAGGTCATGATATTAGATCATGATGAACCTACGAACAATGAAGAAGCGATGGTGAGCCCAAATTCCGCAAAGTGGCTTGAAGCCATGAAATCTGAGATGGGATCCATGTATGAGAACAAAGTATGGACTTTGGTTGACTTGCCCGATGATCGGCAAGCAATTGAGAACAAATGGATCTCTAAGAAGAAGACTGACGCTGATGGTAATGTTACTGTCTACAAAGCTCGACTTGTCGCAAAAGGTTTTCGACAAGTTCAAGGGATTGACTACGATGAGACTTTCTCACCCGTAGCGATGCTTAAGTCTGTCCGAATCATGTTAGCAATTGTCGCATTTTATGATTATGAAATTTGGCAAATGGATGTCAAAACTGCATTCCTGAATGGATTTCTGGAAGAAGAGTTGTATATGATGCAACCGGAAGGTTTTGTCGATCCAAAGGGAGCTGACAAAGTGTGCAAGCTCCAGCGATCCATTTATGGACTGGTGCAAGCCTCTCGGAGTTGGAATAAACGCTTTGATAGTGTGATCAAAGCATTTGGTTTTATGCAGACTTTCGGAGAAGCCTGTATTTACAAGAAAGTGAGTGGGAGCTCTATAGCATTTCTAATATTATATGTGGATGACATATTACTGATTGGAAATGATATAGAATTTCTGGATAGCATAAAGGGATACTTGAATAAAAGTTTTTCAATGAAAGACCTCGGAGAAGCTGCTTACATATTAGGCATAAAGATCTATAGAGATAGATCAAGACGCTTAATTGGACTTTCACAAAGCACATACCTTGACAAGATTTTGAAGAAGTTCAAAATGGATCAAGCAAAGAAAGAGTTCTTGCCTGTGTTACAAGGTGTGAGATTGAGTAAGACTCAAAGCCCGACCACTGCAGAAGATAGAGAGAAAATGAAAGATGTTCCCTATGCTTCAGCCATAGGCTCTATCATGTATGCAATGCTGTGTACCAGACCTGACGTGTGCCTTGCTATAAGTTAAGCAGGGAGGTACCAAAGTAATCCAGGAGTGGATCACTGGACAGCGGTCAAGAACATCCTGAAATACCTGAAAAGGACTAAGGATATGTTTCTCATATATGGAGGTGACAAAGAGCTCACCGTAAGAGGTTACGTTGATGCAAGCTTTGACACTGATCCGGGCGATTCTAAATCGCAAACCGGATACGTGTTTACATTAAACGGTGGAGCTGTCAGTTGGTGTAGTTCTAAACAAAGCATCGTAGCGGGATCTACATGTGAAGCGGAGTACATAGCTGCTTCGGAAGCAGCAAACGAAGGAGTATGGATGAAGGAGTTCATATCCGATCTAGGTGTCATACCTAGTGCATCGGGTCCAATGAAAATCTTTTGTGACAATACTGGTGCAATTGCCTTGGCAAAGGAATCCAGATTTCACAAAAGGACCAAACACATCAAGAGACGCTTCAACTCCATCCGGGATCTAGTCCAGGTGGGAGACATAGAGATTTGCAAGATACATACGGATCTGAATGTAGCAGACCCGTTGACTAAGCCTCTTCCACGAGCAAAACATGATCAGCACCAAGACTCCATGGGTGTTAGGATCATTACAGTGTAATCTAGATTATTGACTCTAGTGCAAGTGGGAGACTAAAGGAAATATGCCCTAGAGGCAATAATAAAGTTATTATTTATTTCCTTATATCATGATAAAGGTTTATTATTCATGCTAGAATTGTATTAACCAGAAACATAATACATGTGTGAATACATAGACAAAACAGAGTGTCACTAGTATGCCTCTACTAGACTAGCTCGTTAATCAAAGATGGTTATGTTTCCTAACCATGAACAAAGAGTTGTTATTTGATTAACGAGGTCACATCATTAGTTGAATGATCTGATTGACATGACCCATTATATTAGCTTAGCACCCGATCGTTTAGTATGTTGCTATTGCTTTATCCATGACTTATACATGTTCCTATGACTATGAGATTATGCAACTCCCGTTTTTCGGAGGAACACTTTGGGTACTACCAAACGTCACAACGTAACTGGGTGATTATAAAGGAGTACTACAGGTGTCTCCAATGGTAGATGTTGGGTTAGCGTATTTCAAGATTAGGATTTGTCACTCCGATCGTCGGAGAGGTATCTCTGGGCCCTCTCGGTAATGCACATCACTTAAGCCTTGCAAGCATTGCAACTAATGAATTAGTTGCGGGATGATGTATTACGGAACGAGTAAAGAGACTTGCTGGTAACGGGATTGAACTAAGTATTGGATACTGACGATCGAATCTCGGGCAAGTAACATACCGATGACAAAGGGAACAACGTATGTTGTTATGCGGTCTGACCGATAAAGATCTTCGTAGAATATGTAGGAGCCAATATGGGCATCCAGGTCCCGCTATTGGTTATTGACCGGAGATGTGTCTCGGTCATGTCTACATTGTTCTCGAACCATAGGGTCCGCACGCTTAACGTTACGATGACAGTTATTATGAGTTTATGCATTTTGATGTACCGAAGGTTGTTCGGAGTCCCGGATGTGATCACGGACATGACGAGGAGTCTCGAAATGGTCGAGACGTAAAGATTGATATATTGGAAGCCTATGTTTGGACATCGGAAGTGTTCCAGGTGAAATCAGGATTTTACCGGAATACCGGGAGGGTTACCGGAACCCCCCGGGAGCCAAATGGGCCAACAAGGGCCTTGGTGGAAAGGTGAAAGGGCTGCCCTCATGGTCTGCGCGCCTCCCCCCTCCCCTAGTCCTATTTGGACTAGGAGAGGTGGCCGGCCCCCTCTCTCTCTCTCCCCCTTTGAGGAATCCTATTCCAACTAGGATTGGGGGGGGGGGGGAATCCTACTCCCGGAGGGAGTAGGACTCTCCTGGCGCGCCACCCTTGGCCGGCCAGCCCCTCCCCCTTGGATCCTTTATATACGGAGGCAGGGGGCACCCCATAGACACACAAGTTGATCCTTGAGATCGTTCCTTAGCCGTGTGCGGTGCCCCCTTCCACCATATTCCACCTCGATCATATCGTTGCAGTGCTTAGGCGAAGCCCTGCGCCGGTAGAACATCATCATCGTCACCACGCCGTCGTGCTGACGGAACTCCCCCCGAAGCTTTGCTGGATCGGAGCTAGGGGTGCGTCATCGAGCTGAACGTGTGCCAAGAACTCGGAGGTGCCGGAGTAACGGTGCTTGGATCGGTCGGATCGGGAAGACGTACGACTACTTCCACTATGTTGCGTCAACGCTTCCGCTTCGGTCTACGAGGGTACGTAGACAACACTCTCCCCTCTCGTTGCTATGCATCACCATGATCTTGCGTGTGCGTAGGAATTTTTTTGAAATTACTACGTTCCCCAACAAGCATTGCCCTTCTTGGCATCACTACCCTTCACATTGTT
The DNA here is from genome assembly GCA_032464435.1 of Aegilops umbellulata. NCBI lineage: Eukaryota > Viridiplantae > Streptophyta > Magnoliopsida > Poales > Poaceae > Aegilops > Aegilops umbellulata. The sequence continues at coordinate 446,959,920 of CP136055.1, forward strand.
CTTCTTCTTCTCCTTAGAAGCACCCTCTCCCTCCTTCACAAAGGTTTGCTTGAGAGGGGGAGGTCGTTTGGTCTTGTCGTTCTTATTCTTGTTCTTGGATTTGGGTGTGAACCCAATCCCTTCCTTGGCCACAACTTCCTTTTGATTTCTCAAAAGTTCGTTGAGGTTCTTCTCACCTTGTATGCACGACACAAGGCCCTTTAAGTTGCTCCTTCAACTTTTCATTCTCCTCAACAAGATGCACATGCTCACAACAAGGGTTAGTAGCATTTGCATTATCAATTAAAACCATATGAGGAAAAGTGGCTTTCTCCTTGGTTAGATTCACTTGGATTTGATCATGAGACTCTTTAAGACTAGCATGAGTACCCTTCAAGGCCTTGTGAGCCTTGTCAAGTATATCAAACTTCTCCTTGAGTCTAGCAAGATCAATCCCAAGTTTGGCCTTCTCGAAATATAGCACACGAGATACAACAAGAGTATGATCAAGATCTTTCTTTAATTTAGCATGATCATCGTTGTATGACTCCTCAAGAGCCAAACGATGACCACGCTCTTCCTCAAGAGCGTTCGAGAGGTCCAATATCTCATCGGCATAGTCACGACTATGCCCGTCCATCTTAGAGATGGTTTCTTCGTGAGCCTCGATCATGTCATTGGCTTCACCAAGTTGTTCCAAGAGAGCAACAAAGTGCTTCTTGGACTTACGCTTGAGCTTACTCATAAAAGACTCAAATTAATTTTCTTCCACATTAGGCAACTCACTTTCATCAATGCAATCCGTCAATGAGGGATTAGTAATGATGGTAGTTTTGATGTTGGGGGTTACCTTGTTGGTGGCTTTACCCATGAGGCACTTGGCGGTGATGTTCTCATTGGGTGAGTCGGAGAGGGACACCCATGGAGTTGTTGCAATGGCCACAGAGGCCATGGCAACCGAGTCACCGTCTTCATCATCATCCTCATCCTCATTGTATTCTTCTTGCGCCACCAACCCCTTGGGAGGAGTCTTCTTGGTGAAGTTGCTCTTGTTGGGGAAAGACTTGGCCTTGTCTTTTCGGATGAGCTTGCCACCATTGTCTTCCCTCTTCTCATATGGGCATTTCGCAACAAAGTGGCTCACATTGCCACAATTATAGCAAGTTATCACACGTTGCTTGCCCTTCATGCCACTTGAGCTGCTTTTGTTGAAGTTTGGCCTTGTGTTCTTCTTGCTCCAAAATTGCCTTGAAGCGAGAGCCATGTGCTCATGATAAGCATATTTTGTATCTTCGGGGTTGCTCTCCTCTTCTTCCTCTTCATACTCTTATTCCACACTAACCTTGGCCTTCAAAGCTAGGTTGGACTTATTAGCTCTTTGAGAACGTAATACCGCATTGTTGGCGGTCTTGTCCAAGATACTCATAGCCACAAACTCATCCAACACTTCACTTGAGGACAAGGTGTGGAAATTCGGACTTTGACGAATGACGGAGGACATGGCCTTGTGGTAAGGCATCATGGCCTTGAGGAATTTGCGCTTGATCCAATTGTCATCCGTATCCTTGCTCCCATGATCTTGGAGTGAGACCGCGAGAGTAGTTAATCTCCGATAAAGCTCACGAGGTTCTTCATCTTCTTTCATTGCAAACTCATCGGCTTCAACTTGCACCACTTCATAGTTGGAGCATTTAATGCTTGAGCTTCCCCTGTAGAGGGACACAACATGGTGCCATGCATCCTTGGCCACGGTGAAGGGTCGGAGATGAGCAAGATCTTCGGGTGGAATTGCATCTTGGATGATGAAGAGAGCATTCTCATTGAATTGATTATCCGCGGCTTCTCTAGCGGTGAAGTTGCTTCGGTCATGCAGAGGAAAACCTTCTTCAATGATTCTCCAAAGATTAGTATTAACATGGTTTAAATGACACTTAAAGTGATAAACCCAAGAATTAAAGTCCTTGTTTTTCACAATTTTAGGGGGAGGACCGGCATGATTCAAATGAGTGGAAGGAATCGGTCCACCATAAGTGAGCGGAGGCTCCACATGGGCAAAGATGTTGTTGCCATTTTTACCACTAGAAGAAGGAGCCTTTTCACTAGTAGCTTCCACCTTATCGGAGTTAGCATCCGTCACCTTGTTAGTGGGATCACCCACTTTCATCGGTGCGGTGGATAATTTAAGCCCTTCTAAGAATTTGTTAAACATGCTTTCAACCTCGGTCGTCATGGAGGTTTTCAATGTGTCCAAAGCCACATTGAATTCCTCACGGGAGACCACGGTTCCCCCATCGGCCGTAGTAGGACTGGGCGTTCGGTTAAACCAAACCGTTCGGTCCGGTTCTTCGGGTTTTGAACAAGTTCGGTTTTGGAAAAAGAATGACCGATTGGTGATTTGGAAAACTGCTAACCGAGCATTCGGGGGACCGAGATTTTGGGTCGGTCCTCGGTTAAGGCCAAATTGACCAATATATTAGAGAATGAAAACAAAACAGTCACACTTCTGAACTTATAATCATCAAATTAACCTTGCGTACACAGAAGAAGTAGATCCCGTGAGTAGAAAAATCAGATCCTACTAGGAAGAACCATCACATCAACTCATCAGGATCTCACGAGCTTATCAAGAAGCTCCAAATCACATAGAAATAGAAAAAGATGCTAGAATCAAGCAATCAAAGAGGAGGCGGGAGATCAGAGGGAAGAGATATGCGTAGGCCGGAGGCCACCACCGTCGTCCGTTGGGGTTCAGAGCGAGGAGAAGGAGAGGCGGCACGCTGGCGGCTAGGGTAAGGAGTGGGCAATCAATCAGGAGTGAGGCTGAGATTAGTAGGATGGGCCGCTGGAGGAGGCACGTACGTCGTATGTACAGGAGGAGCAAAGGCTTGAGATGTTGGGTTGTGTGTGGGCCGGGTTTTACATAGAAATTTGTCCATGTGCACATCTAATCGATCTCATCCATTACTTTGGTTAACTAAAGTACAAGACCGAAATTCCTAAATTAATTTCAGTTTATTCAAAGTGCAGACCGAACTAAGGATCAAAATTTTCGGTTTCGGTCTTTTCGGCTTCGGTCCCGGGTTTTTCGGTTCGGTAGTTCGGTGCTCGGTTAATATGCCCACCCCTAGGCCGTAGACAAGACCAGATTCACACCGGAGTGCTCCTCCCCATCGTCTATAGTGTCAACCATACTCTTCGGACGGCAAAGTCCTTAATAAAGAGACGAGGCTCTGATACCAATTGAAAGGATCGATATAGTTGACTAGGGGGGGGGGGTGAATAGGCAACTAACAATTTTAGCTTTTCTTTACCAATTTAAACTTTGCATCAAAGTAGGTTGTCTAGATATGCAACTAGGTGAGCAACCTATATGATGCGCCAACGACAAGCACACAAGCAAGCAAGAGATGCAACACAAAGTAAGCTTGCACAAGTAAAGGTACGAGATAACCAAGAGTGGAGCCGGTGAAGACAAGGATGTTTTACCGAAGTTCCTTCCTTTTGAAGGGAAGTACGTCTCCGTTGGAGCGGTGTGGAGGCACAATGCTCCCCAAGAAGCCACTAGGGCCACCGTATTCTCCTCACGCCCTCACACAATGCGAGATGCTGTGATTCCACTATTGGTGCCCTTGGAGGCGGCGACCGGACCTTTACAAACAAGGTTGGGGCTCTCTCCACAATCGAATTGGAGGCTCCCAACGAAACCACAGAGCTTCACCACAATGGAATATGGCTCCGAGGTGACCTCAATCGTCTAGGGTGCTCGAACACCCAATAGTAACAAGATCCGCAAGGGATTAGTTGGGGGAATCAAATTTTTCTTGGTGGAAGTGTAGATCCGGGCCTTCTCAACCAATCCCCAAAGAATCAACGAGTTTGATTGGCTAGGGAGAGAGATCAGGCGAAAATGAGCTTTGGAGCAACAATGGAGCTTGGGGGAAAGAGAGGTAGATCAACTTGGAGAAGAAGACCTCCTTTTATAAGGGGGGAGACAATCCAACCGTTACCCCCACTCAGCCCCGCACAGGGCGGTACTACCGCTGTGGGTGGCGGTACTACCGCTGGGGCTAGCGGTACTACCGTTCCGCCTCGTCGTACTGCCGCGCCGTCAGAAGAGAGCAAGGGACGGAGCAGGACCTGGACCCAGGGCGGTACTACCGCGGTGGTAAGGGTGGTACTACCGCTTATGAGCTGTACTACCGCCTCTACTGCCATAGCCAGTGCCACAAAACCCGACACGAGAGGCGAACCCTCAAGTCAAGGCAGTAGGAGCGCGGAGCCGCAGCGGTACTACGGCGGAGAGCTCCAAGCGGTACTACCGCTGTGGAGCGGTACTGCCGCTTGTAGCTCTCAAGCGGTACTACCGCTGGGGTCCGCGGTACTACCGCTGGGACCAGATCACAAAGAGAAGGCAGCAAGGAGACCTCCATCAAAGTGGTAAGGCTCAGAGGGTGCAAAGGGGATGTGTACGTGTTGATTCCACCCTAGCCTAACCAATGCAGACCCCCTCTTGATAGTACGATGACTCCTACGACACAAGTCAACCAAAACTAAATTGAAAGATGTACACCGTCTTCACTTCAAACTCCGAGGGGAGGAAATCATCTCGTGCCAAAGGATGAATCTCTAAAAAACTCAATGCACACGATTTGTCCACAAAGATGTTGTCGTCAATCACCAAAACTACTTAGAGAGAGACATGCCTTAACACGGAGTATGGTGACGAGGATGAAGACGGGGTTGTGACCAACGGGGCGAGGGTGACGAGCGCATTCGGCAGCGCAGACTGTGGAGGAAGGACGTCCAGGCGAGGGGGCGATGCCCGGTGGCCGGAGGATGTGCAGCGACGGGGCCGGTGGCCGCGGCGCCCGTGCTATGTGAATGCTGTTGTTTTTGCGCGGAAAGAAGAGAAAGAAGTGGAAAGAAGGCGACACGATCATATGGTTGACTGAGACCCGATCGAACGCTCACGCGGTGACCAGCCAAAATTTAGGCCAGTCAACCGGATATTAGAAAGAGCAGAGGTTTTTCTTTTAAAGGACACAAAGGACTCCCAAAAGAAAATGCAGACAAGTATAATTACAAGGACATGTCAACATGGCCTCCATCGCACATTCTATGATTCGATTTTGACAACATTGTGATAGAAAAAGAAAATGAACTGCTTAGAATGTTAATGTAGTAATGCACAATATCCGCTAAGAATATTAATGTAGCGATGCACATTGTCCTTCGTTCACTAAGGGCATCTTCAACGGCAACCCAATTTCCTCCCGCATCCGTCTCCGGACAGCGGGACTAGTCCACGGACACGGATGCGGGAGGCAGCCATCCAACCGTAGTTGCATACATCCAACATTCCTCTTTTTTTTCAAGTCCACACGATCAAAATACACGAATGCAAAGGGTAGAAACGTTCAAATAACCGCATGTAGCACTAGTTCAAATTTAAAAAAGTTCAAATATTACATCCAACATGGTTTTCCCCTTTCAACGCCCACTGCTGCTCAATTAGATATCCCTTCAGCTCCTCGTGAGTTGGTCGATGCCAAATTTGTTGATGCATTTGAATAAACTCTTCAAATGTGGCCGGATTTTGGTCCGGAAGTTGGATAGGATCACCCATGTTCTCAAATTCCAGAGTTACAGCAGCATGATCACCCTCATCCTCGATGATCATGTTGTGCATAATCACACAACATGTCATCACCTCCCACATGGTTTTTAGATCCCATTGTTTAGCAGGTCCACAAACAACTGCAAAACGCGCCTGCAGAACTCTAAATGCCCTCTCGACATCCTTTCCAGTTGTTTCTTGTCTTAGGGCAAAGTGAGCCTTTTTCTGGCCAATTGGGTTTGAGATGGTGCTGGCATAGGTAGCCCATGGAGGATAGATACCGTCGACCAGATAATAGCCCATGTTGTACTCATGTCCATTGACAGTATAGTGGCAAGGAGGAGCTTTTCCTTCAGTTAGCCTCGCAAACAATGGCGATCATTGCAGCACATTGATGTCATTGTGAGACCCGGGCATGCCAAAGAAATCATGCCAAATCCAAAGATCATGTGATGCAACTGCTTCAAGAATGATGGTGGGCTTCTTAACATGACCCTGATATTGCCCTTTTAAAGCCTTCGGGTAGTTCTTCCATTTTCAATGCATGCAATCAAGAGATCCAAGCAAACCTGGCCACCCTCTTACTTATGAGATTGCCAAGAGCCTCTTGGTATCTGCCACAGTTGGTTCTCTCAGGTACTCAGGTTAGAACACCTCGACCATAGCAGTTGCAAACCTGACCATGGCATCTTCGCATGTGCTCTCAGACAACCGTAGGTACTCATCCCACGAATTAGCGGCCGTGCCATATGCAAGCATTCGGCGTGCGGCCATGCACTTCTGGTAACCAGAGAAGCACATCGTTGCCACGGTGTCCTTCTTCAGGATGAAGTAGTCATCATAGTACGGGACGCCATGGTACAAATGATCAAAGACAGTCTTGTGCATCCGAAAACGCTAGCGAAAATGTTCAGCGACTAGTACATCGGGAGCAAAGTAGTCGACCAACAGCGTCAAATGGTCGCGCGCCCTGTTGCGGTTGAGCATTCGATGACCCTTAATTGAGCCCTTGAAATTGAGAACATGCTCCTCCGCACGCTCCACTTCTTCAAGGATCACCTGCATCATCGTTGTCTCAGCAGAGTACTCCTCGTCAGATGGCTCAACATACTGCTCGTATATGTACTCCAAATTGGAATCCATTGCTAGAAGGAAGTGGCAACTGTCTTTAGCTCCGGTGATTCATTGAACAGTTACTGGGCATGGTGAGAATAGCAGTAGCCGATGATACTTGGCAGGGCGGTCGGAAGACAGGGGTTGAACGGAGACGAAGGAGAAGCGGGGTGGAGCCCTGCTAAAGCGTTGGAGGTGACGGAGACGTAGACTTCCGGCAAGGGTGTTGCGTGGTGGCCGGGGTGGTGGAGCGGCGGCGAAGGCAAGAGAGAAATAAGGAAGGAGAGAACATGGGGATAATGGAGTTGCGGGGTTCGAGGAGGGTTTTGGGTGGGCCGAGGGTGTCGTATTCGTACGTTTCGCGTGTCCGGACTCCGGCAAAGCTCCCTCACTTTTATCCCCAATTTGCAGGAGAAATCATATCCGGACTGCCCTGCGAGCCGATACAGACCCGCGTTGGATGGCTTCCACGGTCCGGACAACACAATCCGAATGGATGCGGGCGGTTTAAGTGTCTGCCTTGGAGATGCCCTAAAACCCGACCACGATATTATCCGGATCGACACACTGATGACGGCAGAGAGCTTTACAGCCCATCAAAACCCGCACCAGTCGACGGTTCCTTATTTTTTCACAAAGAAGGAACAAATCTCTTTCACAATCATTTATATTAGTTTTTGAAAAACACCTTATATATTATTTAGTTAAAAGGTTATTAAAAGCATTCCTTATTATTAAGGAAAAACACCACCAAACCAACTATCAAAACTATAATTTGCAATCTCGTGTGACACACCAGGGGCGGACCCAGGAAAAAATATGAGAGGGGGCAAGAGTTTTTTTTGATGATGCAAGGAGGGTGCTCCTGCCATTTCATATAGATAGGAAAAAGGAAAAATACAGAGTGGACCGGTCTATTAAAAGAGAAACTAGGCCGAAAACCAAAAGAGAAAGTAAGAAGAACAAAAAAGAACAAAATCGATGCCAGTATACCAAAACACTACCACCAAATCGCGAGCGAGCAGCCCCCCGGGCGAAGGAAACAAAGGCTCGCCATTGCCGGCTCCCTACGGGGTTTTGCCGGAGGGGGTTGCCGGTGACGAGAAGAGAGAGGCAGGGAGGAGGGGGAGGAATACCGGATTTGGGCAGTTGCTCTGGGGAGGGAGTGGCATCTGCGTCGAAATTTTTAATGTTCTTCTTACAAGTGAAAGTGAAACGATGAGTAAGAATGTATGGTCATATACTCATATTAATGGAATAATAAGGCAAAGGAAACGTCCCAATAAACTAAAATTGGGCAGTCGGGGCTCCAGTTGAAGTGTGCTAGGATTCAAATATACTTCCTTTGTAAACAAGTGGCTAAAACGTCTTATATTTGATTATTACAAAGGGAGTAGTATCATAGATAATCCGAAGTAGAAAGTAGCAAACTTAAATCTATATGTCAATTTTATTGGAGGTAGAAAGTTGCAAACTTAAATCTATATGTCATAACCGAATTGCTTGAGTAGCTGAACTGATCTGATCATCCAAATCGGTAAAATATACACGTAAATAGATGAGACGAACATGGTTTCTATTATAGAATTTGCAAACAAACAAAAAAGTCGCAAACAAAAAAACCCTAGATGACTTATATATGGCATACCTTGGTGTCATGTAGAATTACGGAGTTGCAGAATAAACGGGGCTGTTTTGTGGCATCTTGTTGTGCAAGGCCGAGAGGGACGGACGACGGCAAGGCTGCGATTGACTGTAGGGGCAACGTCGCAGTGAGCCGGCGGCTGCATAATCGCTTCAGGGGAGAGATTAGGGCTTCGGCCGTCTCGTGCGTGCGTCTGGTGCGTGTGTGTACGCTGAGATCTGGAGTGAGGCACCGAGCCGCAAGGCCACTGCGATCGAGTTAGCCAGGAAACATTGCAAACGCAGGCTGCGGGCTACATGCTACAGCAAATAGTGGGCTGCTTCTTCATAGTTTAGAGTACGTGGGCTTCTGAAAATACAAAAGAAATTGTGGCAAGCGGGGGCAAAGTATTCGGCCTAGTGGGGGCACCCACGTATTTGGAGGACTATGCATACGCGGATGAAAAAAACGAGTGGGGGCAGCTGCCCCCACAACCTATAACGTGGGTTCGCCCCTGTGACACACCATTGGCGTGCTGATTAATTTTTGAAATTTTAACATTCTGGAGCATAAGATACTCAAAGCCTCCTTGAGATCAACGAAAGAGGACTTGTCAAGCTTTTCATTTATGAGAAAAAAACACAAAATCACACTCAGTTTCCAAAATGATAGACTTGTAAAGAGTGCCTATATGAAAACTAGCGAGCCAAGCCCGAAGCTGAGCATCTTCACTCGGCCCCCAACAGCCCCCTGGCCCCATTTTTATCACCTTCTCTTAAAAATCGGCCCGGTCGCGCCCCCGAGAGCCCAAATTTTGTCGGTTAGAGCCGAAATTGGCGCCGACGGATCCAGGCCAAAACCGGCGTGCTGGGGGCGCCAGGGGGAAACAAATTTGGCGTGAAAACTGATGGACCCGCCTAGTCAGCGGTTGTGCGTCGCCGAGAATCTTCGTCGTCCTCATCGCCTCGGTTTCCTGCGGGAATCAATGCGAAGGTTGCCACCGGTCAGCCTTCCATTGATTCACGGGCGGCGCAGTGAAGGCACGCCGCCGTTGTTGGAAATATGCCCTAGAGGCAATAATGAAGTGGTTAATATTATATTTCCTTGTTCATGATAATTGTCTATTGTTCATGCTATAATTGTGTTATCCGGAAATCGTAATACATGTGTGAATACATAGACCACAACATGTCCCTAGTGAGCCTCTAGTTGACTAGCTCGTTGATCAATAGATGGTTACGGTTTCCTGACCATGGACATTGGACGTCGTTGATAACGGGATCACATCATTAGGAGAATGATGTGATGGACAAGACCCAATCCTAAGCATAGCACAAGATCGTGTAGTTCATCTGCTAAAGCTTTTCTAATGTCAAGTATCATTTCCTTAGACCATGAGATTGTGCAACTCCCGGATACCGTAGGAATGCTTTGGGTGTGCCAAACGTCACAACGTAACTGGGTGGTTATAAAGGTGCACTACAGGTATCTCCAAAAGTGTCTGTTGGGTTGGCACGAATCAAGACCGGGATTTGTCACTCCGTGTGACGGAGAGGTATCTCTGGGCCCACTCGATAGGACATCATCATAATGAGCTCAGTGTGACCAAAGAGTTCATCACGGGATGATGTGTTACGGAACGAGTAAAAGAGACTTGCCGGTAACGAGATTGAGCAAGGTATAGGGATACCGACGATCGAATCTCGGGCAAGTATCATACCGGTAGACAAAGGGAATTGTGTACGGGATTGATTGAATCCCCGACATCGTGATTCATCTGATGAGATCATCGTGGAGCATGTGGGAGCCAACATGGGTATCCAAATCCCGCTGTTGGTTATTGGCCGGAGAGATGTCTCGGTCATGTCTACATGCCTCTCAAACCCGTAGGGTCTACACACTTAAGGTTCAATGATGCTAGGGTTATAGGGAAAGTTTGTACGTGGTTACCGAATGTTGTTCGGAGTCCCGGATGAGATCCTAGACTGCACGAGGAGCTCCGAAATGGTCCGAAGATAAAGATTTATATATGGGAAGTCCTTATTCGGTTGCCGGAAGTGTTCGGGGGTTTATCGGTATTGTACCGGGACCACCGAAAGGGTTCCGGGGGTCCACTGGGAGGCTCCACCTGCCTCGGAGGTCCCTATGGGCTGAATATGGAGGGGAACCAGCCCCTAGGTGGGCTGGGCGCCAAACCCCCCTAGGGCCCATGTGCCCAGGGGTGGGGGAAATCCTAAAGGGGGCGCCCCCCTTGGCTTGGGCGGCAAGCCTCCCACCTTGGCCGCCGGCCCCCGCCCCTCTAGATCCATCTGGAGGGGGCCGTCCCCCCTCTCCCTTGCCCCTATAAATAGAGGGGAGGAGGGAGGGCAGCTGGACCACATCCAAGGCGCAGCCCTCCCCTCCTACTCCGTTGAGCTTGGCGTGCCGGAGTACCACGCTGCTCCACCACCACCACGCCGTCGTGCTGCTGCTGGAGTTGTCTTCCCCAACCTCTCCCTCTCTCCTTGCTGGATCAAGGCGCGGGAGACGTCATCGGGCTGCACGTGTGTTGAACACGGAGGCACCGTTGTTCGACGCTTAGATTGGAATTATCCGCGATCTGAATCGCTATGAGTACGACTCCTTCATCCGCGTTCTTGTAACGCTTCTGTATTGCGATCTTCAAGGGTATGAAGATACACTCCCCTCTCACTCGTTGCTAGTATGTCCATAGATTGATCTTGGTGATGCGTAGATTTTTTTTAATTTCTGCAACGATCCCCAATAGTGGCATCATGAGCTAGGTCTATGCGTAGTTTCTATGCACGAGTAGAGCACAAGTTGTTGTGGGCATTGATTTTGTCAATTTACTTGCTGTTACTAGTCTTATCTTGATTCGGCGGCATCGTGGGATGAATCGGCCTGGACCGACCTTACACGTACGCTTACATGAGACAGGTTCCACCGACTGACATGCACTGGTTGCATAAGGTGGCTAGCGGGTGTCTGTCTCTCCCACTTTGGTCAGATCGGATTCGATGAAAACGGTCCTTATGAAGGGTAAATAGAAATTGGCATATCACGTTGTGGTTTTGGCGTAGATAAGAAACGTTCTTGCTAGAAACCTATAGCATCCACATAAAAATTTGCAACAACAATTAGAGGACGTCTAACTTGTTCTTGCAGCATATGCCGTGGGATGTGATATGGCCATAAGGATGTGATGAATGATATATGTGATGTATGAGATTGATCATGTTCTTGTAATAGGAATCACGACTTGCATGTCGATGAGTATGACAACCGGCAAGAGCCATAGGAGTTGTCTTAATTTATTGTATGAACTGCGTGTCAATGAAAACGCCATGTAATTACTTTACTTTATTGCTAACCATTAGCCATAGTAGTAGAAGTAATAGTTGGCGAGACAACTTCATGAAGACACGATGATGGAGATCATGATGATGGAGCTCATGGTGTCATGCCGGTGACGATGATGATCATGGCGCCCCGAAGAAGGAAATCAAAAGGAGCAAAATGATATTGGCCATATCATGTCACTATTTGATTGCATGTGATGTTTATCATGTTTTTACATCTTATTTGCTTAGAACGACGGTAGCATAAATAAGATGATCCCTCGCTAAAATTTCAAGAAAGTGTTCCCCCTAACTGTGCTGAAGGAAATATGCCCTAGAGGCAATAATAAAGTTATTATTTATTTCATTATATCATGACAAATTTTTATTATTCATGCTAGAATTGTATTAACTGGAAACATAATACTTGTGTGAATACATAGACAAACATAGTGTCACTAGTATGCCTCTACTTGACTAGCTCGTTGATCAAAGATGGTTATGTTTCCTAGCCATAGACATGAGTTGTCATTTGATTAACGGGATTACATCATTAGGAGAATGATGTGATTGACTTGACCCATTCCGTTAGCTCAGCACACGATTGTTTAGTATTCTGCTATTGCTTTCTTCATGACTTATACATGTTCCTATGACTATGAGATTATGCAACTCCCGTTTACCAGAGGAACACTTTGTGTGCTACCAAACGTCACAACGTAACTGGGTGATTATAAAGATGCTCTACAGATGTCTCCAAAGGTACTTGTTGGGTTGGCGTATTTCGAGATTAGGATTTGTCACTCCGATTGTCGGAGAGGTATCTCTGGGCCCACTCGGTAATGCACATCACTATAAGCCTTGCAAGCATTCCAACTAATGAGTTAGTTGTGGGATGATGTATTATGAAACGAGTAAAGAGACTTGCCGGTAACGAGATTGAACTAGGTATTGAGATACCGACGATCGAATCTCGGGCAAGTAACATACCGATGACAAAGGGAACAACGTATGTTGTTATGCGGTTTGACCGATAAAGATCTTCGTAGAATATGTAGGAGCCAATATGAGCATCCAGGTTCCGCTATTGGTTATTGACCGGAGACGTGTCTCGGTCATGTCTACATAGTTCTCAAACCCGTAGGGTCCGCACGCTTAAAGTTCGATGACGGCTATATTATGAGTTTATGTGTTTTGATGTACCGAAGGTAGCTCGGAGTCCCGGATGAGATCGGGGACATGACGAGGAGTCTCGAAATGATCGAGACGTAAAGATCGATATATTGGACGACTATATTCGGACATCGGAAAGGTTCCAAGTGATTCGGGTATTTTTCGAAGTACCAGGGAGTTACGGGAATACGGGGAAGAAGTATTGGGCCTTAATGGGCCTTAGTGGGAAGGAAAGGCAGCAGCCAGGAGGTGGCGCGCGCCCCTCCCAAGCCCAGTCCGAATTGGACAAGGGGTTTGGGGCGCGGCCCCCATCTCCCTTCCTTATCCCCTCCCAAGCCCAGTGCGTAGGAATTTTTTTTAAATTACTACGTTCCCCAATAGTGGCATCCGAGCCTGGTTTTATGCGTTGATGTAATGTGCATGAGTAGAACACAAGTGAATTGTGGGCGATATAAGTCATACTGCTTACCAGCATGTCATACTTTGGTTCAGCGGTATTGTCAGATGAAGCGGCCCGGACCGACATTACGCGTACGCTTACGCGAGACTGGTTTCACCGCTGCGAGCACTCGTTGCTTAAAGGTGACTGGCGGGTGTCTGTCTCTCTCACTTTAGTTGAATCGAGTGTGGCTACGCCCGGTCCTTGCGAAGGTTAAAACAGCACCAACATGACAAACTATCGTTGTGGTTTTGATGCGTAGGTAAGAACGGTTCTTGCTCAGCCCGTAGCAGCCACGTAAAACTTGCAACAACAAAGTAGAGGATGTCTAACTTGTTTTTGCAGGGCATGTTGTGATGTGATATGGTCAAGGCATGATGCTATATTTTATTGTATGAGATGATCATGTTTTGTAACCGAGTTATCGGCAACGGGCAGGAGCCATATGGTTGTCGCTTTATTGTATGCAATGCAATCGCGTTGTAATGCTTTACTTTATCACTAAGTGGTAGCGATAGTCGTGGAAGCATAAGTTGGCGAGATGACAGTGATGCTACGATGGAGATCAAGGTGTTACGCCGGTGACGATGGTGACCATAACGGTGCTTCGAAGATGGAGATCACAAGCACAAGATGATGATGGCCATATCATATAACTTATATTGATTGCATGTGATGTTTATCTTTTACGCATCTTATTCTGCTTAGATCGACGGTAGCATTATAAGATGATCTCTCACTAAATTATCAAGGTATAAGTCTTCTCCCTGAGTATGCACCGTTGCGAAAGTTCTTCGTACTGAGATACCACGTGATGATCGGGTGTGATAGGCTCTACGTTCAAATACAACAGGTGCAAAATAGTTGCGCACGCAGAATACTCAGGTTAAACTTGATGAGCATAGCATATAACAGATATGGCCTCGGAACACTTAGACCGAAAGGTCGAGCGTGAATCATATAGTAGATATGAACAACATAGTGATGTTCACCATTGAAACTACTCCATCTCACGTGATGATCGGACATGGTTTAGTTGATATGGATCACGTGATCACTTAGAGGATTAGAGGGATGTCTATCTAAGTGGGAGTTCTTAAGTAATATGATTAATTGAACTTAAATTTATCATGAACTTAGTCCTTGTAGTATTAGCATATCTATGTTGTAGATCAACAGCTCGCGTTGTTGCTCGCTGTTTATATTTTGATATATTCCTAGAGAAAACTAAGTTGAAAGATGTTAGTAGCAATGATGCGGATTGGATCCGTGATCTGAGGTTTATCCTCATTGCCGCGCAGAAGAATTATGTCCTTGATGCACCGCTGGGTGACACACCTATTGCAGGAGCAGATGCAGACGTTATGAACGTTTTGAAAAGCTCGGTATGATGACTACTTGATAGTTAAGTGCACCATGCTTTACGGCTTATAACCGGGACTTCAAAAATGTTTTGAACGCCACGGAGCATATAATATGTTCCAAGAGTTGAAATCGGTATTTCACACTCATGCCCGTGTCGAGAGGTATGAGACCTCTGATAGTACTTTGCCTAAAAGATGGAGGAGAATAGCTCAACCTGTGAGCATGTGCTCAGATTGTCTGGGTACTACAATTGCTTGAATCAAGTGGCTGTTAATCTTCCAGATAAAATAGTGATTGAAAGAATTCTCTAGTCACCATCACCAAGTTAGTAGAACTTTGTCATGAACTATAATATGCAAGGGATGACGAAAGTAATTCCCGAGCTCTTCGCGATGCTAAAATCGGCAAAGGTAGAAATCAAGAAAAACATCAAGTGTTGATGGTTGACAAAGACCACTAGTTTCAAGAAAAGGGCAAATGGAAGAAAGGGGAACTTCAAGAAGAACGGCAAGCAAGTTGCTGCTCAAGTGAAAAAGCCCAAGTCTGGACCTAAGCCTGAAACTGAGTGATTCTACTGCAAAGGGACTGGTCACTGGAGGCGGAACTACCCAAAATATTTGGCGGATAAGAAGGATGGCAAAGTGAACAAAGGTATATTTGATATACATGTTATTGATGTGTACTTTACTAGTGTTTATAGCAACCCCTCGGCATTTGATACTGGTTCAGTTGCTGAGAGTAGTAACTCGAAACGGGAGTTGCAGAATAAATAGAAACTAGTTAAGGGTGAAGTGACGATGTGTATTGGAAGTGGTTCCAAGATTGATATGATCATCATCGCACACTCCCTATACTTTCGGGATTAGTGTTGAAACTAAATAAGTGTTATTTGGTGTTTGCGTTGAGCATGAATATGATTTGATCATGTTTGTTGCAATACGATTATTCATTTAAATTAGAGAATAATTGTTCTATTTACATGAATAAAACCTTCTATGGTCATACACCCAATAAAACGGTTTGTTGGATCTCGATCGTAGTGATACACATATTCATAATATTGAAGCCAAAAGATGCAAAGTTAATAATGATAGTGCAACTTATTTGTGGCACTGCCGTTTAGGTCATATTGGTGTAAAGAGCATGAAGAAACTCCATGCTGATGGGATTTTGGAATCACTTGATTATGAATCACTTGATGCTTGCAACCATGCCTTATGGGCAAGATGACTAAGACTCCGTTCTCCGGAACAATGGAGCGAGCAACTGACTTATTGGAAATAATACATACTGATGTATGCAATCCAATGAGTGTTGAGGCTCGCGGCAAGTGTCGTTATTTTATGACCTTCACAGATGATTTGAGCAGATATGGGTATATCTACTTAATGAAACACAAGTCTAAAACATTTGAAAAGTTCATATAATTTCAGAGTGAAGTGGAAAATCATCGTAACAAGAAAATAAAGTTTCTACGATCTAATCGTGGAGAAGAATATTTGAGTTACGAGTTTTGCCTTCAATTAAAACAATGTGGAATAGTTTCACAAACTCATGCCACCTGGAACACCACAGCATTATGGTGTGTCCGAACGTCATAACCGTACTTTATTGGATATAGTGCAATCTATGATGTCTCTTACCGATTTACCACTATCATTTTGGGTTTATGCATCAGAGACAGCTGCATTCACGTTAAATAGGGCACCATCTAAAATCCATTGAGACGACGCCTTATGAACTGTGGTTTGGCAAGAAACCAAAGTTGTCGTTTCTTAAAGTTTGGGGCTGCGATGCTTATGTGAAAAAGCTTCAACCTGATAAGCTCGAACCCAAATCGGAGAAATGTGTCTTCATAGGATACCCAAAAGAGACTGTTGAGTACACCTTCTATCACAGATCCGAAGGCAAGACTTTTGTTGCTAAAGTTTGGATCCTTTCTAGAGAAGGAGTATCTCTCGAAAGAAGTGAGTGGGAGAAAAGTAGAACTTGATGAGGTAACTGTACCTGCTCCCTTATTGGAAAGTAGTTCATCACAGAAAACGGTTCCTGTGATGTCTATACCAATGAGTGAGGAAGTTAATGATGATGATCATGAAACTTCAGATCAAATTGTTACTGAACCTCGTAGGTCAACCAGAGTAAGATCCGCATCAGAGTGGTACGGTAATCCTGTTCTGGAGGTCATGTTACTAGACCATGACGAACCTATGAACTATGAGGAAGCGATGATGAGCCCAGATTCCGCAAAATGGCTTGAGGCCATAAAATCTGAGATGGGATCCATGTATGAGAACAAAGTATGGACTTTGATTGACTTGCCCGATGATTGGTGAGCCATTAAGATTAAATGGATCTTCAAGAGGAAGACGGACGCTGATAGTAGTGTTACTATCTACAAAGCTAGAATTGTCGCAAAAAGGTTTTTGACAAGTTCAAGGTGTTGACTACGATGAGAGTTTCTCACTCGTATCTATGCTTAAGTCTGTCTGAATCATGTTAGCAATTGCCGCATTTTATGAAATCTGGCAAATGGATAAACAAAACTGCATTCCTAAATGGATTTATTAAAGAAGAGTTGTATATGATGCAACCAGAAGGTTTTGTCGATCCTAAAGGTGCTAACGAAGTGTGCAGAGCTCCAGCGATCCATCTATGGACTGGTGCAAGCATCTCGGAGTTGGAATATACGCTTTGATAAGTTGATCAAAGCATATAGTTTTATACAGACTTGCAGTGAAGCCTGTATTTACAAGAAAGTGAGTGGCAGCACTACACCATTTCTGATAAGTATATGTGAATGACATATTGTTGATCAGAAATAATGTAGAATTATTTTGCAAAGCATAAAGGAGTGTTTGAAAGGAGTTTTTCAAAAAAGACATCGGTAAAGCTGCTTACATATTGAGCATCAAGATCTATAGAGATAGATCAAGACGCTTGATAAGTTTTTTCAATGAGTACATACCTTGACAAGATTTTGAAGTAGTTCAAAATGGAACAGTCAAAGAAAGAGTTCTTGCCTATGTTACAAGGTGTGAAATTGAGCAAGACTCAAAGCACGACCACGGCAGAAAATAGAAAGAGAATGAAAGTCATTCCCTATTCCTCAGACATAGGTTCTATAAAAGTATGCCATGCTATGTACCAGAACTATTGTATACCTTACACTGATTTTGGCAAGGGAGTACAATAGTGATCTAGGAGTAGATCACTGGACAGCGGTTAAAATTATCCTTAGTGGAATAAGGATATGTTTCTCGATTATGGAGGTGACAAAAAGGTTCGTCGTAAAAGAGTACGTCGATGCAAGTTTTGACACTGATCCATATGACTCTAAGTCTCAATCTGGATACATGTTGAAAGTGGGAGCAATTAGCTAGAGTAGCTTCGTGCAAGAGCATTGTTGACATAGAAATTTGCAAAATACATACGGATCTGAATGTAGCAGACCCGTTGACTAAACTTCTCTCACAAGAAAATCAAGATCACACCTTAGTACTCTTTGCGTGTTAATCACATAGCGATGTGAACTAGATTATTGACTCTAGTAAACCCTTTGGGTGTTGGTCACATGACGATGTGAACTATGGGTGTTAATCACATGGTGATGTGAACTATTAATGTTAAATCACATGGCGATGTGATCTAGATTATTGACTCTAGTGCAAGTGGGAGACTGAAAGAAATATGCCCTAGAGGCAATAATAAAGTTATTATTTATTTTCTTATATCATGATAAAGGTTTATTATTCATGCTAGAATTGTATTAACCAGAAACATAATACTTGTGTGAATACATAGACAAACAGAGTGTCACTAGTATGCCTCTACTTGACTAGCTCGTTGATCAAAGATGGTTATGTTTCCTTGCCATAGACATGAGTTGTCATTTGATTAACGGGATCACATCATTAGGAGAATGATGTGATTGACTTGACCCATTCCGTTAGCTCAGCACACGATCGTTTAGTATTCTGCTATTGCTTTCTTCATGACTTGTACATGTTCCTATGACTATGAGATTATGCAACTCCCGTTTACCAGAGGAACACTTTGTGTGCTACCAAACGTCACAACGTAACTGGGTGATTATAAAGGTGCTCTGCAGGTGTCTCCAAAGGTACTTGTTGGGTTGGCGTATTTCGAGATTAGGATTTGTCACTCCGATTGTCGGAGAGGTATCTCTGGGCTCACTCGGTAATGCACATCACTATAAGCCTTGCAAGCATTGCAACTAATGAGTTAGTTGCGGGATGATGTATTACGGAACGAGTAAAGAGACTTGCCGGTAACGAGATTGAACTAGGTATTGAGATACCGACGATCGAATCTCGGGCAAGTAACATACCGATGACAAAGGGGACAACGTATGTTGTTATGTGGTTTGACCGATAAAGATCTTCGTAGAATATGTAGGAGCCAATATGAGCATCCAGGTTCCGCTATTGGTTATTGATCGGAGACGTGTCTCGGTCATGTCTACATAGTTCTCGAACCCGTAGGGTCCGCACGCTTAAAGTTCGATGACGGCTATATTATGAGTTTATGTGTTTTGATGTACCGAAGGTAGCTCGGAGTCCCGGATGAGATCGGGGACATGACGAGGAGTCTAGAAATGATCGAGACGTAAAGATCGATATATTGGACGACTATATTCGGACATCGGAAAGGTTCCAAGTGATTCGGGTATTTTTCGAAGTACCAGGGAGTTACGGGAATACGGGGAAGAAGTATTGGGCCTTAATGGGCCTTAGTGGGAAGGAAAGGTAGCAGCCAGGAGGTGGCGCACGCCCCTCCCAAGCCCAGTCCGAATTGGACAAGGGGTTTGGGGCGCGGCCCCCCTCTCCCTTCCTTCTCCCGTCCTCTCCTTTCCCCCCTTCTCCTAGTTGGACTAGGAAAGGAGGAAACCTACTCCAACTAGGAGTAGGAATCCTCCTCCCTTGGCGCGCCCCTCCTTGGGCCGGCCTCCTCCTCCCTTGCTCCTTTATATACGGGGGCAGGGGGCACCCCATAGACACACAATTGATGTTGATCTCTTAGCCGTGTGTGGTGCCCCCCTCCACCACAATCCACATCGATAATATCATAGCGGTGCTTAGGCGAAGCCCTGCGTCGGTAGAACATCAACATCGTCACCACGCCATCGTGCTGACGAAACTCTCCCTCAACACTCGGCTGGATCGGAGTTCGAGGGACGTCATCGAGCTGAACGTGTACAGAACTCGGAGGTGCCGTACGTTCGGTGCTTGATCGGTCGGATCGTGAAGACGTACGACTACATCAACCGCGTTGTGCTAACGCTTCCGCTTTCGGTCTACGATGGTACGTGGACACACTCTCCCCTCTCTTTGCTATGCATCACCATGATCTTGCGTGTGCATAGGAACTACGTTCCCCAACATGTGCACCGTTGCGAAGGTCCGTTGTTTTGAAGTACCACGTGATGATCGGGTGTGATAGATTCTAACGTTCGAATACAACGGGTGTAAGCCAGATTTACACAAGCAAAACAATTAGGTTGACTTGACGAGCCTTGCATGTATAGACATGGCCTCGGAACACGAGAGACCGAAAGGTCGAACATGAGTCGTATAGTAGATACGATCAACATGGAGATGTTCACCGTTGATGACTAGTCCGTCTCACGTGATGATCGGACACAGCCTAGTCGATTCGGATCATGTATCACTTAGATGACTAGAGAGATGTCTATCTGAGTGGGAGTTCATTGAATTATTTGATTAGATGAACTTAATTATTATGAACTTAGTCTAAAATCTTTACAATATGTCTTGTAGATCAAATGGCTCACGCTAATGTTGCCCTCAACTTCAACGCGTTCCTAGAGAAAACCAAGCTGAAAGACGATGGTAGCAACTATACGGACTGGGTCCGTAACTTGAGGATCATCCTCATAGCTGCCAACAAAGCATATGTCCTTGATGCACCGCTAGGTGAAGCACCTGTTTTCCCAGCAACTCAAGACGTTATGAACGCCTGGCAGTCGCGTAGTGATGATCACTCCATGGTTCAGTGCGGCATGCTTTACAGCTTAGAACCGGGGCTCCAAAAGCGTTTTGAGCAACACAGAGCATATGAGATGTTCCAAGAGCTGAAAATGGTTTTCCAAGATCATGCCCGAGTCGAGAGATATGAAGTCTCCGACAAGTTCTACAGTTGTAAGATGGAGGAGAATAGTTCTGTCAGCGAGCACATACTCAAAATGTCTGGGTTGCACAACCGCTTGTCTCAGTTGGGAGTTAATCTCCCGACGCAGTCGTTGACAGAATCCTTCAGTCGCTTCCACCTAGCTACAAGAGCTTTGTGATGAATTTCAATATGCAGGGGATGGAGAAAACCATTCCTGAGGTATATTCAATGCTGAAATCAGCGGAGGTGGAGATCAAAAAGGAACATCAAGTGTTGATGGTCAATAAAACCACTAGTTTCAAGAAAGGCAAGGGTAAGAAGAACTTCAAGAAGGACGGCAAGGGAGTTCCCGTGCCCGGTAAGCCAGTTGCCGGGAAGAAGCCAAAGCATGGACCCAAACCTGAGACTGAGTGCTTTTATTGCAAGGGAAACGGTCACTGCAAGCGGAACTGCCCCAAGTACTTAGCGGATAAGAAGGCCGGCAATACCAAAGGTATATATGATATACATGTTATTGATGTGTACCTTACCAGCACTCGTATTAGCTCCTGGGTATTTGATACCGATGCGGTTGCTCATATTTGTAACTCAAAATAGGAGCTGCGGAATAAGCGGAGACTGGCGAAGGACGAGGTGACGATGCACACCGGGAATGGTTCCAAGGTCGATGTGATCGTCGTCGGTACGCTACCTCTACATTTACCTACGGGGTTAGTTTTAAACCTCAATAATTGTTATTTAGTGCCAGCTTTGAACATGAACATCGTATCTGGATTTCGTTTAATGCGAGATGGCTACTCATTTAAATCTGAGAATAATGGTTGTTCTATTTATATGAGAGATATGTTTTATGGTCATGCCCCGCTGGTCAATGGTTTATTCTTGTTGAATCTCGAACATGATGTTACACATATTCATAGTGTGAATGCCAAAAGATGTAAGGTTGATAATGATAGTCCCACATATTTGTGGCACTGCCGCCTTGGTCACATTTGTGTCAAACGCATGAAGAAACTCCATGCAGATGGACTTTTGGAGTCTCTTGATTATGAATCATTTGACACGTGTGAACAATGGAGCGAGCAAAATGGGCAAAATGACCAAGACTCCGTTCTCCGGAACAATGGAGCGAGCAACCAACTTATTGGAAATCATACATACTGATGTGTGCGGTCCAATGAGCGTTGAGGCTCGCGGTGGTTATCGTTATGTTCTCACCCTCACTAATGACTTAAGTAGATATGGATATGTCTACTTAATGAAACACAAGTCTGAGACCTTTGAAAAGTTCAATGAATTTTAGAGTGAGGTTGAGAATCAACGTGACAGGAAAATAAAGTTCTTACAATCAGATCGTGGAGGGGAATATTTGAGTCACGAATTTGGCACGCACTTAAGGAAATGTGGAATTGTTTCACAACTCACGCCGCCTGGAACACCTCAGCGTAATGGTGTGTCCGAACGTCGTAATTGCACTCTATTGGATATGGTGCCATCTATGATGTCTCTTACCGATCTACCGCTATCATTTTGAGGTTATGCTTTAGAGACTGCCGCATTCACTTTAAATAGGGCTCCGTCGAAATCCGTTGAGACGACATCGTATGAATTATGGTTTGGGAAGAAACCTAAGCTGTTGTTTCTGAAAGTTTGGGGCTGTGATGCTTATGTGAAGAAACTTCAACCTGAAAAGCTCGAACCCAAGTCAGAAAAATGTGTCTTCATAGGATACCCTAAGGAAACTATTGGGTATACCTTCTACCTTAGATCCGAAGGCAAGATCTTTGTTGCCAAGAATGGATCCTTTCTAGAGAAAGAGTTTCGCTCGAAAGAAGTAAGTGGGAGGAAAGTGGAACTTGATGAGATGACCCCTCTCGAACCAGAGAGTAGCGCAGCGCAAGAAAAAGTTTCTGTGGTACCTGCAGCGACTAGAGAGGAAGTTAATGATGACGATCATGATCAAGTTACCACTGAACTTCGTAGGTCCACAAGGACACGTTCTGCACCAGAGTGGTACGGCAACCCTGTCCTGGAAATCATGTTGTTAGACAACGGTGAACCTTCGAACTATGAAGAAGCAATGGCAGGCCCGGATTCCAACAAATGGCTTGAAGCCATGAAATCCGAGATAGGATCCATGTATGAAAATGAAGTATGGACTTTGACAGACTTGCCCGATGATCGGCAAGCCATAGAGAATAAATGGATCTTTAAGAAGAAGACAGACGCGGATGGTAATGTGACCATCTATAAGGCTCGGCTTGTCGCTAAGGGTTATCGACAAGTTCAAGGGGTTGACTATGATGAGACCTTCTCACCCGTAGCGAAGCTGAAGTCCGTTCGAATCATGTTAGCAATTGCCGCATTCTATGATTATGAGATATGGCAAATGGACGTCAAAATGGCATTCCTTAATGGTTTCCTTAAGGAAGAATTGTATATGATGCAGCCGGAAGGTTTTGTCGATCCTAAGAATGCTGACAAGGTATGCAAGCTCTAGCGCTCAATCTATGGGCTGGTGCAAGCATCTCGGAGTTGGAACATTCGCTTTGACGAGATGATCAAGGCGTTTGGGTTTACACAGACTTATGGAGAAGCCTGTGTTTACAAGAAAGTGAGTGGGAGCTCTGTAGCATTTCTCATATTATATGTGGATGACATGCTATTGATGGGAAATGATATAGAATTCTTGGAAAGCATAAAGGCCTATTTGAATAAGTGTTTTTCAACGAAGGACCTTGGAGAAGCTGCTTACATATTAGGCATCAAGATCTATAGAGATAGATCGAGACGCCTCATTGGTCTTTCACAAAGCACATACCTTGACAAGATATTGAATAAGTTCAATATGGATCAGTCCAAGAAGGGGTTCTTGCCTGTATTGCAAGGTGTGAGATTGAGCACGGCTCAATGCCCGACCACGGCAGAAGATAGAGAAAAGATGAGTGTCATCCCCTATGCCTCGGCCATAGGGTCTATTATGTATGCCATGTTGTGTACCAGACCTGACGTGAACCTCGCCGTAAGTTTGGTAGGGAGGTACCAAAGTAATCCCGACATGGAACACTGGACAGTGATCAAGAACATCCTGAAGTACCTGAAAAGGACTAAGGATATGTTTCTCGTTTATGGAGGTGACGAAGAGCTCGTCGTAAAGGGTTACGTCGATGCTAGCTTCGACACAGATCTAGATGACTCCAAGTCACAAACCGAATACGTGTATATTTTGATTGGTGGGGCAGTCAGCTGGTGCAGTTGCAAGTAAAGCGTCGTGGCGGGATCTACATGTGAAGCGGAGTACATAGCAGCCTCGGAGGCAGCACAGGAAGCAGTCTGGATGAAGGAGTTCATCACCGACCTAGGAGTTATTCCCAATGCGTCGGGCCCAATGACTCTCTTCTGTGACAACACTGGAGCTATTGCCCTTGCCAAGGAGCCCCGGTTTCACAAGAAGACCAGGCATATCAAGCGTCGCTTCAGCTCCATTCGTGAACATGTTCAAGATGGAGACATAGATATTTGTAAAGTGCATACGGACCTGAATGTCGTAGATCCGTTGACTAAACCTCTTCCACGAGCAAAACATGATCAACACCAGAACTCTATGGGTGTATGATTCATCACAATGTAACTAGATTATTGACTCTAGTGCAAGTGGGAGACTGTCGAAATATTCCCTAGAGGCAATAATAAAGTGGTTATTATTATATTTCCTTGTTCATGATAATTGTCTATTGTTCATGCTATAATTGTGTTATCCGGAAATCATAATACAGTGTGAATACATAGACCAAAACATGTCCCTAGTGAGCCTCTAGTTGACTAGCTCGTTAATTAGATGGTTACGATTTCCTGACCATGGACATTGGATGTCGTTGATAACGGGATCACATCATTAGGAGAATGATGTGATGGACAAGACCAATCCTAAGCATAGCACAAGATCTTGTAGTTCGTCTGCTAAAGCTTTTCTAATGTCAAGTATCATTTCCTTAGACCATGAGATTGTGCAACTCCTGGATACCATAGGAATGCTTTGGGTGTGCCAAATGTCACAACGTAACTGGGTGGCTATAAAGGTGCACTATAGGTATCTCCGAAAGTGTCTGTTGGGTTGGCACAAATCAAGACTGGGATTTGTCACTCTGTGTGACGGAGAGGTATCTATGGGCCCACTCGGTAGGACATCATCATAATGAGCTCAATGTGACCAAAGAGTTGATCACGGGATGATGTGTTACGGAACGAGTAAAAGAGACTTGCCAGTAACGAGATTGAACAAGGTATAGGGATGCCGACGATCGAATGTTGGGCAAGTATCATATTGGTAAACAAAGGGAATTGTGTACGGGAATGATTGAATCCTCGACATCGTGGTTCATCCGATGAAATCATCGTGGAGCATGTGGGAGCCAACATGGGTATCCAGATCCCGTTGTTGGTTATTGGCCGGAGAGATGTCTCGGTCATGTCTACATGCCTCTTGAACCCGTAGGGTCTACACACTTAAGGTTCGATGACGCTAGGGTTATAGGGAAAGTTTGTACGTGGTTACCAAATGTTGTTAGGAGTCCCGGATGAGATCCCGGACGTCACGAGGAGCTCCGGAATGGTCCGGAGATAAAGATTTATATATGGGAAGTCCTTATTCGGTCGCCGGAAGTGTTCGGGGGTTTATCGGTATTGTACCGGGACCACCGAAAGGGTTCCGGGGGTCCACCTGCCCCGGAGGGCCCTATGGGCTGAATATGGAGGGGAACCAGCCCCTAGGTGGGATGGGCGCCAAACCCCCCTAGGGCCCATGCGCCTAGGGTTGGGGGGGAAACCCTAAAGGGGGCGCCCCCCTTGGCTTGGGGGGCAAGCCTCCCCCCTTGGCCGCCCCCCCCCCCTCTAGATCCATCTGCAGGGGTCTGTCCCCCTCTCCCTTGCCCCTATACATAGAGGGGAGGAGGGAGGGCAGCCGGACCACATCCAAGGCGCAGCCCTCCCCCTCTCCAACACCCCCTCCTCCTCCGTTGAGCTTGGCGAAGCCCTGCCGGAGTACCACACTGCTCCACCACCACCACGCCGTCGTGCTGTTGTTGGAGTTGTCTTCCCCAACCTCTCCCTCTCTCCTTGCTGGATCAAGGCGCGGGAGACGTCACCGGGCTGCACGTGTGTTGAACGTGGAGGCGCCGTTGTTCGGTGCTTAGATCGGAATCATCCGCGATCTAAATCGCTACGAGTACGACTCCTTCATCCGCGTTCTTTTAACGCTTCCGTATCGTGATCTTCAAGGGTATGAAGATGCACTCCCCTCTCACTCGTTTCTAGTATCTCCATAGGTTGATCTTGGTGATGCGTAGAATTTTTTTTAATTTCTGCAACGATCCCAAACAGCCGTCGGTCCCGCCCCCTCCCGCCACGCGCCCATACTACTGTCGCCCGCTCGCCGCCCACTCGCCGCTATAAATGTCGCCCCTCCCTACTGTTGGCTACACACTTGCCTCGCCACAACCTCTCTCTCGCCGCCGCCGACCCTCTCTTCTTCGCCGCTCTCCCTCATCTCAAGCCAAGACACCATGGTCGAGCGCTTCCCCGGTGACGGAGCGGCGACCAACGGCTTCAACCGCTGCCACCTACACGAGGTGGAGGCTCGCCTCCTCTACAAGCAGGACTACCGACGCTGCCCGACATGCGGGTGTCGGGATCATGGAGACCCAGCGCCGGCGGAGTCCCGGTGCCACCGTCGCCCGCCGGTGCTGAATGCCGCGCCGAGATCGCGTGACTCCGGTCGTCTCTGTTGGAGCACGCGCGGCAACAGCCGAGGTACGCCCCCGACAGCCACAATGTGTGGATGGCGTACTTCGAGCGCCGCCACGCCGAGCAACTCGCATCCACGAGCGGTGCTAAACCCCGCGGGCGCCACAACCCCGAGGGGCGGCGTCAATGGTGGGGCGTCCCGGGCGCACTCTTGAAGCCATTTGCGAGCACATTGAGGCCGACAACTCGCCGCGGATGGAGTACCCGGCGGCCCCTTCCTTCTCTCGCCGCCGCAGCAGTTCCTGAACGTCGATGCGAATGGAGACGGCATCGCTGAGCTCCGTTTCATCCGGGTCGCCGCTCCTCA
This sequence comes from Aegilops umbellulata, assembly GCA_032464435.1. Taxonomy (NCBI): domain Eukaryota; kingdom Viridiplantae; phylum Streptophyta; class Magnoliopsida; order Poales; family Poaceae; genus Aegilops; species Aegilops umbellulata. The sequence goes on from CP136055.1 coordinate 446,986,830, forward strand.
CCGTTAAGCCGGAGCCACGGCAGACACCAATCGGGCGGCACACCCGCGGCAGCGCCCTCGTCATTAACGAGGGCGGCAGTGTCCCTTCTCCTCCCTCCTCCCACCCCGTCAATCCGAAGACCGAGCCGGCGCTCCTTCCCATGAAGAAGGAGCAGGAGGCCATGGCCGCCGACTTGGAGGCTGACCTGGCGTGGTCGCGCCAGTACTACGTTCGTGAGGAAATGGAGCGCTAGCGCTGTGCTCTGGAGGAGATTGCCGTGCGGCATCGCGGCCGCGACGAGGGCGGCGGCGGCGTGCTCTCCGACAATGACGAGGAGGCGCCGGCGCTGACCAACCCTGCCCGCATCGGCGCCGCAGGTCAGGGGTGCAGCAAAGACGGCGGTGGCAGGGTGTGCAGGACGATGATGACGGCAGTGACTACATCGCCTTCTACAAGCTCCTCGACATGTAGAAGGCTCGGGCGGCGGCGGCGGGCAGCGTAGTTTTTTTTAATGTTTTTATTATGTACAAATATGAATGAAAAACACCGAATATGAATGAAACCCGCCGAATTTTAGCCGAATTCATGTCTTTTTCATTTAACTTAGCCGAACTTCAATTGGGGGTCGACCTAGGGCGGTGGTTGGGAACCCAACCGCCCCCACGATCAAAATAGCGTCGGCTAGTTCTAGGAGGCACTATGTCGGTGTCAAAACCGGAGGATCTCAGGTAGGGGGGTCCCGAACTGTGCGTCTAGGCGGATGGTAACAGGAGACAAGGGACACGAAGTTTTACCCAGGTTCGGGCCCTCTCGATGGAGGTAAAACCCTACGTCCTGCTTGATTAATATTGATGATATGGGTAGTACAAGAGTAGATCTACCACGAGATCAAGGAGGCTAAACCCTAGAAGCTAGCCTATGGTATGATTGTTGTATGTTGTGTTGTCCTACGGACTAAAACCCTCCGGTTTATATAGACACCGGAGAGGGTTAGGGTTACACAAAGTCGGTTACAATGGTAGGGGATCTAAATATCCGCATCGCCAAGCTTGCCTTCCACGCCAAGGAAAGTCCCATCCGGACACGGGACGAAGTATCCAATCTTGTATCTTCATAGTCCAAGAGTCCGGCTGATGGTATAGTCCGGCCATCCGGACACCCCCTAATCCAGGACTCCCCCAGTAGCCCCTGAACCAGGCTTCAATGACGACAAGTCCGGCGCGCAGATTGTCTTCGGCATTGCAAGGCGAGTTCCTCCTCCAAGTACTTCATAAAAGATTGTTAACACTAAGGATAGTGTCCGGCTCTGCAAAATAAGTTTCCACATATTGCCATAGAGAGAATAATATTTACACAAATCTAATCTGCTGACGTATTCCGTAGCGTGACATCACACCACGGCCAAGCCTTTATTCGAATCGTTTTATTGTCCCACCTCGGCACGTTTAGCGAGGCGGTTTCCTTGGCACGTCTTGTCGAAGCAGAGATCATGTCCCCTTTATTTACGGGATTCTCATCAGTACGAACGTGGGTAACCCAGTCGTGCCCGTTGGTATGTTTTCTCGATCAAAGGCGAGTCCCAAACAGTCACGGGGAGGGCCCTTGGTATTCAACCTCTTATAAAGAGACCAAGGCCTTACTCCTTTCTTTCAATCTCAAACGAGGTCGCCTTTCGCCTCGAGTTCCAATACCCAAGGCTCCAGATTTCAGGCGCTTCGGACCTCCGATAATGTCCGGTTCCGACCTTCAAGGCCGATGGATGCCCTCCTCCGTCATGGAGGAGGACGTGCTGAAGTTGAGAGAGGCCAGGTTCTTGACCGGCGAAATCTCGCATAGGCTGCCTGCTCAAGGGTAGGTCATTCCCACTCCCAAGCCCGGTGAGAGCGTGGTGTTTGTGTCTCACTTCCTTCGGGGGCTAGGCTTCCCTATGGACCCCTTCGTAAGGGGGCTCATGTTTTGTTATGGGCTGGGATTTCACGACTTGGCTTCGGAGTCCATCCTCCACATCTCATCGTTCATCGTCGTGTGCGAAGCCTTCCTCCGCACACCCCCTAATCCAGGACTCCCTCGGTAGCCCCTGAACCAGGCTTCAATGACGACGAGTCCGGCGCGTAGATTGTCTTCGGCATTGCAAGGCGGGTTCCTCCTCCAAGTTCTTCATAAAAGTTTGTAAACCCCAAGGGTAGTGTCCGGCTCTGCAAAATAAGTTTCCACATATTGCCATAGAGAGAATAATATTAACACAAATCTAATCTGCTGACATATTCCATAGCGTGACATCACACTACGGCCAAGCCTTTATTCGAATCGTTTTCACTTCCCCACCTCCGCGCATTTTGCAAGGCGGTTTCCTTGGCACGTCTTGTCAAAGCAGAGACCGTGTCCCCTTTATTTACGGGATTCTCATCAATATGGACGTGGGTAACCCAATCGTGCCCGTTAGCATGTTCTCTCGATTAAAGGCGAGTCCCAAACGATTATGGGGAGGGCCCTTTGTATTCCACCTCTTATAAAGAGACCAAGGCCTTACCGCTTTCTTTCAATCTCAAACGAGTTCGCCCGCCGCCTCGAGTTCCTACACCCTAGGCTCTAGATTTCAGGCGCTTCGGACCTTCGACAATGTCTGGTTCCGACCTTCAAGGCCGATGGATGCCCTCCTCCGTCATAGAGGAGGACGTGCTAAAGCTGAGAGAGGCCAAGTTCTTGACCGGCGAGATTTCGCATAGGCTACCTGCTCAAGGGCAGGCTATTCTAGTCCCCAGCCCGGTGAGAGCGTGGTGTTCGTGTCTCACTTCCTTCGGGAGTTAGGCTTCCCCATGGATCCCTTTGTGAGGGGGCTGATGTTCTATTATGGGTTGGAATTTCACGACATAGCTCCGGAGTCCATCCTCCATGTTTCCTCATTCATTGTCGTGTGCGAAGTATTCCTTCATGTTACTCCTCACTTCGGATTATGGCTCAAGACCTTTAAGGTAGAGCCGAAGAGGATTGAGGGACGACACGTAGAGTGCGGAGGCGCTGTTATAAGCAAGAAGGTTGATGCTCCATGGCCCGAGGGCCCTTTTCAAGAGAAGCTCGGCTTGTGGCAACGAGAGTGGTTCTACATCACCGCTCCCAGGGGCACCAAGTGGGTGGCGCCGCCTGCCTTTCGCTCGGGTCCCCCAAAGCAGCTAGGGTCGTGGGTCAATAAAGGCCTTGATTGGGGGGCCACCCCGGGACGTGTCTTTGTTGCGGGGCCGCATCAGGGATCTCTTAGAAAGAGGTCTCAGCTTGGTCAAAGTGACGCAAGTCATGCTGATCCGCCGAACACTGCCCGGCAAACGTCGCTCCCTTTGTTTGTGGGAGTTTAATCCGGAGGGACCACGAGCTCTCCAGCATTTTATGGGCGCAATGCCCGCGGAGATGTATAAACTGTTCTTCGGATCACAAGCAATGTGTCCGGATTTGACCGAGGATGCAGGTCTGAGCTGCAATCGCCCGGATACTCAAGTAAGTAGCCTTGTGCCCGGACTCGTTATCCGTATATTTGTCATAAACTTGCCCCTAAAAGAGCTATCCTTTTAAACAGGAGTGGATAGTGAAAGCAAAGCTGATCAGGTGTCCGGCTCCCCTCCCCGAGACCAGGCCGGATCCCGTGCTAGTCAGGATGCTGAAGATTGTGCCTTTGGGGGAAAGTGAGGGAGGGGACAAGGAAACTACGGCCTCCTCGAAGGAGGCCGTTCGGAAGGGAGGAACCGAAAATTCCTCTCCTCAGGGGAAGAAGAGGACTGCCTCTGAAAACCCGGAGACTATGGCCTCAAAGCGGTGGGGAAATCCTTGTCAGAGGGTCCTACGCCGGGGGATACCTCGGCCGAACTATGCCCTCAAGGGGACCAGCCCTCCAACGAGCCGTAAGTAGAGAAAGATTATATTTTTGAGAGAGAAATCCTTGCTTTATGTCTGAGAAGATTAACCAAAATTTTACCTTGTAGCTCGGACCTCAGCCCTTCTCAGCAGGGCTCGTCTTCGGGGGACCTTCTTCCATATGGCCCCCCAAGGTTCTCCGCGTCCGGCCTTCGAAAGAGGCCATAGGACGAATCCGGCACCGTCCGGTGTTCGGTCGGAGGAGCTGAAGAATTTGCTAGGGCGAGCTTCTATCTCAGAGAAGCACCGTGCGTTGATGGGCAAGGTGATTGAAAGGATTTCGTCCGCGGAAAGCGGATTGCACGAGGCTGTCAGAAGTTTACTGACAGGTTTTGAGGTACGTGAAATAATGTACATTTTCTGACAGTTGTGCATAAATAAGATGCGCCCTGTGTAGATAGTAGCCCCTGAGACTCTGTGCGTTGTCAAAAGTGACGGCGCGCGGAGGATCATAATCCCAGGTCTAAAATGTCGCCTTTGTATGTAGGTGGCGAAGTGTCCGGAATCCAGCCGGACTAATGATTTTGCCGAGCTAAAGCGGCAACTTGACGTGGCAGATGCCAACATCGCGCTCGTCAATAAGCGGCTTAATGAGGCTCAAGGTATGTAATTCCTCGGGCGGCACCTGGTAAGAGGAGCTTTATGACAGTATCTTACAATGTGTGTGCTTGACGCAGATGGTGCGGCCGCCGTGGAGAGTCTTCGGGCAGAACTTGCCCGAGCTAAGGAACAAGCCAGAAAAAGTGATGCGGCTGCCGTGAAGGCCCTTGAAGAGCTGAGAGCCGAACAGGCTGCTCACTGCCGAAGCAAAAAAGAGATGGCCGAGATGGCCGTGAAGCTAAAGAGCGCTGCTGACCATTGCAAGCTTCTAGAAAAAGAAGATCAGGCAGAACAGACGGACTTGAAGAAGGTCGTTGCCAATGCTAAGGATGCTCGCTCTGCGATGAGAGCTGCGAGGGAGGAGCTTCGTGAAGCCGGGGAGATCGCGGCTGGAAAGCCCTTTATGCTGCGGAGGAAGTTTTGTGATCCTAAGCATGCTCCGTTGGACCGGCTGTGGAGTACGACGGACACCTATATGGATTTGGCGGCAAGTGCTGCTGATGCGACCGAACACTTTCGACATCAAGGAGATCGCGAAGTGGAGAAACTCTTTTGGTCGCAGTTCCACAATCCAGAGCGTCCACTGTCAGTGGGCGATCGTCTGGCCGAATGGGCCGAGCTGAATAGGTTGTCCGGACTCGCCATGAAGTGCGTCATGAGTCATCTGTGGCCGGGGAGATCGGAGCCGAAGAGTTATTTCAGCTTGGTGCAGCAATTCCTTGGTGCGGTGCCACGTATCAATGCAATGAAGAGGTCAGCATGCATAGAGGGCGCACGGATGGCTCTTGCCCGTGTCAAGACATACTGGGCGGAGATGGAGACCACCGTTGTTGCATCCCGAGATTCGGACAAAAGCCGAGTACCCTCCGAGCACCATTTTCAGGAAATCCTTGAAGGCGCTCGTATAATAGAGACGCAGTGCTCGAAGGATGCTATGTTCTAATAGCATATTTAATTGTAAAGCAATATTTTGATAAATTGTAGTAGCCTTTTATACTTGTGCCTTCAAGTATTTGAAACACCTCATGTGTGGCCATTTTAAGTAAATATTAAATCTGAAAGATGGAAGTCGTTGGCTTCAGCCCCACGCACATAGTGCGGGGGTGCTCGCAGAAGGCGCATTTTCACACTTAATCCAACGTCTTGGTCCTACAAAGGAGGTGATAGCGCAGCGAGCTAGGCAACCGGACTATAATGCTTTAACACTTTCACTTAGCCATAGGAGCTTGACAGTGATGCTACTTAAATAGCCCCTGGTGGCGCCTGCGCTCGCCCGAAGTCGGGGCGCATATGTGCCTGGCTGGGAAACGGCCCTTCGTTAATGCGGAGGAATCCTATAGATTCCGGTGAGTCATCGAGTGGTTGACCCGTCTCACGCTATATCATGACAGTCAGTTTTCGGCTTTCTCTACTGAGGTGCTCGCCTGGCTGAACCGGGGCACAATCGCAGTAGTTCTCCTGGTGCCGCCTTAGCCGATAGTGCGGAACGTAAGGCAGCCAAACACAGGAGCCGGGCAACCCAACATTTGACCAAAGACATGATTCGGAGCTGATGCATATAAGGCCAAACTCGCGACGCCGAACACTCCCTAAGGTATTCGATCTTTGTGAGTGCGGGCGGGACAACACCCTTGGTTATAAGCCCCTAGTGTCCAGGTACGTGCAAAGTTCCTGACGTGGCCACATGCCAAGCCGTCAGTCCCCTCCTTGATTATAACGAAAAACCGGAGGATGTGTATCAACAAGAGACAGTAAAAAAGGTTTACGCAGGGTCTTAATCTGAAAAGAATCCTTGGAACGGGTCACTGCTGCACGTCTGCGCCTGTGTCTCCGTTGTGCCGTATCCTGGACGGGCGCAGCACGATGTTCATCTGTAAAAGAGAGGAACTTAGTTGAAAAATAAAAAAGGGTCATGCTGAACAAAAGTTATACTAAATAATCAAAGTATAGATTGAAATGGCTAAAATTGAGCTTGATTGTCTCATATTGTACATGTGCGGAGCCCCTAGCGCAGGGGTATACGGTTATTAAGCCTTTATTAATGATATGTTTACGCCGAACTCGTCCAGCCGTGTCTGTGGTCTTAACGACCTATTTGGATGTTTTTGGCTGATGAAGCCGTATTATTGTGGGGCTGTTAAGGCAGCCGCACGATCCTCCGTGGGGGGCGCACTCAATGTTTTCCCTTTAGAGACATGATGCCTCGTGGACCGGGCATCTTGAGCGTAAGAGATGCGTAATGCGGTATTGCGTTAAAGCGGGCGAAAGCTTCGCGTCCCAGCATTGATAGCGACTTGAGAATGGGACGATGTGGAAAGTTAGCTTTTCGAGGCGGAAGTTATCAGGGAAGCCGAATATGACTTCAATCCGGAGAAAGCCCATGCAATGGGTACCCGGACCTGGCGCTACCCCTTGAAAGGAGGTTTTGCTGTGGCGAATTCTTGTTGGGTCTATACCCATGTGGCGGATTGTGTCCTGATATATCAGGTTTAGACCACTGCTGCCGTCCATCAGGACATTTGTAAACTGGAGTCCGCCAATTATTGGATCGAGTACCAAGGCAGTCCAGCCTGCGCTCCTGATACTTCTAGAGTAATCCCGATGATCGAAGACGATTGGTTTTGTCAACCAGTGGCGGGACTCCTTTGGGATAGGCCGTATGGCGCTTACCTTTATGGGCGCCGCACGTTTTGTCATGTGAAGTAAGTTTATTGTTTTTACTTCTTGTGGAAAATTCTTTTGTTTCCTGGTGCTCTGCTTTTGGGGTTCGTCGTTGAGTCTGCCGAATTGTTTGTAGATCCAACAATCGCTGTGGGTATGGTTAGCAGGCTTCCCGGGAGTACTGTGTATTTGACATATCCTGTCCAAGATTTTGTTTAGATTGGATAGCTTGTCCCTGTTATCCTGAAGGGGCGGCTTTTTCTGATTCTGTCGTGAGCTTTTGAATCCGGCGTTGACTGCCGTGCTCTTTGGACTGTTTTCCTTAGTCCGGCGACGATCCTTGTTGTGTCACGGTTTTCCGTTTCCATCTCTAGTTTCGGATGTACTTGGGTCGCTGGTGCTACATCTTGCCAACCAGTTGTCCTCTCCTGCGCAAAAGCGGGTCATGAGGCTTGTTAATGTGGCCATTGTTCTTGGCTTTTCTTGGCTGAGGTGTCTGGCTAGCCATTCGTCTCGAACGTTATGCCTAAAAGCTGCTAGGGCTTCGGCGTCCGGACAGTCGACTATCTGATTCTTTTTAGTAAGAAATCTGTTCCAGAACTGCCGAGCTGACTCTCCGGGCTGTTGAGTTATGTGACTGAGATCGTCTGCATCCGGAGGACGGACATAGGTCCCATGAAAATTTGCTCGGAAAGCGTCCTCGAGCTCTTCCCAACTTCCAATTGTGTTTTCACGAAGGCTTTTAAGCCAATGCCGGGCTGGCCATTTAAGCTTGAGGGGTAAGTATTTTATGGTGTGGAGGTCATCTCCTCTGGCCATATGTATGTGGAGGATATAATCCTCGATCCACACTCCAGGGTCTGTTGTTCCATCGTACGCCTCTATGTTTACGGGTTTAAATCCCGCTGGAAATTCATAATCCAGGACCTCATCAGTGAAACATAGGGGGTGTGCGGCACCCCTGTATTTGGGTGTGCCGTGGCGTTCGGATACTGGTTTTGTTGCATTGCTGACGAGAGCTTGCTTTCTTGGCCCATAAATAGACCTGGCCGGGCCATCTTTTTGATGCGAGTCCTTGAGTGGGTCGCATGCCGGCTTGAGTGCGGCGCCGCTTGCTGTTTTATTCTGGCCATGGGGTCGTCTATCCGACCGGGTGGCTTTCTTACTTTTTGAATGCGAGGGCTCTAAGGCCTCTTCGTCGAATTCAGGCAGTAGCTTTCGCTTCGGATAGCTTTTAGTGCGGCGACTGTCGCCGTATTTGTCTGCGGTATTGATTACTTTGCTCCATCTGATTCTGAGTGCATTTTCAGCAGTTTTTAGCTTCCGCTTCTGCTTTTTCAGGCTACGTGCGGTTGCAATGAGCCTTTTGTGGAGGTTCTTCTACTCCGTGGCCTTATCCGGCGTAAGGTCGTCCGGAATGCCGTTTTCACCGGGGACGGGTTGTTCGGTTTCTTTATCCGAGTTGCCATGTTCGGACGGTTGCTCTAAGGCATGCTCGTCGTCTGCCGGCTCGTCCTGCTCTATGGCTGGGTCTGTGTCGAGGCGGGGCTTGGGGCGGCGTTTACGCCGCCGCTTTGATTGCTTTTTGAGAGATCGATCCCTCGTTGCATCCCCGTGTTCCTCGTTGTCGCTTCCTTTAGGTGTATCGACCATGTACACATCATGAGATGAGGTGGCTGTCCAATGCCCTATAGGCGTTGGTTCATATGCGTCTCCTGCATCGTCGTCCATACCGTCGATGTCTTCAGAGTCGAAATTGAGCACGTCATTTAAATTATCGACGGTGGCTATTAAATGGGTGGTGGGTGGGCTTTGAATTTCTTCATCGTCCATATCCCAACCTTGCTGACCGTAGTCCGTCCAGGGCTCTCCTGATAAAGAGAGAGATTTTAGTGAATTCAGAATGTCGCCAAAGGGCGAGTGCTGAAAGATGTCCGCGGTGGTGAACTCCGTGATTGGCGCCCACTCGGATTCGATCGGCAGGCGCGCGGAGGGCTCGGAGTCCGGAGAGGAATCCGGCCCCTCGGAGTCACAGGCCTTGCGGAGTGCGGAGCTGGTGTTCGGCTCGACCGCCTTTGAGATCGCAGCCCCCAAGGCGGCGTCCAACCACTCATCCTCGATTGGCGCAGTGGGCTCCGAATTAAGGGTCGGAACCGATGCGTGTGCGGCCTCCAGGGCACTGTTCGGCGGCAGAGCTAGATCATGCCCATCAAGACAATGCGGCGCTCTCGGCTGTGGCTCGAATCTGTCGAAGATCGAATCCCCGCGGATGTTAGCTGTGTAGTTCAAACTTTCAAATCTGACCTGATGGCCAGGGCGTAGCTTTCGATCTGCTCCAGATGGCCATGTGAATTGGCCCGCAGTACAAAGCCGCCGAAGACGAAGATCTGTCCAGGGAGAAAAGTCTCACCCTGGACTGCATCGTTGTTGATGATCGAAGGAGCCACCGGGCCTAAAAGCGACGACACAGAGGAACTCTCAATGAAAGCACCAATGTCGGTGTCAAAACCGGCGGATCTCGGGTAGGGGGTCCCGAACTGTGCGTCTAGGCGGATGGTAACAGGAGACAAGGGACACGAAGTTTTACCCAGGTTCGGGCCCTCTCGATGGAGACATAGAGATTTGCAAGATACATACGAATCTGAATGTAGCAGACCCGTTGACTAAGCCTCTTTCACGAGCAAAACATGATCAACATCAAGGCTCCATGTGTGTTAGAATCATTACTGTGTAATCTAGATTATTGACTCTAGTGCAAGTGGGAGACTGAAGGAAATATGCCCTAGAGGCAATAATAAAGTTATTATTTATTTCCTTATATCATGATAAATGTTTATTATTCATGCTAGAATTGTATTAACCGGAAACATAATACTTGTGTGAATACATAGACAAACTAAACATCACTAGTATGCCTCTTCTTGACTAGCTCGTTAATCAAAGATGGTTATGTTTCCTAACCATAGACATGTGTTGTCATTTGATTAACGGGATCACATCATTAGGAGAATGATGTTATTGACATGACCCATTCCATTAGCTTAGCACCCGATCGTTTAGTATGTTGCTACTGCTTTCTTCATGACTTATACATGTTCCTATGACTATGAGATTATGCAACTCCCGTTTACCGGAGGAACACTTTGTATGCTACCAAACGTCACAACGTAACTGGGTGATTATAAAGGTGCTCTACAGGTGTCTCCAAAGGTACATGTTGGGTTGGCGTATTTCGAGATTAGGATTTGTCACTCCGATTGTCGGAGGGGTATCTCTGGGCCCTCTCGGTAATGCACATCACATAAGCCTTGCAAGCATTGCAACTAATGAGTTAGTTGCGAGATGATGTATTACAGAACGAGTAAAGAGACTTGCCGGTAACGAGATTGAACTAGGTATTGAGATACCGACGATCGAATCTCGGGCAAGTAACATACCGATGACAAAGGGCACAACGTATGTTGTTATGCGGTCTGACCGATAAAGATCTTCGTAGAATATGTAGGAGCCAATATGAGCATCCAGGTTCCGCTATTGGTTATTGACCGAAGATGTGTCTCAGTCATGTCTACATTGTTCTCGAACCGTAGGGTCCGCACGCTTAACGTTGCGATGACAGTTTCATTATGAGTTTATGTATTTTGATGTACCAAAGTTTGTTCAGAGTCCCGGATGTGATCACGGACATTACGAGGAGTCTCGAAATGGTCGAGACATAAAGATCGATATATTGGACGGCTATATTCGGACACCGGAAGTGTTCCGAGTGATTTCGGAGAAAACCGGAGTACCGGAGGGGTACCGGAACCCCCCCCCCAGGGGTTAATGGGCCTTATGGGCCTGAAGTGGAGAAGAGGAGGGGCGGCCAGGGCAGGCCGCACGCCCCCTCCCCCTCTAGTCCGAATTGGACTAGGAGGGGGGCGGCTCCCCCCCTTTCCTTCCTCTCCTCTCTCCCTTCCTTCCCCCTCTCCTACTTGGACAAGGAAAAAGGTGGGAGTCCTACTCCCGGTAGGAGTAGGACTCCTCCCTGGCGCGCCCCTCCTGGCCGGCTGCCCCTCCCCCTTGCTCCTTTATATACGGGGGCAGGGGGCACCCTAGGACACACAAGTTGATCTTCGTGATCATTCCTTAGCCGTGTGCGGTGCCCCCCTCCACCATATTCCACCTCGGTCATATTGTAGCGGTGCTTAGGCGAAGCCCTGCGACAGTAGAACATCAAGATCGTCACCACGCTGTCGTGCTGACGGAACTTCTCCCCGAAGCTTTGCTGGATCGGAGCCCGGGGATCGTCATCGAGCTGAACGTGTGCCAAGAACTCGGAGGTGTCGGAGTAACGGTACTTGGATTGGTTGGATCGGGAAGACGTACGACTACTTCCTCTATGTTGTGTCAACGCTTCCGCTTTGGTCTACGAGGGTACGTAGACAACACTCTCCCCTCTTGTTGCTATGCATCACCATGATCTTGCGTGTGCGTAGGATTTTTTTTGAAATTACTACGTTCCCCAACAGTGGCATCCGAGCCTAGGTTTTTATGGTTTGATGTTATATGCACGAGTAGAACACAAGTGAGTTGTGGGCGATATAAGTCATACTGCTTACCAGCATGTCATACTTTGGTTCGGCGATATTGTTGGATGAAGCGACCCGGACGGACATTACGCGTACGCTTACGCGAGACTGGTTCTACCAACGTGCTTTGCACACAGGTGGCTGGCGGGTGTCAGTTTCTCCAACTTTAGTTGAACCGAGTGTGGCTACGCCCGGTCCTTGCGAAGGTTAAAACAGCACCAACTTGACAAACTATCGTTGTGGTTTTGATGCGTAGGTAAGATTGGTTCTTGCTTAAGCCCGTAGCAGCCACGTAAAACTTGCAACTTACAAAGTAGAGGACGTCTAACTTGTTTTTGCAGGGTATGTTGTGATGTGATATGGTCAATACATGATACTAAATTTTATTGTATGAGATGATCATGTTTTGTAACCGAGTTATCGGCAACTGGCAGGAGCCGTATGGTTGTCGCTTTATTGTATGCAATGCAATCGCCCTGTAATGCTTTACTTTATCACTAAGCGGTAGTGATAGTCGTAGAAGCATAAGATTGGCGAGACGACAACGATGCTGCGATGGAGATCAAGGTGTCGCGCCGGTGACGATGGTGATCATGACGATGCTTCGGAGATGGAGATCACAAGCACAAGATGATGATGATGGCCATATCATATCACTTATATTGATTGCATGTGATGTTTATCTTTTATGCATCTTATCTTGCTTTGATTGACTGTAGCATTATAAGATGATCCCTCACTAAATTATCATAGTAAAAGTGTTCTCCCTGAGTATGCACCGTTGCGAAAGTTCTTCGTGCTGAGACACCACGTGATGATCGGGTGTGATAGGCTCTACGTTCAAATACAACGGGTGCAAAACAGTTGCACACGCGGAATACTCAGGTTTAACTTGACGAGCCTAGCATATAACGGATATGGCCTCGGAACACGGAGACCGAAAGGTCGAGCGTGAATCATATAGCAAATATGATCAACATAGTGATGTTCACCATTGAAACTACTCCATCTCACGTGATGATCTGTAACACCCCGGATGTAACTTGCCATATTTGTAACTCCAACTCTTGCCATTTTCGGCAATGTGATATGATATTCCCTCCGTGGTTGGGTTTTCCTTCTTTTGCATTTTGTTCATGCCATGCATTTCATATCATGTCATCATGTGCATCGCATTCGCATACGTGTTCGTTTCATGAATCCGAGCCTTTTCCCCGTTGTCCGTTTTGCAATCCGGCACTCCTACGTCCTCCGGCGCCCCCTTTTACCTATTTTCATGTGCGAGTGTTAAACGGTCTCGGAATGGACCGAGGTTTGCCAAGCGGCCTTGGTATAGCACCGGTAGACCGCCTGTCAAGTTTCGGGTCATTCGGAGGTCGTTTGATACTCCAACGGTTAACCAGGTAACCGTGAAAGCCTCTTTTGGGTTGCAGCCCAAAACCCCTCCAATCCAGCCCATTAACCCATCTAAGTCACTCCTATGTCCATCGCCGTTCGATCACGATCGTGTGGCCGCAAACCGTGCTCAATTTGGAGCCTCCTAGCTCCTCCTACCTATAAATATACCCTCTCCCCCGAAATCCCGGGTCCTCTTCCACCCTAAACCTAGAAAACTTCCCCCGCCGCCGCCGGACACGTCCGGGCGGAGCCGGACGCGTCCGCCCGCCGCGCCGAACCAATCGCGCGCTGCCACGTGGGCAGCACCGCGCCCACTTCGCCGCCGGCCCGCGGGACCCAGGTCGGGCCCGCGCGAGCCCGGATCCCGCCGCCGCCCAGCCCGCATCGTCCCGGCGCACCGCCCGCTCCCGAGGCGCCCCGCCGCCGCCCGCCGCTTCGAGCCCCGCGCCGGCCTCGCCGCGCGCCTCTGCCGCCGCCCGCAGGCGCCGCCCATCGCCGCCCGGCCCCGCTGCCGCCCTGCCGGCGCCCACTCCGCCTATCGCGCCACCCGTCTCTGGCGAGGCCCGCCTCGCCTCGAACTCCGGCGATCCAGATCTGAATGAGGGTTGACTTCTCCTCCCCCCCTAATTCCTCTAAGTCATTTTTCTGTCAGATTTTTGTTGCATGTTCATCGCATCATAACTTTCTGCATACTGCTCCGTTTCGTGCGTGTAATATGTCAAATTGTTCGCCTCGATGAGTACATCTTTTCTTCTCATTGCATCATTTTCATTTGAGCTCATCTTGATACCCTAAATGCTGTTATAAGAGGGCTATGTGATGTTAGTTCCAGATTATTATCAGAACATGCACTTTTGTCATTTTTGCCATGATTGATGTGTGCACTCTATGAACTTGAGCTCTACATGTGTTCTGAAATATGTCATGCCATCTTTACAGGGGTGTATGCCATGTATTTTTGTGATCTCTGTGGTGACTATCAAAAGCATGCAAACTAGGGATCATATTGTTGCTGATTTCAGGGACTTAGTATTTTCACTAAGTCATTCCCTGCTGTTATTTTTATGCCATGTGTTCATGTTGTTTCAGAGAGATCTATGCCCATTTTGAGCATGATCAGTAAGGGTGTTTTGAACACATGGATTTGCTCTATCCATCCATGCCTGTGTTTGTAATTATGGAGTGCCATAGCTTGAGTCAATCGAGCTCTACTTTTGCTATAAAATATTACTGGCAGATTGTTTACATGTTATTCGATTTTGCCAAGCTTGTTGTAGTTGATCTTTGCATGCTATGATGTTGTTCTTGCCATGATTAGCTTCTATGCCATGTCTGATTGGTGGTTATATGCTTAGTTTATCATGAAATGCTCTGTAGTGAGTGCATCGAGCTTGTAAACATGCCTACTTGTTATCTGTTTTTGACATGTGCAGTTTTCTGCCAAGTCTGAAAACTGTAACGAAACTTGCTTAATTGACATGGGTGCTATTATATTTTCTGGTCCTTTTGGCTCATGGTCAGTAAGGGACTTTTGTTCTATGTTTTGAGTAGATTCATGCCATGCCTTGTTTTTCTATATTGTGTCCCTGTAGCAGGTTGTTTCCTTGCTCTAAACATGTCGTCCTGATGTTAATTTCTGGCATGATAGTATTTTCACTAAGTCTGTGAAGCTGATATGTTTTGCACTTTTGCCATGCTTGTTTGAACCTGTTGTGGTGCGATTTAGCCGTAGCTAAGTGTTCATCTTTTGTCAAGCATCTTGAGTAGATAACTTCCATATGCTTTGCTGATATGTTTGGATGCAGTAGCTTAATTTCTTGTTGCTTGCTAAGTAGCATCGTGCTGTTAATGGCAGAATCTTGTCATTCTTGTTTTGCTTGTCATTTGCAAACCGTGCATCCGATTCCGGTGATCTTTATATCGATTTCAACCGAAATCACCTCACCTTTCCAGTGGCATACTTGGTTTGCCAAGATTATGCCTTGTTCATCTTTTTCCTTCCGGAGCACGCATATGCATTGCATACCACATCTCGCATATCATGTCATGTTTTGCATCATGTTGATTGCGCATTGCATTGTGGTTGATAGTTGTTGTTTTGCTTGTGTTCTTGCCTTGGGTAGAGCCGGGAGACGAGTACGTGACTGAGGAACCTGTTGAGAACAATTACGAGGATCAAGCCTTCGACAACCCTGAGAACTTTGCAGGCAAGATGACCATACCCTCGAAATCACTTCTATCTTTGCATGCTAGATGCTCGCTCTTTTGCTATGCCTATGCTGCGATACCTACCACTTGCTATATCATGCCACCCATATTGCCATGTCAAACCTCTAACCATCCTTTCCTAGCAAACCGTTGATTGGCTATGTTACCGCTTTGCTCAGCCCCTCTTATAGCGTTGCTAGTTGTAGGTGAAGATGAAGTTTGTTCCTTGTTGGAACATGATTATGTTGGGATATCACAATATCTCTTATTTTAATTAATGCATCTATATACTTGGTAAAGGGTGGAAGGCTCGGCCTTATGCCTGGTGTTTTGTTCCACTCTTGCCACCCTAGTTTCCGTCATATCGGTGTTATGTTCCTTGATTTTTGCGTTCCTTACACGGTTGGGTGATTTATGGGACCCCCTTGACAGTTCGCTTTGAATAAGACTCCTCCAGCAAGGCCCAAATTTGGTTTTACCATTTGCCACCTAAGCCTTTTTCCCCCGGGTTTTCGCGAGCCCGAGGGTCATCTTTATTTTTAACCCCCGGGCCAGTTCTCCTTCGATTGCTGGTCCAAACCGAGCGATGTCTGGCGCCCCTTGGGCAACCAGGGTCTATGCCAACCCGACGTCTTGCTCATCCGGTGTGCCCTGAGAACGAGATATGTGCAGCTCCTATCGGGATTTGTCGGCACATTCGGGCGGCTTTGCTGGACTTATTTTATTACTATCGAAATGTCTTGTAGTCCGGGATTCCGAGACTAATCGGGTCTTCCCGGTAGAAGGAATATCCTTCATTGACCGTGAGAGCTTATAATGGGCTAAGTTGGGACACCCCTGCAGGGTATTATCTTTCGAAAGACGTGCCCGCGGTTATGAGGCAGATGGGAATTTGTTGATGTCCGGTTGTAGAAAACCCGAAGTTGACCTTAATTAAAACACATCAACCGCGTGTGTAACCGTGATGGTCTCTTCTCGGCGGAGTCCGGGAAGTGAACACGGTTTTGGAGTTATGTTTGACGTAGGTTGTTCTAGGATCACTTCTTGATCACTTCTAGCTTCACGACCGTGCTTTGCTTCTCTTCTCGCTCTCTTTTGCGTTGTTAGCCACCATATATGCTAGTCGCTTGCTGCAGCTCCACCTCACAACCCTATCCTACCTTTAAGCTTAAATAGTCTTGATCTCGCGGGTGTGAGATTGCTGAGTCCCCGTGACTCACAGATTCTACCAAAATAGTTGCAGGTGCCAACGATGCCAGTGCAGATGACGCATCCAAGCTCAAGTGGGAGTTCGACGAGGAACGTGGTCATTACTGTGTGTCTTTTTCTGATGATCAGTAGTGGATCCCAGTTGGGACGATCGGGGATCTGTGTAGCATTTGGGGTAGTCTTCTTTCATTTTGGTTCCGTAGTCGGACCTTGAGTGTAATCTGGATGATGGATGTTTATTTATGTATTGTGTGAAGTGGCGACTGTAAGCCAACTATGTATCTCTTTCCCTTATGTATTACATGGGTTGTGTGAAGATTACCTCACTTGCGACATTGCTTTCAATGCGGTTATGCCTCTAAGTCGTGCTTCGACACGTGGGAGATATATCCGCATCGAGGGCGTTACATGATCGGACATGGTTTAGTGGATTTGGATCACGTGATCACTTAGAGGATTAGAGGGATGTCTATCTAAGTGGGAGTTCTTTAGTAATATGATTAATTGAACTTAAATTTATCATGAACTTAGTACCTGATAGTATCTTGCTTGTTTATGTTTGATTGTAGATAGATGGCCCGTGCTGTTGTTCCGTTGAATTTTAATGCGTTCCTTGAGAAAGCAAAGTTGAAAGATGATGGTAGCAATTACACGTACTGGGTCCGTAACTTGAGGATTATCCTCATTGCTGCACAGAAAAGTTACGTCCTGGAAGCACCGCTAGGTGCTAGGCCTGTTGCTGATGCAACTGACGACGTTAAGAACGTCTGGCAGAGCAAAGCTGATGACTACTCGATAGTTCAATGTGCCATGCTTTACGGCTTAGAATCGGGTCTTCAACGACGTTTTGAACATCATGGAGCATATGAGATGTTCCAGGAGTTGAAGTTAATATTTCAAGCAAATGCCCGGATTGAGAGATATGAAGTCTCCAATAAGTTCTATAGCTGCAAGATGGAGGAGAATAGTTCTGTCAGTGAGCATATACTCAAAATGTCTGGGTATAATAATCACTTGATTCAATTGGGAGTTAATCTTCCAGATGATTGCGTCATTGATAGAATTCTCCAAACACTTCCACCTAGCTACAAGAGCTTCGTGATGAACTATAATATGCAAGGGATGGATAAGACAATTCCCGAGCTCTTCGCAATGCTGAAAGCTGCGGACATAGAAATCAAGAAGGAGCATCAAGTGTTGATGGTCAACAAGACCACTAGTTTCAAGAAAAAGGGCAAAGGGAAGAAGAAGGGAAACTTCAAGAAGAACAGCAAACAAGTTGCTGCTCAGGAGAAGAAACCCAAATCCGGACCTAAGCCTGAAACTGAGTGCTTCTACTGCAAGCAGACTGGTCACTGGAAGCGGAACTGCCCCAAGTATTTGGCGGGTAAGAAGGATGGCAAGGTGAACAAAGGTATATGTGATATACATGTTATTGATGTGTACCTTACTAATGCTCGCAGTAGCACCTGGGTATTTGATACTGGTTCTGTTGCTAATATTAGCAACTCAAAACAGGGACTACAGATTAAGCGAAGATTGGCTAAGGACGAGGTGACGATGCGCGTGGGAAATGGTTCCAAAGTCGATGTGATCGCGGTCGGCACGCTACCTCTGCATCTACCTTCAGGGTTAGTATTAGACCTAAATAATTGTTATTTGGTGCCAGCGTTGAGCATGAACATTATATCTGGATCTTGTTTGATGCGAGACGGTTATTCATTTAAATCAGAGAATAATGGTTGTTCTATTTATATGAGTAATATCTTTTATGGTCATGCACCCTTAAAGAGTGGTCTATTCTTATTAAATCTCAATAGTAGTGACACACATATTCATAATGTTGAAGCCAAAAGATGCAGAGTTGATAATGATAGTGCAACTTATTTGTGGCACTGCCATTTGGGTCATATCGGTGTAAAGCGCATGAAGAAACTCCATACTGATGGGCTTTTGGAACCACTTGATTATGGATCACTTGGTACTTGCGAACCGTGCCTTATGGGCAAGATGACAAAAACACCGTTCTTCGGTACTATGGAGAGAGCAACAGATTTGTTGGAAATCATACATACAGATGTATGTGGTCCGATGAATGTTGAGGCTCGTGGCAGATATCGTTATTTTCTCACCTTCACAGATGACTTAAGCAGATATGGGTATATCTACTTAATGAAACATAAGTCTGAAACATTTGAAAAGTTCAAAGAATTTCAGAGTGAAGTTGAAAATCATCGTAACAAGAAAATAAAGTTTCTACGATCTGATCGTGGAGGAGAATATTTGAGTTACGAGTTTGGTGTACATTTGAAACAATGCGGAATAGTTTTGCAACTCACGCCACCCGGAACACCACAGCGTAATGGTGTGTCCGAACGCCGTAATCGTACTTTACTAGATATGGTGAAATCTATGATGTCTCTTACTGATTTACCGCTATCGTTTTGGGGTTATGCTTTAGAGACGGCCGCATTCACGTTAAATAGGGCACCATCAAAATCCGTTGAGACGACGCCTTATGAACTATGGTTTGGCAGGAAACCTAAGTTGTCGTTTCTTAAAGTTTGGGGCTGCGATGCTTATGTGAAAAAGCTTCAACCTGATAAGCTCGAACCCAAATCGGAGAAATGTGTCTTCATAGGAAATCCAAAGGAAACTGTTGGATACACCTTCTATCACAGATCCGAAGGCAAGACTTTTGTTGCTAAATTCGGAAACTTTCTAGAGAAGGAGTTTCTCTCGAAAGAAGTGAGTGGGAGGAAAGTAGAACTTGATGAGGTAACTGTACCTGCTCCCTTATTGGAAAGTAGTACATCACAGAAACCGGTTTCTGTGACACCTACACCAATTGGTGAGGAAGCTGATGATAATGATCATGAAGCTTCAGAACAAGTTACTACTGAACCTCGTAGATCAACCAGAGCAAGATCCGCACCAGAGTGGTACGGTAATCCTGTTCTGGAAGTCATGCTACTAGATCATGATGAACCTACGAACTATGAAGAAGCGATGGTGAGCCCAGATTCCGCAAAATGGCTTGAAGCCATGAAATCTGAGATGGGATCCATGTATGAGAACAAAGTGTGGACTTTGGTTGACTTGCCCGATGATCGGCAAGCAATTGAGAATAAATGGATCTTTAAGAAGAAGACTGACGCTGACGGTAATGTTACTGTCTACAAAGCTCGACTTGTCGCAAAAGGTTTTCGACAAGTTCAAGGGATTGACTACGATGAGACCTTCTCACCCGTAGCGATGCTTAAGTCTGTTTGAATCATGTTAGCAATTGCCGCATTTTATGATTATGAAATTTGGCAGATGGATGTCAAAACTGCATTCCTGAATGGATTTCTGAAAGAAGAGTTGTATATGATGTAACCGGAAGGTTTTTTCGATCCAAAAGGAGCTAACAAAGTATGCAAGCTCCAGCGATCCATTTATGGACTGGTGCAAGCCTCTCGGAGTTGGAATAAACGCTTTGATAGTGTGATCAAAGCATTTGGGTTTGTACAGACTTTTGGAGAAGCCTGTATTTACAAGAAAGTGAGTGGGAGCTCTGTAGCATTTCTGATATTATATGTGGATGACATATTACTAATCGGAAATAATATAGAATTTCTGGATAGCATAAAGGGATACTTGAATAAGAGTTTTTCAATGAAAGACCTCGGTGAAGCTGCTTACATATTGGGCATTAAGATCTACAGAGATAGATCAAAATGCTTAATTGGACTTTCACAAAGCACTTACCTTGACAAAGTTTTGAAGAAGTTCAAAATGGATCAGGCTAAGAAAGGATTCTTGCATGTGTTACAAGGTGTGAAGTTGAGTAAGACCCAATGCCCGACCACTGCAGAAGATAAAAAGAAAATGAAAGATGTTCCCTATGCTTCAGCCATAGGCTCTATCATGTATGCAATGCAGTGTACCAGACCTGATGTGTGTCTTGCTATAAGTCTAGCAGGGAGGTACCAAAGTAATCCAGGATTGGATCATTGGACAGGGTCAAGAACATCCTGAAATACCTGAAAAGGACTAAGGATATGTTTCTCGTATATGGAGGTGACAAAGATCTCATCGTAAATGGTTACATTGATGCAAGCTTTGACACTGATCCGGACGATTCTAAATCGCAAACCGGATAGTGTTTACATTAAACGGTGGAGCTGTTAGTTGGTGCAGTTCTAAATAAAGCGTTGTGGCGGGATCTACGTGTGAAGCGGAGTACATAGCTGCTTCGGAAGCAGCAAACGAAGGAGTCTGGATGAAGGAGTTCATATCCGATCTAGGTGTCATACCTAGTGCATCGGGTCCAATGAATTTTTTTTGTGACAATACTGGTGCAATTGCCTTGGCAAAGGAATCCAGATTTCACAAGAGAACCAAGCACATCAAGAGACGCTTCAATTCCATCCGGGATCTAGTCCAGGTGGGAGACATAGAGATTTGCAAGATACATACGAATCTGAATGTAGCAGACCCGTTGTCTAAGCCTCTTCCACGAGCAAAACATGATCAGCATCAAGGCTCCATGTGTGTTAGAATCATTACTGTGTAATCTAGATTATTGACTCTAGTGCAAGTGGGAGACTGAAGGAAATATGCCCTAGAGGCAATAATAAAGTTATTATTTATTTCCTTATATCATGATAAATGTTTATTATTCATGCTAGAATTGTATTAACCGGAAACATAATACTTGTGTGAATACATAGACAAACTAAACGTCACTAGTATGCCTCTTCTTGACTAGCTCGTTAATCAAAGATGGTTATGTTTCCTAACCATAGACATGTGTTGTCATTTGATTAACGGGATCACATCATTAGGAGAATGATGTGATTGACATGACCCATTCCATTAGCTTAGCACCCGATCGTTTAGTATGTTGCTACTGCTTTCTTCATGACTTATACATGTTCCTATGACTATGAGATTATGCAACTCCCGTTTACCGGATGAACACTTTGTGTGCTACCAAACGTCACAACATAACTAGGTGATTATAAAGGTGCTCTATAGGTGTCTCCAAAGGTACATGTTGGGTTGGCGTATTTCGAGATTAGGATTTGTGACTCCGATTGTCGGAGAGGTATCTCTGGGCCCTCTCGGTAATGCACATCACATAAGCCTTGCAAGCATTGCAACTAATGAGTTAGTTGCGAGATGATGTATTACAGAACGAGTAAAGAGACTTGCCGGTAACGAGATTGAACTAGGTATTGAGATACCGACGATCGAATCTCGGGCAAGTAACATACCAATGACAAAGGGAACAACGTATGTTGTTATGCGGTCTGACCGATAAAGATCTTTGTAGAATATGTAGGAGCCAATACGAGCATCCAGGTTCCGCTATTGGTTATTGACCGGAGATGTGTCTCAGTCATGTCTACATTGTTCTCGAACCGTAGGGTCCGCACGCTTAACGTTACGATGACAGTTTCATTATGAGTTTATGTATTTTGATGTACCGAAGTTTGTTCGGAGTCCCGGATGTGATCACGGACATGACGAGGAGTCTCGAAATGGTCGAGACATAAATATCGATATATTGGACGGCTATATTCGGACACCTGAAGTGTTCCGAGTGATTTCGGAGAAAACTGGAGATCAAGTCCTAGGCAAGCAGACCTAATTTTAACAGCCGGTACAGTAACAATGAAAATGGCTCCCTCTTTAGTGAGATTATACGAGCAAATGCCTGAACCAAAATACGTCATTGCTATGGGAGCCTGTAATATTACAGGGATCATGATTTGGGCTGGCACGGGGATCGTTTGATCGATTTCCTTGATTTGATCGCTACTTAATGGGCGTGCGCTCAAAGGATACAAACAGGGATTTGCAAACAAAAAGGGTACCGGTGGGTTACCGGAACCCCCCGGGGGTTAATGGGCCTTATGGGCCTGAAGTGGAGAAGAGGAGGGGCGGCCAGGGCAGGCC
This sequence comes from Aegilops umbellulata, assembly GCA_032464435.1. Taxonomy (NCBI): domain Eukaryota; kingdom Viridiplantae; phylum Streptophyta; class Magnoliopsida; order Poales; family Poaceae; genus Aegilops; species Aegilops umbellulata. The sequence goes on from CP136055.1 coordinate 447,009,306, forward strand.
GCGCGCCCCCTCCCCCTCTAGTTCGAATTGGACTAGGAGGGGGGCGCCCCCCTTTCCTTCCTCTCCTCTCTCCCTTCCTTCCCCCTCTCCTACTTGGACAAGGAAAAAGGAGGGAGTCCTACTCCCGGTAGGAGTAGGACTCCTCCCTGGCGCGCCCCTCCTGGCCGGCCGCCCCTCCCCCTTGCTCCTTTATATACGGGGGCAGGGGGCACCCTAGGACACACAAGTTGATCTTCGTGATCGTTCCTTAGCCGTGTGCGGTGCCCCCCTCCACCATATTCCACCTCGGTCATATTGTAGCGGTGCTTAGGCGAAGCCCTGCGACAGTAGAACATCAAGATCATCACCACGCCATCGTGCTGATGGAACTTCTCCCCGAAGCTTTGCTGGATCGGAGCCCGGGGATTGTCATCGAGCTGAACGTGTGCCAAGAACTCGGAGGTGCCGGAGTAACGGTACTTGGATCGGTTGGATCGGGAAGACGTACGACTACTTCCTCTATGTTGTGTCAACGCTTCCGCTTCGGTCTACGAGGGTACGTAGACAACACTCTCCCCTCTTGTTGCTATGCATCACCATGATCTTGCGTGTGCATAGGAATTTTTTTGAAATTACTACGTTCCCCAACATTCACTACAAAAAAAGATACATCCGTGACGTTTTGGGCCGAACGAAAATCTTTTCTGTCATACTTATGACACTTCTATGATGATAATTGTGACAAAACCCGGTATCATCATAGATGTGGTGGGGTCCTACTTCTATGACAAAAAATCATGACAGACAATGGGCTTTTCATCCTGGGCGGGCCGGAGACGCAGCTTCATGACATTCGTTGGCCGTCCATGACGGAAAAAACCGTGGTAGAAGCGAGGGCACGGAAAATATCTGGGAGTCCTCGGTTATGGTGGGTGGTCGGGGGCCGAGCGATGCGCATTTCTCTCGTACGTACGTGCGTGTGTGTGAGGTGTTCGGCTCTAACTGAACCCGAGCGAGGTGTTGGGCTCTAACTGAACCCGAGCGATTGCACTGCAGGCTATGCGTTACTGAACCCGAGAGATCGATCGATGTCTGTTAACTGAACCCGATCGAGCGGTTCCTTCGCTACTGCTGCTAACTGAAGCCGCTCGATGCTGCCTCTGGATGAACAGTGAGCGTTGCGGGGGTGGATGAACAGTTCCCGGTGGGGGTGGATGAACAGGAGACCGTGGCATTGCCTCTGGATGAACAGTGAGCGTTGCTGGGGGATTTGGATGAACAGTTCCCGGTAGGGGTGGATGAATAGGACCCCGATCGTTCGAGCCGGTTGGGGCTGGATGAACAGGACCCCGTGGAGGGCAGGATGAACAGTAGATGGTGGAGGGCTGGATGAACAGTAGCCCATGGAGGGGTGGTTGAACAGGAGCCCGTGGTGAGGGCTGGTTGAATAGTAGCCGGTGGAGTAGCGCATGGTGGAGGCTTGATGAACAGGAGCCCCTGGATGAACAGTCGCAGGTGGAGGCTGGAGGAGGTCGACGGTGGATGAATAGTAGCCCGTGGAGGCTGGAGGGGGTCGACGGTGGAGATGAACAGTATCCCGTGGAATCCCATTTTGCGGTACGCCACGCCACTCCCGATGAACAGGACCCCTGTTTCGACCATAGCGCTCCAACACAAGTCTGTTTCCTCCGTTTTGCGGTACGCCACACCCCTCCCGATCAACAGGACCCCCATTTCGACCGTAGGAGGTCTGTTTCCTCCGTTTTGCGGTACGCCAGACCCCTCCCGATGAACAAGATCCCGTTTCGAACGTGGCCGGTCGAACACAAGGCCGTTTCCTCCGTTCTGCGGTACGCCAGGCCTCATTTCCGTCGGCTGTTCCGTCCAAGCCGGTTGGCTCCCACGCGTTCCGTTTCCTCCCGATAAACACGACGCATTCCATTGCCTCCCCATGAACACGACGACAGCTCTGTTTCTCCGTTCCGACCCAGCCATGTACACGAGCCCTGGCCGTACGTACGCGCGAGTAGGTGTTTGAGACCCCGCCCATATGTACGTACGTGGACGTATTTACTTCCTTGCACCCTGGCCGTTGTACGTACGTGTACATGCTACGTGCGCACCTCTACATCGACCAGTATGTACGTACACGTTCGCAACCAGAATGACAACGCTACGTATGCTTCGACCAGGTGGGTCCCGACTGTTAGGCACTTCCTTGCCAGCGAACATGTAGCTGGTGGGTCCTAGCAGTCAGGGCGGCGAATCATTTTTTTTCCCGGACGCACTTCCTTGCGTGCGAAGATGTAGCTGGTAGGTCCCAGCAGTCAGGGGGAAACGTTTTTTTCGCGAAATACGGTGGCCCGTCCGGTGGGTCCCTACTGTCAGGTGGAGGAATAATTATTTTGCGCGTAATAAGGAGGCACTTCCTTGCTGCGGTCATGGACCCAGCTGTCAGCCTCTCCACAACAGTACTCTTCCGATGGAAGTCGTTCCTTGACCACATTGACCACGCCGCGCCGAGAGCACCAGGGCGGTGGATGATGGCGAGGGCTAGGAAGGGAACAATGCGGAGCCGGGGAAGACGCGGCAGTGGATGCCCGCGCAGAGAGGAGTACGAGGGTTCACTGGTTCGGCTGCGGTGTGAGGCTGCCGTCACCGTAGGGCCTAGCCAGCGGTGGGAATAGTAGGGGGCGGTGAGGCCTCCGTGGCAGCACAGCCGGCCATGGGAGGCAGGAGCATGCGGCACGACCGGCGCTGCTTTGGGCGGCTGGAGCAACAAGACCAGAGGTTGAAGAAGCACTACGGCCATTGGATGGACATCGTACGGTCACTGGAGCTAGAATCGTTCATATTGAGTAAGTTGATAAAGCACTCCATCCCCGTCAACTTAGTAGGCACACAAGTCAGCCTCCCACCAAGGTGGGTCCCAACCAGCAGGGGGTATTCATTTTTTTGTGCGTAATAAGGAGGCACTTCCGGTGGGTCCGAGCTGACAGCGGGGGGAACATCTTTTTTGCGCAATACGGTGGCCCGTCCGGTGGGTCCCAGCAGCCAGGGGGCAAATGTTTTTTTCGCGAAATACGGTGGCCCGTCTGATGGGTCCCCGCTGTCAGGTGGAGGAATAATTATTTTGCGCGTAATAAGGAGGCACTTCCTTGCTGCGGTCGTGGACCCAGCTGTCAGCCTCTCCACATATAGTACTCTTCCGATGGAAGTCGTTCCTTGACCACGTTGACCACGCCACGCCGAGAACACCAGGGCGGTGGACGACGGCGAGGCCTAGGAAGGGGACGACGCGGAGCCAGGAAAGACGCGGCAGTGGAAGCCCGCGCGGAGAGGAGTACGAGGGTGCACTGGTTTGGCTGCGGTGTGAGGCTGCCGTCGTCGTAGGTCCTGGCCAGCGGTGGGAATAGTAGGGGGCGGTGAGGCCTCCGCGGCAGCACAACCGGCCACGGGAGACAGGAGCATGCGGCACGACCGGCGCTGCTTTGGGCGGCTGGAGCAACAAGACCAGAGGTTGAAGAAGCACTACGGCCGTTGGATGGACATTATACGGTCACTGGAGCTAGAATCGTTCATATTGACTAAGTTGACAAAGCACTTCATCCCCGTCAACTTAGTAGGCCCACAGGTCAGCTTCCAAAACGGTGTGCCCCAGATGTCAGGGGGAGGAATCATTTTTTGGGTGGGTGAAGCTAGAATATCCGAGACTGAAGAAAAAGCACGGCATCCGTTGGATGGACATCCAACGGCCACTGCTGCTAGAACCGTGTGTTGACTATAAGTTGACAAAGCCTTGCATACGCGTCAACTCTCTTTTTTTTAGGGGACGCGTCAACTTAGTAAGGCCACAAGTGTGTGGCAGAGAACTTATAGCCCATTTGTGATTTGTAAGAATGTGCAGCCAATTTTTGAATTTTAATGGAATTTACTACATCCCATTTACAGTTTGTTAAAAGTACAACCCATTTCAACCAACCGTTCAAAACAGAATTCAATAAAATTTCCCACATTTTGATGGGATCCGAAATATTTTTATCCCGAAATTTCTAGTCAGATTAAATACAATTTCAATATAAATTTATATTACGTAAAAATCCAACGAAACATTGCACACGCAACAATTAATGAAATTAAATTTTCAATATCCAAAAATAACATTTTATAAAGTAATTACGTGTTTGGTGCATTTTTTATAGTTACTGCCCAGTTTTTATAATTACATCCCATTTATTATTTCTTAAAACCCATTTTCTTGTTAAGCCTAATGCATCCCTCCTAGGAAAGATTTGCAGCCCAGCGGGGCGGAGAATAACAACTTGACCTTGCCTAGGTATTCCTAAAAAAAGTATAGCTGGGCTAGCCATTTTTAGCTTGAAAAAAATAATATCTGGGCTGGATATCTGGCCTGGGCTAGACGTGCCACAGCCCGCCCAGTTAATAGCTACAACGATGTTTTCGTTGTTGTTCAGAGGAGAAAAATTAATATCTGGGCTAAACATTGCACAAGAAAAACTCTGCAGTGCTCACACCTCAAAAACACAAATACTGCTTGAGCTGCTTGGTCCCAGCTGTCGGACGCTTCTTGTGCAATTCTCTCGTTTATTGACTACATAGGTTCACAATGGTGTGGGACCGTGATGTCAGGAAACCAGGAGGAAGCAAAAAATATTATAGCTTTATATACTAATAAGGAGGCACTTGCTATCATCCTCTCCAAGTAAAGTCATCTCCTCATCCTCATGTCCGTTGACCATGTTGACAACGCAAGACGGCGGCGCCACGGCGAGCGCAACAACTCGAAGGACGACGAAGAGGGCCTCGCGGGCCCTACGGATGGTCTGATACAGCACCCGCTGCACATTTGGGAAGCCAGGATCATAGGGCCACATGTCCGCGACGGCATTGTCGTTCGCTTGTTCACCGGTGCTCGTTGAGGAGACGGAGGTTACATCACATGTCCTCATGCGCTGGTAGCTCTTCCGCCATTAGGGCGTCGAAGTGCGGCCGCACCTGCTCTATGGTGAACACGGCATGAACCGGCTTGGACAGTGGCGCCGGCTCCTGGTCGGAAGATACGTCCATTGTCTGATTGTCGTCGCTCAGCTCGGCAAGGTAGGTCGCCGCCGCTCGGGTCCAAGTAAGGCCACCGCTGCTACCCTCCGGTTGCTGGCACTGAGCTGTACATCATGGAACAATTCTATGATTACAGGCTGATTGAACAGCGCTCCGTGGTTGAGCAAGCTCATGAGATACAGTCATTTGCTAGAGAACTTGAGCACTTTAGTTGTATGCTACCGGACAATGTGCGAAGTAAAAAGGAACAGAAGGAGTACAAAGAGTTTGAGCAGCTTTTTAGCGTTCCTATACATTGCAATCACAGCGATTCACATGTCATAGAGAACATTCCAAACAATTGATGATTATGCATCTCAGCGATTCACATGGCAGAGCCAATATTTACTTCACAACTAAAGAATAAAGAAAAAATGGATCGACGCTGCTGACCGCAAAGGGCGTCCCATTCGAAAATATCAAACACATGTCTTCTTGCTAAAATCAATGATCAAAATTTGACAAGGTTTTCCCAATCCAAAATATCAAATGCCTATGATTGTGGAATGGGCAGGGTTTGCCATCAGTTTGCACATTGACGTGGCACCTCGTGCTAAATAAACCAGTTGTTCTTTTTGTGCAGTTCCACCAAAATCAACCAAATTCGCGCGTAGCTTGTAAGATTTCGCCCTTATATGTTGCAACGCCTTGAACTTATCGGCACCTCCTTTCTTGTGGTGGAAATGAATGACTCGATCTATTCATGAACATTTTGTGTAGTTCCCATTGAAATCAAGCTGAGCACCCCTGTTTGCACAAATACAAAAAAAGTGATTAGTATAACGCAAACTGTACTATGAATTGACAGTTTAAACAGGCACCTACATGGTCCATGTAGAGCACACCTTTACAAAAATGAAACTCACCGGAAAGAATCCTAGAACAACATTGTACTCGCGCATCACAGCAAGAAAATAGAGATTTGTTAGTCCTTCTGAGCTGAAGTTAGTTTGGTCTTGTGGGGGGTAATGTAACCATCCTTCAACTGCTCCTTCTGATGAGAATATAGACAGGCTTCTTCATCCTGGCATAATCGGAACTAGTCACTTCACGCACTCCATATTCTTCTTCAAAGGAGGATGATCCTGTTGTGCAAAGACAAGAGGATAACTAAATGCTAGCATCCCTGTTTGCTCAAAAAAAGGAAAGGAAATATTTAAAACAGCACAGATGAAGCACTTCTCGAGGACAATACCACTTTTTAATGATAGCATCTAAACAGTAGCACAACACCAATAGAGATGACAAAGCTCAATCATATGGATGAAATCAGTAGGCGAGTACCAACCTTTGTCAGGTGGCTTATTGTGTAGAGCATACAGATGAAGCACTTCTCTGGAACCATCTGTTGCTATCTACTGTGGTGGCCATGCTTACTATATACTCCTCGATTAGATTAATGTTTCCAACATCTTCTTCTGCAGTTCCACTAAAATATATGGTATCTTCAAAGAAGATCCATGTTTGCACAAGTAGAGATAATTACGTATTACATTAAGAGTGGCATCAAATCAGTGGCAAAACAATTGCTCGTTCCAGCCATAGCAATAAATTAAGATGCAAAACTATATCATTACTTGTGCCATCACAGTTCCAGTGCTTCATTACAGCACCAGGAGTTGATTTTTGTTTTTCTTCCGCTTGTTCTTTCCCTTCATCACTTGGTTCAATAACAAACAAGCTTCGCCTTCAATGTAAGATTTGGCATGTCAATTAGGTTGCACAAGTATAGCACTAAACAATGACATTAATTTTCTGATGGAAGTGGCAAAATACAGGCCAACAGTTGTGAAATACCCTTATCTTACCTCAGTGGGATATTACGATGCACATACAGATTGGAAGTCTTGTCTCCATTTGTGCAGTTCACTAAAATCAAGCAACATTACCATACAAGTAGCACAACATATGAAAGCACACTGCAGAATCATGTGAAAGAAGGCTAGTACTGACCTCTCATGACGCCGAATTCAAACAACTCACAAGAATAAGATCTGAACCAAATTTGCCAACACGGATAGGAAGTAAGATCTCCTCTTGTGCAGTTCCACTAAGATCAAGCAATCAAGCAAAGTTGTCGGTGTGACATTTTGGTTGAACTGCACAAAACACTCTTAAAACAAAAGTATTTTGTGCAGTGGAACAAAAGGTCACAATGGCAACGAGGTGAAGTAGATAACCCTATTTACACAGAGGTGCAAAGGAAACAACTAGTGGTCAATAACGGTGGATGACACAGAAGCCAACAAAAAGAAGCATCTACCTTATCTAAATGGGAAAGAAAGCAAGACAGTAGCATTTCTCAAACGGTGGCATTGATTAATATTAACAAAGAGATTATATTAACAATAAAATTTGTTAAACATGTAATTTGCTTTTAACTGTGGCATTGCATCAATTTTCCAGCGGCATTATTAGAGGGTGTTTGTTTACAGGGACATTTTGGTGGAGGGACTAAGAAAACTCCGTGTCAGTCCCATCTAAACCAAACAGGAGGGACTTTTAGGGACTAAAAGTGGGCATTTGGGACTAAAGAAAGAAGACCCCAAGGGAGTATTTTTGGTACTTTTTCCAACAGTTGCCCCTGCCGCGCATCGCACCTTGTCTCTATTAGTTCACTACTAGGGGTAACATGGTCTTTTAGCATGTCATTTAATAACCTCTAGTCCATGTTTAGTCCCTGGAACCAAGCAGGTAGGGACTAGGGAGTTTTTAACCAAACAGGGCCTTAGATTAACAACAGCTAAAGAGTTGCACGGGACAGTGGACGCACCAACACCATGTGCATCTAACGATGTACTGGAGTGATGCACAGTCTGTTGCAACAAAGAACAAACAACCAAGGAGCATATTTATGTTGGTCCCAGTTTTGTTATCTTTAGACACCTTTCCCTATGTGAGCGCAGCAAATCTAGTCCTGCTCAAACTCTACAGCCTTGTCCCCCAAAACAAAAGATCAGTTCGTTACAGATGTGCGTACTGCGTTTGTCATTGTTTTCCCTTTTCGACCAATGTAGGTGCTGGATAGCCAGTCTGTACTACTCCCTCCATTCCTAAATATTTTTCTTTCTAGAGATTTCATCAAGTGACTATATACGGAGCAAAATGAGTGAATCTGTACTCTCAAATATGTCCACATGCATCCGTATGTTGTAGTCCATTTGAAATGTCTAGAAAGACAAATATTTTGGAACGGAGGGAGTAGTACTTTCCCCACTTCCTTTCCTCTGTGAACCATGTCCTAGATTTATGCTATACAACTTTCCCCATTACTTTCCCCCATTCCTGTCATCTTTGAACCACGTCTTAGATTCATGCGATACAACTTTCCCCACTACTTTCCCCCTTCCTTTCCTTTTTGAACCACGTCCTAGATTCATGTTATACAACTTTTCTCACTACTTTCCCCCATTCCTTTCCTCTTTGAACCATGTCCTAGATTCATGGTATACAACTTTCCCCACTACTTTCCTGTTTGATCTAACACCTAGATTCGAGTGCAGAAGCGGAAAAAAAACCCACATGTAGCTAGAGCAATGCATGTGGAATAAGTAAATTATACCTTAAGGTTCTTGGGGTGTGGTTCGGTGGGCGACTGGAGGCCGTTCGACCCACACTATGTACGGTGGCGAAGAAGAAGGGGTCGGAGGCCCTCCCGCGCCGCCGCTGGGTGAAAGTGAACAGCTGCGCTGGTAGTGGATTCCCTCCCTCGCTGACGGTGATAGCGTTAAGCCTCCTTCCCTTCCCGTCGGATGGCTCTTTGACCAGCAGTGAGGGGAGAGAGAGAGAGAGGCCAGCGAAGTCTTGTTTAGATCTAGAGAGGGTGAGAGAGTGTGAAGAGAGCAACTACAAGCAGACCAGCAGTGAGGGGAGAGAGAGGCCAATGAAGTCTTGTTTAGATCCGGAGAGGGTGAGAGAGTGTGAAGAGAGCAACTACAACCGCTGAGGCTCCAGCGTGTATATATATACTGGAGAGAGTGTGAAGAGTGCAAACCCTAGAAAACAAGCGCTGAGGCTGCAGCTTATACGTGATGAGGTGATTATACGGTCACTACGAGATCGTATAGCTCTGTATCCATCCATTTTGACCAGACAAAGAATCCTCTTGGCACGAATTATGCTCAAGTGTAGTTATCGAACCCGAGACCTCAAGTTTGATGAGCGAACAGGCTAACCAGCTACACAACCCTCCCGTTATGTTCAATGAGAGGAAAATAACCTTTATACATTCCTGCATTCGTGTGACAAGCATGCCGTGTTTTTTTGTGTGTCGGAGTCATTGGGATTTAAATCATAATCGTGTCATGTGGCTTTGGTGGTAAGACTATCCATAGTGGTGCAGAAATAATGCAGCCTTAGTCACCTTACCTCTCTCCATGTAGTACGTTGGGTCCAACCAGTCAGAGGGTGAAACAAACAAATTAATAAGAAAAATTAAAAGCGCCAGCCGTGTATCTTACCTCACACATCTCGCTACTGCTCGGGAACACTGTCCAATTGATCCATGTGTTCGCTCACGTACTATTTTGAGTGAATCCTTATTATAACATGCACACAATTTTGGGCACTTGTATTCGACCTAAGTCAGTGTGCCACCGTATCTCGTATGACTCCCTCCATCTAGGTGTAATAAGTCCAGTTAGAAGGTGCGTCGGGACCAAGGTGCAAGAAGATTGGAGGAGAAGGAGAAACTTGACCGGTCGTTCCTCCAATCAAAGCCATGATTTCTGTCTCTAAACACAACAATTAATCCAAACAACTAAGAGATGCCTCTTCTCTACTTGTACGTACTCCATTTGTATCTCACTTCCTGTGGCTTCGCACTCACACGATTTTCCTATTCTATGAACCTGTGTGTGCGTGTGCGTGTGTGTGTTAGAGAGAGCGACAGATCGACCTACTCCTACAGAGAGATGGTGTGTAGTGTATGATTTTAGCCGCGAGATTTGGTGCATCCTCTCGTTTCCGGGCGTCCAGTAGGGACAGACGGACAGCTACCACGCCCGCTCCTGACCAGCCTGGCCCACCCAAAGCCCCTCCATCGCCCACGTGCGCTTCCCGCCCGAAACGGTCAGCGCCGCTCCAAAGAATCGGTGCCGCATTCATGCCCGGGCAGAGCGGACGCGACCTCTCACTGGCGCCTGCGTTGAAGGGAGAAGCGGATTCAAGAGTGATGGTTGCTTCGTCCGTCCAACTTACTGCTAGGTCTATGTGATTTGACGGCTCATTGGTCATTATTACTGAGGTGGTAGGACTGCTGGATGTCCCACGCTTTTGGTGAAAGGAGGTACTACTAGATTACATTTTTCTTCATTCTTACGGCGGAGGAGTGCAAGAGCAGTGAAAACACGCAGGCTCAGTGATTACATGGCCCACCTCACACTATCACCATATTTTCTGGACATCGTGCGACACCTAACTCTTTACATAGTACTACTTGTATAGTACATACTGTAATTTATCAGCGAGATAGTACAATGCTATGAAGCTTCCAGCTTCTGTTACATGTATCTTGCGTCCAAGGTTGCCCGACGCAACATTTCATCAAATACAAAGGAGACTAACATGCATGCTGTTGCATCTCAATGATTGACAGATCATAGAAAATATATACTCCCTCCGTTCCAAAATAAGTGTCTCAACTTTATGCTACATATGGAGCAAAATGAGTAAATCTACACTCTAAAATACGTCTATATACATCAATGTTTGGAGTATGTACTAGTAGTTCAAAATCTACTAAAGGACATATATATTCCAAACAATATGATAATCTCTCTAACCAAGGTAGTAGGGACGAGGAGTAAACGGAGTGAGTAGTAAAAATTTCTCCTCGTCCTGCGAGCCACCGCACGCGTGGGCGAGGGAGCGGGGGTAAGGCTACAGTACTACTACTACTCATGCAGTCCCTAGCCATTGAAACAGAGACAACTAAAGAAAAAAACAATCCATGCAGTCCCTAGCCCTTGAACCGTAAACCCTAACCAGGCTTTAATTTGCTGGCAACGTCGGCGCTTCCTAAGAAATGAAGTTTGCAACCCTTTGACCATCGGATCATTTTGTGCAGTTTCACCAAAATCGAGATGAGCATCCATGTGGCAAAGAAATTGAAGAAGCGTGATTAGAATAAGATTACTAGGACTAGTTGATGAGACATAAATTCATCACAAATACAGTACATAGAAGCCAGTAGAGGTATGTGCGGGGCAAAGAAGTAGAGAAATATCCACATGGAGTGATGTGGGCAGCTGGAGCAGTGGTGCAAGCCAGTTGTAAAGGGAGTTGTACCTGAGGGATGTCGGGACGTAGCTCAACCTAGAGGAGGGCAGAGGAAGGAGGCAACTACCCACGTCGCGGTAGTGAGCAATGGACGAAGGCAACCTCACCGGCTTTGTGAGAGAGAATGGCGGGGACCCCTGATCGGGACGTGCCGACAGTGGGTTTTCGCCATCGGCGACGGCGACCGCATCTACACTAAGCATCCACCCCTTCGGGATGTTAGAGATGTGGCCACAGTGGTTTTGTGCGAGAGAGTGTGAAAACTGAAGAGAGCAACCCCAGCAAGCAACCGTGTAGGCTCATCCTGCCTATGTATATAGTGGAGCGGTTTCCTTTTCTCTCCATATGAACCTATTTATATTGCGTACGTGCCACTGAAGAAAAAACTTTATTTATAAATGACGTGGCACCTACTACTCGTTTTTCTATAAACCTTGCGCTTGGCATCTCCAAACTATTAACCTTGCGATTGGCTCTTCGCCTCTTCGAGAAGTCGAGCAATAATGGTACTGCAGTATATATCGTTATGGCTATATGGGATCGAATAAATTGTTGCACGTCCACCACGTGGCGAGGGTCGAGGGGCGAGGGAGAGTGCGTACTATTACGTCAGCTTCAATATGGACTACATATGGAGCAAAATGAGTGAATCTACACTCTAAAATACGTCTATATACATCAGTGTTTGGAGTATGTACTAGCAGTTCATATTGAAATCTACTAAAGGACATATATTCCAAACAATATGATAATCTCTCTAACCAAGGTAGTAGGAACGAGGAGTAAACCAAGGGAGTACTAGTAAAATTTTCTCCTCGTCCTGCGAGCCACCGTGCGCGTGAGCGAGGGAGTGGGCGTAAGGCATAGTAAGCAAGCTTCACCTCATCCTGCGAGCCACCGCGCCCGTGGGCGAGGCAGACGGCGTACTAAGCAAGCTTCTCCTCATTCGGCGAGTTGACGGGACACATCAAAAGTACTCCAGTGTATAGAGCCTTACCTCTAAGGTAGGCCTCACATGGTTTGCCTCTTTTTTAACATAACGCGTCAAGTCGCAATTTGTTTGTTCACCCGTGGTAGACGATCCTCCCTCCATCTAGTGGACAACCAGTACACGTGTCAAGTTACCACGTGGGCTGCCTTTTCGTACAGAAATGAGCTCCACCGTGTACCCGCGCGGGTGTGGTTGGGAAAGAGACGGGAGTACGTGCACCGTGCGTGCACCTCTTCTCTTCGTGCACGTCCCTCACCTACGTGGGTGTGTGTGAGAGATACAAACCTAGACAAATGGCTTGTGCATTCGTGAGTGTTTTTTGTTTTTTTGGGGGGGGAGGTTGATTTCGTGAATGTATTTGTGGGAATATGTGTCGATGACACCTCAAACAAAATTTTGCATGCAATGTGTGTGAAATGGAGGCCTATCCATATCATATATAGAGGGTCGGGTGATCCACGAGAAGAGAGGGAGGGGTCATAGATATCGATAGAGTCGAAGAGAGGATCAAGTGGGTGGGTGCGAGATCGATGAAGAGAGCCATTGAAATTGTGTGTGTGCAAGTCAAAGATATAGGGCGACTGACCTAGCTACCGGAACGTCAAAGGGCATAGGTCAAGTTTGTGTGCGGCAGGGAGACATGACTAGAGCACTCGATGTATAAGTGTGTGTGTGTGTGTGCTAGGGGGTGGGGGGAGGGGTAGGCAGAGGCCTAACTATAGAGGTAGAATGACTCGTATATGTGTTGAGAAGGAGAGACCCAGCTATGTCTTGAGGGAGATCGGTCGACATCCGTACATACTGAAGGACGGGAAATAGGATGGGCAGAGAGAAAGGAGAGAGAGAGGGAGGGAGAGGGGTAGAGTGCTGTATGGGTGATGGAGTTGCTTCTCGAAGATGGTGGGAGAGGCCTACTAGACAAACTGAGGGTGGAACTGCAATAATATCAATAAAAGTGGGGATGTGTTTCTGTGTGTGCCTGTGCGTGATAGATCTGTCGGGACACATCCATGGATGATGAAGGGGAACCATGTGTTTGGTAAGCAAACCTAACTAGATCGGTAGATCAATTTTTTGTTTGTCGGAGGAAGGGAGAGACATAACTAATGAGGTAGATCGATCGACGCGTGGGGAAAAACGAGTTATAAGGACCTAGCTAGCTATATGTATAGCGGGAGATCGGTCGGTGTACGTCCATTTGTTAGAGGCAAATAAGGCCCGACGAGATGGATAGACAGAGAGAATGGAGCTAGGAGGTGGTGCGAGAGGCCCAGCTACTAGCTAGATACGGGGAGAAGTGTGCGGTTGTGAGATCAATGAAAAGAGGGGCGAGAGTTTACACGTGAGTGGGACCATATGAGAGACACGAGGCAAGGACACATAAAGGAGGAGATTGAAGGTGCGTGTGTATGTTGTAGGCAGACATCGCTGGAGAAGTTTATCGATCGGTGTGTGTCGGAAAGGAGTTGTGGAGACTGTGGGAGAACGACCTAAAGAAGAAGAAAAATGAATGTGCGCGATGGATAGAATGCTGAGGGAGGGGGAGGGCGAGGAGGGCGTGTGCATGCACGAGAGAAAGTTAGTGGTATCTACAAAGGTTAGAGGATTGTGTGGGTGTAAGAGACTAACAAAGATCACAATTTGATATGAAAGTGGATTCATATATTTGAATAGGAGATCATAGTGTTTTTAACATATGCATGCATGAATATAGCGGTGATACGCATGTTGTGGTTTTGCACATGTTATACCATAATGTGATAATGCATGGCGTTTGCAACTCACAGCTAAATGTCGAACAATCTAAACCATACCATACATCGAACAATCTCACATTTTATTTGAATTTGTGATAATGTGTGGCGTTTGCAGCTTACAACTAAATATCGAACAATCTAAACAATACTATATATCGAACATTCTCACATTTTATTTGAATTTGTGGTAATGTGTGGTGTTTGCAACTCACATCTAAATACTTGTAGGCGTAGGGGGCGGGGCACCATACAAAATGTGATAAACACATTATACATATGAGACATGGTTTAGTTTGTGAAGATCTAGCTAGAGCTTGAAATGTACTATGATTTGAAATCAACATAAAGTGGATTCAAAAAATCGAGTTCGAGTTCATATAGTACACATAGTTCATATGTAACTCGAGACTAATCATGTGGTGTGCTGTGAAGATAATACACAAACGATGGTTTAACTTGACAATAATGATGATTGTAGATATTATTAAAACAGAGAAACGAATTCAAACGCTTTGACTTTACAACAATCATTATTGTAGATCTTATTCAAATAGAAAAACGAATTCAAATTTAGTTCATATTGACGTGGTAGTATATACGATTGGAATGCACTAAAACGTTATACACGTAGTGAAATATTTTAATTGAACATAACATGAATTCAAAGTTTTGAATGACATTTGTAGTGCGAATTGATTTGGTACAGTACACATTAGGCTTGTCCGGAAATTTCAACCCGCGCCTTGTTAGCCCGAAATATTTAAGATATATCTTTGTCTCGTTGTGCTTCGACAACTCCCTCCATCTCAACCTGCGCCTTGCTATTCCAAAATTACAACGCGCGCGAAAACTCCCACCTCCTGTGAAATCCTGACACGCGAAATGCCCGTGATACCCCTGAACCGAAAGAACCGCCTCAAATCGGTGGGGGTACTTTTGTAACTTACCCCACATTTCGGACAAGCGCGTCCCTAAGCCATGGTTCCTCACTCCCATCCCATCCGCCCACCCATTCGTACACTGAGGCCGGGAAAACCCGCGAAGCCCCACACCCTCCTCCGTCCGCCACCAGACCGGAGCCTCTTCCCTGACGACGTCGTCCACAGCAACACCTCGACGTCCCTCATCCACCGTACTGGATGAGGATCCGTCGTCGATCTGGTCGTCCGCTGGTTCAGCCGTCCCGTCCTCCACCTCTAAGGAGTTGCCCCGATGTTCCCCTCGTCTTTCGCGCCACCTCCATTCCCACACCACCGTCTTCACCTACACCATTGGAAGAGCATCAGCATCACCGTTTCCTCGGATGAAGCTGCGACCTAATCGGCGCCACCAAAGAGGTTGTACACTAATCGCCGCATTTTCTTCTTGATTCGATCTCACGGTGCTGTCGACGCTCGGTCCCGAGTCGACACGGCGCGGCTCCATCTGACGAGGATACGTACCTAGGGTAGGGTAACTTATCATACCCGAGGTACCCAATCAAGGACATGACTCCTACAATGAAAGACATTCTGAGAAGTATCAACATTTCAGTCGACCTGGTCAGCCCAGTCGACGGACACGAGCGTACTCGACCAGAAGCACAAGCAGTCGACCATGAAGACAGCCACTCGACTATAAGAAGACCTAAAGGCACTGCCTACAAACGGTCATCTCATAAGTAGCTTTTATGGCCTTCATGGTCCTTTATTACAGGCGTTACCAGTAACCCCCTCTCTTTATGTACATTAAACTCCTTGTAACGTGGGCTGGCTGGGGTCCTGGCGAACTCTATATAAGCCACCCCCCTCCACTAGGACAAGGGTTCGGAACTTTGTAACACACACACATATAATCCAGTCGACCGCCTCCGGGCTCCGAGACGTAGGGCTATTACTTCCTTAGAGAAGGGCCCGAACTCGTAAAACTCCTTGCGCATACAACTACTCCATAGCTAGGATCTTGCCTCTCCATACCTACCCCCCATTCTTACTGTCAGACTTAGAACCACGACAGTTGGCGCCCACCGTGGGGCAGGTGTTCTAGCGATTTGTTGGACGAGTTGGGATTCTTTCACCCCACATCATGTTTTCGAGCGGAGTCATGGTCGAGAGCCACGAGATCCGTCTCGGCGCTCTCTCCTTCATTGTTGACAACTCTGCTTGGCTGCAGGAGGCTCCACTCGACGTGGACGCGCTCCCCGCCCGCGGAGCCACGCATTTTCGCGCATGCGTCCGCGGCGTCCTCCTGCGGCAACCGTCGACCCAGTACGGGTCGGCATTCGTTTCGCCATCGTCGTCATCAGTTTCCCACCGGCGCAAGCGCACCGGTCGGTCGAGACTCCAGCGGTGGGTGAAGCACGCACTGGCCCGCCAGTCGGCCATCCCCCAAGTCGCGGCAATCGAGCCCGACGAGTCACTCTACGGCCTGTTCGACCTGTCGACTGGCTCCGTAGAGACTGCGTCCGAGTGCGACAGCAGTGATCCAGCGGCGGAAGTACTAATGGTCAACGGACCACGTAGTCCCCCCGGATTCCCCCACATCGAAGAGGTTGCCGCAGGGGGGATTCCGGCGCGGGGCCACGAAGAGTACATGCCCGAGCCCCTTACCTCAGTGCAGAGGGAGGAACTTCGTCGCCGGAACATGGACGCCCTTCACACTCCTATCGTTGGAGAAACCCCTGAGGCACGAGCCCTGGAGGAGGTGCGCTTGGCCAACTTGGCTGAACGTACTCGACTGGAGAATCTCCAGAGAGCACTCGACGAGCGCGCACGACCGCCCGCTCCCGAGTCCAGTCGTCGTCGCGTCTTCCAGCCGCCGACCCAGGTATACCGCACCCCGATTCAGAATTTGGCAGCTGCGGCTCGCATAGCGGAGTCGATCCAGCCTTCACAGTCAGAGGCAGGGAGAGGTCTGTTGCAGATCAGAGATTTGCTCCGTGCAGCGGGTGACCAGAATTCAGCCGTATCTCAGTCGCGCAACAGGATTCACAGTCGATCCGTCACTGCGAATTCCGTTCAGTCGGCTTATAGTCCAAGGTCGCCCCCGAGGCGTGAAGGACACAGAGGCCGGCACGAGGATCAATACCAAGGGCACGAGCGGTATGAGCACCGATTCGATCGCAACGATCAACGTCGAGTGCCTTCTCCTGCCCCAAGAGCGGGGTCGTACGTTCCTCGACGGCAAGAGGACAGACGCCAGTTCAGTACTGGGCGAAGGGTCCCAGTCGACCCCAGGGAACCAGGCTTTGATGCGAGATCCATCATCGTTCAAGGTCTAGTCGACCGAAATAGAGCTCACCGAGAAGACCGTGACAGAGGCGCGCCGTCCAGCAGCAGAGTTCACGTCTCAGGTCCCGAGTGTTTCAGCAGAGCAATCAGAGCTGCAGTGATTCCTCCCAACTTCAGGTTGGCGACTGGAGTCAGCAAGTTCACCGGAGAGTCCAAGCCGGACACATGTCTCGAGGATTACCGAGTGGCTGTTCAGATCGGAGGCGGCAATGACGAGGTGGCCATGAAGCATTTGCCCCTCATGTTGGAAGGATCAGCCAGAGCGTGGTTGAATCAGTTGGCTCCCAGCAGTATTTATACTTGGGAAGATCTAGCCCAGGTGTTTGTCAGGACGTTCGAAGGGACTTGCAAGCGACCGGCAGGGTTGACAGAATTGCAGTCATGTGTTCAGAAGTCGAGTGAAACCCTGAGGGATTACATCCAAAGGTGGATCACTCTGAATCACACGGTCGAGAATGTGTCCGATCATCAGGCAGTTTGCGCCTTCAAGGAAGGCGTCAGAAACAGAGAGTTAACTTTGAAGTTCGGTCGAACCGGGGATATGACCCTGAGTCGAATGATGGAAATCACCACCAAGTACGCGAACGGAGAAGAGGAAGATAGACTCCGGAGTGGCAAGTATAAGGCAGCCGCTAATGAGGCCGGCGGAGGACACTCCAGTCGGAAGCAGAAGCGCAAGGCCGAGCCAGTCGCCCCCGGGGAAGCCTTAGCTGTGACCCCAGGGAAGTTTAAGGGGAAACCCAAGGGTCCTTGGAACCCCAAGAAAGTGAAAGACCAGGACGGGAACGATGTGATGGACTTACCATGCCACATTCACACGAAGAAAGATGAAGAGGGAAATCTCATTTACCCTAAGCATACCACTCGACAATGTCGACTCCTGATGCAACAGTTCCAAGGAAAGCAGGCCAAGGACAAAGAGAAAGAGTCAGACAAAGTTGAAGACAGGGAAGACAGCGGTGAAGAATACCCCCAAATCAATTCCACTCTGATGATTTTCGCTGATGTCGAAAGTAAGAGTCGACTAAAGGTCATCAATCGCGAAGTAAACATGGTCGCTCCGGTGACACCCCACTACCTGAAGTGGTCCCAGACCGCCATCACCTTCGACCAGTCCGATCATCCGACTCATATTGCCACCCCAGGGAGGCAAGCGTTGGTGGTCGACCCAATTATTGAAGGCACTCGACTGACCAAGGTTCTGATGGACGGCGGCAGTGGGCTAAACTTGTTGTATGCAGAGACGTTGAAGGGGATGGGCATTCCGATGTCCCGACTCAGCCCCAGCAACATGAGCTTCCACGGAGTCATTCCTGGGAAGAAAGCTGAGTCACTCGGTCAAATCACTCTCGACGTCGTCTTTGGTGACTCGAAGAATTTCCGGAAAGAAAAGTTAACCTTTGAGGTCGTGGATTTTCAGAGTGCGTACCACGCCATTCTTGGGAGGCCAGCTTATGCTCGTTTCATGGCTCGACCATGCTACGTATACCTCAAGCTGAAGATGCCTGGCCCCAAAGGTGTAATCACCATTGTTGGCAATCGGAAGAAGGCAGAGGAGTGCTTCCAGAAAGGCGCCAAAATTGCTGATGCTCAGATGGCCAAGATAGAGATACAAGAGTACCAGAAGACTGCGGATCCGAGTGAGTTGTTACGAGCCAAGAAGCCCACCACGGAGTCAGCATTTCAGTCGACTGGTGAGACCAAGCAAGTCCACATCCACCCGACCGATCCAAATGCGGCTCCAACCAACATCTCCACTACACTCGACTCCAAATAGGAAGAAGCGCTCGTCCAGTTCCTCCGTGAGAACTGGGACATCTTTGCATGGAAGCCTGCTGACATGCCAGGTGTGCCCAGGGGACTGGCCGAGCACCGCCTTCGAGTCGACCCAAAGGTCAAACCAGTCAAGGAGCATCTCCGACGGTCCGCCGTTCAGAAGAGAAAGGCCATTGGCGAAGAAGTGGCCCGACTCCTAGCAGCAGAATTCATTCGCGAGATCTACCACTCCGAGTGGCTCGCCAATGTTGTGATGGTCCCTAAGAAGGACAAATCGTTGCGCATGTGCATCGATTTTAAGCATATCAATCGGGCCTGCCCGAAAGATCATTTTCCTCTTCCTCGCATCGACCAAATAGTCGACTCGACTGCAGGATGCGAGAGGTTATCTTTTTTAGATGCTTACTCTGGATACCATCAGATCCGTCTGTATGGACCCGATGAAATAAAAAACAGCCTTCATCACCCCATTTGGGTGTTTCTGCTATGTTACCATGCCTTTCGGTCTCAAGAACGCCGGAGCTACATTCATGAGAATGATTCAGAAGTGCCTAATCACTCAAATCAGTCGGAATGTAGAAGCATACATGGATGACATAGTGGTCAAGTCACGAAAAGGTTCCGACCTGCTGACTGACTTAGCTGAAACTTTTGCCAATCTCAGGAGTTATGATATCAAGCTCAATCCGTCGAAGTGCACATTTGGAGTCCCTGGAGGAAAGTTACTCGGTTTTCTTGTTTCCGAACGAGGAATCGACGCTAACCCCGAAAAAGTTGGCACCATACTCCGGATGAAACGCCCCGTGCGTGTGCACGATGTCCAGAAACTTACTGGATGCTTGGCCGCCCTAAGTCGATTCATTTCCAGGCTCGGTGAAAAGGCGCTGCCTCTTTACCGACTGATGAAGAAGTCAGACACGTTCGAATGGACTCCAGAAGCTGATGCAGCATTTGCAGAGCTAAAAGCTCTGCTCTCCACCCAGCCGGTGCTTGCTGCTCCTGTCAGCAAAGAGCCATTGTTGCTTTACATAGCAGCCACGGGACAAGTCGTTAGTACCGTTCTTACGGTCGAGCGGGAAGAGGAAGGAAAGACCTTCAAAGTTCAACGCCCAGTTTATTATCTCTCTGAAGTTCTGACCCCGTCGAAGCAAAGATATCCCCACTATCAGAAGCTTGTTTACGGGATTTACATGACCACGAAGAAGGTTGCTCATTATTTCTCTGATCACTCTATCACAGTCGTCAGCGACGCTCCATTATCAGGGATTCTTCATAACAGAGATGCAACCGGTCGAGTGGCGAAATAGGCAATTGAACTTCTTCCTCTTGATATCAAGTTCGAAGCAAAGAAAGCTATTAAGTCCCAGGCAATAGCTGATTTCCTCGCCGAGTGGACCGAGCAGGAGCTTCCGACTCAAGTTCACTCGGAGCACTGGACTATGTTTTTCGATGGCTCCAAGATGCTGAACGGATCCGGTGCGGGGGTTGTACTGGTTTCCCCCCGAGGAGATAAGCTCAAGTATGTCCTCCAGATTCACTTTGATTCCTCCAACAATGAGGCAGAGTATGAAGCGCTTCTATACGGATTACGTATGGCCATTTCACTCGGCGTCCGTCGCCTCATGGTCTACGGCGACTCAGATCTGGTTGTTAATCAAGTGATGAAGGAGTGGGACGTCCGAAGCCCATCCATGACGGGATATTGCAGCGCAGTGAGGAAGCTGGAGAAACGATTCGAGGGGTTGGAGCTCCATCATATACCCCGACTGAAAAATCAAGCTGCAGATGATCTGGCGAAGATAGGGTCCAAAAGGGAGGCCATCCCTAAAGATGTGTGTTTGGAGCACATTCACACACCATCAGTGCAAGAAGATCCTTTCACAGAAGAGCCTCCACAACCAAAAAGCGCCTCTGACTCGACCGAAGTGGAGGTTCCAGCTGTGGTCGACCTGATTATGGAAGTTATGATCACCACTCCCGATTGGACAGTGCCATACATTGCGTATATCATGAGAAACGAGCTCCCAGAAGATGAAGAAGAGGCTCGACAGGTCGTCCGTCGATCCAAAGCCTTTACAGTAATCAAAGGGCAGCTATACAAAGAAAGCGTGACTGGAGTTGGTCAGAAGTGCATCACACCTGAAGAAGGACAGATAATTCTCGAGGACATCCACTCGGGGACCTGTGGCCATCATGCGTCCTCTCGGACCATCGTGGCCAAAGCATACCGAGCGGGTTTTTACTGGCCAAAGGCGAACGAAATGGCAAAGGATATAGTCGACAAGTGCGAGGGGTGCCAGTTTTATTCCAACATGTCTCACAAGCCCGCCTCCGCCTTGAAGACCATTCCACTCGTCTGGCCTTTCGCTGTCTGGGGTCTAGACATGATCGGACCGCTGAGAACTGGTAGGAGTGGCTTCACCCACTTGTTGGTTGCAGTCGACAAGTTCACGAAGTGGATAGAAGCCAAACCCATAAAGGACCTCGACGCAAGCACTGCCATCAGTTTTATCAGGGGATTGATATTCAGATATGGAGTTCCGCACAGCATCATCACGGATAACGGATCAAACTTTGATAATGACAGATTCAAAGCCTTCTGCGCCTCTCAGGGCACTCGAGTCGACTACGCTTCAGTTGCTCATCCTCAGTCAAATGGACAGGCCGAACGCGCGAATGGCCTCATCCTCAAAGGACTAAAACCCCGACTGATGCGTGATCTCAAACACGCAGCAGGCGCCTGGGTCGACGAACTTCCGTCAGTTCTATGGGGGTTGAGGACCACCCCTAACCGGTCGACTGGAAGGACACCATTCTTTCTGGTCTATGGAGCCGAAGCGGTTTTGCCGAGCGACCTGCTCCACAACGCGCCTCGAGTCGAGTTATATTCCGAAGCAGAAGCAGAACAGGCCCGGCAAGATGCAGTCGACCTCTTAGAGGAGGAAAGAGAGATGGCTCTAATCCGCTCGACCATCTACCAGCAAGAGTTGCGTCGGTTCTACGCCAGAAATGTGAAGGGTCGAGCCTTTCAGGAAGGAGATTTGGTCCTCCGCGTGGATCAGCAAAAACCTCACAAACTTGCCCCGACCTGGGAAGGCCCCTTCATCATCACCAAAGTCCTGCACAACGGAGCGTATCACCTCTACAACATCGATCGACGGATCGACGAGCCTCGAGCATGGAACGCGGACCTGCTCCGTCCTTTTTACACTTAAAAACTCACTCGACTGAGATGTAATAAAAGTACCTCTGTAGTTCTTTTGTTTCAAGCAAGAATTTCTTTTTCTGATTGTCTAAATTTCCCCCAGTGGGTGACTTAGCTGCGAATCCGCTTCGCCTAAGTTTTCAGGAAATCCTACCGAGTGGAGAGCAAGTCTCCCACTCGGGGGCTTAGCTGCGAATCCGTTTCGCCTAAGAAATTAAAATCCTACCGAGTGGAGAGCCAGCCTCCCGCTCGGGGGCTTAGCTGCAGTCCAAGTACTCGCCTAAGTTTGAAAAAATCCTACCGAGTGGAGAGCAAACCTCCCACTCGGGGGCTTAGCTGCAGTCCAAGCACTCACCTAAGTTTGAAAAAATCCTACCGAGTGGAGAGCAAACCTCCCACTCGGGGGCTTAGCTGCAGTCCAAGCACTCGCCTAAGTTTGAAAAAATCCTACCGAGTGGAGAGCAAACCTCCCACTCGGGGGCTTAGCTGCAGTCCAAGTACTCGCCTAAGTTTGAAAAAATCCTACCGAGTGGAGAGCAAACCTCCCACTCGGGGGCTTAGCTGCAGTCCAAGCACTCGCCTAAGTAATTGAAATCCTACCGAGTGGAGAGCAAACCTCCCACTCGGGGGCTTAGCTGCAGTCCAAGCACTCGCCTAAGTAATTGAAATCCTACCGAGTGGAGAGCAAACCTCCCACTCGGGGGCTTAGCTGCAGTCCAAGTACTCGCCTAAGTTTGAAAAAATCCTACCGAGTGGAGAGCAAACCTCCCACTCGGGGGCTTAGCTGCAGTCCAAGCACTCGCCTAAGTAATTGAAATCCTACCGAGTGGAGAGCAAACCTCCCACTCGGGGGCTTAGCTGCAGTCCAAGGACTCGCCTAAGTAATTGAAATCCTACCGAGTGGAGAGCAAACCTCCCACTCGGAGGCTTAGCTGCAGTCCAAGCACTCGCCTAAGTAATTGAAATCCTACCGAGTGGAGAGCAAACCTCCCACTCGGGGGCTTAGCTGCAGTCCAAGGACTCGCCTAAGTAATTGAAATCCTACCGAGTGGAGAGCAAACCTCCCACTCGGAGGCTTAGCCGCAGTCCAAGCACTCGCCTAAGTAATTGAAATCCTACCGAGTGGAGAGCAAACCTCCCACTCGGGGGCTTAGCTGCAGTCCAAGCACTCGCCTAAGTAATTGGAATCCTACCGAGTGGAGAGCAAACCTCCCACTCGGGGACTTAGCTGCAGCCCAGTGCTCGCCTAAGCCATGTCGACAGACACCATCGCGGCGATAAGCATCGTGCAAACCAGGCAGCCTCTGAGGGAACAACGAAGAGCAGCCTCTGAGGGAACAACGAATAGTAGATCGGCGGATCAAGTCACGAAGACATTCAATGTCGAGCCATGTTCGGATAAAATCAAAAGATCCTAGATCGCAAATAAAAGTACTCGAGCTATAAGCTCGACGGAGTTTATCGGTTACATAAACCACTCGGCATTCCGAGGCAAATTTAAGGCAAGGAACAACAGTTTTTTACTCCTCCGGTGGAGGACTGGATGGTGCAACAAATTCGTCCAAGTCAATCCCATCAGAGATCCGAGTGGCAGCAGCGATGAAGGTCTCCATGAAGTCCTGAAAGTTATGCTTCCTCGTATTGGCAACTTGGAGGGCGGCCAGCTTCTCTTCTCGAGCCTCCTTGCAGTGGACACGAACCAGCGACAGAGCAACATCGGCACCACACCTGGCAGAAGACTTTTTCCATTCTTGCACTCGGCCTGGAACCTCACTTAGTCGAGTGACCAAGGATTCAAGGTCGTTCTGAAGCGTCTCCTTGGGCCAGAGTGCGGAGTCGATCCGCGACACTGCAGCTTTCAGTCAAGCCGGGTAGTCCACCACACCAGCGATACGGGATTCCAACCGGAGGACATTCATGGCCACTTCATCCTTCACAGGAGAATTGATAGGGTCCAGGCTGGTCTCCACTCGACTGGTCTCTTCCTCAAAATTCCGACAGAATTCTGAAAGAAGTTTTGACAACGCAAAATTGTAATCAAATGATGAGTCGACAACAGCAAGTCAGTCGTGCAAAGGGGATTACCTTCAAGCATGAGGAATAGTTTCTTAGCAAGACCCCCAAGATAATCCTCCAAGTCTTTGTGCTTCCCCGCCATCTGGCCGATCTTGTCAGTCAGGTTAACCTTGTCAGTCTTCAGTCGACTCGCTTCCTTATTGGCCGCGTCAAGAGCAGACTTCAGCCTAGCATTCTCGCTCTCAAGTTGACCGACTGAAGCAAGTTTTTCTTCAGCGAGCTTCAACTTCTCCACAGCTGCCTTTTGCGCCTCCGCAAGGTCAAGATCTTTCTTCTTCAGGGCCTTCTCTAGCTCGTCTGCAAAGCAACAACAGACACAGAGTTC
This sequence comes from Aegilops umbellulata, assembly GCA_032464435.1. Lineage (NCBI taxonomy): Eukaryota > Viridiplantae > Streptophyta > Magnoliopsida > Poales > Poaceae > Aegilops > Aegilops umbellulata. The sequence continues at coordinate 447,034,081 of CP136055.1, forward strand.
AGAACGGGCAGAGGAACAGAGATAGACGTCGAGTCCTCACCAGCCATACCTTTTGCTTCATCCTTCGCCTTCTGCACGCTTTCCTGAGCAAACTGTAAATCAAGATTAAGCTGGATCTGCTTATCCTTCAGATCAGCGAGCTGAGCAACAAGCTCACAAGACTTCTGCAAAGAGTCAATCGACAAAGGGTGTCAAAGACAAGTTACTCCCGAGTGACTGAAAGAAAGAGCACAACACTTCTAAGACTACAGCCGAATCAAAACATTCGACAGTAGCCTCGGGGACTACACCCAGTGGGTGCACTCAGCGTGCCCCCACCGGTTTTCCTTGATTTCCACTCGACCCAATCCGATCAGTCGAGTGAGGAAGTTTGAAAGCATAAAGACCGCAGTCGACTGCCAGCAGTCGACCGTGGCCTTGGGGACTACACCCAGTGGGTGCACTCAGCGTGCCCCCACCAATGAGAAATTTCAGATCAACAGCACCCAGTGGGTGTACAACGCAAGTGAAGACCAACTAACCTGGACGTTCTGCTGCAACGCCGAGCTGATGTCATAGGCCGCTTGACTGGCATCCCGAGCCGCTTTGGTCTGCTCCATCACGAGCCCCGCCTGACGTATAGCCTCCTTAGCAGCACTCGCTTGATCCTCCGGGGTCTGGTAGGCGGCGAAGAACGAGGGCGGGTCGACCAGTGGGAGAGCAGTCGACGACGAAGGCCGGGCAGCCGTCAGTGGTTCAGCAAAAGTCACAGTAGTCCGGGCGGTGTTGTCACCCCCTTGGACCACCGCCTCAGCAGTCGACGCGGTCTGAGGAGCCTTGTCGACCAGAGCCCTCCGGCCTCTCCTCCTAAAAGGCCTGAGCGGCACTTCCGCCTCCTCCTCATCATCCGGAAGGTCAATAATGTTGGTCGGAGCTACAAAAGTTCAGAAATGAATATTCAGTCGACTCAGCAGTTAAACAGTCGGATCGTGTCAAAGATTATACCTAAGTTGGAAGTGACGGCGTCCTCCATCGTCTCATCGACATTCTGGATGGAAGTCTCGGAAGTAGCGGCGCTGCACGATTCCAAGCAAATAATTTGAAAGTGAATCAACTAAGAATCCGTTCTAGTCGACTCAAGAAAGATAAAAACAGTCACTTACCCAGAGATGACAGGGATGGCGACCCTGATCTTGGGCAAGGCCTTGGGTGGCTCGGTCGGGATGGCTCTGGGCTGCTTGGGTGCCTTCTCAGTTAGGGCCGGCGACGCGGTCCGGGGGCGCTTGGATGACTGGCCCACCGGAGCACTCAACTGACCGCGCTCCACGGCGGGATCCTGAGCGTTCTTGGAGCGTCTCTCGCGTCGAGGAGGGTCGACCTCCACCTCTTCATCTTCATCACCCGAGTCGTCGCTGACCTCCTCCTCTACGTCATCATCAGATTCCCACTCCTCGACTTCACCTTCACCCTCACTTCCTTCGCCTCCACTCCCTCCTCCTTCAGATACTTGCTCCTGGTTCCCGTTCGGCATCGAATACACGTCGTTGATCTCCTGCAAGACAACGGGCAGAGCAAGGATCAGTCGACTTATCGCAAGCCAGTTACAAGACGGAGTGAAAATTTCAGTCGGAAGAAGTGAAACGTACCTTGTCTGTCTCCATCATCCCATCAAGCGGAGCAATCCTCCTAGAACCCCTGGGGTTGTCCTTATTCCCGGTCATGCTGGTCAGCCAGCTCTCCAGTACAGAAGCCTCGACCCCCTCCGGGTGGATCCGAGTGGAGTCGTCGGGCCCGGAATACAACCACATCGAGTGATCCCGAGCCTGGAGAGGTTGGATTCGTCGCTGGAGGAAGACTTCGAGCAAATCCATGCCGGTCACACCTTCCTGAACCAACTCAACCACTCGACTGACTAATACCTTCACCTGAGCCTTCTCCTCTGGAACCACTTTCAAAGAAGCGGGTTTCTGCACTCGGTCCAAGGTAAAAGGAGGAAGGCCGGTCGAGTGGCCAGGGGTCGGCTGGTCCTTGCAGTAGAACCAAGTCGACTGCCACCCGCGCACGGAATCGGGAAGTGTCATGGGAGGAAAACAACTCTTACCCCTCGTCTGAATCCCGAGGCCCCCGCACATCTGGATCACCTGCGTCCTTTCCCCGTCCGGGTTAAGCTTTTTAACCGACTGGGATCGGCAAGTGAAGATATGCTTGAAGAGGCCCCAGTGAGGTCGACAGCCTAAGAAACACTCACACAGAGACACGAACGCAGCAAGATAGACTATGGAGTTGGGCGTGAAATGGTGGAGCTGCGCTCCGAAGAAGTTCAGAAAGGCCCTAAAAAAAGGACTCGGGGGCAGGGAAAACCCCCAGTCGACATGGGTGGCTATCAGGACGCGCTCACCCTCGCGAGGTTTCGGCTCCGTCTCCTTCCCAGGGAGGCGAGCAGCCTTGTAGGGAATGAGTCCCCCCTCCACCATGTCGTCGATATCCGCTTGAGTAAGGATGGAGGGCATCCAATCTCCCTGTAGCCAGCCGGACGGCAGAGCGGCCCGCGAGGACGACCCGCCTCGGCCAGATTTCTTCCCCTTACCCTTTGCCGCGGCCTTCTTCACGCGTTCCGCCGCCGCCGTCTTGTCCATCCCCATTATCTCGAACGAGGTCTTGGCCGAGCGGCGGTGTCGAGATCGCAGCGAAGAGCGAGGCGGAGGCTTACGGAGGAAGGGAGAAGGAAAACAAGGGCGCACAGTAAAAAAATCGGAATCATTACCTTATATAAGGCCACACCCGAGTGGCTGATCAGTGGGCCTGCGCCCCCTAGTCAGATCCCGAAGCAGGCGCGCGCGCAGTACGTGGCGAAAAAGGTGGCGCGGAGATCGAGGCGCCCTTGCCTTATCCAGCCGATTCGCGCGATTTTCTCCGTCCGGTGCGCTTCCCAGTTTTCAAATCCCGCAAGATTCGCGATCGACAGGACGGTTTGTCAGACGAAAAGATCCGTTTCCTTAAGTCTCCCAAGAGACTCGTCACGTAAACACACTCGACGGTAATATGAAACCACTCGACGGACATCTGAATGGATCAAGGCAACTGAAGAATGGGTTCCCATCGTAACTTCCATTTATCCAAAGACAGATGCAACCGAAGCATGGAGGTTGAGTCGGAGGCATAGGCTCGGCCCCATTCTCACTTAACCCCTGACCCATTCGGGGGCTAATGACGAGGATACGTACCTAGGGTAGGGTAACTTATCATACCCGAGGTACCCAATCAAGGACATGACTCCTACAATGAAAGACATTCTGAGAAGTATCAACATTTCAGTCGACCTGGTCAGCCCAGTCGACGGACACGAGCGTACTCGACCAGAAGCACAAGCAGTCGACCATGAAGACAGCCACTCGACTATAAGAAGACCTAAAGGCACTGCCTACAAACGTTCATCTCATAAGTAGCTTTTATGGCCTTCATGGTCCTTTATTACAAGCGTTACCAGTAACCCCCTCTCTTTATGTACATTAAACTCCTTGTAACATGGGCTGGCTGGGGTCCTGGCGAACTCTATATAAGCCACCCCCCTCCACTAGGACAAGGGTTCGGAACTTTGTAACACACACACATATAATCCAGTCGACCGCCTCCGGGCTCCGAGACGTAGGGTTGTTACTTCCTCAGAGAAGGGCCCGAACTCGTAAAACTCCTTGCGCATACAACTACTCCATAGCTAGGATCTTGCCTCTCCATACCTACCCCCCCATTCTTACTGTCAGACTTAGAACCACGACACCATCCACCGCGGCGTCGCCGGCCACTTCCTCCATGGTGTCGCTCCCTCGGCGGCGACGTCCACATCAGTACGAGATGCTGCTGCTTTAGCTCTCGCTCGCGCTGCTGCTCTGCTCTTGCTCTCGGTCCCCTGCCTGGTCTGCTCTTGCTCTTGCTCGCGGCGCTGCTCTCGCTCTTGCTCTTGCTTGCAATGCTGCTCCGATTTAGCTACACTTCAGTCGACTGGATCGAATTTTGGGTCAGTCGATTTTCAGGGGGTGGGAGGGCTCGCCGGAGTTAAGGAAGAACCAGCCGCAGCGGGGAGGGGGGCTCACCGAAGAAGTACCCCACTGTCTATCTTAGGGTTCAGGGTGGGGGCGGTGGTCGTCGGCGGTGGTGGGGCGGTGGCGTGGGGATCGCCGGAGAAAAAGCTCGGCACGGGGGGGCCTAGAGGGATGGTCGGGGCGGCGGCGGACCAGCGGTGGGGAGTATTTTCGGGGCGGGCGGGGCGGCTGTTAGGCCGGTGGTGGCTGGCGGCTCAGGGGGGTGGAGGTTGAAGATGAACTGCATGCCCTTGATTTTGTATCCAACGGCTGCAAAATCGACTGGCCAGAGATGAAAAAGTCAGTCGACTGACGTGTAGCCTCACCTCTAGTGCGTTCAGTTTCGACAGTAAAATTCAGTTTCGACAGCAAAATTCAGTTTCGACAGTTAAGTTCAGTTTCGATAGTTACATTCAGTATCGACAGTTAAGTTCAGAGATGAGCGGCTGATGTATACATCTAGCACTTTGTGGTTATGTATTTTACGTCATCTATTGGAGATGCTATTACAATTCCACTCAGGTTAACGTTGTCTCTCTTGTCCTGCTTCAGCCTCGGCGTCGTACAACTCACCGGAGCTGCTCCAACGACGAAACCCTCCATCACAGTGGAGCAGTACCTCGGGCTCCATCTCCAGACGCCTAAGATGTTCTTCCCCTCCTCCAACAGCCAAGTCGGCCGGAGCATCCTCACCGACCAACCCAATCACGCTGAGATCGACATGGCTTCGCCAAAAGGTTGTACACTTCTTGTGGTTTGACTTAATCTCACCATACTTCTTTGCATCCTGTGATCTTCCAATTCTTGTGAACCAAACACCCAGATTGGCAGAAATCTTGTGCTTTTAAATTCTTTGTTTTGCACGTGCATTCCTATCCTATTCCTGTCTATTTCCTATCCCTGCATTGTTAGAATCCTCAAATTCAAACAAGCCCTTACACAATTACTTCTGTTACAGATATGTGTCAAAGAAAACCTTGTGTGGTTTGTCCTGCTCCTGTGGTGCTGTGTTCCACCCCAGCTCAGCTGCTCCAACGACGGAAGGGTTCACCACAGCAGGGATGCGCTCTCTAGACTGTCTTCCGCCGCCTCAGATCTTCTTCCCCGCCGCCGGCAGCCACGACAACCGCATTACCATCATCAACTGAGCAGATGACCTTGAGGACTACATGCAAGAGAGGTCGCACTCTTCCGTGTCTACTTGCGTTATGCATCGCTTAATATGATGACATGTTACTTTATCATCGTGTTCACCTACTAGACTCCAAGTCAGGTCCAAACTTATGCTGAAACTTGAGTTTTTAAATGGATGTGGGGTACATATTGGGGCAGCAATCAGTACTATCTGTCTACTATCTGGTTAATCTTGGGTGTCTACTATGAATTTCATGATGGGTGCAAACAAACATTAAAGGAGACATTATCTGTATTTTTTAACTAAAGCTATTATCTGCCTGATATCATTGGTTTTGGGTCTATCCACAGTTTGCTACCATCACTCTGGATTTGTGCATGCACTCCTTACATAATCTCACTATGTTTTATTCCTATGCATGTCAGTTATTGTACACAATGGAACTGAACATGTAGAGCAAAAGCGACGAGCCTTGCATGGAAATAAAATTTCATGCAGACATCGCTCCATGGTGGGCGCAAAGGCAGCCCCCCCTCCACCCATTTCAGATCGTAATCAAGAGGAAGACAACTATTCTGAGGGGGATTCAGAAGCAGAAGACCACTCCTATTTACCCCATGAGGTCTTCGCTCTAACTTGGCATGCTGATGTTGGTTATATCATGCATATGGTGCCTTGCATTGCTTACTTTATACATCAAATATGTCAACTGCTTAGTTTAGACATGCTTTGTGTGAATGCCATTTGTTTAGTTTATTCATCGTTTATGTGAATTATGCAATGCCATCTTGTTTAGCCAGGCATCATATATGTGAATTTTGCAATGCCATCCTGCTTAGCCAGTCATCTTATATGTGAATTATATTAGGCCATCCTTTTTTTGTTATGTATTACATTTGTCAACAATGATAGTACATTCAACTACTCTTCGTGTGCATCAGCCATTTGACACGGTGATGGAAAATTCTGGAGTGAAAACAAGGTATTCAGAGCAGACTATGCTATCTGACGAAGCGCATATCTCGCTGGTTACGGATAGCTCCTCAGAGGAGGATTCAGAGACAGATGACCAGTCCTATCCCCCCCCCCCCGAGGTGCATGCTCTAACTTGGCAGGGTTATGTTGCTCATATAGTGTGTATGGTATCTTGCATTGCTATGTCATTTGCTTAGTTTAGACATGATTTGTGTGAATGCCACCTGTTTAGTGTCTAATTACCATATATGTGAATTATGCAATGCCATCTTTTTGCAAGACATTATATATGTGAATTATGCAATGCCATCTTGTTGCAAGGCATTATATATGTGAATTATGCAATGCTATCTTGTTGCAAGGCATTATATATGTGAATTATGCAATGCCATGCTGTTTAGCCAAGCGTCATATATGTGAATTATATCATGACGTCCTTTTTTTTGTATTTCTAATTGCTTTTGTCGACAATTTTTGTATATTCAACTGCTCTTCCTGTGCATCAGCCATTTGAATTGGTGTTGGAGAAATCTGGAGTGAAAACAAGGTCTTCAGAGAAGACAATGCTACCTGGTGAAGCAGATATGTTGCTGGTTACAGATAGCTATTCAGAGGAGGATTCAAAGGCAGATGACCAGTCCTATTATCCCCCTGAGGTATATTACTCATATCAGGCATATGTTGTATTGCAATGCTTAGTTTTTACATCATATACACGATGTTGAATGTCCTCTCCTTAGTTGACACATCATATATGCGATTGCCCTCTGCTCACTTCCTTAGTATATAAATCATATATTTGAATTATATCATGCCATGATGTTTACATAGACAGCATGTATCTGAATTATGGCATGCCAACCCATTTTCTAAAGACATAATATAGTTATATCATCTCATCCTGTTCACATAGTCATCATATTTTGAATTATGTCATTCTATCCATGAATTATATCATGCCATCATGTTTCCATCAACGGCATGTTTGTGATTTACGGCATGCCAACCACTTTAATAGACACATCGTATAGTTATATCATGACATCCTGTTTACATAGTCATCATATTTTGAAGTATGTCATTCTATCATGTTTAGTTAGCCAGCATACATGTGAAATTGTGTCATGCTATCCTGTTTAATTACCCATCATATATTTGAAATTATGTCCTGCTATTCTGTTTGGTTAGACAACATAAATGTCAATTGCCCTGTTTTCTTCCCTACTATCCATTGCACCTGTCTATCTTACAATGTCCGTACATTCAATTACTTTTCTTGTTTATCAGCCATTTCAATTGGAGGGGGTGATGGCAGTATCTGTGGGAGTAAAAACACGGTCTTCAGAAAAGATCGTGCTACCTATCGATGGAGATAGAACCACGGCTGTACTTGCCCAAGAACCAGCCCCACCACACATAACCCAGACTCACGCAGATTGTAACCCTACCCAGTTGGACAGAGAACCAGCTACACCCCTTCTAACCCCAACCCCAGCAGATAGTAACCCAGTTCCCGTTGACACAGCACCGTCTCCACCACAGAGCACCCAAACACGAGCAGTTAGTAAGGCAACTGCAGTGCCCAAAGCACGAGGACCACCACTCCGAACCCCAAGTCAACGCTCAAAGCAAAAGAAGAATTATTCTCAGGTCAGGTTCCGTAGCTATGGTTCATACTACTTTGCTCTTGCATCACTGTATTTACTCATACCAACTAATTTCAAATTTGAAGGATGCAATTGAAACTCCAATGGCGCAACAGGTATGTTTTAAACCTGCTTCTTTAACGTGTTTGCTGTTGTAACTTGCTCTATGTTGATTTCAGTTTCAATTGAATAAACAGTTATGTTCTCATGCCATGCACATTACAAGTGTTGTTATTGCTGTGTAGTTTCTCACACTTGTATTCTGTCTATGCTGCTTTGTCTTAAATAGATATGATTCGAACTATATCTATCTTGATTTGGCAACATAAACTAGAATGATATATACCATACAGTGACCATACTACATAAATATATGTTTGTTTCATGCTGTTATCCTGTCCACCTTACTACTGAACTGGTTTACCAAAATGAGTTTCATATACTACATTGTAAACCTGTGATGTGTTTGTTTGTTTCTTCTTTAGAATGCGGATAAAATATTGGAGAAGAGTACCCCATTATGCAATGGTAAAGGAAGTAATGCAGATCAGGTTCAAGATAGTGAGACATCCCTGTTGTTCTCCAAGAAAGCTAATAAAAACTATATTGAAGACACTGAGACAACCGCAAAGTCCTGTCTTAATGTAGTGTTCGAGTTACTGGCTACTACTGCTGGCACCAGCTCTTCGTACTCGCTGCCTGAATCAGTTCAGCTTCTTGAGTCTCAACTTCAAGTTGAAAGACATCGATCAGATGTTATGCGACAGGAAGCCGAAGGACTGAGGAAGTCTCTGCAGAATTTAGATGCATACTTTCTGGTGCAACAGCAAGTGCTGGAGGATTTAAGCGCCAAACAAGAGAAAGTTAATAAGCTTGCTAAGCATCTTGCCATCATTATGGGTACCCAGGATATTGTTTCTTGAACTCTTCCGAAGTGGTTTCAGTTCTGGACTTGTTTTGCTGCGGCGTTTATATGTTGCTTTGTTCCCTATATTTGCACTGGTGGCGAACTTTGATGCCCAATGGATGTAATATGTGTAATAGCCTGATAGCCTAGCGTAAGTTACTTGCTTATTTATTTTCGTTGTCTTGTTTATTTGTTTTCTTGTAGTCAGTGCAGTTCTTTTTCCACGGTTTAATAGGCCGTATTTGATGATGCTATGAAAACGGCCCAATGTATTAATAGGCCACAAATGGGCCGACTGTAACCATGGGCTGTATTTGGCCCACAAGCTGAAAATGACAGTAACGAGCCGAAAGTAAACGAATGCTGGAAATGAGCCCAAGAATAAATGGGCCCTAAGAATGCCGAAAGATAACATGGGCTGGAAACGACCCAATGGAATAATGTGCCGTTAATGGGTATAAAGTGATACACTGTTCATTACGGGCCAGTTTTACCACGGGTCGTTAATGGGCCGAGGGTTACTAAGGGCCTCATATGGGCCAAAAGACGTCATGGGCCATACATGGGCCGGAAGTTAAAACGGGCTAGAATTATATTGGACGGCCCAGATGACGCTACTGGGCCTAATTCGGATAGGTCGTAAACGGGCCCTGGGTTAGCGGGCTGTAAATGGGCTATATGCGAACGGGCCGTTAACAGGCTTGCCGTGGGCCGGCCCGCCACCTTTTGACCAAGTCAAACGGGCCGGCCTTTTCACAAGAATGGGCCTCTGTTGGGCCGTGCCACGTGTCGACGTATGATAGGCGCTTTGGGTCCAATGAGTGGATGACGTCTGTCCCAACGGCGAGCTGACACGTGTTTCCTCCAGCCAATGATGATTTTACACGTGGAAAATCCCCATTGGTCGGGGCTGTTAACGGGTTATCGGATCCAAAACCGGACCCGATAGCTTAACGGCGTTCCGTTACGATGGATGCCACGTGTCGATCACCCTTAACGAAAACACTTCTATGACGCGCGATTTATCGTCATGGAAGTGGACACTTCCGTGATGATAATTTTGGTAATGTCATGGAGCACTTCTACGACAGCACAGGTATGACTATCTTGATTCTGTCATAAATTTGTCATGGATGTACATGCATGACAAAAAACGCGACCTACTGTGATAAATACGTATCATCATGGAAGTGTATTTTTTTATAGTGATTGTTGAACTAGACTTATTTGCATATTATGTATGAATGATTTTTACATAAAATACCAACATGTCAATCTGAACTAGTCGATTAAAATACTAACATGTCAATCTGAATGCAGAGAGGGTGCCAATTTACTAGTCGATTAAAATACCAACATGTCAATCTGAATGCAGAGAGGGTACCAATTTAGTACATGATCCGTACGGATATTACGTACGCACAAGTTTGACATGCTCTCTGTGTCATGTTGTTCGGTTACTCCAATCCTTCAGACCATCATGTTAGCTAGCTTGGATCTCATTATTTAGTGCATCTCCAAACAATAAACTGTTCATCTGGACTGCGCGGTTCGAACGTGTTGTGCCATTCAACATAGGCTGTATCTGCCCGTCGAGCGGTCAAAATGCACTTTTTCCAGCAAAACAGAGACAAAGCTGGGGGCTTTGTCGGAGTCCGGACATCAGTCACGTAGGACTCCGGCACCTCGGCCCACTAAATCCCCTTTTGGTCTCATTTTTTTCAACCCGCCCTTTCTCCCCCTTACTTTGCGTTCGCATCCTCTTCCTCCGACGCTGTTGTACCTCTCCGGTCGGCACACAGGCACGGCCGGACGTTCACAACTAGCACTGACATGCCCGCTTGCCTTTTACAGTGGTGTCATCCACCTAGGACCCCTCCGTAGGCATGTACACCACGCCCCCTGTCGAATTCGTTCATGGCGATCACCACGTCCAGTAGGTGTTCAGACAAATGCCATTGAGCTTATTTTGGAACGTCGTGTCATTTTTTAGAGTATGAAGGATGAAAGGGTACTCAACCATGGAGGATGAGTTTGTTGTGCATGCATGGTTGGCTGTATCAGCGGATTTAGTAGGCAGGAGCAGCGGGGGCCGTTCTGGAAGGCGTGCATGATTTGTTTCACGCGCGAAAGCACATTGCGCCATAAGACATGCACATTATCCATGAACACAATGTGAGGTCATTATCGTATCGATGGTACGCCATCCAGACCAGCGTCACCATGTTATGTGGCGTGTTTGATATGCTGGAGGCAAGGTGGTCATTGCCCGCTGCAGCTGAAGAGATCATAAGTTTTGCTTCTTCTTGCTCAACTTGTTGATTGACTCATTCATTCATTTAATATTGCTCTATACATTGCACATTGTGTAGCCCGTACACGTCGTCGTGATGTACCACGTGATAGATCATTTAGGTATGTACACTGCTGGATGAATCTGAATGGACATTATGCGGGGGACGACATGATCCGTTCATGAAAAACTTGTTGAGTATCCGCTTAATCTTGTTGAATTTGAACTAGACTTATTTGCATATTATGTATGAATGATTTTTACTATTTTTCTATCTGAACTTTGATGAATTTCCTTGTGTTTGCATGAATTTCGTCCGGTTAGTTCAAATAGAAATGTATGCGGATGGCGTTGGATGGTCGGTTTTCGTATCAATGTCCGTCGACTGGTCCCTGTCTTCATACAAATGCCGAAGCAAATTTCAGCGTTGGGGATGCGCTTAGGATTCGTCTCTTTTGTACGTAGCCACTGTACATCCTTTGTAGCTAGGATATATGCCTAGAATAAGAATGGCAGGCACGAGTGGATAATCATTCGAAGGCTCGGGCCCCCCAGGGAGCAAAACAGCAGCCATCGTCGTACAGCTCGTTTTATTTCCTTCTAGCACGGTAGTACATCCATCTCGCCGGCAGGCACAAATAATCGTGCGTATCTTGGAGCATACATCACCGATATCTTCCGCCCACGGCCCACGCGACCTGTACCGCCACCTACCTCGCTTTCGTCCTCCGGCCTCTCCTCGCTGGTTAAGAACACCTCCAGTGGATCTCCCCGTTGGCCCGTTCCACCATTCACGCCCTTCCTTTCTTCCCTTGGCTAGCCAAAAAAGCTGCAGGCATCCCGGGGCCTCTGCCGCGCGCATGAACGAGAAGGATTCGCGGTGATCTCGGCATGGCCTCGCGCGTGGACAACGGGTACCCCTCTCATCGACCAGGTACGCACGCACGCCTTTCCCCCATCCCTCGCCTCCCTCCCGGCTTTGGCAACCTTTGCCTTCCGCTTTCCATCACCGTACCCAGCGGTTTCCTCTCATCGTCATCGGATGTGTTTCGTGCGTGTCGTCGCGCGAGGTTGCTACAGTACATATGCATGAGGTTTCGTGCGTCCGTGCATGCACATGCATATGCATGTGTACACGATTGTGCGTTACCGGGGGACTGTTCGTGTGCAATCGCACGCATGCGCGTCGGTTTCCTGTAGTGTCTATCGGCGAGGCGAGGCGAGGCGCGCTGTTTGACGGTGACTGACCGAGCATGTACTATGCCTACAGCCAGCGATTCAGTTCGGCCCCTCGACCTGGTGGAACAGCAGCTCGTAGAATCTTTATATTTCGAGGCCTTGAGTTTACTACTCGGTTGATGTGAGCCATGGCAACCGCGACATACATGCCAAAAAGACACTCGCTGTGGCGGAGTCCGGCACACGTATAGGTATGGCAGCCTCGAAGGCCTGGCTAATATTGTCACTGTTGCCAGCAGTGCAGCTACACGACGGAACGTCTAGCAGCACAGCACCCCTCTGTTGACGTCCATGCACAGTACTCCTCGAGTGTGTTCTATGATCATGCGTACACATGAAGGAGCGTATGCAGAGTCACGCACCTTCTCATGAAAAAACGCCTGGAGCCGAGCGTATGGCACACTGTGTGTGCTCGTGGTGACACGATGCGGTACAGTCTCTGTCACCTTTTGTGCTACCACCGTAAATGCATTGGTTGGTGCACGATCGAGTGAGCATTTGCATCATTTATCACACCTGTCTGTCCTTCTCTCGCATGTACAAACATGAGCGAGGCTAACACGTTTGATGCTGGCGTTGTGGGTTTGGCTTACACACTCGAGGCGTGAAACATAAACAGAAACATGGCCGTTGTTTTTGCCAAGAGCAGGTTATTAAGGCATGTACAATGATGTTATCTTAGGAGTGCCACGTAGAATAGATGATGGAGTGGAGGAGAGAGAACGTGTAAGAAAAGGTTTGCCTTATTTAAGAGAAGACAAGAGATGATCTTTTAGCACAATATGTCTCATCACGTTTTTAGGAATAACTAATTACTGAAGATAAGACTAAGACATGATCCATTGTAAATGTTTTCTTTTGTCATATCTAAATTACATGTAAAATTTAAAATAAAACTAGAGTCAATTACACTCTTGGTGTCATAACTTGACCTCAATGTTCACTTTGGTGCTACAAGTTGTGAGATACGTCAAAGTGGTGGAAAAACTTGGCTCTATCGTGCACATACGGTGCTTTTCTCGGTTTCGTACGAATCAAGCGCTGACTAAGCAAGACAGCGTGGCGCCGGTCCCATTGGCAGTGACTAGAGGCCGTGGGCTGATGCGTTTGGCATGAGTTTTCTCAGAAACCCCCTCAGATTTCACGTTTTTGACAAATAAGCCCCCGGGTTGGCTGTACACAGGTGGCCTTTCCTTTCTACTTGCCTGTTCGACTCCCTCGCCTCGATCTTTTCCTCCTGTCTCTCTCCGATCGTTTGAAGGCGGCGGCGGCGGTGATCTGTAGGAGGCGTTGATCGGCGGCGTCGATGACGATGGAACCCCGCCGGCGGGCTCCCGACGAGGCAGCCCCTGTATACAGTGAGCACAGCCCCAACTTTCCCCCTCTGTAGCCCCTGTTTTTTTGTAGGGTTTCCATCGGTTGGTTCGCCGGCGACGAATGTTGAGTTTTGTGTTGATTTCGTCCGCGGATGCTTTTTAGATGGCGTGACGTTAAAATCTCCCCTCGCATTCATCCGTAGTGTCGTTTGTCTCTATGGTTTAGCACGGGTTTAGAAGGCCCCTTCTTTTTTGCATGAACAAATCAGATATCTGTTAAAATCTGAGTGCTTCAGTCAAGTCAGTGTATGTGCGCACAACCCTTCATTGTATTTGCCAATCTGTACTTAACTGAATTTGTCGACACTTGTTAACTAAATCTGTCAACACATGTTAACTGAATTTTTGGACACTGCTTTAACTGAATTTTTCGACACTGCTTTAACTGAATCTGTCGACACTTGTTAACTGAATCTGTCAACACATGTTAACTGAATTTTTGGACACTGCTTTAACTGAATTTTTTGACACTACTTTAACTGAACTTTTGGACATTGCTTTAACTGAATTTTTCGACACTGTTTTAACTGAATATTTGAACAGGTTAACTGTAAATAACATGTGCATTTTTAATTGAATACTTGACAAGGCTTGTTGTCTGCTCTGTTAATTGAAAACTAGATATTTGCATTGCCTTGTTGAACAAAATTATAATTGTAATGGACTGTTCTTTGTCATCTGAATATATTTATGCATTGTTGTCTCAATTGTTTTTGCCCTATATGCACTGTAGGTGATTTTGATGGATTGTTCACTGTTGAGATTCATCACAAGGGATTTTTCTATGGAGCTGGCAGCAACAGGACATACATGGACTATCAAGTTGATTGGTTTGATAGCTGTGATAGTGACACATGGTCTATATTGTGGATTGAAGATTTTCTTAAGCAGCTGGGGTATGACAGAGATAGTGGACAACATGAAGTGTTTTGGTGTCAGCCTGGAAGGACACTTAGTGAAGGAATGAAAGAAATGAAATGTGATGCTGACAGCCTTGCAATGATAGCAGCTAGTACACAACACAAGAACTTATTGCTGATCATAGACCATGGAGATACACTGAACAATTTGGTACGAGATGATGTTGTAGTTCAAGGCGTTCCTGAATTGCCAAAGGTCATAACTCCAAGGAAAGACAAGGGAAAAGAACAAGCCACCTCACCTAAAGTTGCAACTGTGAGAAGTAAGAGGAGTAAGAGGAGGGCAAGGGGATTGTTTTCTGAAGGATCATCTTCGGGATGTGTCGATGATGATGTTGACGAAGAAGATGTAGAACCTGCAGTAGATTCTGAGACTGATGAGGAATTTTTTGACAGCGACTACGATGTAGAGGATGGGGATGACGATTTATTTGAAGATCATGTAGACAAAGAAGTGGATGATCACAGAGAAAGAGTTACAACATGTGACTATGAAACAGAGCTAGCAGAGGATGCTCTAGATGACCCTCACATCTTGTTATCCAAAGAAGAGAGGGACAAGTTGAAGTACCATTTCAAAGGTTTCAATCCAGAGACAGATCTGAATGCTCCTGTATTTAAGTTAGGAATGGTGTTTGGTAGTGTGCAGGAGCTCAGACATGCCATAACTTCTTATAGCATAAGAAACAGAGTTGGAATAAAAAAGACAAGAAACACAAGCACTACGGTTGAAGCAATATGCAGTAATGCTTGCCCATGGTACATGAAAGCAGTGAAGGACAGCAGGAAAAACAGCTTCATTATAAAGAAGTATTGTGATGAGCACACTTGCCCTAAGTCATGGAACCTTAAAGGTCTAACTGCTCCATTTTTAACCAAAAAATTCAGAGATGAGTTCAGGGACAATGAGAAGATACCTTTGAAGAAATTTGAGGAGAAGGTTCAGCAAGAGTACAATCTCATACCAACTAGGACCAAATTAGGAAGAGCTAGAAGAGATTCAGTGAAGCAGATTAGAGGTGAAGATGATGACCAGTTCAAGCACTTGTGGGATTATGGAGAGGAGTTGAGGACCACAAACCCTGGCAGCAAGTTTTACCTATGCATAAAGGAAATTTTTGATGACAAGACTAAGCAGACAAGAGAACACTTTTCAACTCTATACTAGTCATTGGATGCTTGCAAGAGAGGATGGCTATTGGGAGGCAGACCCATCATATTTGTAGATGGATGCCACATTAAGACCAAGTACAAAGGAAATTTGCTAACAGCTGTGGGTATTGACCCTAATGATTGCATCTACCCCCTAGCATTTGGGATTGTGGAAGTTGAGTCTACTAGCAGTTGGGAGTGGTTTTTGGCAAGCCTAAAGGATGATCTAAACATATGTAACACCTCTCCATACACAATAATGAGTGACAAGCAAAAGGTATGCTCCCGAGTTCATTCACTTTACATGTACTTTATTAATTTAGAAGTGTGTAAACCATATATTGATCTGATAGTCAATCTTGTATGTGATGTTCAGGGTCTCATTGCAGCAGTAGCAAAGGTTTGGCCAGATGCTGAACACAGGTTCTGTGTCAGGCATATGTACCAGAATTTCCATAAGCTACACAAGGGGGAACAGTTGAAGAACAATCTTTGGGCAATTGCAAGAGCCACAAACAATCCTACATACATGAAAGCTATGGAAAAGATGTTGGCCGACAGTGTGGGTGCATACAAATGGGTAGAGAAATGGCCTCCAAAGACATGGATTAAAGCCTTTTTTAACCCTTTTCCAAAATGTGACGTTCTACTGAATAACATGTCTGAAGTATTTAATAGGTTAGCTTCTAATTTGGTGTTGTGCTTCAATATTAATTTAGTATGGTGTTTCTCATGCAACAAATGGTAAGGATTTTGTTTTCTACAAAACATTAAATTCTACTTTCACCATGCAAAACTCTATCTGAAAATTGTTGCATTGTTTCATACTTAGGAGAGGAGAGCATATGTGCCAATTATGGATCATGGACCTCTTCCAGAATCAGCTTTTGTTGCAAATGCTAGAGATAGCATACCCCCTCCCAGGGTTACCACGGCAATGGCAACAGGCAGAGTTAGAAGAAGAGGGGTGACAGAGGACATTCTTGAAGATGTACCTGAAGCAAGCTACGAAGCAGCTGAAAATGCAAGAGGGAGAAAGAGGAGAGCAATTGGAAGAGGCAGGGGAAATGTCACAGGAGTAGGCAGAGCACCTGGGAGAGGAATTGGGAGAGGGAGAGGTAATGCCAGAGGGACTGGGGGAGGCCACACAGGAGGTAGGACGGGGCCAGGAGCTGGGCTGTGGAACATCTTGTTTCCACCAGATGAACCCAGATCATATGTGCGAGCCGAGGAGGTCCCAGTGACACAAAATGCACCACAAGAGGAGTGGCTTGATGATTTCCAGACCTTATAGAGCAAGCCGCATATCAAATTAGTTCATGAATGAACTGGAAAAAATGCAATCAAGTTCATGCATGAACTTTTGTTCTTTGGATTATTAGAACTAAATTTGCCCTTGGCTTAAGTTGAAACATGTCAGGAGCTGAACATATCTTTTGTTAGGATGCTTAAATGAATATGATGATATCCTCTCTAAATTAGTTCATGTATGACTTCTCTGAAGATGCCTCTGCACTATAATTATTGTGAAGATGATATGATATTATCCTTTGCTCTATGATTTCTGTGAAACTGTTTTCTTTTCTGAAATTTTAGTTCATTTCATATAGAAATGCTTCCTGTGGAGTTTTTGACATGATGCTATATTCTGCTCTATGATTCAAACTGTTTTCTTTTCTAAAATTTTACTTCATTTAATATAGAAATGCTTCCTGTGGAGTTTTTGATATGATGCTATATTCTGCTCTATGATTTCCGTGAAACTATTGTGTAGAAACCTTGTTGTGTAAATTCTATTTAGAATAATTTTAACAGTATGAGAAAAAATATATAAAAAAATTGGTGTTTTTGGGACTCGAACCTGGAATCTATAGGTGGTACTGTTTTGTCTGCAACCAGTGGGCTACTATGCAAGTTCTGATCAACTCTCAAAGCTATCTTCTCTTAACACAACAATTTTGTTCTTTGTCTGTCAGTTGTAAGGAAAGGCCGCCTGTGTACAGCCAACCCGGGGGCTTATTTGTCAAAAATGTGAAATCTGAGGGGGTTTCTGAGAAAACTCATGCCAAACGCAGCAGCCCACAACCTTTGGTCACTGCCAATGGGACCTGTGCCACGCTGTCTTACTTAGTCAGCGCTTGATTCGTACGAAACCGAGAAAAGCACCGTATGTGCACGATAGAGCCAAGTTTTTTCACCACTTTGACGTATCTCCCAACTTGTAGCACCAAAGTGAACATTGAAGCCAAGTTATGACACCAAGAGTGTAATTGACTCATAAAACTATCTTATCAATCATTGTACATGCTCGCGCGGCTAAATCCATGGGCCAGCCGGCATTGCTAATTGCGGAGGAAGCGTCCGCCCACGGCATTGTGGACCAGGGACAGGGAGCAGTGGGGCTGTCGCAACGTGCGTGTGACGTACACGCCGTCGTGCAGGTGCCAGATGGCTGGTGGGCGGCTTGCGCGGCTCAGTGGGACACTATTCGTAGATTTTTAGAGGAGCGCTTGCGCTGCGCCTGCCGACGCGTGGAGTGGCTCTGGCCCACCGGCAGGCAGGTTCACGGGTCCTTGGACGTGGTCTCGGCCTCTGGGCTCGCTCGCTGGACCGGCCCTTTGTGGAATTGACACATAAATTTCCTTTTAGTTCATTTTTTAAAAGTATCCGCACATTCGAAAAACAAATGTTCTATATTAACAATACTACAAGAACATGTATTTTATATGTATATATAAAAACTGTTTTGTTTTCTAGCAATAGAACATGCTCATGTTTTTGAAATAAATGATTTTGTATGCGAACATAAATGTACGTATATTTTCACCAAATGTTCCTAAATTATAAAATAAATGTTTATGCATACAATATATTCATTCAAAAATGTCTGCATGTAATTTTCAAAAAAATAGAAAAATATATTAGGATGAATATTCAGGCAAGGAAAATATTGGCGGTCAAAATGTTCCGGGTTTTGGCTCAATTGATAGTAGTTTGCATTCATGTGTCGTAGTTCACAGATACGAGTGTGGAAGTTGTGATCGAAATTTTTAACAACCCCGATACTATGTTGGCGGCTCATCCACATTTGCACAACAACTTGCGAAAACCACCTTTTGTTTCAACTATGTTGCATGATTTATGCAAGTTTATAGATGTCAATTCCTGTTTTACTATAGCATGGGTGTATATGCTTATATGCACCTTCCTCCCAAAATCATAAACACATTCAATGCTCATTTTATATTGTTATTGGAACAAAATCATTTTTGCTCCTCCATAGAAGTTGAACGTGATAATAAATAATTTGGATTTTGTTGTGAGGCGAAAATTTGCACCTTTTTACTTAACGAGTGGCGCATTGATTATGTTGACCCTACGTGTAAGGGTATACATGTCGAAAGTATGGTGAGTAAGCGGCCGAAGGACCTTGTCGAACAACTTATGCGTGACTACAGAGACAAAAGAGACAATGTACCTATGTTCGACTATTTGAGATGGGTAAAAATCATGCAACATGTCTTATAATCCAAGGATTTGCAAACGTCCGTGCAGACCAATCTAGATGATATCTAAACACGGAGGTCAAGGCTGACCATAGTACTGAAAAATAATAGATGAGACCTAAACTAGGAATAGCAATGGTGCTTATCAAGATCGATAATGCTCGGGTGTATCCTTGAGCGGTGTGAGTTTTTTGTGTTTTTTTAGAGGATGTGAGTTTTTTGTCTTACACTGCCATGTTCGATTCTTTATGTTTTTCTTGTCTTGCCCGTCAAGGCTTGAACATCCAAGAGTCATAAAATGATTATGGACTAAGGAGAGATACCATTTAGTTTAAACTCGAAATTCCCAACTACGACTATAAAACCATAACATGATAGAACCAAATCAATTTTGATCACGCATGTCGAAGACACATCAAACCAAAGGGGAAATGCCTATTGTTAATTTGGCACATAGTATCTCAAGCCAAATGTACATGAAAGTCAAAATAAACATTACGATATGTCACGTGAAATTCACCGCATAATAGCTTGGTCAGAACCCTTTTGTTGGAGTGAATAGTATTGAATGAGTGCAGTCTAGCTTTTTTTGGCATGAATCTTGCATTTTGGATATTGTGGACAAGGAAGAGCAGTAAATTGATGCCCTGGTCTGAATGCACGAGGGTGCATAGCAAAGGAGGATCACATGTGTTTATGGCGAGCCTCGCGTTGAAAATCGACATCTAATATGGGCAAAACTTCATAAAATAATAAATGTCGGTGATCTTCCATGGATGGTAATTGGTGATTTCAGTATGATGATTGTAAAAACGTTGTGATTGAGTAATACAAGTTTACCCCCCCCCCCCAAAAAAAATACATCATACTGAAAATGTAAGAACTAAGAACCATGGCACGTGGCGTCTTGTTAATTCATGGGAATAGTGTGTGCTACGTCATTCCCACATTCAACAACCATATTTTTAATTGATGCCCTTATACTAGTACCTATTTTTTTATTCTAGAAACACAATACAAACATCAATGCATACATACGTGCACATGAATATTGGGATCGACAAAGTCATGACAAACGCCTCGTATTGGATGAATATCGCGGGTAAGCCTGAAATAAATTAAAAAAAATGTGAACATTTGGGCCAAATCAAGAGTTTAAATTCGGATGGGCTGGTTCTACCACAATTGTTTTTCGTACTTGTTATTTTTTAGAGAAAAATTAGTACTTGTTCTAAGAGCATGGTTAATAGTACAACCAACTGATGGCTATATGATATTGCCATGTCATCTATAACTAACCTTTTAGCCTTCAAGTATAATAGTAAGATACAAACATGTGACACTTTATTAATACATGACCCACCTCTCACTCTCACATAGTGCCTAGGAGCACGTGCTGCAACCGGCTCTTCTTCTTTCTCCTCCATGCCAGCAGAAAAATAATATTTAAACCCCTACATCCTGCTTACATAATCTTATTATACTTGCTCTAATAGTTGGTTTGCCACTGAAATGCGGTAGCTCATCCCTCCACCATCACTTTGTAAGGGCATCTCCAATAGTTTGTATGTTAACTTGTTGGTAAAATATGCCATGTCATTAGCCGACACCTTAACATACAACAACTCCAATAGATTGTAGATATAGTTTGCTCAATAGGATATGAGACAATAAATAAGATGGTCTTTCATTCTACATTGAATCTTGTGCAAGGGGTGTTGATTCATGTAAATACAATCTTTCTCTCGAGGAAGGTTGTACAATGTTATTGGAGTTGTTATATGTTAAGGTGTTGGTTAATGTCATGTCATATTTTAACAAAAGCTTAACATACAAACTGTTGAAGATGGGCTAAAAGCACTTCCCCAGGAATTGTTTCAACCGAGAGTTCCCGTTCCCAACTTTTTTTCTCGATAGAGCTTGCCGGTCTTTCCCATTGTCCATGCCGTCCTTTCGGACCAAACGATTCCGCCGAACGCAACACTAGCATTTTAGGTTTTCAGCAGAGGTGGATGAGCTGAACTTTACCGTCATGGCGTCCCGAAGCACCGAGCACCGAAACCGCACAAGAACCACCGGTGTCTCGTGCCTACGCACATGGCTGGTACTGCCTACGAGTAACCCTTTCGGTGGTGCATGGCACGCGAGGCTGCAACTCTGCAGCAAGCCTGCTGCAACTCTGCAGCATGAGGGGGCTGCAGCCGAGAGCGAGAGCTACGTTGTCCGGGCTCTGCGCAATAGCCCCTATACTCCTCTCTCTAGCTCCAGAGAAGGCCGTTTGTGGTTTTCTAGTCTCCAGGCCCGAGGCAGCCCGAGCCTGGCATTTCACGTGGCCCCGCCCAGCCCCCTCACCTCGGGCCCCGGGCCCAGCAGAGAGCGCCCCCGGTACGGCCCCCACATGGGTCCCTGCGGCCCGCAACACCGGGGAGAAGAAGGGACCCGGCCCCACAGCAGCCACTGCGAGGTGGGACCGCGCGACGCGTGGGGCCATCGCGTCATTGAGGACGGTCGATCGGCCTTGCCTTCGGCGATGCGTGTGCCCCCACGCACTGGCCCGTGCGCCCCGCAGCCGGAACCAACCCGAGCCACTGGACCGGTAGGGCATACGAGTAGCTCCAGCCTCTAGGGCGCGGTACCCTGTACTACCTGTAGCCTCGGCGTGCAACAGAGGCCCGTCACTGTTCCCTGCTCACGCATCGAGCGGCGCTTTGACCCATTCCCCTCGTAACCAAAACGGGATGGCAGCGGCGCGGCCCCCGCACCGTACCGCGCACCACCCGTTGCGCCCCGCCCCCACAGGTCTTGTCGAGCGACCCGTCGCGCCCTCGCACGTCGGTCCTCCGCGGATTCCCTCTTCGGTGCATGCGCAGACGTAGTACCAGTGCCGCCGGGCGCGACCGTCGGTCGCCGGGGAAAAGCCTGCCTCGCATCGTGATGCCCTTCCTGGCAGGAGGGGATTACTGTTGCCCGCTCGTACTGACACCGAGCGCGACGGGGCAATGAGCGTGCCGAGCGACCGGGCGCGTGCGCTCCCATGATGGCCAAGGTGCGGCGCGCACGAGGCGCACAACGGGGCGCGCCCAATCGGGTGCCGAAACGTCTATGGGCCCCGGGGAGCCGCGGCAGAGCGCGCAGTTATCCACTCCTGACATCCCGCCCCGCCATTTGCACCTCAGTACAGTACTTATCTTAGTTTAATTTTGTTTAGCAGACCCGATTAATCTCTTCCCACTCGGGGCGTCGCGTCCGAGGGGAGGAGGCGCTCGCGTCCAAATCCGGCCGAAATCCCGCGCCGGGGCCCGCGCTGTCATTGATACGCCAACCCCCCACGTCCTCCACGTCCGTACGCACCGGGCCCCACCACGAACTCGCTTGGAAACGGGTCCGCCCTGGCTTACCGGGTGTAGACCCGCCGGCCCCGCGTTGCGCGCCCGGGACATGACACGGGCTTCCACCCTGACGCTGTGCCCATCGCTTCGGCTCTTTCCCCCCAGCGAGCTGCACTGCTGCTAGTTAACCGCAAGCGGCCGTCGTCTTTTCCCTCCTCAAAAAAGCAGCCGAGGGTAGGGTGGTGGTGACTGGAGGCGGAGGCAGAGGGAGGGAGCAGCGCCAGTGCGAGCGATAGTGGTGGGGAGCTCGGACGAGGCCTAGGGCTTCCGGAGACCGCCTCCTCCCGCGCCGCCGTTCGCCGAGCTTGCTTGCTCAGGTATCGACCCCCGCTCTCTGGATCGGTCCCTTTCTCCGGCTTGTTTCGCTAGTTTTTTTGCGGGCGCGTCCGTGTTCCGTCGATTGGGAGGCGATTGTGGAATCGCGCCCGTGTCGGTGTCTATGTCAATTTTGAGAGGGTTTTGTTGGAAGCGGATTTGAGAGGTTTTCGTTCGATTCCGGTGGTGTTTGTCGCCGGATTCCGGCGGATCTAGCTTGGGGTGATCTGGTCCCATGCTTTTCGCCCCCGCTAAGCTCTCACGCGGCATGCGATGTGTGCCACATTTCCCCTTAATTTTGGAGCGCGTACACTTTTGTTTGGTTCTGTACCGTTGCTCATGCGACAATTTCAGACTGGTTATTTGCGTGCTTAATGCTGTAGCTCTGCATAGTGTTGTTAATCGGCGTATAGACGGTTGTTTTTGCTCTTGTTTTCAGTTACTAAGCATAACTGATCGTGTAGCTTGTTTAAACGCGTCATCAAGTCGGGATGAACTGCAGCCTCATAAGAACACGTTTCTGCTCTAGACTTCAGGTTGAGGCAAAGCGTTTCCCAGTGGGATGCTGTACCCTGTACCTTCGTTAGACGGCAAAGAATATAGCATCTCCTATGATATTGGGAAAATCTGTGTTCGTGGTGCGTTCGTAACTTACTGGAAGTTGTCCTAGAAATGACATTAGCAAAACAATCATAATTTCGTATGGTCCTAGGAATAAGAATGTCCTCATTATGTGCTGTAGTGGTGGTGTTCAATATCGAGTCCTACATATTTCATCTATTGCACAAACTGTTTCTTTTTAGTATAGATGCTTCTGGGCTTTAATACAGCTCCATTATTCATTTCCCCACTTCTTGTGGTGCTGCTGTTTATTCAAAGGATATAATCTACTCCCTTCGTCCCATAATATAAGAGCATTTTTTACACTGCACTAGTGTAAAAAACGCTCTTATATTATGGGACGGAGGGAGTACTATATTTATTTTATTCTCAGCTAGTCTGGCTAACACAGAGGTTCAAATGAAAGTATGGTTGTTTCTGTTATTGTATAGAAAGTGTTTTTTCATTGTGCGTCCACGTGTTTGAGGACATCACTTGGATTGGATATAACAACTTGTCAGTAAATAGTGAGAAATGATTTAAATAATATTGATATTGGGTTTTGCCAAAAGGCTTGAAAACGAATACTTTAACTCTGGACGGTTATGTTGCAATTACGTCTGAAATTGCTATGAGCAGTACCTCTCTTTCAGCGCGGAACTCTGTCTTGCTTTGTTTTAGCGATAAAACCATGGTGGGGCTCCCACCCTGCCATTCTAGGAAAATTAGGGGAACATGAGGCAGCTATGACTTGGATGATATGTTATTGCATTCACTTTGGTAACCTTTTCCTCTCCTGTCTGGCGAGTATTTAAATAATCTGTTATAGATTTCTGGACATGACATATTCCATGGTTGGAGGCTATCCCACCATAACAGCTGGAAACCCTAAACCCACGATACTGACTCTAGTGTAGGCTATTTATTTGTAACTTTTTGTTCTCGTTTATTCCATCCAAGTTTTATTATTTTTTATTGTTGATAATATTAGCTGTGGTTCAAATTCCTTCTCTGAGTTGATGTCGGTGTTTGCTATATATAGAGGACCCCTTGATTATTTTTAGATAATTCTCAATAGAACTCATTAATTATCTTTAGATACCTCAAATACGAGCAGTATGAAGAAAGTCTGTATATACATCCTTGTTTTTCTTTTTTGCATTTTATGAACAGAAAATCAGTATATATGCACTCATTTTTTTCTCCGTACTACTCACTTTGGGGTATTTA
Source organism: Aegilops umbellulata (assembly GCA_032464435.1). Lineage (NCBI taxonomy): Eukaryota > Viridiplantae > Streptophyta > Magnoliopsida > Poales > Poaceae > Aegilops > Aegilops umbellulata. The sequence continues at coordinate 447,058,822 of CP136055.1, forward strand.
GTACTTGCAAATGAAATATATTTATAATAATAAGGGAACTCACTTTTGGACATGTAGCAATTACAAATGAAATATATTAAAAATAATAAAGAGATATAATCGATTCACCTACCTCTTTATCATTCTCAATATAACTCATTAATCATTCTTAGCTACTTCATACGAGTAGTATGAAGAAAATCAGTACTCATCCTTAGTTTATGCATTTTACCCTTTTTATGCACAAAAAGCAGTATGTATGCCAAAACTAAGTATATCAGCAAATTATGTTATATGCACACTCATTTGTTTTCCATATAACCCACTTTGGGGCATCTAGTAATTACTAATGAAATATAATATGGCAATAAAGAGGTATAATTCATCTATGAGGTATATGAGAAGCGGATCATATTCCCAGGAGTGTAGAATCATTTCCGTATGCATATATATGTGTGCTTGTGTGTGTGTGTGTGTGTATTACATGCCTACTCTAGATTAATATAGCTCACTATTTTCTCATTTTGCTATGGCAACAAGTATTATATCAAAACAACAACATCTAGCATAGCTTATGCGATAGCCAGCTACAGCTGCAATATTCTCAATTGAACATTCCTACCCCTGAATGCCATGGACCACATTTTAAAGCCTTATTATTGTGATTGCTATGGACCTCATACTAGTAGTATGAAGAAAATCTGTACTCATCCTTAATTTATGCATTTTACCCTTTTTATGCACAGAAAGCAGTATATACACCAAAACTAAGTATATCAGCAAATTATATTAAGTATGCACACTCATTTTTTTTCTCTCCATATAACCCACTAAGAGAATATCACATGGAAACCAAGTTTTGGTGGAAACCGGTGAAAACCACATGAAATTGATGTTTCGAAGTTTCGAAAAAATCTCAAAAAAATACGAGGTCTTAAGAGTGTGATGTTCTATTAGTATGTGAAATTTTCAAGTTCAAATACATTACCATTTACGAGGTATGAAAAAGACAAAAGCAGCAATGAATAGTGTCAAACAGTAAACGTCACTATTCATGGCTGAATTTGTTTTTCCCATAGCTCGTAAATGGTAATGTGTTTGAACTTGAAATTTCACTTGCCAAATGCCAATAGAACATCACCGTCTTAACATCCCATATTTTTTCAGATTTTTTCCAAACTTCCATAAGTGGTTTCCACGAAGTTTTCTTTGAAACTTGGTTTCCATGTGATATTCTCTCCAACCCATTTTGGCGCATCTAGTAATTACCAATGAAATATCACCTTTGTCCCAAATTACTTGTCTTAGATTTGTCTAGATATGGATGTATCTAGAACACGTTCAGTGTTACATACACCCGTATCTAGACAAATCTAAGACAAGTAATTCGGGACGGAGGGAGTATAGTAAAGCAATAAAGAGGTATAATTCATCTATTAGGTATATGAGAAGCGGATCATACTACCAGGAGTGTAGAATCATTTTTGTATGCATATATATATGTTGCTTTTGCGTGTGCGTGTGTGCGTGCGTGCGTATTACATGCCTACTCCATAGATTAATATAGCTCACCATTTTCTCATTTTGCTATGGCAAAATAAGTATTATATCAAAACAACAACATCTAGCATAGATTATGGGATAGCCAGCTACAGCTGCAATACTTCCAATTGAATATTCCTACCCCTGAATGCCATGGACCACATTTAAAAACCTTATTTATTGTGATTGTTAATTTACAATCTGAATCTTTTTAACATTTGTCAGCAGTTTTTTTTACTATGTTATGGCTGCATGTTAACCTAGTCCTTATTGTTTTCGTTGATATAAGCTTAGTTTTACTTCCTATTAATATAGTTTTGATCATGGTGTAGTTCTCATATTTTTATTGTTTGTGCCCTGTTAACCCTATGTTAGGATAACTTGATCACTTATTTTGGGACGAAGGGAGTATTTCTGTAATGTTATGTTGCACGATTTCCTTTATCCCCTTTGTGCCTTGGTTTGGCCCTACAACCATCAGTTCTGCCAACTTTTAACCGAAAAATTTATTGAGGTCTTCTTTAAAAATTATAGAATGTGTGCCCAAACCCTCTTGTGCATCACCCATTCCATTTCTTTTTCTTTTTAAGACTTGAATTGATTATAACATGTCTTGGTTGATAAGCTGCTCCTGTTTGTGAGGTAGAAGTATATATGATAAGAGGATACAGTCAAATTGTAGGTGTTGGATTACATGTTTAGACTATGTGATGTCATATATGCACTTCCTAGAGTGTAAATTGAGAAATGCACCCATTCCGTTTCTCTTGTTAGGTTTATGCTTGATTCTAATATTCCATCATTCTACATGAAGTTATACTTGATATGTTTTAGTCTTGATATTTTACATTCTCATGATCTTACATTTTGGTGCTCTCTTGTCTTAGCAGCGGCCATCATGGTTAGGAAGAAAAGAACTGGTCCTGGCAGCCCCGGAGAGAGTTCTGGGGAAGCTTCGGGAGCTTCTGGGCAGGGTTCCTCGCAGCGAGCTGAGAGAGCTCCTCAACAGCATGGTGGAGGACGTGGTTTGGCACCTCAACAGCATGGCCGTGGTGGGGGGCAACACCAGGGCCGCGGTGGGCACTATCAGGGCCATGGATCAGCTTCACACTATCCAGGTGGTGGCCCACCTGAATATCAACAGCGTGACTATCAGGGGCGGGGACATCCAGGTGGTGGTCCACCTGAATATCAACATCGTGACTATCAGGGGCGTGGACATCCGGGGGGTGGCCCACCTGAATATCAACCACGTGACTATCAGGGACGTGGTGGTCCACGCCCCAGAGGTGGTGGAGTGCCACAGCCATACTATGGCGGGCATAGGGGAGGTAGTGCTGGACGTAACGTTCCTCCAGGTCCATCAAGAACAGTTCCCGAGCTGCACCAAGCCCCGTATGTCCAATATCAAGACCCGGTGGTTTCACCATCCGCATCGGGAGCTGGCTCATCCTCTCAGCCTGTGTCAGAGGTGAGCAGTGGACAAGTCCAGCAACAGTTTCAGAAACTTGCGATTGTTGATCAAAGTTCAACAAGCCAATCCAGTCAACTGGCACCAGCATCAAGCAAATCAGTTAGATTTCCATTGCGCCCTGGAAAGGGTACACATGGAGATAGGTGTGTCGTGAAGGCAAACCATTTCTTTGCTGAGCTCCCTGATAAAGACCTTCACCAATATGATGTATGCCCTTTACATGAAGTTCTTTTTCCCCGCTGCAGTTTTTATTTTGTAATTTTTGATCGACAATCTTGTTTTGTCAGGTCTCCATAACTCCAGAGATTACATCACGTGGTGTCAATCGTGCTGTGATGGCAGAACTTGTTAGGCTCTATAGACATTCTCAATTGGATGGACGCCTACCTGCGTATGATGGAAGGAAGAGCCTATATACAGCTGGGCCATTGCCATTTCCTTCAAAGACATTTGAAATTACTCTGCATGACGAAGAAGAAAGCCTTGTTGGTGGTCAAGTAGCACCAAGGTATGCTGTTGCTGTGATATTTGTACTTCATTGTGTTCATAGTAGTTCTGTACTGACATCCCTTTTGTTTTAAGGCGTGAGAGACAATTCAGGGTGGTGATCAAATTTGCTGCTCGTGCTGATCTCCACCATTTGGCTATGTTTCTAGCTGGAAGGCAACCTGATGCACCTCAAGAAGCTCTTCAGGTGCTTGACATTGTGCTGCGTGAACTGCCTACTGCCAGGTATCCTTTAGCAAACCATGTCTTGTTTTATTGTTTCTCTGGCTGTATGGGTCATAATTTCCATGTGTTTTTCTTCTGTAGGTATTCTCCAGTTGGCCGATCATTTTATTCTCCGAACTTAGGGAGACGTCAGAAACTTGGTGATGGTTTGGAAAGCTGGCGTGGATTTTACCAAAGTATAAGACCTACACAGATGGGGCTTTCGCTGAATATTGGTTAGATATCCCTCTCATGTTTTTTTTACCTCAGTGTCACTGTTTATTTGTTGTTTTATTACTCCCTCTGTTCACTTTTATAAGACCTTGAAGACATTTCAGACAATGTGCAAAACAACCTACTTTGAGTTGTCTGAAACGACTTACAAAAGTGAACGGAGGAAGTAGTTGTGATGAATGTGTGGTGGGTGGCCCAAAGTAATACTCCTGCCGTCCCAAGATAAGTGTCACTGATTTAGTATAAAGTTAGTACAAAGTTGTACTAAATCAACGACAGTTATTTTGGGATGGAGGGAGTACATAACGTTCCACTTTACAGAGCATCTTAGTTGATGTTACATATTGGGAGTGGTCTTGCTGACATAATGATTTATATGGTGTTTATTCTTGCAGATATGTCTTCTACTGCATTTATTGAGCCTCTTCCTGTGATTGATTTTGTTGCTCAGCTTCTGAGCAGAGACATCTCAGTTAGACCCCTATCTGATTCAGATCGTGTGAAGGTTTGATTCATCACTTGTTTCACTGTTTTTAACGGATTTGCTTTATGCTGAGTTACCATAATTATCCCCCCTCCTGCAGATTAAAAAAGCCCTAAGAGGTGTAAAGGTTGAGGTTACACATCGAGGAAACATGCGTAGGAAATACCGTATATCTGGACTAACTTCACAAGCAACACGAGAGCTATCGTATGTGCTTCTTCCCTCGCTTTATACACCGAAATCTTTATGCTCTTGTGCGTTCGTTGGCGATTGATTTCCTGTTGGTTTCATGTGGTAGATTCCCTGTTGATGATCGTGGTACTGTGAAGACTGTGGTGCAATACTTCCTAGAGACCTATGGTTTTAATATTCAGCACACAACTCTACCTTGCTTGCAAGTGGGCAATCAGCAAAGGCCTAATTATCTTCCTATGGAGGTTACTATCTTGAACAATCTCGCTTGCATTGATTTGAAAATGATATGTTCATCTATGTGCTACATCCAGTCTCCGCATCTTGTCGAGTTGTTCAATGAGTTTATCACTCTGAAATATCAGGTTTGTAAGATTGTTGAAGGACAACGTTACTCGAAACGACTGAATGAGAAACAGATAACTGCTCTACTGAAAGTGACTTGCCAGCGCCCTCAAGAGCGTGAGAAGGACATCTTGCAGGTGATTGTTCATTATATTATTTCTGATGCAAGCTGTTATAACTGCTGTTACAAAATTGCCTTATGACATGCTGTGCCTAACTGCCTATCACTTGCTATTTTTTGTGTGTTGCTGCTTGGTGTTCTCCTCAGTTTGACAAAAAAATTCCACTTTGATGTATTCAATCCACACTATTGCAATCAAATAATCTATAAAGTTATAAAGTTCTTGGAATTCCTCCACAAGCATGTTTTACAAGATGATAGTTGCTTGATGAGATTTTTTGTTAAGGCCAAAACCACAGTTTTTGGGAAGAGAACTATCTATGAGGCTATGAGCCATTTATCTGAACTGTTCTTGTGTCTGTATTATTGATTACATTCTAGTACACTACCCACCGATTCACTCTAATCTGCACCAGCTTTATACATTTAAACTGGACTTCCTAAATCTCTTCTCTCGCTTTTCATATTTGACCAGACAGTGCATCACAATGCATACTATGAAGATCCATATGCACAGGAATTTGGTATAAAAATTGATGAGCGACTTGCATCGGTTGAAGCTCGTGTTCTGCCTCCGCCAAGAGTAAGTCTATTCAGACGTGATTAGACAGCAGTTGACTTACCATATTCGACATACGTTGTGCGTAGCAACTGACTACACCTTTTTTTATTAGCTTAAATACCATGATAGTGGCAGAGAGAAGGATGTCTTGCCCAGGATCGGCCAATGGAACATGATGAACAAGGTACACCTTGCTAAAATGTCACCAGAAATTAAAATATTACTCTCACCGTCCCAAGATTCTTGTCTTAGATTTGTTTAGATACGGATGTATCTAGTCACGTTTTAGTGTTAGATACATCTGTATCTGGATAAATCTAAGACAAGAATTTTGGGACGGAGGTAATATCATTTTTGTAAAGGCCTTCACCTACCTGTTTCCATACCGGGAACAGTAGTGGAGAATCGTACTGCAAGAAATTTGGAACAAAATTATGCTTAGATAAAATAGCATACAGTACCTAGATTGTCTGCTTCCTTGCAACACACAACTTTGCTAAATACTACACTCAGGAGTTTTATTGATGCTATTTAACTTCATATTCTTGCGTTCATTTCTTCTATCACATTTCCTGAAGACCTTCTAGTTTCACATGTGAACATTTTAAGAATCTGCATGATTTACCTTAACAACCATATATTATTTTGGTTGGTATCTCTCTGATGTTAGCATTTCTTAAACCTAGATGTACATCTACTTTCTAGGTACTAGTGGCTGTAGTTTTACTTCATATCCCCCCTTTTGTCATGCTATGTTTTGTGTAGTTCTGATATGTGTTCATTTTCATTGGTAGAAAATGGTGAACGGTGGTAGGGTCAGTCACTGGGCATGTATAAACTTCTCTCGGAATGTGCAAGATAGTGCTGCCAGGGGTTTTTGCCATGAGCTTGCTATAATGTGCCAAATATCTGGAATGGTATGATCGAGTCATCCAACTAGCTTTCCATAATATATCTGTTCACTTCTCTTATTTTGTATTCTCTGGTGTTAAAATTCTCACTTTCTCTCTCTTTCTTAGGACTTTGCACCTGAACCTGTGCTGCCCCCACTTACTGCGAGACCTGAACATGTAGAAAGAGCACTAAAGGCGCGTTATCAAGATGCCATGAATATAATCAGACCCCAGGGAAGAGAACTTGACCTGCTAATTGTAATACTGCCTGACAATAATGGTTCTCTTTATGGTATGATCTCTTCCAACCGACATTTAAAGGTTGCCTGGAGGATATTTTTGCTTATTATTTTTCTTTCCCTCCCAGGGGATCTCAAAAGGATTTGCGAGACTGATCTTGGACTGGTATCTCAGTGTTGTCTGACAAAACATGTTTTTAAGATGAGCAAGCAGTATCTTGCAAATGTAGCTCTTAAGATTAATGTTAAGGTATTTGACTGTGCTTCAACCATTCCATCTTTATTGTTTGCCTCGGTTGTTATATGCTTTCCTACTTTTTAGGTGGGTGGAAGGAATACTGTACTTGTGGATGCCTTGACAAGGAGGATTCCCCTTGTCAGTGACAGACCAACAATAATATTTGGTGCTGATGTTACACACCCTCATCCTGGAGAAGATTCCAGTCCTTCCATTGCTGCTGTAAGTGACTTACTGCTACTATGAATTTTTTTGAAGTTCTGCTATGATACAATGGACCTGCTAGGTAGGTGTACTGGAAGCTAATCTTGTGCAATATTCTTTCCTTCAGGTGGTTGCTTCCCAAGACTGGCCTGAGGTCACTAAGTATGCAGGATTAGTTAGCGCCCAAGCCCATAGGCAAGAGTTGATACAGGATCTTTTCAAAGTATGGCAAGATCCCCAAAGAGGAACTGTGACTGGTGGCATGATCAAGTACAATCTTTGTAATCTCATGATACATATCACTCCTCTAGTATCTATTGCTGCTAACAGTGTAAATTCTGTTAAATTGCAGGGAGCTTCTCATTTCTTTCAAGAGGGCAACTGGACAGAAACCCCAGAGAATCATATTTTACAGGTTCTTATTCTTGCTTGGGCATGTTTAGTAAACATAATTGTCTGTTATTAAACAATTAGTATTTTCAGGGATGGTGTCAGCGAGGGACAGTTCTATCAAGTTCTTTTGTATGAACTTGATGCCATTAGAAAGGTAGAATTGCTTCGTTCATGCTTTTTTCTTGATAAACTCTGACCAGCCACACTTATTTGGCAATACTCCGCAATATCTCTAACTGTCATTTCTTAACTACATGTAGGCATGTGCGTCCTTGGAGCCCAATTACCAGCCTCCAGTTACTTTTGTAGTCGTCCAGAAGCGTCATCACACCAGGCTCTTTGCTAATAACCACAACGATCAGCGTACTGTTGATAGAAGCGGAAACATACTGCCTGGTTAGTTGTTTGTACACACAAGCTGTTTTCTGCTTAGCTACTCAATTCCGAATCTGACGACTGTGGAATGGACCTCTATTTCTAGGCACAGTTGTTGATTCAAAGATTTGCCATCCGACCGAGTTCGATTTCTACTTGTGTAGCCACGCTGGCATTCAGGTTGGCATTTTATTTGCAGTCTCCATTTTGTCGAATGTGCTGATTGCTGATTTAACTCTTAATTCCTTTCAGGGGACTAGCCGTCCTGCTCATTATCACGTTCTATGGGACGAGAACAAATTCACTGCTGATGAGTTGCAAACTCTAACAAACAACTTGTGCTACACGTAATTTACTGTCTCAAACCTTTTTAGTTAAAATGTACTCCCTCTGTAAACAAATATAAGACACATTTTCTACTGTTTCAGGTATGCTAGGTGCACCCGCTCTGTATCAATTGGTAAGTCCAAATACGATTCTCACGCTTTAAGTGTTGCATTGCACTACCAATGTTTGAAAATTTGACGCTGACTATTGCATTTGCTTGCAGTGCCTCCAGCATATTATGCACATTTGGCAGCCTTCCGCGCCAGGTTTTACATGGAGCCGGATACCTCTGACAGTGGGTCCATGGCAAGCGGTGCCCGTGGCCCTCCACAGGGCGGACGCAATACCAGGCCGTTTGGGAATGTTGCTGTCAGGCCCCTCCCCGCCCTGAAGGAAAACGTGAAGCGGGTCATGTTTTACTGTTAAGGTCGTGATGGTCATTGTTTACACTATTATGCAAACCTGAAGATATTCGGCTGAGTTTGTGTGTGTTAAAAGTATTTGCACTGCATTGGTGGCACTGGGAGAACACCGCCATGCAAACTTTCGTTGTTGCGCAGTGTGAAACTCTGTGTAACCATCTACCTATCGGTGGTCGTATTTGAACTACCTTGAAATCATTTCTAGTTTGGAAAGGACCTCTGCCTGTTAGTTTAAAAGTCTATGATCATGTTGGGATCTTATGATGCTAAATGTATTTATGGCAGCCATCTGCTGGGGTCCTTTTGTTTGTTGACTTACATGGGGACTAACCCGTGCTGGGATCGAAGTAATAATCCTCAGGCTGGTTTTTTATTTTCCAATTTTGCTGCTTAAATGTGGATGATATGGCGACCCAGGTCAGTTTTTCCCTTGCATTGTTGGATCCATACTTGCAGCTCCTGTTTCAGGATTTGTGCAAGCACCCCTAGTTTCAGCTTCTGCTTCTAGCTGGCCAACTTTGTTTCTAGTTGTGGATGGCGGTTGCATACAGCAAATGTACACCAGTCCTATCATTTGTGTCCTCCTGCGTTGTGATGGTGCGTTCGCAGCTGATGTTTTGCATTCTTCCAAGTCTGCGTTGTAATTCAGCTCTGCTGCCTACCTGCAACTACGATAACGTTGACATGCGTGAGCCTTTTGCTGCATTCAAAGTAGGCACCAACAGTGAAATCTAGGATAAAAAGCGAATTCACTGTCCTCACTATACTTAGCTTTATGTCCGAGTCTAGGCCAAATTTCGTGTTTTGACCCTTTTGTGAAACAAAATCAAGATCTGACCCTAGTTTGAAAACATTTCGGGATTTGACCCTTTTGCCTATCGCCAAGTGGCCCGGCGGTAGGATCATATAGCCTACCGCTGAGAGCTGCAGCGGTAGCAAACTTTTCCACGTCAGCAACGATAACGGCCGCCGTGCCCCTCGGTCACACCCTACCGCCGCCCCACCCGGCGGTAGGGTGTGGGCATATATAAACCGCGGGCCGACCGCCCCCACCTCCTTTTCCCCCACCCAGCCGCCCCCACCACGAAGAACAGAGCAACTGCTCAAAGTCGCCCTCTCTCTTCCCCTCCACTCCCCCCCTCCGTTCTTCTTCGTTTCTTGACGGATTTTGCGGATCGAGATGGCCTCGAAGAAAGAAAAGTAAGCTCTTTCAATCCCTCCAACAAGTTTTAATCAAACGCCTTTCGATTCGTCGCATTATTCGTTTGAAATCACTCCTATTTGAATTTTTTAACCCTAGGATTGATTTAGGTTGATTCTAGATGTTATATTGTGTTAGATTTGAACTATATGATGGATGATGCATGTTCCTATGCTATGGTTGTGTTAAGATGAACCCTAGTTCATAATTGATTTGAATGGTTTTTTTATATGATGGATGATGCATGTTCCTATGCTATGATGCAAGTATTGGATGCTATGATGCAAGTATTGGATGATGCAAATATTGGAGATGAATATTTGATATATTTGTTATATGTAGTATATGAATCCTCAAGATGAACCCTAGTTCATTTTCTTAACAAAAAATGAGATTATGCATGTTGGATGTTGTTGGAAAAATATGTGTTATGATGCATTGAAACCATGGCGATTGCATCTTCATAAAAGTATTTTATTTAGTTCATAATAATCTTGATATATGATTATGTTGGAAATATGCCCTAGAGGCAATAATAAAAGCATTATTATTATATTTCCTTATTCATGATAATTGTCTTTATTCGTGCTATAATTGTGTTATCCGGAAATCGTAATACATGTGTGAATAACAGACAACAATATGTCCCTAGTGAGCCTCTAGTTGACTAGCTCGTTGATCAACAGATAGTCATGGTTTCCTGACTATGGACATTGGATGTCATTGATAACGAGATCACATCATTAGGAGAATGATGTGATGGACAAGACCCAATCCTAAACATAGCATAAGATCGCATAGTTCGTTTGCTAGAGTTTTCCAATGTCAAGTATCCTTTCCTTAGACCATGAGATCGTGTAACTCCCGGATACCGTAGGAGTGCTTTGAGTGTGCCAAACGTCACAACGTAACTGGGTGACTATAAAGGTATACTACGGGTATCTCTGAAAGTGTCTGTTGGGTTGACATGGATCGAGACTGGGATTTGTCACTCCGCTTGACGGAGAGGTATCACCGGGCCCTCTCGGTAATGCATCATCATAATGAGCTCAGTGTGATCAAAGTGTTTGATCACATGATCATGCATTACGGTACGAGAAAAGTGACTTGCCGGTAACGAGATTGAACGAGGTATTGGGATACCGACGATCGAATCTCGGGCAAGTAAAATACCGATTGACAAAGGGAATCGTATACGGGATTAATTGAATCCTCGACATCGTGGTTCATCCGATGAGATCATCGTGGAGCATGTGGGAGCCAACATGGGTATCCAGATCCCGCTGTTGGTTATTGCCCGAGAGCCGTCTCGGTCATGTCTGCATGTCTCCCGAACCCGTAGGGTCTACACACTTAAGGTTCGGTGACGCTAGGGTTGTGAAGATATGTATATGCAGTAACCCGAATGTTGTTCGGAGTCCCGGATGAGATCCCGGACGTCACGAGGAGTTTCGGAATGGTCCGGAGGTAAAGATTTATATATGGAAAGTCGTCATACGGACATCGGGACAAGTTTCGGGGTTATCGGTATTGTACCGGGACCACCGGAGGGTCCCGGGGGGTCCACCGGGTGGGGCCACCTATCCCGGAGGGCCCCATGGGCTGTATGAGGGAGGGAACCAGCCCAAAGTGTGCTGGTGCGCCTCCCCCCCAAAGGCCCATGCGCCTAGGGTTGGGGGGGGGGGGGGAACCCTAAAGGGGGCGCCCCCCTTGCTTGGGGGGCAAGCCCCCCTCCCTGGCCGCCGCCCCCCCTAGGAGATTCCATCTCCTAGGGCCGGCGCCCCCCAAGGGGTTATATAAAGGGGGGAGGGGAGGTTGGCTACACACCCTTTGCCCTGGCGCCTCCCTCTCCCTCTCCAACACCTCCTCCTCTTCCGTAGAGCTCGGCGAAGCCCTGTCGGAGTACTGCGGCTCCACCATCACCACGCCGTCATGCTGTTGCTGGAGTCTTCTTCCCCAACCTCTCCTTTGCCTTGCTGGATCAAGAAGAAGGAGACGTTACGCTGACCGTACGTGTGTTGAACGCGGAGGTGCCGTGCTTTCGGTGCTAGGATCTCCGGTGATTTGGATCACGGTGTGTACGACTACTTCATCCCCGTTCGTTGAACGCTTCCGCTCGCGATCTACAAAGTGGTATGTAGATGCAATCTCTCTCTCCCATGACTCGTTTCTAGATGAACTCATAGATGGATCTTGGTGAAACCGTAGGAAAAATTTTAATTTTCTGCAACGTTCCCCAACAGTGGTATCAGAGCCAGGTTTATGCGTAGTTCTCTATTGCACGAGTAGAACACAATTTGTTGTGGGCGTAGATGTTGTCAAATCTTCTTGCCGCTACTAGTCTTATCTTGCTTCAGCGGTATTGTGGGATGAAGCGGCCTGGACCAACCTTACACGTACGCTTATGTGAGACCGGTTCCACCGACTAACATGCACTTGTTGCATAAGGTGGCTGGCGGGTGTCTGTCTCTCCCACTTTAGTTGGAGCGGATTCGATGAAAAGGGTCCTTATGAAGGGTAAATAGAAGTTGACAAATCACGTTGTGGTTTTCACGTAGGTAAGAAAACGTTCTTGCTAGAACCCTAATTCAGCCACGTAAAACTTGCAACAACAACTAGAGGACGTCTAACTTGTTTTTGCAGCAAGTGCTTTGTGATATGATATGGCCAAAGTTGTGATGAATGATGAATGATCTATATGTGATGTATGAGATGTTCATGCTATTGTAATAGGAATCACGACTTGCATGTCGATGAGTATGACAACCGGCAGGAGCCATAGGAGTTGTCTTTATTTTTTGTATGACCTGCGTGTCATTGAGAATCGCCATGTAAATTACTTTACTTTATTGCTAAACGCGTTATCCATAGTAGTAGAAGTAATAGTTGGCGAGCAACTTCATGGAGACACGATGATGGAGATCATGGTGTCAAGCCGGTGACAAGATGATCATGGAGCCCCAAGATGGAGATCAAAGGAGCTATGTGATATTGGCCATATCATGTCATGTTTGTTATTTGATTGCATGTGATGTTTATCATGTTTTGCATCTTGTTTACTTAGAACGACGGTAGTAAATAAGATGATCCCTCATAATAATTTCAAGAAAGTATTCCCCCTAACTGTGCACCGTTGCGACAGTTCGTTGTTTCGAAGCACCACGTGATGATCGGGTGTGATAGATTCTAACGTTCACATACAACGGGTGTAAGACAGATTTACACACGCAAAACACTTAGGTTGACTTGACGAGCCTAGCATGTACAGACATGGCCTCGGAACACAGAAGACCGAAAGGTCGAGCATGAGTCGTATAGAAGATACGATCAACATGAAGATGTTCACCGATGTTGACTAGTCCGTCTCACGTGATGATCGGACACGGCCTAGTTGACTCGGATCATGTAATACTTAGATGACTAGAAGAGGGATGTCTATCTAAGTGGGAGTTCATTAAATAATTTGATTAAATAAACTTTATTATCATGAACTTAGTCTAAATATTTACAATATGTCTTGTAGATCAAATGGCCAACGTAGTCCTCAACTTCAACGCGTTCCTAGAGAAAACTAAGCTGAAAGACGATGGTAGCAATTATACGGACTGGGTCCGGAACCTGAGGATCATCCTCATAGCTGCCAAGAAAGATTATGTCCTACGAGCACCGCTGGGTGACGCACCTATTCTCCCTGCAGAACAAGACGTTATGAACGCTTGGCAGTCACGCTGCGATGATTACTCCCTCGTTCAGTGCGGCATGCTTTACAGCTTAGAGCCGGGGCTCCAAAAGCGTTTTGAGAGACATGGAGCATATGAGATGTTCGAAGAGCTGAAAATGGTTTTCCAAGCTCATGCCCGGGTCGAGAGATATGAAGTCTCCGACAAATTCTTTAGCTGTAAGATGGAGGAAAATGGCTCTGTCAGTGAACACATACTCAAAATGTCTGGGTTGCACAACCGCTTGACTCATCTGGAAGTTAATCTCCCGGATGAAGCGGTCATTGACAGAATCCTCCAGTCGCTTCCACCTAGCTACAAGAGCTTTGTGATGAACTACAATATGCAGGGGATGGTAAAGACCATTCCTGAGGTATATGCTATACTGAAATCAGCAGAGGTAGAAATCAAGAAGGAGCATCAAGTGTTGATGGTGAATAAAACCACTAAGTTCAAGAAGGGCAAGGGTAAAAAGAACTTCAAGAAGGACGACAAGGAAGTTGCCGCGCCCGGTAAGCAAGTTGCCGGGAAGAAGCCAAAGAATGGACCCAAGCCCGAGACTGAGTGTTTTTATTGCAAGGGAAGTGGTCACTGGAAGCGAAACTGCCCCAAATACTTAGCGGACAAGAAGGCCGGCAAAACCAAAGGTATATGTGATATACATGTAATTGATGCGTACCTTACCAGTACTCGTAGTAGCTCTTGGGTATTTGATACCGGTGCAGTTGCTCACATTTGTAACTCAAAGCAGGAGCTGCGGAATAAACGGAGACTGGCGAAGGACGAGGTGACGATGCGCGTCGGGAATGGTTCCAAGGTCGATGTGATCGCCGTCGGCACGCTGCCTCTACATTTACCTACGGGATTAGTTTTAAACCTCAATAATTGTTATTTAGTGCCAAGTTTGAGCATGAACATTGTGTCTGGATCTCGTTTAATTCGAGATGGCTACTCATTTAAATCCGAGAATAATGGTTGTTCTATTTATATGAGAGATATGTTTTATGGTCATGCTCCGATGGTTAATGGTTTATTCTTAATGAATCTCGTACGTGATGATACACATATTCATAGTGTGAATACCAAAAGAGTTAAAGTTGATAATGATAGTCCCACATATTTGTGGCACTGCCGCCTTGGTCACATAGGTGTCAAACGCATGAAGAAGCTCCATGCAGATGGACTTTTAGAGTCTCTTGATTATGAATCATTTGACACGTGCGAACCATGCCTCATGGGTAAAATGACCAAGACTCCGTTCTCAGGAACAATGGAGCGAGCAACCAACTTATTGGAAATCATACATACCGATATGTGCGGTCCAATGAGTGTTGAGGCTCGTGGTGGCTATCGTTATGTTCTCACCCTCACTGATGACTTGAGTAGATATGGGTATGTCTACTTAATGAAACACAAATCTGAGACCTTTGAAAAGTTCAAGGAATTTCAGAGTGAGGTTGAAAATCAACGTGATAAAAAGATCAAGTTTCTATGATCAGATCGTGGAGGAGAATACTTGAGTCATGAATTTGGCACGCACTTAAGAAAATGTGGAATAGTTTCACAACTCACGCCGCCTGGAACACCTCAGCGTAATTGTCGGGGATATACCCCGCGGTGTAAACCGGCCGGAAGTTAACCCGGCCGGACTTGGCGGTTTATTTGAGGTCCCGCTGGCACTTGGAGATATTCATCTAGTGACCCGCCCAGACTTGGCGGTTTACCAGCAACCCGTCGGGATGTTGTAACTCATTGATAACCCGACGGACGGGTCAAAGGAGCGACAAGACCAGGTGGCCCGTCTGGCGGTTCATGAAGGACGGTTCAACTATTGTGGGTCGGTTTAAGAGGAAAGGAATATTCGCCTTACAAGGAGTTAAAGCCAGGACTTGTATCCGGTTTGTATTAGAGATAGACTAGTCCTAATCCCAATAGGACTCCACATGTAAACCGCCCCTTCAACATATATAAGGAGGGGCAGGGCTCCCCAAAGAGGGACGGGTTAGAAGTTAGAAGCGACAAGCAATCAATAATCTCTAGGGCTAGACACAAAGAGCCGGTTTACGGCGTCTCCCTCGGGATGATAATGAGACCTAGCCTCAAACAGCATGTAGGGTTATTACCGGATGATGTTTCCCGGGGCCCGAAGCTGTCTAAATCCTTGTCTTCCGTGTTGATCCGCCCTGCGTCTCTCGTCCCACTCAATCCCTCTCAAGCTACCACATAAATGCGTTGGCCTCGCGACTAAGTCCTGACACTAAGGACATCTGCCGTGACAATTCCACGACAGTTGGCGCCCACCGTGGGGTCTGCGCACGGTGGTGATGAGTTCTTGGAGGGATCTCTTCTAGTGTTCAAGAAGCTCGTGATTTCATTAGATGAGGAAGAGCTGGCACCGAAGATCTATACCATCGGCAAACAATGAGAACAACGAGGACAAAATTCAAGTTCAGAGGAAATTAGGGTTGCGGTTGTGTGCTGCCGCAGGCGTCTCTGACGATCTGTCAATCCGAGGACACATCAAATTTTTCTGCTACAGCGCCCGACGCAGTACATCGAGACGGGCAGGAGTTCATCCGTACGTGTACAGATCACAAAGCTGCAACCGTGTTTTTTCGACCAAGACAGCTGCAGAGTCGATGTTATTCCTTGTTTCAAAACTCGAGGAGATATTGACAGGCTACATGACTATTTGCACCAAATCTAAATATTACTAGTACTGCTGGTACTAGATCCCATACGAAGCCTCAAGTTTGTTTACGAGAAAGGTGCTAGTTTGGGCACGAACCCCTATAGAAGATGGATTGATTAAGTGGTATATATCCTCATGTAAGGAACAAAGGCAGCTGGCCGGTCTAGTCTGGGGCAGAGGTGATTCAAACTTGATATCTATGTACGAGGGAAACAGCCCACGACCCAGAGATGAACACGGTTTTCCGCCAAGCTCTGCTTGGTCAACTGCCGCCTGCGCGGCGCTCGTGTCAAATCGTCAAATCGCCACGGGCCGCCTCCACTGTGACCCGCCACGTCGCTCTGTGCCTCGCCGCCCTGCACGTCGCCGCTCTGTCCGCCTCACCAGCCTGACCCCGCATCGCGTTGCCTTCTGCTGCGAGTAGCAGTGGCCAGGTTGCCGCCGCCGACACCGGCCTTGCCCCAACCACCCCGACCTGCTCCAACTCGGCTTCACTCTGGCCCGCTCCCGCTTCATCAACCCGCCTCGCATTATCATCAGGCGCTTCACCTCCACCGGTCCTTGCTCCTGCGAAGGGATAAGGGAGACTGGTTTGAAGAAAAGCTAGGATGGACAGCACACGTGTTGAAAATAATAATAATCATGGACGATGTATACACAGACCATCGGTCCTCCGAAGAATCAGGTTATATCCATCTGACTCTATTTTATTAACATATATTGTTTTTCATCAGGGAACAATTACTTGGTCTTGTAATGTTTTTACAGGATCATTACGAAAAGGCGTCGCCTACGGGGGCGCGTCAACATCACCTTTGCGCTGGTGTTTGTCCGAGCTATGATGCTCAACGGATACACATGCACGTCGCCGCCCCGATGTTCGGATTACATCCGTCCGCACCTGCAGCCGATTCGTGCGTCAGATCCGGTTAAACAAAACATCACGTTTGACCCGCTGTCCGCGCCGCTTTACAACACCATGGACGACTCGTCCATCTGCCCTCACGACGGTTCACGCGTCCGCATCGGTTCACCCGTCCGCACCAGCTTACAATGCCATGGCCGACTCATCTGTTGTCTGGGCGGGTCAGGACAATTGTTCATAACTAATGAGGTGTTATATTACGGTTCCTGTGGCCGACTCGCCCGTCGGCACCGCCTTACAACACCACGGACGACTCGTCCGTCCGCCCTCGCGGCCGATTCACGCATCCGCACCGGTTTACCACGCCGCGGCCGGTTCACCCGTGAGCGATTTCAATTTCACCTAGCGATCATAAATTTCGTGGCGGATTATTTCCGGCCTGACATATCAGGTGATATCTATCTAAAACATATTTTATTGACACATATTATTTTGTCAAAGAGCAGTTTATCTTTGCCTTGGTTTGCAATATTGTTGATGCAGGACAATTGTTCACTACATCAACACACGCGATGGACTTATTGTCTGCCTCTGCGGCCGATTCTCCCGCCCGCGCCGGTTTACATCAGCTTGCCGGGACCGCACCCGCGGTTAACTCGCCCGTCCGTGCCGGTTTACGACACCGGTGCCGATTTTCCCCGTCCGCGTCGGTTTACAATGCCGCGGCCAATTCATTTATCCGAGCTGCCTCTGATACCGCGGTCGTCTTTGTCATCCGTCTCTCACGGCCTGGTCTACATCAACATACCGGGTCGCACCTGTCTGCATGAGCTGTTTATTGAGCATGAGCAAGTCACAGCTTGGGTAACCCGGTTTTTTCTTTCAGACAAAATGGAGGCAAATTATCATCAACCGCCGTCGGCACTGGATGGCTCAATGGGCAGGCACACCAGTCGCCGCCACTACAGTTTGGGTAACTTCAAATCACCAGTTGGAAGGAACCATTGGCCGAGTTGCTTACACGGTTCATACGGGATCATTTACAACCCGCCACAGTCACCTCAACCTTCTGTGGATTCACATCGTGCTATCAACACCAATGATATACAAGTTATGCCGGTTTATATCACGGTCAATTATGGAGAATCTCAAGCCAACTCCTCGAGTCACCTTGAGACTTGGGGGCTACGATAATATGACGCAGCAAGTCTTGCAAGTTTCAGCCGGTTTAAGAACCCGAGGACGATGGAAGGAAAGATAACCCGATCCCGGAGGCTACTGTTATGTTGATGAAAATTTAAAGGCCGTCAGAAAATTTCCGGC
The DNA here is from genome assembly GCA_032464435.1 of Aegilops umbellulata. Classification (NCBI taxonomy): domain Eukaryota; kingdom Viridiplantae; phylum Streptophyta; class Magnoliopsida; order Poales; family Poaceae; genus Aegilops; species Aegilops umbellulata. The sequence continues at coordinate 447,077,357 of CP136055.1, forward strand.
TTAGAAAGTATATGACAGTTACAAAATCCTGACTCAATGAAGAAGTTTCGGATCATCAGAAAGGATTCCGGTTTGAAACCTAGCTGAAGGGAAGTCAGTATCACTGAAGCTCTCAAATATCCGGTTTACAATCTGGTTCAAGAGAAATCTATTCTCCCACAAAGTTCTGAAGCGCTCAGATCCGGTTTAACAATGTCCGGTTCAAAAAGGAATTAACTTCTCGCAAGTTCGAGTTTAAAGGCCGTCAGAAAATTTCCGGCTGAAAATGAAGATTCCGGTTTAAAATCCGGTTCAAGGGGAAGATGTCTCCCACAACTTTGAAGCTTTCAATATCCGGTTCAAGATCCCGGTTCAAGAAAGATTTACCTCTTAAAAGTTAAAAATTACCGAAGAGGACCTGCTGCCATGATGCGCGGTTCAAACATGGGTATCCGGCCTTATTGGCTTGACATATTATTTATCACATGGGGGCTCCCGCTTTGTAAAGCGGGGTATCTATTCTTTATATCATGCGTGGTTACACGGAGTGGATTCGCTTTAGGGCAACCTCCGGTTTACCCCTTGAGGTCGCTTCACAGAAGAACAACAAAGTCAGTTGGGGACCTAGTCGACTTGAACCGTAGCTACACCTCCTGGGAGCTTGGTCATGTCATGACGACGGTAATGCCTTCTGGCTGGCACATTTGCCACTAAGTCAGTTGGGGACCTAATCGACTTGAACCGTAGTTACACCTTATGGGAGCTCGGTCATGTCTTGATGATGGTAATGCCTTCTGATCGGCTTTTAAACAGCCAATAAGTCATTTGGGGGCTTGGTCGTGTCCGAACCAATGCAATGCCACTTGATCGGCCCTAGGCCACTGAGTCACTTGGGGGCTTGGTCGAATCCGAACCAATGCAATGCCACTTGGCCGGCGTAATGCCACGAGTCTTTTGGGGACCTGGCCGACTGGCACCATCGCTACGCCTTCGGGGGGCTTGGTTGCGTCTGACCATGGTCACACCATCTGACCAGCTTAGTAAAGCCTTTCTTTTTGCAAATGATTTTATCATTGCCTTTGCTTGAAATTTTGTTTTGATAAATATTTCTTTTGTTGCGTTTTTAAACCGACAATTCTTAAACCGGTTCGACTGTCAAATTACAAATTGGTGGAACACGGTCCATTTTTCGACCGGAGATTATCTGCCCGGTTTAATTTTCTGTTACCATTCTATTATGGAGTAAACCGGTGTTTATCAACCCGGCTCGGCTTTCAACTACAAGTTGTGAGTGCATGATCAAATTATAATCCGGAGATTATCAGCCCGGTCTGGTTTGACTACAAGTCACCAGTATATATATGGTTAATCCGGTGTTTATCACAACCCGGTACGGTTTTATCATAAATCGGCGCAATATGGAAGGAGTTATCATTACTCAAGATTAGGGTTATCACTCTTACTACAAAAAGTTGGTAAACCAACGATGTGATTCAATGTCACAGGTATGATATATTTCATATTTTTTAGTGCAGCCCTGGTTATAAACCCAGGTTATATGTTGAGCATTATGACCCGTCCGGCGGTAAACCGCCAGGACACTTTAAACTTGTTGTATGCAGAAACAGGTTGAATAAAGCATGATTATAAATTATCCGGTGTTTGTTAAACCGGCCTGACTTTAAGACAATAAGTCGCCAGTATGATGATAAATTATCCAGTGTTTATTAAACCGGTCTGGCTTTGGACTATAAGTCGCCAGTATATATTTGGATTGCGCCATTGGAATCATGCGCTTATAAATTATTGGATTATATTATTCAAATAGCCAAACTTGGCTAAATTTTCATTATGATATTGGATGAATAAAGGTTTTCATACGAGATTATATTATCTTGAATGGCCAACATGGCTGGATTTTTATTACGGTTATTAATATTATGATTAAGGTTTTCAAAGTCGCTTTTAGCGCAATGGTTATCATTTTATACAATTGAAGGAATAGTCCCGAGTCGCTGCAGGCTTACAACCCGGCACTTGGGGGCTACATTATTCAAAATTAAGATTACATCAAATATGCAAGTCTCATGTTGCTGCAAGCATGCACCATGACACTTGGGGGCTAATGCAAGGTCATTTTTGCTCATCTTATTGAAGACCCAACTCATCACATTGTAATGAGCTGGCCCTTGGGGGCTACCAATTGCTCCTGTCAACTATTCAAGGTACAAAGCTTTTTATCTATTATATTGAAGGGTCTACTGCTCAGTTGGTAAAACACAAGGCTCTTAACCTTGTGGACATGGATTCAAGCCCCATGATGAGGGGTTACATCATATGATGTTATTTTCATAGAAGTATATATCAAAGTCCCAGCTCAATATTATCTTACTGAGCCGGCCCTTGGGGGCTACACATTGCTGTTCAAAGTTTACAAGATTATATTTACAAAGTCCCTGCTGATTATTAAATAATGACCCGGCCCTTGGGGGCTACATTGGTTGAAGTTTTATGGGCATCAGTCAATTACAAGTCCCAGGTTGCTGCAAGCATGACAACCCGGCACTTGGGGGCTACAGGTATTATATTATTATCGAAGAAAGATTTTCAATTTCTCTGTTGAGCAAGTTAGATTGACCCGGCGTCACCAATCATTATGACCCTGTGGCTGCAACCCGGTGTCATCAATAATCATAAACCGATGTTGGCAACAATCATGAACCGGTGTCTGCAAACAATCATAATCCGGGGTCATCAGTTTTTATAACCCGGCCATTTGATAATGTTAAACCGGCAAGTTTTCAAGACCGGGATCATCTTCAAACCGGCTGAATATCAGATGAATATTTCAAGACCAATATTTCTTAAACCGGCGCTTTGGAAGCCGACTCAAATGGATTATTCTTCACAATATTTTTCTATGAGAAACCAATGTCAGCAATTTGAGTATGAAGTTGGTTATTGATCCGGATTTTCTAGAAGGAGGGAATGACAAGGACTTAAGGACGATCAGGTGCCGGTCTACAAGAATTCTTAACCCGGAGCACAGCCTGTCAAATTTGTTCTGGTGTTTATTTTGCAGCATAAGTTTACCATGGATGAATCCAAGCTAAACTTGGGGGCTAATGTCGGGGATATACCCCGCGGTGTAAACCGGCCGGAAGTTAACCCGGCCGGACTTGGCGGTTTATTTGAGGTCCCGCTGGCACTTGGAGATATTCATCTGGTGACCCGCCCAGACTTGGCGGTTTACCAGCAACCCGTCGGGACGTTGTAACTCATTGATAACCCGACGGACGGGTCAAAGGAGCGACAAGACCAGGTGGCCCGTCTGGCGGTTCATGAAGGCCGGTTCAACTATTGTGGGTCGGTTTAAGAGGAAAGGAATATTCGCCTTACAAGGAGTTAAAGCCAGGACTTGTATCCGGTTTGTATTAGAGATAGACTAGTCCTAATCCCAATAGGACTCCACATGTAAACCGCCCCTTCAACATATATAAGGAGGGGCAGGGCTCCTCAAAGAGGGACGGGTTAGAAGTTAGAAGCGACAAGCAATCAATAATCTCTAGGGCTAGACACAAAGAGCCGGTTTACGGCGTCTCCCTCGGGATGATAATGAGACCTAGCCTCAAACAGCATGTAGGGTTATTACCGGATGATGTTTCCCGGGGCCCGAAGCTGTCTAAATCCTTGTCTTGCGTGTTGATCCGCCCTGTGTCTCTCGTCCCACTCAACCCCTCTCAAGCTACCACATAGATGCGTTGGCCTTGCGACTAAGTCCTGACACTAAGGACATCTGCCGTGACAATTCCACGACAGTAATGGTGTGTCCGAACGTCGTAATCGCACTCTATTAGATATGGTGCGATCTATGATGTCTCTTACCGACTTACCGCTATCTTTTTGGGGCTATGCTTTAGAGACTGCCGCATTCACTTTAAATAGGGCTCCGTCGAAATCCGTTGAGACGACACCGTATGAATTATGGTTTGGGAAGAAACCTAAGCTGTCGTTTCTAAAAGTTTGGGGATGCGATGCTTATGTCAAGAAACTTCAACCTGAAAAGCTCGAACCCAAGTCGGAAAAATGCGTCTTCATAGGATACCCTAAAGAAACTGTTGGGTATACCTTCTACCTCAGATCCGAAGGCAAGATCTTTGTTGCCAAGAATGGATCCTTTCTAGAGAAAGAGTTTCTCTCAAAAGAAGTAAGTGGGAGGAAAGTAGAACTTGATGAAGTGTTACCTCTTGAACCGGAAAATGGCGAAACTCAAGAAAACGTTTCTGAGGTGCCTGCACCGACTAGAGAGGAAATTAATGATGATGATCAAGATGCTTCTAATCAAGCTCCTACTGAAATTCGAAGGCCCACAAGGACACGTTCCGCACCAGAGTGGTACGGCAACCCTGTTTTGGAAATCATGTTGTTAGACAACGGTGAACCTTCGAACTATGAGGAAGCAATGGCGGGCCCGGATTCCGACAAATGGCTGGAAGCCATGAAATCCGAGATAGGATCCATGTATGAAAACGAAGTATGGACTTTGACTGACTTGCCCGTTGAACGGCGAGCGATAGAAAATAAATGGATCTTTAAGAAGAAGACAGACGCGGATGGTAATGTGACCATCTATAAAGCTCGGCTTGTCGCTAAGGGTTATCGACAAGTTCAAGGGGTTGACTACGATGAGACTTTCTCACCGGTAGTGAAGCTGAAGTCCGTCCGAATCATGTTAGCAATTGCCGCATTCTACGATTATGAAATATGGCAAATGGACGTCAAAACGGCATTCCTTAATGGTTTCCTTAAGGAAGAATTGTATATGATGCAGCCGGAAGGTTTTGTCGATCCTAAGAATGCTGACAAGGTGTGCAAGCTCCAACGCTCGATTTATGGGCTGGTGCAAGCATCTCGGAGTTGGAACATTCGCTTTGATGAGATGATCAAAGCGTTTGGGTTTACACAGGCTTATGGAGAAGCCTGTGTTTACAAGAAAGTGAGTGGGAGCTCTGTAGCATTTCTCATACTATATGTAGATGACATACTTTTGATGGGAAATGATATAGAACTCTTGGACAGCATTAAGGCCTACTTGAATGAGAGTTTTTCAATGAAGGACCTTGGAGAAGCTGCTTATATATTAGGCATCAAGATCTATAGAGATAGATCGAGACGCCTCATAGGTCTTTCACAAAGCACATACCTTGATAAAATATTGAAGAAGTTCAATATGGATCAATCTAAGAAAGGGTTCTTACCTGTGTTACAAGGTGTGAAATTGAGCTCAGCTCAATGTCCGACCACGGCAGAAGATATAGAAGAGATGAGCGTCATCCCCTATGCCTCAGCCATAGGTTCTATTATGTATGCCATGCTGTGTACCAGACCTGATGTAAACCTTGCCGTAAGTTTGGTAGGAAGGTACCAAAGTAATCCCAGCAAGGAACACTGGACAGCGGTCAAGAATATCCTGAAGTACCTGAAAAGGACTAAGGAAATGTTTCTCGTTTATGGAGGTGACGAAGAGCTCGTCGTAAAAGGTTACGTCGACGCTAGCTTCGACACAGATCTGGATGACTCTAAGTCACAAACCGGATACGTGTATATTTTGAATGGTGGGGCAGTAAGCTGGTGCAGTTGCAAGCAAAGCGTCGTGGCGGGATCTACATGTGAAGCGGAGTACATGGCAGCCTCGGAGGCAGCGCATGAAGCAATTTGGGTGAAGGAGTTCATCACCGACCTCGGAGTCATACCCAATGCGTCGGGGCCAATCAAACTCTTTTGTGACAACACTGGAGCTATTGCACTTGCCAAGGAGCCCAGGTTTCACAAGAAGACCAGGCACATCAAGCGTCGCTTCAACTCCATTCGTGAAAATGTTCAAGATGGAGACATAGAGATTTGTAAAGTGCACACGGATCTGAATGTCGCAGATCCGTTGACTAAACCTCTCCCTAAGGCAAAACATGATCAACACCAGAACTCTATGGGTGTTCGATTCATCACAATGTACCTAGATTATTGACTCTAGTGCAAGTGGGAGACTGTTGGAAATATGACCTAGAGGCAATAATAAAAGAATTATTATTATATTTCCTTATTCATGATAATTGTCTTTATTCGTGCTATAATTGTGTTATCCGGAAATCGTAATACATGTGTGAATAACAGACAACAATATGTCCCTAGTGAGCCTCTAGTTGACTAGCTCGTTGATCAACAGATAGTCATGGTTTCCTGACTATGGACATTGGATGTCATTGATAACGAGATCACATCATTAGGAGAATGATGTGATGGACAAGACCCAATCCTAAACATAACATAAGATCGCATAGTTCGTTTGCTAGAGTTTTCCAATGTCAAGTATCCTTTCCTTAGACCATGAGATCGTGTAACTCCCAGATACCGTAGGAGTGCTTTGGGTGTGCCAAACGTCACAACGTAACTGGGTGACTATAAAGGTATACTACGGGTATCTCTAAAAGTGTCTGTTGGGTTGACATGGATCGAGACTGGGATTTGTCACTCCGCTTGACGGAGAGGTATCACTGGGCCCTCTCGGTAATGCATCATCATAATGAGCTCAGTGTGATCAAAGTGTTTGATCATGGGATCATGCATTACGGTACGAGAAAAGTGACTTGCCGGTAACGAAATTGAACGAGGTATTGGGATACCGACGATCGAATCTCGGGCAAGTAAAATATCGATTGACAAAGGGAATCGTATACGGGATTAATTGAATCCTCGACATCGTGGTTCATCCGATGAGATCATCGTGGAGCATGTGGGAGCCAACATGGGTATCCAGATCCCGCTGTTGGTTATTGCCCGAGAGCCGTCTCGGTCATGTCTGCATGTCTCCCGAACCCGTAGGGTCTACACACTTAAGGTTTGGTGACGCTATGGTTGTGAAGATATGTATATGCAGTAACCCGAATGTTGTTCGGAGTCCCGGATGAGATCCCGGACGTCACGAGGAGTTTCGGAATGGTCCGGAGGTAAAGATTTATATATGGAAAGTCGTCATACGGACATCGGGACAAGTTTCAGGGTTATCGGTATTGTACCGGGACCACCGGAGGGTCCTGGGGGGTCCACCGGGTGGGGCCACCTATCCCGGAGGGCCCCATGGGCTGTATGAGGGAGGGAACCAGCCCAAAGTGGGCTGGTGCGCCTCCCCCCAAAGGCCCGTGCGCCTAGGGTTGGGGGGGGGGGGAACCCTAAAGGGGCGCCCCCCTTGCTTGGGGGGCAAGCCCCCCTCCCTGGCCGCCGCCCCCCCTAGGAGATTCCATCTCCTAGGGCCGGCGCCCCCCAAGGGGTTATATAAAGGGGGAGGGGAGGGGGGGCTACACACCCTTTGCCCTGGCGCCTCCCTCTCCCTCTCCAACACCTCCTCCTCTTCCGTAGAGCTCGGCGAAGCCCTGTCGGAGTACTGCGGCTCCACCATCACCACGCCGTCGTGCTGTTGCTGGAGTCTTCTTCCCCAACCTCTCCTTTGCCTTGCTGGATCAAGAAGGAGACGTTACGCTGACCGTACGTGTGTTGAACGCGGAGGTGCCGTGCTTTCGGTGCTAGGATCTCCGGTGATTTGGATCACGGTGTGTACGACTACTTCATCCCCGTTCGTTGAACGCTTCCGCTCGCGATCTACAAAGTGGTATGTAGATGCAATCTCTCTCTCCCATGACTCGTTGCTAGATGAACTCATAGATGGATCTTGGTGAAACCGTAGGAAAAATTTTAATTTTCTGCAACGTTCCCCAACAGATTATTTAAAGATTGAACTCATAGGTTCAATTTTTGTTATGCATCGATGTTGCTAAGTATTATGTCCATGCTAATTATGCTTTGGTTATTGATTTTCACAGATGCTGCCGCCACTGCGGATGAGGGCTCACAAGACGACTGTTAAGATGGAGTATGACGATCGGTACGCATCGTTCTTCAGGAGAGCCCGACTATTGGGTTTCGTCCTGCAGTTCAAGCGTAAGCCGCCGACGCTCGTTTACTCAGCTCTCACGGCTTTGATCGACCGATGGCGTCCAGAGACGCACAACTTTCATCTTCCATGCGGGGAGATGACCGTGACCCTCGAGGATTGGGCGATGATTACGGCACTACCGCTGGAGGGTCGTCCTCTCACAGGAAGAGTGGAGAGGGCGAACTGGCCCGAGAGGGTTGTCAGCCTCATCGGCGACTGCCCCCCCCGCTAAGAGCAACCGGACTTCCGGCATACCGCTGTCATGGCTCCTCGAGCACCGGAGCAAGTTCCCGGAAGGTGCCGAGCCCCGGGTGGTGGAGCAGTACGCCAGGGCCTACCTGTGGTACATCCTCACGGAGGTAGTGTTTCCGGACTGCTCCGGGAACTCTGCCCTATGGATGTATCTCGACTTCCTGAAGGACTGGGATGCGGGGTACAGCTGGGGGGCCGCCGGACTTGCCTACCTATACCGTTCGGTAAGTTAATATCACTTTCTTTCAAATATCAGACACGTGTTGCTTTATATTTTCACATCTTATCATCTATACTTGGTTGGTAGCTTGACGACGCGACCCAGAGAGCGGAAGTCTCGTCCAATATGTGTGGATGTGTATGGGGCCTCTCCATTTGGATGTGGGAGCGAATCCCGGTGGGCCGTCCGGAGAAGATGCGCTCGCGTGCATGGACAGACTATGGCGGAGATGACGAAGATGATCGGTACCCGACCGTCGCACACGCTTGGGACGTGGTGCGTGTCTACACGGGCGAATCGAAGGCCTTGTACAAGGTCTTCAGCAACGAGCTTGATGCTCTCACGCCTTTCCAGGTATAAGAACTACATTTTCACTTGAGCTTACCATTGTTTCGATAACACTTTCACTTGAGCTTACCATTGCTTGGTTATAGGTTACTTGGCGGCCGTATAGTGATGATCGAGAGTGGGGGTTCGAGCTGAACAGAATGTGCAAGCAGGACCGGCTGCTCTTCCGGTGCATCGTGCCCATGATTTGTGTCTATGCCGTGGAGTACCACTTGCCACAGCGCGTTGCCGCACAATTTGGTAAGGCGCAACTCACACCACCAGCCGGCCACGATACCGGTGGCTACGACCTACACCAGTGAGTACCACAAGCCGTCCTCATCGATTCTAAGTTATTGTTTTCATGTTTTACATTCATAAAAGAAGGGTGTTTTACATTCTTTCTTACGCATTGAAGGATGAGTAGGAAGAACAATCAATCAATCACGGATTGGGAAGCCGAACATGCGAGATACGTGAATGAATGGAACAAGTGGAAAGGACGCAAAGACACAGAGAGGAGAGTGATTGACTGGGACGCGTACGAGGATCACATGTTGTTGTACGATGATGGCATCAAGCATCGTCTGCGTCTGAGGCCCCAGTGGACGACAGCAGATGCCGAAGACCTGTTCGATGACGCCTCGGAGAATGAAACCTACAACGAGAGCATCAGACAGCTTCAAGGCGGGTTTAGGGAGTACGGACCCCTCATGAACAGAGTGGTATGTTGTTTTTACCTCTTTCGAACCGACGGTTGGATGAAATCAACTTTTCGTGCTATTGACTCATTTTATTACTTTGCAGTTTTCGGAGCTGAACAAAAGCATTTTTCATGCCTCTGATGCGCTTAGTGCTGTCCCTGGGACTCGAGCTAGCGAGAACAAGTTGAGGGAAATGGTGAAGGTAATACGGAGTTCATTTTTGTTATCATTGGACATTCGAGAAGTTAACATATTCTTCTGTTATCATTGCAGAAATACGTCAACAAAGCACGCCGGCTTGTGGGCCTGCTTGGGTGCGCTACAAACACCAAGGATGTTTTCCCTCCTGCACCGATGCGTAGCCTCACTTCATCGAGCCATGCACCCTCGTCGTCTAGGGCGGGTCAAGATGACGAGGAGGAGAACGACGACGATGATGATGATGCAGAGGAAGAGGAAGAAGAGGGCGCAGAAGAAGAACATGGTGACGAAGAGGAAGAGCACGATGAGGATGAGGAGGAAGAGGAGGAGTACGATGATGACGATGGACCTCCACCAACTCAGCCAACCCAGCGTGAGAAGAGGAATGTGCCGAAGAAGGACTGGAAGAGTCCATCCCCGTTTCAGAAAGCACGTCCTGCGGCCCGCAAGAAGACGGCGGCCGAGAAGCGATCCAAGGATAACGAGGACCAAACGTCGAAGAGGGGAAGGAAGGACTAAAGTTGCTGCCGTGTCGTTGAACTAAAAACTTGCATATTTGCTTCGTGAACCATATGAATTTGCTCATGAAACTGTTTCGTTAATTTGCTATGTACCGAACCTACCTTATTTATAGATTTGTGGTGTATCGAACCTACCTTATTTATAGATTTGTGGTGTGTGCATCATATATCATACATTGTGTGCTTTATATGTCATACATATGCTGTTTAAATGTTGTATGCCAAAAATTGAAGACAAAAGAAGTTAGAAGGTGCAAAAAATGCACACAAAGGCACCCTACCGCCATAGGGCGCGACGGTAGTAGACCACAACCTACCGCCATCCGGCCCGGCGGTAGGATGCCTCCCCCCACGCCGATCTTCCATGACCAAAAAATCGAGCAGCGCAGCGGTAGGTCTGCGCACCCTACCGCCAAGGCGCTTGGCGGTAGCACCCTACCGCCCAGAGCTTCGGCGGTAGGCTGCGCAACCCTACCGCTGCGTTGCTCGATTTTTTGGTCACAGAAGATCGGCGTGGTGGGGAGGCATCCTATCGCCGGGCCGGATGGCGGTAGGTTGTGGTCTGCTACCGCCGCGCCCTATGGCGGTAAGGTTTGGGCATTTATAAAGCCAGCCGCCCGCCCACCCCACCACAACCCCTAATCCCCACCCACCCAGCCGCCTTCTTCTTCCTCTCGCCCATTTTCTCATCTCCTCCACTTCCCCACTCCGATCTTCTTCGTTGATTCACGGATTTTGCGTATCGAGATGGCTACGGAAAGAGGAAGGTAAGCTCCTCCAATCCCTCAATTACTTTGAGTCAATCATTCCGCTTTCTTATAGCCATATGAGGAACCCTATCTAGTTGATATGATGAACCCTAAACCTAGATGATTGCAATGTGATGAACCTAGTTGATGAACCCTAGGTTTAGTCTTTCTTATAGCAATACGAGGAATCCTATCTAGTTGATATGATGAACCCTAGAACCTAGATGAACCCTAGGTTTAGTCTTTCTTATAGCCACCACCACCACCATATGTGATGATTTATTGTGGGAATATTGTAGATATTTGTTTTGTTTGCATTAGAACAAATATTCATGTTTAATTAACTTTATCCAATCAATGCTTATATAAGGAACATGGCACCACCACCACCACTTGATGAGGACTATGAAGATGAAGACCCACTTGAGGAAGCCATCTGTGCTCAAAGAGTGAGGCTGAGCGAACAGGAGGTGTACAACCTATGGGCAACTTTCTGCCACGTGCTGAGTTGATCGGGGCGCCATTCGTGACCTGTCTGACAACTACCATGATCGATCGACATGAGATGGTATGTTATTAGTGTAGAATCCAAGGAATTATTAATAATTAAATAATCCATACTTATTAATTGATATGTTTTTCTTATTCAGAAATTGCCAAAGAGCCTATCTGAGAGTTGTGGCATCGAGGCTGATGAAGAAGGCTATGCTGGAATACGCCTTACCGCAAGGGGCCCCGTCACTACTTGTGCGTACGGCGTGGACACGGACGGCCGCACAAATTTAAGCACAGATGGGTGGAAGAGCTTCCTCTTTGACAAGAATCTTCATGTTGGACAGACCATCCTTATTACTATCAGGAAGACTAACCGTCAAGGCTTGAAGATGATGATCGTCATCGATATCATCTAAACTATATATGCGTGTGGCTGCTGATGATCGTCATATTTGATTGCTACCTATGGATGAAACCTTTTATGTGGTCGATGACCGTTGAACTTGTTAAACTTCTTATGTTGCCTTCGTACTATGTTATGTTATTTGGTTAAACTATGTTATGTGATCAAACTATGTTATTTGGTACTTGTTTCTTAGTCCGTAATGGCAAAACTTTTTGGATGTGATCAAATTATGTTATGTCTATAAAATTGTGCTTATTGTTTCTTATGTTATGTCTTATGGCAAAAAATTGAAGACAAAATCAAAGTAGTTAAGTTTATGATAACCTACCGCCAGGGAACTCGGCGATAGGTTTGTGTGGGCTACCGCCGTGGACGTTGGCGGCAGGTACGTAAGCAACCGTTAAGGGATTGACGGCCGTCAGGCACACCTACTGCTGGAACCTGCGGCGATAGACTGTGCAACCCTACCGCCTGAGGATCTGGCGGTAGCAAAATGGTCAAATCCCGAAATGTTTTCAGACTGGGGTCAGATCTCGATTTTGTTTCACAAAAGGGTCAAAACACGAAATTTTACCCCGAGTCTACGACTTAAGGTTAGGGGCGCTCAGTTAGGCACCGACAGATGTCGTCATGTCGAGAACATCGATCAGACCCTTTTGCTCGAACTCCCAAAAAAGGCCGAGATCTTTTCACCCGTCTAGCTCAGTTTTTCTTTCGCTGATAACTCTCCGTCTCTTCTCACCTGTACGTCGTTTTAGCAGTCCATTTTGGGGTTTAGGGTGGTGAAAAGACTACAGGGGAAAAGGCGGGGGAAGACAGTGCCAAATGTCTAAGTGGTCAAGGGGACGAGGACATCAAGCTAGTCCAGCCGGTCTCTCTACCTCTGCAATTTGGGTCGTTTCCTTTTGAGTTCTGGTCATTGTCACTTAAGCCCCACCGTTTGTTTCAGCAGAGAACCGACCGACCGGACGGCCGTCTGCCGTGCGACGCCGTCCAGTTACCGCGCACAGCTTCTACGGAGGTTTTCCACGCATGCAGTGACGGCCTCGTCGAGCTCGTCTACTAGCTTCATTCGATCGAATCAACGCACCAAATCTAACTGTAGTATAAGTATACATGTACGTAGTAATTAATCTGAGTTCGATGCATGCACGTGCACATACAGATGTCAAAGCAGCAAGCAAGTGTTTCATTTGTTACTTTGACTCCAACGAACGTATCACCATCTACCCTGTGTCAAATCCCACTAAGCAACATATGATCGGATCGATGTACATAGTACGAGAGGCATGCATGGATGCATGTGGCCTGAATATCTGAACCCTGGCGATTTATGTGTAATCAACTCTGGATGTTTATCGGTACTCCCCCGCAGACCAGAGAATCTTTGCGCTTCCCCTAATCGTCCCGTGGTCTCTCGTCAACCGTGGGACGGACGTGCGGCAGGAGCAAGATGCTCCGTCGCAAGAACCCAACCATATTTACGTCCGTAACCTGGGAACTCCTGCGACCTTTCTCTCTGATCGGTTCCTCCTCCCGAGAGCCGAGAACATGACAGTCCAGTATCTTTCTCATGACCGACACACTGCTGCACCATCAAACCCTATACTATGAGAGGCAACAGGCCTATAGATTTTATAGAGAAAAAGGGTAATGCAGTGCAGTGCAGTGCGCTGCGGTTGCAAATCGGACGATTTCTTTAGGCATTGAGATTGGTTGGGACGCGATGTCGCTTGTCTCTAGCGGTGTCTCGGCCTGCTTGGCCCGTCCGGGGGAGAACCTTCCCCCACGAGGCTTGCATAATATCGCCCACGGTCAGTAGTCACGGGCGTCATTGACGCTACTTCCCCGGCGGGCGGAGGAAGGAAGAAGGACGAATCCTATGTGAATGTGCGCCTCGTCTTGATGCGTGCGCTTGGATGCTAGTAACAGCTTTCCAGTCGCAATCCTCCTGTGAACTACGTACTCTGTAGGGCGCGCGTGCCATGTGGCCAATGGCCAGCTCGGTCGATCGACCTTGCATCGCCTGCTGCGGAGTTTTTACTATGGTGAAGACATAGGGGCTGTTTGGTTTATGCCCCCAACTCGCCCTACCAAAATATTTGTCACGCCAAATCCTTTGTATGTTGTTTTCTTTGCTGCCAAATATTTGGCTGCCAACGAGTCCCTTGTTCTTTCCTTCACATATTCTTGCCAAATTTTGGCCAACCCTGGACGGTGGAATCCCATGCCAAATAATTGGCAAGCCAATAGTGGTAGGGTATCTACAGGCAAGAACCAAAAATACCCAGCCTGAGTTTTGCACATATTGCCAATTTATTCTTGCACGAGTTACGGTAACTTTTTCTCCTTGGTAAAGGACGTTTTATCGACTAAAAATGTTGCACTAAAGGCATGCAAGTCACAACCATCCTTTGCATAGTTAAGAAACTTAAGATGCATATGAATGCTACACACACAAACATAAAAACTACTCGTAGGTAAAAATACATAGCCAGACACTGACACAACATGTCAGGTAAAACCTTCCTTGGTTGCCCCTGCTCCAATTTGAGATTACAGTGCGACTAGAGCAAACGGTGTAGGCGCAGAAGAGGGAAGAGGGTGAAAGATAATGGGAGGAGGATGAAATGGGCCAAAGTGAGTATGTCAGATCATGCGCGGTTAGGGAAAATGGTGTTGCGGTTTGAGTTCGCTAGAAGCAGTAGTGATGTAAACAAATAGCACCTACTGGTATTGATTTCCACAATGGAAATACCTTTGGACTATTTTAATTTTAAAGTGTAATGTATATTAGTTTTGCCCCACGTCAAATTTGGTAAATTTGAACCAAATTTATAGAAAACTATCAACATATACATAACAAAATGTGCCTTAGGACAAAGTCTGACCAAGTTTCGTGTCGTAGATGTTGATATTTCTTTTTATAAACTTGCTCAAACTCTACATAACTGATTTAGAACAAAACTAATATGCACGTATTTAAGTAGTTTATCTCAACATGCACACATATCACCTCATTAAAGGCCCACATCAAATAGTTTTCATCATTAGTTGATCCCCATCACTTATATTTATCTCAACATGCACACATCCCATCTCACCACACACGCCACCTCATCAAAGGCCCATCACAACATACATGGAAAAGTTTTCCATCATATTACACTACTTATATTTAATAAATACTTTCAATTATACAATAATCAAATGTGATATACAACATGCATTTTAGTGTTAATCCATACATTATTAATTCAAATATTCATGTTTAACACAATCAAATCCCATTGAAATCTATTACAACCAATTCCTGCAGCAATGCACAAGGTATCACCTTGTTTTATATTAGAGGGAATACCAACAAAATTAGGAGGTTATAATGATCATTTTCGTTTGTAGGATTATCAAAATATCAGGGTAAACAAATAGGACTGCGATGCCATGCCATCTCTAATACTCCCTCCTTTCAGGTTTATTAGGCTCATCTCATTTTCTTGGTTTTTCCATATTATAAGTCTTCTTTTCACTTCTTTCCACCACATGTTCACATTCCAAGGTGCATTAAGTTGATGCATGCAAGGATTAAAATAAATCAACTAATGCATGTAATCATTCCTACTCATTTAGTGGTCATCCATCCATACACTGTAATTAATGCAGATCAAAATTTGTGAAATTTATAAACTACAAGATACATTCCTCCATTCACCATCTACCTTGGCTGATGAGATTTCAGATTTAAGCCCTATAAACCGAAAAGGAGGGAGCACTAGAGACATAAATGATGTTTGAGACTGCACCATAAAAACATAGGAGTCTTTTAGGTTGGAGTACAAAATGTAGTGAAGAAGGATCAACTTTATATATATTTATAGTTTAAAACGCCATGACTCAAAATATAGTTTGGTAATTTCTTTCTATATGACTTGTTTGATTTGAACATGTCAAAAATCCTTTAATCGAACAAAGGAAACCCTAAACAAGAACAGTACTTTGTGCTAACCTAGTCAATACCTAACCTCTATTATCCTAGGAAAACAGTTGTAGCTTTGACAATCTTTATCTTTGACGTATCCTCTGTTGGCAACGTGGAACATCAAGCACACGTAGACAAAAGTAAAGGCTGATGGCGAGTGCCACGGCTCATCAGTCACCACACATCAGAGCCTTTCCTCCCAAGAACCATTGGAAGATCGCAGCCACTTTTATGGGCGATCTTGAGCTTTCACGGTAGCTGTCCCTGTCGCCGCCGGCGTCACCGTCGTCAACACGACGACGCAGTACGGAGGGGCTTCCACACAATAATCAAAGCGAGCGAGCGACCAGTAACCACCAAAGGCCGCCTGCAGGGTGATGACGGGGAAACGCCGAAACTTTTTCTTATGTACGGCCGGCCGTGTGGAACAGAATGATAGCGCAGTAGCGGATCTTGCAGTTTTTAACCTAAACATTCCTTTGCTGACAGGCGCATTGCACCAACCACCAAACTCTTTTTTTCTTGCAATGCTCTTATCTTGTCTTTCACCACAAGAAAATTACATTAATTTCTCATACCAACACATGTGTGAAGGCATATGTCACGCTAACTCGTCCACCCGTCTGAATGAATGGAAGAGGCCTCTGTCAGATTTCCAAGCTCTAAACGTTGATGCTTCATTTACGGATGCTGGTCGGGGCGCTTGTGGAGCTGTGGTTCGTGACCATTCCAGGGGATTCATCGGTGCATGTACAACAACGATGGAATTTGTGTCGGATGTGGTAGCGGCAGAAGTAGAAGCAATGAGGCAGGGTTGTTTTTTATCCGGAGTTTAGGGTGCACAAAAATTCATATTCAAACGGATAGCTTGATCGTGGCAGAAGCACTGAACAAGAATGAAGGCTACTCCTTAGTAGCAGCACCAATCCTCAATGAGTGTTGAAGTCTACTGAAAGATTTCGGGAAGGTTTATATTGAACACTGTAATAGAGAGTCTAATACAGTTGCCCATGAGCTAGCTAGTTTTGAAAGGAATAATCCACCATCTGTTTGGTTGGATACCCCTCCTAGTTTTATTCTTAAGTTCCCAGCGGATGATGTAAGTGTAATTCGATTTAATAAAGCTAGCCATGAAGGCCTTCCCGTAAAAAAAACTCAGTTCTAATCACAAGCTGTTTACTCATGTGGATGACACTTTGGACACAAGGATGGTTTTCATTGTGAAACTTTGATCATTATTGTTCACATAAAGACGCTACTCCCTCTGATTCATATTGCCTGTCGCAACTTCAGTACAACTTTGTACTAAAGCCACGACAAACATTATGGATCGGAGGGAGTAATAGTTTTTGTAAATTCATGATTTTATGAAAATATTTTCATGTAGATGTTTCACATAACAAAGCTAAGGAAAGTTTGATATAATATGAGTCAAAGTTAGGGAAGTTTATTGCACATGAGGCGAGAAGTACCCCCCCTCCCCAAGCCTGTCGACGACACATCGTGAGCCATGCTCGATGCCACATCTGAAACTCCGCATCACCGCCAGAGCCAAACTTTGATTTCACGACCGGGAACTCGCCAGGCTATGCCAAAAGACACACGATGTTAGAGTTGTTTCGAATATTATGCGCAAGGTAGGTTATAGTTGGACTTGGGAGTCGTATTGTTTTGTAGACAGGGTACGACTTGTGTTTGAGTAGGACACTTGTATCCCTAGGCCTCTTATAGAATGTAGGGGTAGACACATGATGTAACCTATGCCAATATAATAGCACAGATACTACGCAAGGGAAGCCGGCGGCCCGGGTGGCCGGTGTGCGGTATTGTGATGGTGTAATAGGGAGGAGCGCGCATAGTCATGCCCCGGGATGAACCTCGTTAACGAATCTCAAAATCGTGCTCATGTGATTGCTTGGTTCTTGGATGATTGGCTATACGCCTCAGATTAATTCTAACACATGAGCTAGACTTTGAATTCGCAACCAGGAAATCACTGGGCTAAGCAAGAAGATGTCGATAGCCACCATCTGAAGATTAGATTGTCGCCGCGAAGAATAGGGCGAAATTAAGGGTTGGATATGACAAACACGACCACCACTTGTGTCAGCAGGGAAGAAGCGTGTTGTCACCACAACCACGTCGATGCCAAGATCAAGGCACACAAAGAGCCTGCCAAATATGAAATAATTGAGACAAGCGCAGACTCCACCTCCAAGATCCAACACCAACCGTAGATCGAGCCACCCCGCTAGAGGAAGATCCTAAGGGCATCTCCAATGGCGACCCGCAAATGTCCTCCCGCATCCGTCCGCGGACGCGGGTTTTGGGGGGGGGGGGGGGGGGAGGGTCCGCAGACACGGATACGGGAGGCGGCCATGCATACATCCAGCCTCCCTAATTTTTATTTGAAAGCCCGCATGTTCAAATAGCCGCATACATAGAGTCTTTACGTTCAAATAGCCGCATGCAACAGTAGTTCAATTTTTTTTAAATATCACATTCCAACATTGTTGTCCCGTTTAACCGCCCATAGATGGTCAATCGGATCTTTCTTCCGTTGCTCGTGAGTTGGTCGATGCCGAATTTGTTGATGCATTTGAGTAAACTCTTCAAATGTGGCTGGATTCTGGTCTGGAAGTTCGATAGGATCACCCATGTCCCCAAATTCTAGAGCTGCGGCAGCATCCTCACTCTCATCCTTGACGATCATGGTGTGCATGATCACACAACATGCCATCACCTCCCACATGGTTTTTGAATCTCATTGTTTAGCAGGTCCACGAACAATTGCAAAACGGGCCTGCAGAACTCCAAATGCCCTCTCGACACCCTTTCTAGTTGCTGCTTATCTTTGGGCAAAGCAAGACTTTTTCTGGCTAACTATGTTGGAGATGGTGCAGGTAAAGGTAGACCACGGAGGATGGATACCATCAATCAGATAGTAGCCCATGTTGTACTCATGTCCATTGACAGTATAGTGGCAAGGAGGAGATTTTCTTCAGTCAGCCTCACAAACTATGGTGATTGCTGCGACACATTGATGTCATTGTGAGACCCGGGCATGCCAAAGAAAGCGTGCCAAATCCAAAGATCATGTGATGCAACTGTTTTAAGAATGATGGTGGGTTTCTTAGCAAGATCCTGGTATTGCCCTTGTAAAACCTTCGGGCAGCTCTTCCATTTCGAATGCATGCAGTAAAGAGATCCAAGCAAACTCGGTCACCCTCTTGCTTCTGAGATTGCCAAGAGCCTCTCAGTGTCTTCAACAATTGGTTCTCTCAGGTACTGAGGTCCAAACACCTCAACCATGACAATTGCAAACCTGATCATGGCACCTCCGCAATTGCTCTCAGACATCCGTAGGTACTCGTCCCACGAATGAGCGGCCGTGCACTTCTGGTAATCAGAGAACCCAATCGTTCCCATGACGTCCTTCTTCAAAATGAAATAGTCATCATAGGATCGGCGCCATGGTACAAACGATCGATGCTAGTCTTGCACATCTGAAAACACTGGCGAAAATGGTCAGCGAAGAGTGCATCGAGGGCAAAGTAGTCGGCTATCAATGTCAAATGGCCGTGCGCTCTGTTGCGGTTGAGCACTTGATGACCCTTGATCGATTCCTTGAAATTGAGAACATGCTCCTTAATCAAGGACCGCCTACATCATCGGCGTCTCATCCGTTTAGTCCTCCTCATCGGATGACTCAACATAGTGCTCATATATGTACTCCAAATAAGAATTGATTGCTTGAAACAAGAAGGGACAACTTTGTTTAGCTCTGATAATTCATTGAACGGTTGTCAGGCATGGTGAGTATAGCAGTAGCAAATGGTACCTGGTGGGGCGGTCGGAGGAGAGGGGTTGAATGGATACGGAGTAGAAGCAGGGTGGAGCCTGGCTAGAACGCTGGAGGTGACAGAGACATAGTGTTCGGACAGGGGAGTGGCGTGCTTGCAGGGGTGATGGAGTGGCAGCGAAGGCAGGAGGGAAAGAAGGGAGGAGAGAAAATGAGGAGGAAGGAGACGCGGGGTCCGGGAAGGGTTTTGGGTTGGCTGTGGGTGTCAGAGGCCTACATGGCTGCTATCCGGACTCCCGTAAAGCCCCACATATTTGTCTCGGGCTTGCCAAAAAAATATGCCCGAACCGCTCGGCGGACCAATATAGGCCCGCGTTTGATAGCAAACCACGTACGGACCGCGTGGTTCGGACAGTTATGGGCGGTTTGAGAGTCCGCCTTGGAGGTGACCTGAGGAAACATTCCACCTGGACACTCGCAAAACACCTAAGGAAACATTCCACCTGTTGGTTTACCCTCTTTGTTTGGCCATCAGTTTCAGGGTGATAAGATTTTCTCACGTTCGGATCAGTTCCTGTCCTCTTGATCAGATGTTGCCAAAATGCACTAGTAAACACTGGGTCTTTGTTAGACACAATAAATCTAGGCATACCATGCAGTTTTGTATACATTCTCCAAAAAGACTTCAACAATTTTGACTGCGGTGTAGGGATGCTTAACAAGAATGAAATGCCCATATTTTGTGTACTTGTCAATGATCACCATGATGCAATCATAAAGTCTGAGGTGGCAAACTTGAAATGAAATCCATAATCACTATTTCCCAAGCCTTAGGCATAGGTAGGAGATAAAGAAGCCTAGGGTAATTAACTCTTTCTAGTTTAGCAACATTGTTCCTGGCCAACTGTTCACGTTTGGCAGCATTGTTTTGCACGCAAATCCGGCCAGTCACCTTGGCCAGGTCAAAAGCTTCACTCCATATCAGATCATTAGATTTGGAACTCTAGAGTACATCACCGACTCTCGTGGCGATCTCGCCCTCTCTAGCTGGGAGCCAGATCGTCTGAAAAAATCCACGGATGTCGTGGATTTAACCTCAGATCAGAAACCCCCTTGAATCCAACCTTGAGTTTGGATCCGATCTCTTCAACGTCAGACCAGGCCCTAGCCTTGGCTGACCCACACTTCGAAGACGTGTCGCTAAAGTCGACAATTTAACCGACGTACTGGACTATACCTCTGAGGAGGCAACGTATTGTTGGAAATATGCCCTAGAGGCAATAATAAATTGGTTATTGTCATATTCCCTTCATGATAAATGTTTATTATTCATGCTAGAATTGTATTTACCGAAAACTTAAATACATGTGTGAATACATAAACTACACCGTGTCCCTAGTAAGCCTCTACTAGACTATATTGTTGATCAAAGATGGTTATGGTTTCCTAACCATAAGACATGAGTTGTCATTTGATAACGGGATCACATCATTAGGAGAATGATGTGATGGACAAGACCCAACCGTAAGCTTATCATAAGATTGTATCACTTAGTTTTGCCATAGCTTTATTCTTCATGTCAAGTATCTATTCCTTCGACCATGAGATCATGCTACCCCCGGATACCGGAGGAATGCCTTGTGTGCTATCAAACGTCACTTTGTAACTGAGTGATCATAAAGGTGCTCTGCAGGTATATCCGATGGTCTCTGTTGGGTTGCATGGATCGAGACCGGGATTTGTCGCTCCGTATGACAGAGAGATATCTCTGGGCCCAATCGGTAATACAACATCACGAGAAGCTTCAGTCGACTAATGAGTTTAGTCACGAGATATTGTATTACAAGAACGAGTAAAGAGACTTGCCGGTAACAAGATTGAACTAGGTATGGAGATACCGACGATCAAATCTCGGGCAAGTAACATATTGCCGGACAAAGGGAATTGCATACGGGATTACCCAAATCCCCGACATCGTGGTTCAACCGATAAAGATCTTCATTGAATATGTTGGAACCAATATGGGAATCCAGGTCCCGCTATTGTTATTGACCAGAGAGGATTCTCAGTCATGTCTGCATGATCCTCGAACCCGTAGGGCCGCACGCTTAACATTCATTGACACTAGAGTAGTATTTGGATATGTACAATGGTGACTGAAGGTTATTTGGAGTCCCGGATGAGACCCCGAATGTCACGAGGAGTTCTGAAATGGTCCGGAGGTAAAGACTAATATATATGAAGTCATTTTTAGGGTACCCCTCATTAGAGGAGGGGCTAGGGTTGCGCCCCTTCCTGCCCTTACCCCTATATATAATGGAGGCAGAGGAGAGGAGCCACACCCTAAACCCTGGCGCAACCCCTCCCCCTTCCTACCACCATATTTCCTCCCGGTACGGCTTGGCGAAGCCCTGCTGGAGCACCACCACCACCATCTCCACCACACCGTCATGCTGGTTGAGATCCCATCTACTTCTCCCCCTTCTATTGCTGGATCAAGGAGGAGGAGACGTCACCGATCTGCATGTGTGCTAAACTCAGAGGTGACGTCCGTTCGGCGCTAGATCGGTTTGGACCGTGATAGGATCACGAAGAGTACAACTACATCAACTCCGTTATATACGCGTTCACTTTCGGTCTACAAGGGTATGTAGCGACACTCCCCTCTCGTTGCTATGCATGTCCTAGATTGGATATTGGCTGTGTCGTAGGAATTCTTTTGATTTTCATGCTTTGTTTCGCATAACCTACATGGATGAAGACGTCAGCGACCTTCCTGACGCTACACAATCCAATACCAGCAACTGGATGACAACCTCCACCTACGACATCTACATGGTGGATACCCCAAGGAGGATCAGGAGGTGGAGGAGAAGAAGGATTCCCCAACATGGACAACGCGGTAAGCGCTCTAAATGTGTCGGTAAAGGGAACACCAGCAACAACAACACCAATAACGACATATCTAGTGATAATGCCTCCCCCGACGACGCCGAGGAACAGGCAGTGGCAATGACTCCGCATCCAGTCAAGTCGATGGCGCCGCAGAGATGGAGGGCAACGACGATGCTGATGAAAGCAATTATTGTTGGGAAACGTAGTAGAAAACAAAAAATTGCCCTACGATCACCCATGAATGATACGTCCATTTTGCATCATGCTTTTATATCGATATTTATTGCATTATGGGCTGTTATTACACGTTATGTCACAATACTTATGCCTATTCTCTCTTATTTTACAAGGTTCACATAAGGAGGGAGAATGCCGGCAGCTGGAATTCTGGGTTGGAAAAGGAGCAAATATTAGAGACCTATTCTGCGCAACTCCAAAAGTCCTGAAACTCCACGGAAGTTATTTTCAGAATATATAAAAAATATTGAGCGGAAGAAGTTCACCAGAGGGGGCCCCACTTGGCCACGAGGGTGGGGGCGCGCCCCCTGCCTCGTGGGCCCCATGTTGGCCCTCCGATGCCCATCTTCTTCTATATGAGGTCTTTCGTCGAGGAAAAATTGATAAGCAACCTTTTGGGACGAGACTCCGCCGCCACGAGGCGGAACCTTGGCGGAACCAATCTAGGGCTCCGGCAGAGCTGTTCTGCTGGGGACACTTCCTTCCGGGAGGGGGAAATCATCGCCATCGTCATCACCAACGCTCCTCTCATCGGGAGAGGGCAATCTCCATCAACATCTTCACCAGCACCATCTCCTCTCAAAACCCTAGTTCATCTCTTGTATCCAATTCTTGTCTCCAAGTCCGGGATTGGTGCTAGTAGGTTGCTAGTAGTGTTGATTACTCCTTGTTGTTGATGCTAGTTGGTTTATTTGGTGGAAGATCATATGTTCAGATCCTTTATGCATATTAATACCCCTCTGATTATAAATATGAATATGCTTTATGAGTAGTTACGTTTGTTCCTGAGGACATGGGAGAAGTCTTGCTATCAGTAGTCGTGTGAATTTGGTATTCGTTCGATATTTTGATGAGATGTATGTTGTCTAGCCTCTAGTGGTGTTATGTGAACGTCGACTACATAACACTTCACACCATTATTTGGGCCTAGAGGAAGCCATTGGGAAGTAATAAGTAGATGATGGGTTGCTAGAGTGACAGAAGCTTAAACCCTAGTTTATGCGTTGCTTCGTAAGGGGCTGATTTGGATCCACATGTTTCATGCTATGGTTAGGTTTACCTTAATACTTTTGTTGTAGTTGCGGATGCTTGCAATAGAGGTTAATCATAAGTGGGATGCTTGTTCAAGTAAGAATAGCACCCAAGCACCGGTCCACCCACATATCAGATTATCAAAGTACTAAACGCGAATCATATGAACGTGATGAAAACTAGCTTGACGATATTCCCATGTGTCCTCGGGAGCGCTTTTCCTTATATAAGAGTTTGTCCAGGCTTGTACTTTGCTACAAAAAGGATTGGGCCACCTTGCTGCACTTTATTTACTTTTGTTACTTGTTGCTCGTTACAAATTATCCTATCACAAAACTATCTGTTACCACTTATTTCAGTACTTGCAGAGAATACCTTGCTGAAAACCGCTTATCATTTCCTTCTGCTCCTCGTTGGGTTCGACACTCTTACTTATCGAAATGACTACGATAGATCACCTATACTTGTGGGTCATCAAGACTCTTTTCTGGCCCCGTTGCCTGGGAGTGAAGCGCCTTTGGTAGGTGGAAATTTATATAGTGTGCTGAAATTTACTGTCACTTGTTACTATGGAAAGTAATCCTCTGAGGGGCTTGTTCGGGGTATCTTCACCTCGACCAATAGAGCAAAAATTGCTCCTCAACCTACTGAACCTATTGAAAATGAAATTATTCCCTTTGAAGTTCCTTCGGGTATGTTAGAAAAACTTCTTGATAATCCTTTTACAGGAGATGGAACAAGGCATCCTGATGAACATCTACTCTATGTGGATGAAGTTTGTGGATTATTTAAGCTTGCAGGTATACCCGATGATGTTGTTAAGAAGAAGGTCTTCCCTTTATATTTGAAGGGAGATGCATCGACATGGTATAGGCTATGGGATGATACGGGATCATGGAACTATAAACGAATGAAGTTGGAATTTCATCAGAAGTATTATCCTATGCATCTTGTTCATCATGATCGCAATTATATATATAATTTTTGGCCTTGCGAAGGAGAAAGCATTGCTCAAGCTTGGGGGAGGCTTAAATCAATGTTGTATTCATGCCCCAATCATGAGCTCTCAAGAGAAATAATTCTTCAAAAATTTTATGCTCGGCTTTCTGAAAACAATCGCATCATGCTCGATACTTCTTGTGCTGGCTCTTTTATGATGAAGACTATTGAATTAAAATGGAATTTATTGGATAGAATTAAACGCAACTATGAAGATTGGGATCTCGACGAAGGTAAGGAGTCAGGTATGACACCTAAGTTTGATTGCGTTAAATCTTTTATGGATACCGATATTTTTCGTAAGTTTAGCACTAAATATGGACTTGACTCTAAGATAGTAGCTTCTTTCTGTGAATCTTTTGCTACTTATGTTGATCTCCCCAAGGAGAAATGGTTTAAATATCATCCTCCCATAGAAGTAAAAGTAGCTGCACCTATTAAAATTGAAGAAAAGACTGTCACTTATAATGATCCTATTGTTCCTACTTCTTATGTTGAGAAACCACCTTTCCCTGTTAGAATAAAGGATCATGCTAAAGCTTCAACTGTGGTTCGTAAAAGTAATATTAGAACTTATACACCTCCTGAGCAAGTTAAAGTTGAACCTAATATTGCTATTGTTAAAGATCTCTTGTCTGGTAATATTGATGGGCATGTTATTCATTTCTACGGTGAAACCGCTAGAATTGCCAAACCTTGTGCTAAAGATAAACATAGACCTGTGGTAGGCGTGCCCGTTATTTCTGTTAAAATAGGAGATCATAGTTATCATGGCTTATGTGATATGGGTGATAGTGCTAGTGTTATACCTATGACTTATACAAAGAAATTATGCATGACATTGCACCCACTGAGTTAGAAGGTATTGATGTTACAATTAAACTTGCCAATAGAGATACTATATCAGCAGTGGGAATTGTTATAGATGTTGAAGTCTTGTGTGGAAAAACTAAATATCCCGCTGATTTTCTTGTTCTTAGTTCCCCACAAGATAGCTTTTGTCCCATTCTATTTGGTAGACCCTTCTTGAACACCGTTAATGCTATGATAGACTGCGAAAAGAATGTTGTTACTATTGGTTTGGATGATATGATTCATGAGTTTAATTTCTCTAAATTTAGTAGACAACACCGTGAAGAAGAATTACCTAGTAAGGATGAAATTATTGGTCTTGCTTCTATTGCAGTACCTCCTAGTGATCCTTTAGAACAATATTTGCTAGACCATGAAAATGATATGTTTTTGAATGAAAGAAGGGAAATAGATGAAGTATTCTTTAAGCAGGAACCTATTCTAAAACATAATTTTCCTGTTGAAATCCTAGGGGATCCTCCTCCACCCAAGGGTTATCCCGTGTTTGAGCTTAAACCGTTGCCTGATAATCTTAAATATGCTTATCTTGATGAAAAGAAGATATATCCTGTTATTATTAGTGCTAACCTTTTAGAGCATGAATAAGAGAGATTATTGAAAACTCTGAAGAAGCACCGTGCTGCTATTGGATATACTCTTGATGATCTTAAGGGCATTAGTCCCACTCTATGTCAACATAAAATAAATTTGGAAGAAGATGCCAAACCAGTCCGTGATCCTCAACGAAGGCTTAATCCTAAGATGAAAGAAGTGGTAAGAAAAGAGATACTAAAGCTTTTGGAGGCATGTATAATTTATCCCGTTGCTGATAGTCAGTGGGTAAGTCCTGTTCATTGTGTCCCTAAGAAGGGAGGTGTTACTGTTGTTCCTAATGATAAACATGAATTGATTCCACAAAGAATTATTACAGGTTATATGATGGTAATTGATTTCCGCAAATTAAATAAGGCTACTAAGAAAGATCATTACCCCTTACCTTTTATCGATCAAATGCTAGAAAGATTATGCAAACATACACACTATTGCTTTCTAGATGGTTATTCTGGTTTCTCTCAAATACCTGTGTCGGCTAAGGATCAATCAAAGACTACTTTTACATGCCCTTCTGGTAATTTTGCTTATAGACGTATGCCTTTTGGTTTATGTAATGCACCTGCTACCTTTCAAAGATGCATGATGGCTATATTCTCTGACTTTTGTGAAAAGATTTATGAGGTTTTCATGGACGACTTTTCCGTCTATGGATCCTCTTTTGATGATTGCTTGAGCAATCTTGATCGAGTTTTGCAGAGATGTGAAGAAACTAATCTTGTCTTGAATTGGGAAAAGTGCCACTTTATGGTTAATGAAGGTATTGTCTTGGGGCATAAAGTTTCTGAAAGAGGTATTGAAGTTGATAAGGCCAAGGTTGATGCTAATGAAAAGATGCCATGTCCCAAGGACATCAAAGGTATAAGAAGTTTCCTTGGTCACGCCGTATTTTATAGGAGGTTCATTAAGGACTTATCAAAAATTTCTTGGCCTCTGACTAATTTATTACAAAAAGATAGACCATTTGTCTTTGATGATGATTGTGTAGAAGCATTTGAAATACTTAAGAAAGCATTGATCTCTGCACCTATTGTTCAGCCACCTGATTGGAATTTACCATTTGAAATTATGTGTGATGCTAGTGATTATGCTGTAGGTGCTGTTCTAGGGCAAATAGTTGATAAGAAATTAAATGTTATCCATTATGCTAGGAAAACTTTAGACAATGCTCAAATAAATTATGCTACTACTGAAAAGGAATTCTTAGCAGTTGTATTTGCTTGTGATAAGTTCAGACCTTATATTGTTGATTCTAAAGTAACTATTCACACTGATCATGCTGCTATTAAATACCTGATGGAAAAGAAAGATGCTAAACCTAGACTTATTAGATGGGTTCTCTTGCTACAAGAATTTGATTTGCATATTGTTGATAGAAAGGGAGCTGAGAACCCCGTTGCAGACAACTTGTCTAGGTTAGAAAATGTTCTTGATGACCCACTACCTATTGATGAAAGCTTTCCTGATGAACAATTAAACGCCATAAGTACCTCTCATAGTACTCCATGGTATGCTGATTATGCTAATTACATCGTTGCAAAATTTATACCACCTAGTTTCACATACCAACAAAAGAAAAAGTTTTTCTATGATTTGAGGCATTACTTTTGGGATGACCCACATCTTTATAAAGGAGTAGATGGTGTTATTAGACGTTGTGTGCCTGAGCATGAACAGGAACAGATCCTACGCAAGTGTCATTCCGAAGCTTATGGAGGACACCAGGCTGGAGATAGAACTGCACATAAGGTATTGCAATACGGTTTTTATTGGCCTACTCTCTTCAAGGATGCCCGTAAGTTTGTCTTGTCATGTGATGAATGCCAAAGAATTGGTAATATTAGTAGACGTCAAGAAATGCCTATGAATTATTCACTTGTTATTGAACCATTTGATGTTTGGGGCTTTGATTATATGGGACCTTTTCCTGCCTCTAATGGATATACACATATTTTAGTTGCTGTTGATTACATTAGTAAGTGGGTAGAAGCTATTCCAACTAGTAGTGCTGATCATAACACTTCTATTAAAATGCTTAAATAAGTTATTTTTCCAAGGTTTGGAGTCCCTAGATATTTAATGACTGATGGTGGTTCACATTCTATTCATGGTGCTTTCCGTAAAATGCTTGCTAAGTATGACGTTAATCATAGAATTGCATCTCCTTATCACCCGCAGTCTAGTGATCAAGTAGAATTGAGTAATAGGGAGCTCAAATTAATTTTGCAAAAGACTGTCAATAGGTCTAGAAAGAATTGGTCCAAGGAACTTGATGATGCACTATGGGCCTATAGAACGGCATATAAAAATCCTATGGGTATGTCTCCATATAAAATGGTTTACGGAAAAGCAGGTCACTTACCTCTCGAACTAGAACATAAGGCATACTGGGCTATTAAAGAGCTCAACTATGATTCCAAACTTGCCGGTGAAAAGAGGTTATTTGATATGAGCTCACTCGATGAATGGAGAACCCAAGCTTATGAAAATGCCAAGTTGTTTAAAGACAAAGTTAAAAGATGCCATGACAAAAGGATACAAAAGCGTGAGTTTAACGTAGGTGATTATGTATTGCTATACAACTCTCGTTTAAGATTTTTTGCAGGAAAACTTCTCTCTAAATGGGAAGGCCCTTACGTTATCGAGGAGGTCTATCGTTACGGTGCCATAAAAATCAACAACTTCGAAGGCACAAATCCGAAGGTGGTGAACGATCAAAGAATCAAACATCATATCTCAGGTAATCCTATAAATGTTGAAACCAATGTTATTGAAACCGTAACCCCATAGGAATACATAAGGGACACTTTCCAGAACGTTTCAGACTCCGAAAAGGAATAGGTATGTGGTACGGTAAGTAAACCGACTCCAAAACAATTTTAAGGCAATATTTCTCCGTTTTGGAATATTTAGAAAAATAGAAAAATAAGTAGCAGTCCGGGAAGGACACGAGGGCCCCACGAGGGTGGAGGGCGCGCCCTACCCCCTGGGCGCGTCCCCTACCTCGTGGGCACCTCGTGTGCCTCCCAGACTCCGTTTTCTTGCACGTTACGTATTTTGGTCGGTAAAAATTCATTATATATTCTCCCGAAGGTTTTGACTCCCGTATCACGCAAATATCCTCTGTTCTTGTTTCGAGCTGTTCTCCATCAGGGTTGTCAAGGCTAGGCATCATGTCGTCCCCCTCCTCCAATAATGGTGACAAAGATGCTTGGCTAATGAAGATAGAGCTGAAGAGGGGAGAACCCATGGAGCTCAACAAAGATGAAGGGATCAAGAAGGCCACGGAGAACCAAGCTCCGGCAGCAGAGGACACCCTTTAACTTGATCACAATCTTCTTACCCCAACTGAGATCGAAGCTTTCAAGATGATTGAGTTAGCTCGTATTCAAAACAAGTATCTCACAAGTGAAAATATTTTGTTGAAGGAGCATATAGTTGCACTCAAAGGCATTATCCGCAAGTTGGAGGACCTCTTACGCTCGATGTGCGACTATCCATCACCACCACCTTCTTCACCAACCAAGGAGACATAATCACATGGGTATGGGCACTCCCCTTGGCATCTGCCAAGCTTGGGGGAGGTGCCCCGGTATCGTATCACCATCACACTCCTATCTTTACCATTTTTCTTAGTTCGATCTTATTAGTAGTATCTTGATCTAGTAGAATAAAGTTTATGGAATGATCTAGTTTTGAGTTTTGTTTTATGATCCCTCTATGTAATCGAGCCCGTGAGCTATATATATAATAAAGATTAGTGTTGAGTCAAGGGCTTGATTATTTTGCTATGATCTTGAGTGAATAAAATAAAAGAGAAGAAACAGAATAAAAAGAAACAAATAGTTCATATTGATCTTATTGAGACTAATGACTTCACATAAAAAGAGTATGATGATTAAAAGTTGTTGGGAGTTGGCAGACATAGCTTTGGTCATCGTTGCAATTCATAGGAAGTAATAAGGAAAGAGAGGTCTAACAAATAAATATATTATTATTAACATCTCTTATGATTGGGAGCACTCATTAAAATATGACATGCTAAAGAGTTGATGTTGGACAAGGAAGACAACGTAATGGGTTATGTTTTCTTATATCTGAGATAAAGTATGTTGTCATGGATCATCCAACATGTTGAGCTTGCCTTTCCCCCTCATGCTAGCCAAATTCTCAGCACCAAGTAGAGATACTACTTGTGCTTCTAAAACTCTTAAACCAGTTTTGCCATGAGAGTCCACCATACCTACCTATGGATTGAGTAAGATCCTTCAAGTAAGTTGTCATCGGTGCAAAGCAATAAAAAATGCTCTAAATATGTATAATTGATTGGTGTGGAGGAAATAAGCTTTATACGATCTTGTGATGTGGAAGAAATAAAAACGACGGACTGCATAGTAAAGTTTCATATCACAAGTGGCAATATAAAGTGACGTTCTTTCGCATTAAGATTTTGTGCATCCAACCATAAAAGCGCATGGCAACCTCTGCTTCCCTCTGCGAAGGGCCTATCTGTTACTATTATCTTCTACCTTATGCAAGAGTCATGGTGATCTTCACCTTTTCCCTTTTACATTTTATCTTTTGGCAAGCACAGTATGTTAGAAAGATCATGATAGATATATCTAATTGGATGTAGGGGAGCATGAGTTATTATTGTTGACATTACCCTTGAGATAAAACGTTGGGAGGCGAAACTATAAGCCCCTATCTTTCTCTGTGTCCGATTAAAACTCCGTAACCACAAGTATTGCGTGAGTGTTAGCAATTATGAAAGACTAAATGATAGTTGAGTATGTGGACTTGCTATTAAGCTCTGACATAGACTCTTCTGAAGTTATGATAAATTGCAATTGCTTCAATGACTGAGATTATAGTTTGTTGGTTCTCAATAAAGCTTATGATTCATACTTTTTGCATTGTGAAAAGATCATCACTTGAACATAAGTAATCATATGACATTATCCATATATGTTGCTGGTATGAAAATAATCATGATGCCTTCATGTCCGTATTTTATTTTTATCGACACCTCTACCTCTGAACATGGGGACATATTTATCGTTATCGGCTTTCGCTTGAGGACAAGCGAGGTCTAAGCTTGGGGGAGTTGATACGTCCATTTTGCATCATGCTTATCGACATTTATTGCATTATGGGCTGTTATTACACATTATGTCACAATACTTATGCCTATTCTCTCTTATTTTACAAGGTTCACATAAGGAGGGAGAATGCCTGTCGGATTTTGGGTTCCGGCAGACCCTTGAGGTTCGAACTCTGGGGTGCGCGTGGAGATTACGCCTCCTACCTACCTGTACCCCTCCGCCTCGCAATGATCTAAACTATGGGAAAGAACAACACAAGAGACACATGGTTTATACTGGTTCGGGCCACCGATGTGGTGTAACACCCTACCTCAGTGTGGTGGTGTGGTGGATTGCCTCTTGGGCTGATGATGATGAACAATACAAGGAAGAACAGCCTCGCGAGGGTCTGTTCTTGGCCGGGGCGATGAACTACTTAGGAGGAGTTCCGTCGCCCTTCTCTCTCTCTCTCTCTCTCTCTCTCTCTCTCTCTTTGATTGCCTTCTCTAGATCCTAGCTGATTCCAATCCAAATTGCCTCTACCCTGGGGGTGGCTAGTCCTATTTATAGGCAAAGGCCCTGAGCCTCTTCCCAAATATTGAGCGGGAAGGGCGCCAACAATTGGCCATTTTGAAGGGGAACATCTGGTACACTTATCCTGACTAAAGTTGGTCCTCGCCTGCCAAAGGCTCTGGTGCTAACGCTGGCTTGGGCTCCACAATGACTTCCTTCCTTCCGTTGGACTGGTCTTGGTCTCGTTGCACCGAAACGGGTGCCTTTGCTTGATGCTCTCGCCTGCGCTTGCTCCCTTTGCACCAAAGAGGAAAGGAGGACACTCCGCGGGCTGGCGCCCGCCTGGCGCCCGCCTGGCGCCCTTGGTCGTCATGGCTTGCGTCATGGGCACCTCGTGAGGTACCCTGCCTTGATCTCTCCGCCTCCTCGCGAGCCAGCCTGATGAGGCCGTGCTTGAGGAAGCTCCGCGTCGTCCGCCCCGCGAGGCTTGTCCCCTCGCAAGAGTCTTGGGTCTGTGTTGATGAAGATGGGCCGTGCTGGGCCCCCCTTTGAGCCACGCCGCAGGCCACAGGCAGGCAAGTCTGGGGACCCCCGTTCCCAGAACGCCGACAGTAGCCCCCGGGCCCAAGGCGCGTCCGGACTTGGCCGTGCAGGGAGGCGAAGGGCAAGGGCGAAGCGCCGCGGGCCCTAACAGCCTGCGGCCTTGGGCGCCACGTGGCGGTTGATTGGACGTGGGCGTCTCCGCTTCCCCACGACGCCTCGGCATCTGCACGGATTGGACAAGTCCCTGCATGCAAAACGGGTCATGATTACCTGCGATCGTGGAGGTCGGCGGTTGGCCTTCGCCAGCCGTAAGTACGGAACGGCACGCGCCCTTCTAGTCCATCCCTCCTTGCTTCTCCTTCTTCCCGGTCCTTGCTCCGTCTTGCTGCGATGGCTCCGATCTGTCGGTTCTCGGCGGCAGAGAAGGGAAAGGCCCCCCGAGAGGAACCAGACCCGCTCTCGCCGAAGAAACGGCTCGCCCTCTGCCGTCGGGATGAGGGGACCCTTCAGGTGGTGTCGAGGCCCTGGGGCGAGCGGGCACCGCCGGGGTTCCCGCTCCCCTTGTATGCCCACATCGAGGGCTCTGACGGGGTTGATGCCGATCGCCACGGGCGGCGCCGTCGTCGGCGCCGACGGGTCACGAAGGTGTGGGTCGTCCCCCCTGGGGTCCACTCCGAGGGATCCTCCCGAGAGTTCGTGCTCCACGCCGCCATGCCTCCTCAGTCTTGGATTTGCCTTCCTCCCTTCTTCGCCTCCATCATCCCACAGGGAGAACTCCTGGAACTGTGGCTGCAGCACGCCAGCTGTAGCACCCTTGCGACTGAGGCGGAGGTCGCAGTCGTTGCCCCGGGCGAGGTCTTCATGACTCAAGGCTGGGGCGAAATCGCCCGGGTTTGCAGGACAAGAGGCGCCTTCGTGATCCACTTGGAGTACGACGGTGCCTCGGTGATGTTCTTCAAGGTCTTTGACGTGAACGGGCGCCGACTAGAGTGCTGCCCCAGGAGAGGTGGTCGGGACCCTGCTACGGCGAGGACTAGGCCCGCCGACCACTCCCTTTTCGGCTCCTCGGGCGGTGGAGGTGTCGGAGGATCCAGCGACTCCGGCGAGCTCTTCGCGACTCCGGAGACGAGCGACGACAGCTACGAGCCCCCGAGCCGGCGCCGCTCCTGGAGCAGGGCGGGCTCGTCTGGCCGTCGCCGACTCTGATCTGGATGGGGTTGGCGCCGGCGCTTGACGGCCCACTATTGATGATGGCGTCTTTTGCAGGGGCGCGTGTAGTTAGCGTCCCTTTAGGATCTGTTCCCTGCGAGGAATCAAAGACGCGCCCCGTGGGGGCTTGTAAGGTGCCTGTAATCCTGTTTGTTAATATAACCCTTGTTGTAGGATTGTGCGAGTTGCTCATTCCGTCTTAGCTCAATTCTCCCTTTTGCACCTCACTAGGACTTGGTGCTCTGCGCCAACAGGTCCCAGTCCCAAGGCGGCTTCAGCCGTCGCTGGTATGCCAGGTCGCGATGCCCTGGTCAAGGCCAGGAGGTGAGCGACCGGGGTCCGGGAAGAGCCCCTGAGTCGCGATGCTCAGGAGGTCCCCTTTGGCGCTCAAGCAGCCGTCGTTCGGTGAGAAAGGAGAGCGGCGTTGCGAACACGGGATTGCATTAGGTGCGGGGACAGTGCCACGGTAGCCGGTACTTCCGGGTAGTGACTTATCTCGAGAATCAGGGACCGCTCCCTAGTGTGTCGCCGGGTCCGTGCATCGGCAGGCGTGAGGTTGCTCGGCGAGGTCCTCACGTGTCCCTCCCCTCTCGCCTTTGCTCCCCTTTCTGCTCTACGTCCTCGGGTCCTGGCCCTCGAGCGAGCCTCAACCGTCGCTGGTATGCCAGGTCGCGATGCTGTGGTCAAGGCCAGAGGGTGAGGGCTGGAGAGCCAGTAGGAGCCCTGAGTCGTGATGCTCAGGCGCCCCCCCTTTAACGTGCAAGCGGTTCGCGCGGGGTGAGAGTGAAGGAGACTCCGCAAGGGCCTCGCCTGACGCAGCTCCTGTGGGGGATCCTGTAGACCATCATAGAAAGAACGAGGGGTTGCCATGGCAATTGACAGTCAGCTGTTGGTTGCTTCCGAGGGGTGGTGAGGCACTGAAGGCTTGACGAGGTGGCGCAGTGCAGGGCTGCTGCGGCCAGAGCTCAGCCACTTAGGTTTGTCGGCGTTGCAGGAACGGACCCATGCGCAAGCGTCGTGCCGTTTTGGGAGCAGCTCTGTCAGTTGGCGTCAGTTGAGTGGGCAACTAGGTGAAACACATTAGCCTCGAAGGAGTGGATTCATTCAAATGGATGTTGGAAAGGCGAACGTCACTGGGTCAGGCCCGAGTGACTTGGGGATGATGCAGCCCGAGGGGCGCCCCCAACAAAGTAAGCTAACGACACAAAATAAAAGGGATACATGCCGCAGGGACGGACCCACGCGGCCTGGGAATAATGCAGCCCTAGGGGGCGCTCCCAGCTGGAAATGAAACTTGAAAGATGTCGCCTGATGATGTTGAGGACGAAGCAGTGTTGGTGTAGCAGACTCGGTGGGCTGCAGAAGCTGATCCTCACGAGCCCCTAGGCCCTGGGGCCTCGGGAGGCTTCGGAGGCGCTGGTGGCTCCTCGCGGACCATCTCCATCTCCGCCAGGGCTGTGGAACGCCTGGCCTCTTGAGCTTCCATGATGCCTCTCATGAGGCGCTGGTACGTGGCAGCCACGTTCGGCAAGCCGTAAGGCATGCGAACGTAGCTGTGGGGTGGACCTTCGCAGTGCCCCACCCGCGAGGGCCAGAGGCGCTCCAGCGAGGCGACTCGATTGAGCCCTGGAATGTCGATGCAGATGCGCAGCCCACCATCCTCGCCTGGATGGGGAGCCACAGCTGGTAAGCAACGGCTGCCTCTCATGACTCTTGACTCCTGTAGCTCTTGAATGGCCTTGTTGACGAACTCCTGAGGGTCTGGCCCCCCTTGCCTTACTCCTTCTTGAGGGAAACGTGCTTCGAAACACGCCTCCATGTGGTGCCCAAGCGCCTCCCTCGTGACCTTAGCCAGGTCGGTGGCCCTCTAAGGGAGAGCGCCCGAGCCCTGCCTGAGGAGGGCGCCAGGCACGCTTTCCTATGCGATGGAGGTTTCCCCTGGGCAGGCGCGGGCCCTGAGGGGCCTGCCTCCTGAGGGACCGGGCCAGACGATGTCTTCTTCTTCTTGGGGGTGGTCTCGGGAAGCCTCCTGCTTCCGCGATCCGGGTCTTCCAGTGATGCGGCCTGAAAAGCTCGTTCCAGGGAACACACCGCGTCCTTCTCTTCACAGGGCACCGTGATGACTCCGCCACTCCTTGGCATCTTGAGGACGTTGTAGCCGTGGTGAGTCACGACCATGAACTTGGCCAGCGCCGGGTACCCAAGGATGGCGTTGTATGACAGGCGAATGTGAGTGACCTCAAAGTCGATGAGCAAGGTGCGGTAGTTGTCGCGTGCTCCGAAGGTGACAGGGAGGCGGACCTGCCCGATTGGGACCGTGGAGCCGTCGGTGACTCTGGAGAAAGGCTTGGTCGGCTGAAGCTGGTTGTAGGGCACTTGGAGATTGTTGAATGTTTCCACGGACAGGACGTTGAGCCCTGCCCCGCCATCGATGAGGGTCCTGGTGACCAACACGTTGCCGATGATTGGGGAACAAAGCATCGGGAGGACTCCGGCTGTGGCCGCACACTTGAGCTGATCCGCTGAGCTGAACGTGATGGCGCACGATGACCACCTGAGAGGGCGTGTGGCTTCGAGCTTGGGGAGGACTGCATTCACTTCGCAGGCGAACTGCTTGAAGATGCGCTGAGAGGCTGGGGCTTGAGCTCCGCCCAGGATGCAGGCGATCGCGCATGGCTCCTGGAAGCCCCCAGCCCCCTCGTCCTGGTGGCGGTCCTCGTTTCTCCTTAGCTGCGGCGGCAGCGGAGGGAGGCCTGTGTTGCCCTGCGGGTGATCCTCGCGAGGCTAGCCCCTCCAGTCTCCCTCGCGAGGCGGGTCTTGCCAGCGGTCCTCGCGAGGTCGATCGCGCCACCCTTGGCGTGGGCCGCGGTCTTCCCAGCGTCCTGCGTTCCTTCCTCCTCCTCCTCGACCGTAGCCCCGGTCGGCACGATCGGGGCGACGGCCGATCCTTCCTTCTCGCATGGCTCGGAGCTCTTGACATTCGTTGGTGTTGTGGGTGTGGAGGTCGTGGTACACACAGTACCGACTGCCCTTGGAAGATTCGGGCTGACCTCTGCCCCGCTTGGTGTCCGGTTCTGCCGCGAGCACGGCAGCCCCCTTGCGC
Source organism: Aegilops umbellulata (assembly GCA_032464435.1). NCBI lineage: Eukaryota > Viridiplantae > Streptophyta > Magnoliopsida > Poales > Poaceae > Aegilops > Aegilops umbellulata. The sequence continues at coordinate 447,114,058 of CP136055.1, forward strand.
TTCACATCCTTGGCCTTGGACTTCTTCTCTTCTGGGTCTGTGGTAGGCAGCTTGAGGAGGGAGAGACGCCGTTCCTCAGCCCTGGCGCACTTGGTCGCCAAATTGAACAGCTCCAAGGAAGTGCACAGGTCTTCATGCATCGCCAGCTCCTCCTTCATCTTGGCGTCGCGCACGCCGTCGGAGAAGGCTGAGATGATGGCCTCCTCGGACACCTTGGGAATCTTGAGGCGTGCGTTGTTGAAGCGTTGGATGTACTTTTGCAGGGTCTCTCCGGGCTGTTGCTTGATGCGGCGCATGTCGCTCACGACGGGCGGCCGGTCGCGAGTACCTTGGAAGTTGGCGATGAAGCGGGTGCGCATCTCGTCCCAGGAGGAGATCGTGCCTGGGGCCAGGTTCAGGAGCCAGGTGCGGGCCCCGTCCTTGAGCGCCATGGGAAACTAGTTCGCCATGACCTTCTCATCTCCGTTGGCAGCTTCGATGCCCAACTCATAGAGCTGGAGGAACTACGCAGGGTCGGCCGTGCCGTCGTAACGGGGAGGCAGGTCTGGCTTGAACTTGCCGGGCCACGCGACGCTGCGCAGTTCAGTGGTGAAGGCACGACAGCCCGCCGTGGCCACGGGAGGCCTTGGGTGACGGAAAGCTTGGTCTTGCAGGTCCCCACGCGCTGCAGCTGGGAGCAGTGCGGGGTCTTATCGTGTAGGAGCAGGAGCATGGCCGCGACGTGCCGGAGCAGGGAGCGCCCAGGCATCTTCTTGCGGGCGAGGGACTTCTTGGCAGCTCTGCTCTTGCCGCGCTGGCGCCTGACGGAATGGATTCCGCCCAGGGCCACGTGCCTTGGAGCCAGGGCGTCTTCTTGCTGAGGGGGCGGCTGGGGCACCCCCAGAGCTTCGTCACCCGTGTGGGGCGGGGTGCGGTGCAGCGGAACGGATGGCGCAGGAGAGCCCCCTACGGCGCGGACGAGCTCGGCGACGCGATCGAGCCACTCTTCGTAGACGTCGTCGACGGGACGGTAGCGCAGGAGCTCGTTTGCCGCGATGAGCGCATCTCAAGCCTCCATGGGTGCGCGGAGCGTGCGGGACGAAGAACCAGCTGGGGTGAGCGAGGGAGTAGCGGTGCGGCCGTCTTGCCGCACGGACGGATGCTGAGACGACGCTTGCTGCTCGTTCCCCGCCGGGCCGGTGGCGGCGTTGACGGCGGGTGACGGGAAATGGCGAGGACGCCCGCCGATAGGGGCCGTCTGGGCGACGCGGGAAGCGAGAGCGGCTTGGCGCTCGGCGCGGGCCCGACGAGCGTCAGACATGGGCGCGATGGTCGGAGGAGAACGGGGCGGTGGAAGACGAATTCCGGCGCACCCCTACCTGGCGCGCCAAATGTCGGATTTCGGGTTCCGACAGACCCTTGAGGTTCGAACTCTGGGGTGCGCGCGAAGATTACGCCTCCTACCTACCTGTACCCCTCCGCCTCGCAAAGATCTAAACTATAGGAAAGAACAACACAAGAGACACAGGGTTTATACTGATTCGGGCCACCGATGTGGTGTAATACCCTACTCCAGTGTGGTGGTGTGGTGGATTGCCTCTTGGGCTAATGATGATGAACAATACATGGAAGAACAGCCTCGCGAGGGTCTGGTCTTGGCCGGGGCGATGAACTACTTAGGAGGAGTTCAGTCGCCCTTCTCTCTCTCTCTCTCTCTCTCTCTCTCTCTCTCTCTCTCTCTCTCTCTCTTTCTTTGATTGCCTTCTGTGGATCCTAGCTGATTCCAATCCGAATTGCCTCTACCCTGGGGGTGGCTAGTCCTATTTATAGGCAAAGGCCCTGGGCCTCTTCCCAAATAATAAGTGGGAAGGGCGCCAACAATTGGCCATTTTGAAGGGGAACATCTGGTACACTTATCCTAACTAAAGTTGGTCCTCGCCTGCCAAAGGCTCTGGTGGTGATGCTAGCTTGGGCTCCACAATGACTTCCTTCCTTCCGTTGGACTGGTCTTGGTCTCGTTGCACCGAAACGGGTGCCTTTGCTTGATGCTCTCGCCTGCGCTTGCTCCCTTTGCACCAAAGAGGAAAGGAGGACACTACGCGGGCTGGCGCCCGCCTCGCGCCCTTGGTCGTCATGGCTTGCATCACGGGCACCTCGTGAGGTACCCTGCCTTGATCTCTCCGCCTCCTCGCGAGCCAGCCTGATGAGGCCGTGCCTGAGGAAGCTCCGCGTCGTCCGCCCCGCGAGGCTTGGCCCCTCGCGAGGGTCTTGGGTCTGTGTTGATGAAGATGGGCCGTGCTGGGCCCCCCTTTGAGCCACGCCACAGGCCGCAGGCAGGCAAGTCTGGGGACCCCCGTTCCCAGAACGCCGACAATGCCGGCAGCTGGAATTCTGGGCTGGAAAAGGAGAAAATATTAGAGACCTATTCTACGCAACTCCAAAAGTCCTGAAACTCCACATAATTTATTTTCAGAATATATAACAAATATTGAGCGGAAGAAGTTCACCAGAGGGGGCCCCACCTGGCCACGAGGGTGGGGGGCACGCCCTACCCCCATGGGCGCGCCCCCTGCCTCGTGGGCCCCTTGTTGGCCCTCCGATGCCCATCTTATGCTATATGAGGTCTTTTGTCGAGGAAAAATTGATAAGCAACCTTTCGGGACGAGACTCCGCCGCCACGAGGCGGAATCTTGGCAGAACCAATCTAGGGCTCCGGCAGAGCTGTTCTGCCGAGGACACTTCCTTCCGGGAGGGGTAAATCATCGCCATCGTCATCACCAACGCTCCTCTCATTGGGAGAGGGCAATCTCCATCAACATCTTCACCAGCACCATCTCCTCTCAAAACCCTAGTTCATGTCTTGTATCCAATTCTTGTCTCCAAGTCCGGGATTGGTACTAGTAGGTTGCTAGTAGTGTTGATTACTCCTTGTAGTTGATGCTAGTTGGTTTATTTGGCGGAAGATCATATGTTGAGATCCTTTATGCATATTAATACCCCTCTGATTATGAATATGAATATGCTTTGTGAGTAGTTACGTTTGTTCCTGAGGACATGGGAGAAGTCTTGCTTTTAGTAGTCATGTGAATTTGGTATTCGTTCGATATTTTGATGAGATGTATGTTGTCTAGCCTCTAGTGGTGTTATGTGAACGTCAAATACATAACACTTCTCCATTATTTGGGCCTAGAGGAAGGCATTGGGAAGTAATAAGTAGATGATGGGTTGCTAGAGTGATAGAAGCTTAAACCCTAGTTTATGCGTTGCTTCGTATGTGGCTGATTTGGATCCACATGTTTCATGCTATGGTTAGGTTTACCTTAATACTTTTGTTGTAGTTGCAGATGCTTGCAATAGAGGTTAATCATATGTGGGATGCTTGTTCAAGTAAGAACAACACCCAAGCACCGGTCCACCCACATATCAAATTATCAAAGTACTAAACGCGAATCATATGAACGTGATGAAAACTACCTTGACGATATTCCCATGTGTCCTCAGGAGCGCTTTTCCTTATATAAGAGTTTGTGCGGGATTGTCCTTTGCTACAAAAAGGATTGGGCCACCTTGCTGCACTTTATTTACTTTTGTTACTTGTTGCTCGTTACAAATTATCCTATCACAAAACTATCTGTTACCACTTATTTCAGTACTTGCAGAGAATACCTTGCTGAAATCCGCTTATCATTTCCTTCTGCTCCTTGTTGGGTTCGACACTCTTACTTATCGAAAGGACTACGATAGATCCCCTATACTTGTGGGTCATCAATGAACAATATGAAGATTCATAACGGGTTGTGATCAACGATCGTTACCGACTCCGGGAGTGCAACGGAAGTTGATGAGTCGGTGTAGATCGTACGAACCGTGGGTCTTGCATCGATGGGAAACAAGGGACGAAGGACATGATGTTTGCCTAGGTTTGGGACCTCTCTAAGAGGTAAAACCCTACGTCCTGCTTGATTATATTTCTTGGGTATATGAGGATTACATAGTCGATCTACTATGAGATCAGATGAACTAATTAAACCCTAGGCTAGTAGGATGATGGTTGTTGTGCTAGCCTTTACGGACTAAACCCTCAAGTTTATATAGGCGCCAGGGGTGCTAGGGTTACATATGGCCGGTTATAACAAGAGGATAAACATGTTGAATCTTCTATCTTGACTTGGAGAACATGCCAAGGCCTTAAAGGTCTTCTGTTCGGATACGCCGCCACCTAATAGTCCGACTTTCTAGCAGCTGTAGTGTGGCCGGCTGTCCGACCCATGAGAAATGTGCCGGCAGCCCGAGGACCCTATAGTCCAAGGCTCCCTCAGTAGCCCCCGAACTAGCCTCCAATGCCGGTGTACAGGAACCGTACTTATGAAGTCTCCGGCTTGCGGGACGAGTTCTCCTCCCTTTGTGTGTCCAGAGCGACCCCCCCTCAGCCAAGTCTTTTAAAGAGTCATTTCAGCAAAGTCCGATCATGTGCTTGACCGGGTTATATCTGGAATCCGTATTGTCGACATTACTTAGCCTTGAAGGCCAACCACCAGAATGTGTGCCCTTGCCTGACAACTTTTGATGAAGGGTCACGGCCGGTCACATATACCGAACCGTCGTGAGGACTTGATGCATGGTCCGAGACAACTCCTCTATGGGCACGTTCGGCCGAAGCGGGGATCGTGCCCCGTTTTTAACTCGCGCATAATGTCATGAGTATATCGGGAAGTGGAGAGGTCCGTGGCGTGGTTAAAGAACTATTGGCACCAGCTTATAAAAAGGAGAACAACCGCCGTTATCCTCTCACGCCTTCTTCTTCCTTCCGCCACAGTTTTCCCCAATCTAGGTAGCTCCAGCGCCCTGATCCAATTTTCCTCCAAGACTTCCTCCCCTCCATTCCTCGAGCTAAAAAACTGGCCGGATCTGGGGCAAAGGGTAAGTGTGAGGCCTTGTGTGTCACTAATGACGACATTGAGGACCTGAAGCGAGTGGGCTACCTCACCGTCAACGTTGCTCATCAGGCCCCAAAGGAGGGCCAAGCTATCCCGTTGCCCCGCCCTAGCGAGAGGGTGGTGTTCGTCGCCCACTTCATCTGAGGTCTGGGCTTTCTCCTCCATCCCTTTTTAAGGGGGCTCATGTTCTTCTACGGGCTAGATTTCCATGATCTAGCCCTGAATTCCTTCCTGCACATCTCGACTTTCATAGCCGTCTATGAGGCCTTTCTTCAAGTCCACCCACACTTTGGCCTTTGGCTAAAGATTTTCAACGTCATACTGAAGATAGTTGACAGACAGCAGGCGGACTACGTGGGAGCGATGATCCGCAAGCTCGCCCGAGTCGAGTGGCCAGAGGGTGTCTTCATCGAGACCGTAAAGGTTTGGCAGAAGGAGTGATTTTACATAGCGGAGCCTCGCGGAGGGCAGGGCCCCCGGATTCAGATCCGAATCCCCCACAAGGCTAACCTCGTGGACCAAGAAGAGCCTTGACTGTGGGTCGCCCACAGAGGTGGAGCTGCTACAGGAACGCATTTTCAACATGATCAAAGCGGGCGCCTGATGTCTACCACGCAACCTTCTTCTTGTAGACGTTGTTGGGCCTCCAAGTGCAGAGGTTTGTAGGTCAGAAGCAAATTTCCCTCAAGTGGATGACCTAAGGTTTATCAATCCATGGGAGGCGTAGGTTGAAGATGGTCTCTCTCAAGCAACCCTGCAACCAAATACCATAGAGTCTCTTGTGTCCCCAACACACCCAATACAATGGTAAATTGTATAGGTGCACTAGTTCGGCGAAGACATGGTGATACAAGTGCAATATAGATGGTAGATATAGGTTTTTGTAATCTGAAAATATAAAAACAGAAAGGTAGCAAATGATAAAAATGAGCGTAAACGGTATTGCAATGCTAGGAAACAAGGCCTAGGGTTCATACTTTCACTAGTGCAATTTCTCTCAACAATAATAACATAATTGGATCATATAACTATCCCTCAACATGCAACAAAGAGTCACTCCAAAGTCACTAATAGAGGAGAACAAACGAAGAGATTATTGTAGGATATGAAACCACCTCAAAGTTATCCTTTCTGATCGATCTATTCAAGAGTCCGTAGTAAAATAACACGAAGCTATTCTTTCTGTTTGATCTATCATAGATTTCGTACTAGAATAACACCTTAGGACACAAATCAACCAAAACCCTAATGTCACCTAGATACTCCAATGTCACCTTAAGTATCCGTGGGTATGATTATACGATATGCATCACACAATCTCAGATTCATCTATTCAACCAACATAAAGAACTTCAAAGAGTGCCCCAAAGTTTCTACCGGAGAGTCAAGACGAAAACGTGTGCCAACCCCTATGCATAGATTCCCAAGATCACAAAACCCGCAAGTTGATCACCAAAACATACATCAAGTGGATCAATAGAATACCCCATTGTCACCACGGGTATCCCACGCAAGACATACATCAAGTGTTCTCAAATCCTCAAAGACTCAATCCGATAAGATAACTTCAAAGGGAAAACTCAATCCATCACAAGAGAGTAGAGGGGGAGAAACATCTTAAGATCCAACTATAATAGCAAAGCTCGCAATACATCAAGATCGTGCCGAATCAAGAACGCGAGAGAGAGAGAGAGAGAGAGATCAAACACATAGCTACTGGTACATACCCTCAGCCCCGAGGGTGAACTACTCCCTCCTCGTCATGGAGAGCACCGGGATGATGAAGATGGCCATCGGAGAGGGTTCCCCCCTCCGGCAGGGTGCCGAAACGGGTCTAGATTGGTTTTCGGTGGCTACAGAGGCTTGCGGCAGTAGAACTCTTGATCTAGGTTATGTTCTGGAGGTTGCTATATATATAAGAGGTTTTGGCGCCGGGAACAAGTCAGGGGGGTCTCCGGGCTATCCACGAGGTAGGGAGGCGCCCCCCCAGGGGGGGGGTGGGTGGGTGGGAACGCCCCCACCCTCGTGGGCAGCCCGAGATGCTTTTGGCCCAACTCTTTTACTCCATGGCCTTCTTCTGGTCCAAAAATAAGTTCCATGAAGTTTCAGGTCAATTGGACTCCGTTTGGTTTTCCTTTTCTGCGATACTCAAAAACAAGGTAAAAATAGAAACTGCACTGGGCTCTAGGTTAATAGGTTAGTCCCAAAATCATATAAAATAGCATATAAATGCATATAAAACATCCTAGAAGGATAATATAATAGCATGGAACAATAAAAAATTATAGATACGTTGGAGACGTATCAGCGCCAAGCTGACCAACGTGGCCCAGGTTATGCTCCACGGCCGCCTCCTACCTTGCCAACTCCATGCTACCCCAATGTGGTCCTGGAAGCCCGAAGACCCCATCACCGTGCAACACTTCTACGACACTACCCACAAGAAGCTGTGGAAAGTGTTGTTTAAGCCACAAAAGATGTGTCAGCCAAGGAGGAAGACATTGGTCTTGACGCCGCAAACCCCCCAAGGGAGGTAATGAAGCTTCATATGATGCATGCTTGTATGTTCATACTTTGAAAAAATCTAACCTATGTTTCCTCACCTTCATAGGGCTGGCTCGAGAAATCCAAGCAGATCGACGGCCCGACCCCGCTGTCCGAAGACCCTAGGTTGGCTCTACTAGAGGAGATGCTGACCGTGGCGCCATACAAGGTGCCGGAGAAGAAAGAGAAAAAGAGGAAGAATGAAGCACGAGAGGCCAGAGAGGGCCTCCGCCCTAGAGTACATCCAGATACCAAATCCGGAGACACCCAAGCTCCCTTCGATCATGAGGGGAGCAGGAAGATGATGGGGAGGAGAGCGGCTCCTCCCTGGCAAGGAAGAGGGCGGCATCGACAGACTCTGAGGAGGAACAACCTCCTCACGCCCTAAAGAAGCAGTGCATGCCCAAGTTGGTCCTGCCCGATGATAGTTCAGACTCCAACGAGGAGTCCATGGCGTCCGAGGAGGTTCCAGAGAGGAACCCAAGGGTCAAGGCCCCCGCCGAAAGGTACGAATCTGAAGACTCCTTAGGTACTTGTTTTATTAGTCTGTTACTGATTGAGTGAATGCGCTTCATGTCGTAGCCCACCGCGTGATCTTCCCACCGTCCAGTCCTTGGAGGGGACCTCTCTGTCAGTCGAACTGGCAGAGAGCAGGACGACATCGTGCTCCCCGCCTCCTCTAGTCATCGGAGAGACTGGAGAGGCATTGTCCCATAGCACCCCTCCCAGCCCGAAGGCGGGAAGTGGCGGCGACGATGCTATGGCCGAGGTTAACACCTCGGTCATCGAAGACTAGGAGGCAGAATCCCTCGTGGTGAACAAAGGAGGAGGAGCTCAGTCAATCCGAGCCTTCCCAAAAGGCGGTTCCGAAGCCCCCAAGGCCCCAGGAGGCGTCCAATCTGCCTTCGACTGAAGGAGGAGATGGGGCCCCGCCCCCAGTGCCGGACACCGAAGATTGGGTTGCGGATGGGTGGCTGAACATGATGGAGGAGGCCATGAATAGCTCCTCCATCATTGCGGAACACCGTGCCTTGATGACCGGTGTTTGCAAAGTGTTTGGTCCATTAACGGCGGACTGAAGGAAGTCTTTAACGGCCTCCTAACAGGCTTCGAGGTAAGCCATGTAATGTTCTTTCCATAGAACGGATTTCATGAACAAAGTTTGAGCAGTCCTTGTATATAGCAGCCCCCGAGACTCTGTCTAGATTGAAAAACCTCGCGGAGGGTCAAAAAATCACGTGAACCAGGAGCCTGAATGTTGTGATCTTGTTTTGTTATTGTAGGGCTCAACTTTGGTGGTGTCTGCTAATGCCGTGGCGCTAGACGAGATGAATCAGAAGCTTAAGAGCTCCGATGAGGAGCTCGACCTTGTCGACGAAGCGCAAGGTTAGTCTGGTCAAAACTTAGTAATTGTATTCCCTTTGTCAAGCAGGGTATTCAGGGTTATCGCTAAGCAAGAGGTGCTTATTTATGATTGCAGCTGTCGCCGCGGAGGTCGAAGGCCTCAAGGCTGAACTGAAGAAGGCCAAGGACGAAGCGGCCGAACAGAAGGCGGCGGCCGAGCGAGCGGCCGTCGAACTCACATCGATGAAAACCATCAGTGAGAAGCACGAGGCCCAAGTGGCCGAAGTGCAACAGGAGCTCAAGGATGCCATCACGAAGTGTGAGGACCTTGAGCATAAAAACAACGGTAAAGCCACCAAGCTGTCCAAGATAAGGAAAGAGATCCAGGAGGCATCGACTGAGACACGGGGCGCCCGGGAAGAGCTCCGCCAAGTAAAGCAGATCACGGATGGTAAGCCATACTTACTGCAGAGTGTTTTTGGCAGCCACAGGTTCGCGTTGCTCACACGAGTGTGGCGTTCCTCAGGCGCGTTTGCGGAGCTTCCGAGGAGTGCGACCGATGCATCAAGGCACTACGCGTCCAGGGAGGGTGACACCGAGGTCAAGTTGTTCTGGGCGCAGTTCCAGGCGATCGAACACCCTCCCCTCCTCAGTAATCAGATGAAGCAGCTGATGGGGCTGCACTGGATGGTGGAGCCGGCCATGAAGGACCTTCGTGTCCAGTTGTGGCCCTTAGAGCCAGTGCCGAGTAGCTACTTCGGCCTAGTGCAGAAGTTGTACAATGCTTCTTCCCGGGTTAATGCTGTTAAGCGCTCCGCGTGCATCGAGGGAGCTCGGATGGCATTTTCGAAGACTATGGTGCACTGGCCGAAGATCAAGCCGGCCGAGATGGCCACCGTACCTCCGCCCGCTGGAAAGGAGCACAGGCGCCCAGAGCAGTATTTCTCCGTCGTAATGGATGGTTCTCGGGCAGTAGAGGCCCAGTGTTCATAGGATGTACTCCTCGAGTGATCGTACTATCATGCATTAAACTATGGTTCAGCTTTACATTTTGTAATGCGTTTGTCTTGTATGGTTTATCATACTTGCATATATTTGATGTTATGTTGACTCCCGTGCGGCCATTGTATTCTGAAAGTTACCAGTCGTCGGCTTTAGCCCCCATGTAGATGCTACAAGGGGTGTTTCGTCCTCTGCACTGTGACCCTTAGCCAATGTCTCGATGCCCGAAGGCGATAGTGCAGGAGGGAAACGAGACAATCAAACTATGCGGTTTTATTACTTTCACTTAGCCATAGGAGCTTGACTGCGAGGGCTGGTGCCTAGCCCCCCAGTGTGTTGTGATATTCGGGAAATCCGAGGTATATACCTGTATCACTTGGTTTGGCCGAAGACAACCCCTTCGTATTACACGGTGTAATATCCAATGATTTTTAGTTTAACACTTGTCATCGATCACCGACCAGTTCTCGCTTATTATGATAGTCAGTTTCGGCTTTCTCCACTGAAGGTACTTGACCGGGCAAGCCAGAAGTACAATCGCAGTGGTTATCCCTTTACCATCTTAGCCGAACGCGCGGAACGTAAGAGGGTAAACACAGGAGCAGGGCAACCCAACTATGGACCCAAGACATAATTCGGAACTGATTCATCTAATGCAATATCTGAGACGCCGAACACATAGAAAAAATGTGCCAGACTTGATGTGTAGGGTGAGCATTATGATCGAGCCCCCCGTGTATTAGTTGATTGCATATTAGAGCAGATATGTGATGAAATTGTTGATGACGGAGTCAAAGAGCAGGAAAAAAAGGTGCAGTGTAAATGGCTGTAAGAGGACCGTAAATGGTTTGCTTTATTTCCAATGAGCTCATGATGAAGGAAATATGCCCTAGAGGCAATAATAAAGTTGTTATTTATATTTCCTTATATCATGATAAATGTTTATTATTCACGCTAGAGTTGTATTAACCGGACACTTGATACATGTGTGGATACATAGACAAAACACAATGTCCCTAGTATGCCTCTATTAGACTAGCTTGTTAATTAAAGATGGTTAAGTTTCCTAACCATAGACATGTGTTGTCATTTGATGAACGGAGTCACATCATTAGGATAATGATGTGATGGACAAGACCCATCCGTTAGCTTAGCATAATGATCGTTAAGTTTTATTGCTATTGCTTTCTTCATGACTTATACATATTCCTTTTACTATGAGATTATGCAACTCCCAGATACCGGAGGAATACCTTGTGTGCTATCAAACGTCACAACGTAACTGGGTGATTATAAAGATGTTCTATAGGTAACTACGAAGGTGTTTGTTGGGTTGGCATAGATCGAGATTAGGATTTGCCACTCTCAGTATCGGAGAGGTATCTCTGGGCCCTCTCGGTAATGCACATCATGACGAGCCTTGCAAGCAACGTGACTAATGAGTTAGTTGCGAGATGATGCATTACAGAACGAGTAAAGAGACTTGCCGGTAATGAGATTGAACTAGGTATGAAGATACCGACGATCGAATCTCGGGCAAGTAACATACCGATGACAAAGGGAATGACGTATGTTGTGATTATGGTTTGACCGATAAATATCTTCGTAGAATATGTAGGAACCAATATGAGCATCCAGGTTCCGCTATTGGTTATTGACCGGAGAGGTGTCTCGGTCATGTCTACATAGTTCTCGAACCGGTAGGGTCCGCACGCTTAACGTTCGATGACGATTTGTATTATATGAGTTATGTGATTTGGTGACCGAATGTTGTTCGGAGTCCCAGATGAGATCACGTACATGACGAGGAGTCTCGAAATGGTCGAGAGGTAAAGATTGATATATTAGACGATAGTATTCGGACACCGGAAGTGTTTCATAATGTATCGGGTACATATCGGAGTACCGAGGGGGGGGGGGGGGTTACCGGAACCCCCCGGGGAAGATATGGGCCATATGGGCCATAGGAGGGAGGCACACCAGCCCACAAAGGGGTGGCGCGCCCCCCACCAGGGAGGAGTCCGAATTGGACTAGGGGAGGGGGCGGCGCTCCCCTTTCCTTCTCCTCCTCTCTCTCCTTCCCCCTTTCCCCTTCCGGTAAAAGGAAAGGGGGGCCGAATCCTACTAGGAGCCCAAGTAGGAATCGTCCTACTTGGGGCGCGCCTAGGCCCGTCCTCCCCTCTCCCTCCTTTATATACGGGGGTGGGGGCGCCTCTAACACACATCAATTGTTCCAATCCGTGTGCGGCGCCCCATCCACAGTTTACGCCTCCGGTCATATTCACGTAGTGCTTAGGTGAATCCCTGCACGGATCACGTCACCATCCCCGTCACCATGCCGCCGTGCTGACGAAACTCTCCCTCGACACTTTGCTGGATCAAGAGTTCGAGGGACGTCATTGAGCTAAACGTGTGCAGAACTCGGAGGTGCCGTACGTTTGGTGCTTGATCGGTTGGATCGAGAAGACGTTCGACTACATCAACCACGTAAGCTAACGCTTTTGCTTTCGGTCTACGAGGGTATGCGGACACACTCTCCCCCTCTCGTTGCTATGCATCTCCTAGATAGATCTTGTGTGAGTGTAGGATTTTTTTTGAAATTGGATGCTATGTTCCCCAACAGTGGCATTCTAGCCAGGTCTATGCGTAGATGATATGCACGAGTAGAACACAAAGAGTTGTGGGTGATGATAGTCATACTGCTTACCACCAACGTCTTAATTTTATTCGGCGGTATTGTTGGATGAAGCGGCCAAGACCAACCTTACATGACCACATTTACGAGACTGGTTCCATCGACAGACATGCAACTTGTTTTGCATAAAGGTGGCTGGCGGGTGTTTGTTTCTCCAACTTTAGTTGAATCGAATTTGACTACGACCGGTCCTTGTTGAAGGTTAAAACAACAAACTTGACGAAACATCGTTGTGGTTTTGATGCGTAGGTAAGAATGGTTCTTACTAGAAGCCCATAGCAGCCACGTAAAACTTGCAACAACAAATTAGAGGATGTCTAACTTGTTTTTGCACGGCATGTTGTGATGTGATATGGTCAAGACATGATGTGATATACGTTGTTGTATGAGATGATCATGTTTTGTAAAAGTTATCGGCAACTGCCAGGAGCCTTATGGTTGTCGCTTTATTGTATGAAATGCAATCGCCATGTAATTGCTTTACTTTATCAGTATGCGTTAGCGATAGTTGTAGAAGCAATAGTTAGCGAGACGACAACGACGCTACGATGGAGATCAAGGTGTCAAGACGGCGATGATGGAAATCATGACGATGCTTTGGAGATGGAGATCAAAGGAACAAGATGATGATGGCCATATCATGTCACATATTTTGATTGCATGTGATGTTTATCTTTTATGCATCTTATTTTGCTTAGTACGGCGGTAGCATTATAAGATGATCCCTCAATAAAATTTCCAGGTATAAGTGTTCTCTCCTGAGTATGCACTGTTGCGACAGTTCGTCGTGCCGAGACACCACATCATGATCGGGTTTTTGATAAGCTCTATATTCACATACAACGGGTGCAAGACAGTTTTGCACGTGCGGAATACTCGGGTTAAACTTGACGAGCCTAGCATGTACAGACATGGCCTCAGAACACTGGAGACCGAAAGGTTGAACATGAATCATATAGTAGATATGATCAACATAGAGATGTTCACTATTGAAAACTACTCCATCTCACGTGATGATCAGACATGGTTTAGTTGATATGGATCACGTGATCATTTAGATGACTCGAGGGATGTCTATCTAAGTGGGAGTTATTAAGTAATGTGATTAATTGAACTTAATTTATCATGAAACTTAGTCCCAATAGTTTTTGCATATCTGTTGTAGATCAATGGCCCGTGCTACGGTTCCCTTGAATTTTAATGCGTTCCTAGTGAAATCTAAGTTGAAAGATGATGGTAGCAACTACACGGACTGGGTCCATAACTTGAGGATTATCCTCATTGCTGCATAGAAGAATTATGTCCTTGATGCACCGCTAGGTGACAAGCCCCCTCCCGCTAATGTAGACGCTTTGAACGTCTGGCGGACACGGTCTTATGACTACTCTATAGTTCAGTGTGCCATGCTCTACGGCTTAGAATCGGGACTTCAAAGACGTTTTGAACATCATGGACCATATGAGATGTTCCAGGAGTTGAAGTTAATATTTCAAGCAAATGCCCGAGTTAAGAGATATGAAGTCTCCGACAAGTTCTACAGCTGCAAGATGGAGGAGAACAGTTCTGTCAGTGAACACATACTCAGAATGTCTGGGTACCATAACAACTTGACTCAGCTGGGAGTTAATCTTCCGGATGATAGAGTTTTTGAAAGAGTTCTTCAATCACTGCCACCAAGCTACAAAGGCTTCGTGATGAACTATAATATGCAAGGGATGGATAAGACAATTCCCAAGCTCTTCGCTATGCTCAAAGCTGCGGAGGTAGAAATCAAGAAAGAGCATCAAGTGTTGATGGTTAACTAGACCACTAGTTTCAAGAAAAAGGGCAAGGGAAAGAAGGGGAACTTCAAGAAGAATGGAAAGCAAGTTGTCACTCCCAGGAAGAAGCCCAACTTTGGACCCAAGCCTGAAACTGAGTGCTTCTACTGCAAAGGGATTGGTCACTGGAAGCGGAACTGCCCCAAGTATTTGGCGGATAAGAAGGATGGCAAAGTGAACAAAGGTATATTTGATATACATTTTATTGATGTGTACCTTAATAATGCTCGTAGTAGCGCCTGGGTATTTGATACTGGTTCTGTTGCTCATATTTGCAACTCAAAACAGGGGCTACGGATTAAACGAAGATTGGCTAAGGACGAGGTGACGATGCATGTCAAGAATGGTTCCAAGGTCGATGTGATCGCCATCGGCACGCTACCTCTACATCTACCTTCGAGATTAGTTTTAGACCTGAATAATTGTTATTTGGTGCCAGCGTTGAGCATGAACATTATATCTGAAGGAAATATGCCCTAGAGGCAATAATAAAGTTGTTATTTATATTTCCTTATATCATGATAAATGTTTATTATTCATGCTAGAATTGTATTAATCGGAAACTTAGTACATGTGTGAATACATAGACAAAATAGAGTGTCCCTAGTATGCCTCTACTTCACTAGCTCGTTAATCAAAGATGGTTATGTTTCCTGACCATAGACATGTGTTGTCATTTGATGAATGGGATCACATCATTAGAGAATGATGTGATGGACAAGACCCATCCGTTATCTTAGCATAATGATCGTTTAGTTTTATTGCTATTGCTTTCATCATGACTTATAGATGTTCCTCTGGCTATGAGATTATGCAACTCCCGAATACCAGAGGAACACCTTGTGTGCTATCAAACATCACAACGTAACTGGGTGATTATAAAGATGCTCTACAGATGTCTTCGAAGGTGTTTGTTGGGTTGGCATAGATCGAGATTATGATTTGTCACTTTGTGTATCGGAGAGGTATCTCTGGGCCCTCTCGATAATGCACATCATGATGAGCCTTGCAAGCAATGTGACTAATGAGTTAGTTGCGAGATGATGCATTACAGAACGAGTAAAGAGACTTGCCGGTAATGAGATTGAACTAGGTACGAAGATACCGACGATCGAATCTCGGGAAGTAACATACCGATGACAAAGGGAATGACGTATGTTGTCATTATGGTTTGACCAATAAAGATCTTCGTAGAATATGTAGGAACCAATATGAGAATCCAGGTTCCGATATTGGTTATTGACCGGAGAGGTGTCTCGGTCATGTCTACATAGTTCTCGAACCCGTAGGGTCCGCATGCTTAACGTTCGATGATGATTTGTATTATGCGTTGATTTGATGACCGAAGTTTGTTCGGAGTCCCGGATGAGATCACAGACATGAAGAGGAGTCTCAAAATGGTCGAGAGGTAAAGATTCATATATAGGACGATGGTATTTGGGCACCGGAAGTGTTCCAGGTGATACCGGGTCATCGAAAGGTGTTCCAGGCAACCCCCGCCAAAGATATGAGCTTAATGGGCCAAGTAAGGGAACACACCAGCCCTCAAGGGGGTGGTGCGCCCCCTATAGGGCCAGACACGTGGGGAGAAAGGGAAAGGAGAGGAGGAAAAGGGAAGTATGAAGTAGTACTCCTACTTCCTTCCCCTCCCCTCTCCTTCCTTTCCCCCTTTTCCAAATATGGTAGGGGGGGGGGCGAATTGGACTAGGGGCCCAAGTAGGATTCCTCCTACTTGTGCACACCCTAGGCTGCCTCCCTCCCTCTCCCTCCTTTATATACGTGAGGAGGGCACCCCTAAAAGACACATCAATTGTTCCTAGCCGTGTGCGGCGCCCCCCTCCATAGTTAACACCTCGGTCATATCGTCGTAGTGCTTAGGCGAAGCCCTGCGCCGGTAACTTCATCATCACCGTCGCCATGCCGTTGTGCTGACGGAGCTGTCCCTCGCCCTCAACTGGATCAATAGCTCAAGGGACGTCATCGTGCTGAACGTGTGCTGAACACGGAGGTGCTGTATGTTCGGTACTTGGATCAGTTGGATCATGAAGACATTAGACTACATCAACCGCGTTACTAAATGCTTCCTCTTTCGGTCTACGAGGGTACTGAGGGAGTCCTGGACTAAGGGGTCCTCGGGCGTCCAGCCTGTTAGCCATGGGCCGGACTGATGGGCTGTAAAGATACGAAGACCGAAGACTGCACCCGTGTCCAGATGGGACTCTCCTTGGCGTGGAAGGCAAGCTTGGCGACCAAATATGTAGATTCCTTTCTTTGTAACCGACCTTGTGTAACCCTAGATCCTCCCAATGTCTATATAAACCGGAGGACTTAGTCCGGAGGGGGCGATATTTATCACCATAGTCACACAAGCTAGACTTCTAGGGTTTAGCCATTACGATCTCGTGGTAGATCAACTCTTGTAATACTAATATTCATCAAGATAAATCAATCAGGAAGTAGGGTATTACCTCCATAGAGAGGGCCCGAACCTGGGTAAACATCATGTCCCCTGTCTCCTGTTACCATCGACCTTAGACGCACAGTTCGGGACCCCCTACTCGAGATCCGCCGGTTTTGACACCGACATTGGTGCTTTCATTGAGAGTTCCACTGTGCCGTCCCCAAAAGGTTCGATGGCCGCTTCAATCGTCGATAATGACGCTGTCCAAGGAGAAACCTTCCTCCCCGGACAGATCTTCTTGTTCGGCGGCTTCGCGCTGCGGGCCAACTCGTTTGTCCACCTGGAGTAGATCGATAGCTACACCCCTGGCCATCAGGTCAGATTTAGGAGCTTGAATTACGTTGCGGACATCCATGGAGATTTGATATTCGCCGGATTCGATACCGCGGCGACCGCTCCTGGTCACCTCGACGAACATGACCTAAATCTGTCGTTAGACCGCATCCAGGAGATAGCTCCTGTAACCAGTCTGGCCTTAGATCCGGAGCATACTGCGGCATCCAAGGATTGGAGGCTAAACCCCACCACGAAGGCCACAGATTCCCCGGCGTTGGAGCCGCACATGGACTTAACCTCGCACAATACTCGTGTCACCAGAACTCCGGACTCTTCTCTGGGTATAAGTTCTGAACCATGTGAGTCCGCGGATGCCGAACTTGATCGCTTATCGATCTTCGAGTTCAGCACCGCAGACATCTTCCAGCACTCGCCCTTGGGCGATGTGCTGAACTCATTAAAGAACTTGTCCTTGGCGGGGGACTCACAGCCGAACTATGTTCGGTTCGAACTAGGGGTTGACAATGGAGAATTTTGCTACCCACCCGCCACCCACTTCATAGCCACGGCCGAGGATTTAGCCGACACGCTTGATTACAGCTCCGAAGACATCGACGGTATGGACGACGATGCTGATGAAGAGCAAGACCAAAATCCGCCATATACTGGACGCTGGACGGCCACTTCTTCATACAACATGTACATGGTGGATACACCCAAAACAACCAACGATGATGACAAAGAAAATCCAGTCGAGAATAAACCTCCTGAGACACAGCAAAAACGCCGGCGTCCTCGGCGCCGCTCTAAGTCACGTAGTTCAAAAAATAGCAATGCTGACACCGGTGAAAATAATACTTCGGACGATGCCGA
This sequence comes from Aegilops umbellulata, assembly GCA_032464435.1. Lineage (NCBI taxonomy): Eukaryota > Viridiplantae > Streptophyta > Magnoliopsida > Poales > Poaceae > Aegilops > Aegilops umbellulata. The sequence goes on from CP136055.1 coordinate 447,131,989, forward strand.
AAACAATGAAGACCTTTCTGAGGTAACTCCGAACAGGAGGAGCAAGAAAACAGGCAAGCTAGCCCCGACGAACAGGCCATGCCCAATGACTCGGAGGACGGTAGTTATCGTCCGCTCTCTGAGGATGAAGAAAGCCTAGCAACGAAGTTTTCATCGTGCCTGAGGAACCTCTTGAGAAGGAGTGCTTCAACCGCCAGCTAATAGCCACCGCAAGGAGCCGGAAGAAGAAGCAGCAGCAACTTCAAGCTGACCAAGATCTGCTCGCCGACAGATGGACTGATGTTCTGGCAGCCGAGAAATACGGCCTCAGACGCCCAACCAAGAGTTACCCGAAACAAAGGCTGCTACCCCAGTTCGATGAAGAGGCGCCGGAGCCCATACCTCCCTCGCGTAATGCGGCCAATCGACCACTACGCGGTCGGGACAGTGCGACGGACCGACCACCATGTGGTTGGGATAGAGCGGCAACTCAGGCTGAGCAGCAGCCTTGTCGGTGTACTAAAGTAGGGGTACCTTAGTACCCCGAACTTGTGCACGGGCAGTAGTAGCATCCCGTGGAAAGGCTTGCCAGGGGAGCGACAAGAGTCTCCACGGCCCTTTCTGGGCCGGACGAAGGCCAAGTGATCGAGCCAAGAAGACCAAGCCCCGGCAAGAGGAGCTTGCCGGGCCAAGAAGGCGAGGTCCGGCAAGAGGAGCTTGCCGGGCCAAGGCGACAAGGCCCCGGCAAGAGGAGCTTGCCGGGACGACTGAGCCGAAGCACCAAGGCCCCGGCGGGAGGAGCTCGCCGGGACGGCCAAACCAAGGCACCCTAAGAGAAGCCCGCCATGGCGCGCCGCGCGCCCCGGCAAGGCCTGACGAGCGGCAAGCTCTCAGGTGCGGCAAGACAACCACCACGGCAAGCCACTTGCCGCAGCGAACCACCACCTCAGGCGTGCGCTCCAGCTCACCTTCCCACGCGTCACTCTGGAGCTTCTCCAGAGGCACGTGGCGGGGCGCCGCACAACCTGGGGCGCGCGCGTGGCATGCGACGTTGGCAGAGTCGCCCCCGTGGCAAGCGGAGGCGCCCCTAACGGTCCGCCTCGGGACTGTTCAGGCAATCCAGACGGGCATTTAATGCCTTTGTCCCCCGCCGTCAGAGTTAGGTGCGATAGCACTGTGCGGCCACTGTTCGCACAGTTCCTTGCCATTTTTACCCTCACCTGCGTCGCTACCTGTGGGAAACCCCTTAGCATATAAAAGGAGGCCCATGCACACGTATGGGAGGGAGGAGGAGAGGGATCCAGACCCGAAAGAGGGATCCAGACCCGAAGAAGGACACCCAGTAGACCCTCGTCTACGTCCAGCTCCAACTTACTGTAGCTTCTTGCGCTCCAGAGCAAGAACTCGAATCAACCAGACAAGCAGCAGTAGGGTTTTATGCATCCATGCGGCCCGAAGCTGGGTAAAATCGTTGTGTGTGTGTCGCCTCGATCTGCTCTTTGTGCAACCTCCGCCCCCCGCCGAACCGACAAGGGGCTCCGTCCCCATAGGTGCTCGTGGAGGCCGATATCCCCCGACATCTTTGGCGCGCTAGGTAGGGGTGCGTCGAGGTTGTGTGAACCAGATCTGGCGTCCGCGCGAGCCAGACTCTCATTGTTTGCGCCGGCATGGCGCCGAAGAAGAAAGCTCCGGAGGTAACCGGTCCGTCAGCGTCGAACCCACCGCCCATGGAGCAGACGGGTGGTGGGGAGGACGCCGACGGAGGAACGGGCGCCGTCGAACCAGTTCTTGGCCCCGCGACGTCCGAGCTCGCCCCGCGCCCCTCTCAGGAGGCGCGAAACCAGCAGCGTCATGGTACCCATGGTACCATACGCTCGCTGGACCCAGACCCTGCTGGTGGGTCCCAAGGCGCTCAGGACCAGCATGCGATCCAGCGTGCCTGAACGAGCGTCGCGCGGCTGCCTGGGCCGGGTGCTGCTCCTTCTAACATGGTTAGGAGTTCGAGCACATCCCGCTCCTCGCGCCGTTCGCCGCCTCTGCCCGCCACCCCAACGGAAGCTCTCGCGCGAGCTCAGCTACTCCTAGACTACCCTCCGACGGCGGACAAGCTCGACGGCTGGAGGGCAACCATCCAGAGCCTCATCGGTTTCGCCAACGGCGACACTCCGCGACATCACAGCGCGTCGCAGCCGCGGCCAGTCACCCAGGCGAGAACCGATGGCGCCAAGAATGGCGGGGGTGCGACCACCGTGCACTCCCCGCCCCAGAAGCCGCGGTCGCCGACTCGCCGGGCTCACCTCGACAACGACTCCACCGCGTCGTCGAACCCGCGAACTCGCCGCGACCAACGCCAAGTCCTTCACGAACAAAGGGAAGAAGACGCTCGAACCCGCATCGATCGCAGAAGAGAGGCGCGACATCAATCAGACCAGCGCGTTGAGCCCTTTGGAAACATGCACGCACCGGGGGAACCAGGCGAACTGACGTATTCGGTAGGCTGCCCCGCGTTCACCCGCGAGCTACGGCAAGTCCAGTGGCCCAGCACAAAGAACTTCAAGCCCGACGTGCCCGAGAAGTACGACGGCAAGTCGCATCCGTCTGAGTTCCTCAGCATCTACACCATTGCGGTGCAGGCTGCCGGGGGACGGGACGACAAGATCCTTGCCAACTACTTCCCGCTGGTACTCAAGCCCAACGTCAGATCCTGGCTCATGCACTTGCCGGACGGCTCCATCTCCTCCTGGCCAGATCTATGCCATCAGTTTGTTGGCGCCTTCACGGGCGGCCACAAACCCCATGGCCAGGCAAGCGACCTTCATCTGCTTGTTCAGAAGGAGGGGGAGCCTTTGCGCAAGTTCATCCAGAGGTTCAGCCGTGTGCACTACAACATCCCAGACGTCCACCCCGCCGCGGTGATCAGCGCGTTCCATCAGAACGTGCGCAACCGCAGGATGCGGGAGGAGATGGCGATGTGCAAAATCAAGGAGGTCAGTGAGCTTTACGCCCTGGCCGACAAGTGTGCACGCGCTGAGGAGGGGAGGAAGCTCCCTGGAGAAAGTGTTGGAGAAGGAGAATCCGACAGTGAAGATACCGCCCCGGCAAGGAGAGGCCGGCGGCGGAACGGCAAAAAGAAGAAAAACCCAGAGGTACTGGTTGTCGAGAAGTCCGGCAGCGAGGGCTCCGCCAAGAAAGCCCAGGCGGGAGGCCCTGGCAAGGAGGTTGTCGGGTGCGCCAACTGCCGGGCGGTGGCTGCTGCCGATAAGCGGGACGTTACCGACAAGAAGTACTGCAAGATCCACCGTACCAGGGGCCACGACCTCCAGAGTTGCAAGCAAGTCGAGCGACTCGTCGACCTACAGAAGGCCGAGTACGCACGACGCGACAAGGAGAGAGCCCAAGCAGGCGGCGGCGGATCCGGCACGAAGCGTCCCGGCCCGGGGGAGCGCCGCGGCAAGGACAAGCAGCGGCAAGCAGACAGACCTCCCCGGGGACGCGACAAGGGCGAAGACGATGACGACGACGAAGACATGGAAGACCCCGAGACCAGCGAGCAGGAGTTTCAGAAAGCCACTGAGGTCTTGTGTGTGGACGGCGGTGCCTCCCTGCATGCTTCCCACCACCAGCTTAAACGGTGGGTGCGGGAGGTCAATGCAGCGGAGCCACCCGTCGAGTCACGCAGACCCCTGAGATGGTCCAGCACGCCTATCATCTTCGACATTGAGGACCACCCTGATCGCACAACCGCGGTCGGGTGCTTGCCGATGTTGGTTTCCCCAACGATCCGCAACCTCAAGGTCACTAAGATGCTAGTTGACGGCGGGGCCGGCTTGAATCTGATCTCCTCTGCTGTTCTCCGGAGACTCCAAGTTCCCGACAGCGAGCTCGAAGAAGCCGGCACATTCCAAGGAATCAACCCGGGAAGAAGCAAGCCGAAGGGAAAGATCACGCTGCCGGTAACATTTGGCAGCGAGCTGAATTTCAGGACTGAGAAGGTCACCTTTGACGTCGCCGACTTTCCTTTGCCTTACAACGGGATCCTCGGCCGACCAGCGCTCGCCAAGTTCATGGCGGCCTCTCACTACGCGTATAACATGCTCAAGATGCCTGGCCCGATAAGCGTCATTTCTGTCCCCGGCGACAAGAAGGATGCCCTTATCTGCGCCGACCAAATATACCGGGACGCAACAGCAGCAACGGCCCGCGGCCCACTTGCCGCTGGAGCTTCCGGGGGAAAGAAGAAGTCCGGCAAGTGCTCTGGCGCCCACTCCGGCAAGCGCGCCTCTTCGGAGTGCTGCGCTGCCGTTGAGGACATGCCATCGAGCCCCGCCGGCAAGAAGAAGGAGTCCGGCAAGTGCTATGGCACCCACTCCGGCAAGCGCGCCTCTTTGGAGTGCTGCGCTGCCGTCGAGGACGTGCCATCGAGCCCCGCCGGCAAGAAGACCAAGCCCGGCGAATGCTCTGGCGCCCACTCCGGCGAGCGCGCCTCTTCGGAGTGCTGCGCTGCCGTCGAGGACGTGCCATCGAGCTCTCCCGGCAAGAAGGCCAAGCCCGGCGAATGCTCTGGTGCCCACTCCGGCAAGCGCGCCTCTTCGGAGCGCTGCGCTGCCGTTGAGGACGCACCATCGAGCCCCGCCGGTAAACACAAGGAGACGACGGCTGCTCCACTAGCGACCAAGAAGGTGCCCGCCAAGGAGGACGGCACTGGTGGTACCTTCACCATCAGTGCCACTCTCGACCCCAAATAGGAAGGCGCGCTTTCATGCAGTACACCCAAGATCTCGGCACCAAGGTCTGCTTCGCTTCTGTTGCTCATCCCCGGAGCAACGGTCAAGCAGAAAGGGCCAACGCCGAGGTACTGCGCGGGCTCAAGACCAGAAGTTTTGACAAGCTGCTCAAGCGCGGACGGAACTGGATCGAGGAGCTGCCGGCGGTTCTTTGGTCGGTCAGAACGACGCCAAATCGAGCCACCGGCCAGACACCATTTGCTCTAGTCTATGGAGCAGAAGCAGTTACCCCACGGAACTCGTATACGGGTCACCTCGAGTGCTCGCTTATGATGAGATTGAGCAAGAGCGGTCGCGTGAAGATGACGCACTGCTCCTCGAGGAGGATCGTCTCCAAGCTGCTGTGCGATCCGCTCGCTACCAGCAAGCTCTGCGTCGCTATCATAGCCGCAAAGTTAAAGCCAGGAGCCTCGGGGAAGGCGACCTTGTTCTTCGGCGCGTTCAGTCGGCCAAGATACACAACAAGTTGACGCCGAAGTGGGAAGGCCCTTACCGGGTGAAACGAGTCACGAGGCCCGGCGCCGTCCGCCTCGAGACCGAAGATGGTACTCCGGTGAGCAATACCTGGAACATTGAGCATCTTCGCAAGTTTTACCCGTAAGGCGCGGTTGTCGGACCCCGTCCGGCAACCAACTCTTTGTACAAAAGTCTTGCCGCAGTTGCATGTAATCCTTTGTACAAAGCCAGGCGCAGACCCTGGCAGCAATGAAGCGCTGGGGCCCCCAAGTTTTAGCATGCATGCTGAGTCGAGTCTCGTCCTTGGTTAGGGTTGATAGTGCCTAACAGTCGCTAACCCCTAACTTAGAGGTCGAGTCCGCGTCTTTTTCCCGTCCTTTCCCTTTGGCTCGCAGGAATTGCATACCCTTGCCGAGCCGCTCAAGGACGAAGAAGGGGAGAAGGGCGAGCCAGCACCCGTGCCCCGGCAAGCCAGAGTTGCCGGGGGCTGCAACCTCAGATAAGTCTTTACATCCCTTATCATGCATTCTCTCGTGAGCTGCGGAATGCGAAAACCTTGCTTCCTCCTAAAAGCTGCCGTGCTCTCTTAAGCGACAAACCCCGGAGCGCGTTCCCGGGGCCCGCTTCTGATAGTAGCCGCGGCAGCAAGAGGAGGAAGCAAGGGGCCAGAACCCGCCTTCTCCCTGCCTCCGCCAAGAGTGTGAGGAGGGCCAAGGGGCGCGGGGAACGGCAGGGTCCGTTGCCGGGCGGGGAAGTGTCTATCTTAAATGATGCAAAGGGTTCGCTCCTTGCCGCGGGATGTACCCGCGAGACAAATGGTCCGGCAAACACTCCCTTTTCATTGAAAACATTCCACTCAGGTACAGCTCAGAGAGAATGAAAAACATGAAAGATGGGATTACAAGATTTAAACACAACTAAGGCCCGAGGGCTTACAAGATAAAAAGAGATAAGGTGCCCGTGATCCCTTTCTTCTCTCTCTCCTCAGGAGGTAGGGCAAGGAGGCGAGAAGGGCAAAAGGGGCTCCTAGACGAGCTACGGGTGGCAGAAGACGCCAAGAGAGCATCCGGGGCTCCGCCCGGGGGCTCCAGAGGCCGGATGGAGACGGCGACGCCGGAAGCGGAGCTCGAGAAGGAGGCTGCGGGACGTCAACACGCTGTCGAGGGCATCTAGCCCTCGTACTCCGAGTTGACGGCCTTGCCGCCATCCTCTTCCGCAGCCTCGCCGCTCCGGCCGCCCGAGAAGATGAAGCCCCGGCAAGAGGAGCTTGCCGGGCCGGAGAGAAGACCCCGGTGGTCGTCGCCGCGCGCAGGGGTGGTGACGGCGTCTGGGGCGAAGCTGGAAGACGAGGCAGCGGCTTTGCCACCCGCCCTCTTCCTCTTCCGCAACCTCCCTACGCCAGCCGCCCAAGGAGACGACCCCTGGGAGTTCACGGCGCCAGCGACGCGGATGATGGGGGTCGCCGGTGCCACGCGGAGCTGCGATCGGCACCTAGTCGGACCCGTCATCCCGGCGACCGCTCCCCTCGTCGTCGCTGTCGCTCCCCTCCTCGCCACTCTCGCTCGAGGAGGAGCCTTAGCTGTCGGAGGAGCTATCCACGCAGCACCGGGCCCGGGTGCCGAGGTCCCCGAAGGCCTTGACGGAGAGGAGATCACCCTCCATCAGCTTAAAATGGAGGGTGAACCCCTCCATCAAGCTGTGGATCCGGGCGAACGTCTTCCACCCTCGGCCAAGACACACCACGCCGGGGGCTCGGGATTTGACGTGGACTCGCGTACCACTGATCCCGCAGCCCCTCATGCGCAGTCTCAGCGTCTCGTGTTGTTCCGCCTCCAAGTCGTCCGCGAAGGGAGCCGGGAGGCAGAGGCGACGGCGAGGCGCCCGGCGCAGCCTGATGATGAACTCGCAGGGGTCGTCCCCGAGATGAACCGCCGGGGGAAACGGAGCCGCCGGCGGAGGCGAGGCCGGCGCGCCGCCCCGCCCGCCTCGAGCGCCTCGGCCCCGTCCACGGCCTCGTCCACGACCTCGCCCCTCCCCCTTCCCCTTACGGTTGGCTCCGCCGCCGCGGGTGCAAGGGGAGGAGGGGCGCGCTGCCTGGCGGCAACCCTTGCCGCCACCGAAGAAGGACCAGGGTTCCCTTCCTCCATGACAGTTGGGGAGAGGGGACCAGGGATCTAAGAGAAGAAAGAGGGAAGGAGTGCGGACCCTCATCACCCCCTTTCACTCCTTATAAAGGGGCGGAGTGGGGGCTCGGCCGCCCCGCCCAACCAATCATAGCAGAGGAAGGGCAGGCGACGGGGCCGACCCTCTACTTCGACCCGCGTCGGCCCGGTTTCCTGCCTCCACCACCGCAACCCCAAGCGCATGGAGGACGCGTGGCGGGCGAGCACGGCCGAGGCGACAGATGAGGCTTCCTCTCCCCATCCCGTGATCGTGGGGGCGGGCGCCCCGAAAGCCGCGCCTCGACCCCGTTCGTTCACCAAGCCGCGCCTCCACGTCTCCTCCCCACTTGAAAGTGGGGGCGGACGTTTCGCCTTTCCAAATAAAGGAATCGTGCCTGACGTGACGCATGCCTGCGGGCCTCAAGCCCCGCGCACGCCACCCACGTCACGCACATCTCGCACGCCTCGCCCCCCATGACGCCGCGATAAGCGCGCGCCACTTGGGGAGGGCGCGACAGGCACGGAGTTAAGGAGCAGCGCAACCCAGGCCACGCGTGCCCGTGCACTGTTAGGGCCTGGCCCAACAACGCTCGGCACCGTGTATGGCCCAGACCCGGGGGCTCCTGTCGGTGTACTAAAGTAGGGGTACCTTAGTACCCCGAACTTGTGCACGGGCAGTAGTAGCATCCCGCGGCAAGGCTTGCCAGGGGAGCGACAAGAGTCTCCACGGCCCTTTCTGGGCCGGACGAAGGCCAAGTGATCGAGCCAAGAAGACCAAGCCCCGGCAAGAGGAGCTTGCCGGGCCAAGAAGGCGAGGTCCGGCAAGAGGAGCTTGCCGGGCCAAGAAGGCGAGGTCCGGCAAGAGGAGCTTGCCGGGCCAAGGCGACAATGCCCCGACAAGAGGAGCTTGCCGGGACGACTGAGCCGAAGCACCAAGGCCCCGGCGGGAGGAGCTCGCCGGGACGGCCAAACCAAGGCACCCCAAGAGAAGCCCGCCACGGCGCGCCGCGCGCCCCGGCAAGGCCTGACGAGCAGCAAGCTCTCAGGTGCGGCAAGACAACCACCGCGGCAAGCCACTTGCCGCGGCGAACCACCACCTCAGGCGTGCGCTCCAGCTCACCTGCCCATGCGTCACTCTGGAGCTTCTCCAGAGGCACGTGGCGGGGCGCCGCGCAACCTGGGGCGCGCGCGTGGCATGCGACGTTGGCAGAGTCGCCCCCGTGGCAAGCGGAGGCGCCCCTAACGGTCCGCCTCGGCACTGTTCAGGCGATCCAGACGGGCATTTAATACCTTTGTCCCCCGCCGTCAGAGTTAGGTGCGATAGCACTGTGCGGCCACTGTTAGCACAGTTCCTTGCCATTTTTACCCTCACCTGCGTCGCTACCTGTGGGAAACCCCTTAGCATATAAAAGGAGGCCCATGCGCACGTATGGGAGGGAGGAGGAGAGGGATCCAGACCCGAAAGAGGGATCCAGACCCGAAGAAGGACACCCAGTAGACCCTCGTCTACGTCCAGCTCCAACTTACTGTAGCTTCTTGCGCTCCAGAGCAAGAACTCGAATCAACCAGACAAGCAGCAGTAGGGTTTTACGCATCCATACGGCCCGAAGCTGGGTAAAATCGTTGTGTGTGTGTCGCCTCGATCTGCTCTTTGTGCAACCTCTGCCCCCCGCCGAACCGACAAGGGGCTCCGTCCCCATAGGTGCTCGTGGAGGCCGATATCCCCCGACAAGCCTGCCCCACCACCGCGTAAAAATAGAGACAAAACAGCTTGGGGTCATACATATGACCTCAGGAAGGACCTGGACAGTAAAGCAGGATATACCAGATCGATCTACGGATCGCGAGGCCGTCCCTCGACACGCGATGATGGCTATCTATTCGGGCATGACAAACCTTGCCACACCCGGGCCGATAACCGCAGACGGGCCCTATCGGAGCTACATCACAGTACGACCAGATATAGAGGCGCCGCACACCCTCTTTGCTTCACCGATGAAGTAATGGATCATGAATTCCCTGAGGGGTTCAAACCCCGCGAATATTGAATCATACGATGGGACAACTGATCCCGCGGTGTGGATCGAGGACTTTATCCTCCACATCCACATGGCCCGCAGAGATGACCTCCACGCTATCAAATACCTCCTGCTAAAGCTTAAAGGACCAGCTCGGCACTGGTTAAACAGCCTGCCTGAAAATTCTATTGGCAGCTGGGAGGACTTGGAAGAGGCTTTCCTCGACAACTTCCAAGGTACATATGTCTGGCCACCAGACGCCGATCACTTAAGCCACATAGTCCAACAACCTGGAGAGTCAGCCAAGAAATGTTGGACTAGGTTCCTAACTAGAAAGAACGAGATCGTCGACTGTCCGGATGCCGAAGCCCTAGCGGCCTTTAAACATAGCATCCGCGATGAATGGCTCGCCCGCCACCTCAGCCAAGAAAAGCCAAAAATCTATGGCAGCCCTCACGACGCTCATGACCCACTTTTGTGCGGGTAAGGATAGCTGGCTGGCTCGTAGTAAAAATACGGCTAGCAACGCAGGCCCCTCCGAGGCCAAAAACAACAACGGCAAGCTCCAATGCAGCACACACAAACGCCGAAGCAATGCCGATGACACTGCTGTCAACACCGGATTCAGCGGCTCCAAGTCCGGTCAGTGGAAAAAGCCATATAAAAAGAACAATCAGGGACCATCCAGCATGGACCGCATACTCGACCGTCCGTGCCAAACCCATGGCACCCCAGACAAATCAGCCAATCATACCAACAGAGATTGCTGGGTTTTTAAGCAAGCCGACAAGTTAAATGCCGAGAACAAGGAAAAGGGATCGCAGAGCAAGGACGATGACGAGGAGACCTTGCAGCCAAACACATGGGGACATAAGAGGTTTCCCCCTCAGGTCAAAACGATAAACATGATATATGCCACACGCATCCCCAAGAGGGAGCGCAAGCGCGCACTCAGGGAAGTCTATGCGATCGAGCCTGTCGCCCCAAAATTCAATCCATGGTCATCGTGCCCAATCACTTTTGATCATTTGGATCATCCGACCAATATCCTGCATGGCAGATCAGCCGCACTCGTCCTAGACCCAATCATTGATGGATTCCACCTGACAAGAGTCCTAATGGACGATGGCAGCAGCTTCAATATGCTCTACCAGGATACAGTGCACAAAATGGGCATTAACCCATCACGGATCAAGCCCACAAGGACTACATTTAAAGGAGTCATACCAGGCGTAGAGGCCCGTTGTACCGGCTCAATCACACTAGAGGTCGTCTTCGGATCTCCGGACAACTTCTGGAGCGAGGAGTTAATCTTCGACATCGTCCCCTTTCGCAACGGCTATCACGCACTGCTTGGACGAACCACATTTGCTCAATTCAATGCAGTACCTCACTACGCTTATCTCAAGCTCAAGATGCCCGGACCACGTGGCGTCATAATAGTCAATGGAAATACGGAACGCTCCCTCCGTACCGAGGAGCACACCGCGCCCTTAGCAGCAGAAGTACAACACGACCTTTTTCAGCAGAATCATAATTCGGTGGCCGGGCCCCCGGACACCATTAAGAGAGTCCGAACTATTCTGCAGCAAGACACCCCGGCTCATCAAGAGCTTAACTAGCAATTTGGACTCTGTCCCAATCCCGATCAAATGCGGCATTCGTACCACACGTACATAGCTACGCACTCAAAATCCCATGGGCATCGATGGAGGCATAGCTAGCTCGCGATCCACAGTGCGGCTCGACCGACCCTGGATCCGCACACCTTCACTTTTTCTTTTTTACTTTTTGGGTTTTTATCTTCTCGAAGCTTTCTCCGATAACCTGATCATCGGACGGATACACCAAGGAGGCAAGGAGCTTTGACGTAACAAAGGAATCCCCAGGTGGTCTCTGCTAACGATCGGTATACCTGTTTTACATATCAGCACGCAGATCGCTCTTAGTTATGGCATGTTAAATAGCCTTACTTGCTTATCGCATTACTTGCGAAAGTACGCCTCGACGTATTAATCAAATTACAATGGAACATAATTGGCAACGTCAGCTTATTACACTACAAAAAAATACACTTCCGTGATGATACGTGTTTGTCATAGTAGGTCACGTTTTTTGTCATGCATGTACATCCATGACAAATTTATAACACAATCAAGATAGTAATACCTATGCTGTCATAGAAGTGTTCCATGACATTACCAAAATTATCATCACGGAAGTGTCCACTTCCATGACGATAAATTGCGCGTCACAGAAGTGCTTTCGTTAAGGGTGACCGACACGTGGCATCCACCGTAACGGAACGCCGTTAAGCTATCGGGTCTGGTTTTGGATCCAATAACCCGTTAACAACCTGGACCAATGGGGATTTTCCACATGTAAAATCATCATTGGCCGGAGGAAACACGTGTTGCCTCACCGTTGGGACAGATGTCATCCACTCATTGGACAGGAGGCGCCTATGATAGGTCAACACGTGGCACGGCCCAACAGTGGCCCATTGAAAGGATCGAGAAGAGGAGTTTAGAGGGGGGGAGGGTGAATAGACTCTAATCAAGAGAAGTTGCAGTTTTTAATTTCCTTTAGTTGATGTGAAGTTTGAGCACAAGTTTAAACATTCACAATACATATCAAGCAAACATGCAAGCATACAAAGAGTATATGAGCAGCGGAAAGTAAAGCATGCAAGTTGGAAGAATGTAAAGAGATAGGATTGGAGTGTGCAAACACAATTTGGAGACACGGAGATTTTTTATCCGTGGTTCTGATAGGTGGTGCTATCGTACATCCACGTTGATGGAGACTTCAACCCACGAAGGGTAACGGTTGCGCGAGTCCACGGAGGGCTGCACCCACGAAGGGTCCACGAAGAAGCAACCTTGTCTATCCCACCATGGCCGTCGCCCATGAAGGACTTGCCTCACTAGGGTAGATCTTCACGAAGTAGGCGATCTCCTTGCCCTTACAAACTCCTTGGTTCAACTCCACAATCTTGTCGGAGGCTCCCAAGTGACACCCAGCCAATCTAGGAGACACCACTCTCCAAGAAGTAACAAATGGTGTGTTGATGATGAACTCCTTGCTCTTGTTCTTCAAATGATAGTATCCCCACACTCAACTCTCTCTCATAGGAATGGATTTGGTAGAAAGAAGATTTGAGTGGAAAGCAACTTGGGGAAGGCTAGAGATCAAGATTTATGTGGTTGGAATGGAATATCTTGACCTCATCACAAGTGTAGGTGGTTCTCTCTCAGAAAATATGTATTGGAAGTGTAGGCATGTTCTGATGGCTCTCTTCACGAATGAAGAGTGGGTGGAGGGGTATATATAGCCTCCACACAAAATCTAACCGTTACACACAAATCACCAAACTCGGTGGGACCGATTAGAGAACTCGGTCGGACCGATTTGGTTCATAATGTGACCGTTGATGTCTACTACACAACATTCTCCTTGTAGACGTTGTTGGGCCTCCAAGTGCAGAGGTTTGTAGGACAGTAGTAAATTTCCCTCAAGTGGATGACCTAAGGTTTATCAATCCGTAGGAGGCATAGGATGAAGATGGTCTCTCTCAAGCAACCCTGCAACCAAATACCATAGAGTCTCTTGTGTCCCCAACACACCCAATACAATGGTAAATTGTATAGGTGCACTAGTTCGGCGAAGAGATGGTGATACAAGTGCAATATGGATGGTAGATATAGGTGTTTGTAAACTGAAAATATAAAAACAGCAAGGTAACAAGTGGTAAAAGTGAGCGTAAACGGTATTGCAATGATGGGAAACAAAGCCTAGGGTTCATACTTTCACTAGTGCAAATTCTCTCAACAATAATAACATAATTGGATCATATAACTATCCCTCAACATGCAACAAAGAGTCACTCCAAAGACACTAATAGCGGAGAACAAACGAAGAGATTATGGTAGGGTACAAAACCACCTCAAAGTTATTCTTTCCAATCAATCCATTGGGCTATTCCTATAAGTGTCACAAACAGCCCTAGAGTTCGTACTAGAATAATACCGTAAGATACAAATCAACCAAAACCCTAATGTCACCTAGATACTCCTATGTCACCTCAAGTATCCGTGGGTATGATTATATGATATGCATCACACAATCTCAGATTCATCTATTCAATCCAACACAAAGTACTTCAAAGAGTGCCCCAAAGTTTCTACCGGAGAATCAAGACGAAAACGTGTGCCAACCCCTATGCATAGATTCCCAAGGTCACGGAACTCGCAAGTTGATCACCAAAACATACATCAAGTGAATCAATAGAATACCCCATTGTCACCACGGGTATCCCACGCAAGACATACATCAAGTGTTCTCAAATCCTTAAAGACTCAATCCGATAAAATAACTTCAAAGGGAAAACTCAATCCATTACAAGAGAGTAGAGGGGGAGAAGAAACATAAGATTCAACTATAATAACAAAGCTCGCGATACATCAAGATCGTGCCAAATCAAGAACATGAGAGAGAGAGCTCAAACACATAGCTACTAGTACATACCCTCAGCCCTGAGGGTGAACTACTCCCTCCTCGTCATGGAGAGTGCCGGGATGATGAAGATGGCCACCAGTGAGGGTTCCCCCCTTCGGCAGGGTGCCGGAACAGGGTCCCGATTGGTTTTTGGTGGCTACAGAGGCTTGCGGCGGCGGAACTCCCGATCTATTCTCCGTTCTGGAAGTTTTCGGGTACGTAGGTATATATGGGTGAAAGAAGTACGTCGGTGGACCGAAGGGGGGGCCACGAGGTAGGGGGGCGCGCCCTAGGGGGGGGCGCCCTCCACCCTCGTGGGCACCTCCCTTCTTTCCTGACGTGCACTCCTAGCTTTTCCGATAGCTTTCCTTCCAAAAATAACTTCTCCAGTTGATTTCATTCCGTTTCGACTTCATTTGATATTCCTTTTCTTCGAAACACTGAAATAGAAAAAAAATAGCAATTCTGGGCTAGGCCTCCGGTTAATAGGTTAGTCCAAAAATAATATAAAAGTGGATAATAAAGCCCAATATTGTTCAAAACAGTAGATAATATAGCATAGAGCAATAAAAAATTATAGATACGTTGGAGACGTATCAAGCATCCCCAAGCTTAATTCCTGCTCGTCCTCGAGTAGGGAAATGATAAAAAAGATAATTTTTGATGTGGAATGCTAGTTGGCATAATTTCAATGTAATTCTTCTTAATTGTGGTATGAATATTCAGATCCGAACGATTCAAGATAAAAGTTCATATTGACATAAAAGTAATAATACTTCAAGCATACTAACTAAGCAATTATGTCCTCTCAAAATAACATGGCCAAAGAAAGTTCATCCCTACAAAATCATATAGTTTAGTCATGCTCCATTTTTGTCACACAAGAATGCTCTCATCAGGCACAACCCCGATGACAAGCCAATCAATTGTTTCATACTTTAGTAATCTCAAACTTTATAAACCTTCACGCAATACATGAGCGTGAGCCATGGATATAGCACTATGGGTGGAATAGAATATGATGATGGGGGTTATGTGGAGAAGACAAAAAAGGAGAAAGTCTCACATAAACGAGGCTAATCAATGGGCTATGGATATGCCCACCGATTGATGTTAATGCAAGTAGTAGGGATTGCCATGCAACGGATGCACTAGAGCTATAAATGTATGAAAGCTCAACAAAAGAAACTAAGTGGGTGTGCATCCAACTTGCTTGCTCACGAAGACCTAGGGCACTTGAGGAGGCCCATTGTTGGAATATTCAAGCCAAGTTCTATAATTAAAAATTCCCACTAGTATATGAAACTGACAAAACAAGAGACTCTCTATCATGAAGATTATGGTGCTACTTTGAAGCACAAGTGTGGAAAAAAGGATAGTAGCATTGCTCCTTTTATTTTTTTGGGCCTTCTTTTTTTTCTTTGGCCTTGCTCTCTTTTTCTGGGCCTTCTTTTTTTTCTTTGGCCTTTCTCTTTTTTTTATATTTGGGACAATACTCTATTAAATGATGATCATCACACTATTTATTTACAACTCAATGATTACAACTCGATACTAGAACATAGTATGACTCTATGTGAATGCCTCCGGCGGTGTACCTGGATATGCAATGAATCAAGAGTGACATGTATGAAATAATTATGAACGGTGGCTTTGCCACAAATACTATGTCAACTACATGATCATGCTAGCAATATGACAATGATGAATGTGTCATGATGAACGGTATGGTGGAAAGTTGCATGGCAATATATCTCGGAATGGCTATGGAAATGCCATAAAAGGTAGGTATGGTGGCTGTTTTGAGGAAGATATAAGGAGGTTTATGTGTGAAAGAGCGTACCATATCACGGGATTTGGATGCACCGGCGAAGTTTGCACCAACTCTCAATGTGAGAAAGGTCAATGCACGGTACCGAAGAGGCTAGCAATGATGGAAGGGTGAGAGTGCGTATAATCCATGGACTCAACATTAGTCATAAAGAACTCATATACTTATTGCAAAAATCTACAAGCCATAAAAAACCAAAGCACTACGCACATGGTCCTAGGGGGATATATTGGTAGGAAAAGACCATCGCTCGTGCCCGACCGCCACTCATAAGGAGGACAATCAAATAACACCTCATGTTTCAAATTTGTTACATAACACTTACCATACATGCATGCTACGGGACTTGCAAACTTCAACACAAGCATTTCTCAAAATTCACAACTACTCAACTAGCACGACTTTGATATTATCACCTCCATATCTCAAAACAATTATCAAGCATCAAACTTTTCTTAGTATTCAACACACTCAAAAGAAAGTTTTGCAAATCTTGAATACCAAGCATATTAAGATTTTTAAGAAAATTACCATGCTACTTAAGACTCTCAAAATAATCTAAGTGAAGCATGAGAGATCAATAGTTTCTATAAAACAAATCCACCACCATGCTCTAAAAGATATAAGTGAAGCACTAGAGCAAACAACAAACTACTCCAAAAGATATGAGTGAAGATCAATGAGTAGTTTAATAATTATGTAACTATGTGAAGACTCTCTAACATTTAAGAATTTCAGATCTTGATACTTTATTCAAACAGGAAGCAAAGCAAAAGAAAATTACATGACGCTCCAAGCAAAACACATATCATGTGGTGAATAAAAATATAGCTCCAAGTAAAGTTACCGATGAACGAAGACGAAAGAGGGGATGCCTTCCGGGGCATCCCCAAGCTTAGACGCTTGGTTATCCTTGAATATTACCTTGGGGTGCCTTGGTCATCCCCAAGATTAGGCTCTTGAACTCCTTATTCCATAGTCCATCGAATCTTTACCCAAAACTTGAAAACTTCACAACACAAAACTCAACAGAAAACTTGTAAGCTCCGTTAGCGAAAGAAAACAAAACACCACTTAAAGGTACTGTAATGAACTCATTCTTTATTTATATTGGTGTTAAACCTACTGTATTCCTACATCTCTATGGTTTATAAACTATTTTACTAGCCATAGAGTCATCAAAATAAGCAAACAACACACGAAAAACAGAATCTGTAAAAAACAGAACAGTCTGTAGTAATCTGTAACTAACGCAAACTTCTGGAACTCCAAAAATTCTAAAATAAATTGGTGGACCTGAGGAATTTGTCTAGTAATCATCTGCAAAAATAATCAACTAAATAGCACTCTCCAGTAAAAATTCTAAAATAAATTGGTGGACCTGAGGAATTTGTCTAGTAATCATCTACAAAAATAATCAACTAAATAGCACTCTCCAGTAAAAAGTTTTAGCTAATCTCGTGAGTGCTAAAGGTTCTGTTTTTTTACAGCATGACCATAAAGACTTCACCCAAGTCTTCCCAAAGGTTCTACTTGGCACAAACACTAATTAAAACACAAAACCTCATCTAAACAGAAGCTAGATGGATTATTTATTCCTAAACAGCACCAAAAAGCAATAAACTAAAATAAAATTGGGTTACCTCCCAACAAGCGCTATCGTTTAACACCCCTAGCTAGGCATGATTATTTCAATGATGCTCTCATAAGACATAAGAACTGAAACATGAAGAGAGCATCATGAAGAATATGACTAGCACATTTAAGTCTAACCCACTTCCTATGCATAGGGATTTTGTGAGCAAACAACTTATGGGAACAATAATCAACTAGCATAGGAAGGCAAAACAAGCATAACTTCAATACTTTAAGCACATAGAGAGGAAACTTGGTATTATTGCAATTCCTACAAGCATATGTTCCTCCCTCATAATAATTTTCAGTAGCATCATGAATGAATTCAACAATATAATCAGCACCTAAAGCATTCTTTTCATGTTCTACTTGCAGAGAAATTTTATTACTCTCCACATAAGCAAAATTCTTCTCATGTGTAGTGGCGGGAGCAAACTCAACAAAATAACTATCATGTGATTGAAAATTAATATCAAGATGACAAGTTTCATGGTTATAACTATTCTTTATAGCATACGTGTCATAACAATAATCATCATAAATAGGAGGCATGCTTTCATCATAATAAATTTGCTCATCAGAACTTGGGGGACTAAACATATCATATTCATCAAACATAGCATCCCCAAGCTTGTGGCTTTGCATATCATTAGCATCATGGGTATTCAAAGAATTCATACTAACAACATTGCAATCATGCTCATCATTCACATATTTTATGCCAAGCATTCTATGTAATTCTTATTCTAGTACTTGAGCACAATTTTCCTTCCCATCATTTTCACGGAAGACATTAAAAAGAAGAAGCATATGAGGCACCCTTAGTTCCAATTTTTTTGTAGTTTTCTTTTATAGACTAACCTAGTTATAAAACAAGAAACTAAAAGATTCGATTGCAAGATCTAAAGATATACCTTCAAGCACTCACCTCCCCGGCAACGGCGCCAAAAAAGAGCTTGATGTCTACTACACAACCTTCTCCTTGTAGACGTTGTCGGGCCTCCAAGTGCAGAGGTTTGTAGGACAGTAGCAAATTTCCCTCAAGTGGATGACCTAAGGTTTATCAATCCGTAGGAGGCGTAGGATGAAGATGGTCTCTCTCAAGCAACCCTGCAACCAAATAACAAAGAGTCTCTTGTGTCCCCAACACACCCAATACAATGGTAAATTGTATAGGTGCACTAGTTTGGTGAAGAGATTCTGATACAAGTGCAATATGGATGGTAGATATAGGTTTTTGTAAACTGAAAATATAAAAACAGCAAGGTAACAAGTGGTAAAAGTGAGTGTAAACGGTATTGCAATGATGGGAAACAAAGCCTATGGTTCATACTTTCACTAGTACAAGTTCTCTCAACAATAATAACATAATTGGATCATATAACTGCCCCTCCACATGCAACAAAGAGTCACTCCAAAGACACTGATAGAGGAGAACAAACGAAGAGATTACGGTAGGGTACAAAACTACCTCAAAGTTATTCTTTCCAATCAATCCATTGGGCTATTCCTATAAGTGTCACAAACAACCCTAGAGTTCGTACTAGAATAACACCTTAAGATACAAATCAACCAAAACCCTAATGTCACCTAGATACTCCTATGTCACCTCAAGTATCCATGGGTATGATTATACGATATGCATCACACAATCTCAGATTCATCAATTCAATTCAACACAAAGTACTTCAAAGAGTGCCCCAAAGTTTCTACCGGAGAATCAAGACAAAAACGTGTGCCAACCCCTATGCATAGATTCCCAAGGTCATGGAACCCGCAAGTTGATCACCAAAACATACATCAAGTGAATCAATAGAATACCCCATTGTCACCACGGGTATCCCACGCAAGACATACATCAAGTGTTCTCAAATCCTTAAAGACTCAATCCGATAAGATAACTTCAAAGGGAAAACTCAATCCATTACAAGAGAGTAGAGGGGGCGTAGAAACATAAGATCCAACTATAATAGCAAAGCTCGCGATACATCAAGATCGCACCAAATCAAGAACACGAGAGAGAGAGAGAGAGATCAAACACATTGCTACTGGTACATACCCTTAGCCCCGAGGGTGAACTACTCCCTCCTCGTCACGGAGAGCGTCGGGATGATGAAGATGGCCACCGGTGAGAGTTCCCCCCTCCGGCAGGGTGCTGGAACAGGGTCCTGATTGGTTTTTGGTGGCTACAGAGGCTTGCGGCGGCGGAACTCCCGATCTATTCTCCGTTCTGGAAGTTTTTGGGTACGTAGGTATATATGGGTGAAAGAAGTACGTCGGTGGACCGAAGGGGGCCATGAGGCAGGGGGGCGCGCCCTAGGGGGGCGCCCTCCACCCTCGTGGGCACCTCCCTTCTTTCCTGACGTGCACTCCAAGCTTTTCCGATAGCTTTCCTTCCAAAAATAACTTCTCTAGTTGATTTCGTTCCATTTCAACTTTGTTTGATATTCCTTTTCTTCGAAACACTGAAATAGGCAAAAAACAACAATTCTGGGCTGGGCCTCCAGTTAATAGGTTAGTCCCAAAAATAATATGGAAGTGGATAATAAAGCCCAATATTGTTCAAAACAGTAGATAATATAGCATGGAGCAATAAAAAGTTATAGATACGTTGGAGACGTATCAACCATTAGGCATTTCGATGGGACCGACTTGATCAACTCGGTGGGACCGATGTGCTAGGGTAAATCCAAAACTCGGTTTGACCGATTACTCAGACTCGGTGGGACCGATTTGGGTAATAAGTGAAATAGAATGTTGGCCAAGCAAACTCGGCGGGGCTGGTTGCAAATCTCGGTGGGACCGAAACTATTTCAACAGACAACAGAGAGTTTGCAAGCCCATCTCGGTGAGACCGATATCCCATCGGTGAGACCGAACTGATTAGGGTTTCTGGCAGTGGCTATGTCAACTGAACTCGGTGGCTCCGGATAGAAAGAATGGGTGGGGTTGAGTTGGACTTTTTGGTTTAGGACATATGTGGAAGTGAGAAGGTGGTTGAGGGCTTTGGAGCATATCACTAAGCACTTTGAGCAAGCAAGCCATTAAGAAACACCTCATCCCTTCTTAATAGTATTGGCTTTCCTATGGACTCAATGTGATCTTGGATCACTTAAAATAGAAAATGTAGAGTCCTGAGCTTTGAGCTTGAGCCAATCCTTCGTCCTTAGCATCTTGAAGGGGTTCCACATCCTCTTGTCCATGCCACTCCATTGTTGAACTTATCTGAAACATACTAGGTAGAAGCATTAGTCCAACAAGAGATATGTTGACATTAATTACCAAAATCACCCAGGGAGCACTTGTGCTTTCACCCATTCTGGTGAAAAAGGCCGACCCAGTAAAAAATAGTAGGCCGGCCCATATAAGGCCTACTTGTTTCAGGTCCATTTAAGCCCACAACCCATACGAGATGTGCCAATTCGGCCCGTCAACAGCCCGTTAAAGATTTGACACCATTGCAGCCCATCGTCAGTTTGAGCCCGTTAACAGCCCGCTATATATTTGGGCTCAATATCGACCCGATGAGATTTCGGCCTGTTAACGGCCCATTCAGTGGATGGGCCAATTTTCACAATGTACATCTTTCAGCCTTTTAGCGACCCATTGGGCTAATTTCCAGCCCTGTGTGTCTTTCAGCCTATTGATGGCCCATAAATCAGTTGGGCCATTTGTAGTCGGACCTGAGTTTCGGCCTTTTAGCGACGCATTTAAGTGTTAGGCCAATTTTCAGACCAGTGTGTCTTTCATCCTGGTGATGGCCCATATATCTGTTGGGCCATTTGTAATCGGACCTGAGTTTTGGCCTTTTAGCGACCCATTTAATTGTTGGGCCAATTCTTGGCCCTGTGTGCCTTTCAGCCTATTAACGGACCATAAATGAGTTGGGCCATTTGTAGTCAGACCTGAGTTTTGGCCTTTTAACGGCCCATGCCCTTCATGGTCCAATACCAGCCTGGTTTCTCTTCGGCCTGCTAAAGGCCCACAACACAGTTGGGCCATTTACAGTACGACCTGACTTTCAGCCTCTTAGCGGCCCATGCTCCTCATGGTCCAGTACAAGCCCGCTGTCTCTTTCGGCCTGCTAAAGGCCCACAGTATAGTTGGGCCATATGTAGCCCGAACTTAGTAACGACCTGTTAACGGCCCGTGAAATCAATTGGGCCCACCTATTGCCCGCTTTGATGTTAGCCTGTTAACGACCCAGGAGTTAAGAGGGCCGACCATTAACTTTTGGCCCGGTAACGGCCCATTAACTTAATGGGCCCACTAAAGTTCGTACATGTCTTTAGGCCAAATTAGATAATTTGAGCCCATTACGACGAGCAATTATGCACAGGACCAAAACCAATCAAGCATAGGTACGACATACAGGGAAAAACGTTGCACATCCAGCATATATTATAGGAAATCACATCCACTGGGCAATCAAAGATTGATGCCAGTGCAAATAAATGAATAGAACCTAACGATCTACAACGTCACAATCTGCAACCTCAGGACGGATGATACCCATAAGCATGTGGGCAAGTTCTTGTTGCTTTTCTACACTCTCTCTGAAAACATTGATCAATTGTTGTGTCGCACGACTCTGCACCTCTGATTCCTCCACCGTTTCCATCATTCCTTCAACCATTAATTGGTTCACAAACATACATTTTTTCCATTGCATTCGAGACATAGGATACTGAACAGATTCGGATGGCGATTTTGGTAGGCTTGTATTATGGATAGTGGAGAGTGTCTCAACCACTGCATCATAACACAAATTAGGAGGGGAACCAAACAGAGTAATCATGAGTTATTGGCATATTACATGGCCTAGATTTATTGGAAAGAAACAATGGGGTTGCCTTGCTATTTTCAGAGTTTGTCTTCTTATCTTCAGCAGCCTGCACCAAATTAAGACACTAGCATTGCTATCATTGGCCAAGTCGGATAATAGGAAAGCAACATTGGCACAGCGAACGTTTGGGCAACTAGCCAACACCAAATTAACACAATATGGCACAACTATCATCAGCCAGGTAAGGTAATACGAAAGCAACATTGACACAATGAATGAATGGGCAACCAGATGTCACGACCGGTTTTCCGGGCTTTAATTCCCAGAAAAAGGGCCGTTGTGCTCACCAGCCCCAGGATTACTGTTAGCTGATGAGGCATCAACTTGATACAAATAATTCCAAGCAAAGGTACAAAATATGTAGTACGAGACCATTGTGGCCTATGAGTACATCAAATGGTTTCTAGTGGTTGGGGGCGGAAGCGGTTTGTGGATCACCACGGTCTGTGGGACTCCATTTCCCACGGGAACAGCTGACCAGGTTAACTCCTATCTTCGCGAGGCTGCTATCACCGCTGCTTAGGTTCCGAGGCTGTCGTCGCAATGCTCCTCTCCAAGCAAGCAATCTGGCCAAGACAATAGCCAGGGACAAGCCAGTGAGTACTTTGAATGTACTCGCAAACATTATGAACATAGGTGTAATATAACCATGATGTGCTGGAAATATTTAATGCTCATGGCGTTAGTCACAAAAGATAAATGAAACTATGATGCGTGCAAGCATGTTATTTATGAATACGCAATAAACTAGTTGTATAAAAATTTACGAAATAAACAACAAGCATGCCGCAGTCGGGCGTCTTAGCGACACCACATAAAAGGGCTTTAAAAGAAATGCCACAGCCGGGCGTCTGAGCGACACCACAAAAAAGGGCTTTAAAAGAAATGCCACAGCCGGGCGCCTGAGCGACACCACAGAAAGGGCTTTAAAAGAAATGCCACAGCCGGGCGTCTGAGCGACACCACAAAAAAGGGCTTTAAAAGAAATGCCACAGTCGGGCGTCTGAGCGACACCACAGAAAGGGCTTTAAAAGAAATGCCACAGTCGGGCGTCTGAGCGACACCACAGAAAGGGCTTTAAAAGAAATGCCACAGCCGGGCGTCTGAGCGACACCACAGAAAGGGCTTTAAAAGAAATGCCACAGCCAGGCATCTGAGCGACACCACAGAAAGGGCTTTAAAAGAAATGCCACAGCCGGGCGTCTGAGCGACACCACAGAAAGGGCTTTAAAAGAAATGCCACAGCCGGGCGTCTGAGCGACACCACAGAAAGGGCTTTAAAAGAAATGCCACAGCCGGGCGTTTGAGCGACACCACAGAAAGGGCTTTAAAAAGAATTTGGAACAATCATGGTGAATATCTAGGAGGTAGTACCGTCCGAGGGATATTCTCTATTTCAATCATACAAACGGTTAGTCCATAATGATAATAATCATAACCATCATACATCACAAGTCATAATCAATATTTTTAGTGGTTTTTCCTCCGAAGACCGACGCTAAGACCGACACTTGACCCATCCCAGACTGTAATCCTTAACCGTGGACACGGCTATTCGAATAGGTTTAATATCTCTGCAGAGGGTGTACTCTTTACCCACGAGTAACGGATTCCTTTAGCCCATCGGGACTAATTCCGTCTACGGTCTTTTAATTGAAAACACACCTCACTTGCACACACCAGCTCAACTCACCGGTGTCTGGAATCACCCACGACACCTGTCAAGCAAACTCTAAGTGGGGAGGCTACAACCTCGACGTAGCATGGGATCAAATTTCTATTCGCGCGCTCTAAGGGGTATCCCCCTCTCGGTCCCAACCGGATACACCCATGCCCCCGGACCAGGTGGCATGCCTACCGGATGCAGCCGGTATCTTCCACCATGGCCTCTCTGTACGGTGTGTGCCAAGACAAGGGTTAGCAACTTACTGAACCATACCCCACCTACGGTGGGGACCTGTGGCAGTACGAAAACAAGTATGGGGGTTATCGGAACAAGACTCGATCTATGGCCGACTCAGGAGGCTTATGAGTTTCCTGCATGGTTAGCACAACAAAAATACTTCAACCAACAAATCACCACCCATTATACCTTACCATGCCATACCGGATATAACCGTCCCGACGGAGACCGGCGACAAGTTCATACCTACACAAGGCAGAGGCTTTCCCAGATTTCTTACTGGCATGCATGTAAGGCACATGAGGATGATTTCCGTCACACGAGTATGCTCATTTCGAACAGCAAGGAAATCACAATAATGCATCCATGCAAATGATCATATCACATGAAATAACAATACTCCGAACTAAGGTGGTGTTATAAACGTGTCAACCAACACACCAAAATAATTATCCCGGGGTTCAGAATGCTTGCCTTAATGGTGTGGAAAGGCAAGGTGTACTCCAAATCTTTTGAAAGCTTTCTTCCTTTCTCCAAAATCCTATTTTCAAAAATATGCAAATAACACATATTTCAAAAACAGCACAAAAAGTTGTTTTGGAAAATTTTCAAATAAATCTTAAAATAAACTAGACAATATTTTAGAGATGTAGGAAAAAGAATCAATTCAATTGGAGTTATATTTAAAAAGATATAGTCAGTCAAAGTTCTGGTCAAAACTGATTTAAATAAAACAGAAAAAGAAAAATGTTTCAGAGGGGAATACGCTTTCGGAGTGGGGAGACATACTGGGGGGATTACGCCTTCACTTAAACATGTGGACGACGCGGTGTGTCACTGACAGTGGGTCCAGGGGGCCCACTAGTCAGGTTTGACTAGTCTTCTCCCTCTCTTCCTCTGTCCCGAGCGGAGGCGGAGCTCCGGCGATCGTCGCCGGCGACTGGCGGCTCCTCGCGGGGCTCCGAGGGCGGGGATGGATCCGCTACTCCGGGGCGGTCCTCCCGGTGGTCGCCTGGCAGGTGGGGGCGGAGGGAGCTGCCGGCGGCGAGCTTCTCGGCGGAGGTGGCCTCGGGAGCAAAGTGCTTTCGGGGCTGCGGTGGCTCCCGATCAAAATCGAGCAGGGGGAAAGGTTCACGGGAGGAGGAGGAGGCTTATGGTGGAGAGAGTGGGGAGGGGGAGGTCCTGGTGGCGCCGGAACGACAGGGGCAGTGGCGGTGGCCGGAGTTGCCGGAGACGGGGAAGAAAACCTCCCTGGGTCGAATGCGGGCTAGGGAAGCACCATAGGGGTGGCCTGAGGTTGCCTGCGTGCGGAAACGGGCTCGGGATCTCCTTAAATAGGCAAGTCGAGGCGGTTCCGACGATGGCCGAGGATAAGAACGCCGGCGACCGCCATTCTGTAGCTAGGGAGACGTGGCGGCGACAGGAGCTAGCAGACACGCTTGCGGATGAGTTCGGGCTGTTCAAGGGGCCAGGTGGCGAGCCGGGGTGGCTTGGGCGGTGCTGGACGAAGCAGCGGCTGTCGGCCGACGCCGGCGTGCCGCCAAAAGTGCTCTGGCGGTGGCGCTGTAGGGTGCCAGGGGGGCTGGCGTGTAGTGGTGAGGCGGGGAGTGCGTGGCAAGGTTCTGCAGTGCGGGCCAAGGCAGGGTGTGACGCGGCGGCTCGTGTGCGCAGCTGCAATTGGCGCGCTCTGGGCGGGCCCAGTGCACGCCCACCAGCTGCTCGGCGAAATGCCATGGCATGCTAGGTGGCTCGGTTGGAGTTGGGGGTTAGCAGGTATAGGTTTGGGCTAGCAAGGAGATCAGTGGACAAGCTTGATGGGTCAGTGGATCAGGTTCACCCTGCTAACTAAAATCCATGCCAATACTGTCCATGCCCACAGGGTGCTTGACAAAATGCCAGAGGTATCTAGGCAGGTCTTGGAGTGGTCAAAAACTCCAGATGGTGGCCTCATTAGGTGAAAAAGAGGGTGGTGAGGTTAGTTGGCCAAAAACTGAAACTTGTTAGTGCAAGTTTTGTAAAACCTCAATTCTGGACAAAAAGTAAATGGCATTATTCCATGAACCAAAAGTGATCCAATTGCTATATGCTCTTGGACTTAGGGGTTTAGTAGGGAGGGCTACAAGTAGGAAAAGGAATCATGGATAAAGGAGCAACTAAAAATGTGGTTGCTGTACAAACCATAATGTTGGACCAGAATGAAGATGAGGTCGATCCACTCAAAACTTGCAAATAACACCACTAGGTTTTTCCATAAAAAAGAATCATATGATACTACTAACATCCCATAATTTTGGTGGAGGCTAGAAAGAAATATATAAAAGGGTTGTAGTGCAAAATTGCCCACTGAACCAGAGAAGAAAAAGTGGGTGTAGTGCTCACAATATTTCAAGAACAAAAGATATTTTTGTACAAAAGTGATTTAAAAACAGCACATGACACCTCAAATTTTGGTGGGATTTTTGAATAAATTTTTAAAGAGGTTGTAGTTCAAATATGGCCATATAGTCATGGGAAATCATTTTTTCAAGAAAATAAGGACCAAGCAAATTAATTATGTAATTTGTTCTACTAATAAAAGAAAAGTTTTTCTTGAGGTGTTTAAACAAGTCCAAAAACATATTTGAAAAATTCCCTCTTTGAAAAAAAACTCCATAATGACCAAGGGAATAATGGTTCAAAAATAAAAAGGGAGCTCAGAAAATTAAAGTTTTAATTCCTGGCAAAATTTTAATTTAAAATTTTTTTGGGTGTCACACCAGAGCAGCACTACAATTCAGTAATGTGCATCATATGAGATAGTACACTCATGCAGCTCAGTATGCAAAACTACCAGGCAGTTTTCTTTACAAAAATCAACATTGGCGCCTTTCACATTTTGCTACAACTAATTTTAGATCAGACAAAGGTTGGATTCACGCCGATTAACAAAATACATGCTGATGTAAAAATATAGTGATATACAACAGATACTTACATCAACATTGGAGCATAGAGAATTCCCGCAAGATGTTTTCCTCGGATACAACCCCAATGAAGGAAATTTTCTATCATTTAACCTTATTTTCTAAAAGAGAGATGGGTAAGAAACATGTAGAAAATATGATCAGAATGCTATAAAATTTCATGATGGGAGGATACGCACACGCTTCTTAGAATGGAGTTGACATTCATTTGCTGGACTGGAGCGGACTAGTTCTTTGGCCACTAGAATCTTCTTATTATCAGTGGGAGTTGGGTTTCTCTATGCTGGAGCAGTATCTATGAAAAATGGAGTTGGTTTATTATCTCCTGGCGTATGGATCTTTTGCAAAGACCTGGTTTGTAACCCTTCAGATTCTAACATAGCCGTCTTCCCCTTGCATGCCTTATATAGAAGAATGGTGCTTCAATTATAAAACATGCTACAACAGATATGGAATAGGTACTGAAGAATAGAAAGGCATGACATATTGACATGTATTCCCTCCATCCGAAAAAAATGGATGGGTCTAGGCGTATTTCAGTTCTAGATACATCTAGTTTTATCCATTTCTGCGACATGTAATCCAGACGGAGGGAGTATGATGTAAGAGCTAGGGATAAGACATAACAACACAGTAAAAAAACACTAAAAACCCACTGCATAACCAAACTAATCAAACCCACTGATATGAGATAGTACACTCATGCAGCTCAGGATGCAAAACTACCAGGCAGTTTTCCTTACAAAAATCAACATTGTGGCCTTTAATCATACATTTTGCTACAACTAAATTTAGATCAGATAAAGGTTGGATTCACGCCGATTAACAAAATACATGCTGTTGTAAAAATATAGTGATATACAACAGGTACTTACATCTGCATTGGAGTACAGAGAATTCTTGCAAGAATCTTTCCTCACCCACGATACCAGTGCATAAATTCTTCTATCTGTTAAGCTTATTTTCTAAAAGAGAGATGGGTAAGAAACATGTAGAAAATATGATCAGCATGCTATAAAATTTCATGATGCAAGGATACGCACACGCTTCTTAGAATGGAGTTGACATATTTTTGCTGGACTGAAGCGGACTAGTTCTTTGGCCACTGGAATATGCTTATTATCAGTAGGAGTTGGGTTTCTCTATGCTGGAGCAGTATCTATAAAAGCTGGAGTTGGTTTATTATGTCCTGGCGTTTGGATCTTTTGCAAAGACCTGGTTTGTAACCCTTCAGATTCTAACATAGTCGTCTTCCCCTTGCATGCCTTGTATAGAAGAATGGTGCTTCAGTTATAAAACATGCTACAGCAGAGAGATGGAATAGCTACTGAAGAATAGAAATGCATGACATATGGACATGTATTCCCTCCATTCGGAAAAAAATGGATGGGTCTAGGCGTATTTCAGTTCTAGATACATCCTTTTTTATCCGTTTCGGCAACATGTAATCCGGACGGAGGGAGTATGGTGTAAGAGCTAGGGATACGACATGACAACACAGTAAAAAAACACTAGTTGAATGTAAAACTGTATGCTAGCGGAATACGTACAGAAAAAACTAAGGCAACATATACATGTATGATTGGGAAACTAAGATGGCATTGCTACAGAGCACTAGAACATCACTTCAATGTAAAAAACATGGTATGGTAGACAGATGAAGTATGTACTGATGAATAACAATGCATAAGATATTCAGAAGCATGATGTCCAAATTAACAGATGGCATTGCGATAGAGTAGAATGACAGTACTTGAATTTGAAAACATGTTATCATGAATGGAATAGGTACTGAAAAACAGGAAGGCATGACACATTTACATGCATGATCAACATGCTAAGCACATGGCATTGCAATGGAGTAGATACACTCCAGGAAATTATATGCATGTTGTACCCATATCACGGGCCAAGTTAGAGCAAGGACCTTGTGGGGTGAAGAGGATTCAACATCTTTCTGCAAGTCTTCTGAAGATCTGCCTTTACATGTTCCATCATATTGGGTATCATTGACATCAAGTTTATTGGCCTTTACATTGCTCCGTGAGGTTCTTGTGGATATATCAGTGTGTGCAATTATATCTGACATGCATGGAAGACAACTAGTAGTTAGATTTATGTAATGAGTGCCTGTAGGAGATGGCATAAATAGTAGGACTGGGGTTAACTAGCAGCAACAGGTCTCAAAAACTAAAGGGAGAACACAGATGAAAGCTACAAAATATGTATCGTTTGTACTCGAGATTAACTAGATGGCACACAAAAGTATTAAAGAACAACATAGGTAATACTAGAAGTGGTATAATACTATAATCACCAGCCTGTGGGATATCATTGGCTGATGGATGATAACTATGGAAAAGCATTACCTAAAGAACAAGTATCTTAGCTGAACTATGGAACAGCGTTAACTCCTGAACAAGACCCGTAAGAGATCAGCATGAATATACAGTGAAATGTGATAATCTATTTTCCATGCTTAGATGAATAACAAAGCCATAAATGTTGCACACAAGTAAGACGAGGGTACAACCTATCTGGCCGCCATCCATAGGAGTGAGCATCATGTGCTGAGTTGTCGATGGCTCTGCAGTTGTTGTGGATGTCCATGTCGGGCACGCGCATTCGATGCAGGGAACTGTTGAGTGGGGACTATAGCTCCCTTCTGGTGTATGCTTCCCTTGTTGGAGCAGCTGTGGACCTGCGGTGAGTCGGAAGACGGTGTGGCTGAAGATGCAGATATCGCATAATGTTAAGAACGACACATCTCTTTGATCTGAAGAAATACACTAAGAGATCAACAACAAGGTATGAGAGTGGTCACACGTCTGTTGACTGAGACTAAATTGGGGTCACATGATTTTATTTTATTTTGGTACTGTCCGATCTACGTCGGATGGCTTGATGGCCGTCTTGTGCCTCTCGGCTGACACTGTTAGGAATCTTCCCCGAAGAGCCAGCGACCAACGACAGAGCAGCTTGCCTCCGCCTCCGTGGCCCTGGCCAAAACCCCGCTCCCCGCTCCACCGCACTGTCGTGGTTGCGCCGCCCCCGGGACAATCCACAAAGACTCCCCGCCATCCAGATCCGGCGGTGGAGGTACCTTGAACCCACGCAACTCTAAGATAGCCATGCGCTGCTACCGTGGCGAACTTGCGGCCCTGCACCCTTACGTTAGAGACTAGCCAACCGGCAGCCTAGGAGCTCCGCCGCCTCGAGGGGTGCTGCTTCCCATTGGGAATCGATTGGACCAGAATAAAAATTCAGACAACTGACGCCTAAATAAAGTGATTTGAGATGAGGGTGCGACCTATCTGGCAGCATGGTGAAGTAGGAAGGTCCAGCTGCCGAGTCGGTGAGGCCGGCGCGGTTGCGGTGGCCACCAGTGGCAGGGAAACAACGATGTCGCGACGGTCGGCGGCTACGGGGAAGTAGCGCCCGGACTCTGGACGGATCCGAAGTTAGAGCCTCTTCGGCGCCGTGAACAACGGCGGGGGTGAATCGGCTCCGGTAAGGTTCACGCGGCCATCGTCGAGAAAGCTCCAGCAGCACGGAGTAAGAGGCACACGGCCCAGTGCACGACGGTAAATGGACAACGTCTCCGGCATTAGGGAGGAGGGTGGCTGTGAAATTGGTGCGGTGGGGGGCGCCATGAAGGAGGGGCTGAGGTTTCGCGGCTCGGGAGAAGGGAGCTTCTGGGGAGAAGGTGATTTGGTGCTCACGAGGTATGAATGGGGGGGGGGGGAATTGGGAGGGGAGTGGAACCATGTTTTACGGACGCATTTGTCTGAAATGTGAGGGGGAGTTACAGTTCTACCCCTGCCTTTAGGCTTCTCGGCTTGGGTATGTGTACTGAGGGTCGGGGATAGTAGAGTAACTTTGCTTCTCCCCAAATAGTGGGCGGGAGCGATTTCGGGCGAGGAGGGCGTGTTTTGAAATATAGTGGGCGGGAGCGATTTCGGGCGAGGAGAGCGTGTTTTGAAAAAGTGGCGCGAGCTATTTCGGGCTAGGAGAGCGTGTTTTGCCGACCATGGTTTATAAATTATTCGGCACATGTCATTTCGGCCAAGGAGAAGGCGCGCTTGGATGAAGTTACATACCTACCCTCGATGCACAACGGGCCAATTAATGCGTCTCCCACATAGGACGGTAATTTTGCGTCTCCCATTTATTTGCTCGGGCGAATTCCACCGAGCAGAGGGTGTTTAACGATTCGTTCAAAGTCTGGGAGAATGAGCATCCACATCTACCTTACCAAGTCGTTTCGAATCAAATTTAGAAATATTAGCTTGCCACTTCTTTTTTAGATGGAGAGATGATGCTCGGGAGTAATGTGTTTTTACATGCTCGTTGCTAGCAATTTACTATATGACAAATAATTGACCCACTGAAAAACGGGAATCAAACCCAAAATGAAATATCTCGATTCAATGAAATAGCTCGTTAACCAGGTCAAAATAGTGAACTAAATCCAAAATTGAACACCTCAATCGAATAGCATGTTGTACAATATTATAGTACTCCATGAACATGTTGAAAGTCAAATTAATGAACTTGTTTGATATACGCATATATCCGTTCATGTGTGGATTGCAGGCAACATGTTCTCCAATTTAAATATTTGAATGCAAGTTTATATCGAAACATGGTTTATATCAGTCCTTGATGCATAAAACGCGACCTCCCCCTCTCCCGGACTCCTGCTCTCTCTCTCTCTCTCTCTCTCTCTCTCTCTCTCTCTCTCTCTCTCTCTCTCTCTCTCTCTCTCTCTCTCTCTCTCCGACAATCTTCAATTCTATCGCACGCATCCAACACACAAACCTTGTTGGTCCTCTCTCTTTCTCTCCATCTCTCTCTCTTTGTGTGTGTGCGTGGGGGGGGGGGGGGTGGGTCTTTCTAGTTCGCATGCATCTATACTCCATCTATAGGTCTCTCTCGCACACTATGTATGATTCTCTAGTCCAAGCTAGATATCTTGGGTGCACTCATCGTACACACACAAATTCCTTGGCTCGTTGCCCGTAACTCTCTCACGCACCACTCTGTCGTCTCAGAGCTCTTCCCCCCTCTCTCAAACTCTCCATCTACCTGGGTCACACATACACTACAAGAAATATGTCAACTTGTGACCACCACTATTGGTCACTGAAAGGTCACAAATTTCCATTTACGACCTTTTTGTGACTAAAAACAGAAGGTCAAAAGCTGGCGGTTATAAACTGACTATAGCGACCTTTAACAAAAGGTCGTTGATCCTATGACCTTCTGTTTTGGTCGCTAGCTCTCTCCCCAGGCCATGTCGGATCCGACGTGGCAATCTGACGTGGCAAAATTGCGACGATTGAAAAGGTCGTTGGTTAAAATCAGCCCGGTCCAATTGGGGTTTTTACATGGGGCGAGCCCATTAATTCAGCCCATTTATGTTATTTTTCAGTTAATTTTCGCTAGCTACATGGGCCTAGCCCAACATGGCGTTTTTTGTTTTCTAAGCCTTTTCCATTTTCTGGGCCTCAGCCTTTTTGCGGTCCATTTTCTATTTTTGAGACTTTTTTTGTTCCATCTTTATCCAGCATTGTTTGGGCCAAAGCCTCTTCAGACCCATCAATATTTTCAGCCCGCTAATTCATAGGACTGGACAACAGAGAAATAGATGAGTTTTTTTTATTTTGCTATCAAAGCAATATTTGTTTCGTCGTACAATCATATATCATATGTACATCTTCATCAGATTATAAAACGACAGCGAAGCAACAAAGAAGATATACTGCCATCACAACTCCAACAGACAACTAATGTACACTACCTACGAGAAGGCCAAACAGAAAAGGAATCGCTAAAAAGATGATCACTAGCTTAGATATTCAGAGACCACTGCCATGTTGTCAATTGGATTTGGTTGCAACCCTTCCAGTTTGCTAAGAGCATCTTTCCAGCAGCATATCTTCTCATAACCTAAAAAGAGAACATAAACCAGCATAAGAATTTGAAACTTCTTGTCCTACCAAAACATTAGTACTCTTAAGAAACAGCAAGAAGGGCAAGGTAATTGGCTCCTTCACAAGCCTATCTAAAGAACAATTCTGCAAGTGACCCAACTCTTAAGAAACAGCAAGAAGGGAAAGGTAATTGGCTCCTAATTCGTTAGTTATGACAAATACCATATTTGATACTAGATGTACTGAAATAAAAACCAACTCTAAGGATTCAAGTAGCACTCGTGTTAGCATTCTGCAGAAAATGACAAGCATTCACCCTTGAAGCAAGAATTCCATCTCAGGTGACGCTACTTGCTACTATTCTCAGCACCAAAAAGTGAAAACAACTCTGAATTAAAAAAGGATAACAAAGATAACATAATCCTGACCAAGTGTTTACTGATCTGTGCTGTACTACGAGTGCATATCCAGTGGTACACACATCTGAATTAAAAAAACATGTATGCAACTTTCAAGAAAAGTGAGTAACGCAAAAACAGGGACTACTTCTGCTTGTAATCATCGAGTATTAGTGTTTTAGAAAATTATAACGGACTAGTTCATTTGGAAACAATCAGTCGTTGTACATCAGGGTATGTAGCTGGTTCATCAGCTCGTCATATACTTGTACAAAACAAATATGGATACAACTATACAGCAGTTGGGGGCACATACTTGTATGAAATCAAACAGTAGCATTTTAACAACAATGATTACCATTTAAAATGAGATGTCATAGGTTCTGGCTCAAGGTTTGTAACATGTCAGGTTGATGCATTAATCTAGCATAAGCACATTAGAAACCACACTTATAATGCACATTAGAAACACAATTATACATCCTAGCAAAACTGAAGCTAATTTCAATCACGCAGTTGCCGCCATGGGCAAAGCTCTGTAGCAGGCTCGCCTGGCCGCTCAGACAATATCCTCAATCTGCAAGGGCAAGAACAAGAGCAAGTTTTGGTCACGTTAATAAGATGATGATATAAAAAATGGTCGACGGATGGTGAAATGTACACAAGACAGCATGTTTTATTGCTTCCTTCTGATTGCTCACACAAATAACATCCCGGTCCTATGTTTGCAATACAGAAAGCCACAAAGAATTTGGTGGCAGACAGAATATTTATGCTTCCCTTTTTAATGGAGCCCCAGGCCAAATACACCCTCGTCAATAATGCAAGTCCGGAGATGCAATGCAACATTGGACCACTAAATGACTATGTAAAGCATGATAATGGCCTAACTAGATATGAGATTTCACACAAGTGGCAACTATACTAGTACAGAAGTGCACCCATGTCTCATGAAAAGCACGATCCTCGTACTGCAATTGCTTATCAGATCTAAACTACAAAACGAAATGGCTAGACATCACAGATTGCAGGCTTAAATTAGGAACTATGAACAGTTCATGTTCCTGACAAATTCAGAAGGGTCGCACAGATCGAACACTAATTGCTGCATTCTCGGGGGAAAACTATTACAGCCTAAATATTCCAGACCAGAGAAGATCTGACATCGGAAGGGGCGAGAGATGGGATGAGATGGGGTATGAACAACCAGGATGCCGTGCTCGAGGCAGTATATGTGCTCGGCTCCAAATTAGACGAAGTTTCAGCTAGCAAAGAGGAACAGAGTAATGGCTTTGCTTGTGTAGTGCGCTACCTTGAGGCCATCCTGGGAGTAGAGCCGCTCCTGCATGAGCAGGAGGATCTTGGGCACCGAGTTCCCCATGTCGTCGTAGCCGCACTGCATCGACTCCGGCGACACCCCAAAGACGCTCGCGCTGCAGGCCGGAAAGGAAGCACACGCATTTGAAATCCGAACTGAATCCTCGTCCTCGCTGGGGCACACGGTTCAGCAGGCAAGCAATAATCTAGAAGGAGCAGAGTTGGTTGGTGAGTAACCTGGCGCTGGGCGCTGGGCAGGGGATCTGGATCTCGAACTCGACGGGGAGGCCGAGGGAGCCCTGGCGGCGGTCGAAGGTGACGTGCGCGACGTGGCGGACGTCGGTGGGCCAGCCGATGTCCATCCCCCAGCCCCCCGCGCCCGCCGCGCCGCCTGCCGGGTCGTCGGCGTCCGCCATCTGGCACGACAGCGCCACTGACTTGCGCGTACGTGGTCGTGGCGGGGCATGCCGCCATCCTGGCCGTGGACTACCTGCCTGTTGTCGCCGGGCCGGCGAGACGAGGCGCCGCGCGACAAAATCCCAAGGACGAAGTGGTTGGTTGGCTCGGAGTGGATAAGGCTAGGGGAGAATGGGAGGGAGCGAGGAGCTCGATCTCGTCTATGGTGAGGGTTGTCGATGGTGGGCGGTGGCGGATCGAGATCTGAGGGAGGGAGAGGGTGAATTGGAGATGGGGATCTGGGATCGAGGGGCGCGGGAGAGGGTGGAGCAGCGGCGATTGGGGGTGGGGGTCGAGCTCCGCCGGAGGGAGCTGGCCGACGCGGGCAGGAATGGCGATGGAGGCCGGGGGCTCTCACTAGGATTGGATCTGGGCGGCGGCGGCGATTGGGAGAAGGGGGCTAGGGTTTCGTGGGTCGACGAGGATGAGAGGGATACGGGGTGCTTCGGGAGGGGGTGAGAGCGACGAGGGGGGTGTGGGCTACCGTTGGATCCGGGCGCATCCGACGGTGCTTAAACCATGATCCGCGTGAGCTGATTTTAGACCAATCAGAACAGAGTATCCCCTTTGATGATGTTAAGACCATTTAAATTGGTCATAATCGATTGAAAATAAGATTTTGAATCATGTCTATTATTTGACTACCTAAGAAATTTATAAAAATATGGAAATAAAAAACCTTCGCATTGTGTCACCAAGTGTGAATTACTTTTCACTAAAAATAACAAACTTTGAATATTGTTAATAACATTAAAAAGGTGTTCTAAGATATGAGTTTTTTGTAAGAAAATCATTTTTTGAGTGTCCAAAATGATATTTTTATAAAGAACCTAGCAAATATTTGTTGCAAATTTGGAGCACATCAATTTTATAATTCACAATCATAGCACATGTGGAGCACATCAAATACTTTTTCAAGCTTACGTAGTTGTGTTTTTCTATTTGTTTCTCTTGTGTTTTTTGCACAAGGGTGCATTTTGGAATGTCATAGTTCGTTCAAATTATTTCATACTGTGCACAAGGGTGCATATTGGAATGAGAAACAATGTTGCCTAAGGAAGTTTTCATTTTCTTTGGACGAAAAATCCATTTTCCATTTTTCGAGTGCGCGAAAGGAGGTTTTTTTGTGAAGGACCTCCCAAATAATTGTTGCAAAATTGGACCAAATCATTTTTATAAAATAGTAGGCCATATTTAATGCACAATTGACAAAATGTTTGGGTGGAAATTTTTTTGATCCACCTCTCGTGAAAAAGACAAATTTCCGCCGATTCAGCTGGAAGCGGGTCAAATTTGAACTGCAGCTGCCTTGTAGTTTGCTATTAATTTTTTCCAAAAATCATTTCTAGGTACATAAGTATCTATTTAATCAGAGAAACACCAAAAAAATTCCAATATTCAACAACTAGCTAGGAACGGTCATTCCCGCCGTTTTGAACGCATTTTGAAACAGGCATAAAAAATTCAAAAAAAATCAAAAAATTGGGAAACCTTCGCATTGTGTCATTATAAGTGGCCAAGTTCTTAGGAAAAATAACAAACTTGTAATACGACAATTATTTTAAAAAAGTGTTCTCAGAAACGAGCTATCATGTGTGGAGATCAATGGCTTTCAAGCTAAATGATCAATCTTATGGCCACATTCATGGCATAGTTTGTTCAAATGATCTCATATTGTGCACAAGGGTGCATATTGGAATGCCAAACAATGTTTCCTAAGGAAGTTTTCATTTTCGTTGGACGAAAAAACCATTTTCCATTTTTTGAGTGCCCGAAATGAGGTTTTTTTGTGAAGGACCTCCCAAATAATTGTTGCAAAATTGGACCAAATCATTTTTATAAAATACTAGGCCATATTTAATGCACAATTGATAGAATGGTTGGGTGGAATTTTTTTTGATCCACCTCTCGTGAAAAAGACAAATTTCCGCCGATTCAGTTGGAAGCGGGTCAAATTTGAACTGCAGCTGCCTCAGAGTTTCCTCTTTATTTTTCATAAAAATCATTTCTAGGTACATAAGTATCTATTTAATCAAAGAAACACCAAAAAAATTCCAAGATTCAACCACTAGCTAGGAACGGTCAAGCCTGCCATTTTGACCGCATTTTGAAACGGGCATAAAAATTTCAAAAAAAATAAAAAAATTGGAAAACCTTCGCATTGTGTCATCATATGTGGCCAAGTTCCTAGGAAAAATAACAAGCTTGTAATACGGCAATTATTTTAAAAAAGTGTTCTCTGAAATGAGCTATCATGTGTGGAGATCAATGGCTTTCAAGCCAAATGATCAATCTTATGGCCACATTCATGGCATAGTTTGTTCAGATGGTCTCATATTGTGCACAAGGGTGCATATTGGAATGGAAAACAATGTTGCCTAAGGAAGTTTTCATTTTCGTTGGACGAAAAAACCATTTTCCATTTTTCGAGTGCCCGAAAGGAGGTTTTTTTGTGAAGGAACTACCAAATAATTGTTGGAAAATTGGACCAGATCATTTTTATAAAATACTAGGCCATATTTAATGCACAATTGACAAAATGGTTGGGTGTAAATTGTTTTGATCCACCGTTCGTGAAAAAGACAAATTTCCGCCGATTCAGCTGGAAGCGGGGCAAATTTGAACTGCAGCTGCCTCATAGTTTGCTCTTTATTTTTTTCAAAAATCATTTATAGGTAAATAAGTATCTATTTAGTCAGAAATACATGGTTTGATGGAGAGACATCGAGGTTTGGACGGTGCCGAGGGCCCGAACTCTAGAGCGCGTAAGCTCGCATGCCCGCCGCTTGGTCACCGCGTGACCGTGGCGTTGCCATGTGTTCTGGGTGGCCTAGAAATGTCTAGTGGGTTGGGCACTCCCCATGTAGGTGCTAGGAAGAAAATTACAACATAAGATTCTCACGAGAAGACCGATCGGTGCTCAAACATGAATTAGCAGCCAAGTGTTTGATTAGCGGTACGGGAAATGTACATGGCTAATGGGCGTGAGTTTTGGCTGAGGATGATCAGTTACTAAGAAGACCGTCTTCACAAATTTTCAGCTCAAAAGGAGGAGCCTAGCTGGTACTTGCTTTGCAAACCACCACACTGGACATAAATACGAATGTTGAAGCTCGGCTCAAAATAATGAATGGATTGAGCTGGTATTTGGTGGAGGATGGTTATTTGGGCATAGGAAAGCACTGTAGAAAATGGATACTATTTGGACATGCCAAAGTGGTACTTCCTTCACAATCTGTTACTCTGAACAGAATAGGAAAATGAATATTTTTGAATTATTTTTGAACTAGGCAAGGAAGGTTTTTACATATTTGACGAAGATATGACCCAAAGAATTTATGAGATTTTTTTGGGAATTTTGGGAATGACAGAAATATAGTTTGCTTCACAACCTAGGGCAAAAACTGCCACATGGACATGCCACATAGGCAAAACTGATGAGGTGGCGCCTAGTCATAGCAACCCACCACAATTTACAAGGCTATGACCATCTATATTGGTCGTTAACAACTAGAAATAAGGCAGCGGACTAGCGCTGTTTGCTTTATGACCTTTTCGTGTGAGGATTTGGAGCCCCCCGAACAGCTTTTGACCAATTGGTCTGAAATGGTCATAAATTTATGACCAATTCTTCGAGGGTCACTGACAGAAGGTCATAAGTTGACATATTTCTTGTAGTGATACACATGCATATCTCACTCGCACTCGATAGGCCCATCTAAAACTCTATCTCACTCCCTCGTTCTCTCTCCATCTCACACGTACACACACAATCTCATGCCTAGCTAGCCAAGTATGATGGTCTCTCACTCAATTTTAGGCACACGCAGTCCCCCCTATATGTATATGACTAGCTAATCTTAGTCTCCATCACAAACATGTGCATGGTCTATCTCGATTTCTCTCGGGGCATCTTTCTATCGCACACGCACCTCCCTCGGTCTCCCACCCATATAGTCCCCTCATGATCTTGAGGGGGTCTCTCTATCACAAACACACCCTCTCGCCCCCCCATGTGTCCATGTTCTCCATGTGTCCCTCTCGACCTTTGTTCCTTGTTGGCCAAACCTCTATTGGACATGTGCTATAGGGGTGTCTCTCTCCGTTGCAAACAATCACACACTAGCTATCTTCGTGTATCTCCTCGCCTCGCTTTTCTATCTCGGAGATGCATGTGTGATATGTTCGCCTAAGAAACGAAAAAACACACTCTCTCTCTAATTTATCGTTTGTTGTCACTTTCTCTTTCACACACATACTCTTTTTGCACACTTACTCATTCTCCTTCACACGCACTTGATCCCTCTCGACTTAGGCACTCTCCTCGGTCCATAGCATATTGATTTACTGAAAAGTCAAACATCACAAAGTTTGACCATGTACGTGGAGGAAAACAATTACATCTGGAACGACAAACATATACCATTAGATTCACCATGAGATGTAGTTTCGTATGATGTATCTTTGGTATTGAAGATATAAATAACATTTGTGTAAACCTGATCAAAGTTTCCAAAGTTTGACTTCTAAAAAAATTACATGCACTGCATTATCGAGCGGATGGAATATCTCTTTCCCCCTCTCAGCTATCTGACACACCACTCAGCCTTATCGTGGCTCCTCAATCTCTCTCAAACTTCTCCCTGGTTCACACATACACATGTCTCGCTCGCGCTATATATATAGACCCATCCAACACTCTCCGCCCTTGTTCTCTCTCTATGTGACACGCACCCCCCTAATAAGTACCATAATCCATCACTCCACCATAGGCGCAAGCACTCCCCCCCTAAGTATGATTATCTCTCACTAGCCATCAGGAACACACGTATTGTCTCCTTCCATCCATACGTCTATCTCGATATCTCTCGTGGCATCTTCTATCGCGCACACACCTTGTCACTCGATCTCCCACCCATGTAGTCCCATCACGATCTTCAGGGGATCTCTCTATGATAAACATACACTCTCTCGTCCCCATGTCTGCATTTTCTCCGTACGTCTCTCTCGACCTCTCTCCCTTGTTTGTCAGACCCCTCTTGGCCACGTGCTAGGGGTCTTGCTCTCTCGGTTGCAAACAACCACACACTATCTCCTCACCTTGCTTCCGTTGTCGAAGATGCATGTGTGATATGTTTGCATAAGACACACACGTTTTTTCTCGACTTTTATCGAGTGTTGTCCATGTCTCTTTCACACACGCACACACACTTTTTTCACTCACTCTTTCTGTTTCACTCTATCTCTCTCTAGTTAGGGACTCTCTCACGTCCATAAGCATATGGATGTTTTAAAAAGTCAAACCTCAGAAAAGTTTGACCAGGTATATGTGGAGAAAAACATTTACATCTGGAAAGATCATTAGATTCATCACAACATGTACTTACTTCATACTGTCATTTATCTTTGGTATTGTAGATATAAGTAATTTATTTATAAACTTGGTCAAAGTTTCAAAAGTTTGACTTTAAAAAAATGTTGGAACTACATTATCGAACGGAGGGATTAGCTCTTTCTCTCTCTCTTTGCTATCTCTCATGGGCCTCCCCTCTCACACGAACACCCTATACCGATGGATTATACGCTCACCGTGTCAGCGTATAGCTCCATATATTGTTTAGTTGACCGGTCAACCAGTCCACATGCTGCTTTGTCAGCTCGTGTTCTGTATCTTCGTGTGCTGGCCCATGTGGCAGTGGGTGAAAATAAGTAAACTAGAGGCCCATCAGACATGCGGTGAAGTAAACAAAGTTGAAACCACTCGGGGTAGCACCCCGCACGCTAGTAAATTGAGGGAGCATTGAGGACACACTTCTTCCGCGTGGAGGACGCACTCGCGCACAATTCACCACTGCGCGGCGGCATGCACAGAAGGACGCACTCGCGCACACCCAGCACACACACACCAGCACACGTGTACATGGTGTCGCCACCGGTTGAGATGGACGGTGAGGCAGCCAACAAGCGGAGGCGGCTCGAGCCAAAAGCGCATCCCGCGAGCCTAGACTTCATCAGCAGCCTCCCCGACAACATGCTACTCGTCATCATCGGCCTCCTCCCCACCAAATCCGGCGTGCGGACCGCCCTGCTCTCTCGGCGGTGGTGCCCCCTCTGGCACCGCGTCCCCCTCAACCTCACCGTCGACAGCTGCCTCTGCAATGGGGATTGCAAACGCATGGCTGTAGTCTCCAAGATCCTTTC
The DNA here is from genome assembly GCA_032464435.1 of Aegilops umbellulata. Classification (NCBI taxonomy): domain Eukaryota; kingdom Viridiplantae; phylum Streptophyta; class Magnoliopsida; order Poales; family Poaceae; genus Aegilops; species Aegilops umbellulata. The sequence goes on from CP136055.1 coordinate 447,173,371, forward strand.
ATCACACCCTGGGCAGCCAGACGCCCTGACATCCGCATGTTCAGTACCAACTGCAAGGTCCAACCCAAGTTCGACGAGTGGTTCTTATCCCCCGCCCTAGATCAGCTTGAGGAGCTCAGCTTTGAAGATGGACGATGTCGCTCTCTGCCGCCGTCCGCGCTCCGCCTCGCGCCAACGCTGCGCCGCGCCAGCTTCAGCTCCTGCTATCTTCCCCAGATTAATGCCGTGCCCGCCCTTCTTCTCCCTCAACTCAAGCAGCTCGGCCTCTTCGACGTTGTCATCTTGAAGAAGGCTATGGAGCACCTTCTCCGCAGCTGTACCGCGCTCGAGTACCTTCGTCTTGAGCAGATCCACGGGTTCATTAGCCTCCACATCGCCTCGACGAATCTCCGATGGATTTATGTGTCTTGCTGGCCCCGCAACAAGACATCAATTGGGATGAGATCACTCCAGCTGTTCCATGTTATGGTCATTGAGAATGCGCCTTTCCCTGAGAGATTGCTTGTATCGGATCTAGAAGGTCCAACAAAAATCAGGGTCATTAACGCGCCGAAATTGACAGCGTTGGTGCACTCGTCTGCCAAATTCTCCGAACTCTTTATTGGATCCGTAATCGTTCAGGTACAACACTCATCTTCTTCTCCGTCTTCTTGAAATTCACATTTTTAAATTTCTTCTTGATGTATTTACGTCTGTCTTCCAGAAAATGATTCCCACAAGCTTGACCCAGTCTATGCGCACAGTGAAGATCTTGGCAATAAAATCTATCGGCCCCAATCTAGATCAAGTTGTTGGATTCCTTACATGCTTTCCGTGCATGGAGAAGCTACACATCGAGGTGAAACTTCTTTCCTGTTATAAACGGTAATCACAACGTAGCTCAATTTCTTCGTAATTTTCCAAAATTACGATGACAAGTGTAGTGTTCAAAACTGCATCTACGCACTGCACCGAAAGAAATGTTTTTAGAATTTTTTCTCACGTGATCACCTGCATCTTTTTTTGTTGTACTACTATAGTAGCCTAGGCTAGTCATAGTGGAAAGTAACTTAGACTACTCGAGTAACTCTATGGTTACCCTAAGAGCAAGTACTACCTCCGTCCTGGTTTATTCTTCCTATTTTGTAGTATCAAAATTTGACCATAGATTTAACTAACAAAATGTTAATGCATGTCACTAAGAACTATATCGTTGGACTCGTATTTGAACATAATTACAAATGGTGTAATTTTTAGTGACATGCATTGGCATTTTCTTACATAAATATATGGTCAAAATTTTATACTAAATAAGAGGTAGTACAAAAGTGGGCTATAACGACCCTCCACTATGTAGGCCAAAACACGTGCCATATTCACTTGTGATGCATTTGGCATCAATGCCCCTCCATTGCTCACCTGGTGCCCCAATCTAGATCACCTACTTTGCTCCGGTGCCAAATTAACTCACGCAATGAGAAAACACTTGCATGGGAGAGAGAGGACTGAGGCAATAAAAAACACTTGTTTGGGAGAGTGATAGGCTGGTGTAGTTGGTTTAATTGATTTGTTTATACATGTGGGTTTGTGTGCACAGCGGTGCCAACTCTCTCACAATGCGAGGGCGGTGCCAAAATCTTTTGATTTGACATCGATGCGTATTATGGCATCGGCCACATAGTGGAAGGCAACAAATGCCCAAGCTCTTCATGTACTCCTTGGTAAATGAGAGGAAAGAGAAAGAGGGAGAGAGAGTGAAAAAATATCACTAGCTAGCCAACCCTATCGTATGAGCGAATGATATTGGTACCTCTTGATGACACGACAATCTTATACAACCAGCTGCTCTAATATGTTCTCTTCTTTTGCAGATAAAAAAAGACCCGAAAGTGAAAAATGTGCTGCACTATAACAATATCATCGAATGCCTTGATCTCCATCTTACAGAAATTGATTTGATCGACTATCGAGGCAGCACATCTGAGATTAAATTGGGCAGGTTCTTTGTTCTGGAGGCAAGTGTGCTCAAGGTAATGAGGTTTGGCATTCTCTGGCGCAACAATGAATGGCGTGCTGATCACCGCAAGCGTCTAAGCCTAAATGACAAAGTCTCCACAGAAGCTGAATTTGTTTTTGAAGCATCAAGTGGCCAGAGACTCGGAAACTTATTTGCCCATTAGTGACTTGTCAAGGCGGTGGATTTTAGTTGCATCCACCTAAAGTAACGAAAGTTCTTACGTAAACTTCCTAGTAATTCCCTCTTCGTAGGTGCATCATTACTCCTAACATTTTTAATATCAGTTTGAAACTTGTAATATTGCTGTGTCCTATTCCTGCGTTTTCAAAATCCTATGAATCAAACAGGTCCTGAGTTGGTGATGATGTTGTGCCTGCCATCTTTCACCAATAGCCGTTGGATCTATATCTGACGCATACAAACCAAACTTCTCCAGTTTTGCAAAAAGATGCCCGCACTTGTTCCCTATTTACAAACAACTCCTTGTCTCTCACATTCAGCCTTATCTTCTCCCCACCACATCTAGAAGGCCATGGAAAAATCTAGCGCGATGGCCGCTGCCGGCGCAGTCCACCCCCAATCTTGGTGTTCCGTGCAATGCACGGACATCTACGCACGGGAAATTATGTCGAACACGGCTAGTTGTAAGAAAGCTAGGTCTACAGCCATGATGGTAGTGACTGCAGACGGTGAGGCTGACTATGGTATGCCGAACACGTCGCCTATAGTCAGGTGTCATCTCCGGCGTAGGGTCTTGTCACTTCACTGTGAGGAGCAACACGTAATAATTTGACCAACCGGTAGTACAGTGCTGCTCCCTCCTTACCAGTTTATAGGGCTCATATCTGAAATCCCACCAACCAAGGTAAATGTCTATTGGGTGAGGTGAATTGAGCTTATGTGAAAAATGCCCAATTACAACATCCTGGTATTAAATCTTAGCCTGTTCAATTGCCAATGCAGTTAACTACAGCGCCCCAAGCCCGCATGCGTCCCACTCTCTCTCTCTCATCCAGATGGCGTAGGCACTCGTTAGTCTTCGTTTTTTATCTCGTTTTAATGTCCAGTTTGCTGCATGCATGCAGCTGAGGGAAGAAAGGAGCAACAACTTGGCTCGATGATTAATTTTCTTTTGAAAATGGTACCAGGGAATTAAATGCAATGCAGCAATTGAAAAGACCTCAGATCTTTAACCAAGCTACTCTCAAAACAAGCCTTATAAAACGGAAATCTGAAGATTTTGAGTTGAGCCTTATAAACCGGTAAGGAGGGAGTACTACATTGGTAGTAGTAGTACTACTACTAGTACTAGCACCACCATCTGGATTTAGTAGTACTACCACCTCCATCTGGATTTAGTATTTGACTAGCAATATCTAGTAATGCATGTCACAAAAAATGTACTACTCCCTCTATAAATAAAGACATGGTGTATTGTTTTATTCCTATCGGCGAGGTAACTTAATGTCCTTTTGCTACTTAATAGGACAACATGCAATGAACTAACCACCACATGTGATGTTTGGTAGTCTCAAGTCATTGAAAGCATGCACGAGCACGAAGGGGGACGCAACTTCATTGACTTACTGCACCTGCCTTTGGGTGTATGCCACGTGGGTCCAACGGGTGGCTGGCCAACCTGTCATACAGCCAAAGGCAAGTGCAGTAGAGGGGCGAGGAGTAGATGGCCAACACGCACGTGAATTCAACGCAGCCTACACTTCTCATATAAAGGCTCCCGCCAGTCCAATCTACGAAATCCTATGCACCTACGCACCCAAGGGCAAGGGTGATCACTCCAATCGCAAGATAAGTTGACTAGAAGCTAGACCCATGGAGGCGATGAGCGCGAGCATCAGCCGACTGTGCCAGATGGTCCACGACGCCCGCCTGCGGCCCGACACCGAGGAACATCTCCAGGTAGTGCTTGAGGCCGCTAGGGCGAGGGGCCACTTGGACGACAGCTTCGTCTCCTTGTTCGATGAGGTCCTCGTCGGCTTCCTCGACAAGTTCACCATCGTCAAGAAGCTCGCGGACGACCTTGACTTACGCCTCCAGCCCACGCGCCCAGGATCTGCGATGCCTGCCACCCTCAACGACCTCTATGATGACAACCTCTTCGATGCATTGGTGGCCCTGCGACTGCCCGCCGTCACGCCGAAGAATGTCCACCTCGAGGTCGCGCTCGCCGCACAGCGTCTGGCGCAGAAAGACACCAACGACATAATCACCCACGTCTACGCGCAAATCGTCCACAAGGACTACTACATGCAAGAGGAGGATGATCGGACGCTAGCCTTCTTGGACCGCAGGGCAACCTTGGACGACATTGTTCAGAAGCACGTTGAGCTTGCTGCCAACGCCGCTGCTCCTCACATGTCGGTTGGTGACCCGGTGCACTAGGGCGTGAGGATGTCGTTGATGGATCCGTATGTATCTTTATCTTTCTGTCAAATCCATGTAGTAGTATATGGTACTAATAGTAATTATCTTACCTTTCGCATCAACTTCGTAATTTTCCTACGTACTCCATGCATGAACCTCACCAGAACCAAACTTCTCATTACTCTAGGGAAAATCGTTCTTTCTATCTACCGGTCGCCCCATGGAGCAGAACAAAATTTTACAAGTTACAAGTTCAAAAGGAAAAGCCTGCCGTGTTCGCGTCGCACCCCCACACGGTTTGTCCGGCACGCCGCTCAAGGGGGAATGCGTGCTGTGTTGCATTTTCACTTACAAGTGGGACCACTGTTGAGCAAACTGACTATCAGCAAACCCCCACCCCGCTCACCGCGCGATGGCTGAGAAAACAGGAGGGAGAAGAGATGGCTGTAGCTAGCACGAACTCCAAGAAAATTGGTGTCGGATGGGACTCGTGTGGGTGGCGTGTACCGTACTGCTAGACATGAATGCTAGTTATGGCCCATGCCACCCCACTATATTGAGGTGCTAGTTGCTCCACTATATCGAGTACGTAGAACAAATTTCCTGGAGTCCATGCTCAGCCCTCCTCTATCTCTCTTCTTAGCCAGCCAGCAGGCGCGTGGAGCCCATCGTCTGTTTGCTCATATGCGGTCCCACATGTCAGTGAAAACGCAAGAGGACCCACTGAACCTGCACATCTTTCACCTCGATGTGTTGGTGATGAAAACAAATCCAATAAAGATCTTTGGTGGCCGCTTTTGGAGTTACTCAAGAGTAGTAAGATTCTATTTACAGTTTAACCCAAGATGCACATCACGTGGCTTCACCTACCACTCTATTTTCTTGCATGACACGGCCTGGATGCTGGATGTCCCACGTGTCGGAAAAAGGAGGAAGAACTCGACCAAATCTTCGGTTGTGCTCTCGGATTAGACTAGTTGTGCTAACTTTAAATTTTATTGTGTAGAATGGATGCAAGTTTTGGTATTGGGAAGAAGAGTACAATGATATATTGATAGAGCGCAATTTAGTAGATGTTCTAGCACTTTTAGCTAGCATAGAGGCTAGAGATGAGACTAGTGCACTTGTTGATAGAATAGAGGCTAGACACGTCTACTTCTTTACACTCAAAGAAGAAAGAAGCACGCAAGATCGAGCCTCTGCAGATCAACAATGAATGCATCAAGAAGGCACTAATCCAACTTACAGGAGCAGTTATGGAAGTTGGATATCTTCTAAAATGTATTCTTGTGGTTCTTGTTTTCTTTGGTCTTGCTTTTCAAGTCAAAATTTTGGTGATGTATTTCCATGTACCAAAAAATCAATGATGAAAAAAATATATGTGTTTGCAAAGAAAAATGAACGCGGACGGGATGCGGTCACGCGTTCAGCGCACGACCACCGCATCCGAGAAATGGGCCGGACACGACCCCATTGCCCTACCCAAACGGGAAGAATCCGGGCAAAACGAAGGTCCGTTTGGGGTTGTGCATTGGAGTTGGCCTTACAAGTGGGACCGCAGTTGAGGAAACCGACTATTGGCAAACCCCCACCTCGCCCGCCGCACGACGGCTGAGTTTGAGAAAGGACGAGGTTGAAGATATTGCTGTAGCACGGACTCCAAGAAATATGGTGTCAGATGGAAGTCGTGCTGGTGGCGTGTGCCGTACACCTGGACGTGAATGCTTGTTCTGGCCCATGCCACCCTACTACTCCTACTACTACTCCTACTACTCCTATCGAGGATTCGAGGTGCTGGTTACGTACAGCGAACACATTAACATATGGCCCACCTCACATTGTGGCCAAATTTCCTGGAGTCTGTGCTAGGTTAAAAAGTGTTCTTTGTGAGGATGGGTGGCTGGTATCAAGTTTAAAACTTGTTGTATTACATACGTAGACGTAGAGATAGTGCAACATGTGAAGCTAGTACAAATAGTGTACTATTGTTGATTGGCATCATCCGATAACCTGTTGCAATGCACGTACAATTCTGTATTCGGAAAATATTTTTTTGCCTCATCGCAGCACCCACTCAGAGAAGCGACTCGATAGCCATTCATAAATTTACTAAGTTTATCACATGCATATTATTTTATTACATACAACATGTCATCAACCCACAACGACAACAAGGATACATTATAAATACTAAATTTTTCATCACACAACAAATAACAAGCAATGAAATGAACTTCAACTCAACCAATCCTTGGCGTTGGAAACACTTGCTTTGAACCACAAGCGATTCTCTGGGAAGAGCCAGCTACTGTCAATCTCGAGACCAACGCAGGACTGATCATCTAGGCTGAAGCGGCCTACTATATCACGACCAGGGTAGGGAACCAACACAATGTCCGACGTATAGATACAGTTGCTTCTCATAAATGGTAGTAACGTTGTGTCAACAGCAGTTGGATCGCCTTTCACCATCATTGGATAGTTTTGTCCAAGGAAGAGCGAGTTTGCTCCGAGACTATCAATACTGTACCAGGGAGAAGGTGTTGGTGCTAGCACAATAGTATCCATCCCGAATACCATGCAACGTGTGTTGGAATAGGTCCGGAGAGTGCGACCATGGGAGACAACACCTGCTCCCTCAGTAGTAACATCAGCAGTGGGCTGTATATAGACAAGAAGGGGTGATACATCGGAAGTTGCGAGGTGCCACTGAGTATATGGGCCCTCCTCGTCCTCATGCTCGTGATCATCACCATCTTCATCTCCCCCTTGGTTATAAATTTTTTCAAGTATAGGCGGTGGAATGTTCACATGACCTTGGAAACACAAGAAGAAGGTTAATTAGTAAAGAAGGGAAACTTGCTAACCCGCATGCATGTGGATGAAACAATTATAATTACGATGGAAGACAAACGTACCGAAACTACGAGGATCCCATGCAAAAACAGTTCCATGAGTGGTGGCAGCAAACACAAGATCCTCGTATTCAATTGCATCACAGTACACATCCGTGTATAGAAACTGATTTTTGAGCAATATCCATCCAGTCGAACCATGAAGGATGGCAACAAGCTTGTCGAAGATAGCAACAACTTGATAGTTCTTGTAATTCCAAGAGCGGTTGGGAACTCGACAAATTGCTATCTTCAGTAGACGACAGTCACCATGATCGTATTTGAACGTACATAGATCATCTGTGTGCTCAACCTCAGGGCACTCGGAGATTTTTGGAAGTGGAATCCGCTGGCGAGTGTACACATTCACAAGTTTCCACTCGCAATTGTACCCAATATAAACAACCCAATCTCCATTTGCGCCAGCCCAGGACTTACCCTTAAGCGATGGCATCTTGACATCACACGTATCATTATCAAGCGACATCACCTTGCACAAGGCGAGGCCTCCGTCGTCCGCGCCCATGTGAACAGGCTTATAGCGAAGAAGATAAAGGAGATCAAACCGCTCCTGGACCCTTGGGTTCCTTGTAATGATGTTATTAGTTGAATCAAGAATGGGCTTGAACGAACCTGCCATGCTAGCTGAGGTGATGACGTCGCACCGATCAATGAGTTCCCCCACCATGTCATCTTTCAGATCGGGGCAAGAATAACGGGGTCGTTTCCGGCTTTTTCCCTCCATGGAGAAGACGATCAAACAAGGCAGAAGGAAGGGTGAAGGCAAATGGAGGAGGGAGGAAGAGCGTGCGACATATATCCAAATTGAGAGGGAAAGGCGAAGAGTCAGTGGACGGTTGCCAGTTTGCCACGGTACATGAAGAGGCGTCCCGGCCTACACGTACTTTCGGGAATTGTACAAAAGGACTCACCGTCGTCTCACTTACATGTTGGAACGGGACCACATGTCAATGAAACATGGTGTGTAATTTCTCGTGCAAAATGCGATCTGGCCGTGTTGGCCCGAGGTGCCGCATTATTTCTCGAGTTTATTTTTTTAATGGCGTGGCGTTCAGTTTTGAAGCACGACTAACTGGTACTGTTTGCAGAGAAAATATAAACTACTCTACCACTACTCCACCTCTAGTACTAGTAGTATAAAAAGGATATATATGCTGGAGCTTCAGAGCTCTCTGGCTAAGGGCTGCCCACTTGCTTCTCACACTATCACCCTCTCTCCATATCTAAAAAAGACGGCCTCTCTCTGCCTCCTCACTGGTGGTCATAGATCCGCCGGGGAAGAAAAGGACATGCAGCGTTGACACACTGGTCGTCGGCGAGCGAGGTCACGCACTGATGATAAGTTCGTCCTCTCAGACCTAGCGCCCGCACGGGATGGCCTCCGTCCTCAAGCTCGCTACCGTAGTGCGTGCGGAGGACGACGACCACGAGAGAAGCCACTTCCCACCGACCCTCAGGTATGCTACCTCTTTTCGAACCATACCCTTTTTCTATTGCCCCATCTGCCATGTCGCTACATGTGGATCTTTTTGCACTCCACCATCTTCCCAATTTGCTATTCTCTGCTCTGCTGGTCATGTAGACGAAAACCTTAATTTGCACTATTAAAGGAAACCCTACTTCATGCAGACTAATCCATGTCTGGGTTGAATAAGGAAAGGAAGGGAGACTGTACTTTCCAAGAGAGTAGGCATCGAACCCGCATCTAGGTTGAAAAGGGGAAAATCAGTAGCTAAGGAATGAGTCTCGTATCTCTTGGTTGAAGAAGGGTAGAAAGGCATGACAATGCAATAGAGAATGACTAGGTCGATCAGTTTGTTGTCCTCACATAGGAAAAAGGTGGCTAAACATAACAAAAATGGGACGTAATCCACATATGCTGCCTGGATATTTGTTGCTCTGGGCAACCATACCTCCCTCACCACTCTATGCGTCCGTGGAGGTACATCGTACTGGTGCACCCACTGTCTGAATGGGCCTGCCATGCTCTTAGTGTCACTTTTTTGCTGTTAGTATAACGCCAGCAGTCAAGTGAAGCAATGCTACTGCTAAAGTGATGCCACATTTAACAAATGCCGCACTCAGTCTAATGCCACCGATAAATTTAAGCAATGCCATTTAATGTCACTGGATTATTTCAGGGTAAGTTGTTGATAGTGGATGTATTAAAGATTTTTCAGCTAAGGCATTCTAATGTTGTTGCACAGCTAGTATACCAACGATGAAACTTGTTACTACCTTCAGATTTTTGCACTGTTAATGCTTATAGATTACATACCTCACTTTCATGAGACAAGTTAATTTTTTCTACAGTATCACCAAAATGCCAAGGCGTTGATGTCATTTTATTTTGGTTAAACATCACAAAAAATTATGAAGACAAGAGGAAAGGTCAAGAGTGGGCACCTCCTCGTCCGGCTGTTCTCTTGATTCGTTCGATCAAGTTTTTATGTTTGATCGATTATCAAGATTGGGATAGCAATTTTTAAGGCCCCCCCCCCCCCCGAGATTGAAATGATATTTACCTTGGAGGTACATGGTTTGCAATTTTTTATACTGTCATTAGTTAGTAATGCTAGTTACCTTCAGACTTTTGTATTTGGTTTAATGCTCATGCACAACTAGTATACCAATGCTGAAACGTGTTACCTTTACATTTTGTATTGTTAATTCTTATAGAAATCTTTCAGTGCTAGAGTTTATTGAAATCTGTTCAGTAAAACCATTGTACTGTACCCTGTAATAAAATAACAACTCTACTGTTGCACTAGCCACTAGATTAGTGTATATTTGTAGTATTCAAAATTTCGAATGGTGTTGCATTAGCGTATGGACATAAATAAAGTGTGGCAAGCTTTCCCAGATATGTGCTCAAGAAAACTACTACCTGTTTTTCTAAATACTAGTAGACGTTTGGGTACTTTAAACTGAACCGCGAAAACGTCTTATATTAAGGAACAGAGGGTGTAGAGTTCACTCAAATTATCCCGGTAAAGCTAGTCACACCTTTGTTAAAATTAATGTTCATTATGTTATCGGACGTGGTCTGTAAGTTTGTCTCTAATGCCTGCCGACTACATACCTGACATCATGATGTAATGTTAAGTCATTTCCTTTTGTACAGTGTCACTGAATTGTCAAGGCGGTGATGGCATTTTATTTTAGTTGAACTGCACAAAATATGCTTAAAAGAAGAGGAAAGGCCAGGAACCGATCATTCTTTCAAAAAGAACTATATATGCCTTTCTGACATCAGCCTTTGTTGCCTTATTTATTCCTTCAAATAGGTGGCTAGAAACAGTCTTGCTACCTTTTCCCATTAAGAAATTGGAATGCTTATATTTGTGAGTCTATGCTTCAACTAGTGCCACTTTTATAGTAATCACACTTTCAATATCTATGCAAACAGGGATGCTCGATTTTAGTGGAACTGCACAAAAAGTCCAACTGGTTCAACATTAGGAGCATGTTTTCTTCCAAACCTTTATATCCAATTGGTGGCACTATGAGCTATTCATTAAGAAGGTACATGGTTTCCTACTATCTTGCTACTCTTTTTGTACTGTCATTAGATAGTAATACTAGTGGTTTGCATGTGAATTTATTGGCAGGGTGGACCTACATTGGAGGTGCAGGACAGGATTCAATGATTGGATGCTCAATTTCAGTTGTATCGATTTCACCTCTTCCATCACTGCGAACATGGATATCCTTGGTCTGATAAAGAATAGGCGCTATATTTCTGCTCTGAACAAGCAAATCAATTCATTATGAAATTGTCCATGGCAAAACATGATTGTATCAAATTGTCCACTTCAAAACATGACAGATGCTAAGCGGAAGAGACATGTTTAAACCGAAAATACAAGGTGGGGTATATGTTTACTAGCTGCTTGATATTTGTGCAGACAGAGATGTCTGCCCGTTGCTATTTGGAAAACACACAAAGTGACCGCAATTTTGGTTGAACTGCACAAGAGAATAGTATAGTCACTTCGTGTAGTGCCATTTGAAAATAGACACAGAAAGATTGGATAATCACTTCATGGACTGCAGAAAAGTAGCACTGTTCTATTTATTGGCCAACACTAGGTGCTTCATTGCTTTGGTCTGGTTATACACTGGGCATCATTTTGCCTAAGTTAAAGTTTGCATTCCAAAAATAGTCTCGCCGTGTGATCAAGAGAAGACCAAATCATATTGCAGTGGATGTTCCTCCATCATGTGTGGTTCATTCTCATGGTTCCAGCTGTTGGTGAAACTAGTTACGTTTGCAAGAGGAATTGTAGACTTCACAAACAAATTTGCATTTCAGTCTCTACTGAATGTTGGCCAAGAGAAGCATCCATGTTAGTAGGAAGAACATATTTTTTTCTAGACCTTTGCTTTTGGAGCTACATATTTGTATATGATCTGTGAATCATTGAGATGCATTAACATGTTGATCTTATGTATGGGAATCATACTAGTTGGTTTTAGTTGTGGCTGATATTTGCTTTTGGAGCTACATATTTGTATATGATCTGTGAATCATTGAGATGCATTAACAGTTCCTTATATCTGTTCGCTCAGTGTTTACAAGTTACTGATCGATCACTAGCTAGCCTACTAATGCGCTCCTAGCTGTTTTAGTTGCGACGCAAGATCCGAAGTGGCAGATTTTTGAATAAAAATGCTTACCTCTGAAGAAACTGACAAGCTGCTCTGAAGAAAATGCCATGCGAATATGAAGAAACTGCCAACGAAAATGATAGCAAATGCCTTATCTCCCAGCTAAAGTTCATCAACTAATGCCCTCGGCTGCGACTCATTGCATGCTGCTCCGCGTACTGGCTGCGAGCGATTTTGAGTGCCTGCATGCAGCCGGCTATAATTAAGGCAGCTAACTGATGCGAAAAAGATGCGCTTTAATTGTTGCGGGCCTTTCAAATCCGTGGAATCATTATTGACAAGGAGGGAGATGATTTGAGTGCACTCGTTTGACCGTCATGCCGGCATGCGACCCAGGATGGACGGGTCGGGACGACACAGTCAGAATTTCAGTTTCTCTAGTTTTCCACGGCAAGCTAGCGCGATAAGACATGCCTGCTTAATTATGCATTGAATTCCGATGACCGTCGCGATACCTTCTGCCTATAAGTAATGTTTCCCGGCCTTCTATGGTGGCACCGTGACCCAACTCGCCCTATCCTCATAAGCCCCCACCGTCCCGACGTTGCTCGCCACTTATGCTCGCTCTCGCCACGTCCGCCATGCCCCCGCCCGTCCGCGATAGGCGAGGCCGGAGGTGGTCACCGCCGGAACTAGTGTTCGGTTTTCACCGGAAAGTAGACGGAGGGAGGAGGCATTCTATCGGTCTTTAGATGGCAATGCAGAGATCAAGGACTTGTTGGAGCGCGACCGCCTGGCAGAGGAGCAGGAGTTGTTGGAGCGCGACCGCTTGGCGGAGGAGCAGCGTATCGCCGATTTGCGCCGCCAGCAGGACATGGAGCAGCAGCGTACCAATGCTCTGAGTCGCGAGCAGAGTGCCCGCACCTGGGCCGACTACGTGGAGGCCGGCGCTCGGCAAATAGCCCTGGAGGCTGTCGGGAACGCACGCGTTCGCGACGCCGATTTTTACTACCAGCTCGTCAAGTGGGTTTCCCGCTTAGAAGCCGAAGCTTTGGTGGACCACGCCAACATGGAAAGGGCCAATGCACGTGATCAACGCGCCCTATCGCACCTCTGCCAAGTCTGAGGCGAGGCGGAGGACGCCGGTGCCAGCGTTTAGCGTGTACCGCAGATGGTGTCCGGCATCGTCTAGTTAGCTAAGAGTAAGTTAGTACTTGTATGCTACTAGAGTATTAGTGGGAGTAGATGGTTAACTTGGCTATGATGGTTGTCAACGTGGAAGTTCAGTACTCTATATGTGGATCAGACCTGTTACTTTGCTCTGAATGTTGAACTTTCCGTTTGAACGTATGGAATGGGCTATTGTTTTTTTAAATGGGTTGTATTTGTCCTCCACGGGTTTAGAGGCTGACTTGTGGGCCTACCAAGTTGACGCGTACACAATCAGGAGATGATTGTACGTGGAGAGGATGATAGCAGGGACCCGCCAATGTCATGGTAGTACGCAAGCAAGTGCCTCCTTATTTCAATCGAATAAAAAAATGGCTCCTCCTAATGGATTTCTGACATCTGGGTCCCATGCCATTGTCAACATAGTCAATAAACGAGAGAGTTGCACAATGAGCGGCTGACACCAGGGACCTAGCAGCTCGCCCAACTATTTTTGTTTTGGGTTAATTTGATAAATGCCACTCAAAATCTGGTGTTTCTGAGAAATGCCACTGCAATTTCCAAACTTTGAAAAATGCCATTTCATGCCATTTCCAGTGGCATTTTTTGAAGTCTGGAGTGGCATTTTTTCAAAGTTTGCAAATTGCAGTGGCGTTTTCCAAAGTTTGAATTGGAGTGGCATTTTTATGAATCTCCATATTTGTTGTGGCATTTATCTAATTTGTTTTTGAGATGGAAGCATGGTGTCAACTGGGCTGTGCAGGGCACTCTTGCCTGTCTAGACAACCCTCTCTTTTATGTTTACCATAGACCAGCCCAGTAGTTTTTTTCTTTCTGAAAATGGCTAGCCCAGTTTTTTTGTGATTTGCCAAGTAAGTCGCTTTGTCAGGCCTGTTGGGCTGCAGATCTTTCAAGACGAGGAGAGCCTCATTCGGCTGGACGAGAAAATGGCCTATCAGTAATGAGAAATGAGCTGTACATTTTCAAAACACATCAAACCGGCAATTACTTTCAAATTTCTTTTTTCATTTCAAGATTTTAAATTCAATTAATTTTTATGCGTGGACAATTTGTTGGATAATTCTAAAATCAGTTTGAATGTGTCTCGAAATTTTGGGATTAAAAACAGTTCGGACCGCGCCGAAATATGCAACATTTCGTATAATTTTTTAACCGTGGCCACAATATGGGCTGTAATGCTAACAAAAAGAATACGGGCTCCAAAAAAACCTTAATAATTAGCAAATGGGCTGTAAATTATTAGAAATAATGGCAGATGGGTTGTATGTTGTTTTCCACAGATTTGAGGCTTTCCTAAAAAAAGGCTGATGCACAAGCAGTGACTGTTGGATGTCCATCCAACGACCGTCATGCTTCTTCAATCTCTGCTCTTCCTGCTCCAGCCGCTCAAACAAGCGTCGGCAGGACTGCCTGCTCCCTCCTCCTCGCGGTCGGCTGTGCTGCCGCGCAGGTCTCACTGCCCCACCGTACTCCCATCGCTGGCCTAGCCATCCCTCTACTCACCCACACCTGTTGTTATTCTCCGGCGACGGCAGACGAACCAGTAAACCCTCGTATAGTCGTACTCCCCTACGCATGGGAAACAACTGCCGAGTCTTCCCTGCCTCCGCGTCGTTCCCTTCCTAGGCCTCACCGTCGTCCACCGCCCTGGTGCTCTCGGCGCGGCATGGTCAACGTGGTCAAGGAACGGCTTCCATCGGACGTGGACTTTACGTGGAGAGGCTGACAGCTGGGTCCATGGCCACAGCAAGAAAGTGCCTCCTTATTATGCGCAAAATAATTATTCCTCCACCTGACAGCGGGGACCCATCGGACGGGCCACCGTATTTCGCGAAAAAAACGTTTCCCTCTGACTGCTGGGACCCACCAGCTACATCTTCGCACGCAAGGAAGTGCGTCCGGCAAAAAAAAAGGATTCGCCCCCCTGACTGCTGGGACCCACCAGCTACATCTTCGCACGCAAGGAAGTGCCTGACAGTCGGGACCCACCTAGTCGTAGCGTACATAGCGTTGTCATTCTGGTCGCGAACGTGTACGTACATACTGGTCGATGTAGAGGCGCACACGTGTCGTAGTAGAGGCGCGCACGTAGCATGTACACGTACGTACAACGGCTAGGGTGCAAGAAAGAAAATACAGCAACATACGTACATATGGGCAGGGTCTCGAACACCTACTCGTGCATACGTACGGCCAGGGCTCGTGTACATGGCTGGGTCGGAACGGAGAAACAGCGTCGTCGTCGTGTTCATGGGGAGCCAACCGGCTCGGTCGGAATGGAATGTGTCGTCGTGTTCATCGGGAGGGCTTGGACCGAACAGCCGATGGAAACGAGGCATGGCGTACCACAGAACGGAGGAAACGACCTTGTGTTCGACCGGCCACGTTCGAAACGGGATCCTGTTCATCGGGAGGGGTCTGGCGTACCGCAAGACGGAGGAGACGGACCTCCTACGGTCGAAACGGGGGTCCTGTTGATCGAGACGGGTGTGGCATACCGCAAAACGTAGGAAACAGACTTGTGTTGGAGCGCTACAGTCGAAACGGGGTTCCTGTTCATTGGGAGGGGTTGTGGCGTACCGCAAAACGGGACTCCACGGGATACTGTTCATCTCCACCGTCAACCCCCTCCAGCCTCCACGGGCTACTGTTCATCCACCGTCGACCTCCTCCAGCCTCCACCTGTGACTGTTCATCCACGGGCTCCTGGTCATCCAACCTCCACCGCACGCTACTCCATCGGCTACTGTTCAACCAGGCCTCTCCACGGGCTCCTGTTGAACCACCCCTCCACGGGCTACTATTCATCATGCCCTCCACGAAGTGGTCCTGTTCATCCTGCCCTCCACGGGGTCCTGTTCATCCAGCCCCAACCGGCTCGATCGATCGGGGTCCTATTCATCCAGAGGCAACCACGGGTCTCATGTTCATCCACCCGCACCGGGAACTGTTCATCCAAACCCCCCGCAACGCTCACTGTTCGTCCAGAGGCAGCATCGATCGGCTTTAGTTAGCAGCAGTAGCGAAGGAATCGCTCGATCGGGTTTAGTTAACAGCCATCGATTGATCGCTCGGGTTCAGTAACGCGTAGCCTGCAGTGCAATCGCTCGGGTTCAGTTAGAGCCCAACGCCTCACTCGGGTTCAGTTAGAGCCCAACGCCTCGCAGACACGCGCGTACGTACGAGAGAAACGCGCATCGCTCGGCCCCCGACCACCCACCGTAACCGGGGACTCCCCGATATTTTCCGCGCCCTCGCCATGGACAGCCCAAAGAATGTCATGCAGCTATGTCTCCGGCCCGCCCAGGACGAAAAGCCCATTTTCTGTCATGATTTTTTGTCATAGAAGTAGGACCCCACCACATCTATGATGATATCGGGTTTTGTCACAATTATCGTCATAGAAGTGTCATAAGTATGACAGAAAAGATTTTCCTTTGGCCGAAAATGTCACAGATGTGTCTTTTTTGTAGTGTTACTTGATTTTTTCCTTGCCTTTGTATTTATTACTCATCTCACCCGTACACTCTGGTACGTATTACTTTACCAGGGGCTTCACCATGCCCCGCAATACGACAATAAAGTCCGAACACTTTTTACAGTACAGTTTGGCACCCCGAACTTATAGCATTATATGCATCGGCTCCAAATCATGTCTTTGGTCAATAGTTGGGTTGCTCGGCTCCTGTGCTACTACCTTACGTTCCGCTATATCGTCTAGGGTAGTAAAGGGAGAACTACTGCGATTGTGTCCCGGTTCTTTCGGACGAGCACCTCGGTGGAGAAAGCCGAAAACTGACTGTCATGATGCAGCGTGAGCTGGTCAGCCGTTCGAGAGGCCACTACACCAAGTGGTGCATCAAGGAGAAGTGATTTGCTCAACTAGATCTACACAAGTCTATTTCTGCTCATTTCTAGGGTTTACAAAAGTTGCATTGGCAACTTTGCCCAATTAAGCTCCAAATTGGTGGAAGGCCTTAATTATATGTGTCATTTCACCCTGTGGAGTATCATGGCAATTGGAGATCATTTTCTTGCCCAAACCAACATCAAACACCTTCTGACATTTTGCAAAAACCACTTTTTTGACCCCTTCCACTATTCTTGGTGAGCTCCAATTTTTACCACAACCCCTTCTAGTCCCTTTTCACCTCTAGTAGCAATGGCAAGCCCATAGCTCACTTATTGGATGGGTAAAACCCCACTTCCTCTCTCTAGTCAGCCCATTTGCACACTTCTTCTCCCTCTCTCCTCACCCCAGTGGCCATCCAGGGCATCCAATGCCCCTCTCCTCTTCTTTACTCCCCCTAGACCTGCTAGACACTAGTGGGCACACCCCTGCCCTTTAAACAATGCCATGGCAGCCATTTGCACGCTCTGGAGCGCGCTACAATGCGCCCCCGCACTGTAGCCGCCCCCTTCCAGCCACATCCGGCCACCTCGGCTCTCCCCCTCATGTCCCCCGAGGTGCCTCGACGTCTGGGACACGGCACGCTGCCGGCCCCCTCCTCCTTCTCCCTCCTCTCGCCCCAGCTCGCGCGCGCGGCGACCGCCCGAGCGCACTAGTGAGCGTGCTCACACGCGCGGTACCTCTGGCCCCCTGCTCCCTCTCTCTCTTCTTCCCCTGGGCGTAGCCGACCCCCACGAACACCCCAGACACAACCAAACGGGCCCCCGTGACCCGAGGCGACGACAGCGAGCTCGCCGGCGCACGAGCCCACGGTGGACCGTCGTTCGCCTATATAAAGGCCTCCCCGAGCCCTTCCACCCTCACCACTCGCTCTCTGCACCACCAAAACCTCCCCCTACACCCCCAGTTCGCCTCCAGAGCCGCCCGAGCTCGAGATCGAGCTCGAGCTCCGCCGCGTCGGCTCGCCGGAGTTCGCGAGGTAGAAGCCTCCCCCGCTCCTCCTTTGCCTCGATCTGGAACCCCTGCACCCCACTGATCATTTACCCCTTGCTTCCCCTCTCTGTAGCTGCCGGGATCGACCGGAGCGACCACCACCCGAAGCTCCTCCGCCGCGAGACCTCGTCGCCGGCGAACCAGGCAGCTCCGGTGACGCCCGCCACCTCCACCCGAACGGCGACACGACGCTGAGTCCAGCCGTGCCCTCACCTGACCCCGCCGTGCCCTGCGCCGTCGCCGGTGAGCTCGCCGACCCCTCTGGCCTAGGGTTGACGACGATGGCCATGGGCCCCGTTTGTCAGCCCCTCGCCCTGACGCCTGGGCCCCGCTCGTCTGGTTTAAACCTGGCGCGCGCGCGTGCACGGGTGCGATGGGCCGCCTCTCTGTTGGGCCTGCTGCGCTGCGACTGTTCTGGCCCAGCAGGCACAGTGCCCTTTTTCTTTTTCTTTTTTGTCTCTTTTTCCAAATATTCCACAGGACAAAATAATAGTCCAAATAAATTAATTCCAATTTCTAAATTCCTAGAATATTGCAACCTATTTAATGGTGCAACTTCCATTGAAATCCAACCAACTTTTCTTTACTATAAATATTTAAATGTGATTTTAAGCATTTAAATATGCCTTTGAAAATCCATTTCTCCTGTTCCACAACTCCAAATCCAAAACTAGGAATTTTCCCCTTCTTAGATTTCCACCTAGTATTTTACAAAAATGTGTTGACATTTTTCTGAGCACTTTGATTTTTCTGTTTTATTATTGCCTTATTTTTCTCGTTATTATTTTGCGGCGATAGATTGCGTTGCTGACGAAGGAGTTGGACCAGAAGACTTTGAAGACCCAGAAGACTTTGCTGAGCCAGGCAAGCAGCCCTTTGACCATGTCTATGAAACCTTTTTATGCATGTCATATAGCACTTTAATAGCGTTGCTTCGGAATCATGAAGTGATGAAAACCACTTTGATGGGTTGCCTCTGTTACTTCCTCGTTGATACTTGCATTGTGCATGACCCTACCTCCTTATGAGGGTTATGTCGGTGGGAGTAGATAGGATGCTAAAGTAGTGCTACGCAAAAAGGGTCGGGAATATGCATGGTGATGGAGACAAAGTATTTTCAAAGGACTTCTCGAAAACCCCATCGGGTGCCACTTATGCCAGAGGGAGATGATGAGATGGGTAGCCACTTGATGACGAAGTGGTGTACCGAGGCAAGTGCGTGTGTTGTTTTCCAAAACGGATTGGTTTAAGTTGCTACCGTTATTCCAACCTTACATGCGCAACCACTCTACCCTTATATGGGAAAGGGCATTATTGATTACCTAGGTCGATACTAGCTTGGAGCCCGCATTACTAGTGACGGGGGAGAGTTGGTGCTCTCTCACGGGACGGGGTCGTGCCAGGTAGGGCGGCCATGACTGTTTTCACAGGGCACCGGATACACCGTTGTGTCCCCTCTCGGATGTTACGATCTCGAGTTAGTCTCGTATGATGTACACCGTGAGGATACGGAACAACGAGTGGACTCCTTGTTAGTGTCGTCTAGGGAAAGATAGTGATCGGGTGCTTACCCCGGGTGCTTGAGGTACCGCGGGTCATGGATGACACGGAAGCTCCCCGGATCTTGTGGGTAAAGTGTGCAACCTCTGCAGAGTGTAAAACTATTCGAATAGCCGTGTCCACGGTCAAGGACAGTTGGGTAACCGCTCTTGGGCTACGTCCACATGTTTACAAACCAGTGTGTGTGTTTGGATAAGTGGGAAGAACTACTTGGGTCAAGTCAAGGACTTGACATGATTGAGTTGGGTTGGTGCCCTCTCTAGTGATGTTGATATCTGTAACCTATCCTCATGCTTACTTAAATTCTCCTGATGCATGTCTTACAAGTTGTTGAACATGTCATTGCACCCAAAACTAGCTTTCCGCAAAAATTTACCTATGTCATGCATTATTGTACCTTGAACCAAAACATGGGTTGCTTGCGAGTACATTCAAAGTACTCATTGGCTTGCCACTGGTTATTTAATTGACCAGGCATGGAAGAACAGGAGTTCGAGGAAGAATCCTTTGGAGACGAACATGCGAACTAGGACGCTTCCCAGTCAGAATGCCTGTAGGGTTAAGGCAGATGGCATGGGTTCTACTTATCAACGAAGATTTCCGCTACTTGTGTTTCATTTGATGTTCAGCCCTTAAGGCTTTATCTATGTAAGACTTGACCATAATGGTCATAATTTGTGTAAGACGGTATGTATGGATGTAAGACTCTTGTTATTCAGCTTCTGTGTGTTCAGTGAGCATTGATCTCTGGGATCACTGTACACGTGCATTCGGTGATCACGACTTATGAGTCGGGGTCCCCACAGGATATCATTACATCAACATTACATAATAGTGGGGATACAACCAAGACATACAATGACACAATGAATACAACAATACATCATACATAAGATCAACATCCGACTACGGACGAAACATAAACAGAAACTCAAACAATATCCACCCTGCTAGCCCAGGCTGCCGACCAGGAACCTATCCCTCAATCGAAGAAGAAGCAGAAGAAGAACTGTAACACAAATAAACATCGCTCTCGCGTCGTGATCATCGCATAACCTGTACCTGCAACTGGTGGTGTAGTAATCTGTGAGCCACGAGGACTCAGCAATCCCATTACCATGGGTATCAAGACTAGCAAAGCTTAATGGGTAAGGAAGGGGGTAAAGTGGTGAGGTTGCAGCAGCGACTAAGCATGTATGGTGGCTAACTTACGCAAATAAGAGCAAGAAGAGAAGCAAAGCAAGCGGTCATCAACTAGTAATGATCAAGAAGTGATCCTGAACTCCTACTTACGTCAAACATAACCCAGAAACCGTGTTCTCCTCTAGATCAACCCCGAAAAGAGACACTCACGGTTACACACACGGTTGGTGTATTTTAGAAGAGTTTACTTCAAGTTTACTACAACCGGACATCAAAAAATTCCCATCTGCCCATAACCGCGGGCACGGCTTTCGAAAGTTCAAACCCTGTAGGGGTGTCCCAACTTAGCCCATGATAAGCTCTCGCGATCAACGAAGTATATTCCTTCTCCCCGGGAAGACCCGATCAGTCTCGGAATCCCGGCTACAAGACATTTCGACAGTAATAAAACAAGACCAGCAAGACCTCCCGGCATGTCGACACCCTGATAGCAGTCCGTACAACTAAAACCAGACCACAAGTTTCCCCGAGGTGGCGCTGCAAGGGGCTCTAGTTTGGACCAACACTTAGACAAGCATTGGCCTGGGGGGTCTGAATAAAGATGACCCTTGGGTTAATTACTCCCAAGGGAAAGGTATAGGTGGTAGGCAAATGGTAAAACCAATGTTGGGCCTTGCTGGAGGAGTCTTATTCAAAGCGAACTGTCAAGGGGTCCCATAAATCACCCAACCGCGTTAGGGACGCAAAATCCGGGAACATAATACCGATATGACAGAAACTAGGGCGGCAAGAGTGGAACAAAACACCAGGCATAAGGCCGAGCCTTCCACCCTTTACCAAGTATATTAATGCATTAATAATATAAGAGATATTGTGATATCCCAACAATAAACATAATCCAACATGGAGCAATCTTCATCTTCACCTGCAACTAGCAATGCTATAAGAGGGGCTGAGCAAAGCGGTAACATAGCCAAACAACGGTTTGCTAGGAAGGGTAACAAAGGTCAGAGGTTCATGGCAAATAGGGAGGCTTGAGCAGCAAGTGATAGGTAGCGCAGCATAGCGATAGAACGAAGCAACTAGCATAGCAATGATAGTAATGAGATCCAAGGTGACGGTCATCTTGCCTGAAATCCCACAAGGAAGAAGAACGAGTCCACAAAGAAGATGAAGCCACGAAGACGAACCAAGCGTAGACGAACGAATCCTCACGATCGCAACGAAACGGGAACTATCGAGAAGAAGCACACAAGATGGTAAACACACCACACATAGACAAGGCATGATGCTCAACCAAGTATGATGCATGACAAGGCTACATGAAGCTACTCATGGCAAGATATGATGCATACAAGAACAACACATCAAAGCAAGTTTAAATGAGGCCGGAAACAACATATAACAATTCCGATAAGTCCTCATATGCAAATTTCGAAATTGGTCCAGGTCTGAATAAACCTTACGTTCAAGTTGTTAAACAGCAAGTTAATATGCACCACGATGATCTACACGAAATTCTAGTCAAGTTACATATAAAGTTCATTAGATTCGGAGCTACGGCCTAGAAGATATGAGCAAAACAAGTTGAGCACGGCATTGATGCAAAATGCATACAAAAATCAAGCAAACACACTCAAAACATGGATGCAACAAGGTAATATTAAAATACATGCAAAACTAAGCAAGTTTCATATAGAGCACACTGAAAACGGAGCAACGGTTCAACACATACACACTATACAAGACATAACAATAATCTGTCCAAAACAGCAAGTAGGCATCTGGCAAGCATCAAAACAACAAGCTAAAGGATCTCAACATGAAAACAAAAGGCATGTACATGATGTACAGGTAAAGCATGACAAAACATGAACACTGAGCTATCTCCAGAAATCAATAGATCATACTCAAACAAGCATGACAAGATTGCAAATAATAACAGGTTCACAGACTTAGTGGAATTCACAGGGCATGGCAGAAATAACATCCGGTTAGCATGTTTAGAGCTATCAAACAACATGTTACAGCAAACTATCATGTCAAACTAGAGCATGGCATGAATCTACTAAAGGCATAGAACAAAAGTCCCTTACTGACCATAAGCCATAAGGGATTAGAGAATACAAATGCAAGCATGTGAACATAGCAAAAACATAAACAGATTCAGACTTGGTGAAAAACTGGAGCATGGCATAAACAGATAACAAGTAGGCATGTTGGTGAGCTCAATGCACTCACTACGAGGCATTGAATGACAAACAAAGCATACAACCAGAAACTAGACATGGCATGAAGCTAGACATGGCAAGAACAATAACATAGCATGCACGGATCAACAACAACAAGCTAGGCAAAATTGAATAACACGTAAACAATCCGCCAGGAACATTTTATAGCAAAAGTAGAGCTCGATTGAGTCAAGCTAAGGTGCTCCATAAATGCAAACAAAGGCATGGATGGATAGAGAACATCCATATTTACAAAACAACCTTACTGATCATTCTCAAAAGAGGCATGGATCTCACTGTAGCAACATGAATACATGGCATCAAAATAACAGCAGACAAAGACAGTGAAATTCTAAGTCTCTGAAATCAGCAACATTGAGTAAGCGACTTTGCAAGCTTGAAACAAACAATACATGTCATATCATGGCAAATGGGTTGCACCACAGCAAAGATGGCATGTTATATCTCAATACACATGTAGACTTCATGCTCAAAATAAAATCACACAAAAAGGTACAAAAATAACAAATGAGCATATTCTGATAACAGACAGCAGTTAACATCACATAGCAGTTTTGCAACGATGATTAGGGCACCAAGATGAACTCAAATGAACATGGCACAATGGAGCAAAATGTAGAGCATCTCCAGGTGAACATTTCGATATATCATGCACGCAAAACGGAGCAGTATGAAGAGAGTTATGGCATGTTGAACAAGGCACCATAATGCAATAGTTAAGGGACTTGGACGTTTTTATACCTCCCAGATCTAGGGTTGACCCAGGCACGCAAGACGAGGCGGCGGCGGATCCGGTCACGGCGACGAGGGAGATGGCTGAGAGAGGCCGGGGACGGTCGGCGGAGGGGCGCTCCGGCCGGATCCGGCCCGATCCGACGCGGCGGCGAGGAGCACCGGGCGGCGGCGCTCCTGAAGAGAGAGGGAGAGAGAGCTGGTGAGAGAGAGGGAGAGCAGAGGAGAGGGAGAAGAAGGCGGGGCGGCGCGGGCTCACCGGGGCGGTGACGAGCTGCGGCCGGCGGAGTGGGGCGCCGACGGGAGGAAGCGGGGAGACGCCGGAGGGGCGCGGCGGCGGGGTCCCGGCGCGCGGCGGCGCGGGACGGGCGGTGGCGCGGGCGAGGCGGGCGCCTCGGGCCCAGTCGCGGTCGGGGCGGGCCCCGCCGTGGGCCGAGCGGTCCGGCGGCATGCGCCAGTGCGGGAGTGCCATGTGGCGGCGTCGGAGTGGAGGAGAGGGGCGGCGGGGTGACGTGGCGTCCCCGGATTGGTCCGGGCGACGTGGAGGCGGCGGTGGACGCGTCCAGCGGCGGGCGGACATGTCCGGTGGCGCGGAGGGGAAGAGGCTAGGGTTTGATCTGCGCAAAACTCCGGGGAGGGGCACCTATTAATAGGTAGAGGGAGCTAGGATGCTCCAAAAGAGGTGCGGTTTGCGGCCACGCGATCGTGATCGAACGGCCGACATGATGGAAGGGGTTTAGGTGGGTTTTGGGACACTTTGAAGGGGTTGTTGGGCTGCACACAAAAGAGGCCTTCGCGGTTATCCGGTTAACCGTTGGAGTATCGGACGAACTCCAAATGGCACGAAACTTGACAGGCGGTCTACCGGTGGTGTACCAAGGCCGCTTGGCAAACCTCGGGCCATTCCGAGAAAGTTTAACACCCGCGCACATGAAAAGAGGTAAAAGGGGCGCCGGGGACATAGGAGTGCCAGATTGGAAAACGGACAACGGGTAAAATGCTCGGATGCATGAGACGAACACGTATGCAACATGGGATGCACATGATGACATGATATGAAATGCAGATGATGACATCGCAAAGTACAACACGCAAGCACATGACATGGCAAGGACGGCGAATAACTGGCGGACACCTGGCGCATCGAATCCGGGGCGTTACATTTCCCGCCGCGATCTTCTTGGTCGCCTGGATTTCCTGGAGGGCGCTCTGGGCTTCGGCACGAGCATCTTGTGCACTCTGACGGGCCTTCGCTAGTTTGGACCCTTGCGTCTTAGAATCACGCTCCAAGGACTCGGTACTTCTTGACGGCGTCCTGGAGCTCTTGCTGGACCTCGCTGACCCGGGCCTCGTGCTTCTCGCGCGCGGCGCGTTCCTTGGACGCTTTGTTATCGGCCTCGGCTAATGCCTTCTTGAGGGCCGCCACCTCGGTCATGGCCCCTAATAAAGTTCATGACACTTTAGTCAGCACGAACCATTCATCCCTCCTAAATATACACGCAGGTTACTGCATACCTTGGTTGTCCTCCAGTTGCTTCTTCATGAGGCCGAGCTCTTCTTCGGCCCGCTCCAGGCTCTGCTTCAATCCGGTGACCTCTGTAGTATGAGTGGAAGCAGCCAGCAGCGACGCCTGCTTATTCACATAGACATCTTATGTTAGACTCATGCGAAAATTATTTTGATCCTCCATTCGGCCTTTTCTTTCTGAACACCGAACAGAGCACCATGGCTACTGTCTACATTGTGATATTCTTTCTACAATTACATTACTTACCTCAAAGCCTGTTAGAAGGCTAGCACAGGCTTCGGTCAGTCCGCTTTTGGTGGACTAAACCTTCTCGATCACCATACCCATAAGGACACGGTGTTCATCCACAATGGAAGTGCCTCGCAGCGCTTCCAGCAGATTATCTGGTGCCTCTGGTTGGACAAAGGTCACCAGCGGAACATGCACACCTCCTCCTTTCGGGGAAGGCCGTTTGCTGGACTCCGGAGCCGTGCAGGTCTCCAGAATGGTATCCGGCTGGGGGCCGAATGGAACTTGGCCCCCATCACCAGTCCCCATGGGGGCTTTTTCCCCCATGTGTCCGGCGGCCGAGGAGTCCACCCCGACTATCTCCGGAACCTCTCCCCGGTTTGGTAAGGTCCTTTGGGACACCACCTCGTCATCACCCTTGGCCGAGACAGAGTGAGAGGGCGGCGGTGACATGCTGGCCATCTCCTTTGAATCTAGCGAACCTTCTTTTGAGGATCGCGGGGAGCTGTCGCGGGCCGGACTGCAATGGCATAGTGTAAACATATTAATATTACAAAGCGGAAAGGCCAGGCACTTGGACATGCATAAGGTTTTTATTACTTACAAAGCGGCCCGAGGCTTGGTCCGGGGCAGTCGCTCTGGACTGCTAACGACATCCCACACGGAGTTATCCGCAAGGGAGCCCTTCCCCCTCTTGGGCGCCTTCGCCTCCAGATTTGTGGAGGCCCCCCTTTTCTTCCTTACCCCCTCAGGGGGGAGTTGCTTTATTCCTCCTCGTCGTCGTCTTCGGTGGCCGAAGAGTGAGTCTCGTCTTCGGACGACATGTCCGAAGCACCTTTTCGGCGAAGGCCACTCCTGGCCCCCTTGGCCTTTTTCTTGGCCTTCTTCTCCGGCACATCATAAGGCGCCTAAAACATCATCTTCATCAAAAGTGGGGTTTCTTCATCTTCGGGTAGCGGAGCCGGACAATTAATTCGCCCTGCTATGTCCATCCAGGCCTAAAAAATTGATACTAAGGCTTAGACTCCTTCCTCAAAATATGCCAGTAAAGGGTATACCTTGAAAACATGAAAGAACTTACCGAATTAGCCTGGCGTTTTAAGCTAAGCCCGTGATCCTCGGTCGTAGGTGGTGGTGTCTCACCGGCCTTGAAGAGCACTTTCCTGATGTCCTCGTGCGTCGTGCCGAAGAGCTCTAGCAGAGTCTAGTGCTTGGCCGGATCAAACTCCCACAAATAGCAGGTCCGACATTGGCACAGAAGGATCCGGCTAATGAGCATAACCTGGATCACGTTGACAAGTTTGATTCTCTTGGTTATCATGTTCTGGACGCACGTGTGGAGCCTAGTCAGCTCGTTCGAAGAACCCCAGGTTAGGCCCTTCTCTTGCCAGGAGGTGAGCCGCATAGGAACTTCGGATCGGAATTCGGTGGCCGCCACCCAGTTGGTTTCGCGTGGCTCGGTGATGTAGAACCACCTCGACTGCCACCCCTTCACCGTTTCCACAAAGGAGCCTTTGGGCCAGGTGACATTGGGCATCTTGCCCACCATGGCACCTCCGCACTCTGCTCGTTGACCGCTCACCACCTTCGGCTTCACATTGAAGGTCTTCAGCCATAGGACGAAGTGAGGTGGGACGCGGAGAAAGGCCTCACACACGACTATAAATGCCGAGATGTTGAGGATAAAGTTGGGGGCTAGATCATGGAAGTCCATCCCATAGTAAAACATCAGTCCGCGGACAAACGGGTGGAGAGGGAATCCCAGCCCGCGGACGAAATGCGCGAGAAACACAACCCTCTCATGGGGCTCTTGGGTAGGGACAATCTGTCCCTTGGCCGGGAACCGGTGAACGATCTGCTAGGCCAGGTATCCGGCCTCTCGGAGCTCCTTGATATCCTTCTTCTTAACCGAGGAGACCATCCACTTGCCTCCAGCTCCAGATCCGGACATGGTTGGAGTACTTTCTCGGGCGGGGAAAGCTAGAGCTTGGGCGCTGGAGCTCGAGAATGGATGGGCGGAGGAAGGAGAAGGCGTGAGTGAATGAGGATGAATCCTTATCCCCTTATAAAGGTCGTGAATGTCAGGCGCCTCCCCACTCTCCTTAAAACTCGCCTATTCCCAAGGGCTGTGTAAACGGCATGGTGGGGTTACCCATGCCCGTATTGATGAGAATCTCGTAATAAGGGGACACGATCTCTGCTTTGACAAGACGTGCCAATGGCAACCGCGTCTAAAAACATGGAGCTGCAGATGAAAAACGGTTCGAAAATATGACCGGACAAATGTGATGTCATGTTCCAGAAAGTTGTCAGCGTATTGGACTCGTGTAAAATTATATTCTCTCTGCGGTTGTGTGTGGTGTGTATGTTACAGGTCCGGATACGTTCAACACGTCCGAGGACTATCTTGGAGTTCGAACGGAGGAACCCGCCTTGCAATGCCGAAGACAGACCTACGCGTTGGATACCTTGTCATTGAAGCCAGGTTCATGGGCTACTGAGGGAGTCCTGGACTAAGGGGTCCTCGGGCGTCCGGCCTGTTAGCCATGGGCCGGACTGATGGGCTGTAAAGATACGAAGACCGAAGACTGAGATTAATTTCCATAGTCACACAAGCTAGACTTCTAGGATTTAGCCATTACGATCTCGTGGTAGATCAACTCTTGTAATACTCATATTCATCAAGATCAATCAAGAAGGAAGTAGGGTACTACCTCCATAGAGAGGGCCCGAACCTGGGAAACATCGTGTCCCCTGTGTCCTGTTACCATCAACCTTAGACGCACAGTTCGGGACCCCCTACCCGAGATCCGCCGGTTTTGACACCGACAGGTACGTGGACACACTCTCCCCGCTCGTTGCTATGCTTCTCCTAGATAAATCTTGCATGATCGTAGAATTTTTTTTGAAATACTACGTTCCCCAACAGTGGTATCAGAGCCAAGTCTATGCGTAGATGTTATATGCACGAGTAGAACACAATGAGTTGTGGGCGATAATAGTCATACTGCTTACCAGCAACATCTTACTTTGATTCGGCGGTATTGTTGGATGAAGCGGCCCGGACCGACATTACATGACCACGTTCATGAGACTGGTTCTAACCACGTGCATGCTTCGCACACAGGTGGCTAGCGGGTGACTGTTTCTCCAACTTTAGTTGAATCGAGTTTGACTACGTCCGGTCCTTGTTGAAGGTTAAAACAACACACTTGACAAAAAATCGTTGTGGTTTTGATGCGTAGGTAAGAATGGTTATTGCTAGAAGCCCGTAGTAGCCACGTAAAACTTGCAACAACAAAGTAGAGGACGTCTAACTTGTTTTTGCAGGGCATGTTGTGATGTGATATGGTCAAGACGTGATGAGATATGAATATTTGTATGAGATGATCATGTTTTGTTAAACTTATCGGCAACTGGCAGGAGCCTTATGGTTGTCTCTTTATTGCATAAGATGCAAGCACCATATAATAGATTTACTTTATCGCTATGCCATAGCAATAGTTGCAAAAGCAATAGTTGGCGAGACGACCATGTGACGACACGTTGATAAAAATCAAGATGATGGAGATCATGGTGTCATGCCGGTGACGATGGAGAGCATGATGGTACTTTGGAGATGGAGATCAAAGGCACAAGATGATGATGGACATATCATGTCACATATTTTGATTGCATGTGATGTTTATTTTTTATGCATCTTACTTTGCTTAGTACGACGGTAGCATTATGAGATGATCCCTTACTAAAATTTCAAGGTATAAGTGTTCTCCCTGAGTATGCACCGTTGCGACAGTTCTTTGTGCTGAGACACCACATGATGATCGGGTGTGATAAGCTCTATGTTCACATACAACAAGGGCGAGCCAGTTTTGCAGATGCAGAATACTCGGGTTGAACTTGACGAGCCTAGCATATGCAGATATGGCCTTGGAACACTGAGGCTGAAAAGTCAAACGTGAATCATATAGTAGATATGATCAACATAGCGATGTTCACCATTGAAAGCTACTCCATCTCATGTGATGATCGGACATGGTTTAGTAGATATGGATCACGTGATCATTTAGATGACTAGAGGGATGTCTATCTAAGTGGGTGTTCTTAAGTAATATGATTAACTGAACTTAAATTTATCATGAACTTAGTCCTGATAGTATTTGCATATCTATGTTGTAGATGAATTGCTCGCGTATAGCTTCCCCGTTTTATTTATGATATGTTCCCAGAGAAAACTAAGTTGAAAGTTGATAGTAGCAATGATGCGGACTATGTTCGTGATCTAAGGATTATCCTCATTGCTGCACAGAATAATTATGTCCTTGATGCACCGCTAGGTGAAAGAACTATTGTAGGAGCAAATGCATACGTTATGAACATTTGACAAGCTCGGTATGATGACTACTTGATAGTTTAGTGCACCATGCTTTGTGGCTTAGAACCAAGACTTCAAAAATGTTTTGAAACGCCATGGAGCATATGAGATGTTCCAAGAATTGAAATTGGTATTTCGGACTCATGCCCGAGTCGAGAGGTATGAGAACTCTGACAAGTACTTTTTTGCCTACACGATAGAGGAGAATAGCTCAACCAGTGAGCATGTGCTCAGAATGTCTGAGTACTACAATCGATTGAATCAAGTGGGAGTTAATCTTCTAGATAAGATAGTGATTGACAGAGTTCTCTAGTCACTATCACCAAGTTAATGGAACTTCATGATGAACTATAATATGCAAGGGATGACAAAAATGATTCCCGGAGCTCTTCGCGATGCTGAAATCGGCGAAGGTAGAAATCAAGAAAAGCATCAAGTGTTGATGGTTGACAAGACCACTAGTTTCAAGTAAAAGGGCAAGGGAAAGAAAGGGAACTTCAAGAAGAATGACAAGCAAGTTGCCACTCCCTTGAAGAAGCCCAAAGCTAGACCCAAGCCTGAAACTGGGTGCTTCTACTGCAAAGGAAATGGTCACTGGAAACAGAACTGGCCCAAATACTTTGCGGATAAGAAGGACGGCAAAGTGAACAAAAGTATATATGATATACATGTTATTGATGTGTACTTTACTAGTATTCATAGTAGCCCCTGGATATTTGATACTGGTTCAGTTTCTATGATTAGTAACTTGAAACAGGAGTTATAAAATAAACAGAGACTAGCTGAGGGCAAGGTGACGATGTGTGTTGGAAGTGATTCCAAGGTTCATAAGATCACCATCGCACACTCCCTTTACCTTCGAGATTATCATTGAACCTAAAATAAATGTTATTTGGTGTTTGCATTGAGCATAATATGATTGGATCATGTTTATTGCAATACAATTATTCATTTAAGTCAAAGAATAATTGTTATTCTGTTTACATGAATAAAACCTTCTGTGGCCATACGCCCAAGGTGAATGGTTTATTGAATCTCGATTGTAGCGATACACATATTCATAATATTGAACCCAAAAGATGCAATGTTAATAATGATAGTGCAACTTATTTGTGGCACTGCCGTTTAGGTCATATTGGTGTAAAGCGCATGAAGAAACTCCATGCTGGTGGGCTTTTGGAACCACTTGATTATGAATCACTTGATGCTCGCGAACCATGCCTCATGGGCAAGATGACGAAGACTCCGTTCTCCGGAACAATGGAGCAAGTTACTGACTTATTGGAAATAATACATACCGATGTATGCGGTCCGATGAGTATTGAGGCTCGCGGCTGGTATCGTTATTTTGTGACCTTCATAGATGATTTGAGCAGATATGGGTATATATACTTAATGAAACACAAGTCTGAAACATTTGAAAAGTTCAAAGAATTGTAGAGTGAAGTTGGGAATCATCGTAACAAGAAAATAAAGTTTCTACGATCTGATCGCAGAGGCGAATATTTGAGTTACGAGTTTGGCCTTCATTTGAAACAATGTGGAATAGTTTCGCAACTCACGCCACCTGGAATACCACAGCGTAATGGTGTGTCCGAACGTCGTAACCGTACTTTATTAGATATGGTGCGATCTATGATGTCTCTTACCGATTTACCACTATCGTTTGGGATTATGCATTAGAGATAGTTGCATTCACGTTAAATAGGGCACCGTTTAAAACCCGTTGAGACAACACCATATGAACTGTGGTTTAGCAAGAAACCTAAGCTGTCGTTTCTTAAAGTTTGGGGTTGCGATGCTTATGTGAAAAGGTTTCAGCCTGATAAGCTCAAACCCAAATCGAAGAATTGCGTCTTCATAGGATACCCAAAAGAAACTGCTGGGTATACCTTCTATCACAGATCCGAAGGCAAGTTCTTTGTTGCTAAGAGTGGATCCTTTCTAGAGAAGGAGTTTCTCTCGAAAGAAGTGAGTGGGAGGAAAGTAGAACTTGATGAGGTAATTGTACCTTCTCTCGAATTGGAAAGTAGCTCATCACTGAAATCTGTTCCAGTGATGCCTACACCAATTAGTGAGGAAGTTAATGATGATGATCATGAAACTTCAGATCAAGTTACTACCGATCCTCGTAGGTCAACTAGAGTATGACCCGCACCAGAGTGGTACGGTAATCCTGTTCTGGAAGTCATGTTGCTAGACCATGATGAACCTATGAACTATGAGGAAGCGATGATGAGCCCAGATTCTGACAGATGGCTTGAGGCCATGAAATCTGAGATAGAATCCATGTATGAGAACAAAGTGTGGATTTTGGTGGACTTGCCAGATGGTCGGCAAGCCATTGAGAATAAATGGATCTTCAATCGGAAGACGGACGCTGATAGTAGTGTTACTATCTACAAAGCTCGTATTTTTGAAAAGGGTTTTTGAAAAATTCAAGATGTTGACTACGATGAGATTTTCTCACTCGTATCGATGCTTAAAGTCTGTCTGAATCATGTTAGCAATTGCCACATTTTATGAAATCTGACAAATGGATATCAAAACTGCATTCCTTAATGGATTTATTAAAGAAGAGTTGTATATGATACAACCAGAAGGTTTTGTCAATCCTAAAGGTGCTAACAAAATGTGCAAGCTCCAGCGATCCATCTATGGACTGGTCCAAGCATCTCGGAGTTGGAATATACACTTTGATAAGTTGATCAAAGCATATAGTTTTATACAGACTTGAGGTGAAGCCTGTATTTACAAGAAAGTGAGTGGGAGCACTACAGCCTTTCTGATAAGTATATGTGACTGACATATTGTTGATCGGAAATGATGTAGAATTTTCTAGAAAGCATAAAGGAGTGTTTGAAAGAACTTTTTCAAAGAAAGACCTTGGTGAAGCTGCTTACATATTGGGCATCAAGATCTATAGAGATAGATCAAGACGCTTGATAAGATTTTTCAATGAGTGCATACCTTGACAAGATTTTTGAAGTATAGTTCAAAATGGAACAGTCAAAGACGGAGTTCTTGCCTGTATTGCAAGGTATAAATTGAGTAAGACTCAAAACAGGACCACGGAAGAAAATAGAAAGAGAATGGAAGTCATTACCTACGCCTCATCCATAGGTTCTATAAAGTATGCTATGCTGTGTACCAAACCTATTGTGTACCTTGCCATGAGTTTGGCAAGGGGGTAGGATATTGATTCAGGAGTGGATCACTTAACAACAGTCAAAATTTTCCTTAGAAGACCAAGGAGATATTTCTCGGTTATGGAGGTGATAAAGAGTTCGTCGTAAAGAGTTACGCCGATGCAAGCTTTTACACTGATCCAGATGACTCCGAGTCTCGGTCTGCATACATATTGAAAGTGGGAGCAATTAGCTAGAGTAGCTCCATGCAGACATTGTAGACATAGAAAATTTGCAAAGTACATATGGCTCTGAATGTGACAGACCCATTGACTAAGCTTCTCTCACAAGCAAAACATGATCACACCTTAGT
Organism: Aegilops umbellulata; assembly: GCA_032464435.1. Taxonomy (NCBI): domain Eukaryota; kingdom Viridiplantae; phylum Streptophyta; class Magnoliopsida; order Poales; family Poaceae; genus Aegilops; species Aegilops umbellulata. The sequence goes on from CP136055.1 coordinate 447,206,691, forward strand.
ACTCTTTGGGTATTAGTCACATGGCGATGTGAACTAATCACATGGTGATTTGAACTATTGGTGTTAAATCACATGGCAATGTGAACTATATTATTGACTCTAGGTCAAGTGGGAGACTGAAGGAAATACGCCCTATAGGCAATAATAAAGTTGTTATTTATATTTCCTTATATCATGATAAATGTTTATTATTCATGCTAGAATTGTATTAAGCATAAACTTAGTACATGTGTGAATACATAGACAAACAGAGTGTCCCTAGTATGCCTCTACTAGACTAGATCGTTAATCAAAGATGGTTAAATTTCCTAGCCATAGACATGTGTTGTCATTTGATGATCGGGATCACATCATTAGAGAATGGTGTGATGGACAAGACCCATCCGTTAGCTTAGCACTATGATCATTTAGTTTATTGCTATTGCTTTCATCATGACTTATACATGTTCCTTGATACGTCTCCGTCGTATCTACTTTTCCAAACACTTTTGCCCTTGTTTTGGACTCTAACTTGCATGATTTGAATGAAACTAACCCGGACCGACGCTGTTTTCAGCAGACTTTCCATGGTGTTATTTATGTGCAAAAACAAAAGTTCTCGGAATGACCCGAAACTCCACGGAACGTTTATTTAGAATTAATAAAAAATCCTTGCAAATGATGAAGACCAGGGGGCCCACACCCTGTCCACGAGGGTGGGGGCGCGCCCTCCCCCCTAGGGCGCATCCCCCTACCTCGTGGGCCCCCTGGAGCTCCTCCGACCTCAACTCCAACTCTATATATTTGTTTTCGGGGAGAAAAAACCCAGAGAGAAGAATTCGTCGTGTTTTACGATACGGAGCCGCCGCCAAGCCCTAAAACCTCTAGGGAGGGCTGATCTGGAATCCGTTCGGGGCTCCAGAGAGGGGGATTCGTCGCCGTCGTCATCATCAACCATCCTCCATCACCAATTTCATGATGCTCACTGCCGTGCGTGAGTAATTCCATCATAGGCTTGCTGGACGGTGATGGGTTGGATGAGATTTATCATGTAATCGAGTTAGTTTTGTTAGGGTTTGATCCCTAGTATCCACTATGTTCTGAGATTGATGTTGCTATGACTTTGCTATGCTTAATGCTTGTCACTAGGGCCCGAGTGCCGTGATTTGAGATCTGGAGCTATTATGTTTTCATGAATATATGTGAGTTCTTGATCCTATCTTGCAAGTCTATAGTCACCTACTATGTGTTATGATCCGGCAACCCCGAAGTGACAATAATCGGGACCACTCCCGGTGATGACCATAGTTTGAGGAGTTCATGTATTCACTATGTGTTAATGCTTTGTTCCGGTACTCTATTAAAAGGAGGCCTTAATATCCCTTAGTTTCCATTAGGACCCCGCTGCCACAGGAGGGTAGGACAAAAGATGCCATGCAAGTTATTTTCCATAAGCACGTATGACTATATTCGGAATACATGCCTACATTACATTGATTAATTGGAGCTAGTTCTATGTCACCCTATGTTATCATTGTTACATGATGAACCGCATCCGGCATAATTCTCCATCACCGATCCAATGCCTACGAGCTTTTCACATATTGTTCTTCGCTTATTTACTTTTCCGTTGCTACTATTACAATCACTACAAAACACCAAAAATATGACTTTGCTACTGTTACCGTCACTTCCATACTACTTTGCTACTAAATACTTTGCTGCAGATACTAAGTTATCCAGGTGTGGTTGAATTGACAACTCAACTGCTAATACTTTAGAATATTCTTTGGCTCCCCTTGTGTCGAATCAATAAATTTGGGTTGAATACTCTACCCTCGAAAACTGTTGCGATCCCTTATACTTGTGGGTTATCATTCCTCTCACTATGAGATTATGCAACTCCCGAATACCAAAGGAACACCTTGTGTTCTATCCAACATCACAACGTAATTGGGAGATTATAAAGATGCTCTACAGATGTCTCCGAAGGTGTTTGTTGGGTTGGCATCGATCGGGATTAGGATTTGTCACTTCGTGTATCGGAGAGGTATCTCTGGGCCCTCTCGGTAATGCACATCACTATAAGCCTTGCAAGCAATGTGACTAATGAGTTAGTCACAGGATGATGCATTACAGAACGAGTAAAGAGACTTTCCGGTAACGAGATTGAACAAGGTATGATGATACCGACGATCGAATCTTGGGCAAATAACATACCGATGACAAAGGGAATAACATATGTTGTTATGCGGTTTGACCGATAAAGATCTACGTAGAATATGTAGGAGCCAATATGAGCATCCAGGTTCCGCTATTGGTTATTGACCAGAGATGTGTCTCGGTCATGTCTACATAGTTCTCGAACCCGTAGGGTCCGCACGCTTAACATTCGATGATGATTTGTATGATGAGTTATGTGATTTGGTGACCGAAGTTTGTTCGGAGTCCCGGATGAGATCACGGACATGACGAGGAGAAATGGTCGAGAGGGAAAGATTAATATATAGGACGATGGTATTTGGACACCGGAAGTGTTCCGGGTGATACCGGGTCACCGGAAGGGGTTCCGGGCAACCCCCGGCAAAGATATGGGCTTAATGGGCCAAGTAGGGGAACACACCAGCCCACAAAGGGCTGGTGCACCCCCTATAGGGCCAGCCACGTGGGAAGAAAGGGAAAGGAGAGGATGAAAAGGGAAGTATGAAGTAGGACTCCTACTTCCTTCCCCTCCCCCTCCTTCCTTTCCCCCTTGTCCAAATATGGTAGGGGGGGAATTGGACAAGGGGCCCAAGTAGGATTCCTCCTACTTGGGCGCGCCTAGGCTGCCTCCCACCCTCTCCCTCCTTTATATATGTGGGGAGGGCAACCCTAGAAGACACATCAATTGTTCCTAGCCGTGTGCAGTGAGGGAGTCCTGGACTAAGGGGTCCTCAGGCGTCCGGCCTGTTATCCATGGGTTGGACTGATGGGCAGTGAAGACATGAAGGCCGAAGACTGTTCCCGTGTCCAATTGGACTCTACTTGGCGTGGAAGGAAAACTTGGCGACCTAAGATTCCTTCTTATGTAACCGACCCTATGTAAACCCTAGATCCCCCTGGTGTCTATATAAACCGAAGGGGTTAGTCCGGAAAAGACACACACTACCATAGTCATATAGGCTAAACTTCTAGGGTTTAGCCATTACGATCTCGTGGTAGATCAACTCTTGTAATACTCATATTCATCAAGATCAATCAAGCAGGAAGTAGGGTATTACCTCCATAGAGAGGGCCCGAACCTGGGTAAACATCGTGTCCCCCGTCTCCTGTTACCATCGATCCTAGATGCATAGTCCGGGACGCCCTACCCAAGATCCGCCGGTTTTGACACCGACATTGGTGCTTTCATTGAGAGTTCCACTATGCCGTTGACAAAAGGTTCGATGGCCCCTTCAATCGTCTATAGTGACGTTGTCCAAGGAGAATCCTTCCTCCCAGGACAGATCTTTGTGTTCGGCGCTTCGTACTGCGGGCCAACTCACTTGGCCATCTAGAGCAGATCGATGGCTACGCCCCTGGCCATCATGTCAGATTCGGAAGCTTGAACTACGTCGCGGACATCCGCGGAGACATGATCTTAAACAGATTCAAAACCACGACTATCGCTCCCCCTCGCCTCGATGAATGTGACTTAAATCTGTCATCAGATCACATCCAGGAGATGGTTCCTGTTGTTGCGACGGCCTTAGAACTGAAGCAGATCATGCCACCCAAGGCCACAGAGTCCACGGTGTTCGATCTGCACACGGACTCGACACTCCGCAATATTCGCGTCAATGGAACTTCGGACTCATCTCCGGGTATAAGTTCAGGACCGTGTACGCCTGCACACACCGAGCTAGATCGGTTATCGATCTTCCAATTCGGCGCTGCAGACGTTTTCCAGCACTCACCTTTGGGCGATGTGATGAACTCCTTAAAGAGTTTGTCCTTGGAGAAGGGCTCGTAGCCGAACTATGTTCGGTTCGAGTTAGATGTTGATGATGGGGAGTTTTGCTTCCCTCCCGCCACCCACTTCATAGCTACCATCGAGGACTTAACCGACGAGCTCGACTATGGCTCCGAAGACATCGATGGTATGCACGACGATGCCGACAAGGAGCAAGGCCAAGACCCACCATTCACTGGGCGTTGGACGGCCACCTCTTCGTATGACGTGTACATGGTCGACACACCTAAAAGATCTGGCAACGACAAAGAAGAGCCAGATGCGAATAAACACTCTGAGACATAGTCCAAACGCCGGCGCCCTAAACGCTGCTCTAAGCCTCGTCACTCAAAAGATGGCAACATTGGCACCGGAAAAAACAGTACTTCGGGCGACGCCGAAAACAATGAAGACCCTGTTGGAGCCGCATCCGAACAGGAGGAGCAAGACAACGAGCAAGCTAACCATGATAAACAGGCCACGCCGAATGACCCGGATGATGATAGTTATCGTCCACCATCCGAGGATGATGAGAGCCTTGGCAATGAAGACTTCATCATGTCCGAGGCACCCCTCGAGCAGGAGCGCTTTAAGCGCCAGCTCATAGCTACTTCAAGAAGCCTAAAGGAGAAGCAGCAGTAGCTCCAAGCAGATCAAGACCTACTCATCGATAGATGGACAAGCGTCCTAGCAACCGAAGAATTGGCCTTAAGCGCCCAGCCAAGAGTTACCCAAAATGCAGACTGCTACCTCAGTTCGATGAGGAGGAACCAGATCCCATACCTCCCTCGCGCAATGCGGACCGACCACCACGTGGTTGGGATAGTGCGGCAGACCAACCACCTCGCGGTCAGGATAAAACGGCAACTCAGGCCAAACAATAGTCCGCACCGCCTCGCAAACACAGGGACAGACCAGCTCGGGACCATACATATGATCTTCGGCAGGAATTGGACAGTAGAGCAGGACACACCAGATTTATATACGGATCGCGAGGACGCTTCCCCACTCGGGATGACAGCTACCTATTCGGACGTGACAAACTTAATCACACCCAGGCCAATAACCACATATGGATTTCGTCGGAGGTGCGCCGTGACGCGGCCCGCTATAGAGGCGCCGCACACCCTCTCTGCTTCACAGATGAGGTGATGGATCACGAATTCCCTGAGGGGTTCAAGCCTGTCAATATCGAATCATATGACGGAACAACCGATCCCGCAGTGTGGATCAAAGATTTCATTCTCCACATCCTCATGGCCCGAGGAGATGACCTCCACGCTATCAAATACCTCCCATTAAAGCTTAAAGGACCAGCTCGACACTGGTTAAATAGTCTGCCTGAGAACTCCATCGGTAGCTGGGAGGACTTGGAAGAAGCCTTACTCGACAACTTCCAAGGTACATACGTCCGGCCACGCAATGTCGATGACTTAATCCACATAGTTCAACAACTTGGAGAATCAGCCAGAAAATTTTGGACTAGGTTTCTAACCAAAAAGAACCAGATCGTTGACTGTCCGGACGCCGAAGCCCTAGCAGCCTTCAAACACAGCATCCGTGACGAATGGCTCGCCCGCCACCTCGGCCAAGAAAAGCCAAAATCCATGGCAGGTCTCACAGCACTCATGACCCGCTTTTGCGCAGGTGAGATCAGTTGGCTGGCCCGAAGCAAAAAACACAGCCAGCGAGGCAGGCCCCTCTGAGGCCAAGAACAACACCGGCAAGCTCCGGCACAATAGACATAAATGCCGAAGCAATGGCGATAACACCGACGACACCACAGTAAACGCCGGATTCAGCGGCTCCAAGTCCGGCCAACAGAAGAAGCCCTACAAGAGGAATAATGAGGGACCTTCCAGCCTGGACCGCATACTCGACCGTCCGTGCCAGATACACTACACCCCAGACAAACAAGCCAATCACACCAACAGAGATTGTTGGGTCTTCAAACAGGCCGGCAAGTTAAATGTTGAAAACAAAGGACGAGGACGAAGAGCCCCGACAACCAAACACCGGGGGGCAGAAGAAATTTCCCCCTCAAGTCAAAACGGTGAACATGATATACGCCATGCACATACCCAGAAAGGAACGCAAGCGGGCACTGAGGGACGTCTACGCGGTAGAGCCAGTCGCCCAAAATTCAATCCATGGTCGTCATTTCCGATCACCTTCGATCGTCGAGATCATCCAACTAGTATCCGCCATGGCGGTTCGGCCGCACTGGTCCTTGACCCAATCATTGACGGATTCCACCTAACACGAGTCCTGATGGATGGTGGAAGCAGCCTCAACCTGCTCTACCAGGACACAGTATGGAAGATGGGCATTAATCCCTCATGAATCAAACCCACAAAGACTACCTTTAAAGGAGTCATACCAGGCGTCGAGGCCCGCTGCACAGGCTCAATCACGCTAGAGGTGGTCTTCGGTTCTCCGGACAACTTCCGAAGCAAAGAGTTAATCTTCGATATCGTCCCCTTCCGCAGTGGCTACCATGCACTGCTCGGACGAACCGCGTTCGCTAGATTCAACGCGGTGCCACACTATGCTTACCTCAATCTCAAGATGCTCGGTCCACGCGCCGTCATTACAGTAAATGGAAACACGGAACGTTCCCTCCATACAGAGGAGCACACCGCAGCCCTAGCAACAAAAGTACAGAGTGGCCTTCTAAAGCGGCACCACAATCCGGCCGCCGAGCCCTCGGACATCGTTAAGAAGGTCCGGACTACACTGCAACAGGGCAGCTCGGTTTGTCAAGAGCTGATTTAATAATTCGGCCTCTGTCCCAACCCCGATGAGGAAATGGCATTCGTACCGCGCGTACATAATTGAGCACTCAAAACTCCACGGGTACCGACGGAGGCATAACTCACTTGCGACCCACAGTGCGGCTAGACCAACACTGGGATTCGCACGCCTTTACTTTTTTTCTCTTTATTACGGTTTTTTTTCTCTTTTCGAGGTCTTTGCGGACGACCCGCTTGCGGAACACACCAAGGAGGCGAGGAGCTCCGGCGTACAATGGAATTCCCAGGTGGTCTCTATCAAACGATTGACATACCTATTTTACATACCTGCATGCAGCTCGCCCTTGGCTGCAACATGTTAAATAGCTTTACTTGCTTATTGCATTACTTGCACAAAAGTACGCCTCGACGTACTAATTACATCACAATAGTGAACACATGGCGGGGTCAGCTTATTACTTAATTTTCCTGTTTCCTCACCTTTGTATATATTGCTTATCGCACGCGTACACCATTGTACCTATCATTACGCCAGGGGCTTCATCACAACCCACATTACGACAATAAAAGTCCGAACACTTTCATAGTATAGTTCGGCACCTCGAACTTATAGCATTATATGCATTGGCTCCGAATCATGTCTTTGGTCAATAGTTGGGTTGCCCGATTCCTGTGTTTGCTACCTTACGTTCTGCTATATCGGCTAGGGTAGTGAAGGGAGAACTACTTCAATACAGACCGACCGCTTCACGGCATCGAGCCGCGGACAGGCACTAACAAGCCACTTAACAAGACCAAAGTAGCTGCTAGGTACAGGCTCAGCAGGCCACAGCCGGACTATCAGGTCCTTCATGGCTAGCTCTACCGACCTATGCAGCTCGACCAACTGCTTTAGCCGGTCGCTGAAGGGTACCGAATGTTCGGGTCGAAGATATTGGCACCAGAATAGCTTCTCCGTAGACATCCCCTCTTTGGCTCTATAATACTGGGCAGCATCTGATACGCTGCGCGACAGATCCGTAAACGCCCCTGGAAAACCCATATTAGGATAAGTACAAGGAACATTTATTTATATACTTGCCTGGCACGGCGAAAGACTTCCCCACCGCAATCTCCTTGGCCGCCTGAATTTCCTGGACGGCGTTCTGGGCTTCGGCTCGTGCATCCTGTGCGCTCTGGCGGACCTTCGCCATTTCGGACTCTTGTGCCTTACAATCGCGCTCCAAGGACTCAAATCTCTCGATCGCGCCCTGGAGCTGTTGCTGCGTCTTGCCCACTTGGGCCTCGTGCTTCCCGCGCGCAATGCGCTCCTTGGCCACTTTGTCCTCTGCCTCAGCTAATGCCTTTTTGAGGGACACCAACTCGGTCGTGGCCACTATAAAGTTCATGACACTCCAGTCATCTTGAACAATTTACTCTTCAATATACACGCAGGTTACTTCATACCTTCGCTATCCTCCAGCTGCTTCTTCACGCGGCCGATCTCTTCCCTGGCCCGCTCTAGTTTCTGCTTCAGTCTAGATACCTCCGCAGTTTGAGCGGTAGCAGCCCGCGACGAGGCCTGTTTATTCACATAGACACTTTATGTTAGACTCCTGCGAAAATTAATTTTGATCCTCTGTTCGGCTTTTCAATCCGGACACCGAACAGAGCATCAGGGGTTACTGTCTATGCTGTGATATTCTTCTTACAATCATGTGCTCACCTCAAAGCCTGCTAGAAGGCTAGCACAGGATTCGGTTAGCCCGTTTTTGACGGACCGAACCTTTTCAATCACCGTACCCATATGGGCACGGTGCTCATCCACGATGGAGGCGCCTTGCAGCGCTTCCAGTAGATGATTCGGCGCCTCTGGTTGGACAGAGGACACTGGTAGCACGCCCCCTTCTTTTGGGAAGGGCCGTTTGCCGGATTCCGGAGCTGCGTAGGTCTCTGGAATAGAATCCGACTGAGGGTCGACTAGAACTCGGCCCACACCGCCCGTCTCCGTAGGGCCTTTTTGCCCCATGTATCGGGCGCTCCGGGAGTCATCCTGGGGCACCGCCCTGACGATCTCCGGAGTCTTCCCTCGGTCCAAGGAGGCCCTTCGGGACGCCTCCCTGTCGTCGCCCTTGGCCGAGGGGGAGTAAGCGGGCGGCGGTGACATGCTGGCCTTCTCCTTTGGGTCCAGCGACCCTTCCGATGAAGATAGCGGAGAGCTGTCCCGAGACGGACTGCAATAACACGACTTAAACATTGCAAGGCAGAAAGGATGGATGGTTCGGGCGCACGTAAGGATTCTTGATACTTACGATTTAGCTCAAGGCTTGGCCCGGGAAGGCCGCTCCAAACTGCTATTGACATCCCACATGGAGTTATCCGCGGGGGAGCCTTTTCCCCTTTTGGGCGCCTTTGCCTCCAGGTTCTTGGAGGCCGCCCTCATTTTCCTCCCCGCTCTAGGAGGGGAGTCATCTTCCTCTTCCTCCTCTTTGTCGTCGTCTTCGGCGGACGAAGAGTGAGTCTCGTCTTCGGACATCGCGTCCGAAGCTCCTTTCCGGCGAAGGCCACTCCTGGTCCCCTTGGCCGCTTTCCTGGCCTTCTTCTCTGGCACGTCATAAGGCGCCGGAAACAACATCTTCGTCAGAAGTGGGAATTCTTGCTCCTCAGGAAGCGGAGCTGGACAGTTAATCTGCCCCGCCACCTCGATCCAGGCCTGGGAAAGTGGGTAGAAGAGCTTAGGATCCATCCTCAAAATATGCTAGTGAAGGGTATACCTTGAAAACAGTAAAGGACTTACTGGATTGGCCTGGCGCTTCAAGCTAAGCCCGCGATCTTCGGTCGTGGACGGTGGCGTCTCGCCAGCCTTGAAGAGCGCTTTCCAGATACCTTCGTGCATCGCGCCGAAGAGCTCTAGCAGCGTCTGGTGCTTGGCTGGGTCGTACTCCCACAAATAGCAAGTCTGGCGTTGGCACGGAAGGATCCGGCGAATGAGCATAACCTGGATCACATTCACGAGCTTGATCTTCTTGGTTATCATGTTCAGGACGCATGTCTGGAGCCCAGTTATCTCGTTCGAAGATCCCCAGGTCAGGCCCTTCTCTTTCCAGGAAGTGAGCCGCATCGGAACTCGGATCGTAATTTGGGGGCTTCTACCCAATCGGTGTCACGCGGCTCGGCGATGTAAAACCACCCCGATTGCCATCCCTTCACCGTCTCCGCGAAGGAGCCTTCGGGCAAGGTGACATTGGGCATCTTGCCCACCATGGAGCCTCCGCACTCTGCTTGTTGACCGCTCACCACCTATGGCTTCACATTGAAGGTCTTCAGCCATAGGCCGAACTGAGGTTGGATGCGGAGAAAGGCCTCGCACACGACGATAAATGCCGAGATATTGAGGATAAAGTTGGGGGCCAGATCGTGGAACTCCAACCCATAGTAAAACATCAATCCATGGACAAATGGATGAAGAGGGAATCCTAGCCTGCGGACAAAGTGTGTGAGAAACACAACCCTCTCATGGGTCTCGGGGGTAGGGACGATTTGCCCTTTTGCCGGGAGTCGGTGAGCAATATCCTTGGCTAAATATCCGGCCTCCCGAAGCTCCGTGCTGTCCTTCTTCTTGACGAGGAGGCCATCCACTTGCCTCCAGCTCCGGATCCGGACATGTTTGGAGTGCCTTCTCGAACGAGGAAAAGCTAAAGCTTGGGCGCTAGAGCTCAAGGACGGAAGGACTGAAGGAGAGAAAGGGTGTGGGTAAAGGGAGAAAGTTCTTATCCCCTTATAAAGGTAGCAAATATCAAGCGCCTCCCCACTCGTCCTAAAAACTCGCATATTCCCAAGGGTTGTATAAATGGCACAGTTGGATTTCCCATGCTCGCATTGATGAGAACCCCGCGATAAGGGGACATGATCTCTACTTTGACAAGACGTGCCAATGGCAACCGCATCTCAGAACGTGGAGCGGCAGACAAAAAAGGGTTCGAAATTATGACCAGACAGACGTAATGCCGTGCTATAAAAAAGTTGTCGGCGGATAGAACTCGTGTAAAAATATATATATTCCCTCTGCGGTTATGTATGGTGTGTATGTTGCAGGTCCGGATACTATTATCGCGTCCGAAGATTATCTTGGAGTTCGGAAAGGGGAACCCACCTTGCTATGCCGGAGACAATCTGCGCCGGACTCCTCGTCATTGAAGCCAGGTTCAGGGGCTACTGAGGGAGTCCTAGATTAAGGGGTCCTTGGGCGTCCGGCCTGTTATCCATTGGCAGGATTGATGGGCTATGGAGACATGAAAGCCGAAGACTGTACTGAAAGAACAAGTGCTCCCCGGGTGGTTTTGGTCATTAATGTCAACATATCTCTTGTTGGACTAACGTTTCTATCTAGCATGTTTCAGATAAGTTCAACATTGGAGTGGCATGGACTAAAGGATGTGGGAACTCCTTCAAGATGCTAAGGACAACGGATTGGCTAAAGCTTCAAGCTCAAGACTCTTCATTTTACATTTTAGTGATCCAAGATCACATTGAGTCCATAGGAAAAGCCAACACTATCAAGGAGGGATGAGGTGTTGCTTAATGAGCCCTTTGCTTCATGTGCTTAATGATATGCTCCAAAATCCTCAGCTACTTTCCCACTTCCACTTTTGACCTAAACCTAAAGTCAAACTCGGACCTACCGATTCTTTCTATCCGGCGCCACCGAGTTTCACTTGTCATAGCCACCGCCAAACCCTAAGCAAATCAGTTTCACCGATAGGGATCTCGGTCTCACCGAGATGGGATTGTAATCTCACTGTGTATGTCCATTACCAAAATCGGTCTCACCGAGTTTAGGTAATCGGTACTACCGAGATTACAATGCAAACTCTCTGATTAACTTATTACCAAAATTGGTCCAACCGAGTTTAATAATCGGTCCCACCGAGTTTGCCTGACCAACTCTCTGGTTAGCTTATTACCAAATCGGTCTCACCGAGTTTGTGTAATAGGTCTCACCGAGATTACGTTATGCCCTTACCCTAACCATATCGGTCCTACCGAGTTGCATATCAGTCCCACCGAAAATCTCTAACGGTCACTAGGTTTACTATTTCGGTCTGACCGAGTTTGTTGGTTCGTTCCCACCGAGATAGGTAAATTGTGTGTAACGGTTGGATTTTGTGTGGAGGCTATATATACCCCTCCACCTCCTCTTCACTCGTGGAGAGAGCCATCAGAACACATCTACACTTCCAACTCATATGTTCTGAGAGAGAACCACCTACCCTTGTGTTGAGGCCAATATATTCCATTCCTACCATATGAATCTTGATCTCTAGCCTTCCCCAAGTTGCTTTCCACTCAAATCTTCTTTCCACCGAATCCAAATCCTGTGAGAGAGAGTTGAGTGTTGGGGAGACTCATTTGAAGCACAAGAGCAAGGAGTTCATTATCAACACACCATTTGTTACTTCTTGGAGAGTGGTGTCTCCTAGATTGGCTAGGTGTCACTTGGGAGCCTCCAACAAGATTGTGGAGTTGAACCAAGGAGTTTGTAAGGGAAAGGAGGTCGCCTACTTCGTGAAGATCTACCGCTAGTGAGGCAAGTCCTTCGTGGGCGATGGCCATGATGGGATAGACAAGGTTGCTTCTTCGTGGACCCTTCGTGGGTGGAGCCCTTCGTGGACTCGCGCAACCGTTACCCTCCGTGGGTTGAAGTCTCCATCAACGTGGATGTAGGATAGCACCACCTATCCAAACCACGCCAAAAACATCCACGTCTCCAATTGCGTTTGAATTCTCCAAATCCTTCCCTTTACATTCATGCAAGTTGCATGCTTTACTTTCCGCTGCTCATTTACTCTTTGCATGCTTGCTTGATATGTATTGTGTATGTTGAAATTGTGCCTAAAACTCCACTTAAACTGAAAAAGCTTAAAAACTGCAACTTTAGCACTAAGTGTCTAATCACCCCCCCTCTAGACACACCGCTTCAAGGTCCTACAAGTGGTATCAGAGCTTTGGTCTCCATTGCCTTGGTTTAATCACCATTGGAGGAAGATGGATGTGTCTACTTTAGGGAGTCTTAGACATAGAGTGCCTATTCTTAATGGAGAGTATTTTCATGAGTGGAAAAATGAGATGCTTGTAATTTTCAATCAATATCATTTGAACAAGTATATTGCTAGTCCTTGTGCTCCTATGCATCCCACCCTAGATGAAGATATTGACATGATTCACAATCTTAGAACCGTTGAGCTCATCATTAGAGGATTGCCCAAAAACTTGATTGCTAGTTTACCTACTCTTAATTGTGCCTATGCTATATGGAAATTTCTTGAGGAACGATTTCCCGATTATTCCTTGAAAAATCTAGATAAAATTATCCATAAATCTATTGCCTTGGGTAAGATGAACTCTAGTGATCCTAGTTTTGGTGATTGTCTATTTGAGATTACTAATCTCATGCACGCTAAAGGAAATGTTGGAATCATTAGTGATATTATATCCGAAGCAATAAAAATTCATAAAAGTTACCACTTTGATGATCATTTATCTAACGAATTACTCTCTCTAGGAAATGATGAGTCACAAGATCATGTTGAACATGGATACTATGATGAGGATGATGATAGTGACTTCGATCTTGATGATGTAATGAGACATTTTGGTCTCATGGCAAATCTTCGGGGATACGCGTCAGGAGGAAAGGAATGGGTTCTCGACAGTGGATGTACTGATCATATGACCGGAGATGAAGAGATGTTCCGTGAGCTTGCTGAAAATGACGGCCCTCGAAAATATGTCACCTTTGGTGATAATTCAAAGGGTAAGGTGGTTGGCCTTGGTAAGCTCGCCTTCTCACACGATAGCTCCATTCAAAATGTCATGCTCGTTGAATCTCTTGGCTACAACTTACTTTCAGTATCTAGACTTGCTGATTTCGGTTTGAATGTCCTATTTACTGAGGTAGATTGCCAAGTGTTTCGTCGAGACAATCATAAAATGGTCTTTACCGGTATACGTAGAGGTGATCTTTACATTGTCGATTTCTCTAAAAAGGCTCAACCTAAAACTTGCTTTATCGCTAAATCCTCAAAAGGTTGGTTGTGGCATAGACGACTAGGTCATGTTGGCATGAGAAACCTTGACAAGCTTATTAAAGGAAATCATATCCTTGGAGTTAACGATGTCATATTTGATAAGGATAGACTTTGCAGTGCTTGTCAAGCAGGTAAACAGGTTGGAGGAAGGCATCCCGTGAAGAACATCTTGACCACAAGGAGGCCACTCGAGCTACTTCATATGGATCTTTTTGGTCCCAACGCCTAGAAGAGTCTCAGTGGAAATTCTTTTGGTCTAGTTACAGTTGATGATTTTTCAAGATTTACGTGGGTGTTCTTTCTTGATGATAAATCGCGGGTTCAAAAGATCTTCAAAAACTTCGCTAGGAAGGCCCAAAATCAGTTTGATGTGAAGATCAAGAAGGTTCGGAGTGACAACGGAACGGAGTTCAAGAACGCAAATGTGGACACGTTTCTTGACGAAGAAGGGATTTCACACAAGTTCTCGGCTACGTACACACCTCAACAAAATAGAGTTGTTGAGAGGAAGAACCAGACGCTCATCGAAATGGCGAGAACGATGCTTGATGAGTACAAGATGTCGAAGCACTTTTAGGCAGAAGCGGTTGAGACAACTTGTCATGCAACAAATCGCTTGTATCTTCACAAGCTACTCGGCAAGACGGCATACGAGCTCCTCACCGGTAACAAACCCCAAGTTGGATACTTTCTAGTATTCGGCTCAAAGTGCTACATTCTTGATAAGCATCGTCGTTCAAAGTTTGCTCCTAAATCTCATGAAGGTTTCCTACTTGGTTATGGCTCAAACTCTCACACTTACCGTGTCTACAACAACTTCACCCGAAAGGTTGAAGAGACGGTAGATGTGAAGTTTGATGAATCTAACGGCTCGCAAGTAGAGCAATTGCCAATTGATGTAGGAGACAAAGACCCTTTAGAAGCAATCCAAGACTTGTCCATTGGCAAAGTTCGTCCAACGGAGGTGAAGGAGAGTACTTCGTCCATCCAAGTGGAAGCTTCTACTTCACGACAAGGTGAACCAAGAATTGATACAGAAGCATCCACAAGTTGGACACACCAAGAAGAAGACGAGGAAATGCATCAAGACGAACATCAACAACCTCCTTCTGCACCACGACAAGAGAACGACAACGTCAACAATGAAGAAGGCCAAGAAGAAGAACAAGATGAAGAAGATGTTCAACAAAGACCCAAGCAAAAGCTCTCACGAGTTCGAGCAAGAATTGCCAAAGATCATCCCGTCGAGCAAATCTACAATGATATTCAAACCGGGAGAATCACTCGCTCTAAAACTCATTTAGCTAACTTTTGTGAAAACTATTCATTCATCTCTAGCATTGAACCTATGAAGGTTGAAGAAGCATTGGAAGATCCGGATTGGATGAACGCTATGCATGAAGAGCTACACAACTTTGAGAGAAACCAAGTTTGGATATTGGTTGAGAAGCCCTACAACAACCACAACATCATTGGTACCAAATGGGTGTTTCGCAACAAGCAAGATGAAGATGGACAAGTGATTCGCAACAAAGCACGTCTCGTCGCCCAAGGGTACACACAAGTCGAAGGTATGGACTATGGTGAGACATATGCTCCCGTTGCTAGACTTGAGTCCATTCGCATCTTACTTGCCTATGCTAATCACCATAATATCACCTTGTACCAAATGGACATTAAAAGTGCTTTTCTAAATGGTGAAATAGAGGAGGAAGTTTATGTCAAACAACCTGCTGGCTTTGTTAATCCTAAGAAGCCAAATCATGTTTACAAACTTCATAAAGCTCTTTATGGTCTTAAACAAGCTCCTAGAGCATGGTATAAATGCTTGACCAAGTTCCTTATTGCAAGTGGTTTTGAAATTGGAAAAATTGATTCCACACTTTTTACTAAAAAAGTTAATGGAGAACTATTTGTATGCCAAATTTATGTTGATGATATCATATTTGGTTCAACTAACCCTCTTTTTAGTGAAAAGTTAGGAATGCTAATGTCGGAGAAGTTTGAGATGTCTATGATGAGTGAACTCAAATTCTTTCTCGGTTTGCAAATCAAGCAAACTAAGGAAGGTACATTTGTATCTCAAACGAAGTACACCAAAGACATATTCAAGAAGTTCAATATGCAAGAGTACAAAGGTATGCCTACACCCATGCCTACTAGTGGACATAATGATTTGACCAAAGATGGTGAACCGGTTGATCAAAAGGTTTATCGCTCTATGATTGGTTCATTGTTATACCTATGTGCTTCACGTCCCGATATTATGCTAAGTGTGTGCATGTGTGCACGATATCAAGCTGCTCCTAAACAATGTCATCTTAAGGCTGTGAAAAGGATAATGAGATACTTAATCCATACACCAAATTTTGGCATTTGGTATCCTAAGAGGTCCTCTTTTGATCTTGTTGGCTATTCCGACGCGGATTATGCCGGAGACAAGGTTGATAGAAAGTCCACTTCGGGTACTTGTCAATTTCGTGGTAGATCTCTTGTGTCTTGGTCCTCCAAGAAACAAAACTCGGTATCCTTATCCACCGCCGAAGCGGAGTATATTGCCGCTGGTTCATGTTGTGCTCAATTACTTTGGATGACCCAAACTCTTAAAGATTATGGCATCTATGTGAAACATGTTCCATTGCTTTGTGACAATGAAAGTGTTATAAAAATTGGTCATAATCCTGTACAACATTCTCGAACTAAGCACATTGAAGTTTGTCATCATTTCATTCGAGATCATGTTGCTAAGGGAAACATTGATCTTAAGCATGTTCGCACCGATAAGCAATTAGCGGATATATTCACTAAACCACTTGATGAGAAAGTGTTTTGCAGGTTGAGAGGAGAATTGACCATCATTGATGCTTCAAACTTGGATTAGGAACTCCATTGGATACATGTGAAGCATGAGCCTATGACTAATCCTTGATATTTCTCTTATGATGCTATTCATATGTCTTGGATATTTTTGTACCTTGCATGTTATCTAACCCATGTAGGTACTTGGTTGAATCTAGTTCTATGAGATTGCAACTAACTCACATCTTGAGCAATCTCTACATCACCAAGTCTCTACACAACGGTGGTTGACGACAAGGAAGCACAAAACCATTCAAACATATCCTTTGACAAACTCTATGTTGAGCTTCATGATTGTCATTTCTGGATATACAAGTGCTCTTCCTTGCAAGAACTAACCCATGTAGGTAGAATGAACTCAAATTCCAAGTGGTGCTCCCAACTCTTGATGAGCTACATCAACTTTGAGCACCCACACAAGGTCAACTACATGAGCAAGATCCACACCACCACCCAAGGCATGTTATTCCATCTTAGAGAAGCTTTACTTCAAGTCATGAGTCAAAGCAACTCAACAAGATGTGAATACATCAAGATGCTTAAACTAAAAATGGTAAACCCATTTTGAGCTTAAACGATGAGTATGACCTATGATCAAGTGTTCTCACTTGACTCCTAAGTCAATATACTCTAACATAGGTGACTATGTCACCGCCCAACTCTAGATGAAGTTCTCTTGTGTTCTTTTCTGTGTTATTGCATTTGTCCCTTGCATATTTGTTTCCCTCTTTTTCAAACAACAACAAAAAAACTTCATCTAGAATCTTCTTTTTTTTTTGCTTCTTGTTCTGCATATTTCTGCATCTAATTCCCTGCAAATCCTTCAGTTAATTCATTGCAAATCTTTGTGAGATCTTATTTGTCTAGTGAGCTGAGGTGACAAGTGTTTTTCTCTGTGATGAACTCTGTTTCACCGAAGTGTAGTTTTCGGTCCAACCGAATCTTTTCGGTACCACCAAAACATGCCACTCGGTGCCACCGATTTCACAACAGGAAAAACAGTTTGCCACTTGTTCAATATTTCTTCTGATCCAGCTCCACTCAATGAATCTTGTCCTCTACAAGCATCACATTTTTATCCATTGCTTTGTGCTGAGTCTCAAGGACCAAACCCATTCGATAGAATCCAGAAAGCCCTTCTTGGAAATTGATGTCAAAGGGGGAGAGAGATATCACATCAAAGCTTATCACCTACAAAGGAGAAAGTATTAAGGGGGAGAAAGAGATCTCCAGGGGGAGAGAATACTCAAGGATCCCAGATGCTTGATGTTCAAGAGGAGAGATGCCGCATGTCTTTTTGGGGGGGAAAGACATGTTCATATGTGCTTATTTGCATTAAGTTCTATCCATTTATATCTTTTAGCTCTGATTTTCTGTTCCCTATCTTCTCTAAATATCCCATGTCAGATTCAGGGGGAGCAAGACATCTAAGGGAAAGAAATCATTCAAATTCATTGCATATCTTTACTCTTGGGGACATATCTAATTCAATGTGGTACCTTGTACTCACTTTCTACATGTCATCCCAGTCTTGGTATTCTTGTGGTTTCTTTTGGTTTGCTCTGGCTAGTGGATGTACCTGTGTTATCTAACCTTGTTTGTGCAGGTTTATTCCATCCTAAGCCAACTCAAGACTACAAGGTAAGTGTATGCATCAGAATCATGAGTATGAGGAATTCTTGCTTATGTACATACTATTTGCAAGAAGGACTCATGAGCATGAAGGTATTCTTCTTAATAATCTTTTGCTCTGATGCATATGGCCAAGATACATGTAACACATTGCCTACTCTGTCATGATTATGCTCTCACATGCTTCTATATTTCATATTCACATGATTGCATACATGTAGGGGGAGCCTATGTTTGTTACATGTCCTTCCAGAGCTTTACTTGCTATTCTTTATATCTTTACCTAAATCTTTGATGTATGTTGCCATCAATTACCAAAAATGGGTAGATTGAAAGCACAAGTGCTCCCCAGGTGGTTTTGGTAATTAATGTCAACATATCTCTTGTTGGACTAACGTTTCTATCTAGCATGTTTCAGATAAGTTCAACAATGGAGTGGCATGGACTAAAGGATGTGGGAACTCCTTCAAGATGCTAAGGACAAAGGATTGGCTAAAGCTTCAAGCTCAAGACTCTTCATTTTACATTTTAGTGATCCAAGATCACATTGAGACCATAGGAAAAGCCAATACTATCAAGGAGGGATGAGGTGTTGCTTAATGAGCCCTTTGCTTCATGTGCTTAATGATATGCTCCAAAATCCTCAGCTACTTTCCCACTTCCACTTTTGACCTAAACCTAAAGTCAAACTCGGACCTATCGATTCTTTCTATCCGGCGCCACCGAGTTTCACTTGTCATAGACACTTCCAAACCCTAAGCAAATCGGTTTCACCGATAGGGATCTCGGTCTCACCGAGATGGGATTGTAATCTCACTGTGTATGTCCATTACCAAAATCGGTCTCACCGAGTTTAGGTAATCAGTAATACCGAGATTACAATGCAAACTCTCTGGTTAACTTATTACCCAAATCGGTCCAACAGAGTTTAGTAATCGGTCCCACCGAGTTTGCCTGACCAACTCTCTGGTTAGCTTATTACCAAATCGGTCTCACCGAGTTTGTGTAATCGGTCTCACCGAGATTACGTTATGCCCTAACCCTAACCATATCGGTCCTACCGAGTTGCATATCAGTCCCACCGAAAATCTCTAACGGTCACTAGGTTTACTATTTCGATCTGACCGAGTTTGTTGATTCGGTTCCACCGAGTTGGTAAATTGTGTGTAATGGTTGGATTTTGTGTGGAGGCTATATATACCCCTCCACCTCCTCTTCACTCGTGGAGAGAGCCATCAGAACACATCTACACTTCCAACTCATATGTTCTGAGAGAGAACCACCTACCCTTGTGTTGAGGCCAAGATATTCCATTGCTACCATATGAATCTTGATCTCTAGCCTTCCCCAAGTTGCTTTCCACTCAAATCTTCTTTCCACCAAATCCAAATCCTGTGAGAGAGAGTTGAGTGTTGGGGAGACTATCATTTGAAGCACAAGAGCGAGGAGTTCATTATCAACATACCATTTGTTACTTCTTGGAGAGTGGTGTCTCCTAGATTGGCTAGGTGTCACTTGGGAGCCTCCAACAAGATTGTGGAGTTGAACCAAGGAGTTTGTAAGGGCAAGGAGATCGCCTACTTCGTGAAGATCTACCGCTAGTGAGGCAAGTCCTTCGTGGGCGATGTCCATGATGGGATAGACAAGGTTTCTTCTTCGTGGACCCTTCGTGGGTGGAGCCCTCCATGGACTCGCGCAACCGTTACCTTCCGTGGGTTGAAGTGTCCATCAACGTGGATGTAGGATAGCACCACCTATCTGAACCACGCCAAAAACATCCGTGTCTCCAATTGCGTTTGAATTCTCCAAACCCTTCCCTTTACATTCTTGCAAGCTGCATGCTTTACTTTTCGCTGCTCATTTACTCTTTGCATGCTTGCTTGATATGTATTGTGTATGTTGAAATTGTGCCTAGAACTCCACTTAAACTGAAAAAGCTTAAAAACTGCAACTTTAGCACTAAGTGTCTAATCACCCCCCCTCTAGACACACCTCTTCAAGGTCCTACATGTACCCGTGTCCGGATTGGACTCTACTTGGCATGGAAGGCAAACTTGGCGACCGAAGATTCCTTCTTATGTAACCGACCCTATGTAAACCCTAGATCCCCCAGTGTCTATATAAACTGGAGGGGTTAGTCCGAAAGGACATGCATTACCATAGTCATATAGGCTAGACTTCTAGGGTTTAGCCATTACGATCTCGTGGTAGATCAACTCTTGTAATACTCATATTCATCAAGATCAATCAAGCAGGAAGTAGGGTATTACCTCCATAGAGAGTGCCTGAACCTGGGTAAACATCATGTCCCCTGTCTCCTGTTACCATCGATCCTAGACGCATAGTCCGGGACCCCCTACCCGAGATCCGCCGGTTTTTACACCGACATGCGGTGACCCCCTCCACAGTTAACACCTCGGTCATATCGTCGTAGTGCTTAGGCGAAGCCCTACGCCGGTAACTTCATCATCACCGTCGCCACGCCGTTCTGCTGACAGAACTCTCCCTCATCCTCAACTGGATCAAGAGCTCGAGGGACATCATCATGCTGAATGTGTGCTGAACACAGAGGTTCCGTACGTTCGGTACTTGGATTGGTTGGATCGTGAAGACGGTCGACTACATCAACTGCGTTACTAAACGCTTCCGCTTTCGGTCTACGAGGGTACGTTGACACACTCTCCCCGCTCGTTGCTATGCTTCTCCTAGATAGATCTTGCATGATCGTAGGATTTTTTATGAAATACTATGTTCCCCAACAATATCTGGATCTTGTTTGATGCAAGACGGTTATTCATTTAAATCAGAGCATAATGGTTGTTCTATTTATATGAGTAATATCTTTTATGGTCATGCACCCTTGAAGAGTGGTCTATTTTTGTTGAGTCTTGATGATGGTGATATACATATTCATAATATTCATGCCAAAAGATGCAAAGTTCATAATGATAGTGCAACATGTTTGTGGTACTACCGTCTAGGTCATATTGGTGTAAAGCGCATGAAGAAACTCCATGCGGATGGACTTTTGTAATCACTTGATTCTGAATCATTTGATGCTTGCTAACAATGCCTCATGGGCAAGATGACTAAGACTCCGTTCTCCGCAGCAGTGGAGCGAGCCACTAACTTATTGGAAATAATACATACCGATGTATGCGGTCCGATGAGTGTTGAGGCTCGCGGCGAGTATCGTTATTTTCTTACCTTCACAGATGATTTGAGCAGATATGGGTATATCTACTTAATGAAACACAAGTATGAAACATTTGAGTAGTTCAAAGAATTTCGGAGTGAAGCGGAGAATCATCGTAACAAGAAAATAAAGTTTCTACGATCTGATCGCGGAGGCGAATATTTGAGTTACGAGTTTTTCCTTCATTTAAAACAATGTGGAATAGTTTCACAACTTACGCCACCTGGAACACCAAAGTGAAATGGTGTATTCGAACATCGTAACCGTACTTTATTAGATATGGTGCTATCTATGATGTCTCTTATCGATTTACCACTATTGTTTTGGGGTTATGCATTAGAGACAACTGCATTCATGTTAAATAGGGAACCATCTAAATTCGTTGAGACGACACCGTATGAACTGTGGTTTGGCAAGAAACATAAGCTGTCGTTTCTTAAAGTTTGGGGTTGCGATGCTTATGTGAAAAGCTTAAGCCTGATAAGCTCGACCCAAATCCGAGAAGTGCATCTTCATAGGATACCCAAAAGAAATTGTTGAGTACACCTTTTATCACAGATCCGAAGGCAAGATATTTGTTGCTAAGAATGGATCCTTTCTAGAGAAGGAGTTTCTCTCGAAAGAAGTGAGTGGGCGAAAGTATAATTCATGAGGTAATTGTACCTTCTCTCGAATTGGAAAGTAGCTCATCACAGAAAACCGTTCCCATGATGCCTACACCAATTAGTGAGGAAGCTAATGATGATGATCATGAAACTTCAGATCAAGTTACTACCGAACCTCGTAGGTCAACCAGAGTATGTTCCGCACCAGAGTGGTACGACAATCCTATTCTGGAAGTCATGTTACTAGACCAAGAAGAACCTATGAACTATGAGGAAGCGATGATGAGCCAGATTCCGCGAAATGGCTTGAGGCCATGAAATATGAGATGGGATCCATGTATGAGAAGAAAGTATGGACTTTGGTTGACTTGCCCGATGATCGGCAAGCCATAGAGAATAAATGGATCTTCAAGAAGAAGACTGACGCTGATGGTAATGTTACTGTCTACAAAGCTCGACTTGTTGCGAAAGGTTTCCGACAATTTCAAGGAGTTGACTATGATGAGACCTTCTCACTCGTAGCGATGCTTAAGTCTGTTCGAATCATGTTAGCAATTTCCGCATTTTATGATTATGAAATCTAGCAAATGGACGTCAAAACTGCATTCCTTAATGGATTTCTTAAAGAAGAATTGTATATGATGCAACCAGAAGGTTTTGTCGATCCTAAAGGTGCTAACAAAGTGTGTAAGCTCCAGCGATCCATTTATGGACTGGTGCAAGCATCTCGGAGTTGGAACATGCGCTATGATGAAGTGATCAAAGCATGTGGTTTAATAGAGACTTTTGGAGAAGCTTGTATTTACAAGAAAGTGAGTGGGAGATCTATAGTATTTCTAATATTATATGTGGATGACATATTGTTGATTGGAAATGATACAAAATTTCTGGATAGCATAAAAGGATACTTGAATAAGAGTTTTTCAATGAAAGACCTCGGTGAAGCTACTTATATATTGGGCATCAAGATCTATAGACATAGATCAAGACGCTTAATTGAACTTTCACAAAGCACATACCTTCATAAAGTTTTGAATAAGTTCAAAATGGATTAGTCAAAGAAAGGGTTCTTGCCTGTGTTACAAGGTGTGAAGTTGAGTCAGACTCAATGCCCGACCACTACAGAAGATAGAGAGAAAATGGAAGTCATTCCCGATGCCTCAGCCATAGGTTCTATTATGTATGCAATGCTATGTACCAGACCTGATGTGTGCCTTGCTATAAGTCTAGCAGGGGCACCAAAGTAATCTACGAGTGGATCACTGGACAAGGGTCAAGGACATCCTGAAGTACCTGAAAAGGAATAATGATATGTTTCTCGTTTATGGAGGTGACAAAAAGCTCGTCGTAAATGGTTACATCGATGCTATCTTTGACACTGATCCGGATGACTCTAAGTCACAAACCGGACACACACACACACACACACACACACACACACACACATATATATATATATATATATATAGAGAGAGAGAGAGAGAGAGAGTGGTGGAGCTGTCAGTTGGTGCAGTTCCAAGCAAAGTATCGTGGCGGGATCTATGTGTGAAGCAGAGTACATAGCTGCTTCGGAAGCAGCGGATGAAGGAGTCCGGATGAAGGAGTTCATATCTGATCTAGGTGTAATACCTAGTGCATCGGGTCCAATGAAAATCTTTTGTGACAATACTGGTGCAATTGCCTTAGCGAAGGAACCCAGATTTCACAAGAGAACCAAACACATCAAGTGATGCTTCAACTCCATCTGTGATCAAGCCAAGGAGGGAGACACAGAGATTTGAAAAATACATATGGATCTGAATGCGGCAGACCCGTTGCTAAGCCTCTTCCACGAGCAAAACATGATCAGCTCCAAGACTCCATGGGTGTTAGAATCATTACAATGTAATCTATATTATTGACTCTAGTGCAAGTGGGAGACTGAAGGAAATATGCCCTAGAGGCAATAATAAAGTTGTTATTTATATTTCCTTCTATCATGATAAATGTTTATTATTCATGCTAGAACTGTATTAACCGAAAACATGATACATATGTGGATACATAGACAAAACACGGTGTCCCTAGTATGCCTCTACTAGACTAGATCGTTAATCAAAGATTGTTAAGTTTCCTAACCATAGACATGTGTTGTCATTTGATGAACGGGATCGCATCATTAGGAGAATGATGTGAATGACAAGATCCATCCATTAGCTTAGCATAATGATCGTTAAGTTTTATTGCTATTGCTTTCTTCATGACTTATACATATTCCTTTGACTATGAGATTATGCAACTCCCGGATACCAGAGGAATACCATGTGTGCTATCAAACGTCACAACGTAACTGGGTGATTATAAATATGCTCTACAGGTATCTCCGAAGGTGTTTGTTGGGTTGGCATACATCGAGGTTAGGATTTATCACTCTGAGTATCAGAGAGGTTGTCGGATTTCGGGTTCCGCCAGACCCTTAAGGTTCAAACTCTGTGGTGCGCGCGAAGATCTCTCCCCTACCGATCTACGTCTGATCTCCTCACATGATCTAAGCTGGAAACGATGAACAACACAAGGGACACGAGGTTTATACTGGTTTGGGCCACCGTTGTGGTGTAATACCCTATCCAGTGTGTGGTGTGGTGGATTGCCTCAGGGGCTGATGATGAACAGTACAATGGAAGAACAACCTCGAGAGGGGTGTTCTTGAGCTGGTGTGATGTGTTCTACTTGGTCTGGGTTGCTCCAGATTCGATCTCGGTAGCTGCTGCTGGCTCCCTCCTCTACTCTGTGGTGGCTAGCTCTATTTATAGAAGCCATGGGCCTCTCCCCAAATAATGAGCGGGAAGGGTGCCAACAATTGGCCATTTTGAAGGGGAACATCTAGTACAAGTTATCCTGACCAAAGGTGGTCTTCGGCTGCCAAAAGCGTTGGTGATGACACCGTCTTGGGCTCCACGGTGACCTCCGTCCTGCCGCTCTGCTGGTCTTGGTCTCGTGGCACCGGAATATTAACCTTTGCCCGATGCCTTGGCCTGTGCTTGCCCCCTTTTCACTTAAAGGGAAACAAGGACACTACGCAGGCCGGCGCCCGCCTGGTCTCGATCGTCATGGCTTGCGTCACGGGCTCCTCGTGAGGTACCCCTGCCTTGATCTCTCCGCCTCCTCGCGAGCCTGCCTGATGAGGCTGCTCCAGAGGAAGCTTCTTGTCGTCCGCCCCGCGAGGCTTGGCCCCTCGCGAGGGTCTTGAGCTCGAGCTGATGAAGCTGGGCCGCACTGGGCCCCCACTTGAGCCATGCCG
Organism: Aegilops umbellulata; assembly: GCA_032464435.1. Classification (NCBI taxonomy): domain Eukaryota; kingdom Viridiplantae; phylum Streptophyta; class Magnoliopsida; order Poales; family Poaceae; genus Aegilops; species Aegilops umbellulata. The sequence goes on from CP136055.1 coordinate 447,232,032, forward strand.
TAGGCCGCAGGCAGGCAAGTCTGGGGACCCCCGTTCCCAGAACGCCGACAGTAGCCCCCGGGCCCAAGGCGCGTGCGGGCTTGGCCTAGTAGGGAAGCGAAGGGGCAAGCGCGAAGCGCTGCGGGCCCCAAAAGCCTGCGGCCTTGGGCGCCGCTTGGCGGTTGATTGGACGTGGGCGACTACGCTTCCCACGACGCCTCGGCAAGTCCCTGTATGCAGAGAAATCGGTCATCATTACCTGCGATCGTGGTGCTCGGCGGTTGGCCTTCTCCGGCTATAAGTACGGGGCTGCGTGAGCTGCTCCAGTACATTCCTTCCTGCTACTCCTTTTCTTCTTCCCAGCCACTCGCCGTTTCCATGGCTCTGAAGTGATTCTCGGCCGCGGAGAAAGGGAAGGCCCGCCAGGCAGGGCCTAACTCCCCCTCCGACCAAGCGCGACCGAGGCCGCCCTCGCAAGTATTCCACGGTTCCCGTAGTGGCCTCCCGCGGCCATGGAGGCGGTTCCCTGCGCGGTGGTGAGCGCCCGGTTGTCGATGGGGGGCATACCGTGGCTACGCGGCCCCCTAGGCCGCGCTTTCGCTCTGCGGAGGTGCTGCCGGAGTTCGTCGTATGGTCGGCGGACCCAACCAGCACCCGGCTCCAGCTCCCCCGCTTCTTCGTAGGTGAACTGTCGGCCAGCGCCCGGTGCGGCCTCTGGCTCCAAGCAGACGGCTGCTGCAGCAGGGCCTCCCGGGCTTCTCTAGAGATCTCCCTTTCTAGGAATGGGGCCCTGACCCGCGGCTGGCAAACGTTTGCCCGCGCGCGCGGCCTGAACCAGCAGTGCACCCTGCACTTCAAGTTCGATGGCGACGCCACCCTCTACGTGAGGGTGTTCGGGGAAGACGGTCGCAGCGCTGGGTGCTTCCCCGAAGACGACGACCGCGGCCGCCCGCCCAGCCCCGGTGCTGACCAGGATGAAGACGGCGACAGGCGTACAGGCGGCGGTGCTCGGGGCTCGCTAAGCTTCGGCGTCTCCCTCTCAGGCAGCAGCTCCTCCAGCGGTGGCCGCGACCAGCCCCCGCACCGTCGCGCCCGCCTGGGTGAAGGTAGGGGTCAGCCCACCGTCGCGCCCCGGTGAAGCGGGAGGAGGGATCCGCTTGAGCCCCAGGAGCATCTCGAACCTTCACCGTGGGTTGGTGCAGGACGAACCGCGCCCATTTTGTTTTTCTTCATTTCCTGCGCATAAATAGAAGGTAGTATTGGGCCCCGCGGGGGCGTGTTAGAACTGATGCTGTTAACCATCGCGCTGCTTTCGTTATTTCTGCGCTGTGTTTCCGCGCCGTGCACCCATGTACGGGAATTATCTTAGCTCGGTGAGGCTCGACGCGGTCCTCGCCTCCCGAGGCTGTGGCCTCGTCGCACGCTTCGTGCCCTGCAAGGATTAGTAGGAGGGGTAACTTTCGGTCTTGGTTGTGGGGGCGATCGGCCCAGGTCATGCGCTCATGTCGCGATGCCGGTGGGGCACGGACTGGGAGGGGTGCTCCCGCAGAGGACTCGGATAGGGAAGCTCCAAACGATCGGGGCAAAAAAACACTCGCGAGGGCACCCGCGAACCTCCCTCGCGAGACTTGTGCGACATAAACGAGGCAAGCGAGTGTAAAAGATAGAGAGTCACCAGCCAGGAACGCCAACAGCTCCAATAAAACTGTAATCCAGAAGAGCTTCCGGGTATGCCTCCCCGCAGGCCAGTTGAATTCGTTATTGATCTTGAGCCTGGCACGGAACCCGTTTGCAAGCGTCCTTACAAGCTTGGACCAGATGAGCTCAAGGAATTAAAGATTCAACTCGATAAACAAGAACGTCTGGGTCTGATCAGACCGAGTTCTTCTCCTTGGGGTTGTGGTGTTCTTTTTGTCAAGAAGAAGGATGGCACGGACCGACTTTGCGTCGATTACCGTCCATTGAACAAGAAGACTATCAAGAACAAGTACCCACTTCCCAACATCAATGAGCTATTTGAGCAACTCAAAGGTGCTAAGGTGTTCTCCAAGCTTGACCTTCGTATGGGTTATCATCAGATTCGCATTCGTGAAGAAGATATTCCCAAGACAGCATTCAGAACAAGCTTTAGTTCTTATGAATATACTGTCATGTCTTTCGGCCTCGTCAATGCTCCTCCATATTTCACTCGCTTGATGAATTTCATCTTCAACCCCTACATCAACGAATTTGTCTTGGTCTATCTCGATGATATTTTGGTCTTCTCCAAGAATAAGAAGGATCATGCCAAACATTTGCGATTGGTACTCGACAAGCTCAGAGAGTATCAATTATATGCGAAGTTCTCCAAATGTGAATTCTGGCTTGATGAAGTTCTTTATCTTGGTCATATCATCTCGGCCAAGGGCATCGCTGTTAATCCAGAGAGGGTGTCTGCAGTTTTGAATTGGAATCCTCCTCAGAATGTCAAGCAGCTTCGCAGTTTTCTTGGACTTGCAAGCTATTGCAGAAGATTCGTTGAGAATTTCTCCAAGATTGCAAAGCCTCTTTCCAACCTCCTCCAGAAGCATGTGAAATATGTCTGGTCTCCTGAGTGTGATGTTGCTTTCAACACTCTCAAAGAGAAACTTGTCACTGCTCCAGTTCTGACTCCTCCTGATGAATCCAAGCCTTATGAAGTATTCTGTGATGCTTCTCTCCAGGGCCTCGGTGCTGTGTTAATGCAAGAGAAGAAGGTTGTTGCCTATACCTCTCGCCAGTTGAAGCCCAATGAAAGGAACTACCCCACTCACGATCTTGAGTTGGCGGCAGTTGTCCACGCACTAATAACATGGAGACATCTCCTGTTGGGAAGGAAAGTGGACATCTTCACCGATCACAAGAGTCTCAAGTACATCTTCACTCAGCCTCATCTCAACCTCAGGCAAACTCGATGGGTCGAAATGATTCAAGAGTATAATCCGAGTATTGAATACACTCCAGGCAAGGCTAATGTGATTGCAGACGCTTTGAGCAGAAAGGGTTACTGCAACAGCTTAATCCTCAAGCCATTTCAACCGGATCTCTGTGAAGCTTTCCGCAAGTTGAATCTTCAAGTTGTTCCTCAAGGTGTTCTTGCCAACCTCTTTGTCTCTCCTACTTTGGAAGATCAAATTCGTGAGGCTCAATTGTTGGATACCATGGTGAAGAAGGTGAAACGTGGTATTGAAAAGAGCATCCCCAAATACAAGTGCTATCGAGTTGATGACAGAAATACTCTTTTCTTCGAGGACCGGATTGTGGTTCCAAAGGGTGATCTTCGTAAAGTCATTATGAACGAAGCGCACAATTCTCTTCTGTCAATTCATCCTGGAAGTTCGAAGATGTACCATGACCTCAAGCAGTCGTATTGGTGGACTCGACTGAAGCGTGAGATCGCTCAATTCGTGAATGAGTGTGATGTCTGCAGAAGGGTGAAAGCAGAACACCAACGATCAGCTGGTCTTCTCCAACCTCTTGCTATTCCAGAATGGAAGTTTGATCATATCGAAATGGACTTCGTGACTGGTTTTCCTAAGTCCAAGCGTGGAAATGATGCTATCTTCGTCGTCATCGACAAGCTCACCAAAGTGGCTCATTTTCTTCCTATCAAAGAGTCTATCACAGCAGCGCAGCTGGCTGAGCTCTACACCTCCAGAATTGTCTCCTTGCACGGCATTCCACAATTGATCTCTTCAGACCGTGGCAGCATCTTTACCTCCAAATTTTGGGATTCTTTTCAGACGGCCATGGGCACCAACATCCGCTTCAGCACAGCGTTCCACCCTCAGTCTAGTGGACAAGTCGAGCGTGTCAACCAAATTCTTGAAGATATGCTCAGAGCCTGTGTTATCTCTTTCGGGATGAAGTGGGAGGATTGTCTTCCTTATGCTGAGTTTTCTTACAACAACAGCTTTCAAGCCATCTCGGGCAAAGCCCCATTCTTGATTCTCTATGGCAGAAAGTGCCGTACTCCTCTCAACTGGTCTGAAACCGGTGAACGCCAATTGCTCGGCAATGATTTAATCTCAGAGGCTGAGGCTATGTGCAAGGTGATTCATGAGAACCTCAAAGTCGCGCAGTCGCGCCAGAAGAGCTATTACGGTAGCAAACACCGAGATGTGGCATTCGAGATCGGAGACCATGTTTACCTCCGCGTCTCTCCAATGAAAGGAACTCGTCGCTTCGGTATCAAGGGGAAACTTGCTCCCAGATACGTCGGTCCCTTCAAGATCATCGGGAAACGAGGCAATCTCGCCTATCAACTTGAGCTTCCCTCCAACTTTGCAAATGTGCACAATGTCTTCCACGTGTCACAGCTTCGCAAGTGCTTCAAGACGCCTGAGCGCACCATCAACTTCGAAGAGATTGATCTTCAAGAAGAATTGTCCTATCATGAGCAACCAGTTGCTATTCTTGAAACAACTGAGCGCAAGACTCGCAACAAGTCAATCAAATTCCTCAAAGTGAAATGGTCACATCATTCAGACCGAGAGGCCACCTGGGAGCGTGAAGACCACCTATGTTCCGAGTATCCGGAGTTCTTTCAGTCCTAGATCTCGAGACGAGATCCTCTCGTAGTGGTGGTGTGTTGTAACGCCCCAGATGTAACTTGCCATATTTGTAATCCAACTCTTGCCATTTCCGGATATGTGTTATGATATTCCCTCCGTGGTTGGTTTCTCTCCGTTTTGCATTTTGGTCATGTCATGCATTTCATATCATGTCATCATGTGCATCGCATTCGCATACGTGTTCGTCTCATAAATCCGAGCATCTTTCCCGTTGTCCGTTTTGCAATCCGGCGCTCCTATGTCTCCCGGCGTCCCCTTTTACATTTCTTCGTGAGCGGGTTTTAAACATTCTCGGAATGGACCGAGGTCTGACATGTGGCCTCGGTATAGCACCGGTAGACCGCCTGTCAAGTTTTGGGTCAATCGGAGTTCGTTTGGTACTCCAACGGTTAACCGGGTAACCGTGAAGGCCTCGTGTGTGTTGCAGCCCAACACCCCTTCGAAACAGCCCAACAACCCATCTAAGACACTCCCATGTCCTCCGCCGTTCGATCACGATCGCGTGGGCGAAAACCGCTCTCCATTTGGAGCTTCCTAGCCCCCTCTGCCTATAAATATGTGCACCCCTCCGTCAAATCCGGGTCCAAAACCCTAACCCCGCTCCCTCCGCGCGCCGGGCACGTCCGGTCCGCGCCGGAGGCGCCGCCGCCGCCACCCGCAGCCAGCCAGGGGCCGCCACGTGGCCCGCCGCCAGCTCCCGCGCCACCGGCCCGCTTGGCCCACCGCGAGCCCCCGCGGGCCCGAGCGCCCCGCGCGCCCTCGGCTCACCCCGCGCCGCCGCCTGGCGCTCGCGCCGCCGCCTCTCGCCGACCCCGCCGCGGCTCCCGCCGGCTGCCGCCGCCTCCCGGCCGCGCCGCGCCGCCCCGCGCCGCCCGCGCCGTCCCCGCCTCCTCCGCACCGCGCCGCACCAGATCCGGCCGCCCCGGCCTCCGATCCGGTGACCCCCGCCGTCGCCGCTCTTCTACGGCGAGTCGCTGGCGCCAGATCCGCCGCCGCCTCGATCCGCGCGGCAGGGTTGACTTTCCCCGAGCCTAAATTTTCTCTAAGTCTTTAAATTTTGTATCATCATGCCATGTTTAACCTGCCATAACTTTGCATCCGTAGCTCCGTTTCGCGCGTATAATATGTCAGTTCCGTCTCGAAGAGTACATCATTTTGTTCCATTGCATCATTTTCATTTGAAGTCATATTGATGTCCGAAATGCTGTTAGAAGAGGATTAGTTGATGTTAGTTGCTGGATCTTATCTGAACATGCACTTTTGTCATTTTTGCCATGATTGATGTGTACCTCCTATGAAGTTGAGTCCTACATGAGTTTTGTAATATGACATGTTACCTATCCAGGGAATTTTTCCATGTATTTTTGTGATCTATGTGGTGACTAGCACAAGCATGCAAACTAGGTATCTTGATGTTCCTGATTTCAGAGACTTAGCGATTTCACTAAGTCCCTGACTGCTGTTATTTTTATGCCATGTGTTCATGTTGTTTCCGAGAGATCTATGCATAATTTGAGCATGATCAGTAGTGGAGCCCAGTTGGGTGATCCGGGGATCTGTTAGCATTTGGGGTAGTCTTCTTTCACTTTCGGTACCGTAGTCGGACCTTGAGTGTAATCTGTATGATGGATGTTATTTATGTACTTGTGTGAAGTGGCGATTGTAAGCCAACTATGTATCTTTTCCCCTTTATTTATTACATGGATTGTGTGAAGATTACCTCACTTGCGACATTGCTTTCAATGCGGTTATGCCTCTAAGTCGTGCCTCGACACGTGGGAGATATAGCCGCATCGAGGGTGTTACAAAAACTTCAAACGGGAATAGACAAGCCAACTACAGAAAGCAAATGGAAAAGTCGCGTCCGGCACCTATTCTAGTCTTCGACGTCTTCTCACCAGCGCGGAGCTAAGTGCTGCCACTGGGCGTGGGCGGGAGCCCCCGAGGCCCGAGGGCGGCACTCCGGAGACTCCGGGGTGTGTACAGGCCCACTCATTATTACGTGAGAGTGTCACGGGCGGCGAGTTTCACATGCATTGGCCTTCTTCACAGGCACCAGGCCTTTTCCGAAATGCGGCAGCTTCACAGGCGTTTGCCTTCTTCAGAGGCACCGGGCCTTTCCCAAAACATGGCAGCTTCACAAGCGTTTGCCTTCTTCACAGGGACTGGGCCTTTCCCAAAACACGGCAGCTTCACAGGCGTTTGCCTTCTTCATAAGCATCGGGCCTTTCCCAAAACACGGCAGCTTCACAGGCGTTTGCCTTCTTCACAGGCACCGGGCCTTTCCTAGGCGCTAGGCCTCGCTCAGGGATAGAACCTCCGGAGATGTTGAATGTTCCACGCGTTCTGGATGGGTACCCCCTCCGTGGTCTCTAAGCGGGCGGAGCCAGGCCTGGAGACATGAACAACCTTGAATGGGCCCTCCCACATGAGAGAGAGCTTGTGCAACCCCTCCCTGGAGAGAACCCATCTGAGCACGAGATCCCCTACCTCAAGAGTTCTAGGGCGGATGTTGCGGCTTTGGTATCGTCGCAGCGCCTGTTGATACCTTGCCACTTGCAGTGCGGCTTCTCGACGGCGTTCCTCCCCCAACACGAGATCCATCCCCCGCATGGCGTCCTGCTGCGTCTCGTCGAATGCCAGGACCCGTGCGGAGCGACACCTGACCTCGCGAGGGAGAACAGCCTCTGCTCCGTAGACGAGGAAGAACGGTCTCGCCAGTCGGCTTGGTCGCAGTTGTGCGAATTGACCACAAAACGGACTGGAGCTCATCCTACCAGCCCCTGCCACAGGCCTCCAGCTTCTTCTTGAAGGTTCTGGCTTTGAGGCCCCTCAGGACCTCCGCATTGGCTCGCTCGGCCTGGCCGTTGCTCCGGGGGTGTGCTACCGAAGCGTAGCATATCTGCGTTCCAAGGTTAGCACAATACGTTTTGAAGAGATTACTGGTGAACTGCGAACCGTTGTCGGTGATGATGCGGTTGGGCACCCCAAATCGGCTCACGAGGCCCTTGATGAACTTGATCGCAGAGCTTGCCGGGATTGTGTGGACGACTTCCACCTCAGCCCACTTGGTGAACTTGTCCACATCGATGTAGAGGTAGCGATAGCCCCCTGGCGCCCGAGGGAACGGGCCCAGAATCTCCAGTCTCCAAACCGTGAACGGCCAGGAGAGGGGTATAATCTGAAGACCCCCCGCAGGCTGATGGATCTGCTTAGCGTGAAACTAGCAGGCCTCACAATCCTTCACCAGCTCGACGGCGTCGTTGAGAGTTGTGGGCCAGTAGAATCCACTACGGAATGCCTTGCCGACGAGGGTCTGTGATGACAAGTGGTGCCCGCAGTCTCCGCCGTGTATGTCCGCCAGCAGCTCCTTCCCTTGCTCTTAGGAGATGCAGCGGAGGGACATGTCATTTGGTCGCTTCTTGTAGAGCTCTCCATCCCTGATGCAATAATCTGTGGCCTGCCGCGCCACACGCTCTGCCTCCTCCTCGTTCTCCGGTAGAGTCCCTTGCATCAGGTAGTCCTTGAGCTCCGGGATCCAACACCCTTCCTGAGGTTCCAACGCCAGGAGCAGGCGTGCCCCCGAGGCCGGGCCGCAGACCGGGGCTCCTGAGGCAGGTGGCTGAGGGAGCTCCTCCTTTGGTTGCGCCGTGCTTGACAGTGACGGCACCGCCGAGGGTTTGAAGAGCCGCTCCTCGAAGACGCCAGGGTCCTGAGGCAGCCGCCTAGATGCCCTCCTGGCAATGTTATCAGCCTCCTCATTGGTGCCGCGAGGCACATGCTGCAACTCCAGCCCCCAGAACTGTTTCTCCATCTTGCGAACCTCAACGATGTAGGCTTCCATGTGTTCGTCCTTTGGCTCATATATCTTGTTGGAGAAGTTAACGAGGAGCTGTGAATCGCCCTTGATGATGAGGCGCTTCACCCCTAAGGCAATTGCGGCCTTCAAGTCTGCTATTAGGCCTTCATACTCTGCTATGTTGTTGGAGACCTTTTCTCCGTGCTGGAAGCAGAGTTGTACAGCGTAGTAGAGTTTGTCCTGGGTAGGGGATACGAGCACTGCGCCGGCTCCCGCACCATGTCGAGAGAACGCCCCATGGAAGTACATGATGTTGGAAATATGCCCTAGAGGCAATAATAAAAGCATTATTATTATATTTACTTATTCATGATAATTGTCTTTATTCATGCTATAATTGTGTTAACCGGAAATCGTAATACATGTGTGAATAACAGACAACAATATGTCCCTAGTGAGCCTCTAGTTGACTAGCTCATTGATCGACAGATAGTCATGGTTTCCTGACTATGGACATTGGATGTCATCGATAACGGGATCACATCATTAGGAGAATGATGTGATGGACAAGACCCAAACATAGCATAAGATCGCATAGTTCGTTTGCTAGAGTTATCCAATGTCAAGTATCCTTTCCTTAGACCATGAGATCGTGTAACTCCCGGATACCGTAGGAGTGCTTTGGGTATGCCAAACGTCACAACGTAACTGGGTGACTATAAAGGTACACTACGGGTATCTCTGAAAGTGTCTGTTGGGTTGACATGGATCGAGACTGGGATTTGTCACTCCGCTTGACGAAGAGGTATCACCGGGCCCTCTCGGTAATGCATCATCACAATGAGCTCAGTGTGATCAAATGTTTGATCACGGGATCATGCATTACGGTAACGAGAAAAGTGACTTGCCGGTAACGAGATTGAACGAGGTATTGGTATACCGACGATCAAATCTCGGGCAAGTAAAATACCGATTGACAAAGGGAATCGTATACGGGATTAATTGAATCCTTGACATCGTGGTTCATCCGATGAGATCATCGTGGAGCATGTGGGAGCCAACATGGGTATCCAGATCCCGCTATTGGTTATTGCCCGAGAGCCGTCTCGGTCATGTCTGCATGTCTCCCGAACCCGTAGGGTCTACACACTTAAGGTTCGGTGACGCTAGGGTTGTGAAGATATGTATGTGCAGTAACCCGAATGTTGTTCGGAGTCCCGGATGAGATCCCGGACATCACGAGGAGTTCCGGAATGGTCCGGAGGTAAAGAATTATATATAGGAAGTGCTATTTTGGCCATCGGGACAAGTTTCGGTGTTATCGGTATTGTACCGGGACCACCGGAGGGGTCCCGGAGTCCACCAGGTGGGGCCACCTGCCTTGGTGGGCCACATGGGCCTTAGGGGGTGCGCCTTGGCCTTCTTGGGCCAAGGGGAACCTGCCCCAAGGGCCCATGCGCCAAGGAAACTTGGAGGAGGGAGAGTCCAAAGGGGGGAAGGCACCTCCGAGGTGCCTTGGGGAGGATGGACTCCTCCCCCCTCTTGGCCGCACCCCTTCCTTGGAGGAAGGGGCAAGGCTGCGCCCTCCCACCCTCTAATGCACCTATATAAAGGGAGGGGAGGGAGGGGTGGCCGCACCCTTATGCCCTGGCACTCCCTCCTCCCTGCAACACCTCCTCCTCCTCCCGTAGTTGCTTAGCGAAGCCCTGCCGGAGTTCTGCTGCATCCAGCACCACACCGTCATGCTGAATCTTCCTCAACCTCTCCTTCCCCCTTGCTGGATCAAGAAGGAGGATACGTCTCCCGTCCCGTTCGTGTGTTGAACGCGGAGGTGCCGTCCGTTCGGTACTAGATCATCGGTGAATTGGATCACGGCAAGTACGACTACCTCATCCATGTTCACTCGAACGCTTCCGTTGCGATCTACAAAGTGGTATGTGGATGCTATCTAATCTGAATACTCGTTGCTAGATGAACTCATAGATGGATCTTGGTGAAACCGTAGGAAAAATTTTAATTTTCTGCAACGTTCCCCAACAGTGGCATCATGAGCTAGGTCTATGCATAGTTCTTCTTGCGCGAGTAGAACACAATTTGTTGTGGGCGTAGATGTTGTCAATTCTTCTTGACGTTACTAGTCAATCTTGATTCAGCGGTATTGTGGGATGAAGTGGCCCGGACCAACTTTACACGTACGCTTACGTGAGACCGGTTCCACCGACTAACATGCACTAGTTGCATAAGGTGGCTGGCGGGTGTCTGTCTCTCCTACTTTAGTTGGATCAGATTCGATGAACAGGGTCCTTATGAAGGGTAAATAGAGATTGACGAATCACGTTGTGGTTTTACGTAGGTAAGAAAACGTTCTTGCTAGAACCCTAATTCAGCCACGTAAAACTTGCAACAACAATTAGAGGACGTCTAACTTGTTTTTGTAGCAAGTGCTATGTGATATGATATGGCCAAAGTTGTGATGTATGATGAATGATCTATATGTGATGTATGAGATGTTCATGCTATTGTAATAGGAATCACGACTTGCATGTCGATGAGTATGACAACCGGCAGGAGCCATAGGAGTTGTCTTTATTTTTTGTATGACCTGCGTGTCATTGAGAATCGCCATGTAAGTTACTTTACTTTATTGCTAAATGCGTTAGCCATAGTAGTAGAAGTAATAGTTGGCGAGCAACTTCATGGAGACACTATGATGAAGATCATGATGATGAAGATCATGGTGTCAAGCTGGTGACAAGATGATCATGGAGCCCCAAGATGGAGATCAAAGGAGCTATGTGATATTGGCCATATCATGTCACGTTTATTATTTGATTGCATGTGATGTTTATCATGTTTTGCATCTTGTTTACTTAGAACGATGGTAGTAAATAAGATGATCCCTCATAATAATTTCAAGAAAGTGTTCACCCTAACTGTGCACCGTTGCTAAGGTTCGTCGTTCCGAAGCACCACGTGATGATCGGGTGTGATAGGTCCTTACGTTCGCATACAACGGGTGTAAGACAGATTTACACACGCAAAACACTTAGGTTGACTTGACGAGCCTAGCATGTACAGACATGGCCTCGGAACACAGAAGACCGAAAGGTCGAGCATGAGTCGTATAGAAGATATGATCAACATGAAGATGTTCAGCGATGTTGACTAGTCCGTCTCACGTGATGATCGGACACGGCCTAGTTGACTCGGATCATGTAATGCTTAGATGACTAATAGAGGGATGTCTATCTAAGTGGGAGTTCATTAAATAATTTGATTAAATGAACTTTATTATCATGAACTTAGTCTAAATATTTACAATATGTCTTGTAGATCAAATGGCCAACGTAGTCCTCAACTTCAACGCGTTCCTAGAGAAAACCAAGCTGAAAGACGATGGTAGCAACTATACGGACTGGGTCCGGAACCTGAGGATTATCCTCATAGCTGCCAAGAAAGATTATGTCCTAAGAGCACCGCTGGGTGACACACCTATTCTCCCTGCAGAACAAGACGTTATGAACGCTTGGCAGTCACGCTGCGATGATTACTCCCTCGTTCGGTGCGGCATGCTTTACAGCTTAGAGCCGGGGCTCCAAAAGCGTTTTGAGAGACACGGAGCATATGAGATGTTCGAAGAGCTGAAAATGGTTTTCCAAGCTCATGCCCGAGTCGAGAGATATGAAGTCTCCGATAAATTCTTTAGCTGTAAGATGGAGGAAAATGGTTCTGTCAGTGAACACATACTCAAAATGTCTGGGTTGCACAACCGCTTGACTCAACTTGAAGTTAATCTCCCGGATGAAGCGGTCATTGACAGAATCCTCCAGTCGCTTCCACCTAGCTACAAGAGCTTTGTGATGAACTACAATATGCAGGGGATGGTAAAGACCATTCCTGAAGTATATGCTATGCTGAAATCAGCAGAGGTTGAAATCAAGAAGGAGCATCAAGTGTTGATGGTGAATAAAACCACTAAGTTCAAGAAGGGAAATGGTAAAAAGAACTTCAAGAAGGACGGCAAGGAAGTTGCCGCGCCCGGTAAGCAAGTTGCCGGGAAGAAGCCAAAGAATGGACCCAAGCCCGAAACTGAGTGCTTTTATTGCAAGGGAAGTGGTCACTGGAAGCGGAACTGCCCCAAATACTTAGCGGACAAGAAGGCCGGCAAAACAAAAGGTATATGTGATATACATGTAATTGATGTGTACCTTACCAGTACTCGTGGTAGCTCTTGGGTATTTGATACCGGTGCAGTTGCTCACATTTGTAACTCAAAGCAGGAGCTGCGGAATAAACGGAGACTGGCGAAGGACGAGGTGACGATGCGCGTCGGGAATGGTTCCAAGGTCGATGTGATCGCCGTCGGCACGCTGCCTCTACATTTACCTACGGGATTAGTTTTAAACCTCAATAATTGTTATTTAGTGCCAAGTTTGAGCATGAACATTGTATCTGGATCTCGCTTAATTCGAGATGGCTACTCATTTAAATCCGAGAATAATGGTTGTTCTATTTATATGAGAGATATGTTTTATGGTCATGCTCCGATGGTTAATGGTTTATTCTTAATGAATCTCGTACGTGATGATACACATATTCATAGTGTGAATACCAAAAGAGTTAAAGTTGATAACAATAGTCCCACATATTTGTGGCACTTCCGCCTTGGTCACATAGGTGTCAAACGCATGAAGAAGCTCCATGCAGATGGACTTTTAGAGTCTCTTGATTATGAATCATTTGACACGTGCGAACCATGCCTCATGGGTAAAATGACCAAGACTCCGTTCTCAGGAACAATGGAGCGAGCAACTAACTTATTGGAAATCATACATACCGATGTGTGTGGTCCAATGAGTGTTGAGGCTCGCGGTGGCTATCGTTATGTTCTCACCCTCACTGATGACTTGAGTAGATATGGGTATATCTACTTAATGAAACACAAGTCTGAGACCTTTGAAAAGTTCAAAGAATTTCAGAGTGAGGTTGAAAATCAACGTGATAGAAAGATCAAGTTTCTACGATCAGATCGTGGAGGAGAATACTTGAGTCACGAATTTGGCACACACTTAAGAGAATGTGGAATAGTTTCACAACTCACGCCGCCTGGAACACCTCAGCGTAATGGTGTGTCCGAACGTCGTAATCGCACTCTATTAGATATGGTGCGATCTATGATGTCTCTTACCGATTTACCGCTATCTTTTTGGGGCTATGCTTTAGAGACTGCCGCATTCACTTTAAATAGGGCTCCGTCGAAATCCGTTGAGACGACACCGTATGAATTATGGTTTGGGAAGAAACCTAAGCTGTCGTTTCTAAAAGTTTGGGGATGCGATGCTTATGTGAAGAAACTTCAACCTGAAAAGCTCGAACCCAAATCGGAAAAATGCGTCTTCATAGGATACCCTAAAGAAACTGTTGGGTATACCTTCTACCACAGATCCAAAGGCAAGATCTTTGTTGCCAAGAATGGATCCTTTATGGAGAAAGAGTTTCTCTCGAAAGAAGTAAGTGGGAGGAAAGTAGAACTTGATGAAGTGTTGCCTCTTGAACCGGAAAATGGCGAAACTCAAGAAATCGTTCCTGAGGTGCCTGCACCGACTAGAGAGGAAATTAATGATGATGTTCAAGATGCTTCTGATCAAGCTCCTACTGAAATTCGAAGGTCCACAAGGACACGTTCCGCGCCAGAGTGGTACGGCAACCCTGTCTTGGAAATCATGTTGTTAGACAACGGTGAACCTTCGAACTATGAGGAAGCAATGGCGGGCCCGGATTCCGACAAATGGCTGGAAGCCATGAAATCCGAGATAGGATCCATGTATGAAAACGAAGTATGGACTTTGACTGACTTGCCCGTTGAGCGGCGAGCCATAGAAAATAAATGGATCTTTAAGAAGAAGACAGACGCGGATGGTAATGTGACCATCTATAAAGCTCGGCTTGTCGCTAAGGGTTATCGACAAGTTCAAGGGGTTGACTACGATGAGACTTTCTCACCGGTAGCGAAGCTGAAGTCCGTCCGAATCATGTTAGCAATTGCCGCATACTATGATTATGAGATATGGCAAATGGACGTCAAAACGGCATTCCTTAATGGTTACCTTAAGGAAGAATTGTATATGATGCAGCCGGAAGGTTTTGTCGATCCTAAGAATGCTGATAAGGTGTGCAAGCTCCAACGCTCGATTTATGGGCTGGTGCAAGCATCTCGGAGTTGGAACATTCGCTTTGATGAGATGATCAAAGCGTTTGGGTTTACACAGACTTATGGAGAAGCCTGTGTTTACAAGAAAGTGAGTGGGAGCTCTGTAGCATTTCTCATATTATATGTAGACGACATACTTTTGATGGGAAATGATATAGAACTCTTGGACAGCATTAAGGCCTATTTGAATAAAAGTTTTTCAATGAAGGACCTTGGAGAAGCTGCTTATATATTAGGCATCAAGATCTATAGAGATAGATCGAGACGCCTCATAGGTCTTTCACAAAGCACATACCTTGATAAAATATTGAAGAAGTTCAATATGGATCAATCTAAGAAAGGGTTCTTACCTGTGTTACAAGGTGTGAAATTGAGCTCAGCTCAATGTCCGACCACGGCAGAAGATATAGAAGAGATGAGCGTCATCCCCTATGCCTCAACCATAGGTTCTATTATGTATGCCATGCTGTGTACCAGACCTGATGTAAACCTTGCCGTAAGTTTGGTAGGTAGGTACCAAAGTAATCCCGGCAAGGAACACTGGACAGCGGTCAAGAATATCCTGAAGTACCTGAAAAGGACTAAGGAAATGTTTCTCGTTTATGGAGGTGACGAAGAGCTCGTCGTAAAAGGTTACGTCGACGCTAGCTTCGACACAGATCTGGATGACTCTAAGTCACAAACCGGATACGTGTATATTTTGAATGGTGGGGCAGTAAGCTGGTGCAGTTGCAAGCAAAGCGTCGTGACGGGATCTACATGTGAAGCGGAGTACATGGCAGCCTCGGAGGCAGCACATGAAGCAATTTGGGTGAAGGAGTTCATCACCGACCTCGGAGTCATACCCAATGCGTCGGGGCCAATCAAGCTCTTCTGTGACAACACTGGAGCTATTGCACTTGCAAAGGAGCCCAGGTTTCACAAGAGGACCAGGCACATCAAGCGTCGCTTCAACTCCATTCGTGAAAATGTTCAAGATGGAGACATAGAAATTTGTAAAGTGCACACGGATCTGAATGTCGCAGATCCGTTGACTAAACCTCTCCCTAAGGCAAAACATGATCAGCACCAGAACTCTATGGGTGTTCGATTCATCACAATGTAACTAGATTATTGACTCTAGTGCAAGTGGGAGACTGTTGGAAATATGCCCTAGAGGCAATAATAAAAGCACTATTATTATATTTCCTTATTCATGATAATTGTCTTTATTCATGCTATAATTGTGTTAACCGGAAATCGTAATACATGTGTGAATAACAGACAACAATATGTCCCTAGTGAGCCTCTAGTTGACTAGCTCGTTGATCGACAGATAGTCATGGTTTCTTGACTATGGACATTGGATGTCATCGATAACGGGATCACATCATTAGGAGAATGATGTGATGGACAAGACCCAAACATAGCATAAGATCGCATAGTTCGTTTGCTAGAGTTATCCAATGTCAAGTATCCTTTCCTTAGACCATGAGATCGTGTAACTCCCCGATACCGTAGGAGTGCTTTGGGTATGCCAAACGTCACAACGTAACTGGGTGACTATAAAGGTACACTACGGGTATCTCTGAAAGTGTCTGTTGGGTTGACATGGATCGAGACTGGGATTTGTCACTCCGCTTGACGGAGAGGTATCACCGGGCCCTCTCGGTAATGCATCATCACAATGAGCTCAATGTGATCAAATGTTTGATCACGGGATCATGCATTACGGTAACGAGAAAAGTGACTTGCCGGTAACGAGATTGAACGAGGTATTGGTATACCGACGATCGAATCTCGGGCAAGTAAAATACCGATTGACAAAGGGAATCGTATACGGGATTAATTGAATCCTTGACATCGTGGTTCATCCGATGAGATCATCGTGGAGCATGTGGGAGCCAACATGGGTATCCAGATCCTGCTGTTGGTTATTGCCCGAGAGCCGTCTCGGTCATGTCTGCATGTCTCCCGAACCCGTAGGGTCTACACACTTAAGGTTCGGTGACGCTAGGGTTGTAAAGATATGTATGTGCAGTAACCCGAATGTTGTTCAGAGTCCCGGATGAGATCCCGGACGTCACGAGGAGTTCCGGAATGGTCCGGAGGTAAAGAATTATATATAGGAAGTGCTATTTTGGCCATCGGGACAAGTTTCGGTGTTATCGGTATTGTACCGGGACCACCGGAGGGGTCCCGGGGTCCACCAGGTGGGGACACCTGCCTTGGTGGGCCACATGGGCCTTAGGGGGTGCGCCTTGGCCTGCTTGGGCCAAGGGGAACCAGCCCCAAGGGCCCATGCGCCAAGGAAACTTGGAGGAGGGAGAGTCCAAAGGGGGGAAGGCACCTCCGAGGTGCCTTGGGGAGGATGGACTCCTCCCCCCTCTTGGCCGCACCCCTTCCTTGGAGGAAGGGGCAAGGCTGCGCCCTCCCCCCCTCTAATGCACCTATATAAAGGGAGGGGAGGGAGGGGTGGCCGCACCATTATGCCCTGGCACTCCCTCCTCCCTGCAACACCTCCTCCTCCTCCCGTAGTTGCTTAGCGAAGCCCTGCCGAAGTTCTGCTGCATCCACCACCACACCGTCGTGCTGGATCTTCCTCAACCTCTCCTTCCCCTTTGCTGGATCAAGAAGGAGGAGACGTATCCCGTCCCGTACGTGTGTTGAACGCGGAGGTGCCGTCCGTTCGGTACTAGATCATCGGTGAATTGGATCACGGCAAGTACGACTACCTCATCCACGTTCACTCGAACGCTTCCGTTGCGATCTACAAAGTGGTATGTAGATGCTATCTAATCTGAATACTCGTTGCTAGATGAACTCATAGATGGATCTTGGTGAAACCGTAGGAAAATTTTTAATTTTCTGCAACGTTCCCCAACACATGACCCAGCCATTCGGTGCTTCACTCTCCGGGGAAAGTGATCGGTCTTCGCCTGCCTCGAGACCCGGCGCTTCCGCCCATTCTGCCACGAAATCCGCAAGTGCGGCTCCCTTGATGACCCTAGTCGTACTGAATTCTAGCTGAAATGCGTGTAGTTCAATGTTCCATTAAGCAACCCTCCCAGCTGAGTTGGGGCTCCTGAGTACTCTTTCCAAGGGATACGCTGAGACGACTTTGATAGGATGGCCTTGGAAGTAGTGCCGCAGCTTGCGTGAGGCCACTAATAGCGCGAGGAGGAGTTTTTGTGGCATGGGGTACCGCGCCCTTGCATCCCGTAGCACCGTGCTGACGAAGTACACGGGGTGCTTGACGAGGTTGAGGGTGCCGGGGCAGCCTGCGTCCTCCAGAGGCTGAGGCGTCTCCTGAGATGGTAGAGCCTCCAGCACTTGGTTGCTCGGAGCGGCCTCTCCTGCTCCAGGTGTGTTCTCCTGCTACGACTGTTCCCTTTAGGCCATGGTTGCGGTCTTCCTAAGGCCCTCTTGGCTTTGCCTCACTTCTACCTGGGCGTTCGCTGCAGCCTTGGTCTGGCGCTCCTCCCTGACGGCCACCAGGGCAGCGCTAGCGGAGTACGGGGTGGCCACAAGGTAGAGCACAAGGGGATCCCGAGGGCGTGGAGCTACCATCACTGGTGGGCTGGTGAGGTACCTCTTGAGGTGTTGGAATGCCTTGTCGGCCTCTTCAGTCCATTTGAAGGGGCCCTTCTTCTTCATCAGCTTGAAGAAGGGAAGCGCTCGTTCCCCCAGCTTGGAGATGAAGCGCCCTAGCGCGGTCACACGCCCGGTGAGCTTCTGCATCTCTCTGAGGGTCCTCGGCGGGCTCATATCTTCGACTGCCTTGACCTGCTCCGGGTTGGCCTCGATGCCCCTGTGGGACACGAGGAAACCCAGGAGCTTGCCCGAGGGGACTCCGAACACGCACTTCTCCGGGTTGAGCCGTAGGTCCACTTTGTTGAGGCTCGCAAAGGTTTCCTCCAGGTCCTGTATCAGGTTTTCCCTCCTGAGACTTCTCCACAATGTCATCGACGTAAGCTTCAGTGTTCCTCCCGAGCTGCCGGCCCAAGGCGATGTGCATCAGTCGCTGGAAGGTTGCGCCCGCGTTGCGTAACCCAAATGGCATGCACGTGTAGCAGTACACTCCACACGGGGTCAGGAAAGCTGTCTTTTCCACGTCCTCCACCACCATCTTGATCTGGTGATAGCCCGAGAAGGCATCTAGGAAGCAGAGCAGGTCACACTCTGCGGTGGAGTCGACTATCTGGTCAATTCGGGGGAGCGGGAATGGATCCTATGGGCAGGCCTTGTTGAGGATGGTGAAGTCGACGCACATGCGTTCCTTTCCCCCTTTTTTGGCACAACGACCGGATTGGCCAGCCAATCTGGGTAGCGGACCGCGGATGACTCCTGCCGCTTCTAGCTTCCGGGTCTCTTGAACGATGAAGGCTTGTTTCTCTGTGGACTGTCGCCTCGCCTTCTGCTTCATGGGACACACGTTGGGGCACATGTTGAGGTGATGCTCAATTACATCCCTCGGGACCCCTGCTAACTGATCAGGTTCCCACGCGAACACCTTCTTGTTTGCATGCAGAAACCTCACCAGGGCCTTCTCCTGCTCGGGCTCGAGGTTGGCCCCTATGGTGAAGGTGGCGTCAGTGGCCCCGTCCTCGTTGACTGGTACCTGTTTGGTTTCCGCCTTGTCTTAGGTGAATAGATGCTTCCTTTTAGCCGGCGCAGCGTCTCCCTTTCCTCTTTGGTGCAAAGGGGGCAAGCGCAGGCGAGAGGATCAAGCAAAGGCACCCATTTCGGTGCAACGAGACCAAGACCAGTCCAACGGTGGGAAGGAGGTCACCATGGAGCCCAGGACGGCGTCACCACAGGGCCTTTGGCAGGCGAAGACCAACTTTAGTCAGGATAAGTGTACCATATGTTCCCCTTCGAATTGGCCAATTGTTGGCGCCCTTCCCGCTCAATATTTGGGAAGAGGCCCAGGGCCTTTGCCTATAAATAGGACTAGCCACCCCCAGGGTAGAGGGAGAGAAACCAGCTAGAACGTAGCAACACACCCAGAGAGTAAGAAGGGCGATCGAACTCCCCCTAGCAGTTCATCCCCTAGCCAAGAACAGACCCTCACGAGGTTGTTCTTTCTTGTACTGTTCTTCCTCATCAGCCCAAGAGGCAATCCACCCACCACAAACTAGAGTAGGGTATTACACCACAATGGTGGCCCGAACTAGTATAAACCATGTGTCTCTTGTGTTGTTCTTCTTGTAGTTAGTTCTTTTTGAGACGGAGAGGTAGAGGGAACGATCTCCGCACGCACCCCAGAGTTCGAACCTTAAGGGTCTGCCGGAACCCGTGATTCGACATTTGGCGCGCCACGTAGGGGTGCGCCGGAATCTGCCTTCCCATCGCTCCGTCTCCCGTTGCGTCGTCGTCACCATGTCCGGCGACCAGGCGGGCAACCAAGGCCCATGGGTGTCATGGCCAATCTGCACGGAGCCTCCCGCTCTGGGCGACCCTGCGCCACAGGCAGCTCGCGGTCCGCAGGGCGCTGCGGGCCGCGGGCGACGCGGGCAAGCTTCTGCGACCCTCACACCGCGGCAGGCGCGGTCGGCAGCGAGGGCCTCCAATCACGCCGCAACCACGACACCGTACACCCGCCGAGAATAGGCAAACTCGAGGGCCGCACTCACAGTAGCACGGGAGCTGCTGCAGTGCAGGCTACTGGAGGGCGGCCGCGACGTGCTGCTGGAGCGGGTCGCCGAACTCCTGGGCCTCGCCGCTTCGGGGGCTCACCCGTTCTGCACTCGGCTTCCGCCTCCAGCTCAGGGGGACGCACGAGGAGGCCCTGCGCGCCCCCGCGGGCCTCAAGACTACTCCGGCACCAGCGAATCCGTCGGCGCTAGACAGGCGGTGGCGCTACCCCCGCCACCGGCGCGAGAAGGAGAAGGGCTCAGCGCGGCCCACGGCGCGAGCGGGCAACTACGCTACCAACCCATGGTGGGCACGGCGAGCAACGTCGCGTGGCGCATGGAGCACTACAGCACGACATTCGGGGTGGCGGCGCCAGAGGAATATGTGCCCCACATGATGGACCAAGGGCACGCTCACGAGGGCGAACATGGCTCACTCTTCAGCCCCAGCTGGGGGGACGAGACGCCAGAGGCCGAGCAATTCCGGGAACCCCAGGACGGCTCCGTCGGTCACACTGGAGGCAATGACTATCGGGTACCGTTAATTCCTCAAGAGCAGGCATACGCTAATCATGGGTCACAGGAGGTGCAGGTCGCCGCAGCAAGCAGCTGCCCCGCTCCCGCGGCCTCCTACCCCTTGGGAGGAGGACGCAGGGTGCTGCAGGAAAGGGGTAGGGATCCTACATCACCACTGCGGCGTTCGGAGCAAGGCGTTCTTAGAAGGTAGGCCCTCCGCTGGGGAGGCGCCTGAGGGCCTGCCCCTGGCGGAGGACCCGTGGTCGTCGGGGGAACCGCTGGCGACCGCTCTACCTCACCGACGGCGTCCTGGTTTCCGGTCGTTGTTGGTGGCACTAGAGTGTGGCGCAAGGTAGGGCCCTCGTCTGGCGATATGAAGCAAGGCTGGTCCCTGTGAATAAGGCCCAGTGCCTGTGAAGCTCACCTCCCCGTGACACTCTCACGTAATAATGAGTGGGGCTGTACACGCCCCAGAGTCTCAGGGGTGCCGGCCTCAGGCCCTGGGGCTCCCTCCCACGCCCAGTGGACAGCACTTAGCTCCGCGCTGGTGAGAAGACGTCGAAGACTAGATTAGGTGCCGGACGCGGCCTTTTTGTTTGCTTTCATTGCCTTCTTCCTTTGGTTGTAACCTTTTTCCCCCGTTGGATTTAAGTTGAATTCGAATTTGAGCTTTGCGTGCGTTCGGGGAAGGGGTGCTTGGTCTTGTTTGAACCGTTTCCCGCGTTCTGGTCACCACCTCACCACAGCTGCCTCCCCTCGCGAGCCCCTCGCGAGCCGGGCCAGGCCTAGCTTGAGCACGGCCCAGACTGCCGCTGTCGCTCCCTCGCGAGGTGACCTTTGGTGCTTGCGGAGATCGTTTTCTCATAAAAGGCCCGGAGTCTGTGAAGAAGGCAAATGCCTGTGAAGACGTCCCGCTCGGGAGAAGGCCCGGAGCCTGTGAAGAAGGCAAATGCGTGTGAAGACGTCCCGCTCGGGAGAAGGCCCGGAGCCTGTGAAGAAGGCAAATGCCTGTGAAGACGTCCCGCTCGGGAGAAGGCCCGGAGCCTGTGAAGAAGGCAAACGCCTCTGAAGAGGTCTCGCTCAGGAGAAGACTCGAAGCTTGTGAAGAAGGCCCACGCCTGTGGGGTTTCCAGTCAGCAACAACCCCACATCCTGAGGTTTCAACTAGACAACACCCGAGACGTGACGCCCTCCAGCAGGCAGCTCCGGAGCCAACAAGGAACAAGGGTAAACCAGCCTACCGTTGGGCGCGCGTGCGATTTAATTACCACTGATATAATGGGTACAAGTTCTTACATGAGGGGCTTCCCCTCCCAAAACGTTCTCACGACCGTCAGGCCAAACGCCTGAGTTCTATCTATGCAGGGTAGAAAGACAGGGATAGTACATGGTCAATCTGACAAATCCCCCAATGCATCCTCGGAGGCGCCTCCTGAGCTATCGCTGGCGTCGCTGAACTCACCTTCGTTGTCTACGCCACCATCCGCGGCATTGGGGTCATCCACCACGCCACCTTCGTCGGCAGCCACCACCACATCGTCATCATCAGAAGTGAAGGCCCGGACAATAGCATCCACATTGTTCCCCACCCATTCAGCTAGGTCGCCCCGAACGGCCTGGGGAACTGGGGCGATGGCGGCGTCGAAGTCAAAGTGGGGGTCCATGTTCCGAAGATGGCTGAAGACGCGGGAAAAGGCGCGCCCGAGCAGGGCGCGGCTCCTCTCCTCCACCAACCTATCGGCTCTGACCGACCGTGCCTCCAGCTGCGTCACCACGGTGGTGAAGAACTGCAAGTTGCCGGCGTAGTTGATCGTGTGTGGCTCGCCAATGGCAGCCTCACAGATGTTGCCCAGGGCAATGTTAGCCCTCTCCCTGAGCATGGTGAGCATGGGGTTGTGCACGTGCTCTAGGACTTGCTGCTGGCGTATCTCGTCGGCATTCCGACACTCGACGGCCACAGCCTCTTCCACACATTGGCGAAGGCGGAGCACCTTGGCCTGGGAGGTGGCCAGCTCCTTCTGCGTTGCCTCAAGAGCGACCCGGGAGGCATCGGCTCGTCGCGTCGCCTCATCCCATTGGGCCCTCAAGGCGGCGGTTCTACCCTCAGCTTCGACTCGGATCATCCCCAGCTTCCCCTCGAACTCACGCTCGAGGCCTTGGTGCGCTTTCGCCACCCGACGGCAAACCTCCTCCAGGACACGCGTTTCCCGCGCGGCGACATCATCTTACGCCTGCGTCACTAGGCGCTCCCTCGTCTCCAGCTGCTCGTGCTCGCGAGCACGTTCGGCGGCCTCCAGCACCAACGCTTCCTTGCGCTTCCGAAGCTCAGCCGGGTCGCTAGAAGCCACCTTCATCGATGCAAGGGCTGCCTCGCGCAGCTCCGCTTGCTCCTCCAATGAGCGACACCGGGCCAAGAGCTCCCGGGCCCGTTCTTCTGCTGCTTCTCGCCGTCGGTCTGCTCCTCGGGCCTCCTCAGCGGCCTGAGACCGAGCCGCCAGAGAAGCCTCCAGCGACGCCTTCGCTTCTTCGTCATCAAGGTCGCGCTGACGACGCGCGAGGGCAGCGGCGGCCTCCAGCTCGCGCCGCTCTGCGGCCAGGCGCAGGCCCTCGGCTTCCAGGTGCACGTCTTCCTCAGCGAGCTCCTGCCCAAGCAGGTCTACGGCGCCACTCGCCCTCCGGAGGAATTCGTGATGACAGGCACGGCGCTCCCGAGCACGCTCGAGCACATCTGCCACACCATCATCCGCCCCAAGCGGGCGTCGAGGACCTCGGACCATCGCTCCGGCTCCGGGCAGGGGGCTGGGGGCTGGCGCCCTCACGGCGGCCGGCCGCGCCGCATCAGAAGCCCAGCCTGAGTCCAACCTGACCTCAGGAGAAGGGCCCAGGGGGTGCCCCCGCCAGTCGAAGCCCGCGACCAGACAGGAAGCCCACGGCAAGCTGCCTATGTCGAGGGAAGGTCCGCGGAAGGAGATCGCGGGAACAGGAGAATCACCGCACGCTGTTTGACTGTCCGCGCCGTCGCTCGCCCAAACCACAAGGGCAGTGCGGCTCGGGGCACCCAGGGGTGGCGGAGGAGACGAAGGCAAGGAAGGCGTCGACTCGGCGGCTTCATCGAGCTCAGTCGGGAGAGGCCTGCAGAGCAAGGATCAGCAGATGCGGCAAGCAGGATAGGGAACTGAAAAGGAGAAGACTTACTCATCGACAGCAAAGTACTTCCGGCGCTTCAGCAAGCGGTAAGGGATGTCGTCGCCCAGGGCCTCCCTTTTTCTCCGGAGGGCCTCAAAGTCCACACGGAAACGGCCCAGGAGAGATGCACAGGAATCAGCCTGCGAAGAGGACAGAGCACCAAGGCCACTTGCGTCGAGGACACATGCCTGATGCGCACGGGCAGTTGCCTCGCCAGAGATCACGGCCGGGGGCTCAGGAGCCTCGGCCTTAAGCATCGGAAGCGGCAGCACCTCACTCGCGGCCTCGGCAGCGCGGACCTCGTGAGCTGCCCCATCAAGAGCATCGCCAGGTGCGGTCACATCATCCGTGGCTCCCTCGACCCCTGCTGTCTCCTGCCTCCCTGCGCCACCACTCGAGGAGGATTCACCCAGGCCGACCGGAAGGGAAATCACCACCATAGGGTTCTCGCGAGGCCCCTGGAGGGCGACAGGGCGTAGCCCCCACTCGTCGAAGGGGGCATCTGCCTCACGAAGTCACCCCTGTTCTGGCAGAGGTACAGCAAAGCTCCCCCCTGCCGGATACCCCCGGGGTTGGGATCGCCTATCAGGACCAAGAGCACCTTCCTCAGCGCCTCGGGCGTCAGGTCTTCTTCCTGAAGCCTCATGCGGTCGCCATGCCCACTGAAGGCCCACATTCGACGAGAATGGCGTTGGAGAGGGGCAATGCGACACAATAGGAACTCCTTCACCACCTTGGGCACTATTACGCCAAGCTTCTTCAGGAACATGAAGCGGTGCCAGACGAAGGCGAGCCGGGGACTTATGAGCGTCTCCTGACCCCAGCCCGAATTAGGCACAGCAGGCAATGTCGGCTTCACCAGCCGGCGGCTGGGCACTCCGACATCAACATATAACCACCGCTCGCGGAACCCGGCTGAAGGCAGAGGGAGGTTGGAGTCAATACCAGAGGCTGCAGTTTCGGGCGAAGCTACGAAACTCATGCATGCCGAGCATTGCGTGGGGTCGGCAAGATGCAAGGAGAAGAAATGGCGTAACAAGGCAACGGAAGGAAGGATACCCACCATCGCTTCGCAGACAAAAGCAAAGACTGAAAGGAGGGCAATGGACTCTGGACCCAGGTGCATCATGTGCATCTGGTAGTGAGTAAGGACGGCGTTGAAGAAATTGGAGAAGGGAGGGACCAAACCCGCCCACAAGGCATCAGCGAAGTGATGGACCTCAGTGGTTATCCTGTCGGTGGGGAAGTGATACGTAGGCCAAGCCGTCGTCCTCCCACACTCGTTGAAGGCGGTGGCCAGAGCTGGGCTGAGCTTACCAAGGCATTCCAGATTGAGTATGATTGAGCGGCCGACAGCAGGCGCCACCGGTGGCGGCGGGCGAGATGGAACCACGGGCTTCTTCCCCTTTCCTTTCTTTGGGGCAATGGCGGCGGACGGAAGAGAGGAGATGTGAGATGGGATTGGAGGCAAGAGTCAAAATTCGGAGGGAGGAAGGGCAGGAGATGATCGAGCAACAAAGAAAGGGGCGGCCGTGTACAACTGTGGGGCAACCTAGCGTGGCGCAGAATAAGGGAGCGTGGGTAAACAGTGCCGCCCACGTCCAATCAACCGCCACGCGGCGCCCGAGGCCGCAGGCTGTTGGGGCCCGCGGCACTTCGTCCTTGCCCTTTCACCTCTCGGCACGGCCAACTCCATGCGCGCCTTGGGCCCGGGGGCTACTGTCGGCGTTCTGGGAACGGGGGTCCCTAGACTTGCGTGCCTGCGGCCTGCGGCGTGGCTCAAATGGGAGCCCAGCATGGCCCATCTTCATCAACACAAGGCTCAAGACCCTCGCGAGGGGCCAAGCCTCGCGAGGCGGACGACATGGCGCTTCCTCAGGCACGGCCTCCTTAGGCTGGCTCGCGAGGAGGCGGAGAGATCAAGGTGGGTACCTCACGAGGTGCCCATGACGCAAGCCATGATGACCAAGGGTGCCAGGCGGGCGCCAGCCCGCGCAGCGTCTCCCTTTCCTCTTTGGTGCAAAGGGGGCAAGCGCAGGCGAGAGGATCAAGCAAAGGCACCTCGGTGCAACGAGACCAAGACCAGTCCAACGGTGGGAAGGAGGTCACCATGGAGCCCAGGACGGCGTCACCACAGAGCCTTTGGCAGGCGAAGACCAACTTTAGTCAGGATAAGTGTACCAGATGTTCCCCTTCGAATTGGCCAATTGTTGGCGCCCTTCCCGCTCAATATTTGGGAAGAGGCCCAGGGCCTTTGCCTATAAATAGGACTAGCCACCCCCAGGGTAGAGGGAGAGAAACCAGCTAGAACGTAGCAACACACCCAGAGAGTAAGAAGGGCGATTGAACTCCCCCTAGCAGTTCATCCCCTAGCCAAGAGCAGACCCTCACGAGGTTGTTCTTTCTTGTACTGTTCTTCCTCATCAGCCCAAGAGGCAATCCACCCACCACAAACTAGAGTAGGGTATTACACCACAATGGTGGCCCGAACTAGTATAAACCCCGTGTCTCTTGTGTTGTTCTTCTTGTAGTTAGTTCTTTGCGAGAAGGAGAGGTAGAGGGCACGATCTCCGCGCGCACCCCAGAGTTCGAACCTTAAAGGTCTACCGGAACCCGTGATGCGACAGAGGCGGATCCGCCCCAAGGAGGCGGTGGAACCGACTCCGATGCCCGAGAAGGGCCTGCTGGGTTGGAGCCGCTCCAACGGCATGTGGAGGAGGCTGAAGGCCTCCATCAAGAGCACGTTAAGGCCGGCACCACCATCGACGAGGGTCCTGGTGACGGACACTTGGCAGATGGTGGGGGTGCACAGCATCGGGAGCGCGCCTGAACCGATGGGGTTGAAGGGGTGATCATCTGAGTCAAAGGTTAGATCGGCCTCGGGCGCCACCCAACCTGGGGGGACTCCTCGGCGCTCGGAGGCGGAGCTGATCCGACGGGTGAAAGGCTTGATATGGCGGCTCGAGGGCGGTGCCTGGGAGCCACCCAGGAGAGTTGCGACGACGGGTGGCGCTGGTGCAGCATAATGGGCGAGGAAGAGGTCGCGAAGCTCCTCCTAGGAGGTCATAGAAGCAGTCGGCAGGTGTAGGAGCCACATGCGGGGGACGCCAGTGAGGGCCGTGGGTAACCAGTTGGCCATCACCCGGTCATCGCCCTCGTCTTTGAAGATGACCTCTTCATATACCAGTAGGAAAACCAGCGGATCCGCCGCGTCGTTGTAACGCGGCGGCATCTCAGGCTTGAACTTGCGCGACCACTGCACCTGTCGCAAGGTGGGGGCCAAGGCTCGAAGACCCCAAGCCCCAGCGCTGGCATCGGCTATCGGAGCGGGCGGCGCGCCGTCCGCCATGAGGGCAAAAACGCGGTGTTGGTGGAGAGCAGGTCGTCGGGAGGGAAAACTCCGGCGTACCCCTACCTGGCGCGCCAAATATCAGATTTCGGGTTCCGACAGACCCTTAAGGTTCGAACTCTGGGGTGCGCGCGAAGATCTCTCCCCTACCGATCTATGTCTGATCTCCTCGCGTGATCTAAGCTGGAAACGATGAACAACACAAGGGACATGAGGTTTATACTGGTTCGGGCCACCGTTGTGGTGTAATACCCTACTCCAGTGTGTGGTGTGGTGGATTGCCTCAGGGGCTGATGATGAACAGTACAATGGAAGAACAACCTCGCAAGGGGTGTTCTTGAGCTGGTGTGATGTGTTCTACTTGGTCTGGGTTGCTCCAGATTCGATCTCGGTAGCTGCTGCTGGCTCCCTCCTCTACTCTGTGGTGGCTAGCTCTATTTATAGAGGCCCTGGGCCTCTCCCCAAATAATGAGCGGTAAGGGCGCCAACAATTGGCCATTTTGAAGGGGAACATCTAGTACAAGTTATCTTGACCAAAGGTGCTCTTCGGCTGCCAAAAGCACAGGTGATGATGCCGTCTTGGGCTCCACGGTGACCTCCATCCTGCCGCTCTGCTGGTCTTGGTCTCGTTGCACCGGAATGGTAACCTTTGCCGGATGACTTGGCCTGTTCTTGCCCCCTTTGCACCAAAAGGGAAACAAGGACACTGCGCAGGCCGACGCCCGCCTGGCGCCCGCCTGGTCTCGATCGTCATGGCTTGCGTCATGGGCTCCTCGCAAGGTACCCCTGCCTTGATCTCTCCGCCTCCTTGCGAGCCTGCCTAATGAGGCTGCTCTAGAGGAAGCTTCTTATCATCCGCCCCGTGAGGCTTGGCCCCTCGCGAGGGTCTTGAGCTCGAGCTGATGAAGCTGGTCCGCACTGGGCCCCCACTTGAGCCACGCTGCAGGCAGGCAAGTCTGGGGACCCCCGTTCCTAGAACACTGACAGAGGTATCTCCGGGACCTCTCGGTAATGCACATCATGATGAGCCTTGCAAGCAATGTGACTAATGAGTTAGTTGCGGGATGATGCATTACAGAATGAGTAAAGAGACTTGCCGATAATGAGATTGAACTAGGTATGAAGATACCGACGATCGAATCTCGGGCAAGTAACATACCGATGACAAAGGGAATGACGTATGTTGTCATTACGGTTTGACCGATAAAGATCTCCGTTGAATAGGTAGGAACCAATATGATCATCCAGGTTTCGCTATTGGTTATTGACCGGAGAGGTGTCTCGATCATGTTTACATAGTTCTTGAACCCGTAGGGTCCGCACGCTTAACGTTCGATGACAATTTGTATTATATGAGTTATGTGATTTGGTGACCGAATTTTGTTGGAGTCCTGGATGAGATCACGGACATGACGAGGTGTCTCGAAATGGTTGAGAGGTAAATATTGATATATAGGACGATAGTATTCAGACACCGGAAGTGTTTTGGAATGTATAGGGTACATATCGAAGTACCCGGGGGGTTACCGGAACCCCCGGGGGAAGGTATGGGCCATATGGGCCATAGGAGGGAGGCAGACCAGCCCACAAAGGGGTGGCGCACATCCCACCAGGGAGGAGTCCGAATTGGACTAGGGGAGGGGGTGGCGCCCCCCTTTCCTTCTCCTCCTCTCTCTCCTTCCCCCTTTCCCCTTCCGGTAAGAGGAAAGGGGGCCGAATTCTACTAGGAGTCCAAGTAGGAATCGTCCTACTTGGGGCACGCCTAGGGTCGGCCTCCTCCCCTCTACCTCCTTTATATACGGGGTTGGGGGCACCTCTAATACACATCAATTGTTCCAAGCCGTGTGCGGTGCCCCCCTGCACAGTTTACGCCTCCGGCCATATTCACGTAGTGCTTAGGCGAAGCCCTATGAAGATCACTTCACCATCACCGTCACCACGTCGTCGTGCTAACGGAACTCTCCCTCGACACTTTGCTGGATCAAGAGTTCGAGGGACGTCGTCGAGCTGAACGTTTGCAGAACTCGGAGGTGCTGAACGTTCGATGGTTGATCGGTTGGATCAAGAAGACGTTCGACTACATGAACCGTGTTAAGCTAACGCTTCCGCTTTCGGTCTACGAGGGTACATGGACACACTCTCTCCCTCTCGTTGCTATGCATCTCCTAGATAGATCTTGCGTGAGCACAAGATTTCTTTTGAAATTGCGTACTATGTTCCCCAACACATGACGTCTAACAATTCGAACCGCCAAAGCATCTAGTACAGGTACTTCGCAAGAGTGAGGAAAAAGTGTTTACAGATCAAAGGTTTACACAGGGCCTTGATGCATGGGTTGATGCCCCTGCTGTGCCCTGTTGCACGTCTAAGCCTTTGCTTCTGTTGGGAAGAAGAACTCCGAGAAGGAGGTGATACTTGGCCTATGGGCCCTTGACAAGGAGCCTTGAGAAGTCACTGTGTTGTTTTGGTTTAATGCCGGATAGGCCCTGGATAGTACCTGTTCGACGTCCGAAGACGTATTTGCCCATAGTGCGGTTGAACCGAACACTTGGTGTTTAGGCCCCACTGAGGGAGTCCTGGATTAGGGGGTCCTCGGGCGTTCGAACTATGGTACGTGGGCCGGACTGATGGGCTGTGAAGATACAAGACTGAAGACTCTCTCCCGTGTTCGGATGGGACTCTCCTTGGCCTGGGAGGCAAGCTTGGCACTCGGATATGAAGATTCCTTTCTCTGTTACCGACTTTGTACAACCCTAGTCCCCTTCGGTGTCTATATAAACTGGAGGGCTTAGTTCGTAAGAATCATAATCATAGTCATACATGTTAGACTTCTAGGCTTTTAGCCATTACGATCTCGCGGTAGATCAACTTTTGTAATACTCATATTCATCAAGATCAATCAAGCAGGAAGTAGGTTATTACCTCCATAGAGAGGGGCCGAACCTAGGTAAACATCGTGTCCCCCGTCTCCAGTGGCGGAGCCAGGATTTTAACATGATGACCAGCTGACCACAATGAAACTACAATTTTTCTTTCTAGCAACAATCTTCAATAGTTTCGTGACATTCTGAAACTAAGAAGAAAATTACAATTTAACACTACAGTACTGGACTTGACTACCTGAGAGGGTCAATATATAGCGGGTGTTGGCTGCTCCGTATGGCCTGTCTCTGCTTCCCTGTTGTGCGTTCAGGAGCCTAGGAGGGCAGCAGGCAGGGCTGGTATTTAGGTAGTAAAATGGCCTTATGCTAATTTTATGGTCTATTGATCCGGTAGCAGCCGAAGCTAATATTTAGGCCCAGGCGGGTAAGAAATGAAGAGGGAGGGCATGGGATGGGGCATGCATTTTGTTTTTCCTGAGTTCTACACGTGAAAAGACTGCTATCATGCATATACATGTATATATGGGCATATATACTGCTTTCCTTTTGCCAAAATTATTGGGTATGCATTGCATACCCTTGAATTAGTCTAGCTCAACCCTGCCCGTCTCCTGTTACCATCGACCTTAGACGCACAGTTCGGGACCCCCTACCCGAGATCCGCCGGTTTGGACACCGACATTGGCGCTTTCATTGAGAGTTCCGTTGCATCGTCGTCAAGAGGTTCATGGCTCCGTCAATCATCTAAAACAATGTTGTCCAGGGAGAGGTCTTCCTCCCCGGAAAGATCTTCGTATTCGGCGGCTTCATACTGCGGGCCAACTCCATTGGCCATCTAGAGCCGATCGACAGCTACGCCCCTGGCCATCAGGTCATATTTGGAAGCTTGAACTACGTCGCGGATATCCGAGGAGACTTGATCTTCAACGGATTCGAGACCACGACAGCCGCTCCCTGTCATCACGATGAACACGACTTAAATATGTCATCGGACCATACCCAGGAGATAGCGCCTATAACCGCTCTGGCCCTAGATCCGGAGCAGATCGCGCCATCCGAGGTCGGGAGGCTCAGCCCCGCCACGGAAGCCGTAGACTTAGCAACGTCGGAGCCGCACACTGACCCAACCTCGAGTGGGATCTGTGTCACCGGAACCTCGGACTCGTTTCCGCTTTCAGGATTCGAACCACGTGCGCCCGCGCCCGCGCACGTCGGGCTTGATCAGGCATCGATCGTTGAATTCAGCTCCGCGGACATCTTCCGGCAATCGCCTTTAGGCAGCGTGCTAAGCTCATTAAAAACACTCTGCTTTGTGGGGGACTCATAGCCGGATTATATCCGGTTCGAACTGGAGGCTGGTGACGGGGATTTTCACTTCCCACCCACCGCCCACTTCATAACCACTGTCGAGGACCTAACCGACATGCTCGATTACGGCTCCGAAGACATCGACGATATGGACGACGATGTCGGAGAAGAGGAGGCCCAAAACCCGCCATTTACCGGACGTTGGACGGCCACTTCCTCGTATGACGTATACACGGTGGACACACCCAAAGAGAATAACGGTGACGACAAGGAAGACCCAGTCGAGGATAAACCTCCTAAGACACAACCAAAGTGCCGACGTCAACGGCGCCTCTCCAAGTCACGCCGTGGAAAAGATAGCAATACCGCACAGGGGAAAACAATACTCCGGATGATGCCGAAGACAATGAAGACCCTGTTGAGGCAACTTCCGGAAAGGACGAACGGGAAGACGGGCAAGTTAGCCCTGATGAACAAGCCATACACGAAGACTCGGAGGACAATAATTATCTTCCGCTCTCCGAGGATGAGGTTATCCTTGGCAAGGAGGGTTTTATCATGCCTGAGGAACCTCTCGAGCAGGAACGCTTTAAGTGCCGACTAATAGCCACTGCAAGGAGCTTGAAAAAGAAGCAGCAACAGCTTCAAGCTGATGAAGATCTGCTCAATGATAGATGGACTGATGTCCTAGCAGCCGAGGAATACGGCCTTTAGTGCCTAGCCAAAAGTTAGCGAAGCGCAAATTGCTTCCTCAGTTCGATGACGAGGCGCTGGAGCCCGTACCATCATCGCGCGATGCGGCTGACCGACCACCACGCGGTGGGGACAAAGCGGCAACTCAAGACGAACACCAGCCCGCCCCACCTCACCCTAAAGGCAGAGATAAAACAGCTCAGGGACATACACATGACCTGCGGCAGGACTTGGACAGTAGAGCAGGTCAGAATAGATCAATCTATGGATCACGGGGATGTGCCCCGACACGCGACAACGGCTACCTAGCCGGACGCAACGATCATACTCACGCCCGGGCCGAGAACCACAGACGGACTCCATCCGAGCTACGTCGCGACGTGGCCCGATATAGAGGCGCCGCACACCCCCTTTGCTTCACTGACGAGGTAATGGAGCATGAATTCCCCGAAGGGTTTAAACCCGTAAACACCGAATCATATGATGGGACAACATACCCCGCGGTATGGATCGAGGATTCTCTTCTTCACATTCATTTGGCCTGCGGTGATGATCTCCATGCCATCAAATACCTCCCACTAAAACTCAAAGGACCAGCCCAACACTGGTTGAACAACCTGCCTAAACACTCCATCGACAGCTATGAGGACTTGGAAGAGGCCTTCCTTGACAACTTCCAAGGTACATATGTTCGACCTCCGGATGTCGACAACTTAAGTCACATAATTCAATAGCCCGGAGAGTCAGCCAGGAAACTCTGGACTAGGTTCTTAACTAAAAATAACCAGATCGTCGACTGCCTAGATGCCGAAGCCCTGGCGGCCTTTAAACACAGCATCCGGGATGAATGGCTAGCCCGACACCTCGGCCAAGAAAAGCCGAAGTCCATGGTAGCCCTTACGACACTTATGGCCCACTTTTGCGCGGGCGAAGATAGATGGCTAGCCCGTAGCAATAACAATGCAAGCGAACCTCGCACTGCGGAAGCCAGAAATAGCAACGGCAAGCCCCTGACGCAACAAACAGAAGCATCGGAACAACGGTG
This sequence comes from Aegilops umbellulata, assembly GCA_032464435.1. Taxonomy (NCBI): domain Eukaryota; kingdom Viridiplantae; phylum Streptophyta; class Magnoliopsida; order Poales; family Poaceae; genus Aegilops; species Aegilops umbellulata. The sequence goes on from CP136055.1 coordinate 447,265,207, forward strand.
ATAATACCGACGACACCACAGTCAACGCCGGATTCAGTGGCTCCAAGTCCGGTCAGTGGAAGAATCCATATAAAAGAAACAATTCGGGGCCATCCAGCCTGGACATAATACTCAACCGTCCATGCCAGATTCATGGCAGCCCAGACAAACCAGCCAATCATACCAACAGAGACTGTTGGGTTTTTAAACAGACCAGCAAGTTAAATGCCAAGAACAAGGAGAAGGGGTCTTAAAGTGAGGACGATGATGAGGAGCCCCGGCCACCGAACACAGGGTGACAGAAGAAGCCCCCCCCCCCCAAGTTAAAACGGTGAACAAGATATATGCTACCCATATCCCCATGAGGGAGCACAAACGCGCGCTCAGGGACGTCTACGCGATGGAGCCAGTCGCCCCAAATTTCAACCCATGGTCTTCCTGTCCAATCACTTTTGATCCCAGGGACCATCCGACCAGTATCCGTCATGGCGGTTCAACCGCACTGGTCCTCGACCCAATCATTGATGGATTCCACCTCACGCGAGTCCTCATGGACGGTGGTAGCAGCCTGAATCTGCTCTATTAGGATACAACACGCAAAATGGACGTTAATCCCTCAAGGATTAAGCCCACAAAGACTACCTTTAAAGGAGTCATACCAGGTGTAGAGGCCCGCTGTACGGGATCAATCACACTAGAGGTTGTCTTCGGTTCTATGGACAACTCCCAAAGCGAAGAGTTGATCTTCGACATAGTCCCCTTTCGCAGTGGCTATCACGCACTGCTGGGACGAACCGCATTTGCTCGATTCAACACAGTGCCACACTATGCTTATCTCAAGCTCAAGATGCCCGGACCCCGCGGCGTCATAAGAGTCAATGGAAACACGGAACGCTCCCTCCGTACCGAGGAGCACACCGTACAGAGCGGCCTTCTCAAGCAGAACCTTAATTCGGTGGACTTGCTCCTGGACACTGCCAACCAAGTCCGGACTACTCTGCAGCAGGACAGCCCAGCTTGTCAAGAGCTCCACTAGAAATTTGGCCTCCGTCCCAGTCCCGGCCACGTAGCGTCATTCATACGCCGTGTACATAACAACACACTCAAAATACCATGGACATAGACGGAGGCTTAACCAGATTGTGATCCATAATACGGCTCGACCCTTCCCTAGACACAAATAATTTCACTTTTCCTTTTTTTCCTTTTTTCAGGTTTCCTTTCCACAGGCTTTTTATGACGACCTTATCATCCGTCCTCTCGACGGGATAGATACACCAAGATGGCAAGAAGCACTGACGTACAATGGAATTTCTAGGTGGTCTCTTTAATGATCACTCTTTTCAGGACCCGCACGCAGCTCTCCCTTGGTTGTGGCATGTTAAATAGCCATGTTGCCTGTTGCACTACTTGTATAAATACGCTTTGATGTATTAATCAAACTATAATGGAAATAGTTTGCAGCCCAACTTCTGCGGCACTAGCTTACTACCCCCCTTTTTTTGATAATCTTATCAAATTGCACCCGTACATTTTGGTATGCTTTAATCTACCGGGGGCTTCATTGCAACCCATAATACGTCAACAACGTTTGAACACTTTTTATAGTATAGTTCGACACCCCGAATTTAGCATTATATGCATTGGCTCCGAATCACGTCTTTGGTCAATAGTTGGGTTGCCCGGCTCCGGTGCTTACTACTTTACGTTCCGCTATATCGGCTAGGGTAGTAAATGGAGAACTACTGCGATTGTGTCCTGGTTTATCCGAATGAGCACCTCAGTAGAGAAAGCCGAAAATTGACTGTCATGATGCGGCGTGAGCCAGTTAGCTCTACGGAGGTCTCAAATTGTTAGCGATTTTTTCCGCATTATGCGATGAATCGGCTCTTATCTGATCAGGTGTTTACAGAACCCTAGTTCGGCTACTAGGGGCTGCACCTAAATTTTCATTGTCAAACTCTTATGGCTAAGTCAGGGTGATAAAGCCACATAGTCCTATTGCCTGGTTCGTTGCGCTAAACACCTCGTTCGAGGACCAAAAAATTGGATCAAGAGTGTTTAGATTCCATCCCGAACACCCTCATACTACCTACATGGGGGCGGAAGCCAATGACTGGCCAACTCTCAAAATTTCATAAACAAGGCCACACGGGAGGTAAAATATTAACAAGCATTATATTGCATAGTCGAACTTGTTTCATAATACAGGGCGAGATAACATAAAAGTATTCATTCAAAGATTACATCTTTCGCACATTGCTCCGCTACAATGCGGGATCCCTCCAGGACATCGCTAAAATATCGCTCGGGCGTGCGGTGCTCCTTGCCCTCGGGCAGTGCCTCGGTCGCGAGCTTGACGGCATTCATCTTTGCCCACTGCACCTTGACACGGGCAAAGGCTATCCGCGCACCTTTGATGCAGACTGATCGCTTGATGGCGTCAAGCCAAGGGCAGGGATTGAACAACCACTTAACGAGACCAAAATAGCTGCTAGGAATGTCTTCGGCAGGCCACAGCCAGATTATTAAGTCCTTCATGGCCAGTTCGGCCACCCTATGCAATTCGACCAGCTGTTTTAGGTGATCACTAAAGGGCACCGGATGTTCTGGCGCAAGGTATTGCGACCAGAACAACTTCTCTGACAAGCTCCCCTCTTCGGCTCGATAGAATTCAGCAGCATCAGAAATGCTGCGCGGCAGATCCGCAAACGCCCCTAGAGAACTCCAAATCCGGGTTAGTAAGACATACCCCTTCTTCACATACTTGCTTTGCATAGTAAAAGCCTTACCCGCCGTGATTTTCTTGGCCTCCAGGATCTCCTGGAGGGCGCCCTGGGCTTCAACCCGGGCTTCTCGTGCGCTCTGGCGAGCCTTGGCCAGTTTGGTCTCTTGATCCGCAATGTCGCGCTCCAAGGACTCGCATTTCTTGATGGCGTCCTGGAGTTTCTGCTAGACCTCACAAACCCTGGCCTCGTGTTTTTCACGGGAGGCTCGCTCCTTTGCCGTTTTCTTGGCCTCTGCCAGCGCTTTCTTGAGGGTTTCCACCTCAGTATCCGCTCCTACAAATATCATGGCACTATGGTCAGCACAAGTCATTCATCCTTTTATGGATATACACAAGGTCACCACACACCTTGTTTGTCCTCCAATTGCTTCTTTACACGGCCGAGCTCTTCTTCGGCCCGCTCCAGACTCTACTTTAGTTCGGAGACCTTAGCAGCATGAGAGGTTGCGGCCAGCAATGACGCCTACTTATTCACATAAGACATATTTAGTTAGTTTCTTGCGAAAATTACTTGATCCTCTGTCCAGCTTTTCTTTTCGAACACCGGACAGTGTCTCATGGGCTACTATCTATACTATGACTTTCTCTTTTGCGTCGCTTACCTCAAAGCCTGTCAGCAGGCTGGTGCAGGCTTCGGTCAGTCCGCTCTTGACGGAATGAACCCTCTCAACCACCATACCCATAAGGATATGGTGTTCCTCCACAATGGAAGCGCCTCGTAGCGCTTCTAGCAGATTATCCGGTGCCTCTAGATGGACAGAGGTCACCGGCGGAATAGGTGCACCTCCTCCCTTCGGAGGAGGCTTCTCGCTTGATTCCTGAGCCTTATAGGTCTCCGGGATGGTATCCGGCTGGGGGCCGAATTGGATATGGCCCCCATCGCCAGTCTCCATCGGGGTTTTCTCCCCCAGGTGTCCGGCGGCCGAGGGGTCACCCTCCGGCGCCACCCTGACGGCCTCCTGAACCTCTCCCTAGCCTGGGATGGTCCTTCAGGACAGCACCTTGGTTTCGTCCTTGGCCTTGGGAGAGTAAGCCGCAGGCGGGGACTCACTGGCCATCGCCTTTGAATCCAGCGAATCCCCCGACGAGGATCGCAGGGATCTGTCGCGGGCCGGACTACAATTGCATAGTTCAACATGTTAAAACTATGAAGTAGAGAGGCCAGATATATGGACGCATCAGGGTTTTTTAGTACTCACGATGCGGCCAGGGGCTTGTTTCGGGGGCGCGGCTCTGGGCTGCTGTCAACGTCCCACGCGGAGTTATCCGCGAGGGAGCCCTTCCCCCTCTTGGACACCTCTGCCTCCAGATTTGGGGAGGCCGCCCTCTTCCTCCTTCCCCCCTCAGGGGGAGAGCTGGTTTCTTCCTCCTCCTTGTCGTCGTCTTCGGAGGCGGAGGAGTGAGTCTCGTTGTCTTCGGACGTCATGTCCGGAGCTCCTTTGCGATGGGGGCCACTCCAGACCCCCTTAGCCTTCTTCTCCGGCGACTGGTAGGGCGCCAGAACCAGCATCTTCGTTAGAAGCGGAATCGCTGGTTCCTCGGGCAGCGGAGCCGGACACCGAATCTGCTCTGCCTTCTTTGTCCAGCCCTAGAAAAATAAATAGTGAGATTTAGATATCTTCGCTGGCTAAGCAAGTAAAGTATGCACCTTGAAATGCGAAAGACTTACCGCACTAAGCAAGTAAAGCATGCACCTTGAAGCTTGGTGATGTCCTTCTCCTTAACAGAGGAGGCCATCCACTTGCCTTGCGCTCCAGATCCGGACATGGTCGAGTGCTTCCTTGAGGCGGAAAGGATGATGACTTGGGCATTGGAGCTCGAGATTGGGAGGGCAGACAGAGAAGGCGTGGGTGAAACAAGGGAATCCTTATCTCCTTATAAAGGCATAGAATATCAAGCGCTTCCCCGCTCACCTTAAAACTCGCCTGTTCCCAAGGGCTGTGCAAATGGCACGGTTGGATTACCCATGCCCGTATTGATGAGAATCCTGCAATAAGGGGACACGATCTCTGCTTTGACAAGACGTGCCAATGAAACCGCATCTCAAAGCAGCAGGCCGAAAAACGGTTTGAAATAATGACCGGGTAATGACGTGATATCACGTTACCAAAAGTTGTCAGCGGATTGGACTCATGAAATATTATACTCTCTGCGGTTGTGTGTGGAATTTGTTTTGCAGAGCCGGACATGTTCGTTGTGTCCGAAGACTGTGTTGGAGTATTCGGAGAAGGAACCCGCCTTGCAATGCCGAATAAAATTTGCGCGCCGGGCACTTCGTTATTGAAGCCTGGTTCGGGGGCTACTGAGGGAGTCCTGGATTAGGGGGTCCTTGGGCGTCCGGACTATGGTATGTGGGCCGGACTGATGGGCTGTGAAGATACAAGACCGAAGACTCTCTCCCGTATCCGGATGGGACTCTCCTTGGCGTGGGAGGCAAGCTTAGCGCCCGGATATGAAGATTCCTTTCTCTGCTACCGACTTTGTACAACCCTAGTCCCCTCCGGTGTCTATATAAACCGGAGGGCTTAGTCCGCAAGAATCATAATCATAGTCATACAGGCTAGACTTCTAGGGTTTTAGCCAATACGATCTCGAGGTAGATCAACTCTTGTAATACTCATATTCATCAAGATCAATCAAGCAGGAAGTAGGCTATTGCCTCCATAGAGAGGGCCCGAACCTGGGTAAACATCGTGTCCCCCGTCTCTTGTTACCATCGACCTTAGACACACAGTTCAGGACCACCTACCCTAGATCCGCCGGTTTTGACACCGACACCCACAGTTGCCCACGGTATTTTGAGCGTGAAGTTGTGCTAGCGAGGCACGTAGTGTGCGATTGAAGTGGGCGCACTGTGGGGGGCGTATCCCTATTTACGTCGAGCGTAGGGAGGCTCCTTGAATGAAGACAGGGCTTGGGCTCGTTTGCTTGCCTCTCGCGCCTTGATGGCGGGCTAGTACTTCGGCCCTTCGGCACCTGTTTGGTCTTCAGCTGCCAGAGCTGCAGTATGTTGCTTGGTCCGGAGTGAGCGCTCCATATTGCCATTGACTGTGATGACACCCCTTGGTCCGGAGTGAGCGCTCCATATTGCCATTGACTGTGATGACGCACCTTGGTCCAGGTATGTTTAACTTTAGATAGGCATAATGGGGGACAACGTTGAATCGAGCGAATGCCATCCAGCCTAGGAGGGCGTGATAGCCACTACGAAAGGGACAATGTTGAAGATCAAGTCTTCGCTATGGAAGTTTTCCGGAGAGCCTAACACTACTTCCAGGGTAAGGGTGCCTGAGCAGCAGGCTTCAACGCCTGGGATTACCCCTTTGAAGGTGGTATTACTGGGTTTGATCCTCGATGGGTCAATACCCATTTTCTTTACGGTATCTGTGTAGATCAGATTGAGGCTGCTACCTCCGTCCATGAGGACTCTCGTGAGATGGTACCCATCGATAACGGGGTCTAGGACTAGGGCCACCGATCCTCCATGAGGGATACTGGTCGGGTGGTCCTTGCGGTCGAAGGTGATCGGACATGCCGACTATCATTTAATTGTCATAATAGATGTCCTTGTGAAAGGACTTAGACACGTGGCCATCGGAACGGTGATTAACTTGTCGGGATTAAGTGGGTCGAGAGACACAGATTTACCCAGGTTGGGCCCCTTAGGGTGGAGGTAAAAGCCTACGCATGTTCTTGTTGCTAATGCTTGAGTATCGATTACAAGGGAGCAGATTCACTTGACCTAGCTATCGAGTTATTGTAACTTGCCCTATTCTGTGCTAGGGACTCGCTTTATATACAGGTCGAGGCCTCTGGGTTACAAGAGTCCAGGTCGAGTTACGATCCTTGACTGAGTCATACTCTAAATCACCTTGCCTTATAAGACAAGTCATCATATGGCGGCTTACGCCTCTGGGCCGCCTTCTGGATTCGAGCCCTAAACCGACCCATCTTGTGATCCGCCCTGCTAGCCTTGTTTCTTAGTCGTCTTGGTCTATCTGAGGCCCAGCTTCAAAATTAGCCAATGATATGATGCATCCCTATTAGGGTGGGTTATACCACGAGATTATATCCTCGAAACTAGGCCCTAGATTGATTTGAAATTGCTCATGTCAATCTTCAATCCTTCCGTTTAGCGAATCTTCTCTTTATGCCACTTAACCGCAGCCTTAAAAATCTTCTTAACCCGCCATAAGGAAAGGATGATGTCACCTCCATGATTTCGGGAAACCCTTCATGACGTCATAACGAATCTTTGTATAAATCCATCATTCGGAGAATCGAGGCATCCCTTCATAATTTACTGTGCCTCCTCGATCTTTACACTGGCCATTCACTGTCCCCTTTTTCCTTATAAATAGGCACGAGGTCCTTCTTTTTTACTTTTTACCTCGTCTCCTCCACTTCTTCTTCTTCTTCTTCCTCCGAGACCGTTCGCGACCGGAGCCGCATCGCGCCATCGACATGCGCCAGCCATCTTGTTCGAATCCAATGTGCCGTCCCGCCTTCACCAGAACTCGGCGGAGCTCCGCCACTTCTCACTACTGCCGTATGGTACCCCTTTTCTTCCTCCTTAGATATACATTAGGTTACTCAAGTTCATGGTGTTTGTCGGTGTTCATCCCTTTCTTAGTTCACCATAGCCCGAGTAGAAACTTGTTTTGACCTGAAAATGCCATGGCAATACTACGATTGTAGGTTTGGCATCCATCTTGCATCTTGAACAAACTGTATTATTTCTCAAATCCATGGGGAATCCATTAGCACTTTCGTCACCTCTGTTTAGGTTTAGCCATTATTTTTCTTTTTTGAACTGCCCGTAGATCCGTAAAAACAGTTGTTCAATCTGAATCTTGTTTGCTCCATACTTAGCAAAATTTTAGCAATCCCGAACTTAGATGATCCGCCCATTGCATCTTGGGAGGCTTACCAATGTATTTGTAACTCGCCAAAGTTCCAGAAACTGCCTTTTTTAACTAATCTGCCATTTGTTTAGGGCGAATTACCCTTATGTTGCTTCTAAATAACCCGCCTTTCCATCGTCCTTAGGCGACTCAATATGACGAAAGCCACCATCTGGAATTGGGGGCCTTCCCTAGTTACTGAAGAAATCCTTAAGGATTATGAAGGCCAAGGTCTCTTGGCGACTCAGGAAGAGATTGGCTGGCGAGTCATTCAAGGACAGAATGTCCCCAATCCTGGTGAAGGAGAAGTAATAGTTTTTACTGATCATATTCTCAGAGCTTTACGCCACCTGGGTCAAAATTCTTTCGGGACATCTTGCACTATTTCAACCTTCATCCTCAAGATATAGGCCCAAATTCGGTGTTGAACATTTGCCACTTCCAAAATTTCTGTGAAGTTTATCTACAAGTAGAGCCCACTGTCGCTCTCTTCAAAGAGTTCTTCTACATAAATCACCAACCGAAATGTATGAATGGTCCAAGTCAAGAGTTGGGTGGAGTCTCAATTCAGAGACGCATAAACGGCAGCATTCCTTCAGCCACCTTACCAAGCCACCCAAAGGATGGATAACCACTTGGTTTTATTGCAAGAACACTGCCCGGCTAATGAGAACCCTCTACCGGGTTATGATACGTCTCCAACGTATCTATAATTTTTTATTGTTCCATGCTATTATATTATCTGTTTTGGATGTTTAAAGGGCTTTAATATGCTCTTTTATATTATTTTTGGGACTAACCTATTAACCGGAGGCCCAGTGCCAATTTCTGTTTTTTTGCCTATTTTAGAGTTTTGTAGAAAAGGGATACCAAACGGAGTCCAAACGGAATGGAACCTTCACATGGATCTTTCTTGGACCGAAAGCAATCCAGAAGACTTGGATTCGAAGTATGGAACTCCACGAGGAAGCCACGAGGCAGGAGGGCGCGCCCAGGGGTAGGCGCGCCCCCACCCTCATGGGCCCCTCGTAGCTCCACCAACGTACTTCTTTCGCCTATATATACTCTTGTACGCAAGAAACATCAAGGGAGCCACCAAACCACTTTTCCACCGCCGCAACCTTTTGTACCTGTGAGATCCCATCTTGGGGCCTTTTCCGGCGATCTACTGGAGGGGGAATCGATCATGGAGGGCTTCTACATCAACACCATTGCCTCTAAGATGAAGTGTGAGTAGTTTACCACAGACCTTCGGGTCCATAGTTATTAGATAGATGGCTTCTTCTATCTCTTTGATTCTCAATAGAAAGTTATCCTTGATGTTCTTGGAGATCTATTTGATGTAATACTCTTTTCCGGTGTGTTTACCGAGATCCGATGAATTGTGGATTTATGAACAAGATTATCTATGAATATTATTTGGTTCTTCTCTGAATACTTATATGCATGATTTGATATCTTTGCAAGTCTCTTCGAATTATCGGTTTAGTTTGGCCTAGTAGATTGATCTTTCTTGCAATGGGAGAAGTGCCACTAGTAGAAAAAGGGTCAAACGTGAAGCACATTAGTGCCGGTTTGTATTTGAGCCGGCACTAATGAATACATTAGTGCCGGTTCCAACGGCTAGCCGGGTGGCTTTCATTAGTACCGGTTCATGGAGAACCTTTAGCACCGGTTCGTGCCATGAACCGGTACTAATGAGAGTGGTGGCAGGATGTTTTCAGGCTGGGGACCCTCCAGCCACTTTAGTACCGGTTCTTGGCACGAACCGGTACTAAAGGTCGTCCTAGATAAACCCTTCGTCCACCCGAGCTCGCTCTGTTCTTCCCCTTTCCCATCTCCTCTCTGTTCTTCCCCTCTTCCTCTCGAGCTGATCACACATTTTGCCCAAATTTTGTCAAGATTTGAAGGCCCCCATCCATTGAAATGATCACAAAGGTTAGCAACTTTGTCCTTTCATCTCTCATTGCTAGATTTACTCTTGCAATGCTTTATATAGTGATTAATTTGTGAGTTTAGTAATTTGGGAGGATATATATATATATATGTATATGTGTGTGTGTGTGTGTGTGTGTGTGTGTGTGCTAGTATTTGATTTATATGCAATTTGAGGTTAAAAATAACACTTAGTTTGCATATGTAGGTGTGGTTTACTTAGTGCCTTCTAAATCTCCGTGTAACCACCGTCGATCGCCCGCACCATCCCGTCGCCGGCACCACCTTGTGGTGAGCCTATTTGTTCATGAAATTTTATATAAAAATTGATGTTTGTGTGATTTGTATATATAGTTACTCGTATAATTATCTTACCCGTACGTTGTTTGTTATACATATAGTGCCATGGTTTTGATATCCGTCCCCGTCGGCCCTCGTCCTTGTTATGATTCGGATGTGGTATATATTCTCTTTTAAAACTAGTTGCATTTCGTGTTTATGACAAATTATGCCCATCAAGTTGACATAGAAATTTTTTCTAGGAGGTATGTGAACCGGAAATTCCAACGGACCCTATTGTCGAGAGGTTAAATTTAGTTGAAAGAGAAAACGAGTACTTGAAAGAAAAATTGAAAATAATTGAGGGGGATAAGATGGAATTGGAGTTGCATGTTGCCGATGTCGTCGATGATCACAAGATCAAGATGGAGAAAATGCGCTTGAAGATTAGAAAATATGCCATCGATAGTGAGGCTTGGTATCATTATGCTGTTGTATCCATTGTTACCTTAGTTTCAATCTTGATCGCATTTGTTGTTGCATTTAAGTGCTTTAGCTAGAGAGTTATTTGTTTGTTGCATTTAAGTGTTGTATGAACTTTATGTATGAACTTGTATTAATTTGGTCTATTCGGTGTTGTGTAATGAAGATGAGCCGGCAATGGATGTACGATGACCGATGCTCTCCCCAGTTCGTTGAGGGCGTGCATACTTTCCTGATTGCGGCTGAGGCAAACAAGCAGGCGGATGGTTTTATGCCTTGTACATGTGCTGGCTGTAAGAATGGTCACAATTACTCTACGTCAAGAACCATTCACGTCCACCTATTTGAGTCCGATTGCATGCCCCACTATAATGTTTGGATCAAGCACGGAGAAAGAGGGGTTATGATGGAAGACGAAGAAGAAGAGGACGACGACAACTATCCTGGCCATCGGTTCCCTGAATACGATGATACAACAATGGGTCAAGAAGCTGAGCCGGTAATGCAGGAAGAAGCTGAGCTGGCAATGTGGGAAGAAGCTGAAGAAGAGGCATCAGATGAGTCCGTTGATGATCTAGGTCGGGCCATTGCCGATGCAAAGAGAAACTGCGCAAGTGATTTGGAGAAGAAGAAGTTGCAGCGCATGTTAGAGGATCACAAAAAATTGTTGTACCCGAATTGCGTATGTGACAAGAAAAAGCTGGGCACCACACTGGAATTGCTGCAATGGAAGGCATAGAATGGTGTATCTGACAAGGGATTTGGAAAGTTGCTGGTAATGAAGCCTGTCTGCCTGAGAGTACGTACGAAGCAAAGAAGGCTGTCTGCCCTCTAGGGTTAGAGGTGCAGAAGATACATGCATGCCCTAATGATTGCATCCTCTACCGCGGTGAGTACGAGGATTTGAACGCTTGCCCGGTATGTGGTGCATTGCGCTATAAGATCAACCGCGATGACCCTGGTGATGTCGAGGGCGAGCGCCCCAGGAAGAAGATTCCTGCCAAGGTGATGTGGTATGCTCCTATAATACCACGGTTGAAACGTTTGTTCCAAAACAAAGAGCATGCCAAGGCGATGCGATGGCACAGAGAAGACCGTAAGAAAGATGGAAAGTTGAGAGTACCCGCTGACGGGTCACAGTGGAGAAAAATCGAAAGAAAGTACGGGAAGGAGTTTGCAGATGACGCAAGGAGCGTATGGTTTGGTCTAAGCGCAGATGGCATTAATCCTTTTGGGGAGCAGAGCAGCAACCATAGCACCTGGCCTGTGACTCTATGTTTGTATAACCTTCCTCCTTGGTTGTGCATGAAGCAGAAGTTCATTATGATGCCAGTGCTCACCCAAGGCCCTAAGTAACCCGGCAACAACATTGATGTGTACCCAAGGCCATTAGTTGAAGAACTCTTACAACTGTGGAATGGAACAGGTGTACGTGCGTGGGATGAGCACATGGGGGAAGAATTTGACCTAAAGGCATTGCTGTTCGTGACCATCAATGATTGGCCTGCTCTCAGTAACCTTTCAGGACAGACAAACAAGGGATACCGCGCATGCACACACTGTTTGGACGATACCGACAGTATATATTTGGCTAATTGTAAGAAGAATGTGTACCTGGGACATCGTCGATTTCTTCCGAGCAGGCATCCCGTAAGAAAGAAAGGCAAGCATTTCAAAGGTGAGGCGGATCACCGGACGAAGCCTGGCCACCGTACTGGTGCTGATGTACATGATATGGTCAAGGATTTGAAGGTGGTCTTTGGAAAGGGTCCTGGTGGACAACCTGTTCCGAATGACACTGATGGATGCACACCCATGTGGAAGAAGAAATCTATATTTTGGGACCTGCCCTATTGGAAACACCTAGAACTTCGCTCCGCAATCGATGTGATGCACGTGACGAAGAATCTTTGTGTGACCCTGCTTGGCTTCTTGGGCGTGTATGGGAAGACAAAAGATACACCTGAGGCACGGGAGGACCAGCAACGTATGCACGGAAAAGACAGCATACATCAGGGTCATGCAAGCTACGCTCTTACCAAAGAAGAGAAGGAAATCTTCTTTGAATGCCTGCTCAGTATTAAGGTACCGTCTGGCTTCTCGTTGAATATAAAGGGAATAATAAACATGGCAGAGAAAAAGTTCCAGAACCTAAAGTCTCATGACTGCCACGTGATTATGACGCAACTGCTTCCGGTTGCATTGAGGGGGCTTCTACCGAAAAATGTTTGATTAGCCATTGTGAAGCTATGTGCATTTCTCAATGCAATCTCTCAGAATGTAATCGATCCAGAAATCATACCAAGGTTACAGAATGATTTGGTGCAATGTCTTGTCAGTTACGAGTTGGTGTTCCCACCATCCTTCTTCAACATCATGACGCACGTCCTAGTTCACCTATGCGAAGAGATTAACGTTTTGGGTCCTGTATTTCTACACAATATGTTCCCCTTTGAGAGGTTCATGGGAGTCTTAAAGAAATATGTTCATAACCGTGCTAGGCCAGAAGGAAGCATCTCCAAGGGCCGTCAAAATGAGGAGGTCATTGAGTTTTGTATTGACTTTATTCCTGACCTTAAGCCGATTGGTGTTCCTGAATCGCGGCATAAGGGCAGACTGGATGGAAAAGGCACGCTAGGAGGGGAAGAAATAATATGTATGGACGAACATTCTCTCACTGAAGCACACTACACAGTTCTACAGAATTCCGCCTTGGTGGCTCCGTATATGGATGAATACAAGAATTTGCTATGCTCCAAACACCCGGAGCGGTCTGATGACTGGATTACACGTGAACAAACCAGGAGTTTCGCCAGCTGGTTGCAGACACGTACCATGCATGACACCTCTATTGAAGATGACCTGTACTTGCTATCCCAGTTACCATCTTCGAATATAATGACTTTCAAAGGGTAAGAGATAGATGGTAATACATTTTACACGATCGCCCAAGATAAGAAGAGCACCAACCAAAACAGTGGTGTCCGCTTTGATGCAGAAACCAAGACGGGAAAGGAAACATATTATGGTTATATACAGGACATATGGGAACTTGACTATCGCCGTGGTTTGAAGGTCCCTTTGTTTCGGTGCAAATGGGTCAATATGACACGAGGCGGGGTAACGGAAGACCCGCAGTACGGAATGACAACAGTGGATCTCAACAATCTTGCGTATGCAGACGGACCATTCGTCCTAGCCAATGATGTGGCACGGGTTTTCTATGTGAAGGACATGTCTACCAAGCCAAGAAAAAGAAATGATAAGGAAGCGAATGCATCGTACGATGAGCCAAAGCGGCACATAGTTCTTTCTGGGAAGAGAAACATCATGGGAGTGGATGACAAGACAGACAAGTCAGAAGATTATGAAAAGTTTGATGAAATTGCTCCAATCACAGTGAATATTGACCCGAGCATCCCGTTAGATGATGAAGATTTTCCATGGTTACGGTGCAAAGGGACACACGCGAAGAAAAAGTTTCACACCCAAAGATCTGGGATGTGATCGGCTTCACTAGCTATATCATCACTTTCTTCTATGTTTCACACCCAGAAGGGAATCTCTGTAATAGTTAGGGTAGTTAATTATGTGTTTTGGCATTTGAAACGTGAAGAAATTTTATGTGCAAAAAAATTCTTTCATGCCTTTACTGATTTTTAAAGTTAAGTTATTCACAAACTAGTGATTCACACTAATTTCAAATAATTCAAAATTTAAACTATTCAAATTTGAAAACTACGGGCACTAACAGAAAGTTTGTAATTTTTTGTACCTAAGGCAAAAATATTCACAAAGAAACTCTAAATACACAAAAATAACAACTCAAAAATAAATAAAGCAAAAAAATAAAAAAGCCCGCCTACTAGGCTAGAGCGGCCTGCATACGACTAGAAACCCAACGCGTTGTTGGGCCAGGATGCAGGCCCGCAAAGGCCCAGTAGGCCCACGGGGCAGCACAACACAGGTAGGCCCAGAAGGCGTGCATTTGAGAGGAGCTCGAAGGAGCAGCCGCGGCTGGGTTTATAAACCAGTGCGGCTGCCCTTCGCTAGGCGAGGTGGGACTAAACTTTGCGCCCCTCGCCTGGCAGCGCACCCCCTTTAGTACCGGTTCGTGGCACCAACCGGTACTAAAGGGGGGGCCTTTAGTACCGGTTGGAGCCACCAACCGGTACTAAAGGGGGTCGCTTCCCGCCGCTTGGCCTGGCCAAAACAGGCCTTTAGTACCGGTTGGTAGCTCCAACCAGTACTAAAGGTGTCCCCTATATAAGAAACACTTCGAAAAATTTCAGTTTCTCATCTCCCACTTCTCTCTGCCGCCGCCCCGTCCCGCGCCGTCCCCGTCGACTCCGCGACGCCCCCGTCCTCGTCGCGTCGTCACCGTCGACTTCGCGGTGCCCCGGTAGCCGGCCTGTCGCCGCACCGGCCCGTCACCGTCCCGGTCGCCGCACCGGCCCGTCGCTGTCCCGGTCGCCGCACCGTCCCGTCGCCGCCCTCGCTTCGCCGTCGTCGTCGCCTTTGGATCGACCTCGCCTCGTCATCGCCATCGCCTCGACCTTGCCCGCGCGCGCTGTGAGCCCCTCCCCCGGCCCCTCTCCTCCCTCCAATCGATCAAAGTCACACCGCGCGCCGGTACCGACCGTAGCGCACACACACGCGCGCGCACACACACACACTACATGCACACACACACACACACTACACACACACACTACACGCGCACACACACACAATTTTTCTGTTTTTAGCTTTTAGTTTTTTCTGTTTTTCTGTTTTTCATACAAAGTTTTAGATGAATTAATTAATTAGATTAGAATAATGTCAAATAGTATATAGAAATGTTAGTTATAATATATATAATGTCAAATGTTATAGAAATGTTAGTTATATAGAAATGTTAGAAATTTTGGAAATGTTAGTTTTAGCTAGCTAGATGAATTAGATTAATTTCAAATTCTTAGACGATGATCGATTTTTTTTAGTTTCTTATATTTTTAGTTATAAAATTTAGAATTTGCATATATGAAAACATCACAATCCATCATTTAAAAAATGTTACTTTACTTTTGCGGCATATAGTATTTCTTGTCGACGATGCCCGGCCCGCATCCTCGCCGTCGACACGTCCGCGACGACGTCCAGCTGACCCATGTCCCGGACTGGGCTCTGCCGGGCTGGCACTGGGAGGTGCTGCCTGGAGGGGCGCGACGCTTGATGAGGAACCCGGCCCCGGGTCCCGTCGTCGACCCTGATCTCGTTTGGTGGCGTTCGTGTGGGCCAGTTTCGGTGCGGAGGGAGCCGGCCCCGCCGGAGGTGGTATGTCGCCGTGTCAGGGAGGAGGACGAGCACGTCCATCGCTACATGGTTGCGTTAGAGGGCGGCAGGTTCTCCAATACCTGGCAGTTTCTTCAGGGATCTCACTTCAGCTATGATACTGTGAGGGTTCCTTCTCTTTGGGTGTCCACCGCCCGCGCCGCAGGAACCGCGAGTGTCCTAGATTCTTCTGTAGTATTTGATCTTTAATTAGCTACCTAGCCAGTGATGTACTATTTGATATTATATATTATTTGAGACGATGTATTCGAGATTAAATCTATTATTCGAGACGATGTATTCGAGATTATATCTATTATTCGAGATTATACTAAATTGTTTTATATTTCTTTTGGCATAGTTAAATAAAAGCTATGGCGGACAATACCGACAGAGAGAGGGAACAGACCATGTTCAATATGATACGCGGGCCAGATGATGATCAGAATGAAGAAGATTATGATGGCTCCTAATTTCTAAACAACACCGGAGAGGGTGATATGATATTCGATCACGACGACCGAATTGATGAAGTCATGAACTACGATTATGACGATGACAAAGAACATGTTGATCCTGAAACAACAAACACTGGCGATGTATATATATTTATATAAGCAGGAATCTGGTGATCATCACATGTTTTAAATGAGTTGAAGATATATTAATGAGTCGATCTTTCTTCTTTCAGCCATCCGGATCGAGCAAATGGAAAAGGACAAAACGAGGCCCGAACAAAAAGTTGAAGGAGGGCGTAAAGTACAATATCGAGGCATTCAAACCTAATGGCGAACCATTAGCGCCTAAGAAGATTGCGGACAAGTTCGTTCGTCAGTGCGGAGTTCTTGTGAAGGACCAACTCCCGATCTCCCTTCAAGAATGGAGAGAGCCAGCAAAGCCACGTCCAAATGTTACTTTTGTCGACGACAGACAAAAAAGTCTGCTTTGGGATACTCTCATGGAACATTTCACCCTACCAGATCAATTCATAGAAGCAGATGTGCAGAAAGTCAAGGACGCTGCTCTTAGGAAGATGGCGGTTGCATTCAAGAACCACAAGAGATGTGAATGGGAGAAGTACGTCAAGGGAGGAAGGAAGACTCCAGTATTCGAGGGGACACTAGAGAATCAAAGTGCTCATTGGGACGATTTCGTGAAATTCAAGGATTCAGAATTATCTAAGGAACGGTCGAGAATAAACAAGAAGAATGCCGAAAAAAAGGATAAGTTCCATAAGCTGGGGCCAGGTGGCTACGCGGTGGCAATGCCTAAGTGGGATAAGTCTGAGAAAGAGATGGAGGATGCAGGTGTCACTCTGGTTACTAAGAGCTGGCCCCCCAGGTGCAGGAGTTGGTTCTATGCGCATGGGGGGGGGGGGAGTTGGACCCGAAAACAGGCAAAGTTTCGACGAAGGCATGTCTGAACGGAGCCGACGATAACATACTTGTTGCAATAGAAGAGGCTCAAATGGGGGTGTTCCAGCCGAACAGAGAGAACGACGAGCTTACGCGTGCCCTATGAAATCTTGAACACCCGGGAAGAACACAAGGCAAGGGCGCTATTCCGTGGTATGAGGGGTTTTCGGACTGGAACGCCGACTACAGAACCCGTGCGAGAAGGAAGATTGCGGAGGAGAAGCAGAGGAAGATGGAGGAGGAGAAGAGGAAGCTGGACTGTGAACGCCTTCAAGGCCTAGAATCAGCGCACGCGGACTTGGCAGACAAATTCCAGCGGCAGCAGGAGCAGATCGGCTCACTTAGCCAACAAAGGGGGTCTCAGCAGCTGCAACAGCTAGCGGATGATCCAGCATTGGATACCACCGCCCCATCCATGTCGAGAAGCAGCGTGGGTTCCGTCCCGTTTGATGCAATGCTGGATAGATACCCCGTGGATGACATCATGGAGAACACTAACTGCGATCTACACTTCAAAATGAAGAACATATCCATGAAGGTGGCGGACGGCGTTGCTTATACAAATTCCCCCGATGCAACCTTCCATTGCAACCCGATTCCAGCAGGCTATGCTCGTGTCGTGGTTGATGAGGTGGTGTACCAATATTCGGGGCTAGAGCTTGACATTCCTGGAGGTGACGAGGAGCACACACTCGGAGATGCCAAACATCGTATCATCCTATGGAGAAAGGATTGTATCATCTTTCGAAGGCCACTGACACCGCGTCACCCGACTCCTCGTCGAAGTCCGCCACCGAGTCAGCAGACTCCCGCTCCTCCAAGTCCACCAACGCGTGAGGCCACTCCTCCTCCTCCAAGTCCGGCAAAGTGTCAGGCCACTCCTCCTCCAAGTCCGACACAGCGTCAGACGTCCACTCCTCCTCCAAGTCCGGCACAACCTCAGGACACTCCTCCTCCAAGTCCGGCACAGCTTCAGGCCACTCCTCCTCATCCAACTCAGCCCCGTCAGCCGTCTCCGCCGCCTCAGCAATCACAGAAGAGACACCCCGCAGCTATGGTGCGTAGCGGTACCAGTCGAGGTCACAGTACAGGAAGTACAGGCGGAGGCAAGCGATATAAATATGGTCCAAACCTCACTACTCCTCTTTCTGAGAGGGCTTACGACAGGACCGAGGAGCAAACCAACGCCATAGTGCGGGTAGAACTCGATGCCCATTTTGGACCGAAACCGCCACCGCCGCCAAGGGAGAAAGTGCCTGTGGAAGTTATTGACCACTTCATTCGTATGGCTGAACCACCAGCTCCTAAGCCTGTTGACACAGACTATGAGCGCCACATCAAGAAGTTACATCGACAACGTCTACAGAAGGAGGCAAGCTCGAGCTCGAGCAAACAACAAGCAGCTGTCAAAAATGTGGGAGAACCATTGCCCAGCTGGGAGAACAGTGGGTGCAATCGATCCCCCCGCTTGTTGTGCTGCCAACAACACGTGACAGTACGCGCGGCCAATATTATTGTGGGCAAACAGTTTATGTTCCCCAGGTGGGCGATGTGGTAATAACCCAGCAGCATATAACGCAGGCTGAAGAACTCAAGATCACTGTTGGACAACTCCTCGAGATCGAGGACATGCCTGTGCTTACATAGGAGGAAATAAAATAGAAATATGTCCGGGGCCAACCTTTGGTCAAGCCAGAAGATATCAAGAAGCTCCCAACGAGAATGTATGAATTGCATCAATGGTACATGGACATTACCAAGAGATCCGATCGACAGTCCCTCATGGTGCAAGTCAACAAGGATCATTACTACCATGAGAAACATGTGACTGTTGAGTATTCTGAACTGTTTTAGTTATACAATCAAGACGCACCCGACAAATCTATCGTCAGTTGCTATTATCTGTAAGTGATTTCTTTCTGTAATTTAAGTCTCAAGCTAGCTGTATTGATCCTTTTGATCAATCATTACCTGTAATTATCCTCACTATATTCTTTTCTGTGGTATTATGCAGGATGAAGATGTATGAAATGACAAAAGGTGGACGCTATGGCATTGGGTTCATTGACCCAAACACCGTTAATGAATACACATGGAAAATAAGCAAGCATTATGAAAAGCGGGTAGAGGACAACATGTTCGAGTTCTTAAAGCGCCTCAAATACAATGAAGATATACTACTTCCTTACAACTTCCAGTGAGTCAAACTTTCTTGTACTACAAATTCTCTGTTTTTGCCTACTAGCTAGCTAGCTACATGTTTTTTCTTACATATGCCCGCTTAACTAAGACATGCAAACGTGTGTGCATGCAGATTTCACTAGATCTTGTGTATCATTAAAGTTGACGAAGGAACAGTTGAAATACTGGACTCACTACTCAAAGAAAATAGTGACTATAACATCTAGTTTGGGATAGTCAACAGGTAATTTCAATCATTATTAACTATATATCTCGGCCTATTTAGTTCGTCATTTCATGATATGAACTATTTAATAACCCATTTATTCATTTTCTTTGTCGGCGGGAAGGGCTTGGGCAAGGTTCATCAGCAAAACGGAAGGCGAATGGAAACGACAGCTGAGATGGCTTTGACCCAAGGTAAGTAATTAAGTAGTGCTAGCTAGCTGCCATCTTTTTAATATTATCATGCTTGATTAATTATTATCTGATAAAATTAAATTCCATTCTCGTAAAGGCCACAAAGCAGGCGCAGGGGACTGATCTGTGTGCATACTGCATTTGCAAGAACATTCGCATGATGGCGTCCGAAAGGAGCAGATCTCAAAGACAGGAATGGGTACGCTTGTCAGAACACTATTCAAAATTTGTGCACCATTATCGATATCTAGTCACACAACTAATACACATGCATATTGATCTCCTTCTTAACAGTTCACAGAGGTGCGGGACAAGCTCCTAGATACGGAGCGCATACAAGCACTTCAAGAGGAAATAGCGGGATTTTTGCTCGACCAGGTCATAAATCCGAAGGGAGAATACTATTACCCGCTACCGCCCCCATCGACTAGGTCATGAAACACTTCCAATTTTTCATCGTGCTCCAAAGGCACCAATTAGGCTAATGCAACTGGCTCCGAAGGCAACATGCATATGTAGGAGAGTATATAGCTATGTGTGTATGTGTGAATTAATATGGTGGTTTGTGAGACATTGATGATCTATATATATGATTGGTTCTACTAGCTACCATATATATGCATAACGTGTACAATGTGTAGTATCGTAAAATACCAGCAAACGAAAAAGAATTAAAATGGAAAACACAAAATTAAATGAAAAATAAATCATAAAACCAAAACATTTTAGTACCGGTTGGTGTTACCAACCGGTACTAAAGGGCTCCCGGCCCCCGGAGCTGGCTCGTGCCACGTGGTTGCCCTTTAGCACCGGTTCATGCTGAACTAGTACTAAAGGGGGGAGGCCTTTAGTGCCCACACTTTAGTGCCGGTTATGGAACCGGCACTAAAGGGCCTTACGAACCGGTGCTATTGCCCGGTTCTGCACTAGTGTGCTTAGCTTTGGGTTCAATCTTGCGGTGTCCTTTCCCTGTGACAGTAGGGGCAGCAAGCCATGCATTGTATTGTTGCCATCCAGGATAAAAAGATGGAGTTTATATCATATTTCTTGAGTTTATCCCTCTACATCATGTCATCTTGCTTAATGTGTTACTCTGTTCTTATGAACTTAATACTCTAGATGCATGCTGGATAGCGGTCGATGTGTGGAGTAATAGTAGTAGATGCAGAATCGTTTTGGTCTACTTGACACGGACGTGATGCCTATATTCAAGATCATTGCCTTAGATATCTTCATAACTAGGCTAGAAAATTGCTCGGCAGTAATTTGTTCACCCACCGTAATACATGCTATCTTGAGAGAAGCCACCAGTGAAACCTATGGCCCCCGGGTCTCTTTCCTATTATATTACATCTCTTTTATTTACATCACATCTTGTTTACTATTTTGCAATCTTTACTTTCCAATCTATACTACAAAAATACCAAAAATATTTACTTTACTATCTCTATTAGATCTCACTTTTGCGAGTGACCGTGAAGGGATCGAAAACCCCTTTATCCAGTTTGTTGAAAGTTTCTTGATTGTTTGTGCAGGTACTAGGTGACTTGTGCGTTGTATCCTACTGGATTGATACCTTGGTTCTCAAAAGTGAGGGAAATACTTACGCTACTTTGCTGCATCACCCTTTCCTCTTCAAGGGAAAACCAACGCATGCTCAAGAGGTAGCAAGAAGGATTTCTGGCGCCGTTGCCGGGGAGATCTACGCCAAGTCAAGACATACCAAGTAGCCATCATAAACTCTTCTCCCTCGCATTACATTATTTGCCATTCGCCTCTCGTTTTCCTCTCCCCCACTTCTAAAATGATTTTCGAAAACATTTGCCTTTTCTTCGCCCCTCTTCCGTTCGTCTCTTTTAGCTTGCTTCTTGTGTGCTTGTGTGTTGGATTGATTGTTTGTCACGATGGCTCAAGATAATACTAAATTGTGTGACTTTTCCAATACTAACAACAATGATTTTATTAGCACTCCGATTGCTCTTACTACCGATGCTGAATCTTGTGAAATTAATACCGCTTTGTTGAATCTTGTTATGAAAGATCAATTTCCTGGCCTTCCTAGTGAAGATGCCGCTACCCATCTAAACAACTTTGTTGATTTGTGTGATATGCAAAAGAAGAAAGATGTGGATAATGATATTGTTAAATTGAAGCTATTTCTGTTTTTGCTTAGAGATCATGCTAAAACTTGGTTCTCTTCTTTGCCTAAAAATAGTATTGATTCATGGAATAAGTCCAAAAATGCTTTTATCTCTAAGTATTTTCCTCCCGCTAAGATCATCTCTCTTAGGAATGATATGATGAATTTAAGAAACTTGATCATCAGCATGTTGCACAAGCTTGGGAGAGGATGAAATTAATGATACGTAATTGCCCTACACATGGACTACAAAAAAAGACACATCTGTGACATTTTGGGCCGAACGAATTTTTTTTCTGTCATACATATGACACTTCTATGACGATAATTGTGACAAAACCCGGTATCATCATAGATGTGGTGGGCTCCTACTTCTATGATAAAAAATCATGACAGAAAATGGACTTTTCGTCCTGGGCGGGCCGGAGACGCAACTACATGACATTCTTTGGGCCGTCCATGACGGAAAAAACCGTGGTAGAAGCAAGGGGGAGGAAAATTTCGGGGAGTTCCCAGTTACGGTGGGAGGTCGGGGGCCGATCGATGCGCGTTTCTCTCGTACACGTACGCGCGTGTGTGTGAGGCGTTTGCTCTAACTGAACCCGAGCGAGGCGTTGGGCTCTAACTGAACCCGAGCGATTGCACTGCAGGCTACGCGTTACTGAACCCGAGCGATCGATCGATGGCTGTTAACTGAACCCGATCGAGCGATTCCTTCGCTACTGCTGCTAACTGAAGCCGATCTATTGGATGAATAGTGAGTGTTGCGGGGGGAGGGGGGGTGAATGAACAGTGAGCGGTGGCGTTGCCTCTGGATGAACAGGACCCCATGGTATGGAGGGATGGATGAACAGTAGATGGTGGAGAGGTGCCCGTGGAGGCTGGAGGAGGTCGACAGTAGCCCGTGGAGGCTGGAGGAGGTCGACGGTGGAGATGAACAGTATCATGTGGAGTCCTGTTTTGCGGAACGCCACACCCCTCCCGATGAACAGGACCCCCGTTTCGACTGTAGGAGGTCCGTTTCGTCCGTTTTGCGGTACGCCACACCCCTCCCGATGAACAGGACCCCCGTTTCGACGGTAGGAGGTCCGTTTTGTCTGTTTTGCGATACGCCACACCCCTCCCAATCAACAGGACCCCCGTTTCGAACGTAGGAGGTCCGTTTCCTCCGTTTTGCGGTATGCCACACCCCTCCCGATCAACAGGACCCTGTTCCGAACGTAGGAGGTTCGTTTCCTCCGTTTTGCGGTACGCCAGGCCTCGTTTCCATCGCCTGTTCTGTCCAAGCCCTCCCGATGAACACGACCACGCATTCCGTTCTGACCCAGCCGGTTGGCTCCCACGCGTTCCGTTGCCTCCCGATGAACACGATGCATTCCGTTGCCTCCCCATGACCACGACGCATTCCATTGCCTCCCCATGAACATGACGCATTCCGTTGCCTCCCCATGAACATGACGACAACGTTGTTTCTCCGTTCCGACCCAGCCATGTACATGAGCCCTGGCCGTACGTATGCGCGAGTAGGCGTTCGAGACCCCGCCCGTTTGTACACATACGTGGCCGTATTTTCTTTCTTGCAACCAGGCCGCTGTACGTACGTGTACATGCTACGTGCACGCCTCTACTACGACACGTGCGCGCCTCTACATCCACCAGTATATATGTACGTACACGTTCGCGACCAGAATGACAACGCTACGTACGCTTCGACCAGGTGGGTCCCGACTGTCAGACACTTCCTTGCGTGCGAAGATGTAGCTGGTGGGTCCCAGCAGTCAGGGGGAAACGTTTTTTCTGCAAAATACGGTGGCCCGTCCGGTGGGTCCTCGCTGTCAGGTGGAGCAATAATTATTTCGCACGTAATAAGGAGGCACTTCCTTGCTGCGGCCGTGGACCCAGCTATCAGCCTCTCCACGTACAGTCCACGTACGATGGAAGCCGTTCCTTGACCATGTTGACCACGCCACGCCGAGAGCACCAGGGCAGTGGACGACGGCGAGGCCTAGTAAGGGGACGATGCGGAGCCGGGGAAGACGCGGCAGTGGATGCCCACGCGTAAAGGAGTACGAGGGTTCACTGGTTCGCTGCAGTGTGAGGCTGCCATCGCCGCAGAATAACAGGGGGTGTGGGTGAGTAGAGGGATGGCCTGGCCAGTGGTGGGAGTAGTAGGGGGCGGTGAGGCCTTCGCCGCATCGCAACCGGCCACGGGAGGCAGGAGCACGAGGCACAACCAGCGCTGGTTTGGGCAGCAGGAGCAAGAAGACCAGAGGTTGAAGAAGCACTACGGCCGTTGGATGGACATCGTATGGTCACTGGAGCTAGAATCGTGCATATTGACTAAGTTGACAAAGCCCTCCGTCCCCGTCAACTTAGTAGGCCCACAAGTCAGCCTGCCACTATACTGGGTCCCAGCTAACAGGGGGAGTATTCATTTTTTTGTGCGTAATAAGGAGGCACTTCCTTGCGTGCGAAGATATAGCTGGTGGGTCAGAGCTGTCAGCGGCGGTAACGTTTTTTTCACGAAATACAGAGGCCCTTTCGGTGGGTCCCTGATGTCAGGTGGAGGAATCATTATTATGCGCGTAATAAGGAGGCATTTCCTTGCATGCGGCCGTGGACCCAGCTGTCGGCCTCTCCACGTACATTCCACTTCAGATGCATGTCGGTCATTGACCACGTTGACTAGGCCGCGCCGAGAGGACCAGGGCAGTGGATGACGGCAAGGCCTAGGAAGGGAACGACACGGAGGCAGGGAAGACTCGGCAGTTGTTTCCCACGAGAAGGGGAGTACGACTATACGAGGGTTTACTGGTTCGTCTGCCGTCGCCGGAGAATAACAGCAGGTGTGGGTGAGTAGAGGGATGGCTAGGCCAGGGATGGGAGTACGGTGGGGCGGTGAGGCCTGCGCGGCAGCAGAGCCGGCCGCGGGGAGGAGGGAGCAGGCAGTCCCGCCGGCGCTTGTTTGAGCGGCTGGAGCAGGAAGAGCAGAGATTGAAGAAGCACGACGGCCGTTGGATGGCCATCCAACAGTCACTGCTTGTGCGTCACCCTTTTTTTTAGGAAAGCCTCAAATCTGTGGAAAATAGCATACAACCCTTCTGCCATTATTTCTAATAATTTATAGCCCATTGGCTAATTATAGAGGTTTTTTTGGAGCCCTTATTATTTTTGTTAGCATTACAGCCCATATTGTGGCCACGGTTAAAAAATTATACGAAATTTTGCATATTTCGGTGCAGTCCGAACTGTTTTTAATCCCGAAATTTCAACTCACATTCAAACTGGTTTTAAAAATAAATGTATATCAATATAAAATCCAACAAATTCTCCACGCATAAAAATTCATGTAATTTAAAATCTCGAAATGAAAAAAAGATATTTGAAACTAATTGTCGGTATGATGTGTTTTAAAAATGTACATCCCATTTCTCATTACTGATGGGCCATTTTCTCGGCCAGCCGAATGAAAGCTCTCCTCGCCTTGAAAGATTTGCAGCCCAACAGGCCTGACAAAGCGACTTACTTGGCAAATCATAAAAAAACTGGGATGTGGCCGTGGACCCAGCTGTCAGCCTCTCCACGCACAGTACTCTTCCGATGGAATGTCGTTGACCATGTTGACCACGCCGCGCTGAGGGCACCAAGACGGTGGACGACGGCAGGCCTAGGAAGGGAACGACGCGGACCCGGGGAAGACGCGCCAGTGGATGCCCATGCGGAGAGGAGTACGAGGGTTCATTGGTTCGGCTGCGGTGTGAGGCTGTCGTCGCCACAGGGCCTGGCTAGCGATGGGAGTAGTAGGGGCGATGAGGCCTCAACGGCAGCACAGCCGGCCACTGGAGGCAAGAGCAGGCTGTCTCCCTGGCGCTGGTTTGGGCGGCTGGTGCAAGAAGAGCAGCGATTGAAGAGGCAGCATGACCGTTCAATTCAAATCCAGCGGTTACTGCTGCTAGAATCGTTTGTTGACTAAGTTGACAAGCCCTGCGTACGCATCAACTTAGTAGGCCCACAGGTTAGCCTCCCAACCGGTGCTCCCCAGATGTCAGTGGGAGGAATCATTTTTTTCGCGCAATAAGGAGGAAGTTGATTGCGTGCGGCCAAGCCAGCGGAGGGAGTAGGGTGGGCCGGGGAAGCCTGCGCGACATCACAGCGGGCCACAAGAGGAGGGAGCAGGCAGTCCCACCGACGCTAGTTTAGGCGGCTGGAGCAGGAAGATCAGAGATTGAAGAAGCACGTCGGCCGTTGGATGGACATCCAATAGTCACTGCTGCTAGAATATAGTACAATCTATGATGTCTCTTACCGATTTACCGCTATCGTTTTGGGGTTATGCTCTAGAGACAGCCGCATTCACGTTAAATAGGGCACCATCGAAATCCGTTGAGACGACACCTTATGAACTATGGTTTGGCAAGAAACCAAAGTTGTCGTTTCTTAAAGTTTGGGGCTGCGATGCTTATGTGAAAAAGCTTCAACCTGATAAGCTCGAACCCAAATCGGAAAAATGTGTCTTCATAGGATACCCAAAGGAGACTGTTGGGTATACCTTCTATCACAGATCCGAAGGCAAAAATTTTGTTGCTAAAGTCGGAAACTTTCTAGAGAAGGAGTTTCTCTCGAAAGAAGTGAGTGGGAGGAAAGTAGAACTTGATGAGATAACTGTATCTACTCCCTTATTGAGAAGTAGTACGTCACAGAAATCAGTTTCTGTGACACCTACACCAAATAGGGAGGAAGCTAATGATAATGATCATGAAACTTCAGATCAAGTTTCTACTGAACTTCGTAGATCAACCAGAGTAAGATCCGCACCAGAGTGGTACGGTAATCCTATTTTGGAAGTCATGTTACTAGACCATGATGAACCTACGAACTATGAAGAAGCGATGGTGAGCCCAGATTCCGCAAAGTGGCTTGAGGCCATGAAATCTAAGATGGGATCCATGTATGAGAACAAAGTGTGGACTTTGGTTGACTTGCCCGATGATCGGCAAGCAATAGAAAATAAATGGATCTTCAAGAGGAAGACGGACACTGATAGTAGTGTTACTATCTACAAAGCTAGAATTGTCGCAAAAGGTTTTCGACAAGTTCAAGGTGTTGACTACGATGAGAGTTTCTCACTCGTATCTATGCTTAAGTCTGTCCGAATCATGTTAGCAATTGCCGCATTTTATGAAATTTGGCAAATGGATCAACAAAACTGCATTCCTCAATGGATTTATTAAAAAAGAGTTGTATATGATGCAACTAGAAGGTTTTGTCGATCCTGAAGGTGTTAACAAAATATGCAAGCTCCAGCGATCCATCTATGGACTGGTGCAAGCATCTCGGAGTTGGAATATACGCTTTGATGAGTTGATCAAAGCATATAGTTTTATACAGACTTGCGGTGAAGCCTGTATTTACAAGAAAGTGAGTGGGAGCACTACAGCATTTCTGATAAGTATATGTAAATGACATATTATTGATCGGAAATAATGTAGAATTATTCTGTGAAGCATAAAGGAGTATTTGAAAGGAGTTTTTCAAAGAAGGACCTTGGTGAAGCTGCTTACATATTGAGCATCAAGATCTATAGAGATAGATCAAGACGCTTGATAAGTTTTTCAATAAGTACATACCTTGAAAAGATTTTTGAAGTAGTTCAAAATGGAACAGTCAAAGAAAGAGTTCTTGCCTGTATTACAAGGTGTGAAATTGAGTAAGACTCAAAGCCCGACCACGGCAGATAATAGAAAGAGAATGAAAGTCATTTCCTATGCCTCAGCCATAGATTCTATAAAGTATGCCATGCTATGTACCAGATCTATTGTATACCCTACACTGTGTTAAGCAAGGGAGTACAATAGTGATCTAGGAAGTAGATCACTGGACATCGGTCAAAATTATCCTTAGTAAAATAAGGATATGTTTCTCGATTATGGATATGACAAAAAGGTTCGTCGTAAAAGGTTACGTCGATGCAAGTTTTGACACTAATCTAGATGACTCTAAGTCTCAATCTAGATACATATTGAAAGTGGGAGCAATTAGCTAAAGCAGCTCCGTGCAGAGCATTGTAGACATAGAAAATTGCAAAATACATAACGGATCTGAATGTGGCAGACCCGTTGACTAAACTTCTCTCAGAAGCAAAACATGATCACACCGTAGTACTCTTTGGGTGTTAATCACATAGCGATGTGAACTAGATTACTGAATCTAGTAAACCCTTTGGGTGTTGGTCACATATCGATGTGAAACTATGGGTGTTAATCACATGGTGATGTGAACTATTGCTGATAAATCACATGGCGATGTGAACTAGATTATTGACTCTAGTGCAAGTGGGAGACTGAAGGAAATATGCCCTAGAGGCAATAATAAAGTTATTATTTATTTCCTTAATTCATGATAAATGTTTATTATTCATGCTAGAATTGTATTAACAGGAAACATAATACATGTGTGAATACATAGACAAACAGAGTGTCACTAGTATGCCTCTACTTGACTAGCTCATTAATCAAAGATGGTTATGTTTCCTAACCATGAACAAGGAGTTGTTATTTGATTAATGAGGTCACATCATTAGTTGAATGATCTGATTGACATGACCCATTCCATTAGCATAGCACCCGATCATTTAGTATGTTGCTATTGCTTTTATCCATGACTTATACATGTTCCTTTAACTATAAGATTATGCAACTCCCGTTTACCGTAGGAACACTTTGTGTGCTACCAAACGTCACAACGTAACTCGGTGATTATAAAGGTGCTCTACAGGTGTCTCCGAAGGTACATGTTGGGTTGGCGTATTTCGAGATTAGGATTTGTCACTCCGATTGTCGGAGAGGTATCTCTGGGCCCTCTCGGTAATGCACATCACATAAGCCTTGCAAGCATTGCAACTAATGTGTTAGTTGTGAGATGATGTATTACGGAACGAGTAAAGAGACTTGCCGGTAACGAGATTGAACTAGGTATTGGATACCGACGATCGAATCTCGGGCAAGTAACATACCGATGACAAAGGGAACGACGTATGTTGTTATGCGGTCTGACCGATAAAGATCTTCGCAGAATATGTAGGAGCCAATATGGGCATCCAGGTCCCGCTATTGGTTATTGACCGGAGACGTGTCTCGGTCATGTCTACATTATTCTCGAACTGTAGGGTCCGCACGCTTAAGGTTTCGATGACAGTTATATTATGAGTTTATGAGTTTTGATGTACCGAAGGAGTTCGGAGTCCCGAATGAGATCGGGGACATGACGAGGAGTCTCGAAATGGTCGAGACGTAAAGATCGATATATTGGACGACTATATTCGGACGTCGGAAAGGTTCTGAGTGATCCGGGTATTTTCGGGAGTATCGGGGAGTTACGGGATTACGGGAGAAGTAATGGGCCTTGATGGGCTTTAGTGGGAAGAGGAAAAGGCTGCTGCGCCCCCCCTCCCCTTTGGTCCGAATTGGACTAGGGAAAAGGGGGCCGGCCACCTTTCCTTCTCCTCCTATTCGTTCTCCCTTCCTCCCCTCTTGGTGGACTCCTACTAGGACTTGGAGACCTAGTAGGACTCCACACCCTGGCGCGCCAAGCCTTGGCCGGCCTCCTCCTCCTCCATCCTTTATATACAGGGCAGGGGGCACCCCATAGACACACAAGTTGATCTTCGTGATCGTTCCTTAGCCGTGTGCGGTGCCCCCCTCCACCATATTCCACCTCGGTCATATCGTTGCAGTGCTTAGGCGAAGCCCTGCGCTGGTAGTACATCAAGATCGTCACCACGCCGTCGTGCTGACGGAACTCTTCCCCGACGCTTTGCTGGATCGGAGCCCGGGGATCGTCATCGAGCTGAACGTATGCCAAGAACTCGGAGGTGCCGGAGTAACGGTGCTGTGATCGGTTGGATCGCGAGGAGAACGTACGACTACTTCCTCAACGTTGTGTCAACGCTTCCGCTTCGGTCTACGAGGGTACGTAGACAACACTCTCCCCTCTCGTTGCTATGCATCACCATGATCTTGCGTGTGCGTAGGAAAATTTTGAAATTACTACGTTCCCCAACAGTGGCATCAGAGCCTAGGTTTTTATGGTATGATGTCATTTGCACGAGTAGAACACAAGTGAGTTGTGGACGATACAAGTCATACTGCCTACCAGCATGTCATACTTTGGTTCAGCGGTATTGTTGGACGAGACGATCCGGACCAACCTTACGCGTACTCTTACGCGAGACCGGTTCCCTCGACGTGCTTTGCACATAGATGGCTTGCGGAAGACTGTCTCTCCAACTTTAGTTGAACCGAGTGTGGCTACGCCCGGTCCTTGAGAAGGTTAAAACGGAGTCTATTTGACAAACTATCGTTGTGGTTTTGATGCGTAGGTAAGATGAGTTCTTGCTTAAGCCCGTAGCAGCCACGTAAAACTTGCAACAACAAAGTAGAGGACGTCTAACTTGTTTTTGCAGGGCATGTTGTGATGTGATATGGTCAAGACATGATGCTAAATTTTATTGTATGAGATGATCATGTTTTGTAACCGAGTTATCGGCAACTGGCAGGAGCCATATGGTTGTCGCTTTATTGTATGCAATGCAATCGCGATGTAATGCTTTACTTTATTACTAAGCGGTAGTGATAGTCGTGGAAGCATAAGATTGGCGAGACGACAACGATGCTACGATGGAGATCAAGGTGTCGCGCCGGTGACGATGGTGATCATGACGGTGCTTCGAAGATGGAGATCACAAGCACGAGATGATGATGGCCATATCATATCACTTATATTGATTGCATGTGATGTTTATCTTTTATGCATCTTATCTTGCTTTGATTGACGGTAGCATTATAAGATGATCTCTCACTAATTATCAAGAAGTGTTCTCCCTGAGTATGCACCGTTGCGAAAGTTCTTCGTGCTGAGACACCACGTGATGATCGGGTGTGATAGGCTCTACGTTCAAATACAACGGGTGCAAAACAGTTGCACACGCGGAATACTCAGGTTATACTTGACGAGCCTAGCATATAACAGATATGGCCTCGGAACACGGAGACCGAAAGGTCGAGCGTGAATCATATAGTAGATATGATCAACATAGTGATGTTCACCATTGAAACTACTCCATCTCACGTGATGATCGGACATGGTTTAGTTGATTTGGATCACGTGATCACTTAGAGGATTAGAGGGATGTCTATCTAAGTGGGAGTTCTTAAGTAATATGATTAATTGAACTTTAATTTATCATGAACTTAGTCCTGGTAGTATTAGCATATCTATGTTGTAGATCAATAGCTCGCGTTGTTACTTCCCTATGTTTATTTTGATATGTTCCTAGAGAAAATTGTGTTGAAAAATGTTAGTAGCAATGATGTGGATTGGATCCGTGATCTGAGATTTATCCTCATTGCTGCACAGAAGAATTATGTCCTTGATGCACCGCTAGGTGACGGACCTATTGCATGAGCAGATGCAGACATTATGAACGTTTTGCTAGCTCAATATGATGACTACTTAATAGCTTAGTGCACCATGCTTAACTGCTTAGAATCGGGACTTCAAAGACGTTTTGAACGTCATGGAGCATATGAGATGTTCTAGGAGTTGAAGTTAATATTTCAAGCAAATACCCGAGTTGAGAGATATGAAGTCTCCAACAAGTTCTATAGCTAAAAGATGGAGGAGAATCGCTCAACTAGTGAGCATGTGCTCAGATTGTCTGGGTACTACAATCGCTTGAATCAAGTGGGAGTTAATCTTCCAGATAAGATAGTGATTGACAGAATTCTCTAGTCACCATCACCAAGTTAGTAGAACTTCGTGATGAACTATAATATGCAAGGGATAACGGAAAATATTCCCAAGCTCTTCGCGATGCTAAAATCAGCGAAGGTAGAAATCAAAGAAAAACATCAAGTGTTGATGGTTGACAAGATCACTAGTTTCAAGAAAAGGGCAAAAGGAAAGAAGGGGAACTTCAAGAAGAACGGCAAGCAAGTTGCTGCTCAACTGAAAAAGCCCAAGTATGGTCATAAGCCTGAGACTAAGTGCTTCTACTGCAAAGGGACTGGTCACTGGAAGCGGAACTACCCCAAGTGATTGGCGGATAAGAAGGATGGCAAAGTGAACATAAGTATATTTGATATACATGTTATTGATGTGTACTTTACTAGTGTTCATAGCAACCCCTTAGTATTTGGTACTAGTTCAGTTGCTAAAATTTAGTAACTCGAAACGGGAGTTGCAGAATGAACAAAGACTAGTTAAAGGACAAGGTGACGATGTGTGTTGGAAGTGGTTCCAAGATTGATATGATCATCATCACACACTCCCTATACTTTCGGGATTAGTGTTGAAACTAAATAAGTGTTATTTGGTGTTTGCGTTGAGCATGAATATGATTTGATCATGTTAATTGCAATACAGTTATTCATTTAAGTTAGAGAACAATTGTTGTTCTGTTTACATGAATAAAACCTTCTATGGTCATACACACCAATGAAAATAGTTCATTGGATCTCGATCGCAGTGATACACATATTCATGATATTGAAACCAAAAGGATGCGAAGTTAATAATGATAGTGCAACCTATTTGTGGAACTGCCGTTTAGGTCATATTGGTGTAAAACGCATGAAGAAACTCCATGCTGATGGGATTTTGGAATCACTTGATTATGAATCACTTGATGCTTGCGAACCATGCCTCTTGGGCAAGATGACTAAAAACGCCGTTCTCCGGAACAATGGAGCAAGCAACAGATTTGTTGGAAATCATACATACTGATGTATATGATCCGATGAATATTAAGGCTCGCGACAAGTATCATTATTTTCTAACCTTCACAGATGATTTGAGCAGATATGGGTATATCTACTTGATGAAACATAAGTCTGAAACGTTTGAAAAGTTCAAAGAATTTTAGAGTGAAGTGAAAATCATCGTGACAAGAAAATAAGGTTTCTACGATCTGATCGCGGAGACAAATATTTGAGTTACGAGTTTGGTCTTCAATTAAAATAATGTGGAATAGTTTCACAAATTCATGCCACCTGGAACACCACAGCATAATGGTGTGTCCGAACGTCATAACCGTACTTTATTGGATATAGTACAATCTATGATGTCTCTTACCGATTTACCGCTATCGTTTTGGGGTTATGCTCTAGAGACAGCCGCATTCACGTTAAATAGGGCACCATCGAAATCCGTTGAGACGACACCTTATGAACTATGGTTTGGCAAGAAACCAAAGTTGTCGTTTCTTAAAGTTTGGGGCTGCGATGCTTATGTGAAAAAGCTTCAACCTGATAAGCTCGAACCCAAATCGGAAAAATGTGTCTTCATAGGATACCCAAAGGAGACTGTTGGGTATACCTTCTATCACAGATCCGAAGGCAAAAATTTTGTTGCTAAAGTCGGAAACTTTCTAGAGAAGGAGTTTCTCTCGAAAGAAGTGAGTGGGAGGAAAGTAGAACTTGATGAGATAACTGTATCTACTCCCTTATTGAGAAGTAGTACGTCACAGAAATCAGTTTCTGTGACACCTACACCAAATAGGGAGGAAGCTAATGATAATGATCATGAAACTTCAGATCAAGTTTCTACTGAACTTCGTAGATCAACCAGAGTAAGATCCGCACCAGAGTGGTACGGTAATCCTATTTTGGAAGTCATGTTACTAGACCATGATGAACCTACGAACTATGAAGAAGCGATGGTGAGCCCAGATTCCGCAAAGTGGCTTGAGGCCATGAAATCTAAGATGGGATCCATGTATGAGAACAAAGTGTGGACTTTGGTTGACTTGCCCGATGATCGGCAAGCAATAGAAAATAAATGGATCTTCAAGAGGAAGACGGACACTGATAGTAGTGTTACTATCTACAAAGCTAGAATTGTCGCAAAAGGTTTTCGACAAGTTCAAGGTGTTGACTACGATGAGAGTTTCTCACTCGTATCTATGCTTAAGTCTGTCCGAATCATGTTAGCAATTGCCGCATTTTATGAAATTTGGCAAATGGATCAACAAAACTGCATTCCTCAATGGATTTATTAAAAAAGAGTTGTATACGATGCAACTAGAAGGTTTTGTCGATCCTGAAGGTGTTAACAAAATATGCAAGCTCCAGCGATCCATCTATGGACTGGTGCAAGCATCTCGGAGTTGGAATATACGCTTTGATGAGTTGATCAAAGCATATAGTTTTATACAGACTTGCGGTGAAGCCTGTATTTACAAGAAAGTGAGTGGGAGCACTACAGCATTTCTGATAAGTATATGTAAATGACATATTATTGATCGGAAATAATGTAGAATTATTCTGTGAAGCATAAAGGAGTATTTGAAAGGAGTTTTTCAAAGAAGGACCTTGGTGAAGCTGCTTACATATTGAGCATCAAGATCTATAGAGATAGATCAAGACGCTTGATAAGTTTTTCAATAAGTACATACCTTGAAAAGATTTTTGAAGTAGTTCAAAATGGAACAGTCAAAGAAAGAGTTCTTGCCTGTATTACAAGGTGTGAAATTGAGTAAGACTCAAAGCCCGACCACGGCAGATAATAGAAAGAGAATGAAAGTCATTTCCTATGCCTCAGCCATAGATTCTATAAAGTATGCCATGCTATGTACCAGATCTATTGTATACCCTACACTGTGTTAAGCAAGGGAGTACAATAGTGATCTAGGAAGTAGATCACTGGACATCGGTCAAAATTATCCTTAGTAAAATAAGGATATGTTTCTCGATTATGGATATGACAAAAAGGTTCGTCGTAAAAGGTTACGTCGATGCAAGTTTTGACACTAATCTAGATGACTCTAAGTCTCAATCTAGATACATATTGAAAGTGGGAGCAATTAGCTAAAGCAGCTCCGTGCAGAGCATTGTAGACATAGAAAATTGCAAAATACATAACGGATCTGAATGTGGCAGACCCGTTGACTAAACTTCTCTCAGAAGCAAAACATGATCACACCGTAGTACTCTTTGGGTGTTAATCACATAGCGATGTGAACTAGATTACTGAATCTAGTAAACCCTTTGGGTGTTGGTCACATATCGATGTGAAACTATGGGTGTTAATCACATGGTGATGTGAACTATTGCTGATAAATCACATGGCGATGTGAACTAGATTATTGACTCTAGTGCAAGTGGGAGACTGAAGGAAATATGCCCTAGAGGCAATAATAAAGTTATTATTTATTTCCTTAATTCATGATAAATGTTTATTATTCATGCTAGAATTGTATTAACAGGAAACATAATACATGTGTGAATACATAGACAAACAGAGTGTCACTAGTATGCCTCTACTTGACTAGCTCATTAATCAAAGATGGTTATGTTTCCTAACCATGAACAAGGAGTTGTTATTTGATTAATGAGGTCACATCGTTAGTTGAATGATCTGATTGACATGACCCATTCTATTAGCATAGCACCCGATCATTTAGTATGTTGCTATTGCTTTTATCCATGACTTATACATGTTCCTTTAACTATAAGATTATGCAACTCCCGTTTACCGTAGGAACACTTTGTGTGCTACCAAACGTCACAACGTAACTGGGTGATTATAAAGGTGCTCTACAGGTGTCTCCGAAGGTACATGTTGGGTTGGCGTATTTCAAGATTAGGATTTGTCACTCCAATTGTCGGAGAGGTATCTCTGGGCCCTCTCGGTAATGCACATCACATAAGCCTTGCAAGCATTGCAACTAATGTGTTAGTTGTGAGATGATGTATTATGGAACGAGTAAAGAGACTTGCCGGTAACGAGATTGAACTAGGTATTGGATACCGACGATCGAATCTCGGGCAAGTAACATACCGATGACAAAGGGAACGACGTATGTTGTTATGCGGTCTGACCGATAAAGATCTTCGCAGAATATGTAGGAGCCAATATGGGCATCCAGGTCCCGCTATTGGTTATTGACCGGAGACGTGTCTCGGTCATGTCTACATTGTTCTCGAACTGTAGGGTCCGCACGCTTAAGGTTTCGATGACAGGTATATTATGAGTTTATGAGTTTTGATGTACCGAAGGAGTTCGGAGTCCCGGATGAGATCGGGGACATGACGAGGAGTCTCGAAATGGTCGAGACGTAAAGATCGATATATTGGACGACTATATTCGGACATCGGAAAGGTTCTGAGTGATCCGGGTATTTTCGGGAGTATCGGGGAGTTACGGGATTACGGGAGAAGTAATGGGCCTTGATGGGCTTTAGTGGGAAGAGGAAAAGGCTGCTGCGCCCCCCCTCCCCTTTGGTCCGAATTGGACTAGGGAAAAGGGGGCCGGCCACCTTTCCTTCTCCTCCTATTCGTTCTCCCTTCCTCCCCTCTTGGTGGACTCCTACTAGGACTTGGAGACCTAGTAGGACTCCACACCCTGGCGCGCCAAGCCTTGGCCGGCCTCCTCCTCCTCCATCCTTTATATACAGGGGCAGGGGGCACCCCATAGACACACAAGTTGATCTTCGTGATCGTTCCTTAGCCGTGTGCGGTGCCCCCCTCCACCATATTCCACCTCGGTCATATCGTTGCAGTGCTTAGGCGAAGCCCTGCGCTGGTAGTACATCAAGATCGTCACCACACCGTCGTGTTGACGGAACTCTTCCCCGACGCTTTGCTGGATCGGAGCCCGGGGATCGTCATCGAGCTGAACGTGTGCCAAGAACTCGGAGGTGCCGGAGTAACGGTGCTGTGATCGGTTGGATCGCGAGGAGAACGTACGACTACTTCCTCTACGTTGTGTCAACGCTTCCGCTTCGGTCTACGAGGGTACGTAGACAACACTCTCCCCTCTCGTTGCTATGCATCACCATGATCTTGCGTGTGCGTAGGAAAATTTTGAAATTACTATGTTCCCCAACACTAGCTTGGGTATTTTTCAAAAAGAAATACTGGGCTACCTATTTTCCCAAAGAACTGGTGCATGAGCATTTAGCTTTATTTATTTATTTATTTATTTATTTATTTATTTATGTTTAGGGGACCATGAGCATGTAGCTGGGCCGGATTCATGTGAGAGCCTCCCTTCCAGTTAATTATGGGCTTCTCTATTGGGCCTTCATCAGTGGGCTGCATGTTATCAACAAGTGGAAAATGTGTTCCCTATGAAAAATAGTATGCGCTACATACGCTACGGGGCACTAAAGGATCGAATCGTGCAACAACTTCCAAAACATTGTGTTTGTCGTTCTAACAACACATTTATTCAACCAACACATGAAATATACTACTGACTGTACATTGAAAACAGCAGCAGCAGCAACAAGGGCTAGGGGTGCAACAGAAGCAGTAAGCAGGCCAGAAGAGTGAAGACGCAACTCTCTCTTCCAAACCAAACATCAGCCATCATTACAAAAGGGCTACTAAGAAAGAACAAGTATATGCATCAAACTAAATAAAGATCCTACTACACCAAGTGTACGCATCTAACTAACTGGCTCAGTTAGACGTTACTATTTACTAAGCTGTGGAGATTGGCTGACGGCTTGAACCAGATGGGTGCCTGACGGGGGAAACTCCAGCCAACAGGTCGAAGTCTGATACTTGCGACCCTCTCTCCTACTTTGGGATGCAGAGCGTGGTGGCACATATCAGGGTATGGTGCATGCAGAGACGCATGGTATGCTATGTACACACAGTTTTGCCTGATGAACGAAACCGCGCTGCCACCATGATCCTTGCCGTCGGTTATCTCCTGGTTAATCGGATAATTCAGTCCGACAAACATAGAGCATGTACCAGGGCTACTTAGCAGCCTTTAGTCAAAAATTCCTGAAGGCCCAGAGAAGCTGGGATCCTGCTCAAAGACCTTGCAGTGACTGTGATTGTATTCCGCGAAACAACACGTCCGGTACGTGCAAACGATCATCAATCTTTCGCCGTCGTCCGATCGAGCCAGGAACCACCTGTAACTGGCATGCCGCTTTTCTTTAAAAGGTTCTGGGATTAGGAAGGGTAGGGACACCAGGCGGCCTACAACATCATATCAAGGTGGAGTCAAATAAAAAAGGGCTCTTGATTTAGTAAATCTTAAGAACAACATGTTATGAGCATGAATATTTTTTCAGAAAATGTTGACAGTAATATAAGCAAGCCATCATGATATCATAGGAAAGTAACGTACTGTTGTAACAGCCATTTGTAGCGATGACTTGAGTAGGCCAGCAATACGTCCAGCCATAGAAGGAGTCGACAGCGTAAATGAAGCCCTTGTGTTCAATGGCATCAGAGAACCATGGAGGATGTATGATCCTGCGATGGACGTGCAGATTTATCCACTTACCGCAGTGACCTGTCAGATAGGCGAGACCGCGGTTGAAGAACGCAATTAGCATGAAGTCTTTATAATTCGCAGATCTTGTGGGCACTTGGCAGATTACAACCTTGAGCAAATCAAACTTGGTATCATGTTGGCTACTATAAGATTCCGAGTATTCTGGGCCACGGTGCCAAAGCAGTGCAGTGTTAATCGAAGGAAGGGGGATCAATCGCTGGGTGTAGACCTCCACGAGCATCCAGCTGCCACGACCGTCGACGAGCACCATCCAAGACGTGTTCATGCCGACCCAGTACATACCGTTAATGTAGTTGAGGCTGACGGGGACCAAATCGCAGTCAAGGGGGTTGATGCTCGCCACCCTACGATCGTTATGCTGCGTGACACGCCGTTTGTAAAGATCAGGCGGCATCAGCAAGCAAGGAGCTGGCTTAAAAAGCTCCGACCTGAGGGCTTTGAGTAAACGGTACAACCCCGATGAGCACGCGGCGAGCGGCATGGTACTGAGATTGTCCACACGCGAAACAATGATCTTGATTACCTCTGTGGGGAGTGAATTTCAGCCACTCTTTCGGCGGACGATGCTCGGTTCTGCCATTGTTAGTGCTTGGGTTTTGGACGAGGGGCGGGGAAGGAAGATTGGACGAGATTATGTGCGGACAAAGATGGAGAAGCGAATATGTGCTGCGGGAAGTGGACAGGTGATGATGACTATAGCATGCCGCTTGACTTACAAGACACAAACCAGCAGTGTAGGGTCATGTTGATGCCAGACAACTTGCTTGAGTGATCACCGTACTGGTACTCCCTACAGTGCTATGCCCTAACTTGCTTGAGTAGAGTAGTAGAGTAGGACTCTGCTCTACTACTAGCACCAGAGGAGTAGTATATTCTAATCTAAAACAGTTACAAACTTCAATGCCCGAGCGTGGAACGACTACGGACCATGCTCAAAGACCATGTCTACGTGGTGTTTGGACATGGGCGAAAACCTCAACACTAACGGTGCTGCTCCCGTTGCACCGTATGTGTTTCTGTCCTTCCTGTTCGAAATCATGGTAGAATTCATGTTTCTACTTTGTATCCTACTACTATGCTAGTCCACACGATTAGTTTCATCTCTGTTATAGCCGTCATGATTTATTTTGTGCTTATTCGGATTAAATCTCGTAGTAACTTGCTCATATATTCAACTGGCGCAACGTCCCCTACAGCCAATCCCGTTTCATGGACGGCCTGGTCGATGCCTCCAAGGAGCCCTTCGTCCACTGCTATGAGTGCCCGATGCCGTTTTGTGGCTCGCCGGAGGACATGGTGCATCACCTCATGGATGCATGCAGCGGTGACTGCTGCCCTTGGCGGAGAACATCAAGTATGAGACGTGCTACCCGTTCACCATGCCGGAGTCGCTCGAGGATCACCGCCGCCTGCTAGTCTCAGAGGAGGACGACAGCATCTTCCTCTTGATCGTGGGCACCGGCGAGGCCCGCACAGGCCACCGCCCCGTCTCAGTAATGTGCGTCAGGGGCGACGCCGCTGACGCTGACACTAACACGAGGTCGATGTACGGGTGCGTGGTCAGTGTTACTACCCCTCCGGGTCACGTGGGCGGCGACACCGGCCTCATCGAACGGACTTGGACTCTAGGGAGCTGGGACTATCCCACCAATGTGTATGTGGAAAACCCATGGCATCCTTTACCCGCCGACGCGGTGCACGAGGACTCCAAGGAGGTTCACTTGGACATACGCATTATCAAGTTAAATGTTGATCATTAGTCTTCGCTCAATGTAATCCGCTGTCTAAGCATGTGGAGACTTCCATGCAGGATCTTGCTCTATTGGAGTATCGCGCATGAATAAAAGTGTATCCGTTTATGGTTTAGTCTAGAATCTTCCATGTGTTAATTTTTACTATAGTACTGATGAAAGACTTACGATGAACCATTTCTTACATCTCCTCTGCCCGCTTGCAAGTCATCCTGATTTAATCCCTCCGTCTAGGTGTATAAGGGCATGGTTAATATTACTTAATAGTATAGCCAACTGTTGACTATAAGAAAGTGCCATGTCATCTGTAGCCAACATGTATAACAATCGATACTCAAAAACTAATTCTTAAAGATCATTTCTTGCAAAGCACAATAAGTGTTATTTCTTCACAAGTTTTGGATGCAGGTTGAACAGTTGAACGCTTTTGTTTGCAAAAGATACCTTTTTATCTATTTCACCCAGATGTTTGTGAGCTCTAGAGATGAAATAATATCCGAAGAAACCTATCGATACCCGTTACACATGAGATGACCCCCACATCCTTTGTCAAAATAAACAACTCCCTGATCAATGCATTTCACTCTTCGGTGCAACGCACGGGCACCTTACTACTATAGATTAGTACGACCAAAAATTGAACTAACATTATATGCTCTACGATAAATGCTGATGCATGTCACCTAAAATTATATCATTCAAAACTATGTTCAAATATGAATCCAATGATATAGTTTTTGTTGATATGCACTAACATTTTGTCAGTTAAATCTTCAGTCAAATTCAATGGGGGACTAATAAACCATGACCGATGTAGTACAACTGTAGAGGGAGGCACTGCACGGGAGTCTCACCTCTCATCCCTCTCGTGGCGCAGCAGTAAAGCCGTCATATCACAAAACCCAACCACTCCCAGTAATAAGTGGCCTGGTAAAATAAACGGACAAGCAACCATCACATCCCTCCGTCTTTTCTGCATTTCATCTCTCTGCATTTACTTTCTCCGGTTCATCTCGCACACTCGATCCCTAGCTACTACTCCTAGGGCCAGTTCTTTTAGCGGCTTCCCCAGCTTTTCCCACAAGACTAGTCACAGTGGAGAGTAACAATAAGGCGCCTAACCCATTTATTTGGGCTTCTAAACTACTACTCCGTCCTGGTTTATTCCTCACCATTGTAATTTGTGCTAAATTTTGACCAAAGATTTATCTGGTTTATTCCTCACCATTGTAATCCCTCCGTCTAGGTGTGTAAGTCATCTTATGAAAACCAAATAATCCCAAAACACTTAAGCGTGGTGCATTAACGTCTACCTCGTTTCTTGTTTCTTGACATATCAACCAATAAGAGATAAAGAGTGTGCATGCTTTTAATGACTTGAGATCTCAAACACAACATGCAGTGGTTAGTTCATTGCATGCAATACTATTAATTAGCAAACAAGCATTAACGTTTCTCGTTTTATCCTCCTCCTTGGTCACGGTGCACAGCCTAAGATGACTTACTCACCTAGACGGATGGAATAGTGCATGTGACATGCACTAACATTTCATTAGTTAAATTTATGATCAAAATTTGACACAGATTACAATGGGGACCAATAAACTAGGACGGAGGTAGTAGTTATGGGATTACTAATCTAGAAGCCTAAAAGAACTGGCCCCTGGTACTCCTACTAGTAGTAGTACTCAAGTTGGAATTCCAATTGCACGGCACAACTTGTTAGGCAAAAAATTCGATACATGTTGTAGGAAGCAGTTTGGGAATTTGCATGCCTTACCAACCAGTGAGATACTCCATACAAAGTACGACAGAGAAATAACCACAGAGAAGGAAGCTAAAAGTAAACAATCAAATGAGCATTTTTGAATTTGTTTTGCATTGAATCGTTTCACAAGCTTGACTAGTGCTGTTTTTCTACTTTTACAAAAACCGCATCGTAATGTTAAAACGTGTAGTTGCACGTACATAAGCAATAGTAGTACTCCCTCCGTCTAGGTGTCTAAGTCTACCCTCCTTCTTGGTCATGGTGCACAACCAAAGTATTGACCTGGACAGAGGGAGTAGCACCGTCTGCAAGAATATATCGAGAGAGACGTCGAGTGCGATAGTATATAGTAAAGTTTGTGCTATATGCATGTACTTGCAAATGCGTACGAATACACAAGGTTTCCAAACTTTCCCTTTTACATACTTACTTAAGGACGCTAAAAATTCCTGAACATTCGGGATTTATCATTTGCGTCCCAAAACTAATGAGATCGCCTTACGAAACAAAATTTATACTCCTCCTAAAAGCTACGACGCTCGCAGGAGCGCTTGCGGCACGCCACGAGTGCCCTGGTGCGCTTCTGTTTTCCAGCGCGCCACACAACGCCTCTTCCTCAGCCTCGCAACTCGAGAGGTGCTGATTGCAGCTTGCCGGCGGGCGAGCGCGATCTCACCGTGTGGTGATCCAGCGCCAATAGGTACTCCTCCTCGTTGGAAGCCTGCGCCCGGTCCACGTATTGCCAAGCGTAGATGAGGCGCTTGGGCCCGACTGCACTCAGGGTGTCGGCACGGGCGTCCTCCGCCACCCTCACGGCCCTCGCACGAGCCTTCTGCCAAAGAGCCAATTGCCTGACTCTCTCAGACGCGACATAGGCCTCCCAGGCAGCTTGTTCCGCGGTGCGCTTCTCTTCCTCGGCCTTCTTCTCCGCCTCTATTTTGGCGCGCTCTACTGGAGGCAAAGCCTCCCACAAGGCGACATCCATTTCTTTCCAAAGGTCCTCAAGGCTGGGGGGCTCGGTGGGTGGCGCAGCATTCTCCTCATAGCGGGGAGCCGACGCGTCCTCCGGCGCGCGTGCTGGCGAGAGTGGGAACACCAACGCGTCCACCTCGACGCGTCGCGGCAAGGAGCGGAATGCCGACTCGTCCTCCTCGACTAGTGGCGACGAGGAACGGAACGGCGACGCATCGCATCGCGGCGAGGAGCAGAACACCGATGCGTCCTCCTCGACTAGTGGCGGTGAGGAACGGAACAGCGACGCGTCATGTAGCGGCGAGGAGCGGAACACCGACGCGTCCTCCTCGACTAGTGGCGGCAAGGAACGGAACGGTGACGTGTGACCGTCCGCGCGGTGCAGCGAGGGGCTCCTAGGGCTTGGGAGGGGCGATGCCATGGTGGTCGACGTGAGAGGGAGGGGGAGGAGATAGCGATGAACGTGAACTTTAGGGGGAGGAGATAGCGATGTCGTGGGAGGCACAGTATTTATAGCAAGCAATGGCACACCTACATAAGATATGGACTAAGCTGCACTGACTTAACTGCAGGTCTAGTTGCATCACTGGCATGTGGGCCAGACCCCTGTTGGGCCCATATGTCAGTGACCCAATGCACCTGTAGTTAAGTAACAGCTATGTGGGCATATTTGTTGGAGTAAATTATGGGGGAGCGAAGGGGTGGAAATATTGCTGGTTAGAACGGATTGGACGAGCGTGGGGGGAGGAGATTCATGCATGCGGACTTTTTCACACGGGGTGGAGTGGACCGCTGGAGGGAGAAGGAGAATTTGGCAGGCATATTGTTTCCACACATGGAGAGGAAAAGATTTGGAGACGAACGGGCTTCCTGCAGGTATGGGGAACAGTGCATAATAAGTCATCTTGCATGCCGGGCTAGGTATAGTCTCAAGTCATTAAAAACATACACATCCCACACATGTTCATATTTCAAGGTGCACTAAATTATTGCATGCGATGATTAAGGCTGGCCATAATGGTGGTATCTTAGCTGGTATCATGCACACGGGAATAGCAAACATGCTAATGTGGCAAAGAATTAAAGAAGAGAGGGGGTTAGAGTAACTAGTGTTCAAGCATGCATTGGTAAACACATTTTTTTTGTGAAGAACGACAACACTAGTTGAGTACTTTTGCAGACTACAAAAACTATTCCACCGCCTCTACTATCTTGCTAAGAGTAGGTGAAATGTTTGAATCGAGCCCTTTAAACTAGAAGGGAGGTAGTGGCACTCTAATAGCTAACCTTGTTGTGATGACAAGATAGGATATGGCACGCACCTGGACGGAGGAACTAGTCTGCTTTGTGCATTTAAGTTTTTTCTGAAGTCAATGTACCTCTACTTTCACCAGACTTATAGAAAAATGTGTCAACATTCACAATGTCAAATCAATATTTTTACACTCATTATAAAACGTAGTTCTTATACTCATTATAATCAGTATTGTAGATATTGATATTTTTAGTATAAGTTTGGTCGTGGGATTTCATTGATGCCTGTCAAAGCGTGGAGGAAGCGGAGCTTAGGGCTTGCATTGCTGGTCTCTACATAAGTATTTCTCTTCATAATCATGTAATTTTAGAGACTGATTGCGCTTTTGTGGTAGCGTCTCT
Organism: Aegilops umbellulata; assembly: GCA_032464435.1. NCBI lineage: Eukaryota > Viridiplantae > Streptophyta > Magnoliopsida > Poales > Poaceae > Aegilops > Aegilops umbellulata. The sequence continues at coordinate 447,309,508 of CP136055.1, forward strand.
TGCATCGGGGGACTATGACAGGTCTACTATGCGTGACCTTAAGATGAAAGCATTGAGCATCTCGAAGTTGATCAACAATCTTCAATTGTCAAAGATTAGCCGTTCGGCCAATAAGGTGGCACACTTAATCGCTAAGTATAGCTTTGACAATAGATTAGATGGTATTCTTGTAAATAACGTACCGTCCTGTGTGGTGAATATTGTATCGAATGACTGTACTGGTGTGGCTGGTTAATTAATATAAGGTGGTGTTCAAAAAAAGTATAAATTTGGTCAAACACTTTGCAAACGGTTGACGGGAGTAAAAAGGACCAGAGGGAGCATCATGCATGCGGAGTAGGCAAAAAAAATTGCTTGTCTAAAAAAAGGAAAAAAAATGCTCATTTATAGCCGGTCGAAGTCTCAAAGGGCGCGACCGCGCGAGGGAGGCGAAGGTCGTGGGAGGCGCGACGTTTGGTCTAGTAGACATGACATCTAGTGGGTCCCGCATAGTTCTCAAGAACTCTTTGGGGGCTTGCAGCCGTTTATCCACCGGGCAAGCCAGCAACCCCACGCCGTTCACAAGCCCTACTCGTCCCCGTCTTCTACCTTACAACAGTTCGCTCCCAGTCGTCCCGTCCTTTCACATTATTTCGCTCCCAGATTTTTTTGCGGGGTACAACAGTTCAACTTCTCCTAACCCTCCTCCAAAATCCATGGCCTCCCAAATCTCCATGGTCGCCGCTGAGTACCAGGTTAGAGCCATCACCGGCGATCAGTTCAACATCATCTACACACGTGGATCCGAGACGGTGAAAGCATTGCTTGCTCGCTTCCTACGCATGTTCAACAGTTCAACGGATGAGTGGGTCGCTGGGCTAGATGTTGAGTACACCATAGTCCTGGGACAACAGAAGGATCTAAAGGACGAAGAGAGGAAGAAGCCCACCGTGATCCAGGTTTGCATACATAATGTTTGCTTGGTCTACCACATATGCCATGCCGACGTTGAGTGCGAGGATTTTAAGAACTTCCTCAAGGACAAAAGAGTGAAATTCGTTACTGTAGGCTTTAAGAATGACAGGGATGTCCTGTGTCGGATAGGCATCGTTGTAGGCCAGCCCTTCGTCTCCAGAAGGCAAGCCTGGTGTCCTCCTCTCAACCTTCAATGTTGACCCTGGCAGCGGCCATGATTGATCCTTCGTACGCTAAACTGAAGAAACCTCATCACGAGTTTCATCATGCATGGGAGTCGAAGACATTAGATGAAGATCACATCCTGTACGCAGCAATGGATGCCTACCTTTGTTTAAATATCTACAAGGGTTGGATGAAGAAGCAGAGCCCAGTGTCCGGTTCAAGCAAAGAAGCGTCGGCAAAGAGGAAGAGGAAGAGGGACGAGGACGAAGTCGAGGACGTGGACTCGGACTCCGAGTAGGTGACAGTGCCGTCGCTCATGCTGGTTCTACTGCAGTGTCAAGCGAACTAGTTGCTTAGTTTATTTTCAAGGGTGTGTTGTGCTGAGGCCCCAGCAGAACTATGTTTATGTTCTTTCTCGTTATTTGAACACTTTAGTATGTACAGTAGTACTAGTACTATGTCTTACTACTGTTCTTCTTGCAATTGGTACTACTGCTCGTATCTTCGTGTTCCTACTGTACTTAATACGTTCGTACTAGTAGTATAATTTGGGTCAGTCGATTTGTGAAAGAAGTTCGATGGAGCGAAGGAATAAGACGACAGAAGAGGTGGAAGAAGCCCTTCTAGCCATCCATGTTGCATCAAACGGCTCACATGAGTCGACTGACCCAAATTGCTCCTTCAGATTGCAGGATCCACGTGGCATTCAAGGTCTCGAAGGTAGATTCCGCGTCCGCACCCGGTTTGCAGGCTCAATGCGCGCGCGATCGGCTTCTGCCGCGACACATGCCATGCGCCTCCTCCGCGCGGGCGGAGGCGACAATGCCACGCTAGTTCCTCCTCGTCGGCGTGCTAGAGCACGCGCTTGTCCTCCTCTTCGTATGCTGCATGCATAGACGCGGCTCCACCAGCTGCTCGCGTGCTTGGCAGTGCGGCGGCATCGCGAGGAGGGACTGCATACGACGTGAGCGGGAGAGCCTTCGGCTTCATGGCACAGGGATGGCGGCAACACGACGGTGATGGGCGAGAAATTGTTCGCCGGAGCAGGCGGGCGCCGGCATGCGCAACGGCGGCGACATATTCATGAGTGCACGTGTGGGAGCTTACTTTATTTTTATATATAAGGTTGGTCAAACTTAAAAGAAAACCGTACTAGTACACGTAAACATTAGACTTAGGCAGCACTTTTTCATTAGTTAGTACCACAGCCACGATACGGAATCCTGTGCAAGCGCGTGAACCGCGGCCGTGCGGTCGATCAAACGGCGCGTCACCGTGTCGCGCTCGAAGGACATCCACCGAACCTTTTTGTGTGTGTGAAAACAATCCTCGAATATTACTCAACTTTTTTTCCTATGAAAGTTCTTGACGCTGCAATATTTCCATATATTTGAATTTAGCTCCAGTTCATGTTTATTTGGATTTGGACGTTTTAGGTGCGCCCTATTTTTGATTACTGAAAACCAGCATCTAAATCTAAACCATAGTATTTGTCCTAGAACTACCAGGTTCAACATCTCGCAACATAAACCCATACAACCTCCATCGCGAAAAAAAACCATACAACCATACGCCAAGGAGGTACGTAGTACTATGAATTCCACTTTCTCTCCATACCAATCGTTCTAAAAACTACTTACTACTTATAACGCGCCATTGAAAATCGGAACTCTTAAGCCCGCCAAAAAAACGATATTTTAAACGTGGCTACTCGATCTGTGGCAACTGGCGAGCCACCGCGCTCCAAGTCGTTCACCTGTGATCCCGATCATCCACTCCTACGGATCAAATTATCACGCGAGCTGACTATTCCTACAAAGGTGCTCCACCATGTACCCGATACCAGCGAATGCAGCAATCATGCACCTAGGGTTTTAGGGTTTATTTGTTAACGTCGCCTTTACGTAAGACTCATGTGTGCGAGACAGCGAGAGGCCGACTGTGTGTGTGCGCCTCTTCTCTTCGTATATGTACTCCACTGTTTGTCTGGTGTCCAAAAAATTATAACAACTACTAGCAATGTGCCAATGCGTTGCCACACAATCAAACTATATTAATACATATTCACTGATTTGATAGAAAAAAAGTCTAGTTTTAAAATACGTATATCACTAAAAATATGTTATGTTTCACACAAAATATGTTCCTTTGGCGGTTTTGATGAGATAAGGGAGGAATGTTGTTGGTTTCAAGATTCGAGAAGTGGTATATGCCTAATTTCTACTCTTACTAGCAAGATGTTCGTGCGTTGCACGGAACATCAAGATCTTGTTGGAGAAAAGGATGAAAGAGGGAAGGCCTTATCTACAAATGTGGTGAAGAGTGCGGGTAAATTGCCATATTTTCCTTCCTATCCGTCAGATATAAATCGGACGACCTACATTGCAGGATGGCAGGCCCACCATCATCACCAACTCTATTTTTTATCCCTACTCTTATAAAAAGCATTGTCGGTGATGATCGTGTGCCTGCCATCCTGCAATATAGGCCGCCCGATCTATATTTGACGGATAGGAAGGACACTATGGCAATTTTGCAAAAATATACCCACACCCATCTCCACATTTGCAAATAAGGCCTTCCCTCGTTCATCCTTTTCCCCCACAAGATAAACTACTCATACAAATGCATCTTGATGTTCCGTGCAACGCATGGGCATCTTGCTAGTTGTTGCAAAAAGCCCATGTGTGTGTGAGAGAGAGGGAGAGTGGAGGAGGACGGAGTGCATGTGTGACAAAGACACAAGGAGTGTGTGTGTGATAGGTATCAGCTTAAAATGAGGCGATAGTGTGTGTGTGTGCACGATCGAAGGGCGTGTCTCAAGAAGGGAAGAAAAATCTATGAGGAGCGGGAGAGAGACATGTATGCGATGGTGGAAGCACGAGTGTGCGGGTGTATAAACCTATCTAGAGGCTAGCTAGTCGATAAATGTTTGTGAGTGAAATACGAGTCGGGGTGCGAAAGCGAGAGTTCTGTGTGTGTGAGAGAGAGACGGTAGTCGGGAAGGGGAGTGGAAGCAGGAGTTGTGTGTGTGTGTGCCTATGAGAGAGAGAAAGGAGTCGGTAGTCGGGGTTGTCTGATCAGTAAACAAATGAATAATGTCAGTGTGGGATGGAGATGAAAAGGAGACCGCAACAAATGTTGTGTCTACAGGGGAGAGAGAGAGAGTAATTTTAGTGGTATGAGTCATATGTAGAGACATATAGGGTGTGTGAGAGAATCCCATAGAGAGAAAGACAAAGTGAAAGACGAGTGGAGACTGTGTGTGTGGCAGTGAAAAAGAAAGCTTAGGTACCGAGTGATACCAGAGAATAGTAGAGACGTGACAGATAATGAAAACTGTGTAATGTATAATGATAGGGAGAGTGTGACACTTCTCAAGGGAGACGTCGAGAGACCATGTTTGCGAGGATAGGAGAAACATGAAGTGAGCATGCGGGTGAGCTGGAGAATAGGGAGCGATAGCTACCTGAAGGAGCACACATGCGAGAGAGATGGGCGTGAAAGGAGTGAACAAAAAAGGGATTCAAATATTTGAATTCGAGATGATGGTACATGTAATCCATACTCGAACCAAAATTGATCTATAAAACATGCATCCTCATATGAATTCACGCACATCTATGTTATTTAATATGTAGATATTACTGATCGATACATTTTAGTAGAACATAATTTGGTTAAAAATTTTCGAATTCAACCTTAAGATTTCGAGATCGTTGTATTTGTAAATCATATTATACATATAAAGGAGAAGAATTCTTTGTTGTGCTTTTGAAAGTATATATAAAAAATGATGTATATAGAATGTAATTCCAATTGAAAATGGATCCCGCCCGAAAAAAATAGAATACAAACGGGATTCGAATTGAGTTGGCACGGTAAACGTGCACTCTGCAAAATTTGAACGAAGCAGGGAAAGTCACAGTAACCGCCCGAAACCAAAATCTGCGAGATGGAAATCACTACTGCCTATCCTTGCCACGCAAAGCCTATCTGCTGGATTTCTATAGGTTTCGATAGGGGTAGGTTTGTAATTTCACCCAAACGTGGCGTAACCGCCTCTCACCCAGATTCATACACGATGGGCGCCAAAACACAGTGTGTCCTCGGCCGAAATAGACTCCCTCCCCGATTCATATTCATACACAGTGGGCGCCAAAAACAAACTCATGTCGGCAAATATTCGGTGTATGTGAGGTTACTGTCCTATCCCCAACCGACTAATGTTGTTGTGATGTAGTAGAAATTTCAAACGGGGGCTAAGTTTGTAAATTTCCTCGCATTTGAGACAAGCGTGCCCTGAATACATGGTCCCCCCTTCCTCTCTACCTCCCTTTTCCCCATTCGTACTCCTTGGGCGCCAAAACACCCTCTCCACCCCACCGTCCTCCATCCACCGCTGTCCGCCACCCCATCCACCGCCGTCCTCCTCCACCATGCTGGAGCTGATACCCCGACGTTGCTGTCCATTACAAGAGATCAACCTCTCTCATCCACGGCTTCGGACTGGGATCCTTGCATCCCGTCCTCTCGCTTCATCCCCGTTGTCGTCCACCTTGCCGGCGCCGCTCCTACGACCGTCTCGTCCACCGCGCCCCGCTACCACCGTCTACCATCCTAGATCTGCTTCCACGCCGCCGAGAGCCATCGCTACCGCAGCACCGTCAAATTCTCAACAGATGCGTACACGGCGCCGCACCAGAGGCGGTACTCTTTCGTATCTGCTCAACTTATTTATCACAGCAAGAAAATAGATCGCCACTCCTTTACTCTGATTTCTGGTCTTGGTTGCGGAGTTGCCTTTGTCCGGTTTGCACCTTTAGATCCGCCATGGCACACTCAACACTATACTCCCAATGCTTATGGTTTTCCCCTTTTATATTCCACACTAGTTAAATCAAAGTAGACTAAATTTCAAAATTGGGTCAGTCGATTTTTCAGAGCTCGCCGGAGTTCGCTGGTGCGATCGAAGGGGCTCGGGTGTTTGTGGGGCCTCGCCGAACGAAGAAAACTCGTCGCGGGTGGGGGTTGGGGTAGGGGTGGGGGTGGGGGTGGCGGAGGAACACAGGCGGTGCGGGCCGATGGTCCGGCCGACGGCCCGTGTGGTGTGTCGGATCACGGGTTCCGGCAGACCCTTAAGGTTCAAACTCTGGGGTGCGCGCGGAGATCGTGCCCTCTATCTCTCCGTCTCGTAAGGATCTAACTACTGCAAGAGCAACACAAGAGACACAAGGTTTATACTAGTTCGGGCCACCATTGAGGTGTAATACCCTACTCTAGTTTGTGGCGGATGGATTGCCTCTGGGGCTGATGAGGAAGAACAATACAAAGGGGGAACAGCCTCGCGAGGGCCTGTTCTTAGCTGGGGGATGAACTGCTAGGGGGAGTTCAATCGCCCTTCTCTCTCTCTAGATGCTGGATTTCCCCCCTCTACCCTGTGGGTGGCTAGTCCTATTTATAGGCAAAGGCCCTGGGCCTCTTCCTAAATATTGAGCGGGAAGGGCGCCAACAATTGGCCAATTTGAAGGGGAACATCTGGTACTCTTATCCTGACTAAAGTTGGTCTTCGCCTGCCAAAAGGCCCTGTGGTGACGCCGTCCTTGGCTCCATTGTGACCTCCTTCCCACCGTTGGACTGGTCTTGGTCTCGTTGCACCGAAATGGGTGCCTTTGCTTGATCCTCTTGCTTGCGCTTGCCCCCTTTGCACCAAAGATGAAAGGGGGACGCTGCGCGAGCTGGCGCCCGCCTGGCACCCTCGGTCGTCATGGCTTGCGTCATGGGCACCTCACGAGGTACCCCGCCTTGATCTCTCCGCCTCCTCGCGAGCCAGCCTAAGGAGGCCGTGCTTGAGGAAGCGCGTGTCGTCCGCCTCGCGAGGCTTGGCCCCTCGCGAGGGTCTTGAGCCCTGTGTTGATGCAGATGGGCCACGCGGGGCCTCCATTCGAGCCACGCCGCAGGCTGCAGGCAGGCAAGTTTGGGGACCCCCGTTCCCAGAATGCCGGCATGGTGTTCTGTATGGGAAGAATCAGAGACGAGGTAGAAGAAGGGTTAGGAGACGTACGTAGGATCTTCATCCAACCGCCTGAAATGGTCGAGAGACAGCTGGGAGTTGCATTCTTAATGCGCTCTGGTTCATCTAGTGTGTGCACTGCGCAACCAACATTTTATTATCCAAAATCTGCTTGCTCTTCTTTAGCATGTTCCTCTTCTGTTCTTCTTTAATATGTACTCTCTCCATTCCTAAATACAAGTCTTTGTATAGATTCCACCATGGACTACATATGGAGCAAAATGAGAGAATCTACACTCTAAAATGTATCTGGATACATCTGTGTGTGATCCATAGTGGATATCTCTACCAAGACTTATATTTTGGAACAGATGGAGTATGATAGTAGTACAGTATGTTCCTTGTACTGAAGATGAGCAAGGACATTTGCAGTGTAGAGGTCTATACAGTCGGTTGTGATGGACACTTTGAGCCTCTTTGATTCGTAGGATCTTGTAAACATAGGAATAGGATTTGTAGTGTCCTACCCACTTGAATCCTATAAGAATAGCAAGGAAATGCGGGGAGCTGGCTGACCTTTGAGAGTTACACTGATATTAACAGTACCGCACCTTCACTTGAAGAGAGCTGGTATCCGAAGCCTTTCTAGCCGTAGCAGCAATACTAGCACGCGTATTCCAGCAAGTTCCACTTTGCTGATTTTACTCTGATGCTTAAGGTTTTCCCGTTATATCTACACTATTATCTGTGTAGATGCTTTGTGTCGCACTAGCAGCAGTCCACTCTTGAAGCTAAACACTACAATGACCTACAAAATTGGCACCAAGGCATTGAGTGCCATTCTGGATGCAATGAAACTCATATGCTCCCCACCTGTTGATTCTTGTTCAGAATATGATCCTAATGACTATTCTAACCTCGAGGAGTCAAAGGCAGATGGCCTGTCCTGTTCACCCATCAAGGTGCCTGTTCTAATTTGGCAATGTTTTATTGATTCGGGTATCTTGCATATGTTGTCTTGCATTTCTTCTACTTTGTTGCACTGCCATCTACTTAGTTTACTCATCATATATGTCGATATGCCATGCCCATCCATTATCAATGCATATTCCATCTGTCATGACCTTGTTATGCACTGGTCTCGTTCCCAGGATGAGGTACTATCTATGAAATCACATGACAATTTGAACTTCTACTTTTCTGCATGTGCCTTACAGATCTTTTTTGCAGGAAATCTGCTCAAAGAAGAATTCCGGTTTGACAAGAACGACAGGATATTGCAAATATGTTGCCCGCTGCTTTGCTCTTGTTAGTACCTGTTGTACTGTATCACTGTACTTGCATACATACCTGGTACATTATGTGGCAGCAGTATGCATGATAGCTTGCTTATCAATTGTTCGCTCCAAATTATCTGATGTGTATGAATGGTTACATTGGTGTAGTATATATCCAATGCCAATGTTTTTAGCTCTGGATTGTTCTTGTAAGTACATGTTGTCCTTTATCAGTGTACTTATAATGACAGGTAGTTGTTAATGTACCATCACTCTGTAGCTTATTTTCCTTTGCCCTCCATTTTCTACATATCAGATCTATATTTACTCTTACCCTAAGGTTGGTACTGAAGAAGTTTAGCTGTGCATTGCTCTTGGCTGTACCTTTTGCCTGTATTGCTGCACTTACATTTATAGCTACTTGGTTATGTAGCATCACTCTTCATCTTATCTTAAATATTCTCCATTTTTCGTATATTATCACATTTATATTTACTCCTAACAAAATGTAGAATAAAGGCAATGCTTTTGAAGAAGATTCTGTGGTAAACTTCTTGAATCCCCCCCCATCAGCATGGACAAGGCCTTTATAGAGCCTGTCTTCACCAATAATGTAAGTTTGTCCATCTCAAGCCTTCAAACTTTGTTGTATATATTTGGTTAGGCATGACTGCAACAACTGTTTATTTTTGGTGTTTGCATCAAATTGCTTGCTGAAAGTTTATTATATACTCCCTCTGTCCCATAATGTAAGACGTTTTTTGACACTACACTAGTGGCAAAAAACGTCTTACAATATGGGACGGAAGGAGTAGTTCATAAAAAAAAGTTTATCCTTTCTCAATTTAAGTTTTCAATTGTACAACCAAGTTCCATCTTCATACCATGTAAATTAAACTATACAAAGCAAGTGACCTTCTTTTGCACTGCATGTGTGCTTCTGTTCTTCATCCGTAATCTAGTGGTGTGGTGAACCTACCCACTACAGCACAATGTCATATTCTGCAATGTCTTAACTATGAACAATGTCATATCATTCTACTATTATTTAAACCGTCTCTTTATTTGCCAATCTGAAATGGTATAAATTTACAACACACTAACCATTGATACTTATGAGTTCTTGATCTGTAATCAAGTGGTGTCGTGAAGCTGCCAACTCCTTCACAATGTCATTTCCTGCCATGTCTTGACCTGAACAATACCATATTATGTTAATGCAATTTTAAACTGTATCACTTTATTCGTCAGTAAGAAATGTGATGGATTGTCGGCACTGATACTTTTATGTGCAAAACATGTCATCTGTCTGCTTGTTTATCTTTCAGAGTGAGGAAGATATAAGTGTTGAACAAGCGCAGTCTCATCATCCTGCTCAGCTGCTTGCGCTGCAGCTCCCCAGCAGGGCTAACCTTTCTTGAACTCTATTGAAGTGCTATCGGTTTTGTATATTATTTTGTCGGCGTGTTTATTTGCATTGTTGGCGATCTTTGATGCCCAGTGTATGTAATCTGTTGTCTGCTTGTGCTTTATTATCATAGTGGCGAACTTTGATGCCCAGTGGATGTAATATGCCGTAATTTTTTTTATTGTTTAGTCTAGGTTTTTTCTTATTCACGATGTTGCAGTTATTTTACTGTATATATATCCTGTCTTTGCAGTAAACCGGCCAAACCGTAAAATTACGGTACATAATCGGGCCGTCATGCAATCACGATGTAGGTTGGGCCTGAAACGTGCCGAATAGCTCACGGGCCGGCAGCAGCCTGAAATGAACCCCGGCCCATGATTGTGGGAATCAAATCACGGGCTTTTAATAGGCCAAAATTGTCTCGGTCCTTGTTTGGCCCAATCAGATATCGGCTGCGAGCAGGCCGGATGCAAACCGGGCCGTAGTTAGGCCCAACTATATGACGGGCTTTAACAGGCCGAAATTAATATAGGGCTGAAATGTTAAACGGGCCCTTAACAGGCCAAAACTAATATCAGGCCGAATTACTAAGTGGGCCTTTAGCAAGTGGGCCTAAAAGCATAGTGTCCAGTTGACGGGCCGAATCTGATATGGGCCATAATTGAGCCCAAAGCCTCTTAAAGGGTCGGACCTGATCTTGTCCGTAATTTGGCCCAGAACGTGGTAGGCTTTTAACGGGCCGGATCTCATATGGGCCACTATTAGGCCCGGAGCGTGGCAGGCCATTAATGGACCGGATCAAATATGGGCCGACATTTGGCCCAAAACATGGCAGCCAGTTAATGGGCCGGCCTACTAGGGTCCTCAAAATCTTTTGGGCCTACAGCTGGGCCGGCTAATTAATGTCAGTGAAATCTCGTGGGCCTTTACCTGGCCCAGCCCATTATGATCCGCAAGAATCTTGTGGGCCTTTACCTGGGCCCGCCCATTATGGCACACAAAAATCTTGTGGGCCTTTACCTAGGCCGGCCAATTATGGCCCGCAAAATCTTGTGGGCCTTTAGCTGGGCCAGCCCATTATGGTTCGCAAAATCTCGTGGGCCTTTAGCTGGGCTGGCCCATTATGGTCCGCAAAATCTTGTGGGCCTTTAGTTGGGCCGACCCATTTAAACTTGATGGGTCGGTCCACGTGTCAACATATCATAGGCGCGACTCGCCCATTGGATGAGTGACACCTGTGCCAACGCGGACCTGACACGTGTCTCCTCCAGCCAATGACGATTTTACACGTGGAAAATCCCCATTGGTCGGGGTTGTTAACGGGTTATCGGATCCAAAACCCAACCCGATAGCTTAACGGTGTTCCGTTACAGTGGATGCCATGTGTCGGTCACCCTTGACGAAAGCACTTCTGTGACGCGCGATTTATCGTCATGGAAGTGCACACTTCCGTGATGATAATTTTGGTAATGTCATGGAACACTTCTACGACAGCACATGTATGACTATCTTGATTCTGTCATAAAATCGTCATGGATGTACATGCATGACAGAAAACGCGACCTACTGTGACAAACACGTATCATCACGGAAGTGTATTTTTTTGTAGTGATGGTTTGAATTTGTGGATGATTATACAAATTTTTTATGCCGGACTGAATTTCGCTTCTAGAAATCTTTTAGATTCTGCCGCGGGAGGCACTTTTATGGAAATCACTTTAGGAGAAGCTACTAACCTCCTAGACAATATTATGATTAAATATTATGAATGCTATGCTTTGTGTGATCTCGGTGCTAGTGTTTCCACGATTCCAAAAACCTTGTGTTATGTGCTCGGTTTCCGTGAATTTGATGATTGTTCTTTAAATTTGAATCTCGCGGATTCCACCATTAAGAAACCTATGGGAAGGATTAATGATGTTATTATTTTTGCAAATAGTAATTATGTGCCCGTATATTTCATTGTTCTTGATATAGATTGCAATCCTACATGTCCTATTATTCTTGGTAGACCTTTCCTTAGAACGATTGGTAAAATTATTGACATGAAAGAAGGAAATATTAGATTCCAATTTACGTTAAGGAAAGGCATGGAACACTTTCCTAGGAATAAAATTAAATTTCCTTATGAATCTATTATGAGATCCACTTATGGATTGCATACCAAAGATGGCAATACCTAGATCTATTCTTGTTTTTATGCCTAGCTAGGGGCGTTAAACGACAGCCCTTGTTGGGAGGCAACCCAATTTTATTTTTGTTCTTTGCTTTTTGATATTTTTTAGTAATAAATAATTATTCTAGCTTCTGTTAGATGTGGTTTAATATTTCAATTAGTGTTTGTTCCAAGTAGAACCTTTGGTAAGACTTGGGTGAAGTCTTTGCGATCTTGCTGTAAAAAACAGAAACTTTTGCGCTCACAAGATTAGCTGTCATTTTTTAATGGAGAGCGCTTTTTGGTTGATTATTTTTTCAGATGATTAATAGACAAATTCCTCACGTCCACCAATTTATTTTAGAATTTTTGGAGTTACAGAAGTATTCGAAAGTTACATATTGCTACAGACTGTTCTGTTTTTGATAGATTGTGTTTTTCGTGTGTTGTTTGCCTATTTTGATGAATCTATGAGTAGTATCGAGGGGTATGAACCATAGAGAAGTTGGAATACAGTAGGTTTAACACCAATATAAATAAAGAATGAGTTCATTACATATGATGGGCATCCAAGATGGGTATAATAAAAACTTTCATATAAAGTGTGTTGAATACTATGAGAAGTTTGATGCTTGATGATTGTTTTGAGATATGAGGATGGTGATATTAGAGTCATGATAGTAGAGTAATTGTGAATTTGAGAAATACTTGTGTTGAGGTTTGCACGTCCCGTAGCATGCACGTATGGTAACCGTTGTGTAACAAATTTGAAGCATGAGGTGTTTCTTTGATTGTCTTCCTTATTTATAGAGGTCAGGATCGCGCGATGGTTAACTCCTACCAACCCTTCCCCTAGGAGCATGCGCGTAGTGACTGGTTTTGATGACTTGTAGATTTTTGCAATAAGTATGTGAGTTCTTTATGACTAATGTTGAGTCCATGGATTATACGCACTCTCACCCCTCCACCGTTGCTAGCCTCTCTAGTACCGCGCAACTTTCGCCGGTACCATAAACCCACCATTTACCTTCCTCAAAACAGCCACCATACCTCCCTATTATGGCATTTCCATAGCCATTCTGAGATATATTGCCATGCAACTTTCTACCGTTCCATTTATTATGACACGCTCCATCATTGTCATATTGCCTTGCATGATCATGTAGTTGACTTCGTATTTGTGGCAAAGCCACCATTCATAATTTTTTTTCATACATGTCACTCTTGATTCATTGCACATCCTAGTACACCGCCGGAGGCATTCATATAGAGTCATATTTTGTTCTAAGTATCGAGTTTTAATCCTTGAGGTGTAAATAAATAGAAGTGTGGTGATTATCATTATTAGAGTGTTGTCCCGTGTGAGGAAAAAAAAGAGGCCAAAGAAGCCAATGAAAAAGAGAGGCCCAAGAAGCCAAACAAAAGAGAGAAAGAGAGAGAGAGAGAGAGAGAGAGAGAGAGAGAGAGAGAGAGAGAGAGAAAGAGAGAAGAGAAAATGCTACTATCCTTTTTCCACACTTGTGCTTCAAAGTAGCATCATGATCTTCATGATAGAGAGTCTCTTATTTTGTCACTTTCATATACTAGTGGGAATTTCCGTTATAGAACTTGGCTTGTATATTCCAATGATGGGCTTCCTCAAAATGCCCTAGTTCTTCGTAAGCAAGCAAGTTGGATGCACACCCACTTAGTTTCTTTTATTGTGCTTTCATACATTTATAGCTCTAGTGCATCCGTTGCATGGCAATCCCTACTCACTCACATTGATATCTATTGATGGGCATCTCCATAGCCCATTAATATGCCTAGTTGATGTGATACCATCTTCCTCCTTTTTGTCTTCTCCACAACCACTATTCTATTTCACCTACAGTGCTATGTCCATGGCTCACGATCATGTATTGCCTGAAAGTTGAAAAAGGTTGAGAATACTAAAGTATTAAACAATTGCTTGGCCGAAACCGGGGTTGTGCATGATTTGAATATTTTGTGTGACGAAGGTGGAGCATAGCCAAACTATATGATTTTGTAGGGATGAACTTTCTTTGGCCATGTTATTTTGAGAAGACATGATTACTTTGTTAGTATGCTAGAAGTCTTATCATTTTTATGTCAATATTAAACTTTTGTCTTGAATCTTTCGGATCTGAACATTCATGCCACAATAAAGGAAATTACATTGATAATTATGTTAGGTAGCATTCCACATCAAAAATTCTATTTTAATCATTTGCCTACTCGAGGACGAGCAGGAATTAAGCTTGGGGATGCTTGATATGTCTCCAACGTATCTACAATTTTTGATTGTTCCATGCTATTATATTATCTGTTTTGGATGTTTAATGGGCTTTAATATGCTCTTTTATATTATTTTTGGCACTAACCTATTAATCGGAGACCCAGCGCCAGCTTCTGTTTTTTTGCCTATTTTAGAGTTTTGCAGAAAAGGGATATCAAACGGAGGCCAAGCGGAATGAAACCTTCGCGAGGATCTTTCTTGGACCGAAAGCAATCCAGAAGACTTGGAGTCGAAGTCTGGAACTCCACGAGGAAGCCACGAGGCAGGAGGGTGCGCCCAGGGGGGTAGGCGTGCCCCCACCCTCGTGGGCCCCTCGTAGCTCCACCGACGTACTTCTTTTGCCTATATATACTCTTATACCCCAGAAACATCAAGGGGAGCCACAAAACCACTTCTCCACCGCTGCAACCTTCTGTACCCGTGAGATCCCATCTTGGGGACTTTTCCGGCGATCTGCCGGAGGAGGAAGGGCTTCTACATCAACACTATTGCCTCTCCGATGAAGCGTGAGTAGTTTACCATAGACCTTCGGGTCCATAGTTATTAGCTAGATGGCTTCTTCTCTCTCTTTGATTCTCAGTACAAAGTTCTCCTCAATGTTCTTGGAGATCTATTCGATGTAATACTGTTTTGCGGTGTGTTTGCCGAGATCCGATGAATTGTGGATTTATGAACAAGATTATATATGATTATTATTTGGTTCTTCTCTGAATTCTTATATGCATGATTTGATATCTTTGCAAGTCTCTTTGAATGTTGGTTTAGTTTGGCCTACTAGATTGATCTTTCTTGCAATGGGAGAAGTGCTTAGCTTTGGGTTCAATCTTGCAGTGTCCTTTCCCAGTGACAGTAGGGGCAGCAAGCCACGTATTGTATTGTTTCCATCGAGGATAAAATGATGGGGTTTATATCATATTGCTTGAGTTTATCCCTCTACATCATGTCATCTTGCTTAATGCGTTACTCCGTTCTTATGAATTTAATACTCTAGATGCATGCTGGATAGCGATTGATGTGTGGAGTAATAGTAGTAGATGCAGAATCGTTTCGGTCTACTTGACACAAACATGATGCCTATATTCATCATCATTGCCTTCGATATCTTCATAACATGCGCTTTTCTATCAATTGATCGGCAGTAATTTGTTCACCCACCATAATACATGCTATCTTGAGAGAAGCCACTAGTGAAATCTATGGCCCCGGGGTCTATTTCCTATTATACTACATCTCTTTTATTTACATCGCATCTCGTTTACTATTTTGCAATCTTTACTTTACAATCTATAAGACAAAAATACCAAAAATATTTACTTTACTATCTCTATTAGATCTCACTTTTGCGAGTGACCGTGAAGGGATTGACAACCCCTTTATCGCGTTGGTTGCAAGGTTCTTGATTGGTTGTGCAGGTACTAGGTGACTTTTGCGTTGTCTCCTACTGGATTGATACCTTGGTTCTCAAAACTTAGGGAAATACTTACGCTACTTTGCTGCATCAACCTTTCCTCTTTAAGGGAAAACCAAAGCAGGCTCAAGAGGTAGCAGGTTACAGGGCGGATCACCTTCCTATCGATTTTAACCCGTGCTAGCTTCTTCCAGATGAACATGCTGAGGCACTTCAATACTATACAAAAGTCAAAGCTTTGCTAGCCAATGGATTAACTGGAGTTGAATTAGCCCGTTGTTGGGTGTCATGGAGAATTCTTCCCTTAAGCCGCTGGCCTGACTTAATGTGCGAATATTCAGGCGAGTCAGATGACCCTCAGCGGTATACCTCTGATAATTTTTCCGCTCGAGAGATCTTTAAAACTGTGAAGTCTTTGCTTGGGGAGTCTCAAGAAAATTATCACAATATCGGATTGTTACCGTTCTTCACACTCAACCAGGTGTCGGTGTACTAAAGTAGGGGTACCTTAGTATCCCGAACTTGTGCACGGGCAGTCGTAGCACCCCGCGGCAAGGCTTGCCAGGCGATCACCAAGACTCTCCGTGGTCCCTTTTTGGGCCATCCAAGAACAAAGTATTTTGAGCCAAGGCCCCGACAGGAGGAGCCTACCAGGAAGGCCACCCGAAGAGAGCAAGGCCCCAGCAAGAGGAGCTTGCCGGGACGACCGCTCGAAGCACAAGACCCCGGCAAGAGGAGCTTGCCAGGAAGGCCAACCACGGCGCGACAAGGACCTTGCCACGGCGCGTCCCGCGCTCCGGCAAGGCCCGGTGAGCGACAAGCTCCCGGGCGCGACAACACATCCACCGCGGCAAAGGCGTTTGCCGCGGCAAGTTACCACCCCGTGCCTGCGCTCCAGCTCACCCACCAACGTGTCGCTCTGGGGGCATTCCAGGCGCACGTGGTGGGAGGTTGTGTAGCCAGGGGCATGCGGTGGAGAAGCGAAGCTAACAGAGTAGCCATCATGGCAAACGGTGGCGCTCCTGATGGTCCACTTCCCTGCACCGTCTGGGCGACGCGGGCGGGCATTTAATGCCCTTGTCCCCCGCCGTCAGAGTTAGGTATGATAGCACTGTACAGCCACTGTGCAGGCAGCTGTACCCACTACAGCATTCTCCCATTTTTGCCCCCACCTGCGCTGCCACCTGTGGGTAACCCCTTGAGCATATAAAAGGAGGCCCCATGCGCACGTAGGAGAAGGAGGACACCCATCGCCACGCCCAGTCTCGCCAACGGCTCGTGTGTATTGTAGCACCGCGCGCTCCCGAGCAAGAACACAATACAGTCCACAAAGTAGCAGTAGGGTTTTACGCATCCTTGCGGCCCGAAGCTGGGTAAAATCCCTTGTGTGCACCGCCTTGATCCGCTCTTTGTGCAACCTCCGCCCCCCGCCGAACCAGTAAGGGGCTCGGTCCCCATAGGTGTTCGAGGAAGCCGATTCCCCCCGACATCTTTGGCGCACCAGGTAGGGGGCGTCGAAGTTGTGCGAACCTGATCCGGCGCCTGCACCAGCTAGATCTCCTTCATCTTCGTCGACATGCCACCGAAGAAGAAGGCTCCGGAGGTGGCCGGCCCGTCCGCGTAGAACCCGCCGCCCTTGGAGCAAACGGGTGGTGGGGACGGCACCGGCGGCGGGACGGGCGTCGTCGAGCCAGCTCATGGCGCCACGGCGTCCGAACATGCACCACGCCCCTCTCAGGAGGCACGGGACCAGCAGCGTCTTGGCGCCCACGGTACCATATGCTCGCTGGACCCAAATCGAGCCGGCGGATCCCAGGGCGCTCAAGGCCAGCACTCACACCAACGTGCTGGCGCGAGCGTGGCGCGGCTGCCTGGTCCGGGTGTTGCTCCTTCTAACGTAGTTAGAAGTTCGAGCACATCCCGCTCCACGCGCCGTTCGCCACCGCTGCCCGCCACTCCAGCAGAAGTTCTGGCGCGAGCTCAACTGCTCCTAGACTACCCTCCAACGGCGGACAAGCTTGACGACTGGAGGGCCACGATACAGAGCCTCATCGGTTTCGCCAACGGCGACACCCCGTGGCAGCACAGCGCGTCGCAGCCACGGCGGGACGGCCAGGCGAGGACCGATGGCGCCAGGACCGGCGGGGGTGCAACCACCGTGCACTCCCCGCCCCAGAGGCCAAGATCACCGACTCGCCGGAATCATCACGACAACGACTCCACCGCGTCGTCGAATCCGCGAACTCGTCGCGATCAACGCCAAGTTCTTCACGAGCGAGAGCAAGAGGACGCTCGTACTCGCATCGAGCGTCGGAGAGAAGCGCGGCGTCAATCAGACCACCGCGCTGGGCCCTCTGTCGACATGCATGCACCAGGGGAACTAGGCGACCTGCCGTACGCGGTGGGCTGCCCTACGTTCACCCGTGAGCTGCGGCAAGTCCAGTGGCCCAGCACGAAGAATTTCAAGCGAAACGTACCAGAGAAGTACGACGGCAAGTCACATCCGTCGGAGTTCCTCAGCATCTACACCATCACGGTGCAGGCTGCTAGAGGGCGAGACGACAAGATCCTTGCCAACTACTTCCCGCTGGTACTCAAATCCAACGTCAGATCCTGGCTCATGCACTTGCCAGATAACTCCATAACCTCCTGGACAGACTTGTGCCATCAGTTTGTTGGCGCCTTTACGGGCGGCCACAAACCCCATGGCCAAGCGAGCGACCTCCGTCTGCTCGTCCAGAAGGAAGGGGAACCCTTGCGCAAGTTCATCCAGAGATTCAGCCGTGTACACTACAACATCCCAGACGTCCACCCCGCCGCGGTCATCAGCGCGTTCCATCAGAACGTGCGTAACCGCAGGATGCGGGAGGAGATGGCGATGTGCAAGATCAAAGACGTCAGCGAGCTATATGCCCTGGCCGACAAGTGTGCCCGTGCTGAGGAAGGGAGGAAACTCCCCGGAGAGAACACTGGAGCAGGAGAATCTGACAGTCAGGATACCGCCCCGGCAAGGAAGGGCCGGCGGCGGAGCAACAGGAAGAAGAAGAGCCAAGAAGTACTGGTTGTTGAGCAGTCCGGCGATGAAGGCGCCGCCAAGAAGGCCCATGCTGGTAGCTCTGGCAAGGAGATTGCCGGATGCGCCCACTGCCAGGCCGTGGCGGCCGCCGACAAGCGGGACGGCACCAGCAAACAGTACTGCAAGATCCACCGCACCAAGGGCCATGACCTCCAGAGCTGCAAGTAGGTCGAGCGGCTCGTCGAGCTGCAAAAGGCCGAGTACGAGCGGCACGACAAGGAGAGAGCCCGGGGAGGTGGCGGAGGATCAGGCACGAAGCGCCCCGGCCAGGGAGGACGCCGCGACAAGGACAAGCAGCGGCAAGCGGACCGACCTCCCCGCAGTCGCGACAAGAATGAAGACGACGACGAAGACGAAGACATGGATGACGTCGAGACCAGTGAGCAGGAGTTTCAGAAAGCCACAGAGGTCTTTTGCATAGACGGTGGTGCCTCCCTGCATACTTCTCACCGCCAGCTCAAGCAGTGGGCGCGGGAAGTCAATGCAGCGGAACCACCCGTCGAGTCGCGCAAGCCTCTGAAATGGTCCGGCACGCCTATCATCTTTGATATTGAGGACCACCCTGATCGCACAACTGCGATCGGGGTGCTTGCCGATGTTGGTCTCACTAACAGTCCGCAACCTCAAGGTCACTAAGATGCTAGTTGACGGCGGGGCCGGCTTGAACCTGATCTCCTCCGCTGTGCTCCGGAAACTCCAAGTCCCCGACAGCGAGCTCGAAGAGACCGGCACGTTCCAAGGAATCAACCCGGGAAGGAGCAAGCCGAAGGGGAAGATAACGTTGCCAGTAACATTTGGCAGCGAGCTGAACTTCAGGACAGAGAGGATCACTTTTGACGTCGCCGATTTTCCATTGCCCTACAATGGAATTCTCGGCCGTCCAGCGCTCGCCAAGTTCATGGCGGCCTCTCACTATGCCTACAACATGCTCAAGATGCCAGGCCCGATAAGCGTCATCTCTGTCCCCGGCGACAAGAAGGATGCCCTTATCTGTGCCGACAAGATCTACCGGGAAGCAGCAGCCGCAGCGGATCACAAGCCGCTTGCCACTGAAGCTCCCGGAGGAAAGAAGAGGACCAAGCCCGGCAAGTGCTCTGGCGCACACTCCGGCAAGCGCACCTCTTCGGAGTGCTGCGCTACCGTCAAGGACGCGCCATCGAGCTCCACCGGCAAGAGTAAGAAGACAATGGCAGCTCCGCCAACGACCAAGAAGGTGCCCGCCAAGGAGGACGGCACTGGTGGTACCTTCACCATCAGTGCCACGCTCGACCCCAAATAGGAAAGCGCGCTCGTTACTTTCCTACGGGCGAATGTCGATGTGTTTGCCTGGCAACCATCTGACATCCCCGGCGTTCCCAGGAAAGTGATTGAGCACCACCTCGCCGTCTGTCCTCATGTGCGGCCCGTCAAGCAGAGAGTCAGGAAGCAAGCAGTGGAGCGGCAAGAGTTCATCGCAGAAGAGATCAAGAAGTTGGAAGCGGCAGGCCTCATCAGAGGTGTGCTCCATCCAACGTGGTTGGCCAATCCTGTTGTCGTGCGCAAAGCAAATGGGAAATGGAGGCTTTGCATCGACTTCACTGATGTTAACAAAGCTTGTCCCAAAGATCCCTTTCCCTTGCCGTGCATTGACCAGATTGTTTACTCCACGGCCGGATGTGACTTGCTTTCATTTCTTGACGCCTACTCTGGATATCATCAGATCTTCATGGCTGAAGAAGATGAAGAGAAGACCGCGTTCATCACTCCATGTGACACGTACTATTTCGTACGGATGCCTTTTGGACCGAAGAACGCCGGTTCGACATTTGCGAGGGTTGTCCACACCGCTTTTGAGCCACAAATCCACAGAAATGTGGAGGCCTACATGGATGACATAGTGGTCAAGAGCAGAGACAGGGCAACCCTGATTCAAGACTTAGAAGAGACCTTTGCGAACCTGCGCAAGATCAGCCTCAAGCTCAACCCCGAGAAGTGCGTGTTTGGAGTCCCTTCCGGCAAGCTTCTCGGGTTCTTCGTGTCTCAGCGAGGAATAGAAGCCAACCCAGACAAGATCAAGGCCATCGAGCAGATTGAAGCACCAACCCGTGTCAAGGACGTACGAAGGCTTGCCGGCTGCGTCGTGGCTCTTAGCAGGTTTATTTCCAAGTCTGCAGAACGCGCCCTGCCATTTTTCAAAATTTTGAAAAAGGCGGGTCTAGTAAAATGGACTCCGGAAGCGGAGGCTGCGCTGCAGGACCTGAAGAAATACCTGTCCTCCGCTCCAATACTTGTCGCGCCTAAACCACAAGAGAAGTTGCTGCTATACCTGGCGGCAACCAATCAAGTGGTTAGTGTTGCGTTAGTAGCGGAGAGGGAGGTAGATGATGAGCCAGCGACCGCAGCAAGCATGTCCAGCGACAAGCAGGGAGCTTCCCCGACAAGCTCTGGCCCCGACAAGGATGAATCTGCGCAGGAGCAAGTGGAGGTGCAGAAGAAGAAAATGGTGCAGCGCCCAGTTTACTTTGTCGGCTCCCTTTTGCAGGGGGCTAGGTCAAGGTACTCTGGTGTGCAGAAACTGCTTTTCGGCCTCCTCATGGCCTCGAGAAAGCTGCGCCATTACTTCCAAGCACACGAGATTATGGTTGTCACCCGCTTTCCACTGAAGAGGATACTGCAGAATCCAGAAGCAACAGGCAGGATTATCGAGTGGGCACTAGAACTGTCAAGCTTCGGTCTCCAGTTCGAGGGCACCTCGACTATCCAAAGCAGAGCATTGGCGGAGTTCATAGCGGAGTGGACACCGACACCGGACGAAGATATCCCAGAGACGAGCATCCCCGCCAAAGAAGCAAGCAAAGAGTGGCTGATGTACTTTGATGGTGCCTTCTCGCTACAAGGCGCCGGTGCTGGCACGTTACTTATCGCGCCCACCGGGGAGCACCTCAAGTACGTAGTCCAGATGCACTTCCCCAAGGAACAAGCAACCAACAATACTGCAGAGTATGAAGGTTTGCTTGCCGGTCTCAGATCGCGGCAGAGCTTGGGATCAAGAAGCTCATTGTCAGGGGTGACTCACAGCTTATCATCCGCCAAGTGAACAAGGATTACCAGAGTCCGTTGATGGAAGCATACGTTGATGAAGTGAGGAAGCTGGAAAAGCACTTTGGCGGCCTGCAAATGGAACACATTCCAAGAGCTGAGAATGACATCGCTGATGGCCTGTCAAAGTGCGTAGCATTTAAGTTACCTGTGGAACCAGGGACCTTTGTGCTCAAGCTGACTCAGCCATCCGTAACACCATCAACCAGACAGAGCAAGAAGAGGAAGTTGGTCTCCGGCGACTACCTTCCGGCAGAGCTCCCCGGAGCCGCCGCCAAGAAGGTCCCCAAGATCGACGCCAGGAGCGCTGAGGAACCGTCTGCTCCGGAAAACCCCAGGGTTTGTTCCGTAGAAGCAGGCGCTCCCGACAAGTTTTGTTCCGGCAAGCTTGCCGGGGAACGTCAAGCTCCGGCTGAGCCCCAGATCCTCGCCGTAGAAGCGGACGTTCCCGCAGCAGCAGAAGTGCCTTCAGTCCTTGTTGTCGAGCCGCAGGCTCCAGCATGGGCGCAGCAGACTGTCCATTTCCTCCAGCACGGAGAACTTCCCGAAGAACAAGAAGAAGCGGAAAGAGTAGCCCGGCGCTCGAGTATGTACCAGTTCGTCGACAACACACTGTACAGAAGAGGGCGCAATTGTGTGAAATTGAAGTGTATTTCCCAGGAAGACGGACAACAGCTGTTGGCAGAGATACATGGAGGCATATGTGGTCACCACATTGGCGCAAGAGCACTTGCCGGCAAAGCGTTCCGGCAAGGTTTCTTCTGGTCGACAGCCCTCCAAGATGCAACTGCACAAGTAACCAAGTGTGAAGCGTGCCAGTTCCATTCCAAGCAGATACACCAGCGAGCTCAAGCTCTCCAGACGATCCCTTTATCCTGGCCATTTTCGGTCTGGGGGCTCGACATCCTCGGCCCCTTCCCCCGAGCTGTCGGGGGCTTTGAGTACTTGTATGTCGCAATCGACAAGTTCACAAAGTGGCCGGAAGTGGAACCAGTGAGGAAGGTGACAGCACAGTCAGCCATCAAGTTCTTCAGGTCGATTGTCTGCCGCTTCGGGATCACCAACAGGATCATCACCGACAACGGTACACAATTCACGAGCCGCGCCTTCATGCAATATGTCCAAGATCTCGGCGCCAAGGTCTGCTTCGCTTCTGTTGCTCATCCCAGGAGCAACGGTCAAGCTGAAAGGGCCAACGCCGAAGTACTGCGCGGGCTCAAGACCAGAACTTTCGACAGGCTGCACAAGTGCGGAAGAAACTGGATCGAGGAGCTGCTGGTGGCTCTTTGGTCGATCAGAACGACGCCAAATCGAGCCACTGGCCAGACACCATTTGCTCTAGTCTATCTAGCAGAAGCAGTTACCCCCACGGAACTCGTATACGGGTCACCTCGAGTGCTCGCTTATGATGAGCTTGAGCAAGAGCGGCTGCATGAAGATGACGCGCTGCTCCTTGAGGAAGATCGTCTTCAGGCTGCTGTGCGAGCCTCTCGCTACCAGCAAGCTTTGCGTCGCTACCATAGCCGCAAAGTTAAAGCCAGAAGCTTCGAGGAAGGCGACCTTGTTCTTCGGCGCGCCCCGTCCGCCAAGAATCATAACAAGTTGACGCCGAAGTGGGAAGGCCCTTACCGGGTGAGATGAGTCATGAGGCCCGGCGCTGTCCGCCTCGAGACCGAAGATGGCACTCCGGTGAGCAACTCCTGGAATATTGAGCATCTTCGTAAGTTTTACCCGTAAGGCGCGGTTGTCGCGCCCCGCCCGGCAACCAACCTTTTGTACAAGTCTTGCCGCAGTTGCATGTAATTCTTTGTACAAAGCCAGGCGCAGACCCTGAGCAGCAGAAATGAAGCGCTGGCGCCCTAAGTTTTAGCATGCATGCTGAGTCGAGTCTCGTCCTTGGTTAGGGTTGATAGTGCCTAACAGCTGCTAACCCCTATCTTAGAGGTCGAGTCTGCGTCCTTTTTCCTGTTCCTTCGTTTCCTTTGGTTCGCAGGGTTTTGTACATCCTGGCCAGACCGCTTAAGGGCGAAGAAGAGAAGAAGGGCGGGCCAGCATCTGGTCCCCGGCAAGCCAGTATTGTCGGGGGCTGCAAGTACGAAGATTCGCCCGCGGAAAGCCAAAGTTGCCGGGGGCTGCAATCCCAGATAAGTTTTCGCATCCCTTGTCATGCATTCTCTTATGGACTGTGGAATACGAAAACCTTGTTCCCTCCTAAAAGCTGTCGTGCTCCCTTAACGGCAGGCCCCAGAGCGCGTTCCTGGGGCCCATTTTGGTAGTAGTCGCGGCGGGAAAGGGGCGGAACGAGGGGCCCGAACTCGCTTCATCCCTTCCTCCGCCAAAGGCGTGAGAGAGGTCGAGTGGCGCGGGAAGACGGCAGGGCCTGTTGCCGGGCAAAGGAGTGTCAATCTTAACGATATAAAGGATTCGTTCCTTGGCGTGGGTTTTACCCACGGGACAAATGGCCCGGCAAACATCCCCTTTTCATTAAAAACATTCCGCTCAGGTACAGTTCAGAGAGAATGAAAAACATGAAAAGATGGGATTACAAGTTTTAAACACAGCTAAGGCCCGAGGGCTTACAGATTGAAAAAAGATAAGATGCCCGTAATCCCTTTCCTGTCTCTCTCCTCAGGAGGTAGGACAAGGAGGCGAAAAGGGCAAAAGGGGCGCCTAGGTGAGCTACGGGTGGCATAAGACACCAACAGAACGCCCCGGGGGCTCCGGAGGCTGGATGGTGGCGGTGGCGCCAGAGATGGAGCTCGAAGATGAGGCAGCGGGACGTCAACACGCTGTCGGGGGAACCTAGACCTCGTACTCCGAGTTGACGGCCTTGCCGCCAGTCCTCCTCCTCTTCCGCAGCCTCGCCACTCCAGCAGCCCGGGAAGACGACCCCAAGAAGCTCAAGGAGCCGGCGACACGGATGATGGGGTCCCCGGTGCCACACCGAGCTGCGACCGGCGCCTAGTCGGACCCGTCATCCCGACGACCTCTGCCCTCGTCGTTGTTGTCGCTCCCCTCCTCGTCACTCTCGCTCGAGGAGGAGCTTTCGCTGTCGGAGGAGCTATCCACGTAGCACCGGGCCCGGGTCCCGAAGTCCCCAAAGGCCTTGACGGAGAGGAGATCGCCCTCCATCAACTTAAAATGGAGGGTGAACCCCTCCGTCAAGGTGCGGATACGGGCGAATGTCTTCCACCCTCGGCCAAGATACACTACGCCGGGGGCTGGGAACACGACGTGGACCCACGTGCCGCTGATCCCGCAGCCCTTCATGCGCAGCCTTAGCGTCTCGGGTTGCTCCATCTCCATCACGCTCGCGAAGGGAGCCGGGAGGCTGAGGCGGCGGCGAAGCGCCCGACGCAGCCTGACGAAGAACTCGCAAGGATCGCCCCCGAGATGGACCGCCATGGGAAGAGGGGCCGCTGGCGGAGGCGAGGCCGGCGCATCGCCCCGCCCGCCTCTTCCCTGAGCGCCGCTGCCTCGTCCACGCCCTCGTCCACGACCTCGCCCCCTCCACCTTCCCCTTACGGCTGGCTCCGCCACCGCGGGTGCAAGGGGAGGAGGGGCGCGCTGCCTGGCGGCAACCCTCGCCGCCACCGATGAAGGACCCGGATTCCCTTTCTCCATGGCTAATGGAGAGAGGGGGTCAGAGGATGAAGAGAAGAAGGGATGGATGAGTGTGGTTTCCCGTCGCCCCCTCTTGCTCTTTATAAAGGAGCAGGGTGGGGGCTCGACCGCCCCGCTCAGCCAATCAAGACGCAGGGAGGCCAGGCGACTGGGGCCGACCTGCTGCCCCGACCCGCGATGGCCCGATTCCCTGCCTCCACCATCCGCAACCCCGGGTGCATGGAAGCCGCGTGGCTGACGCGCAGGACCGAGGCGACGGATGAGGCGAACTCTCCCCACCCCATGATTGCGGGGAACGGGCGCCTCGGAAACCGTGCCTCGGCCCCGTCCAGCGAACAAGCCACGCCTCCACACCTCCCTCCACTTATGGAGCTAGCGCGAACCGTCCCCCCTTTATGGCGACGTGACGCATGCCTGCGGGTTTCGGCCCCGCGCACGCCGCCCACGTCACGCACGCCTCTCCCCATGATGCCGCGTTCGACGCGTGCCGTTCGGGGAGGACGTGGTGGGCGCAGAAGCAGATGCAGCGTGACCCAGGCCGCGCGTGCCCGTGCACTGTTTTGGGCCTGGCCCAACAGCGCTCGGCACCGTGTATGGCCCAGGCCCGGGGGCTCCTGTCGGTGTACTAAAGTAGGGGTACCTTAGTATCCCGAACTTGTGCACGGGCAGTCGTAGCACCCCGCGGCAAGGCTTGCCAGGCGATCACCAAGACTCTCCGTGGTCCCTTTTTGGGCCATCCAAGAACAAAGTATTTTGAGCCAAGGCCCCGGCAGGAGGAGCCTGCCGGGAAGGCCACCCGAAGAGAGCAAGGCCCCGGCAAGAGGAGCTTGCCGGGACGACCGCTCGAAGCACAAGACCCCGGCAAGAGGAGCTTGCCGGGAAGGCCAACCACGGCGCGACAAGGACCTCGCCACGGCGCGTCCCGCGCTCCGGCAAGGCCCGGTGAGCGACAAGCTCCCGGGCGCGACAAGACATCCACCGCGGCAAAGGGGTTTGCCGCGGGAAGTTACCACCTCGTGCCTGCGCTCCAACTCACCCACCAACGTGTCGCTCTGGGGGCATTCCAGGCGCACGTGGCGGGAGGTTGTGTAGCTAGGGGCATGCGGTGGTGAAGCGAAGCTGACAGAGTAGCCATCGTGGCAAACAGTGGCGCTCCTGACGGTCCACTTCCCTGCACCGTCTGGGCGACCCGGACGGGCATTTAATGCCCTTGTCCCCCGCCGTCAGAGTTAGGTATGATAGCACTGTACAGCCACTATGCAGGCAGCTGTACCCACTACAGCATTCTCCCATTTTTGCCCCCACCTGCGCTGCCACCTGTGGGTAACCCCTTGAGCATATAAAAGGAGGACCCATGCGCACGTAGGAGAAGGAGGACACCCATCGCCACGCCCAGTCTCGCCAACGGCTCGTGTGTACTGTAGCACCGTGCGCTCCCGAGCAAGAACACAATACAGTCCACAAAGCAACAGTAGGGTTTTACGCATCCTTGCGGCCCGAAGCTGTGTAAAATCCCTTGTGTGCACCGCCTCGATCCGCTCTTTGTGCAACCTCCACCCCCCGCCGAACCAGTAAGGGGCTCGGTCCCCATAGGTGTTCGAGGAAGCCGATTCCCCCCGACACCAGGCCCCACCCGTAAGTATTCATTAATACCTAGCTTAAGCATCTTTTGCTTTGTTCTACATTTCCTTTGACAATCCTTTTTCGTTATGCAGGCCAACTCTTCCTTTTGGAACAGGAAGAAAAAACTGTTGTGGCCAAATCCAGGACTAGCCCAAAACAGAAAAAGACCAAACGGCTGTCGTAACTGAACCGGCTGCTGCGGGCGAGTGAGCAGATGCTGAGATAAGTCAGAGGTAGAACTTGACTCTCTTGGCCGCCTTTATATGGACTTAGCTGGCGCTTCTTACTCTCAGGATGAGGTTGCAACAAGCCGATCGAGCTGTCAATCCTGAGGTAATTTCCATCTCTTCCGGCTCAGACTCATTGTCTCCAAAGAGAATCAGGCGGGTCATCTGGAAAGTACCCTTTTCACATCCCAAGGCTCATTTAGACCCAAACTTTGTTTTGAAAAAGGCTCAATATGATGTGAGGCGCCAAATTCGGAGTAGTGACACTAAAGACCTGGCTGGGTTAACTCATAATCCTTCTCACAAGCGACATAATGAGGTGCCACATAGCCCAACTTTATCTTTACCCAAAGCAGGCCTTATCAGAGTCTCCACCATCTTCTGGCGGCTCATCTACAAATCAACTACCAGCTTTTGTCATCAATCCGGGGTAAGTAACTGTACTTGATAGCAGATATCTTATTTTTGTTGTTATGTGTTTGTGAATCTTTTGCTCTGACCACAGGGCCCAAAGAAAAAGCAAGAAAAGGAAAGTGAGCGACATGCTCTATGGCGTAGACGTCCCGAAGTGCGCATTTCCTCTCCTTCTTGGGTATATGAGTGGCGTAGATCATATTCACCGTTTTGACCTCGGGAGGGAATTGTTTCTGGCCTCCATTGTTCGGCCTGCAAGGTTCCTCATCGTCCTCGTTGCGGGGCTTTTGCCCGTGTCCTCGGTTGTGAGTTTGCCAGCCTGTTTGATCACCCAACAATTACGGTCGGTGTGGTTGGCGGGCTTATCAGATGTGTCGTGGATCTAGCAGGACCTATCCAGGATTACGTCCAACTTGGTGGGTCTGTCCTAGTTCCCTTTAGAGGGCTTCTTCCGCGGCCTTGCTGATTTGGGGTTGCGGAATTCGGCATCAACTGTCGTGTCATCGGCATCGGTGCCATTGTTTCAATGCTTATTTTTCTTCCGCCGTGGCTTTTCTTTGACATCCCGGAATTCTGAAGTGCTGGGGTCCTCGGGGTTGGTGCTTCTATGAGCCAACCAGCTATCTTCGCTCGCGCAAAAGCGGGTAATAAGGGAGGTAGGTGCTTCCATTGTCCTCAGCTCATCTTGACCGAGTTGGCATGTGAGCCATTCGTCCCGGATACTATGTTTGAATGCGGCTATGGCTTCAGCGTCCGAATAGTCGACGATCTGGTTCTTTTTGGTTAAAAACCGATTCCAAAATTGTCGAGCTGACTCACCGGGTTGTTGGACCACATGGCTCAGGTCATCGACATCCGTAGGCCAGACACAGGTGCCTTAAAAGTTAGCTCGGAAAGCATCCTCGAGCTCTTCCCAGCTCCCTATGGAGTGTTTAGGTAGGATATTCAACCAATGCCAGGATGATCCTTCGAGCTTTATGGCAGATATTTGATGGCATGGAGGTCATCTCCTCGAGCCATATGAATGTGGATAAGAAAGTATTCGATCGACACGGCCGGGTCTGTAGTCCCATCGTATGGCTCGATGTTTATAGGTTTAAATCCTTGTGGGAATTGGTGTTGCATCACCTCATCAGTGAAGCACATTCAGTGAGCGGCGCCCCTTACTCGGGCTACGTCACGTTGGAGCTCAGCTTTCATTTGGGCCCGGTGTGTCGGATCACGGGTTCCGGCAGACCCTTATGGTTTGAACTCTAGGGTGCGCGCGGAGATCGTGCCCACTACCTCTCCGTCTCGCAAGGATCTAACTACTGCAAGAACAACACAAGAGACACAAGGTTTATACTAGTTCGGGCCACCATTGTGGTGTAATACCCTACTCTAGTTTGTGGTGGGTGGATTTCCTCTTGGGCTGATGAGGAAGAACAGTACAAGGAAGAACGACCTCGCGAGGGTCTGTTCTTGGTTAGGGGATGAACTGCTAGGGGGAGTTCGATCGCCCTTCTCTCTCTCTCTCTAGATGCTGGATGTGATCCCCGTACCCTGTGGGTGGCTAGTCCTATTTATAGGCAAAGGCCCTGGGCCTCTTCCCAAATATTGAGCGGGAAGGGCGCCAACAATTGGCCAATTTGAAGGGGAACATCTGGTACATTTATCCTGACTAAAGTCGGTCTTCGCCCGCCAAAGGCTCTAGTGATGACGCCCTCTTGGGCTCCACAGTGACTTCCTCCTTGTCGCGCAGCTAGTCTTGGTCTCGTTGCACCGAAATGGGTGCCTTTGCTTGATCCTCTCGCCTGCGCTTGCCCCCTTTGCACCAAAGAGGAAAGGGAGGACACTGCGCGAGCTGGCGCCCGCCTGGCATACTTGATCGTCATGGCTTGCGTCATGGGCACCTCGTCAGGTACCCCACCTTGATCTCTCTGCCTCCTCACGAGCCAGCCTAAGGAGGCCGTGCTTGAGGAGGCGCTGTGTCGTCCGCCTCGCGAGGCTTGGCCCCTCGCGAGGGTCTTCAGCCTTGTGTTGATGAAGATGGGCCACGCTGGGCCCCCACTCGAGCCACGCCGCAGGCCGCAGGCAGGCAAGTCTGGGGACCCCCGTTCCCAGAACATCGACAGTAGCCCCCGGGCCCAAGGCGCGCATGGACTTGGCCGTGCTGAGAGGCGAAAGGGCAAGGGCGAAGCGCCGCGGGCCCTAACAGCCTGCGGCCTTGGGCGCCGCGTGGCGGTTTGACAGGACGTGGGCGTCTCCACTTCCCCACGACGCCTCGGCAACTGCGTGACTTGACTAGTCCCTTAATTTTGTTGTTGCGCTTCTCAACTATTTGCCCTCGCGTAGGTAGTTTGCGGCCCCATCCGGGGGACGACCGACCCAGGCCCTGTGTGTATGTCACGGTGCCCAAGGGGCACGGACCAGAGGGGTGCTCCTGTAGAGAGCCCGGGCCGTGAAACCTTTAAATGGCTAGAGCAAAAACGCTCGCGAGGGCGTTCGAGCCCCATCCCTCGCGAGGCCTTCATGAGAGAAAATCAAAACGAGGAGCGAAAATCGACAAACCACAAATCAACAACGGCGATAGCTTCGATAAGACTTCAAATGCAAGTAAAACACGTCAAATGCGGAAAGCAAATGAAAAAGCCGCGTCCGGCACCTAGTCTAGTCTTCGACGTCTTCTCACCAGCGCCGAGCTAAGTGCTGCCACTGGACGTGGCAGGGAGCCCCAGGGCCTGAGGCCGGCGCTCCTGAGACTCCGGGGCGTGTACAGCCCCACTCATTATTACGTGAGAGTGTCATGGGGCGGCGAGCTTCACGGGCATTGGCCTTCTTCACTGGCTCCGGGCCTTTCTCCTTAGAGGTAATGAGCTTCACAGGCATTGCCCTTCTTCAGGGGCTCCGGGCCTTTCTTCTTAGAGGTAATGAGCTTCACAGGCATTGGCCTTCTTCACAGGCTCCGGGCCTTTCTCCTTAGAGGTAATGGGCTTCACAGGCATTCGCCTTCTTCACAGGCTCAGGGCCTTTTCCAAAAAGAGATGATCTTCACAGGCGTTCGCCTTCTTCACAGGCTCAGGGCCTTTTCCAAAAAGAGATGATCTTCATAGGCGTTCACCTTCTTCATAGGCTCAGGGCCTTTTCCAAAAGAGATGATCTTCACAGGTGTTCACCTTCTTCACAGGCTCAGGGCCTTTTAGGGGTAAAACCTCCGGAGGTGCTGGATGTTCCACGCGTTCTGGATTGGCTCCCCCTCTTGAGTCTCCAAGCGCACGGAGCCAGGCCTGGAAACATGAACAACCTTGAATGGGCCCTCCCACATGGGAGAGAGCTTGTGCAGCCCTTCCCTGGAGAGGACCCGCCTGAGTACGAGGTCTCCTACCTCGAGGGTCCTAGGGCGGATGTTGCGGCAGTGATATCGTCGTAGCGCCTGTTGGTACCTTGCCGCTCGCAGCGCGGCTTCCCGGCGGCGTTCTTCCCCCAGCACGAGGTCCATCCCTGCATGGTATCCTGCTGCGCCTTGTTGAACGCCAGGACCCGCGCGGAGCGACGCCTGACCTCGTGAGGAAGGACTGCTTCGGCTCCGTAGACCAGGAAGAACGGAGTTTCCCCGGTTGGTTTGGTTGCGGTCGTGCGGATGGACCACAACACGGATTGGAGCTCATCCTACCAACCCCTGCCGCAGGCCTCTAGCTTCTTCTTAAACGTCCTAGTCTTGAGGCCTCTCAGGACCTCCGCGTTGGCTCGTTCGGCTTGCCCTTTTCTTTGCGGGTGTGCCACCGAAGCGTAGCATATCTGCGTTCCAAGGTTAGCACAATATGTTTTGAAGAGGTTACTGGTGAACTGCGAACCGTTGTCTGTGATGATGCGGTTTGGCACCCCGACCCGGCTCACGATTCCCCTGATGAACTTGACCGTGGAGCCTGCGGGGATGGTACGGACAACCTCCACCTCTGCCCACTTGGTGAACTTGTCAATGGCGACGTAGAGGTAACGGTAGCCCCCTGGCGCCCGAGGGAACGGGCCCAGAATATCCAACCCCCAAACTGCGAATGGCCACGAGAGGGGTATAGTCTGCAGGCTCCCCGCTGGCTGATGGATCTGCTTGGAATGGAACTGGCAGGCCTCACAAGCCTTTACCAATTCGATCGCGTCGTTGAGCGCGGTGGGCCAATAGAACCCACTACGGAATGCTTTGCCGACGAGGGTTCGTGATGACGAGTGGTGTCCGCAGTCTCCGCCGTGTATGTCCCCCAGTAGTTCCCTTCCTTGCTCCCTGGAGATGCAGCGCAGAGATACGTCGTTGGGTCGCTTCCGGTAGAGTTCTCCGTCTCTGATGCAGTATGTCGTGGCCTGCCGCGCCACACATTCTGCTTACTCTTCCTTCTCTGGCAGGGTCCCATGTGTCAGGTAATTCCAGAGCTCGGTGATCCAACGTTCCTCCTGAGGTTCCATCGTCAGGAGCAAACGTGCCCCTGAGGTCGGCCCGCAGGTCGGGGCTCCCGAGGCTGGCTGCTGAGGGAGCTCCTCTCGAGGCTGAGCTGTGCTTGATAGCGTTGGCTGCGCTGAAGGCTTGAAGAGCCGCTCTTCGAATACGCCGGGCTTCTGCGGCAGCCGCCTGGACGCCCGTCTGGCTATGTCGTCAGCTTCCTGGTTGGTGCCACGGGGCACGTGCTTCAGCTCCAGCCCCTAGAACTGCTTTTCCATCCTGCGGACCTCTGCTAGGTAGGCCTCCATATGCTCGTCCTTCGGCTCGTACACCTTGTTGGAGAAGTTGACTAGGAGCTGCGAGTCGCCTTTGACGGTGAGGCGCTTCACTCCCAGGGCTGCTGCGGCCTTCAACCCGGCTATCAGTCCCTCGTATGCTGCTATGTTGTTGGAGACCTTTTCTCCTTGCTGGAAACAGAGTTGTACTGCATAGCAAAGCTTATCCTGAGTGGGTGATATCAGCACAGCACCAGCCCCCGCGCCGTGCCTGGAGAATGCCCCGTCGAAGTACATGACCCAGCCCTCTGGCGCCTCGTTCCCTGGGGAGAGGGAGCGATCCTCGTCATCCTTGAGGCCCGGCGCCTCTGTCCATTCCGCCACGAAATCTGCCAACGCGGCTCCTTTGATGACCCTAGTTGTGCTGAACTCGAGCTGAAACGCTTGCAACTCTATGTTACACTCCGCGACCCTTCCGGCTGAGTTAGGGCTCCTGAGCACCCTCTCCAGGGGGTACGGTGAGACGACCTTGATCGGGTGAGCTTGGAAGTAGTGCCGCAGCTTGCGCGAGGCCACCAGCAGCGCGAGGAGGAGCTTCTGAGGCATCGGGTATCGTGCCCTCGCGTCCCGTAGCACCGTGCTAACGAAGTAGACCGGGTGATCAACAAGGCTGAGAGCAGCTTGGGTTGCGGCGCCCTCGGGAGGTGAGGGCACCTCACGAGATGTTGTGGCCTCGGGAGGTGGACCATCTGGGCATGCCGCCTCTCCTGTCTCGGGTGCGTCCCTCGGCAGCTGACTCTCTCCATCTGTAGTTTCGGCTCCCTCGAGCTTCCCCTGCTCCCGTCTCGTCTGGCCTCGGGCTGCCGCCAGGGTCTTGGCCTGGCGCTCCTCCCTAACTGCCACCAGTGTTGCGCTGGCAGAGTAGGGAGTGGCGGCAAGGTAAAGCAGCAGAGGCTCCTGAGGGCGCGGAGCCACCATGACTGGAGGACTGGTTAGGTACCTCTTGAGATCTTGAAACGCCTTATCTACCTCTTCAGTCCATTCAAAAGGCCCCTTTTTCTTCATAAGCTGAAAGAAAGGCAGCGCTCGTTCCCCCAACTTGGAGATGAAGAGCCCTAGCGCGGTCACACGCCCAGTGAGCTTCTGCATTTCTCTGGGAGTCTTCGGCGGACTCATGCCCTCGACCGCCTTGACCTTCTCGGGGTTGGCCTCGATGCCACGGTGAGACACGAGGAATCCCAAAAGCTTGCCCGAGGGAACGCCAAACACACACTTCTCCGGGTTGAGCCGCAGGTTCACTACATCGAGGCTCGCGAAGGTCTCCCCCAGGTCTTGTATCAGGGTCCGGGCCTCTCGAGATTTCACCACAATGTCATCGACATACGCTTCAACATTCTTCCCGAGCTGCGGGCCCAAGGTGATGTGCATCAGCCACTGAAAGGTTGCCCCTGCGTTGCGTAGTCCAAATGGCATGTACGTATAGCAGTATACCCCACACGGGGTCAAGAAGGCGGTCTTCTCAATGTCTTCTATCGCCATCTTGATCTGGTGATATACGGAGAAGGCATCCAAGAAGCACAACAGGTCGCACTCGGCGGTGGAATCGACGATCTGGTCGATGCGAGGGAGCGGGAACGGATCTTGCGGGCATGCCTTGTTGAGGTTGGTGAAGTCGACACACATGCATTCCTTCCCCCTTTCTTGGGCACAACGACAGGGTTGGCCAACCAATCTGGGTACCGGACCTCGCGAATGACTCCAGCGGCTTCCAACTTGCGGGTCTCTTGGACGATGAAGGCCTGCTTCTCCGCGGACTGCCACCTGGCCTTTTGCTTCACGGGGCGCACATTTGGGCACATGTTGAGGTGGTGCTCAATGACGTCCCTGGGGATCCCTGCCAACTGATCGGGCTTCCAAGCAAACACTTTCTTGTTTGCACACAGGAACTTGACCAGGGCCTCCTCCTGCTCAGGCCCCAGGTTGGCGCCAATGGTGAAAGTGGCGCTGGAGGATCCGTCTTCGTCGACGGGTATCTGCTTGGTTTCTGCCTTGTCCTGGGTGAACAACTGCTTCTTCTTGGTAGGCGCAGCCCCCTTGGGCTCAGGGGTCCCCGCGTCGACGGGCTGTGCCGATGCCACCGTCTTGAAGGCGAGCTTGAGTACTCGTAGGGCGTCCCCGGTGTCTCCATGCACGGTGAGAGTACCATTGCTCCCGGGCATCTTCAAGAGGTTGCATGCCGGGTGCGTGGCGGCCATGAACTGAGCCAGTGCCAGGTAACCGAGGATGGCTTTGTAAGGGAGGCCGATGGGGGCGATGTCGAAGTCGACCATCTCTGTGGGGAAGTTGTCATAGGTGCCGAAGGTCACCGGGAGTCGGATCTGTCCTAAGGAGTCGGACGACCTGCCCCCGACGCCTGAGAAGGATCGGCTGGGTTGCAGCCGCTCCCGGGGTATGCGGAGGAGGTTGAAGGTCTCGACCGAAAGCACGCTGAGGCCCGCGCCGCCATCGACGAGGGTTCTGGTGATGGCCACCTGGCAGACGGTGGGGGTGCACAACAGGGGGAGCACGCCCGAGCCGGCCAAGTTTGCGGGGTGGTCCTCCGAGCCGAAGGTCAGGCCAGCCTCGCGCGTCGCCCGGTCTGTGGGAGCCCCCTGCCGTGCAGAAACAACGCCGATCTGGCGGGCAAACGGCTTGACGTGGCGGCTTGTGGGTGGCGCCTGTGAGCCGCCCAGGAGGGCCGCGACGACCTGGAGCGTCGACGTTGTGGTGCGGCGGCCCGGTCGCATAGACAGGCGCCTGGGTGGTGCTTGCTGCTTGCCTCCCGCCGGGCCGGTGGTGGTGTTGACGGCGTGCAACGGGGGACGGCGAGGACGTCCGCCAGCGAGGGACGCTGGCGTGACACGAGCCCGACGTGCGCCGTACATGGATGCGGCGGTCGGAGGAGAGCGGAGCGGTGGACAGATTCCGGCGCCCCCCTACCTGGCGCGCCAAATGTCAGATCACGGGTTCCGGCAGACCCTTAAGGTTCGAACTCTGGGGTGCGCGCGAAGATCGTGCCCACTACCTCTCCATCTCGCAAGGATCTAACTACTGCAAGAACAACACAAGATACTAGTTCGGGCCACCATTGTGGTGTAATACCCTACTCTAGTTTGTGGTGGGTGGATTGCCTCTTGGTCTGATGAGGAAGAACAGTACAAGGAAGAACGACCTCACGAGGGTCTGTTCTTGGTTAGGGGATGAACTACTAGGGGGAGTTCGATCGCCCTTCTCTCTCTCTCTCTAGATGCTGGATGTGATCCCCGTACCCTGTGGGTGGCTAGTCCTATTTATAGGCAAAGGCCCTGGGCCTCTTCCCAAATATTGAGCGGGAAGGGCGCCAACAATTGGCCAATTTGAAGGGGAACATCTGGTACACTTATCCTGACTAAAGTCGGTCTTCGCCTGCCAAAGGCTCTGGTGATGACGCCGGCTTGGGCTCCACAGTGACTTCCTCCTTGTCACGGAGCTGGTCTTGGTCTCGTTGCACCGAAATGGGCGCCTTTGCTTGATCCTCTCGCCTGCGCTTGCCCCCTTTGCACCAAAGAGGAAAGGGAGGACACTGCGCGAGCTGGCGCCCGCCTGGCATCCTTTATCGTCATGGCTTGCGTCATGGGCACCTCGTGAGGTACCCCACCTTGATCTCTCCGCCTCCTCGCGAGCCAGCCTAAGGAGGCCGTGCTTGAGGAGGCGCCGTGTCGTCCGCCTCGCGAGGCTTGGCCCCTCGCGAGGGTCTTGAGCCTTGTGTTGATGAAGATGGGCCACGCTGAGCCCCCACTCGAGCCACGCCGCAGGCCGCAGGCAGGCAAGTCTGGGGACCCCCGTTCCCAGAACGCCGACACGGTGTTGCTCCCGAGCTCTATAGTTTTGGTCGATCCATGCTTGGTATCCATCCATCTATCGGAAGGGTATCCTATGGATCCATAAATGGATCTTGTATTACCCATTCTGGCATCCAAGTCGTGTCGCAAGTCCTATGGGTCTTTGTGATCTACTAGCTCCTTTCCCTTTTTGCGGCTCGCGCTAGCGGGTACTCGGGCCTTCCAGCCGGCGGTCCCTTCCTCGAGGGGGCGGTCTGGCTGGTCGCCTTGAGTTCGTCTTGATGGTACGGGCTCGAGGGCCTCGTCGTTGAACTGACGCAGCATCTTTCGCTTTGGGTAGCTTTTGTTTTGTTACTCATAGCCGTACCCTTCTTCGGTTGTAGGGCTTTTGTCCATCTGTCGTTGAGGGTTTCTTGTTCGGCCTTGAGCTGCTGCTGCTTCCTCTTTAGGCTTCGTGCGGTGGCAATGAGTTTCCATTTAAACCGCTCTTGGTCAAGTGGGTCCGCAGGGACTATGAAGTCCTCGGCTCAGAGGTTGACCTCTTCCTCGGAGAGAGGGAGGTAGTTACTGTCCTTGGAGTCATTGAGGTCTTCGGGGTTGAACTCATCCACGCACTCCTCTGAGCCATCAAGCTATTGCTCGGGGGCGGGGTCGCCGAGGTCTTTGATATTGCCCGGTGTCCCGTCCTCCCCGGTGCCCATGTTGCTTTGCCTACTCCTACGTCTTCTAGATCGTCAGTGCTATCGTTGGTGTTTAGGCGGCTCCTCCCCAGGCTTGTTGTTGTCGTCTCTTATGGGGGTGCCCTCGCCATTGTTAGCACCATTGTCGTAGGTGGAAGTGTCTGTCCATCGATCGGTGGCGGGGGGTGTCGGATTCTGGGGTTCCGGCAGACCCTTAAGGTTCGAACTCTGGGGTGCGCACGAAGATCGAACCCTCTACCTCTCCGTCTCGTAAGGATCTAAACTATTGCAGGAACAACACATGAGACACAGGGTTTATACTGGTTCGGGCCACCATTGTGGTGTAATACCCTACTCCAGTGTGGTGGGTGGATTGCCTCTTGGGCTGATGAGGAAGAACAGTACAGGTGAACGGCCTCGCGAGGGCCTGTTCTTGGTTAGGGGATGAACTGCTAGGGAGAGTTCAATCGCCCTTCTCTCTTTCTGGGTGTTGGATTCCCAATGGCTCTCTAGATGATTGATTCCCGATGCCTCAACCCTGGGGGTGGCTGGCCCTATTTATAGGCAAAGGCCCTGGGCCTCTTCCCAAATATTGAGCGGGAAGGGCGCCAACAATTGGCCAATTTGAAGGGGAACATCTGGTACACTTATCCTGACTAAAGTTGGTCTTCGCCTGCCAAAGGCTCTGGTGATGAGGCCGGATTGGGCTCCACAGTGACTTCCTCCTTGTCGCGGAGTTGGTCTTGGTCTCGTTGCACCGAAATGGGTGCCTTTGCTTGATCCTCTTGCCTGCACTTGCCCCCTTTGCACCAAAGAGGAAAGGGAGGACACTGCGCGGGCCGGCGCCCGCCTGGCACCTTTGGTCATCATGGCTTGCGTCATGGGCACCTCGTGAGGTACCCCACCTTGATCTCTCCGCCCCCTCGCGAGCCAGCCTAAGGAGGCCGTGCTGGAGGAGGCGCCGTGTCGTCCGCCTCGCGAGGCTTGGCCCCTCGCGAGGGTCTTGAGCCTTGTGTTGATGAAAATGGGCCACGCTGGGCCCCCACTCGAGCCACACCGCAGGCAGGCAAGTCTGGGGACCCCCGTTCCCAGAACGCCGACACGGTGTTGCTCCCGAGCTCTATAGTTTTGGTCGAGCCACGCTTGGTATCCATCCATCTATCGGAAGGGTATCCTATGGATCCATAAATGGATCATGTATTACCCATTGTGGCATCCAAGTTGCGTCGCAAGTCCTATGGGTCTTTGGGATCTACTAGCTCCTTTCCCTTTTTGCGGCTCGCGCTAGCGGGTACTCGGGCCTTCCAGCCGGCGGTCCCTTCCTCGAGGGGGCGGTCTGGCTGGTCGCCTTGAGTTCGTCTTGATGGTACGGGCTCGAGGGCCTCGTCGTTGAACTGAGGCAGCAGCTTTCGCTTTGGGTAGCTTTTGTTTTGTTACTCATAGCCGTACCCTTCTTCGGTTGCTAGGGCTTTTGTCCATCTGTCGTTGAGGGTTTCTTGTTCGGCCTTGAGCTGCTGCCGCTTCCTCTTTAGGCTTCGTGCGGTGGCAATGAGTTTCCATTTAAACCGCTCTTGGTCAAGTGGGTCCTCAGGGACTATGAAGTCCTCGGCTCAGAGGTTGACCTCTTCCTCGGTGAGAGGGAGGTAGTTACTTTCCTTGAAGTCATTGAGGTCTTCGGGGCTGAACTCACCCACGCGCTCCTCTGAGCCATCAAGCTATTGCTCGGGGGCGGGGTCGCCGAGGTCTTTGATATTGCCCGGTGTCCCGTCCTCCCCGGTGCCCATGTTGCTTTGCCTACTCCTACGTCTTCTAGATTGTCAGTGCTGTCGTTGGTGTTTAGGCGGCTCCTCCCCAGGCTTGTTGTTGTCGTCTCTTATGGGGGTGCCCTCGCCATTGTTAGCACCATTGTCGTTGTCCTTGGGGGTGTCCACCATGTAAACATCGTAGGTGGAAGTGTCCGTCCATCGATCGGTGGCGGGGGGTGTCGGATTCTGGGGTTCCGGCGGACCCTTAAGGTTCGAACTCTGGGGTGCGCGCGAAGATCGAGCCCTCTACCTCTCCGTCTCGTAAGGATATAAACTATTGCAGGAACAACACATGAGACACAGGGTTTATACTGGTTCGGGCCAGAATTGTGGTGTAATACCCTACTCCAGTGTGGTGGGTGGATTGCCTCTTGGGCTGATGAGGAAGAACAGTACAGGTGAACGGCCTCGCGAGGGCCTGTTCTTGGTTAGGGGATGAACTGCTAGGGAGAGTTCAATCGCCCTTCTCTCTTTCTGGGTGTTGGATTCCCAATGGCTCTCTAGTTGCTTGATTCCTGATGCCTCTACCCTGGGGGTGGCTGACCCTATTTATAGGCAAAGGCCCTGGGCCTCTTCCCAAATATTGAGCGGGAAGGGCGCCAACAATTGGCCAATTTGAAGGGGAACATCTGGTACACTTATCCTGACTAAAGTTGGTCTTCGCGTGCCAAAGGCTCTGGTGATGACGCCGGCTTGGGCTCCACAGTGACTTCCTCCTTGTCACGGCGTTGGTCTTGGTCTCGTTGCACCGAAATGGGTGCCTTTGCTTGATCCTCTTGCCTGCGCTTGCCCCCTTTGCACCAAAGAGGAAAGGGAGGACACTGCGCGGGCCGGCCCCCCTGGCACCTTTGGTCGTCATGGCTTGCGTCATGGGCACCTCGTGAGGTACCCCACCTTGATCTCTCCGCCCCCTCGCGAGCCAGCCTAAGGAGGCCGTGCTAGAGGAAGCGCCGTGTCGTCCGCCTGGCGAGGCTTGGCCCCTCGCGAGGGTCTTGAGCCTTATATTGATGAAGATGGGCCACGTTGGGCCCCCGCTCGAGCCATGCCGCAGGCCGCAGGCAGGCAAGTCTGGGGACCCCCGTTCCCAGAACGCCGACAGTAGCCCCCGGGCCCAAGGCGCGCACGGACTTGGCCGTGCCGAGAGGCGAAAGGGCAAGGGCGAAGCGCCGCGGGCCCTAACAGCCTGCGGCCTCGGGCGCCGCGTGGCGATTGATTGGACGTGGGCGTCTCCACTTCCCCACGACGCCTCGATGATCGCACGGATTGTACAAGTCCCTGCATGCAAACCATGTCATGATTACCTGTGATCGTGGAGGCTGGCGGTTGGCCTCCGCTGGCTATAAGTACGGCACCGCGCGTGCCCTTCTAGTCCATCTCTTCTTGCTTCCTCCCCCGCCTCAATTCTTGCTCTGTCTTGGTGTGATGGCTCCGATTCGCCGGTTCTCTGCGGCGGAGAAGGGAAAGGCTCCTCAAGAGGTACCTGACCCGCTCCCGCCGAAGAAACGGCCTGCCTTGCGCGGCCGAGACGAGGAGAACCGCCTAGTGGTGATGAGGCCTTGGTATGAGCGGCCTCCGCCGGGGTTCCCGCTTCCCTTGTATGCCCACGCCGAGGGCTGTGGAAGAGGAGATGCCGATCCCCTCGGCCAGCGCCGTTGGCGGCGCCGGAGGGTCACGAAGGTGTTGGTTGTTCCTCCTGGAGTCCACACCGAGGGCTCCTCCCACGAGCTTGTGCTCCACGCCGCCATGCCTCCGCGGACTTGGATCCGCCTTCCTCCCTTCTTCGCCTCCGCCTTCCAGCAGGGGAGACTCCTGGAGCTGTGGCTGCAGCACGCCGACTGCAGCACTCCTGCGACCGGGGCAGAGGTTGCGATCACCGCCCCGGGCGAGGTCTTCATGACTCGTGGCTGGGGTGAAATCGCTCGATGCTGCAGAACAAAGGGCACCCTCACGATCCACCTGGAGTACGACGGCACTTCGGTGATGTTCTTCAAGGTCTTCGACGCGAACGGTCGCCGGCTGGAGTGCTGCCCCGGGGGAGGCGGCCAGGACCTTGCCACGGCGACGGCTGGGCCCGCAAATCGCCCCCTGGACAGCTCCGCAAGCGACGGGAGCACCGGAGGATCCAGCGATCCCAGTGAGGTCTTCGCGACGCCGGAGACGAGCTACAACAACTACGAGCCCGCGAGCCGACGCCGCTCCCGGAGCAGGGCAGGCTCGCTTGGTCGCCGTCGATCCTGATCTGGATGGGGTTGGCGCCGGTGCCTGCCGGCCCACTGTTGATGATGGCATCTTTTGCAGGGGCGCGTGTAATTAGCACCTTTTAGGATTCGTTCCCTGCGAGGAATCACATTGTGCCCCATAGGGGCTTGTAAGGTGGCTGTGATCCTTGTTGTTAATATGTGACCCTTGCTATGGATTTGTGCGAATCGCGAATTCCGTCATAGTTTGGTTCCCCTTTCGCACCTCGCGAGGGCTTGGTGCTCTGCGTCGACAGGTCCCAGTCCCAAGGCGGCGTCAGCCGTCGCTGGTATGCCAGGTCGCGATGTCGTGGTCAAGGCCAGGAGGTGAGCGACCCGGGGTCCGGTAAGAGCCCCTGAGTCGCGATGCTCAGGAGGTCCCCTTTGGCGCCCAAGCGGTCGTCGCTAGGTGAGAAAGGGAAGCAACGTCGCTAGTACGGAGTCGCTCTAGGTGTGGGGGTAGTGCCACAGTAGCCAACGCTTTGGATGGTGACTTATCTTGAGGATCGGAGATTGCCCTCGGCGTGCCGCCGGGTCTGGGGGTTATCTTGAGTGGAGTCACTGGCCGAGGTCCTCGCGTGCCCCTTCTCCCTTGCCTCTGCTCCCCTTTTCTGCTCTACGTCCTCGGGTCCCGGCCCTCGAGCTGGTCTCATCCGTCGCTGGTATGCCAGGTCGCGTTGCCGTGGACAATTCCAACGGGTGAGGGCTGGAGGGCCAGTAGGAGCCCTGAGTCGCGATGCTCAGGCACCCCCCTTTAACGTGCAAGCGGCTCGCGCAGGCAAGGGCGAAGGGAACGCCGTGAGGGCCTTGGCTAGCGCGGTTCCCCCTATGGGCCCTGCAGATTCATCACAATGAAAGAAGACGGGGTTGCCATAGCAGCGATTAGTTGACTGTTAGTCGCTCAGGAGCTCACCGGTTGGAGCGGACGAGGTGTGTCGGGGCACCCGTTAGCCAGCGCGGGACTCATGAGGCCCTACCTCTAGGCGGGTTGCGCCTGGCGCTGGGCTGTACCTTGAGATGTGTCCCTGCAAAATCTGGTTAGATGCCGGCACTCTACGTCCTCGCGTCCCGGCCCTTGAGCTTGTCTCAGCCGTCGCTGGTATGCCAGGTCGCGATGCCGTGGACAAGGCCAGAGGGTGAGGGCTGGAGAGCCAGTAAGAGCCCTGAGTCACGATGCTCAGGCACCCCCCCTTTAACGCGCAAGGGGTCGACATGAATAAGAAGAGGTGCCGCGGACGGCATCGAGTAATGATGCATAATTGGAAATAAGCGCGGAAGGGATACATGCCGCGGGGCCTAGCCCGAGTGCCCTGGGGATGATGCAGCCCGAGGGGCGCCCCCAGCAAAGCAAGCTAGCGACTGAGAAGATAAAAAGGGATACATGCCGCAGGGACAGACCCACGCGGCCTGGGAATGACGCAACCCAGGGAGGGCGCTCCCAGCTGAGAATGAAACTTGAAAGATGTCACCTGAAGACGTCGTCGGTGCAGTGGCATTGGTGCAGCAGACTCGATGGGCCGCGGAAGCTAATTCTCACGAGCCCCCAGGCTCGGGGGCCTCGGGAGGCTCCGGAGGCACTGGTGGCTCCTCGTGAGCAGCCTCCATCTCCGCCAGGGCTGCGGAACGCCTGCCTTCTTGCGCCTCCAAGATGCTCCTCATGATGTGCTGGTACGCCGCAGCCACGCTCGGTAGGCCATAAGGCATGCGAACATAGCTGTGGGGTGGTACTTCGCAGCGCCCCACTTGTGAGGGCCAGAGGTGCTCCGTCGTGGCGATCTGATTGAGCGCTGGTACGTCGACGCAGACGCGCAGCCCACCATCCTCGCCTGGATGGGGAGCCACAGCTGGTGGGCGACAGCAACCTCTCATGATCCTCGACTCATGTAGTTCTTGAATGGCCTTGCTAACAAACTCCTGCTGGTCTGACCTTCCTCCCCTGGCTTCCTTCCGAGGGAAGCGTGCTTCAAAACACGCCTCCACATGGTGCCCCAGCGCCTCCCTCGTGACCTTGGCGAGGTCGGTGGCCCTCCAGGTGAGAGCCCCCGAGCCCTGCCTGAGGAGGGCGCCGGGCGCGCTTCCCTATGCGATTGAAGGAGGGTCCCCCTTGGCAGACGCGGGCCTTGAAGGGCCTGCCTCCTGAGGGTCTGAGCCTGACGTTGTCCTCTTCTTCTTGGGGGTGGTCTCAGGAAGCCTCCTGCTTCCGCGATCTGGGTCTTCTAGTGACGCGGCCGGGAAGGCTCGCTCCAGGGCACACACTGCATCCTTCTCTTGAAATGGCACCGTGATGACGCCGCCGCTTCCTGGCATCTTGAGGACGTTGTAGCCATGTTGAGTCACGGCCATGAACTTGGCCAGCGCCGGGTACCCGAGGATGGCGTTGTACAGCAGGCGGATGTGGGCGACGTCAAAGTCGATGAGCTCGGTGTGGTCGTTGTTGTAGGTGACGAAGGTGACTGGGAGGCGGACCTGCCCGATCGGGACTGTGGAACCGTCGGTGACTCGGAGAAGGGCTTGGTTGGCTGAAGCTGGTCATAGGGCACTTGGAGGCTGTTGAACGTTTCCACGGACAGGACATTGAGCCCTGCCCCTCCGTCGATGAGGGTCCTGGTGACCAGAACGTTGCTGATGACTGGGGAACAAAGCATTGGGAGGACTCCGGCTGTGGCTGCGCACTTGAGCTGGTCTGCTGAGCTGAACGTGATGGTGCAGGCCGACCACCTGAGGAGACGCGTTGCTTCGAGCTTGGGGAGGACTGCATTCACTTCGCGAGCAAACTTCTTGAAGATACGTTGAGAGGCTGGGGCTTGAGCTCCGCCCAGGATGCAGGCGATGGCGTGAGGCTCCTGGAAGCCCCCAGCCCCCTTGTCTTGGTGGCGGTCTTCATTCCTTCTCGGCTGAGGCGGCAACGGCGGCAGGCCTGGGTTGCCATGAGGGCGATCCTCACGAGGCTGATCCCTCCAGTCCCCCTCGCGAGGCGGGTCGCGCCAGCGGTCCTCGCGAGGTTGGTCACGCCAGCCTGGACGTGGGCCGCGGTCTTCCAAGCGTCCCGGGTTCCTTCCTCCTCCTCGGCCGTAGCCCCGGTCAGCTCGGTCAGGGCGTCGTCCGACTCTTCCTTCTCGCACGGCGCGGAGTTCTTGGCATTCATTGGTGTTGTGGGTGTGGAGGTCGTGGTACACACAGTACCGGCTGCCCCTGGAGGATTCAGGCAGATCCTTGCCCTGCTTGGTGTCCGGTTCTGCCGCGAGCACGGCAGCCCCCTTGTGCTTCACGTCCTTGGACTTGGGCTTCTTCTCTTCTGGGTCTGCGGCAGGCAGCTCGAGGAGGGAGAGGCGTCCCTCCTCAGCTCTGGCGCACGTGGTCGCTAGGTTGAACAGCTCCAGGGAGGTGCAGAGGTCTTCATGCATCACCAGCTCCTCCTTCATCTTGACGTCGCGCACGCCATCGGAGAAGGCCGAAATGATGGCTTCTTCAGACACCCTGGGGATCTTGAGGCGCGCACTGTTGAAGCACTGGATGTACTTCTGCAGGGTCTCTCCTGGTTGCTGCTAGATGCGGCGCATGTCGCTCACGGCGGGAGGCCGGTTGTGGGTACCTTGGAAGTTGGCGATGAAGCGAGTACGCATCTGGTCCCAAGAGGAGATCGTGCCTGGGGCCAGGTTCAGGAGCCAAGTGCGAGCACCTTCCTTCAGTGCCATGGGGAACCAGTTCGCCATGACCTTCTCGTCCCTGCTGGCAGCTTCGATTCCCAGCTCGTAGAGCTGGAGGAACTCCGTGGGATCAGTTGTGCCGTCATAGCGAGGAGGCAGGTCCGGCTTGAACTTGCCTGGCCACGCGACGCTACACAACTCGGGGGTGTAGGTGCGGCAGCCAGCGGTGGCCGCGGGAGGTTTTGGTTGAGGGAGAGCTTGGCCTTG
The DNA here is from genome assembly GCA_032464435.1 of Aegilops umbellulata. Lineage (NCBI taxonomy): Eukaryota > Viridiplantae > Streptophyta > Magnoliopsida > Poales > Poaceae > Aegilops > Aegilops umbellulata. The sequence goes on from CP136055.1 coordinate 447,354,414, forward strand.
TGGGTCCCCTTGCGCCGCAGCTGGGGGCCGCGCGGTGTCTTGACGTGCCGGAGCTGGAGCAGGGTCTCGGCGAGCCGGGGCCGGGAGCGCCCAGGCGGCCTCTTGCGGTCGCGGGACTTCTTGGCAGCTCCGTTCCTGCTGAGTCGGCGCATGACAGAGCGGGTTCCGCCCAGGAGCTGCGCGCCTTGGGGCCATGGCATCTTCTTGGAAAGGTGGCGGCTGGAACGCCCCCGGGGCTTCATTGCCCATGCGGGGCGGAGTGCGGCGCAGTGGTGCGGAAGGCGCGGGAGAGCCCCCTGCGGCGCGGTCGAGCCACTCCTCGTAGACGTCGTCGACGGGGCGGTAGCGCAGGAGCTCGTTCGCCGCGAGGAGCACAGCTCGAGCCGCACGGACGGGGTGAGCGACGGAGTGGCGGTGCGGCCATCCCGCCGCACGGACGGGTGCTGAGAGGACGCTTGCTGCTCGTTCCCCGCCGGGCCGGTGGCGGCGTTGACAGCGAGCGACGGGGAACGACGAGGATGCCCACTGACAGGGGCCGTCTGGACGGCGCGGGAAGCGATGGCGGCCCGGCGCTCGGCGCAGGCCCGACGAGCGTCAGACATGGATGCGGTGGTCGGAGGAGAGCGGAGCGGTGGAAGACTGATTCCGGTGCACCCCTACCTGGCGCGCCAAATGTCGGATTCTAGGGTTCCAGCAGACCCTTAAGGTTCGAACTCTGGGGTGCGCGCGAAGATCGAACCCTCTACCTCTCCGTCTTGTAAGGATCTAAACTATTGCAGGAACAACACATGAGACACTGGGTTTATACTGGTTCGGGCCACCATTGTGGTGTAATACCCTACTCCAGTGTGGTGGGTGGATTGCCTCTTGGGCTGATGAGGAAGAACAGTACAGGTGAACGGCCTCGCGAGGGCCTGTTCTTGGTTAGGGGATGAACTGCTAGGGAGAGTTCAATCGCCCTTCTCTCTTTCTGGGTGTTGGATTCCCAATGGCTCTCTAGATGCTTGATTCCCGATGCCTCTACCCTGGGGGTGGCTGGCCCTATTTATAGGCAAAGGCCCTGGGCCTCTTCCCAAATATTGAGCGGGAAGGGCGCCAACAATTGGCCAATTTGAAGGGGAACATCTGGTACACTTATCTTGACTAAAGTTGGTCTTCGTCTGCCAAAGGCTCTGGTGATGACGCCGGCTTGGGCTCCACAGTGACTTCCTCCTTGTCGCGGAGTTGGTCTTGGTCTCATTGCACCGAAATGGGTGCCTTTGCTTGATCCTCTCGCCTGCGCTTGCCCCCTTTGCACCAAAGAGGAAAGGGAGGACACTGCGCGGGTCGGCGCCCGCTTGGCACCTTTGGTCGTCATGGCTTGCGTCATGGGCACCTCATGAGGTACCCCACCTTGATATCTCCGCCCCCTCGCGAGCCAGCCTAAGGAGGCCGTGCTGGAGGAAGTGCCGTGTCGTCCACCTCGCGAGGCTTGGCCCCTCGCGAGGGTCTGGAGCCTTGTGTTGATGAAGATGGGCCACGTTGGGCCCCCACTCGAGCCACGCTGCAGGCCGCAGGCAGGCAAGTCTGGGGACCCCCGTTCCCAGAACGCCGACAGCAGGGTGGCGTTAGTGTGGACTGTTGATTCGATATCGTTGTCCATGTCTTCGGCATCCTCGGAGGCGTAGTCCAACATGTCGGTTAAGTCCTCGATAGTGGCTACTAAGTGGGTGGTGGGTGGGACATAAAATTCCCCGTGGCTTTCCTCAAGGCCTAGCTGAGTGCAGGCCGGGGATGGGCCATCTGTGATAGTCATCATTTGGGTCCGATCCAGCGCCTCATTTAACAGGGCGACATTAGCCGGATTGACGTGTAAGATCTCTTCGGAGTCAACCTCCGGTGTGATGGTGAGGTGAGGGGTGAATCCGTCCAGGATCGACTTCCGGTATTCAGATGTCGAACTAGTGCCAAGGCTCAAAGCCACATCCATAGTAAGGAGGATGAGTCCGGCCGGGATCGATTCCTGTTCCACGGATACTGAAATCACGTTGAGGCTCGAAGCCTGATCTGCGGTGTGGAGAGTGAGTTCGGCCAGGGTTGACTCCTAGTCTTCGGACGTGGTGGTTGCATCCGGGCTTGAAGCCGTATGCGAGTCGATGGCCGATCCAATGATTGGACCGAGGGAAGATCCCAAAGTCAAGGCTCCAGGATTTTCGGGTGCCTCAGTCGTGGCTGAGAAGCTAGTGAAGATCAGATCGCCCCGAGCATCAGTGACGTACTCCAGGTTACAGAACCTGATCTGGCGCTGGTCGAGATGACCGGTCGAGTTGGCGTGCAGAATGATGCCGCTAAATGTGAAAAGCTGGTCGGGGATGAAGATTTCCCCGGTGTTGATGCCATCTCTGATGATCAGGCGAGCCATCGATCCTTTGGCGATTCAACAACGGAACTCTCAATGAAAGCACCAATGTCGGTGTCAAAACCGGCGGATCTCAGGTAGGGGGTCCCGAGCTGTAGGTCTTGGATCCATGGGGAACAAGGGACGAAGGACAAATGTTTACCCAGGTTCAGGCCCTCTCTAAGAGGTAAAACCCTACGTCCTGCTTGATTATATTGCCTATGTATATGAGGATTACAGAGTCGATCTACCACGAGATCAGATGAACTAAACCCTAGGTTAGTAGGATGATGGTCATTGTTCTAGCCTCTATGGAGTAAACCCTCTGGTTTATATAGACACCAGGGGTGCTAGGGTTACATATGGTCTGTTACAACAAGAGGATAAACATGTCGAATATTCTATGTTGACTTGGAGTACACGCCAAGGCCTCAAAGAACTTGTGTCCGGATACGACGCCGCCCAATAGTCTGGCTTTCCAGCAGCTGTAGTGTGGCCCGACTGTCCGGCCCATGAGAAATAGGTCGGCGTCCTGAGGACCCCTAGACCAGGACTCCCTCGGGGACCAAGGGAGGAGTCCATGCGACACCTCCAGAGCAATAGATGGCCTTTCATACGAGTGTGCCTGTCGGCGTTCTGGGAACGGGGGTCCCCAGACTTGCCTGCCTGCGGCCTGCGGCGTGGCTCAAGTGGGGGCCCAGCACGGCCCAGCTTCATCAGCTCATGCTCAAGACCCCCGCGAGGGGCCAAGCCTCGCGGGGCGGACGACGGGAAGCTTCCTTAGGAGCAGCCTCATCAGGCAGGCTCGCGAGGAGGCGGAGAGATCAAGGCAAGGACACCTCGCGAGGAGCCCGTGACATAAGCCATGACGATCGAGATCAGGCGGGCGCCAGGCGGGCGCCGGCCTGTGCAGTGTCCTCGTTTCCCCTTCGGTGCAAAGGGAGCAAGCATAGGCCAAGGCATCAGACAAAGGTTACCATTCTGGTGCAACGAGACAAAGACCAGCAGAGCGGCAGGACGGAGGTCACCGTGGAGCCCAAGACGGCGTCATCGCCAGTGCTTTGGGCAGCCGAAGACCACCTTTGGTCAGGATAACTTGTACTGGATGTTCCCCTTCAAAATGGCCAATTGTTGGCGCCCTTCCCGCTCATTATTTGGGAAGAGGACCAGGGCCTCTATAAATAGGACTAGCCACCACAGATAAAGGACATCGAGGCAGGGGCATCGAGAGATCCAGAGAGAGATCCGGGCCAAGCAGAGCACACCGCACCAGCTCAAGAACACCTCTCACGAGGCCGTTCTTCCCCTGTATTGTTCATCATCAGCCCCTGAGGCAATCCACCACGCCACACACTGGAGTAGGGTATTACACCACATCGGTGGCCCGAACCAGTATAAATCTCGTGTCCCTTGCGTGTTCTTCTTTCCGACCTAGATTTCTTGCGAGCCATCGAAACGCGAGTCGGTAGGGGAAAGATCTTCGTGCGCACCCCAGAGTTCGGACCTTAAGGGTCTGCCGGAACCCGAAATCTGACATTTGGCGCCAGGTAGGGCTGCGCCGGAATCCTTCTTCCTCCGCATCGCGTTCCATCGCCTCGCCGTTCTGATGTCAAGCGACCCGACTGCCAACGCCGACCGCTGGGCGGCGTGGCCCTCCCACGTCGTGCCGCCGGCCCAGGGCGACCTCAACCTTGCGCCTTAGGCAGGCCGCGCTCCGAAGGGCGCTGCTGGGCGCGGGCGACGCGGCCAGACGCCTCCTGCCCTCACACCACGGCAGGTGCGGGTAGCAGCAAGAGCCTCAAGCCATGTCGCGGCCACAGCGCCGCACACCCGACCTGAGCAGGCAAACTCCAGGGCCGCGCTCACGGTGGCCCGAGAGTTGCTATGGTGCCGGCTGCTGGAGGGCGGCCGCGACGTGTTGTTGGAGCGAGTAGCCGAGCTCCTGGATGCCGCCGCCTCGGGAGCACCTCCTTTCTGCGTCCAGCTGCCACCCCAGATCCGGGGCGCGTCGTATGGCGGCATCATACATGCTCACGCAACTCCAAGCGGACTCCAGGGCCTGTTCAGCGCCAACACCTCCGTCAGCATCGGGCGACAAGTCGCGCCGGCCCCATCTCCGACCGGCGAAGGAGTGCACGCCACGGCCTTGGGCCTCGGCGGATCGCCACGCCACCACCCCCAAGACAACACTCCAGGCCGGACTGCGTGGCATGCGGGGCGCTACGGCGAGACCCACGGGGCGGTGGCCCCAGAAGCTTATGTGCCCCGCATGGTGGACCAGGAGTGCGCAGGGGAAGAAGACCATAGCACATTCCTTGGGCCAGGCTGGCGCGAGGAGGTGCTAGAAGCTGAGCTCTTTCAAGAACCCCAAGAGAGCCTCGACCACCGCACCGGCGGCAGCAACTATCGGGTACCACTAATTCCTCAGGAGCAAGCTTATGCTAACCATGGGTCACAGGAGATACAGGTCACCGCAGCAGATGGCTGCCCCAATGCTGCAGCCTGCTACCCCTCAGAGGAGGGCACTGGGGGCTGCAGGAGAGGGGACGAGATCCGGGTTCGCCCCCGCGGCGTTCGGAGCAAGGCGCTCTCAGGAGGTAGGCCCTCTGCCGAGGAGGTGCCCCAGGGCCTGCCCCCGGCAGAGGACCCGTGGTCGTCGGGGGAACCGCTGGCGACCGCCCTACCCCATTGGCGTCGTCTTGGTCTCCGGCCACCGTCAATGGCGGCAGAGTGAGGCGCAAGGCGGGGCCCTCGTCTGGCGATATGAAGCAAGGCCGGTACCTGTGAGGAAGGCCCAGTGCCTGTGAAGCTCGCCGCCTGTGACACTCTCACGTAATAATGAGTGGGGCTGTACACGCCCCGGAGCCTCGGGGGCTCCCTCCCACGCCCAGTGGCAGCACTTAGCTCTGTGCTGGTGAGAAGACGTCGAAGACTAGACTAGGTGCCGGACGCGGCCTTTTGCTTTTCGCTTCTTCCTTTGTTGACAAGGTTCTTCGGTTTGTATTTAAGTTGGATTTGAGCTTGAGACTTGCGTGTGTTTGGGGAAGGGGTGTTTAGTCTCGTTCGAGCAATCTCTCGTGTTCTGGTTTTGTCTTTGCCCGTCTACAGCCCGGACCGCTGTCACCGCACCCTCTCCGGAGGTTCTCATCGCAGGATCAATGGGTTGACCAGAAGACACCCGAGGCGCGACGGCCCCCACAGGCCCGCTCGGGATTCGTCGGGGTTGAAAGGTAAACAAGTCAGCTGACCCATCACCGGGCCAGCGGCTAAGCTTACACGCAACATTATGCTTACCAGGGTACTGATCGCAAACCTTTACATGAGGGGCCTCCCCTCCCAAAATGCTCTTAGATTCTCTAGGGCGGAGCCCGAGCCTTCTTCATGCAGGGTAAACAGCAGTGACATACGGTCAGTCGGACATATCACTCACCGTGTCTTCTGGGGCACCCCCGGAGGCGTCGCTGGCATCACTGACATCATCGCCGCCACCGCCAACATCTCCGCCGGTGCCAGGCTCGTCCACAACGCCGCCTTCATTGGCGGCTACGATCACGTCGTCATCATCAGATGCAAAGGCCCTGACGAGGGCATCCACGTTGTCCTCCACCCATTACGCCAGGTCGCCCCGGACGGCTATGGGCACGGGTGCGATGGCAGCATCAAAGTCGAAGTGGGGGTCCCTGCCCTGCAGATAGTTGAAGACACGGGAGAAGGCACGCCCGAGCAAGGCTCGGCTCCTCTCTTTGACAAGCCAACGGGACCTCTCAGAGCGGTTCTCCAGAAGCGTCACCACGTCGGTGAAAAACTGGAGGTTGCCGGCGTAGCTGGTCTCATGCGGCTCCTTAGCGGCAGCCTCGCAAATGTTGCCCAAAGCTGTGTTAGCCCTCCTGAGCGTTCGAAGCATGGGGACATGCTCGTGCTCCAGATCCCGCCGCTGACGGATCTCATCCTCATTCCGCTGCGCGATGGCCTCGGCGTCATCAACCCTCTGTTGGAGAAGAAGCAGCTCGGCCCGGGAAGAGGCCAGCTCCGCCTGTGCTGCGCCGAGGGCGGCTGCGGAGGAGTCCGCACACCGCGTCACTTCAGCCAGTTTGGCCCTGAGGGCCGCGGTCCTACCCTCAGCTTCGGCCCTGATCAGCTCCAACCTCGCTTCGTATTCGCGCTCGAAGGCCGAGCGAGCTTCCGCCACGCGGCGGTCGACCTCTTCCTGGGCCCGGGCTTCGCGCACAGCGACGTCATCCTCCGCCTGAGCCACCAGGCGCTCCCTCGTCTCCAACCGCTCAAGGTCAAGGTTGCGCTCGGCGGCCTCTAGCGTCAGCGCCTCCTCGCGCTTCAGAAGCTCCGCCCGGTCAACGGAGGCCCCCTTCAGCGACTCAAGGGCCGCCTGGCGCAGTTCCACTTGCTGCTCCAGAGAGTTGCTCCAGGCTTGGAGCTTCCATGTGCGCTCCTCCGCATCTTTGCGCCGTTGGTCTGCTTCCCGAGCCTCCTCAACGGCCTGGGAGCAGGCCTCCCGCAAAGCCACCAGCGACGCTTCAGCCTTCGCGTTGTCAAGGTCACGCTGGTGATGCACAAGGGCGATGGCTACCTTCAGTTTGCGCCTCTCCTCAGCAAGGCGCAAACCTTCAGCCTCAAGGTGTGCATCCTCGCCAGCAAGCTCTGCCCCGATCCGTCTCACCGCATCCGCCGCCCGCTGGAGGAACTCTTGGCGAAGGGCGCGATGCTCCCAAGCGCGCCTGAGCACGTCTTCCGCATCACCCTCTTCCACCGGTGTATGCGGAGGGCCCCGATGCGGCATGCCCCCTCCCGGCGCAGGGCTGGGGGCTGGTGGCTCAGGCGCGGACCGACTGCACCGACCGGTCCAGCGGCGGGGGTACTAATCGAGCTCGGCGCGCCCAGGGCCAGCAGAGAAGGCGAAGCTTGGGGGGCTGGCTCCCGGGCCGACTCGACAAATTTGGCAGGACGGGGCCTGAAAGGCCACAATCAGCCGCAAGGATAGTAAAGTAAATGAGGAAAGAAAGAAGAGGACTTACTCGTCCATGGCAAAGTACTTCCTGCGCTTCAACAAGCGGCAAGGGCGGTCGTCGCTACCCAAGGCCTCCTTCCTCTTGCGGAGGGCCTCGAAGTATACACGGAACCGACCTAAGCGCTCGACGCAAGGGTCGGCCTATGGCGCGCAAGAAGCGTCAAGATGATCAGCGCCGAAGGAGTCGGCCTAGGGGACGCCGTCAGGCGTCGCCTCGCGAGGAACGGCCGGGGCCTCGGGAGCCCCGGCCTCAAGAGTCGTAGGCCGCAACTCCGCGCCTGCCGCCGCTCCAGGGCGGGCCTCGGGAGATGCCGCCTTCGAGGCTTCTCGCGGCGTCGGCACCTCGACATCAGTCACCTCAGCTCCCGCCGGTTCTCGTCTCCCCACTCTATCGCCTGAGGAAGGACCGGTGTGGGCAACAGGGAGAGCAACCACGGCGGCTGGGTTCTTGCGGGGCCCCGTGAAGCCAGCCGGGAGCAGCCCCCACTCTTCGAAGCTGGGCATCTGCCTCACAAAATCGGCCCTGCCAGAGCAAAGATACAAAACGGCACCATCGTGTCGAAGGCTGCGTGGGGAAGGGTCGCCAGTCAAGACCCTGAGCATCGTCCGTAGCACTTCAGGCGCCAGGTCCTCCTCCTGAAGTCGCATGCGGTCTCTGTGCCCTGCAAAGTCCCACATCCGGCGAGAGTGGCGCTGGAGAGGAGCAATGCGACATTGGAGGAACTCCTTCACCACCTTGGGTGGTGTCATGTTGAGCGCCCTCAAACTCTGGAAGCGGCGCCAAACGAAGGCGAGCCGGGGGCTCGCGAGCATCTCATGATCCCAGCCCGAGTTGGAAACAGCAGGCGAGGTCAGGTGCGAGAGCAGGGGGTTGGGCACTCCGACATCCACATACAGCCACCGCTCTCTGAACCTGGCCTCAGGAGGAGGAAGGCCGAAGTTGATCCCCGAAGCGGCCGTCTCTGGCACGGCGAAGAAGCCCACACACCCCGAGAATTGAGTGGGGTCGCTCAGGCGCAAAGAAAAGAAGTGGCGCAGCAGGGCAACGAAAGGAGGAATGCATATCATTGCCTCGCAAACAAAAGCAAAGACAGCCAGAAGGGTAATGGACTCAGGCCTGAGGTGCATCATGCGGATCTGATAATGGGAGAGAACCGCATTGAAGAAAGCGGAAAAGGGGGAACCAGACCCGCCCACTGGGCATCGGCGAAGAATCGGACCTCCGTGACGACCCTATCAAAGGAGGCATGGGACGCAGGCCAGACCGTGGTACTGCCGCACTCGTTGAAGATGGTGGCAAGGGTAGAGCGGACCTTGTTCAAGGCTTCAAGATTGAGTATGATCGACCGATCAATGGCGGTGGCCGCCACCGGAGGCGAGCGGGGCGAAGGCGTGGGCTTTTTTCCCTTTTCCTTCTTCGTTGGTGCCATGGCGATGGAAAGAGGGAAGAGCTCGAGCCGGATTGGCGGCAGAGGTTGGAGCTCGAAGAAGAAGGAAGGGTAGGAGGCGTGCAAGCAGCGGACAGGGGAACAACTGTGTGCAACCACGGGTGCGCTTAGCCGGGCGCGTAACAAGGCGTCGTGGGAAGCGGAGACGCTCACGTCCAATCAATCGCCACGCGGCGCCCGAGGCCGCAGGCTATTGGGGCCCGCGGCGCTTCGCGCTTGCCCCTTCGCTTCTCTGCTAAGCCAAGCCCGGGCGCGCCTTGGGCCTGGGGGCTACTGTCGGTGTTCTGGGAACGGGGGTCCCCAGACTTGCCTGCATGCGGCCTGCGGCGTGGCTCAAGTGGGGACCCAGCACAGCCTAGCTTCATCAGCTCAAGCTCAAGACCCCCGCAAGGGGCCAAGCCTCGCGGGGCGGACGACAGGAAGCTTCCTCAGGAGCAGCCTCATCAGGCAGGCTCGCGAGGAGGCGGAAAGATCAAGGCAAGGGCACCTCGCGAAGAGCCCGTGACGCAAGCCATGACGATCGAGTTCAGGCGGGCGCCGGCCTGTGCAGTGTCCTTGTTTCCCCTTCAGTGCAATGGGAGCAAGCACAGGCCAAGGCATCAGGCAAAGGTTACCATTCCGGTGCAACGAGGCCAAGACCAGCAGAGCGGCAGGATGGAGGTCACCATGGAGCCCAAGACGGCGTCATCGCCAGTGCTTTTGGCAGCCGAAGACCACCTTTGGTCAGGATAACTTGTACTGGATGTTCCCCTTCAAAATGGCCAATTGTTGGCGCCCTTCCCGCTCATTATTTGGGAAGAGGACCAGGGCCTCTATAAATAGGACTAGCCACCATAGTACAAAGGACATCGAGGTAGGGGCATCGAGAGATCCAGAGAGAGAGATCTGGGCCGAGCAGAGCACACCGCACCAGCTCAAGAACACCTCTCGCGAGGCCGTTCTTCCCCTGTATTGTTCATCATCAGCCCCTGAGGCAATCCACCACGCCACACACTGGAGTAGGGTATTATTACACCACATCGGTGGCCCGAACCAGTATAAATCTCGTGTCCCTTGTGTGTTCTTCTTTCCGGCCTAGATTTCTTGCGAGCCATCGAAACGCGAGTCGGTAGGGGAAATATCTTCGTGCGCACCCCAGAGTTCGAACCTTAAGGGTCTGCCGGAACCCGAAATCCGACAACGCCCGCTTGTATGGGAGGTCGTCGTACGAGGTGCCAGCGTCGCTGCCTCGTCCACTACTTCCACCCCGTGAAGTCAGATTGGGGATCAGACACACACACACACACACACACACACACACACACACACACACACACACACCAAAAAGCCATACAAAAGGCAGAACCCTAGCCTCCGGAGTGATCCGAAGGAGGGATTGGCAAGGAGAAGACTTCCATCTTCACAACCAAGTGCAAGGGGACATCAACATCATCACCACTGTCATCATCATCATCATCATCATCATCATCATCGCCACTGTCATTATCATCATCATCCACATCCATCTCATTGTAACATTAGGAACCCTAGTGGATCATCTTGTGTGTTACGTGCATGATCCATTCATGTTTACCATTACCGCTTCATAATGTTTGTTGTCTATATGTGTGAGTAGACCCCCTACTTCTTGGGGTTAAGGATGAAACTTGGTATGTATAGGATCTGAAATGTTATATTGGATATAAGGTCCTCTATTGAATGCTTAGTTTAGTAAACTTTGTGAATGTTGTGAAGGGGCCCCACTCAACATTAGCACAAAAGGTGACAAAGTGTATCATTGTCAGTGTAAAAAGGTTAGGATGTGAAGGTAATTAGAGGTGACAGTAAAACCTTTGCTCCTAGATTTTGCAATTGATAGGGGATTTATGGAAAAACTTAGAGAGACCGCGTCCACGGGGTAGCCCTCAATTAGCTTAGTCATAACCTGCAGGGGGATACTACGGTAGTGGTGTGTGTTGCACGAAGTCTACCTAGAGTAGAACGTGTTCTGTACCCGGCACCGCCCAGCATAATCATCAAGAGTGGCTCAAATATGCAGGCTATATTATGCAGTTCCATGGGTTGCCTTACTCTGTCATTTCCACTTATTATTCTTCTTGTTGTTTTCCTATTACTTTTTATGTTATTTACTTCCAGTTTGCTCCGCACCAAAACAAATATTTTTTTCCACCGTTACTTTGTTTGGAGTCTACAATTAACAAGTCCATAATTCACTACAAGAGGGTACACTTAATTCATGTGCTCCCAATGGGATCATTTTCTTACTTTGAAAAGGACACAATTAAACCATGTGCAATTGCAGGACATCATGGCCTCAACGGTGGTCCCCTACCCCATTTGTCGGACGGTTAATTCAGTCTCCTCGTCAATATTGGTGGGCCCATATTGGAGTGGCGAAATTGAAATATGGCCTCAACGGTGGACGCCCACATAGGATAGAAGGGTCAACCAATTCTCCTCGTTGCTACAGTTGACATGGTGAAGCGGTGGATTCCATATGTAAGGAAACAACGCAACGGAGATGACAAGTTGAGACAACTGGCGGAGATGGCGCGCAGGGGTATGTAACTAATTTATTCTCAAGTGCTAGTGACACATGTCGAAATACGGAAGTTCGAGTGGTAGGATTCGAATATGCAACTTCGAAAGTGGCACAGACCGACTTTCCCTAAGAAAATTAGGAAAATAGTATTCTTCAAGCTAATGACCCCTCATCATCAAAATAGGCTGATGGGACCATCAAACGAATCCATGTAGCTTGTTTTACCTCTTAAAACATGGATGGGAATCATCACTCTTTTTTGGAAAGTTTCAGTACCTTTCTTAATCATGCATTGATGGTATGTGAAATTGAAAATCTAGTATTTTTCTTATTCATGCAACGACTGAATGAAATGAAACAACAATTCCTGCGAACATGGAAATTTAAATGCATGGGTCTGAAGCGGCATAAAAACGAGGACGAAATCAACTAATGTTTAGAGGTAGAATTTTATCGGGGCATGCTACATGTTGGACAGCGTTACTTACAATTCATCAATTTGTATTTTTTACTTTGAGTTACCGCAAAATTGAATTATAAAACCAATGTCTGATATATTAATGGTCACAAAATGTTAGATATGTGTTCTGCTCAAACATATGAAACAACAACAAAATACATAAATGAATAAGGACAATTAAATTAGATCAACACTCTTTTTGAGGTGAGACTAGTTGATGCAGGGACACCAGTTGATCGAACGCTTCCAGAGACTAGTTGCAAGCTTGATATAATTGTCTCATACCCGTCAGATATTGCTTGTGTTGTGAGTGTAGTTAACCAATATATGCATGACCCATAATCAGCAGATATGGATGTTGTGAATAGGATCCTACGATATCTTAAGGGGTGATCAGGAAGATACCTCTTATGGGAACTTTCAAGTTAGATGCCATACTGATGTTGTCGGGGGTTGGATGCGACATATGCCAAAGGATGGCTTATCATGGTGGGAGCGAGTAGAACATCGCCGGTGCCTGGAAGCGGGATGAGGCGTAGACATGCACGCCGGCGAAACTTACCGAGCTTCAGGGCTCTTCGAGGAGATAATACCCCGATTGCTGCTCTGCAGGGTCTCCGCATGATCACTATGGTAATATGAGTACAAAGTTGCTCCTCGAGCTGTGTTCTGGAGGTGGGAGAGGGCAAGGCTAGCTCTCTCCCTCTTATGGTTCTGGTCTAGTGCTAAAAGGATCGAACCCTTTGCATGGGTGCTCCGGGGGGTTTATACAGGCCTACCCCCCGAGGGTACAATGGTAATCTAGCTGGGTGCGGGTCCCAGCCATGTGTCTCTTAGGTAGCCGCCGTCTCCGCTGACTCCTGGGGCCCGCCGCTGGTGGGCCCCGCCGACTGTCCTGGTCACTGTAGCCGCGCCCCTGATGACGTTGGCTTGGTCGTGGGGTCGTGGCAACAGTGCCGCCGCCAGGCGGGCGATCACTGTCGCCACTCCCTGTCTTATCTGGTTAATGGCGTGCGGGGCCCATGGGAGGAGCGGGGCGACTCTCGGAGGCCGACTCCCACGAGGTCCGTCTTCGGGTGCTCTTGCCGTCTTTCATCCCCCCCGCTGACTAGCGGGACCCGCCGTCTCCAAGCCGTACATGCGGGCCAACGTGAAAACAGGGTTTTGCCGCCGGGGTGGACGTCAAGGCCAGTATTGCAACAGTGCCGCGCCGGACGGAGATCTCCTCCGGTACGACGCACTGTAGCCATACCTGCCCCTGGTAATCGGGGTAGGGGAGGGTCGTACTCCGGCCATCCCCGGTCTCGTCCTTCTTCTCGAAGGCAGAGGGCGGTGAAGTCGCGAGCCGACTCCCCATAGTCGGCTTCCCTGGAGTCATTAATTGGGAGTCGGCTTATGCCGTAGCCGACTCTGGGATTCGGCCGTGAGTGTGTAGTGGGTGATGCCGCAGCCGACTCCCAGAGTCTGCTCTTCGTCTTGGGATCCTTGAGGGACGAAGCCCGCCCCGATGTCTTGCAAGGCTCTGGGTCTCGGGTGAGCCTACCCGTGGCCCATTACTCCGAAAGTAGTCCCCGAAGCTGGTGAGGCACCAAGGGAGGCATGTCGAGGAGCCTCAATAGTTTCTTCCTTCGAGAGGCCATGTCTGCGGCTTGCCTGCCGCCTTCCTCCGAGCCGATCTCTGGGAAGTGATCTTGGCTCAGGCCGTCTCCGACGAGCCGACTATCGGAAGCCGGACTCGTCGACGGCCATCTTGCTCTTTAGAGAGTTTGAAAGTCATGGCGGGATTCAGACGGCGTGCTTGATAAGCTACACAGCCGCCGCCCGCCACGGACCTGCCGGGGAACGCCACATGGCCGGGCCAGTCTGCCAGCCCACGCGCGTGACGGGACAGGACCGCGGGTGGGGCCCGCCATTACCACGCCTCGGCCTTTGAACGGATCCGTTGTGGCCGTGCGGGCGGTTGGGTTTCCAGCGCAGTAAATGCACGCAGTAATCTTGCGTGGTAAATCATGGGGGTCGTGGGGGCGTGGGCGCAGTTAATCCCACGATGCCCCTCGGCTTCTCAGCCCGCTGGCCTATAAGTAGGCAGAGGGAGCGGGGTGGCGAAGCACACGCGCCCGCTCTCCTCTGCTTCCCTTCGCTCCTTCTTCTTTCTTCTTTCCCCCACCGCTGCTGTGCCGAACTGCGCTCCGCTTGCAGCGATGAGCTCATCTTCTGCCGCCGCGCCCGCCGCCGTTTGCTCCGGCGTGTGGGACGGCTCTGAGATTGACGACGACATCATTAACTTCCTCCACAAGACGCGTCGCCTCCCCGGCGCGCACCTCATGCAGGCCCGCGCTCCGCCGTCGACGGAGGTGACGCCAGCGCCAAAGGAGGGTGAGCAGCTCGTGTTCCGCTCCCACCTCATGCGCGGCCTGGGGCTTCCGGCGAGCGGGTTCTTCCGTTCGTTCTTGGAGTTCCATGGCCTCCAGCCGCACCACCTCACCCCAAACACGGTGGTGCTGCTGGCGGCCTTCGCCGCTCTGTGTGAGGGCTTCCTCGACGTTCTCCCCACCATCGAGCTGTGGGGAGAGTTCTTCCAGTCCAAGCTCGGCACGCATGTCGCCGGCGTGCCAGCCCAGTGCGGCGCCTTCATCGTGATACGGAGGACGACGGCCGACAACCCATTCCCCGCCATCCAACTGATCAAGTCGGTGAAGATGTGGCAGCGCTCTTACTTCTATGTGAAGAACGTCGCCCCAGACGATGACTGGGTTAATCTGCCAGCCTACGAAGTCGGTGCGCCGGCCGGGAGGCAGCCCAGCTGGTCCTACCGCGCCAAGACGCTAACTCTGGCTGGAGCCGCCGCCGTAGCGCGACTTCGAGTGTTGACGTCGTCGGCTGGTCTGACTGGGGCCGACTTGCTGGCCGCCTTCGTGGTGCGCCGAGTCCTCCCGCTCCAGAGACGGGCTCATCTGATCTGTCAGATGAGCGGCCACCGGGACCCCAGTCGGATGTGCACCAAGGACATGCCCCACGCGGAGGTGGCGAACACGATGAACTACATCGCGAACTGCGGCCTCTCGGAGGATTGGCAGTTCGGCATGGAGCCGTACTCGCGCGCCATCCCTCCGCTAGTGGTAAGTTGTCCTTCTTCTTCTATTCTACAGTCGAATCTGACTCCTGATCGTTATCATTTTAAATTAGAATTCTCTCATCCAGCCCTCGTCCGGCGCCGTGGGGCCGCCCCGCCAGTTCGCCCCCGATCGGGCGGAGAGCGACATCGACGACCCCGACCTGGGGGCGGAGGGGATGGAGGTCGACGCCGAAGGAGGCGGCGAAGCAGAAGAAGGCAGCCTCAGGCCCTCGGCCACCTTCGCCGACTGGCCCGCCGGCGAAGATGGGGAAGTCGCCCCGCGCCCTCAATCGAGGCTAGACGGCGCGAAGAAGCGCCGGGCCGGGCCGAGTTCCCTCGGAGGCCGGGAAAAGAAGTTTAAGGGGGCGGCCGCCCCGACCAAGCGAGAAGAGGCGGTCGCGAGGGCCCAACGCTTCCGTAAGGAAGTGAAGAAGCCACCGCTATCCTCTGGGTAAGCGTTTCTATTTCTTCGTCTTTGTTTTATCTTCTGGTGGGTTTTGTCTGGATCCTTACATGTCTTCCCTGTTCCAGAGCTCCTCTCACCCTTGGGAGGGTCGCCGCCGCTTCCATCAGGGTGTCGGTGGAGTCGTCCGCCGTGACCCGGCGCATTGACCCCGCTGCCGACCTCCGGGAAGCGACGGAGCAAAACGCGCAGGAGAAGCGCAACGAGGACGAAGCCGCCCGTCGGGAGAAGGCGGAGGCCGAGAAGGTGGCCGCCTCCACCCAGGAGGACCTGGAGGGAGCCGAAGCCGCCGCCGCGGCCAAACAGTGGGCCGAAGAAGCTGCGCGCCGCCAGTCGGCGCTGCTTGTCGTCCCATTGAACTCGACGCCGCCTCCGGATTATACGAAGCAGTCTGGGGAGGCCGGCAGGGAGTACCCCATCGTGGAGAGGGAGGGCGGCGAGATTCCCGGTCCGGACACGGTGGTGCCGCCACCACCGCCCCCGCCGCCATCGGGAAGCGTGAGGGATAAACAGCCGGCGGGCCCGCCGGTGCCGCCGACTACGGACGAGGCCATGGTGAATTTGCTTCTCCAAGTCGCCTTGCCGACGCGCCGTCGACTGGAGAAGGCGACTTCAGCGCCGCACCCTTTGGAGACCGGAGCAGCCAGCTCGGCCGCGCCAGACGTCAAGGTGATGAACACTGCGCCCGTCGGGTGGGTGCGAGGAGGCGGCACAGGCCCGCTGAACCAGGCGCTCCTGGACGTCCAGGCAAAGCTGCGAGCCGAAAGCGACGCCCTCCAGAA
Source organism: Aegilops umbellulata (assembly GCA_032464435.1). Lineage (NCBI taxonomy): Eukaryota > Viridiplantae > Streptophyta > Magnoliopsida > Poales > Poaceae > Aegilops > Aegilops umbellulata. Next base: position 447,370,624 of record CP136055.1, read on the forward strand.
CTGCACCAAGGCGCATCTAGCGTCGCGAGCAGCCGTCCGGGTACGTTGCTTCTGACTTTGTTTTTTCTTGCTCTTCTCTGTGGGGGCGCGCCAGCGCACCCACTGGGTGTAGTCCCCGAGTTCCGGGCAGGCTGCTGAGCAGGCGGGTCAGAACTCTATTGGTGAGCTCTGAGTGCTTATTCTTGTTTGAAATGCTTATCGTAGGACTACCACAACCTCCGAGTCACCGTCTTCAACCGCAATGTTGAAGAGCTGGGCAAGCGGACTGCCGACTTGTCGGAGGGCCGGAGTGAGTTTCCAACTTCGCGGGGGCGCGCTGGCGCACCCGCGGGCTGTAGTCCCCGAGATTCGGGCCGACTGCTGCGCAGTCGGGCCGGATCTTCTTGGCGACCTTCTCTGACGACTTGCGTCATTTTTCTTCTTTCTTCAGAGGCCAACGCCGTTCTTCAGCAGCAGCTGGGCGAAGCCAACACCGCCTTGCGCGCCAAGGAGGCAGAATGCGGCAAGCTCGTCACGGAGCGCGACCTGCTGGCCGCGCAGCTGGCGGAGCAGAATGAGCTGCTCAAGAAGGCACAGGAGGAGGCGAAGGAGAGAGAGACTGAACTCCAAGTCGAGTTCGAAGCCGAACGCTCCTCCTGGACCGACAAGGAGGCGATGCTGACCTCCGGCTTCCATGAGATTGAGGATATCGTTGATGGTAAGTTTTCTTTACTCGCTTCCTTTGAGCCGCCGACAGCGGGTCGGGCCGACTCTTGCTTTTTCTGACTTGCTTCTTTTTTCATCTTAGTAGACTTCTTCCCGGGCCATGCGCAAACTGCCGTTCAAGCCATCGAGGCCGATCGCGAGGCGCGGAGGGCGGCCGGCGAGAAGGTTGCTGCCAACGCCCCCCGGACTCTTGATGAACAGCTTCTGAGCATCGAGGCTCGCCTGCGACCGGCTCACCGGACGCTGCGCCGGCTTCAACGTGTCGGCGCCCGGGCGATTGCTGCCTTGTGGCCAGAGATGTCGATTCTGCGCACTCCCAGCCGGACTGCCGACTGGCTGGAGGTCGCAGCCGGCCGTCTGGATGCTTGGAAAGGCTCTTCGGCACGTGCCGGAGCGCGTCGTGCCTTGGAGTTCGTCAAGGCGTGGTATCCAGACCTAAGCCTGGACCAGCTAGCCACGCTCCGGGCCGAGGCCCAGCCGGAGCTGGCAGCCATGGAGGACGACTTTGTCAAGCGCGCCGCGAAGATCGCCGAGTACGTCGACACCAGTGTCTTCGTTCCTGAACGAGCTAACAATGGCGAGGAGGCGCCGCCGGAGTGGTTTGGGATGAACCCGAACTACGGCAAGGATTCGGCGGAGGTGATCGGCTCCAGTGCCGAGGAGGGAGACGAGGTGGAGGCCGGAGACGAGATGGAGGCGCCAAAAGCCGGAGCGGGCGATCAGCCTTAGCTCGACCGTGCCTCCAACAACGAGCCGCGCCCAACTGCGCCGACTGCCGCTGGAGGTGATCAAGCCGAGTCTGCCCAGCCGGCCGCCCCCACGTCCGACACCGCCATCTCCTCCGAGCCCCCAAACCCGTCTGCTGCTTCATAGGCCGCCGCCTTGTCTTATTTATCTGTTTAGTAGTTTCTCGACGAACGTTGTTAATTCGCACAATTCCACCCGCGGGGTGTATTTTGAACTTCCGTTTGAGGATTCGGCCAATGGCCTTTGTAATGTAAATATTTATGTGGGTTCTATCATTTCTTGCTTATTGCTCTTTTGGCTTTTTTCCTTTGCCGCCTTCCCTTGGATGCCGTCTTTGCCAGTCGGACAGCCGCTCCGCGGACTGCCGCTGGATCAAATACTTGGCTACTTTTGGGAAGGCAAGTACTTAGCCATTCTAGAGTTTTCTCAGCAAGTCGGATAGAAAACAGCAAGCCGACTACTCGGAGTCGGTTTTGCTAGGAACGGCTGGAAAGCCAGCTCGAGCTATGCTTTACGCTTTGAGTCCTTAGCCAATTTTCATGTGGGCGCCCATTCTTCCCTGCTCCTGCCCACCAGACAGTCGCTCTGCGAGCTGTGGCTTCTGACAGGAGTCAGCTTAGGCGCCACACACTATTTGTCCGACTGCAGGAAGCGTTTTCATAGCGCGAGACGGCGAGTCCCCGGGCCGACTAGTCGAGCCTGGTGCCAAGCGGCATAACAAAAAGTAGCATACTCGGAAGCATAATACTTATCATACAGATAACAAAAGGGGCGGTCCCCGAGTCCGCCTCGGGGGGCCCAAAGTCTTGGTACTTCAGTACAAAGGGGTAGCGTGGTACATACTGCATTAACTGTAAAATCTTCGAAGAAGATTTGCGTTCCATGGTCGCTCCGTCTCTTTGCCGGAGTCATCCCTCTTGCGTGCTCGGGGCTTCTGAGCGTTGATCAGGTAGTAGGAGTCGTTGCCTAGCACCTTGCTGATGATGAAGGGGCCTTCCCAAGGTGCTGACAACTTGTGCTGGCCGGCTGTTCACTGGATTAGCCGGAGCACAAGGTCACCCTCTTGGAAGGATCTCGGCCTGACCTTCCTGTTGTAGTAGTGGCGTAGGCTCTGCTGGTAGATGCTGGACCGGCTAAGTGCCAACGGCCGACCCTCTTCCAGCAGATCGACGCCATCTTGTCATGCTTCTTCTGCTTCCTCTGCGGTGTACATCGTGACTCGCGGGGAGTCGAACTCTATATCCGTTGGGATGACGGCTTCAGCACCGTAGACGAGGAAGAAGGGTGTGAAGCCGGTCGACTTGTTTGGGGTTGTGCGCAGACTCCAGAGGACAGGTGGCAACTCGTCAAGCCAACAGCCGGCCGAACGCTCCAGTGGTTCGACCAACCGAGGCTTGATGCCGGACAGGATGAGGCCATTCGCCCGCTCCACCTGGCCGTTTGACTGCGAATGGGCAACGGACGCTAAGTCCAGTCGGATGCCCTGCGTCGCGCAGAAACGGGCCAAAGCGCCTTTGGCAAAGTTGGTCCCGTTGTCGGTGATGATGCTGTGCGGTATGCCATACCGAGTCGTGATGTCTGAGATGAAAGTCACAACAGTCGGACCATTCAACTTCTTGATGGGCTTCACTTCTATCCACTTGGTGAACTTGTCCACCGCGACAACTAGATGAATTAGGCCGCCTCGTGCCGTCTTGAAGGGTCCCACCATATCCAGGCCCCAAACCGCAAAGGGTCAGGCGATGGGTATAGTCTTGAGTGCTGAAGCCGGCTGATGTGGCTTGGAGCGGAACTTCTGGCACCCCTTGCATTTCTGGACCAACTCTTTGGCCTCCTCGAGGGCAGTCGGCCAGAAGAAACCACGCCGGAAAGCTTTGGCGACGAGTGCCCTTGAAGCCGCATGGTGGCCGCACTCGCCTTGATGAATATCTCTGAGAATTGCTTGGCCTTGCTCCGGCTCGACGCAGCGCTGGCAAACACCGGTGACGCTGCGCCTGACCAGCTCTCTGTTGATTACGGTGTATGCTACCGCTCAGCGTTGTATTTGCCGAGCCACGGTTTCGTCAGTTGGTAGCTCCTTGTTCACCAAGAATTTGAGGATGGGCTGGGCCCATGAGGGTGCTACTATCTCTTCGATTGCCAGAACCGCGACTTGGACGAGGGCGGCTGGGCTGGGAGGCGGCGGGCTGGAGTCCGAGGCCGCTTGCTGGATCAATGAAGTCCCCGGGCCGACTAGTGCAGTCCCCGGGCCGAGTTCTGGAGTCTTTTCTTTGGTTGTCGTAGTCCCCGGGCCGAGTTCTGAAGTCGGCTTTGACTGCGGCGTTCTTGGAGTCATCTGCAAGGGTTTTTGTGCCATCTGTTTGGGCTTTGGAGCCGGATCCGACTTCTTCTGGAGGGGCCGGCACAAAAATGGAGTCTCACTCTGGTGAAGGCTTGATGGACGGCTTGAGGACGCGCTGAAGAGCGACGCCAGATGGTATTGCTTGGCGAGTGGAGCCGATTCGTGCCAAAGTATCTGCTAGGTTGTTGTGCGAGGAAGCGGTAGCTTGCCATGTTGGCGTCCTTGGCATCCCAGTCGCCAGATGATTTCTGGACCACCAAGTCAGAGTCGCCATAACACAGGATCCGGCGAATGCCAAGCTCTTTGGCAAGCCGAAGCCCGTGAATGAGCGCCTCGTATTCAGCATCGTTGTTGGAGGCGGCGAAATGGATCTGCAGTGCATACTGGAGCTTGTCGCCTTTAGGAGAGGTGAGGACAACGCCGGCTCCCAAGCTGGTGCGCATCTTGGAGCCGTCGAAATGCATCCGCCAATGGGTGGAGTCGGGCGCTGGCGGCAGGTACTGGGTCTCGGCCCAGTCGACGAGGAAGTCGGCCAGTGCTTGTGACTTGATGGCGGTGCGGGGCTGATAGTAGATCGTGTAGGGCGCCAAATCTATGGCCCATTTGGCCACTCGGCCAGACGCATCTCGGCTTCCAATGATCTCGGCTAATGGGGCCGTGCAGACCATGATGATTGGATGCTCTTGGAAGTAAGGCTTCAGCTTCTTGGCGGTGAAGTGCACGCCGTAGCACATCTTATGGTAGTGGGGGTAGTTTTGCTTGGAGGCCGACAGTACTTCACTCAGGTAATATACCGGTCTCTGGACTGGTAGTGCCTTGCCCTCCTCCTTGCGCTCTACTACAATGACTGTGCTGACTACTCGGCTGGTGGCGGCGATGTACAGGAGCATGGGCTCTTTGGGAGTCGGAGCCGCCAACACAGGGGGAGTAACCAACATCTTCTTCAGCTGCAGAAAGGCCTCGTCCGCCTTGTGGTTCCACTCGAAAAAAATTGGTCTTCTTCATGAGCTGGTCAAGGGGAGAGCTTTCTCGCCCAGCCGACTGATGAAACGGCTGATGGATGCCAGACAGCCAGTGAACTTCTGCACATCCAACAGTCGGCTAGGTACCTCCATGCTCTCGATGGCCTTGATCTTCACAGGGTTGCACTCTATGCCGCGTTCAGAGACCAGGAAGCCGAGAAGCTGGTACTCCCAAAACGCACTTCTCGGGGTTGAGCTTGATCTGGAATCGGCGAAGGTTCTCAAAGGTCTCCTTGAGGTCTTCCAGCAAAGTCCCGCGCCTTTCCGTCTTCACCACCACATCATCCACGTAAACGTGGGCATTTCTGCCGAGTTGCTTGAGGAGGCACTTCTGCATGCAACGCTGAAAGGTGGCGCCGGTGTTCCTCAAGCCTAACGTCATGGTCAGGTAGCAGAAGGCTCCAAACGGCGTGATGAAGGCAGTCTTTAGTCTGTCTGCCAGGTTCAGCTTGATCTGGTGATATCCTGAATAGGCATCTAAGAAGCTCAACAGCTTGCATCCGGCTGTGGAGTCTATGACCTAATCGATTCTCGGCAAAGCAAACGGGTCCTTGGGGCAGGCTTTGTTGAGGCTTGTGTAGTCAATACACATTCGCCACTTCTTGTTCTTCTTCAGTACTAAAACTGGGTTCGCTAGCCACTCTGGGGAAAATACTTCCATGATAAAGCCGGCTGCAAGGAGCCGGGCTATCTCTTCTCCAACAACTCTTCTTTTCTCTTCTGACAGGCGGCGCAAGGGCTGCCTGACGGGCTTCGCATCAGATCAGACATGTAACTTGTGCTCGGCGAATTCCGTCGGTACACCAGGCATGTCTTTGGGGGACCATGCAAAGATGTGTCGATTCTCACGGAGGAAATCGACGAGCTCGCCTTCCTATTTGCTGTCAAGGTTTGCACCTATGACAGCGTACCTCTTCGGGTGCTCTGGGACCAAGGGTATCTTCTTTGTTTCCTTTGCTGGCTTGAACGAGCCCTCAGCTTCCGACTCCTTGGGGTTGGGCGACATCTCAGGCTGCTTGCCGGCCATCGCCACAACCCGATCAAGAAGCCGCTTCTCTGCTGCAATAACCACGGACTCAGCCAGCCGACTGCTCTCGGCCGCGCAAGCGGACGACTTCCTGTAGTCGCCGGCTACAGTCAGAATTCCCTTGGAACTCGGCATCTTCATCTTGAGGTAGGCGTAGTGGGGGACCGCCATGAATTTGGCCAACGCAGGTCGGCCAAGCAGCGCATGGTACGGGCTCTCAAGGTCCACCACTTCAAACCAGACTGGCTCTCGGCGGAAATGATCCTTATCTCCGAAAAGGACGTCTATCAGAATCTTGCCGATTGGGGAGCAGGAAAGGCCAGGGACGATCCCATGGAATACGGTCCGGCTGCTCTGGAGCTGTCTTTGCTTGATTCCTAGCTTCTCCATGGTATCCTTATACAGGATGTTGATACTGCTACCTCCATCTATCAGAACTCGCGAGAAGCGATCTGCCCGCCTATCAGTGGCAAAGGTGGCTTCCAGAACTAGGGCGTAGGAACCCGGGTTTGGAATCACCTCTGGGTGATCAGCTCTGCTCCAGCTGATAGGCTTCTCGGACCAGTGCATGAACTCTGGCGTCTCTGATGCTACTGCATTCACTTCTTGTTGCTGCAGCCGCCTGCTGCATTGATCGTCAGCCACGCTGGTGAACACCATGTAGGCTCCGTGCTCTTCCGGGTACTCGTCTTGTACTGCGCCGACTGGCCTGACAGCCGGCTGCTGGGGTGGAGGCGGAGGCGGCTGCCCCGCTGGCGGAGGAGGCATCAGGCCGTCTCCCTTGGCGATCCTGGTGAGCCAATGGCACTTTCTGGTGGTGTGGTTCGACGGCTTCGCGCCACTGTGGAACTTGCAGGGACCATCTAGAGTCTGCTCGTAGGAGAAAGCCGGCAACCAGTTGGACTTGCCGCCCTTCTGCCGCTTGGGTGGAGGCTGCCCCTCTGGCTGCTGATCTTCGACTGTTGCGACCTGCCGGCTACTGGAAGCCGGCTGTGGGGCCTTGCGCTTGTGGCGTTCTGCTGTTGCCGCCGACTGGCGTCTCCAGCCGGAGTTCTGGGAGCCTGAGGAGCCAACTTGCCGGCTGTGCTAACTTGGATCTCCGTCTTCATAGAAGAGTCAGACGTGGCGTACTTGTCTGCTATGATCAGCAGCTCGTCCAGGGTCTCCGACTCGTCGCAAAGGAGCTTGTGCTTGAGGAGGGTGCCTTCTATGCACCCGGCCATGAAGTACTCGATGGCCTGCACCTCGTGCACGCCCTCGCAGGAGTTTCGGAGCTCGGCCCAACGCATGAGGTAGTCGCGAGTCGATTCGTTGGGGCCTTGCACGCACCAGGAGAGCTAGCGAGGCTTGGGAGGTCGCTTGTACGTGCTCGTGAAGTTGAGGATGAAAGCCTCGGTGAAGTCGGGCCAGCCGTTGATGCTGCGGGGTTTCAGGCTGTTCAACCATGTCCGGGCCGTGCCCTGGAGCATGAGCGGAACGTACTTCACGGCAACACGCTTGTTGCCGTTTGCTATGCTGACGGCTGTGGAGTAGTCAACCAGCCAGTCTTCCGGCTTCACGGAGCCGGTGTACTTGGGAGTGTCTCTAGGGAGAGTGAACCCTTTAGGAAAGGGCTCATCTCGGATGCGGGGCCCGAAACATGGCGGTCCCATCTCGTCTTCTTCTTCCAGCGCCAGGGATCGGTGGAGTCGGTCGATCCGGTGGCGGGCGTCATTCTCTCCGAATCCCTCTCGGCGGCCGAGGCGGCCTCCGAGAGTCGGATGCTCAACGGGCGGTGGGGAGACTCGCCTTTCTCTGCGGGGTGGAGGAGGCACATAGTCGTCCCGCCGCTCCACTGCTCTCGGGCGGCCGTCTTGATCGCGCTCGATGGTGATGTGAGTCCGACTGTGGCTGGCAGCCGGATCCTTGTCTTTCCTTCCGCGGACGCCGCATGTCGGCCTCCGAGACGTCGCGCCTTGATCTCGGCGGAGTGGCGGGTCGTTGTTCTGTCGCTGCGGCCCCTCGGTTCGACAGCCGGCCGCGTTCTGCGCGCCGGCCGCGTCGAGGAGCTGTTGGACTCGCTCCGTCATCAGTCGGCGTTCTTCGCCCTCGAGGTTGTCCAACTCGTCTGCCGCCTTCTTGGCGGCTCGAATGTTCTCTACGGGCGTGGCGTATACGGGGCGATTGGCCCCGAACATGCTGGCGACGTCCGCGCCGCGTTGCCGGACCGCGCCTAGGCGGCTTGGCCCCGTCGGAGCCGGCGAGCCGCCCACAGCGCGATCCATCTCACGCTGGTAGGCCTCTGACAAGCGTCTCATGCTTGCCAGCTTCTTTGCGCCTTCGACGAGCTGGAGGCGGCGTGCCTCCAGTGTCTCGGCGTCAGTGTCCTCTGGAATGGGCGCATCCAGGTCTTGCAGCGCCGCATCAAGCGGGTCGCAATCTCTTCCGTCGGAGTGCTCGCCATGGCCGATGACGAGCACTTCTGTGACGGTGCTCCCGCCGCTCTCCGCGCGAGGGAGCGGCTCGTCGTAGACCACCATGTTGGTGGGAAAGGCGTCAAGCGACGCGGTGTCGGAGTCGACCAGCATCGGGTCGGTGGAGCCTACGGACTCCAAGTCAGCGGCAGGCTCGCCGACAACATGGAGTTCGTCGAGGAGGCCCGCGAGAAGGCTCTCGGGGCCGCCGGTGCCTGCGTCGGATGCAGGCTCGTCGGAGAGGCGAACCTCGCCGACAAGATCGGCGAGGCAGCTGGCCGCGCAGGCGGTCTCAGCGCCGTGCAGCGCGTCAGCGCAGACTCCCTCTGGCGTGCCGGGCTGGCTGCGCTCGCCAGGGAGGAAATAGGTTTCTGTCCAGAACAGATCTCCGGACGACGGTGCACCTCGCCCCACGGTGGGCGCCAAATGTCGGGGGTTGGATGCGACATATGCCAAAGGATGGCTTAACATGGTGGGAGCGAGTAGAACGTCGTCGGTGCCTGGAAGCGGGATGAGGCGTAGACATGCACGCCGGCGAAACTTACCCAGCTTCAGGGCTCTCCGAGGAGATAATACCCCTACTGCTGCTCTGCGGGGTCTCCGCATGATCACTATGGTAATATGAGTAAAAAGTTGCTCCTCGAGCTGTGTTCTGGAGGTGGGAGAGGGCAAGGCTAGCTCTCTCCCTCTTATGCTTCTGGTCTAGTGCTAAAAGGATTGAACCCTTTACATGGGTGCTCCGGGGGGTTTATATAGGCCTACCCCCCGGGGGTACAATGGTAATCTGGCTGGGTGCGGGTCCCAGCCATCTGTCTCTTAGGTAGCCGCCGTCTCCGCCGACTCCTGGGGCCCGCCGCTGGTGGGCCCCGCCGACTGTCCTGGTCACTGTAGCCGCGCCCCTGATGACGTTGGCTTGGTCGTGGGGTCGTGGCAACAGTGTCGCCGCCTGGCGGGTGATCACTGTCGCCACTCCCCGTCTTATCTGGTTAATGGCATGCGGTGCCCGTGGGAGGAGCGGGCCGACTCTCGGAGGCCGACTCCCACGAGGTACGCCTTCGGGTGCTCTTGCCGTCTTTCATCCCCCCCCCCCCCCCCCCCGCTGACTAGCGGGACCCGCCGTCTCCAAGCCGTACATGCGGGCCAACGTGGGAACAGGGTTTTGCCGCCGGGGTGGACGTCAGGGCCAGTATGGCAACAGTGCCGCGCCGGATGGAGATCTCCTCCGGTACGACGCACTGTAGCCATACCTGCCCCTGGTAATCGGGGTAGGGGAGGGCCGTACTCCGGCCATCCCCGGTCTCGTCCTTCTTCTCGAAGGCAGAGGGCGGTGAAGTCGCGAGCCGACTCCCCATAGTCGGCTTCCCTGGAGTCATTAATTGGGAGTCGGCTTATGCCGTAGCCGACTCTGGGATTCGGCCATGAGTGTGTAGTGGGTGATGCCGCAGCCGACTCCCAGAGTCTGCTCTTCCTCTTGGGATCCTTGAGGGGCGAAGCCCGCCCCGATGTCTTGAAAGGCTCTGGGTCTCGGGTGAGCCTACCCGTGGCCCATTACTCCGACAGATGTCGATTGTGCAGGTTCTCTAGATGACTGCCTCTCAACATTTGGTCACTTCACATCTGTTGGAAGGAACCTAGTTTCATGGCGACGCAAAATACAAAGGGCTGTGTTGCTTGATCGACTACAGAGGCTGAGTTTGGATCCATGGGTCATGCTATATGTGAGTTACTATGGTTGCAGATTCTCCTAACAGAGTTGCGGTTGTACAAGTACAAGTCTCTAGTATATAATGTGACGACAAAGCTACTATTGACATTGCTAATAACCTTGTTCAGTACAACCGAACCAAGCACATAGAGATTGATCGTTACTTCATCGAGGATAAGTTTGATGAAGGAGTAGTTTGCCTGTCATACGTCACTTCAGCAAGTCAAGTAGCATATGCCCTTACAAAAGGACTCCTAGAAAAAAAAGCCCACGTTTGGTAGCAAGATGGATTCTATATGATATATTCGCCCCGTCTTGAGAGGGAGTGTTGGTGTATGATTACCATATAACATGATTCCCTAACATAAGGGATTGGTGAGGAACGATACATAATATCCCCAAATCCTCTTCATCCTCCCTCGAATCACTAATCTCTCAAATCTCTGATGATTTTGAACAGGATGTCCCTTCTCCCCCTTCCTCTATATCATGGAAACTACCAATTAACACATGGGCAAGCATATTTGGAATTAGCCATAAGTATATCTCCCGAATTTGCAATACCGCACCCACAACCTAGTAACTGAGAAACTTGATTGTAATAATAAATTAAAAAAATCTCTTTATGCTGGAGCGAAACCACCTTTTGACCGGACACAGATTGATGTTTTTTATATAATTTGTATACGAATACAATTAGAAGAAAAACATACATTTTTTCAGCGATTAAATTAGTAATTCACCCTTGTTTGTCAATTTAGGAGCTATTGCTCCTTTATAGGAAAAATGAACCATATAAAATCTCCATGTACCAAAATGGTATCATTTCTATCCACATTAGGCATGATTATTAACTGTGTACAAACTCCACAAGAAAAATCTAGCAATACTTTTTCTGGAGGAAAGAAAAATCACCAATTCACTTTCTGAATATGATCTAGCATGATTAATTGCATTGTAACAGCAGCATTGTTTTACTACAAGAGGAGGGGAATAAGAAAATGATTAAAAAGGGGCATTTTTTGGTTTGAAAGTTCAAAATACTCTTATTGGTTCTTCTATCTCGGGAACTATATTTAACCCAACAAACATCCAATTACAGGGAAGGAAAACAGACGACAAGAACAAGAACACAGACTCCAACTCCTCGACGACCAAGCTAGGGTCGTCATCACATGCAAGCGTTCACTCGCACTAGCTAATTACTTAATTAGTCTCAGAAGACGCCTCTCTTTCACGGTACTCCAAGTCTTCAGGCCATGGAGAGCTTAGCTAGGTAGCCTTGTCCCATGCATGTAACCTTACTCATGCGATCAACTTAGTTGCTAACTCGCTAACCTTACTCCTCTCATGCATGCATGCGCTAATTCCAGGTTGCTTCAAGTCTCAGACTCACTCGACAGATCGGAGCTTACGGCTTGTGTAAGCTTGATCGATCATGGCATCCGGCCTCCGTTGTAGGACGAAGCCGACTTCATCTCGGCCTCCAAGGAGCTCATGTCGCTGCTGCTCTGGTGGTGGTCTCCTCTCGGTGTCGATATCCCGCGCACGATGCCGCCTCCGCCCACGCCAAGAAAGTCCCGCGTCATGTCGCCGCCGCCGCCGCCGCCAGCACCACCGCCGTTGCCACCAACACCACCTCCTCCCTGGCTGAATTTCACCTCGTGCTGATCCATGTCGCACATCCTCGGATCAAACATCCCGGCGGAACCGCTGTTAGCGCCGCCAAACATCGCCGCGGCATTGACGCCGCCGCCAGCAGCCAGAGAGTTCATCAGCTCGTTCAGGTTCGCATCATTCTGGTCCATCTGCTGCTGCGGTGTCCCCTGTCGCCCGTGCGGCGAAGAGCCCACGAAGCCCCGGAACATGGACGCCGCGCCGTTGGGGCTGGAGGTCGCGCCCATCTGCGCCGCCTTCTGGAGCAGTGCGGTCGCAGACATCTGAGGCAGCATGGGCGCCTGGTCGTTGTACATCCCAGCCTGCGAAATGTGATCACCACCAACAAAGTTCCCGCCGAAAATCGCCGCCGCCGATACCTCAGAGCCACCGCCGCCGCCTCCTCCAGCTCCGCCGCTGAACTGGTCGTTGCTCATCATTCCCTGGCTTGCATGCTCATGACTAGACCCCGAGCTATTGCCATTGTTGGAGAAGAAGCCCAGGTTGAAGAGTCCATGGCCCGAAGAGGCGGGCCCTCCCGCACCATTGCCCTGGAGGTCAGGGAGCTGCATGAGGCCGTGGAACGGCTTGGACTGCAGGTAGGAGTGTGACCCATTGCCCGCCTCGTCCCCGAAATCCTGCCCCGGCGCCGCGTTGAGGAAGAAGGCCGACTGGGGCTGCTGCTGAGGCGGGCGGAACGCAGACGCGCCAGAGGGCGACAGGAGATGGTCGAGGCGCGCGGCGATGCTGCTGCTGCCTCCGCCAGCCGCTCCGCCGAGGCGCAGGAGCTCCGGGGACGGGTGGTGGTGGTGCCCGTCGTGCTGCAGGGTGGAGTTGAGGTGGGATCCCACCTGGGACAGGCTCAGCGCCATGTTGCCAGCGTTAGTAGCCCCGTAGAGGTGGCTAGTGAGGCTGCTGAGGCTCGTCGGCGGCAGCCTGGCGCTCTCCTGCGCCAGGGCGTCGCAGAAGGCCCTGTGGGTGATGAAGCTGTCCCTCCTGCATACAATAACACAACAGAAAATAATCAGAAACGCGATAAACATCAACACACCACACCACCACCATCAGTCACATGTCGTCATGTGCTCTCACACCACACCACACTGCCATGGTCTCTGCTCGATCTGCAACTTAGGTCAGAGCGCAGGCAGCGCCGTCGCATGCCAATGCATGGGCCGTGCAGTAAAAGTGAACAGTGAAGTTGATGTGAGAAGAGCTTGAGAAGCCTGAAAAGCGAACAGCGCCCTGCACCGGGCTGCATGGCGACGACGCATGCATGACACGCTGGACGGGAAGGGGGCGCACGCCCCGAGGCGGGCTAGCGGCATCTCGGGCTGAGATATTGTTTTCTGATCGACATGTGAGCACTGCGCAACTGGCCGCGGGACGGGACGACGGACGGACGGACCGACTGTGCTACTGAATGTTGTGTTTGTAGTAGCTGGTATCCCATGCATCTGAACAGTGCCATTCCCAGTGTCCACAGCTGCTACAGCGACAGGGTGCGCATCTCCCCCTTGTGCACCAGCCAGGTCACAGTAAAAGAAAGAAACAGCTTGCAAATGTGGTGGCCGTGGTTTTTATCTCTGTTCAAGTAACATATGTTTCCAAAGGAGGAATAGGGTTTGACTATTATCGCTTTGTGTACCACCACACCTTGCTGTCCAAAGACTAGTGCTAAAATTAGGAAACTGGTAGCATGGGTCAAAGGTGTTGGGTATAGTATGAATCCATGCATGCATGCACCACAAAAGCAAGCTCAAGATCCCAGAAATCGATGTGTGTCAATCAAGGGAGAGGCCGCGCTGGGGGAAAGGAGAAATCTCATCATAGCTTGCCATGCTACGCCTCTCATAGGTTCCCACTAGTAGGAAGCTTCAAAGGAGAAAGGCTTCCAGACAAAGACATCAGACATTGTCATGCACACGAACACACACACCAAGGAGCTGCGTAGAGCAGAAAACTTTGCGGGGCTGGTAAGCTCGCCTCCCGAGGCGCCTTGACACAGGAAAAAGCAAAAGCCTGCGCCAGTGAAACTTAAAAAAGCCTACTACACCCCCAAATCAAGGAGCTCAAAACAAACAATGCCAATTATTCGTACTTAGTGTACTCCAGCTCTACAGTTGAATGTGTAAAAACGATCATATGGATGCATATGGAACATACTATAGCTTCTGAAATTGGAAAAAAAAGACATGCACTATAGATTTATGCTCAGAGAAGAAGCGCCGAAGTAAAAAAAAATTGATATCGTCAGGTCTCTTCCCTTGCAGGAACAGTGAAAAAAATTGGTCATGAATGCAACTCCTGTTGGTGTTTCCCCAAGTGCTAACTCCCCATTGGAGAATTTTATGCCGAAACCATGAAAGAGAGGAGTGACCACTTGAATGAATGAATGAATGCACCTTAAGTCAATCAATGAATGAACAGTTCCTCAAGTTACACACTTGCAACTAGGCTGGCGATGCATGGGCGATGGACATTGCGACGCATCCATGAGAAGGCGTGGGCCTCTCTCGCTGGTCGCTGCCACGGCCAACGAACGGCTCTGCCACATCTTAGCCGGCCAGCCAACTCACATGAGAAGTTTAGCTGCCTACTCCTACATGGCAGCCAAGCGATGCAGTAGAGAGAGAAAACTATGGAAGAGAGAGAGAGAGGGTAAAAGAGAAAGCCTGCATGCTGCTGACGAGTTGGACCAGGAGGAATGCGGGTCTACAGGACAGTGTAACAGATGTCTTAGTCTGTAGCGTGTGTCTGGCTAGAGAGAGGAGAGAGAGCATGTTTCTGGTTCCATCTTCCCAAGGCAGCAAGCTAGGAAAGGGAAAGGATGGCTTCTGGGCAGTGCCAAAGGACTCAAAATATTCCAGCCCATTTCACGTGCGAGCAGTTTCACTGTGCGCCCCTCTCTCTCACTCGCCTTCGTCCCCCGCGGCCGTCTCTCTTGCTTTCCTTCTCAGCAGGCTGGCCAGCCAAGGAAGGAAGCAGGAGCTCGAACGACAACAATGTCGATCGACATCGGCACAAGACCAATCAAAACCCTAACCCTAAACCAAAGCAATGCCCATTATGGTATGTACGCGCAGCGCCATGCATGCAGCGAGGCCTGATCGATTTCACGTACATTCTATCTATGTAGACATCGTAGCGGCAGAAATGCAGGAGACAGTATATAGGTAGAAGAAGCTGGGCAGGGAGCAGTGGCTGGTAAGTTACCGGGAGAAGAGGGTGCCGCAGTCGCAGCGGTACTCGCGGGTGCCGCAGATCTTGGAGTGCGCCTTCCAGTCGGACTGCACGGCGTAGCGCTTGGAGCACTTGTCGCACTTCCACTTCTTCTCGCCGTGCTTGCGGCAGAAGTGCTTCTTGATGCCGGTGAGGTCGCCCAGGGCGCGCGACGGGTCGTGGTGGACGCACGTCGGCTCCGGGCACAGGTACACGCGCCGGCGCTGCACCTGGTTCGGGTTCTTCTGCTTCAGCTTCCACGGCAGGTTGTGGCCGCGGCGGTGCAGCTGCAGGTTCTGCTCGCGCTGGAACCCCTTGTTGCACACCTCGCACACGAACCGGTTCGTCGCCATCAGCGTCTTGGGCGACAGCGCGATCACCTCCGCATCCGGGTCTGCAACCAATTCCACCATGCATTTCATCATCAAATACAGTGCATATATACAAATATGACAGTTTGCTTTGCATACAAAAAAGGCATCCCAATTGATGACTCGATACGTCATGCATAAGACAATCGATAAAATGCTTGGAAATTAAGAATGGGTGGCTGTATATTTAGGGCGTTCCATGCTTGGACAGGTAGGAAGGATATATATGCTTCTAGAAGAGCAAATATTTGAGCAAGGGGCTTATTAATTGTATGCCGTGGGAGATTTCTTATTGTTGGAGTATTAATTTTCCTTATCTGTGAGGCGCTCGCACATGATCAATGAGTGAATAATCGCATTGGAGCTAGTAGAAATCACGGATTAATTTGAGAAGATATCGTTGCTTACTTCCCTGGGTGGGGGCCGGTGAGCTAGAGAGTAGAGACAAACTAGAGCACGGAGAAGAGAATATTTGCATGAGATTTTGGGGAAGAAAGAAGTTTGCAGGAAGTGATATAGAGAACAAAGGAATTGTCATGGATTGTGCCCTCGCTCCTGCTTGCACCTCATAATTGGGGAAAAGAATTGAATGTGCTCCAGTGGAGAGGATGACAGCTCATGTACATGGAATCTTGAAGCAAGAAAAAAAAAGAACTATCCAACTAGTATAGCATACGGTTTTTCTTTCCTACCAAAGATAAATAAAAACTAAAAAAATTGTGTTAGAAAATCTGGAACCGAGACTGATCTGATGAGAACACGAGACTTTGGAAGAAGAAGAAACCGGCCGAGACAAGGAGGAGCCTACTCGATCTAGAGCCACGAGTAAAGTACCCTAGTTCCTGTTCGTCACCTGAATTAATTGTCCTCCTTTCAGGTGATAGTACAGAGCTTTA
This sequence comes from Aegilops umbellulata, assembly GCA_032464435.1. Classification (NCBI taxonomy): domain Eukaryota; kingdom Viridiplantae; phylum Streptophyta; class Magnoliopsida; order Poales; family Poaceae; genus Aegilops; species Aegilops umbellulata. The sequence goes on from CP136055.1 coordinate 447,386,769, forward strand.
AATGAACTCGTATTGATTAGCAAGGAGCGAATTGAAGGCCAAGTATCTTCCTCGAGGCTACAGCTTACTTCGAATTGAAGTAGACCCTGAGTATAGGGGAACGGATCCACTGAACCAGGGATAGATGAGAAGAAATTAAGGAGTTACAGTAAAAGAGTACAAGCTGGGAAATTAGGGAGTAAAATTAAGGCGTGTGTAGTAGCAAAAACAGACTGTCGCTCAATTACACACACGTCAGTTACTACACACACACACACAAAACCTGCAAATTCTCCAGCAGTACCAAGTATTAATTCACTACCGAGCAAGAAACCAAGCAGGAAGTAACTGAGTAAATAAAAGAGAAGATACTGGAAAATAGAGAGAGAAAACCCCAAGTGTGCGCATGTGAGAGAAGATGCTTGCACTGTCAGGAACCAAACGATAAGACGCCAATCAGTCCAGACAAGACCTCGCAGTTAGCATGCATGACTGGAAATATTAACCAGGGTCCACGATTAGATTACCGGGTAGAGTCCTCTTCTTCTTGGCCGGTGGTGCCGCCGCCGGAGCGCCCTGGCTGGACGCGGCAGGCGCCGCGCTCCCCGCGCCGGACAGTGCCACCGCTGCCAGCTGGTGCTGCTGGTGCTGGTGCTGCTGCTGCTGTGATATCAGCGGCTTCATCTGGTCTTGCTGGTCCCCATCCCTCATCCCGAAGAACGCCGCCGCTGCCGCTGCCGATGAATTCGATGCCATCGCCTCCCAACCTACGTCGTCACACCAACTCCGGATCGTTCTTGGATTGGCAGTGCTCCTTCTTCTTCCCCCCTTCGCTGAAACAAAGCAAGATTTTCCATGTGAGACGTCGCAATTAAGAGAGTAAAAACTGACACTGCACAGCGCATGCAAGCAAGCGACCATGAGAGAGAGATCTGGAAGACTCTTGCTCCCCGAGGCCCGAGCTATCAATCAAGACAAATTAAGGAGGAGAAGGACGAGGACGAAAGAGGCAGAACTGGTTGGGAGGAAGAGGGAGCAGATGGAAAGGCCCCAAAATTCCCTGAGCGCGTGATGGCTATACCTATCTCATATACCTTGGAACCGATCTGAAACAACAAACAAATCGACAAGAAGCCGAGAAAAACTCCAAGGCCTCGGCCGCTTAGGACCCTTCCGAGATTAACAAAAGAACAAAGTGGACAGGGAAATCCAAACAAACAAACAGTTGCACTCAAAACAAAGTAAAAAAAGAGAGAGAAGGCATACGAACAAAAGCTCGCAAACACCCACACCCGCAGAACTCACATACATACAGATATTTAAAAATTTGGAAAGGAACGCAACAAGGAACTAGAGGAGGAGGAAAAAAACATGGGATACCTCACTCTCTCCCTGCTAGCTTCGTCTCTTGCTTGGAACCGAGGGGATAGAAGTGGAGGAGAGGGGGCGGAGGAGAGGGCCGGGGAGGAGGCTAAGAGGGTTGTTGTCTCATTTCTTTCATCTCCTTGTCATACTTTTCTTTCTCTATCTATCTATCTCTTCCCTCCCACGCTCTTATATGCCCCCCTCTCGCTCGCTCTATAAAATTAATTGCTGAAATCTCGCCTCTGCTCTTTCCCAGGCCTATGCACACCATGGAAATATATAAAAGATGGGGATTATATATACAGGCCGGAGCAGGAGAAAGGGGGAGAGGAAAGAGAGAGGGGATGGGGGCGGGGGCAAGCTCACGCAGCCCAGCGGCGTCGTGGAGCGTGTGAGGGTCGGGTCCACCGGCTGCTGCGTGGGGCTTACCTCTCGCCATCTCACACGCGCGCGCGCAAGGCCTTTTCTTTTCCCCTTGGCTTAGTTTTTGGTTTTCTTTAGGGGTTTATTGTTGTGCGATTGCGGCCGTGTGCTTATGTTTCGTGCCTTGCTAGCACGTTACTACAAATTAAAAGCATGGCTTTGGATCCCTGTTCACCTAACTTCTGTTAGACTGTTTTAACCTTTTTGGTGATGCTAGTTTGCACGCATGTGTTTGGCCAGGTTGTGGAACAAACAGTAACAAACATTGTCATTTCTGCGTATCACATTTCCCGTCTGAACGTTTAGGAGTAAGCCACAAACATAAATGTGGAAAGGAGCAAACCGGCGTAGGTCTTTTTTTGTTGCGCAATCTGTGGTACAAAAATGGCTATACCGCTGAATTAACTAGAAAATAAAATGTTACGCTCCGGCTAGAATTAATCACTGGATACAAGTCTGTGATACAATCTCAGTCGAATTCTCGGGTTCCAGAGGAAGAGGAAAGGAGATCGGTAAGAGAGAGCCGCCGCCTATAGCCTAGTACATTCTCGTCACCTCACCCAGGAGGGGTCTGTTTCCTCTTAACCTGTCGGGTCGTGTCCCAGACATGGGTCGGGTTGCGGCTGTTGGGCTAGGGTGGACGGCGCTGTCGTTCTGGCCCAGTCGGGGTAGTTGTGGGCCGTCCCTTGGATGGCTCTGCAGATGGGACGGATGGACAGAGGGTGTAACATCTCCTCCCCCTCGAGACACAGTTTGCCCCCAAGCTGGAGCTTTCGGGAAGTGATGCTGGAGCTCGGCGCGATCCTCCCAGGTGGCGAACTCCGGCGGTTGGTCAGTCCAACGGACCAAACCTTGAGGCACCATCGCATTGCCGTGTTGAACCATTTGTTGCTCTAATACTTCTTATGGTGTAGGTCTTGCCGCTCCCGTTGCCGGAAGTTGCTCTTGCACCAGCTCCGTCGGAGGAAGAGCTTGTCGAAGCTAGGACACGTGGAAGACGGGGTGCACCGCGCTGAAGTCTGGGAGCTTGAGCTTGTACACCGCAGCGCCGATGTGTTGAAGCACTTTATACGACCCAAAATAGCAGAAGGCGAGCTTCTGGTTGGTGCAGGTAGTCACCGAGCGCTGGATGTAGGGTTGGAGCTTGAGGAAAACCCCGTCATTAATGGCGAAGACGCGGTCCAATCGGTGCTTGTCGGCGGAATCCTTCATCTGCTGACGCGGACGAAACAGATGTTGTCGTATGACCGTCACCATTTGAGCTCGGTCTTGGAGCCACTCTGCCAAGTCAGGGGATGCACAAGCCACCAGGTCACCGATGTTGACGTGTCGTAGTGTGTGTCCATAAAGCACTTCAAATGGCGTTGTGCCCAAAGATGCATGACACGATGTGTTATACCAAAATTCTATGAGGGCCTGTCACGCATACCATTTAGTCGGACATGCGTGGACGAAGCAGCGAAGAAATGTTTTCAGGCATTGGTTCACTCGTTCGATTTGTCCGTCAGTATGTAGGTGATGTGTTGTACTCATCCAGAGCTTGGTGTGGGTGAGCCAGAAGAGTTCTCTCCACAGCATGCTGGTGAAGATTGGGTCATGGTCGGAGATAATTGACTCGGGCAGACCGTGCAGCTTGTAGATGTTCGCCGAAATGCCTACGCCACCTAGAATGTCATGAAGGGGTGGGATAGAGCAATGAAATGGGTATACCGCGTGAACTTGTCCACTACCACCAAGATCGTTGTAGCCGGAGGAGCCGGGCAGGCCTTCAATGAAGTCCATGCACTACAAGAAATATGTCAACTTATGACCTTCTGTCAGTGACCCTCGAAGAATTGGTCATAAATTTATGACCATTTCAGACCAATTGGTCAAAAGCTGTTCGGGGGGCTCCAAACCCTAAATCATTGCGACCATTTTGGTGAGAAAGGTCGTAATTTCCTCACACGAAAAGGTCATAAAGCAAACAGCGCTAGTCTGATGCCTTATTTCTAGTTGTTAACGACTAATATAGATGGTCATAGCCTTGTAAATTGTGGTGGGTTGCTATGACTAGGTGCCACCTCATCAGTTTTGCCTATGTGGCATGTCCATGTGGCAGTTTTTGCCCTAGGTTGTGAAGCAACCTATATTTCTGTCATTCCCAAAATTCCCAAAAAAAATCTCATAAATTCTTTGGGTCATATCTTCGTCAAATATGTAAAAACCTTCCTTGCCTAGTTCAAAAATAATTCAAAAAAATTCATTTTCCTATTCTGTTCAGAGTAACAGTTTGTGAAGGAAGTACCACTTTGGCATGTCCAAATAGTATCCATTTTCTACAGTGCTTTCCTATGCCCAAATAACCATCTTCCACCAAATGCCAGCTCAATCCATTCATTATTTTGAGCCGAGCTTCAACATTCGTATTTATGTCCAGTGTGGTGGTTTGCAAAGCAAGTACCAGCTACGCTCCTCCTTTTGAGCTGAAAATTTGTGAATACGGTCTTCTTAGTAACTCATCATCCTCAGCCAAAACTCACGCCCATTAGCCATGTATATTTCCCGTACCGCTAATCAAACACTTGGCTGCTAATTCATGTTTGAGCACCGATCGGTCTCCTCGTGAGAATATTATGTTGTAATTTTCTTCCTAGCACCTACCTGCGGAGTGCCCAACCCACTAGACATGTCTAGGCCACCTAGAACACATGGCAACGCCACGGTCACGCGGTGACCACGCGGCAGGCATGCGAGTTTACGCGCTCTAGAGATGGGGCCCTCGGCCACCGTCCAAACCTCGACGTATCGCCACTAAACCATGTATTTATGATTAAATAGGTACTTATGTAACTAGAAATGATTTTTGGAAAAAATAAATAGCAAACTATGAGGCAGCTGCAGTTCAAATTTGACCCGCTTCCAACTGAATCGGTGGAAATTTGTCTTTTTCACGAGAGGTGGATAAAAACTTTTTACACCCAACCATTTTGTCAATTGTGCATTAAATATGTCCTAGTATTTTACAAAATTGATTTGGTCCAATTTTGCAACAATTATTTGGTAGTTCCTTCACAAAAAAACCTCCTTTCGGGCACTCAGAAAATGAAAAATAGTTTTTCATCCAAAGAAAATGAAAACTTCCTTAGGCAACATTGTTTGACATTCTAATATGCACCCTTGTGCACAATATGAGATCATTTGAACAAACTATGCCACGAATGTGGCCATAAGATTGATCATTTGGCTTGAAAGCCATGAATCTTCAGAGATGATAGCTCATTTCTGAGAACACTTTTTTAAAATAATTGCCGTATTACAAGTTTATTATTTTTCTTGGGACCTTGTCCACATATAATGACACAATGTGAAGGTTTCCCAATTTTTTGATTTTTTTGAATTTTTTATGCCCGTTTCAAAATGCGGTCAAAACGGCGGGCTTGACCGTTCCTAGCTAGTGGTTGAATCCTGGAAAACTTTTGGTGTTTATCTTATTAAATAGATACTTATGTACCTAGAAATGATTTTTGTAAAAAATAAAAAGCAAACTATGAGGCAGCTGCAGTTCAAATTTGACCCGCTTCCAATTGAATCGGCGGAAATTTGTCTTTTTCACGAGAGGTGGATCAAAACTTTTTACACCCAACCATTTAGTCAATTGTGCATTAGATATGTCCTAGTATTTTATAAAAATGATTTGGTCCAATTTTGCAACTATTATTTGGTAGTTCCTTCACAAAAAAACCTCCTTTCATGCACTCGGAAAATGAAAAATGAATTTTCCGTGCAAAGAAAATGAAAACTTCCTTAGGCAACATTGTTTGGAATTCCAAGATGCACCCTCGTGCACAATATGAGATCATTTGAACAAACTATGCCATGAATGTGGCCATAAGATTGATCATTTGGCTTGAAAGCCATGAATCTTCACGCATGATAGCTCATTTCTGAGAACACTTTTTTAAAATAATTACCGTATTACAAGTTTATTATTTTTCCTGAAAACTTGGTCATATATAATGACACAATGCGAAGGTTTTCCAATTTTTTGATTTTTTTTGAATTTTTTATGCCCGTTTTAAAATGCGGTCAAAACGGCGGGCTTGACCGTTCCTAGCTAGTGGTTGAATCTTGGAATTTTTTTGGTGTTTCTATGATTAAATAGATACTTATGTACCTAGAAATGATTTTTGGAAAAAATAAAGAGCAAACTATGAGGCAGCTACAGTTCAAATTTGACCCGTTTCCAGCTGAATCGACGGCAATTTGTCTTTTTCACCAGAGGTAGATCAAAACTTTTTACACCCAACCATTTCGTCAATTGTGTATTATATATGGCCTAGTATTTTATAAAAATGATTTGGTCCAATTTTGCAACAATTATTTGATAGTTCCTTCACAAAAAACCCTCCTTTCAGGCACTCGGAAAATGAAAAATGAATTTTCCGTGCAAAGAAAATAAGAACTTCCTTAGGCAACATTGTTTGGAATTCCAAGATGCACCCTCATGCACAATATGAGATCATTTGAACAAACTATGACATGAATGTGGCCATAAGATTGATCATTTGGCTTGAAAGCCGTGAATCTTCACGCATGATAGCTCATTTCTGAGAACACTTTTTTAAAATAATTACCGTATTACAAGTTTATTATTTTTCCTAAAAACTTGGTCACATATAATGACACGATGCGAAGGTTTTTCAATTTTTTGATTTTTTTGAAAAATTTTATGCCCGTTTCAAAATGCGGTCAAAACGGCGGGAATGACCGTTCCTAGCTAGTGGTTGAATCTTGGAATTTGTTTGGTGTTTCTCTGATTAAATAGATACTTATGTACCTAGAAATGATTTTTGGAAAAAATAAAGAGCAAACTATGAGGCAGCTACAGTTCAAATTTGACCCGCTTCCAGCTGAATCGGCGGAAATTTGTCTTTTTCACGAGAGGTGGATCAAAACTTTTTACACACAACCATTTGGTCAATTGTGAATTAAATATGTACTAGTATCTTATAAAATTAATTTGGTACAATTTTGCAACAAATATATGGTAGGTCCTTCACAAAAAAACCTCTTTTCGGGCACTCGAAAAATGAAAAATGAATTTTCCGTGCAAAGAAAATGAAAACATTCTTAGGTAACATTGTTTGCCATTCCAAGATGCATCATCGTGCACAATATAAGATCATTTCATTGAATTTTTCATGTGAAAAAGTAGAAGAAAAACAAAAGAATGTCGAGGTAGATGCTCTTTTGAAACACAATTTGTCTTTTTGATGAGAGGTGGATCGAAAGCATTTTACATCTAAAGATTTGGTCAACTGTACATAAAATGCTGTCTTATAGTTTTGGAAAATGGAGTGGTGCTGTAAACTTTTTTGGCACTCCGAAAATAGAAAATGACCCCCCCCCCCTAAAAACTCATTTCTCATAACAATTTTTAAAAGATATTTGTCTTATTCCAATTCCAAGTTTGTTAGTTTTCCTAAAAACTATGTCACATTTGGTGACACAATGAGAATGTTTCTTTTTGAATTTCTCATATCATAACACTATTTATATGATTCAACACCTTTTTTTGAAAAAAAAATATGGTTCAACACCTTATTTTTAGTCGATTACGACCAATTTAGAAGGTCATAACGTGTATTGGGTTCTGATTGGTCCATTGACATGTCACGCGGATCGTGCTCAAACGCCGTCGGATGCTCTCGGATCCGACGACAGCCCTTTCTCCCTCACCCCCTCCCCCTCTTTGTCTCAAAAAAAGAAAAAGAAAAAAGAACACTCCCTCACCCTGTCACCCCACGAACCCTAGCGCTCCAGATCCGCCACCCACCTCACGCGCTCCCCCTCCCCTCGTCTCCCACATCGCCGCCGCCACCCCGTCGATCCCATCCCTCCCGATTCAGATCCGACCCCGCCGCCCGCGCCCGCGCGCCACCCGCTCCTCCTCGCCTCCTGGAGGACGTCCGCCGCTCTTCCTCCGCCCGTCCCGGAGGCCTCAGTCGGCGCCCTCCGCCGCAGGGCCGCCGCGCTCATCCCGCCCTCGGCGCCGCACCTCCTTTTCCTCATGGCCTCGCACCTCCCCGATCCGGGTTCCTCGCACGCTCACCACGCCACACGCCCCACGCCGGAAAAGGGAAGGCGAGCCACCTTCGCCCTCCCCTCGCCCCCGCGCTAGTCCCGTTGTCGAGCCCAGTTCCCCTCACTTCTCCGTCTAGGCGCCGTCGCCATCAATCGATCTCCCGAGCAAGCGACCTTCCTCCCCGATCTACTCGTTGGCTATGGCGGACGAGCCGGAGGGGCGAGGGGAGGGGGAGCATGGACGCCAACTGGCGCCCCACCCAAGACTCAGGTCCCTCCACCGCGGCCGCCGGAGGCGGGGTTGACCCGAACGCACCGGCGCCCCATCACCGTAGGCCACTGGCGCTCCGGGCTCCAGCCCGACGCCCGTGCCAGGATCGTCAGTAAGATATAAGCGGCGACCTCAATCTTTGATTTGATCCTTCATCCCCTTGATTTATTGGAGCACTCCTTCCAGATCCAGTCGCACTCCTCATTCAGCTCCATGTCTCCTGGTGCGGTGGCACAGTGAGAGGATGTGAACGCGCGGCCGCCCAAGAGTGGTGGTGGTGGTGATCTTCCTGCTCGTCCCTCGTCCTCATCATCGGCCTCTCCGAGGTCGCTGCTGGGGCAATCTCCATGGGCCCTTGAGGGTAATTTCTGATCCCTCCTCTGCAATTGTAATTCTACAGTAATATAAGGCTTCCATCTAGGATAATGTCGGACTGTAACTATATTAGATTGCATGTACTGCTAATAGTGAATCTACAGTAGTATTTCTACACATCCTAGCTAGTATTTGTATTTTGTGAAGCTACTTCAAGTCAGCCATGACTGCATGCATTCACCACGGCACATGTGTTAGTGATGAATACTTTTCATTGCATGGCCTGACTAATGACTCGCATTGGAGCCATTTATTAATCTCGTACTACTAGTTGAGCTTCCAAATGTAACTTATGGAAATATCAGGTTATCCTATGATGCAGAAATCTCGTATTTGCTGCATCTTTCCATTTTATTAAGGAAGCACTGAGCTAGCTTGAGCAGTAAAAAATGAACACTTGGTACCATTTACTACAACCCCTGATTTTGCTACATCATTTTTATAGTTCAGAAAATCTGGGGCTATACATTATTATTGCATATTCATTGCAGACTGACTGACTGTAATAGTATTCAGAAAATCAGGTTGATGGTCAGATTAGCCCCTTTCAAATTTCATATATTAATCAATGGAGCACTAGCAACCAACCTTGGAGATGGATGTGATTTGCATTACTCTTGCCGCTGCTCTGCTCTGTACATACATAACCTAGGACTCTTATCTGTATTACAGATTTTCAGCTTGACCCGCTGTTTTATTAAGTGAATGCCATGCAAACAACTAACTTTCTCTTGTTCATGTAGATGGAGTAGGAGGATGAGCAGCAGCAAATGAGCCTGATGGTGAAGAATCAACTGATGACAAGAACTCGTTGAAGAGCTCTTTTGTCCTTCCAAAACAGGGTCTTGATGTCCCCCTTACAGAAAAATGTTCATACATGTTCCTGCATGATGCCTGTGTGCATGTTGGATGGTCACATTCCAGTGTACTAGCTAGCTAGTAAGCTTGTTTTGCTACCGGATGATTGAATGTCATCTCATTTTTTACCTCATGTAGCTCACCGCCTAATTTGTAGGTAAAGATACCGTTGGCATATATTATCAGCAACATTTTTTCATAAACAAAATATAAATTGTTGATTTAGGTCCAGAATGTGTATTATGTCCATGTTGTTGGCTAGATGGTTATGGCTCATCAGAATATACACACATGAGTGTATCATGTAACAATTGGCAGAGTCACCAGAATATATACACATTAAATCTATTGTTCTGTTTGTGCTGCATATGTTTCTAACTCCACTATTTCTGTTTTTCTTTATCACCTTATCCAACATAGTAGATTCCTGTATGGATGCATGCCAACTATGAATATGATCTTGCATTAAGATTTATCACCTTATTCACCGGAGATGCTAATAGGAAAGCAAAGCAAATAGGAAAAACATGTGCTGCTACTTTTTCTTATCCTCCGCACACAAGTAAAACGAAGCATCCTATTTTGATTTCTTCATTCATGATGCATAAAATTCTGGAATTGTGTTCATATAGCTAATCTGCTGGTGTTGTGCATAAAATTCCAGGATCTTTGCGTGTAAGTTCTGGCTGTAGTGCCTATCTTTAGTAAGATTAAATTGCTACTATTACTGATGAATGGCTGAGTTCTAAAACTTGAAGTAGCACCTACTTTCTGGTCCTGTAGTGTTTAAAACTGATAATTATGATGCATTGGTCGTCCATATGGCCTTCTTTTTTAATGCATATATATGATGTAGTTGATAGGCCTTGATCTCAACCTCTCAAGTTTATGTTCCCTGGTGTGTAGTTAACTTGTCATTTTTATTGGCAAGCGTGTAATGAATTTATTAGAAATTTTCTCCTATTGCCGTGTACAGTATGTAGCAAAAAGGTCTATATTACTGAGGATGTATAATGTAGAAGTATAGAAACCATAAATTCAAGCTTCTACTATAGCATGCTCAATATATATTGTTATAGAATAGTGTTCTACAAAAGGTTGAAACACCATGGTCTCAGTCATTTGTAGGAAATAGAAACACTAAGGCAGAAACTAATTAACATGTGGAAACTAACCTGACTAGTAGCTTCTCTGGCTTCCAGTTTACAACTTCCAGGATATCAATCATTCATTCTCAAGTTGCTGCTGGCAGCTAAAGTCGCCTTTTTCTGGAATTTTCATGTTCTTTTTTTTTGTGTATACGCCTTCCTCTTTGATTTCGAGCTTGTGATTGAGGTCAATTGATGGTGGTGGTTGTGCGATGCAGATGTTCGGGATGGCGGAGAAGGAGATGGAGTACCGGGTCGAGCTTTTCAACCGGTGAGTGATGAGCCTTCTAGCTGCTGTACTACCACCAGTCCACCACCTGGGTGGGGCTTGTGAGATCAGATCGCTTGTGAGATCAGATCGCTGGTTGATGCAATGAATTGTGGTTATTGCAGGCAAATTTGGGGCTGAGGAAAGAAGACGAGGAGCAACTTCTCTCTGGTCTGGTCGTTGGAACTTCAGGACAAGGTACGTAGCATCCCCATCTCCCTCCCTCTCTTTCTCTGCTTACAAATGCCGCTAAATTAAGGAATATTTGATGCAAATCCTGGCTGTGTAAGGAATTCAAGAGGGATTTGTATGAACAAGTCCAGTTTTTTAGTTAGTACCAAACAGAGAAGATGCGGTCCAGATTGGCCAATTTTGCTGCTACCACATGGATTTGTATCTATGCAACCATCTTCCTACTGTTTGTGTTGTTTGGATTGCAAGAAATTCAGCTTTGGGTGACCTGCACTTAGTTTAATTTCTTTGAATAATCAACCATATTGTTTCTGTATTGTTTTGCTGCTGCATTGTTTCTCACTCATGATTGATCTACTGCCAGGTGAAGGTTTTCAAATGTTGAAGGAGGAGGACAATAGGAACTTCTGTGATGTCTTGTCATCTATTTTCTTTTCTTTGTTGTAGAATAGTTCTGTTTGGCACTTACTGGTTGGATGTAAAGATATGTACTGCTAGAATGAATGCATGTAAAGATATTTTGGGCTCCTATAATATTTCATGTTGCTTTGAAAATGTATCGGAACTGGGCTAGGCCCAAGATAACTTGTAGTGTGATGTGTTGTAATGTCAATGGCATAATAAAAGAAGTTGGATTGGATCAATTATTTTGGCCCAGCCCAAGATATATTGAACAATAATTTTTGAGGGGAAAACTTGAGAGGCCCAGCAAAGAAATGGCCCAGAAAAAACAAGCCCAAAAAATCTATCAAAAGGGATAGGCAAAGAAATTTAAAAGGCCGAATTACTGGGCCAGGCCCATGTAGCTAGTGAAAATTAACAGAAATAAATATATATTGAAAAGGCCGAATTGTTGGGCTAGGCCCATGTAGAAAATCAAATTGGACCGGGCTGAATCTTGTGCCACATCAGCTTGCCACGCTGGATGCCTACGTGGCCTGGGGGAGGTTGCTAGTGACCAAAACGCCACAGTAGGAATATTTTGGTCGTAAACGTCTTTGACCATTCCAAAAGAAAGGTCGCTATAGTCAGTTTACGACCGCCAGCTTTTGACCTTCTGTTTTTGGTCACAAAAAGGTCGTAAATGGAAATTTGTGACCTTTCAGTGACCAATAGTGGTGGTCACAAGTTGACATATTTCTTGTAGTGATGGTGATCATTTGCCATGCTTGGTTGGGCACGGGAAATGGCTCCAAGAGACCAATAGTGGTGGTCACAAGTTGACATATTTCTTGTAGTTTCACAAGCCTTGACGAAGAGCTTGACATGATGCTTGAACCCTGGCCATGTAAACAGGTGACACACTCACCGATAGGCCGCATTGAACCCCGAGGGGTCACCAATGGCATGCCAAATGCGTCTGTGCTGCCGAATGATGCCCTCTTGCAAGGTAAATCCATACCGGGGGTCCTTGTTTATTGGCGAGTGTTGCCAGCAGGCGTTGTGTTGTAGGATCATCACGGTAGCCTTGTTGGACGGCCTCTAGCCAAGCTGGTACTGCCGTAGTGATTGCTGCGAGATCTCCTTGGGGAGGGCCTGGGTTGCAAGATAGGGCGTCAACAGCATAGTTGTCTGCCTCTTTTTTGTAAACGATGCAGTAATGCAAGCCGAGCATCTTGGCCATTATCTTCTATTGCCATGGCATGCTGAGCCATTTGTCCTCAAGATGTATTAGGCTCCGATGATCCGTGTGCACGATGTGAAGGAAATATGCCCTAGAGGGAATAATAAAGTTATTATTTATTTCCCCATATCATGATAAATGTTTATTATTCATGCTAGTATTGTATTAACCGGAAACATAATACATGTGTGAATACATAGACAAACATAGTGTCACTAGTATGCCTCTACTTGACTAGCTCGTTAATCGAAGATGGTTAAGTTTCCTAGCCATGGATATGAGTTGTCATTTGATTGGATCACATCATTAGGAGAATGATGTGATTGACTTGACCCATTCCGTTAGCTTAGAACTTGATCGTTTAGTATGTTGCTATTGCTTTCTTCATGACTTATGCATGTTCCTATGACTATGAGATTATGCAACTCTCGTTTACCGGAGGAACACTTTGTGTGCTACCAAACGTCACAACGTAACTGGGTGATTATAAAGGTGCTCTACAGGTGTCTCCGAAGGTACTTGTTGAGTTGGCGTATTTCGAGATTATGATTTGTCACTTGGATTGTCGGAGAGGTATCTCTGGGCCCTCTTGGTAATGCACATCACTATAAGCCTCGCAAGCAATGTGACTAATGAGTTAGTTGCGGGATGATGCATTATGGAACAAGTAAAGAGACTTGCCGGTAACGAGATTGAACTAGGTATTGAGATACCGATGATCGAATTTCAGGCAAGTAACATACCGATGACAAAGGGAACAACGTATGTTGTTATGCGATTTGACCGATAAAGATCTTCATAGAATATGTCGGAGCCAATATGAGCATCCAGGTTCCGCTATTGGTTATTGACCAGAGACGTGTCTTGGTCATGTCTACATAGTTCTCGAACCCGTAGGGTCCGCACGCTTAAAGTTTGGTCACGATCGGTATTATGAGTTTTTTTGTTTTGATGTACCGAAGGTAGTTTGGAGTCCCGGATATGATCACGGACATGACGAGGAGTCTCTAAATGGTCCAGACATAAAGATCGATATATTGGACGACTATATTCGGACACCGAAAGTGTTCCGAGTGGTTTCGGAGAAAACCGGAGTATCGGGGGGTTACCGGAACCCTCCGGGGAGTTAATTGGGCCTTATGGGCCTTAGTGGGAGAAGAGGAGGGGCGGCCAGGGCAGCCGTGCACCCCCTCCCCCTCTAGTTCGAATTGGACAAGGAGGGGGGCGGCGCCCCCCTTTTTCCTTCTCCTCCTCTCTCCCTCCCTTCCCTCTCCTACTCCAACAAGGAAAAGGAGGAGTCCTACTCCCGGTGGGAGTAGGACTCCCCCCTTGGCGCGCCCTCCTCTTGGATAGCCGCCTCCCCCCTTGCTCCTTTATATATGGGGGCAGGGGGCACCCTAGAATACACAAGTTGATCTGTTGACCTATTCCATCCGTGTGCGGTGCCCCCTCCACCATATTCCACCTCGGTCATATCGTAGCGGTGCTGAGGTGAAGCCCTGCGTTGGTAGCAACATCATCACCGTCGTCACGCCATCGTGCTGACAAAAATCTCCCGTGAAGCTCTGCTGGATCGGAGTTCGCAGGACGTCATCGAGCTGAACATGTGCTGAACTCGGAGGTGCCGTACGTTCGGTACTTGGATCGGTCGGATCGTGAAGACGTACGACTACATCAATCGTGTTGTGCTAACGCTTCCGTTTTCGGTCTACGAGGGTACGTGGACAACACTCTCCCCTCTCGTTGCTATGCATCACCATGATCTTGCGTGTGCGTAGGAGTTTTTTTGAAATTACTACGTTCCCCAACAGTGGCATCCGAGCCTGGTTTTATGCGTAGATGTTATATGCATGAGTAGAACACAATGTGCGCGATACAAGTCATATTTCTTACCAGCATGTCATACTTTGGTTCGGCGATATTGTTTGATGAAGTGGCTCGCACCGACATTACGCGTACGCTTACGCGAGACTGGTTCTACCGACGTGCTTTGCACACAGGTGGTTGGCGGGTGTCAGTTTCTTCAACTTTAGTTGAACCGGGTGTGGCTACGCCCGGTCCTTGAGAAGGTTAAAACAACACTAAATTGACGAACTATCGTTGTGGTTTTGATGCGTAGGTAAGAACGGTTCTTACTCAGCCCGTAGCAGCCACGTAAAACTTGCAACAACAAATTAGAGGACGTCTAACTTGTTTTTGCAGGGCATGTTGTGATGTGATATGGTCAAGGCATGATGCTATATTTTATTGTATGAGATGATCATGTTTTGTAACCGAGTTATCGGCAACTGGCAGGAGCCATATGGTTGTCGCTTTATTGTATGCAATGCAACCGCTCTGTAATTGCTTTAGTTTATCACTAAGCGGTAGTGACAGTCGTAGAAGCAATAGTTGGCGAGGCGACAATGATGCTACGATGGAGATCAAGGTGTCGCGCCGGTGATGATGGTGATCATGACAGTGCTTCGAAGATGGAGATCACAAGCACAACATAATGATGGCCATATCATATCACTTATACTGATTGCATGTGATGTTTATCCTTTATACATTTTATTTTGCTTTGATTGACGGTAGCATTATAAGATGATCTCTCACTAAATTTCAAGATAAAAGTGTTCTCCCTGGGTATGCACCGTTACCAAAGTTCGTCGTGCCGAGATAGCACGTGATGATCGGGTGTGATAAGCTCTACGTTCATCTACAACGGGTGCAAGCCAGTTTTGCATACGCAGAATACTCGGGTTAAACTTGACGAGCCTAGCATATGCCGATATGGCCTCGGAACACTGAGACCGAAAGGTCGAGCGTGAATCATATAGTAGATATAATCAACATAGTGATGTTCACCATTGAAAACTACTCCATCTCACGTGATGATTGGACATGGTTTAGTTCATTTATATCACGTGATCACTTAGATTATTAGAGAGATGTCTATCTAAGTGGGAGTTCTTAAGTAATATGATTAATTGAACTTAAATTTATCATGAACTTAGTACCTAATAGTACTTTTTTGTCTATGTTTATTGTAGATAGATGGCTCGTGATGTTGTTCCGTTGAATTTTAATGCGTTCCTTGAGAAAGCAAAGTGGAAAGATGATGGTAGCAATTACACGGACTGGGTCCGTAACTTGAGGATTATCCTCATTGCTGCACAAAAGAATCATGTCCTGGAAGCACCGCTGGGTGCTAGGCCTGTTGCAGATACAACTGACAACGTTAAGAACGTCTGGCAGAGCAAAGCTGATGACTACTCGATAGTTCAGTGTGCCATGCTTTACGGCTTAGAACCGGGGCTTCAAAGACGTTTTGAACGTCATGGAGCATATGAGATGTTCCAGGAGTTGAAGTTAATATTTCAAGCAAATGCCTGGATTGAGAGATATAAAGTCTCAAATAAGTTCTATAGCTGCAAGATGGAGGAGAATAGTTCTGTCAGTGAACATATACTCAAAATGTCTGGGGTATAACAATCACTTGATTCAACTGGGAGTTAATCTTCCGGATCATAGTGTCATTGACAGAATTCTTCAATCACTGCCACCAAGCTACAAGATCTTCGTGATGAACTATAATATGCAAGGGATGGATAAGACAATTCCCAGCTCTTCGCAATGCTAAAGGCTGCGGAGGTAGAAATCAAGAAGGAGCATCAAGTGTTGATGGTCAACAAGACCACCAGTTTCAAGAAAAAGGGCAAAGGGAAGAAGAAGGGGAACTTCAAGAAGAACAGCAAACAAGTTGCTGCTCAAGAGAAGAAACCCAAGTCTGGACCTAAGCCTGAGACTGAGTTCTTCTACTGCAAGCAGACTGGACACTGGTAGCGGAACTGCCCAAGTATTTGGCAGATAAGAAGGATGGCAAGATGAACAAAGGTATATGTGATATACATGTTATTGATGTGTACCTTACTAGAGCTCGCAGTAGCACCTGGGTATTTGATACTGGTTCTATTGCTAATATGTGCAACTCGAAATAGGGACTACGAATTAAGCGAAGACTGGCTAACAATGAGGTGACGATGCGCGTGGGAAATGGTTCCAAAGTCGATGTGACCGCCGTCGGCACGCTACCTCTACATCTACCTTCGGGATTAGTTTTAGACCTAAATAATTGTTATTTGGTGCCAGCGTTGAGCATGAACATTATATCTGGATCTTGCTTGATGCGAGACGGTTATTCATTTAAATCTGAGAATGATGGTTGTTCAATTTATATGATTAATATCTTTTATGGTCATGCACCCATGAAGAGTGGTCTATTTTTGTTGAATCTCGATAGTAGTGATACACATATTCATAATGTTGAAGCCAAAAGATGCAGAGTTGATAATGATAGTGCAACTTATTTGTGGCACTGCCGTTTAGGTCATATTGGTGTAAAGCGCATGAAAAAACTCCATACTGATGGACTTTTGGAATCACTTGATTATGAATCACTTGGTACTTGCGAACCATGCCATATGGGCAAGATGACTAAAACGCCGTTCTCCAAAACAATGGAGTGAGCAACAGATTTGTTGGAGATCACACATATTGATGTATGTGGTCCGATGAATGTTGAGGCTCATGGCAGGTATCGTTATTTTCTCACCTTCATAGATGATTTGAGCAGATATGGGTATATCTACTTAATGAAATATAAGTCTGAAACATTTGAAAAGTTCAAAGAATTTCAGAGTGAAGTGGAAAATCATCATAACAAGAAAATAAAGTTTCTACGATCTGATCATGGAGGAGAATATTTGAGTTACGAGTTTGGTCTACATTTGAAACAATGCAGAATAGATTCGCAACTCACGCCACCCGGAACACCACAGCGTAATGGTGTGTCTGAATGTCGTAACCGTACTTTACTAGATATGGTGCGATCTATGATGTCTCTTATTGATTTACCGCTATTGTTTTGGGGTTATGCTTTAGAGACAGCTGCATTCACGTTAAATAGGGCACCATCAAAATCCGTTGAGACGACGCCTTATGTACTATGGTTTGGCAAGAAACCAAAGTTGTCATTTCTTAAAGTTTGGGCCTGCGATTCTTATGTGAAAAAGCTTCAACCTGATAAGCTCGAACCCAAATCAGAGAAAGGTGTCTTCATAGGATACCCAAAGGAAACTGTTGGGTACACCTTCTATCACAGATCCGAAGGCAAGACATTCGTTGCTAAGAATGAATCCTTTCTAGAGAAGGAGTTTCTCTCGAAAGAAGTGAGTGGGAGGAAAGTAGAACTTGATGAGGTAACTGTACCTGCTCCCTTATTGGAAAGTAGTTCATCACAGAAACCGGTTCCTGTGACACCTACACGAATTAGTGAGGAAGCTACTGATATTGATCATGAAACTTCAGATCAAGTTACTACTGAACCTCGTAGGTCAACCAGAGTAAGATCCGCACCAGAGTGGTACGGTAATCCTATTCTGGAGGTCATGTTACTTGACCAAGGCGAACCTACGAACTATGAAGAAGCGATGGTGATCCCAGATTCCGCAAAATGGCTTGAGGCCATGAAATCTGAGATGGGATCCCTGTATGAGAACAAAGTGTGGACTTTGGTTGACTTGCCCGATGTTCGGCAAACCATTGAGAATAAATGGATCTTCAAGAAGAAGACTGACACTGACGGTAATGTTACTGTCTATAAAGCTCGACTAGCTGTGAAAGGTTTTTGACAAGTTCAAGGGATTGACTACGATGAGACTTTCTCACCCGTAGCGATACTTAAGTCTGTCCGAACCATGTTAGCAATTGCCACATTTTATGGTTATGAAATTTAACAAATGGATGTCAAAATTGTATTCCTGAATGGATTTCTGGAAGAAGAGTTGTATATGATGCAACCAGAAGGTTTTGTCGATCCAAAGGGAGCTAACAAAGTGTGCAAGCTCCAGCAATCCATTTATGGACTGGTGCAAGCCTCTCGGAGTTGGAATAAACGTTTTGATAGTGTGATCAATGCATATGGTTTTATACAGACTTTTGGAGAAGCCTGTATTTACAAGAAAATGAGCGGGAGCTCTGTAGCATTTATGATATTATATGTGGATGACATATTGTTGATTGGAAATGATATAGGATTTGTGGATAGCATAAAAGGATACTTGAATAAGAGTTTTTCAATGAAAGACGTCGATGAAGCTGCTTACATATTAGGCATCAAGATCTATAGATATAGATCAAGACGCTTGATAGGACTTTCAAGAAGCACATACCTTGACAAAGTTTTGAAGAAGTTCAAAATGGATCAAGCAAAGAAAGGGTTCTTTACTGTGTTACAAGGTGTGAAGTTGAGTCAGACTCAATGCCCGACCACTGCACAAGATAGAGAGAAAATGAAAGATGTTCCCTATGCTTCAGCCATAGGCTCTATCATGTATGAAATGTTATGTACGAGACCTGATGTGTGTCTTGCTATTAGCCTAGCAGGGAGGTACCAAAGTAATCCAGGAGTGGACCACTGGACAACGATCAAGAACATCCTGAAATACCTGAAAATGACTAAGGATATGTTTCTCGTTTATGGAGGTGACAAAGAGCTAGTCGTAAATGGTTACGTCGATGCAAGCTTTCACACTGATCCGTACGATTCTAAATCGCAACCCGGATATGTGTTTACATTGAACGGTGGAACTGTCAGTTGGTGCAGTTCTGAACAAAGCGGCGTGGTGGGATCTACGTGTGAAGCGGAGTACATAGCTGCTTCGGAAGCAGCAAATGAAGGAGTTTGGATGAAGGAGTTCATATCCGATCTAGGTGTCATACCTAGTGCATCGGGTCCAATGAAAATCTTTTGTGACAATACTGGTGCAATTTCCTTGGCAAAGGAAACCAGATTTCACAAGAGAGCCAAACACATCAAGAGATGCTTCAATTCCATCCGGGACCAAGTCCAAGTGGGAGACATAGAGATTTGCAAGATACATACGGATCTGAATGTTGCAGACCCATTGACTAAGCCTCTTCCACGAGCAAAACATGATCAGCACCAAAACTCCATGTGTGTTAGAATCATTGTGTGTAATCTAGATTATTGACTCTAGTGCAGGTGGGAGACTGAAGGAAATATGCCCTAGAGGCAATAATAAAGTTATTATTTATTTCACCATATCATGATAAATGTTTATTATTCATGCTAGAATTGTATTAATCGGAAACATAATACATGTGTGAATACATAGACAAACATAGTGTCACTAGTATGCCTCTACTTGACTAGCTTGTTAATCGAAGATGGTTAATTTTCCTAGCCATGGACAGGAGTTGTCATTTGGTCAATGGGATCACATGATTAGGAGAATGATGTGATTGACTTGACCCATTCCGTTAGCTTAGCACTTGATCGTTTAGTATGTTGCTATTGCTTTCTTCATGACTTATACATGTTCCTATGACTATGAGATTGTGCAACTCCCGTTTACCGGAGGAACACTTTGTGTGCTACCAAACGTCACAACGTAACTGGGTGATTATAAAGATGCTCTACAGGTGTCTCCAAAGGTAATTGTTGAGTTGTTGTATTTTGAGATTAGGATTTGTCACTCCGATTGTCGGAGAGGTATCTCTGGGCCCTCTTGGTAATTCACATCACTATAAGCCTTGAAAGCAATGTGACTAACGAGTTAGTTGCGAGATGATGCATTACGGAACGAGTAAAGAGACTTGCCGACAACGAGATTGAACTAGGTATTGAGATACCGACGATCGAATCTCGAGCAAGTAACATACCGATGACAAAGGGAACAACGTATGTTGTTATGCGGTTTGACCGATAAATATCTTCATAGAATATGTAGGAGCCAATATGAGCATCTAGCTTCCGCTATTGGTTATTGACCGGAGACGTGTCTCAGTCATATCTACATAGTTCTCGAACCCGTAGGGTCCGCACGCATAAAGTTTGGTGACGATTGGTATTATGAGTTTTTATGTTTTGATGTACCAAAGGTAGTTCGGAGTCCCGGATATGATCACGGACATGACGAGGAGTCTCAAAATGGTCGAGACATAAAGATTGATATATTGGACGACTATATTCGGACACCTAAAGTTTTCCGAGTGGTTTTCGAGAAAACAAGAGTACCGGGGGTTACCAGAACCCCCTGGGGAGTTAATTGGGCCTTATGGGCCTTAGTGGGAGAAGAGGAGGGGCGGCCAGGGCAGCCGCACGCCCCCTCCCCCTCTAGTCCGAATTGGACAAGGAGGGGGTGGCGCCCCCTTTTTCCTTCTCCTCCCCTCTCCCTTCCTTCCCTCTTCTATTCCAACAAGGAAAAGGAGAAGTCCCCCCTTGCTCCTTTATATACAGGGGCAGGGGCACCCTAGAATACACAAGTTGATCTGTTGATCCATTCCAGCCGTGTGCGGTGCCCCCCTCCACCATATTCCACCTCGGTCATATCGTAGCGGTGCTTAGGCGAAGCCCTGCGCCGGTAGCAACATCATCACTGTCATCACACTGTCGTGCTGACGAAACTCTCCCGTGAAGCTCTGCTGGATCGGAGTTCGCGGGACGTCATCGAGCTGAACGTGTGCTGAACTCGGAGGTGCCGTACGTTCGGTACTTGGATCGGTCAGATCGTGAAGACGTACAACTAAATCAACCGTGTTGTGCTAACGCTTCCGCTTTCGGTCTACGAAGGTACGTGGACAACACTCTCCCCTCTCGTTGCTATGCATCACCATGATCTTGCATGTGCGTAGGAATTGTTTTGAAATTACTACGTTCCCCAACACGATGAACTCATCATTCTTCATAAAGGTACACCAATGATCCAATGCGAGTAAAATAGCCAGCCCCTCTTTTTCATACGTGGAGAGCATTCTATTACGTGATCCCAAGGCACAGATCAGGAAACCAATCGGATGCTTGTCATGGGATAGGACCGCGTCGATGCCCAAATCGGATGTGTCGGTTTCCAGCTCAATGGTCTTCTTGAAGTCCGGCAGAGCTAAGACAGGGGCGGAGACAAGTGCATGTTCCAAGGCTCGGAATGCTCCATCCTCGAGTTCCGTCAATCGGAAGATGATCCCTTTCTTGAGTAAATCCGTCCGAGGACGACAAGTAACCAAGAAGCCCTTGAAAAATTTGCGGTAGTACCCTGCAAGACCGAGGAATCTGCGGATCTCTTTGACATTGGTTGGGACCGGCCAGTTCTGAACTAAAGCAATGTTTCTTGCATCAGTGCACACACCATCCCCGCTGATCTCACGGCCCAAGTAATGGAGCTTCGGGCAGACGAAAGTGCATTTGCTGCGTTGGATCTTAAGGCCATGTTCTTTCAGTAGCTGGAAAACTTGCTGCTGCAGATGCACATACGTGTCTCCATCACTGCTGTGTACCAGGATGTCATCGATAAAGACCAAGGCTCCTCACAAAAATGGACCCAAGACTGTGTTCATATCCCCTTGGAAAGTTTTTGCCCCCCCCTCGTGACACCATATGGCATTACTTTAAATTCGAAGTGTCCATGGTGTGTCTTGAAGGTTGTTTTATGCTCATCCTCGGGTCGAATCCGGATTTGATGATAGTCGGCTCGGAGGTCTAAATTTGTGAAGGACAGAGATCCTGCCAGTTCGTCCAGCAGCTCGTCAATGACTGGGAGAGGGTAACGATTCTTGATGGTGAGTGCATTGAGGTGGCGATAATCCACACATACCGTCAAGTAAGATCTTTCTTCTGTACCAGCAGAACAGGCAATGTGAAAGGGTTGGCACTTGGCTGAATGATACCCTGAGAAAGCATATCTGCTACCTGATGTTCCACTTCATCCTTCTATGGTGGACTGTGCCGATAGGGCCGCAAGTTAACTGGACGGGCACCCGCCACCAAAGGAATGGAATGATCAAAAGATCATCGCGGTGGCAGACCGGAGGCTCTGCAAACAACACTCCATACTTCTCCAGGAGATCACCAATGGCTGCAGGGATTGGCGATTGCGCCATGTCTTCGGCCAGCGAACAGAGCTGAAACACACGTGTAATAGCTTTTTGATCCAACAAATCTTGCAATTCAACGCCGGATATTGGGTGACAGTTGGTGGTATCTGCCCCAGCACCCATGAGCTGCATGTGTTTTCCCTCATAATCGAATGCCATAGTCTTCTCCAACCAATGAACTTGAATGGGGCTATGGCGAGTGAGCCAATCGATGCCCAACATGACATGATAGCAGCCAAGCGGCAGAACCTTGAGATCAGTGGCGAAGCTACCTCCCAGTGAATGCCTGGCACAGGCTGGAATATCCTTATCACAATACAAAATCCATCCATTCGCCACCCACACTGACAAGGCACGATGAGCCTTCGGCATGCCTTGCAAGTGCAAAGCTAGCTTGGAACTGACAAAACTTTGGGAGGAGACTAAATCAACCAACATCGGGACTTCCGGCTACTGAACCTAGCCATGGAGACGCATGGTAGTAGGGGATTTCACGCCTTCCAGTGCCTCATTGGACAAAACACAACAGTCAGCATCGCTTGATGGGGCTTCTTCTGCAGTGATCTCAGATGGCTGCGTGGTGAGCAGCTCAATGAGCTCCTCTACGACGTGGAGCTGGATAGTAGGAGCACACCAGTGCTCCCGGCTCCACCGCTCTCCACAGCTGAAGCAGAGACCCTTGGCACGACGGTATGTCAGGAGAGCCGCCAATTTGTCATCACTGGCTGACGATCGGTTGATGTCGGAGGCGCAATGATCGTCCTGGTGTGCCACTTGGGCCCCGGTTCCAGCCTTCATCGGAGGAAAAGGCAATGGTAATGTCGTGCGTGGAGGGGCACGACTGCTCGCTGGTGTCATGGACAGAGCAATGCTTCATCCGTCTGCCCTTTGAAATGTCTCCATCGCCTCCTCCTGCAAACACACAAGATCCACAACAATATCCAATGTTTGCAAGCGATGCAAGACAACAACGGAGCGAATTTCATGCTACAAGCCTTCCATGAATTGAGTGACAAAGAAAGCAGGATGCCAAGACATGTGATGCGCGAGGAGATGATGCATGATTTGATAAAATTGCTCTGCATATTCAGTAACAGTGTCAGTCTGCTTAAGTCTGTTAAATTGGCGAACCGGATTCTGAAATTCTTCACGGCCAAACTAGGTACAGATCACGGCATCGAAGCCTCCCCAATCTTGATAATGTAGGTGGGCTTGGGAGGATTCGAGCCAGGTGGGCGCCCCATCGGGTGAAATACATAGCCAGACAAATGACACGGGTATCTGGACTCGACGTGCAAACTCAAAAATAGGCCTCACACTTGAGACGCCATGCCTTCGGTTGGTGCCATCGAACAGGGGAAAATCGAAATGCGGCAGTGGCAGCAAGCGATGGTACCCACGATCCCCAGAAAATGAATGTTCATCGTAGTTGAAGGAATCGTACGTACCAATGGCCGGAGGGAATCTGGGGTTCGGATCTCCCCATGTGATTTCCCCCGTAGATCAGCGGCAACGCCATGGCGGTCAGGCCCATGACCGTTGTCACCACCAGCTTGCAAAGGCCCAAGATGTAGCAGCCGAGGCGCGTCCACCATGGCAGGAAGCAGGGGAGGTGATGTCTACTACACAACCTTCTTCTTGTAGACGTTGTTGGGCCTCCAAGTGCAGAGGTTTGTAGGACAGTAGTAAATTTCCCTCAAGTGGATGACCTAAGGTTTATCAATCTGTGGGAGGTGTAGGATGAAGATGGTCTCTCTCAAACAACCCTGCAATCAAATAGCAAAGAGTCTCTTGTGTCCCCAACACACCCAATACAATGGTAAATTGTATAGGTGCACTAGTTCGGCGAAGAGATGGTGATAGAAGTGCAATATGGATGGTAGATATAGGTTTTTGTAATCTGAAAATATAAAAACAGCAAGGTCACACGCGGTAAAAGTGAGCGTAAACGGTATTGCAATGATAGGAAACAAGGCCTAGGGTTCATACTTTCACTAGTGCAAGTTCTCTCAACAATAATAACATAGTTGGATCATATAACTATCCCTCAACATGCAACAAAGAGTCACTCCAAAGACACTAATAGTGGAGAACAAACAAAGAGATTATGATAGGGTACGAAACCACCTCAAAGTTATTCTTTTCAATCAATCCATTGGGCTATTCCCATAAGTGTCACAAACAACCCTAGAGTTCGTACTAGAATAACACCTTAAGATACAAATCAACCAAAACCCTAATGTCACCTAGATACTCCAGTGTGAAGTATCCGTGGGTATGATTATACGATATGCATCACACAATCTCAGATTCATCTATTCAATCCAACACAAAGTACTTCAAAGAGTGCCCAAAGTTTCTACCGGAGAATCACGACGAAAACGTGTGCCAACCCCTATGCATAGGTTCATGGGTGGAACCCGCAAGTTGATCACCAAAACATACATCAAGTGAATCACGTGATATCCCATTGTCACCACAGATACGCACGGCAAGACATACATCAAGTGTTCTCAAATCATTAAAGACTCAATCCGATAAGATAACTTCAAAGGGAAAACTCAATCCATTACAAGAGAGTAGAGGGGGAGAAGCAACATAAGATCCAACTATAATAGCAAAGCTCGCGATACATCAAGATCGTGCCAAATCAAGAACACGAGAGAGAGAGAGAGAGATCAAACACATAGCTACTGGTACATACCCTCAGCCCCGATGGTGAACTACTCCCTCCTCGTCATGGAGAGCGCCGGGATGATGAAGATGGCCACTGGTGAGGGTTCCGCCCCTCTGGCAGGGTGCCGAAACAGGGTCTCGATTGGTTTTTGGTGGCTACAGAGGCTTGTGGCGGCGGAACTCCTGATCTAATCTTTGTTCTGGAAGTTTTAGGGTACGTGAGTATCTATGGGTGCAGGAGGTACGTCGGTGGAGCTTCGGGGGCCCCACGAGGCAGGGGGCGCACCCTAGGGGGGTGGGCACGCCCCCCACCCTCGTGAGCACCTCCCTTCTCTCCTGACGTGGGGTCCAAGTCCATCCGGTAGCTTTCCTTCCAAAAATAACTTCTCCAGTTGATTTCGTTCCGTTTCGACTCCGTTTGATATTCCTTTTCTTCGAAACACTGAAATAGGCAAAAAACAGGAAATCTGGGCTGGGCCTCCGGTTAATAGGTTAGTCCCAAAAATAATATAAAAGTGGAAAATAAAGCCCAATATTGCCCAAAACAGTAGATAATATAGCATGGAGCAATCAAAAATTATAGATACGCTGGAGACGTATCAGGAGGCAGATTGGCGAGACGAACCTACTGCGGGCCGACTCCTTGCTCTTGTTCGGGGCCTTGTCGCCGATCTAAGTGTGGATGGCACGCACCTCCTGGCCTAGTTCCTCCATGGACTGCTCGATGGCAAGCTTCCAGGTGTGCAAATCAAGCACGATGGGGTGGATGTCGTCGATCTTGGTCATCAGCCAGGCGATGGCCGCAGTGAGATCCGACAGGGCCTTGGCATGGTCATCCATGGTTGTCGCCTTACTGGGTCGGGTCTGGATGATCGACAAAAAATCGCCCAGCCATCTTCGAGGGAATAGGAGAAAAATTTCGGGTAAATTGTAACGGCTATGATGCCACTTATTACGCTCCCGCTAAGACTAATCGCCAGATACAAGTCGGTGACACAATATCAGTCGAATTCTAGGGTTCCAGAGGAACAGGAAAGGGGATCGGGAGGAGAGAGCCACCACCTATAGCCTAGTACATTCTCATCACCTAAAACGGGAGTGGTTTGTTTCCTCTTAACCTGCCCGGTCATGTGCCAGACATGGGCTGGGTAGTGGCTGTTGTGCTGGGGTGGACGACGTTGTCGTTTCAGCCTAGCTGGGGTAGTAGTGGGTCGCCCCTTGGATGACTCTACAGGTGGGGACGGAGAGATAGAGGGTGCAACATCAAAACATAATGAATGTTACATTGATATGTAAAAAATAATTAGATTGTTATTGCGGCCACCATTGTAAACAAGAACACTGTAATCTGGGAGGAACACAGCAGGTCACTGTCGACTCAGGAATGACCTGATGCAAAATGGCTCGGTATGCTATATGTGCAGCTATTACACACGAGTGACTTGTCAACACGGAGGACCTCGAGGTTCACACCCCACGTGCTGCTCTCCTCTTATCTTTTCCTATGCCCCTCGGGAGTCAATGAAGGTGGTATTGAAAGAAACGAAAGAAGAAAGGAAGATGATAGTGGGAGACAATGCCTACTCCATCAAGATCATGTATTGGGCCACAACGGAGGTGGCCGACACAAATCCAAGAAAGAGATGGCGTTGGCGTGAGTTCGGTCACGAGAGTTGGCCCAGAGGAGAAGTCAGTTGGATTGGTACCATCTCCCACATCTCTGGAGCATTGAGCATGAGCAGCTCCTCGGACCCTTGTAGTGGCGTGTCATACGTCTGGTATGGTTATTTTGCGATCGAGGGTGTAATCATGCACATCGTCATTCTTTGCAAACCAGGCCAAGTATCCAGCCTGTTTAGTAGGTGGGAATTGTCATGGCCTGTAGATCGACCGAGGTGGGTTTTCGGACCTTGAAGCTCTCTTATCCTCTCGGTCGAGCCTTGAGGTGATCCGTGTTGGATTATTTCCACCTCTGCATTTGGGTACCTTGGGAGCACACCTGTTTGCTCCAGCTTATCCTCAAATGTCTACTTTCCTTGGAGTAACTCGGTCCACCTGTCATTCAGGTAGTTCTCTTCCTCCTTAAGATGCTGAGACTTGTTTTTCATGCTCTTAGCCATACCACCAACCGTTTATGCAGGGTTTCAAGTTGAGGGCCCTCAAGTGGCACCTCGAAATCGTCATAGTCATCGGGGCCGAGGCTTTGCCCTTCCTCAACCTCGGGGTTGTAGTCACCGTCGTTGGGGTCGTCATCGTCCATGTTGTCCTTGTCGTTGTTATCATCGGTGTCTAATGACCCACAAGTATAGGGGATCAATCGTAGTCCTATCGATAAGTAAGAGTGTCAAACCCAACGAGGAGTAGAAGGAAATGACAAGCGGTTTTCAGCAAGTTATTCTCTGCAAGCACTGAAATTATCGTAGCAAATAGTTTGGTAGAGGTAATTCGTAACGGGTAACAAGTGACAAATGTAACAAAGGTGTAGCAAGGTGGCCCAATCCTTTTTATAGAAAAGTACAAACCTGGACAAACTCTTACATAAAGCAAAATGCTCCCGAGGACACATGGAAATTATCGTCAAGTTAGTTTTCATCATGCTCATATGATTCGCGTTCGCTACTTTGATAATTTGATATGTGGGTGGACCGGTGCTTGGGCGCTGTCCTTACTTGGACAAGCCTGCCACTTATGATTAACCCCTCTCGCAAGCATCCTTAACTATGAAAGAGGAACTAAGATAAATCTAACCATAGCATTAAACATGTGGATCGAAAACAACCCCTTACGAAGCAACACATAAACTAAGGTTTAAGCTTCTGTCACTCTAGAACCCATCATCTACTTGCTACTTTCGAATGCCTTCCCCTAGGCCCAAATCTGTTGGAAATATGAGCAATTTACCAAATGATTTTATTAATAGAAATACTAGATAAAACATGACTACTATAGTAGAGATAAAACAAGTCATGCAATCTCACAGAGAGAAGGTAAATAGCATCTGCATATACGAACTAGAACCAAACATATCTAGAGCAGACACTAGAGTAACAAATTGTGGCGGAACCTCAAACAAAAAGAGCATGAGAATGTATGGAACAATGACAGAAGCATTATTCTTGCGGTCGAAGTCCTTGCCGGCCATGTTGTCGAAGACGTTGTTGACGTCAGGGAAGAAGTCATCGTTGGGGAAGTGGTCATCGGCGTCTGGATCGTCCGTGATGAATGGTCAGTAGTCGCGCAGAGCGCTCCCCACAAACCTTATCACCCTTCTCCCGTATAGGACTCAAAGAGGTGGTGTTTTGGAGGCCTACTGTACCGACTTGCGGTGCACGCCGCAAGCCGGGATGGGGAAGATCGTAGTAGTAGCTCAGAGATTGGGACTCGGTGGCGAGAGGATGATGATGTTCTGGAGTGCCTCACTGGAGAGGAGCGGCCTCTCTTTTATAGGCACAGAAGAAGCAGGCAAACGGGATGTGACAGGAGGTGAAACGAAGAGAGGGAGATGAAGTGAACAACCAGCAGCCAAAGGGATGCGACATTCGTATTCAGTCTCCACTATAGCAAAATCTTTTCAACTTTCGTATAGCCGTCGTGTGTGGCAAAAATTTAGACATCGGCTCAGCTTATTCCCGCAACCCACAGCATGGGCGGACACGACGAGGCGGGCAACAGAGGAGGAGCGCGCGTGAATGTCCCTCTTGTTCTCATGCTCATACATGTGGGGAAAAACCTCCCTTATAAGGAGGTCCAACTCCTACCAAACTAGCAATATGGGACTAAACTTCTGTCCCACCTCTTGCCTTGCACGAATGGGGGGCCTCTAGGATTTATTAGGAATTATGAAACTGATTGTTGGGCTGGCCCAAAATAAATTAAAATTCCAGCAATCCCCCACCAGATCATAGAGGTACACAAAATTTGTGTTTGGTTCCAAAACATTGTTTTATATACCGGTGCTGCAGTGGAGACTGTTAAGTTGAACTTTCACCTAGAACTCTATGCTACACTAGTAAGCAACTTGAACAGTGGAATAGGCCTTCAACTGCAAGTTTTCTATGAATCTAGCTTCACACAGAGCCTTGCCCAATACTAGGCTACAGTGGGTCTTCCCCGCGGGTGAAGCTTATACGTCGTACTCCGAGACCTTTCATGAGTTTACTAGAGAGCACCCTACTCTCATAGATTGCAATGTTGAATAATCAGACTCATACATGTGTGTTCTTCAAAAGGTGTTCTGCAGGACAACATCTCTTCTTAAATGATCAACTTAGAACACATTAAGATATACATAAACCTGCCATGCAGATTAGGAGAGCATTTCATCTTCATGGAGTCGTATTGTTAATATTAAGGATACTCTCCTCTAAGTTGACCAACAGCTTGTCTTCCACATCTAATTTACGGGATCTCAGATCACATTGACTAGGTTACCACTGTGAACAACTCATATTATGGGTCTCATACCCATCTCCTTCGATGCATTATCTATCACATTACGTGATAAACCTTAGTAAAAGGATCTGCTAGATTTTTAGACGTTTGGATATAATCCAATGCAATAACTCCAAAGTTTTTCATTTTCCTGGCAGACTTTAACCTTCTCTTAACGTGTCTTGATGACTTCATGTTATCCTTTGAGCTATTCACTTTTGTAATCACAGTTTATTTGTCGCAGTTCATAAGGATACCCGGTACACGTTTCTCAACGGCCGACAAGTCATTCAAGAGTGGACGAAGCCAATCTTCTTCAACCGTAGTTGTATTTAGTGCTATGAGTTCTGCTTCCATTGTTGACCTCGTTAAGATGGTCTACTTGCAAGACTTCCAAGAAACAGCGCCACCTCCATGAGTGAATACATATCCACTCATGGCCTTACCTCATTAGCATCAGAGATCCAATTTGAGTCACTATACCCTTCCAGTACCTTTGGGTACCCAGTGTAGTGAATTCCATAACCCGCAATGCCTTTCAAATAAAGCATAACTCTCTCTAGAGCTTTCGAATGCAAATCTCCTGGTTTCGAGGCAAACCGGCTCAGTTTGCTAACAACAAAAGAGATGTCAGGTCTTGTAGCACTGGCTAAGTACATAAGTGTGCCAATAATCTGAGAACATTTCAATTGATATCCCACAATTCTTTGATTCTTTGGAATTAGCACGCTAGCATCGTATGCTGTTGGAGAGGGCTTGCAGTCACTATAGCCAAAGCGACACAAGATATTTTCCACATAGTGAGATTGAAGTAATGTAATCCCACCATCATCATCTCTCAATAGCTTGATGTTCAGAATAACACCAGCCACTCCTAAACCATTTATCTCAAAACAACGAGGTTGAAAATCCTTGGCCTCCTTAATAACATTCAGATTTGTTCCAAAAATCAATATGTCATCAACATACAAGTAAAGGATAACTCCCTCGCCCCCACCATGGCGATAGTACACATATTTGTCAGCTTCGTTTACAACAAAGCCTGCATTTGTTAAAGTTCTTTCAAACTTCTCATGCAACTGTTTGGGTGCTTTCTTGAGTCCATCCAAAGACTTTAGCAACTTGCACAGTTTTCCTTCCTGACCATCTATTACAAACACATCTGGTTGTTCCATATAAATTTCCTCGATCAACTCTCCATTTCGGAAACAGTCTTAACATCCATTTGATGAACGAGAAGACCATGTGAGGCAGCAAGTGAAAGTAGTACTCGAATAGTGGTCAGTGGAGCCACAGGTAAGTAGGTATCAAAGAAGTCTTCACCTTCCTTTTGGATATAACCCTTGGCCACGAGTCTTGCCCTGTACTTCTCAATAGTACCATCGGGCCTAAGCTTCTTCTTGAATACCCATTTGCACCCTATAGGTTTGCACCCATAAGGATGATCAGTTATCTCCCAAGTTTCATTTGCCAAGATGGAATCCATCTCACTATGGACCACTTCCTTCCAGTAGTCAGCATATTCAGATGCATAGGCCTCTGAAATAGAACTGGGAGTGTCATCTATGAGATACACAAGAAAATCATCGCCAAAGGAATTTGTAGTCCTCTGTCTCTTGCTCCTAGTAGGAACTTCATTGTTCTCCTCCACGGGATTTTCAAAGTGTTCCATCAAAATGGTAGGTTCAGTAATTGTAACTAATTCCTGATATGAGGAACTAGGCATCTCCTGATTTGATGAGCTTGCCATATCCTTCATGGGAAAATAACTTCAAAGAAAGTCGCATCATTTGACTCCATGATTGTACCAACATGCATGTCAGATACCTCAGATTTTACAACCAAGAATCTATAACCAATGCTATGAAAAGCATATCCTAGGAAAACACAATCCACAGTTTTTGGTCCAAGCTTGCGCTTCTTTGGAATTGGCACATTGACTTTCGCCAAACAACCCCATGTTCGTAGATAAGAGAGTTTTAACCTTTTCTTCTCCCATTCCTCTAGTCGAGTTATCTCTTTGTTCTTTGTGGGAAATCGGTTTAGGACAATAACATACAGTCAATATCGCCTCCCCCACCATGCCTGGGAGAGACCCAATGTGTCTAACATGGCGTTAACCAAATCAGTTAGAGTATGGTTCTTTCTTTCGGCAACCCCATTTGACTGAGGTGAATAGGTAGGCGTCCTCTCATGGATTATACCATGTTTCGTGCAAAAATAATCAAAATCATTGGAAATATACTCTCCACCACGGTCAGACCTAAGCCTCTTGATCTTTCGATCAAGTTGGTTTTCCACTTCATCTTTATAGATCTTGAAAAAGTTCAAAGCCTCATCCTTAGATTTTAGAAGATAGACATGGTAGTATCTAGTGGAGTCATCAATTAATGTCATGAAATATTTCTTTCCACCTTTTGTCAAAACAACATTCATTTCACAAAGATCTAAATGTATGAGCTCTAGTGGTGCAAGATTTCTTGTTTCCGGAGTCGCCTGAGACTTACGAGGTTGCTTAGCTTGCACACACACACTTAGCTTGCACACACACACTTAACACTTAGATCCCTCGACAGTGGTGAAACTAGGGATTAAGTTCAACTTGGCTAGTCGCGGCATGCAACCAAAGTTAACATAACAAAGACGTGAATGCCATACATTTGATTCACTATTGTTGCAAACATGATTAACAACTTTATTGCAAACATATGACAAGGATAAATGGAATAGGCCTCCTGACTGATAGCCTTTGCCAACAAAAGTTCCATACTTGGATATTACAAATTTATTAGATTCAAAGACAAGCTTGTAGCCATCTCCACACAGAGGAGATCCGCTAACAAAAATTTTATTGACGGAGGGGACATAATGCATGTTCTTTAGCCACACGATCTTCCATGAAGTAAACTTCGGACCCACCGTGCCAACACTATGAACAGAAGCACTTGAACCGTTGCCCATCCGCACGGCGGAAGTCCCTACAGTCCGGCATCCTTCATGTCAATATCTCCAATGACAACATTAGCAGTTTTGCCGCCTTTCCCATAATGACGCTTGTCATAATGGTTAGAGAAACTAGGAGCCCAATGATCAGGATCTCCGCACACATGACAAACACCTTTCTTCTTATCTTTCTTCTTCTTGAAGTTGGTGTGCTATAGAGCCTTGTCCTTCCCATCAAATTTTTCTTTACCATCAAAATTCCTTTGTTCTTTGAACTTGTGGGGTTGAAAGTTTTCCTTCTGTACGAGATTGGCACTACATCCTCCCTCAATACCTGGAGCACGTGTGTCTTTCGCTCTCGCCTTTTCTTCCATATCAAGAGTACCAATGAGATCCAGAACGGAAAACTCCTATCTCTTATGTTTCAAAGAGCTAGCAAAGTTCCTCCATGAGAAAGGAAGCTTAGTGATGATGCCTCCGACAACAAACTTGTCCAGTAACATACAATTGAAGTGCTCAAGTTCTTTAGCAAATGACTGTACCTCGTGAGCTTGCTCTACCATGGAGCGCTCATCAGTCATCCTGTACTCATAGAATTGTTCCATGATGTACAACTTAGTGCCGGCATCCGAGACCCCAAACTTGGCCACAAGTGTGTCCCACATATCTTTTCCATTATCAATTGACGCATAAGCATCAACTATATTCTCACCAAGAACACTCAAGAGAAGCAGGATATCCATTTTCTCAAAAGCTTGTTCATGTTGAGGATCAAGATCTCCTTCAGGTTTGCCAAGAGTGGAGTCATAGCAACTCATGGTATGAAACCATAAGACTGCTCTCACGCGCCACCTCTTATATTGCACAACCTCAAACATAGGAGGCCTCATGGATGCAGCAAAACCACTTGGGGTAAATTGCCTATAATAAGGTTTTTGGATTGTTGGAAATATCAACAATTTACCAAATGATTTTATTAACAAATATACTAGATAAAACATACCTATTATAGCAAAGATAAAACAAGTCATGCAATCTGACAGAGAGAAGGTGAATAGCATTTGCATATATGAACTAGAACCAAACATATCTAGAGCAGACACTAGAGCAAGAAATTGTGGCAGGACCATAAACAGAAAGAGCATGAGAACGTACGGAATAGCGACAGAAGCATTATTCTTGGGTTCGACGTCCTCGCCGGCCATGTTGTCGAAGAGGTTGGTCGTCGGGGAAGAAGTCGTCGTTGGGGACGTCGTCGTCGGCGTCTAGATTGCCCGTGATGAACCGGTCAGTAGTCGCGCAGAGCGCTCTGCAAAAACCTCATCACCCTTCTCCCGTATAGGACTCAAAGAGGTGGTGTTTCGGAGGTCTACTATCCCGACTTGCGGTGCAC
Source organism: Aegilops umbellulata (assembly GCA_032464435.1). Classification (NCBI taxonomy): domain Eukaryota; kingdom Viridiplantae; phylum Streptophyta; class Magnoliopsida; order Poales; family Poaceae; genus Aegilops; species Aegilops umbellulata. Next base: position 447,420,717 of record CP136055.1, read on the forward strand.
GCCACAAGCCAGGATGGGGAAGATCGTAGCAGTATCTCGAAGATTGGAACTCAGTTGCGAGAGGATGAGGATGTTCTTGTGTGTCTCTTCGGAGAGGAGGGACATCTCTTTTATAGGCACAGAAGAAGCAGGCGAACGGGCTGCAAAGGGAGGTGAAATGAAGAGAGGGAGAAGAAGTGAACAACCAAAACCTGAAGGGATGCGTTGTTCGTATTCAGTCTCCAATATAGCAAAATCTTTTCAACTTCCGTATACCCGTTGTGCGTGGCAAAAATTTAGACATCGGCTCGGCTCATTCCTGCAACCCTGCGGCGAGGCGTGCGGCGGAGGAGGAGCGCGCGTGAATGTCCCTCTTTTTCTCATGCTCATACATGTGGGGAAACAACCTCCCTTATAAGGAGGACTAGCAATGTGGGACTAAACTTTAGTCCAACCTCTTGCCTTGCACGAATGGGATGCGTGGGCCTCTATTATTTATTAGGAATTCTAAAACTGATTGTTGGTCTGGCCCAAAATAGATTAAAATTCCAAAAAAATCATGGTTAAGTGTCATGTAGTGGGTGTTCACATAACACGACTAGAGGAAACACAACATATATCTCATCAAAAATCAAACGGATACCAAATTCACATGATTACTTACAATAAGACTTCTCCCATGTCCTAAAGAACAAAGGTAAGTACTCACATAAGATGTTCATGTTTATGATCAGAGGAGTATTGAATATATTTAAGGATCTGAACATATAATCTTCCACCAAATAAACCAACTAGCATCAACTATAAGGAGTAATCAACACTACGAGCAACCCACAGGTACCAATCCGAAGTTTTGGGACAAAGATTGAATACAAGAGATGAACTAGAGTTTGAGATGAGATGGTGCTCGTGAAGATGTTGATGAAGATTGGTCCTCCCATGATGAGAGGATCGTTGGTGATGACGATGGCTTTGACCCCCCCCCCTCCGGGAGGGAAGTTACCCGGTGGAATCGCTCCGCCAGAGCCCTAGATTGCTGCTGCCCAGGTTCTGCCTCAAGACAGCGACGCTTCATCTCGAAAGCCTTCTCTTGATTTTTTAGGTCAAAACACTTCATATAGGAGAAGATGGGCACCGGAGGATGGCTAGGGGGCCCACAAGGTCAGGGGTGCGCCCCCAGGCTTGTGTCCACCTGGTGGGTCCCCTTCTGGTATTTCTTTGCCCAATATTTTACATATGTTCCAAAGTAATTCTCTGTAAAATTTCAGGACATTTGGAGTTGTGCAGAATATGGGTCTCAGATTTGCTCCTTTCCGATCCAGAATTCCAGCTGCCAGCATTCTCCCTCTTCATGTAAATCTTGCAAAATAAGAAAGAAAATGCATAAGAATTGTATCACAAAGTGTAATGACAGTCCATAATGCAATAAATATCAACATAAAAACATGATGCCAAATGGATGTATCAATGTCGCCATTACAGGTACCACCATTAGCTGCTAGGCCTTTAACAACATCATTGTTACTTGTACCACCATTGCTTGCATCTATGTTGCCAGTGCTCCCATTATGGCGGCCTTTGCATCAGTGCTTCGAGTTTCCTACTCATCCGCCATGTTTGCAGGTATCTACCATGTAGAAATCATAGGTGGAGGTCGTGGCCCACCTGCCGGTATGGTTGACAGCTGGTGGTGGAGCGGTGTTTGAAGTTTCGTCGATGTCTTCATCCATGTCGGTTGCCTCCTCGGAGGAGCTGGCTAAACCTCTGGTTAAGTCCGCGATGTTGGAAACTAGATTGGTGGTGGTTGGGCAGAAAATTCCAGCTTTTCCGCGCTCCTCACAAATATGACCATAAACCAAATTTCGATCATCCAAGATTGCGAGATTCTGAATTTGATCTAACATCTTGTTCAAAAGCGCCTTTTCACTTTCATCCATGGCCCGATCAAAGGTCGCGTCCAATGGGAGCTTGCCCGAGATTCGATTTTTCATTGCCTCGAGTGCTTCCTCGACTAGGCTAGATGCCTAATCGAGGACAATGGTTCTCGGTTCTGGACTCGAGACCGGATCTGAGGTAGATATCACGCCATCATCCTGGGCTAGGATTGATTTCAAGACCTAGACAAGCGTGGCAGTGTGCGCTTTGACCTGGTCTGACACCCAGCTCGAAAACCCAAGAATCGGTGGTGTATTCCATGTTCCCGAATCTAATGACCCATCCTGGAGCAAAAGTTCTGATCTAGCCAAGGTGACCTGTCGAATCCTCATGAAGGATCATGCTTCCGAAGGAAAAAACTTGCCTCGAAAAGAAGGTCAAGGCAGAGCAATGCTGTCATTGATCTAGAGGCGAGCCATCGAGCTGCTTCAACAAAGCAGAGGGTCCTGCATGGAGAACTAATGTCGAAGCTAAGTTCAGAAGATCTCAGGTAGGGGTTCCCAATCTAGTAGCCTTGGCTAGATGGTAACAATGACACAAGGCACAAAGGTGTTCACCTAGATTCGGGACCTCCGGAAGAGGTAAATGTGGATGGGTTACAAAGTATAGGTGATCTACCACGAGATCGAATGAGAATGAATATGTCCTCTAAAATTCTAGCACCTCGGTTTATACAGAGACCAGCTCTGCCTAGGGTTACACATAAGTCGGTTGTACCTAGGGTCAAATACATCGGAGACTACCACAATATCTTGGGGTACATGTCAAGTCATTAGTTCATTCCTTCTTGGCTTTCTTGGAACAGACAAATGAGGCCCACTAGTTGATCGGCTTAGGGTCGCTTTGGCCTAGCCCATAGGTCAAGCAACCGATACGCCGAGCACCCCCCCAATCTAGGACTCCATAAAATGGCAATGCCGGTTCGAGGTACGCATGATATCCCAGTCATCCTGGGGTAGGTCAGAGGATTGTTGTGGGAACATCAGAGGGCGGATAGTGGAACCTAGCTTCCGCGACGCTCCCCCAGGTTCCTGCGACGTTCGGACAAGCTCTAGGAACTGGCTAGATCTGATCAAGGTGATTAGGACACTTCCCAACTGGCAGTCGATTTTGGCTGCTTGCTGGTAAGGAGTCTGATGAATAAGAGATTAATGGGGACAAGTCTTCATAGCATTGTGGTAATCTGTCTACCCTAGCCAAGTATCTTATCTCACCTTCTTGTGATGGATTGAATGCACCTAGGCTAGGATTGCTGAGGAAACATCATAGGTAGAGTAGTGAGATTATCCCCTCTTACTCTATTTTTACTATGAGTGCAATTAGATGTCATGATGAGAACAAATCAGGCCATGCTGATGGTAGGATTGATAATGCTAGTTCTCCTAATCTAGGAGAAACTAGAAACTATCATTTGGTCCGTGAATAACATGGGGATTTGAGTAGTAAAATAGTTATGCGCAAACTTCAACTAGACCCATCTCCTAGGATTTCTCCAATTGATTTAGATTCGGTTGGTATGGTTTAAATCCCCAATTCCTAGTAGATTTTTCCAATAGAAGAGGGGCAAAGGATGGATTTCGAGGATATGAGTTAGAAAACTTTCTAGGCCCACTTTGGATGACAAAGTGGACCTGAGATGCGCTAGTAGAGTGGAAAAGTCCACTGAGCTGGTGATGGAGAGAAGGAATATTCATTCATCTAATGGGGGTGTTCTTACTTTCTCTGATTTAGGGTTCCTCTCCACCAAAGAGATGGTGGCTCCCATGGTTGGAAACCAAGGGAGGGGTGGAAAGAGAGGAACAGGAAGAGCTAGAACTTCCAATATCAATGCAAAGAAGGAGGAAACATGGGTGGTAGATCTAATTCCAATGGAGGAGGATTTAGAGATCCATATAATAAAAAATTAGAGGCAAGGAAGTCGAGGTTCATAGAGAAGCTATTGATGAGGGTCGTGAGGTGAGAATTGGGACCAAAATGCACATATCCAATCGGCAATGTTGTAGACAGATCGGAGAAGTCAGATTCAAGGTGGGGGTTTATCCGGTGGTACTGTGCTTTCGAATTAACAAGGTTCTGGGTAGGGGTCTAGGTTTCACAATAGGGGGTTACGATTGGAAACTACATACCCATCAACCAAGTTAATTTGGATGTGCGGCAACAATGGGCCAATCAGTAGATTCATGGAAGTCAAGTTGGAGGGGCTAGTGGTCAGATGTTTCATTAGTTATTGCCCCAGCTGCAGCTGCTTGGCTTAAGTCATATGCCAATTCTATTGCACATTTCTATCCCAGTCATGGTATGATGCCTACTTAGGGTGGGGAGGATACAATAGGCAAGATCCTAGTAACTTGATGAACAATAGTGATGGTAACTCTCAGTTTGTGATGATGAGTGGAACTAGATTCATCAACTAGGTGGACACATGGAGTAAGCAAGGATTTAAGGGGAGTACTAATGGTGGTGTTGGTGGATAGAAACTTAGACGTTCTAAATGTAGCAAAGTTCGGCATACAAACAAATGAATGTTTGAATAAAGCGCACTGTGTGGTGTGTTGGAAGGACTCTCATTTAACTAAAGATTACACTTTCCTGCAACAAATAAAATCAGTGGCTAAATATGTTGGATATGTTCCTAGATGCTTAGGATGTCTACTGGTACAGAATACTAAGAGAGTTTTTCTATGGAGGACACTAGCCTTATTGCAGTTATTGAGGTTTCTTCAGGATACTTGAATGAGACCATTCTCATACCTGGCTTCAATAACATGCTCAGTTGGAATTGGCATTGGAGAGCCAAACCAAAAAGGCAGTACACTTTCACTATGAGATTCTTAACGAAAGTAAAGTTCACTGAGCTTATCAAATTCAAGAAATTTGACCAGCCTGATACCAGAGTTACCGTTCAGGTTTTGATTGAAACTTTTGGGAGTCAAGATATCAAAAATCTACACATTGTGTGGTTAAATGTGAAAAAATGCCATACATGCATGTCTTTGGAATGTGTGAATTCAATATATCTCTTGGTCGAGTGCTTAAAGTTGACAAGGACTCTATTGGCAATACATTTGTGAGACTTAAGTTGGCTGTGACAGATCTAAAAAAGGTTCCTCCTTATATTGAGATAACCACCAAGGAGCAATGGATTTTTTTGTATTACTTTTGAGGTAGAAGTGTTGGTGGAACAAGGTTGGTTCTAGTAATTGTAAAAGAACGGGGGAGAATAACATAATCAGGATGAATAGAGATGGTGGAAGTGATGAGTTCAGAGTAAATAAGAAAATAAAGGACTAGAGACACAAAGAATTAATTGGGGAGTTTATCTTTAGCACAATATGAGAAGTTAAAAGAGAAAGCTGGTAGTGATATGGAAGTGGATGCTATCAATGGGGAGAAGAATGCTGATTTGGAAAAGGAAATGGTTGATGCTCCATGTGAGACTAATAATGTTTTGAACGTTTAGCTAAAAGTGATGGAAGAATATAATGTCAGACAAGCAGGAAGAATTGCTTTGGATGAAAAAAGTTTAAAAAAGACTGAAGCTGAAGGGAAAACCCTTCAAGTTGAATTACTGAAACAAGGTAGGATGCTGCAAAAACTACTTCAATGCGTGATGGCTTAAAAATTCTGATAGCAAAAAGACGGAGAACCCACCAGTCACAAAAGTGGAGGATTTCGACAAACTAGAAGATGATAATGAATATTTCTCACTAGATACAGTTGATTATGAGCCTACTTAACATGATCGTGAGCTTCTAGCTTCACATGATTCCTTTAAGAATACAATCGGAAGAATTACTCGCATCTCTAATTTTAGTGGCAATCTTACTGAGGAAGTCGGCGGGACTCGAAACAGGTCCTAGAAGATGTTACATGCTCAAATACATGGAGGATGTTAGAGTGGAAGACATGGCTAAGGAGAGAGCTGCTTGAAATGATGAGTTTGGTAACACATCTATCCCTGACATGTCGTTGAGGGTTCCATGATTGCTATCTTATTCAAACTTATGGTGGCACCATCATACATATTTGTGTGCCCTGCCAATTGGTTTTGGCTGATCCGCTAGAATGGGGGTCTACGGGAACGGTCACACCAGTGTGGATGTTATGCAAATTGATCTTGGTACTCTCTTGTATATAAGCAAGCACTACAAAAAAAAGACACATCGTGACATTTTGGGCCGAACGAAATTTTTTCTATCATACATATGTCACTTCTATGATGATAATTGTGACAAAACCCGGTATCATCATAGATGTGGTGGGCTCCTACTTCTATGACAAAAAATCATGACAGAAAATGGGATTTTCATCCTGGGCGGGCCGGAGATGCAGCTGCATGACATTCTTTGGGCCGTCCATGACGGAAAAAACCGTAGTAGAAGCGAGGTGGAGGAAAATTTCGGGGAGTTCCCGGTTACGGTGGGAGGTCGGGGGCCGAGCGATGCGCGTTCCTCTCATATATGTACGTGCGTGTGTGCGAGGTGTTGGCTCTAACTGAACCCGAGCGAGGCGTTGGGCTCTAACTGAACCCGAGCGATTGCACTGCAGGCTATGCGTTACTGAACCCGAGCGATCGATCGATGGCTGTTAACTGAACCCGATCGAGCGATTCCTTGGCTACTGCTGCAAACTAAAGCCGATCGATGGGATGAACAGTGAGCGTTGCGCGGGGGGGGGGGGGGGTGGGTTGGATGAACAGTGAGCGGTGGCGTTGCCTCTGGATGAACAGGACCCCGTGTTGTGGTGGAGGGCTGGATGAATAGTATACGGTGGAGGGGTGCCCGTGGAGGGGTCGATGAACAGGACCTCGTGGTGTGGAGGGCAGGATGAACAGTAGACGGTGGAGGGGTGCCCGTGGAGGGGTGGTTGAACAGGACCCCGTGGTGTGGAGGGCTGGATGAACAGTAGACGGTGGAGGGGTGGTTGAACAGTAGCCGGTGGAGTAGCGCGCGGTGGAGGCTGGAAGAACAGGAGCCCGCGGAGGCTGGAGGAGGTCGACGGTGGATGAACAGTAGCTCGTGGAGGCTGGAGGGGGTCGACGGTGGAGATGAACAGTATCCCGTGGAGTCCCGTTTTGCGGTACGCCACACCCCTCCCGATGAACAGGACCCGCGTTTCGACCGTAGCGCTCCAACACAAGTCCGTTTCCTCCGTTTTGCGGTACGCCACACCCCTCCCGATCAACATGACCCCCTTTTCGACCGTAGGAGGTCCGTTTCCTCCGTTTTGCGGTACGCCACACCCCTCCCGATCAACATGACCCCCGTTTTGACCGTAGGAGGTCCGTTTCCTCCGTTTTGCGGTACGCCACACCCCCCGATCAACAGGACCCCCGTTTCGACCGTAGGAGGTCTGCTTCCTCCATTGTGCGGTACGCCAGACCTCGTTTCCATCGCCTCTTCCGTCCAAGCCCTCGCGATGAACACGACCACGCATTCCGTTCCGACCCAGCCGCGTTGCCTCCCGATGAACACGACGCATTCCGTTGCCTCCCCATGAACACGATGATGACGTTGTTTCTCCGTTCCGACCCAGCCATGTACACAAGCCCTCGCCGTACGTATGCGCGAGTAGGCATTCGAGGCCCCGCCCGTATGTACACATACGTGGCCGTATTTTGTTTCTTGCACCCTGGCCGCTTCTACTACGACACGTGCGCGCCTCTACATCCACCAGTATATGTGTACGTACACGTTCGCGACCAGAATGACAACGCTACGTACGCTTCGACTAGGTGGGTCCCGACTATCAGGCACTTCCTTGCGTGCGAAGGTGTAGCTGGTGGGTCCCAGCAGTCAGGGGGGAAACTTTTTTTCGCGAAATACGGTGGCCCGTCCGGTGGGTCCCTGCTGTCAGGTGGAGGATTCATTATTTTCCGCGTAATAAGGAGGCACTTCCTTGCTGCCGCCATGGACCCAGCTGTCAGCCTCTCCACGTACAGTCCACGTCCGATGGAAGTCGTTCCTTGACCATGTTCACCACACCGCGCCGAGAGCACCAGGGCGGTGGACGACGGCGAGGCCTAGGAAGGGAACGACGCGGAGCCGGTGAAGACGCGGCAGTGGATGCCCACGCGGAGAGGAGTATGAGGGTTCACTCGTTCGGCTGCGGTGTGAGGTTGCCGTCGCCGCAGGGCTTGGCCAGCGGTGGGAATAGTAGGGGGCGGTGAGGCCTCCGCGGCAGCACAGCCGGCCATGGGAGGCAGGAGCAGGCGGCACGACCGGCGCTGCTTTGGGCGGCTGGAGCAAGAAAACCAGAGGTTGAAGAAGCACTACGGTCGTTGGATGGACATTGTACGGTCACTGGAGCTAGAATCGTGCATATTGACTAAGTTGACAAAGCCCTCCGTCCCCGTCAACTTAGTAGGCCCACATGTCAGCATCCCACCAAGGTGGGTCCCAGCTAGCAGGGGGTATTCATTTTTTTGTTCGTAATAAGGAGGCACTTTCGGTGGGTCCAAGCTGACAGCAGGGGGAACTTTTTTTCGCGAAATACGGTGGCCCGTCGGGTGGGTCCCAGCAGTCAGGGGCAAACATTTTTTTCGCGATATACTGGTGGGCGTCCGGTGGGTCCCTGCCATCAGGTGGAGGAATAATTATTTTCCGCGTAATAAGGAGGCACTTCCTTGCGGCTGCCGTGGACCCAGCTGTCAGCTTCTCCACGTACAGTATTCTTCCGATGGAATTCGGTTGTTGACCACATTGACCATGCCGCGCCGACAGCACCACGGTGGTGGACGACGGCGAGGCCTAGGAAGGGGACGACGCGGAGCCGGGGAAGGCGCGGCAGTGGATGCCCATGCGGAGAGGAGTACGCGGATTCACTGGTTCGGCTGCGCTGCCGTCGCCGCAGAATAACAGGGTGTGTGGGTGAGTGGAGTGGAGGGATGGCCTGACCAGCGATGGGAGTAGTATGGGGGCGGTGAGGCCTCCACGGCAGTACAGCCGGCCACGGGAGGCAGGAGCAGGCGGCACGACCGGCGCTGGTTTGGGCAGCTGGAGCAAGAAGACCATAGGTTGAAGAAGCACTATGGCCGTTGGATGGACATCGTACGGTCAGTCGAGCTAGAATCGTGCATATTGACTAAGTTGACAAAGCCCTTCGTCCCCGTCAACTTAGTAGGCCCACTATACTGGGTCACAGCTAGCAGGGGAGTATTCTTTTTTTTGTGCGTGTAATAAGGAGGCACTTCCTTGCGCGCGAAGATATAGCTGGTGGGTCCGAGCTGTCAGCGGCGGTAATGTTTTTTTCGTGAAATACAGAGGCCGTTTCGGTGGGTCCCAGATGTCAGGTGGAGGAAATCATTATTTTGCGCGCAATAAGGAGGCATTTCCTTGCGTGCGGCCGTAGACCCAGCTGTCAGCCTCTCCACGTACAGTCCACTTCAGATGCATGTCGGTCGTTGATCACGCTGACCATGCCACGCTGAGAGCACCAGGACGGTGGACGACGGCGAGGCCTAGGAAGGGAACGACACGGAGGCAGGGAAGACTCGGCCGTTGTTTTTGTTTCCCACGCGGAGGGGAGTATGACTGTACGAGGGTTTACTAATTCGTCTGCCGTCGCCGGAGAATAACAGCAGGTGTGGGTGAGTAGAGGGATGGCTAGGCCAGCGATGGGAGTACGATGGGGCAGTGAGGCCTGCGCGGCAGCACAGCCGGCCGCGGGGAGGAGGGAGCAGGCAGTCCCGCCGGCGCTTGTTTGAGCGGCTGGAGCACGAAGAGCAGAGATTGAAGAAGCACGACAGTCGTTGGATGGACATCCAACAGTCACTGCTTGTGCGTCAACCTTTTTTTTGGAAAGCCTCAAATCTATGGAAAGCAGCATACAACCCATATGCCATTATTTCTAATAATTTTCAGCCCATTTGCTAATTATTAATGTTTTTTTGGAACCCATGTTCTTTTTGCTAGCATTACAGCCCAAATTGTGGCCACGGTTAAATAATTATACGAAATTTTGCATATTTCGATGCGGTCCGAACTGTTTTTGATCCCGACATTTCGACTCACATTCAAACTGATTTTAAAAATAAATGTATATCAATATAAAATCCAACAAATTCTCCACGCATAAAAATTAATGTAATTTAAAATCTTGAAATGAAGAAAAGATATTTGAAACTAATTGCCCGTTTGATGTGTTTTAAAAATGTACAACCCATTTCTCATTACTGATGGGCCATTTTCTCGGCCAGCTGAATGAAAGCTCTCCTTGTCTTGAAAGATTTGCAGCCCAACAGGCCTGACAAAGCGACTTGCTTGGCAAATCACAAAAAAACTGGGGTGTGGCCGTGGACCCAGCTGTCAGCCTCTCCACGTACAGTACTCTTCCGATGGAAGTCGTTCCTTGACCACGTTGACCAAGCCGCACGGAGAGTACCACGGCGGTGGACAACGGCGAGGCCTAGGAAGGGGACGACGCGGCAGTGGAAGCCCGCGTGGAGAGGAGTACGAGGGTTCACTGGTTCGGCTGCGGTGTGAGGCTGCCATCGCCGCAGGGCCTGGCCAGCGGTGGGAATAGTAGGGGGCGGTGAGGCCTGCGCGGCAGCACAGCCGGCCACGGGAGGCAGGAGCATGTGGCACGACCGGCGCTGCTTTGGGCGGCTGGAGCAAGAAGACCAGAGGTTGAAGAAGCACTACGGCCGTTGGATGGACATCGTTATTTTGTCCGTAATAAGGAGGCACTTCCTTGCGTGCAAAGATATAGCTGGTAGGTCCGACCTGTCAGCGGGGGGAACGTTTTTTTAGTCCATTTGGTGGGCTGGGTGAAACAATGATGTAGCATCTATGCAGCCCGTTTAAATCCCATTTGCATTTTTCTCGAAATCCGCGGAGTTGCTGGGCTGGGTGAAAATACCATGTTGGGCTAGCCGGAGAAATGTTATAAAAACATAAACAAATGATTGCACGTCAGTAAAATCTTTGAAAGCTTATGTACGCCATCACTAGGAGTTGACTTGCCAAGTTATATATAAACAATTATTATTATTATTTTGTAAGAACTTTCAACTTACGAAATAAAATATCATTTTAATTTGATGAGTTAATAGTATGTGGGATATTATTATTTTTAGGCTAGACGCAGGACAGTTGAGTTGGTTCTAGGGGAAAGTACTGGGAGAAAACTCAGTTTACATCGAAAAAGAAAGTGGGAGAAAATTCAGAGACCTGCTGGGTCCACCTGAGGAGGGGAATATGTTGGGAGGAAGGAGATTCAAAGCACGACAGCCGAGTGAACTACTTTTTTTTAACGGACAAGTGAACTAGTTTACATACATAAGCAAATAGCCACTAAAAAAGCAATCAGGTTAATGGGTTCTTAAAAGAAATATTTTGGACAAAACAGATAATTACGATAAATAGGCTAATGCATGAAAAACTCACATGATAAAGGTGCTTATAAACAGATAAAGTACAACATCTAGACCTTCCTGGCACGCTTGATCATGACGATGCGGCTGTCCGTGTACTCGTCGGTTACGGGAAGCAGACACGCCCTCATGTCCAAGATCTGCATGTACATGTCGTAGCATGCGTATGCGTCCTTGGCCGCGTAGGTTATGTAGGCTAGATTCAGAGGTACCTCCCACGTGTTCAGGTCATCTTCTTTCATGTTGGCGTATCAGGGGTCGATGATGATCTCAGCGAGGTCAACCACGAAGTCCTTCTCCTGCCCGTTGCTGATGATCTTGTATTGCTTCTGGATGTGACAAGCTTGTTGCACCAGATGGATGAATCGTCGCGTTCTTCCTTCTCTCCACCGTAGCGAAGGTGTAGTCGGCGCTGCCGATGAAACAGGTGAATGCTCCAGAACCTGGTGCAGCCATAGGACTGAGGCGAGGCAGAGCTTCACCGAGTTCGTATCGTTGGTGTACATCACATTCAACTTGGTGCAGCCATAGGACTGAACGGCGAACTCAAAGGGGAACTCCTTGTTGAAGTCCATATCGAGCAGGCTCACCCCTCGGATCGCCATTAGAGTCTCTTCGAGTGAAGGAGTGTGTAGGCGGCGGCAGCAGTTCGTTTTACAGCTCCTGGGGAACTGGATTCAACAGTAAGCTGAGTGTGTACAGGCGACAACAGTTACTACCCCTCCCTCGTCCGCTGCACGCCCGGCAGAAGATGCACCCTCATCCACACGTCGGTTCACGAGCGAGTCTGTATTGGTAATGTAATAACAGGAGTTAGTGGTCACTTTACTTAAATTTAATTAGCTCTAATCGAAATTTATACTTAAAACAAGCAATGCATTCGCTCGTTCTATCACTGCCACATGATCAACATGCACAACAATTAGAATTATTATTCTCAGGACACACACGATCAGCACATTTGTCGCACTTCCACAAAGATAATACTACCAAGTTTGAACTGTTTGTTATGGTTGTTGTCCTCTGCATCATCATGTCGTGTTTCCCAGCTTGCAAGATTCAGAACCAACAAATAAGATCCAAATAATAAGTACAACAAAGAAGCCTACACATCTCATTGATTCCCAGCTTGCAAGATTCAGAACCAACAAATAAGATCCAAATAATAAGTACAACAAATATGCCTACACATCTCATTGATTCCCAGCTTGCAAGATTCAGAACCAACAAATAAGATTCAAATAATAAGTACAACAAAGATGCCTACACATCTCACTGATTCCTAGCTTGCAAGATTCAGAACCAACCCATTAGAGCCTTTTGATAAAGTGAATATCAGGATTAAATCCATCTTCGCTAGCCATGTCATACAATCGAAGAACTTGGTGAATGCTCTTGACCGTCACAACATCTGTAGTTGAGTATTCCTGTTTGCATAGCACAAACCAGGAGAGCATGATTTCACTTTAATAGTGGCCTCCTTTACTCAACCTACAGCTCCACTCGGATGAAGCCTTCCTAGAGTTCCATGATTCAATTCATGTGCCTTTTTCTGCAGTTCACCTGAAATGAAGAAAATATTGCATCATTCAGCTAGCAAGAAGTACTTGCTCTCGTGAGCTGGCAGGTTCTTCTTTAGTAGTTGCATTAAAATTGAGGAACATTAAGGTTGGCTGTCCGACACATGTAAGGTGCAACTATAATTTTGTTATCCTTTTGTACAGTTCCACTAAAATATAGTGCCATTGTGGTGACAGTGACGGCTCATCTTGCAAAGGCTAATAAAATGTTGCACGAGATTACCAGCAGAACTAGACGGAGATTTTGGAAACTCCAATCACCATTTTGTGCAGTTCCACCAAAATTGAGAGATGTTGCCCACGTGACATTTTAGTTGAACTGCACAAGACACTCATTCCAAAAAAAAGTGTTTTGTGCAGTTCACCAAAAGGTCACAATAGCAACAAGGTGAAATGGATATCCCTATCTGCACAAAAAGATAGAAAGTAAACAGTTGCTGGTCAATAAGAATATACGGAACATATACAAAATGAAAAGAAGCATCCTAATTATGTTCATGGCAATCACGCAAGGACAGTAGAAATTTTAAAACGTTAGCAATGCTTCATGTTACCAGAAGCATTACGATCAACAATGAGATTCCTCAAATACGGGACTACTTTAACGGTGGCATTGCTTGTTTACCAAACACAGTAAATCAACAGCAGCTAAAGAGTTGGTTTAAGGGCATGGGACCGTGGGGACACCAGGAAACTCAGCAGCGTAAAGGAGCAACTTACTTATCATACTGGGGAAAACAGCAGGAGTGCCATTTATAACATAGTTTAATTGCATCTTATCACTGGAGGCATTAGATTAACAATTACACTGGTTAGACATGTCCCTAAGGTAACAATGTGATCGCTTCATTTTACATGCGCCCTTACATTAACAACAGCAAAAGGTTGGTATAAGGACATGCGACAGTGGACGCATCAGCACAATGTACCTACAAGGAGGCATAAAGTGGTGATGCCGAGTTTGTTCATGCTATGTGAGGGCAGCAAACCTAATCCTGGAGACCTTGTACTATGTGAGGGCAGCAAATCTAATCCTGGAGACCTTTTACTATGTGAGGGCAGCAAATCTAATCCTGGAGACCTTTTACTATGTGAGGGCAGCAAATCTAATCCTAAGACCTTTTACTATGTGAGGGCAGCAAATCTAATCCTGAGACCTTTTACTATGTGAGGGCAGCAAATCTAATCCTGGAGACCTTTTACTATGTGATGGCAGCAAATCTAATCCTGGACATACTCTGTTGACTTGTCCACCATCCGCCACTTTCTATCCTTTTTTCAACCAATAATAGATTTGTTCCTTATCCAGTTTGTACTATGTTTTCCCATTATTTCCCTTTTCAGCCAAGAGACCGGTTGGGTATCCGGTCTATACTACTTTCACCATATTATTTCCTTATTGAATCAAGTCCTAGATTCATGCTACAACTTTCCCCCCTTTCTTCATTGTTTGAACAAAGCCCTAGATTAGAATGCATGAAGTAGCTTTACCTCTAATAATACTAAAAATTTAGGTGGCTTTGGAAGAGCTGATGGGAGTGGAAAAAGATGCACATGCAGACACGTGGGGAGCTGGGGCAGTAGAGCAAGGCCTCTTTCGAAGAACTTATACCTGAGGGTCGCCGGGATGTCGACGGCGGCAGGTCGGATCTGCGGACAATACGGCAAGGAGGAAGAAGGGTCAGAGGACCTCCCGAGCCGGCGCTGTGTCAGAGAGAACGGCACGGGCAGAGGATCGGGGCCCTCCGGCAGCTGTGGGTTTCCTCCCTCGGCGGCGATGACCGCGTGAACGATGCACCTTTTAGTCCTCTACACACACCGGCCGAAGGGATCCGGCCAGATCAGTGACCAGCGGTGAGCAGAGAGAAAATGTCACTATCGCTGTCTTGTTTATATCTGGAGAGGATGAGAGAATGAAGAGAGCAACCCTAGTAAAGCAAGCGCTCAGGCCCCTGTGTCCATATATAGTGGAGTGATTATCTTTTTTTCTCTCCACAACAAGCGTTTCAATTTGTGTATGTGGCATTAAAGAAAAGAAACTCTCTATTTAAGGTGACTACTGTACGACTCCTACTTACTACTACTACTAGTACTAAAGTATTGTTCACTTGTGCTCCCCGCCCCTCCATTCATTGAACAACCCCACGGGTGGATAAACATATAGTACTTACTGTATTTATATACTCCCTCCGTTCCTAAATATTTATCTTTCTAGAGATATCAACAAGTGACTACATACGGAGCAAAATGAATGAATGTACACTTTAAAATATGTCTATATACATCCGTATGTGATAGTCCATTTGAAATCTCTAGAAAGACAAATATTTAGGAACGGAGGGAGTAGAACGAACAAGCTCGAACTATTTTCGCATAGTTAAAAGTTGAGGGCGGGGCTTTTCCGGGGCAGTACGCGCGGCAGTTTTCGGGTAGGCGGTTTGACACAGAGGCGAGGAGGGTGAGCGAGTGGGGCTGTGTGATTTGACGACGCGTTACTGCTGGAAAGACTTGTGATATGACCACTCACTATAGTCATGAATTACTGGCGCTCCGACCGGGGTGATGCCCCCCTTCCGTTCTGCGCTCTAATCTGGTGCATGACACGTCGACCCGGATGCTGGCTCTCCCACATGTCGGAGTAGTAAGAAGGAGCAAAGAATGATGCGGTATATACTAGTAACATATGTGTGGTAACATGCAACACTTTATTTATTAGGCTATAGACACATCTTGCCTTGATATGTGTGATGTTACTCATACTAGTATTAACTAGCTATGTTACTACTTTCATCTCTTTCTTCATTTATTGCATGCCACCTCATCTATTTAACCTAGATATGTGTGATGTTACTACCAGTGTTACTCCCATTGTGGGTAGTCTGAATGACCCGCAGTGTACAATATATTTGCTGCAACCTCTAACATTTACCCACCACAAATTAAAATATATGTGGCCGTATGCATCGTTCTGATGCAGAGGCCAGGGAGTCCCCCCTTTTCGAAGAAAAAACTAATTAAAATATATATTCCTGTCTTGACCAGATGAGCATGCAAACTACAATCAGTAGGGTGTCAGGTAGGGCCAGACGGCTATTTTTTTTTAAACTTCAAGACGGCCACATAGCATGGAGCCGACCCCAATGATTTTAAGCTTACAGACACGGTACACGCTATCCTAGACTACTCTACACATGAAACTGCCACACGAGCGTCCGGGCTGCGCTTGGCTCTTCACCTCTTCGGGAAGTCGAACAATGATGGAGTACTACTGCACTGGAGGAGTACTACAGTACGCTTCTGGCCATCTAACACTGATTGAACTGCTGCATGTCCACCGCGCGCATGAGGGAGAGCGTGTAGCGAAAGCTTCTCCTAGTCTTGCCAGCCACCACGCTCATGGGCGAGGGAGGGACGCTCCTGCCTTTGCGTGTATGACAGGTGTGTGGCCAACCTGTCATACAGCCAAAGGCAGGTGCAGTTAAGTCGGCGAGGGAGAGAATAATCAAACTTCTCGTTGATATACGAGTTGACGCGACACATCAAAGCACTGCACTTGATATATTTCAATAATTTGCGTTTACCGATGCATTAATTACAACGCATGCATGCATGCCGTGACTCTCCTTTTGATACTTGCATGTATTGATTTAATGCACCTTGAAGTAGTATAAAATATGTGACGGTAAAGCTTTGTAATACCCCGGCCCAAGTCGAGAGATTGTTGTGCACGAGGAGGGCAAGATCATGCAGACCGAACAGTACCCGACGATGGAGCTCTCTAAGGTCTCGATGGACCTCACCGTGATCCACTGCCCCTTGTGCCTCCGCACCTTGTCGCCTCCAGTGTATGAGGTTCGAATACACCTTGTCCGTTCGGCTGATTGAGCAAGGTGCAGGTTTCTTGATTGATGTGTTGTTCGATTGATTTCTGCAGTGCAAGGGAGGGCACCTGGCCTGCGCGGACTGCCACATCGAGCGCCCCGGGAACCAGCGGCAGTGCCAGAAGTGCGAGCGCGGCGGTGGCTTCGACGTGCGGAACACGACGGTGGACTCCGTCCTTTCGTCGGTGAGGGTGGAGTGCCCGCACGAAGGCTGTGGGCTCTACGTCACTTACCACAAGCTCGCCGATCACCAGAGCGTGTGTCTGCTCGCGCCCTACAAATGCCCCGTGCCCGTCTGCGGCTACGAAGGCCAGCCGCCGGCGCTCTACCACCACATCAGCACCGCGCATCCCATGCCCGTGCACAGGATCCAGTACGGCAAGGTGCTCCAGATGCAAGTGCCACTCTCGGAGCCACGACTCTTGCTATTCGCGGAGGAGGACCGCCGCGCGTTTTTCTTGGTCGGCGGCGTGCTCGACATCGGCGCGCCTATCGTCGTGTCGGTCGTCTGCATCAGAGCGGGGGCGTCCCCACTGCCGCACTACGTGGCCAAGCTGTGGGCGAACGGCCCGCCGGGGGAGCCCAAAGGCACGACCGACGCCGTCAAGGTGGAAGTGGAGGTGACAAGCAGCAAGGATCCCGGCGACGTCGACGTGCAGGAGCTGACCTTCTTGACAGTTCCGCCCAAGCTACTGGCCGGGGCTAAGCTTGTGTTCCTCCACATTCAGATTAACAAGCTCACCTCCTAAATGTTTCTACGGTGCCTTCTGTTTATCTTAGTAATATGCTAATATAGGGATTACCTTGGTCTACTTTAGCTTAAGAAATGGTGGGTTTTGGTGGCGATAAAAAATTATGTTTATCAATGCATTAATTGCAATGCATGCATGCATAAAGTACATGCATTGGTCAATATTCTCTTAATACTTGCATGCAATGATTTAATGCACCTTGGAATCTGAACATGTGTTGGGGAACAACCAAATTGAGCCTTATAAAATGGAAAAACTAAAATTTTGAGATAAGCCCTATAAAACCGGAAAGGAGAGAGTAGAAAAAGAAGTACGCCATCCGGCAATAGTGCCGCACTTCGGAACTTGAACCGTCAATAAATTTTGAGCTTGCGTCTCGTCACATTCCAAATTACTCCACGCTATATTGAATTGCTAACCTATTCACACCGATCACAACATAAACGGTTTCCCACTTAGGAGTGTGTTAGTACTTGGTTATAAATACTAGTATGCCAAGATGACTACGCATTCCTCCTCAACTCCTCATCCACAAAAACAAACAAGCCATTCAGCATCCTTCCCTTGCGTCTACCATGGCCAGCGTGAGTTCTGGGTCGAGAGATTGCCACCAGGGAGAGGCGAGCATGGAAGCAGAAGCACGAGAGATGTCCCGCCTCGCTGCAAGAGCAGCCGACATGTCCCGCTGTGCGGAAGTAGCAGCACAGAGGTCCCGCCGCGCCGCTGAAGCAACACGGAGGTCCCGCCGCACCGTCGATGCAGCAGACTGGTCCGGCCGCGCCGCGGAAGCAGCAGAGATGTCCCGCCACGCCACGAATGCGGCAGAGATGTCCTTCCGCGCCGTGGCGTCCTGGGAAAATTTCTCGCGTGCAGGCGACGACTGTTATAGGCGCATGCATGCGATCGTCGATGGCTAGATGGATCAGATCTCCCGTTTTGCGAGGTTGCAGGACGACATGAAAGCCTCGTTTGAATAGGCTATCGGCGCATTAAGGGAGGGCAATGAGAGGCTCCGGGCCGAGCGCGACCTGCTGAGGGAGAAGATCGTCCGAAGTGCAGACCAGCAGGAGGAGACCAGTGCCTTGTTGAAGAGGACCGGCGTCATCATCAAGAAACTTATGGACGAGAATGACATTCTCCGCAACGAGCGCTAAAGGCTGGTGGAGGAATCTGTGGATGTTCTCAAGCAGCGTCTTGAGGACAGGAAAGAGCTCATCGCCGCTCGCCGCGGAGACTAGTTCCCGCGGCCTGCAGCAACGCATCAAGAAAGTAGAGATCAGCGAGCCAGATCCTTGTCTTCCTTCTTCTTTTTCCCTTGTGTATTTCGGGCGTAGCCGCATGTGGCTTTTTTTAATTATCATTCTAATTATGTAAGACAATTAATCGTCCTTATCTTTCTATGGAAGATCAATGTTGCGAGGCTGGGATGAAGAAAACTCTTGCTGTGGCGACCCTGGCGTTGCTGTTCTTCTAGTTGTTGTTGGGCTTCCTTCAGTTTCCTGGTTTCTTTTGATGTAATAATAGGTTTAGGATGTGGATTGTGTCGTCGATTGTAATGTTGGGTTCTAGCGCGGATGTTTGGCCTTTGTTGGCCTCTTGGGATGTTGCGATTTCAATCTGGTAGCTTTTAGTCCTTCGTGTTAGGCTGGAGTTGTGCTGAACTTCTTGTGAATTGTCATGGTTTTTCAGTAATGAAAATCGGAAGGGACAAGACCTTCTTTGATCAAAAAAAATATTTAATCGTCCTTATATATTCATCAGTCTTGCTATAAGTCGCAGTAGAAGCTATATAGGTCCGTCTGATCTTACATCAAGATCTGTGCTTTCAGATTTTCTTTTTTCTCTCTTAAATCTCAGTCGAGTGAGACATAGCCACGCCATTAAACAGAGGCTCGGGCGCCACTAATGGAGACCTTGGGAGAGACGTGGACGGCAGATGGAGGTCAAAGGGCTCTCCTCCCGATAAGCACGCGCAGGGGTCTGATCGCATGCCTCTCGTACTACTCAAATAGCTACCCTGCACGGCGCCTCCTAGCTAATAAAAAATGGGACGCGTGGTGGCACGTAAATGGTACTAGTAAGTAGAACGCCCACGGTTTCAACAATACTTGTGTTTCCGATTGTAACGTGACAGCACTTGTTCCAAAATGACTTTGTTGATTGTTAATGTGTCCGCCTTCGCAAATCGGACTGCAAATTTACCACAGCATGTTGGTGCCATGTCATGGCACCAAGCCAAGTTTCATTATTTTCATGCGTGTTTTGGATTTACAGGAATTAAAAAACTAAGTTTCTCAATGTTTCCAACCCAGCCACGACGCCCAGAATTTTGAATTTAATTCCCATTTCTTGCATGTAACCTAGAAATTTACCCGAGGACACACATGTGATTTTTCAACCAACTTTGGTGCACTGGAACATGTGCTTGTATTTCAAATTTGAATTATGCACACAAAGGTGACACGTTCCCTCCCAGAACCACGAACCTTCTTGAGAGAAGCTCCGACTTGCAAGAAGCTTATACCAAAATTTGTTCCTATTCGGCCCATTTTTTTACCACGGCATGGTACTACCATCACATGACACCATGCCAAGTTTCATGATTTTAAAACCAAGTTTCTCAATATTCTCGACCGAGCCACGATGCCCAGATGTTTGAATTTGATTCTCATTTTTTGCATGGGACCTAGAAATTCACCCGAGGACACAAATGTGATTTTTCAACCAACTTTTGGTGCACGGGAGCATGTGCTTGCAGTTCAAATTTGAATTATGCACATTAAATGACCAAAAACTCAATTAATGTTTAAATAAGGCCAAACAAAGCCGGAATAATTCCAAAATTTAACAGGGCACTCATGTAGTTCTATGTTGCCTTTGTAAATAAACTCAAGGGCGACAACATATATCGTTTCGCATTCAAAGGTGGCACGTTCCCTCTCAGAACCACGAGCCTTCTTGAGAGAAGCTTGGGTTTGCAAGAAGCTTATACCAAAATCTGTTCCTATTCGGCCAATTTTTTACCACAACATGGTAGTACCATGACATGACATCCATGCCAAGTTTCATGATTTTCAGACGTGTTTTGGATTTACAAGAATTTTAAAACCAAGTTTCTCAATGTTCCCGGCCGAGCCACAATGCCCAGATGTTTGAATTTGATTCTCATTTCTTGCATGGGACCTAGAAATTCACCCGAGGACACAAATGTGATTTTGCAACCAACTTTGGTGCACGAGAGCATGTGCTTGTAATTGAAATTTGACTTATGCACATTAAATGACCAGAAACTCAATTATTGTATAAAAATGACAAACGAACCCGGAATAATTCCGAAATTTAACAGGGCACTAATGTAGTTCTATGTTGCCTTTGTTAAGAAACTCAAAGGGGGGGGCAGCGTATATCGTTTCACACTCAAAGGTGGCACGTTCCCTCTTAGAACCACGAGCTTCCAAATCGGCCCAATTTTTTACCACAACATGTTAGTGCCATGACATGACACCATGCCAAGTTTCATGATTTCAGGCGAGTTTTGGATTTACATGAATTTAAAATCAAATTTTCTCGATGTTCTCGGCCGAGTCATGACGCCGAGATGTTTGAATTTCATTCTCATTTCTTCCATGGGACCTAGTATTCAACCAAGGACACACATGTGATTTTTCAACCCACTTTGGTGCACCAGAGCATGTGCATGCAATTCATATTTAGATTATGCACATTAAAAGTCCAGAAACTCGATTAATGTATAAAAAGGCCAAATGAACCCGAAATAATTCCAAAATTTAACAGGGCACTCATATAGTTCTATGTTGCCTCTGTAAATAAAATCAGGTGTGAGGCAGCGTATATCGTTTCACACACAATGGTGACACGTTCCTTCTCGGAACCACGAGGCTTGTTGAGAGAATCTCCAGTTTTGCAAGAGGCTTATACGAAAACTTGTCCCAATTCAGCCAAAAATTATACGTATGAAAACAGGGTTTAGATTATCCCAAACTTCTCGCTACCTAGACCAATAATGTACTATGATTTGAATTCAACATAAAATGGATACAAATATTTGAATTGGAGAGCGTATGGTACATGTAGTTCATAGTGAAATATGATTACTGCTATATGTATTTTTTTTGTTATCAAGATAATATTTAAATTATTGTATAACTTGACAACAATCGTATTCAAATAAGGAAAATTGATTCAAATTTAGTCCATATGGTAGATGACAATATATATGTTCACATGGTGGAGTAAAATGTTACTATATATTGGAAGATCAAAATGTACGACTACATCAATTATAAACTGCAAGGTCACCTAACGATATATTCAAATTCAACATAATGCGGATTCAAAAATTGAAATTTGAGATCATGGCATCTGTAATCATATAAAAAGGGACATTACTCTTTCTTTGGTGGGAATTGATTTGTTTTTTGTTCTTGTTGAGGGAAGTGCGAATCGATTTGGTACTGTGCAGGGTAATCTTGTTCTCCCAATTTTTTTTTACATTTTTCTTGTAGTTTTTTCAATGGCATCTATAGCAATATAGTAAAAGGGGACATGACTCTCTTGTGTCTTGTATGAATTTTTTTTACACGTTAAGTTTCTTCTGCCGAACAAGGAATCCGCACCTTGTTATCCCGAAATTTTCAAGCTCGAGTATCTTTTGTCTCACCTGCTTTGAAACTCCCGCTTCTTCAACCCGCGCCACACCTTCTTATCCCGAAATTTGGACGCGCACGAGAACTCCCTCCTTATCCGAAATCGCTCCCGAAGCCCAGACACGCGAAATCCCCCTTCTACCCCTTAGCCGGAAACGAAGCTCCACGTCACGGTGTCAAAACCGGTGGGGGTATGCTGGTAACTTACCCTGCATTTTGGATAAGCGCGTCCCTAAGCTTGGCTCCCCCCTCCCCCTTCGCCCCCCCATTCGTACACCGAGGCCGCCAAAACCAGCGAAACCCCACGCTCCTCCGTCGGCCTCCCGACCGCCGCCCAGCCGAGACTCTTCCCCGACTACGTCGTCCACCGCAACAGCTCGTCGTCCCTCATCCACCGCACCGGACGAGGATCCATTGTCAATCTCGTCGTCCCGCCGGATCAGCCGCCCCGTCCTCCACCTCCAAGGAGCTGCCCCGACATTCGCCTCGTCTATCGCGCCACCTCAATCCCGACAACACCGTCTTGACCTGCCCCACCGGAACCGCAGCACCCTCACCAATTCCTCCGATGAAGCCGAGGCCAACTCGGCGGAACCAAGGAGGTTCTGCACTCACCGCTGCATTTTATCTTTTATTCGATCTCACGGGGCTGCCGGTGCTCGATACCGAGCAGACATGGCGTGTCTCCATCGACGGCGCCGTCGCCAGCCACATCATCCACGACGTCTCTCCCCCATGTCATTGCTTCCTCGGCGGCGACTTTCACAATGGCACTAGCTGCAGCTGCTCCGGCTCTCGCTCGTGATGCGGCTCTGTTCTTGCTGTCGGTCGCGCTGCTGCACTGCTCCTGCTTTCGTTCGTGTCGCTGCTCTACTCTTGCTCTCGCTTGCGCTGCTGCTGCTGCACGACCTTCGGCAGCTACAGGAGTTGCTGCTTTAGCACTCGCTCGTGGTGCTACTGCACGACTTGCTCTCTGCTAGTGCGTTCCCTGCTCGAGCGTCTGCTGATTTAGATCACTGCTTCTCTGCTACTACTGCTCGAACGCCCTAAACATCTATTGCAATACTCTGTTACTAGTTCAATCAGTTTCGACAGTAAAATTCAGTTTCGACTGTGAAGTTCATTTTCTTCAGTTAAGTTCAGAGTGAACAGTACTTATAGCATCTGTCGGAGCGGCCGTGGCGCGGCTGATGCGTTTTACATCTAGCACTTTTTGGTGATGTATTTTACATCATCTATTGCAGATGATATTAGGGTACCACTTCAGATTAACGTTGTCTGTCTTGTCATGCTTCAGCCTCATCGCCGTACACCTTAGCAGAGCTGCTCCAACGACGGAACCGTCCATCACAGCGGAGCAGTACCCTCGGCGCCGTTTCCAGAGGCCTCGGATCTTCTTCCCCACCTCCGACAGTCACACTAGCATCATCACCATCCTCCACGTCCAACCCAATGATGCTGAGGTCCACAAGGCTATGCCAAAGAGGTTGTACACTCGTTGCATCACTTTGTTTCTCCATTCCTCTGTTCTTCCAATTCATGTGAGCCAAACACACAGGTTGACTGAAATCCTATGTTTCCAAATGCTCTGTTTTGCACGTGCATTCCTATCCTATTCCTGTGTTTTTCCTGTCCCTGCGTTTATAGAATCCTCCAGTTCTAAGGAGTCGTTACAGATTTACTTCATTTTCAGATAGGCGTCAAAGAAAACTCTGTGTGTTATGTCCTGCTCCTTTCGTGCTGTCATCCACCCCACCTGAGGTGCACCATCGACATAAGCGTTCACTGCAGCAGAGATCCCCCCTGCAGACTTCCTTTCGCCGCCTCAGATCATCTTCCCCGTTGCCGGCAGCCACGCCAACCGCATTACCATCACCGACTGAGCAGATGAACCTGAGGACTACACAGTTCCAGAAGAGAGGTCGCAGTCTTTTGTGTTTGCTTATGTTATACATCGGTTATTATTACCTGCTACTTTATCGTTCAATCTTGAGTTTTGAATTGCCCATGGGTCTCATATCGAGCCAGCAACGAATAGTATCTGTGTACTATCTGGTTCGTCTGGGGTCTTCTATGTGGTTCATGTTGGGTGGGAAACAAACAATAGATGATCCATTGTCTATCTTTTTAAACATAAGCTATAATCTACCTGGTATCATTAGTTTTGGATCCACCCACTCGTTTTCTACCATCAGTCTTGATTTTTGCATGCACCCCTTAGGCCTTACAAAATCTAACTATTTTTTTATTATGCATGTCAGATATTGTACACAATCGTACTGAACATGTAGATAAAAAGAGGAGACCGTTGCGTGCGAATATAATGTCATGCAGACGCCGCTCTATGGTGGGCGAAGTGCCCCCCACCCCTCCTGCATTTCCAGATTGTATTCCAGAGGAAGATAACTGTTCATATGGAGATTCAGAAGGAGCCGACCACGCCTGTTTACCACCTGAGGTGTTTGCTCTAACCTGGCATGCTGATGTTGGTCATATCATGCATATGGCGCCTTGCATTGCTTACATTATACATCTTATATGTCATCAGCTTAGTTTAGATTTGCTTTGTGTGAATGCCACCTGTTTGGTTTCTATATCATACTCCCACCATTCCTAAATATTTGTCTTTTTAGAGATTCCAACAAGTGACTACATACGGAACAAAATGAGTGAATCTACACTCTAAAATACGTCTTTATACATCCGTATGTGGTAGTCCATTTGAAATCTCTAAAAAGACAATTATTTAGGAACAGAGGGAGTATATGGGAATTATGCAATGCCATCTTATTTAGCCAGGCATCATATGTGTGAATCATGCAATGCCATCCTGTTTAGCCAGTCATCGTATATGTGAATTGTATCGTGCCATATTTTTTTCCATAAGGTATTCCATTTGTCAACAATGTTTATACATTCATCTACTCTTCCTGTGCATCAGCCATTTGAGTCGGTCATTGGAAAATCTGGAGTGAAAACAAGGTCTTCTGAGCAGTCAGTGCTACCTTTCGATGCAGATTTCTTGCTGGTTACAGATAGCTCCTCAGAGGAGGATTCAGAGAGAGATGACCAGTCATATTCCCCTCCCCCCGAGGTGCATGCTCTAACTTGGCTGGGTTATATTGCTCATATCTTGCATTGCCATGCCCATCTGCTTAGATTAGACATGCTTTGTGTGAATGCCTCGTGTTTGCTTTCTATATCAGATATGTGAATTATGCAATGCCATGTTTTTCAGCCAGTTATCATATATGTGAATTATGCACCGCCATGGAGCCAGACATCATATATGTGAATTATCTCATGCCATCTTTTTTTTCATTACGTATTCCTATTGTCGACAATCTGCGTATATTGAACTACTCTTCATGTGTATCAGCCATTTGAGCCGGTTATGGAAAAATCTGGAGTGAAAACAAGGTCTTCAGAGCAGGCAACGGTACATGTTAAAGCATATATCTCGATGGTTACAGGGAGCTCCTCGGAGGAGGATTCAGAGACAGATGACCAGTCCTATATCCCACCTGAGGTGTATGCTCTAAGTTGCAATATTTATATTTCTCATATGATGCATATGGTGTCTTGCATTGCTTAGTTTAGACATCATATGCACACTATTGAATTCTATCTGCTTAGTTTAGAGATCATACATGCGAGTGCCAGTTGCTTAGTATATGAATCAATTATGTCAATTATATCATGCCATCCTGTATACTTAGACAACATGTATGTGAATTATTTCATCCCAACCTATTTTAGAACGACATCATATAGTTTTGTCATGTCATCCTGTTTAGGTACTCATCATATGTTGAATTATGCCATTATATCCTGTTAAGTTATCCATCATATATCTGAAACTGTGTCGTGCTATCCTGTTTAGTTAGGCATCGTATATGTGAAATTGTGTCATGTTGTCCTGTTTGGTTAGACAACATACATGTGAATTACCACATCTGTCTATCATACAATGTCTGTACGTTCAATTTCTTTTCTTGTTTATCAGCCATTTGAATTGGAGGGGATGATGGCAGTATCTAAGGGAGCAAAAACCTGTTCTTCACAAAAGACAGTGCTACCCGTTGATGCAGATAGAACCATGGTTGTACTGGCCCACAAACTAGCCCCACCACACATAATCGAGACTCTTCCAGATTGCACACTTACACCCTTGGGCAGAGAACCAGCTACAACCGATCTAATCTCAACCCCAGCGGATAGTAACCCACTTATAGTTGACAAAGCACCATGTCCACCACAGAGTACCCCCACACGAGCAGTTTGTAAAGCTACTGCAGTGCCCAAAGCACGAAGACCACCACAGCTAACCCAAACTCCACGTTTAAAGTAGAAGAGAAACTGTTCTCAGGTCAAATTCCGTAGCTATGGTCCATACTCCTTTGCTCTTGCATCACTTTATTTACTCATACCAACTACTTTCGAATTTGAAGGATCCAATTGAAACTCCAATGGCACAACAGGTATGTTTTAAACCTATTTCTTTAACTGGATTGCTGTTCTAACTTCTTGCTCTATGTTGATTTCAGTTTAAGTTGCATAAACAGTTATGTTCTCATGTGATGCACATTACAAGTGCTGCCAATGCTGTGTAGTTTCTCACACTTATATTCAGTCTATGTTGTTGTGTCTTAAAAATATATGAGTTGAACTGTGTCTCTATCTTGATTAGGTAACATAAACTATAATGATATGGACAATACAGTGACCATAGTACATAGATATATGTTTGTTTCATGTTGTTATCCTGTCCACCTTACTACTGAACCGGTTTAGCAAAATGAGTTTCGTATACTACAAGCTAAACCTGTAATGTGTCTGCTTGTTTCTCTTGTAGTATGCAAACAGAATATTGGAGAAGAGCACCCCACTATGCAATGGTAGAGAAAGTAATGCAGATAAGGTTCAAGATATTGAGACAACCATGTTAGTCTCCAAGAAAGTTGATAAAAACGATCTTGTAGACAGTGAGAAAACCCCACAGTCCTGCGTTGATGTAGTGTTTGAGTTACTGGCCAGTAGCGCTGGCACAAGCTCTTCCAACTCGCTGCCTGAATCACTTCGGCTTCTTCAGTCTCAGCTACAAGCTGAAAGGCATCAGTCAGCTGTGCTGCGGCAAGAAGCCGAAGGACTGAGGAAGTCCCTGCAGAATTCAGATGCATACTTTCTTGTGCAACAGCAAGCGCTGGAGGATTTAAGCACCAAACAAGAGAAAGTTAATAAGCTTGCTAAGCATCTTGCCAGCATTATGGGTACCCAGGATATTGTTTCTTGAACTCTTCTGAAGTGGTTTCAGTTCTCGACTTATTTTGCTGCGGCGTTTATATGCTGGTGTGTTCCCTATATTTGCACTGGTGGCGAACTTTGAAGCCTAGTGGATGTAATATGTGTAATAGCTGTGATAACCTAGCATAAGTTGCTTTCTTATTTATTCCCTTGTTTTGTTTATCTGTTTGCTTGTAGTTAGTGTAGTTCTTTTTCCGCGGTTTGCTAGTGGCTGCAATAACCAATTTTTTAAAACTAGGCCACAATAACAATGGGCTAATATTTACTGTAGTGACACTGGGCTTCCTACGGGCCGTAGAAACAGTGGGCCTTCTACCGGCCATAGAAACAATGGGCCTTCTACGGGCCGTAGAAACAATGGGCCTTCTACGGTCTGTATCATCAATGGGCCTTATACGGGCTAGAGTTGGAATCGTCCGTTCATGGGCCGTGTTGGGGAACGTAGTAATTTCAAAAAAATTCCTACGCACATGCAAGATCATGGTGATGCATAGCAACGAGAGGGGAGAGTGTTTGTCTACGTACCCTCGTAGACCGAAGCGGAAGCGTTGACACAACATAGAGGAAGTAGTCGTACGTTCTCCTCGCGGTCCAATCGATCACAGCACCGTTACTCCGGCACCTCCGAGTTTTAGCACACGTACAGCTCGATGACGATCCCCGGGCTCCGATCCAGCAAAGCGTCGAGGAAGAGTTTCGTCAGCACGACGGCGTGGTGACGATCTTGATGTGTTACCGGCACAGGGCTTCGCCTAAGCACTGCAACAATATGATCGAGGTGGAATTTGGTGGAAGGGGGCACCGCACACGGCTAAGGAACGATCCGTAGATCAACTTGTGTGTCTTTGGGGTGCCCCCTGCCCCCGTATATAAAGGAGCCAAGGGGGAGGGGCTGGCCGGCCAAGCTAGGCGCGCCAGGAGAGTCCTACTCCCTCTGGGAGTAGGATTCCCCCCCCCCCCCCCAATCCTAGTTGGACTAGGATTCTCCAAGGGGGAGAGAGAAGGAGAGGGGGGCGCCCACCTCTCCTAGTCCTAATAGGACTAGGGGAAGGGGGAGGCGCGCAGCCCCTAGGGCTGCCCTCTCACTTCTCCTCCAAGGCCCATGTTGGCCCATTATGCTCCCGGGGGGTTCCGGTAACCCTCCCGGTATTCCGGTAAAATCCTGATTTTACCTGGAATGCATCCGATGTCCAAACATAGGCTTCCAATATATCATTCTTTACGTCTCGACCATTTCGAGACTCCTCGTCATGTCCGTGATCACATCCGGGACTCCGAACTCCTTCGGTACATCAAAATGCATAAACTCATAATAACTGTCATCGTAACCTTAAGCGTGCGGACCCTACGGTTCGAGAACAATGTAGACATGACCGAGACACGTTTCCGGTCAATAACCAACAGCGGGACCTGGATGCCCATATTGGCTCCTACATATTCTACGAAGATCTTTTATCGGTCAGACCGCATAACAACATACGTTTGTTCCCTTTGTCATCGATATGTTACTTGTCCGAGATTCGATCGTTGGTATCCAATACCTAGTTCAATCTCGTTACCGGCAAGTCTCTTTTCTCGTTCCGTAATACATCATCTCGCAACTAACTCATTGGTTGCAATGCTTGCAAGGCTTATGTGATGTGCATTACCGAGAAGGCCCTGAGATACCTCTCCGACAATCGGAGTGACAAATCCTAATCTCGAAATATGCCAACCCAACATGTACCTTCGGAGACACCTGTAGAGCACCTTTATAATCACCCAGTTACGTTGTGACGTTTGGTAGCACACAAAGTGTTCCTATGGTAAACGGGAGTTGCATATTCTCATAGTTAAAGGAACATGTATAAGTCATGGATAAAAGCAATAGCAACATACTAAACGATCGGGTGCTATGCTAATGGAATGGGTCATGTCAATCAGATCATTCAACTAATGATGTGATCTCGTTAATCAAATAACAACTCTTTGTTCATGGTTAGGAAACATAACCATCTTTGATTAATGAGCTAGTCAAGTAGAGGCATACTAGTGACACTCTGTTTGTCTATGTATTCACACATGTATTATGTTTCCGGTTAATACAATTCTAGCATGAATAATAAACATTTATCATGACATGTAAGGAAATAAATAATAACTTTATTATTGCCTCTAGGGCATATTTCCTTCAGTCTCCCACTTGCACTAGAGTCAATAATCTAGATCACATCACTATGTGATTAACATCAATAGTTCACATCATCATGTGATTAACACCCATAGTTCACATCGCTATGTGACCGACACCCAAAAGGTTTACTAGATTCAGTAATCTAGTTCACATCGCTATGTGATTAACACCCAAAGAGTACTTACGGTGTGATCATGTTTTGCTTGTGAGAGAAATTTAGTCAACGGGTCTGCCACATTCAGATCCGTTATGTATTTTGCAATTTTCTATGTCTACAATGCTCTGCACGGAGCTACTTTAGCTAATTGCTCCCACTTTCAATATGTATCTAGATTGAGACTTAGAGTCATCCAGATTAGTGTCAAAACTTGCATCGACGTAACCTTTTACGACGAACCTTTTTGTCACCTCCATAATCGAGAAACATATCCTTATTCCACTAAGGATAATTTTGACCGCCGTCCAGTGATCTACTCCTAGATCACTATTGTACTCCCGTGCCAATCTCAGGGTAGGGTATACAATAGGTCTGGTACACAGCATGGCATACTTTATAGAACCTATGGCTGAGGCATAGGGAATGACTTTCATTCTCTTTCTATCTTCTGCCGTGGTCGGGCTTTGAGTCTTACTCAATTTCACACCTTGTAATACAGGCAAGAACTCTTTCTTTGACTGTTCCATTTTGAACTACTTCAAAATATTTTCAAGGTATGTACTTATTGAAAAACTTATCAAGCGTCTTGATCTATCTCTATAGATCTTGATGCTCAATATGTAAGCAGCTTCACCGAGGTCCTTCTTCGAAAAACTCCTTTCAAATACTCCTTTATGCTTCACAGAATAATTCTACATTATTTCCGATCAATAATATGTCATTTACATATACTTATCAGAAATGCTGTAGTGCTCCCACTCACTTTCTTGTAAATACAGGCTTCACCGCAAGTCTGTATAAAACTATATGCTTTGATCAACTTATCAAAGCGTATATTCCAACTCCGAGATGCTTGCACCAGTCCATAGATGGATCGCTGGAGCTTGCATATTTTGTTAACACCTTCAGGATCGACAAAACCTTCTAGTTGCATCATATACAACTCTCCATTAAGGAATGCAGTTTTGTTTATCCATTTGCCAGATTTCATAAAATGCGGCAATTGCTAACATGATTCGGACAGACTTAAGCATAGATACGAGTGAGAAACTCTCATCGTAGTCAATACTTTGAACTTGTCGAAAAACCTTTTTTGACAATTCTAGCTTTGTAGATAGTAACACTACTATCAGTGTCCGTCTTCCTCTTGAAGATCCATTTATTCTTAATTGCTTGCCGATCATCGGGCAAGGCAACCAAAGTCCAAACTTTGTTCTCATACATGGATCATATCTCAGATTTCATGGCCTCTAACCATTTTGCGGAATCTGGGCTCATCATCGCTTCCTCATAGTTCGCAAGTTCATCATGGTCTAGTAACATGACTTCCAAAATAGGATTACCGTACCACTCTGGTGCGGATCTCACTCTGGTTTACTTACGAGATTCGGTAGTTACTTGATCTGAAGTTACATGATCATCATCATCAGCTTCCTCACTAATTGGTGTAGTAGTCACAAGAACAGATTTCTGTGATGAACTACTTTCCAATAAGGGAGAAGGTACAATTACCTTATCAAGTTTTCTACTTTCCTCCCACTCACTTCTTTCGAAAGAAACTCTTTCTCTAGAAAGTTTCCGAACTTAGCAACAAAAGTCTTGCCTTCGGATCTGTGATAGAAGGTGTATCCAACAGTTTCCTTTGGATATCCTATGAAGACACATTTCTCCGATTTGGGTTCGAGCTTATCAGGTTGAAGCTTTTTCACATAAGCATCGCAGCCCCAAACTTTAAGAAACGACAGCTTAGATTTATTGCTAAACCATAGTTCATACGGTGTCGTCTCAACGGATTTAGATGGTGCCCTATTTAGTGTGAATGCAGCTGTCTCTAATGCATAATCCCAAAAACGATAGTGGTAGATCGGTAAGATACATCATAAATTGTACTATATCTAATAAAGTACGGTTATGACGTTCGGACGCACCATTATGCTGCGGTGTTCCAGGTGGCATGAGTTTGTGAAACTATTCCACATTGTTTTAATTGAAGACCAAACTCGTAACTCAAATATTCGTCTCCGCGATCAGATCGTAGAAACCTTATTTTCTTGTCACGATGATTTTCCACTTCACTCTAAAATTCTTTGAACTTTTCAAATGTTTCAGACTTATGTTTCATCAAGTAGATATACCCATATCTGCTCAAATCATCTGTGAAGGTCAGAAAATAATGATACTTGTCGCGAGCCTTAATATTCATCGGACTATATACATCAGTATGTATGATTTCCAACAAATCTGTTGCTTGCTCCATTGTTCCGGAGAACGGCGTTTTTAGTCATCTTGCCCAAGAGGCATGGTTCGCAAGCATCAAGTGATTCATAATCAAGTGATTCCAAAATCCCATCAGCAAGGAGTTTCTTCATGCGCTTTACACCAATATGACCTAAACGGCAGTGCCACAAATAGGTTGCACTTTCATTATTAACTTTGCATCCTTTTGGTTTCAATATCATGAATATGTGTATCACTGCGATCGAGATCCAATGAACTCTTTTCATTGGTGTGTATGACCATAGAAGGTTTTATTCATGTAAACAGAACAACAATTGTTCTCTAACTTAAATGAATAACTGTATTGCAATTAACATGATCAAATCATATTCATGCTCAACGCAAACACCAAATAACACTTATTTAGTTTCAACACTAATCCCGAAAGTATAGGGAGTGTGTGATGATGATCATATCAATCTTGGAACCACTTCCAACACACATCGTCACCTTGCCCTTTAACTAGTCTTTGTTCATTCTGCAACTCCCGTTTCGAGTTACTAATCTTAGCAACTTGAACTAGTACCAAATACTGAGGGGTTGCTATGAACACTAGTAAAGTACACATCATTAACATGTATATCAAATATACTTATGTTCACTTTGCCATCCTTCTTATTCGCCAATCATTTGGGGTAGTTCCGCTTCCAGTGACCAGTCCCTTTGCAGTAGAAGCACTTAGTCTCAGGCTTAGGACCATACTTGGGCTTTTTCACTTGAGCAGCAACTTGCTTGCCGTTCTTCTTGAAGTTCCCCTTCTTTCCTTTTGCCCTTTTCTTGAAACTAGTGATCTTGTCAACCATCAACACTTGATGTTTTTCTTTGATTTCTACCTTCGCTGATTTTAGCATCGCGAAGAGCTTGGGAATATTTTCCGTTGTCCCTTGCATATTATAGTTCATCACGAAGTTCTACTAACTTGGTGATGGTGACTAGAGAATTCTGTCAATCACTATCTTATCAGGAAGATTAACTCCCACTTGATTCAAGCGATTGTAGTACCCAGACAATCTGAGCACATGCTCACTAGTTGAGCGATTCTCCTCCATCTTTTAGCTATAGAACTTGTCGGAGACCTCATATCTCTCAACTCGGGTATTTGCTTGAAATATTAACTTCAATTCCTGGAACATCTCATATGGTCCATGACGTTCAAAACGTCTTTGAAGTCCCGATTCTAAGCCGTTTAAGCATGGTGCACTAAACTATTAAGTAGTCATCATATTGAGCTAGCATAATGTTCATAACGTCTGCATCTGCTCCTGCAATAGGTCCGTCACCTAGCGGTGCATCAAGGACATAATTCTTCTGTGCAGTAATGAGGATAAACCTCAGATCACGGATCCAATCCGCATTATTGCTACTAACATTTTTCAACACAATTTTCTCTAGGAACATATCAAAATAAACACAGGGAAGCAACAATGCGAGCTATTGATCTACAACATAGATATGCTAATACTACCAGGACTAAGTTCATGATAAATTAAAGTTCAATTAATCATATTACTTAAGAACTCCCACTTAGATAGACATCTCTCTAATCCTCTAAGTGATCACGTGATCCAAATCAACTAAACCATGTCCGATCATCACGTGAGATGGAGTAGTTTCAATGGTGAACATCACTATGTTGATCATATCTACTATATGATTCACGCTCAACCTTTTGGTCTCTGTGTTCCGAGGCCATATCTGTATATGCTAGGCTCGTCAAGTTAAACCTGAGTATTCCGCGTGTGCAACTGTTTTGCACCCGTTGTATTTGAACGTAGAGCCTATCACACCCGATCATCACGTGGTGTCTCAGCACGAAGAACTTTCGCAACGGTGCATACTCAGGGAGAACACTTCTTGATAATTTAGTGAGAGATCATCTTATAATGCTACCGTCAACCAAAGCAAGATAAGATGCATAAAAGGATAAACATCACATGCAATCAATATAAGTGATATGATATGGCCATCATCATCTTGTGCTTGTGATCTCCATCTTCGAAGCACCGTCATGATCACCATCGTCACCGGCGCGACACCTTGATCTTCATCACAGCATCGTTGTCGTCTCGCCAATCTTATGCTTCTACGACTATCACTACCGCTTAGTAATAAAGTAAAGCATTACATCGCGATTGCATTGCATACAATAAAGCGACAACCATATGGCTCCTGCCAGTTGCCGATAACTCGGTTACAAAACATGATCATCTCATACAATAGAATTTAGCATCACGTCTTGACCATATCACATCACAACATGCCCTGCAAAAACAAGTTAGACGTCCTCTACTTTGTTGTTGCAAGTTTTACGTGGCTGCTACGGGCTTAAGCAAGAACTCATCTTACCTACGCATCAAAACCACAACGATAGTTTGTCAAATAGACTCCGTTTTAACCTTCTCAAGGACCGGGCGTAGCCACACTCGGTTCAACTAAAGTTGGAGAGACAGTCTTCCGCAAGCCATCTATGTGCAAAGCACGTCGAGGGAACCGGTCTCGCGTAAGCGTACGCGTAAGGTTGGTCCGGATCGTCTCGTCCAACAATACCGCTGAACCAAAGTATGACATGCTGGTAGGCAGTATGACTTGTATCGTCCACAACTCATTTGTGTTCTACTCGTGCAAATTACATCATACCATAAAAACCTAGGCTCTGATGCCACTGTTGGGGAACGTAGTAATTTAAAAAAATTTCCTACGCACATGCAAGATCATGGTGATGCATAGCAACGAGCGGGGAGAGTGTTTGTCTACGTACCCTCGTAGACCGAAGCGGAAGCGTTGACACAACGTAGAGGAAGTAGTCGTACGTTCTCCTCGCGGTCCAATCGATCACAGCACCGTTACTCCGGCACCTCCGAGTTTTAGCACACGTACAGCTCGATGACGATCCCCGGGCTCCGATCCAGCAAAGCGTCGAGGAAGAGTTCCGTCAGCATGACGGCGTGGTGACGATCTTGATGTGTTACCGGCGCAGGGCTTCGCCTAAGCACTGCAACAATATGATCGAGGTGGAATTTGGTGGAAGGGGGCACCGCACACGGCTAAGGAACGATCCGTAGATCAACTTGTGTGTCTTTGGGGTGCCCCCTGCCCCCGTATATAAAGGAGCCAAGGGGGAGGGGCTGGCCGGCCAAGCTAGGCGCGCCAGGAGAGTCCTACTCCCTCTGGGAGTAGGATTCCCCCCCCCCCCCAATCCTAGTTGGACTAGGATTCTCCAAGGGGGAGAGAGAAGGAGAGGGGGGCGCCCACCTCTCCTAGTCCTAATAGGACTAGGGGAAGGGGGGAGGCGCGCAGCCCCTAGGGCTGCCCTCTCACTTCTCCTCCAAGGCCCATGTTGGCCCATTATGCTCCCGGGGGGTTCCGGTAACCCTCCCGGTATTTCGGTAAAATCCTGATTTTACCTGGAATGCATCCGATGTCCAAACATAGGCTTCCAATATATCATTCTTTACGTCTCGACCATTTCGAGACTCCTCGTCATGTCCGTGATCACATCCGGGACTCCGAACTCCTTCGGTACATCAAAATGCATAAACTCATAATAACTGTCATCGTAACCTTAAGCGTGCGGACCCTACGGTTCGAGAACAATGTAGACATGACCGAGACACGTTTCCGGTCAATAACCAACAGCGGGACCTGGATGCCCATATTGGCTCCTACATATTCTACGAAGATCTTTTATCGGTCAGACCGCATAACAACATACGTTTGTTCCCT
The DNA here is from genome assembly GCA_032464435.1 of Aegilops umbellulata. NCBI lineage: Eukaryota > Viridiplantae > Streptophyta > Magnoliopsida > Poales > Poaceae > Aegilops > Aegilops umbellulata. The sequence goes on from CP136055.1 coordinate 447,456,518, forward strand.
TTGTCATCGATATGTTACTTGTCCGAGATTCGATCGTTGGTATCCAATACCTAGTTCAATCTCGTTACCGGCAAGTCTCTTTTCTCGTTCCGTAATACATCATCTCGCAACTAACTCATTGGTTGCAATGCTTGCAAGGCTTATGTGATGTGCATTACCGAGAAGGCCCTGAGATACCTCTCCGACAATCGGAGTGACAAATCCTAATCTCGAAATATGCCAACCCAACATGTACCTTCGGAGACACCTGTAGAGCACCTTTATAATCACCCAGTTACGTTGTGACGTTTGGTAGCACACAAAGTGTTCCTATGGTAAACGGGAGTTGCATATTCTCATAGTTAAAGGAACATGTATAAGTCATGGATAAAAGCAATAGCAACATACTAAACGATCGGGTGCTATGCTAATGGAATGGGTCATGTCAATCAGATCATTCAACTAATGATGTGATCTCGTTAATCAAATAACAACTCTTTGTTCATGGTTAGGAAACATAACCATCTTTGATTAATGAGCTAGTCAAGTAGAGGCATACTAGTGACACTCTGTTTGTCTATGTATTCACACATGTATTATGTTTCCGGTTAATACAATTCTAGCATGAATAATAAACATTTATCATGACATGTAAGGAAATAAATAATAACTTTATTATTGCCTCTAGGGCATATTTCCTTCAGTCTCCCACTTGCACTAGAGTCAATAATCTAGATCACATCACTATGTGATTAACATCAATAGTTCACATCATCATGTGATTAACACCCATAGTTCACATCGCTATGTGACCGACACCCAAAAGGTTTACTAGATTCAGTAATCTAGTTCACATCGCTATGTGATTAACACCCAAAGAGTACTTACGGTGTGATCATGTTTTGCTTGTGAGAGAAATTTAGTCAACGGGTCTGCCACATTCAGATCCGTTATGTATTTTGCAATTTTCTATGTCTACAATGCTCTGCACGGAGCTACTTTAGCTAATTGCTCCCACTTTCAATATGTATCTAGATTGAGACTTAGAGTCATCCAGATTAGTGTCAAAACTTGCATCGACGTAACCTTTTACGACGAACCTTTTTGTCACCTCCATAATCGAGAAACATATCCTTATTCCACTAAGGATAATTTTGACCGCCGTCCAGTGATCTACTCCTAGATCACTATTGTACTCCCGTGCCAATCTCAGGGTAGGGTATACAATAGGTCTGGTACACAGCATGGCATACTTTATAGAACCTATGGCTGAGGCATAGGGAATGACTTTCATTCTCTTTCTATCTTCTGCCGTGGTCGGGCTTTGAGTCTTACTCAATTTCACACCTTGTAATACAGGCAAGAACTCTTTCTTTGACTGTTCCATTTTGAACTACTTCAAAATATTTTCAAGGTATGTACTTATTGAAAAACTTATCAAGCGTCTTGATCTATCTCTATAGATCTTGATGCTCAATATGTAAGCAGCTTCACCGAGGTCCTTCTTCGAAAAACTCCTTTCAAATACTCCTTTATGCTTCACAGAATAATTCTACATTATTTCCGATCAATAATATGTCATTTACATATACTTATCAGAAATGCTGTAGTGCTCCCACTCACTTTCTTGTAAATACAGGCTTCACCGCAAGTCTGTATAAAACTATATGCTTTGATCAACTTATCAAAGCGTATATTCCAACTCCGAGATGCTTGCACCAGTCCATAGATGGATCGCTGGAGCTTGCATATTTTGTTAACACCTTCAGGATCGACAAAACCTTCTAGTTGCATCATATACAACTCTCCATTAAGGAATGCAGTTTTGTTTATCCATTTGCCAGATTTCATAAAATGCGGCAATTGCTAACATGATTCGGACAGACTTAAGCATAGATACGAGTGAGAAACTCTCATCGTAGTCAATACTTTGAACTTGTCGAAAAACCTTTTTTGACAATTCTAGCTTTGTAGATAGTAACACTACTATCAGTGTCCGTCTTCCTCTTGAAGATCCATTTATTCTTAATTGCTTGCCGATCATCGGGCAAGGCAACCAAAGTCCAAACTTTGTTCTCATACATGGATCATATCTCAGATTTCATGGCCTCTAACCATTTTGCGGAATCTGGGCTCATCATCGCTTCCTCATAGTTCGCAAGTTCATCATGGTCTAGTAACATGACTTCCAAAATAGGATTACCGTACCACTCTGGTGCGGATCTCACTCTGGTTTACTTACGAGATTCGGTAGTTACTTGATCTGAAGTTACATGATCATCATCATCAGCTTCCTCACTAATTGGTGTAGTAGTCACAAGAACAGATTTCTGTGATGAACTACTTTCCAATAAGGGAGAAGGTACAATTACCTTATCAAGTTTTCTACTTTCCTCCCACTCACTTCTTTCGAAAGAAACTCTTTCTCTAGAAAGTTTCCGAACTTAGCAACAAAAGTCTTGCCTTCGGATCTGTGATAGAAGGTGTATCCAACAGTTTCCTTTGGATATCCTATGAAGACACATTTCTCCGATTTGGGTTCGAGCTTATCAGGTTGAAGCTTTTTCACATAAGCATCGCAGCCCCAAACTTTAAGAAACGACAGCTTAGATTTATTGCTAAACCATAGTTCATACGGTGTCGTCTCAACGGATTTAGATGGTGCCCTATTTAGTGTGAATGCAGCTGTCTCTAATGCATAATCCCAAAAACGATAGTGGTAGATCGGTAAGATACATCATAAATTGTACTATATCTAATAAAGTACGGTTATGACGTTCGGACGCACCATTATGCTGCGGTGTTCCAGGTGGCATGAGTTTGTGAAACTATTCCACATTGTTTTAATTGAAGACCAAACTCGTAACTCAAATATTCGTCTCCGCGATCAGATCGTAGAAACCTTATTTTCTTGTCACGATGATTTTCCACTTCACTCTAAAATTCTTTGAACTTTTCAAATGTTTCAGACTTATGTTTCATCAAGTAGATATACCCATATCTGCTCAAATCATCTGTGAAGGTCAGAAAATAATGATACTTGTCGCGAGCCTTAATATTCATCGGACTATATACATCAGTATGTATGATTTCCAACAAATCTGTTGCTTGCTCCATTGTTCCGGAGAACGGCGTTTTTAGTCATCTTGCCCAAGAGGCATGGTTCGCAAGCATCAAGTGATTCATAATCAAGTGATTCCAAAATCCCATCAGCAAGGAGTTTCTTCATGCGCTTTACACCAATATGACCTAAACGGCAGTGCCACAAATAGGTTGCACTTTCATTATTAACTTTGCATCCTTTTGGTTTCAATATCATGAATATGTGTATCACTGCGATCGAGATCCAATGAACTCTTTTCATTGGTGTGTATGACCATAGAAGGTTTTATTCATGTAAACAGAACAACAATTGTTCTCTAACTTAAATGAATAACTGTATTGCAATTAACATGATCAAATCATATTCATGCTCAACGCAAACACCAAATAACACTTATTTAGTTTCAACACTAATCCCGAAAGTATAGGGAGTGTGTGATGATGATCATATCAATCTTGGAACCACTTCCAACACACATCGTCACCTTGCCCTTTAACTAGTCTTTGTTCATTCTGCAACTCCCGTTTCGAGTTACTAATCTTAGCAACTTGAACTAGTACCAAATACTGAGGGGTTGCTATGAACACTAGTAAAGTACACATCATTAACATGTATATCAAATATACTTATGTTCACTTTGCCATCCTTCTTATTCGCCAATCATTTGGGGTAGTTCCGCTTCCAGTGACCAGTCCCTTTGCAGTAGAAGCACTTAGTCTCAGGCTTAGGACCATACTTGGGCTTTTTCACTTGAGCAGCAACTTGCTTGCCGTTCTTCTTGAAGTTCCCCTTCTTTCCTTTTGCCCTTTTCTTGAAACTAGTGATCTTGTCAACCATCAACACTTGATGTTTTTCTTTGATTTCTACCTTCGCTGATTTTAGCATCGCGAAGAGCTTGGGAATATTTTCCGTTGTCCCTTGCATATTATAGTTCATCACGAAGTTCTACTAACTTGGTGATGGTGACTAGAGAATTCTGTCAATCACTATCTTATCAGGAAGATTAACTCCCACTTGATTCAAGCGATTGTAGTACCCAGACAATCTGAGCACATGCTCACTAGTTGAGCGATTCTCCTCCATCTTTTAGCTATAGAACTTGTCGGAGACCTCATATCTCTCAACTCGGGTATTTGCTTGAAATATTAACTTCAATTCCTGGAACATCTCATATGGTCCATGACGTTCAAAACGTCTTTGAAGTCCCGATTCTAAGCCGTTTAAGCATGGTGCACTAAACTATTAAGTAGTCATCATATTGAGCTAGCATAATGTTCATAACGTCTGCATCTGCTCCTGCAATAGGTCCGTCACCTAGCGGTGCATCAAGGACATAATTCTTCTGTGCAGTAATGAGGATAAACCTCAGATCACGGATCCAATCCGCATTATTGCTACTAACATTTTTCAACACAATTTTCTCTAGGAACATATCAAAATAAACACAGGGAAGCAACAATGCGAGCTATTGATCTACAACATAGATATGCTAATACTACCAGGACTAAGTTCATGATAAATTAAAGTTCAATTAATCATATTACTTAAGAACTCCCACTTAGATAGACATCTCTCTAATCCTCTAAGTGATCACGTGATCCAAATCAACTAAACCATGTCCGATCATCACGTGAGATGGAGTAGTTTCAATGGTGAACATCACTATGTTGATCATATCTACTATATGATTCACGCTCAACCTTTTGGTCTCTGTGTTCCGAGGCCATATCTGTATATGCTAGGCTCGTCAAGTTAAACCTGAGTATTCCGCGTGTGCAACTGTTTTGCACCCGTTGTATTTGAACGTAGAGCCTATCACACCCGATCATCACGTGGTGTCTCAGCACGAAGAACTTTCGCAACGGTGCATACTCAGGGAGAACACTTCTTGATAATTTAGTGAGAGATCATCTTATAATGCTACCGTCAACCAAAGCAAGATAAGATGCATAAAAGGATAAACATCACATGCAATCAATATAAGTGATATGATATGGCCATCATCATCTTGTGCTTGTGATCTCCATCTTCGAAGCACCGTCATGATCACCATCGTCACCGGCGCGACACCTTGATCTTCATCACAGCATCGTTGTCGTCTCGCCAATCTTATGCTTCTACGACTATCACTACCGCTTAGTAATAAAGTAAAGCATTACATCGCGATTGCATTGCATACAATAAAGCGACAACCATATGGCTCCTGCCAGTTGCCGATAACTCGGTTACAAAACATGATCATCTCATACAATAGAATTTAGCATCACGTCTTGACCATATCACATCACAACATGCCCTGCAAAAACAAGTTAGACGTCCTCTACTTTGTTGTTGCAAGTTTTACGTGGCTGCTACGGGCTTAAGCAAGAACTCATCTTACCTACGCATCAAAACCACAACGATAGTTTGTCAAATAGACTCCGTTTTAACCTTCTCAAGGACCGGGCGTAGCCACACTCGGTTCAACTAAAGTTGGAGAGACAGTCTTCCGCAAGCCATCTATGTGCAAAGCACGTCGAGGGAACCGGTCTCGCGTAAGCGTACGCGTAAGGTTGGTCCGGATCGTCTCGTCCAACAATACCGCTGAACCAAAGTATGACATGCTGGTAGGCAGTATGACTTGTATCGTCCACAACTCATTTGTGTTCTACTCGTGCAAATTACATCATACCATAAAAACCTAGGCTCTGATGCCACTGTTGGGGAACGTAGTAATTTAAAAAAATTTCCTACGCACATGCAAGATCATGGTGATGCATAGCAACGAGCGGGGAGAGTGTTTGTCTACGTACCCTCGTAGACCGAAGCGGAAGCGTTGACACAACGTAGAGGAAGTAGTCGTACGTTCTCCTCGCGGTCCAATCGATCACAGCACCGTTACTCCGGCACCTCCGAGTTTTAGCACACGTACAGCTCGATGACGATCCCCGGGCTCCGATCCAGCAAAGCGTCGAGGAAGAGTTCCGTCAGCATGACGGCGTGGTGACGATCTTGATGTGTTACCGGCGCAGGGCTTCGCCTAAGCACTGCAACAATATGATCGAGGTGGAATTTGGTGGAAGGGGGCACCGCACACGGCTAAGGAACGATCCGTAGATCAACTTGTGTGTCTTTGGGGTGCCCCCTGCCCCCGTATATAAAGGAGCCAAGGGGGAGGGGCTGGCCGGCCAAGCTAGGCGCGCCAGGAGAGTCCTACTCCCTCTGGGAGTAGGATTCCCCCCCCCCCCAATCCTAGTTGGACTAGGATTCTCCAAGGGGGAGAGAGAAGGAGAGGGGGGCGCCCACCTCTCCTAGTCCTAATAGGACTAGGGGAAGGGGGGAGGCGCGCAGCCCCTAGGGCTGCCCTCTCACTTCTCCTCCAAGGCCCATGTTGGCCCATTATGCTCCCGGGGGGTTCCGGTAACCCTCCCGGTATTTCGGTAAAATCCTGATTTTACCTGGAATGCATCCGATGTCCAAACATAGGCTTCCAATATATCATTCTTTACGTCTCGACCATTTCGAGACTCCTCGTCATGTCCGTGATCACATCCGGGACTCCGAACTCCTTCGGTACATCAAAATGCATAAACTCATAATAACTGTCATCGTAACCTTAAGCGTGCGGACCCTACGGTTCGAGAACAATGTAGACATGACCGAGACACGTTTCCGGTCAATAACCAACAGCGGGACCTGGATGCCCATATTGGCTCCTACATATTCTACGAAGATCTTTTATCGGTCAGACCGCATAACAACATACGTTTGTTCCCTTTGTCATCGATATGTTACTTGTCCGAGATTCGATCGTTGGTATCCAATACCTAGTTCAATCTCGTTACCGGCAAGTCTCTTTTCTCGTTCCGTAATACATCATCTCGCAACTAACTCATTGGTTGCAATGCTTGCAAGGCTTATGTGATGTGCATTACCGAGAAGGCCCTGAGATACCTCTCCGACAATCGGAGTGACAAATCCTAATCTCGAAATATGCCAACCCAACATGTACCTTCGGAGACACCTGTAGAGCACCTTTATAATCACCCAGTTACGTTGTGACGTTTGGTAGCACACAAAGTGTTCCTATGGTAAACGGGAGTTGCATATTCTCATAGTTAAAGGAACATGTATAAGTCATGGATAAAAGCAATAGCAACATACTAAACGATCGGGTGCTATGCTAATGGAATGGGTCATGTCAATCAGATCATTCAACTAATGATGTGATCTCGTTAATCAAATAACAACTCTTTGTTCATGGTTAGGAAACATAACCATCTTTGATTAATGAGCTAGTCAAGTAGAGGCATACTAGTGACACTCTGTTTGTCTATGTATTCACACATGTATTATGTTTCCGGTTAATACAATTCTAGCATGAATAATAAACATTTATCATGACATGTAAGGAAATAAATAATAACTTTATTATTGCCTCTAGGGCATATTTCCTTCAGGCCGACCATAACGGGCCATCCTTAATAGGTCGTATTTGATGATGCTATGAAAATGGCCCAACGAATTAACGGACCACAAACGGGCCGACTGTAACCACGGGCTGAATTTGGCCCACAAGCAGAAAATGACAGTAACGGGCCGTAAGTAAACGAATGCTGGAAATGAGCCCAAGAATAAATGGGCTCTGAGATGGCCGAAAGATAACATGGGCTGGAAACGGCCCAACGGAATAACGGGTCGTTAATGGGTATAAAGTGATACACTGTTCATCACGGGCCAGTTTCACCACGGGCCGTTAATGGGTGTAAAGTGATACACTGTTCATTACGGGCCAGTTTCACCACGGGCCATTAGTAGGCCAAGAGTTACATAGGGCCTCATATGGTTCGAAAGACGTCATGGGCTATACATGGGCCAGAAGTGAAAATGGGCTGGAATCATATTGGATGGCCCAGATGACGCTACTGGTCCTAATTCGGATAGGGCGTAACGGGCCTTGGGTTAGCGGGCTGTAGATGGGCTATAATCGAACAGGCCGTTAACAGGCTTTCCATGCGCCGGCCCGCCAGCTTTTGACCAAGTCAAACGTACCGGCCTTTACACAAGAATGGGCCTCTGTTGGGCCATGCCACCTGTCAACGTATCATAGGTGACTATCTGACCCACTGATGAGCTGACACGTGTTTTGTCCGGCCAATAAGAATTTTACACGTGGAAATTTCCCATTGGTCGGGGATGTTAACGGGTTATCGGATCCAAAACCCGACCCAATAGCTTAACGGCATTCCGTTACGGTGGATGCCACGTGTCGGTCACCCTTGACGAAAGCACTTCTATGACGCGCGATTTATCGTCATGGAAGTGGACACTTCCGTGATGATAATTTTGGTAATGTCATGGAACACTTCTACGACAGCACAGGTATGACTATCTTGATTCTGTCATAAATTTGTCATGGATGTACATGCATGACAAAAAAAGCGACCTACTGTGACAAACACGTATCATCACGGAAGTGTATTTTTTTGTAGTGAAGCCAATTTCTGTTGGCACCAACCCTATCCTATGACATAGAGGGCAACAAAGGGATTACGAAATGGAATAATTAAGAATATTCAGAGCATACTTACATGATCAAATTCCATGCCTGACCTACTCATCGAACAAAATTAGAGTGCTGTGCCACCCTTTGGATGCAACACTCCCAGTTTTTTATTAACAATTCATGTGTCATAGACACATGAGTATTGAATCATGGTTGCAAGAGTGTAAAAATGGTAATAATAGCGGCACTAGAGGAAGTGATCGAGGGGGCATAAGTGCTGAAGAAAAAAGTTGTGATGATGCAAGGAAGGGGTGCAAAACTGAGGAAGAAGTTGGCAGTTTCGCAAATAATGCATCTGATTTTTGTACTTTGCACCTTTACGGAAATAGCATGCTTTGTTGTAGATTTATATTGAAGAAACTACCCTTGAAACAATTAAAATGAAACAAAATGTAAAACAAACTGAAAACATATCATCATCCTACTTAGTAGTTCTTTGAACATCACAGAAATAAAGTTGCATGTAATTATCAACACCTCCAACACATGGACGGATAAAATGTATTAAGTGTCACAGGGATCGTATCATCATCCATCCATACATTGTTTCATCAGAGGTGGACGAAGGAGGAGAATACTCTTGAAATATATGGTTATGTTGTTCTCAATCGAGAGTTTTCTAAAATAGATAGAGAGGGGAAGGAAGGGGATAAAGGGAGAGAGTGGGATAGGGAGATGACATGTGGCGGCTCATACATGTCATATATTTGGCTTAGAGGAGTGCCTGATCAAAGTGTGTACGGTTTACCAACTTGACATCATGTCTGGCGACGATGGTACTTGCACAAATCGATGCTGGGTTTGAGGAGCGATGGTAGGTCTAAGTTGTGAAAGTGGATCTCGAGGAGCGGGTGTAGATTCCATAAGTATCTAAAGAGCGAGTAGAAGGTGGGCTACAGAAAATATTCGCCATGTGTGTTCCACACTTTGGATGCTGCACTCCAATATTTTTATTATAAGGCCATCTATCATAGACACATGCGTGTTCAATATTGTGTTGCCAGAGTAAAAGAATACTAATGGTGGTAATAAAAAGAGATTGATTGAAGGGGTATAATGGCTGAAGGTGGAAGCATGGCGGTGTGAGGCAGTGCTGCAAAACGAAGGAACAACATGGGGGTTTTCATATAATGCATTTGATTTTCTTAATGAGCACTCTCAAGAGCAAAAATTTCGGTCTAATGGGCCCTGCTGTAAAATTGTATTGAAGTAACTACCTTCAAAATTTACAATAATCAAAACAAAACAAAACATGAACGAAATTGAAAATGCATCAACATCCTACTTAGTAATTGTTGAACACAATAGGGACACAAAGCTGCAACATAGTATCAACACCTACATCATATGGGCATATAAAGCATAGTAAGTATCGCATCGGGATTGTATGATAAACCATCAATGCTCTGCAACATCAGACAGGGTGAGGGAGGAGAAATTCTTGAAATACATGTTTATTATCTTATGAATTGAGGGTTACCGGTTCCAGTTGAGTTTTCTAAACAAGATAAAGAAGGGGGGATGGAAGAAAAGAAATGGAGACATAGGGATGGGGTTCTGAAGTTCGGTCCCCTCACACATTAGGCATTACCAAGTGCCTAATCAAAGAGCGATGATTTTCCAACTTAAAATCATCTTTGGCGACAACAGTACTAGTAGCCGACAGTGGTTGGCCTGAGGAACAATGGTAGATCTGAGGGGGTGATTGAATATCTCGAGGACCAACAATTGATTTTCAGAGGATCTAAGAACATAGTGGAAGGTGGAGCTATGGAAAAGCTTGGTCATGCATGTGCCACCCTTTGGATGCAATACTCCTAGGATTTAATTATCACTCCATGTGTCATAGACACATCATTGCTGAATCATGGGTTGTAGAGTAAAATAACACTGGAACTAGAGGGATAGTGATCAAGGGGGTATAAGGCCTAAAGACGGAAGCCATGGTGGTGCCAAGAAGGGGTGCAAAGCATAGGAAGAAAATGGGGGTCTCACAAATAACGCATTTGATTTTCTTAATGAGCACTTTACATGGTAAACATTAAGCCATTTCAGAAATAATGGGGTCTGCCATCAAATTATTGAAGAAATTGCCATAGTTAAATTCTTACAACAATCATAATGAAGTGAAAAGTAAACCAAACCAAAAACACATCATCATCATACTTATTAGTTAATAGAACATGAGGGAAACAAAGTTGCAACATATTGTCGACACCTAAAACACATGGGCGTAGAAAACATAATAAGTATCGCATCAAGATCATACAATCAGCCATCAATATGCCACGTTATCGAAGGGGTGGAAGGAGAATACTACTTAAATATACAATTATGTTTTTCTAAATTGTGGGTCACTGGTTCCTATCATTTTTATAGAAAAGATAAAGAGAGTAGAAGAAAGGGAGAGAGGGTGATGGGGAGTTGGTGCACGACAGGCTCACAAATGTCGTACATGGGCTTAGATGAGCACCTAGCTAGTCAAAGAGTGGCGGTTTCCAACTTGAAATCATCCTTGGAGACAACAGTACTAGCAGAGATCAGTGGTGCTTCTGAGGAGTGATGGTATATTTAAGGGGTGGCAATGGATCTCGGGGAGTAGCGGCGTATTTCAGGAGGATCAAAAGAGAGAGTGGAAGGCGGGGCTACCAAAAATCATGGTCATGCATGTGCCACCTTTTGGGTGCAACACTCCTAGATTTTTATTATCAGGCCATGTGTCATAGACACATGGGTGTTGAATCCTCGGTTGCTAGAGAAAAAAACATAATTTATAACATGGGGATATAAAGGCTAAATACGAAGCCGCATCGGTGCAAGGAGGGGGGTCGAAGTGGACAGAGAAGATGGGGGTTTCACACATAATGCATTTGATGTTCTTAATGAGCACTCTATAGGGTAAACATTAATTTTTTTCGAAAATGACAGGCTCTACCGTTGAATTATATTGAAGAAACTACTATAATAAAAGTCTTACAACAGTCAAAATGAAACAAAATGTAAACCAAATTGCAAACACATCATCATCCTATTTAAAACATGACGAAAATAAAGCTACAAACATATTATCACCTACAACACATGGGTCTATAAAATATATGGCACATCACATTTGGGTTGTATCATCAGCCATCAATAAACCGCGTAATCGGAAGGGGCAAGGAAGAAGAAAACTCATGAAATATATGGTTATGTTTTTCTAAATTTGGAAGTACCGATTCCTATCGAGTTTTCTAAAGAAGATAAAGGGGAAGGGAAGGAAGGAAGAGAGAGAGAGAGAGAGAGAGAGAGAGAGAGAGAGAATGAGATGATCTACGACGGGATTGCACATGTCGTACATTGGGCATAGAGGAGTGCATGATCAAAGAAACATGACATCATCTCTAGCAATGACGGTACTAGTAGACATCGGTAGAGGGTTTTAGGAGCGATGGCAAATCTAAGGGCTAACAGTAGATCTCGAGGGGCGGCGGTGGTTTTCAAGAAGGTCTAAATATAGAGTCGAAGGTGGGGCTATGAAAAATCTTGTTCATTCGTGTGCCACACTTTGGATGCAACACTCCCATATTTTATTATTATGTCATGTGTCATAGACACATGGGTGTTGAATCTCGGGTTGCCAGAATAAAAAAGATACCAACAACGGCACTACAGGGAGAGTGATTGAGGGGATATAAGGGTCGAAGATGGAAGTCATGGTCGAGCGAGGTAGGGGTGAAAAGCAGAGGAAGAAGATCGGGTTTCACATGTAATGCATTTGATATTCTTAAATAGAAAATTAGAGGGCAAACATTGAACCATTTTGGAACTAACGGGATCGGTCATCAAATTATATTGAAGAAACTACATAATAAAATTATCACAACAATCAGAACAAAATCAAAAGTGAACCAAATTGAAAACTACCATCATCCTACTTAGGAGTTATTAGAACACGAGGGGTACAAAGCTACAACATATAATAAACACCTATGATAATTGGGCGTATAAAAACACATTTAGTATCACATCAGGATCGTATCATCAGTCATCAATACATTGTGTCATCAGAGGGGGCGAGGTAGGAGAACAATCTTGAAACATATATTATGTTCTTATAAACTGAGGGTTAACAATTCCGATTTGTTTTTCTAAAATAGATAAAGGAGATGGGATGGAAGGGAGAAAAGGAGAGAGAGGGACGGGGAGCTGACGTGCAGCGAGCTCGCACATTGGGTTTAGAGACGCACCTCATCAAAGAGTGGTTGTTTTCCAACTTGAGATCATCTCTCATGAGGATGGTACTAGTAGACATAGGTGGTGTGCATGAGGAGCAGTGGTAGATCAAAGGGGTGATAGTGGATCTCGACGGGGCGGCGGCGGATTTCAGGCGGATCTAAAGAGAGAGTGGAAGATGGAGCTGCGGGAATTTTTGGTCATGCATGTGCAACCCTTTGCATGCAACACTCCTAGATTTTAATTATTAGGCCATGTGTCATAGACACATGGATGTTGTATTCTGGGTTGCCAAAGTAAAAAATGGTAATAATAGCGTCACTAGAGAGAGAGTGGTCGAGGGTGTATAAGGGTTGTAGGTGGAAGCCACGACGGTGTGAAAAAGGGGTGCAAAGCGGGGAAAGAATATGGAGGTTTCACATGAGATGAATTTGATTTTTTTAATGAGCACTTTGAAGGTCAAACAATAAACCTTTTCGGAAATAATGGGTTATATTGTTCTATTGTATTATATAAACTACGGTCAGAAAATTCTTACAACAATAAAAAGCAAAGCAAAAGCAAAACAATTTGAAAAAACATCATCATCCTACTTAGTAGTTACTAGAACACGAGGGCAACATAAATCAACATCTAAAACACATGGACGTATAAAACATATTAAGCATCACATAGAGATCGCATCATCACTATAAATACATCGCATCATCGGAGGGACGATGGAGTAGAAGACTCTTCACACACATCTTTATGTTTTTATAAATTGAGGCTTAACGGTTCCTATCGAGTTTTCTAAAAAAGATAATGGAGAGGGGGAGGAAGGGAACAAACCGAGAGAGGGGGACCAGGAAATGACCTTTGGTGGGCTCGCACATGTCATACATTGGGCTTAGACGAGCACCTGATCAATGAGTGGAGGTTCGCCAGCTTGAAATCATCGCTGGCAATGACGGTACTAGCAGGCAGCATTGGTGGGTCTGACGAGTGATGGTTGATCTAAGAGGTGACAATTGATCTCGAGAAGCAATGGTGTATTTGAGGATGATCCAAAGAGAGAATGAAAGGTGGGGCTATGGAATATCTTCGGCATGCATGCGCCACCCTTTGGATATAGCACTCCCTAATTTTTATTATCAGGCTATGTGTCATGGACACATGGGTGTTGAATTTTAGGTTGCGAGAGTAAAAAAACAAATAATAACAACGACACTAGGGGAGAGTGGTCGAGGGGCTATAAGGGATGAAAACGAAAGTCGCGGCTGTGCGATGAAGACATTCATAGCGGAGAAGGAATATGGGAGTTTTGGACTTAATGCACTTGATTTTCTCAATGAGCACTTTACATGACAAATGTTAAATCTTTCCCAAAATACTGGGTTTAGTCTTTGAATTGTATTAAAGTATCTACCATAGTAAAATTCTTGCAACAATCAAAACAAAGGAAAACGTAAACCAAATTTAGAACACATCATAATCCTACTTAGTAGTTCTTAGAACACAAGGGAAACACAAGTGCATCATATAATTAACACCTAAAACACATAGGCGTATAAAATATATTAAGCATCACATTGAGATTGTACCATCACCATCAATACTTTGCGCCATCGGAGGGGCTATGGAGGAGAAAATATTTAAATATATGGTTTTGTTCTTATAAATTGAGGGTTGCTTGTTCATGTCGAGTTTTCTAAAAAGATAACGGAGAGGGGAAGGAGGGGCAAAGAGAAAGAATAGAGAGAGATGACCCGCGGCAAGCTCGTACATGCGTACATTTGGCTTAAATGAGCACCATATCAAAGAGTGGCGGTTTGCCAGCTTAAAATCATCTCTCATGATGGCGGTACTAGCATTTCAAGAGGATCAAAAATGAGAGTGGAAGGTGGGGTTACAGAAAATCTTGGTCAAGACTGTGCCACCCTTTGGATACTTCACTCCCAAGTTCTTTATTATCAGTCCATATGTCATAGGTGTTGAATCATGGCTTTCCAAAGTAAAAAAAAAAGTTAATAACAACAACACTAGAGGGAGAGTGATCGAGGGGGTATAAAGGCTAAAGGCGAATGTCATGGCGATGAGAGGAAGGGGTGCGAAGTGGAGGAAGAAGATGGGGTTCTGACAGACAATGCATTTTAATTTTGTAATGAGTACTTTAAATGCAAACAGTAAATCACTCTGGAAATAGCGGACTCTCTCGTAGAATTATATTGAAGAGACTACCATAAAAAATTCTTACAATGATGAAAACGAAACGAAAAGTAAACCAAATTGATAACACATGATCACCCTACTTAGTAGTCATTAGAATACGAGGAAAACAAAGCTGCAACAAAAATTATCAACACCTATAACACATGAGCGTATAAAACATATTAAGCATCGCATCGGTACTGTATCATTAGCCATCAATCGGTCGCGTCATCTGTGGCGGGCGAGGGAGGACAATATTCTTGAAATATATCAGTATGGTATTCCCAATCAAGAGTTACTGGTACCATTTCAAGCTTTCTAAAATGATAAAGGAGAGAGGGCAGGGAAGAAAGGGAGGTCTTAGAGGAGCACCTGATCGAAAAGTGATGGTTTTGCCAACTTGATATCATCTCTGGTGGCGGCGGTACTAGCAGACAAAAGTGGTGGGTCTGAGGAAAGATGGTAGATCTATGGTGTGACAATGAAACTCGAGGAGCGGTTGTGGATTTCAGGAGGATCTAAAGAGAGAGTGGAAGGTTGGATTACAAAAATTCTTGGTCATGCGTGTGCCACACATTGGATGAAACATTCCTAGATTTGTATTATTAGGACATGTGTCATAGACACATGGGTGTTGAATCCTGGATTGCCAGAGTAAAACAAAGATAGTAACAACACACTGGACGGGGAGTTCTCGAGGCAGTATAAGTGATGAGGATGGAAGCCACGATGGTGCGAGGAAGGGTTGTGAAGCAGAGGATGAAGATGGGGTGTTCGCACATAATGTGTTTTATTTTCTTAATGAACACTTTAGAGGGAAAACATTAAACCTACTCGAAAATAATGGGCTCCGTCAAATTATATTGAAGAAACTACCATAATAAAATTGTTACAACAATCAAAACAAAACAAAATGTGATCCAAATCGAAAACACATCATCATACAGCCTATTACTCAAGTTATTAGAACACGAGGGAAACAAAGATGCAACATATTATCAAAACCTGCAACACATGGGCACATAAAACATATTAAGCATCGCATCGGGGTCATATTACCAGCCATCAATACTACACGCCATTGGAGGGGCGAGGGAGGAGAAAACTCTTGAAATATATGGTTGTGTTCTTCTAAATTGAGGGTTACCGGTTCTTCTCTAGAATTCAAAAAAAGATAAAGGAGAGAGGAAGGAATGTAATAAAGGGGAAGAGAGAGACGGGAAGTTGACTTGCGGCGGTCTCTCGCACATGTCGAACATTGGGCTTAGAGGAGCGCTTGTTCAAAGAGTCGCTGTTTGCCTACTTGACACCATTTGTGGCCATGACAATATTGGCAAACATCAGTGCTGGGTATGAGGAGCGATGGTAGATCTAAGGGGTGGCGCTGGATCTCGAGGAGCGGCGGTGGATTTCAGGAGGGTCTAATGAGATAGTGGTAGGTGAGTCTAGGGGCGAACTGGGACACTAGAGGAAGTGTGACTAATGGGGTATAAGGGAGTAAAACAGCGGAGGCGGCGGCGGTGCAAGCAAGGGGTCCGAAGCGAAGGAAGAATATTGGCGTTTCACACATAGTCCATTTGATTATCTTGATGGGCACTTTACAGGGCAAACATTAAACCTTTCCAAAAATAGCGGACTCTCCCATCGAATTCTATTGAAGACACTACCATAATAAAATTCTTACAACAATCAAAACGAATACAAAAATTGAAAATTGGAAAAACATCATCATCCTACATAGAGGTTATTAGAACACGAGGGAAGCAAAGTTGCATATTCCCAACATCTACAACACATGGGCGTATAAAACATATTAAGGATCACATCGGGGTCGTATCATCAGCCATCAATATGCCACGTCATCGGAGGGGGTGAGGGAGGAGAAAACCGTTGAAATATATGGTTATGTTCTTCGAAATCGAGGTTTACCGTTTCCGGTCGAGTTTGCTAAAAGAGATAACGGAGAGGGGAAGGGGATGGAAGAGGAGAGAGGGGGAGAAGGACGGTGAGTTGGCCTGTGAAGTCTCGCACAGGCCGGACAATGGGCTTAGAGGAGTGCATGTTCAAACAATGGCAGTGTGCCAACTTGATGCCATCTCTGGCGACTAAGGTACTAGCAGACATTGATGGTGGATTGGTGGGTGTAAGGAGCGATGGTAGATCTAAGGGGTCACCGTCGATCTCGAGGAGCGGCGGTAGATTTCAGGAGGATCTAAAGAGATAGTGGAATATGAGCCTATGGGAAATCTTGGTGATGCGTGTGCCACCCTTTTGATGCAGCACTCCCAGATTTTTATTGTCGGGCCATGTGTTGTATACAAATGGGTGTTGAATCCTAGGTTGCCAAAGAAAAAATGATTTTCATTTAGAGTATTCATTTGTGCATGCAATTGCACGTTTGATTACAATGACCTGAGTACGCACCATGTATTTTTGATACACAACACGGATCTAAGGGATGCGAAGTGGAGGAATAAGATTTGGGTTTCGCACATAATGCATTTGATTTTCTTAATGAGCACTTTACAGGGCAAACATTTAATCTTTCCGGAAATGGTGGGCACTCCCGTGGAATTCTATTCAAGAAACTACCATGATAAAATTCTTACATCAATCAACTTTTTGAAAGAATTAGAGTGTGCTTGGATCCAATGGACTTATTTTAGTCTGACTAAAAATAGTCTTTTAAGAGGCTAAAGTTCCAAGCACCCCTGACTAAAAAGGGGCTAAAACTAGTCTTGAGACTAAAAATTTTTAGTTAGGGGTACCTTACTAAATATGGATTAGTCCTCTCTCTCCTCATTTAACTCCTCTCCTTTAACACGTGCTAGTTCTGGATTGGAGGGTTTGGAGAATAATAAATGCTCATTAATTTGATTTTAGTCATTAGTATTTGGATCCAAGCATGGATGAGGCTAACAAGTTTTAGTCCCACCACTTTTAGTTATGGGACTAAAACGTATCCAAGCATCCTCTTACTATCACACTCATAGCTGCATATATACATAACACGCAATCAGCTTTCAGTCAGAAGAATCTTATGAACATGTACCGTACACATGACACTATGGTGTATTTTGGTACGAAGACTTTGATTGCATGGATTATTTGTAGTTTTTTTTTTGCGGAAATGGCTTATTTGCAATTGGATCTAGGAAATCCTTTCTCTAGCACAAGCGCATGCAGATGCAAAAATAATAAATACCAGTATCTGTGTTAACACTAATATCCGTCTCATAATGTAAGAACGCCTACGATTTTATATTATAGGACGGACGGAGTATGTACGAGCAGGATGCACACCATTACCGGCCCGGCGACCAGAAGATATGGGAATCTGGTATGCATGCATGCAGTTTTGCAGACGTCCAGCATAATGGATGCAGAAGACTATACTTGTACAGGCTCAACAGTCCATTGTGTCTCTCAGGAACTAGGTAAATTCCAGGGTAGAAGTACAAGTGTGTATGTACGTATGCTTGCAAATTTTACCTAAACACCGAGTGCGGTAGCTGTTTGGCTCCCGCCGGTCTATTCGAGCTTGGTATAATAAAAAAGTGGGAATTGAATTTGAAATTTTAGAAAATTTTGGAAACCAATCTCACATATTTATCAAGATGTGATCCACACAGCTCAAAAAAAGTGATCCGCATATTTGTAAATGAACAAACTCATTTATACATTTGTGCACTAAATAAAATAATAAATGCAAGGGTCTATAGTAGCAAATTATTTTAGATCCATTTTAGATCAAATGGGACATTCTCTTTAATAACGAATCATCAAGATGTGATCCATTTTAGATCCCGTAGATTAAACTATAACTTCATGAAGTTTCACAGGTACTATCTGCTTTTCGGTTTATAGGGCTTAGTTCAAAAATCTCACCAACCAAGGTATATGGTGAGTGGTGGAATAATTTTTGTAGTTTGCAAAAATACTCAATTAATTCGCTTGTTTTTCTTAAAAAATTATGTTTACCGATGCATTAATTGCAATGCATACATGCATGAAATACGTGTGCATCGGTCAATTTTCTCTTAGACTAGCCACAATGGGTAGTAACATAAAGTAGTAACATAAACATGTTACTAGTCTATGTTACTACCTCTATAGTGGGGACTAACATATGTATGGTACCATGCAACACTTCATTTATTAAGCTATAGGCACATCTTGACTTGATATGTGTGATGTTACTCATACTACTAGTAACTAGCTATGTTACTACTTTGTTCTCTTTCTTCATTTATTGCTTGCCACATCACCTATTTTATCTAGATATGTGTGATGTTACTACCTATGTTACTCCCATTGTGGGTAGTCTTAATCCTTACATGCAATGATTTAATGTACTTTCAAATCTGAACATGTGATGAGGAACAATCAAATTGAGACTTATAAAACGGAAAACCTAAAATTTTAAAATAAGCCATATAAACCAGAAAGAAGTGAGTACATAGGTAACCCCATCTATATATATTTTGGCAAGAAAAAAAATGAATTCTTTGAAATTATAAAATGCATTTATTGTTGTTGTAAAAACCGGGCTGTGGTGCACCCAGGATCATTTTGTGTGTTCTGCCTAAACACCGAGTGATAAACACTTAATTTGTATGTACTCCTATTTTGGCTGAACCGAACAGCTATTGCTTTATGCATCACACGCACACGGCAGGGCATATGAACCGCACACAGATGCGTTCAATACTATACATGTATATACTTCCAAAAACAGCGGTACAATATTTATTTTCTAGCAACTTTTTTCATGTGTTTGATCAAATAGGACATTCTCCATTGAGTACTACTCTACGGCCGAAAGCAACAGGGACAGGCCAAAACAACAACAACAGCTTGAATACTCACTTTTTGGACCGTCACTTTTGTCCTCCTCCACACCAAAATTAACCGCATATGTCCCTCTCTCCCAACAGAAATTAACATCTAGCGGTGGAGTTAACCTGCAAGGGTAGAGACCGTGACGTGCAAGAGATGCTAAGAAACAATGCACTGGCAATGGCAACAACCACCAGCAGTAGCGCGATCAGCATTGAACGCGCAGGAACCGGCCAAAAATGTCCAAGAAACGCATCTGCATGGGGCTCGAGACCAAAACGTTCGGATGGCATGCACTAACGCACACGCACACGCACGGTAGCCGGTGCAGGGAAAAAGTCCGAGGTATCACACGCAAGCACGGAGATTGTCGCTGCCTGCCGCTGTGCTTTCCTCGGGGGTCTCCGGCTCTTGGCTATAGTGTGTGTCGTCACGGCTTTGAACTCGGGTTGATATGACGAGCTTTCTTTGCTGGCGCAGATAGAGAGATAAGTACCTTTTTTCTTTTCTTTTTAGCGCAGAGATAAGGACCTTGCATGCATGCACGTAGGCGTCGCGGCGTACAGACGACACATGGATGGATATCTATACGTGCAGCAATACTGGCGCCGAAAGGAGAAAATGGGAAGCTTCGTCCCAATATTGCTCCGGCGCCCGTGGCAATTCTCACGTGTGACCGACGTGTCACGGCTCTCGGTGCCTATCTAGCCTGGAGATAACAAAGGTGCATGCACTTGCCGTCACATGTAGCACACTTGTGAACGTGTAAGGTTGGTTGCATTGGCACACGGCATTAGAGCAACAACATCTTCAAGAAAAGATTGTGTACACAAAAACATCTTCGGGAAAAAACATCTTCAAAAATATCTTCCACCGGAACCCCCTCAAAAATATCATCCCAAAAAAATAGGGTCTGTCTAGGACACATTTAAATGTGACATAGTTATGTCACATCTAAGCTGATTTTCACTCTGTTTGTGGTATATTTTTTTGTCCTAGTTTTTTGTTTCTTGTTGCTGCATTATATATTTGTGGAAGCTTAGATGTGACATACTTAAAAAACATCTAGATGTGAATTAGACAAACTGGAAAAAAAATATCTTCATAATAGAAAACGGAATGACCGATTTGTATGGGCTGAAAACTTAGCTTAACTTTAAACTAGGCAAAATATGCGTACGAACTGTGAGATCACATGTTGTCTGCATGGCCAGTATCAAATAATTCAGTGTATATGTTATACAAACAATCACTGTATGTGCATCCATGATTGGTCGTGGTCCCATGATCAATGTTTAGATCGACAGCATGGTGTGGAATTTGAGATGCAACTGTATGATTTTTTGGAGATTTTAGCTTGCAATGTTTTTTTATATGTGTCACGTGATAGGGTGCAATATATTGACAATACTAATGTATCATAGAAAGTGTATGCGTGTTTATATGAGCGATTGCGTCCGATGTGTTAGAAAAAGCGCAAGTTTTGCCAAATTAAAATATGATATATCTGTCAAACCAGGATTCATGAATGTTCTTGCATTGGATTGACTATGCTCGAGACCCATGGGGGGGGGAGGATGTTGGATCGGCTACGGGTGGGGGTTAGGGAGGAGAAAACTCTTGAAATATACGGTTATGTTCTTATAAATTGATAGTTACCGGCTCATGTCGAGTTTTCTAAAAAATGGTAAAGGAGAGGAGAAGGAAGGGAAGGGGGCGAGGAACTAACCTGCAACGATGGGCTTGTCTGAGGCATCCATTGTACTTAGAGGAGCGCCTGGTCAAAGAGTGGCAGTGTGCCGGCTTGCACCGTCTCTTGCAATGGTACTAACACACATCGACAGTGGGTCTCAGGAGTGCTTCTAAATATAAGGAGTGATGGAGGATCTCGAGTCGTGGCGGTGGGTTCCATGAGGATTCAAAGAGAGAGAGGAAGACAGGGCTAGGGGAGAATAGTGACACTAGAGGTAGAGAGATCAACGGGGTCGAAGGGTTAAAGCTCACGAAAGCGACAAAGGTACGAGGAAGGGTTGCACAGTGGAGGAACAAGATAGGGTTTTGCACATAATGCACGATGTAATCATCGCTTCACACAAACAATATTTTAGCTTTCTCTGAAACAATGGGACCCCCCCCCCCCCCCCCGCCCGGTTCGATTTCTATTAAAAAGACTACCATAACAAAGCTCTTACATAAAACCAAATGAAAATGCAATCAAATTGGAAAACAAACAATGACATTCTACTTAGATCTTTTTACAACACCGTACAAACAAGTTGCAACATATTTTTCGACACCTAAAACACATAGGCGTAGGGAACAGGATTGATCCAAAACACGTGAGTCGTCACATCACAATCATGTCAACAGAGAGCAAGAGGAGGAGGGAGGGGTGGGGAGCTAACCTCGGGCACACTTACATGGCGCGTTTGTTGGGCTTAGAGGATTGCCTGATGAAAGTGTGGCAGTGTGCCAACTTGACACCACCTATGCCTTCGAATATACTAGCTAACACAGTCGCGGATCAAAGGAGTGGTGGTAGATCTAAGGGGTGATGTTGGATCTGAAGAGCGGCATTGGATGCTGGCGGTAGATTTCAAGAGCATTGAATGAGAGAGTGCAATATGTGGCTAAGGGGAGAATAGAGGCATTAGGGGGATTGAGATCAAGGATGCAAAAGGGATGAAGATGAAAGAAGTGGCGACATTGAAGATAAGGGGGTGCACAATCGAGGAACAAGACGAGAATTTCACATTTGATTTTCTTAATCGGTACTTTACAGGACAAACAGTAAACCTTTTTGGAAACAACAGGCTCGCTCATTGAATTTTATTGAAGAAACCGCCAGAATAATATTCTTACAACAATCAAAATGAAACAAAAATTAAACCAAATTGAAAATATGCCAGCATCCTACTTAGTACTTATTACAACATGAGGAAAACAAAGTTGCAACATATTATCAACACATTTTAAGCATTGTACCGGGATCATATCATCAACGATTAATGTGTGGCCTCATCAGCGATCAACTTTGACTCCTAGAGTACCCTTCGGTAGTCACCATCTCGAGTTTCTTCACTCATTTTTCAATTATTATTCACCTGAATGACTTCTTCACAGGGAATCCCATGAAAATATATTTTTACTAAGATGGAAAGTCAATTAAGTAGGAACATTGGGGAATTAATACTGAAACCACAAATATTTTCTACATTGTCCAACAGACAGTTGTCCCCAACATCGAGACCCACTTTTGATGTTGAACGGAAAAGGATGAGATTCACCTCCCAAGAATATCACTTGTGCATTCAGGAGGACTAGATAATTCAACATCACGATGGATAACTTGCCCAACTAGTTGAGCTAAGGAAGAACTAAAGAAAGAATTAATGGTACAACTTCTTGCTTGGCAAAACGGGATTGACCTCTTTGGCAACACAACTATTACAATAGGTTAATTGAAGGAAATAGGCTTAACCTACATCGAAAGAAGGCAAGGAAAGAATGTAAACAAAGATAGAAAAAATCAGTCAAGTTATCCATAGTTTCTTTCACATTAGGAAAGTTATATTGACCGTTTCCAATCAATCCTCTCTTGGTAAGATTATTCTTGGTTTTTTATGGTATTCTTAGCCATTAACTACCGGGAAATTCTCATCCTCAAAGTGACCTTTATCTTCCAGTGCAATCTATATCCTCACAAAGACAAATATCTCAAATGCAAACATGTGGCTCAAACAAAAACCTCTCCATTTCCCCCATCTTTCCATCTAATTATATCTACCTTGTGTGTGAGATGAGTGATCATTACCCTCTCTTGCAAATTCTGCCACTTCTCGGTTTCATCTCACCACAAGAATCTTCTGAATTGAATCATAAACAAGCCATCTCTCTAGTAGTTTCTTCACTATGACTTTTTTTCTAAAGGTGATGTGATGCAGCAGAGGAAATTGCACTATGGGTGTTGAATTATTCACCCAAGTGTCTTCCCAAAACAATGTTTCCCTCCATCGACAACCGAATTCTCTTTTGGTTGCTAAAAATGTGGTTAGCGCTCATCGAACTCTCTCATATGCATGCTCCACTACTCTATTTCTCTATTTGTGAGAGCACATGCATGTGTACATACTTCGGGGATCATTTTCTATTGAATATCGTATGAATTCTCTGACTTCCATAACCATGTGTATATCAAACTCTGGTACATGGCTTCCAAATCTAGAATTTCCAACTCACTAGATTGTTTAGGTTGACATATTTTCTACCTGTTCACCTGGTGATATTTTTTTCTCTTACCAGTTTCTGGACATAACATTCTTGCCCAATATAACCCCCACACTTTAAGTAAGTGTGTGCAAAGGAATTCTACTCAAGCATGTGTTCGTCAGCATTGTTATATCTTACATGCATAGGATGCTACCTTTTTATCCTCCAAGTTTGTTCTTCATTTGTTCGTCTACCAATTCATTCAACATTACATAAACTTTAAACTCAATTAGAACGTGGGGATCCCCAATTATGTGAACTGAAATTCAGTAACCTTACAAAGTGAAAATCTCAGTGTATGGCTTTTGTGGACAATATCTCCAAGATAATAAATTCAGTTTTACCAGTCAATTGTTGAACTCAACCATGAATCAAAATTGTATTATGTGCATGTTTAATAAGCATGGGTATCCATCAATAATGATGTCAAATAGCAAAGAACGTAGTGGATCTCTCTACCCAACCCTTTATAAGTGGAAAAAATAAGGGCCAATTGTATCACTAACTTATTATTGCCACCCTTTTCACCATTCCACATCCACTCACACCACACACCGCCAAAACATTTTGCTGCACAATTAGAAAATGCCATTTAACTTTCTCATATGTCTTCTCAAAATCAATCTTAGCAAGATTCTAAACTTTTTGTATGATGCATTTGATGAATAGTTTCATGTAGAATCACTATTACTCCCAATGGTATTTCTTTTTCCTCTAGTCCTATACAAGACCCAGTTGGTACGTTAGTCATGATAATGTGTATATCATTCATCATTTATAATCATCCACTCTACATATAATGCATGTGAGGCAAGCAATGGCATTTTCCCTCACCTCCTCCAAACTAACAAAGGAATACATTTGGATGAAACCTTTTTTGCAGGAAATCTGGGTGAAACTTAACATGTTTCTAGTGATATATACCCAAAAATAGGGTGATTTTTTTAGGTTTTTCTAAACATTTATCATGTATTTTGTATGCATTGCAAACCAAGATCACTTTGGTAGTTCACACAAAGTGGTTGTTTTAGATTAATAGGGAGAGTCCCTGGCTCCATTTGCTAATGAACCAAAAATAGTACACATCGATCTAGGCCAAAGGCCGGTTCCATAAATATAATCTGTAGTAATCCCAATAGACAACTAAAGTCAAAGCCTTACATCAAGAAACACAAGAGGACCTCATCTTTCTAATCGCCCGCAGACATGATGGACAACCTGCTAAACAAGGAGGGGAGCTTCATACAAGATTAAAATCTTTGATCGTCCGAAAGGCATCGCGTCTACTCTCTATGAACCAAGTGATCTCAGGAGGGGATGTCAGGCTAGTACTGAGCTTCTTCCCCCAAGTGTTTGATCCTTGTTCTGGCTAGTCAAACCTTTGCTACCGAATTATAAAATCTTCAGTTTGTCAAGTCAGCTTTTAGGCAGCGACTGGGGTGGTGTTTTCATGCCTTCATGGGTTAGCCAGAGAGTATACATCGTCTTGTGGAGGTAGTTTGTCGGATACTATCACAAGATTCCAGATTCACTTTTGCCCGATCCTTCAACGATATGCTCCAATACTTGAGAGTTTTCATTATGTTCCACCATACCCATTTGATACAAGACAATTGAGCATTGCTAAAGATCATGACATTTATAATTTTCCATAAACACTACATAGTGGTTACATAAACACTGTTAATGGTAGAGTTCTTTCTATTAGAAATCCAAATTCTGGAAATGGATTCAAAATTATTCCCTAGTTGAACCCAAAATCTCACTAAAAACAAGCTAAACAACTCTAGCAAATGCACACTCAAACATGAGGTGTTGAATGGATTCATCCTGATTGTAAAAGACACAATCAAGAGGTTTGACAACATATATTTTCTTGAGGTCTAGCCAATTTTTTTATTTGAGAGCAACCACAAGAAATTTTTAATCTTAGGTAGGACAATAAGACTCCACACAACATGTGTATAGATATGTTGCTCTCATCTGGAGTTGCTGACATGGTAGAGAGAACTAGTAGAAAATTGCCCTCTATTTTCTAGTTGGCAAATTAAAGAATCGGTGTCCTCATAAAGGACAAGACTATTGCAATCTCTACTATTTGAAACCACGATCCCATTAACCAGACATCAAAAATTATTCTAAAACTAATTTAAGTTGAAAACCATCCCAAATCTTGGTTTTAGAAACTCCATTACAAGTTACATACAAAGGCCAATATTGCATAACTAAAGGTGAGGAGCCAAAGCAGGTGTCTTCCCAATACCTGATTGGCTCCATCACCCACATGCCATATATATACAAAATTGATGTCCTTGACCGACATCACACCTTTCCAAAATCTAGAGGAGTTAATGTGGGAGCTAGTAAATAATGATTGGATTGTTGGTTTTGTATTTATGATCAATACAACTCTCCAGAGTCTGTCACCATCATGAGAGTGCCTTTTGATCCAGGAGCCTAGCAGGCAAATGTTCACCTCTTGGAGATTAAGGATCCCCAGTCCCGCAAACCCCCTTTTCATGCATCAAACCCCCTAATTCTTAGAAGCTCGTCTAGGAAATCTAAACATACATTATCGAAAGCTTTATCGTAATCTAGTTTCAAGAACAACCCCTTGTCCTTAGAAAAGTGCAAAACCTCATGAGCAGTCACCACACTCCTGAGAATGAAACTACCTTTGGGAAAAACATACTAACTATTGTCTATCAAGCACCGGAGAACAATAGCTAACCTATTGGTTAGCACTTCAACAGATCTTGTAGCTAGAATTAAGGAGGCTATTTGGTCTTAACTTTTCCATGGATATAGCTTGATTGTCTTTAGGGATGAGAGCGAGCATAGAAAATTTAAACAATAGGTATCAAGAGTCCCATTATAAAAATTCACAAGCATGTTCATGAGATCCTTTTTCATCAACTCATAAAAATGTTGGTAGAAGATAAAAGGGATCCACCAGGACTAGAGGCCCCACATGAGTATGAGTCAAATATGTTGTTTTACCTCAGCCTCAGGAAAAGGAGCTTGGACGGCGATAATTCAATTAGGAGCTCGGGCTCATCTACACCAAGTGAACAGTAAAAACAAACAAATAGTAAAAAAAGTCTGAAACTTTTTGCACACATGATGCATTAGTGCGCCAGGTATGTGCAAAAATTCATGGGTAAACGACATTCGAGGAGCTCACGCCAAAAAACTCAAAATCGACTATGAACAATGTGTTTTTCAAACTTTCTCAGAGGCCCGAAATTTGTTTGTATTTTTGGCCACGAGCTCCTCGAATGTCCAAACTTCGCTAAATTTGGCACGGGTATCACACATTCGGCCACCTTCATCGCAAAAACAAAACATTTTTTTTGAATTTTCCAGCTATTTTAAATAATTTTACTGTTCACATGTGGGAGCATTTGGACCTGGGTGCAGAATCACCGCGTCCCTTGGACCAAGCTCCTTTTCCTGAAGTTGAGGTAAAAAAAAACATGTTTGACTCATACCCACATGTTTGACAAATCTTGCCATATATGATTTCAGAGATGAGAGAAGTTAGGGTTGAGCATAGACCCATTTCTCTCTACTTTCGGCAAACAGATGGGCTTGAGCAATAATTAAGCCACCAGCAGCAGCAGAAGGTGTCAATCATCTGATCCGATCATGTCAAGGAATCGAAGAAGCCATCAGGGCTAGCTAGTCAAACAAGTCAAAGCACGGCCGTCACGGAACCCTATTCAATCCGCGGCGCCCCTGCCTGTCCTCCCGAACAGTAGTCCAAAACCCAACCTCCACGCATCTCATTCTCCAGAGAATCAAGACATAATTAACCCGCCCGAGCTCGTGCCACGGCGAGCTGAGATCGACAGGCCTAGAGCTAGATGTGGCAGATTAGTAAACAATCGGGCCTCAGACCACACCGATTTGTGTACGCATTAGGTGAGGGAATTCCGTGCGAGGTGGCGACTGGCATCTTGCGGTTGTTCCCCGACAGTGGTCTCACGACCCACGGCTCACGTACTTACCTTAGAAAAAACATTCACGGTGCGTACGTACGATCGCTGCCTGCAGCGGCCCCGATCGAATCAACAGCATGCAGTATCAAATCACGCACACGCACCAGCCCCCGAGAGCGCGGCGCCTGTGTCCCATTAGTTTAAGCAGCGGGCTGGTTGATTATTAACCTAACGGGGACCTGTACGTTCCGAGATGACATAAATTCCAGCACGATACGACGGTTGCCGCACAGTGATCGTACGTGTCTGCTCATGTGCCTCTGGAGTTGTTCTAGTAGGGGGGGAGAGAGGTCACAGGCGGAGGTAGCTTGGATAGGAATAGGGTTTCAGCGTGTGTGCTGAAGCCGCGGGGGCGGGGCCCGCCGGCGTCCCCTGAGATTCTCCCCCGGCCGTGTTGGGTTGCTTTCCGTGTGGGGAGACGCGAGACGGGAGGTGCACGTACGTCGCCGCTGCATTGGTGTGGAGGCTGTGCGCCTCACAGTTTTTCCAGCAGTAAAACAAGAAATACCAGCGCATGGCGCAGACGGTACAAGGAACTGCAGCCATCAGGGGTATCCGCGTCAATCAAACTATATATCAACACGTACTAAAGTGGAGTACTTGTCAACAGTTCTCATGTCTGGTGAAAAATAGTTATCAGCCACGGGGGTGTTTTTTTGGAGTTGATCAGTAGACTGCCACCTCAGTGATTTTGAGTAACCCGGATTCCACATCGCGCAAGGCCCCTTTGATTCAAATAATTTTCGTGGATATTTGGAGGAGTTGGATCGTTGGAAGAAACTAAATCGTTTGATTCGTAGGATTGAGAATTCAAAGGAGTTCTTTAAGAATATCATTGCACCTTATTTGGGAGAAGATTTCGGTACACCAATTTATTGCTAAAATTTCATTGTGTTATCATACCTGTATGGTGTCTAAAACTATTTGATCTAAAATCCAGTACTTTCAAAATCTGTAGGACTCAAGAGGGCATGCTGATCCAATCACGCGGTGTCTTGATTCACATTCCCTCTTTCCCCGCTCTCAATCTTCCTTTCATAATAGGGAACCTCCCACCCTTCTTCCTATAGCGACCCCCTCCCCCATGCCCCGTCTTGGTGATAACACATTCCTCGATGTGCTCCCCTCCTGAGCTTCACGATCATCTCCATCACTCTACTCCTACCACCGCCGTCGTTCAAGCACCACAATCCATTGCTGCCACCTCGGGATACGTCAAGTCAAGGCGCTACCATGCCCTTAATGTCACTGATAGACTCATTATCCATCAAATAACCAAGTCTTCTCACCACCACCTTCCATTGGGGTGTCACTGTTGAAATTAACATCGGCTGAAATCCTGCCTCCTCCTCCTCCTCCTTTTCTCCTCCCCCCCCCCCCCGCCCCCCCCCCCCCCCCCCCCACACACACACCTTCCATTTCGCTCTCCTCCCCGATGCCTCCTCTGTTGTTGATCAACTCACACACCAAGACAGGTCGTGTGTTCCTTGCCCTCGTGTTTAACGGCTCCATGATGGAAGGTGTTGTTTACCAAGTGTCTACCAA
The DNA here is from genome assembly GCA_032464435.1 of Aegilops umbellulata. Taxonomy (NCBI): domain Eukaryota; kingdom Viridiplantae; phylum Streptophyta; class Magnoliopsida; order Poales; family Poaceae; genus Aegilops; species Aegilops umbellulata. Next base: position 447,486,204 of record CP136055.1, read on the forward strand.
CAGACACCCGGCTTACCCTTTTTCATTTCTTTTTTAAATGCAATAACCCTTTGTTGAGTGCCCTAGGATGAACACTAGGCTTACATTTTTGCATTTCAATTCTACAGACGAATCTCCCAAGAAACTAGATATAACCCTTTGTTGAGATCCCTACATACACTAGCTTGGAGCCGTAGGAATTTTGACCAGATGATCCAGTAACTACAGACGAAGCTCCCAAGAAACTAGATATAAAGTATTTGTGAATTAACAAACCGGCTCAGGGTGTCCACAGGGTGTCCATAAAAAGAGAAAGATATCAACTTGCCTTTCTTTACAGCGTACGAACTAGTCCAACCGGACAGGTTACGTAAGAAATGAGTGATGACAGATCCACATTGAGAGAGACAGAGAGAGAAGGTTATTGTAGACTTGTGACCTATACTGTAGCCGCGTAGTACAGTAGACGCCATGGTCCCGTCCGTGTCTCTCCCCCCTTTCCCTCCCTGTGCGTGAGATGTCAGCCTCATGGCCTGCTACTTATCCCGGAGTTATTCTCGGGCATTCTCCTTAGGGCTCGAATCCATTGCCGGCCTCGCACCCGGAGAATGGAATAACGAGGGAATAGGAACCTTTGTTTCCTCTTTTAGCTAGAGCGGGAGCTTGCAGGCCAAGACATGCAGAGCGAAGGCAGGCAGGCGGGCTGGCTTCATCAGTGCTTCTCCATGGACGCACGTCACCGGCCTTCTCCGCCGAGCTAGTGAGCTCGCGGCGCGACACGCACACACGCATCATATATCCTGGAATGTGGGTGGAAAACGGTCAAGCCGGCATGATTCCATTCATAGCTCTAGCTGGTCCTCTCGCGCGCTTGTTTCTTCCTCCACGCCTCCTTACGTATAGCTAGCCGTGTGAATGTACTGAGTAGTGAGTACTGCTGCTAGCTATACTCCCTGCTACTGCTGCTGATGCGTTTGTTTCGGCCCGTCGTGTCCTAGCTGGAGTAGCTTGCTAGCTGCTGCCGGAGCAGATGACAGTGTCGTTGTTAAGGTACAGCCCGCCTGAAAAGCATGTAATGAGAGGATATGTGCAAGAAATCGTAGGGTTTCTTGGTATTATTTTTTTCAGGAAACAATCCATAGAGAAGCTATTCTGGTAACAGAGGTGTGTTCGCGTTTCGTATGGCAACTTCTTTGTCACACCTCACAAGTACTGTCGTTAGACGAGACACGTACGGGGCACATTTAGACAGCGAGCGGCCTCTCAGCCGACCTCGCGTTTCTGCTCCACTACCGCCAGTACTGTCTTGCCCCGCTATCTGTTTATCTTCACCTAATAATTTAGCTAATATATAGACTTTGGGAAAGAACCTGAAGTCATTGTTAGTCAAAAGGAATTCGTGGTTCCTCGCTCTTTGATTTGACAACCTGCAGGAGTGCAAACGTATCGTGATCGATTTTGACCTGTAATCAGTCTGCCCCTGTCAAAACTGTACTTGCCGTGGCAACGCGCAAGCTCTGTAAGACCCGTTTCCGAACCGTCTTCTTCTCTTACCACATGACATGACGATACAGAGCAGCAAATTCTACAGGAAGGGAAGCGTTTCAGTCTTACGATACTACGTGTGTGTAAGACGGAGACGGATCGATCTGCCATATCTGCGCGCGGAATTCGCGTGGAAAACTGGGCCTGCGGTCGATCGATCCAAAGACCAGACGGGAAATTAGTTAGCGCGGCGAAGATTATCATCATCATCGTCACATGAGAAACTTTCTACTGTAAGTGCGTCCCTGAAAACGACTCTGGGGCTGGGAGTCTCCGGCCGTCGCCGACCGATCAAATCATGACGAGTTCTGATCAGATTCCGTCACTGGAACAGCGGATTAAGGGTCCACGCGGGCGTGGATGCTCGACAGGATGGTTAGAACGATGAGTTTGTTTATTCTCTCGGGCCAGCTGGGGCAGGCAGGGTGCTGCCAATCTACGGAATGTAGTGGTTGGCCGGGTCTCTTTTCTATATGAATAGCTTCTACGGGGGGGGGGGGGGGGGGGGAGCACCAGTGCTAATAAGTGAGGATGATCCTTTTTGTATATAAATGACATGGGAATGAGATCTCAATCAGAGTTACGAGTAAAAACTAATGAAGTTTCAATCGATCATTCGTTCACTAGTTCGGTACACATACAGTCAGCTCACAGGACCCATTCACTTGAATTTTAGGTTTTCTGTTTGTAGGTGAAGTTAAAACCCTCCCAGGCAAAAACATTTTTTTAAAAGCAGTAAAAAGGCCCCTTGCCAATTTTGTGTCTAGTTTCGGCCTACATGGCCCCGCCTCAGCAATGGAACTCCATGTTGTTCAGAAAAATCTGGAAACTATTACATAAAATCAAGTATACTTTTTTTTTGCGAAAACAAGTATACTTCTCTCACTCTAATGTGTCAAAACTTCAGCTAAAATTCATCAAGAATTTAGGAGCAAAATTGTTCTGAAATTTATGTCCCGAATTCTCATTCAAAATCTAAACTGTGTACAAAAAGTTGCCGAAGCTACGAAATTCAAGTAAAATTCCCTCATTCTACACTCACATGTCATCTCAACTTCCATCACGCTTTAGGAGAAAATCAATTCTGAATTTCTCTCTTTTTAAAATGTCAAATTACATAAATAATATTAACAGAAAATCAAGCATAGTCCCCTATTCTAAGTTCAAGTTCTAGGTTACAAAACATGAATAATTTAGAAGTACATTTTCATGGAGTTTTCGTCCCAATTTTTGTCAGAAAGTTCAAGTTGTTCAAAAATATATGTTAAAAAATAGCAGAATTACATGACTATTTTGTTCAGCTTTCAGCCCAAACGCAAAATAAAATTAGTAATAGAACCATTTCTATAACAAAAATCAGCAAGCACATATTTCTGGGATTAATCTGCCAGAAACTATAGAAAATCAAGCTTAATTCCCCAACTCTACTTATAAAACTTCATCTTAAATTATGTTAGAAAATAATTTACGTTGTTGTCTAAAATTATTTAAAGAATGTCGTATCAATCTTGATTGAACATTCAAATTAGATAGAGAAATCTAACGGTAACTCAAGAACTGATTTTCTCATAAAATATTGATGATTTTGACGTGAAATTAGAACAATACATTTAGAGGTATACACTTTTCATAAATTAAAACTCTAGATGTTTTAAGTTTAAATCATTTGAGCAAAAAAAAATTTGCGGGGGGGGGGGGGGGGGTTAAGTGGATTTTCGAGTTAAGGTTAATTATTTAAATGGTTTTGATAGAAGTTTGTATAGGTCCAATGTTCCGGTTGGTACATTTGACTTGTAAAATCGACCGACAAATAAAAGGCAGTAGACCATGCGTTTTTATGTAATAAAACTATATTTAGGCACAATGACAATATTGCAACGTCGGGGAGTGTTACACAATTGAACTAACAAGGAATCTACTTTATCATTTAGTAAACGATTCAATGTCTTGCATGAACTAAACAGAGTACTCTAGAACGATGAAAATAAAATGCACACGAACACGACATAGATCCATTATACCAAAAATACATCAAGGACCTTAAGACCCATCAACTTTAGTTCCATCTTTTGCATCTGGACTTTCTTCTATTTCTAGGATCCGGTGAAAAGATCACATATGACCAAACTTGCACAAGACAGACTAGCCTCAAGGTTTTGAAGAGCAGATTGAGTCACCTACCCCCAATATGTGGAACCTATGATCATTGAACGTTTGATGGTTATCGAACCGAGGATGCATCTTATAATATCGTGGAAGAAGCTTGCGAGCTCAAAAGAACGAAACATGAGAAGTACCGAGGACACCAAACTTGACACCAGTAGAACACTAGTCTCCCCCCCCCCCTAGTACCGGTTCAACACGAACCGGCACTAAAGGACCACCACGTGGCACGAGCCAGCGTCGCGGGAGTACCGGTTAGTAACACCAATCGGTAAAAGGTTTGGGGGGTTTTGGGTTCATAGTTGCTTTTTTCCTTTAATTTTGTGTTTTCCATTTAATTTTTTTTCATTTGCTGGTATTTTATGATACTACATATTTTACACGTTATGCATAATAGAGTTTCTCGTAGAACCAATCATATATATAGGTAAAACTGTGTCTACCATAGCTTGCCGCAGAACTAGTTAAGGGTTGCTAAACTTTTAACGGTTTAAAAGTTATCAAAAAATATGAAATAAATATGGGAGCATCTCTCCAATGTAATAAGATGATCCAACGGAGGGATTGTCAAAATATGCATCTATGTGTCCTCGGCAAAAATAATAAGCATTTCAGCTCACTGCGATATAAATATATACTGAACTATTTGTTTTTTTGACCAGGACACATACAGTCGTATTTTCTTAATCCCTCCGTTGGATCATGTTATATTACAGGTGTGTTGGTTCAGTATTTTTTTCAGAATATTTGAGAACTTTTGCACCGTTGAAACCCTTAACTAGTTCTGCGGCAAGCACTTATAGAAAATCCTACTCCAATATATATATGGGATTGACTATTCGCCAGTCTGGGTGAGGAATAGTTATTCTTCACCCCCATCTATTTTACCATTAATGCGTCGTAATTTCACGTTTCGTAAGTTTTGTCTTATTTCCGACGTAAAAAGAGACCGTAAAAAAATATATAATCGTCATAAAAAATATTTTATGTTATGTAAGTACACATAAACTGCAATTTTTCTTGTTTTATGACCTATATTTTTTATGCCAAATTTTACGTAGTGAATCAATAGGAATGTAACTATTTGAATTCCGAACGTAATTTAATTATGAAATGATCGTAAGATTACTTCGGGTGAAGAATAACTTATTCTGCATCCTGGGTGATGAATAGTATATATATATCATCGAATGTCTCACACCGCCATTCACACATCCACATGTATATATACAATTTGGTATAAACAATTTTTTCTACATGGAGGCATTACTGCGGTAGCGGTAATGGTATTCTCCATTGGGATCTATGACCTGGCCGAGCAAAAATCCCGCTATTTCCTCTTGAATTGCTCGTACGCGATCCGTTGGTAGGAGCTTATCCCGAACCTCATTGAACTTTTAAGGAGATTAATATGCATGTATTAGTTGTGTGATTAGATATCAATAATGATGTAAAAATTGTGAATAGTGTTTTGACAAGCGTACCCATAGCTGTCTAGCAGATTTGGTCCTTTCGAATGCCATCATGCAAATGTTCTCGCAAACGTAGTATGCACATAAATCAGTCTCCCGTGCCTGCTTCATGGCCTTTACAAGAATAGAATTCAATCAGATAATAATAAATCAAGCATGATAAATAATGGTATTGAAACTAGAATTAAAGAGATGGTAGCTAGCTAGTACTACTTAATTATTTACCTTGGATCGAAACCAATACAACTTTTGTTTTCATTCGCTTGGAACCATTTTGATGAACTTTTGCTAAGCCCTGCCTGCCGACAACGAAAATGAATAAAGGAGTTATTAATTAGTTGATATCTGGAAATGACGAACTAAAGAGGCCGACATATAGTTCGATAATGATTGAAATTACCTGTTGACTATTCCCTTCACGATTGAGTAGTCACTAGCGTCTTTAAATAGTGAGTCCAGTACTTCAACTTTTCCTTCTTCAACTTGAATGGCTAACAAGATCCAGTGGTAATTGCTTGCGCATACATTTGCATATATAAATTAAGCGGGCATGTGCATAACACTCATCAACTATCCTAAACCGTATACACTTATTAACATCTAGTAGCAAGCAAAAACAGAATTTGTAGTACAAGACAGCGTGACTCACTAGAAGTTGTAAGAAAGTAGTATATCTCGATTGGTATTGAGGCGCTTAAAGAACTCTAGCATATTTTTCTATACGTCTGCTCGATACCATCCATATGTCCATGTCTCTTCATTAATGGTATTTGGGTCAATGAACCCAATGCCATAGCGTCCAGCTTTTTTCATTTCATACATTTCATCATGCATAATACCATAGAAAAGAATATAGTGAGGATAATTACAGGTAATGATCAACGAGCACTACAGCTAGCTTGAGACTTAAATTATAGAAAGAAATCAGTTACAGACAATAGCAACCGACGATAGATTTGTCGAGTGCGTCTTAATTGAATAACTGAAATAGTTCTGTATACTCAACAGACAGAGTTGTCTCATTGAAGTAATGCTCTGCATTGACTTTCACCATGAGGGACTCTCGATTAGTAGTCTTGCAATTTCCATGTACCATTCATGCAATTCATACATTCTCGTTGAGAGCTTCTTGATCTCCTCAAGCTTGACCAAAGGTTTTCCGCGGACATATTTCCGTTTTATGTCCTCCTTTTTAAGCGTATCCATGGGCTCGATCTCTAGGAGTTGATAAACAGTGATACCGAGCTCTGTAGCCTGCCTTCTATGCTCGTCGGTTATTACCAGCTGATCGGCGCCGGTACTCGCATGTGTTGGTACAATGAGCGGGGAGGTTTATTGCACCGCCTGTTCTCCCAGCTGGGGAAGGGTTTTCCTGCTTTTTTTGGCAGCTGCTTGGCTCGAGCTCGAGCTCGACTCCTTCTTTTGTTGTGCTCGATGTGCCTTCCTGATTTGGCGCTCATAGTCTGAGTCAACGGGCTTGGGAGCCGGTGCTTTAGCCATACGAATAAAGTGGTCAACGATATCCTCGGGCACTTTCTCCTTTGGCGGCGGTAGCTGTTTCGGTCCAAAATGGGCGTCCAATTGGGCCTTCACTTTGGCTTTGTTTTCCTCCTCGGTCATGTCGTAAGGCCTCATCAGAAGAGGCGCGAGGCTTGGACCATATTGAAATCGCTTGCCTCCTGTACCTCCTGTACCTCGACTTGTACCGCTACGCACCATAACTGTGGCGGCTCTCTTCCGTTGTTGCTGAGGCGGCGGAGACGGCTGACGTGGCTGACTTGGAGGAGGAGGAGTGGGCTGACGCGGTGCCGTACTTGGAGCAGGAGTGGCCTGACGCAGTGCCGGACTTGGAGGAGGAGGAGTGTCCTGACGTGTTGCCGGACTTGAAGGAGCAGGACTCTGCTGAGGCGGTGGCTGATGACTTGGAGGAGCGGGAGTCTACTAACGCGGTGGTGGACTTCGAGGAGGAGTCTGCTGACGCGGTGTCGGTGGCCTTGGAAAGATAATGCAATCCTTTCTCCATAGGATGATACGATGTATGGCCTCTCCCAGTGTGTGCTCCTCGTCACCTCCAGGAATGTCAAGCTCTAGCCCCGAATATTGGTCCACCACTTCATCAACCACGACACAAGCATAGCCAGCTGGAATCGGGTTGCAATGGAAGGTTGCTTCGGGAGGATTTGCATAAGCAACGACGTCCGCCACCTTCATGGATATGTTCTTCATTTTGAAGTGTAGCTCAAAATTAGTGTTCTCCATGATGTCATCCACAGGGTATCTATCCAACAGTGCCTCGCCCGGGGCGGAACCCACGCTGCTTCTCGGCATGGATGGGACGGTGCTATCCAATGCTGGATCATCTGCTAGCTGCTACCACTGCTGAGACCCCCTTTCTTGGCTAAGTGAGTCGATCTGCTACTGTTGCCGTTGCAATTGGAGTGCCAACTCCGCGTGCGCTGATTCTAGGCCTTTAAGGCATTCTGCTTCCTACTCCTCTACTCCTCCTCCAGATTCCTCTTCTTCTCCTCCTCCATCTTCTTTCTCGCACGGCTTCTATAGTCGGTGTTCCAGTCTGCAAACCCCTCATACCACGGAACAACGCCTTTGCCTCGTGTTCTTCCCGGGTGTTCAGGATTTCCCAGGGCGCGCGTAAGCTCATCGTTCTCTCTGTTGGGCGTGAACACCCCCGTTTGAGCCTCTTCTATTGCAACAAGTATGTTGTCGTTGGCTCCTTTAATACTTGCCCTCTTCAAAACCTTGCCTGTCTTTGGGTCCAATGCCCCCATGCGCTTAGAACCAAGTCATGCACCTGGGGGGCCCGCTCAATGTAACTGGAATGACCGCTGCATCCACCATCTGTTGCTCAGACTTATCCCACTTAGGCCGGGCCACCGCATAGACACCTGGCCCCAGCCTATGGAAATGCTCCTTTTTGCGGCATTGATCTTGTTTATTCTCAACCGTCCTTAGATAATTCTGATTCTTTGAATTTCACGAAAGCGGGCCAGTGATCTCTTTGCTTCTCCAGTGTTCCCATGAATTCTGGAGTCTTCTTTTCTCCTTCGACATACTTGTCCCATATAGTTTTCTTGTGGGTGTTGAATGCAATTGCCATCTTCCTAAGAGCAGCGTCCTTGACTTTCTACACATCTGCATCTGTGAAATGATCTGGTAGGGTGAAATGATCCATGAGAGATTCCCAAAGCCAATCTTTTGCTCTTTGGTCGACAAAAGTAAGATCTGGATGTTGGTTTCCTGGCTCTTTCCATTCTTGAATGGAGATCGGGAGTTGCTCCTTCACAAGAACTCGGCACTGACGAACGAACTTGTTCGCAATGTTCTTAGGCTCGCTTGGTTCACCATTAGGTTTGATGGCATCGATGTTGTACTTTATGCCCTCCTTCAACTTTTTGGCCGGGCCTTGCACTGTCCTACTGCCTGTAGAAGATTTGCTCGATCCGGAGGGCTGAAAGAAGAAAGATTGATTCACTAATATATATACAAATCATTTAAAATATGTGATGATCACTAGATGCCTGCTTATATAAATATACCTCGCCGGTCTTTGTTATTACAAGATCAACATTTTCTTCGTCATCATAATCATAGTTCTGGACTTCATCAATTCGGTCGTCTTGATCAAATATCATATCACCCTCCCCGGTATTGTTCAGATATTGGGAGTCGTCATCTTCTTCATTCTGATCATCTGGCCGGCGAGGAGAGTGTATGATCTCGAACAGGGCTTATTCTCCTTCTCTGCGGGTATTGCCCGCCATAGCTTCTATTTAACTAATCCAGAAGAAATATAAAACAATTTAGTATTCAAATTACAATGCATGCATGCAATCAATAAGGAAAAACTGAATCATAGTACATAATATGCATCATCGAATATAATCTCCAATACATCGTCTCGAATGTTATCGAATAATATATATAATCTTGAATACATCGTCTCGAATATCATCAAATAATATATATATATAATCCCGAATACACCGTCTCGATATTATCGAATACACCACTAGCTAGCTACCTAATATAGATCGAATACTACAGAATAATATAGTTCACTCGCGGTTCCTGAGGCACAGGCGGTGGACACCCAAAGAGAAAGAACCATCACAGGATCATACACTACTAGGGAAAACCCTAGTAGTAGCGCGGGTTTAATGCCCACTAGTAGCGCGGGACACCGCGCTACTAGTAAGGCGCTACAACTATTCCTTAGCAGTAGCGCTTGCTACACGCGCTACTGCTAATTCATATAGCCGCAGCGTTTGTTCACACCCGCACTACTGCTAATATAGCTAGTAGTAGCATGTTTACTCTCCATCGCTACTAGTATTCTTTTTCTCACTTTTTTAGTTTTTTGTCTATTTATACGCCGTTATACAAATTTTGGTACAATACCAATTATGAGGTTGTTATATCAATATGCCCCTAACAGTGTGTCAAATGAAGGTGGATTAGGTTCAAGTGGAGGCAAAATGTGGTGCATGTCAAATTCGATGTGCACCACATGTTGCATCCACTTGAATCTAATCCGCCAACACAAGCTATTTAATCATCATCATAGTCATTACCACCAACAGTAGCTATTTAATCATCATAGTCATAGTGTAGCACACATCATTATCTTCAAACTCATTCTAGCTAGCTAATCACCACCAACACTAGCTGCGGTAGCTATCTAATCACCATCAACACTAGCTAATAATAATCATCATAGTCATTACCACCAACACTAGCTATTTAATCATCATAACTCATTTCTAGCTAGCTAATCACTCCTGCTGCTCTCTCTCAGGTAAAATAGCATAAAACATGTGTAGCATTCCTGCTTCATCAAGTTGGAGCATGCAGATGAACCTGTCTCCTAATCATGGACTGCGCTTCTCATTGCTGCCCCCTAGTACTTCTCTGCGATCGTTCACAATTTTGCTCTAGTCTTTCACTATTAAGCATTCCTCGCTATTAGAAATCCTGTATGCACTAAAGTGCATTGTAGGATATCTTGGCCGTAAGCTATCAGTTCTCATGCGACCTTTAGTCTCAATCCAATGAGGCACAACATTCATCGGGAGTCCTTGTTGAAGAACATCATATAGTAACATACTTAGCAATGAAGTTTAGCTTAAAAATAATGTATGCAAAAGATGCACTGAGGACAAATAGTAAAAATCTTACCATCTTTCCTAAATAGATGTTACCATAGATCAGTACGGACACTATTGGTTGCACATTTTGAGTACTAAGATTTCTAAGTCCAGGAAAATAATTTGTCTTGACAGCATCAAGATCCTCAAGCCATTAAACATAATGACCTATCTCCTCGCAATTTAGTTCAGCCTCGGGATAGTGGACGATCATGTCTACCAAGCGCCAGACATGTTTGCTTGAATGGAAATAAGCTGTCAATAGAAATTAGTTGTCAACTATTTTTGAATAAACAATATCGAAGACATAAATATGGTTGAGAAACTCACATAATGGTATAACTGGAGACGTCTGCACATCGACCCAAATGTCTCTATTACCTTCAATATCATCTTCGGGGCAAATATCAAAGGTGATAAACGTATCAGGCTCAAATGCATAAGCCTTGCATAGTGCTTGCCAAGTTTTGCATTTAAAATAGGTGTAGGTGTCTGCGTTGTATAATTTTGCGTGGAAAGTATAACCATGCTCGGTCTTCAAGTTAACTCTCTTTACCTCTGTAGTTTCCATACCACTGAAACCTATCTTATCCAAGACAAAAACTCTTGCATGGCAGGGGATACGCTACTAGAATAGTAAAAAATTTAAATTATAAGTTGAAGCAAATGAAGCAGATGTCATGCTTAATTACAAAAAAAGACTTGTCGTTGTGACTTACTGTATCCACTTCGAAGTTCTCGTCCAGCTTGATGCTGAAGCGCCTATCATCATCTAGGAAGATTCTGTCGCACAGGCCGCGCTCGTCTTCGCAGTATTCGCAAATACCGAAATCCTTTTCGTCGTCAGACATTTCCTATGTTCATAGTTGAAAAATTAATTGAAAATCGATCAAAGAGAACTACCGGGATACTCAACACACAAATCAAAATCAGAAAATAAATAAGTATACAAATTAGCATGCATTCAATAAGCAAAAGTAAATCATCTCATGCATCCGTACATCGTCGAATATTTTCACTAATACATCCTGAATAGTATCATACATATAACATCACTAATAGAACTAAAACCCTAGCGCACGATGGGTATCCGCGCGGGCGGTGGACACCCAAAGAGAAGGAACCATCATAGGATCATATCTCCGGTCAGCTGCCCAAAGAACCTGCTAGGTATTGGAGAACCCGTCCTCCAACTCAAACAAGTAGCCACGGACGTGCGTGTTCTCCTCCCTGACACGGTGACGTACCACCTCCACGGGGTCCTCGAACCTCTGTACCGTCACTGGCCCACGCGACCTCCACCAAAGAAGGTTCGGGTCGACGACGGGCTGACTCCTCACCAACCTGTGCCCCCTGGTAGGCGGCGCCTCCCAGTACCAGCCCGATGGAGCCCAGTTCCAGACATGGCCCATCTGGTCAAGCAGGTGTCCTCCACCGAGTCGATGATGATGAGGATGCGGGATAGGCATCGTGGATGTCGATGCGGGAATAATTGCTTTAACTAAAAAAATAACAACAAATGTGACATATTCAACTAGTTCTATTAATTCAACTAGTTCTTACTAAAAATAAACTTATTATGAATCTAGTCAATTAATTCTACACCTAATAAAATGAATAATGACATAAAAAAGGCCTATGCTTTGCAGGAACATTGACTCCTTCCCGATGCGGCAAATCCCGGGCACTCGATATGTCCTAGTTTGTAGCACAAGTCATGCCGAAATTCACGGAAAATTTTGGCATGAATTTTGCTAAAAAGTGGACAAATCAAGAACCTAAAATTTGCCGAAACGGAAATGAATCAACATTCCGGCAAAATATAGGCCACTAGGCTTCATTCCCTGGAAACAACAAAGCCACTTGGGCACAATCGAACTACTTCAATGAAAAGATATAACATGAGCAAACACTATTGAGGAATTTGCATATAAGATGGCCACTTCAATGAAAAGATATAATCAACAATAATGGAATATGCAAATGATCATCAATGACATATATCATATAACAACAATCTTGTTTTTTGTTTACATAGCAACAATTAGTTTAACCACGTTTTTGAAAAGAAAGACAATTCTGTTTTTTGTTTACAGCTAATTGTCATAGCTACCTAGGAACTACTGCCCTAATTACCATCTAATTTGATGAACCTAGGGGTGGAAAGTGGTAGCAGATATTCCAATTATCCAACTTAAAAGTGAAATAAGTGGTCAAATTTTACTTGTTTTATTATGCATTACAATAGTGTTTATTCATCATCTAAGAAAACATCCGCATCCGATTCGTTTCCACCCATAGATGAACCCTAACTAATTTGATGCGACTAAAAATTGAAGAACCCTAGATAGAGGTAGGGGAGGGGAGGAGCAGGCGTGCTCACCTCGGGTGCCTGCGGCGAGGGAGGGGCAGGCGGCGTCGAGGTCGGGGCCGGGTGCGGCGTCGAGGTCGGGGGGGGGGGGGGGGGCGGCATCGAGGGTGTGCAGCGGGCGGCGGCGGTGAGGTCGAGAGCGGCAGGGCGACGGCGGCGATGGAGCAGTTGGGGGAGAGGGGGAAGTGGAGGGGAAGGACTTAGCGAAATTTTGAGCCCGCGCGGCGGGGGGTTAAGTCAAACTAGCAGCAGCGCGTTTGGCAGGAACGCGCTATAGCTAAATTAGCTATAGTGTGTCCAGCAAAACGCGCTACAGCTATTCCTTTCTGATTTATCATATCAGTAGCGCTTTGCCCTGAAAAAACGCTACTGCTAAGTCTAAGCATGTAAAAACTTCAAAAATATACATCGGTCATCGTTGATCTTTTTGTGTCTAATCTAAATAGTCAACATGAATCCTCACAGTACCTATATAGGCACCGGTGAAGATTCATATTGCAGCCACAAATCCTACACATATAGTTCAATGAAGACCAAGTGCTCGAGATAGTTTGAGAAGTAACATATTTAAGGTGGTAAACACCTTTTCGCTTAGCAGTATGAGACTAAACTTAATTAGCTGCAATACTTAGCAACAGCGTGTTTTGAAGAAAAATGTTGCTACTAAGTACTTTAGCAGTAGCGCGTCCTTGGAAGGGTGCTACTACTATATCTAGCCTGGTGGCAACACCGTGGAAATTATAGTAGTAGCGCTTGTTTCACCTAGACCGCTACTGCTACCGTGCTATTAGTAGGGCCGTTTCCTGAAGCTCGCTACTGCTAATTAGCAGTAGCGTTTGTTTTTAAATCGCGCTGCTGCTAAGATTCAGTGTATAAGGTTTTCCCTAGTAGTGATAGCTCGGGTGAGATCACCAAAGAACCTGCCAAGTATTGGAGAACCTGACGTCCATAGCAGCCATGTAGCGACGGACGTGCTCGTCCTCCTCCCTGACACGGCGACGTACCACCTCCGTCGGGGCCGGCTCCCTCCGCACCGTAATTGGCCCACGCGAACGCTAACAAAGGACCTCCGGGTCGACGGCGGGACCCGGGGCCGGGTTCCTCACCAACCGGCGCCCCCCTGAAGGTAGCACCTCCCAGTGCTAGCCCAGCGGGGCCCAGTCCCGGACATGGCTCCTCTGAAGTAGGACGTCATCGCGAACGGATCGGCGGCGAGGATGCGGGCCGGGCATCATCGAGAACAAATACTATATGCAAATGTAACATTTTTTAAATGATTGGATTGTGATTTAGCTAATTCATCAAACTAAAACTAACATTTCTATATAACTAACATGTCTATAACATTTCTATACCTAAAAAACAGAAAAATTGCTAACATTTCTATAACTAACATTTCTATAAACATTTATATAACTAAAAAAATATAAAAATTACTAACATTTCTATAACTAAAAAACTGAAATATTTCTCACATTTCTATAACGAATTAACACAATGTGTGTGTGTGACCATGGCGGTGTTGGAAATATGCCTAGAGGCAATAATAAATTGATTATTATTATATTTCCTTGTTCATGATAATCGTTTATTATCCATGCTAGAATTGTATTGATAGGAAACTCAGATACATGTGTGGATACATAGACAACACCATGTCCCTAGTAAGCCTCTAGTTGACTAGCTCGTTGATCAATAGATGGTTACGGTTTCCTGACCATGGACATTGGATGTCATTGATAACGGGATCACATCATTAGAAGAATGATGTGATGGACAAGACCCAATCCTAAGCCTAGCACAAGATCATGTAGTTCGTATGCTAAAGCTTTTCTAATGTCAATTATCTTTTCCTTAGACCATGAGATTGTGCAACTCCCGGATACCGTAGGAATACTTTGGGTGTGCCAAACGTCACAACGTAACTGGGTGGCTATAAAGGTGCACTACTGGTATCTCCGAAAGTGTCTGTTAGGTTGGCACGAATCAAGACTGGGATTTGTCACTCCGTGTGACGGAGAGGTATCTCTGGGCCCACTCGGTAGGACATCATCATAATGTGCACAATGTGATCAAGGAGTTGATCACGGGATGATGTGTTGCGGAACGAGTAAAAGAGACTTGCCGGTAACAAGATTGAACAAGGTATCGGGATACCGACGATCGAATCTCGGGCAAGTATCGTACCGATAGACAAAGGGAATTGTATACGGGATTGATTAAGTCCTTTGACATCGTGGTTCATCCGATGAGATCATCGTGGAACATGTGGGAGCCAACATGGGTATCCAGATCCCGCTGTTGGTTATTGACCAGAGAACGTCTCGGTCATGTCTGCATGTCTCCCGAACCCGTAGGGTCTACACACTTAAGGTTCGATGACGCTAGGGTTATAAAGGAAGCTTGTATGTGGTTAACGAATGTTGTTCGGTGTCCCGGATGAGATCCCGTACGTCACGAGGAGTTCCGGAATGGTCCGGAGGTAAAGATTTATATATAGGAAGTATGGTTTTGGCCACCGGAAGAGTTTTGGGCATCACCGGTAGTGTACCGGGACCACCGGAGGTGTCCGGGGGTCCACCAAGTGGGGCCACCAGCCCCAGAAGGTTGCGTGGGCCAAGTGTGGGAGGGGACCAGCCCCAGGTGGGCTGGTGCGCCCCCCCCCACCAAGGCCCAAGGCGCCTCCTAGAGGGGAAGGGGCAAACCCTAGGGCAGATGGGCCCTAAGGCCCACCCCTGGTGAGCCTCCCCCTCTCCCCCCTTGGCCGCAGCCCTAGATGGGTTTTGGGGCTGCCGCCACCCCTAGGGAGGGAACCCTAGATGGGGGCGCAGCCCCTCCCCTCCTCCTATAAATAGTGAGGCCTAGGGGCTGACCAACGACACGAGTTCCTCTCCTGTGCTGGCGCATCCCTCCCCTCTCCCAAGTTCTTCCTCCTCTTCTGTGGTGCTTGGCGAAGCCCTGCAGGATTGCCACGCTCCTCCATCATCACCAAGCCGTTGTGCTGCTGCTGGATGGAGTCTTCCTCAACCTCTCCCTATCCCCTTGCTGGATCAAGGCATGGGAGACGTCACCAGACTGTACGTGTGTTGAACGCGGAGGTGCTGTCCGTTCGGCACTAGGATCATCGGTGATTTGGATCACGGCGAGTACGACTCCATCAACCCCGTTCACTTGAACGCTTCCGCTTAGCGATCTACAAGGGTATGTAGATGCACTCTCTATCCCCTCGTTGCTGGTTTCTCCATAGATAGATCTTGGTGACTCGTAGGAAAATTTTAAATTTCTGCTACGTTCCCCAACAGTGGCATCATGAGCTAGGTCTATTGCGTAGATTCTTTGCACGAGTAGAACACAAAGTAGTTGTGGGCGTTGATTTTGTTCAATATGCTTACCGTTACTAGTCAATCTTGATTCGGCGGCATTGTGGGATGAAGCGGCCCGGACCGACCTTACACGTACACTTACGTGAGACAGGTTCCACCGACTGACATGCACTAGTTGCATAAGGTGGCTAGCGGGTGCCAGTCTCTCCCACTTTAGTCGGATCGGATTCGATGAAAAGGGTCCTTATGAAGGGTAAATAGCAATTGACATATCACGTTGTGGTTTTGCGTAGGTAAGAAACGTTCTTGCTAGAAACCCATAGCAGCCACGTAAAACATGCAAACAACAATTAGAGGACGTCTAACTTGTTTTTGCAGGGTATGCCATGTGATGTGATCTGGCCAAAGGATGTGATGTATGATATATGTGATGTATGAGATGATCATGTTCTTGTAATAGGAATCACGACTTGCATGTCGATAAGTATGACAACCGGTAGGAGCCATAGGACTTGTCTTTAATTTATTTATGACCTGCGTGTCAACATAAACGTCATGTAATTACTTTACTTTATTGCTAACCGTTAGCCATAGTAGGAGAAGTAATAGTTGGCGAGACAACTTCACGAAGACACGATGATGGAGATCATGATGATGGAGATCATGGTGTCATGCCGGTGACGATGATGATCATGGAGCCCCGAAGATGGAGATCGAAAGGAGCAAAGTGATGATGGCCATATCATGTCACTATTTGATTGCATGTGATGTTTATCATGTTTATACATCTTATTTGCTTAGAACGACGGTAGTAAATAAGATGATCCCTCATTAAAATTTCAAGAAAGTGTTCCCCCTAACTGTGCACCGTTGCGAAAGTTCGTCGTTTCGAAGCACCATGTGATGATCGGGTGTGATAGATTCTTACGTTCACATACAACGGGTGTAAGACAGATTTACACACGCGAAACACTTAGGTTGACTTGACGAGCCTAGCATGTACAGACATGTCCTCGGAACACAAGAGACCGAAAGGTCGAGCATGAGTCGTATGGTAGATACGATCAACATGAAGATGTTCACCGATGATGACTAGTCCGTCTCACGTGATGATCGGACACGGCCTAGTTGACTCGGATCATGTAATCACTTAGATGACTAGAGGGATGTCTATCTGAGTGGGAGTTCATAAGATGAACTTAATTATCCTGAACATAGTCAAAACATCTTTGCAATTTATGTCGTAAGCTCGCGCTTTAGTTCTACTATTTTAGATATGTTCCTAGAGAAAATATAGTTGAAAGTTGATAGTAGCAATTATGCGGAAAATAGATGGCTTATGTCCTTAACGCAACGCTCGATGTGCTAGACCTCGAACGTGGTATGTGGATGTTGCGAACATTTGACATACACGTTTTGATGACTACATGATAGTTCGGTAATGTTAATGGTTTAGAATTGAGGCACCGAAGATATTTTTTGTCGCGGAACATATGAGATGTTTCGAGGGCTGAAATTGGGATTTCAGGCTCGTGCCCACGTCAAGAGGTATAAGACCTCCGACGATTTTCTTGGCCTGCAAACTAAGGGAGAAAAGCTCAATCGTTGAGCTTGTGCTCAGATTGTCTGAGTACAACAATCACCTGAATCAAGTGGGAGTTGATCTTCCAGATAAGATAGTGACGTTTCTCCAAAGTCATTGCCACCAAGCTGCTACAGCTTTGTGATGAACTATATCAGAGATGGATATGATGATCCTTGAAATATTCGCGATGTTTGACACCGCGAAAGTAGAAATCAAGCAGGAGCATCAATTGTTGATGGTTAGTGAAACCACTAGTTTCAAGAAGGGCAAGGGCAAGAAGGGATACTTCATGAAACGGCAAATCAGCTGCTGCTCTTGTGGAGAAACCCAAGGTTGAACCCAAACCCGAGACTGAGTGCTTCTGTAATAAGGGGAACAGCCACTAGAGCAGAATTAACCTAGATACTTGGTAGATGAGAAGGCTGTCGATAGAAGTATATTGGATATACATTATGTGAATGTGTACTTTACTAGTACTCCTAGTAGCATCAGGGTATTAGATACCGGTTCGGTTGCTAAGTGTTAGTAACTCGAAATAAAAGCTACGGAATAAACGGAGACTAGCTAAAGGTGAGCTGACGAGATGTGTTGGAAGTGCTTGCAAGATTGATATGATCAAGCATCGCACGCTCCCTCTACCATCGAGATTGGTGTTAAACCTAAATAATTGTTATTTGGTGTTTGCGTTGAGCATAGACATGATTGGATTATGTCTATCGCAATACGGTTATTCATTTAAGGAGAATAATGGTTACTCTATTTATTTGAATAATACCTTCAATGGTCTTGCACCTAAAATGAATGGTTTATTGAATCTCGATCATAG
The DNA here is from genome assembly GCA_032464435.1 of Aegilops umbellulata. Lineage (NCBI taxonomy): Eukaryota > Viridiplantae > Streptophyta > Magnoliopsida > Poales > Poaceae > Aegilops > Aegilops umbellulata. The sequence goes on from CP136055.1 coordinate 447,504,630, forward strand.
TGATACACATGTTCATGCCAAAAGATACAAGATAGTAATGATAGTACCACCTACTTGTGGCACTGCCGTATAAGTCATATTGGTATAAAACGCATGAAGAAGCTCCATGTTGGTGGATCTTTGGGCTCACTCATTTTTGAAAAGGATTGAGACATGTGAACCATGTCTATTGGTATATACGCATGAAGAAACTCCATGCAGATGGACCGTTTGGACTCACTTGATTTTGAATCACTTGAGATATGCAAATCATACCACATGGGCAAGATGACTGAAAGCTTCGGTTTCAGTAAAATGGAACAAGAAAGCAACTTGTTGGAAGTAACACATTTTGATGTGTGCAGTCCAATGAGTGCTGAGGCACGCAGTGGATATCATTATGCTCTTACTTCACAGATGATTTGAGTAGATACTGAGTATATTTACTTGATGAAACACAAGTCTGAATTATTGAATGGTTCAAGTAATTTCAGAATGAAGTAGAATATCGTCGTGACAAGAGGATAAAATATCTATGATATGATCATAGAGATGAATATCTGAGTTGCGAGTTTGGTACACAATTGAGACATTGTGGAAATTGTTTCACGACTAGTACCGCCTGGAACACCATAGTGTGATGGTGTGTCCAAACATCATAACTGCACCCTATTGGATATGATGCATACCATGATGTCTCTTATCGAATTACCACTATCGTTCATGGGTTAGGCATTAGAGACAACCGCACTCACTTTAAATAGGGCACCACGTAATTCCGATAAGATGACACCGTATGAACTATGGTTTAGAGAAAACCTAAGCTGTCATTTCTTATAAGTTTGGGGCTGCGACGCTTATGTGAAAAGTTTCAGGCTGATAAGATCGAACCCAAAGCGGATAAATGCATCTTCATAGGACACCCAAAACAGTTGGGTATACCTCCTGTCTCAGATCTGAAAGCAATAGGGATTGTTTCTGAAATCAGGTCCTTTCTCGAGGAAAAGTTTCTCTCGAAAGAATTGAGTGGGAGGATGGTGGAGACTTGATGAGGTTATGGAACCATCACTTCAACTAGTGTGTAGCAGGGCACAGGAGTTGTTCCTATGGCACCTACACCAATTGAAGTGGAAGCTTATGATAGTGATCATGAGACTTCAGATCAAGTCACTCCCAAACCACGTAGGATGACAAGGATGCGTACTACTTCAGAGTGGTACGTAATCCTGTCTTGGACGTCATGTTGCTAGACAACAATGAACCTACGAGCTATGGAGAAGCGATGGTGGGCCCGGATTCCGATGAATGGCTCGAGGCCATAAAATCCAAGAGAGGATCCATGTATGAAAACAAAGTGTAGACTTTGGCAGAACAGCTCGATGGTCGTGAGGCTATTGAGTACAGATGGATTTTAAAAGGAAGACGGACAATGATGGTAAATGTCACCATTAAGAAAGCTCGACTTGTCGTTAAGATATTTCCCGACAAGTTCAAGGAGTTGACTACAATGAGATTTTCTCACTCGTAGCGATGCTAAGAGTCTGTTGGAATCATGTTAGCGATTACTGCATTATTTATGAAATTGTGCAGATAGGATGTCAAAACATTGTTTCCTCGACGATTTTCTTGAGGAAAGGTTGTATGTGATACAACCAGAAGATTTTTGTCAATCCTGAAAGATGCTAACAAGTATGCAAAGCCCCAGCAATCCTTCTAAGGACTGGAGTAAGCATCTCGGAGTTGGAATGTACACTTTGATGAGATGATCAAATATTTTGGGTTTATACAAAGTTTATGGGAAACTTGTATTTCCAAAGAAGTGAGTGGGAGCACTATAGAATTTCTGATGAGTATATGTTGTTGACATATTGTTGCTGAGAAATGATGTAGAATTTCTGGAAAGCATATAGGGTTATTTGAAAAGTGTTTTTCAATGGAAAACCTGGATTAAGCTACTTGAACATTGAGCATCAAGATCTATAAGGATAGATCAAAATTGTTTAATAGTACTTTCAAACGAACACATACCATGACAAGATTTTGAAGGAGTTCAAAATAGATCAGCAAAGAAGGAGTTCTCGGTTGTGTTACAAGGTGTGAGTGTTGAGTAAGACTCAAGACCTGACTATGGCAGAATAGAGAGAAAGGACGAAGGTCGTCCCCTATGCTTCAGACATAGGCTCTAAAGTATGCTATGTTTGTGTACCGCACCTGAAGTGTGCCAAACCATGAGTCAGTCAAGGGGTACAAGTGTGATCTAGAAATGGATCACAGGACAACGGTCAAAGTTATCCTTAGTAACTAGTGGACTAAGGAATTTTCTCGATTATGGAGGTGGTAAAAGAGTTCGTCGTAAAGGGTTACGCCGATGCAAGCTTTGACACTAATCCAGAGTAGTAAACTGGATTCGTATAGTAGAACAGTTATTTGGAATAGCACCAAATAGAGCGTGGTAACTGCATCTAGGAGATGACATAGATATTTGTAAAGCACACACGGATCTGAAAGGTTCAGACCCGTTGACTATAACCTCTCTCACAAGCATAACATGATCAAACCCAGAACTCTTGGGTGTTAGTCACATAGGGATGTGACCTTGAGTGTTAATCACATATCGATGTGAACTAGATTATTGACTCTAGTGCAAGTGGGAGACTGTTGGAAATATGCCCTAGAGGCAATAATAAATTGATTATTATTATATTTCCTTGTTCATGATAATCGTTTATTATCCATGCTAGAATTGTATTGATAGGAAACTCAGATACATGTGTGGATACATAGACAACACCATGTCCCTAGTAAGCCTCTAGTTGACTAGTTCGTTGATCAATAGATGGTTACGGTTTCCTGACCATGGACATTGGATGTCATTGATAACAGGATCACATCAATAGAAGAATGATGTGATGGACAAGACCCAATCCTAACCCTAGCACAAGATCATGTAGTTCGTATGCTAAAGCTTTTCTAATGTCAAGTATCTTTTCCTTAGACCATGAGATTGTGCAACTCCCGGATACCGTAGGAATACTTTGGGTGTGCCAAATGTCACAACATAACTGGATGGCTATAAGGTGCACTAAGGGTATCTCCGAAAGTGTCTGTTGGGTTGGCACAAATCGAGACTGGGATTTGTCACTCCGTGTGATGGAGAGGTATCTCTGGGCCCACTCGGTAGGACATCATCATAATGTGCACAATGTGATCAAGGAGTTGATCACGGGATGATGTGTTGCGGAACGAGTAAAAGAGACTTGCCGGTAACGAGATTGAACAAGGTATCGGGATACCGACGATCGAATCTCGGGCAAGTATCGTACCGATAGACAAAGGGAATTGTATACGGGATTGATTAAGTCCTTTGACATCGTGGTTCATCCGATGAGATCATCGTGGAACATGTGGGAGCCAACATGGGTATCCAGATCCCGCTGTTGGTTATTGACCGGAGAACGTCTCGGTCATGTCTGCATGTCTCCCGAACCCGTAGGGTCTACACACTTAAGGTTCGATGACGCTAGGGTTATAAAGGAAGCTTGTATGTGGTTACCGAATGTTGTTTGGAGTCCCGGATGAGATCCCGGACATCACGAGGAGTTTCGGAATGGTCCGGAGGTAAATATTTATATATAGGAAGTATGGTTTTGGCCACCGGAAGAGTTCTGGGCATCACCGATAGTGTACCGGGACCACCGGAGGTGTCCGGGGGTCCACCAAGTGGGGCCACCAGCCCCAGAAGGTTGCGTGGGCCAAGTGTGGGAGGGGACCAGCCCCAGGTGGGCTGGTGCGCTCCCCCCACCAAGGCCCAAGGCGCCTCCTAGAGGGGAAGGGGGCAAACCCTAGGGCAGATGGGCCCTAAGGCCCACCCCTGGTGCGCCTCCCCCTCTCCCCCCTTGGCTGCAGCCCTAGATGGGTTTTGGGGCTGCCGCCACCCCTAGGGAGGGAACCCTAGATGGGGGCGCAGCCCCTCCCCTCCTCCTTTAAATAGTGAGGCCTAGGGGCTGACCAACGACATGAGTTCCTCTCGTGTGCTGGCGCGGCCCTCCCCTCTCCCAAGTTCTTCCTCCTCTTCTGTGGTGCTTGGCGAAGCCCTGCAGGATTGCCACGCTCCTCCATCATCACCACGCCGTTGTGCTGCTGCTGGATGGAGTCTTCCTCAACCTCTCCCTATCCCCTTGCTGGATCAAGGCATGGGAGACGTCACCGGACTGTACGTGTGTTGAACGCGGAGGTGCTGTCCGTTCGGCACTAGGATCATCGGTGATTTGGATCACGGTGAGTACGACTCCATCAACCCCGTTCACTTGAACGCTTCCGCTTAGCGATCTACAAGGGTATGTAGATGCACTCTCTTTCCCCTCGTTGTTGGTTTCTCCATAGATAGATCTTGGTGACTCGTAGGAAAATTTTAAATTTCTGCTACGTTCCCCAACAGTCGGGGCATGAGCTCACAGCGGCGAGGTAAGGTGACGGGGGCGGCGACGACAGGAATGGCGTCGGGCAGAGAGGGGGAAGGCGCGGCTATGGGCGGCGACGGGGACGGTGACGAGCAGCGACGGGGGCGGCGACGAGTGCAGCGACGGAGGCGGCGACGGGGGCGGCGGCGATGGGGCAGAGGAGAAGAAGGAGAGGAAGAGGATAAGAAAACTGACGATTTGAAGTGTTGATATATATAGAAGGCACCTTTAGTACCGGTTGGAGCCACCAACCGGTACTAAAGGGCTATTTTGGTCAGGCAAAGCGGTGGGAAGGGCACACCTTTAGTACCAGGTGGCGGCTCCAACCGGTACTAAAGACCCCCCCTTTAGTACCGGTTGGAGCCACGACCCGGTACTAAAGGGTGTGCCGTGACGCAGGTGCGGTGCGGAAGTTTAGTCCCACCTCGCCTAGCGAAGAGCGGTCGCACCTGTTTAAAAGCCCCGGCGCGGGCGCTGTATTGAACTCCTCTCTATAGCATACTTCTGGGCTACTCTGCCGCTCTGCCTTGTGGGCCTATTGGGCCTTGCGGGCCTGCATCCTGGCCCAACTACAGGTTGGGTTTCTAGTCGTATGCACGCCGATGTGGCCGAGTAAGCGGGCTTTTTATTTTATTTTATTTTCTGTTTATTTATTTTCTGTTTATTTATTTTCTTTTATTTATTTCTGAGTTGTTTTTTGCTGTATTTAGAATTTATATTTGAATATTTTTGCTTTAGGTACAAAAAAGTACGAACTTTCTGTTAGTGCGAGTAGTTTTCAAATTTGAATTATTTGAAATGTGTGTGAATTACTAGTTTGTGAATAACTTTACATTAAAAATAGATTTTTTAGTGATTCTTTTTTCTTATGTTCAATATTAGTGTGTTTTATCATTATATTCAATTTGGTAATACTTAGGTTATTTAAAAAAAATGAAATGCCTTTGTAACAGATGAGTTTTTGCCAGAACCCTCTAAACTTTTTTTCACATTCTATGTGTGTGAAATAATGATACCATGCCAACTTTCAAATTTTTCAGAGTTCATTTGTAGTACTTTTCAATTTCATGGTCATTTAGCTCAAAAAAATCAGTAAATTGATGAAAAATAGCAAATGAAGTCAGAAAGGGTTGAAAGATGACGTGGCTTTGAATGGTGCATACTGAATGCACAGAAAGTCTGGAGTTGAAATAAGTTAAAAAAAATGAAATGCCTTTGTAACAGATGAGTTTTCATCCGAAACCCTGATACTTCGAAAGAGATTGTCCATTTTGTAAAGGAAGTGCATCCAGTTTTTGCCGTAACCCTCTCTACTTTTCTGCACATGCTATGTGGGTGAAATGATGATACCATGCCAACTTTCAACCTTTTTAGAGCTCATTTGTAGTGTTTTTCAATTTCAGGGTCATTTAGCTCAAAAAAATTAGTAAATGCATGAAAAATAGCAAATGATGTCAGAAAGGTACACGTTTGTCTGAAGCACAAAAGGAGACATTTCAAGTGCCAAAACACATAAGGACCCTAACTATTACAAAGATTCCCTACGGTTTGTCCAAAGTGGGACTTTCCAGATATACAAGTCCGGAAACTCACTAGAGAAGAAAGTGATGACAGTGAAGCCGATCACATCCCAGAGTGGGATCTTTGGGTGTGAAACTTTTTCTTCACGTGTGTCCCTTTGCGCTGTAACCATGGACAATCTTCATCATTTAACTAGATGCTCGGGTAAATATTCACTCTGAATGGAGCAATTTCATCAAACTTTTCATAATCTTCTGACATGTCTGTCTTGTCATCCACTCCCACGATGTTTATTTTCCCTGAAAGAACTATGTGGCGCTTTGGCTCATCGTATGATGTATTCGCTTCCTTATCTTTTCTTTTTCTCGTCTTGGTAGACATGTCTTTCACATAGAAAACCTGCGCCACATCATTGGCTAGGACGAATGGTTCGTCTGTGTACGCAAGATTGTTAAGGTCCACTGTTGACATTCCGTACTGCGGGTCTTACGTTACCCCGCCTCATGTCATATTGACCCATTTGCACCGAAACAAAGGGACCTTCAAACCACATCCATAGTCAAGTTCCCATATGTCCTTTATGTAACCATAATATGTGTCCTTTCCCCTCTTGGTTGCTGCATCAAAGCGGACACCACTGTTTCGGTTGGTGCTCTTCTTATCTTGCATGATCGTGTAAAATGTATTCCCATTTATCTCGTACCCTTTGAAAGTCATTATATTCGAAGATGGTAACTGGGGCAACAAGTACAGGCCATCTTCAACAGTGGTGTCATGCATGGCACGTGTCTGCAACCAACCGGCGAAAGTCCACATTTTTCACGTGTAATCCAGTCACCGGACTACTCTGGGTGTTTGGAGCATAGAAAATTCTTGTGTTCCTCCATAGGAGCCACCAAGGCGGAATTTTTTAGAACTGTGTAGTGTGCTTGAGTGAGATAATGCCTGTCCATACATATTATTTGATCCGGTCCTAGCATGCCATTTCCACCCAGTATGCTCTTATGCGGCGATTCAGGAACACCAATTGACTTAAGGTCGGGAATAAAGTCAATACAAAACTCAGTGACCTACTCATTTTCATGGCCCTTAGAGATGCTTCCTTCTGGCCTAGCACGGTTATGAACATATTTCTTTAAGACTCTCATGAACCTCTCAGAGGGGAACATATTGTGTAGAAATGCATGACCTAGAACATTAATCTCTTCACATAGGTGAACTAGGACGTCCTTCATGATGTTGAAGAAGGATGGTGGGAACACCAACTCGAAACTAACAAGACGTTGAACCAAATCATTCTCTAACCTTGGTATGATTTCTGGATTGATTACCTTCTGAGAGACTGCATTAAGGAATGCACATAGCTTCACAATGGCTAATCGAATGTTTTCCAGTAGAAGCCCCCTCAATGCAACCGGAAGCAGTTGTGTCATAATCACGTGACAGTCATGAGACTTTAGGTTCTGGAACTTTTTATCTGCCATATTTATTATTCCCGTTATATTCTAGGAGAAACCAAACGGTACCTTCATACTGAGTAGGCATTCCAAGAAGATTTCCTTCTCTTCTTTGGTAAGAGCGTAGCTGGCATGACCCTGGTGTATGTGTCTTTTTCGTGCATACGTTGCTGGTCCTCCCGTGCCTCTGGTGTATCTTTTGTCTTCCCATACACGCCCAAGAAGCCAAGCAGGGTCACGCAAAGATTCTTCGTCACACGCATCATGTCGATTGCGGAGCGGGCCTCTAGGTCTTTCCAATAGGGCAGATCCCAAAATATAGATTTCTTCTTCCACATGGGTGCACGTCCGTCAGCGTCATTCGGAACAGATTGTCCGCCAGGACCCTTTCCAAATATTACCTTCAAATCATTGACCATATCATGCACATCATCACCAGTACGGTGGCGAGGCTTCGTCCGGTGATCCGCCTCACCTTTGAAATGCTTGCCTTTCTTTCTTACGGGATGCCTGCTCGGAAGAAATCGACGATGTCCCAGGTACACATTCTTCCTACAATTATCCAAATATATACTGTCGGTATCATCCAAACAGTGCGTGCATGTGCGGTATCCCTTGTTTGTCTGTCCTGAAAGGTTACTAAGAGTAGGCCAATCATTGATTGTCATGAACAGCAACGCCTTTAGGTCAAATTCTTCCTTTTTGTGCTCATCCCATGCACGTACACCTTTTCCATTCCATGGTTGTAAGAGTTCTTCAACTAATGGCCTTAGGTACACATCAATGTCGTTGCCGGGTTGCTTAGGGCCTTGGATGAGCACTGGCATCATAATGAACTTCCACTTCATGCACAACCTAGGAGGAAGGTTATACATAGATAGAGTCACAGGCCAGGTGCTATGGTTGCTGCTCTGCTCCCCAAAAGGATTAATGCCATCTTCGCTTAGACCAAACCATACGTTCCTTGCATCACCTACAAAGTCCTCCCTATACTTTCTCTCGATTTTTCTCCACTGTGACCCATCAGCGGGTACTCTCAACTTCCCGTCTTTCTTACGGTCTTCTCTGTGCCATCGCATCACCTTGGCATGCTCTTTCTTTTGGAACAAACACTTCAGCCGTGGTATTATAGGAGCATACCACATCACCTTGGCAGGAATTTTCTTCCTGGGGTGCTCGCCCTCAACATCACCAGGGTCATCGCAGCTGATCTTATAGCGCAATGCACCGCATACCGGGCACGCATTCAAATCCTCGTACTCACCGCAATAGAGGATGTAGTCATTAGGGCATGCATGTATCTTCTGCACCTCTAACCCTAGAGGGCAGACAACCTTCTTTGCTTCGTACGTACTCTCGGGCAATTCGTTGTCCTTTGGAAGCATCTTATTTAACATTATCAGCAAATTTCCAAATCCCTTGTCAGATACACCATTCTCTGCCTTCCATTGCAGCAATTCCAGTGTGGTGCCCAGCTTTTTCTTGTCAGCTTCACAATTCGGGTACAACAATTTCTTGTGATCCTCTAACATGTTCTGCAACTTCTTCTTCTCCTTTTCACTTGCGCGGTTTCTCTCTGCATCAGCAATGGCCCGACCTAGATCATCGGCGGGCTCATCTGATGCCTCTTCTTCAGCTTCTTCCCGCATTGTCAGCTCAGCTTCTTCCCCCATTGTTGTACAATCATATTCAGGAAACCCATGGCTAGGATAGCTGTTGTTGTCCTCTTCTTCTTCATTGTCTTCCATCATAACCCCTCTTTCTCCGTGCTTGGTCCAAACATTATAGTGGGGCATGAAACCAGACTCAAACAGGTGGACGTGAATGGTTCTTGACTTAGAGTAATTGGTATCATTCTTACAGCCGACACATGGACAAGGCATAAAACCATCCGCCCGCATGTTTGCCTCAGCCGCAAGCAGAAAAGTATGCACGCCATTAATGAACTGGGGAGAGCGTCGGTCATCGTAAATCCATTGCCAGATCATCTTCATTACATAGCACCGACTAGACCAAATTAATACAACACTACTAGGGAAAACCCTAGGAGTAGCACGTGTTTAAAGCCTATCAGCAGTGCGGGGTGCGGCGTTACTAGTAAGGTGCTACAGCTAAAGGTTAGCAGTAGCGTTGGTTGAACCATGATGCTGCTATATCGACTTAGTAGCAACGGTTTATACTATGAGCGCTACAGGTAATTAGTAGTAGCACTTCTTCTGGCACGCGCTACTACTATTATTCTGTATTTCTTTTTTATTTCATGTTCTATTCATACACCTTTATACAAGTTTTCATACCGCAGCAATTTAGAGAATGATTTTACATCATAATGGTTATTACATCACTGGGAGAAAGAACCATGGACTAGTTTCAAGTGGATGGACATCCACTTGAAACTAATCCACGGTTCTTTCACCCAATGATATAATATATCATCATCATCATCATCATCATATCATTAACAACTTATCATCATAATATATCATTGTCATATAACACCTCCTCATGATCATCGTTTTCATCAATGAGACATCACATACAAGTTGGTCACTAGACATAATCACAACTACTCATCATCATCAACTCTCATAAACATATTATTCCTCATAGGACCTACTACATTCTCTTAGGACCTACTATATTATCTGAGGTAAAATAGCATAAAACAAGATAGCCCCTGACTCTCCATTATGGAGAATGGAGATTATCCTGTCTCCAATTCTTGCCTTTCGGACAATGTTGCTTCCAAGAACCTCCTTACGAATGTCCATACATTTTTTCCATTCTAAGATTAGCATGTGTTCACCGGTTTAAGAAATGCGGTATGGACAGGTGAGATTCGTAGGATGACCTGGCTGTATGTTCAAAACATCAAGGCGACCATTCTGATACATCAAATGAGGCACACAATCCATCGGGATTCTCTGTTGAAAAACATAGTAATAACTTCGTAGTTAGCGATGATGTACTAGTTTTAGAAGTATGCAAAAGATGCACGGATGTCATAATAGTAAAAAACCTTACCAGAATATCTCCATGGAAGTTATCGTGGTTCAACACGTGCACTAGTGGCACATATTGACCATAATTTGGAGGAGTTCGATAAAAGGCATTGTAATTCTCAAGATAATTACAATATGCGACCAGATGACTTTTCTCCTGATAAGTTAACTCAGAGCCATCGGTGTAGTTGGTTCTGTCTACCATGTTCCGCACATTCTTTGAAGAATCAAAGTAAGCTATCAATGGAAATAAGCTGTCAACTATTTTGAAATAAACATTATAAATTACTTAAAAACTATGTTTGAGGAACTCACATAGAGATAGAATTGGAAGCGTATCAACAAGGACCCAAATGTCCAAATTGTCTTGGCCGATGTCAGGATCACCAAGATCCATGGTGATGTCGGTGGGAAACGACACCTATGGGATCACGAGAATCCCTTTCTGCGGTTGCGGGGCGCGGGGGTCGTGAGAAGAGCGGATCGAGCAGGCAGTACACGATTCCTTTACCCAGGTATGGGCCGCGAAGATGCGTAAAACCCTACTCCTGCTTTGGTGGATTATATGATTGTGTTCTTGAGCTAGCTATGGGGCGTGAGGAGCTCCAAAAAGCCGAATCCCCCTCCTAGTCGCCTGGGGCCTCCTTTTATAGGGAAAGGGGCTGCCACAGTGGCACATAGGAGGTGGAAAGGGTATAGTGATGCGAGGTTATCCCTCGCATTACATGACAAGGTGCATTTAATGCACCTTGCTTATGTGTCCTAGCTTTATCGGGGGCGGGGGAGAGACCTGTCTCGTCCGTCACCGCTCTCTCCCGCGTCGACACGCGCCCTGGCTAGCGGTGCCTGTGATGCCATGTAGGCGGGCATGCAGCTGAGGTGGTGCAGCGGTGGGTCTCCACGGGGATTTGCATGCCGCCACGCAGGTGCCTGCCCAGCTGGTTGGGTCGGCAGCTGCGTGCGAACGGTGGTGGAGGCGCGACTGGTGCGGGTCCGATGGTGGCCCCGCGGGTGTCCTAGGCAAGGGCCTTGCCGCGGCCCCGACAAGGGTCTTGCCGGGGTCTCGACAAGGGTCTTGCCGTGGCGCCTTCTACCGTCCCCGGCAAGGCTCTTGCCGGGGGCCTTGTGGTTTTCCTTGTCTGGGATCCCGCCAAGGACCATCATCTTCTAAAGTGTGCATCTGATCTTGAATGTCTTCACAAAGATCTACATACCACCACGGGGATGCCTCCCGAATCCTTGCCCCATGGGGGCAGTGGACTCGAGGGTGACCCGCTCTCTGGGTGTGGGGCGAGCTGCCACGGCAAGGGTCTTGCCGGGTTTGCAGAAACCGCCTCCCGGCAAGGATCTTGCCGGGGGGCCGCTTCGTCCCCTTTGCTCTTTGTGGTATTGGTCTTGGCGTCGTTCTGCTCCTCTTTGGCTTCGGCCTTACCTCGGTTCTACCTCCCTTGCCGGGCTTGGTGCGGCGGCGCCCGTGGCTCAGACTGCCCGTGCACAGTCATAGGGGTACAAAAAGTGTACCCCTCTTTTTGTACACCGACAGGAGCCCCCAGGCCTGGGCCACACATAAGCGCTACGCGTTGTTGGGCCAAGCCCAAGAACGGTGCACGGGCAGGCAGGGCGGTTTTTACCGCGGTAAGTTTCTTCGCACGCAGTGCCTCCCGTGCTCCCCCCGCGTGGCACGGCGTGGGGAGGCGGGCGTGACGTGGGCGGCATGCGTGGGGTCGCTCCCCGCGGGCATGCGTCACATCACAGTTAATGTGAAAGGAGGTGGCCCGCGTTCTCCCCCATAAGAAGGAATAACCGCGGGCGCACTGCTCACTTTCCCCGTTCCTTCGTGCCTTTTCCAATATTAGAGCCGCCGCTCCTTTCCTTCCTTCTCTTGCAAGCTTTTCGTCGTCGCCGTCTCGTCCCCGCCCTCCTCCCCTTCCTTAACCCTCCAAGCTCCTTAGCTGCCATGGTGTCCAAATCTGCCAAGGGCAAGGGGGTGGCTAAGGGCCTCGTGACCGTGGAGCCGCCGGAGAGCGCGTTGCTGGGGGACAAGACGAAGTTCGCCTTCTTCTACCCCTCGTCGGTCGACGTCCACGAGCTCCGGGCTGCTTTCAAGCCCTTGTGGGGAGTAAAGACGGGGGAAGAGAACTCGGGGCACCTGGCGACGCGCGTCATTCCTGCCGCTTGCGCCGACCCTGCTCCAAATCGGTACCCCTTCTTCGTCGACTACTTTTCTTGTGGGTTATGCCCCTCTTTCTCCGAGTTCTTCTGTGATATCATGCACACCTTTGATTTCCGTCTTCTGGATTTTACTCCGAATGCGGTGGCGTGCATGTCTTGCTTTGTGCATCTTTGCGAGGGCTTTGTCGGAGTGCGGCTCAACACGACGCTCTTCCGTCATTATTTTTACCCTCGAATCCAAACTGGAGGTGCCGTTGCTGGTTGTGTCACCTGGATCCCAAGGTCCAAGGGGGCGTACCCGGATGGTGCCATGAGAGAGAGGTGGGACGAATGCCATGACCGGTGGTATTGGATCGAAGACGAAGACCCACCGAAATTTTGCAAGGTCCGCCTGACGCCGCCTGTTCGTGGCAACGATTGGGGTGAGGTCGACGCTGCCGATGGGAGGCTCACCATCGCTACCACCAGAATCCTCCGGCTGACCCGGGCGGGGCTCACCCTGGAAATGATTGGGGCGGATTTCATCCGCCGTCGGATTGCTCCGTTGCACAATAAAGGGAGGCCAGCTTGGCTCTTCACGAACCCGGCTGATATCATGTGGCTCTGCCCTGGCCTCGATCACAACTTCACGGTGATGGGGCATGCCCACTTCTGCCAGCGGCTCTTCCAGCTGGACGTGGATAGTGACGGCGAGGTCGAGGTGACCGGCAAGGCCTTGAGAGTTGCCGTAAAGACTGGCAAGGCCGTCAAGAGGCCGCTCTTCAAGTTGCCCGCGGGAGTCGTCCCGCTGTGCAACAATTCTCGCCGGTCCGAGATCAACGCCATGATGCCGGACTGCAACGCGCACGACCCCGTTCCGAGCTGGAGGGAGCCGGCGGCCGCAGACGTGCGGCAGTTCTTCGACACCTTGGCTGAGGTGTATGTCAACGCCGACGCCGAGCGGCGGCTCGTCATGGACACCACCGAGGCGGAGGTGGACTACATCGCCACCAGGGCGAAGGAGGCACAACTCGCCCTGGAGGCCGGCAGCGCTGGGGGCATGGAGGACAAGGGCGCCGCGGCCGCGGAGGAGGAGGAATTCTCCCTGTGGGCGGCGGCCACCACGGGGGCCAGCGGTGCCGACACCGGGGCTCCGCTCGTTGAGGACGCGGTCGATGAATCGTCGTCGTCGTCGGAGGAGGTGGCGGCGGGCTCGACGCCAACCAGGGGAAGAGGGTGAGTCCTGCGGCGGGCTTGCTCCGGCGAGCCAGTCCGTCCTGGCAGGGGCCCGCGGCCTCAATTGACCCTGGAAGGGTCCGGGCGCCACACGAGGGCCTATGGGATCACGAGAATCCCTTTCTGTGGTTGCGGGGCGCGGGGGTCGTGAGAAGAGCGGATCGAGCAGGCAGTACACGATTCTTTTACCCAGGTTCGGGCCGCGAAGATGCGTAAAACCCTACTCCTACTTTGGTGCATTATATGCTTGTGTTCTTGAGCTAGCTATGGGGCGTGAGGAGCTCCAAAAAGCCAAATCCCCCTCCTGGTCGCATGGGGCCTCCTTTTATAGGGAAAGGGGCTGCCACAGTGGCACACAGGAGGTGGAAAGGGTACAGTGATGCGAGGTTATCCCTCGCATTACATGACAAGGTGCATTTAATGCGCCTTGCTTATGTGTCCTAGCTTTATCGGGGGCGGGGGAGAGCCTTGTCTCGTCCGTCGCCGCTCTCTCCTGCGTCGACACGCGCCCTGGCTAGCGGTGCCTGCGATGCCATGTAGGCGGGCAGGCAGCTGAGGTGGCGCAGCGGTGGGTCTCCACGGGGATTTGCATGCCGCCACGCAGGTGCCTGCCCAGCTAGTTGGGTCGGCAGCTTCGTGCGAACGGTGGTGGAGGCGCGACTGGTGCGGGTCCGATGGTGGCCCCGTGGGTGTCCTAGGCAATGGCCTTGCCGCGGCCCCGGCAAGGGTCTTGCCGGGGTCCCGACAAGGGCCTTGCCGTGGCGCCTGCTGCCATCCCCGGCAAGGCTCTTGCCGGGGGCCTTGTGGTTTTCCTTGGCTGGGATCCCGCTAAGGACCATCATCTTCTAAAGTGTGCATCTGATCTTGAATGTCTTCACAAAGATCTTCATACCACCACGGGGATGCCTCCCGAATCCTTTCCCCATGGGGGCAGTGGACTCAAGGGTGACCCGCTCTGTGGGTGTGGGGTGAGCTGCCACGACAAGGGTCTTGCCGGATTTGCAGAAATCGCCTCCCGGCAAGGATCTTGCCGGGGGGCCGCTTCGTCCCCTTTGCTCTTTGTGGTCTTGGTCTTGGCGTCGTTCTGCTCCTCTTTGGCTTCGGCCTTACCTCGGTTCTACCTCCCTTGTCGGGCTTGGTGCGGCGGCGCCCGTGGCTCAGACTGCCCGTGCACAGTCATAGGGGTACAAAAAGTGTACCCCTGTTTTTGTACACCGACAGGTGACAAACATACCCTCCTGAAAATCATACATCTTGCAAAGTGCTTCCCAACCCGGGCAACCAAAATGGGGTACGCTCTCAGAATTGTATAGATTTACCTCAAAATCCATACCATGATGGGTCCTTAGATTAATTTTCTTTGTTTCATTCCTCTCATGATCTTCAAAACCCATCCTCTCCAAGACATAGCGTCTTGCATGGCATGGGATAAGCTAGTCGAATTGTAAAAGACGAAAGTTACACGTTGATGTAGTAGAAGTCGAGCTTAATTACGAAAAAAACACTTTGTGTCGTAGCTTACCGTATCACAATCGAAGGCCTCCTCGAGCTTAATGCTGAAGCGCTGACCTTCATCCAGGTGAGGCCTGTCGCAGAAACCCTGGTTGTCGCCGCACTAGGAGCACTCCCTGGGACCTTCTTCGTCCGACGAGATTTCCTATGTTCATAATTCAAAGATTAAACTTGTACAATTAAAACTCCCAGCTTGTTCATTATTCATCACGGGTTTACTATCGGTCTACCGAGTCTTTTCTTGAAAACTCTCAGCTCACGTGGTGTATACATTCGACCGTTGGTGATGATCGCTCCTCCTTTCGTCCCCGAGTGCATTACACCAAAATGTCTAGCACACGGGAACGAAGGAGAAGCGACCCCCACGACAACAGTCGGGATTCTTCGTCCTCTCATACATGGTGGAGACTCTCCCTCATTGTGTCCTCTCTGACATTTGCAACTTTCGGTGATGGTCATTACTCCTCCTTCCCCTAGTGCATAACAATGGTCTAGCACAAGGAGAAGAAGGAGAAACGACCCCCACGACAACAGTCGGGATTCTTCATCCTCTCATATATGGTGGATCCTCGACAGACTTAAAGTCAACCCGAAGTATCATTTAATTATCTTTCTATAAAATCTAGGCCACTTGATATTTCCTACATATTCTAGCACACGTCATGCCAGAATTCACGGAAAAATCTGGTATGACCTTTGCTAAAAAAGGACATATCGAGCGCCTGAAATTTGTCGGAACGGAATTTAATCAACACTCTAGCAAAACATAGGCCACTCGGAGGTGTAACCTGAACATGACTGGCCACTTGGGCAACCACAAATCCTATTTGAGCAACACAAGATATACATGTTTTTATCTACATCATATCTTATAGGACTCATATTGACATGGAGATTTGGCTGGTCTCACCTCGAGGTCGGAGGGGGTTGGTGACGGGGACGACGGCGGGGATGATGGAGGGGCTCCTTGATTTCTGCAAAGCAAAAAACCCTATAAGTTATCACTAATACATCTCGAATAATTGCTTAAACTAAAAAATAACAACAAATTTGACATGTTCAACTAGTTATATTAATTCAACTAGTTCTTACTAAATATAAACTTACTATAAATAGAAAAAAACTAGTTCTTTCTAAAAAAATAAAGTAGTTCAACTAGTTCTATTAATTTTCTTACTAAAAATACATTATTTCTACTAATTCAACTAGTTTATTAATTTACTTACTAAACTAGTTCAACCAAAACTAAACTAGTTCAACTAGTTTATTAATTTACTTACTAATTATTTTAAACACTTACTAAAAAGTAAAAAAAACTACATTATACAATAGTAAAAAACATCTACTATTAACCATACTGCCCTAGTTAACTAGTACCATCACTACTACTAATTAACATCTACTACTACTAAAAATCATTATCTATGAACCCTAAATTAACATCTACTACTACTAAAAAACATTTACTAACTAAGCAGAGAGAGAGGGAGTGGGGGCTTACAGAGAGGGGAGATACGGTGGCGGGGAGGTGCTCGGCGACAGAGGTAGGGGCGGCGAGGGCGGGCTCGGGATCGGGAGGCGGCAGTCCTGGGCGGGCTCGGGCGGCGGCAGTGAGGTCGAGGGCGGCGGCGGTGAGGTCGAGCGCGGTGACGGTGAGGTCGAGAGCGGCGGCGGGCGGCGGCGGTGAGGTTGAGGGCAGCATCGGGCGGCGGCGGTGAGGGCAGGCTAGGGCTCGGGCGGTGGCGACAGAGCAGTAGAGGAACAGGGGGAAGGAAGGAGTTAGCAAAATTTTGAGCCCGCGGGTGGTTAAGTCGAACTAGCAGTAGCGCTCTTAAGGAAACACGATACAGATAATTTAGCTATAGCAAGTTTTAGAGAAAAACGCTACTGCTAAAGGAAGCAGTTATTTCTTTTGTTTATCGCAATATCAGTAGCGCTTTGTCCTGGAAAAACGCTATAAGTCTAAGCATGTAAAAACGTCAAAAATATACATTGAACATCATTGATATTTTTGTGTAGAATCTAAATAGTCAACATGAATCCTCAGTGTACTTGTATAGGTACAGGCGAGGATTCATATTGCAGCCACAAATCCTACACATGTAGTTCAATGAAGACCAAGTGCTCAAGATAGTTTGAGAAGTAACATATTTAAGGTGGTAAACACCTTGTTCGCTTAGCAGTATGGAACTAAACTTAATTAGTTGCGGTGATAATTAGTAGCAGCGAGTTTTGAAGAAAAACGCTGCTACTGAGTACTTTAGCAGTAGCGCGTCGAGGAGAAGGGTGCTACTACTATATCTAGCCTGAGGCAACGCCGTGGCAATTATAGTAGTAGCGCTTGTTTCACTTAGAGCGCTACTGCTATCGGGATGTTAGTAGCGCGGTTTGATGGAGCTCGCTACTGCTAATTAGCAGTAGCGTCTGTTTTTAAACCACGCTGCTGCTGAGATTCTGTGTATAAGGTTTTCCCTAGTAGTGCAAGTTCATACATAAAGTTCATACAACACTTATTCTCATAAAACAAACATACAAATAACTCTCTAGCTAAAGCATTTAAATGCAACAACAAATGCGATCAAGTTCACAACAAAAGTAACAATTGATCCAACAGCATAATGATACCAAGTCTCACCATCAATGGCATATTTTCTAATCTTTCTATTCTTCAAGCGCATTTTATCCATCTTGATCTTGTGATCATCAAGGACATCGGCAACATGCAACTCCAATTCCATCTTCTCCCCCTCAATTCTTTCCAATTTTTCTTGCAAATACTCGTTTTCTCTTTCAACTAAATTTAACCTCTCGACAATAGGGTCGGTTGGAATTTCCAGTTCACATACCTCCTAGATACACACACACACACACACACACACACACACACACACACACACACACACATATATATATATATATATATATATATATATGTCAACTTGATGGGCATAATTTTCCATAAACACGAAATGCAACAAATAGCTATAAAAGAGAATATACCACATCCGAATCATAACCCCAATGAGGGCCGACGGGGACGGATATCAAAACCATGTCACTATGTATAACAAACAACGTATGGGTAAGATAATTATACGAGTAACTATATATCTAAATCACACAAACATGATTTTTTTATATAAAAAAGATAAGACCAAGAGGCTCGCCACAAGGTGGTGCCGGCGACGGGACGGTGCGGGCGATCGACGGTGGTTACGACGGAGACATGAAGGCACTAAGTAAACCACACCTACATATGCAAACTAAGTGTTATTTTGACCTCAAATTGCATATATATCAAATACTACCACATATAATTCCTCCCAAAATAAAACCCACAAATCACTATACTTATAGAGCATTGCAAGAGCTAACCTAGCAATGAGAGATGAAGGCCAAAGTTGCTAACCTTTGTGATCACTTGGATGGATGGGGTGCCTTCAAATCTTCACAAATTTTGGCAAAAATGGAGTGTGAGATCGAGAGGAAGAGGAAGAAAATAGAGGAGAGTGAAAAAACAGAGCGCTTCGGCTCGGGCTGGATGAAGCACTATATACAGTGTGACCTTTAGTACCGGTTGGTTATATGAACCGGGACTAAAGGTTCGTCTCTAGTCCCGGTTCGTGGCATGAACCGGTACTAAAGGTTCTGGCCGGGCCCTAGCCTGACACAAGCTGAAGGAAATATGGCCTAGAGGCAATAATAAAGTTGTTATTTATATTTCCTTATATCATGATAAATGTTTATTATTCATGCTAGAATTGTATTAACTAGAAACTTAGTACATGTGTGAATACATAGACAAACAGAGTGTCACTAGTATGCCTCTACTTGACTAGCTTGTTGAATCAAAGATGGTTAAGTTTCCTAGCCATTAACATGAGTTGTCATTTGATTAACGGGATCACATCATTAGATAAGGATGTGATTGACTTGACCCATTCCGTTAGCTTAGCATTTGATCGTTTAGTATATTGCTATTGCTTTCTTCATGACTTATACATGTTCCTATGACTGAGATTATGCAACTCCCGAATACCGGAGGAAAACTTTGTGTGCTACCAAACATCACAACGTAACTAGGTGATTATAAAGGTGCCCTACAGGTGTCTTCCATGCACTTGTTGAGTTGGCATAGATGAAGATTAGGATTTGTCACTCCGATTGTCGGAGAGGTATCTTTGGGCCCTCTCGGTAATGCACATCACTATAAGCCTTGCAAGCAATGTGACTAATGGGTTAGTTGCGGGATGATGCATTACGGAACGAGTAAAGAGACTTGCCGATAACTATATTGAACTAGGTATTGAGATACCGATGATCGAATCACGGGCAAGTAAGATACCGATGAAAAAGGGAAAACATATGTTGTTATGCAGTTTGACCAATAAAGATCTTCGTAGAATATGTATGAGCCAATATGAGCATCCAGGTTCCGCTATTGGTTATTGGCCGGAGACATGTCTTGGTCAAGTCTACATAGTTCTCGAATACGTAGGGTCCGCACGCTTAATGTTCGGTGATGATTGGTATTATAAGTTTATGTGTTTTGACGTACCGAAGATAGTTCGGATTCCCGGATGTGATCACAGACATGACGAGGAGTTTCCAAATGGTCGAGACAAAAATATTGATATATTGGACGACTATATTCGGACACTGGATGAGTTCCGGGGGTCACCGGATATTTATCAGATTGCGCGGGGGGGGGGGGGGTTATCGGAACTCTGGGGGAACTAATGGGCCAACATGGGCCTTATGGGAGAGAGAGGAGAGGGCCTAGGGCTGGCCACGCCCCCTGGAAGTCCGAATTGGACAAGGAGGGGGGCGGCACCCCCTCTTTCCTCCCTCTCTCCCTCTCCTTCCTTCCCCCTTACTCCTTCCTAGTTGGACTAGGAAAGGGGAGTCCTACTCCCACTAGGAGGAGGAATCCCCCTCTCCTTGGCGCCCACCAAGGCCGGACGGCCTCCCCCCTTGATCCTTTATATACGGGGGCAGGGGGGCATGATACGTGTCCGTCGTATCTATAATTTTTTTATTGTTCCATGCCAATATTATGCAACTTTCATATACTTTTTGGCAACTTTTTATACTATTTTTGGGACTAACATATTGATCCAGTGCCCAGTGCCAGTTCCTGTCTGTTGCATGTTCTATGTTTCGTAGAATATCCATATCAAACGGAATCCAAACGGGATAAAAATGGACGGAGCTTATTTTGGAATTTTTGGAAAATCTGTGAGAAAGATCAACGCGAGACGGTGCCCGAGGTGGCCACGAGGTAGGGGGCGCGCCTGCCCCCCTGGGTGCGCCCCTGACCCTCGTGGGCCACCCGTAAGGTGGTTGATGCCATTCTTCGGCCGCAAGAAAGCTAATTTTTGGTAAAAAATCACGGCGAAGGTTTCAATCCAATCGGAGTTACGGATCTCCATATATACCCGAAACGGTGAAAGGGCAGCAGACGAGAACGCAGAAACAGAGAGAGACAGAGAGACAGATCCAATCTGGAGGGGCTCTGGCCCCTCCCACGCCATGGAGTCTGATACGTCTCCGTCGTATCTACAATTTTTGATTGTTCCATGCCAATGTTATTCTACTTTCATATACTTTTTGGCAACTTTTTATACTATTTTTGGGACTAACATATTGATCCAGTGCCCAGTGCCAGTTCCTGTTTGTTGCATGTTTTTTGTTTCACAGAAAACTCATATCAAACGGAGTCCAAACGGGATAAAACTTGACGGAGATTTTTTTGGAATATTTATGATTTTTGTGAAGAAGAATCAACGCGATAAGATGCCCGAGGGGGCCATGATGCAGGGGGGCGCGCCCCAGGGGGTCAGGCGCGCCCTGGACCCTCGTGGCCACCCCATACGGCGGTTGGAGCCCTTCTTTCGCCACAAGTAAGCTAATTTCCGAATAGAGATCATGTCCAAAATTCAGCCCAATCGGAGTTACGGATCTTCGGGAATTTAAGAAACGGTGAAGGGCCAGAAAACATAACGCAGAAACTGAGAGAGACAGAGAGACAGATCCAATCTCGGAGGGACTCTCGCCCCTCCCACGCCATGGAGGCCAAGGACCAGAGGGGAAACCCTTCTCCCATCTAGGGAGGAGGTCAAGGAAGAAGAAGAAGAAGGGCCCCCCTCTCCCCTTCTCTTCCGGTGGCACCGGAACGCCGCCGTGGCCATCATCATCACCGCAATCTTCACCAACAACTTCACCGCCGTCATCACCAACTCTTCCCCCCTCTATGCAGCGGTGGAACCTCTCTCTTACCCACTGTAATATCTACTTAAACATGGTGCTCAACGCTATATATTATTTCCCAATGATGTATGGCTATCCTATGATTTTTGAGTAGATCCGTTTTGTCCTATGGGTTATTTGATGATCAAGATTGGTTTGAGTTGCATGTTTTATTATTGGTGATGTCCTATGGTGCTCTCCGTGTCATGCAAGAGTGAGGGATTCCCGCTGTAGGGTGTGCAATGTGTTCATGATTTGCTTATCGTGGGTGGCGTGTGAACAGAAGCACAGACCCGAGTAAGTAGGTTGTTTGCGTATGGGATAAAGAGGACTTGATGCTTTAATGCTATGGTTGGGTTTTACCTTAATGATCTTTAGTAGTTGCGGATGCTTGCTAGAGTTCCAATCATAAGTGCATATGATGCAAGTAGATAAAGTATGTTAGCTTATGCCTCTCCCTCAAATAAAATTGCAATAATGATTACCGGTCTAGTTATCGATTGCCTAGGGACAAATAACTTTCTCATGAAAAAAAAGCTCTTTACTAAAACTAATTTAGTTGTGTCTTTATCTAAACAGACCCTACTTTTATTTACGTTCTCTTTATATTCTTGCAAACCTATCCAACAAAACACCTACAAAGTACTTCTAGTTTCATACTTGTTTCCGGTAAAGCGAACGTCAAGTGTGCGTAGAGTTGTATCAGTGGTCGATAGAACTTGAGGGAATATTTGTTCTACCTTTAGCTCCTCGTTGGGTTCGACACTCTTACTTATCGAAAGAGGCTACAATTGATCCCCTATACTTGTGGGTTATCAAGACCTTTTTCTGGCGCCGTTGTCGGGGAGCAATAGCGTGGGGTGAATATTCTCGTGCGTGCTTGTTTTCTTTATCACTAAGTAATTTTTATTTTCTGTTCTTAGCTATTCTTTATCTTTAGTTATGGATATGGAACACGAAATACCAAAAGAATTAGGTGTACTTGCTACTCATGGAGATGGGGAACCTCCTAAAACCCTCGATGCTGGTTATGTGAAAGATATTATGTACTACTTTGATAATCCTGAGAAAACCCCATTCAATTATGTTATGGGAGTAACGTTGGATCAACGTGAATACTTTAGGGATTATCGCTTGACTCAAAAAGGGAAACTATTATGGGATCAAATTCATATATTAAAGTGGTATGCTAGGTAACTATGCTTTAGTTATGATTATACTTGTTGCTCTAGGATGAAGGCTCCACACCTTCCCTTTTCATGCAAATTTAATGATAATAAAACCTTAGCTTCTTATGCTAATGGTATATATGATTACTATGATGTGGAACAAATAGAAGAATTTGTTGCTTTTATGGGTGCTTATGAACTTGAATCTATGTTTAAAGAGTTTGAAGATTTTGATGATGCTGGTTATAGACCTGAAAATTTAGCTATGCTGAAATATTGTTATGAGAATTATGAATACAATTACGAAGTTAATGCACTTATTGAGAAACTCTCCGTTGTCCAAGAAGAGACTAATATTTTGCAGGAATCAATGGAAGAAGAAGTTGATGAAACTGTGAGCTCATTGGATGAAAAAGATGAGGAGAAGAGCGAAGAACAAAAGGAGGAAGAACGGATTGATCACCCATGGCCACCTTCTAATGAGAGTAACTCTTCAACTCATACATTGTTTAATTTCCCTTCGTGCTTACCGAAGGATGATTGCTATGATGACTATTATGATCCCTTTGATTCTTTTGAAATATCCCTTTTTGATGATGCTTGCTATGCTTGTGGCCAAGATGCCAATATGAATTATTCTTATGGAGATGAACTTGCTATAGTTCCTTATGTTAAACATGAAATTGTAGCTATTGCACCCACGCATGACAGTCCTATTATCTTTTTGAATTCTCCCAACTACACTATATCGGAGAAGTTTGCTTTTATTAAGGATTATATTGATGGGTTGCCTTTTACCTTTGCACATGATGATTTTGATGAGTATAATATGCATGTGCTTGCTGCTCCTACTTGCGATTATTATGAGAGAGTAACTATATCTCCACCTCTCTATGTTTCCAACACGATAAAATTGCAAGAAACTGTTTATACTATGCATTGGCCTTTACTAGGTGTGCATGAATTGTTCTTTTATGACATGCTGATGCATAGGAAGAGAGTTAGACTTCGTCATTGCATGATATATGTTGATTTGTGCTCACTACTAAATTACAAATCATTGCTAATTAAAATTGGCTTTGATATACCTTGGGATCCGGGTGGATTCACTACTTGAGCACTATATGCCTAGCTTAATGGCTCTAAAGAAAGCGCTGCCAGGGAGACAACCCGGAAGTTTTAGAGAGTCATTTATTTCTGTTGAGTTCTTTCATATAGTTTAAAAACAACAAAAATAAAGAGGGGAACCCAAAACTTCTCAAAAAGGAAAGTGAAAGTGAGAAAGACAAGCATTGTTGAAGTGGGGGAGCTCCTTGAACTTTGTTCATGCTCATCGCAACTTTGTGAATCTTGATTACAAAAACTTTTCAACAAAAATAATTATACCCTTGTACAATTCCATTGTATTATAAAAATAATGTGCCAAGGTTTGCCTTTAGGATGCTTACAATACTTGTTGGTTTGTACGGTGGAGGACAGAAACTTTGGCTGTAGTGCGCGATTTTAAGTTTTTTTACTGGAATGTCAACTGGTTCTGATTCTTTTTGCACTGCCTTTCTATACAAATTGTTTATTTTTCGTAATTTTGGCAGAATTTTTCAAGTATCATATGTATGGTGAATGTTCAGATTATTACAGACTGTTCTGTTTTAGACAGTTTCTGTTTTTGATGCATAGTTTGCTTGTTTTTATGAAACTATAAATTTATATTAGTGGATTAAGCCATGGAAAAGCTATATTACAGTAGACACAATGCAAAAACAAAATATGAATTGGTTTGCAACAGTACTTAGAGTAGTGATTTGCTTTATTATACTAACTGATCTTACCGAGTTTTCTGTTGAAGTTTTGTGTGGATGAAGTGTTCGATGATCGAGAAGGTCTCGATGTGAGAAGAAGGAAGAGAGGCAAAAGCTCAAGCTTGGGGATTACCGAGGCACCCCAAGTAAATATTCAAGGAGACTCAAGCATCTAAGCTTGGGGATGCCCGAGAAGGCATCCCCTCTTTCTTCAACAAGTATCGGTATGTTTTCGGATTCGTTTCGTTCATGCGATATGTGCAATCTTGGAGCGTCTTTTGCTTTACTTTTCACTTTTTCTTTTATGCACCATGCTGGTATGAGATAGTCCTTTGTTTATTTATAGAATGCTATTTGCACTGCACTTATATCTTTTGAGTATGGATTTATAGAATGCTTCATGTGCTTCACTTATATCATTTGGAGTTGGATTGCCTGTTTCTCTTTACTTAGACAACCGCCATTTGTAGAATGCTCTTTTTCTTCACTTATATTTGTTAGAGAGTGGGCATATATTTTGTAGAAAGAATTAAACTCTCTTGCTTCACTTATATCTATTTAGAGAAATAACAGGAACTGGTCATTCACACATGGTTAGTCATAAAATCCTACATAAAACTTGTAGATCACTGAATATGATATGTTTGATTCCTTGCAATAGTTTTTGCGATATAAATATGGTGATATTAGAGTCATGCTAGTGGGTTGTTGTGGATCGTAGAAATACTTGTGTTGAGGTTTGTGATTCCCGTAGCATGCACGTATGGTGAACCGTTATGTAACGAAGTCGACGCATGAGGTATTTATTGATTGTCTTCCTTATGAGTGGCGGTCGGGGACGAGCGATGGTCTTTTCCTACCAATCTATCCCCCTAGGAGCATGCGCGTAGTACTTTGTTTTGATGACTAATAGATTTTTGCAATAAGTATGTGAGTTCGTTATGACTAATGTTGAGTCCATGGATTACACGCACTCTCACCCTTCCATCATTGCTAGCCTCTTCGGTATCGTGCATTGCCCTTTCTCACCTTGAGAGTTGGCGCAAACTTCTTCGGTGCATCCGAACCCCGTGATACGATACGCTCTGTCACACATAAGCCTCCTTATATCTTCCTCAAAACAGCCACCATACCTACCTATTATGGCATTTCCATAGCCATTCCGAGATATATTGCCATGCAACTTCCATCATCATCATATACATGACTTGAGCATTTATTGTCATATTGCTTTGCATGATTGTAAGATAGCTAGCATGATGTTTTCATGGCTTGTCCGTTTTTTGATGTCATTGCTACGCTAGACCATTGCACATCCCAGTACACCGCCGGAGGCATTCATATAGAGTCATATCATTGTTCTAGATATCGAGTTGTAATATTGAGTTGTAAGTAAATAGAAGGGTGATGATCATCATTATTAGAGCATTGCCCCAGTGAGGAAAGGATGATGGAGACTATGATTCCCCCACAAGTCGGGATGAGACTCCGGACGAAAAAAATAAAAAAATAAAGAAAAGAGAAAGGCCAAAAAAAAGAAGGCCCCCCAAAAAGGAGAAAACCAAAAAAATGAGAGAAAAAGAGAGAAGGGGCAATGTTACTGTCCTTTTACCACACTTGTGCTTCAAAGTAGCACCATGTTCTTCATATAGAGAGTCTCTTGAGTTATCACTTTCATATACTAGTGGGAATTTTCATTATAGAACTTGGCTTGTACATTCGAATGATGGGCTTCCTCAAATGCCCTAGGTCTTCATGAGCAAGCAAGTTGGATGCACACCCACTTAGTTTCAGTTTGAGCTTTCATATACTTATAGCTCTAGTGCATCCGTTTCATGTCAATCCCTACTCACTCACATTGATATCTATTAATGGGCATCTCCATAGCCCGTTGATACGCCTAGTTGATGTGAGACTTTCTCCTTTTTTGTCTTCTCCACATAACCTCCACAATCATATTCTATTCCAACTATAGTGCTATGTCCATGGCTCACACTCATGTATTGCGTGAAAATTGAAAAGGTTTGAGAACATCAAAAGTATGAAACAATTGCTTGGCTTGTCATCCGGGTTGTGCATGATTTGAATATTTTGTGTGGTGAAGATAGAGCATAGCCAGACTATATGATTTTGTAGGGATAACTTTCTCGGCCATGTTATTTTGAAAAGACATGATTGCTTTATTAGTAGGCTTGAAGTATTATTGTTTTTATGTAAAATGATAGACTATTGCTTTGAATCACTCGTGTCTTAATATTCATGCCATGATTAGATATATGATCAAGATTATGCTAGGTAGCTTTCCACATCAAAAATTATCTTTTTTATCATTTACCTACTTGAGGACGAGCAGGAATTAAGCTTGGGGATGCTAATACGTCTCCGTCG
This sequence comes from Aegilops umbellulata, assembly GCA_032464435.1. Classification (NCBI taxonomy): domain Eukaryota; kingdom Viridiplantae; phylum Streptophyta; class Magnoliopsida; order Poales; family Poaceae; genus Aegilops; species Aegilops umbellulata. Next base: position 447,531,553 of record CP136055.1, read on the forward strand.
TATGTATAATTTTTGATTTTTCCATGCCAATATTATTCAACTTTCATATACTTTTTGGCAACTTTTTATACTATGTTTTGGACTAACATATTGATCCAGTGCCAGTTCCTGTTTGTTGCATGTTTTTTGTTTCGCCAAAAACCCATATCAAATGGAGTCCAAACGGGATAAAACTTGACGGGGATTTTTTTGAAATATTTATGATTTTTGGGAAGAAGAATCAACGCGATACGATGCTCGAGGGGGCCACGAGGCAGGGGGCGCTCCCCAGGGGGTCAGGCGCGCCCTGTACCCTCGTGGCCACCCCGTAAGGCGGTTGGAGCCCTTCTTTCGCCGCAAGAAAGCTAATTTCCGGATAGAGATCGTGTCCAAAATTCAGCCCAATCGGAGTTACGGATCTCCGGGAATTTAAGAAACGGTGAAGGGCCAGAAAACAGAACGCAGAAACAGAGAGAGACAGAGAGACAAATCCAATCTCAGAGGGGCCCTCGCCCCTCCCACACCATGGAGGACAAGTACCATAGGGTAAACCCTTCTCCCATCTAGGGAGGAGGTCAAGGAAGAAGAAGATGAAGGGGCCCCCTCTCCCCTTCTCTTCCGGTGGCGCCGGAACGCCGCCGTGGCCATCATTATCACCGCAATCTTCACCACCAACTTCACCGCCATCATCACCAACTCTTCCCCCCTCTATGCAGCGGTGTAACCTCTCTCTTACCCGCTGTAATCTCTACTTAAACATGGTGCTCAATGCTATATATTATTTCCCAATGATGTATGGCTATCCTATGATGTTTGAGTATGGTTATTTGATGATCAAGATTGGTTTGAGTTGCATGTTTTATTATTGGTGCTGTCCTATGGTGCTCTCCGTGTCGTCGAAGCGTGAGGGATTCCCGTTGTAGGGTTTGCAAAATGTTCATGATTTGCTTATGGTGGGTGGCGTGAGTGAACAGAAGCACAGACCCGAATAAGTAGGTTGTTTGTGTATGGGATAAAGAGGACTTGATGCTTTAATGCTATGGTTGGGTTTTACCTTAATGATCTTTAGTAGTTGCGGATGCTTGCTAGAGTTCCAATCATAAGTGCATATGATCCAAGTAGATAAAGTATGTTAGCTTATGCTCTCCCTCAAATAAAATTGCAATAATGATTACCGGTCTAGTTATCGATTGCCTAGGGACAAATAACTTCCTCGTGACAAAAAGCTCTTTACTAAAACTAATTTAGTTGTGTCTTTATCTAAACAGCCCCTACTTTTATTTATGTGCTCTTTATATTCTTGCAAACCTATCCAACAAAACACCTAGAAAGTACTTCTAGTTTCATACTTGTTTCCGGTAAAGCGAACGTCAAGTGTGCGTAGAGTTGTATCGGTGGTCGATAGAACTTGAGGGAATATTTGTTGTACCTTTAGCTCCTCGTTGGGTTCGACACTCTTACTTATCGAAAGAGGCTACAATTGATCCCCTATACTTGTGGGTTATCAGAGGCCAAGGACCAGAGGGGAAACCCTTCTCCCATCTAGGGAGGAGGTCAAGGAAGAAGAAGACGAAGGGTCCCCCTCTCCCCTTCTCTTCCGGTGGCGCCGGAACGCTGCCGTGGCCATCATCATCACCGCAATCTTCACCAACAACTTCACCGCCATCATCACAACTCTTCCCTCCTCTATGCAGTGGTGTAACCTCTCTCTTACCCGTTGTAATCTCTACTTAAACATGGTGCTCAACGCTATATATTATTTCCCAATGATGTATGGCTATCCTATGATGTTTGAGTATATCTATTTTGTCCTATGGGTTATTTGATGATCAAGATTGGTTTGATTTGCATGTTTTATTATTGGTGATGTCCTATGGTGCTCTCCGTGTCGCGCAAGCGTGAGGTATTCCCGCTGTAGGGTTTGCAATATGTTCATGATTTGCTTATGGTGGGTGGCGTGAGTGAACAGAAGCACAGACCCGAGTAAGTAGGTTGTTTGCGTATGGGATAAAGATGACTTGATGCTTTATTGTTGTGGTTGGGTTTTACCTTAATGATCTTTAGTAGTTGCGGATGCTTGCTAGAGTTCCAATCATAAGTGCATATAATCCAAGTAGAGAAAGTATGTTAGCTTATGCCTCTCCCTCAAATAAAATTGCAATAATGATTACCGGGCTAGTTATCGATTGCCTAGGGACAAATAACTTTCTCGTAACAAAAAGCTCTCTATTAAAACTAATTTAGTTGTGTCTTCATCTAAATAGCACCTAGCTTTTATTAACGTGCTCTTTATCTTCTTGCAAACCTATCCAAAAACACCTACAAAGTACTTCTAGTTTCGTACTTGTTCTAGGTAAAGCGAACGTCACGCGTGCGTAGAGTTGTATCGCTGGTCGATAGAACTTGAAGGAATATTTGTTCTACCTTTAGCTCCTTGTTGGCTTCGATACTCTTACTTATCGAAAATTGTTGCGATCCCCTATACTTGTGGGTTATCAAGACCTTTTTCTGGCGCCTTTGCCGGGGAGTCATAGAGTGGGGTGAATATTCTTGTGTGTGCTTGTTTGCTCTATCGCAAAGTAATTTTTATTTGATATTCTTAGTTGTTCTCTATCTTTAGTTATGGATATGGAACACGAAATACCCAAAAAATTAGGTGTACTTGCTACTCATGGAGATGGGGAACCTCCTAAAACCCTCGATGCTCGTTATGTGACAGATATTATGTACTACTTTGATAATCCAGAGAAAACCCCATTCAATTTGGTAATAGGAGTAATGTTGGATCAACGTGAATACTATAGGGATTATCGCTTGACACAAAAAGGGAAACTATTATGGGATCAAATTTATATTTTGAAATGGTATGCTAGGCAACTATGCTTGAGATATGATTATACTTGTTGCTCTAGGATGAAGGCTCCGCACCTTCCCATTTTATGCAAATTTAATGATAATAAAACCTTGGCTTCTTATGCTAATGGTATCTATGATTACTATGATGTGGAACAAATATAAGAATTTTTGCTTTTATGGGTGCTTATGAAATTGAATCTATGTTTAAAGAGTTTGAAGAGTTTGATGATGCTGTTTATAGACCTGAAAATTTAGCTATCCTCAAATATTGCTATGAGAATTATGAATACAATTCCAATATTAATGCACTCCTACAAAATATTAGTCTTTTCTTGGACAGCAGAGGAAGAGCGGAGAGCGAAGAACAAAAGGAGGAAGAGCGGATTGATCACCCGTGCCCACCTTCTAATGAGAGTAACTCTTCAACTCATATATTTTTTAATTTCCCTTCATGCTTACTGAAGGATGAATGCTATGATAATTGCTATGATCCCGTTGATTCTTTTGAAATATCCCTTTTTGATGATGCTTGCTATGCTTGTGGCCAAGATGCCAATATGAATTATGCTTATGGAGATGAACTTGTTATAGTTCCTTATGTTAAAAATGAAATTGTTGCTATTGCACCCACACATGATAGTCCTATTATCTTTTTGAATTCTCCAAACTACACTATATCGGAGAAGTTTGCACTTATTAAGGATTATATTGATGGGTTGCCTTTTACCGTTGCACATGATGATTTTGATAGATATAATATGCATGTGCTTGATGCTTCTACTTGCAATTATTGTGAGAGAGGAACTATATCTCCACCTCTCTATGTTTCCCACATGACAAAATTGTATGAAACTGTTTATACTACGCATTGGCCTTTACTAGGTGTGCATGAATTATTCTTTTATGACATGCCAATGCATAGGAAGAGAGTTAGACTTCGTCATTACTTTATATATGTTTCTTTGTGCTCACTACTAAATCACAAATCATTGCTAATTAAAATTGGCTTTGATATACCTTGGGATCCGGGTGGATTCACTACTTGAGCACTATATGCCTAGCTTAATGTCTTTAAAGAAAGTGCTGTCAGGGAGACAACCCGGAAGTTTTAGAGAGTCATTTATTTTTGTTGAGTGCTTTAATATAGTTTAAAAACAACAAAAATAAAGAGGGGAACCCAAAACTTTTTAAAAAAGAAAAGCTAAAGTGAGAAAGACGAGCATTGTTGAAGAGGAAGCTAGCCTTGAACTTTGTTCATGCTCACGGAAACTTTGTGAATTTTGATTACATAAACTTTTAAACAAAAATAATTATCCCCTTGTACAATTCCATTGTATTATAAAAATAATGTGCCAAGGTTTGCCTTTAGGATGTTTACAATGCTTGTTGGTTTGTACGGTGCAGGACAGAAACTTTGGCTGTAGTGCGCGATTTTAAATATTTTACTGGAACATCAAATGGTTATGATTCTTTTTGCACTGTCTTGCTGTACAAATTTTTTATATTTCCTAATTTTGGCATATTTTTTCCAGTATCATAAGTATGGTGAATGTTCAGATTATTACAGACTGTTCTGTTTTAGACAGATTTTGTTTTTGATGCATAGTTTGCTTGTTTTGATGAAACTATCTATTTATATCAGTGGATTAAGCCATGAAAAAGTTATATTACAGTATACACAATGCAAAAACAAAATATTAATTGGTTTGCAACAGTACTTAGAGTAGTGATTTGCTTTATTATACTAACGGATCTTACCGAGTTTTCTGTTGAAGTTTTGTGTGGATGAAGTGTTCGATGATCGAGAAGGTCTCGATGTGAGAAGAAGGAAGAGAGGAAAGATCTCAAGCTTGGGGATGCCCGAGGCACCCCCAGTAAATATTCAAGGAGACTCAAGCGTCTAAGCTTGGGGATGCCCCGGAAGGCATCCCCTCTTTCTTCAACAAGTATCGGTATGTTTTTGGATTCGTTTTGTTCATGCGATATGTGCAATCTTGGAGCGTCTTTTGCATTTAGTTTTCAATTTTATTTTATGCACCATGCTGGTATGAGACGGTCCTTGGTTGATTTATAGAATGCCCTTTGCACTTCACTTACATCTTTTGAGTATGGCTTTATAGAATGCTTCATGTGCTTCACTTATATCATTTGAAGTTTGGATTGTCTATTTCTCTTTACATAGACAACCACCATTTGTAGAATGCTCTTTTGCTTCACTTATATTTGTTAAAGCGTGGGAATATCTTTTGTAGAAATAATTAAACTCTCTTGCTTCACTTATATCTATTTAGAGAGATGACAGGAACTGGTCATTCACATGGTTAGTCATAAAATCCTACATAAATTTGTAGATCACTAAATATGATATGTTTGATTCCTTGCAATAGTTTTGCGATATAAAGATGGTGATATTAGAGTCATGCTAGTGGGTAGTTGTGGATTAGTAGAAATACTTGTGTTGAGGTTTGTGATTCCCGTAGCATGCACGTATGGTGAACCATTATGTGATGAAGTCGGAGCATGATTTATTTATTGATTGTCTTCCTTATGAGTGGCGGTCGGGTTAGAGCGATGGTCTTTTCCTACCAATCTATCCCCCTAGGAGCATGCGCATAGTACTTTGTTTTGATAACTAATAGATTTTTGCAATAAGTATATGAGTTCTTTATGAATAATGTTGAGTCCATGGATTATACGCACTCTAACCCTTCCACCATAGCTAGCCTCTCTAGTACCGTGCAACTTTCGCCAGCACCATAAACCCACCATATACCTTCCTCAAAACAGCCACCATACCTACCTATCATGTAATTTCCATAGCCATTCCGGGATATATTGCCATGCAACTTCCATCATCATCATGTACATGACTTGACCATTTATTGTCATATTCCTTTGCATGATCGTAAGATAGCTAGCATGATATTTTCATGGCTTGTCCGTTTTTGATGTCATTGCTATGCTAGATCATTGCACATCCCGGTACACCACCGGAGGCATTCATATAGAGTCATATCTTTGTCCTAGTATCGAGTTGTAATATTGAGTTGTAAGTAAATAAAAAGTGTGATGATCATCATTATTAGAGCATTGCCCCAGTGAGGAAAGGATGATGGAGACTGTGATTCGCCCACAAGTTGGGATGAGACTCCGGACTTTACAAAAAAATAAAAGAGGCTAAAGAAGCCCAAATCAAAAAAGAGGCCAAAGAAGCCCACCAAAAAATAAAAATTAGAAAATTAATAAAGGGGAAAAATGAGAGAAAAAGAGAGATGGGGCAATGTTACTATCCTTTTACCATGCTTGTGCTTCAGAGTAGCACCATGTTCTTCATAGAGAGAGTATCCTATGCTTTCACTTTCATATACTACTGGGAATTTTCATTATAGAACTTGGCTTGTATATTCCGATGATGGGCTTCCTCAAACGCCTGAGGTCTTCATGAGCAAGCAAGTTGGATGCACACCCACTTAGTTTTCAGTCTGATCTTTCATACACTTATAGCCCTTAGTGCATCCGTTGCATGGCAATCCCTACTCACTCACATTGATATCTATTGATGGGCATCTCCATAGCCCGTTAATACGCCTAGTTGATGTGACACTATCTTCTCCTTTTTGTCTTCTCCACAATCACCATTCTATTACACCTATAGTGCTATGTCCATGGCTCACTCTCATGTATTGCGTGAAAGTTGAAAAGGTTTGAGAACGTCAAAAGTATGAAACAATTGCTTGGCTTGTCATCGGGGTTGTACATGATTTGAATATTTTGTGTGGTGAATATGGAGCATAGCCAGACTATATGACTTTGTAGGGATAACATTCTTTGGCCATGTTATTTTGAAAAGACATGATTGCTTTATTAGTAGGCTTGAAGTATTATTGTTTTTATGTCAAATGATAGACTATTGCTTTGAATCACTCGTGTCTTAATATTCATGCCATGATTAGATACATGATCAAGATTATGCTAGGTAGCATTCCACATCAAAAATTATCTTTTTTTATCATTTACCTACTCAAGGACGAGCCGGAAATAAGCTTGGGGATGCTGATACGTCTCCGTCGTATCTATAAGTTTTTATTGTTCCATGCCAATATTATGCAACTTTCATTTTACTTTTTGGCAACTTTTTATACTATTTTTAGGACTAGCATATTGATCAAGTGCCCAGTGCCAGTTCCTGTCTGTTGCATGTTTTATGTTTCGCAGAATATCCATATCAAACGGAATCCAAACGGGATAAAAACGGACGGAGCTTATTTTTGGAATATTTGGAAAATCTGTGAGAAAGATCAACGTGAGACGATGCGCGAGGTGGCCACGAGGCAGGGGACGCGCCTGCCCCCCTGGGCGCTGATACGTCTCCAACGTATCTATAATTTTTTATTGCTCCATGCTATATTATCTACTGTTTTGGACTATATTGGGCTTTATTTTCCACTTTTATATTATTTTTGGGACTAACCTATTAACCGAAGGCCCAGCCCAGAATTGCTGTTTTTTGCCTATTTCAGTGTTTCGGAGAAACAGAGTATCAAACGGAGTCCAAACGGAATGAAACCTTCGGGAACGTGATTTTCTCACCGAACGTGATCCAGGAGACTTGGACCCTACTCCAAGGAACAAAAGAGGCGGTCACAAGGGTGGGGGGCGCGCCCACCCCCCTAGGGCGCGCCCCCAGCCTCGTGGGCCCCCTATTGCTCCACCGACGTACTCCTTCCTCCTATATGAAAGTGCAACTATCACTGGGTGGTTTTGGTAATTCCTAACAACATATAGCTCATTGAGCTAACATTATTCCAAGATTAATATTTCAGGAAAAGCTCAATGAATGGCATGGCATGGATGAGGAAAGTGGATCCCTCAAAAACTCTAAGGACAAAAGTTTGGCTCAAGCTTGAAGCTCAAGACTCTACATTTTATATTTTAGTGATCCAAGATCACATTGAGTCTATAGGAAAAGCCAATACTATCAAGGAGGGATGAGGTGTTGCTTAATGAGTTTCTTGCTCAAAGTGCTTAGTGATATGCTCCAAAATCCTCAACTACCTTCCCACATCCACATATGACCTAAACCAAAAGTCAAACTCGGCCCCACCGATTCTTTCTATCCGGCGCCACCGAGTTTCAAATGTCATAGCCACTGCCACAAACCCTAGGCAAATCGGTCTCACCGATAGGGATCTCGGTCTCACCGAGATAGGATTGTAATCTCTCTGTTTCCCTTCGTAACGTTTCGGTACAACCGAGATGAGAGATCGGTCCCACCAGATTGCAATGTAAACTCTCTGTTTCCCTTTTGTAACATTTCGGTCTCACCGAGATGAGCGAATCGGTCCCACCGAGTTTACCTGACCAACTCTCTGGTTAGCTTATTACCAAAATCGGTCCCACCGAGTTTGTGTAATCGGTCACACCGAGATTACGTTATGCCCTAGCCCTAACCATATCGGTCCTACCGAGTTGCATCTCGGTCCCACCGAAAATCCTAACGGTCACTAGGTTTGCTGAATCGGTCCGACCGAGTTTAACCATTCGGTCCCACCGAGTTTGGCTAATTGTGTGTAACGGTTAGATTTTGTATGGAGGCTATATATACCCCTCCACCCACTCTTCATTCGTGGAGAGAGCCATCAGAACATACCTACACTTCCAATACACATTTTCTGAGAGTGAACCACCTACACTTGTGTTGAGGTCAAGATATTCCATTCGAACCATATGAATCTTGATCTCTAGCCTTCCCCAAGTTGCTTTCCACTCAAATTTTCTTTCCACCAAAACCAAATCCTGTGAGAGAGAGTTGAGTGTTGGGGAGACTATCATTTGAAGCACAAGAGCAAGGAGTTCATCATCAACACACCATTTGTTACTTCTTGGAGAGTGGTGTCTCCTAGATTGGCTAGGTGTCACTTGGGAGCCTCCGACAAGATTGTGGAGTTGAACCAAGGAGTTTGTAAGGGCAAGGAGATCGCCTACTTCGTGAAGATCTACCACTAGGGAGGCAAGTCCTTCGTGGGCGACGGCCGTGATGGAATAGACAAGGTTGCTTCTTGGTGGACCCTTCGTGGGTGGAGCCCTCCATGGACTCGCGCAACCGTTACCCTCCGTGGGTTGAAGTCTCCATCTACGTGGATGTACGATAGCACCACCTATCGGAACCACGACAAAAACATCCGTGTCTCCAATTGTGTTTGAATCCTCCAAACCATTCCCTTTACATTCTTGCAAGTTGCATGCTTTACTTTCCGCTGCTCATATACTCTTTTGCATGCTTGCTTGAATTGTGTGGAGATTGCTTGACTTGTGCTAAGATAGCTAAAATCTGCCAAGAACTAAAATTGGGAAAAGGCTAGATTTTTATTTGGTCAAGTAGTCTAATCACCCCCCCCCCTCTAGACATACTTTCGATCCTACAAGTGGTATCAGAGCTTTGGTCTCAATTTGCTTTGATTTCCATAGCTTTTGGTGGTCATAGCCTTGGTTTCACAACCTAGGAGAGTATGGCGTCTAGCGAGGGAAATTATCACCGTAGAGGTCCTTACTTTCATGGTTCTAATTTTGCTAGTTGGAAGCATAAGATGAAAATGCATATTCTTGGACACAACCACACCGTTTGGGCTATTGTGTGTATTGGCTTGCTAGGTGAATTCTTTGATGGGAAAGAACTGAACTATGAAGCTACCGCGGAAGAGTTGAAGATGCTGCAATACAACGCTCAAGCTTGTGATATCCTGTTCAACGGATTGTGCCCCGAAGAATTCAACAAAATCAGCCGTCTTGAGAATGCAAAGGAAATTTGGGATACTTTGATTGATATGCACTAAGGTACCGACTCCGTCAAGGAATCCAAATTGGATGTGCTTCAAAGTCAACTTGACAAGTTCAAAATGAAGGATGGTGAAGGTGTCGCTGAAATGTACTCTAGGCTTGCTCTTATCACAAATGAGATTGCTGGCTTAGGGAGTGAAGAGATGACCGATAGATTCATCATGAAGAAGATCCTAAGAGCCTTGGATGGAAAATATGATACCGTGTGCAGATTGATCCAAATGATGCCCAATTACAAAGATCTCAAGCCAACGGAAGTCATCGGAAGAATTGTTGCTCATGAGATGTCACTCAAGGATAAAGAGGAACTTCACAACAAATCAAGTGGTGCTTACAAAGCCTCATGTGAAGCCCCCACATCATCGAGTGAGAAACAAACCTTCAATGAAGAATTGAGCTTAATGGTGAAGAACTTCAACAAGTTCTACAAGAGTAGAAGCAAAGAGAGAAGCTCCAAGTCAAGGTCGTACAATGACAAAAGATCTTCTAGTCGAGAGCGAAACTGCTACAATTGTGGAAGGCCCGGACACTATTCCAATGAGTGTACGGCCCCCTACAAGAGAAGAGAAGATTCTCCCAAGAGAAGAAGTAGAAGAGAAGAATCACCATCTAGAGAAAGAAGGAGTAGATATCATCGTTATGAACGAAGACCCTCACGGAGAAGCAAGGATTCGGAAAGAAAGGACAAGTCATCAAGGAGCTACACAAAACGAAGACATCAAGCTCATGTTGGTGAATGGGTATCCGGCTCCGACTCCGACAACCACTCCGAGAGAAGCTATCACTCCGACTCCGAATATACTCAAGATGAAGGTGTTGCCGGTCTAGCACTTGTTACGACCAACTCCTACGACATATTTGATTCACCAAATGAAGGAGTTGGAACATGCTTCATGGCTAAATGCCCAAAGGTATCACACCCCGAGTATGTTGATTTCAATAGTGATGAAGATGACTTGTTAGGTGATGATGATTTACTTGTTGACAACTCTAGTGATGAATACTATGATGAAACGTCTATTAATCATGCTAATCAAGATAAAACGAATGAAAATGATAAGGAGAAGATTGAGTCTCTAACTAAAGAACTAAACACTCTTAAGTTAGCTCATGAAACTATCTTAGGAGATCATCGAGAACTTTTAAGGACTCATGAGAAATTACGCTTTGAAAAGCTCAACCTTGAGCAAAAGCATGAGTTCTTAAAAGCAATCAATGATGATCTTCGTAAGAAAAGTTCTTCTTACATTGCCAAGCATTTACTCTTATCCACTTACATGCCTCAAGTCAAGTCTAGTAACAAGAACAAGAAAGATTCTTCCTCTAGTAGTAACAATAATCATGCTAAATCCAATATTGTTGCTTCTAGTAGTTCTCTTGATTCCACTAATGATTCTCTTAGCCAAGTTACACTTGAGCAAGAAAATAGCTTATTGAAGGGAATTATAGAGAAAGGTGTTTACAAGAGCCTTGCCGGAAGTAAGCAATTCGAGGAAATTGTACGCAAGCAAGGAAGGCACCGGAAGAATCAAGGTGTTGGTTTTGAACGAAAGTTCAATGCCAATGGAGTTGAGTGGGAAGAAGATCAATACCCCAAGACGAAGTTTGTTCCTCAACAAGAGAAGTATGATCCTACTTCTTTCAAAGGGACACAAGCTCAAGATGATCTTCCACCACAAGACCACAAGCAAAAAAGCAAGGACAAGCTTCAAGAGGAAATTGATGCATTTGAAGAAGCTCCTAAGGCCTTGGTCAAGTGGGTTCCCAAGACTACTTCAAGTTCCACTTCATCAAGTACAACTACAACACCGAGGATTCCCATCAAGATGGTGTGGATCCTGAAGAAGAAGAACTAGAGAGTTCTTAAGGGTGACTCCGCCAACATACTTCACACTTATCATCTTGGCAAGAACAAGTGCAATCAACTTCCACATCTTGCACTAGTTCAAGGAGTCACAAAACCTCTTGTTGGTAAGACAAGGGACAAGGTAACCTAAAAGCTTTCATAGACATCATCTTGTGTGTGCATCACTCTATGTCTATGGATATCCTTGTTTGTTACTTGTGGGACTAACCCGTGTAGGTATTGAAAGTGCAACCTACTCCAATGGATAGCTCCAAATGATCTACATCAACATTGAGCATCCACATCTTCAACATCTACATGAAGTCATCATCGACAAAACCCAAGGTTAGTTCATCCCTCTTAGGGGGGATCTCACATCTAGGGGGAGCTTTACTCTAAGAATTGAGCTAAAGCAACTCTAATGGTGTGAACACAACAATGCTTTATGTAAAAGTGGTAACCCCACTTGTGCTTAAATGATGAGTATGACCTATGATCAAATGTTATCATTTGACTCCTAAGTCAATATACTCATATATAGATGACCTAGTCATCGCAAATTGCTTGATAGATGCTAGAGTTGGTTGTGCATGCTTTGCCACATATTTCATTTGTCATTTTATTGTGTGAGCATGTTGATTGCATATTTTACTCATTCAAGGACATCCACTTGTGGTTTTGATTGATTGGTTTATTTTTCTTTGGCCAAGTGGATGGACAAGAATGCCTAAGAACCTTCTCTAGCTATCTATGATTTTCTCGTCTCAAACTCTATTCATGCTACATCACAAAATTTGATCAAGTCAGATTCGAACCACTCTGTGTGAGGAGCACTCGGAGTCCCCGATTCGTCATAGACTTAAACTTCCAAAACTTATTTGTGTGTTTTGGTCTGACCGATTCCTCCATTTCGGTCATACCGAGATCACTAAGTCGATCTGGGTTTTCAATCTCGGTGCAACCGATTTGAACTTTGCGGTCACACCGAGTTGCTGTAAATGTCAACAGTTATGCATCTCGGTGCCATCGAGTTGTTCCACTCGGTCACACCGACAGGGTCGGGCTATATATACTCACGGGCAAAATTTTGGAAATTTCTCCGAAACCCCTTCGCCCGCGCATAGCTCGCTCTGCCTCCGGGGGTCTCCGGATCGTCCTCCTCGTCGCCAGCCGCCTCCTGTCGCTGGTCTCCGCCGCCGTCAACGGAATTCTTCCCCGCCGTTGCCGCCGTAGCGAGTTCATCGCCGAACTAGGGTATGGACTCGATCACAGTGCTATCCCCGTCCAATTCCTAGCACATTGTGTTCATTATGATTCTTACCATGATTGAAATGCTCCTATCCAGTCAAAACACTCCGTAGATTAGAGTTGAATCGAAAATTTAGGGTTAGGTTTCCGCCGAAACCATCTTGGACCCACCGGGTTGTAGAACTCGGTTCCACCGATTCGGCCAAGGCCATTGCACATGTGGTTCTCGGTCTGACCGAGAATTGCAAATCGGTGTGACCGAGTTCAGGACTTTGTGAAACCCTAGCAGTCTCGGTGCCACCGAACTGTGACTCGGTCTGACCGAGTTCACTAGTTTAGGTTTCAACAGCCGCTTCGGTATCACTGAGTTTGCAAATCGGTTGATCCGAAATGCTTTCTGTGGAAAACTAAAACTAAGTTTTTGACTCATTCTTTGGCCAAAATCTCTGTATTTTGTGATGCTCATCCACTCTATCTCATCTACAATCTATTCACAGGGTCTGCAGTTAGTGTTTGCAATATGTCTGACCAGAGTGACAGCCAGAACAAGTCAGAGGAGCAGGTGCACATGAGTGAGGGCACTAGTCCCTCTAGCAGCTCAGATGAGGGTAGCAGAAGCACCCCAAGCAATTTGCCAAAGGCTGCCACTAGAGCAAGCAAGAAAAGAACTTCAGAGTCTGAGGATGAAGATTATGTGGCAGAGGAAGAGGAAGACACATCAAAGAAGAAAGTGATTAAGAAGGAATATGGCTCAGCTGCAGCCACTAAGCCAGGTCTGAAGACCAAAAGGACAGCAGGAAGATAGCCAATGTCCAAAGCCAGGGCATCCTCTCAGAAACCCTCCAAGTCAACTATAGGAGACGAGGCTGCAAAAGAGAAGAAGGAAAGAAAGAGGGGAAGATGGTGCAAGAAAGTTGATCCAATGGCAGAATTTGAGAAGCACTCTTCTGAAGAAGAAGAAGAAGAAGAAGAAGAAGAAGAAGAAGAAGAAGAAGAAGAAGAAGAAGAAGAAGAAGAAGAAGAAGAAGAAGAAGAAGAAGAAGAAGAAGAAGAAGAAGAAGAAGAAGAAGAAGAAGAAGAAGAAGAAGAAGAAGAAGAAGAAGAAGAAGAAGAAGAAGAAGAAGAAGAAGAAGAAGAAGAAGAAGAAGAAGAAGAAGAAGAAGAAGAAGAAGAAGAAGAAGAAGAAGAAGAAGAAGAAGAAGAAGAAGAAGAAGAAGAAGAAGAAGAAGAAGAAGAAGAAGAAGAAGAAGAAGAAGAAGAAGAAGAAGAAGAAGAAGAAGAAGAAGAAGAAGAAGAAGAAGAAGAAGAGGTTGCTTCACCAGCACCTAAGGCCCAGAAGCTTATGGGTGATGCTATCAGGACAGGGGATGCATCATCAAATCCCAAAGAAGCACCCAAAGCTGCCTCCAAGCCCAAGACTGCACCAAGGAGATCCCAGACAAAGCTCTTGAGACTTTCAAGTTTGGGTCAGTCCATTTTCTTCTGTCAGGACTGCCCACGACCAACTAGATCCTAAGGCACACTATTTTGCCCAAGTCAGGTGACCACAACATGATCAGTGGGCATGTAATTAATTTGCTACACATATTTGATGTGCCACATAAATTCAAAGTCATGAGCCTCATGGTTGAGACTATCAAGAGGACAGCAGCAGACCAAAAGAGAAGTTGTGGATATGCCCCACAGATCCAGGAGTTGATAAACTCAAAGATGGGCACTGGCACATACTTGTTGGATAAGGAACACTTGCCTATCTACCCAGACTTTGAGGACAATCAAGTTGTGATGAATGAGAATGAACCATGATTAGTACAAGCTCAAGCAAAGAAGGAGAAGGCAAAGATGGAGAAGGCTACCAAGATGCCAACTCAAGAGGAGGCATCTGAGTACTTTTTGAAAAGCAAGCAGGACCAGCTTGGTTATTTGATAGCATCAACTCTGAGGATTGAGAAGGGGTTGGCCACCCTAACTCGAAACCAGGAGAGCCTGGAAAGAATAATGGAACAAAAATTCTATGATTTAGATGTCAAAGTAACTGAGATTCAGTCTATTGTGGAGCAGCTACAGGATGATATGCAGGAGAGGAAGGGCAAGACAACCACTGATGCATTTGCCAGAGTGCCTAGAGCTCAGAGGTCAACTGCAGTGCCAGTATCAGACACTAGAGCCACTTCATCTGCACCAGCTACAGCTTCAGTGCCACCAGCTCCAGCACCTACCCCTTCAGCTCCATCTACATCAACTGAAGCCTTCGTCCTTGGCGTTATCCGGACACCACCACCTGAAGATCAAGCCTGAGAGTCGTTTTAGTGCTATGCATTTTCTAGGAACTTTTTGGTAACTTGTTGCCAAAGGGGGAGAAAAATGTATAGATCATAGGCTTCGAGAGAGAGCGTTGCTTTTTATTCTCTCTTGCTTCGGTGGTTGAACTTTATTTGCTTTGCTTGATTGAGATATTTATGCTTGTTCGTGATACTTGAATGATCATGTGTGTTTGATCATATGCTACATTAATGCTTGTTGGATGATACTATCATTTTACCCCTATTTGATCATTCAATTTGCTTGGTGATGAGTGCATGTATTTAATTCTTATCATTTTGAGCACTCCACCAAGATGTATGTAACATCGAAGAGTAACCCATGATCCTAACTCATTGTGCATTTGCAGTCCAAAGCAAATATTAAGATATGCACAAATTTAGGGGGAGCTCTTGCTTTTCACATACTTCTCAAAGCGACAATATCTTTCACTCTTATTATCATTTGTCGAAGCTTTGATCTATATGTTGTCATCAATTACCAAAAATGGGGAGATTGAAAGTGCAACTATCCCTGGGTGGTTTTGGTAATTCCTAACAACATATAGCTCTTTGAGCTAACATTATTCCAAGATTAATATTTCAAGAAAAGCTCAATGAATGGCATGGCATGGATGAGGAAAGTGGATCCCTCAAAAACTCTAAGGACAAAAGTTTGGCTCAAGCTTGAAGCTCAAGACTCTACATTTTATATTTTAGTGATCCAAGATCACATTGAGTCTATAGGAAAAGCCAATACTATCAAGGAGGGATGAGGTGTTGCTTAATGAGTTTCTTGCTCAAAGTGCTTAGTGATATGCTCCAAAATCCTCAACTACCTTCCCACATCCACATATGACCTAAACCAAAAGTCAAACTCGGCCCCACCGATTCTTTCTATCCGGCGCCACCGAGTTTCAAATGTCATAGCCACTGCCACAAACCCTAGGCAAATCGGTCTCACCGATAGGGATCTCGGTCTCACCGAGATGGGATTGTAATCTCTCTGTTTCCCTTCGTAACGTTTTGGTACAACCGAGATGAGCGATCGGTCCCACCGAGATTGCAATGTAAACTCTCTGTTTCCCTTTTGTAACATTTCGGTCTCACCGAGATGAGCGAATCGGTCCCATCGAGTTTACCTGACCAATTCTCTGGTTAACTTATTACCAAAATCGGTCCCACCGAGTTTGTGTAATCGGCCACACCGAGATTACGTTATGCCCTAGCCCTAACCATATCGGTCCTACCGAATTGCATCTCAGTCCCACCGAAAATCCTAACGGTCACTAGGTTTGCTGAATCGGTCCGACCGAGTTTAACCATTCGGTCCCACCGAGTTTGGCTAATTGTGTGTAACGGTTAGATTTTGTGTGGAGGCTATATATACCCCTCCACCCACTCTTCATTCGTGGAGAGAGCCATCAGAACATACCTACACTTCCAATACACATTTTCTGAGAGAGAACCACCTACACTTGTGTTGAGGTCAAGATATTCCATTCCAACCATATGAATCTTGATCTCTAGCCTTCCCCAAGTTGCTTTCCACTCAAATCTTCTTTCCACCAAATCCAAATCCTGTGAGAGAGAGTTGAGTGTTGGGGAGACAATCATTTGAAGCACAAGAGCAAGGAGTTCGTCATCAACACACCATTTGTTATTTCTTGGAGAGTGGTGTCTCCTAGATTGGCTAGGTGTCACTTGGGAGCCTCCGACAAGATTGTGGAGTTGAACCAAGGAGTTTGTAAGGGCAAGGAGATCGCCTACTTCGTGAAGATCTACCGCTAGGGAGGCAAGTCCTTCGTGGGCGACGGCCGTGACGGAATAGACAAGGTTGCTTCTTCGTGGACCCTTCGTGGGTGGAGCCCTCCATGGACTCGCACAACCGTTACCCTCCGTGGGTTGAAGTCTCCGTCAACGTGGATGTACGATAGCACCACCTATCGGAACCACGACAAAAACATCCGTGTCTCCAATTGCATTTGAATCCTCCAAACCCTTCCCTTTACATTCTTGCAAGTTGCATGCTTTACTTTCCGCTGCTCATATACTATTTTGCATGCTTGCTTGAATTGTGTGGTGATTGCTTGACTTGTGCTAAGATAGCTAAAATCTGCCAAGAACTAAAATTGGGAAAAGGCTAGATTTTTATTTGGTCAAGTAGTCTAATCACCCCCCTCTAGACATAATTTAGATCCTACACTATATATACCTACGTACCCCCAAACAATCAGATACTGAGCCAAAAACCTAATTCGACCGCCGCAACTTTCTGTATCCATGAGATCCCATCTTGGGGCCTGTTCCGGAGCTCCGCCGGAGAGGGCCATCATCACGGAGGGCTTCTACATCATCATAGCCCCTCTGATGAAGTGTGAGTAGTTTACCCTAGACATACGGGTCCATAGTTAGTAGCTAGATGGCTTCTTTTCTCTTTTTGGATCTCAATACAATGTTCTCCCCTCTCTCGTGGAGATCTATTCGATGTAATTTTCTTTTTGCGTTGTGTTTGTTGAGACCGATGAATTGTGGGGTTATGATCAAGTCTATCTATGAATAATATTTGAATCTTCTCTGAATTCTTTTATGTATGATTGGTTGTCTTTGCAAGTCTCTTTGAATTATCAGTTTGGTTTGGCCTACAAGATTGGTTTTTCTTGCCATGGGAGAAGTGCTTAGCTTTGGGTTCAATCTTGCGGTGTCCTTTCCCAGTGACAGAAGGGGAAGCAAGGCACGTATTGTATTGTTGCCATCGAGGATAACAATATGGGGTTTTTATCATATTGCATGAAACTATCCCTCTACATCGTGTCATCTTGCTTAAGGTGTTACTCTGTTTTTAACTTAATACTCTAGATGCATGCTGGATAGCGGTCGATGAGTGGAGTAATAGTAGTAGATGTAGGCAGGAGTAGGTCTACTTGTCTCGGACGTGATGCCTATATACATGATCATACCTAGATATTCTCGTAACTATGCTCAATTCTGTCAATTGCTCAACAGTAATTTGTTCACCCACCGTAGAATACTTATGCTCTTGAGAGAAGCCACTAGTGGAACCTATGGCCCGCGGGTCTATTCTCATCATATTAATCTCCATCACTTTAATCTTGCTTGCTTTTTTACTTTGCCTTTACTTTTCACTTTGCATCTCTATACCAAAAATACCAAAAATATTATCTCTTTCAGATCTCACTCCCGTAAGTGACCGTGAAGGGATTGACAACCCCTAATCGCATTGGTTGCGTTGAGCTATTGTTTTGTGCAGGTACGAGGGACTTGAGCGTAGCCTCCTACTGGATTGATATCTTGGTTCTCAAAAGGGATAATTAGATTTATGCCCCTAGTTGTGTCCCACTCGTCTGTTTTACCCCTAATTCCCAAAAGTCACCGGTTCTGTCCAAGTTACTTTTCTCCTCTTATGCGTTTGCCCTTGACCGTTTGACTGTCAGTTTGAAAACTTCATAACTAATTCATACTAAATTAGAAAAATGCAAATAATGTACCAAAATGTTCAGAAAAACATCACCTATATGTCGGTGTCATTTGCATTCATGAAAAAAGTGTATGAAAGTGCACATCCGAGTTTTAGCTCTTTTGATACCACCATGAATAGTAACATCTAAAAAATTCAAAAAAAATCAAAAAAAATATGGTGGCAAAGAATGACAAATGTTCTAAGTGCTTGCCAAGTTTCATCAGGGAACGACATTCATGGAAGTCGTGGCAAAAAAATAATCTATTTTGGAGTGCTGATTGTTTTTTTCCCACGGCACCCATGAATGTTATTCCCTGATGAAATTTGGCAGGCACTTAAAACATTTGTCATTCTTTGCCACCAAATTTTATTTTGAATTTTTTGGAACTTTTTAGATTTTACTATTCATAGTGGTAGAATAAGAGCTAAAACTTGGATGGGCACTTTCCAACAATTTTTTCATGAATGCAAATGACACTCACATATAGGTGATGTTTTTCCGAACATTTTGGTATCTTATTTGCATTTTTCTGATTTAGTATGAATTAGTTACGAAGTTTTCAAACTGACGGTCAAACGGTCAAAGGGCAAAAGCATAAGAGGAGCAAAGTGACTCGGACAGAACCGGTGACTTTTGGGAATTAGGGGTAAAACAGACGAGTGGGACACAACTAGGGGCATAAATCTAATTATCCCTTCTCAAAAACTAAGGGAAATACTTACACTACTTTGCTGCATCATCCTCTCCTCTTCGGGGAAATCCAACGCAGTGCTCAAGAGGTAGCAGGGGCCATATGTTTCACTAGTGGCTTCTCTCAAAAGCATAAGTATTCTACGGTGGGTGAACAAATTACTGTTGAGCAATTGACAGAATTGAGCATAGTTATGAGAATATCTAGGTATGATCATGTATATAGGCATCATGTCCGAGACAAGTAGACCGACTCCTGCCTGCATCTACTACTATTACTCCACTCATCGTCCGCTATCCAGCATGCATCTAGAGTACTAAGTTAAAAACAGAGTAACGCATTAACCAAGATGACATAATGTAGAGGGATAGTTTCATGCAATATGATAAAAACCCATCTTGTTATCCTCGATGGCAACAATACAATACCTGCCTTGCTACCCCTTCTGTCACTGGGAAAGGACACCGCAAGATTGAACCCAAAGCTAAGCACTTCTCCCATGGCAAGAAAAACCAATCTAGTAGGCCAACCCAAACTGATAATTTGAAGAGACTTGCAAAGATAACCAATCATACATAAGAGAATTCAGAGAAGATTCAAATATTATTCATAGATAGACTTGATCATAAACCCACAATTCATCGGTCTCAACAAACACACTGCAAAAAGAAGATTACATCGAATAGATCTCCATGAGAGAGGGGGAGAACATTGTATTGAGATCCAAAAAGAGAGAAGAAGCCATCCAACTAATAACTATGGACCCGTAGGTCTGAGGTGAAGTACTCACACTTCATCGGAGGGGCTAGGATGATGCAGAAGCCCTCCGTGATGATGGCCCTCTCCGGCGGAGCTCCGGAACAGGCCCCAAGATGGGATCTCGTGGGTACAGAAGGTTGCGGTGGTGGAATTAGGTTTTTGGCTCTGTATCTGATCGTTTGGGGGTACGTAGGTATATATAGGAGGAAGAAGTACGTCGGTGGAGCTATGAGGGGCCCACGAGGCAGGGGGCGCGCCCTAGGGGGTGGGCGCGCCCCCACCCTCGTGACCGCCTCATGGCTTTCTTGACGGAGGGTCCAAGTCTCCTGGGTCTTTTCTGATGAGAAAATCACGTTCCCGAAGGTTTCATTCCGTTTGACCTCCGTTTGATATTCTGTTTCTCCGAAACTCTGAAATAGGCAAAAAAACAGCAATTCTGGGCTGGGCCTCCGATTAATAGGTTAGTCCCAAAAAAAT